>OY751333.1:0-4800000 GCA_963564715.1 Catocala sponsa | reverse complement strand
GCGAGGCTTTTAGATAAGCACTCCGTAAGCCTGTTTTCCGTTTTCTATGAATCCGTAATAGACTTTCCGTTTGTTTTGCTAAAGCTTTTCTTTTTAACACTGCATATGAATTCAAAAATACTGGAATTATAATTGAATGGCAATTTAAAAGAATGGCTGTGAGTTTCTTTTAGGTTCAGGCAAAAGATAAAGCCTTATTTTTAAATAGAGATTGCCATTTACGCTTCTATCTCCGGGGAAAGATGGGTGTGGAGAGAGCGATATACTCTCTCCACACCCATATTCTCTTCTCTGTAAGATGAAAAGTCTGAAGTACTAGTGGCTAAACCTACACGGTGTGCCAACTCGTTGCCTAATAGGGTGGGTGGATAGCTGGAACTCTTCAGAAATACTTCAGCGACCAAAGCGTTGAGCCTTTTTTTTTTGACCCAGGAAAATCCTTTATGGATACCCCCTCCCCCGGGGGGGGGGGAAGGAGGGTGGTTATGTGAGACTTTTCGCCCCTGAAGGGAGTCGGTATACACACTAAAAACCTGGGGTGAGCAGTCTCTCCGCCGACGGGATGGGACGGGATGGAGTCGCGTTAGCAATCACCATCCCGCCCCGGCGGTAGGCCCGGCTGATGGTAACCGGACCTCAGCACCTGTGGAGAGGTGGCCTTGCTCACCAAGGCCACCCCCCAGACGTGTGGGGCCGTGCAAAAAGTATTGAGCCTATCTCAACCCTTTGTAACATTTTTTTTAATTTTGGTTTTTTATTTTTTTTCTGAACATCCATTAGTTGTACTGTAAGACATTTCAAGGTTATCCATTAATTACCGGACACCTGTATACACACTGCTCAGCAGATGAGTTTATTTTATCTAACAATCTTGAGTGGTCGTTCACCTCGACATCTAAATAAGCGTTCCCATTCATTTCCTTAATGGAGGCCACTCGTATTCATTCCGTCTTAACCAGTGTATGGCAAGTGACATCTATGCAATGGCTTGCTGTCAGATATGGCGTGAACTATTATTCTGGAGCAGCAATAATTTTAATTTATGTTTAAATAACATATTTTTGCCTACTTTTTGAAGTAAATGGACCATCTTAAAAGTACACTAAGCATGTAAAAAACTAAGCTAAGCTTGGTGTTAAACGAATATGACTTACTGAAAAAAATGTTAATGGTTTGAATATAATCTGTAAGCATACACGGTTTGAGTAGTGGTTTAAGAACGTCGCCAATCGACTAGCCACTGCTATCATTATTGCCTACACAGGCCAAAATTTGTGTGAATCATAAATACTTGTTTCGAGGATATTTTTTTTGTGGCCCTTGCTAGAATGTTTGCAAAGATTCCCGTGGCACAGGCACCAAGAGCAGCGCGGAAAAATTCTTTTACAAATTGTTAACTGCATGATGTGTACTTATTACAAGATATTAATTTTAAAGCAGCACATGTTATATTATTATCTTCGTCAAGAAACGTGCTCATAAACACCTCGTTGTCTTGTATTCTTCTTCCCCTTGGCCTTAATCTTTGACTTGGCTTACAGATAGCCAACATAACCCAATCGCAAGACCCTCCTTAAGTCCTAGTTTAAACGATCAGCTATTTGTATCTAGTAAGCCGAGTCCTAGACTTCAGAAATCAGACGCCAAGTCAACAAACTTCTTCTTCAAAAATATTCTTCGTAGGTACGGTTGTACCTACAAAGAAATATTTTTATGAGTACATAAAAAATATAATTTTGTATTCAAGATCTCGTTTTACGATTCCAATACAATTTTATCAGTACTAGAATAGGATTGCCGATCATTTACTTTTTAAGGTTTTACTACAAAAGTATTTGGCTACTAGCTCTTGCCAGCGATTTTGCCCACGTCACTTGGTTCACATGTAAAATATGTTATGTAGAATTATATGAATCGTGTCTTAGATTTGTAGATTGATTGCTAACCCATCGAAATGTCGTTGTTCCTTCGAGTCGAACGACAAAACCTACAATGAAGTTTCATCGGATTTCTTTCTTTCAAACATGACAAACCTTTCTTTTTTTTTGCTCGTCAAAATGACCACACTCCACCTGGTGGTAAGCAGTCGTGTGATCTAAGAGCAGTGGCCTCCACACCGCCCCCACAGTAGCCGAGGCGATGTTGAGGTCTCTACTTTGACGGCCTGAGAAGATGCTTTTTCACGCCCCGCTTAAAGGACCCAGGATTGAAGGAAGAAGGAAACACGTGCCTTGGCAGAGAATTCCATGCCTTGATCGTTCAGCAGAGGTATGAGGACCCAAACTTGTTGGTACGCGCTCTAATCGACTCTACCGTGTAAGGATGGCATCTGAGCCCAGCACGCGTTGTTCTGGATGTATCTAAATACTCCGTTGTTCAGATTACTTCATGAAAGAGTTTAGGACAGTCAAAAGGGTATGCACCAACACTGTACCATAACCTGTTTAATGGTTATATGCGATGCCAAAACTAATTGTTTCTTAATATTGTCTTACGTTACGCGAATGTTATACATTTAAATTAACTCCTTTATTAGGAACTAGATGTTTACGCGGTTTCACCCGCGTTTATCGTTACTGCGCCGCTCCTGTGGGTTGTAGCGTGATGTTATATAGCCTATAACCTACCTCAATAAATAGGCTATCCAACACTAAAAGAATTTTTCAAATCGAACTAGTAGTTCCTGAGATTAGCGCGTTTAAACAAACAAACTCTTCAGCTTTATTTTTTTTTTTTGCTCTTCAAAAAGACCACTCTCCACCTGATGGTAAGCAGTTGTGTGGTCTAAGAGCAGTGGCCTCCACACCGCCCCCACAGCAGCCGAGGCAATGTTGAGGTCTCTAATTTGACGGCCTGAGAAGATGCTTTTTCACGCCCCGCTTAAAGGACCCAGGATTGAAAGAAGAAGGAAACACGTGCCTTGGCAGAGAATTCCATGCCTTGGTCGTTCGGCAGAGGTATGAGGACCCAAACTTTTTGGTACGCGTTCTAATCGACTCTACCGTGTAAGGATGGCATCTGAGCCCAGCACGCGTTGTTCTGGATAGGAAAGGGGAGGGCGGGTTAAGGTGGAATAACTCTTCAGAGCACTCCCCGTGGTATATTCTGTAGAAACATGCCAATGAGGCAATGTCCCTACGGAGTTGCAGAGGTTCCAGTGAACTCGTGACCTCTGGATCTCCGATGATACGGACAGCCCGCCACTGTAACCGGTCGAGAGCGTCCAGCAAGTACTGCGCGGAGCCATCCCAAAGATGAGAACAGTACTCCACGTAAGGGTGCACTTGTGCCTTATACAATAGGCACAGTTGCCCAGGCGTGAAGAACCGCCTCACCCTGTTCAGAACTCCGAGTTTTCGCGAAGCTTGCTTAATGACGCTCTCGATGTAGGTTTTCTGATTAAGGGAGCGGCAAAGATCCATACCTAAGATGGAGAGGCTGTCACTTATCACCAGTGGAGTGTTCTTCAGAGAGTATTAGTATAGATTTATCGCGGTTTATTTGGACAACACCAATATTAGACAATTATGAAAATATAAAACTATTTAAATTTACACTTTTACCGATGTTTCGGTTCCTTTTCAGCAGCCATGGTCCCGGGGTAACATTTTTATCTTAATATCTGTTAAACACCGAAGTGTCAACGGTCTATTTGAAGGTAAGCGGTTACAGCCACTCGGGCACGGCTATAATTTTCACAGAAATAAAACATGTATAATAAAATTCTTGATGTAAATTTAGGACATAGTGAATCTATGTGCCAAGTTTCATCTAAATAGGTTTACGCGTGACTGAGTAACAAACATCTTCACAAAATAAGCTTAGCGAACTTAACTTAAGCAAGGAGACTGCTGTGCTTTACATCGCTTAGTAAGTCACTGACTATACATTATAGTTCATGTTATCAGCTTCAATGAACATCAACTTGTTGCTGAGAATAAACACTTAGCTTTTATAATACTGAAACAAAGCTGTATCATAATTACATAGATATATAGATTTTGTATAACACCTATAATATAAACACCTATTCCTCGGGAACAATACTCCATTTCTGTTACCCTGAAAACGTATATGCTAAGTTTCATGATGATCGGTCGACTAGTTAAGGCGTGAAAGCGTAACAAACAAACTTGGGTTCACATTTATAATATTAGTATGGATTAATTTGTATTTACATAGATATGATTTTACCCAGGTGCGCCGGAGTAAAATCCAAAATCCTTAAAGGTCATGGATGCGCACGCCGCGGCCTTTCGTGGGCAAAGCCGCAGACAAAAACTAGTAGTTGTATAAAATAATAATTTTGCGGGCACAATATTTATGTCCACTTTTATCCATCGCAAGTACGATCTTAAAGCTTTCCATTATACTCTGGATACTGATTGTGAGTGCCCAGTCGTCATCCGTCACTGTCGTCGAGTCCACTGTTTGTGCGTTGCTTGAGACAATATTTTCACGTCATTGATAGTGTAGTAGTTTTGCTGGTCACCATACTCCTAGCTATCCAAATATATAAAATAAATCTAAAATGAACTATCACAATCTATTCACATATTGTAATGTTATGAATGTTTTCAATAAGGTCGAATATTTTACACTTGTAGAAGTTACGAAACCTGAGTTATTATTAGAAAGGACCAGACCGAGTTTTTAAGGTCTATATCACTTAAAATAGATATTTACTAACTAAAATAAATAATGTGTATCGGACGAGAGTTACAAACTATCTAGTTCGGTATTACATAAACAGACATATTCAAATCCATTACAAAAAACGTTCGAAAAACTGTAAGTATAAAATGAAAAAGTTTTTATACTCAACAACGAGGTGATCATGATTTGAATACGTATTGTTTGTTTATAAGTACTTATTATTTAGTTTTAAGGTTTTCGTGTACGAAACATTATCATTGTTTTAAACACTGTAAATATGTATTGGAAATAAATAAAATTGAAGTGTCTGTTTGTAATTTCAAATTAACAGCTTTTTATCTAATGCATATAACAGTATATAAGGTACCTAAACGAAAACATCTATTTTTTAAATTTTTGTCTGTCTGTCTGTCTGTTTGTTCCGACTAATCTCCGAAACGGCTGAACCGATTTTGACGGGACTTTCACTGTCAGATAGCTGATGTTATAAGGAGTAACTTAGGCTACTTTGATTTTAGAAAAAGAAAGGGTTCCGCGCAGACCGTCAATTTTTAGTTAAAATCTACGCGGACGAAGTCGCAGGTAACAGCTAGTATGTATTAAAAATAGTGCACTTTGTGTTTCTACGTAAGTTGTTTCTGTTGCTTGACCGCTTGTAAAGTCTTTCATGAATTAGTAATAGTTATAGTGTGGTTAAAACTTGGCACATAGATAGACTATTAACACATTAACAGCCTTGTATTAAACGGTCCCACTGCTGGGCACGAGCCTCTTCTCAGTGTGAGAGGGGTTAGACCATAGTCCAGTGGCAGATTTCATACATCTTCGAGAACTTTTATGGAGAACTCTCAAACATACAGGTTTTTTTACGATGTTTTCCATGACCGTTAAAGCGGTTGAAAATTAACTTCGTTATAACTTCGAAAAGTCAGATATGCGCGCCTTGGAGACCTCTGCGTCGAGATAAACTATGTATGGAATGAATGCATAGCTTAATGACATGGGCCTCAGTCATACGCCTCAGCATTTATGCTAGGTCAGCAGTTTGACCATTAACGAGACAGCTAGTCCTTATTAAACTTAGTCTATTCTCAGCTCTCGCGAACTTCTGTTGCCTAAGGGTCCTCTCCTCTCTTTATACGTTTTCCAATAAATAGTTTAGTTTATTATAATTTCTTTTTTAAAACGACATTGATACTTTTTACTTTGCGGTATCCGTTCAAGTGCGTTTTACGCAAGTGAAGCCGCAGGCAGAAATAAAAATTACACAACATGACATTATAAATTGAATATATTTTAATTTCAACGTGGGTTTGCTGCAACTGACCCTTTTAAGACAAATACAATATATATAATAATAAGAACCTACGAACTCAAAACCCCACAATGGACAACTACGTCAATGCTTACACATATTAATTATAGAGTCAAGACATTCAAGCTCAATTACTTAACCGAACACCTCCACAAATTATTCTCAAAGATAAGCGTAAACAACCCACCGTTACCTAAACCTGTCTACTATTAAAACGTTTCCGCCATGTCGTAATTCGTACAAAATGGGCTCGGAGCGCGCAACCATTCAGTGTAGCCAACATTTTAAATCTGAACTACTTAAAATTTCTATAAAGGTCCATTATACTGAAAGGTAGGAAAATTGATAGTATAAAAAAGCCAGGGATTGCTTCTTACAGGACTATGATAAACGAGTGGTAAAGCTGTAACTGAATTTCAGGTTACATACGTTCATCTGTTATTCCTTTCAAGCTATTACTTCTTTAGATTTCTTAAGTTTAGGATTGCCAACACGTGACATACTTGGTATTGCAATTGCCTGTTGTCCGGAAAATTTATGTACATCCCTAATAACCGCAAATTATCCTAACTAGAAATATAATAAATATGATTATGAGTTTGTTTGTTACGCTTTCACGCCCGTTAGGGTAGTTATACTTGACCGATCATTACAAAATTTCGTATTTAGGGAAACAGAAAAGGTCATAGGGTACCATTAATCTAGAAAAAAAAAACAACGGGTTGCACTCCAGGAATGGCGGCAGAAGTGAAAACTTGAATATTAACGTTGTGCATTTTTGATATTTTGGAATGGTTAGGGAATAAATTTGCACGAATTGCTTTAATTATCAGTATAAAAGTGCTATAATTTATGTGGTAAAATACAATATGCATTTATTGCGCTATCGTACACAAACATGACAATTCTCCCTCCGTCTTACGAATTTTCGATCAGGTCACGTGTCCTGGCGAGAGTTTAACCTTTTTTACCCATCGCAAAAAAGTGCACAACGCCGCTAAAGAAGTTTTCACTTCAAAAGTATTGTTATTAACCTAACCTTCATTTACGCGAGCGAAGCCACGCAAAATCTAGTTTATTATTCCATCTAAAATGTTTCCATTTTATTCTCTTTCCAAAGTTTAGGGACCACCCTTAAGTTGGCTACACTGCTATGTTTAAATCAACAAGATGTAAGCTAACTGTTGAGGAGGGAAAATGTTTATTCTATTTCAGTGACTTTCTTGAAATTGGATTCTGAAAGAAACATGGCCTGGCCTTACTGTTTGTCGCATAAAAGTGTAGATGTACTTATGACATATGTAAGCGACTATCGACTCTGTATTAAACTACCGGAACGACTATTTAGTAGCTTTTGCCCGCGACTTCGCTCGCGTTAATTTAGAATTTGACAATCAATTCGGGTTGTACTTTGCTTGTAACAATATAATTCAATCATGATTCGAAAGACACGTGGCGCCATCTATTATCATAAGAACATTATTGTTGTTTTCCTCGGGAACAGTAATTTTTTTCGGGATGAAAAGTAGCCTACGTCCGTTTCTGTACACCTAACAACGTATATGCAAAATTTCAGAATGATCGGTTCAGTGGTTTAGGCGTGAAAACGTAACAAACAAACAAACAAACTCATTTTCGCTTTTATAATACTAGTTAGGAAGTTAGGATTAGGATTAGGATTAAGTAAAGACTTAATTTTGCCCGCGGCTTCGCCCGCAAAAATGTAGGTAAGGTTAGGTTAGATTAGTAACAGTAGTTTTTGATATCCTTTTCTGTGTCCCTGACAACGTTTATGGGAAATTTAATGATGATTGGTCGTGTAGTCAAGACGTCAAAACGTAACAAACAAAATCACATTTTTTTGCATTTATAATATAAAACTTTTATATTATAAATGCAAAAAAATGTGATTCCATTCCGATAGCGATTCCATTAGCTTTTTCGACAGTATAAAACTAATATCCGAACTAATATTATAAATGCGATGCGAGAGTTTGTTTATTTCTGAAAGCGTTTCATTACTTAACTAAGTTAGTACCTACCTAGTATATTGAAGTAGAGCGAGGCTGCGGAGCGAAGAAACGGAGAAATATTAACCAATAGGATTGCATAAAATCTCTGCTCCGCTCTAGTACATATGCAATCCTATTGGTTAATATTTCTTCGTTTCTTCGCTCCGCAGCCTCGCTCCGCTTCAATGGACAGGCGTGAAACGCTTTCAGAGCTTTTAGTGTAAGTTTAGTAACATACACTCGTAAGTAACAACCCGTTACAATTTCGCATACACTTTGACAGGGATACAGAAAAGGACATAGGGTAAATTTTATTTCTAATTATAATCCTACTCCTAACTAATATTATAAAAGTAAAAATGAGTTTGTTTGTTTGTTACCTTTTCACGCCAAAACCACTGAACCGATCATCCTGAAATTTTGCATATACATTGTCAGGTGTACAGAAACGGACATAGGCTACCTTTCATCCCGAAAAAAATTACTGTTCCCGTGGAAAACAACAATAACGTTCTTATGATAATAGATGTCGCCACGTGTTTTTCGAATCATGATTGAATTATATTATTACAAGCAGAGTACAAGCCGAATTGATTGTCATATTCTAAATTAACGCGAGCGCAGCCGCAGGGAAAAGCTAGTATACTATAATGAATACTATAAATATTAATAATAATACTATATATATTATTAAGAGTGAAAGGTTACTTTGATAACTAAACGATCCCTATTCAATAACCGTAGCTTTATAACAATAAGGAATAACAGACGAACTAATTATTTATTACACTACATAAATACAAATGTGTAAACATAACTGGTCTGGACGAAAACCAGCACCGCCTTAGCGGTCTGACAATTGCTAAACTGGATACCTATAGCATCGACCTCGGGACTCACGGGATGTTTGTATGCGTATTTTGTCTTTTAAATTAAAAAACAAATAATAATAGACAGACGAAGGATGCACTCCCGTCCTTAGACAAACATCTGTCGCAAAAACTCCTACGTACCACAAGGCAAAACCTACGCCACCTAGTGGGTATAATAACAGGCCACTGCTCACTCAACAAACACCTGTTCAACATCGGCATCACCAACAGTCCCCTATGTAGAGGCTGCATGGAGACCGAGGAGACACCGGCTCACGTGATCCTACACTGCAAAAGCGTGAGCAACCAACGGACGAAACTTCTGAACAGTCCAGAGACTATGCAGGAGGTGCTGCGCAAAACCGGTCCCTTAGTGTCTTTCTGGACGGAGCTGAGGTGGTATGAGTAACCGAACAAATTTTTTGCGTCAGCTACTTACGCACAATGGCCCAATTGTGGGGTTAAGTGCGGATAACACATGTCCAACTAAACTAAATTAATAATAATTATAATATTTTATTTATCCCTAGGTACCATAACCCTTAGCGGTTCATCAAACAACCATCCTCATAGCTCATATATGTACTCATATATATATGTATTATTAGAATCCATACGTAGCAATAGTCCTACGCCTTCTGCGGCTAGTGCCGCCGCACCGCCGTAGGAGTTCCATCCTATTTTAGATTAAAACTCTCGAAGGGCCTGTTCACGTTGGACTCATATCTCCGTGTAAGCCTTCCAAAAGGCCTGGTATTTTTATAAGAGAAATATAATAATATCAGCCCTTTATTAAACTGTCCCACTGTTAGCACGGGCTTCTTTTTAGAGTGAAAAGGGTTAGACCATAGTCCACCACGCTGGCCCAGTGCGGGTTGGCAGACTTCACATATCTTCAAGAACATTACGGAAAACTCTGAGTCTTGTAGGTTTCCTCACGATGTTTTCCTTCACCGTTAAAGCCAGTGAAAATTAAGTATTCAATACGTACTGTTACATCCCTATGATGTTAACGTAAATGCTGACCGAAGCCCTTGGTCAGCAACCTTACACCTAGCCTCAATACGCTCAGTCATAGTTAGTAGAGTTCGGGTCGGGACGTGAATATAATAAGACGCTTATCGAATTTCAATAATTTATTTTATTCGAATAAATTCTTTTTTAAAAAGACATTCGTATTTTCCATTCTAACAGTACGTAACTTCGAAAAGTCAGAGATGCGCGACTTAGGATCGAACTCGACACCTCTGCGTAGCAATCCAACGGTCTCCCATTAGGCTAGTTAATTGAGTTTTAAGTTACTTGATCAATCATTTGAGCTTTAACTTTTGTTTTCATTGTGCTAGTTCTATTGTGTATCTGTCTTAGCAATTAATGTTTCCTTCCTTTCTATTTTGTTTTTACAAAGTACCTATATATAGTTACTTTTCAGCATCTTCACCAAAATATAAACCTACATATATTCGCTTAACTTTAACCGCTTACTAGTTCGATGCTTTAAGTACGTTTTGCCTACAGTGTAATCAATAAACCTGACAAAATGTTATGTATCTAAGACGACCAAGTTGTTTAAAACATTAGACAACTCAAACAAGAAGTTCCATTCAAGCGAAAACCACATAAGGGTTTCCAAACTAACGGCCATTATACGTGGTGTTTAATTTAGTGACTTTGATTTTGAGTATAATACCTACTGAAATTGCTCATTGATGGAGTATGTTTCTACCCGCACATTTTCTTCGTTTCTAGGTACAATATTCGTATATGCGTAAACAACATATAATATACCTATAGATGTTTGTCTATGTCGGGATGAGTTAGATTTTTTTGCTGGTTCCATGGCCTCAATAAGATCTAAACTTGAAGATTTTTTTTTATGAAGAAATATTGTTTATCATTAGTTATAATTCTAATATTGTCAAAATTTAAATTTAATTTGTAAGTCGTCTTACTTATCGCGCATGCTGGATTCACATATAGTAGATGTCAATCAGATCTTGTAAATTATTACTATGTGCATGTGAGATTCTACACCAGTTTTGTGAAATGGCCGTTGGAGCAAGCGAGTTCTAGAGTGGAGACCGCGACTTGGTAAACGTAAGGTAGGACGCCCCCCGGCCAGGTGGACCGATGACCTGAAAAAGGTAGCTGGGTCAGACTGGATGCGGAAGGCGGAAGACCGGATGTTGTGGCGTAAAATGGGAGAGGCCTATGTCCAGCAGTGGACTGCAGTAGACTGATTGATTGAATCATTGATGTATATTTATTAAACACTAGCGACCCGGCTTCGCACGAGTAGTATAAAACTCTAACAAATTATACACCTAAACTTCCTCATGAATCACTCTGTCTATTAGAGAAAACCGCATGTAAATCCGTTTGGTAGTTTTTGAGTTTATAGCAAAACGACACACAGACGCGGCGGAGGACATCGTTTTATTTCAATTAGTATTAGAAAATTAATTTTCGGCTATATATTCGAAGTGTCCTTTGAAATTCGTCAAAATTATTTAACAGGTTGTTAGCTTTAAAGTAATATTTTAACCACAAAATAAAATGCATGAGTGTCAAACTTACTTTATTTGTGACATTTTTGTATAACGTATGGTACTGATATGGAACTATGCAAGATTCATTGAGTTGGAAATTTCTGGCAAGACCTTTAGATGAATCAGATCAATCAGTTGGTACACAATTACGTAAAATAAGCTTAACCCAAAAAAACAATCTTTTGCATTTTATGGTATTAGTCAAAGACATTATAAGGTATTTTATATATTATTTATTTTATTTGTATTTTAGTAAGTAAGAGTAATATTAAAGATCAGTAAAATTAAAAACCTTCAATAAATTATACAACTTATTTTAATAAATACAAAATATTTATGCAATTGTAAGAAGTAGACAAATTTCGATTCTAACTTTATTTTATTTACTTTGTACAATATCTTTGTGGCTGTCTTTTTTAATCATATCAGCAGCTTTTTCTGCAATCATCATGGTGGACCCTAAAGTTCCACCTGCCGTCAGGCTAGGCATAACGCTTGCGTCAACAACTCTTAATCTATTCACTCCATATACTCTCAAACGGGAGTCCACTACGCTACCGATAGAACAAGTACCGCCGTATTGATGTTGAGACGTCATCATATAACGGACGTAACATTTCCAGTAATCTAAATTATCTTTATCCAATTTACCACATTTAGGTAACTTCGGATCTTTAAGCTGTGCTCCAATCCTCTGGAAAGATTTTGTCTCCTCAACCTTTACAAAATGTTGCACGATTCTCGCATGGTCTTCTAAATCTTCTTTTACAGAATAATAACCGGTATAAATCAATGGATCATCCTATAGTCACGACTTTTTAGAAGAATCTTGCCACGTGATTTGAATTTCTGTTTTGTAATGACACTGAACATCATTTGTGAATTTACGCTGGTCTTTATTGCGGCACCGCAAATCGAATCTTTGTATGAATAAGTAAACGTACAGTATCTCATAAGATACTGTGGAAAGTTTACAAAGTTTATTGATTGATAATCAGGATAGTTGGCAGACTTATTCAAAGCTGCATAGCCGACTAAAACTGTTGATGGATATGTATATGGATTAAAAGGCCTATACGGAACTACCAGATTTGTCATATTAAAAACCAGAGGTACACCTACATGGTCTTGAAAACCTTCACCAACGGGCAGATCCGAGAGTGTATGAATTTTATGTTTACACAATTCATTCTTTGGTCCGATTCCCGATAACATCAGCAATTTAGGTGTATTGACTATACCAGCCGATATTATTACTTATTTTCTGGCGTTTATGGTGATGTATATTATGTATGTCTACCTCTACCCCAATTGCATTTTTATAACCATCAAAGGTTATTTTCTTTACAAAAGTGTTTTTTAAAACATGAAGGTTTGGATGGTTCTTCTTAGGCGTCAGGTATGAAATGGCTGTGCTTTGTCGCAGGTTATTACTTATAGTATATATGGCACTCATGTAGCCGAGAGAAATATTTCCATTGACACTAGGTACGATATCATTTCCCATCTCTTCAAATGCTTTAAAATAAGGCTCATTGCTAATAGTACCAGCGTTTCGAAGTACAGTTAAGCCAATGTTTCCATCCTGCCCATAATAATAATCATCAGTACTTAAAAGCTGCTGGTCTTCAAGGCGTTGAGTCTTCTTCAAATATGGCAACACATTATTCCAATCCCAGGTTGTATCATTGACGATTTTCGCCCAGTTGTTATAATCATATTTGTTTCCTGAACTATATACCATGTAACTCAGTGAACTGAAGCCACCAAGCACTTTGCCCAATGATAAGTCAGCGTTGGTTGGTTTATGTGTCTGTTTGGATATCCCAGGGTCCTCGATCGGATAGTTCCACGCTGTGTCAGTCGATTTGAGGTATAATATTAAAGCGACAATCTGAAATATACAAAAAACTAAGACTAGTTTTGGATTGTAAAGGATTAGAATGATAGTGTTGTACTATATAAATAAATTGAAGATTATTTATATTCTATTATAAACTTATGTTCATGAATGTTAATGGCCAAAGAGTTTAGCACTGCTTAATTAATAACTAAAGAATTATGCAATAACATAGTTACATCAGATTGAATTTGAGGATTATCTCCTGATTCTATAAGCAGTACTGTCGTGTTGTTATCTTCAACTAGCCTGTTAGCAAGCACAGATCCTGCTGTCCCTGAACCGACTATTATATAGTCGTATGAACGTCCATCTGTACGAGAGCATAAATGTTTAAATTATTTTCTTTCAGAACCATATTTAACAATAAATTATAGGAATGATTTCTTATTATATAAATTACTTTTCTAATATTTTTTTTTTTTTAAATCTATCTCGTAATATAATTTGCGTGAAACACAATATGCACCATAAGTTTGGTTCCAATGAACCGGTGGTGTTGTAATTCCCTAAGTTACTTACTTAACTGTGAAAATCTAAAAACGTAGAATCTTAATGATATTCTATTTAAAAAAAGCTGATAACTATGTTGGTACCGTGCGCGTTATGAAGATTCCAAAACGGCTCAATTGGAATGTTTTGTCTTTAGTCCACGGTTAACAGGGCGACGAGCAAGGCTGTCAATGGCAATGGCAATGATACTGTCACACTGATACAAAATATTTGATAAGGACTAACCAAAAACACAACTCTGATCAGGAAACAGATACGTAGTAAGATGCAAAGCCGTAAGACTTTTAGAGCTCCTTGGATTAACGTGATGCTCTGCTGCATAGACGACGCGGTGATAATCATGATGAAACCTGAAATCATAGGATATTTTTATTATAGATGCTGTTTTAAACGGTTTTCAAACGGAGGAAATTAAATATTTACACAATCATCATCATCATCATTTCAGCCTATTGCAGTCCACTGCTGGACATAAGCCTCCCCCAGGGTACGCCACAAGGCCCGATCGCCCGTTTTCGCCATCCAGTCACCTCCAATAATATTTACACAATACTTATCGTAAATTTTATAATTCATCAAAGTAAGAAAAGAAAGAAAATTTATTGCTACAGACAATGAGACACAATAGAAAAAACAAAATACAAACAAAACAAAGTATACAGCAACTTATCAACTAAACTAAGTTTAATCAAATGCATTTAAAAAGGACCAAAAAACACATTTCATCAAATAAATATATTTATGTGTCTCACGGTCGTTGCAAACTGTGTCCAGTTCAGTATTTGCCACACATCAGAATTGAAAAAAAAATGTTTTGAATGCAATAATTAAATACGCTTTTTCACCTTTCTACGCAGAACTCAGTACACTATATAAAATTTTAACGCAGTGGTAATACATTTATTAATTTTATATATTTAATATTTCGATACAGTAATGAGCACCCGATACATCAAATGGGCCTAATTAATAAAAACCGAGCAATTATAGGGTGATGCAGAAATAGTTAAGACAGACTACAAATTTAATTAAAAATGCGATGCGATTTCATCCACGTTTATGTTTACTGCGTTCCCTACTGTGGTTTGTAGCGTGATGTTATGTAACCTATGTTAGTTCTGAAAGTAGCTTTCTAAACGTAAAACATTGCCGGATTCGCTTGCGTGGACTTCTATTACTCATTTACGAGGAACACTATATGTATATGAACCCGTATAAGTCTGATGGTACTGAACCGAAATTATGATTCCCTAAAATGCAGAACTTAAATCGTATCAAAACCGATTAGTGGTTATTACGTGAGCCTTGAGGTTGTTTGAACAAGCAAGTACTATGTAGATATACCTAGCTAGAAATAAAACATGGGTTTTATAAATAAGAATAGACATGATGTTCCTTATTAACAAAAAAGGTGTTAATATAAATATTTAAACGACAAGTAAGTTTTAAGCTTGTCGCTTCTAAGTGTTGTATTTAATGCCGATGCCAAAACGCGTGGTAAGCTTATGTTTCTGTGAGAAACATGCTCTTTTAATTAATTTCGACAAAATGTCCCAAGATTTTTGGCATCGTTACTTTTAAGTGCTTTAGTGACACTAGCGCGTTTGTTCATTTGAATAATATATTTATACCTAATTAACTTTTACCTTTTACAAACTTTGTCATTTATTCCACTGTTGGTTTCGTTATATTGTGATAGCAAACCAAATGAGCCCAAACTCGAGGGATTTACTAGCAGCCTTTAACAAGCTACACTTCACACTTTATTATAAAAATCAGTTCAATGGTACCAGATTATTGTATTGTCATCAAAATTATACAAGCCAAGTTGCAAGTCGATACAAAAATTGCAAGTAGGTTAAAATAAACTTTCAAAATTCGATTACATAGCTGGCTTAATATATAAACTAGCAGTCGCCAAGTGGTCGAAATTCGACCATAATTGATTTAAATTTTAAGTTTGATCGTTATTAAGGTTCTATTGTCTATAACTATACCATTATAATCACATTTCATTTAGTCACCTACTCATTGCCTACTCCACATACATATGTAACCGTAGTTACTAAGGATTCTACGACATCAGCCACACAATGCCGAAATACTAAGAACGCGATTCGACTGCTTGTGCCTACCATGTGTAGTGTTTTTTCATTAATTTAATGTATTTCTAATGCATATTTTATTAAAATATTAGGATTCGCCACTCCTCCATATAAACATAACAGTGTCAAATTTCATAGTCCTCCGTCCAGGCAATTTTCGTAAAAAGGGGTTCAAAGTTTTTGCTTCACGTATAATATATAGATAAAGCTAGTAAATTGGTCGGCATAATTATGCCTGGCATTGCCAGAATTGGCCAACATTTGCCAGATTACTGTACAGACAGACAGATAAATGAAGCAGCGGTCTCTAGTTAGCTAACATTGTGAAGAAACCTGCATATATAAGAGTTATCCTAATGTTCTTGAAGGTATGTGAAGCCAACCCGCAATGGGCCAATGTGGCCTAACCCTACTCACGCTGAGAAGAGGCCCGTACCCAGCATTGAGACAGTTTAATCCAGGGCTGATATTATTATATAATATAAAAACATATAGTTTGATTACCACATCATTATATCAAATAATATTTCTGTTTATTCACTGCCTTTACATTTTGGATTATCAGAAGGTTTTTGTTACCTGCTGAAAATTGAACAGCCTGTATTATACAGAATGTGACGTAAATAATGGATAACCCTGAAACTGTCGACTGGCCAGATTATTATCTATCATTTACCCCATTTATCACCATATGCCCATGGATCACCAAATTATTGATATTTTTGATATTTTAAATAAAAATCGTACTTACTAATTCAAAATCAGCTGCCATTTCTACAATTGGCGACATTTTCTTGTTCTGTTTTTTTTATGCCACTCCTGAATACTTGTATCATCAGACCAGTATCAGGATTTTTTGTTACAATCTAAGACAACTTCGCAAAAATACTTATCTCAAATTTTAACATGTTTTCTAAAGAATTATTCATTTTTGGGCCCCTGTATCGAAAAAAAATGTACTACACTGTGTGGTGATATAAGTGGGGTAAATGATAGATGATTATCTGGCCAGTAGACAGTTTTAGGGTTATCCATTATTTACGCCACAGCCTGTATATTTTTATTACGCGTTATTTATAGTTATTTTGGAGAAGTAATTAAATACTCTTGACGCACTTCCTACTCATATAACTTTGATAGCTATATATCTGTATGTATTTGTAAGGTGTTAGCAATCAATTAAAGTTACAATGTATTTACGTAATATACGATGTCCTTTTCTACACTGACGTCTTGAAGTTTATGAAAGTAATAACTAACTAATTACTTTCTAATACGTATGATTAGCCGCTGACCTGCAATGAAAAGTTTGTTATGGTTAGTAAGTTACTATTGTAAAGCTGTAACAAGACTGTTATATAAAAGACTAGCTTTTGCCCGCGACTTCGCACGCGTTAATTTAGAATTTGACAACCAATTCGGGTTGTACTCTGCTTGTAATAAAATATAATTCAATCATGATTCGAAAGACGAGTGGCGCCATCTATTATCATAAGAACGTTATTATTGTTTTCCTCGAGAACAGTAATTTTTTCGGGATGAAAGGTATCCTATGTCCGTTTCTGTACATCTGACAACGTATATACAAAATTTCAGGATGATCGGTTCAGTGGTTTAGGCGTGAAAAGGTAACAAACAAACAAACAAACTCAGTTTCGCTTTTATAATATTAGTTAGGATAATTTTGAAAAACAAATCGAGTATACCTATACAGAGAGCAACCTAAAGGTAGTTAATTATGAAAAATACCTTAAGTTTGCTCACTGTATAGGCTTGGGATCTAGTAATTCAAATAGTTACACCCAAGAAGCAAACCACAGCTAGACTTCATGATACTTTGAGCTTATTCTGCGTAAATAGGAACACTAATAAATAATTAAATTATGTTCGGGTACTTTGAAATAACTTCACTGGAACATAAATTTTGTATTTCATGTATGTCAACAAAAAATTGTTTGATTGTTTAAAAAAGAAAGTGCAATAGCTAGTCATACTTTTACTGTTTATCTATTAGCTTAATTAGTGTTTAATAATAAAACAACCAAAAACCGATGGAATTCATTAATTTATGGTTGTAGTGTAGGTACAAGAAAATTGAATATGGTAAAAAATTGTAGACTTAAAAATAGCATATCTCAGGTAGTTAGGATAGAATTTGTTTTTTCTGAACGGCCATCAATTCTACTGTAAGATATTTCAAGGTTATCCATTAATTACCGGACATCCTGTATAAATGTAAATAAATTATTTTATTGCATATAAATGAATACCATTAAATAAACTTAAATAAACAGGTTAATAACTTAGTTCAGGGGATAGTGCTTCTATGTAAAAGTGTTATTGATGGCTACAATAAAGATTATTATTATTATTACTAAACTTTCTTAACTAGCCATTATGAAGCAATTAATGTAGATAAGCTTGTAAATAAGTTGGTTACTGCTTACCATGGAACATTTTATAGGAAAATTATAGTTTCTATTTAAATAATAATTAAATAACCATTTCATTGGCCACCCAGTAGTTAAAACGTTGGACTTGGAATCAAAGGATCAGGAGTTTGATCTCCATCTACTCCCACTGCCGACGTAATCCCACTCTTCATACACACAGACTTTAGTTTAGCTGGTGTTAGTAGTGATTTAATTTAGTTGAACTTATTGAGGTAACAAGTAAGTCTTAACTATTATTATAAATGCAAATGTGCGTTTGTTTGTTGCGCTTTCACGCCTTACCTACTCGATCAATCAACATGGAATTTCGCATATACGTTATCAGGGGTACAGAAAAGGAAAAGGAGCCTTTCATGCAGAATATAGGCTTTTTACCTACTACTATCTACTCCTAAATAACTAGTATTTTTGAATAAATTTCTGTCCCAAACTTAAACTTCTAGATTATGTTACTGTCAATTACTTAAAAATACACTGAATACACTTTATTTTGCTCACATTTACGATTTCTAGTAATTTATCCGCTTTTATAAATTAAGTACAGTAATTTCTGTCCTAAAATAGTATCCAAAAATTTTCCGAACGTAATTGTAGTAAGTTAAATAATACGATCAAATAAATGGTATTCATCGTCTAATAGATCAATGGGGAATCAGGCTAAATATTTCAATTGTGAACCGATTTACTTTTCTGGTTGGATCGGCGGGTCGTGTTCGTACGCGAAACAAAATTGCAAAAATTGGCCAATCAACAGAAGTGGTACGAAAGTCAATTTTACATGAAACAAAAAATATATTCGAAGTATATATTTTTCTGAGTCTTGACGACGTCAATTTTATTTTCGCTCTATATGTGAGATTATTTTAAGAATACTGGAGAGAGATAGATAAAACAAGAAACGTTATTGTTCGTGTGTTATCGTTATTGTATTTATTCCGCGCTCTTCACACCTATTTAAGGGTAAAGGATAAAATTAACAAATGTATCTTTATCAAACAGTCATAAAGATAAAAGAAGAAGAGAGCCGAGATACAGAAACAGCCGCGGCTTAGCCCACTGGTATGGATATTGACATCTGGCGGTTTTAAGAAATTCTTCTGGATAAAAGCTCCTCTATATCCTTTTCTGTTCCCCTGACAACGTGTATGTGAAAATTCATGATGATCAGTCGAGATCAGTTAAGGTGTAAAAAAGTAATAAACTAATATATAATCTATTAGTTAGGATTTAAATTACTCAGTTTACTTAGATCATGAATAAACATTCTCATCCAATAGATACAGTGTAGATAACCTCCTAGCAATTCTTACTAACAACTCAAAGGCTCATGTTCCTTGATCCACGTAATTGGATGAAACTAGAACATAAGATAACAAACCCTCATATATCAGGTAACAAATTGTCGCCCTCACATCTCTCCAGTTGGCCATTGAATCGGAAATGTCTTGAAATAAAATGCCTGTATTGAACACGTGCATTCAAGCGGAATCTTCTTATCTCGGTTAGTACTAAAACTCGTTCGAGAAGAATTTAGGTGACTGTTATTCTTAAAAATTACATTGACACAGAATTTGTTGAGCCTAAGGATTTCTTCTGCTATAGATTGAAACGAAAAGGTTTTCTTTTTTACTTGCTTGCATAGTATGGTTATCGCAGAGATCGGCTTGTCACTTTAGGTCATACAGGGTAAGTATATATAATACTAGATTTTGCCCGCGACTTTGCTTGCGTTAATGTAGATCTATGTTAATATACATTTTTTTAGTAGCTTATATATGTTATTCTGATGCATAAATAATAATACTGTAAAGTGTCATCAAAATGCGTTTAGTAGTTTTTGCGTGAAAGTGTAACAAACATCCATCCATCCATCTATCCACCCATCCTCACAAACTTTCACATTATAATATTAGTAGGATATAAGTAATTCATATTCATATATGTATAATTTAATCAATGCAATCATCAATATTTTTTACCTGTTTTATGTGCGCAACATTTCGAACATTTATTGTGTCTGCTACATGGCAGTCAATGTGTTAAACGTATAACACTAAGGTAAGGCTATATTTTAAGGTCACATAGAGGCCCTGTAGCTAGCCCTGTATTTTTAATTATAACTAATATTATAAATACAAATGTGAGTTTGTTTATGACACACCTTAGCTATCATTGCACGATCATTATGAAATTTTGCATACTCATGTTGTTATGGTTTCAGAAAAACGACATAGGGTACCTTTCAACTAGATTAAAGATTCTGAGGGATAGCTAGCCCACTTGTCACAGGCCTTTGCTCAGTGTGAGAATGGTTAAGCAGACTTCATAAATCTTCGAGAACAACATGGAGAAATCTCAGCCATGCAAGTTTCCTTACGATGTTTTCCTTCACTGTTAAAGCAAACGATAATTATTTAATACGCACATAACTTCGAAAAGTCAGAGGTCTTGGAATCGAACTGAAGACCTCTGCGTGGCAATCCGACGATATCCCACTAGTCTTACGCTACTCTGTATTAGTACATAGTATTTTTAATACAAAACGTATATATTATTTGGCAAATAAAAATATTGACTTGTAATAAAAGGCCGATGCAGCGAATTTTATTTAGATGTGAGCTGATTTGAATATTGGGAAGGTAATGACCCCCGAGGTTGTTGATGGTATATCCGAATTGGTCCGGAAATGTGGTTAATGTAACCAAACACCCAAACAATGAACATCAATTTGGCAACCAATATGGGCCATTTAGTAGTTTATTATACGCTGAGATTCGATTTATTGACACATACCAACAAAATTTCGTGATTTTGTTGTTCAGTTACTGGTTTGTCAATAATGCTATTGACACATCATAGTGCGCAATCACCAATTTATTAGCACGCCGTAGCAAATACATTCTATTATAGGTTTTTAGGGTTCTTTTTAAGCATTCTTGTGCCTGGTCTAATTAAATGACTTGATAATAATATTATCAAGTATATATTGTAAGGGTATGGATACTGGTTTCAGTTAAAAATATAATGAATACATAAATGAGCTACGACCTATCTTATCTTATCTTGTCTGGGGGCCAGTCAGTGCAGACCGGCGACACTTCGACCCAGTGGGATCTTTTGTGTCGACACTCTCCCAATAACGACTGCCACGTATTGATTGACAATTATCGCCTGCTCAGTGCCTCGGAGAGCACGTTAAACCAACGGCTTAACGTGCTCTCCGAGGCACGGAGCAGGTGATAATTGTCAATCAATACGCACATAATTTAGAAAAGTCATATAACTGCCGAAAGTCAGAGGTGCGCGACGTGGGTTCGAAGCCTAGACCAGACTGCAATGCCTCTGCATTGCAGTCTGTTGGTCTGGCCACTGAGCTATCGCTGCTCGAGCTGCGACCTAACTCATGAGTTACGGGGTGACGACTGCTGCGCAGCGGTACTGCATACTTGCGCCTGACTATATAAAATTAAAGCATCAGCAGTGTCGCTACACGGTTGTTAGGCGTACCACAGGGTACAACATTGGAAGCATAATTATAGTGAATTGGTATTATAAACGAAGCTTCGTATACAAGCTGCAAAACACTTTAAGCATTTTCACTTAGTAATGTGTAATAGCATGAAATCGAAATCAAACAAACGAAAGTTGTAGAAGCTATGTTGTAATATTTTATTTTATTAAAGACATCTCGCACACTGGGAATAGTTCCTGTGTCGCGCGGGACTTTAAAAACATTCAAACAATGGACACAAATAATACCCAGACAACAATTTATGGATCACACAAATTTTTGTCTTGTGTGGGATTCGAGCCCACAACATTCGGCGCAATGGCAGTGGCAAGACGACCACTTAAACCACTACGCCATCCGTGCAGTTAAATTTGCAGTATAATGGTCGATCAGTAATATGTACGAAAATTTTTTTGCCTTATGATCACGTTTTAAAGTTTTGTTATACGAGTCGATCCAAATACGAGAATTTGCTTTTGTATACTACATACATTCCACGTAAAAGGCCAGCCAAGCTGTCTAACGTACATATTACATACTCAGTGCTGCTAAGAGAATTTCTCAATAGCAAAATTATTAAATCAAGTCAAATTTCCTTTGCAAAAGATTGCCATTACGTTAACAGCCGACTTACGACAACTACAACGAGCTGAAAAATTGGTTGTCTGTAAAGTCGGTTTACGGACGATAGTTTCTCGTGACAACGTCATAACAAAATTTCTTTCTCTAACGTTACAATGAGCGTAACGGGACAATGAGTCATCCTTTTTCGTGCGTGCAGCCGGCGTTTATCGATTTATTAAACGTTGTCACGTCAAAAATTCGAAGGAAAAAGAAATATGTTCAATTTACCGAAAAGTATTATTTGACTATTCGCCAAAAAAAATCATCCTCACTGAAGTGCCCTAGTAAATATAAAGTATAATTGTAAGTGGAATACAGGTAGAACTTATTTTCTAAATCTTCTAACACACACTAAGTAAGTAAGAGGTCTTAAGCTCAACAAAGTAGGCGCTTTAAGAGAAAGTAATGTTGTAAATCATAGCCATGAGTTACTTGCAGGTTTCTTCTTATAGGCCTAACCCTTTGCCAGAACCTAGCAACTAATCTAAATGTAGCTTCAATAACTTATTACTTTACTTTACTAAACTCCTTAACCTATATACTTTGACGTTCATAAGTGTTACATTGTGACCCAAATGAATAAATGATTTTTTACTTTGACTTCATAACTATGCAGTATCAGAATATTTCTCATAACAATATGTTTTTCTACTCCACTTTTAAGAAAACTTTGACTACTTGTAATAAAATCAAACAAATACCGCGTACCCTGTTATCTTTCATTGTCTTTTGCATTTTTTTGCTTATTTGCGTTAAAATAAATAGAAAATTTCATTTCGAAATCGATAGAAGCATTGGTAGCCGGACAAAAAGCCGGAAGCACTTTCACAATAAATAATATTTTATCAGATTTTTCCTTGTGACTTTAATAGTAATACTTCTTCATATTTCTAAAGTGATAACTTACGAACCATCCGATGTAAAGCGGTCACTGAAGCTTATATACCAATAAAATATAGTGTGCAGATTTTAAAGACTTACCACTTTATCGATTTAAGAAACACCTTAAGGCATGGCTACTAGAAAAGTCATACTATTACCCTTAAGGAGTTTCTACGTTAAACAATTTATGATAATATATTACAAATTTATTTTTAAATAACAATGTCTCTAATTTAATTTAATTGTCATACCTATACAATAATTAGAATTATTTTTAAAATCTAAATTATTTCGCATGCCACATTGTGACTAAATGGAAGAGCTAAATGTATTAATTATACCACAACATCCTTAAATGTACTCCATTTTCTGTGAAATAAATATCATTTATCATTTATATGACTTGTAATATCAAAAACGATAGCCTAGTGGGAAACCGTTGGACTGCCACGCAGAGGTCTCGAGTTCGAACCCAAGGCGCGCATCTCTGACTTTTCGAAGTTATATGCGTATTAAATATTGATTATCGCTTGCTTTAACGGTGAAGGAAAACATCGTGAGGAAACCTGCATGTCTGAGAGTTCTCCATAATGTTCTCGAAGATATGTGAAGTCTGCCAACCCGCACTAGGCAAGCGTGGTGGACTATGGCCTAACCCTTCTCATAGTGAGAAGAGGCCCGTGCCCAGCAGTGGGACAGTTTTTATACAGGGCTGATATTATTATTATTATTATATTATTAATATCAAAAGAGGTGAATCAAACCATCGTGGTTTATTTTTCATATTCGTATTAACGATATCGGCAAAAAAGTATCTTATTGTTATGTCGAAATCAGTTATACATGGGTTTTTACGCTTCTCAAAACAGCAATCTTATGTAAGAGAAGGACAGACACACCAGGTACATGGCTTCGTGACTACTATGTTCTAGGCGTGAGCAGTTGATTTTTTAACAACGGACTCAACGGACTCTACGAAATAATTATCTGTGCACCACGTACAGATTCGAACCCACAAAATTCTGTGTATATATAAAGCTACTTTGTTGACAAAATCGACTACTATGTATTTAAAAATTGTATGTGAAATATTTTGATAACTCTTTCAACCAAATATCTATTGATCTGAAAGCAACTGTCGTGTCCAATCTCGAAATAAAGGTAGACATGGAATCCGCGACTATTTGAACGCAGTCAGTCGTGTGAGCCATGAATGACAAGCGATAAATCGTTGCCTTGTGTCCTTGTGTTCTCTACTGCCCTTTTATGTTTAATGTAGTGTCGCTAACATTGTAAACGAGTTACTTTAATACATACTTATGTTTTTCTTTGGAAATGTGAAAATAGTTACATACTTATATGTTGTATTAAGCTTATTAACCCGAAGGTTTAGGCAAAGGCACATTTAGAAAGCTGTGGTTTTAGTATTCACGTAAAATTTAGCGAGACTATTGCCGTCTAGCGGGCAGAATGTACTCCGTGCTGCCACTAAGATTTTCTTGGCAGAAATACTCAATAACAGTTTGCCCGATCCAGAATCGAATCCAATACCTCATGCACGGATTCAAAATGTTCACCATATTAGGGTAAATGTTATTATATCAGTGAAAGTGCCAGTTGGAATTTTGAATTTGAATTTGAAAGTGTCCAGAAGATACTTAACGTAATTTTGTAGTGCATATTATAAACATATTTAGTGGATGTCTATCTAGGCATAATAACTACCGCACCAGAAAAAAACAATAATTTTCGCGAGGACTTTATAAACATTTAAGCAACGGACACAAAAGACACCCAGACTCGGAACAATACGTGTAAAAATTACACCCACACACATTCGGAATGTAACAAGTGGAGAGATCACCCCTTTAAATTTACTACTACAAAATCCGTGCAGTTAACGTAAATTCATGAAAACCAGTTCTTCGAAACACAACCCGCACCGCTAATACATAATAATAATAATAATATTCTACCATCTAGCCCAAACTAAGCAGACCTTGTACTATGGGTACTAGACAATGGATAAACATACATATACTACTTTTTTTGTAAATACATACATATTATACATAGAAACACCCAGACCGAGACAAAAGTAAACAAGACAAACATAGACATAAATCGTGCTAGACCCAAAAACTATAAACATCAAACAATACACAATTCTTCATTATAACTCCAGAGCCTTTTAAACACAACAATACTCACAAATATCTTTTGTAGAAAATATATTTCACTAAAATAATATGTTACATGTTTCTTTTGAAATTATATTTGTCTCGTTATTATATGGCCGTAGGGAAACAACCAACAGTAATAGTACAGAACGGACGACTAGTACAAATATGATTAGTACATAAAATATACTTTTCAATTTTGTACTAGTGCTTAGCTTTCATTGAGGTCTCTGTTCATATTTTACTAGACTACATTTTGTCTGCAATTTTATTTATGTGTGTAAGTATAGGCTTATGTTTAACTTATCACCAGATATAGTAAAATATAACAGTCAAAAATAGTAAATGATCACCAAACTGTACACTAAAATATATTTAAAGAGATCACAATAAGTCGACGGCGCCCCGCTTGGCGGGGCTCCTATTTTTAGGTGGATTTAAGAAGGAACCTAACATAACCTAACCCTTCCGAGACGGAATGCAGTGATTTAAGGCGTATAAGTGCATGTTATAATATATTTTAGTAACCATATTTTGATGTGCAATTACTATTTTTGGTGGTCATTATATTTAATCCCAGAAAAAAATAGTGTTCCCGAACAAGCGCAGCCGCGGCAAAAGCTGGTTTGTAGTAATAATAATATATCCCTCAACATATTATACCTATACTTATACTATACAAATAAATATATATGAATTTAAATTAACGGACAGCAAAAAGAATTAAATCAACAATATAAAATAAAAATGTAATGAATAAAAACAAATATGTACATAATAAATTGTCATTTCAAATGACAATTTATTACATTTTCCCTTTTTCATTTGTTACAAAAGCTTATTCTTAAACAAAACCTTTGTCAAGGGACCAACTAGGCGGATTAATTTTAGACAAACTTATTACTAAATAATAAATTCTAACTCCATATTTTATTGTGTTACTCTTTAGTCTACTGGTCTAAGAAAATATTAAAATCCTAGTATTTATAAATAACGGAGGTTACTGCCTTCATTTTGAATAAAGCTTATTACTTAAAGTGGTAAGCAGAGTAGCGATAACCTAGTGCGAGACCGTTGGACTGCCAAGCAGATGTCTTGAGTTCGATCCAAAAGCGTGCATCTCTGCTTTTTCGAAGTTATGTGCGAATTAAATAGTTAATTATCGCTCACTTTAACGATTAAGAAAAACATCGTGAGGAATATAATAACTCTGTCTATGAGTTCTCCATAAATTCTCGAAGATATGTGAGGTCTGCCAACCCACACTGGACCAGGCGTGGTGAACTATGGCGTAGCCCTTCTCACACTGAGCAAAGGTCCATGCCCAGCAATGGAACAGTTTAATACAGGCCTGGGCTAAGTACCTATATTATAGGCAGATTACACCCTTATATTATTATATCCTATATACTGTGGATTCAGTTATATATATTACATACTTACACACATCATCATCATCATCATCGTCAGGCTATAATAGTCCACTGCTGGACATAGCCCTCCCCCAAAGAGCGCCATAGCGCCCTGTCTTTAGCTATTACACACATGGACCAACGAAACTTTTACATAAGTAGTACTTAAGTAGCTTGCTCGGCCTTGCCACTGCGCCGACTGTTGAAGCTTCGATCGACAAACAGCACAAACATTTGTGTGATCCAAAAATATAATTTTTGTGTCCGTTGTTTAAATATTTGTAAACTAGTAGAGCCTCGCTGATTTCAGCATGAATAGGCCGGCTCGACCAGGGAAGAACTACCCTCTCTCTCGTGAAATAGCAGTATTCCTACTGTTGAGTTTCGTTCAGTGAGTGAGAGTGCCGGAGGCCCAATCACCCCCATTCCCTCTTCCCTCTCCTTCTCCTTCCCACTTCCTTTCCTAAAGGGTCGGCAACGCGCAAGTGATGCCTCTGGTGTTGCAGGCGTCCATAGGCTACAGTGACCACTTACCATCAGGTGGGCTGTATGCTTGTTTGCCACTTTAGAAGCACAAAAGAAAGATCCCCGCGAAACATAATATATTCCTACTACGGGAGTTATCTTTTAAAGGAAAAATACATAGTCCTGAGAGGAAACATGTAAGTATGTAAGGCAGAGTGCAAGCTAAGCATAAATGTATGTGAGCGTGACTGTTTGTGTGGCCGACCAGTTACTGCGCACTGATCGGATTAAAAGGTTCTCTCGGTGATTATACGTGAATAAATTAGCACTTTTATATGGCTTATGTTTAACTTATCACCAGATATAGTAAAATATAACAGTCAAAAACAGTAAATGATCACCAAAAATAGTAAATGATCACCAAAATTAAAACCGCATTTTAATAACAAAAATATTAATTGCACATCAAAGAGATCAAAATAAGTCGACGGAGACCCGCTTCGCGGGGCTCCTATTTTTGGGTGGGTTTAAGAAGGAACCTAACATAACCTAATCCTTCCGAGACGGAATGCAGTGATTTGAGGCGTATAGGTGCTCGTTAGGATATATTTTAGTAAGCATATTTTGATGTGCAATTACTATTTTTGGTGGTAATTTTATATTGGAGAATATTATTTTAATTAAACAATATCCAGAGACACCTACCTGTGATCAGTGTCTTAGCTCATTTAGCGCTCGGTAGAATATCAATAGGAAAACAAAGCGTTAAAGTCCTATACCTCTATCCTCGACGGGGAAAGCAGTAATTACACCTATATTTCACCAGCTATGGTTTTGGTCACTCATAATAATGTCCTCCAGACAGAATTTCGGTCATGGCGGCCAATCTTAATGGAGACTGGCCATCTGCGCAGGAGATATTATAGCGGACAAGTATGTGCGCAAGCACAAATGCACTCTCTGTTCCCTAACCCTCATGATCCGATGGCACGGATAATCCGACACGACCGGAGAGAGATCAGGCGCAGGACCAACGGCTTTACGTGCTTTCTGAAGCACGGGGGTGTCAAAACACCCAATATCTTTTTGTTGGCCTGACCCGGGATTCGAACCCGAGACCTCATGCAGTCGCATTCACTACTGCTGCGCCTCGTAGGCAGCACACATAATAATGGGTACTTGATAGAAAATCCCAATATTACTGACAAACAAAGCTTCCGTTGTTACCATTTTGGCACGAAACCCTAAAAGGCATCAGAATTCAGATAAAACATTCCAGGGAAACTCATAAATTTTGCAACCCGTTCATCAATCCACACTGGTCTATTATTTATTGTGAATACAAAACATGAAATTTGTACTGCAGCCAATATTTCACATGAAAATGTTCACATCACCGATAGAATGAACGATGAAAAATATACTAGGTATATCAAAACCGTCAAATATTGGAGTAACGTATTAAATTAAAAAAATTAAAAAAATAAGTTTTTTGACAAAAAAGGGGGTCGTACAATAACACTAAAAACTAAGGTAAAAATAATCAGATACAACGCAAATTATTATACATAACTGTTAGGTTGATCTCTGATACCCATGATAAGAATAAACTTGTGTTATGGGTATCAGTGCTCTCTCAGTATGAACTAGCTGTGAAATTGATACTTAAACGAGAAAATAGACGTGTTATTGTATAATATAAATAAATGCTTGTAAAATATACGAAATTAATAAGAGAAATCATAAAAAAGAAATAAAAACATAAGGATAAAAATATTATTAACTTACAAAGCTTCATAACTAATCCATACTAATATTATTAATACGAAAGTAGCTCTGTCTGTCTGTTTGTCTGTCGGTTACACTTTCACGGCTAAACCGCTTAACTCATTTTAATTAAATTTAAATGAATTACCAAAAATAAGTACTTTTAACGAGGGATAGTAAGTTGACAGAATCTAGATCAAAGCGAGCAAAGCCGCGTGCAAAATCAAGCACCAATATAATGTAAAAGCTTGTAAAAAGGTTTGAATGTTTGTTACTCAATCACGCGTAAGCCGTTAAATGTTGGATGAAACAAGGGACTCATCGTGGATTAACAGCGAATACTTAATATCTTTGTATTCGTGCCTGTGGTATTTACACAAGCAAAGCTGCGGGTTTCATTAGCATGTCGGCCTCGATAGCGTAGTGGTCAGTATAACCGACTGCCACGCCTGAGGTCGCGGGTTCGATTCCCGCACAAGTCAAACATTTGTGTGCATGAACATGGATGTTTGTCTTGGTCTGGGTGTTTCTATGTATAATATGCATGTATTTACAAAAAAAAAATGTTATGTTTATCCATTGTCTAGTACCCATAGTACAGGCTATGCTTAGTTTGGGCTAGATGGTGCTTTGTGTATGTGATAGAATATTATTATATTATTATTATTATAAATTATAATGCTAGTCAATAAAGTAATTTCTGAAGCGGCGATGGCTTAGTAGGAGACTGTGTGACTGCCACAGAGAGATCTTGAGTTCGTTCCCAAAGCACGCACGTCAGGGGCCCAAGTCTGCTATTACGATAATGTCAGAATGGTCTATCATTGATTTCATAATTGTAGATTTTGACAAGTTTGGTAATCTACTAATATAATGGCGTCGTTATAACTTTTCGATGGTCAACCACTGACCCTCCATTGAAAAAATGGCATAGAATGATAATCTCGCACATAATGACAAATGAATGACGGACGTATGCGGTAATCTGCTATTTTGACAGTCCTATTGATGAAATTGTTTTTAACACTAATAAATAATATGTAAAAATATAGATATATAAACGAAATCTGGCATGAATAAATGTAATATTGTCTTCTGTTTATGCGAATGTTATTCATTGAAATCCATCATGCTAATTTCAATAGAGAAGATGGTTGGAATATACCACCAGCTTGGGATCCAGTAATTCAAATAGTCACTCGTAAAATCTATGTTTTACGAGAGGAACGGCCACTCTACCCAGTAACAAGTAAAAGTTATCCTGAAGATAAATCGTATGCTGTCTCACTCATCAGTACATAGTATAAAACAAAGTCGCTTCCCGCTGTCTGTCTGTACCTATGTACGCTTAGATCTTTAAAACTATGCAACGGATTTTGTTGCGGTTTCTTTTAATAGATAGAGTGATTCAAGAGGAAGGTTGATATGTATAATACATGCATAATATAGTACAGAAACACTGTTAATTTTAGAGGTTTCTAATGTGATGTCGTAAATAAACACATTTTTTTGCGCTGACATTGCAAACGCTAGCTGAACCCTACGAGATAGATCAAAATAATGTTCTACAGTATTGTACACCTTAAAAAAGTCTACAAAAAGTCCGCGATGGTATATATCTATTTCTTATGGATAACCCACAATAACCATTTCTTATCCTTTACTTTTTACGAGAGATAATGGCTTATTTACGAAGCGATTTTAAGCAATACAGCATTAATCCTTATCCAATTAAGTACCTTAAATACATTGTACATTTAATATAGATCAATATGGCCCTTTACAGCATGTAATTTAAATAAATATTTTCGAAGATATTACAGATTTAAAATGCAAGGACATAGCGGTTGCGACGGTACCGGCCGGGGGGCCAGCGGCGCGTGTCTAAGAAAACATGTTTGATATTGTCTAATGACAAAAAAGCTGTGACCGTTGTATATAAAGACATTCTGTATTATATTTAGTATCAGCATTGCACCCGTGCGAAGCCTGGGTGGGTTGCTAGTGTTAAGATAAAGAAAAGAGATTGTGAGACTTTTATCTTTTAGATAAATTCTATCTGGAGGTAGTAGAGAAGCCCTTAAGATAGTTACTCTATAGTAATGAGTAAACCTTAAAAGCTTGAAATATTTTAGACGACACATCTTTATTTGAAATATTAGTTACCTAGCTTCTATGATAACGGTAAATATCAAAGGCTTATTGTATAAACTTATCCACGTGTATTTCATTAAGTTCTTGCTCCAAATGTGGCTTTAACAACTTTCATAAAGATCGGAATAGTAATATTCAACCTTAATATTAAGGCGTAATAAATATGAGCGGGTATAAATTTGTTCAAGCATACTTATTTTGGTTTTGTCCGGATATTTGTTGATGTCCGGACGGTTTGTAAAAGTAGTTGTGTCGACATAATTAGACCACAAAATTTTGCTTTAGGTAGAAAGGTTACTCTGGTATATTATTGTCAACAAATTGAAATATTTAGGAGATGCTTTTACGTGGATGTGGTGCTTTGAAAGGACCTTTCTAGTTCAGTAGTGAATACATATGAGCCAGCCCGCTAAGGAAGTATCACGCGTTTACATGCAACATGTACTTATTATATTAGTAGGTATTACTAGGTACTATAATTAAACTAGTGGTAAAAGTGATCGCCTCGCTATTATATATTATAAAGGAAACTGTCCATTCTTGGCTTCGCGTGAATAGAATTCCTACAAAAAAACAATTAACGACGATCCTACGGTCGACGGACAGTAGATTGCTGCGCCCATATAATGACAATTATTTGGTTTTTGAGTTGGATAAGATATCAAAACAATTTAAATCCACCAGCCCAGTTCTTAGATAACATTTTGATAACATATGAATCAGAATAATAAAAAAATAACATAAAGACAATGATTTTTTATTTCAAATACCTTTATATAAAACACCACAACAAACGAATTAGAAACACCTGGATACAAAACTGTGTTGTTTTTCTAATTCCTACTGGTTAATGCTTCTAAATTAATATATTATTATTATTCTCAGTGACTGTCCATTCCAAGCCAAAACCCCCATACAAAATGGACAGTTCCCTTTGCGTGATCCTCAAATAGGTAGTTATTCTGAGCCTCGGTGTTCCTTTTGTCCCATGTTTGAACGTTTGTAAAGTCGCTCGCGACACAGAAACTATTTCTTATGAGTAGTAGTCTCCCAGTTGCCGAAATTTGATCGTAATCTTTTCACCGAGTTAATGATTTACTTGACGGTAAAATAAATCATAGTGAATAAACCTGAGAGTTCTTCATAATGTTCTTAAATATATGTGAAGTTTGCCAACTCACACTGAACCAGTGCGGCGTGGTAGACTAAGGCCTGACCCTTCTTATACTAAGAAACACGTGGCATAACAACTAACAGTTGGACTGTTTATGAACAAGGGTGTCATTATGTATAATAATGACTATATAATATATTCACGGTACGACAAAACTCATTAAAAATATACCACGGGATCAACAAATTAATATTCTCCAAAGGAATCTTTTTCAAACAATGAATAGCATAGAAGTAGTATCCGTAGTCTCTGTCTACCCCTCTGGGAAACAGGCGTGAATCTATGTATATATGTATGTATGAATAGCATAGAAAACGAACAGGCAGACACAACATAACTAAAAAGCAACCAGAAAAGTCTAAAAACAGTAAAACAAATGCTGAATAGCGTCGTCGTCAATGTATATACGTCGCCGTAAAAACGAAATATACAGCCTACGAAGCCTCCATTTTGAAAGCACCTCTTGCCACTTACATTAATCTTGGTATACAAACATGCCCTAGGTAGCTTTATTAATTAGTAAATTAATTATGAAACGACGCAGATACTGTTAAAACTTTAATTTCCTTTGATAATTTCAGGACTGGAAGAATACGGGCTTTTGTTTTTACCGTGAAGGCATGTTGAGACATTAATGTTTTAATATTGTAGATGCTTTTTGGTTTATAAAGAGGCTTTGGAGTTACAGTTGAGAGCATCTTGAAGGCTTATGGGTTGAAAGAGTTATATGTTTGATAAATTTAAGTAAGTGTTATACATATCAACATCAATAATTAATAGAAATATAAAATATAAGTAGTCGGGTACAAAATATCCAAAAAGGGCGTCGTAGTAGTTATTATTAATGATATCCACAATGTAATTTAAACCTTACATCTATATTAATATAATAAAGAGTCAAGATTTGATCTTTTGTTAATTATGGGTTTAACTCAAAATTACTCGACCGATTTTAAAAAGTCTTTCACCATTAGAAAGCTATATTATCACCGAATAACATCCTAACTAATATTATAAAAGCGCAAATGAGTTTTTTTGTTTGTCTGTTACCTTTTCACGCCTAAACCACTGAATCGATCATCCTGAAATTTTGCATATACGTTGTCAGGTGTACAGAAACGGACATAGGCTACCTTTCATTCCGAAAAAAATTACTGTTCCCAAGAAAACAATAATAACGTTCTTATGATAATAGATGGCGCCATGTGTCTTTCGAATCATGATTGAATTATAATATTACAAGCAGAGTACAACCCGAATTGATTGTCAAATTCTAAATTAATGCGAGCGAAGCCGCGGGCAAAAGCTAGTAAGAACATAATTGGTGAAATGTAAACGCATACACATCTGTCTATTCTATCAGTGAGCCTTACCCTTGAAGGATATTTGTTTATGTGTGTGTACAACACTTATAATGTTATCCGATGTCGGAATCCTTTATGGGATATTGACTTCGATCAAATATACCATAGATGCACATTCTCATACAAAAACCGCGTTAATATGTGGCACTGATCAGTACTACTTTCTTATAAGTGTCTGCATTTATTATGCAATCCAGGAAATAAACCGGAATAACCATTGAACGCCTATTGAGAAACATTTTGTAATAGTTTAGTTAAAACGCGTCAATGTAAAGCGTCCTAAGTGTGTTACTCGCGGTAGGTAAGCGTACTAAGTATATAGTACGGTCTCCACCGTAGTAGTGGTGTCGATTCGCTCTCGCTTACGGGCAGCGCACGAAAGAGTGAGTGGGACAGGTGCATAATATAGCGCATACGACTGATTTATGCAGTTTTGTTGGGGCCGTTTTTTGAACGACGATCGTGCATCTATGGTATATTTGATCGATGGATATTGATTTATAATATCTTTGTTCGACTTATCTTATGTTGTGGACAAATCAATCCTCTTAGGTTAAATTCAATATTGTTAACCAGTGAGAGATAACAGTTTAGCACACAGTCGATTCTATTGTGTTGAGAGGACATTCAGGCATTAAAACCTTTGAAAAAAGAAGTTTTAATAAATCTATAGCTGTCGCGCTATGTCCGAACTAAATATTAATGTGCGAAAAAGCTATCAATGTAACAGTAAGAACCCCGTTTTTACGTGAGTTCTACGGCCGTGGCTAACAAAACGTGAGTGTAGGCAGGCATGATACTGTGTATATACTGGGTATATAAGGGACGGCGTACCGAAAACTTTAGCAAGACGTCTTTCTATAAAAACTTATCACGACGCAAACTTCAATTAATAAAAAACGCAAGATTAAAATATTATGTAGATTAACATTATTACGCGGTACGCAATGCATTGCTACCAATACATGGCACTCGACGAATCAAGTCTGCGTTCCAAACAGCTGATCTATTTAAATCACGTCCATTTAATTACATTGCTGTATTGTAGAAAAATGTGACAGACAGAAAAATGAAAAATTGCAGAAAAGCAATTGTGATTGTTGAAAAAAATTCCAACGATTTTTAACTCAGAATAATGGTCTGAATCTACTATTTCAGTTTCCGGTACACCGTTCCTTACACTCAGTATATAAAAAATTTCACTCTTTCGTTAATTTCACGTGATTCTGTTTTTTTTTTTTTTTTTTCTTTATTTAAGGAGCTTTGTCACAATGTGACTATGTCGCTCCATCATAGTCACCGGGTGTATCATTACAGACTTTTCATAATTTTGTTATACATATTATATAAGGACCTAGCTAGCTCCGAAACAGGTTTAGATAATACACTATTGCATCTACCAATATCACGCTACGTGATTCTGTTAGATACTAACTTATCTTAACTTGATTCAAAAGCTGAAAAAATTTTGTCAAACTAAACTTTTTAAAATAGCATAATAATTATCTAAACAACTTCTCCTCTCTTCTAATAGAGCTGTGCCCGACAGCCGCAATCTACTTAAATTCATATCTTTATATTGGCTCGCGCGGCAAATGTACGTCTGCTCTAGTCGAACATAGGCTCGCGCGGCTGCCACGCGTAATGTATACGCAGCTTAAAGCCGTTGGTCCAGCGCCTGATCTACCTCAGTTCGTGTCGGATTGCCATCCCGTCGGATCATGAGAGTTAAGGAACAGATAGTATACTTGTGTTTGCGCACAAACCTGTGCACTATAATAATAGTCCTGATGCCTCCGTTAAGATTGACCGCTGTGACTGAAATTCGGTGTGAAGGATTATTATTCGAATGTCATCATATTTTTTTGCAAAATGTAACTCTTATCTAATATTGTCTTAGGTTTACGGTAATACAGGCAAAATCAAACTACTTTATATGGATTCAGTTGCGTTGTTTATTTGAGAACACTACTTATACATAATTTTGATACTGTTAATAAACTACTCTTTTGTTTAAAAAACAAACTTCGAACATGTTTCGTTTCTAATTTCAAATTTACTATCTGAGTACTCCTGAATATACTACCAACAGCAAACAATACCAAGTGTTAAGATTCCAGAACATTATAACATCTCTTCAATTTCACCGTATTATTTGTCTTTAGGATCTTTGTACAGCTATTCATATAACCTCTTATACCAACATAAACTAGTACTCGTAGAATAGTTATTTTAATATTGTTAATAAACTACACTTTTGTTTAAAAAACAAACTTCGAACACGTATTCTAATTTCAAATGTAGTGTCTGAGTACTCCTGAATATACTGCCGACAGCAAACTATACCAGGTGTAATTATTCTAGAACATGATAACACCTCTTCAATTTCACCGTATTATTTGTCTTAAGGATCTTTGTACAGCTGTTCATATAACCTCTTATACCAACATAAACTCCTAGTACTCGTAGAATAGTTTCATATTGATATTAGTAAGAAAAACTGCGTGCTAAGCTGCTTCTTAGTGAGTTATTTGAGTTAGAGAACTTGCTCACCGCAGACGACACTAGTACATGCAGTGTAGATAAGAAATACACAATTACGGCCTCATAGGCGCATCGGTAGTGAATGTGACTATTATTGTGCAGGAGGTTTCGGATTTGATTTCCGGCTCACGGGATGTAAGGTTAAAGCGATAAAAATAACTATAAAACATTTGTTATATCAATAAATCATGAAGTTCTTATAGACAGACAAATGGATTTTTTTAGTTTCAACGTCCTGAAATTGAACGGCTTCTGTTTAACTTATCACCAGATATAGTAAAATATAACAGTCAAAAATAGTAAATGATCACCAAAAATAGAAAATAATCACCAAAATTAAAACCATATTTTAATACCAAAAATATTAATTGCACAGCAAAGACATCAAAATAAGTCAACGGCTCCTATTTTTGGGTGGGTTTAAGAAGGAATCTAACATAACCTAACCCTTCCGACACGGAATGCAGTGATTTGAGGCGTATTGGTGCTCGTTATGATATATTTTAGTAAGCATATTTTGGTGTGCAATTACTATTTTTGGTGGTCATTATATTTAACCCCAAATTGAACATTTGTATTACAAAAGATAACCAACAACCTAGCTTTGGGTTTTCACGATGTAAAAAGTTTTCAAAGCTCTTTAAAGAGCAGCTATGATTTCAATACTCTTTGCAAACGGCAGCTAAGTAGCAGAAGCGCAAGACAGGCCCTAATAGTGGCTATTAGCCGATGTCAGTGCTTTGTGGCTGCTAGCGTTTTAAAACGATTGCTATAACCATATCATAGGAAGGGAATAGCAGGGATTCGAGGCATATGGCCAGCTACGTGCGGTGAGGGCTTTTTTGTAATTTAATATACATACGTACATACCTCCTCTCTCTTATATCTCCGAAGAAATAGGCACCAGAGGCATCACTTGCGCGTTACCGACCCGAATAGGAAAGGAAGAAGAGAAAAAGTAAGTGGGAAGGAGAAGGAGCGGGAAGGGGGGGAAAGAGAGTGATTGAGCCTGCGGTACTCTCACTCACCGAACGAAACACAACAGTAGGAATACTGCTATTTCTCGTCGATATTCTGTGAGAGGGTAGTCCTTCCCCGGTCGAGCCGGCCCATTCATGCTGAAATCAGTGAAGCTCTACTACCTACTAATTATTATTCAACAAAGCAAACAACACAACACAAACTACTACGTTACATGAATTACTCTACAGCAGAACCCAATAACACTTTGCCCAAGAATCGAACCCGAGACTTTCCGCATAGACTTATACTGTGTGCACTATGTTTTGTTTTCTGTGCCTTATTTAATAAATCCTAACTTCCTTAATATTATAAAAGCGAAAATGAGTTTGTTTATTTGTTTGTTTGTTACCTTTGCACGCCTAACCCACTGAACCGATCATCCTGAAATTTTGCATATACGTTGACAGGTGTACAGAAACGGACATAGGCTACCTTTCATCCCGAAAAAAATTACTGTTCCCGAGGAAAACAATAATAACGTTCTTATGATAATAGATGGCGCCACGTGTCTTTCGAATCATTATTGAATTGTAATATTACAAACAGAGTACAACCCGAATTGATCGTCAAATTCTAAATTAACGCGAGCGAAGCCGCGGGCAAAAGCTAATAAATAAATAAATAACTGTCGCATTAACTACCGCGACACCAAAGCAGGCAGTAAGTAAAAGGTTTTAACACGACATGTCACATAAATCCAGTAACGCGCCAAATAAAAGCAAATAATAATTTACTTGGAAAGCCTAGATATACAAAATGCCAAATGGTAGTCAAATAAAACATGGTTGCCTTCACTCGTATATCAAGTGACAGCTGTGGATCCCGTTTATTGCCTTGTGGCCTACTCCTATTTGTCGCGAAAGCTGTAATACAATGATTTATCGATGTATTTGCGCTCTCTGGTTGACAGAAGGGAATGGCGTGAACGAAAGCTGTGTTTGAAGTATGAGTTGTTATACAAGATTGAGTTAAGAAGATTTTGTAACCAAAATCCTTGTGAGGTCAGCATCTTTATAAATAGATAAAGATTTAAGTAAAAATCAATGAATACCTGGATTCCAGGCTTCGATAATTATGATACATAATTATGGCGAGGTTTGAATTTATATTTTTAGGATTTTATTTCTTTTAAATTTTATTTTAATGTATTTAGAGCTTTTTATTTCATTTTTGTGGCGAATGCTTTTTTTGTCAGATGTGGTTGCCTGTAAGTAAATGAGCACAAGCCATGTCTGTCAATAACTATTTAGATGTAAGAAATGTGTATCATTTGTTGGCGATTCAAATAAATAAAATACAAAATAGTTTTCTCCTCTGTTTGTCAATCGGTTTTTCGTTTAGTAGTTATTGATAAGCTTTAGTGTTATCAATGAAACTTATTTATCGTCAGTTAGTTTTTTTAATATAAATATGTAAATGACATAACAGCCAATGACAAAGTCTATGTGTATGTAAATGACAGTCTTTGTATTGTTATCGTCAATTGTCGCTTAATAAGAAAATTATCTATTTAACAAAGTCTTACGTAACATTGGAAGAAAACAATGTTTTCTATATTTCCTTGGACTGTTTCCCCTGCCCTTCGATTTAACGGTATCGCTAAGATTCAATTAGTTCAATGAAAGAGCGGTACTTTATTCTTCCCTAAAATCCTAGGGTTCTGAATACCATTTACTTATAAATACATTCGTTTTTAATCTACTAAGCTGAGAAACAACCGTCATGATATGCCAACTCGCGGCCTTGAATAGTGGTTGGGTACTGGATCTGAAACTACTACAGCGATATAGAAATGTAAGCTTAGGCTAAGTTTATGTTTGGACAAAGATTTTATTTTATTTATATACTAACTAGTTGACTTCCTAAATCCCAGCGCAACTCGTGGATTCACTTTCTACAAAGATAGCGTTTCGTACTCTAAAGAACGGGACTCAAGAAGCTTTGAATTAGTCTCCATGTGTATCTACCTTCTAAATAACGTCAATCTCCAGCAAATATAAGCAAGACCTTGAAGTCAACCCTCTGATTCCTGTATTGAGATTCTCCTTAGATGTCTAATGTAATCTATTTCTGCTAGCTAAAGAAAGAGAGATAATTATGTGATACAAATTCAATGAACGCACGCTTATACATAAGGAATATTTGTTGTCGCAATTATATATGATATTGAGATGTATTTAAATACAAAATTATCTGTCTTGTCCATGTTCTTACGTACTAATATCTAGATATACATAGTAATGAAATAGGTTTATTACATAGTAATGAAATAGGTTTATGATTCACCAAAATATATCAGGCACCTCACGGTCAAAGTTGCAGTTACAATTTGGCCCCATGATAACTACATAATACAGACTACAATATGGGGTTGTTCAAAAAGGGCGTTAAAAGGTTTTTACAAGGTCGGCAACGTGCAAGTGATGCCTTTGGCTTTGGTGTTGCGGGCGTCCATAGGCTACGGTGACCACTTACTATCAGTTAGGCCGTAAGCTTGTTTGCCACTTTAGTAGTATAAAAAAATATGAATAAACTCTTAACAACGATTATATTATGCGACAAAAAAATACATATATTTATATTTTTTTGGTGGTCTCCTTTTATAAGACAACGGATATAGCGTGAAGGCAGTAATTGAACCATTTTTTGGTTTGTTTGTTTACCAAATAAGGCAAATCAGAAAACTGCAAGGAGTGCAGGGATAGCGTAGTGGTTTAAGTGGTCGCCTCGCCACTGCTACTAACCCGAGTGTTATGGGTTTGTATCCCACTCGGAGCAAACATTTGTATCATCCACAAATGGTTGTTCCGAGTCTGGATGTTTTATGCGTCAGTTTTTTGAATGTATGTAACCCTCCCCCCCCCCCCCCGCGACACAGGACTTATTTCTAGTGTGACTTGTTTTTTAAATAAACAAAGGCAAACATTTACTTTTGCAGTGGTCGTGAATGATTTGATTATGGGATCGAGCGAAATTTTGTAGAATGCACAATAGTTTACTATACAGGAAAAATGTTATCAGTGTACTTTGATGAAGACACTGACATAAAAATAAAGAAGGAACAAAATGTATCATATTTACTAATAAACATACATTGTGCTTGGCTTATTTTGAAACCACGACAAGCACACATTATTGCTTTTGCACTTATTAAGACTGCGCCGAGCGTAAGACAGATAATGACAGAGCTCGTGCGGCGCACATTCATAGTCAAATTGTATGGAGGATTTCAAGTGCTTTTTTGATAAATATGTATCTTTATTGTCAGCCAATAACATAAATATTTGGGACGGACAAATTGTAATATAATTATTTATGTTTCGTTAAATTGTAAAAAAGGATAGATTTCCACTGTTATAATCTAAAAATCACGTAAGACGAGCTTACGTTTTTGCACTTTACGTGCAAATTTACGTAATTTTGTAGGCGAAAATATTTGTTATTTTAAGTTTTAACACGGAGTAATTGTAAACACATTCATTGTTATGGTAAATGTATATTTTATATTTGTATTAAACAAAAAGTGTTGATTTTATGCACTTAACTGTGACCGCCTGTTTTGGCACATTTCGCTGGGCGCAGTCTTAATGTGCCTGCTGAACTACTTAATATATCCGATCGTATAGTAGTAAACTAATGAATTACCTACTTTTTATAAAATATGATCTACTAACTACTATTACACATCTTTAAACGATACCTTCTGTCCTTTCCTTTTCAAGCTAAGAAATTATACAAAGAATTTTCCACAGTCGGTTCAGCAATTTAGTCTTGAAAGCTGTTACGTGTTACGCCCGAACAAACAGATGGATATACTTTTGTGTTAAGGATTGGTATCCATCGATTACAATAGCATTCAACTCTTTAGGACGTACAGACACGACTACAATTATCTATTTATATCCATTTCTATAGAAAATGTCTAAGATTCTATGTAAATTCAGATAATAATAATTTACAATTGTATTTACTTCCACAATAAGGCTTTGTGATAAATGTCTGCAATATGCTTACTTATTTAATACGCAATTTCATGTCAATGTCTGCTCCGTACAATCAGTATTAAAAGCGTTGTTTATTGTTAATTAAACCAACTGTTGGTTTATCTGTTTGTTTGTCAAGCTAGTATTCGGTTCCCTATTTATGCGCATAAAATTATGTGTTATAATTAAACATGGCATAGGTACTTTTACTTATCCTAATAATAGTTTCACACAATATTAATTTTGCATAACTGATTAGGCATAATTTTTTTAAGCATATCTATACTAATATTATATAGCTGAAGAGTTTGTTTGTTTGTTTGAACGCGCTAATGTCAGGAACTACTGGTTCGGTTCGAAAAATTATTTTAGTGTTGTCCATAAGTACACAACTGAATGGAAATGTCAATTCAAAAATGAAACGTATGATTAAAGTTTTATGCTAGTACATTGTAATTTACACTACGCAATGTATCGCTACCAATGCAATGTGTCCGTCCGCGCTATCGTATCGCGCTTACCGCGCACCAACGCTACGCGCGCTCACATTATCTGACGGAGCCCGGATCACCTATTTTAGTGATCTACTACAATAATAATTTAAACGTTGTGACTAATAATCGGATTGTACAATTTTATTATTGTACTTACAAAAAATTTGAATAAATTGAATAACGTCTTATAAAATTAATCTTATACGCACATTTCGTTAATGTTTGTGTAGGTAAAAACAGAAAGCCAAATGTGTTTATAAAATAAAAAGGTAGAGTGATTTACGATAAATTCTTTGAATTAACAGTAAATTGTAAAAGTAATTAAACCTTACCTTAAGATCTCGCGGGCCTTATAAGATATGGTTCAAAATGGCTGCCTCCAACTTGTTCACAAACTTGCGCACGATTGATTGTTTCGGCGTGAAGGCGAGGCATCATGGAGGGGTCTGCGATAATGTCAGCTTCTAACTTTACAAATGCTGCCGTTATACGATTCCGCATTTCGTCCGCAGTAGTGCACTGACGAACACTTTTTCCTTGATATAGCCCCACAAAAAAAAATCCAGCGGTGTTAAATCCGGTGAGCGGGCTGGCCACGAGTGAGGCCCGAATCGCCCAATCCATCTCCGAGGAAATGTGTCGTCAAGATATTGGCGCACTCTGAGCACGACATGCGGTGGCGCACCGTCGTGTTGAAACCAAATTTGAGGTAATTGAGCAAGCGGCAAATCTTCCATTTGATCCCATTCTGCGGCAAGGTCGGAACGTAACTCATCCAGGACAGTCAGGTCTTGCTGTAGAAAATCCAAGTATCGGGGTCCATTCAAGCGCTCCGGTAAAAAGTAAGGCCCTAAAATTTTGTTGTTATAGTTACCATACAATACGTTTACTGACCAACGCGTTTGGTGACCCGTTTGTTGGGATGCATGTGGATTACTTCGCGCCCAAACGTGCGAGTTACGTCGATTCCACATGCCATTCCGAGTAAACGTGGATTCGTCAGTCCAGATTATGTGGGATACAAAATTTGGATGTTGCCGCTGCTGATTCATCAACCACCTGCAGTATGCAATACGCCGAACTTGATCGCCAGGCACGAGAGCTTGCACTTTATGAATACGGTACGGCCGTTGTCGATCTCTGCGTAAAATTTTATGCACAGTCCAGTGCGATAGGCGAGTTCCTTGGTTACGGCGCAGAAGTTTAGCGGTGGTTCGCGTACCAAGGTGTGGATTACGGTGAACGGCATCGAGAATTCTCCGCTCAGTGGAAACTCTAATCGGCCTGCTGGAACCCTCCTGATGCGGTACTATGGGTAAATTATCCAATACTCGTTGATAGGTACGAGAAATCACACGACTGTCCATAGGGTGACGAGCGTCAGGATACCGCTGGATGTAAATGCGAAGCGCCAACGAAGCATTGCCTCGTGCCTCCCCGTATGCCATGAGCATTTGTCCATATTCACGTGCACTAAATGGCTGACTCATTATTTATTAGGTACAAACACAACTTTGTAGTTACACAAAAAAGTTATAAACAAAACAAAAACGTTAACAAAATGTTATGAACACAGTAAATAAACACAATTAGTACACAAAATAGTTATAAACAAAATAAAAAACTTAACAAAATGCAACGAAAATAGTAAACACTCGCGAATACGAGAGATTACGTCAAGTACTTCCGATTCCTGACAGTAACGCGACCGAACTAAAGAATTCAAAAATAAATTTCTTTTGCAGTTGTAGTCATATTAGATAGGGATGAGATACATCTATCTAATTAAATAAATCCATAGTCGATAACTCTCATAAAATATTTTTATGAGAGTTATCAGCTATCGATTAATTTTATACTTATACATAGTAATAAACTGTTTATTGCTAATTCTATTAACAAATTTTTGTTACAGTTTTGTATTTTAACAGTTAAGTAAAGGTTTACTAGATTACATTACATTGTATGAATCGCTGTGTACAAAAAGCTTTGTTTTAAAACAATTAGATGGTCTTTTACATTAATTATTATTAAAAGTGATTAAATTAACTCATACATGTACATTTACGATACGAAATATCAAAACAATTAATATTTTTTTACATTTAAAATGCAAATGGGTATTGTAAAGTGATAGTAGTATAACATTTAATTACAGGCTACTTTAATCATTACAATCTTTTCAATCTACGTGACTAATTTAATAATAAATAGTGCTAACACGTTCATGTAACCTTTACTTTTAAAAGGAAAACAACTATTTTATTTATTAACCTATCCCGCTTTGTTTAATACACTTTTTTCGATATCGATCATTGATCATAGATCTTTCCTAGTTCAGTGGTAGTAGGTACGATGCGGGCGGGTTTTTACACAGCACACTATTGCCGGTGCGTAAAAAAACTTTTTTGCGTTGGTCATTGCCTTGTCCGCGCAAGATCAGCTGATTGGTTCAACTGTGTTTATTTTGTATGTTTGGATTACATAGCTGTTTTTCGGTATTATGTAGTTTTTATTGATATTATCTAGTATAATGGGTCGTTTACTCATTATGTAATCATAATCAGTTAGAAAAATGTGAAATTTTGAAAGAAAATTCGATAATTTTCCGGTGGAAAATTCCTACGTTTTCCAACTCAGAATGATGGTCCGAAGCTAGTATTTCAGTTTTCGGTGAACCGTCACTTACAACCTGTATAACATCACGCTACGACTCACGGTCGGCGCAGTAACGATAAACGCGGGTGAAACCGCGAGAACATATAGTTTATTATAAGCATAATAATTGTTAAGCATACTATTCTAAAGCATAAATTTGAAGTTTTGTAAATTTTGTGTTTGCTTTTAATAAAATACTACTTTATTGTTACACTATGGTACCCAAGTTATATATACCTTATAACATTATGCCAATCAAAATAATTAAAAACATTAGCCTAAATGATATTAATGCCTAATGAAATAGTATGCCAAAAAACAATTATGTCAAAGTATTATTATGACAAAAGAATATGCCTAACTCGTTATGCTAAATTAAATGAGGCCAAAAAAATCTGTCGAAACAAAGGGTTCCCATAGTTTTCATTCATCAGATTTGTCAGTCATTTGTATGATAATTTCTCTTGATTAATCATTCCCAACGCGTGGGTTGTTCTCGCACTCCGTTTTGTATTTTAGTCCAGGACTTATTATGAACAATATGTACTCTACATTATTAATTGATTACAGTAAATGTACCCTTTTAACGCGTGTAATTTATTCAAGTGGTTCTCTAGTGGTTGAAATTCGACCGTAATAGGGTGGTAATTATACTATTTATATTTATGTTTACACTTTCCCCGACGTTTCGGTTGCTTTTCAGCAGCTATGGTCACGGGGAGACTATAGTAATAGTATAAATAGTTTTAATAGTTTCAATAATTTAATTAGCTTAAAAATTAATGAAGTTTAATAGTGATTATAGTAGTGTAACAGTTTTTCAACATTTTGTAATAAAGTGTCAAATAAACAACGCGATAAAATCCGTATATAGTAGTTTAATTTCAATATTCATTGTTATGTTGAATTTCTCTGAGCGCGTAATTTGCCTAAATAAGATTTCCTTTCGTCGAGACCGCTTCGGTAACAACTGCTGGGTATGACGTTTCCATGTTGATTCGACTATATGACTGGTCTATGATTACGCATTGCAATCGTTACTAATATTATAAAGCTGAAGAGTTTGTTTGTTTGTTTGACCGCGCTAATCTCAGGAAATACTGGTTCGATTTGAAAAATTATTTTAGTGTTGTGCAGCCTATTTATGGAGGAAGGCTATAGACTATATAACATCACGCTACGACCCACGGGGGCAGCTCAGTAACGATAAACGCGGGTGAAACCGCGGGAACATCTAGTCATTAATATTGCAAAAATGTTTAGAAATATCAGCCTAACATACACAGACAACGCGAGGTTTTCCAAGTAATTTGTGGTTTGAATGCCTTCTTTGACATTCAAATTTCAAGTAATTCGAATCATTTAAAATCTTGATCATTATTGGCAAAATTTAATTATAATAATTATTAGCATCTCGTTAATTTTGTTAAGTTTGGGTGTGCAATAAAAAGAACCGCATTTGCAGCGTAACTGTATCATCTCAAAACACACTAACTGTATATTCTAACTTAATCCTAATTTTATATAATACTAGATTTTGCCCGCGACTTCGCTCGCGTTAATTTAGAATTTGACAATAAATTCGGGTTGTACTCTGCTTGTAATAATATAATTCAATCATGATTCGAAAGTCACGTGGCGCCATCTATTATCATAAGAGCGTTATTGTTGTTTTCCTCGGGAACAGTAATTTTTTTCGGGATGAAAGGTAACCTATGTCCGTTTCTGTACTCCTGTCAACGTATATGCAAAATTTCAGGATGATCGGTTTAGGCGTGATAAGGTAGGTAACAAACTAACAAACAAACAAACTCATTTTCGCTTTTATGATATTAGTTAGGGTTAGGATTATAAATGCGTATGTGAGTTTGTTTGGTAGTTTATTTATTTCGCTTTCACGCCTTAATTACTTGACGGTAAATATAATATTTCGCATACATTGTCAGGGGTACAAAAAAAGGCATAGGTATATAGGGCTACACCTTCCACCCAGAAAGAAGTAGTATTCCCGAGGGAAAAGCCACATTTTCGTCGCGGACAAAGCTTGTTATATTATTATTAATGCGAATATGAGTTTGTTTGTTATGCTTTCACGCCTTACTTGCTCGAGTGATCATTATGGAATTTTAGATACACGTTGTCAGGGGTACAGAAAGGCACATAAAGAACGTTTCATCCCGAAAAAAGATAGCAAAGCCGCGGGCAAAAGCAACAATATAAAAAGATAAATAAACGAAACGAAATCTTTAGTTTTAAAAAACACCAAATAGGCTCATAAATAGCTTATCTAAATGTCTAACGACGAACGAAAGCAAATACTTTTAAGATGATAAGAAGGAAATTTATTAGTGTTGAAAGAGTATTTTCTGACATTTTGAACTCCCAAGAGAAAAGCGGTAAATATGCCTAGACATAGAGGCATGTTATCGTTTAAAAGGACAACACTGACAGGGTCCAGTTTATCTCTTTTTTCAAAACTACATAATTAAGTACCTTATTACAAACAATATAATTATAAGTGTCGTCAATAAAACGAAGACATAAATGTTAATACATTTTGTTTTATAAAATACTATATAAGCAGATACTTTTGGCGCTTGTCAAACAAATTCTTTTTTATTTTTTTTTATGGCATAGGGGGCAAACTGGCAGACGGATCGCCTGAAGGTAAGCGATTACCGCCGCCCATGGACACCCGCAACCCCAAAGGAGTTACAAGTGCGTTGCCAGCCCTTTAAAAAGGAACGAAGGAGGGAAAGGATAAAGGAAAGGATAGGAAAAGGATCGGGGTAACTAGGCCTCCGGCTCTCACACTCACCGATACGAAACGCAACAGTACGGGTACCGTTACTTCACGCCGGTATTCTGTGAGAGGGTAGTACTACCCCGGTCGATCCGGCCCCTTCATGCTGAAACCAGCGAGGATCTACTACCTTACTAATATTACTTATAATTACTAACAAAAATGAAATTAAAACAACATAAAGATAGGCTTAGGATAGATCGTCTGCATCTTAGGTTTAGGTTTAAAGATCTTTATTATCACCGAGACAACTCGTCAGTTATATGATAACATAACTAATAAAGAAAAAAGTTAATATCCGTCGTCGCATTCACTGTATAAACTAAAAAAATTCACAAACAATTCTGAAGACAGGCCAAGCCATATTGCGCAAAACTGTAGACATAATGTTAGATTTGATTTGATCAATTTCGTATATACAATTTTTTACTAAAGAATCTTTATTCTATTTTTAAGAAGACTCGTGCGTTACCTGTTTAATAATTACCAAGAGTCAGATTCTTTACCTGGATAAATGCATTTACTCATACCTCTATTTCAGCCCCATCCGAGGAAAGATGGGACGTCCAGGGTCCTAGCAACTAAACAACTACTATCATGGTGTTTCTCGGCGTTACCAGAGTCGACGGGGCTGCGTGAATCGTTTTCGTATACGAATCACGAAACCACCAACCAGCGCCGAACCTGGGGTCAATTGCATCAACTCATTATAACGTTATCCAATGCTACAGGCGCTGTCAAATCTCTGTTAAGATAGTTTGTTGGTCCTATTTTAGACTTTAACTTTATAAATAACAGTAAACCGCTTAACTCCGGCCAGTAAGAAATTGCAGTTAACTAAAGTCAACATTTCGTTTAACAAATATGCTGTTATGTGTTAAAATTATTGTCATGTCTTTATACCGCGTCATTCTAGTTTTCCGAGCAGGTGTGTTTGTTAACATAAGTGCACTCTCCATTCACCAACTCATAGCCCGAAGGGAAGAAACAATTTTCGGTAGAACTACAGTAAAATTTCATTTTCAGGCTGACGTGTGATATTGACGTCCGGTCCCCGTACTTTGTTAGACGGGCTTTTAGTGCAACTGAACGATTTTACAATTTATTTCAGGTGACAAGATTTTTTTGGAAGGCGCTTCCGTAACTCTGTATGTATGTAGTACATGGTAAGCACACTTAGTTACTCTGTCAAGTCTTATAATACAAGACATAATTATAATCTATTGTGTCTAGGCACCGGTGTGCCGTTGCATCTCAATTGATTAAGGAAAGTAAACAAAAAATAACTAGTACATAGATTTTCAAATAGATAAATTCAAAAATATTTGGCATGAGACAAATTGCAGTAAGTATTTATTAAGGTACCTTTATTTTGCAGTTCTAATGCATCCACAAATTTATAATCAAGTGTTATCCGAAAGAGACATAATGTATAATATAATGAAACCTTTTTGAAAAGGCCAGAGGGATGATATTATTTTTATCAAAGTTTGTAATCATTATGGAAGTAATAAAAACATTTTTTTTAGTTTCGTTTAGTCTTTATATTGCCAGTAGGTATAGCTTAGTTGTAATTAACAAGCTTACATTAGTTGTAAATTAAAATTGACTAAAATTAGTACTTAATACTAAAATATAACTCGATGGCGTACTAGTTATTGTAACCGACTGCAACGCTGAGGTTGCGGGTTCGATTCTCGCACAAGTCAAACATTTGTGTGCATGAACATGGATGTTTGTCTCGGTCTGGGTGTTTCTATGTATAATATGTATGTATTTACAAAAAGTATATAATTATGTATGTTTATCCATTGTCTAGTACCTATAGTACAAGCTCTGCTTAGTTTGGGCTAGATGGTGTTGCGTGTATGTGGTAGAATATTATAATATTAACTATTTAGTAATTTTCTTCTTTTGTAACGCTTAATTTTAAACAAAATGTTTATTTTCAACCACTTATAATTATTATTAAAACTAGGAGGTTCTTGTAATGTGAAGACAGATAACTCTGGAAAATTTTGTGATGTTAATGCCGATAAAGATCATGTTCTGCTTTTATAAAATCTGCGGCTTTCTCACCAATCATGATAACAGTAGCAGCAGGATTGGCATGGGGTATTGTTGGCATCACACTGGCATCTGCAACTCTTAGTCCTTCCACACCATGCACCTTCAACTTACCATCCAAAACCGTTCCCATTGGACATGTGCTCGTGAAATGATTCATACTGTATGATAAGCATTGAACGTAGCAACGTAAATATTCTATACTATGAGGCTGAAATTCCTGACAACTCGATGGTATCGGATCCACAAGTATAGCATTTACAGTCTTATAATATGTTGTATTAAGAACTGGAGCTAGGTGTTTAATATACTTAACCAAATCATCCAAATCTTGTGGATTCGTAAATTTACCAGTATAAATGACAGGATCATCAGCTGGATTAGCACTACGTAATAAGACTTTCCCTCTCGATTTTGGCGACAAATTAAATATCTGGTTGAAAACAGCCATCTTACCTTTGTTAGATTTATGAATTGTATCACATATTTTATGTTTAAAACGATATGCAAAGGAACAAAAATAAAATACAACATTGTCTTGCACTATAAAATTGTTACTGCCGTAATCAGGATATTTTTGGTTTTTGTCTAGAGCAACATATCCTCTGAATGAAATTGATGGGAAAAGATGTGGGTCAATCGGATATGGAGGTTCCTTTAAGTTTTTTAACTTATGTAGAACTACTACAGCGATATGATCTTGAAGATTTTCCCCTACTGGTAAGTCAGATACAACTTTGATACCTAGGCTAGTCAAGTGCGCTTTCGGTCCTATGCCTGATAACATTAGAAGCTTAGGTGAATTAAATGCACCGGTTGATACAATTACTTCTTTCTTTGCATTAATAACTAATGTTTTACCATCTTTTGTAAGGGCTTCAACGCCAGTGGCTTTGTTATTTTCAATTATGACTTTAGTAACTTTAGTCTCTTTTAATACATGGAGATTAGGACGATCTTTGACTGGCGTTAAAAAGGCAGTAGCTGAACTTTGTCTATGACCATTGGAAATCGTTGTGAGAAAGCTAGAGTATCCTAGAGGATGCTCTGGGTTATGATCTACGACGATGTTGTGACCCAATTCTTTGAAACTATTCAGATAGTCTGAAATATCTGAATGATTTTCTTTAGTCACGGTCAAATATCCGTTCGTGCCATGGTACTTTCTATCTGCAGAATTAAGGATCTCGGGTACAGCACACTTTTCACTCTTTATGAATGATGGTAGAACGTTTTCCCATTTCCATGCTGTATCTTTGACTATATCTGCCCAAGAGTCATAATCGATGGGATATCCTCTTGCGTATTGCATGTAATTCAAAGAGCTGGTCCCTCCCAACATCTTGCCTTGGGTTGTTTGGAGATAAGGCTCTTGATTACATTGTTTGAAAACAATTTCATTTTCAGATGTGAAGTTCCAGTCGAAACGAGAATGTTGAAGGAAGAGAAGTGCCCCAGGTAACTGAAAGAGAAACAGTCAATGTTAAAAGTGTATGTGTTTTAATACATCATTAGCGCTTATTAATCAAAGTTCTCAAACTCTCATGATGCGATGGGGCGGCAATTCGGCACGGTCATGGAGAGATCAGGTGCAGAAACAATACTGTGGTGATGTCTAACACCACCAACTTTCTAACTCTGGGCTGCTATTGAGATTTCTTAACAGCACACCGCAATAACTTTTTATTTTCCTGATTTGGGATTCGAACCCAATTCCTCATGCACAGCAGTTGCATTCACTACTACTGCGCCACGGATGGAGTTCCGCCGATGCCGGTTTCAATTAAAAAGTAAGGATATTTAAACCGGTTTGATTAAAAAACTGCTGTGTCGCATACTTGGTAAGTCGACCTAACGCTATCAGCGTATTTTAAGCTGTTTTTATTTATTAAAAAGGCCAGTTCGAAAGTATCTCTATCTGTCTGTTGCCTTTTCACGGCTAAACCACTCAACCGATTTAGATGAAACTTGGTACAGGTATAGTGATATAGTTTAAAAGCTGCGGAAGGACATAGGCTAGTTTTTATTCATATAGGTACCACGCGGGCGGAGCCGTGCGCAAAGGCTAGTACTTTATGTACACTAGCTGACGCGTGCAACTTCGTCTGCTTCACATAATAAAATCTGCCCCGTTTTTGTAAAATTTTTCATTAAATAATTTATGCTTCGTTCCTATTGGTCGTAGCGTGAGCCTCGATAAATAGACTATCCAACACTAAAAGACTTTTTCAATTCGAACCAGTAGTTTCTGAGATTAGCGTGTTCAACCAAACAAACAAACAAACTCTTCAGCTTTATAATACTAGTATAGATATGTATATCTATCCCTGCGACACAGGAATTAGTCCTAGTGCGGAGGTTGACTTTACAAAACGAAGAAAAATCTTACATCAGATTCAAATGGAGCGTCATCTCCTGCTTCAGTAAGAAGAACTTGTGTATTAGGATCCTCTGTCAGTCTGTTTGCAATTACACTACCAGCTGTACCAGCGCCCACAATGATAAAATCGAAGCTGTCTCCATCTGAAATTCGATAAGTGATATTAAAAACATTAATCTATACTAATATTATAACGAGGAAAGATTCGAATATTTGTTTGTAAGGGTCTAACTCAAAAACTAATCAACCGATTTTTAAAATTATTTCACCATTAGAAAGCTATATTATCAGCGAGTAACTTCGGCTATTTTTTTTTTTAAGTACCGTTACCAGCTTTTCTTTACCACGTGGGGGAATGCTTTGACGCATATGCCTCAGCGGGGGCGGGCGGAGGGGTTATGTCGGACTCGCCGGGGTAAAAGACAAAGATGGAATTAGAATAATGTACCTCCCAGAATACCGACTAAACCTACCACGGTGTTCCTCGACAAAACCACTATCGGCGGGGCCGCGCGAATCACTTGCACCTGCGATCGCGACCCCGCCGAGGTTTCGGCCCGCCGTATGAAACGACTACACGAAAAGACCTACCCTAAGGTCAACACTAAATAAAAATCCCTACTGTCCCACCCTCCCCCTAGAGGGGAGACTACTCGAGCAAAGCCAGGAGCAAAAACTTGTATATTATATGTTTAATAATTTAAATTTGATATTTATCTGACAATAATTGCTGCTTTTTGTTTGGTGACATGATTATAATAATGCGCCCTGTAATAGTTGCAAACATTATCTAATAATTTATAATGTCATCAAAGTGCAAGAGGCCCAATCACCCTCTTTCCCCCTTCCCGCTCCTTCTCCTTCCCACTTCCTTTCCTAAAGGGTCGGCAACGCGCAAGTGATGCCTCTGGTCTTGCAGGCGTCTAAGGGCTACAGTGACCACTTACCATCAGGTGACACAAAAGATCCCACTGGGTCGAAGTGTCGCCGGTCAGTACAGACTGGCCCACACACACAAGATAAGATACTACCATCAGGTGAACCGTATGCTTGTTTGCCACTTTAGTAGTAAAAAAAAAATTATGCAACTTATATTACATACTGTTAATTTTTATCACATATTGTAAAACACATACCTATAGTTCAAGCCTTATGTTACCAACCAACCAACCCAACAAACCAACGGTTTATACAACTATTTTAGGTTACTAATAGCTGCTAAATTGACAAGAAAATTAAATTGTACGAAAATTGTATTATGATAAACTGCATAGTATTCAATACTATGACAAAAATCAAAATATTTCATCGTTTCCTTTTTCGACTCGGTAAACATATTTTTACTGGTAATCGAAAATATGATAAACAGTACACCGCTTATATTCTGTAACAGTTTCTAATAGTCAACAATTTCTAATAAAGTTTACATTTTTAAGAAATTCTTTGATGTTTATACGTCATAACAGCCAACGGCTCATAATTTCTTCATGTTTTTGTAATTTACTTAAGCTGACAAAGATGCATACATTCAATGGTTTTAAATCATGGGCAACATTGGGCGTCTTATCCTGATAATTGTTGGAATGCCAGACTTAATAATTGCAAAATTAACCTATTGAGACGCAGCGACGCACCAGGTGCCGCTGCGTCTCAATAGGTTAATTTGCCAACTGTTTAATAAACTTGACTTGACTACACGGATGGCACAACCATTACTGTTGAAATTGTCGCCTCGCCACTGCGCCGAGTATTGTGAGTTTGAATCCCAGACGGGAAAAAAAATTATGTGATACACAAATGATTGCTCCGAGTCTGAATGTTCATTGTGTTGTTTGAATGTTTGTATAATGTCCCGCGATGCAGGAATGAATGCAAGTGCGAGAGTAGTCTTTAAAAAAATACTTGTCTGTAATAATCAGTGGCGTGGCTAGGCGTGGGCGAAGTGGGCCCTCGCCCACGGCCTCGCGAGGCCTATTTAAATGCGATGCCACCAGACTTAAAATAAAATCCTTACTAGAGGACTTCTGTAAAGCAAAAAGCCGAAGAACATTACTTTTGTAAAAAAATTAATCACTTGAGTTACAAAATAAAACCTTTTTTCAAATCTCAGCCAAAATACAGGCTCTTGCCTAGTTTGGTAAACAGTCTCAATACCTTTTAATGAAATACATACTGTATAGTTAGTGTTTAACAACCATGTACCCACAGTTAATGTATTCTCTTTTGTGTCAAATAAATCTTTTTATTTTTATTATTATTATAATCTATATGCTTTTCAATATTCTCCCATCGCGCATTTATATTTTTCACTATCATAAGTAGGTATGTCGTGTCAAAGCATGTTTAGTAAGATAGATTTATTGGGTAGATCTTGGGAACGAAAGAAAAGGGGCCTCGCTGATGCGACTTTGCCCACGTCTATATTAGGTGCCGCTACGCCACTGGTAATAATAAACAATTTTAATGGCTGTCTTATACAATTTTGTACTAATTCTTACAAGACACCTTTCCTTTTCTTCATTAGCATAATTTGCCTACCTTTGACTACAGCTTGTTGAGGCCACATGTGTGCTGTGAACTGCAACAGAGATATCAGCTTAAACGCCGACTGAAGTAGCTGAACCGTCGAGAATACCGTCGTTGAATTCATTATTACTGAAATAAAAAACTTAATAATTACTGCTACGTAAAAGTCCTGAAGCAGTGATAGCGTATTGGTAAACCATTGGACTGCCACACAGAAGTCTCGAATTCGATTCCAAGGCACGCATCTCTGACTTTTCAAAGTTAATTTATGTGCACATTAAATAGTATGTAGTTCATTATCGTTCTCTTTAACAGTGACGGTAAGCTTCATGAGAAAACTTGCATGTCTGAGAGCGAGTTCTCCATAATATTATGGAAGATACGTAACGTCTGCAACCCCGCACTGAGCTAGCGTAGTGGACTATGGCCATTAGGCCTTATAGGATTACCTCACACTGAGGAGAGGCCCGTGCCCAGCAGTGGGACAGTTTAATACAGGGCTGATATTATTATATTATATATGACACTATGTATATAGGTATTCACTATTAATAAAGGTCAAGCATTTAAATATCTAAATATAGACAAAGACGCGCTCAATTTCTTGTTTCTTACCGGTTGACATTATAAAATACGATCTTTGTCTTTTTCTGTGTCAGCTATGATTTATTAATTACTCTTCTGAAGGTTACGAAAAAGGAAAACGTAACACTATCCATTACTATTTACATAATATCCTTAGTTTCCTTTTCTTTTTTTTTTAGTTATGTTTTAAATGTGAATGTGAGTTTGTTTGTTTCGCTTTCACGCCTTAATTACCCGACCGATCGTACTGACATTATGGCATACACCCTGTCAGAGATACAGAAAAGCACATAAGGTACCTCTCATCTCGAAAAAGTACTGTCGAGGGACAGAAAATTGACATATTGAAAATTGTCAAAACCTTGTTAAAAATAAATAAAAACGTGTATAAATATAATGCTTTATGTTCTTATTTACATAAACATAACAGCAACAGCGTCTAACTTAAGACTGCGCCGAGCGTAAGACAGATAATGACAGAGCTCGTGCGGCACATATTCAAATCGGCGCGCGGCCGCCATAGTAAAATTGTATGGAGGATTTGAAGTGCTTTTTTGATAAATAAGTATCTTTATTGTCAACCAACAATTAAAATATTTGGGACGGACAAATTGTAATATAACTATTTATATTTCGTTTAAGCTGTAAAATAGGATAGATTTCTACTGTTATAATCTAAAAATGCAAATTTACGTAATTTTGTAGGCGAAAATTTTACACGGAGTAAATGTAAACACATTCATTGTTATGGTAAATGTATATTTTATTTTTGTATTAAACAAAAAGTGTTGATTTTATTCACTTAACTGTGACTGCCTGTTTTGGCACATTTCGCTCGACACAGTCTTAAGCAGAAGGCTTCATTAATAGGTGTGGACGGTTCATACAATCTCTAATCGCCCTTTTTGTTTTATTAAATTTGTAATAAGTTTCCACATTATTTTCTTGATTTAAAAAGGCAGTTCCCTATTATGATTATTTACTATATCGCGTAAAACTTTGCAAACTTGTAACAAAGAATGCCTAGACTAGAAACTGTGGACTACATTTTTGTCCCGCGTGGGGATCAAAACCATAACACTCAGCGCGGCATAGTAGCGAGTTTAAAGTATAAACCACACATCCGTGTAGTCAAAATTAAAGTTTGTGTCGCATGCCCTGAGTGGTTTTGCCTAGTCAACTTATTAATTTACTAGATGTTCCCGCGGTTTCACCCGCGTTTATCGTTACTACGGCGCCCTCGTGGGTCGTAGCGTGATGTTTATAAATAATAGGCTATCCAACACTAAAAGAATTTTTCAAATCGAACAAGTAGTTTCTGAGATTAGCGCGTTCAAACAAACAAACAAACAAACAATCTCTTCAGCTTTATAATATTAGTATAGATTAAAAAGAAATTGAAGTGTCTTTAGAAGACCTAAAGAAGCCAAAGCCAATTATTTTAGAATTTTTGTCTTTATGTATGTTTGTATGCGCACACGCAAAACCTACAGCACAATATTGAATCGAATCTTCATACCGCCTAGAAGTCGAGTATTATGCGTGTAGATCAGCTTCATACAAAGAAAAAATTCATAGGGAGCTTCAAATGCCAGGCTTAGAAAGTCGCGAGTAAAAGCTAAGTAATAAATTAAATGTTAGTCAATATATATTTTAAACATATATTCTATATCTACACATAAATATTTCTATAAACATTAATATAAATTGCTATGAGACAAATTATATACCAACATAATCACACGAAATAAAAATAAACTTCAAACACCGTCCACTCGTGACCCGGCTACAAAATAGCAATATATCATTTAAAGGTCGTGGCGCTTCTACAAAAATTCTAAGCGATATAAATTTAAGATAGTAAAATTCAAAGTATAGTATGCAGTCATAGGACTCTCTGATAGTACCGTCAAGGCAGCTTTGAATGCACCTGGCAATGATAAATACAGGCTAGAGTGGATGGCCCTTAGGGGACTGGAACACTCCAAGAAATTCATTGCAAACAGAGCCACGGGCTTCACCCGGAAGTTCTGCAGGTACAACAAGGGCCAAATACGCCTACTCACAGGAGCGTTCACTGTTCATTTTGCTACCAACGACTTCCTGTGCGGATTGAGATTGGCAAACAATTTGATCTGCAGAGCCTGTGGTAAACAGGACGAGTCTATATCACAACTACTGTGTGAATGTGACGCGTTGGCTGGACTAAGGATGGGTCTGATGGGATTGGCATATCCGAACCCTGAAGACTTCAGGCTTCTCCCTCTGAAGTGTACGCTGCGACTGATGCAGTACATTCATGGGGAGATAGCTAAGGGATAGATCTCGGGGCCGACACAAAAGAGCCCACTGGGTCGAAGTGTCGCCGGTCTACACTGACTGGCCCCCGAATAAGATAAAATAAGATAAAATGCTGGCATAGAATAACCCGTCAAGTGTCGAGCGGACATACGCTGTCCGCAAAAATGAGTCATCAAAATTAAAAAAAAAACTACTAATGTATGTCCGCTGCACACTTGACTCGTTAATGAGTCAAGTGTCGAGCGCACATACATTTGTCCGTTTGTGTATTGTTTACACAATGAATTTTAATTATTTTTTATGTATTTCCACTCGACATTCAAGAAGATAAAGTAAACAAAAATACTTGGCATTGAACTACTATCACCTATTATCGAACGCACTCTAATTAGTTTAAGTTTTATCCGCTTACTTCTGTGGCGCTAGGTTATTAAGAAAACTGCTGTATCATTACGTGTCATGTGTTGCTTACGTTATTAGAATAAAAACGTACTTAATACAAAATTACCAACTTATTATTTGCTAAAAACCTTCAATAGGCCATTTTTAAATAATTATATTAATGTTGAACACATAAATTAGGTGCACAGTGTTTGTTTCTATAATAATCAAATTACATTCACATTATTGTTATCCATCCACATACTGATCCATATCCTTACACATCCATATACCCACAATACACTCATACACATCTACAATCCTTCACTTACACATATTTCAATAATACATACATACATAGACTCACGCCTGTTTGCCAGAGGGGTATGCAGAGACTACGGATTTCCATTTGCTACGATCCTGACACACTTCTCTGGCTTCATTCACTTTCATCACTTTCCTCATACACGCACTTCGGTTCAAGGAGCTCTTAACCTGGCCTTTGTCCAGAACGCCTCCGATCTGATCGAGAAACGTTCGCCTAGGTTTTCCTCTTGCAACTGTTCCATTCACACTAGCCTTATAAACTTTCTTAGTCAGTCTTTCTTAATAATAAATATATTAATTAGGTATGTAATACTAATAACTCTCTTTTGTGTCCATTGTGCATTGTTTTGGCAAAATACACGCTATAAGCCTAGTGTTAGTAAGTATTGTGCTAACTCTAAGTCCTAGAATAAGTTTCATGCAATGTACTACATTTATATCTCAATAAGCATTATTATTATTACTAGCAGTCGCCTAGTGGTCAAAATTCGACCATAATTGATTTAAATTTGAAGTTTGATCGTTATTAAGGTTTTATTGTCTATAACTATACCCTTATACTATATTTCAGATAAAATTTTATAATTTAATGGCTCATACCGCGAAATTACAATAGGTACTTAAGGGTAACCATAGTTACGAAGAATTCTACCTACGACATCATTCGAAAAATGCCGAAATTCTACGAACGCGATTCAACTGCGTGTGTCAAATGCATGATTGTGTGTGTGTAGTATTTTTTAATTAATTTAATGTATTTCTAATGCATATTTTATAAAAATATTAGGATTCGCCCCTTTATTCTCCATATAAACTTTAACTGTGCGAAATTTGATACTCCTTCGTCCACACAATTTTTGTAAAAAGGGGTAAAAAGTTTTTGCTTCACGTATTAATATATAGATACAATGGATTAATACAATACCTTTTAGCACTTTTTATTACCTCATCACCACACACTTTATCTAACGACTGATCTATCACAACACAGATGCTACTTTTTATATAAGAGATGGATTAAAAATAAAGAAATAATGTTGAATAGTGTAAATTATTATAAATTAGCATAAGACCGCATCAGAAATTCAATACTACGTTCCAAAACTCAAATTGCTGATGTAGGCCACTCAGCTGCAAAATTAAAGTGGAATTGGGCAGGCCATGTTTGTCGTATGCCAGGAGAGTTATGGGCGGGAACAATCACACAGTGGATGCCAAGTAACGGGAAGCGATAACGAGGCCGGCCCAGGAGGAGATGGCGAAACGAGCTCGATGCATTTAAAAGGGATGTGCAACTCAGAACAAGCGATCGAGACAGATGGAAGTCGGAAGCGGAGGCCTTCGTCCAGCAGTGGGACGCCAATTAGACTTATAATAATAATATTAACGATTTCGATGGCTTTACTATAAATAATCACGTATTGCACCGATTTAGTGTGTGATCCTGACAGACGAAAAATATATAGCCTTGTGGCAGACTATTAGACTGCCATGTAGAGGTCTCAGGGCGCGTTCCCACTATGTCGTGACGATAGATTATCGTGTCGTTTGAAGCGTCGTGGCTTGTGTATTTAAATACAGGTGTTCACATACAGGACGACACGATTAACTATCGTCCACGACATTTTTTCGCAGTGTCGACAGATTGTCAAGTCAATGGGAACTGCTAGCACGATAGTCGTAAAACGATAAAATAACGTCACGACTAATCATGACGGCAAATCGTGTGTCATTGTTGCAACTATCCATTGTAGCCACGATAAAAATGTCGTCTCGTCGTTTATAGGTTCGACGATAAAATATTGCGACGACACAGTAATGATAAACAGTCGATATAATGAGAACAGCTAGAGACGACAGTCGCCCAACGATAAATTAGTCGTCACGACATAGTGGGAACGCGCCCTCAAAGTCGCTCCCAAAACACGTACCTATGACGGTTTGAAGTTGTGTACAAAATAGTTTATTAGCGCTTACTTTAACGGCGAAGTAAAACATCTTGAGGAAACATGCATGTCTGAGAGTTCTCCAGAATCGAAGATGTGTGTAGTCTATCAAACCGCACTGGGCCAGCGTGATAGACTATGGCTAAACCGTTCTCACCCAGAGGAGTACCCAGTATTGGGACTATTATATTATTACTAGCTTTTGCGCGCGGCTCCGCCCGCGTGATACCTACATCAATAAAAGTAGCTTATGTCCTTCCCCAGGTTTTAAACTATATCTGTGCCAAATTTCATCTAAATTGGTTAAGTGGTTTAGCCGTGAAAAGGTATCTTATCTTATCTTATGTGGGGGCCAGTCAGTGCAGACCGGCGACACTTCGACCCAGTAGGATCTTTTGTGTCGACACTCTCCCAATAACGACTGCCATAGATGATTATGGCAGCCGGGACCAACGTCTTAATGTGCTCTCCGAGGCACGGAGCAGGCGATAATTGTGAATCAATACGCACATAATTTCGAAAAGTCATATAACTTTCGAAAGCCAGAGGTACGCGACGTGGATTTGAACCCGAGACCCTCTGCATTGCAGTCTGTTGGCCTCCCCACTGACCTATCGCTGCTCTCGTGAAAAGGTAACAGACAGACAGACAGACAGATAGACAGATAGATTTACTTTCGAAATTATAATATTAGTAAGGATAAGCATTAGACAATTAATATTATAAATGCGAATGTGAGTCTGTTTGTTTGTTGTGGTTTTACGTACCGATCATAACGAAATTTCACATACACGTTGTCAGGCGAACAGAAAAGGACATAGGGTACCTATCATCCAGAAAAAGAATTACTAACCTAACCTACATTTACACGAGCAAAGCCGCGGGAAAACTCTAGTGTAGTTATAAAAACTTACTGCGACCTCACGATCTCACATCCCAACCCATTATGCATGTGCATGATCGTAGTTAAAACAAACAAAACGAAGGCAAAATGCGTTTTCCAAAGTAAATAAACTAACTAAAATAAGAGATTTATGACCGAGTGTATATTGTCTTCTCCCTAGCTTTTATTATTCCCAAGTCACTTGGGGTCGGCTTCAAGCCTAACCAGATTTCATTGGATATCAGTTTTTACACGGAGCGACTGCCATCTGACCTCCGCAACCCGAAGGCTAACGATAACCTAAGGTTAGACCAGTGTCAGGATATTAGAGGGCACTGACTCCCCAATAACGACTGCCATATATGTTCATGGCAGCCGGGACCGACGGCTTAGCGTGCTCTCCGAGGCACAGAGCAGGCGATAATTGTCAATCAATACGCACATAATTTCGAAAAGTCATATAACTACCGAAAGTCAGAGATGCGCGACGTGGGTTCGAACCCGAGACCCTCTGCATTGCACTCTGTTGGTCTCTTCACTGAACTATCGCTGTATATTGTATTAAAATTTATTATTTTAGGCTTAGGATAATGAATTAGGAGTCAGCTCTCACAGTGGCTTCATATATCTTCTACATAGTTAGATGAAATTACATAACGTAGATAGCTGAGTTAGCGGAGTGTAAAAGGCTGTTTGGCTAGTTTCTGAAAACTATCTCACATTATTTAATAGAGTCTATGGACTCTACAAATGTTTATTTTAATTAATTTAAAATAGTTATTTTTTTTTTAATGTTAAAACGCTTGCCCTGCCAATATGGCGGCGAATCGTCAAGAGACGTAATACGTATTAATCCGATTGCTGGAATGACAGTCATGATTTAATAACAATTGTGTCTGGTAGCCAGGCCGCTGGAACTAAAGATACTACTCAAAATTATTGGCTTTTATTTCAGCAATTAACTGACTATATATGTTTTTTAAATGGTATGGACCTGCAGGAGATTAAGTTAAGATTGTTCATCATGGCAGATATTTAAGAAAAACTAATGTATTTAAAAAATACATAGAAGACAAAAAGATTATTTTTCAAATTTTAGTGCCCCCGTCTGTTTGTTTGTACGCGTATCCCTCAAAAATAAACGCACGAAATCAAATGCGGTTTCCACAGATGTATTGCTGGAGGTGTAACTTAAAATCTGGTGCATGTTTTATCTTGATATGCCGCCTAGAAGTAAAGTAATTTAGGTGAGTAGATCAGCTCCTTACATGCAAAGAAAGAAAAATATAGATAGGTACTTGCTTCCAAATTGCACGAGAACAAAATCGGGCAAAACCTCTTAGCGAGCCTCTATTCGAAGTCTTACCGTTCATACTTTAAAAAAACTAACTATTATACCAATAACAGTTTTAAAACAATCCTAACTCGCGACTGTTAGTGTTTTTAGCATCTACAGCTGCTTACCTTATCTTATGTGGGGGCCAGTCAGTGCAGACCGGCGACACTTCGACACAGTGGGATCTTTTGTGTCGACACTCCCAATAACGACTGCCGTAGATGTTCATGTCATGGCAGCCGGGACCAACGGCTCAACGTGCTTTCCGAGGCACGGAGCAAGCGATAATTGTCAATCAATACGCACATAATTTCGAAAAGTCATATAACTTCCGAAAGTCAGAGGTGCGCGACGTGGGTTTGGACCCAAGACCCTCTGCATTGCAGTCTGTTGGTATCCCCACTGAGCTATCGCTGCTCTTTAAGCAGCTGCTTACTATCAAGCCTAAATAAAGTTTATTGACCTCGCCCCAATAAAAGTAAAATGATTTATAACCAAGCGATAAATCAAAATACAATGTGTTAAAGATTTCGCCTACTTGTGAACACAAAGGTGTGAAGCCATTGTGTAAGCGGAAGGTTTTTGTACTTCAAACTTCCTTATATAGAAACCTTCCTATTGTGATCGCTTTATCGGGCACCAACTTGGCAGAATAGGTGTGAATTGTTTCTTTTGCTCGTGATTTCCTGCTACCCACTTCAATATACGCCTCTAAGAAAATATACCTACGATATAACAATATCTGTCATGTGCCTACATAAATTGTCCTACTGCTATGTGCAGTCCTCTTCTTGGTGTTAAAAGGTTTAGGTAGGCAGTAATCCACCACGATGTTTTCCTTCACCGTTAAAGCGAGCGATACTTAACTAATTAATAGTCGCTATTTGGTAATCCTACTAATTCTACTAATTATTATAAATGTGAAAGTTTGTGAGAATGGATGGATATAAATTTATATAAATATTTATATAAAACTAGCTGTCCCGACAGACGTTGTCCTGTACAAAACATATCTAAACCATACTCGAATCCACTTGAACACACACAAAAAGTTTAATTCAAATCGGTCCAGCCGTTTAGGAGGAGTTCACTGTCAACACACGTACAGAAGAATTATATATATAAAGATTTATATAAATAAAACACAATTTGGCAGCAGCGCATTTTGACATACTTCGGCCACATCGTACGGATAGGAGATGAGAACCTCGAAAAGCTGATCGTAATTGGGAACACGGAGGGCAAGAGAGCTCGAGGACGGTCCCCAACCAGATGGACCGATCAAGTAAAGCACTCATCTTCAACCAAACTCAGCTCGGTGGTCAGAAGTACCATGAACAGGAACCGATGGAGGCAAATCGTTCGATTCTAGTGTGGATTATCCAACGATGATCACGATCCTCAGACATGAGGAACCGACTATAGAGAGAGAGAAATAAAACATGGAAGCATTACTTTCATAGTTACAACAGTTTATTATTGACACCACCGCTACTTACTCAAAAGTGGATTTAAATGTTAATGTGGCAAGATGACTATTAGTTGTTCTTTTTAGCCGTTTATTTACTAGCTGACAATATACCGGACTTAACCCCATTGACATAATTATACGTAAAGTAGTTTCTTTTTTTTATACGACTAAGGTGGCAATCAAGCATACGGCCCACCTGATGGTAAGTGTTGACCGTAGCCTATGGACGCCTGCAACACCAGGAGGCATCACTTGCGCGTTGCCGACCCTTAAGGAAAAAAAGGAAGTGCGAAGGAGAAGGAGCGGGAAGGGGGAAAGAGAGTGATTGGACCTCCGGCACTCTCACTCACCGAACGAAACACAACAGTAGGAATACTGCTATTTCATGTCGATATTATGTGAGAGGGTAGTCCTTCCCCGGTCCAGCCGGCCCGGCCCATTCATGCTGAAATCAGCGAGGCTATACTACACAAAAGATGAACGCATGTTTGTTATTCTTGCACGCAGAAAATGCTGTGCGCATTTCGATGAAACTTTACAGTACTATTGTTTATACATCAGAATAACATATAGGCTACTAAAAAATATCATCATCATCATCATCTCAGCCGAAAGACGTCCACTGCTGGACATAGGCCTAAAAATATATCTCAACATAAATCTACATTAACACGAACGAACCCATTGACAAAATCTAGTATAGAACATAATTATAAACGTAATTTAACTCAAAATCTTCAAAAAGTTTCGTTCAAAGATAAAGATAAGTTCGAGGCTCACAGGTACGGTACATCTAGTCAATCTACAATAAGGTGCGCATCTTGACGGCGTTGGGATAAATACTAATTAACTACATTTACTCGAGTATTTAACGAAATAATTTTGAGTATAACTTTATTGTACTACACCAAATCGCACTCTTAATAATACAAAGACCTATCTGAGTGTTTTGGATCAAGCAAACTTCAACTCTGTTTCAATTTCTTAACCTAAATAAAATATTAGAATTTATAGTCACACAGTTAGAGTTCAAATTACCTTACTTCCAAATTTCGACTTAAGTCGCTGTTTTATTAAGACTGCGAAATTATTTTATTCAAATTTGTACAACCACGTACAGTGACTGACGACACGTGGCATCTACCACTAACGATCATACTCGCACTTGTATCCGTTCAATGGGCACAGATACATGATCAATATACAATCATCTATCTACTAATTACATTTTCTGCATGCATGAGGTTTCGGATTCGAATTCCGGGACCCAGTTAGACACTCCCGTGCTTCGGTAAGCACGTAAAGCCTCTTGTGCCTGATCTCTCTCCGGTCGTGTCGGATTATCGTCCCATCGAATCATAAGAGTTAGGGAAGAGAGCGTGCACATGCTTGTGCCCTATAAATATCTCCTGCGCAGATGGCCAGTCTTCGTTAAGATTGCCTAACGTGACCGAAATTTGAGGAGGTCATTATTATTACATTTTCTCGTATTTTTTAGCAAAACCAATGAAACCGTACTACTATACTCAAGTGATGCAGTTAATTAAATCGGCATCCATATTATTGTTCTTAACCAAAACAAAACGATCACAAAATGCATTTCTAAGGTAAATGAACTATCTAAAACAAGAGTTTCAACCTCGAGTGAATATTCATTAGAAAATCCTCTCTGTTGTCTGAACGGATAGATGTGCAACACCTGTGTCTGCCTTATTGTTTAGATGCGCTAACTCTGAAGAACGCACTGGGAGGAAAATGGATTAAGCGTTTAAGAAAATGCTGTATATTATCTCTTTTTTATACTGACTAATAAGACGGCAAGTAAGCGTATGCCTACATGATGGTAAACTGTATATGGAGGTTTGTACGTGGCACTATCAACGTGAACCCATTTGTAACAAGAAGAGGGGTTAACAAGAATACATATTAGTAATTTGTAACTTAACTTTAACAAAATCAATCTTTAAAACAAAAACTTCACTTTTGCGGAAATAAATCCTCTGAAACCGCTTGGTTCGAAACCAGTTTCTTTACAAGCTCTTTATGATTTCTTAGGAAAATCTCTTCTGCTACAAATAATTTCCTTGTCACGATGAACTTTACAAACAACACACAATTAATCTATATCTATACAAATAAATAAAATTGAAGTGTCTGTTTGTAATGTCAAAATAACAGCTTTTTATCTAATGCATATGAAAGTATATAAGGTACCTATACGAAAACATATATTTTTAAATTTTTGTCTGTCTGTCTGTCTGTTTGTTCCGGGTAATCTCCGAAACGGCTGAACCGATTTTGACGGGACTTTCACTGGCAGATAGCTGATGTTATAAGGAGTAACTTAGGCTACTTTGATTTTAGAAAAAAAAATGTGTTCCGCGGAGATAAACACTTTTTAGTTAAAATCTACGCGGACGAAGTCGCAGGTAACAGCTAGTAGATACTAAGGAGACTCAGAGCAATAAAAAAGGCGATAGTTCAGTGGGGAGGCCAACAGACTGCAATGCAGAGGGTCTCGGGTTCGAACCCACGTCGCGCACCTCTGCCTTTCGAAAGTTATAATGACTTTTCGGAATTATGTGCGTATTGATTGACAATTATCGCCTGCTCTGTGCCTCGGAGAGCACGTTAAGCCGTCGGTCCCGGCTGCCATGAACATCTATGGCAGTCGTTATTGGGAAGTCAGTGCCCTCTAATATCCAGACACTGGTCTAGCCTTAAGGTATCGTTAGCCTTCGGGTTGCGGAGGTCAGATGGCAGTCGCTCCGTGTAAAAACAGATATCCAGTCAAATCCGATTAGACTAGAAAGCCGATCCCAAGTGTCTTGGGAAATAATAAAAAGCTAGGTAGAAGAAGAAGACTCATATTCAAAACCTGTGGGATTTGAACCCTTAGCGGTTCAACTTCGCATCATTTACCTCATGCTAGCAGCCAAGCAACCGCTCGGCCCCTTATTCCATCTATGCTTCCAAATATATGTGCAGTCAAATCTGACATAAAAACCAAAAAAAACCTAACCCGTTGAATCGGACCACTAACAACAACCTCACATTGAAACCCTCAGCCAATTTCAAGCAAACAATCCTCCTATTACACTTCATACCTTAGCCAAATACAACTTAAACGTAGTGTATCTTCAATTAATTATAAATTAATCCGTTCTGTGCAAACCAATTTATTGCTATTGTTCTAACTTCGCCAGTTTTGTAAATTATTCTATATTATTAATGAGCTTATTTAGTTTAAGATTGGCTGTAATTTTCAACTAATTTACTAGAGAGGGTTAAATGTTTGGCTTAGATATGCTGTATTAGAGAAACGGGGATAAAATTACTTTGTTAAGTTCTGGATATACTGTTTGTTATTAAGGGATGGGATATTTATGAACTGTTTCATGTATATATTAATATCAATTTTGTATATAAAGTGTCTCACTATTAGTAGCCTTACCCTTCTCACACTGAGAAGGGTAAGGCCATAGTAAACTACACGAGTTGGCATATAACGTAGAAAAATCAGATTTTCGTGCTTTGGAATCAAGTCGAGACCTCTGCGTGGCAGTCCAACGGTCTCCCACTAGGGTATCGCTGCTCTACTGTTTTACGTGTTTCAATGTTTCATGTGGATGTATCTTCTCCCTAGCCTTTATTATTCCGAAGTCACTTGGGACAGGCTTTCTACTCTAACCGGATTTGACTGGATATCAGTTTTTACACGGAGCGACTGCCATCTGACCTCCGCAACCCGAAGGTTAACGATACCCTAAGGCTAGACCAGTGTCAGGATATTAGAGGGCACTGACTTCCCAATAACGACTGCCATAGATGTTTATGGCAGCCGGGACCGACGGCTTAACGTGCTCTCCGAGGCACGGAGCAGGTGATAATTATTGTCAGTCAATACGCACATAATTACGAAAAGTCATATAACTTCCGAAAGTCAGAGGTGCGCGACGTGGGTTCGAACCCGAGACTATGCAGAGGCATTGTAGTCTGTTGTTCTCCCCACAATATAAATATTATATACATAATGTTCTCTTATATGTAAATTCTTCTAAACCGGTGGACTATGGCATGATCTTATTCCCATTAATAAGAGGCCCCCGTGCCCAGCAGTGGGAAAATTTATATATGGGGCTGATATTACATAATAATAATTATTACACCTGCATCATTGGAAATTTTAGTTTCAAAGTTAGGTTAGCGCCGACAAACGGAGTGGCGGCGAAGAGCAGTTTAGCGGTCACAAAACCCACTGAGCGGCGCGCGGTCGTCGCTATGAGAGCCGTTACGCCCTCGCCGGCTCTTGGAGTCGAATCGCCGCGTGCCTCTCGACCGCGCTTTGAGTCGCTCGCCGTCATTTTATTTCGTTGTACCAAATACAGTCGTATTCTGAAGCACTTTAGGTTGAAATTAAATTATTGTTACTGAATTAGTCTCTTCGCTGCCACTCCGTCCGTCGGCGCTGACCCTTACAATCACAGAACAAGGAATACTATGTGTTGCGCTGTTACTAAAGACAAAAGCGATAATATAATTGATTTCAAGTAATAAAGGCACCGATAGTTTGGTGTTATGGGACTGCTTTCGTGGCGCAGTGGTTATAAATGCGATCTCTGTGTAAGGTCTCGGGTTCGATTCGTGGGTCTCGCAAAGTGTAGTATAGCAATGCAATTTTTATAGGACGCTTACATACATAAAGTCAAAGTGAATAAAAGTTTGTGCTTACAAATCTGTATTTGTAAGCACAAACTTATGGCCTATCCTGTGATAGGCCATAAGTTTTTGCACTTTTGAATTTACAATAAAAATAAAACTATAAAGTGTATTGAAATAAATGTTTATTTAAAATGAAGAATGTTAAAAAGAAAATTATTTCTTGAAAATAATATCGTACAGGTGGCCACCATCTCGCCGCTGGCATTCCTGGAACCTGGCCGATAAATTTTCGAAAACTCTCCGACACAGTTCGCTGGATGTTACACATTTCTTGACGAATATTTTTTTTTTCTATTATACTTTAATTAATAAATTGTTCTTGGTTTATAGAATCGACTTTTAAGATAGCCCCATAGGAAGAAATCAGCTGGAGTAAGGTCGGGGCTGTATAGCCCAGCCTGTACTTTGTGACAAACAATGTCATCGCTCTTTAATATATTATATATCTCGTTTTTTTTAAGTTAGTAATAATAATAATAGTAATATTCGATCACATACACACAACACCATCTAGCCCAAACTAAGCAGAGCTTGTACTATGGGTACTAGACAATGGATAAACATACATAATTATATACTTTTTTTTCGTAAATACATACATATTATACATAGAAACACCCAGACCAAGACAAACATCCATGTTCATGCACACAAATGTTTGACTTGTGCGGGAATCGAACCCGCGACATCAGGCGTGGCAGTCGGTTACACTAACCACTACGCCATCGAGGTCGTCGTAATAATAATATTATTAATTTATCGTATGTTAGCAATTTATTGCAATTGGATACAGTATCTAGTATGTATATGTATATATCCAAAGCAATGACATAGATTCTCGATATCGCAGGTACAAGGCTTGGTTTATTAGTTGTCTTTTACCTCTGTTTTAATGACGGCCTAAAGTTTTGTGAGAATTATCTTTTACAAAATAACACTTAGCTACTATACTTACATACATACATAGATTCACACCTGTTTCCCAGAGGGGTAGGCAGAGACTACGGATTTCCATTTGCTACGATCCTGACACACTTCTCTGGCTTCATTCACTTTCATCACATTTCTCATACACGCCGGTCGGTTCAAGTAGCTCTTAAAGCTGCTATACTTATTATATTATTTACCAATAAGTGCAGCAGATTTCGTCAATCTGATCAGGTAAGTGTCAAAACTATAAAAGTACAGCCATTCGAAAACTATAAAAGTAATGCACAATTTTTCATCGCATCCAGCAACGATCCGCGCCGAGGCAATTTGCACCACAACGAGTTTCGACAGCTCGCTCGATTTGAATAGAAATGATCGATTTACTGAACTCAAATTATTCGTTTCATATACATACGTGTACAAATTGAGCATCGCATGTTGAATGTTATAAAACTTTTATATTTTACATACGAGCGTGGACTCGTTCTTCTAAAGTGGGTGTACCGGAAAGCTTTTTTATTAGTTCTGTCGCTTCAGTATTATACAGAATAATACGTGCTATTCTAAGATGGCATCTTAGCAGTACAGTTTTTACACAAACGTTTCTGCGTGTCGCAGCGGTAGTGAATGCGACTGCTGTGCATGAGGTCTTGTGTTCGAATCCCGGGTCGGATCAACAAACAATTATTGGGTTTGTCTGTTAAGAAATCTCAATAGTAGCCCGGAGGTAAGAAGTTGGCGGTGTTAGACAACCCCATGCCTCGGAAAGCACGTAAAGCCGTTGGTCCTGCTCCTGATCTCTCTCCGGTCCTGTCGGATTACCGTCCCATCGGATCGTGAGAGTTAGGGACAGAGAATGCACTTGTGTTTGCGCACACACTTGTGCACTATAATATCTCCTGCGTAGATGGCCAGTCTTGCGACTGTTCCATTTACACTAGCCTTATAAACTTTCTTAGTCAGACTTTCCTCGTCCATTCTTTCTACATGTCCATTCTTTTTATATACATACTTATTATTTCCATTTAAACAATTGATTTTCACCTTTAAATATTTAAAAAAGTATTTATTCAGAACCTTCTTCACATTACAATTGATAAAATATTGATATACTCTCATAATCTTCTTGCCTTTCAGCTTCCAGAAGATGGATGTATTTGTCACCCATGCTTCTTGCTACTAACTTCAGAAGGTGCCAATCATAGAATGCTGGACCACACTATGGTGTGCCTTGGTTGTGGCCGATCAGTAAGGGACATAAGATAATACATCACATTGTTGATCCAGAGACACCACTTTTACTGCAATTTTCTTTTACTGCAAGATTTCAGGTATGATTTTCATCATATCTAACAGTTATGATTTATCGTGATGTATGAAAATACTACAAATATAAGTAATTATCAAGAATCAGAATCAGAATCAAAAAATATAATTTTTCCAGTGAGCCCTTTCTAATAATAAGTGAAATGAGACTATAGCCTATGTCATTAGCCAGTGCAGGTTGCCTGACTTCACACACTTTTAAGAGCATTATGGCTTGTTATTGCAATGGGTAGCACCACACTGACTGTTAAGCTGAAGGTTGTGGGTTCGATTCCCAATGTTGTCTCTTGTCAAATATTTGCATAATTACTACAAGTATTTGTTCTGCGTCTGCATGTTAAGACATAGTTATATAGATAATATATGCAATTTAAAATATTTGTGTTAATCAACTAGCTGGTTGCCATAGTACATATTAGCATTATACACTACACACCTCAAACTAAGTAGAGTTAGTTTGGGAACAGATGGCTTTATGTGAGATGTCCAAAGATATTGAATTAGTATAAATAACTTACAGGTTGCAAAAGTTTCTCATATGATATTCTTTCACCTTATATGAAAAGTGGTATGTAAGTTCTATGAGTCAGAGATGTATATCTGACATGCATGTAAGACCGAGAAGACATTAAGACTTTAAATTCTATGTAACATTTACACCATTAAGCTATCACAAGCTGTATTAGTTACAGGTCAATATTATTTGTTTTAGGGAATAACAAGGAACTATGTTTGTCATCCCTGCTGGATGACGGCTAATAGACAACTACATCAAGATTCATCTCGAGAAGAAACTGATGAACCTGCAGATAATATACAAAATGAAAATGTAATTTCACCATGACCAGAGGCCCTCATCTTATCTCTACCGGTTATTTTACCACCAACTCGTAGTTCTACTCTAATAACATTACCTTACTATAAGCGGGCTTCAAATACGTCGGCCCATTGTGTATTTAGTAGATGTTATAATAGATCATTTTATGTAATACCTAACTTTGTATAACTCATGTATTTAGGCTGGGCAAGACATCAGACCAATATTACTCCACCAGCATCATTTTTAGACAATATTTTTGTTAGAATTTTTGAATATTAAATATTTCATTCAAAAGTTATTCAGGTTTTGCTTTTATTTTAACACTGCAATCCTATATGACACTTCCTAACCTTTTATCAAGAGTCTATCCAATTATACATGTCATAGGTAGGTACTTAATCATTCCATTACTGTCCTACTAATTTTACAGGGTTGAGATTATACATAATACATCACAACAGACAAGAGAATTGTGAGCCCGAGTAGGTTCATGACCAAAATTTGTTTTTGTTAATATCTAAGAAATCTGAAGCTAGTGGATTATGTTACTTTTACAGTTAATATCAGAGCATACTAAATTTAAAATAAAGCAAAATTCGTAAATGTACACATATTTTTAGATGCTAGGCAGAGTGCCCTAAGAAAATTGGCCATCTCCTTTGTTTTTGTTAATATCTAAAAAATCTGAAGTTAGTGGATTATGTTACTTTTACAGTTAATATCAGAGCATACTAAATTTAAAATAAAGCAATATTCGTAAATGTACATATATTTTTAGATGCTAGGCAGAGTGCCCTAAGAAAATTGGCCATCTCCTTTATTCGACAAAAAAGGTTTATATTTAGCGTCACTACCAGTCAACGGTGAAGTACGCTTTAATGCTGAAAATATCGTAAAGTACTATAGAGAGAGAACAAATGAGTTTATTGTACCTAAAGTATTTAACAACATAGATATGTTAAGACAAACTCCAAAAATAAATACTAGTTTATTAAAGAAGAGACTGAAGGCTACATTGTTGGATGGAATTTAAATGAATAAGATATTGATACATCTATATTAACTAGCGGTCGCCTAGTGCTCGAAATTCGACCAAAGTTTGTCTGTAAGATATTGCTGATATATGTCATTATATATTGACATAATTATGTAACCATAGTTACGCGCTTCGACTGCGTGTGTCAAATGCATGGTTGTGTGCGTGTAGTGTTTTTTCATGAATTAAATGTATTTCTAATGCATATTTAAAAAAATATTAGCATTCGTCACTTCTTCCCTGTATAAACTATAAGTGTGCGAAATTTCATACTCCTCCGTCTGCCCAATTTTCGTAAAAAGGGATCCAAAGTTTTCGCTTCACGTATTAATATATATCTGTCCAGTTTATATCTATAAATGTTGAAATAATTAATTGCAACACTGAACGCCATCTATTATGAATATTGTGCACTTGTCATATTATGACGTTTTAAAAGAAAAAGAAATATACTCTGTAATCTGCTCTTGTTAAAATATATACATTTTTCCGTTGTTTTGCCCGGTTCGTGTTTTTTGATTTAATTACCTAGTTCAATCAAATAAATACTAAAATACTAACATATAATATCAGGTTATGGGCTATATATGTCCGATAGTATATTAGAAAAGTAATTCGAAACATAAGTGCTTTGATTCAATTAGATTGAAGTTAGATAACCTCAAAACCGGCCATTGCCAGCGAGTTCGTTTTTTGTTTTTTTCCAGCAATTTCAGCTTAATTTTTCTTGAGAAAAGTACTTAATAAAATGGCATCACAAATATCAATGGGTACTATTGAGAAGCTAATTGGAAGAGAAAATTACCAAAGTTGGAAGTTTGCTGTGAAAAACTACCTCGAACATGAAGAATTGTTGCAGAAGGTTGAATCTGACCCAGGCTATGTATCTGATAGCAAGAAAAATACGAAAGCAAAATCGAAAATAATACTATTGGTAGACCCAGTTAATTACGTCCATGTAATAGAGGCTACAACAGCGAAACAGGTTTGGACCAAACTTGAAAAAGTGTTTGATGACTCAGGGCTTAGTAGAAAAGTACGTTTATTGAGAGATTTGATCACCACTAACTTGGACAATTGCTCGAGTGTCGAGGAATATGTCAATAAGGTAATGTCCACAGCTCACAAGTTAAGAAATATCAATTTTGTAGTAGGAGACGAGTGGCTGGGTACGTTGCTGCTCGCGGGCCTCCCTGATTACTACAAGCCAATGATAATGGCTTTAGAGAGCTCTGGTGTGAATATTACTGCAGATTATGTAAAAACTAAGTTATTACAAGAAGTTAAGGTATCAGATTCAGCTGCTTACTATGCCAAGTCAAATAATAAACAAAGTATTATGTCAAAGTCAATGCCAAAAAATCCTAATAATCAATTTCAGAGGAAAGGGCAACCCAAAGGGCCACGGTGCTTTGTATGTAACAAGCATGGGCACATGAGTAGGGATTGCTACTTTAAAGACAAAAAAAAGGGTCCGTCAAACAATGACAATTCTAATAATGGTTATTATGCTGCTTTTCCAGTTGCTGCTGCATTGGATGGAAGTTGCTGGTATGTTGATTCCGGAGCATCACTGCATATGTGCAATAACAAGAATTGGATGTATGATGTATCCCCATCAACTATCAACAATATTAAGGTTGCAGACAATAAAACAGTAGCAGTAAAAGGCAGTGGCAAGGTGGATTTTCAGATTAGAGACTCAGATGGCATAATACGGACAATACAGGTCAGAGATGTTTTATATGTACCCACACTAACAGTTAATTTACTTTCTGTAAGTCAAATGGTAAATAATGGCTGTGAAGTGAAATTTGAGAGAGATAATTGTCAGATATATCAAAATAATAAGTTAATATTGACAGCATTGCATCGCAATAACATGTATATATTGAACAATGTTTCTGAAGCACCGGCATTGCTATCAACAACAGATGAGCGAGATATAAATTTATGGCATCTAAGAATGGGCCATCTCAATTTCACAGACTTACAAAAAATAACTGATAGTGCAGAAGGGGTTGAATTATCGCAAAAAGGTAATCAAGTTTGCACAACTTGCTTAGAGGGAAAAATGAGTAGACAACCATTTAAAAATACGGGTACTAGGGCTTCAGAATTGTTCCAATTAATTCACTCAGATTTATGTGGTCCGATGGAGACAAGTTCTATTGGAGGTGCCAGATATTATGTTACTTTCATCGATGATTACAGTAGGAAAGTAACTGTCTATTTCATGAAGAGCAAGTCTGAAACTTTAGAAAAGTTTAAAGAATTTAAGAATTTAGTAGAAAATGAAACTAATAAGAAAATAAAGACATTGCGCACAGATAATGGAAAAGAATATATAAACAATGAGTTTAAATTGTTTTTGTGTAAATCTGGTATCCAGCATCAAACAAGTAATCCATATACGCCACAACAAAACGGTATGGCAGAGCGTATGAATCGCACATTAGTAGAGAGAGCTAAATGCCTAATTTTGAATTCCAGACTACAGATAATATTTTGGGCTGAGGTGGTTTCAACAGCGGCATATATAACAAATCGTTCACCAACAAAAGCCTTGGACTACAAGACACCATATGAAATGTGGACAGGTAAAAGACCAAATTTAAATAACATGAAAATATTTGGTTGTCACGCAATGGTTCATGTACCAAAAGAAAGCAGACGAAAATGGGATTCAAAAGCTACTAAGATGATATTTGTGGGTTATTGCGAATACACTAAAGGCTACAGATTGTATGATGAGAGTAAAAAACAAATATACAAGAGTAGAGATGTTGTTTTTCTTGGAACACACAGCTAGGAATAATTGTGTAATTATGCCACTCACTTCTTTGCAAGAACAGGAAACGACAGCCAAACAAGAATCTGATACCGATACTTTAGTAAATGAAAGTTCAGAAGAGGAACAATTGTATGATGCCAGCAGTGATATATCAAATTCAGAAAGAGATAATGACCCAGATTACACACTGGAAAGATTTGATGACGATTCCATACCATTAAGAAATATAACTCAGAGGCCAAGGAATATCAAACCTACTACTTATTTTTGTTACGAGGAGAAACCAACAAGTTCATCAGCATTATTAAAGGAACCAGAGACTGTGGAAGCGCTCTTTCAAGCCCAAAAGCAAAAGAGTGGAAAGAAGCTATGGATAGCGAGTATGAATCGCTCCTTCGGAATAATACATGGACATTGGTAACTCTACCTGAAGACAAAAGAATAATCCCTTGCAAATGGGTTTACAAAATGAAAATAAATGCAAATGGTGAAGTTGTACGATACAAAGCAAGATTAGTCATAAAAGGATTCAGACAGAGGGAAGGAACTGAATATAATGAAATTTTTGCTCCGGTAGTACGGCATACTTCAATAAGATATTTGTTTGCATTAGCTGTAAAAGAAAACTTATATATAGATCAAATGGATGCAGTTACAGCATTTTTGCAGGGAGATATAGATGCTGAAATATATATGAATCAACCACCTGGCTATGAACACGGACAAGAAGTTTGCAGATTAAATAAGTCTATTTATGGCTTAAAACAGGCGAGTCGCCAATGGAATTTGAAACTTACTTCTGTTCTCAAACAGTTGGGATTGAAAAGTACATCTGTTGATCCATGTATTTACCACAGAAATGATAATGGAAGCATCATCTTTATATTGATATATGTTGATGATTTATTAATTTTTTATAATAATGAAGAGAAACGTAAACAAATCAAACTACAACTTAAAAGTAAATTTGAAATGAAATCGCTTGGACCTGTCAATTATTTTATTGGCTGGAGGATAAGTCAAAACGCGGCCAGAGACCAAATTTATATTGATCAGACTGCTTATATAGAAAAAATCCTACAGAGGTTCAATATGACAGATTGTAATCCAGTCCATTCGCCCTGTGATCTTAGCTCCAAATTGATCAGCACAGGAGATCAAAATAATATTATTAGTAATGTACCTTATCAAGAAGCTATTGGGAGTTTGCTTTACCTATCACAAGGCACAAGACCAGATATCTGTTTTGTTGTAAACAAATTGAGTAGTTTCAACAACAAACCAGAAATACAACACTGGTTGGCAGTTAAAAGAGTGCTACGCTACATAAAAGGAACTAAGGATTATAAATTAAAATTGAGCCAAAATAGAGATGAAAGAAGAGTGTTTGGCTACTGTGATTCAGATTGGGCTTCTGACATTAACAGCCGGCGATCATGCTCTGGCTACACTTTTTTGTTTCAGGGTGCTTCAGTCTCATGGTGTTCTAAACGACAGAACACAGTTGCCTTATCAACCATGGAAGCTGAATATATGGCACTAGCTACGGCCACACAGGAGGCTATGTGGCTAAGGCATTTAGAGTCGGAACTAAATTGGAAGCTTACAGATGTGCCTACCATAATTTATTGTGATAATCAAAGCGCAATCAAATTTGCAGGTATTGATTCTTACTGTGCTCGCAGCAAACATATTGATTTGAGACATCATTTTCTCCGAGAAAGAGTTGCTGATAAGAAAATTCAACTCTGTAATGTTGGGACTCAAGATATGGTTGCTGACATACTTACAAAACCAATTTCTCCAAAGAAGACTGATGACTGTTCCATGGCTATGAGTTTGCAATTAAGAAGAGGATGTTGAAATAATTAATTGCAACACTGAACGCCATCTATTATGAATACTGTGCACTTGTCATATTATGACGTTCTAAAAGAAAAAAAAATATACTCTGTAATCTGCTCTTGTTAAAATATATACATTTTTCCGTTGTTTTGCCCAGTTCGTGTTTTTTGATTTAATTACCTAGTTCAATCAAATAAATACTAAAATACTAACATATAATATCAATAAATATTGTTTAATTTAAGATTATTACAATTACATTTAGTTTTTGTTAACAGTTTATTGTAAAACGAAACCATTTATATTGTTGTTAGCTTATAAGTTGACCATAGCGCGCGATAGATGGCGTAATCCCACTGGGCTGAATCGCGCTATGGTTTCGTTACACGGCCAGGTATAAATACCGTGGAATAATATTTTTTAGTGAGTAGTATTTCGAGTAAATATATGCTTAATGAGACACAGTGATCCAAGTGTATTATTTCACTCGCCCTCGGACCTTTGCATATTCGTTCATATATCATTGAGTTAAATTATGATAATAATGTTTATAGTACCTTTTTTATTGTATTGTGTTTTTACTATTCAACATATAATAGGTTATGTAAAATAAGCGCGTCTCGCCGTTAAACAATTACGTTTGGCAAGTATAAAATATAATAAATCAAAGTTTCCTTTGTAAAGAAAAATATAAAATATTCAGACTGTCCGGCGGCGCAGCGTTAGTGAATGTACTAATGGACATGACGGCTTAGCTTCAGTTCAAGATCGCATAGAATATCATTGGGTTTGTAGTCAAAAAATTGTTACTGGCAACACGCTGTCTGGAATAGTCTCGCCCACCGCCAGTCGGCGAAATGTAGTTGTAATATATAATACAGCACTGCTCTCTCCCATTAATGAAATGAGCTTGCACCTATGTATACCTATAGAATCTATACTAATATTATAAAGCTGAAGAGTTTGTTTGTTTGTTTGTTTACTTGAACGCGCTAATCTCAGGAACTACTGGTCCGATTTGAAAAATTATTTCAGTGTTAGATAGCCTATTTATCGAGGAAGGCTATAGCCTTCCTCGATAAATGGGCTATCCAACACTAAAATAATTCTTCAATTCGGAGCAGTAATGCCTGAGTTTAGCGCGTTCAACCAAACAAACACATAAACTCTTCAGCTTTATAATATTAGTATAGATAATATTATATTTAATATCAGACCTGTATATAAACTATTAACTGTCCCACTATTGAGCATAGTCCTCTTCTCAGTATGAGAAGAGTAAGGCCATAGTCGGCCACGCTGGCCCAGTGTGGATTGATAGACTTCACATATCTTCAAGAACATTATGGAGAACTCTCAGACATGCAGGTTTCCTCACGATGTTTTACTGGAAATTAATAGTAATTGTTTACTAAGAGACGGACCACATCATTGTTTTGCACATAACAGAATAATAAACACATTATACTTAAACTGCATTCATTCGTCGAATAACCTATAGAGCATGTCGTAAATACAGAAAAATAATAGCACTTTATTCGTGCCAAGGCTAGTACAAATGATACAGTTTAAACTTTCTGAAGTAAATTGTCTTCGAAAGAGAAATCTGGATAGCTTCCAGAACGTTCGGGGAATTTATGCATAAAATTTGTATTTGTAACGGCACTTAAAGTACTGAAGAATTCAAACTGTAACATTTACATAGGCTATTTGAGTAGTTTCTCCAAACCATCACATGATTTAGTGGTATATGGACCCCACAAATAATGTTTATTTTAATATTATGTATTTCGAAAAAAGATTTCCTCACACATTACTCAAACTATCAAAACTATTGCTCCGGCAATATAGCATGGAGTCGTCAACAGTAAGCAATAGCAGTAGATGTTTACAGACGTATGACGTCACAATAAATGTCGTACCGTATACAATCACGTGATTTCAACTAACAAAAAAGTAAGTATAATTTGGGTCTTTGCTCAAAATAATTAATATTGTTAATGAATTATTCCAAATTTCTTTAAAAATCCGTAATTTATGAATAAGTCATTATTTTTCATACTGTCAAATAGCTTATTGATGTATGTATCTAGATAAGATATGTTTACTTACGTACGGATTGGCAGAGGTATGTTACATGGCTTTAACAAACCGTTTACTTAGCTCATGTTACGATTCATGAACAATGATTTTATATCACGAGGCTACCAAACACAATTCCTGATCCCGGGCTACTACTAAAATTCCTAGACAGCAATAATACTTTGTCTGACCAGAAATCGAACCAGCCTTCATGCAAATCAGTCGGCTATACCTGCTGCACGACTAACATAGGCTATATTAAATCGTAATAGAGTTAAAGGTTTCGATGTCATCATTTCAATAGAGCAACCGGTTATAAATTCAGGTATACCTACATATACACAGAATATATCTCAGTTTCAGTGGATGATAACAATGCAATTCAAGCCTGCTAATTTATTGCAGAAAAGCTTTTGCCCACGACTTTGATCGTTTGGAAACAGTACATTTTTGAAAATAAAAGTTACCATATTCCCTTTTCTGTATTCCTTCAAAACGTGTAAGTGAAATTTTATGATGGTCGATCAAGTAGTTAAGGCGTGAAACCATAACAAACAAACAAACTCACATTCGTATTTATAATATTAGTCGGGCTTTAATTTCAACCAGCACTGGGGCAGCGTGGTAGACTATGGCCTAACCCTTCTCACACTGAGAAATAGCCCATGCTTCTAGACGAAAGGTACCCCAGACAACGGGATGCGGAAAAACTCACATTCTCATTTATAAAATTAGTTAGGATTTAATATCCTTAATCCTTCTTATTCTGAGAACAGGCCAGTGCTCAACAGTGCGACAGTTATATATAGTACTGATATTATACGCTTTAATATTGATTTTAAAAGGGATTAAATATAATGACCACCAAAAATACTAATTGCGCAGCAAAATATGCTTACTAAAATATATCATAACGAGAACCTATACGCCTCAAATAACTGCATTCTATCTCGGAAGGGATAGGTTATGTTAGGTTCCTTCTTTAACCCACCCAAAAATAGAAGAGGCTCCTATTCATCCATTATACCGTCGACTTAGTTTGATCTCTTTAAATATATTTTGGTGTGCAATTAGTATTTTTGGTAAGCATATTTTGCTGTGCAATTAGTATTTTTTTGCTGTGCAGTTAAATCTACCCATTTTAAAATAAACGATTCGCTCTAAAACGTAGGCAGTAATCGACATCAACAAGGCTGCCGCATTTAATTTAATTTTATACCTTTTTCCTTTTAATCCAATTAAAAGAATGCCATTAACTGGGGCAAATCAATCAAGCGAGGGACAAATAAGTCGCCATTTTGTGTGATCAAAAAAACCTCTGCTGTAAAAGCTTATCTATTTTTCTAATGCGTAATATATAGCTTTAATTTGATAGCCTAGTGGGAAACCGTTGGATTGCCACGCAGAGGCCACGTGTTCAATCACAAGGCGCGCATTTCTGACTTTTCGAAACTATGTGCATATTAAATAGTTAATTATTGCTTGCTTTAACGGTGAAGGAAAACATCATGAGGAAACCTGCATGTCTAACCCTTCTTACGTTGAGAAGAGGCTCGTGCCCAGTAGTGGGACAGTTTAAAACAGGGCTGATATTATATATAATTACTAGATGTCCCCGGGTTTTCACCCGCGTTTATCGTTACTGCGCCCCTCGTGGGTCGTAGTGTGATGTTATATAGCCTATAGCCTTCCTCAATAAATAGGCTATCCAACACTAATAGAATTTTTCAAATCGAACCAGTAGTTCCTGAGATTAGCGCGTTCAAACAAGCTCTTCAGCTTTATAATATTAGTATAGATTATTATATTAATATCTGAACAATGATTTGATAAGATACATATATTACTTATATCAAAAAATGGTAAATAAAGCATGGAAGCATTACTTTCATAGTTACAACAGTTTATTGTTGACACCACCGCTACTTACTCAAAAGTGGATTTAAATGTTAATGTGGCAAGTTGACTGTTAGCTGTTCTTTTTAGCCGTTTATTTACTAGCTGACAATGTACCGGACTCAACCCCATTGAAATAATTATACGTAACTACACGGTAGAAATATTACTTTGGTGTAAATTTCGAATTGCCATTTTTACCGGTAAGAATACTTCCATGTTTCTACTTTTTTCACTGACATACATATTACATTAATACATACGAAGTATCACGTATAGACGTGAAAATAGAATACAGTAGATGAAATCCAATACACAGCCAACGGGAAAATAAAATTAAATGGTATTCGGTAACCTAGAACAGTTGTGAATCAGACTAAATATTTCAATCGTGAACTCATTGAATTTTCCGATTGAATCACCGCTCCGCTAGTCCGTTTGCGGAACAAAATTACAAAAATTGGGGCGGACCGTCAAAACTGGGACGAAATTTTCACGTACCCTGTCTAATTGATTATTATTTCACGTGAAACAAAATACTTTAGAAGTGCGTACTCTTGAATTCTGACGAATGCTTTATTAAATTTGCTGTTTGAGCGAAAATATGTTGGAAACAAATGCGATATCAAAATAATATAAAATATTAAGTAAAAATCCCTCGCCAGCCACGTGGCATCACTTTTCGATGTTTTGTTTTAAATTAAGCGTAGAAGATTCGAAATTCGGATCGGGAATAGTATTGATGGTATCAACCATATTAATACTATTCCCGATCCGAAATTCGAACCTTTTACGCTTTAAATGGAGTTTTTCTGCTCGGAAGGTTTCAATTATAGTATAATTCGGACTTTCAGATAAGCTATGTTTTAACATACATAGTTCCATGCCTGAACATACCTAAAAGGGTAGGTGTATTACATGAACTGTATTTCAAGATCACTTCACTGGGGTCTACCTTACTCCTGTAAGAAATATGCCCGATAGATGGTAATAGGCTAGCCCATTACTACTTATCGGGCATACTTCTGCTATTAAGAATCTAACGTCTGAAAACTCTTGACCTAATAATCGAAGTCCAGACCAAATACACAGTCGCATTTACTACAGAGGCACCAACTCTTCTCCTTAGCCTTTATTATTCCCCAGTCACTTGGGGTCGGCTTTCTAGTCTAACCGGATTTGACTGGATATCAGTTTTTACACGGAGCGACTGCCATCTGACCTCCGCAACTCGAAGGCTAACGATACCCTAAGGCTAGACCAGTTTCAGGATATTATAGGGCACTGACTTCCCAATAACGACTGCCATAGATGTTCATGGCAGCCAGGACCGATGGCTTAACGTGCTCTCCGAGGCACGGAGCAGGCGATAATTGTCAATCAATACGCACATAATTCCGAAAAGTCATAATAACTTCCGAAAGTTAGAGGTGCGCGACGTGGGTTCGAACCTGAGACCCTCTGCATTGCAATCTGTTGGACTCCCCACTTAGCTATCGCTGCTATTACTGCACCAACTGGCATATTATAAAATTAACTTCTATAAATCTATCACATTATATTGTATAGTAACAATAGGGTTTTTTAGTTAATAACCTCTAAAACTGTCAACGAAGCCACCTATAGGGAGTTACGTTGTTGAGAATATTATGACCAAATTGGAAAAGTTTCGGACGGACCACACCGAACGTTAAATTTTAGATTACAATACTCTGATACTTTAAAAAATATAAGGCATACCTATGAACTGAATTCATTTAAACTTTCAAAGATAGGGTCACAAGATATCAACAAACGCTAAAAACCATTTAAAGTGGTAGGGTTTCGCTAGTTGGAGCATGAATAAGGTGGCTCGACGGAGACGAACCGAGAATCTTCTCTCAGAATATCGAATATCAAAGCAAGCATGCACTTAGCAGTATTCTAATTATCGAGTTTGGTTGGGTGAAACTTCGCATAAATATTTACTTAGCTACTAAATATATACGGTACTTTTTAGCACGATTATGCGATTTCATGAGACTTACAGTTGAAGCCGTGGGCAGAAACTACTCTATTATATCTGCTTCTCCTTTTTGTCCAACCATCTTCTAAGTTCAGCTAGGGTTGGGTCTCCTTGTACATCTGCGCCAAATATCACTGTTCTGGCATGTAATAGTGTAGTCAGATTTTCGAAGAAAATAACATTAAACAAGCCCTCTATTTCCCTCTTTTTCTTCTTTTTTTTTTTAAAGAGACATCTCTTGCAGTAGGTATAATTCCTGTATCGTGGAGAACTTTATAAATATTCAAGCAACGGACACGAAGAACACCCAGACTCGGAAAAAAAATGTTTGTCCCGTGTGGGATTCGAAACCTCATACTCGGCGCAGTGGCAGCGACGAGACGACCACTTAAACCACTACACCTTCCGTGCAGTCACTTCTAACATAACTATTATGCTGTGTCCGACGGGGTTCATCTATATATTAATACGTGAAGCGAAAACTTTGGATCCCTTTTTACGAAAATTGGGCGGACGGAGGAGTATGAAATTTCGCACACTTATAGTTTATACAGAGAAGAAGTGACGAATGCTAATATTTTTTTAAAATTATGCGTAAAAGTACATTAAATTTATGAAAAGCACTACACGCACACAACTATGCATTTGACACACGCAGTCCAAGCGCGTAACTATGGTTACATATATCAATATATAATGACATAATTATATCAGCAATATCTTTCAAGTCAACTTTGGTCGAATTTCGAGTACTAGGCGACCGCTAGTAATTGATAAATACCTTTAAGATTACCAATTATATTGGAAAGCAATAAAGAATGGGATTAAATATAATGGACCACCAAAAATACTAATTGCGCAGCAAAATATGCTTATTAAAATATATCATAACGAGCACCTATACGCCTCAAATCACTGCATTCCGTCTCGGAAGGGTTAGGTTATGTTAGGTTCCTTCTTAAACCCACCCAAAAATAGGAGCCCTGCGAAGCGGGGCTCCGTCGACTTAGTTTGATCTCTTTAAATATATTTTGGTGTGCAATTAGTATTATTTTAAGCAGTTAAATACTACCCATAAAGAATTATGTTTAATTGAATAAAAACAAATAAGCTAGAAAGTAATTACTATTATTTTGCGATTGGATTTCTCCTGTTTCTTCGTTTTCGATATCTTACTGGTATCATTAGTTTCTATTTGTTCGCAGAGTTTGTTTAATGAATATCTATTCACAACATTAGTACGTATTTTCTTCGAAGCAATTCAAACAGAGTAAAGCAACTCGGATATTTTATATCGGCGGTGTTTCGAGGAAAGAACAAATGTGCCAGTATTATTTAAGTAAAAGAATTTAAAAAAATATTTTTCTTGCTTTTATCACTTGATTAGAAAATAAATTGATGTAAAGAAACTCATCTCAAGTAATTTTTACTTCATTTATTTATTTGGATCACCAACAAATGATACACATTTCTTACTTCTAAATAATAATTTACAGACATGCCTTGTGCTCATTTACTTACAGGCAACCACATCAAACAAAAATAAAAATTTTCGCCACAAAAACTAAGTAAAAATCTCTAAATACATTAAGATAATATTAAAATTAAAATTATATTGAAATTAAAAAGAAAGAAGAAGAACTAATCAGAAAATCTTAATAGAAACTAAGACGTCATACACAACAGTTGCCGTCTCTACCGACGTACCACCAAGGCAGACAACTAAGTCAGAATTCGCCTACTTACTTGCCTTGATACCTGCCTGATATATCAGATAACCTTGCTAAAATTTTAATGCTGTAACCTTCCAATCATTCATCGAATACCTGCAACCCATATAATGGTGCCAAATCTGTTGTCACAAAATTCTCTAAGCTTAACTAAAAATCACAAAAATTTAGTTTAGTCCTCTCAAGTGACATTTCGTATTCTGAAATCGTTAAAAGTAATAGGACTAAAAAATTTTTTTGTGGTTTTTAGTTAAGTTTAGAGAACAGAATTGGCACCAATAACTAAAATACAATCACTCTTTTACTATGCAAATATAAACCAAAACATATTTTATAAAATACTTATTTTATCGTCTATACTTATATAAATATAAACTTCTTTCTAAGTCCATATTTGACATCATTATCAGGCACTATCAAAACGTTTATAGCTACCAAGCTATAAACGTTTTAACCAGCTATAATCTCTACAACTTAAAATATTGGTCAACAAATCTACACCAATATTTTAGGTTGTAGAGATTCTGTTTGATTGTGAAACTAATATTTGTTACTACAAGTCCGATTACTTAAATTCTTATACGATTGGATAGTCCGTTTAGTGTGCACGGTTATATGATAATACTAGCTTTTGCGCGCGCCTATGTCCTATGTCCTTCCACAGGTTTTAAACTATATCTGTACCAAATTTCATCTAAATCGGTTTAGTGGTTTAGCCGTGAAAAAGTTACAGACAGACAGACAGAGTTACTTTCGAATTTATAATATTAAGTAAGTATAAAACACCACACTACAAGCCACGAGAGAGGAGCAGTAATCATAAAGTTGATCAATCTGCGAGGGATAGCCAGTCTCGTATAATATCAGCTTGGTATAATATTGTAACAAAACTTAATGAATCTTGTAATGATACGCAAGAATATAACTCTATATTCAATAGGTCTAACAAACGATCGATATAAACCACAGCGAATATAAGCGATGTCGCGAAACTATCAAGAGTCATAATTTCAATATAACACGATGTGTATCTTGAGCCCGAAATCCAAAGTTAGCCAACAATTCAAAGTGATTAGAGATTCAATTTCAAGCCTAGGTATACTTGTAATAGAACCGGAAATATGATGCTAAGTGTAATCCACCCAAATGACCTCGCGAATGCAGTAATGGGCAAACTCTAAAAGCATATTATATCAAAACAACAAATGCCAAACACTAAAATCATGAGACCAATATTCCAAATGTCCTCGTACATATACAGCGATCTTGTGTCGCTAGCCATTTGTCATGTAATGAAATTTTTATATCATGATCGTAAGCTTTATCCAGAAACGCACCAAGCACGGAGTTAGCCGTCATAACAGTTTCATTTCGATAATAAATAGGTTCGGTATTCAACATTCTGTGAATATCGGTACTGACTATAAAATCCTCGTAAATATTCAACCTTGAATAGGTATTGTATGTATAACTAATTTGATAAGACTTGGTGGCGTGATGGATGTAATACCGAACATTATTTTTTAAGTCAGACACAGGCTGTAGAAGAAAATTAAGGGTGACTATACACGTAACTCGGCCTTGTCAAGCATGCATCATCATTTGACGATAGCTTTTCTTCTTATTGTATCAGCGGTATTTTCTTTATATTTGGGCCCCGTTATTCACATTACGCCCAGTTACGGTGGCATAATAGTTCGTGAAGAGTGTAGGTGTGTGGACAGTTTGGACACTTCAGAAGCACTCAGACAGGTTCAGGTAAGGTTCTTTAACAGATACTCTTATTTGGTATAATAACTGTAATAGACTGTAACTGTAAACCCATTTTTAAAACCGCATCGACTCATTATTCGAACTCAGGTTCAGGTGTTCAGTTGCAAACATAAGCTCAAAGTTATGCCATGAAATCTGTAAAGAGATGTTTAAGAGCTAGTTCTTACTGCGGTTTTGCTCGCATAAATAGCGGTATTTTAATAAGTATACTAAAATAAAAAGCCTTGGTTAATTTTGTACATGGTCTATCTGTGTACTCACATCCTAAATGGCTAAACGATTTAAGTGTAATTAAGTAAAATTTATAATAGAGCAGCGATAGCTCAGTGGGGAGACCAACAGACTGCAATGCAGAGAGTCTCGGGTTCGAACCCACGTCACGCACCTCAGACTTTCGGAAGTTATATGACTTTTCGAAATTATGTGCGTATTGATTGACAATTACCGCCTGCTCCGTGCTTCGGAGAGCACGTTGAGTCGTTGTCCCGGCTACCATGAACATATATGGCAGTCGTTATTGGGAGAGTGTCGACACAAAAGATCTTACTGGGTCGAAGTGAAACCGGTCTACACTGACTGGCCCCCACATAAGATAACATTTATAATAGCAGGATACGTAAAATTCGTACTTGAGATGTTGCTGTTTTTAACGCCTTGTTTACCTTCTCTGTAATAAGGTAATTTATTTAGAACAGTTGAAAAAGCACATAGCGTGAAACTTGCCCGCTGCGCATCTCTACACACCAGTAGGCAGCTCACTTTGGCTTCGTGCTCTATTATATAATGAACAGTAACACGAAACTATGACCGTATATAAGAAAAGCAAAGACGATACGGAAGAATTAGAGCATTTCAATATTCATAATCTATGCCTACCATTGAAATGGTAGGCATAGTAAAAAAACAATTCCATATCTTTGTAAAAACGAACTGTGTAAAAACGAAGCAAACACTCCCTGTATATTCTAAAATAAGACTATCGTAAACACTATTCGCTTCGTTTTTTTACCAAATCGTGTGCCATACTTAGAAATAAATAACGACATCCGTTAAATGTATGGAAGTAAGTATAATCTGTGCAATGGCCCGTATTTCCCGCGCAGACTAAAGCAGAAATATCAATGTGGTTTCGAAAAAATACAGCTTCCTTTTCTTTTTCTCTTATGCCAAAAATATGTCGCACTTTGCTGGATAATAAATTATAAAAATATGGAATTGTTACTTTTATACAACTTTCGTCAAAGATTACAGATAAGTTCAAATTAGGTTTAATAAAATGAATGATTGTACTTACTCACTTATCCACGACAGATTCACTTAGGAGGCATTAAGCCTTAAACCAGCTTTATTTTAAGCTCGTATATTATAATAATGTCCTCCAGACCGAATTTTGGCCACGGCAGCCAATCCTAACGAAGACTGGCCATCTGCGCAGAAGATATTATAGTGCACAAGTGTGTGCGCAAACACAAGTGTACTCTCTGTTCCTTAACTCTCATGATTGATCGGACGGCAATCCGACACGACCGGAGAGAGATCAGTCGCAGGACCAACGGCTTTACGTGCCTGCCGGGGCACGGGGGTGTCTAACACCTCCAGCTTCCTAACTCCGAGCTGCTACTGAGATTTCTTAACAGAAAAACCCAACACCTTTTTGTTGGCCGGACCCAGGATTCGAACCCGAGACCTCATGCACAGCAGTCGCATTACTACTGCTGCGCCTCGAAGGCAATTACAATATTATATATGAAAGCCAATCGATACCTAACTGGCCTATCGACTGCATGGTTGACGTGGTTATTCGAGTGTTTACTTCGCCACTACCAGTGTGTCGGGTATTTGAAGCTGAAAGCTTCCCCACGCGGGGCAAAAATTTTATGTGTTTCCGGATTGTTGTTTTGGGTCTGAATGTTCTTCATGCCCGTTATTTCGATGACCCCGCGACACCAAGATAATTCGTACCTAGTGAAGACTGTTGCCTTTTAAAAAATAACAAAATCCAACCTTCACGCTGCTATTGCCAATTGGCAATTGCTTATCAGTAAAATTCGTTATATTATCGAATCTGGTAATCCTAACTAGTATTACAAAATATGCGAATGTGTGGTTATTTGTTTGTTACGATTTCAAGCCTTAACTACTTAGCCGATCATCATGAAATTTCGCATACACATGGTCAGGTAGTGTCGAGTACTCGCCATGCCTCTGTTGCGGCGGCTAACAGCTGATCGGGGCTAACGGGACTTCTAAGTCATCGTCCCACCGACCCACTCCAGCCATCGGCGCTCGCCCGCCGCCGGACCAATAGTCAGCGACAGACATGAACGCACACGGCTGCGCTCGCGCATCATTTTAAATATTGTTTTTTCGCGCTCTTATAAACAAGCAAATATTGTAATCATTATTTTAAAACAATTTACATCTTTCAAGTTACAGTCCACTAGTTGTCATTTTATACCGTTAGTTGTGGTGGTCGGCAACAGGTAGACATAAAAGGACATAGGGTAGATTTTATCCAGGAAAAAGTCCTGTTACTAACTTAACCCAAATTTGCATTAGTGAAAGCGCGGGCATAAACTAGTATTATAAGCTTAAGTCACCTTCGTATCTGCAAATCCAAAGACCTAAACAGGATGTATTTATAGATAAAATGGAGGGCATCAGTCCCATAAACCAATTAATCAGATTGCCATAAAAACTTAGATGCTAAAAACTTTTCCAATAAACATTTTTATAGCTTAAGTCATCTTAGATGTCTGAGAAAAATAGACAGTATTATTTTTATGATTGGTTAAGTTCATTTCGATAAATAGGACGTAATGGAACACTTGAGATAGATTATTGACTCTTAGTTTCAGTTCCAGCGACCCACCTACAGTTCAAGACGGTAGTAGGCACACCGTGATAGGCTTAGTCGGTAGGACACGGGACTTTCCATCTTTCCTATCCACTTTTTTCGCGTAGTGAGTGATGCGTAAATCCATTCACCCAGTGTAAAAAAGGTAATTGACTCTTATACTGAAGTTAACCTTTATCGTGAAAGAAATCATATCAATCAAATATAGAATAAACAAAATTTTAACAAAAACCAAAACCGACTTCAAGAAAGAATATTCTAAAACTTAAAATGCACTAAAAAGTTAATAAATAATTGCATATTCTTGTGAATAATTAAATTATTGTTATTTTTGGACTCGATGCAGCCGCCCGCGCCGCGTGCTGCGTCTATGTGTGTAATTGTGCATGCCAATGTTATGTTATGATTATAGTAAGACATCTCATGTTTAATTAGTTACAAACCTACCTTGGCTGACACCGACTCAGATAATAACAATAATTTAATTATTCACAAGAATATGCAATTATTTATTAACTTTTTAGTGCATTTTAAGTTTTAGAGTATTCTTTCTTGAAGTCGGTTTTGTTTTTTGTTAAAATTTTGTTTATTTCTCGGTTTTTAGTGAACCTTGCCAAATATGAGAACATCATCAATGTAGCCAAATACGCATTATTAAGGATAACTCGAAAACGAATGGTCAAATCTTGATCAAAATTAAATGGGACCACACGGGAAGCCAGCTTTCAAATAAAAAAGAATCATCAAAATCGGTTCACCCAGTCGAAAGTAACGAGGTAACAAACATTTAAAAAAATACAGACAAATTGAGTACCTCCTCCTTTTTTGAAGTCGGTTAAAAATAAAAATTGCCTTGCAAAGTAAATGAATATTATTTATGATTTTGCGCAATTACTTTCACATTCATCTTTACATATAATAATTGTAACTGGTCGAAGACTGTACATGGGAGACATGCAAGAAAAATTACATGTGAGGGCTGTTGATAAGAGTTATGAAAGCCAAAACGATTGTTTGTTTGTACGCGTCACACAAAAACCTATTGCATGATTTTGAATGCAGTCTGCACAGTTGTATCACTGCAGAACTTACTTAAAATCTAGTGTATGTTAAATATTACACGCGTACGAAATCGCGGGCATAAGCTAGTGTTTTGCTACATATGTTTCATATATTTGCACGCACCGACCAACTAAACTAACACCTGATGATACCCTTTATACAAATCAATGGTTCTGATTCTACGAAAGATTCTTTGTTACGTGGAACTTATCAAACATACAAAGTCTTGCGTTGACTTGCGTTTCTTTTACAGTCCGGCTTCTTTTGTGTCGCTTTTGCGTATTTTGTTCTCCTTGTTTGATGTGTCTGGTTTTGATTGAAAATTGAAAAAATTAAACTAGACACATCAATGTCTGGTTTTGATTTTTTCGGTTCAGGGTCTGTTGAAGTGGCGGTAGCTCAATGGATAAGGCATAGGACTTGCGATCGAGAGGTCGCGGGTTCGAATACCACCCATTGTACTACTGACGTGAACCCACTCCTAACACAAGCATTAAGCTTAGCTGGAGAGGTTAACCAGAATACTAGTAATTTGAAACCTAAATTGCTAGTAAAATTAAAATTAAAATAAATACTATAAATAAATAAATAATAAATAAATCGTTTATTTCTTCACATACAGGGTTTTACATTAAATCATCTTGGACCCCCTTTTAAGCAATAATTTGCTTGTATTAGGGGGAACAGTTCTTCCTTTGACTCTAACGTTAGTAAGTAAATGAAAATTTTAAAAATATATTTGAAAAAGGCATGCAATTTTATTACTCTCTAAAAGTAAAAGTGCGCAGATGTATGTAATGTGAATGTGTGTGTGTGTGTGTGTGTGAGTGTGTGTATGTGTGAGTGTGTGTGTGTGTGTGTGTGTGTGTATTTGTTTTTCAGCGTTACGACAATGTCTTGGGATCGGAAGATCTGACTATGCTTTCTTCCACTGACTTGTACATACATATATTAAACTATGAATGGACACAACGTATACCTCGGACCAAACTCGGGACATTTATTTGTGGATGGATTTCGGGATTCAACGCGCCAACAGACGAGACTACTTATAAAGCTATGCCATACGAGTAGTTAAAAAATGTATATATACCTATAGGAATATTGTCACGTTAAGCTTAGTCAACCTAGCTTTAGGGACTAGATTGACCAGGGTAGTTATGTAGCGGAGATAAATTAAATATTTACTACGCAATTAAAAGGTTTATATTTTAGATACAAACTTGTACAAACAAATAACCCGAATTATACAATATAATATATATCGAAATGGAACAGAATCTTAGGCGTGGTGCGTGTAAGGCCCACTACGTGATCTGGATAGCTCCAAAGACCACTTAACTTAGACAGCGCAGCGCAGCGGAAGGAGCCGGCACCAGGGCGCGATCAACTTAAATAGGCTGCCGCCGCTGGGGGGGACTAGAGATGTCACCTCCTCACTCGTCGCGCACGCAGCTGTGCGCCACGAATCGACTACGTGACAATATATAAAAGGAGATATGTATGTATACCTATGTATCACACCTGTATCTCCGAAGGGATAAGCAGAGAGTATATTATCCCCACTACTCATTAGCTATGGTTTTAGGTTTAACTTAATTGGGAGTGAGCTTATTAGTACTTACAGGGTTCATTGTTTTTAATAAAAGTCAGCTCCAGCACTAGGAATAATCCCTATGTCGCGGGAGACTTTAGTGGTGACTTTTTCAGACTTGGATCAATTATTTGTGGGTGACACCAGGGCCGCAGTAGTGAGGCGACCACATAGAGTAGTAGAGCCTCGCTGATTTCAGCATCAATGGATCGGCTCGACCGAAGAAGGACTACCCTCTCACAGAATATCGACGTGAAATAGCAGTATTCCAACTGTGGTGTTACGGATGCTCATACACCCCCTTTCTCCCTTCCCGCTCCTTCTCCTTCCTACTTCCTTTTCTAAAGGGTCGGCAACGCGCAAGTAGCCTCTGGTGTTGCAGGCGTCCATAGGCTACGTTGACCACTTACCATCAGGTGGGCCGTATGCTCGTTTGCAACCTAAGTTGTACAAAAAAAAATTGTGGATATCTTTGGGGACTGCCGATAGAACTGGAAACTTTAATCCTTGATCATAAACACTTCTTTATAAACCAAAAATAATTCAAAAATGGAAAGCGTTCGGTGACGATGACGCGAGTTCCATGATTTTTGATCACCCAAGAAGTGCACAACGCAAATAACGAAGTTTTCACTTAAAAAATAAATAAACTTACAAACTTACTAAAATAATTAAGAATTTGAAAATTTATTAACAATTTCTTCACAGAAATACCCGCCCGAGTCGCATTTACTACCGTATCGTAAGCATAAATGTTTCGCTAAGGCAAAAGTTAAAATCAATTAAAAAAACATCAGCTGCTATACACGATTCCGCCATAACTCTTAACGTTCTTATTCCAATGAAAATGCAAATTGAAGTTACATTTTAAAAGGATTCTCTCTTACCTGCGCACATTAAGGATCTATTTCACGGCACAAAAGTGCTCATTTAGTGTCACAGGTGCGCATTCTGTGCTTGCAATACGCTTGCAGGAAAGTGTTTTCAATCGAATAATGTCAGTACTTTGGATAAAGAAAGACGAAATAAAAAATCTTATAAACGGTTAAGTTATAAACGGTTAAGTGTGTGTTTGGATTAATGTTAATTATAGGGTAGTTGAACATATTTGATTTTAAACATTACTACCTTTTTCCCGCTGCTTCGCTCGCGTAAAAGTAACGTAGATTAGATTATTGAAATTAAACTATTATATACGGATTTTATCGCGTTGTTTATTTGACACTTTATAACAAAATTTTGAAAAATTTTACCCTATTATTACTATTAAACTTTACTAATTGTTAAGCTAATTAAATTATGGAAGCTATTAAAACTATTTATACTATTACTATACTATTATACTATTTATATTTGTACTATACTATTATACTATTTATATTTGTACTATACTATTATACTATTTATATTTGTGTTTACACTTTCCCCGAGTATAAATAGTTTAATAGTTTCAATAATTTAATTAGCTTAAAAATTTGTAAAGTTTAATAGTAATAGTAGTGTAACAGTTTTCAAAATTTTGTAATAAAGTGTCAAATAAACAACGCGATAAATCCGTATAATTATAGTAGTTTAATTTCAATGAATAACATTCGCGTAAACAGAAGACAATATTAAGATTAGGTTATGTTAGTAAAAGTATTTATGTCGAGGAACACCGGGTGTGTTTAGTCGGTATTACCTGAATGTCGGTCACCATCTTTCCCCCGGTGAGTCCGGCATAACCTCTCCGTCGACCCGCGGCGAGGCATGCATCAATGAACTCCCCACGTAAAACAAAAAATAAAAGTACATAAGTAGTTATATTTAAATTAAATATAGCTTATGCCACTCGATTATAATATAGCTTTCTAATGGTGAAAGGATTTTGAAAATCGGTTGAGAAGTTTTTGAGTTAAATCCTTACAAACAAAAAATCAAATATTTTCTCTTCATAATATTTGTTTAGATTTTACACAAAAACAAAATATCAATTAAAAGATGTACAAACAATATCAAAATCGGTGGCAAAATAAGGGAATAATTAATATTTTAAATTTTAATATAAGGAAAAATGGTGTTGTTTTGGGGATATCTTGCTATCTCCCACGGACAGCTGCGTTTTTATAGTGGTTACGTCATAGTCTATATTGTTCATCCTTTTTTGTCAATTGAGAATTATCTCTACTACTAGATTTGAAGGGTTTGAAGTAACTGTTCGACTTAATAATAAAATATTGTGAGTCAACTACCCTATTGGTCGAATGCCATTATTGAAAATCTTTTGTTTCTGGATGTGCCGCTGTGACTCAATGGATCAGCACGATTAAACTGCTAAATGCATTTGTATGAAACTTGGCACATATATATAGATCATGTCTTGAATTAACATGTACCTATGTAGCATCAGGCTATATACATTCCCGTAGGATTCATATCGGCCCAACCGCGGCAGAAACTAGAGATAATTCTTTTACACTATATCGTCAGACCCTAAGTATATCTTTAAATGTTAAGGTACTAGGAGTTCTTTCTTTGAATGTTTAATATGTACACATATTAAAAACAATAAAAGCCTTGTATACTAAGACAATTTACAACAAAAGTTTGTATTTTAAATTTTTATTGCATTTTAGCTTCTCTATATTCTATTATTGCCGGGAATACGTCGAGGTACCAGTAACCTTGTATAGATAATAATTCGAACAAAACCAAAATAACGACAGCGGTACCGTTTCGTCTTCGCTGTCTATGTGTGGTGAACTTTAGCGATAAAGAATTAATAAACAGGAGAAAACCTCAACAATAATGGTTTCATGTCGAAAATGTCAACTATAGAATTTTTCACTGGTAGCACGAAATATCGAACTATGTTCCGTAGACAGCAATAAGTTTACCACCAATTACGTGGTACTTAAAACTTTTTGGCGATATGTGTGTTTAACACACTTATAGGTACCTACCTCTTCGGGGACTTCGGTGTGATACTATCCTAACTAATACTATAAATGTTAATGTGAGTTTGTTTGTTTGTTACGCTTTCACGCGTCAACTACTCGACCGATCATCATGAAATTTCACATACACGTCATCAGGGGTACAGAAAAGGATATTGGGTACCTTTTATCCCGAAGAGTACCATTTCCGAGGGATCGAAAATTGATATAACCTACATTTACGCAAGCGGAGTCGAGGGCAAAATCTAGTACATAATATAATACACTCAAGGCGTCTCTAAATAATATGATCAATATTCTAACATTTCCGTGTTCAACAAACAAAAAAAGTTGCGTAACCAACAATGTTCCATCACAAACCAAACCAGAACCCTTACTCAGAAACTATTTCAATAACGAATACTTCTAACCACTGTTCCTGACATCTCTTTGAATGAAATCTACAGGAAAGATGGAGATAGATATATACAAGTAAATGGCATTGCTATTAAACATTTGAAGTCAGTGAAGCGTTGTCAGTAAGTCCGTTGTGAGCATAGTATTCTAAAGATAAATAGTCTTTTCAATCTGTCTTTTATAACAGACAATTTTCGCACTAGGAATATTTTTTGTGTGGCGAGGTACTTTTCAATCTGTCTTTTATAACAGACAATTTTCGCACTAAGAATATTTTTTGTGTGGCGAGGTACTTTTCAATCTATCTTTTATAACAGACAATTTTCGCACTAGGAATATTTTTTGTGTGGCGAGGTACTTTTCAATCAGTCTTTTATAACAGACAATTTTCGCACTAAGAATATTTTTTGTGTGGCGAGGTACTTTTCAATCTGTCTTTTATAACAGACAATTTTCGCACTAGGAATATTTTTTGTGTGGCGAGGTACTTTTCAATCTGTCTTTTATAACAGACAATTTCCGCACTAGGAATATTTTTTGTGTGGTGAGGTACTTTACAAACATTCAAACAACGGAAACAAAGAATACCCTTGCCACAAATATTTGTGGATCACACAAATTTTTGACCCGTGTGGAGATCGAATCCACAACACTTGACGCAGCTTGTTTCGTTCACTTTCAATAAGTTCTTCATGCACGTGCGTGGTTTTAGTGCAGTTTTAGGCTGCCTGTCCATTGAAGCGGAGTGGTGCTGCGGAGCGAAGGAAAGGAGAAATATTAACGAATAGGATTACATAAAATCTCCTCTCCAGTATGCAATCCTATTGGTTAATATGCAGCCTTAAACTGGCATTTCGCCAGAATTTCTTGGATGTGGTAAGATAACGTTCACCGAAGACTTTCCATTCCAGCTGTCCTATTCATACATACTTATATTATCTTATCTGGGGGCCAGTCGTTGCAGACCGGCGACACTTCGACCCAGTGGGATCTTTTGTGTCGACACTCTCCCAATAACGACCGCCATAGATGTTCATGGCAGCCAGGACCAACCACTTAACGTGCTCTCCGAAGCACGGAGCAGGCGATAATTGTCAATCAATACGCTCATAATTTTGAAAAGTCATAATTATAACTTCCGAAAGACAGAGGTGCGCGACGTGTGTTCGAACCCGAGACCCTCTGCATTGCAGTCTGTTGGTCTCCCCACTAAGCTATCGCTACTCTTTTCATACACACTTAATCCTATGTCTTTACCCTCGAAGGGATAGGCAGAGTTGTGTTACATTCATATTCCGCGAATCATTTTGTCTGTTGCCGTCAACTGGAAACAGCTTCAAACTCCATAATCTTACTAAGAGTTTCTTCATAGAAGAATCTAAGACTTTGCTTAACCCAGGAATCAAGCTCCAAGTAAGTGCAACTGTTGGGATTTCATGCCCAACAGTCACACTGTCCACAGTTCTTTTCAAATAGTTGGGATATGTGAGCAACATACATCAAACATTTAAAGCAGTACACACGGCTAAACATCAAGTTAGATACCCTATATACGCATAACTACGCTACATACAAAATAGAGAATTGTCGGAAAGGGACAGTGCATAGTGGTGTCGATGTACTGGTAAGGATAGAGCGTAGCGTCCCGTTCAGCGTCTGTGAGATAAAATAACAAAAATATAACGCACTCTCTCGCACGATTCGCAGCGTTCAACTTCTAATAGTTCAAAGTCCAAACAGTCTAGGTTGATGTGTCGCTTTTAAAAATACGTATAAGATGCAACTGATATAAAATAATTCATTCTATAAATGAAGGTAGTTGTCCCATCGCCAGCGAATAAGCGAATGATGATCAATTTCTTTCTCGCTTAGGAAACGCACAAATCATGTGATGTTCTGTGTAAACAAAAGGGATAAAGATATTAATACTTTACCTTAAGAATTGCTGGTACATAAATAGGTGCTTTTCGTACAAACTATTTCATCAATATCTTTTTATTAGCAAGAATTCTATGATCTTTTATATACGGGATAGGCTATACTTACATAGAACGGTCATCAATTCTGGACGTTCAGTTGTCTTCTGACTCACTAACAAAACATCTAAATTAAAAATATAGTATTATCACGCTTTGAAAATTGTACTCTATAGTTTTATATCTAACTAGCGGTCGCCTAGTATTCAAAATTCGACCAAAGTTTGCCTGTAAGATATTGCTGACATATTATGTTATTATGTAACCATAGTTACGCGCTTCTACTGCGTGTGTCAAATGCATGGTTGTGTTTGTGTAGTGGTTTTTTATTAATTTAATGTATTTCTAATGCATATTTTAAAACAATATTAGCATCGTCACTTCTTCTCTGTATAAACTATAAGTGTGCGAAATTTCATACTCCTCCGTCCGCCCAATTTTCGTAAAAAGGGATCCAAAGTTTTCGCTTCACGCATTAATATATAGATTAGCTGACCCGTCAGTCCTGTCTTTGACGAACTGTCAAACTTGCGAGGTAAAAATAGTCGTTAAGCTTTTTGAAATTATATCTAATTAGCTGACCCGTCAGTCCTGTCTTAGACGAACTGTCAAACTTGCGCGGTAAAAATAGTCGTTAAGCTTTTTGAAATTATATCTAATTAGCTGACCCGTCAGTCCTGTCTTAGACGAACTGTCAAACTTGCGCGGTAAAAATAGTCGTTAAGCTTTTTGAAATTATCCAATTTTATTAACTTTTCTTTCCGTAAGAACTATCTGCAAAGTATAAGAAATCTTAAAAAAATAGATGGATGATATCGGTACAGTCGTTTTTAAGTTATCAAGTCAAGCCAAACAAGGATTCATTTTTATATTATATAGAGGTATAAGCTCTGTCTGCCTAAGGCAGTGGTCCGACCGCCGGCGAGAAAACGACTAACAATCGGCGATTTTCTCTCTCAAGAAACGCACAATTAATATACATTCCGTGTAAACGAAAGCGATGCATATATTGAAAGTTGCTCTCTGACTGTTCACACTGCCGGCGACGACTTGCTTTACTAGTTTTGTCACTGAGCAACAAGAGCTTTAAAAAATAAACTCGCTCAGCGATACTCGTTCAGCGATGCTTGCTCGCTTGATCATTTCTTTTCATGATTATTTCTAAACTGCGGCTTTGAAAGTAGACGTATGGATATCAAAAAATCATTCCAACTCTCATTGTTGTCTATTTCAGACGACGACGATGATGTATTTTACGATAGCGTTTGTGTAGTGGCAGCGGTAACTCTGAAAAAACGGAAGAAAATTAGAGGGAAAAAGACGATTTTGGATGCAAAATTTGTGGTCGCGCGCGCGGTTTGCACAGGACTGAGCGAACGCGGGCGAGTTGCGCGAGTAATCGCTCGTCGCACTGGCACACTCGCTTATAGCCCGGCGACAAAACTATCGAAACTACACACTCGCTTCCCGCTGATCGTCAACTCGTTTATAGTTTCAAGTTCTACTCGTTTTTCGTTCCTCGTCGGCGGTCGGACCACTGCCTAATATGGATACTTTTTCATGCGGTCGGTATATGTACGGAGAGAGCTCATATATGACTTACATCTTTAAACACTCTCACACGCATTTTTCGCTTTATTTCCTATCTCAACCCGCTCGTCGCCGTTAATGAGACAAGTACCTTATAAACGTTTTTATTCAACTAAAATACAGTGACTTTTCTAACTTAACTTTATATTACGCAATATCAAAATTATCTGAAGCTTTTATGACATGTGTCAAATCCACTCGTTCGTTCCCATTCGTTCGTTCAGTCAACCATTCGTCCACTGTCAAACGTGTCACGAGAATAAATAGAAATGTAACAGTATTTATTTTGGTTGACCTTACTAGGACAGTCTAGGTTGTTATTTCTAGATTCATACATAGTCTCTTAAGCCAATATCTTAAGTTATTATTTTTAAATATATAATATCAGCCCTATATTAAACTGTCCCACTGCTGGGCACGGGCCTCTTCTGACTATGAGAAGGGTACCATAGTCCACCACGCTGGCCTAGTGCGGGTTGGCAGACTTCACATATCTTCGAGAACATTATGGAGAACTTTCAGACATGCATGTTTCCTCACGATGTTTTCCTTCACCGTTAAAGCAAGCGATAATTAACTATTTAATACGAATATAACTTCGAAAAGTCAGAGATGCGCGCCTTGGCTTCGAACTCGAGACCTCTGCGTGGCAGTCCAACGGTTTCCCGCTAGGCTATTGCTTAAGATCCACTATGTATTTTTGTAGATATGAATATGTGTACATATTTAAGAATTATATATTCTATATCATATTAAAACAGCAGTGGATAGCCTAGTGGTAAACCGTTGGACTGCCATGCAGAGGTCTCGAGTTCGATCCCAAGGCGTGCATCTCTGATTTTTCGAAGTTATGTGCGTATTAAATAGTTAATTATTGCTTGCTTTGACGCTGAAGGAAAACATCGTGAGTTCTTAATAATGTTTTCAACCGAAGAAGGACTACCCTCTCACAGAATATCGACGTGAAATAGCAGTATTCCTACTGTTGTGTTTCGTTCGGTGAGTGAGAGTACCGGATGCCCCTTTTTCCCCCTTCCCACTCCTTTTTCTTCCCACTTCCTTTCCTAAAGGATCGGCAACGCGTAAGTGATGCCTCTGGTGTTGCATATGTCCATAGGCTACGGTAACCACTTACCATCAGGTGGGCCATAATATGCTTGTATGCCAAATTAAAAGTAAAAAAATTAAAAAATATTACAGACATAAATTAGCGGTCATTGCTGCGCAATTCCATTGAAGATTGTCACGCACTCTACGTATTAGGGAAGCGCATATTTTACATAATACTAAATAATAATATCAGCCCTGTATTGAACTGTGCTATTTCTGGATACTCCTCTTCTCTGTATGAAAAGGGTTAAACCATAGTTCACCACGCTGGCTGAGTGATATTTGGCAGAACTTACATATCTTCGAGAACATTATGGAGAACTCTGAGGCATGTGTCCTCACGACGTTGTCCTTCACTGTTGCAGCAAGCGATAATTAACTGCTATACGCAAATAACTTCGAAAAATTAGAGATGCACCTCTTTGGATCGCACTTGAGACCTCAGCAGTCCAACCGTCTCCAGCTATCGCTGCTGAATACAGAAACTATCTACACGATATTCTGCGTATATTCCCGATGCGCTACATAATCGCAAGCAATCATTGACTACAGTAACCAATTACTACAAACCGAACCATATCCTCATTACGAGAATTGTATAAATGGGTGATTTTATCAGTCCCACAATTTAGTCTACTAGCAGTGGATAGCTATATATAAAAAGGGCTTAAGAGTTCTTGATATCCTAAGCCGCTACAATAAAAGGTAGCACCAATAATACTAGACCCTAAAGAAAGTCCCAAACAATATTTACACTGTCTGACCTTAGCTTTAGTGTTTATGCCTTTGTCTCTTCACTTCAAAGAAAATCTTTTTTATGGCTAAGAATTATTCGAGCTTTTTGTTAGAATTGCATTGCAGTTTTATCCAGGGTAGCGTGAAATTTAAAACAAATTTATCCGTCTTGTGTTTTGCGTTTTTACGGTCTAGTAGCTTTTATATCTTTAAATTAAGAAATCTGCTAATCATTTGATAATACAGCGTGTAAAAGAAAGGCGTGGTCATATTATGGAGCGGTAATGTACATATATTTGAAAAATAAGCTAAGTGTTACTATTACCAGAACAAAAAAAATCTTCTAAATTTTATGACAGTTGCACACATTAGACTTATTTTAAACATCGAAACAGACGCATTACATCACTATCAAAATTGAACTTGGTCATTTTCGGGTTCACTGAGGTCACCAGAATTAGCTGTTAGTGTTGTTTAGGTATCGACTAGAATGTATGACATTAATAAGTCGATAAAAAGAAGATGCTATAACTTAGTGAACATAATGTAAGCGGTCGCGGTGTTTGCCGCGCTTTTCCATAGTACAGGGGTTATATTATACACCACCTTTCTGTTACACGCTGTATATATAGTGCTCTCTACTGGCGTTACATTACCATTAGTATAAAAGAGATGCAGCAAGTTTTTAATGCTTTTATTTTACCAAATAACAATTTGTTTGTGGCCGCTCGAGGATTGTGTAACGACACGTGTCGGCTCCATAAATCTATATACATATAAATACGTGAAGCAAAAACTTTGTGCCCATTTTTACGACAATAGCGTGGACGGAGGAGTATGAAATTTGGCACAGTTAAAGTTTATATGGAGGAGGAGTGGCGAATCTTAATATTTTTATTAAATATACATTAGAAATACATTAAATTAATGAAAAAACACTACACGCACACAAACATGCATTTGACACACGCAGTCGAATCGCGTTCGTAGTAGGTATTTCGGCATGGTTTGGCTGATGTCGTTTAATTCTTCGTAACTATGATTACATACCTTACCTATTGCAATTTCGCGGTATATAATAACGATTAAACTTAAAAAATAAATAATTATGGTCGAATTTCGATCACTTGGCGATCGCTAGTAATAATAATTGTATATTATATTATCCTAATAAATTAATTGTCTTTTAATCAGCCTAAACATAGATAGATGTTCATGGCAGCCGGGATCGACGGCATAACGTGCTCTCCGAGGCACGGAGCAGGCGATAATGGTCAATCAATATATATCAAAATACACACGAAAAAGTATCGTCTTTTTCCATTGAAATAAATTTTATATGCGGTCTCTGGTTACCCAATTTAACGAAGTTAGGTTAACCGTGTCCGAATTTTATTCAATAGAATTGGAAAATACTTTTTTAGGACACGTTTCACACTGCCTGTTTTGTGTTAACTAACGAAGTTTGGTCGCACACGTGACGATATCACTGGTACATTTTCTATATATATAAAAAATTTACCTTCGCATATTTGAGTCCGTAAAACGCAAAAGAATATCTATATTTATTTCCCTATTTCTAATAATTAATATTAGACTGAGTCATAGCTAATCACGACCGAGTCTAGTTAGTTTTAGTAAAGTTTTATATATCAATAGATTTTTTATACTTAGCACAAAGGTGGCAAGCATGTATGTCGGCCTCGATGGCGTAGTGGTTAGTGTAACCGACTGCCACGCATGAGGTCGCAGGTTCGATTCCCACACAAGTCAAACATTTGTGTGCATGAACATGGATGTTTATCTTGTTCTGGGTGTTTCTATGTATAATATGTATGTATTTACAAAAAAGTATATATGTATGTTTATCCATTGTCTAGTACCCATAGTACAAGCTCTGCTTAGTTTGGGCTAGATGGTGTTGTGTGTATGTGATAGAATATTATATTATACGCGCCGAGTGATAATACGCGGTAGGTACTTTTTTATGAAAAGGCAACACCCGCTCTTCTTCCTATGTCGCGGGGGATTTCACAAACATTCAAACAACGGACACAAAGAAAACCTAGACTCGGAACAATTATTTGTGGATCACAGAAATTTTTGTCTTGCGTAGGATTCGAACCCACAACACTTGGCGCAGCGGCTGTGGCGAGGCGACCACTTAAACCACTACGCCATCCGTGCAGTCAACCATTGCTTGCAATACAGGGATTACTACTGGATACTTTCATATTGGCGACCTTAGGGAAAATATTACAGAAATTATGAAATAAGCAAGGTAGGCAAGGTATGTAAACCAGGGATGTTGCGGATGCAGATTTTGTGACATCCGCGGATGCCGATACGGATATTTAAAAGCTCATATCCGCGAATGCAGATGCGGATGTCCAAATCGATGCGGAAGCTCCGGATGCGGATGTTGATAAAAATTGTGCATCCTATTTAATAAAAAGTATCTAATATAACCTCTGCAGGTTTAAGCCTGTTTTGCAAAGGTTCATTAATTTAGCTACACCATTTTCTGGTGTTTCTTGATACTATCTTAACTTGAAGAATCATCGCGCCACCCATTTTCTTTCTTGTCGCAACCTGCGCTATATCTGGATCCGCATTAACAACCGCGTCGATTATTGCGGATGCGGATGCGGATGCAAATGTCTGACTCGATGCGGAAGCTCCGCAATTACGGATGCGAATGCGACTATTCGCAACATCCCTAATGTAAACCTCCGGAATTCTTAGGCCTGGTTTCTAAAAACGAGTCGTTTTATGTTAGTTACATCGTTATATCGTCATTTATCTGTGCCCGTTGGCACAGATAAATGTGCATCTAATCATACATTGATAGAGCAGCGATAACTCAGGGGGGAGACCAACAGACTGCAATGCAGAGGGTCTCGGGCTCGGACCCACGTCGCGCACCTCTGACTTTCGCAAGTTATATGACTTTTCGAAATTATGTGCGTATTGATTGACAATTATCGCCTGCTCCGTGCCTCGGAGAGTACGTTAAGCCGTCGGTCCCGGCTGCCATGAACATCTATCGCAGTCGTTATTGGGAGAGTGTCGACACAAAAGATCCCACTGGGTCGAAATGTCGCCGGTCTGCATTGACTGGCCCCCACATAAGATAAGATAAGATAAGATACATTGATAAGATGCATCCTATCTTCGCCCCTTAATTTAAGATACATTTTATTTCTGACTGGCTGGCCGCCGCCGTTTGATAATATAGCATTCTTCTGGTAAAACTATTTTAAAATCGATGTCCTAGTTTTTGAATTTATTAATTACTAGCTATTACCCGCGGCTTCGCTCGCGTTAATTTAGAATTTGACAAACAATTCGGGTTGTAGTCTGCTTGTAATAATATAATTCAATCATGATTCGGGAGACACGTGGCGCCATCTATTATCATAAGAACGTTTTTGTTGTTTTCCTCAGGAACAGTAATTTTTCGGGATGAAAGGTAGCCTTTGTCCGTTTCTGTACACCTGACAACGTATATGCAAACTTTCAGGATGATCGGTTTAGTGGTTTAGGTGTGAAAAGGTAACAAACAAACTCATTTTCGCTTTTATAATATTAGTTAGGAAGTTAGGATTACAAACAAAAATTAAAACCTTTTCTCATTGTGATGTAGATTCTACATCGGTACTACAGTTTAGTATGTTTATTGCAGATGTATGATATAAAACATAGTTCCAAGACATTATTATGATGTATATTATCTTCATTTAGTATCATTAAGACTAGCAAGCGTAACACACGTTAGTAACCGCCCGGCTTTTACTGAATAAATCTGCTCGTTAGTGAGACTTTATTGTCAAACGTGACAGCACAGGCTGTCTCCCCTTAATTATTAATTATAGATCATTGATAAAATCACAGGGTATAGTAAACACATATATCTATGGTACTTTTAAAGTCGCAAAGGTACAAGAAAAGCTCTGCGAAAACCGCTTGCGCTGGTATGGACATGTGATGAGGCGTGATGATGACCACATGACAAAAAGAGTCATGAACATACATGACGGGAAAGGAGGCCGTGGACGACCACCAATAACTTGGCTACGAACATTGGCGAGGGACATGATAGCGAGCAACACAACGACAGCGACAGCCCACAACCGTGCGGTGTGGCGCAGAAGTACTAGGAGGGCTGACCCCAAATAAATTGGGATAATAGCCAGGAGGAAGAAGAAGAAGATAGTAAACACTAGGTGCTTCTAGAAATATCTAGATATAAGCTAGCTGCGTACAAAATATGTTTTGTTGTCATATCTTGTACAATCTAAACTTGTCAGAGGCGATGGCGGATGGCATGTCTCTTAAATAGTCGTGTCGCAATTGCCCGTAATGTTGTGGGTTTGAATTCCACTCAGGGTTAACATTGGTGTGATCCACAAATAGTTGTTCTGTTTGGCGTTTGTTTGGTTCCCCCCAACGTCACAGTCATTGTTTCTAGTACAGGAGTAGTCTTTTGTAACAAAAACATCTAAATTTGTCAACGAGTCAGTAATTACAAAATGTCATATGAATGCTTGTATTAGAGAGCACGTAAGCCATTTCTTCTAACTGCCACGAACACCTGTGATGGTTGAAGTAGGAAGATAGAATACCGTTATCCTTTGATTTGTGAAGGTCTGATTAGAATCGATTCATGGAAAATTTCTATCAGTGACTTACTACCATCTAATCCTAATCCTAACTTCCTAACTAATATTATAAAAGCGAAAATGAGTTTGTTTGTTTGTTACCTTTTCACGCCTAAACCGCAGAACCGATCATCCTAAAATTTTGTATATACGTTGACAGGTGTACAGAAACACGCATAGGCTACCTTTTATCCCGAAAAAAATTACTGTTCTCGAGGAAAACAATAATAACGTTCTTATGATAATAATAGATGGCGCCACGTGTTTTTCGAATCATGATTGAATTATATTATTACAAGCAGAGTACAACCCGAATTGATTGTTAAATTCTAAATTAACGCGAGCGAAGCGGCGGGCAAAAGCTAGTATATATTAATATATAACACCTTGAACCGACGGGCGTGTATAAGGATTGTGATGAAAGTGAATGAAGCCAAAGACGTGTGTCAGGATTCGTAACAAATGGAAATCCGTAGTCTCTGCCTACCCCTCTGGGAAACGGGCGTGAATCGATGTATGTATGTTATAATATTATTATTTTTCTTTTCAAGGAAGCTTCCACATTCTAACTTCGTACTATCGGCATTTTATTTCCATTTAGCTTCAGAGGAAATGGGGTTATCCTACTGCACCACAGATTAAGTAAGATTAATTAACTCTATTTAGAGGTCCGTCGCCTTGTGTGCACCGATCATAATCTTGTTTAATAGTCTAAGATGAAAATGTGATTACAGTAATCCTGTCTACCAATATAATAATAATAATAATAATATTCTACCACATACACACAACACCATCTAGCCCAAACTAAGCAGAGCTTGTACTATGGGTACTAGACAATGGATAAACATACATATATACTTTTTTTTTGTAAATACATACATATTATACATAGAAACACCCAGACCAAGACAAACATCCATGTTCATGCACACAAATGTTTGACTTGTGCGGGAATCGAACCCGCAACCTCAGGCGTGGCAGTCGGTTACACTAACCACTACGCCACCGAGGCATCAAAAACTGGGCTTATCCTGGCTTTGGTTGTGATTTTGATTATCATGTCTTATTTATTTTTTGGTGAATATTTTAGGGTGTTTGTGAAATGATCTAGCTGAGCTTTTTCCAATCTTTATTATGGTATAGTATGTGTGTGCTTTTAATGTTTTCCCATTGATACCCACCAGAAGATTTTCACCCTCCGGGATGTAAAAAAAAAACACACTGCCATGTCCACACAAAGCTACGCACTCGTAACGTACTCTCCAGTGTAATAGCACAGTGGGCTGAAAGTCGACTTTCCTAGACACATTTTTTGTATTTTAAGAGACCACTTTAATCCTTCAATATACTTTAACAGTTAATTTATATGCCGAAAAATATCAACATCATAAAATAGCAATGCAAACGGCAGACATACGAGACATCTTCTTCTTAGTCTTCGACTTATTTTGATCTCTTTAAATATATTTTTCTGTGCAATTTAATAATAATAATAATAATATTCTACCACGTACACACAACACCATCTAGCCCAAACTAAGCAGAGCTTGTACTATGGGTTCTAGACAATGGATAAACATACATATATACATATTTTTTTGTAAATACTTACATATTATACATAGAAACACCCAGACCAAGACAAACATCCATGTTCATGCACACAAATGTTTGACTTGTGCGGGAATCGAACCCGCGACCTCAGGCGTGGCAGTCGGTTACACTAACCGCTACGCCATCTAGGCCGACAATTTGGTGATCATTTACTATTTTTGACTGTTATATATTACTATATCTGGTGATAAGTTAAACATAAGCCATTTCTGAAGCTGAATGCCTTCGTATATGATAATAGTAATAGCCTTACGATGATTTTATCCCTTTTTTCTTTATCCTTTCTTTCTAAAAGAGACATCTTCCGCTCTAGGAATATTGCCTGTGTCGCAGGGGAATCTACAAACACTCTAACAAAGAACACCCACACCCAGAACAGCCATTTGTGAATCACGCTATGTTTTATCCCGTTTTGGATTCGAAGCCAAAACACTCGGCGCGATGTCTTTGGCGAGGTGGCCAATTAAACCATTACACTTTCACATCCATACTGTGAACAACAAGAGCGAGAAATAGCAAATGAATCAATAAAATTTCAATACATTTCATTTACTTCGTACACAAGTTAAAGTGTCTTCTTTATCGTTCCACACAACCAAGCATATTAAACAAATTTATCTGACAAACAAACTATAGTTTTTAATGCCACAACAATACGGATCATTATACAATAACACATGAAAGTATCACCCGCAATAACAGTCTTGTAAATCAAAAGACGTACTTTTATGTGACACTAAACAATTTTGTGGTGACATTAAGCTTTTCACTACATAAAAATGTTGAAACATATTGTTAACGGAAAACCAATCTTATTGTTTAACGATAAAGTTGAAATTCAAAGGAATCGGTTGTTGTTAAATGTTTCAAATGAATTTATTTGATTGCAGTCGGTACAATGTAAAAGATTTCGCCAGTCAATGTTTATTTCTTGATACTTACATGACTTTCCAGGTAATTTTTAAAGGTTTTAACAAAGTATAATCAAACACTTGATATAAGTATTTATAACAATACAATTTTCTATGCGATGAATAATGGATGTGGTCAAATAAAAATAAATAAATAATGTTCTTTTTTTTTCGATAGAAATCATTCTTTATTGCCACAAAGAGTAACTACATAATTTTTCTTATAAAACAACAACAAAACAATTAAAAGAACACCCAAATAAATAGTTTGCAAACAAATATTATGCCATTGTGGCAACAAATGGTCTTCAAACCAAATATTGCAAATTTCTGAGGGTAGTCTTACATAAGTACATAGTTTTACGCTTATATCTATATCCGAAGGGATACGCAAAGGCTTATTACACCCACATTTCACCACCTAAGGTTTTAGACCCCATGTAATAGGAGGGCGAACAATTACCGTCTATGGGGCACAGTTCCAGATGCCGTACTGAGAAGTTCTAGAGAGAAAAACAATAACACTATCTGACCCAGAAATCAAAGCCTTATCAGTCGCATAGACTACCGCTGCACTACAGACGCAATGAGACCTGTGATCATCTACGATGCCAAGATGTGGACTACTATTATGAGACTAACCTGCAAATATAGCAACGCAATTTGTAGAGCAAGCTATGCTTAAAATTCTTTGAAGAATATACTTTGCAATGAGTATCTGAAGAATCAAAGTCGAATTAAATCAAATCAAAATATATTTATTAATTAAGGTCCCAAAAAGTAACTCTTATGGACGTCAAGGTTACACTTTCTAAAACTATAACTTTAAATTTACATTTACCAAATGGTAAATGTAAATATAAAGTTATAGTTTTAGAAAGTGTAACCTTGACGTTCATAAGAGTTACTTAGTTAATTCTTCTCATTGGTTCTATGTCCTTGCTTTGCTGAATGGGGTAACTGCCTCGTTCAGCAAAGCAATGACATAGAACCAATGAGAAGAACTTTCAAGAAACTCACGGCCGCTCTTTTCAATCGCCAATTTTACAGTGCTTATTACTTAACACATTATATATGTAAGGAGCTGCACAACCATTAAATAATTTTGATAATGCTTGCAGTCACCGACAAAACTCGAGAATGAGCAACCTGAAGTAGCAATAGACTGGTCATATGTGCCAAAGGAGCACAAGCCAATGACGCCAACAAGACAGGATATCGCGACTTAGGTAGCAATAGACTGGTCATATGTGCCAAAGGAGCACAAGCCAATGACGCCAACAAGACAGGATATCGCGACTTAGGTAGCAATAGACTGGTCATATGTGCCAAAGGAGCACAAGCCAATGACGCCAACAAGACAGGATATCGCGACTTAGGTAGCAATAGACTGGTCATATGTGCCAAAGGAGCACAAGCCAATGACGCCAACAAGACAGGATATCGCGACTTAGGTAGCAATAGACTGGTCATATGTGCCAAAGGAGCACAAGCCAATGACGCCAACAAGACAGGATATCGCGACTTAGGTAGCAATAGACTGGTCATATGTGCCAAAGGAGCACAAGCCAATGACGCCAACAAGACAGGATATCGCGACTTAGGTAGCAATAGACTGGTCATATGTGCCAAAGGAGCACAAGCCAATGACGCCAACAAGACAGGATATCGCGACTTAGGTAGCAATAGACTGGTCATATGTGCCAAAGGAGCACAAGCCAATGACGCCAACAAGACAGGATATCGCGACTTAGTAAACTTGAGGTTGGACGTCTGCCAGACAAACGGACCAATATCGCCAAGAAAGTTGGCCGCAATTCATAGTTTGTTCGTTTCCGTTTTTCATTTTTTTTAGGCATCTCCTTCACTAGGAATTAGTCCTGTGTCGCGGGGGCTTTACAAACATTCAAACAACGGACACAAAGAACATTCAGACTCGGAACAACCATTTGTGGATCACACAATTTTTTGTCACGTGTGGGATTCGAACCTAGAACACTTGGCGTAGTAGCAGTGGCGAGACGACCACTTAAAGTACAACACCATCCGTGCAGTCATTTAATAGTAGTTATACTGTTCAAATCCGCATTAATTTTTTTAAGATTTTTACTAGTAATACGTACGTTATAATATCAGTCCTGTATTAAACTGTCCCACTGCTGGGCACGGGCCTCTTCTCAGTGTGAGAAGGGTTAGGACATAGTCCACCACGCTGGCCCTATGCGAATTGGCAGACTTAACATATCTTCGAGAACATTATGGAGAACTCTTAGACATGCAGGTTTCCTCACGATCGCTGCTACTTTATTAGTTTAAAAAATAGTGGTTTTGAAATAACAACTTGATATAATTATCGCATTGTTATTTAAAACCACTATCTTTCCTTCACTTTGAAACCAATAAAGTATCTACTACTGTTAAATTTTACTTAGTTATATTTTAATCTATTTAAACTATTATTAAATGGGACGATTTTCTTACTTCAAAATCACTACATATTATAAAACGCAGTCCCCCGCCGCGTCTATCTGTCTGTTCGCGATTAACTCAAAAACTACTAAACGAATTTTCATGCAGTTTTCACCGATAGACAGACTGATTCATGACGAAGGTTTTGGTGTATAATTTGTTAAGGTTTGTACTACCTGTACGAAGCTGGGGCAGGTCGCTAGTTATATAACAAGAATGTTTTTAAAATAACAGCGTGACAAAATCCGTAGAAGGTAATTTAATTTCAATATATAACATTCGCGTTAACGTAAGACAATATTAAATGGGTGTTATTTAAATGGTTATCATAGTATTGGTATTTTTGTGAGCAGAAAAATATAATCTGTGAGCAGAAATAGCTAATTGATCAGCAACTCATGGCCAGCAAACTTTAAAGAGATCAAACTAAGTCGACGGAGCCCTGCTTAGCGGGGCTCCTATTTTTTGGTGGGTTTAAAAAAGGAACCTAACATAACCTAACACTTCCGAGACGGAATGCAGTGATTTGAGGCGTATAAATGCTCGTTATGCTATGCAATATTTGCTGACCAATTAGTATTTTTGCTGATCATTATATTTAATCATCAATCAATCAACAGTGACTACTTTTTGAGTTCTGCAAACACAAACAGGGACGCCTAATATTTACATATAAAATATTTATTCTGAAGGATTTAAAGATGTTACACGGAGTTTATAATAATAAATAGGGAATACATTTATTCATAGTAGTCCCCTGGTGGTCGTTTATTTGGAAAAAAGGAGCAGACCAAATAACCACTGGTCGGGCATAGGCGCCTGGGGATTAATAACATAACGCTCTCGACACAAAAATAACACAGTCACGGTTATAAGGCTACCGTGTGTGTCCTGTAAAATCTAAATCAAATCAAAAATATGTTTATTCATGTAGGTCACAAAGTAACACTTATGAACGTCAAATTTATACTTATTAATATGAATTTACATTTACATTTATCTGTTGTTATATTTAGGAAAGCAAGGGCGCAGAACCAATCAGAAGAACTGGCAAGAAACTCGCGGACTTCTTTCTTCTCCTTCTTCTTTTTAATCGGCAAGTTTTGTAGACTGAAGCTCCTTGCTCAAACGATCTGTCCACGCTAAAACGGGAATTTCAATGTGCATACATTTTCGCTGAGAAGCAATGAACATTCAGCTTGTCTAAAAACCATATCATCCAAAACCCCCTTCACAAAAACGGACTCCCGATCAATTGTGATAGGATTGATTGTGAAAAGATCGATAGTATGTAGTATCAGCCCTGTTTGTATTACTACTTCAAGGAAACTAATATTTCTATACTAGCTTTTGCCCGCGGCTTCGCTCGCGTTAAATTAGAATTTGACAATCAATTCGGGTTGTACTCTGCTTGTAATAATATAATTCAATCATGATTCGAAAGACACGTGGCGTCATCTATTCTCATAAGAACGTTATTGTTGTTTTCCTCGGGAACAGTTATTTTTTTCGGGATGAAAGGTTGCCTATGTCCGTTTCTGTACACCTGACAATGAATATGCAAAATTTCAGAATTATCGGTTCAGTGGTTAAGGCGTGAAAAGGTAACAAACAAACAAACAAACAAACTCATTTTCGCTTTTATAATATTAGTTAGGATTAGGATTAGTCAAAGTTAGTACTGTCTGAAAATTTTCAGTAGCATGGAGTTGAGACTGTACTCCTGTACGGTAACGAAACCGTACATACTTATTCTGTCGACGCAGCAATACTAAAATGAGCACACAAGATCGTTGCAATTTACTTCATATTGCTGTGATATATAATGATTTAATTCATAATAACATTAGAGTACATTTATAACTATAAAACTATACACTTGCCGTGAGAAAGATCACACTTATTAATTAACTTGTAAACATTTAACTTTAAATTTTAACAATATAACTTTTAAACGTAACTTGTGGTTCTTTCTGTGTACTCCAACAACTTACATATATCTTCGAGTGTAGGAAAACTAACTGGCTCCTACCACGCTACTCCTACTACGCCATAGCTGGCATAATGTGGAAATAATACACATCTACTTTTCCTTGCAATACAGTCGTGCAACACTCAGCGTTGGTAAAGACGAGGTATTTTTAGCTATTTCACCAACCGTGCAAGTTATACCTACAATATTAAGAATCCATCAAAGCGAACGAAGTTGGTTAACATCCCGATCCGCAAAACTACGTGACTCCACAGTTACTGTTATTAACTCCACTTGAACTTTTATCATCGAATGAAAAGAAATGCGTAGACAAAAGTATAAGCCATCTATCGGCTACTAATCATCCCGATGAGTCAAAGTGAAGTTTTCCCTCTCACATACTCAAACTTTCGCTTCTATCCGTTCCGCAAAACGTGAGGAGATTGTAAATCGTATTAGTTAATAAGGAGGCTTTTTACTGTAAGTTAGTTTGTTACCTACGGTTTCGTTTGTGATTAATGTGATTGCTATATAGACGACTGACATGGAAAACGAATGTATTCTAAGATAATATAACAATAATGTGATGACTGCATGAATGGCGTAGTGGTTGAAGTCGCTTCGCCACTACCGCTGTGCCGAGTTTTGTGGGTTCGATCCCCACAAGGGACAGAAAATTGTGCGATCCGCAAATAGTTGTTCTGAGTGGGCAGGGCACATAGCTCGCAGAACCGATGGTCGTTGGGGCAGAAAGGTTCTGGAGTAGCAGCCACGCACTGTAAGACGCAGCAGGCGTAGGCTCCCCGCAAGGTGGACCAATGACCTGGTAAGGGTCGCGGAAAGCGGTTGGTTACTGTTGGCCCAAGACCAGTTTGTGTGGCAAACCTTGGGGCAGGACTATGTCCAGCAGTGGACGTCTTTTGGCTGGGATGATGATTATGACAATTCCCCGCGATAGAGGACTTATTCCTAGTGCGGTAGTTGTCTTTTCTTTAACGATTACGATTTGTCGAAATCTTTTAAGTGGAAGAGCCTATTGTTGCTATTTGGTGATGTTGCTGATGAGCCTGCTCGCCCGCCAACACAGCTTTCAGGAACCTGTTCCTGTAAGGTCCAAGGTCTGGTAGAGCTATGAAGACTCTAAGGTGTATCCTAATCCTAACCAACATTATAAATGCGAATGTTAATTTCTTTGTTATGCTTTCAAGCCTTAACCACTCGACCCATGAAATTTCGCATACCCCAGTATAAATTCTAGATGAAAGGTACCCTATATCCTTTTTTATATCCCTGATAACGTGTATGTGATATTTTAAGATGATCGGTCGAGTAATTAAGGCGTGAAAACGTAACAAACAAACTCGCATTCGCATTTATAATATTAGTTCGAATTCATTAGCAGACTGGAGGATTTATATTCAGAAAACTCCATATTATATTCGCAGCCTTCAAATTGTATGGATAAATAAACTAAATTCTATATAGAAAGGTATCCGTTGTCACCCCCAGGTATTTCAATTCACACATTACGTATTTGTCCTGATTCAAGTAAACACAAAATCTACTGAAGCGTGTTTGTTTTATGTCACTAATTGTTTTGTTACCCTCGTTCTAATTGCATCATCATCAATTTCATCTAACTCTCCAGCCTCCACATTTGAATTTAGACCTTAATGTATCTCTTAAAGGTCGAGTTTTACTTGTGCAAGTTCCACTTTTAGGTCGTTAAGGCTTAAAACTGTCCAATTTTAAGGTCCTATTAATGTCGGTGTAACGGTGTTAACTGTTCTGTGTATTTTTAAAGGGACCTCCAAATACGATTAATCTTGTGGTCCATATATGTGACGTTCTCACTTATGTAGGATATTTCGTATTTTGAATTCAAATGGATTCGGTTATAAATTCTAAACTGGTTGAACAATTTGGTAATGAGTGAGCATAATGTTTGAATTTACGTTCAAATATTTATTAATATTATAGAAATGACGTAGAGTATAAGCGGCTCTCCGTTTGGACAGGGTTGATTAAGGCTATAAAATCAACAATTGACCTTAAATGCCTTATCAATCTTGAAAGCAGTATTCATTCTTCAAAGAAAATCGCAGTGAAAACCTCCACTAAACAACGGGGTAACAATTAAATATTTCAGCAGCACTAGACATTTGAGAATTCAATAAAACCGCAGTCTGGGGTGCCTTTTAAATAAATAAGGGTTGGGTCCCTCATCAGCTGTGACGTAGCTGTGAAAACATTTTGTAGGTAAATAGTACAGCTTTAGATACTTATTCTTACTAGTCCTAACTAATATCATAAATGCGAATGTGAGTTTGCTTGTTTGTTACGCTTTCACGCCTTAACTACTCGACCATCATGAAATTTTATTTTATTACTGGCGTACATAGTCCGCGATGGTTTGAACCAGGCTCCACAGGACCCATGCAGCAGCAATTCTGGTTGGTTTTGTGACGGCGCTTCCTCCCATGCACCGTCTTAAACCATCGTCAGCATTAACCACCCGGTTCTTTGGCATTACCGTGTACGGCGTACCGTGTACCGCGTACCGTGTACCGGTTACCGTGTACGTGCACCGTGTACCGCGTATTATGTTTTTTTTTTGTTTATTTGCAAGCTGGTGATGAAATTTGATCAAGATCTGACCAGTATTTCTCGAGTTATCCTTAATAATGCGTATTTGGTTGACTTTGACTACATTGATGATGTTCTCATTTTATTACTTGTTTAGTTGTTGTCTACTAGAAGTCAATTTTCTTTTTTGTTATATTATTTTTTAAAACAATTTCCACGCTAAGTGTAATTCCCGTGTCGCAGGAGACTTAACAAACATTTGAAACAACGGTTAAGTAGTCGCTTCGCTTATGCTACTGCCTAGTGTTATAAGTTCTATCCCCACGTGGGCCAACAATTATTTGTGTATTTAGTTAGTTAGTTAGTTGATACAATGCATGCACTATCTAATTCTTAATTTGTTAAATTAATAATATAAAATATATCGAAATTAATTCTTTAAAATAAAAATGCTCACAGAAATTAGAAATGTATCAGATAAATTTACCTAACTCCAAAAAAATTTGTACGCCAGTTAATGGCGGAATATGGACAGAACTACCATGTATTTTTATCATCATTTTTGTACTCATGTTCTGACAAATAAATGATTTATTATTATTATTGTTTGAATGTTTGTAAAGTCTCCCTCTACTCAGAGTTTATCCCTAGTGCGGGAGTTGTCTTTTATAAAGTACTAGCATTTTCCCGCGGCTCAGTCGCGTAAATATAGGTTATGTAAGGTTATGTTAATAATAGTACATTTTTCAAAATAAAATATAGCCTTTGTTACTCGGTGATAATAAAGCTTTCTAAATTGAAAGATTTTTAAAAATCGGTCGTGTAGTTTTTGGGTTATACTCTTAGAAATAACAAAGAAAAATCAAATCTTTTCTCTTTATAATATACATATACTTTATTAATATAATGAAACTCACTCGTCTAAAATATTATGTGACTATATTACCCGGTTCACAGTAATTACACGGACTATTGAGAACGTCTTACTCAGTTGAATGCTAGTTCCTCACTGCTGAGCGATCTTTCGCCAAGAGACCAGTTACTTTTTCCCTTCCACAATAACCCCACTATTTAAAAATGATGGTTGGCTATGTTGCCAGTTGGGTAAATAAAAACTCCCGAACAGAATTATTAACAAAAATACGAAATCATGACAATAATATTTTAAATAGAAAAAAATTTACTGAATGTTTCTTTGATGATCAAAATAGTCAACGAAGTTGATTATGAAAGGAGTCTACAAATATACCTATATTTGTTTCACAGCTTATCCTGTTAAGGATATTTCATATGTTTTATTCATCTCATAAAATGCCTGTTAGAACTACCTATACCTAACGATAATTTTTATCCATCCCGTCAGCCTGACGGTTAGGATATATGAATACAGGTAACTCGCTTATAACTAAGTCAATAAAACTCAAAAATAATTTATATTCATATTATTTATATTTAGAGCTGTCGTTGTATATAACATACAATTAAATGTTCTTTTAACCTAGTTTGGCATATTCTTTATTTGATCTTGACTAATTTTTTCATGTGACATCGAATTGTATTCTTCTCCGGCATCTTCTATGATAATGTCGGCAGCTCTTTCGCCAATCATCATTACAGTATTATACAAGACACCACCTACTTTACTTGGTATAACACTGGCGTCAACAACTCTTAATCTACTTACACCTCGAACTCTTAACCTGCCGTCCACTACAGTTCCCATAGCACAAGTCCCATAGTAATTTTTTAAGCTTACCATCATACATAAAATGTAGCAACGGAAATATTCTCTGCTGTCCCTTTTGAAAGCATCACATCTTGGCTTCGTCAAATCTATTCTCGTTAGTCCTAAATTCTTAAAGGCTGTTGAATTTTCTACAGCCACATAATCCATAATATAATCGACCATATTTTCTAGATCGCGATCTGATGAATAACCGCCAGGTAGAACCTTTGGTGATTCCATGGGATTTGTACTTCTGAGTAGTACTTCTCCCCGAGAGAAAGAATACAGTTTAGTCAACAGACTAATCATTACTTGGTTATTCTCTGCTTCATCATATAGTTTATTGCAAATCCCTTCAGAAAATTTAAATACGGCAGCACAGAATTGTAGCAAAATCTTCATGTGATCTATAGTATATCCAAGAACGTTGTATCGTATCATTTAAAGATGCATAGCTAACAAATATCCCAAATGGATACTTACTAGGGTTTTCGGCCTCCATTGCAGCGTTTTTATTAGTTTTATAGGGCATAAATGTAGCTACATGATCTTGAAGGTTTTTACCGACTGGAAGGTCACTTATGGTCTTAATGTTTAATTTATCCAAATCTTTTTTGGGACCAATGCCAGAAAATATCAGAAGCTGAGGTGATTTTAGTGCACCAGCTGAAATTATTATTTCTTTTCTTGCTTTGACGACAATATTCTTCCCGTCATCTGTAGTAACTTGAACACCTATAGCCTTCTTGTTTTCGTCGAAGATGATTTTTCATGCTAAAGTACCTTTAGCTGTTGCTATGTAACTACTCTCAGTAATATGACTTAAGTACCTAGCGCCAGCTCTTTGCCTAAATCCATCATTTAATGTAACGAGACCTCCGGAATAACCAACTCTGTTGCCATCTATATCCACTATAATATCTTTGCCAATTTGCTGGAAACCATTTAATAGTTCACCAGTAATAGCCTCTTGATCTCTTGTCACACCTATGTAACCTTCAGTTCCAAAAGACTTATTTAATTCAGAATTCCTAATATCACTGTCAGTGACGTTTTCAACTTTGATAAAGTATTTTAGTATGTTATCCCACTTCCAATTGGAATCATTAGTAATTCGAGCGCATTCATCAAAATTTACTCGGTTTCCTCTGGAATAAACCATGTAATTTAGTTATGCTGAACCTCCAAGCATCTTGCCGGTACCAAGATCTAAGATCTTATCCACGTGGCACTGGTAATTAAAGCCGTCAGGACTCGAGGTGTAGTTCCAATCTACATGGGAGTTCTGCGTTATATGTGACCAAACCTGGAATCTAAAAACAGTTTCACACTAATTAAATGAAAAATTATAAATATAAATACGGCAGTAGTCAATAAGTTTATTTTGACAATAGCTTCTTACCTATATATATTTAAAAGAAATAGGTTATTTAAGTACTATAAATTTACCTAACCTGACTTGCATATGAAGACAGTTTAAATTATTGATGCTGATAACAACAGACAAGTAAGCAAATAGAATTCGATCGTAATAAGCGAATTTTTATGTAAGCTAAATTAAGAATACGATAGAATCCATAGTTAAAAGACTCTTATCGTGCAATCATCCAGGCCTACTGCTAAATGAATAAAGCATATTTAAATAGATTTTCTCCACATATTCAAACTCTCATCAGCTTAGAATACTTAATCTGGCCATTCTTCAAGTTATCTCCAATGTGCTCAGATAATGTTCAACTCTATTTTCAGACTAGTTCATACACAGTTGCATTATACAGCGTATAACGGAAATGTGTGGTCATATTTTAGAGCCGTAATGTATATCTGATATAAGTAACCTATGTGCCGTATCCCTAGATTAAACAAATTTTTGTAAATATTTTATGACAATTTCAAACATTTTATTTATATATTATATAAGCAATGAAACAAACGCATTACACAACTCTATCAAAATTGCGCCTGCTCATTTTTGGGTTCACAGAGGTCACCTGATTTAGGTGTTAGTTTGTATAGGTATTGACTACAATTGACTAGAATAGAATAAAACTTGATAAGTCAATAAAAATAAATACTATATTTTAAAAATAATGTATGTGGACTAATTTGTTGCGGTTTTCTATTGTACAGCGCTACATTATGTGTCACTTAAATATGACCACATCTTTCTGTTACACACTGTATACTTCCTTGATCAGTAATCTCATACCAGGATCGTTAATATGGTCGTATACAGACATTATAAATTATTTTATTTGATACAAATTCAACTGTTTATCAAAATACTGATTAGTTAGTTACTTACAGAAGATTCATAAGGAGCATCGTGTCCAGCTTCTATGACGAGCACGTTGTATTTCTGTTGCACCAGCCACGTAGCTATGTCGCTTCCAGCTGTACCACCTCCAATAATTACGTAGTCGAAGCTATCACCATCTAAGAGACACACATTTAAGAAACAGAACTTTAATATCTTCGTGACCTCATGTCCTGAATATTGCCTAAGAAGAAAGTCAAAACTGCGTTTTTAGTGACATGGCATTTTGAAGCGGCCAAGACCTTTTTGCGATTTAGTGTTGAAAATTCTTTTAAAATTGGCCTCAGTAGCGCAGTAGTGTTGAATGCTAGTGATGTGCATAGGATCGTGAGATGGATTTCCGGGTCGAGTTAATAGGATTTTTGGAGCTGCTTGCCCCGTCGACGGCAACAGACTCGCCCACTTGGACTCTTGAACCATAGCTGGCGAATTATGGGTATATACTTACTCCTCCTTACCTTTGCTTACCTATTCATGGATATTAGCTACAGGAAATGTATGTTAGAATAATGTCCTCCAGACCGAATTTCGGTCATGGCAACCAATCTTAACGGACACTGGCCATCTGCGCAGGAGATATTATAGTGCACAAGAAGTGTGTGCGCAAACACAAGTGCACTCTCTGTTCCCTAACCCTCATGATCCGATGGAACTGATAATCCGACACGACCGGAGAGAGATCAGGCGCAGGACCAACGGCTTTACGTGCTTTTCGAGGCACGGAATTTGTTAGAATACAAAGTAATCAGCTGGACATAAGCCTCCCCTAAGGTTTTCTACACAAACCGGTATTGGCAGACCAACGGTCTCCCTTTATACCATCGCTGCTTCCAACGGTGTCATACAAGACAATTTCATTTAGTTAAGAAAAGCCTCACCTCTTAACTTCGCTGGCGGTGGAAACAACTAGCCTGTCAGCTCTAGAGCAATTGTAATATACAAGGCTACTTGCACCTTGTGCACTCATGGTTCAGGATCCTGAAAGACAAACGGTAACTAAGCATCAGAAATGATGAGGCAATACGTTTCTAAATTTAAACTAACATAGAAACAGACACTAAGAACACACAGACTCATAACAACTATGTGTGGATCACACACATATTTAACAGACTTTAAAAAAGAAGGAGGTTTCTCAATTCGACCGTATATACAAGGTTATTCTTAGTATAGTGAAAACCTCTCAGGGGGTGATTATACTTGTTATTATGAACAACTTTTGTTCTGAGACATTGCCAAAATCGCGAAAAAAAAATCAGCTGTTCCATACATTTTGCCGAGGTCAAAGTCCAATTTTGTATGAAACAGCTGATTTTGTTTTCGCGATTTCGGCAGTGTCCTAGAACAAAAGTTGTTTATAATAACAAGTACAATCACCCCCTGAGAGGTTTCACTTTACTAAGAATAACCTTGTATATATATTTTTTTATAATATATGTGTTCGCGGATAACTTCGTCGTTTATGAACCGATTTTGATGATTCTTTTTTTTTTGAAAGCTGGTGCTTTCCAGTTGGTCACATTTAATTTGATCAAGATCTTCTATCAGAACACAAGCAAGAAGGCAAACTTAAAACATGCTAACTAATATAATAAATACGTATGAGAGTTTGTTTGTTACGCTTTCACGCCTTAACTACTTAACCGATCATCATGAAATTTCGCATACGCATTGTCAGGGGTAAAAAAAACGACATAGGGTATACTATATTGCATCCAAGGAAAAAGGCCTGTTTCTGATTAAGCGAAGCTGCGGGAAAAACTAAGTCTATATCTATACTAATATTATAAACAGCATGATTTTTGTTTGTTTGTTTGTAAGGATTAAACTCAAAAACTACTCAACCGATTTTAAAAATTCTTTCACCATTGGGAAGCTATATTATTACTGAGTATTATAGCCCATATTTTATTTAAAAACATACTATTACAACTAACTTAACCTAACCTATTTTCGCGCGATCAAAAGATAGTCTATACTAATATTATAAAGCTGAAGAGTTTGTTTGTTTGATTGAACGCGATAATCTCAGGAACTACTGGTTCGAATTAAAAATTCTTTTAGTATTGGATAGCCTATTTATCGAGGAAGGAAATAGGCTAACATCACGCTACGACCCACGGGGGCGGCGCAGTAACCACAAACGCGGGTGAAACCGCGGGCATAGCTAGTATTATATAAATTGCTACTTACAAACAGATTTTCCAGTTTCACCAAATCATAAACCACACCACCTTCTAGTTGAATGTCTTATGAAGTATTCTTTGAGTCAATATATATTTTTTAACCTTTTAATTGCAATTATTATCGGATTGACGTCACAAAACTTCCAATAGATTGTTTAAGGAAGTTAGATAAAGAAGTAATAAATTGCAAATGGTTTTATACGCATAAGTAACAGGATGTATTAAAAATAATGTTGTTCTATAAACCTTACTAACTTTTGCCAGCATGGATAGCGCAGGTTGTTAGGCACTGCGCTGATGGGTCTGATGGGATTGGCATATCCAAACTCTGAAGACTTCAGGCTTCTCCCTCTGAATTGTACACTGTGGCTTATGCAGTACATTCATAAGGAGATAGCTAAGGGTTCAATCTTGGGGCCGACACAAAAGATCCCACTGGGTCGAAGTGTCGCCGGTCAGCACTGACTGGCCCCCACACATAAGATACAATAGGCACTGCCAATGCGCTGTGATCCAATCCTTATTCGGAACAAAACTTTCTGTGATACACGCAAAGTTATTTAATCAGCGATCATTCATTATTGAGTGGTAGGGCCACGCTGGTTACAGCATGAATGGCCGGCTCGACCGGGGAAGTACCACCCTCTTACAGAAGATCAACGTAAAATAACAGTATCTGTTATGTTTCGTTCGGTGAGTGAGAGCGCCGGAGGCCCAATCACTCTTCCCTTCCCAAACCCCATCCTGCTCCATTTCCCTTTTCCTTCCGGTAGGCAGCGACTTGGTTGTGTTTTTTTTGACATTGCTTCTGTAATGCTAAGAAAACACAGCCATGTGTATGAGCCACGGTTCTCGCTTACTATCAGGTGGGCCACTGTCTCGTCTGTCACCGACGAACGCAATAAAAAAAAAGTTTTAAAAAATCAGCTACAGTGACGAATGATTTAGAACTTAAGCATCGATTTAGCTTTGAAAGCTACATTGTTGATAACCCGAATACGCACGGATGACATAATGGCTTAAGTGATACCACCCATCCAGGAATTCACTACGACAAAGTTGCTCAACCTCGAACCATTAATCTGGCAATTTACCTCAAACCTCTCACAAAGCTATCTAAAAACGCTCTTAGAATGAGGCCTCTATTCCGCAGCGTCGCGTCGACGTATTATTCATTGGGTACTTTAATATTTACTTTGAGCAAACGATGCATGCGTCACGAGAGGTTGAGCTGGGATAAATAAGATGGGATCAGACGAGTTTATAAGAGTAAGGTGTAAGCAGAGTAAGATGGGGTAAAAGTTATGGCACCCTAACTAATATTATAAATGCAAATGTGAGTTAGTTTGTTACGCTTCCTCGCCTTAAGTACCCGACCGATCATCCTGAAATTGGAAATAGTGTACAGAAAAAGACATAGCGCTATAACGCACTAGCGGTTAACCGCGGGGGCGGCCAACCGCGCTGCCAGACTCCCTCCAGTCTAATATGCAATTGTTTGTGATTTTGTGGCGGTTAAGTGCGTACAATCACAAGCGGTTGCATATTAAACTAGAAAATCAGCCAGCCGCGCGGTTGGTCGCCCCCGCGGTTAACCGCCAGTGCGTTATAGCGCATAGAGTACCTAGCATCCAGAAAAGTACTGTTCCCGATAGCTAGAAAACTGACATAAGTTACATTTATGCGAGCGAAGCCGTAGGCAAAATCTAGTTAGATAAAAGCAATTGCTACACTTTGGTTTATGCGATGAACGCAGCGTCAATCGTAAGTGCGACGCGTATCATCTAAATGTCGGCGTGCGTTTGCCGAGTGCGTCTTATGCACGCATAGATGAACCCAGCCCTTTAGGGTGAATACGAACGCTAAACGATATTTGATGTTTATGTGAATTTTATTCATGGGAATATTATTTTATACACGTGGTAGCACAATATTTACAACAATATCTTTTTAAAAACCTTGCTTATCTATATTATAAAGAACAAAGATTTGATTTTAGTTTGTACGGATTTAAGTCGAAAATTCCTCAAGCGATTTAAAAAACTAGAGAACTATATTATCACCAACAAACATAGGCTATAGTTTCTTTACATAAAAGTACTGTTAATAATATTTTTTACCGTATACATTGTCGGATACCTCTCCGCGGGGCGACAGAGAAGTTACGACGGACTCACCGGGGTAAGATGGTGAGCGACATCCTAGTAATACCGACTATACGGTGTTCCTCGACATAACCGCAATCGGCGGGGCCGCGCGAATCACTTTCACATGCAATCGCGACCCACTATTGCTAACATAACTACTCCTACCTACTAATTATCTTTCGGATATCCGTATCCGTATCCGCGGGTATCCGCGGGAGAAAAAGATCCGTATCCGTATCCGTTACATTTTTGACGGATCTTTTACATTATTAATTTTTAATACATAGATTCAATTCTATATGTAGGTGATTAGGTAGCAATAAAATACTATTACATTTCTATCAAACTATTTTTTATTTCTAAAAATGAAATATTTGGCATCAACATTTTATCGTAGTGAGTTAACATACGATACAATACTGCACGTAACTTAAAGGAACTAATTCAACTATCTAATATATGTTTAAACACTTACTATAGTATAGCAAGTTATTATAAAATATTAATTAAAATATCTTTATAATAAGATCAATTGAGTTTAAAATTTTTGTAACATTTATTATAGAAAGTTAAAAGATCACTTTTATAACAAAACTTAACTCTTAAGGTCACGCACACCGACACCGATTGAATAAGAAAGTTAAGATCCGTATCCGTATCCGCGGATCTTGACGCCAATGATCCGCATCCATATCCATATCCGCGGATCTACATTTTTAATTATCCGGCACATCACTACTACCTACATACTTTTACGCGAGTGAAGCCGCCGGCAAATGCTAGTATAAAAATATAGTATTGTGTGCCTTATTGGCCCAATGGTAGAAGCATGCACTTAAGGTTGTTTAAGTAGATCAGACCCACAGCTGATGTAGCATATAACAATGAATATAATAATAATAATATTCTATCACATACACACAACAACATCTAGCCCAAACTAAGCAGAGCTTGTACTATAGGTACTAGACAATGGATAAACATACATATATACTTTTTTTTGTTGTAAATACATACATATTATACATAGAAACACCCAGACCAAGACAAACATGCACGCAAATGTTTGACTTATGCGGGAATCGAACCCGCGACCTCAGGCATGGCAATCGGTTATACTAACAATTACGCCATCGAATGAATTTATTTTATTAAATTATTTAAGATTTATTCGCATTTTGTCGGCCTGGTCCTTGAGTTTCGGCTGAAAAACAGCGCTGCGGTCATCCGCAGCAAAGGCTGAGCTGGAACCTTTGGACACACTGCACAAAATTTTATTTATTTTTTCGTATTCTTTTCTTGTTTCTATGTTAATATATTGTGTTTTTGTGTCTATTAAATTATTTTTCTTTCTTTCTTCTTTCTTATATAAGAAAAAGAAGCAAATAAATTGATTAAGAATATTGTAAACAATTGGCGACTAGTTATTAGTTAGTTGGACATGTGTTATCCGCACTTAGCCCCACAATTGGGCCATTGTGCGTTATCAAATTGGCGACTATCAAAGTCAAAATGCATTTAGGACATAAAATAACACTTATAGCAGTCAAAATATATACGTTACTGAGTTTACTGAGTTAATGAAGCTACATTTATATTGAATGCTTCTTTTCATAAGAGCTCTACTCCTTGAACAGGCTATTTAAAGCAAATTTTATTTTTCATTTTTATTATTAAGTGAATTGACATGTCCAAAAAGTGTTAACATATTTTTTACAAAGTAAATCTAAAAGTAATCTTTTATCCTTTCGCTACTGCAGCGGCCCTGTAAGGCTGTATTTTAACGGAATAGCATCACTTCTGAGATATTCTAGAGAAAGGCTAAGTAAGTAACTTATAATTGGCAACGACGAGCACCTTCCACTCGTAAACGAAGTTTTTGTTCAGTATAATGCTTCTTTTATTTTTTAACAGTAGCGCATTCATCCATTAATACTGCTTTTCTCTCTTTTGTCCGGGAAAATAAAAATTGAGCTAGAATTTTTCCTTGTACTCGTTTGTTAAAGAAATAAAAATTGCAATGGTTTCGTTTTCCAGCTAACAGGTACAAGAATAAGGAGAAATCATGTAATTAATTGGTACTTGCTTGCAATTGTCGATTTGGCGAATGCGTTACAGAGACACGTGCAGATTCAAGTGTGTCTTTATATATGTATTTACGTGTTTTTGTTTAACTACGACTAGCTTTTATCCGCGGCTTTGTTCCTATTCCCTTTAATTAAAAACAAAAGTTTATTTATGATAATACTAGCTATCTGCCCCAGCTTCGCACGGGTAGTACGAAACCTTAATAAATTATACACCCAAACCTTTCTCATGGACCACTCTGTCTATTGGTGAAAACCGCATGAAAAGCCGTTCAGTAGGTTTTGAGATTATCGCGAACAGACAGACAGACGCGGTGAGCTGTGAGTGAGCGGTGAGTGACTTGCTTTGATAATAATATTATGTAGTGATAATTTTAGTGCATGTGGAAAACGCGTTCTGCAGCCTTCAGCGCCACAGCCATTGAATCGAGTCAGACTCATTCAAGCGGCTTGAAAACACCAGCAAACACAAACTAACCACACGAAAAGGTAAGGCGTAATTATACAGAGCGCATCATGTGTCATTTTAATACAAATCCGCTTGTCTAAACTAGGGCTTAATTAGCATAGAGATTGTTTGGAACAATATGAAATGTGCCGGCTTTGTTCCGAGCTAACGAACAATTTCTCCAGTGACACATGGAATTGTGTATCCACAAAGCATGAGTAACTTTTGTATACTAAACGTTTGTAATTAAAATTTAAGGAAATGATTTAATTTGTATTCATTTGTAGTATTTTAGGTAGCGAGTCGACGGTTTAGTGGGAGACCGTTGGAATTGGATTGGAAAGAAAACACACAAAGGTGTCGACCTCTGCGTGGCAGTCCTATGGTCCAAGGTCCAAGGTCCAAGTCAGAGATGCTCGCCTTGGGATCGAAATCGAGACACACATTCCTGACTTTAAGAATTGACGTGCATATTAAATATTTATTTATCACTTGCTTTAACGATAGAGGAAAACATCGTGACTGCGAGTTCTCCATAATGTTCTCGAAGATATGTGAAGCCTGCCACACCGGACTGGGCCAGGGTGGTCGACTATGGCCTAACTCTTTTCACACTGAGAAGAAGCCGGTACCAAGCAGTGGAACAGTTTAATACAGGGCTGATTAGGTAGGTAGTAATTTACGCGAGCGATGACGCAGGCAAAATTTAGAACTTGTATAAATAAGTATGTGATGTTTCGAGACTTTTTCTCCGTTTATCTTTATTTATATAATTCTTCGGTACGTGTGTTGACAGTGAACTTCTCCTAAACGGCTGGACCGATTTGAATGAAACTTTCTGCGTGTGTTCAAGTAGATTCGAGGATGGTTTAGATATGCTTTTTCTTTTTCTCTCTCTTTTGTACAGGACAACGTCTATCGGGACAGCTAGTGTTTATATATTATGTATCGTATGCCTACCGCTGAGACTTGGACGCCTAGCACATGTTGAGCTGGTAACCTTTTTAGCAATGCATGCAATGTTACCTTGTAATGCTTACTTGGGTTGGGATTGCCTGAAATTCAGCCCAAGCCTTATTACCCACATCACTTCATCCATATCTGTAACACTTGGTTACAAATGCTGAATAAATAATTTTCTTTCTTTCTTTCTTTTCTTAGACCTATATAATAAGTGATTGACTACTGTGCTCAACAGTAGTTATTGTGACTGCACTGCATGAGATCTCGGGTTGGATTCCCGGGTCAGGCAAAATTTTATGTGTTTTGCTGTCAAGAAATTCTAAGCAGCAGCAAGCAGTAGGATATGTGTTCAGACGCCATTGGACTCGCTCCTAACATATGCCATAAACCATACCCAACATGATTTGTGTGTTGTGCCGCGGCCAAAAGTTAGTGAATCATACATACATTTATGATTCACTAACTTTTACTCACGATTTTGTTTACGTAAAAGTAAGTTATGTTACTTTTGCCAGCGGCCCATCCACTACAAGGCAGCGAGCGTGCACACCGTAGGGTTTTGGTCCGTAGGCCCGAAATACGGGAGAGCCGGATATAACCCTCTCACCTCCCCTTGTGGCGAGAGGGTGTGCATCAGCTGCATTTCCCAAAGTAAAAAAAAAGTTTATGTTAGTAACAGATCTTTTTTTGATTAAAATATTAATCGTTAATAATATAGCTTTCTAATGATGAAAGAATTTTTGAAATCGGTTGTCTAATTTTTGAGTTAAAGTATTACAAACGAAAAAGTCTAATCTTTCCTCTTTATAATAGTCTCTTATCTTATCTTATTTTATGTGGGGGCCAGTCAGTGCAAACCGGCGACACTTCGAACCAGTGGGATCTTTTGTATCAACACTCTCCCAATAACGACTGCCGTAGATGTTCATGGCAGCCGGGACCAACGGCTTAACGTGCTTTCCGAGGCACGGAGCAGGCGATAATTGTCAATCAATACGCACATAATTTCGAAAAGTCATATAACTTCCGAAAGTCAGAGGTGCGCGACGTGGGTTCGAACCCGAGACCCTCTGCATTGCAGTCTGTTGGTCTCCCCACTGAGCTATCGCTGCTCTAATAGTCTCTTATATTTTCATTTCTCTTAGAAAAAGACAATTCTCGCACTAGGAATAATTCGTGTCATCGGACACAAAGAACACTCTCACACGGAACAACCATTTGTAGATCACATAAAGTTTTGTCCCGTAAAGCAAAGTAACCAGCGATAGCTCAGTGGGGAGACCAACAGACTGCAATGCAGAGGGTCTCGGGTTCGAACCCACGTCGCGCACCTCTGAATTTCGGAAGTTATATGACTTTTCGAAATTATTTGCGTATTGATTGACAATTATTATCGCCTGCTCCGTGCCACGGAGAGCACGTTAAGCCGTCAGTCCCGGCTGCCATGAACATCTATGGCAGTCGTTATTGGGACTTCCATATAACGACTGACTTCAGTGACCTATAATATCCTGACACTGGTCTAGCCTTAGGGTATCGTTAGCCTTTGGGTTGCGGAAGTCAGTTGGTAGCCGCTCCGTGTAAAAACTGATATCCAGTCAAATCCGGTTAGACTAGAAAAGCCGACCCCAAGTGACTTGGGAATAATAAAGGCTAGGAAGAAGATAAACTATTGTCCCGAGTGGGATTCGAACCCACAACACTCGGCGCAGTGGCAGTGGCGAGGCGACCACTTAAACCACTACGCCATCCGTGTAGTCAATAGATATATATATAGACAAGAAGAGGGTGAGAAACACGTATTTATTAATGACTCCGATCCTCCTTTTATTCAAACAGTAAGCAGAAACACCATCCATCTTGCTCGCGTTAAATTTTTCAGTAGATTGGGAATCATTAATATTGATTCTGTATGTGAACAAGAAGAAATTCACGAATAGGCACTTTTGTTTTTTCTGAAATGCTTTGATGAATGGAATTTTACATCGAATTTTGCATTCAATTTGCAATACCTTGGATGGTATCAAAACTTGACTGTGATCTTTAAGCAAAGTATTACTACTAAATTTTGCCTGGGGCTTCGCCCGCAATGAAGGTTAGGATAGGAACCGTGGTTTTTTTCTAGATGAAAGTTATTCTATGTCCTTTTCTATTCCCCTGACAACGTGTATGCGAAATTTCATGATGACCGGTGGAGTAGTTAAGACGTGAAAGCGTAGCAAACAAACTTACATTGGCATTTATAATATTAGTTTGGGAGTTAGGATAATCTTTATGAAAAATGTAATAGAGGGGAAACCTATTATAGCACATTATGAGACTTCGTAACAATATGCATATATTCTTGTTATTAAACATACAATAAAGCAAGAGTGACGTACTTTACTCCATCGGGCTATCGAACGCAATACCCTTACACGCAAACATAACTAATGCATTACATCACAGGACGTAAAAAAAATCACGTCACCACACCAACAAGGAAACAAAGCAATCTTCTTGAAATAAACATCACATATGCAATACCAATATATTTATTTGAATACTGTAACAAACCTAATTTGCTTCTGATATAATCATTCTAGCTCCCTTCTCTGCGAGAGCCACAATCGAACCAGATATAGGTCCACTGATTGTAGACGGCATAACACTGGCGTCTACCACACGTAGCCTATTCACTCCCATAACACACAATCTTGTATCAACCACGGATCCCATAGCGTTGGATGCAACGAAGCGGTCTGTCTCAGCTGTCATACATAACGCATAACATCTCCAGTATAACTTGGACCCAAACTTTAGATGACTACACTTATTATTAGGCTCCATAAATTCTAAGCCCATTTTTTTAAAATGAGGGGTTGATACAACTTTCATGTAATCTTCAATTTCTTCAACTGCAGCGTCCAGATCTTTTTCATTTGTATAATAGCCTGGTCTTATTTTAGGTGAGTCTTTAGGATCAGCGCTTCTAAGTTCTATTTGACCACGAGATTCAACATTTAGATTGAACAAGATCGTTGTTAGTATTTGGGAATTGTTAGCCTGAACATTCAATTGATCGCATATTTTATTTTGATATGCCAAAGTAAAAGCGCATAGTATTAAGAAACTACTACGATCGCTTATAATAAAGTTTAATGTTTCGTAATTTGGATAAATGTCTGATTTATTAATCGCGGTATGACCTATAACTAAGCCAGTAGGTATTTCAGTAGCAATTAAAGGTTCTGGATTATTTTTCTTATTAGTTTTGAAAGGTAAGAAGACACCTACCAAATTTTGTAAATTTTGTCCAACTGGTATATCAGAAATGCATGGCAGTTTAAATTTGTCTAATTGTTTTTTAGGTCCGATACCTGACAGCATAAGTAGTTGTGGAGATTTGATTGTACCGGCGCAGATAATAACTTCTTTGTTAGCTTTTACCGTAAACTTTTTTCCGTCTTTAACAAATTCGACGCCTGTAGCATTTTTATGCTCATCGAAAATAATTTTAGTTACCAAACTGTGAAGAGATATATGTAACTTAGGGTTGTCTTTAAGTGGCGTTAAGTACGATAAAGCTGCATCATTTCGGACACCATTGTCTATGTTGTATAATGCGCGAGAATAACCAAGGCTGGCGTTCCCGACAGTATCTAAAGGAACGGGTTCACCTGCAGCCTCAAAGCCTTTTATATATACATCACAAAGATCATTAGAATCCCTTGTAATATTCACTTTACCACAAATGCCATGGTATTTGCAGAATGCAGACTTAAGAATAGCTGGATCTTTAAGATTTTCGCTCTTCTTAAAGTACTTCATCATATGTTTCCAACTCCAGGAATTATCGTTAGTAGCCTTGCTCCATTTAGCATAGTCAGAAGGGTTTCCTCGTGAGTAGATCATGAAATCGATGGCTCCTGCTCCACCAAGGACTCTAGGAATCAGCATTCCACTGGATTTATGACAGCCACCTGTTAAGCCATCTGGTTCAGCTGTGTAGTTCCAGTCTGCGCGTGTGTTCTTTGTAAAGGGCGCCAATCCTGGATACTGAGAAGAAGTTACAAGTTAGTTTTTGAACATAGACGTGGGATTACGCCGGTACATCTCAAAGATTTATGATGATGATGATCTCAAAGATTTGTGTAGAGAAGTAATACATCAACATTTCTTTAATTTAGTTTAAAGTACTTGTACTACTGAGCTATGTGCAATAGAGTAGTGTGGCTATGTTTAATTTTATACATAACTATAATATCAAATAGCATACTAGCAATCGAAAGAAATCTTCTTGTGTAAACAGTATCAAATTTTGATGTAAAATAAGGAAGTTATTCATATTTTAAATTTGGATATATAAAAGTGGGATTTAGTGGGATATATATGCGGGGTATAAAGGTATTTTTTTTTTACTAATACAGATATCAACATTTTTATTTGCGTAAGGATATATGTAATAAGTCAATATCAAAATTAAATGCATTAAAATTTTTACCTTTCTTTCGAATACTTCCATTTGCCTGAACATTCGAATAATTTGCTTTTGTAATAATCGCCCACGCTAGTACCGAATAGTATAACCGATATTTAACTACATATTTAATACACACATATTTTCAAAGAATCAGGGGTGCGTGTCTTGAAATCAAACTAGAGACTTCTACGTAGCAGTACACCGGTCTCCTGCTATAGCTGCTATAACTAATTCTAATCCTAACTAATATTATAAAAGCGAAAATGAGTTTGTTTGTTACCTTTTCACGCCTAAAGCACTGAACCAATCATCCTGAAATTTTGCATATACGTTGACAGGTGCACATAAACGAACATAGGCTACCTTTCATCCCGAAAAAAATTACTGTTCCTAAGGAAAACAATAATAACGTTCTTATGATAACATGATTGAATTATATTATTACAACCAGAGTACAACCCAAACTGATTGTCAAATTCTAAATTAACGCGAGCGAAGCCGCGGGCAAAAGCTAGTATAATATATAAAGACTTACACGACTCTCCAAGCCGTATATTCCACCAGCCTCAAGAACCAATACGCAATAGCCAGCCTCCACGAGCCTCGCTGCGACGACACTGCCACTTATGCCCCCGCCAACCATCAGGTAATCGTAAGATGCTCCATCTAAAATACAGAATATTATAAATAGCTTACGCTTTCATGCCTTATCTACTTGATCGATCATCACGAATTTTCGCAGACACGTTTTCAGTGGTACAGATGAGGATTTAAAGTACCACCTTCTATCCAAAAAAAAGTACTGTTCTCGAGAGAATAGGAATTCATTGACGTAATTTAAATTAACGCAAGCGAAGCAAAACCTAGAAGGATACTAAATTTGAAGTCGCTCACAGCCCTTCACCAACTAAAAAAGAGCACACCTTGAAATGGGCGAACAGATTTTCTTGAATTATAGCCAAGAACAATCTCGATCGGGTCACCTTCCAAATAAAAACTCTAAGTCAAAATTGATACATCCCTTTGTGAGCTACGATGATACAGACAGATACACACTCGAAACCCTATAACATCCTTTTGTTTACGTTTATCAATGCATAAATGAGAAGATAGATATTTCTCTGGGCATTCTTTCATTACTAATCAACGATACTTTAAATAAATATACAAGTTTAATAAAAAAATAGAAAGAACCCTTCACCCGTGACTTATTTATACCCTACTTATCAACTTTTGTTCCATCACTTTTCAACATTTATTATTTTATACGTAAATACAAATATTGAAATCGCAAAAGAAACAGCGGCGTATCCAAATTACACACCGTGGGATATAGGTGTCGTACGGAGGGCGGGGCACTTGCAAGTTTGAAAATTGTTAAAACATGTTTTTTGGAAAATGTATAAAGTTTTGTGAGAATGTTGTTGAGTACGAAGACAAGGGTGGAAGATTATCAGTATTTTTATTTAAGTCTGTATAATAAAACTTACCGCAAGGCGTCATATCGGATGTAAACAGATTAGAATTGAGGTTGAACTCCGAGATGGTGCTTAAAGCCGCTTGGATCGTCATGATCCTTGATAATATTTCGTTTACCATTGTTGAGCTGTTAAAAAACACAAACACATACATAGTCTCCTTTCTCTATCCCCAAAGAGGTTTGTAGAGGTATATAATACCAAAAATGTTTTTTTAATAAATATCCCGCTCTAGGTATAATGCCTGTATTGTGGGAAACTTTACAACGGACACAAAAAACACCCAGAATCGGAACAACCTTTTGTGGATCACACAACTTTTTGTCCCGTGTGGGATTTGAACCCACAACACACTAAAAAAAATCCTCAATAGCAGCATAAAGTTTGGAAATATGCACACCAGGCATATTTCCAAGCTTCCCGGATTCGAACCTGAGACTTCGAGTCAGTCGCATACAATACATTATCGATCCGCCAGGACTTCAAAACTCTGACTCCATCAGAGGCGTAACGGCATATGCAACTGCTATGCTTTAGATCGCTGTTTTGTCCCCGGGATTCGATATTAGGTTTTTCTATCAAGAAATTCCAAGTAGCAGCCTGGGGTCTAAAATCATATAGACCTTATACCTTTTTTCTCTTTATTTGGGTAAACAAACAGTGACAGCAATACATATAGACAAGGAGTCATTTTTACAAGGTGCTGACAATTGTGTCACCAACACCGTTTACCACAGCTTACATATTGCAATATTTTAAGCGTTAAACAAATATGATAAAAGCTATAAGAATATATTAGGAGCTTCATGATATCACATTTAAAAGTGCTAGGACGAATCGCCGCAATATCTACAGAGTTGAAATTAATATTATAAGAATTAACTATACGGTATAGTGGGGAACGTTTACCTGCGTTAGTACGACAGCGGGCTGTTGCATATAGCTTACAGCTTACATTTTATATTATATAGACGGCAAAAGGTAATCCCCAAGATACAAACGACCTAATAAATACGACCTTGAAACTTTAGATGGCGAAATAGTAGGTACTAATAAGGTATTACTACTATTTTCCATTCAGGATCTAAAATAAATAAATTTATAAAAATAAAGTGTATTACTTTTAATAAAAACTGTTATCAATAGTATTCCAATCGATCGTATAGTCTTAGTGGAAACTAAGACTAATGTCCTCCAGACCGAATTTCGGTCACGGCGGCCAGTCTTAACGCAGACTGGCCATCTGGCAGAATGTAAAGGCAATGTGTGGTAACTCTTCTGGATTATGTTTTATTTGTATATTACTGTCTTTTATGTTATATAACATCTGTTTGTTTCACAAAGAACAATAAATAAATAAATAAATCTGCGCAGGAGATATTATAGTGCCCAAGTGTGTGCACAAACACAAGTACACTCTCTGTTCCCTAACTCTCGTGATCCGATGGGACGATAATCCGACACGACCGGAGAGAGATCAGGCGCAGGACCAACAGCTTTACGTGCTTTCCGAGGCACGGGGGTGTCTAACACCGCCAACTTCCTAACTCCGGGCTGTTATTGAGATATCTTAACAGAAAACCCAATAACTTTGTTTTGGCCCGACCCGGGATTCGAACCCAACCTCATGCACAGCAGTCGCATTGACTACCGCTGCGCCACGGAGGCAGTTTTTTAAATAAGAAATAAGAATTACATAAAACACGAGATTAGACAGTTTCATAAGTAAAGATCTAATAATAACCTAGCCATTGCCAATATTGCAACTGAATTATATGTAAATATATAAAATTAAACCCAATCTTTCTCTATTATGTAAAGTTAATATAATGACCTTTTACCTGAATATCATAAAACTCTGGACGTTTTTAACTATAAAATTATACAATTTAAAAATACTGTGAGGCATATTTTGTCTTCATTTCCATAGTATATATAAGCATCTTAACATACCTACAAATATTATTTAAACGTGTTGTAATTTACTTAGTTTAAGTCAATTGTTATTATTTGTGTATTTATTTTTAATTAGAGCTCTGTAGCGTCATCTTGTACTGATATCTAATAATCATGATGTGTACACATAGTTAGAACCATAGTTTAAACCAAAACTGTTAGCTTATAAGTTTTATACTGTATGCACTATGTTTTGTTTTGTGTGCCTTATTAAATAAATAAATAAATAATAAATTTGTGATATCACTCTACTTAGTAAGGACATTTTTGCGAGCGATCTAAGTCTGGTGACTTGCACATTTACGATTTAAAGATTTTTATCGAACAGATTATTTAAAACTAGATGTGCCCGCAGTTTCACCCGCGTTTATCGTTACTGCGCCGCCCCCGTGGATCGTAGCGTAATGTTATTTAGCCTATAGTCTTCCTCGATAAATAGGCTATCCAACACTAAAATAAATTTTCAATTCGAACCAGTAGTTCCTGAGATTAGCGCGTTCAACCAACGAAACAAACAGACAAACAAACTCTTCTGCTTTATAATATTAGTATAGATTTCATTTAAAGAAAAGAATTGGCACAACAAAATGTTGAAAAAAAAACTCACCTTCTTTTACACTTTAAACATAAAAACTATTTGAAAATCGTCAAAATTGTCATTTATGTACTCTTACTTGCTCGACTCGAATGTAAATGCTTCGCTTTACAAATACCAATTACAGTTATTTATAGATACCATTCGTTAATTAATGAAAAACATGTGCATACAATTAGAAATACAATTGCTCTGTATTAGAAACATTGATAGGTTTATGTTGTAAAATTGAAACGAAGTGCACCAGCCAAGCTTACACAAAACCACCGTTAAATTCTTTAAAGTACAAAGGCGCTGAGCATCTGTACGTTTTACACTATTTTTTTCGTCACTATAATAATAATAATAATAGTAAGGTTTTGTCTGTGCAATTATGGACGAAGTAGTGATGACGAATAACTACCGGAGATATATCCTGAAGGATGGTACGGTTGACAAATGTCGGGCATGTCACCAGCCCGGAGAATCTCTCAGACATATTATCACTGGATGTTCTCGTCTTGCTAATGGCTAGTACTTGCATAGACACAACCAAGTGGCCAGGATTATATATCAGCAACTTGCTTTAAAATACGATCTCGTGGACTTAGAAATACCGTACTACAGGTATGTGCCCGACCCCGTTCTCGAAAACGGTCATGCAATGTTGTACTGGGATCGGTCCATCATTACTGACAGGACTGTTGTAGCCAATAGACCTGATATTGTGGTGGTGGTCCGATTAGAGCGCCGTGCAATGATCATCGATATCACCATTCCTCATGACGGGAATCTCGTGAAAGCTGAAAAGGATAAACAAGTTAAATATCTGGATCTGGCGCACGAGATTGTCGACATGTGGGATGTGGATTCGGCGATCATTGTACCGATAGTCGTATCAGTCCATGGACTGATTGCCAAGAGTCTCGATCACAATCTGAAGAGGCTCGCGTTAGACGTCTGGATTAAGTCTCTGATGCAGAAGGCCGTATTGCTTGACACAGCACGCATTGTTAGGAGGTTCCTCTCGCTGGAGCCCTAACCACCGGTAGCTTGGACCCAGTTCCCGATGCCGGTGGGTCTTCATAGTTTTTATATTTTTAATAATAATAATAATAATAATATTCTACCACATACACACAATCACCATCTAGCCCAAACTAAGCAGAGCTTGTACTATGGGTACTAGACAATGGATAAACATACATATATACTTATTTTTTTGTAAATACATACATATTATACATAGAAACACCCAGACCAAGACAAACACCCATGTTCATGCACACAAATGTGTTTTTTTTATATATTGAATAATGCGTAAATAAAGAGAATAATAATGACTTCCAGACCTTCCAGACTTTCGGTCATGACGGCCAATCTTAACGGAGACTGGCCATCTGTACCAGAAATTCTATAGTGCACAAATTTGTGCGCTAAAACAAGTGCACACTCTGTTCCCTGACTGTCATGATCCGATGGGACCGGAGAAAGATCAGACACAGGACCAAAGGCTTTACGTGCTTTCCGAGGCATGGAGTTGTCCAACATAACCAACTTCCTGACTTTGAGCTAGTATTAACAGGCATAAGGACATACATTCATAGCTGTATATACCTGAGGGGAATGCAAAGTATGCAATATACCCTCTTTCGTGATCTTTATTTTTAGATCTCTCTTGTCAGGTTCTGGCTATCTACGGAGCCTATTAGCAGACGCGTTTCTACTACCTACCTATCCAGTGCTCGGCAACCTTGTCTTCCAAAAGTGCCAAATATAGACAATCAACAAGTAAAATCTATTCAAAGAACCAATTTTCTTAACTTAGCCTTCGTTTTAGCAAGGGACATTATTACGAAAATAATTAGGATTAAAGTACACTCTCAAGCTTAGGTTTATAAGGTATAATAGTTATAAGGCAAGATAATAAGTAATATGCCGAGCCTGCGCTAAATATTTTGTGGAGGAGCCGCAGCCGAGGAGTCAAAGAGCCGCATGCGGCTCGCGAGCCGCAGGTTGCCGACCACTGTACTAACCGTTTTCGACCAGGAAAACCTACTCACACTTAAACTTATATTTTTAATGCTTTTTTTTCTCCCTAGCCTTTATTATTCCCAAGTCACTTGGGGTCGGCTTTCTAGTCTAACCGGATTTGACTGGACATCAGTTTTTACACGGAGCGACTGCCATCTGACCTCCGCAACCCGAAGGCTAACGATACCCTAAGGCTAGACCAGTGTTAGGATATTAGAGGGCACTGACTTCCCAATAACGACTGCCATAGATGTTCATGGCAGCCGGGACCGACGGCTTAACATGCTCTCCGAGGCACGGAGCAGGCGATAATTATTGTCAATCAATACGCACATAATTCCGAAAAGTCATATAACTTCCGAAAGGCAGAGGTGCGCGACGTGGGTTTGAACCCGAGACCCTCTGCATTGCAGTCTGTTGGTCTCCCCACTGAGCTATCGCTGCTGATCTTTATAAAATAAAACTGTCTAATAAAAAAAGGACTTGGCATTCTTTTTATATTTTAATACTTTTTTATCCCCAGAGCATTACATCACGAAACTAGTTAGAATTTAAAATATATATATACACAGATAAGAAAATAGTACATTATTTAGTCAGCGTAGACTTACCATCATAAAAAGAAAATAGACCAATAAAAATTTACGTAATTAAGATAAACTTTATTTTGGTGACGTTCTTATCTAAATTGTTTTCACAGACATCGGTAGCACACCGGCAGTGTATGTTGCTGTGCCTCATGTCTCGGTTTCGAATCGTAGTCGAACAAAATATGAAACTGTGCCCGGTGGACGGTAATAGACTTGCCCTCTATTACGTGGAACTTAAAAAATATGGTGCGATACACCCAGTGGCTTAGAGTGGGAGTCAGCCGCCTGGGACGGAAGAAATTTTCCGCCCTCTTATTTAGGTAGGTATTTCAGTATAAAAGACTATAATATACAGTAATGCTGAATAACTTTTCGGCAAGAACAGACATCACTATGTGTGTATATTGTACCTAGATCTGCCCATTCTCGTTCGTCATTAAATGGTTGAATATTTACAAGATATTATTATTATATACTAGCTTTTGCCCGCGGCTTCGCTCGCGTTAATTTAGAATTTGACAATCAATTCGGGTTGTACTCTGCTTTTAATAATATAATTCAATCATGATTCGAAAGACATGTGGCGCCATCTATTATTATAAGAACGTTATTGTTGTTTTCCTCAGGAACAGTAATTATTTTCGGGATGTAAGGTAGCTTATGTCCGTTTCTGTAAACCTGACAACGTATATGCAAAATTTCAGGATGATCGGTTCAGTGCTTTAGGCGTGAAAAGGTAACAAACAAACAAACTCATTTTCGCTTTTATGATATTAGTTAGGATTAGGATTGTGAAATTTTGCCGCCCCTTAAAAGTGTCGCCCGTGGCGGGCCGCCCTTGCCGCCCCCACTCCGCTACGCCACTGCATACACATCTGCGCTATAAACGTGAGAATATGTACTATTTAACTACTCTCACTCTTGAAGTAAAGCCAGTGTCACGAGGTACTTTACAAACATTCAAACAACGGACACAAAGAAAACTCAGACATGGAACAACCATTTGTAGATCACAATAAATTTGCACGCGTGTTGGGATCGAACCCACAACACTCGTCACAGTGGCGGTGGCGAGGCGACCACTTAAACCACTACGCCATCGGTACAATCACGATCAATCTTATACTAATATTATAAAATTATTAATCTTATACTAATATTATAAAGCTGAAGAGTTTGTTTGTTTGTTTGAACGCGCTAATCTCAGGAACTATTGGTTCGATTTGAAATTTTTTTTTAGTTTTGTATAGTCTATTTATTGAGGAAGGCTATATAATATCACGCTACGACCCACGGGGACGGTGCAGTAACGATAAACGGGGGTGAAACCGCGGCAACATCTAATACTTTTATATGTATGTATGTTAAGCGCAAATTCCACTGTCTTACTTTTCTGAACACACTACGCATTTTAAAAGCATGTCTAAGACTGCCTGTCCATTGAAACGGAGTGAGGCTGCGGAGCGAAGAAACGAAGAAATATTAACCAATAGGATTGCATATGTACTGGAGCGGAGCGGAGATTTTATGCAATCCTATTGGTTAATATTTCTCTGTTTCTTTACTCCACTTCAATGGACTCTCTCTATGGTCGGTTCCTCATGTCTGAGGATCGTGATCATCGTTGGATAATCCACACTTGGATCGAACGATTTGCCTCCATCGGTTTCTGTTCATGGCGCTTCTGACCACCGAGCTGAGTTTGGTTGAAGATGAGTGCTTTACTTGATCGGTCCATCTGGTTGGGGACCGTCCTCGAGCTCTCTTGCCCTCCGTGTTCCCAACTACGATCAGCTTTTCGAGTTTCTCATCTCCTCTCCGTACTATGTGACCGAAGTATGTCAAAATGCGCTGCTGACAAATTGTGGATAGGCGGATTTTTATTCTAAGCTGCGCAAGAATCGATGCATTAGTACGTTTGGCAGTCCACGGTATCCGCAGTAACGCCTCCAACACCACATCTCGAATGCATCAATTCTCTGCCTTTCTCGATCATCTTCAATGGACAGGCAGCCTTAAAAAGGCAAAATGCTCAGATTGTTTTGTTAAACACATTTTTAAAGTATAGCCCGTTTGGAACTTTGCTTAACCATATTCGCGAAATTCTTACTTACTTACTTCTCATGGAGAATATAAACTTAAGAAACTGTAGCATAAGGTTAGTATACGTAATAGGCGATAGCGATTTTATCACCGCAACTAAGAAATACTTATTGGGATATTAAAGCATATCTTAACACTACATATTATTTACTCTACGTTTATGTTTAAAAAATAAATGTCCATCCGTGCGAAGTCGGAACGGGCCGCTAGTTATAAAATAAAGTCCCTCGCCGCGTCTGTCTGTCTGTTCCAGATAAACTCAAAAAGTACTAAACGGATTTTCATGCAGTTTTCACTAATAGACAGAGTGATTCATCAGGAAGTTAAGGTGTATAATTTGTTAAGGTTATTGAAATTAAACAACTTTATACGGATTTATCGCGTTGTTTATTTTTTATAAAACACTATTATTACATAATTTTGAAACTTTAAACTACTATTGTTAAACACTTTTACTAGTTACTGTTTACTTCTATTTAAGCTTTTTAAATTATAAAACTATTTAGATTAAATTTTACATTTTCCCCGACGTTCCGGTTGCTTTTCAGCAACCATGTTCACGGGGAGACTCCGTTCGGTGGCTGCTGAATTGATACGCCTAGATATCGAGTAATAAGAAAGGAAAATAGATAGAAACCTATTTTGCAAATGCCGTACGAAGTCGGTAAAGCTATTTCCTCATTATTCTGTACGCATTCTTGTACGGGGTACTCGCTTGGCTTATGAACATAACAGCTTCCAAACCCTTAGATACGCCTGCCCTCACATCTAGGGTTGCCATCTTTAATTTGAACGAAGAGAGTATATTTACTATCTTAGGTAAAAAAAATAAAGTAAAGATCTGAAAATTTGTGTAGTAGAGCCTCGCTGATTTCAGCATGAATGGGTCGGCTCGACCGGGGAAGGACTACCCTCTCACAGAATATCAACGTGAAATAGCAGTATTCCTACTGTTGTGTTTCGTTCGGTGAGTGAGAGTGCCGGAAGCCCAATTACCCTCTTTCCCCCTTCCCGCTCCTTCTGCTTCCCACTTTCTTTTTCTACCAAAGGGTCGGCAACGCGCAAGTGATGCCTCTGGTGTTGCAAGCGTCCATAGGCTACGGTGACTACTTACCATCAGGTGGGCCGTACGTTTTTTTCCCACCATAGTCGTTTAAAAAAAAAGTATCCTTTATTTAACCTGCCTTTTTGTTACCATATTTTTGTTGATGGTAGTGACATCTAACAAATATTTATTATCGAGGAACGTCGTAACCGGATCATTACAATATATGTATGTCTATATTAAGATAGATAAAAAAATAGCTTTTATTCAATTTAGGGAATCTCTATAGCGTTGTTTTAAGTAAGTAAACAATTAAATAAAACCTGTAAAAGTTGACATAGGTAAAATAAAGTATTTTCGCGTACTTTATTTTCCTAATGAAGTATAAGGTATGAAAAAAATCAAAACCTAAAAATAAATTAATTCAATTTAGGTTACAAGGTAACACTTATGAATGTCAAAGTTACACTACATTTTTCCTGTAAATTTACATTAACTGCCATGTTCTGCAAAGCAAGGGTGTAGGGCTCATGAGAAGAACGGGCAAAAAACTCATGGCCACTCTTTTTAATCGCCAAGTTTACAATAATATTTCATTTACAAATCATAACCGTATGTCTATGTAAGATATAATATGGGTTATGAACTTGAAATATATATTTTTTTAACCTATATAACGTACAATACTTTATTATGAAGTACGGTTGGCAACCCTACTTACACCCCATTCCATACTGAACACCGCGCGTTAGAACCTTCATTATAAGATTAGTAGTACGGCTAAGCGATAGCTTATGCCTTAGAGAATACTACAATATGAAAGAACGTTATATCGCTGTCATAACCGTAAAGGAAATTGAGAGGCTGTTTCTGGTTGAAGAGCTTTTTAAAAGGGATTATATTTTACAGATAACTGGTTCCGCACTGTATTCGGTTGAGGGCTGCTCGATCGTCATTCGAAAACGTAGTTCACTTTGGTACAAACTTGCCAGATAGTATACATTATAGTTAAAGCATTGACTACTTACAAAGACACGCTAGACTAGATATCCCGTAGAAAGTTAGTTAATTTTGATTTCAATTGAAGCTCAATGATCGTGCAACGAAAGTTTTTTCATTATTTTGCAAATGGCTGTTATTAGTGAATGTTTGATGATATGCGTCATATCGGCATTTGAAGTGTGAAGTGTAAAATCCCAGTAACTTTCTTCTGGTCCTACCAATCCTATAGGACCAGTAAAAAGATTGTTTGTTTGTACAAACATGAAACACATCTCAAGTGTACATCTATCTCATCATCTGGTAACGTTTGTACAGAGTTGTTAGAACGTAACGCTAACGGTAATTACGGACGTTCAGTGTCGTACGCAGTCAACACTTCACAGCACTGTACTTAATGATGAAGTAATTATTGTGAATTTCTTAGTGAGCTTTACTTTGTTACGTTAATGTAACTGTACATGAGGTTTGCGGGTACGAATCCCGTTTGTTTTTTTTTGGTTCATTATCAGGTTTAAGACTGCGCCGAGCGTAAGACAGATAATGACAGAGCTCGTGCGGCGCATATTCAAATCGGCGCGCGGTCGCCATAGCAAAATTATTTGTATATATTAGTCAACCCTTACCAAAATATAAAACACACTTAGAACGGGTTATTTAAGTTTTTCATTAAGTTTCACATTGTTTATTTCTTTTGTTAAGTTAATTCCTAACGTGTAGCTTATTTTATTTAATTAATTTTAAATTTTTCTATTTTATGCTTTGTTGTTATATGTATGTGCATGCTGTGGTCTCCTATAAGTAAAGGAGTACACTATACAAAACTAATGTCCATTTGTCTGTGCAATTTTGTGTATATTCTTTGTTGGAGATCCTTAATAAATAAATAAATAAATAAAATTGAATGGAGGATTTGAAGTGCTTTTTTGATAAATATGTATCTTTATTGTCAACCAATAACTTAAATATTTGGGACGGTCAAATTGTAATATAACTATTTACGTTTCGTTTAAGCTGTAAAATGGATAGATTTCTACTGTTATAATCTAAAGATCACGTGACACGAGCTTACGTTTTTGCATTTTTCGCAAATTTACGTAATTTTGTAGGCGAAAATATTAATTATTTTAAGTTTTTTACACGGAGTGTTACCGTAAATACATTCATTGTTATGGTAAATGTATATTTTATATTTGTATTAAACAAAAAGTGTTGATTTTATACACTTGTAGCGACACATGTATGTACATTGCGTTTCGCTGACGTTAGAGTATGCAATTCTTAATGTATGCGAGCTACACCAGTCGTCACCCGCCGGGCACAATAGGGAGACCGATAGCTAGGCAGTCTGTATGTTAGACATTTGTAAACTGTAATGTTGGTGTGAAATTAATAAACCAAACTATTTCGGTGATTAACCAGAACTCTTTCATTTAACTATCCCAAAGACATCAGAGACATTGGTAGATATCAAATAATAGCATATAATGGTTGTTAATGACGCGTAGGACCACAGCGGGGAAGTAAGACGCGCGGGTAATGCGCCGGCGGTCGCGGGCGACGCCACGACTAGAAGAATATAAGATGGTGGATTCTTATGTGTATAGGACGCACGCTATTGTCTAAAATTCAATTTTGTACGTTTTAAAAGTAATTATAGAATTTTTAGTTTGTACGGTGTTTTTGTGCCAGTCACCTAATATCGTAATAAACAATGGTAAACACTTAACTGTGACCGCCTGTTTTGTCACATTTCGCTCGGCGCAGTCTTAAGAACGCATTTTAAATCATAAACGTTATGTAATATAAATCTATGTTTAATATAATATAAACTTTATAATAACGTAGCTGGTATATTACGATACAAAGTCAAGCAAGATGAATGAGTACAGTCGAGCGCATAAAAATGCAAATCAGTCCGTTGCATCATGCCACAAGCAGAAAGCGCTAGATTTATCGTTGTGGAGAACCAGAATATAAAGTATTTCTGAATAGCTTTGACGCAAATATGTATTACGTACTAGGTTTGCCCGTGACTCCGTTTGCAAAGACTTTAGTACTTAAGCAATATCTGTCTTAATTCAGAAAAAGTTCCAAAAATACTCATAAGCGATTATATTTATTATGATTATTATTTGTCTTACATGTACAGAATTATACATTTTTTATTTCGTGAATGCTTTTTACTGTTTTATAAAAAAAAGTATAGAAAATACTGTTTTTATGAATAATGAAACCTAAAAAACTATAATACTGTTAGTTGCGGAATGCGACGTAAACCAGTAACGTCACGAATCATCCGATATCAGAAGTGGGATAAAGATTCCTTTGCTCACGCCTAGGCCTACTAGGTTTAAGTGAAAATGAAGATCCAGACTCTACACTGAGACTGCCAGCCGGGTTAGGCAGGTTCATCTTCCTGACCTGACGAGGACGTCAGAGTGTCAGGAGAGGCCGTGTTAGTTGCGGAATGTGACGTAAACAAGTAACGTCATGAATCATCCGATAATACTTATATTAAATGTAAAAAAAATAACAACAATAATTAATGTCGTAAATAATAAGGGGCAATAAAAAGGACTGTCCGCTATTATTTACGACATTAATTATTGATGTTATTTCTTTTTATTTAGTAAAAAATAAAAATTGCCTCGGGTGGTTAACATATAACTATCTGAAACCATTTCACGAAAAAAAAACGGTGCATTAATTTTCCCAAAAAAATAATTCTAATAAAAAAAATATTGTCAGGGTTATTCTATACCACCAATAGAATGCGTGGTTAAAAGGAATTACACGATTGCAAAATCAACCTGTATATGTATACTATAATAAAGAAAAAATATTTCTATTTTAAAAATGATAAATAATCAATTGTCAAATTGGGAAATAAGCTCCAAAAAATATGTTTAGAAAACATAAAGAAAATACTGTTTACTTTTCTAAAATACCGACCATTTTGTTTTCATATCTTTTGATACTTTATTTCTCGTACAAATGTTGAGATCTGCACTGACATGTCCAAGCAGTCTAAAAAAATTAAAATACATACATACATACATAGATTCACGCCTGTTTCCCAGAGGGGTAGGCAGAGACTACGGATTTCCATTTGCTTTAAAAATTAAAATAACATTTCTAAATTAATACAATAGCGATAGCCTACTGGGAGACCGTTGGATTGTTACGCAGAGACCTCGAGTTCCATCCCAGGGCGCGCATTTCTGACTTTTCAAAGTTATGTGCGTGTTAAATTATTAATTATCGCTCGCTTAAACGGTGAAGTTCTCCATTATATTCTTTAAGATATGTGAAGTCTGCCAACCCGCACTGGGCCAGCGTGGCGAATTATTGCCTAAACCTTTCCACACTGAGAAGAGGCCCGTACCTAGCAGTAGGACGGTGAAATACAGGGCTGATATTATATTATATACAGCTGAGTTTCAAGTAGGGGGCGAGATATACAGTGTGCCCGGTCATGGACTAGCGATATTCTAAATACTTATATAACAACTATTTTAATACACAAATACACTATTCATTTGAGTCCAATCTACTTCCTCGCTATCTGGCAGCCATTTTATTTTTTTGTTGAAAATTCTCTATATGTGTACAAAATAAATCATATCTCCCAAAGTTTTGATAATATTGAGATAAAAATTGGCTGGCTAACTTCAGAGGGCAACAATACTGTCTAACATCTACAATATAAAACAATGTGTTTACATGTACATAATTTAAGAAAAACATATGAATCTCAATATATACCATCAGAAAATTATGTAAATTAACAAATTATTGTAAATTACTGCATAAACACCCCCCATAAGCCTTTTCATTTTTATACTAATGTGACAAATGTTGAGCTAAGCTACATTACAACATTAAATTTACAACTGTGTGTCTATTACTTTAAAAGTTATTTTCGTTTGAACATAGCGTATGCGCAAGCACAAAAGGTCTTTGTCGGAACTCTAAACAGAAAACATAAAAACACTTAACATTCATATTAGATTTTATTTAATGGGTTTACAATATTTAATAGCTAGCTGCAGCAGTTGCTCAAAGTCACCAGCTCAAGCTTGTATACACGCTACGGTTCCTTGTGCCACCTCTGTTTTTACGTGGTGGAATGCATTGACGCATACCCCTCCGCGGTATTTCCCTAATACGTTAAGAAAATACCCGGCCCTTTGGAAGGCTTACATAGAGACATGGGTCCAACGTGAAGAGGCCCTTCGAGAGTTTTAATCAAAGGTGGGATGGGACACCTACAGCGGCACTAGCCGCAGCAAGCGTAGGACTATTGCTACGTATGGATTCTAATATATGGGCTTTGAATATGGGTGGTTGATGGACTGGTATATTGGTAACTAACAACATTATTATTATTATTATTCACTAATAGAAAGCTACTTTATCCAGAAGCAATATAGGCTATATAACATCTAGCTATGAGCTACGGGAACCGGGCAATAATCATAAAGGTTCCTGAAACTGAAGGAAGGCTAGTATCAGATATACTGTCAATTTCTCAGCTCTAAGTTCGGACTTAACACAGAAAAGACAAGTCAAGTGACATGACAAAATGTTTGACATATCATTGATTATATTATCTTCGTGTATCTACAGCTACCGATGTGTGATAACTACGTCAATATTCATATCGATCAATAAAAAATTCTGGTTGTAAATGTTACATTATACACACATCGTCACATGTCTGTATCCCCGAGGAATAAGCAGAGATGTATATACGTACTATATATAGGTAAGAAGTATACGCGTAGTTCAGGAAAAAAAATTACGACGAACGCTACATTCAATATATTTTTCTTTTAAATATACAACTCTCTTACAAGGAATAATCCAGTATCTCGGACTTAACAAACATTCAAACAACTAATACAAAGAGAACTCAGTTTAAAACTAAACATATCTCAATCAGTTATCATTATAATACATGTCTTCATTTAATTTAAGAACATTAAAACTAATATTTACAACATAATATGTACTCGAACAAAATTTCACATATATTTTAAACAGGTCAATACATTACGGCTCGGGAACACTTCTCCTCAAGCTATAGGCAACTACATCCACAGACTGGGGACTCAAGTTCGTCACTTGCCATTCACCATCGGGATAGACCCTTGTGCTGAACACCACCTCGCCTTCACCACAGAACAGCTCCATTGAACTGGCGTCCAAGAATATTCTCCACGATTGGGTACCAATTGGTAACCATTCCATTTGCCTAATATCCCCTAACCTATCCACAATGACTTTACGAGTATACGGGTCCCATTGGACCAGAACTTGCTGGCCTCCTTCGCTACCCTTAATCTCCAACTCGATATTCAGACTAAAGTCATCACTAACAATTATTTCTGCAGTCTTATTAAATAAAAGTCTCTGGTTTTGTTCAAGCTCTCCATCCCAAACAGTCGTCTGCCTAAGTGTTGTCATTGAGTCGACCGGTTGCATAAGAAGACGTTTGCCACTTAACTTCAATTCCCTAGGAATAGTCATAGCTCCTGCCCAACCATCAGCAGCTTCAGGAAAACCAGTTTCCCACATACCAAACCAACCGACTAGAATTCTTTTACCTTCATTTTCTACAGTCTGTGTGGCGTAGAAGTCGTGACCGAAATCAATTTCTTGGAAACCAATCTCTGGTACGAACTCAAATGTCTCGTAGTTAAAATTCCCAATTATATATCCTGTCTGGTACAAATTCTTGTACCTATCACCCGCCGGTTCCAATCCTTGTGGAGACCACAGAAGGACATGCTTGCCCTTGATTTCAAAGAAGTCGGGACACTCCCACATGTAACCCATGTCCCCGGAAGATTCGGCAAGGACGGTCAGAAACTCCCATGTAATCATATCTGGGGATCGATATAACAGTACACGACCTCTTTCATCTAAGGTCATGCTGCCAATAATTACATAATAATGGTCTTCATGTTTCCAAACTTTTGGATCACGGAAGTCTGGAGATCCATTCGGATTATCTAACAGAACTGGATTGCCTTCATATTTGTAGAAATTAACTCCGTCATTACTGAATGCCAAATACTGGGACTCGTTGTAGAAAGGTTCCTTGTCACTGTCTTCCCGACCCGTATACATTAATATTAAGGTATCGTCTTTAGCAATAGCAGATCCTGAGAAGCACATCTCATCTTCAGGTACCAAGGCTGTTGGTAAATACACCCAGTCTACTAAATTGGAACTCTTGACGTGACCCCAATGCATGGGACCCCACACACTATCATACGGATAGAACTGGTAGAACAGGTGGTATTCTCCATTGTAGAAAGAGAAGCCATTGGGGTCATTCATCCACCCAACAGGTGGAGTTACATGATAATGTAATCTGTACCTTGGATTAATTTCCGATTTCTTGTCTTCGATGTATGCTTCTAATTCAGTTATCACATTGTTTTCTTTTAATTTCTTTAATTGTACAGTCGCGATGATACAAAGGAGCACGTAAAATTTTAGAAGAGACATGTTTGATTGATACATTCGTGTGTGGTGCTCTGTTTTTATACGTTTTTTGAGCACTGATAAGATATTTCAAGTGCTTTGTTTTTTTTAATACTTCACACAACAACGATTTGCATCGTGATAATAACGGTTTTGGCGCTCATCTGACCTGACATAATCTGACTGAATATCTTATCGGTTGTATCTTTATGCTCCAGTTTTTTTTAAGTCAATAGATCATATTTTATTTTATGTATGTATCAAGAAGCACACGATTTTAAGTTAGACCTCCAGCGATACAAAATACATGTAATTTTTCGATAACGTACCGTGGTTTGTGCGTGATTCGCGTACAAGCGACAAATACTGCAGTCATAAGGAAACAAGACGTATACATTTTTTCCGAAATTAAGATTTTTACCTATTTGAAATCAGTAGAAAAGACGCCTATACCAGAATATATAAAAACAATTTTTTGGCTTATATTTTTTACCCTTATGACGAATTAATAACAAATTTAAAAAAATAATTGATTCGGCTCTTCTAAAGATTAATAAACTCTAATTATAATTTTTTTCTTTAATATCACTTAAGTAGAGACACCAACCAGTTACAATTTTATTATCTTCTTCTCCTTCTCCCTAGGGAGCCTAGACTTTATTATTCCCAAGTCACTTGGGGTCGGCTTTCTAGTCTAACCGGATTTGACTGGATATCAGTTTTTACACGGAGCGACTGCCATCTGACCTCCGCAACCCGAAGGCTAATGATAGCCTAAGGCTAGACCAGTGTTAGGATATTAGAGGGCACTGATTTCCCAATAACGACTGCCATAGATGTTCATGGCAGCCGGGACCGACGGCTTAACGTGCTCTCCGAGGCACAGAGCAGGCGATAATTGTCAATCAATACGCACATAATTTCGAAAAGTCATATAACTTCCGAAAGTCAGAGGTGCGCGACGTGGGTTCGAACCCGAGACCCTCTGCATTGCAGTCTGTTGGTCTCTCCACTGAGCTGTTTATAATAATAATTATATGTACAAATTCACATAATCCTAACTGATATTATAAATCCGAATGTGAGTTAATTTGTTACGCTATAACACCTTAATTAGTCGACCATTCGTCATGAAATTTCGCATACAGATTATCGAGGGTACAAAAAGGACATAGGATACCCTTTATTCAAAAAATAGTACTATTCCCAAACTAAGTCAAAATGTTGTATATAATAAGGTATAAAATTGAATGTATGTTTGTCATCTACATTTCACCCAGTATGGTTCAGGTTCCACGTAACGGCGAACTTTCTGGCTACCGGACTTCGTTCATGACTCCAAGCTAATGCTGATAATTTCTTAAGCCTAGTGGGAGACCCTTGGACTGACACGTAGAAGTTTCGAGTTCAATCCTAAGGAGCGCTTTTCTGACTATTACAAGTTATGTGTTAATAACCGCTCGTTTTAACCGTAAAGGAAAACATCTTGAGCAAACCTCGATGGCGTAGTAGTTAGTGTAACCGACTACCATGCCTGAGGTCTCGGGTTCGATTCCCGCAGAAGTCAAACATTTGTGTGCATGGACATGGGTGTTTGTCTTGGTCTGGGTGTTTCTATGTATAATATGTATAAATTTACAAAAAAAAAGTATTTATGTATGTTTATCCATTGTTTAGTACCCATAGTACAAGCTCTGCTTAGTTTGGGCTAGATGGTGTTGTGTGTATGTGATAGTATATTATATATATATGATAGAATATTAAACCTGATCTGAGAGCTATTCATAATGTTCTTGAAGATATGTGAAGTCTGCCAGCCTGCACTGAGCCAGTGTGGAGGATGGCTTAACCCCTTCTCACGCTGAGAAGAAGCCGGTGCACAGCAGTAAGACAGCTTGATACAGGGCTAATATATTATTAATAAAATGTTACTGAGCCCGGGAATCGAACCCGTGATCATATGGACAGCAGTTAGACTTGTTGTCCACTAGATCAGTGTCAGTGCTACTAACGGGTGTTATGTGACCCTGTGTTAACTCAAGCGATGTGTGCCAATATGCCGAGCGAGCTAATAAAGTAAAGATCAAGGTCAAAATCACGACGGAGAGCCTTTTTAGATAGCACTTCGCTTGATTACACACTATTGATTATTCTAAAACGCTACGCGTCACTGATAAGTTTTATTCTTGTGACTAATCTTACCTGTATCTATCATTTATATTCCATCACTAAATATAGTGATATAGTGATGCTCCGGTAATAACGTGAGCGCCAGGTTCAGTTCATCCCTCGTGAAGTCCCGACGAAAATTAAATTATTTTAAAACCCTAACATATGTACATATTTATACAGAAGTATAAAAAAGTACGGGATTAAATATAATGACCACCAAAAATAGTAATTGCCCAGCAAAATATGCTTACTAAAATATATCATAACGAGCACCTATATGCCTCAAATTACTGTATTCCGTCTCGGAAGGGTTAGGTTATGTTAGGTTCCTTCTCAAACCCACCCAAAAATAGGAGCCCCGCCAAGCGGGGCTCCGTCGACTTAGTTTGATCTCTTTAGAATATTTTAGTAAGCATATTTTGGTGTGCAATTAGTATTTTTGGTGGAACAAAGGCAAAAAATTGAGGAACAGTTAAATACTACCCAGTACCCATATTATAACAATCACACTAACACACTAACATATAAGAATGTTAGTGTGTTTGTTACGCTTCCACGCCTAAACTACTCGACCGATCATTATAATATTTCGCATATACGTAGTCAGAGGAACAGAAAAGGAATTAGGGTACATCTCATCCAAAAAAAATACTGTTACTATCCTAACCTAACCTTCTTTTACGCGAGCGAAGCGACGGGCTAAATCTAGTGCGGCATAATAATGAGAGTATTATAAATGCGAATGGGTGTTTGTTTGTTTGTTACACTTTCACGCCATAACTTCTAAGCCGACCATACACGTCGTCAGACGTTCAGGAAAGGACATATCCTTCGGGAGCATTACTTTTTCTGGATGAAAGTTACCCTATGTCCTTTTTTGTATTCGGTACAACGTGTACACGAGATTGCATGATAATCGGTCCAGGACTAAAGGTGTGAAAGCGTAACAAACAAACAAACTCACATTCGCATTTATAATATTCGGCCTCGATGGCGTAGTGGTTAGTGTAACCGACTGCCACGCATGAGATCGCCGGTTCGATTCCCGCACAAGTCAAACATTTGTCTGCATGAACATAGGTGTTTGTCTTGGTCTGGGTACTTCTATGTATAATATGTATGTATTTACAAAAAAAAAGAATATATATGTATGTTTATCCATTGTCTAGTACCCATAGTACAAGCTCTGCTTAGTTTGGGCTAGATGGTGTTGTGCGAAAAAAAAATATTAGGTAAGATGAACGATTGTGTATGAAGATTATAAAATAAGATAACTGTTTACAAATGGCAACTGGGGTACGATATCACGGAGCATAACTTTTGTGAGATTAGATAATCACTGTCCACTTGGGGTCTTGAGATAAATCGGCTGATATAACATTTCAAACCTCTACGAAGGTCAAGAGAAAAAGATAAATAGAGAGAAAATACAAATCGTTTATTTGTTTTAAATAGATAGTGTGATGCAAGATTAGATATTAGATCAAAGTCTAATGGCGTGCAAATATCCTAACTAATAATTTAAACTAGTTTTTGGCCGCGGCTTCGCTTGCGTCAATCGGTCGGGAAGACGGGAATAGTACTTTTTCCAGATGAAAGGAACCCATTATGTCCTTTTGTACTCCTTACGTGTATGCAAAATTTCATGAAACAAGATTACTGTTCCTAATAATAACAAATTGACAACCTACATTTAAGCGAAAGAATGGACGAGAAAAGACTAACTAAGAAAGTTTATAAGGCTAATGTGAATGGAACAGTCGCAAGGGGAAGACTTAGGCGAACGTTTCTTGATCAGATCGGAGACGTTGTGAATAAAGGCCAGGTTAAGAGCACCTTAAACCGGCGAGCGTGTATGAGGAATGTTATGAAAGTGAATGAAGCCAGAGAAGTGTGTCAGGATCATAGCAAATGGAAATCCGTAGTCTCTGCCTACCCCTCTGGGAAACAGGCGTGAATCTATGTATGTATACGTAAGTAAACAACAACTTTAAAAGCAGGGCAACATTAACAAATCTAATCTGGAGTTGTATTTTATGCGGTAATTGACTTAATTATGTTAGACTAGATTTTGCCCGCGGCTTCGCTCGCGTAAATGTAGGTTAGGATAAAAAATACCTTGTTATATATATAATACTAGTTTTCGCCCGCGGCTTCGCTCGCTTAAATGTAGTTTAGGTTAGGTTAGGTTTGCAACGTTGGGGTGTGTGGCCAGAGAGAACCTCCTAGTGTGCCTGACGGTTGCTAGTCCTTTCCACATTTTTCGTGGATGGGAACCGCAGACGTTGGGCCGGTACACCCCGAGCAACACGGGTAATCATGTCCTTTCGGGGACATTATTACTCGTGGCTAATACTCTGGCACGCGCGTAGGGAACCCGAGGCATCTTGTCTCGGGGTTATCGGCCCGCGAGGGCCGCCTTTGGGGGTCTCTCCACGTGTTCCTCTGATCAGCAGAGGACACGTGGATGAGACGGGGTGGGTAGGTTAGGTTAGATTAGGTTTTAGGTTAGGTAGGTTTAGGTTTAGATGTAAGTTTAGGTTTAGGGTTAGGTAGGTAAGTAGGTAGGTTAGGTAGGTAGGTTAGGTTAGGTTTAGGTAGGTCGTATAGAGGAAGAAAACCTCTTTAGAAAATTACCAGTGCGGGTCTAGTCACTCATTCATTTGGGGGCTGGACAGGCTTCTTGCCAACCGCACCAAATCGTAATCCTGACTTGCACTGGGCGTTTGTGGTCACGTCTCACGGCCCAAATCAGAAACGAGGGTCTTGGCTTAATCGCCCGGACCGCGAGGAAAAAACCTCTTCAAAAATTACCCGAATCCTAAGTTCTGGCGTGCGGCGAGGGGATGCATGGTTGATGGGTAGTTCAGCCGTGAGCACGCTCCCAGCCAGGGTACCTGCGGACCCCCTGTGTTGGGTTAAAAACTTACGCTTACCCGGGTACAGGGATCACTGCCCGGGCGGACGAGTATTTATCCCATACTCGTGGGATTCTTTATGGAATTTTCAAACAAACACAACAAAAATGACGTTCAGGAAGGGAGTTCGATGCCTCAAGACGTGGAGGCGGAGTCAGGGAGCGAGGGAACCTTCAGGGTTCCTTCGACCTGGAAAAGAGCGCTAAAAATGCGCAACAAGGTGAGTGCGGCTACCGAGTCGGAGACCGATACGGAGCCCCAATCAAAGATGAACACCGCAAGGCGTGGTCGAGCCGCACCAGTGGCTCACCGAGCTGGGTTGAGCAAGGCCCGGCAGGAGTTTAGGCGGAGAGAGAGTGACTCTCGAGAGCAGGAGCTCGAGAAGTCGCTCAGCCGCCAGTCGTCAATGGGAGTGGATGACTCCCCGTCAGAAACTACAGTCATTGACGACTCTGACGATGCGGTCACGGCTGAGGAGATCGCAGATCTTAGCAGCAGGGACTTAGAGAAGTGAAGGTCCAAAGCGGATCTTCACGCTGGGGGCATCATCGAGGTGGCCACCAAATCCGGCCACCTGAAGTAAGTAAGTAAGTAAGTAATTTAATTTTTCAAAATATAGGTACACAAAATACAAACAAATATTATAACACAGCAAAAAGCAAAAAAAAGTACATACATAATGAAAAACGAGGTTACCACTCAGGTTTATTGTTGGTTTGCGGTTTATACCTCAAACCAACCCTGATGTTATGTGGTAACCCCAAGTGACGCCCGGACGTACATCAGCTACTCTTTAACAACTTCCACATTCAAAAAATAAAAGAAATAAAAAATACATACGTAAGATATATATATATATATATATATAAATTATAATTGATGAGTATGTAATTGATATATATCAAATATAAATTAAATAAATTGGTGCAATAGTATAATGTATATAAATTTAATATTCAATAATAATAATAATAACCTACTAGCGGTTGCCATTAACGGTTTAGCGATCCGTATTATTACCGTCTCACTTGCACTTACGGTATACGACATAACTAATGGTGTCTCACTCGCCCGGCAACGCGACGGCCGGCGCAGCGGTGGGCGAGGAGCTCGCATGATTCATTTGGCCATCGCGCCGGTGCCGCATCAACACGGTGGTCGCGTGACCAAAACATTGTAAGTATAACAACTAAATATATTTATAAATATAATAAAATTTATTTGTAATGTTTATCCTGGTCGTATTTCTGTTGCTTTAAAAGATATGTTTTTAAATGTATTTTAAAGGTACCCTTTGTTTTCAGGGATCTTATCGGCGGAGGCAGATCATTCCATATATGAGTAGCAGCATATTTGTAACATCCCCTGAAGGCTGTCGTTTTGTATCGAGGTATTGACAGCGGTTTGGCGGTGGAGCGAGTGGAATAGTTGTAGTGATCTTCCCTGCAACTTACTTTATTATAAAGGCTCACCCGTACTCATCACTCCAAATAATAATGTTGCCAAATGAAGTTTACGCCGTGCTAGCATTTTAAGTATGTCATTACTATTTAAATGAGGCGTTATATGATTTCTCCGAGGTATATCAAAGCAGTACCGGGCACACGCATTCTGCACACGCTGTATTAGATGTTGTGTCCTGGTTAAAAGGCAGGGACCATACACAGCGTCACAGTAATTCATTTTGGATAACACTAGGCTGTCTACAAGTCTTTTCCTTAAAGTGACGTTGAGATAATTTCGAACTCTGTAAACAATTTTGAGCCTGTAGAAACAATTTTTTGCAACTCCACTGACGTGATCCTCAAAACGCAGCTCCAGCACTAGGGCACTTTAGTGAAGAAACTAAAGGAAGACCCAAAGGGCCTCCTCAACATTGTGGAGGATCTGGCAGCGCTGCCGGAGCCGGAGACGGCAAGACGCCTCCGAGCCGACAACACGAGGCTTCTGCGCCTCGCAGAGACACTCCAGAGGGAGAATAAATCCCTCAAAAGGCAGTTCCAGGAGAGGACTACCGCGGCAAAAGCGCCGCCGGCTCCGGTTCCCAAGACAGACCTGGAGAAGCACTTCGGAAGGCTTGAGGCCTCCCTGATGCGTTCGGTGGGAACGATGGTGAGCATTCACCGAGGGCATCCTCTTCGAGGGCATTGAACACCGTCTCCTGCCCGAGGAGACCATCCGCCCGCATCTGGCTGCTGATAGGAAAAAGGCGACGCAAAAGGCCCAGCCAGCAACGGGCCAGAAGAAAAAAGCTGCGCAAGGCCAGCGGCTAATAGGCAGCCGGAGGCCGGGCCATCACGCCCGATGGACGCTGCTGGACCCACTTCTGAGGCAGAAAAGTGGGCCACAGTCGTCCGGAAGGCTAAAAAGAAGAGCGGCAAGGCCACCGCTGCGCCCGCAATGGTCCCTGCGGCCAAAAAGAAATCGCCGGTACCGAAAGTACCTAAGGCGCCGAAGACGGCGGCGGTAATTCTGTCACCGGATCCAGCAGCAGAGCGCAGAGGCGTCACTTACGCCGACATATTGACGCGGGCCGAAATAGCCATAAACTTATCGGAGTTTGGCATCGGCGAGGGACTCCGCGTCCGAAAGGGGGCCACTGGCTCAAGGGTTTTGCAGCTGCCGAAGACGCAGACCCCGGAGCTGGCGAGCCGCCTGGCTGAGAAGATGCGGGTCGCCCTCGACGGAGTGGCGAAAGTCGCGGTCCCTACGGAGAGTGCCGACATCCGGCTCACCGGACTTGACTATTCCGTCACGCCTGAAAAGGTAGTGGCGGCAGTGGTTCGGGCAACTAAATGTCCCGAATCCACAGTCAAGCCCGCGAACATCCGGGTGGGCCCAATGGGCATTGGCGTGCTCAAGTTGAGGTGCCCTGTCGATGCCGCAAAAATGTTAGTTGAGTCGGGTCGGCTCCTCGTAGGGTGGAGCTCAGCCAAGGTATGGCCCCTAGAACAGATGCCTCTGCGCTGTTTCGGGTGCCAGGCGCTGGGGCATACGCGCTCTGTCTGCCCTGAGGGGGTGGACCGCTCGCGCTTCTGTTTCAGGTATGGTTGCGAGGGTCACAAGGCCGCGCAGTGCGACAAAATACCTAGGTGTGTTGTGTGTGCCGCGGCCGGAAGACCCTCGGATCACGTCATGGGGACGCGGGCGTGTAAGCCCCCGAAGATTAAGGGAGGCGCTGGCCAAGGCTTGCAGGCCACGCCAAGGGCGAACGCCGCCAGGGCAGGAGAGGGATCCGCAATGGAGTCATGACCAGTCGGCCTTGTAAATTCCTCCAGGCGAACGTCAACCATTGCGCCGGTGCTCAAGATCTGTTTATACAGTCCATGGCGGAGTGGGACGTAGACGTTGCGGTGGCCTGCGAGCCATATTTCGTCCCCAGCCAGCCCAATTGGGCTGGCGACAGGGATGACTTGGTTGCGGTTCTGTCGAGAGGAGGTTCTGGTCCTCCCCTTACCATCGTAGAAAGAGGTAGTGGTTTTGTCGTGGCGGGGTTCAGGGACTTCGCCATCGTGGGGGTGCATTTCTCCCCCAACCGCAACCTGGCGGAGTTTAAAGACTTTTTGAACGCTATCGGAGCTGCGGTTCGACGTCAGTCGCCGAGAACAACCTTCGTTCTCGGCGACTTCAACGCAAAATCCAGAGCGTGGGGCAGCCCCGCCACGGATGTCAAGGGGAGGACCACACAAATGTGTTCGCTCCTCTCCGGTCTTTCACTCCTTAACACGGGCAACATCTGGACGTGCGTGCGGCAGAATGGTGGTTCCATTGTGGATCTCTCGTTCGCGACCCCTGCTCTCGCGCGCCGAGTGAACGATTGGAGAGTAGTAACGGAGGTGGAGACGCTGTCGGATCACCGATACATCCGCTTCAGCGTCTCTACCCCGTCAACACCCGCGGAGCGCTTTCGGGGCTGTAGTCGCTTCCCAAGATGGGCTCTCGGCCAGCTCGACCGAGAAATGGCCCTGGAGGCGGCTATAGTCCAGCGCTGGAGATCCGCGGGTGCGCAGAACCGCCCCGAGGAGGACGTGGACGCGGCCGCAGGCCGTTTACGCAGTGCCCTCAAGGAGGTGTGCGATGCAGCGATGCCGAGGGCCCGGAGGGGAGCGCCGCGTCGCCAAGTATACTGGTGGTCGTCCGAAATTACGGAACTTCGGACGGCCTGCATGAGAGCGCGGCGGGCCCTTATGAGGGGTCGGCGTCGCTACGGCGCCGAGTTCGTCGAAGGCCAGCTGCGGGATGATTACCGAGCGGCCAAGAAGAGTCTGCAGCGGGCCATTAGCCGGGCAAAGGCCGAGACCCGAGAAGAGAAGGCCTCAACAGGGATCCATGGAGGCGCCCTTACCTCGCGGCGCGGAATAAACTCCGCACCCGCAGTGCCCCCATCATCGAGACCCTCCGAGAGGATGTCCTATTGAAGGTCGTGGAGAGCCTGTTCCCCAAATCTGGGGGGCACGCTCCCCCAACTATGTCGCCTCGAGCTGGGACGGAGGATATCGTGGATATCCCCTTTCTCACCGAGGAGGAATTTGACCGGGCCTTGGCCCGGCTGTCGATGAACAAAAAGGCGCCAGGCCCGGATGGCGTTCCGGGCCGAGTCTTGAGCATCGCACTGAGAGTGCTGCGGGAGTCGTATCGGGAACTGCTCGATATGTGTTTGAGGTCCGGGCAGTTCCCGAAGGACTGGAAAACCGGCCGTCTTTGTCTGTTTCGGAAGGAGGGACGTCCGCTGGACTCGCCTTCCGCATACAGACCGCTGGTGCTGCTGAATGAGACGGCCAAAACTGCCGAGAGGGTCCTCGCGGGCCGTCTCGTTCAACACCTCGAGGAAGTGGGACCGGGACTGTCAGAGGCACAGTATGGCTTCGGGGCCGATCGACTACGGATGCGTTCGTCGCCCTAAAGGCCCTCTCCACGGAGGCCATAGACCAGGGAGATGTGGTTCTGACGGTCTCGCTCGACATTGAGAACGCCTTCGGCAGCCTGCCGTTCGAGACGTTGAAGGAGGCGCTCCGATACCATAGAGTGCCCCTGTACCTCCGGAGGCTGCTGGAGGCGTACCTCGATGAGAGGTACGTCATTTGGGAGGGCACTGACGGGCGTCTGCTCCGGCGTCGTATGGAGCGCGGTGTTCCACAGGGGTCGGTTCTGGGTCCGACGCTGTGGAACATCGGCTTTGACTGGCTGTTGCGCGGCGAGCTCCTCCCCGGGATGGGGGTGATTTGTTACGCCGACGACACCCTCGTCACGGCAAGGGGAAGCAGCTTTGGAGCGGCGGCCCGATTGGCCGAGGTCGGAGTGGCACTATTCATAGAGCGGATTCAAATGCTGGGCCTGAGGGTCTCCGTTAGCAAAACGGAGGCCCTCCTATTTCACGGCTCGCGTCGCGGTGCTCCCCGAGGGGCGAAATTAAAGATTTGCAACGAGAACGTGCCGGTGCGGGCCCAAATGAAATATTTGGGCCTGCACCTCGATGGAAAATGGTGCTTTGGACCTCACTTCGCCCAACTCGCCCCGAAGCTAGTAAATGTAGCTGCAACGCTGGGTAGACTTCTGCCCAATACTGGTGGTCCGGGGCGTCTTGCCGGAGGCTGTACAGCGGGATCGTGAGGTCCATGGCGCTGTACGGCGCCCCAATCTGGGCTGACGCTCTCACCACGCGTAATAAGGCCCTGCTGAGGAGAGCTCAGCGGGTCATCGCGGTGAGAGCCATCAGGGGGTATCGTAGTGTCGTGGACGGCTGCTACGGTCCTGGCGAGCAACCCGCCTTGGGAACTGGAGGCGGAAGTTCTGGCAGAGGTCTACCGTCACCGCTCGGTGGCGCGGTCTCGGGGCGAGGAACCGGACGCGGGAGAGATGCGGGCTGAGGCTCAAAGTGCCCTCATCCGGCGGTGGAGGAGTGAACTGAGGACCCCCACCGCCGGGGTCGAAATAGTGGAGGCTATCCGGCCTCAACTGGAGGAGTGGCTCAATCGCCGGCACGGAGTGCTGACATTTAGGCTGACGCAGGTGCTTACCGGACATGGCTGCTTTGGTAAGTACCTGCATCAGATCGCCAGGAGGGAGACCTCACCCTCCTGTAAGTCGTGCGGCGCGCCAGTTGATACGGCGAGCCATACAATAGAGAGTTGCGCAGCCTGGCAGACACAACGGAGCGACCTGACCGCCGTCATTGGCGGGGACCTGTCGCTGGGACGAACAGTGAGCACCATGTTGGCCAGCGACAGGTGCTGGCAAGCTGTTGCCGAATTCAGTGAGGCAGTAATGCTCCTGAAGGAGGCTGCGGAGCGGGAACGGGAGGTCGACGCCAGTGCGGACCCGCTCCGCCGAGCAAGGCCGGGGAGGAGGCGACGCCGTTACGCTCACCTCCTCCCCCCGCCTTAGATGGTTGTGTCTTAGGTCGTAGCCCTGCCAGGCTAACGTCTGAGCGCCGGAGAGAGTTCGGAACGGAGATCCTCCGGCGCTCCATGATAGACGGGAAGAGCGCCGCAGTTAGGTTTAGTCGGTATTCCGTGGCCGACTATTGTAACGGCCCCGGCGAGTCCGACACTGCCCGCTGTCGCCGGCGCGGCTTTCCAACCGCATCGACGAGAGGGTGTGTGTAAATGCATTCCCCTGCGAAACCAAAAAAAAAATTTAAAAAAAAGGTTTGCAACGTTATTTTTTCTGGTTGAAAGGTACCCTATGTCCTATTCTATACCCCTGACAACGTGTATGTAAAATTTCATGTTGATCGGTTGAGTAAGTAAGGCGTGAAAGCATAACAGACAAATAAACTCATTTTCGCATTTATAATATTAGTTAGGATGTAACGGGTATTAACGCGATCATGCATAATGTTTACCTTTTTTAGGCTTGACGTTTCGACCAGGTTACACCGGCCGTGGTCACAAGCTGATTGTCAGTCAGTCAGCTAGTGACCACGGCCGGTGTAACCTGGTCGAAACGTCAAGCCTAAAAAAGGTAAACATTATGCATGATCGCGTTAATACCCGTTACATCCTTATCCTTACTTCCTTACTATAATCCTTACTTAATCCTTACTAATATTATAAATGCGAAAGTAACTCTGTCTGTCGGTCTGTCTTTCTGTCTGTTACCTTTTCACGCTCAATCCGCTGAACCGATTTAGATGAAATTTGGTACAGATATAGTTTAAAACTTGGGGAAGGACATAGGCTACTTTTTATTGATGTAGGTGCCACGCGGGCGGAGCCGCGTGCAAAAGCTATTATTATGTATATATATTATGCAACGCGAAAGTTTAAAAGTTATTAAGATACCTTGTGTCCTTTTCTGTACCCTTGACAACGTTTATGCGAAAATCTTCCTTCAATCCTGGGTCCTTTAAGCGGGGCGTGAAACAGCACCTTCTCAGGCCGTCAAAGTAGAGACCTCAACATCGCCTCGGCTACTATGAGGGCGGTGTGGAGGCCACTGCTCTTAGACCACACGACTGCTTACCATCAGGTGGAGTGTGGTCATTTTGACGAGCACAATAAAAAAAATTATGGTGATCGGTCGAGTAGTTAAAGCGTGAAAGTGTAAACAAACAAACTCACATTCGCATTTATAACGTTAGTTCTAACTAATGATATAAATGCTATTGTGAGTTTGTTTTTAACTTAGGTATTTATTTATGAGTTTTCATTGAATTTAACAAACTAAATGTTGACAATCGTTTTGATCTCTTTACTACTAGTAAATATTCTGCCAGATACTTTTTAACCAAGTTTTTTGTTGATAATTTATAAATTTATAAATACTAGCGGTTGCCTAGTGCTCGAAATTCGACCAAAGTTTGCCTGTAAGATATTGCTCATATATGTAATTATATATTAATATACAGCCTTGGCCAAAAGTATTAGGCACCCTATAAATTACTGCATATTTCAGGCTTAGAGAGAAATAAAACTAATTATAATGATTAAAGTACTTTATTTCCATTAGAATATTGTAAAAACATCAATATTTTGTTGGGCCACCCTTTGATATTATGACAGCAGCAACTCTGTGGGGCATACTACGTACAAGTTTCGCACATTCCTCTGGAGAAATTGCATCCCATTCTTGCACTAACGCGTTTTTTAAAGCAGTTTTTGATGTTATCGAGTGCTCTTTTATTTTTCTCTTCAAAATACTCCACAAATGTTCAATAGGATTTAGATCCGGGGACTGGGCAGGCCAATCTAACAGATCAATACAATTTTTAGTAAACCAGCGCATCGTAGTAGCTGACTTGTGACACGGAGCATTGTCTTGTTGGAATTTCACACCATTTAAGTTAGTGTCACCAAAAATACACGAAAGCGAAGGTACGAGAGCAGTTTCCAGTACATTAATGTATTTTTCACTGTTCATGCGACCTTCGCAAACAAACATTTTGCCGACTCCATCCGTAGCCATGCAACCCCAAATCATTACACTGCCTCCGCCGTGTTTTATGGTTGGTACTACGCAATCTGGGTGATATTCTTCGCCTTTGCGTCGCCTCACAAACGTCACACCTGGTGTTCCAAACACCTGTAGATTCCAAAAAAAAGCACACATTACAAACTTTTATAACATTTGAGTTTGAAGACAAACACAACAATGATCTTTGTAATTGTGGCATAGACTTCACTAAAAAACTTACCTCAAAGTTTGATTCGTCAGACCACAGCACATTAGACCAATCCTCTTCTGTGAAATGTTGGTGTCTCAGAGCCCAATCAAGTCGTTTTCTTTTATTGTCTGCGGATAGCCACGGCTTCTTCCTAGCTTTGCAACCTGTTAAGCCGGCTTCTACTAGCCTTCGTCTTGCAGTTCGTGCGCTTATGGGATGTCCAGTCTCTTCAGTTAAAGCCACAGCAAGCTCCGAAGAAGTTTTTTTTCTATCTTTCACAGACTCTCGGATAAGTTTTCTGTCCTGACGGCTAGTAGTCACGCGTTTTCTGCCTGTTCTTGGTTTATTTGCATGAGAGCCAGTCTCAACAAAACGTTTGATAGCAGATTGAACGGCGCATCGCGAACATTTTACCAACTTCGCGATTTCTTTTTGAGTCTTGCCTTGCTCATGTAAAAGTTGAATTTTTACACGATTTTCAATACTAATTTCGTTTCGTTTTGGCATTTTCAAATGAATTTCTTCTCAATTAATTCACAAAACCACAAATGCACTGTCTTTACACTAAGACTTCCAAATGGTAACTGACGAAATATTAAAAATAAATTTTGGAAAAAATAAAATTTTATTATTGACGCACCAGATGTCTTACGACTGCTTAAAAAATGCCGCCTATTGTCTTAAATAGTGTTTTATGACACCGGTATCGCAGTTCTATAGAATATTGTTTAATTGTTCAAATAGCACAGGTGTGTGATAACTATATTGGGGGTGCCTAATACTTTTGGCCAAGGCGGTATGTAACCATAGTTACGCGCTTCGACTGCGTGTGTCAAATGCATGGTTGTGTGCGTGTAGTGTTTTTTCACTAATTTAATGTATTTCTAATGGATATTTTATAAAAATATTAAGATTCGCCACTCCTTCTCCATATAAACTTCAACTGTGCCAAATTTCATACTCCTCCGTCCGCGCAATTTTCGTAAAAAGGGTTACAAAGTTTCTGCTTCACGTATTTATATATAGTTAACTAGCTTTTGCCCGCGGCTTCGCTCGCGTTAATTTGGAATTTGACAATCAATTCGGGTTTTACTCTGCTTATAATAATATTTTAATACTACTCCAGTCCAGCTCCAGTCCAGAAATGAGAAAATTTCGTTACAAACTTTACCCCCCCCCCCATTTTACCCCTCTATGGGGAAGTTTTGTCCATTCCACTTACATAGATCATTTTTGTTTGTAATCAGGACCCAATATACCAATTTTCATACTTCTAAATCGAGAAATGAGAAAATTTCCATACAAACTTTACCCCTCAATTTTACCTTTTTAGGGGGAGTTTTGTCCATTTTACCAACACAGGTAGTTTTAATTATAATCAATAACTTGTATACCTATTTTTATACTTATAAGTCCAGAAATGAGCAAATTCCATATAAACTTCATCCCCCTATTTCACCCCCTTAGGGATGGAATTTCAAAAGATCCTTTCTTAGTACACCTCTACAAATTAAAACACACATGCTCTCCAAATTTCAAGTTCCTACGACCAGCGGTTTAGGCTGTGCGTTGTCTCTAAGTCAGTCAGTCAGGACATCTTCCTTTATATATATAGATTAAATATAAGGGTTGATCGTAGAGGGGTGAAAATTTAGGGTTGTATGTATTTTTGTATGTTGTGTCATAAAAAAATAAAAACAAAAAATTTTGCCTAAAAAATAAAAAATAAAAATTAGGGGTGGACTACCCTTAACATTTAGGGGGATGAAAAATAGATGTTGGCCGATTCTCCACCCTGGCCGACAATCACGCTAAGGATCACAAAAATCTGTCGAGCCGTTTCGGAGGAGTTCAAGTTCGAACCCCGTGACACGAGAATTTTATATATTAGATATCAACCCTGTATTAAACTGTCCCACTGTTATGCACGAGGCTCGTCTCAGTGTGAGAAGGGTTAGGTCATAGTGCACCACGCTGGCCCAGTGTGGGTTGGCAGCACTCTATATAGCAGCGATAACCTAATGGGAGACCGTTGGACTGCCACGCAGAGGTCTCGAGTTCAATTCTAAAGCGCGCATATATATCCGACTTTTCGAACTTATACGCGTATTCAATAGTTAATTATCGCTCGCTTTAACGGATGAGAAAATCATCGTAAGCAAATCTGCATATCTGAGAGTGCTCCAGAATGTTCTCGAAGATATGTGAAGTGTCTGCCAACCCACACTGAGCAAGCGTGGTGGAGTATGTAGCTCCTTGAACAATATGAAAGCCTCTCTTCCGTAAACTGTCGATATTAAGTGTGCCATCCTAACTAATATTATAAATGTATATATATATAAGGTTGTAGAGGTATACTATGTATAATAATCTACGGACCACACAAACTTCTGTTTGGTGCGGGAATCAAACCCGCATAACCTGGTGCACTGACAGCTACAATATAAGCACCTGTACCATTCCACTCCACCGTCCATACACTATAAATTAAACAGAATTCTAATAATATACAATATTTATTTATGATTATGAATATAACTGTAGATTAATAAGAAAAGCAAAAGAGTAGTATTAGAAAATACCATATTGAAAATTACACAATTTATTCAGGAACACTCCTACTTAATGGATAAGCTTCAACAGTCAGTGGCTGATCACTCAAATTCGTAATTAGCCAGCCACCTAGAGGGTAGACTCTTGAGCTAAACACCACGTCTCCATCGCCGCAGAACAGCTCAACTGAACTGGTATCCAGAAAGATCCTCCAGGTGTGAGAAGTTATAGGATTCCACCCCACCTGCCTAACTTGATCATCGGTCTCTGTTACTGCTCTGTCTCTAGTCACGGCGACTTTTTTGGCTGTCGGATCCCATGTCAAGGAGACGGTCTCCCCTCCAGTGCGGCCTTTCATCTCTAAACTAACTTTTTGGGTCCAATCAGCTCCGACAATCAATTCTCCTGTTTCACTAAGTTCAATAGTACCAGTAGTGGCTGCTAGTTCTCCAGTATGAACTGCTGTCTTCCTAAGGGTGGTCATTGCATCGACTGGCTTCATTATAATTCGGTTGTCTGATAATTGCAATTCTCTGAAGATGGTCAAAGCACCAGCCCAACCATCGGGCTTCTCGGGGAAAGTAGATTCCCACATTCCGAACCAGGCAATTAGATATCTCTTACCGTTTCTTTCTGTTGTTTGGGTAGCATAAAAGTCATGGCCGTAATCAAGTTCTTGAAATGCAACTTCTAGATCGAATTTGTTAGTTTCATAACTAAAACTGCCTAAAATATATCCTGTCTGATACAAATTCTTATATCTGTCGCCATCAGGGGAGATACCTTGAGGCGACATCAAAAGGACATACTTTCCGCCCAATTGGAAAAAGTCAGGGCACTCCCACATGTATGCCGACGACGTTACAGATGTTGAAGATTCTGCAATCACATTGAGGAATGACCAGGTCAGCAAGTCTTCAGATCTATACAATCGCACAGTACCCCTGTTATCTGAGGTCTTACTGCCAAGAACTACGTAATAGTAGTTTCCATACTGCCACACTTTTGGATCGCGAAAATCTGGTGTTCCAGTAGGAGAATATGTCAGTACTGGATTACTTGCATATTTTCGGAAATTAATACCATCGTCGCTAAACGCCAAGTATTGAGTCTCGTCGTTTATGCCGGTAGTGGGGTTTGTTACATGTCCGGTGTACATGAGAACCAGGGTAGTGCCGTAGATTATGGCGCTTCCAGAGAAACACTGCTCCGTCTCAGGTATCAAGGCCGTCGGTTGCGTCGTCCAGTTAACAAGATCGGGACTTGTCGAATGTCCCCAATGCATAGGCCCCCATGCACTTTCATAGGGATAGAATTGATAGAAGATGTGGTAGTTATCTTTGTAATATATGAATCCATTGGGGTCGTTCATCCATCCGATTTGAGGCGCCACGTGGTATTGTAGTCTGTACTTGGTGTCCGTGACGGTATTTTCTTGTAAGTATTTCTTCAGCGATTCACACGTCGCGTCGCACTCTGCAGTTATCTCGCAGGAGACGCCAGATGCGATAAAACTGAGAAACACTAAATATGGCAGCAGCGCCATGATGAAATACGTATCGACTAAGTTTCAGATATAGTTATAGAATAATTTAATAGCTTCAGCTTTATATAAAGTTGTTTTAAGTACTGACATTTGAAGGGTTTTGTTTTCTATTCGGTACTTCAAAGCATACTTATAGCTCTATGTTTTAAGTAGAAATAAGTGCTGTTACTATTAAAAGGCTTATGTTTAACTTATCACCAGATATAGTAAAATATAACAGTGAAAAATAGTAAATGATCACCAAATTGCACAGCAAAATATATTTAAGAGATCAAAATAAGTCGAAGACTATTTTTGGGTGGGTTTAAGAAGGAACCTAACATAGCCTAACCCTTCCGATACGGAATGCAGTGATTTGAGGCGTATAGGTGCTCATATTTTGCTGCGCAATTACTATTTTTGGTGGTCATTATATTTAATCCCTTATTAAAATATATAATTTCACGATGAAAGGGTAAGCAAAGAAATATTAAATTTAAATTTTGGCAAGTATGATTTAAGATTCACGTATTAAGCAGCGAGTTTATCGCTGTATACCGGGCAACAGTGCCCGGAAACAACCGCAGAAACCCTTAGTAGCAATATGGCGTTATGGCGTACTGAGAATTTATTTTCAGAAATATCTCATAACTCTTTGCCTGACCTGAGAATAGAACCGGAGATCTGATCATGCACAGCAATTGTATTCATTGTCGCTTGTCTCCTGAAACAGTTTCCTACTCTCGGTGGTCCAGCAGAAGTTCTGACATATCCTCAATGTAAGGCGTAATGTCTAGCGGAAAACCGTAGGACTGCCACGCAGAGATCTCGAGTTCTAACCCATGGCGCGCATCTCTGACTTTTCGAAGTTATATGCGTATTAAATAGTTGATTATCGCTTGCTTTACTGATGAAGGAAAACATCGTGAGGAAACCTGCATGTCTGAGAGTTCTCCATAATGTTCACGAAGATATGTGAAGTCTGTCAACCCGCACTAGGCAAGTGTGGTAGACTATAGCCTAACCCTTCTCACAGTAGCCCGTGCCCAGAAGTGGGATAGTTAATTACAGAGCTGATATTATAACAATTCTATAAGAGTAGAAAAGCATGTTATTTTATTACCAAGTACGAATATTACCTACTCATTTATGATGTCACCGGTTTGTGACGTCACAAGGCACCAACGCCATGACAGGTAACAATTAACAATATGTCAATAACAGTCTTGTTAGGGTTCCGCAACAGATAGTGCAATGGACCTATGATTGTTTTTTTTATACAATTAAGGTGGCAAACAAGCATACGGCCCAGCTGATGGTAAGTGGTCACCGTATCCTATGGACGCCTGCAATACCAGAGGCATCACTTGCGCGTTGCCGACCCTTTCGGAAAAAAAGGAAGTGGGAAGGGGGAAAGAGGGTGATTGGACCTCCGGCACTCTCTCTCACCAAACGTAATACAACAGTAGGAACACTGCTATTTTACGTCGATATTCTGTGAGAGGGTAGTACTTCTTCGGTCATTGTGGGTCTTTGTCTGTCTGTCTGTCTTTCACAAATGCTTATCTTAGTAACTACTAATGCTATTTACTTGACATGTGGAATTGATATAATGGTTATCCAAGTTTATTGCAAATTAGTTAATATTCTAAATCCTAACTTAATATTATATATGCGAAGGCGTCGTTTGTAACGTTTCCACGCCCGAACTACTCGAAAGATTATCATGGAAGGTACCCTAGATGTTCTTTTTTGTAACCCTGGCAACATGTATGCAGAATTTCATAATGATCAGTCTTTTTAGGGTTCCGTACTTAAAGGGTAAAACGGGACCCTATTACTAAGATCCTGCTATCCGTCTGTCTGTCCGTCTGTCACCAGGCTGTATCTCATGAACTGTGATAGTTAGACAGTTGAAATTTTCACAGATGATGTATTTCTGTTGCTGCTATAACAACAAATACTAAAAAACAGAATAAAATAAATATTTAAGGGCTCCCATACAACAAACGTGATTTTTTTGCCGTTTTTATTGATAATGGTACGGAACCCTTCGTGCGCGAGTCCGACTCGCACTTAGCCGGTTTTTTACTTCCCTTTCTTTTTAAAAAAAAACAACTCCCGCACTGTATCGCGGGGGACTTTACAAACATTTGTGAATCACACGAAGTTTGTCCCGTGTGGGATTCGAACCCACAACACTTGGCGCAGTGGCCGCGTTGAGGCCACCACTTAAACTCCTATGCCATCCGTGCGTGAACGAGAAAATATAAAATAATATTAATTTATTTAAAAAGCAGTTAAAACATCTACTTGTAACAAAAACTTATTACTCCTTATTTGAATTTTTGAACGACATAAACATTTAATTTTATTTTATTTAGTTTTGACATGATTTTATTTCTTATTGACAATTATTAAGATTGACTGAATAGTTTTTATTTTTAGTAACTTTGTATATTCATTTATTATTAATATTGTGATAAAATTTTAAAATAGCAAATTTTTGCATGCTGGACGGCTGAATATGGCGATACTATTATTATTAATGATGCTTCTATTGTTAAACCCATATTATATAAATAAATAAATTGAATATAATTGAATTGAAAAAAAAGGTCTTTTTCATGTCACCTGAGAGTAGAGCCTACCATGAAACATAAATACCGACGTTTCAGGCGGACTGTTCGTACCATAAATCACATTTATTAGCCTCCGACTCATCTTTGAAGAGGTAATGAAAACACTATATGGGTCTGTGTGTCTGTCTGTTAGTGACAGGCATAACTCCGGAAACACTAGACCGATTGACTTGTAACTGGGTATGCAGACACGTTGGGGTCATACCTCAGTCGAGTTTGAATATGGACTCTGTGGGTCAAAAGACCACCGAGATATAGGGGTTACACATGTATTTTAAATGGAAGACGAAGAGGTTGAATCTTGGGTTTTTACACCCACATCGTTCCGTTTCAGTTTGGATAACCATTATATATAAATATATAGCATTACTAGTTACTAAGTCAAGCATTTGTGAGAAAAAGAAAAAAGAAGTTGTCTTTTAAAGAAAGAAAAAATGGAAAAGAATACTAAGATTACTACAAAGCTAAAACAGTCTTTTTTCTCTGCGACCGTCGTAAAAAGACACATTTAAAATATTAAGGTACTCAGCGACTTTCACGTTATGTAGCTGTCAATTTGCTAATGCATGACGCTCTGAGCCAAAATATTAAATATATAATAGCTTTTGCCCACGACTTCACTCACATAAAAGTAGTTTAGGTTATGTTAGTTACAGTATTTTTTTAATAGTAATAGTAGTGTAACAGTTTTCTAAATTTTGTAATAAAGTGTCAAATAAACAACGCAATAAAATCCGTATATAGTAGTTTAATTTGAATGAATAACATTTGCGTAAACATAAGACAATATTATTACAAAGTAAATACATAATTTATAACATTTAAAATAATACTCTGAAATTAACTATTTAAAATAAAATATAGCCTATGTTACTCGATGATAATATAGCTTTCTAATGGCGAACTATTAAAATCGGTTGATTAGTTTTTGAGTTAATTCCTTACAAACACACAAAAAATCACATCTCTTTATAATATTAGTATATAGATATAGACTAGCTGTCCCGCGCGGTTTCAGACGTTTCAGCCACGTTTATAATTACTGCGCCTCTCTCGTAGCTAGATGTTACAATGCCTATTATATTTCTTATGAAATAAATTGCGTTCTATTGGTGTAAAAATGTTTGGAATCTGTCTCGTAGTTTTTGAGTTTATTGATTACAAACAAAACAAAAAAATATATTATTTTCTCTTTATATAGTACTAAATTTTGCCCGCGGCTTCGCTCGCGTAAAAGTAGGCTAAGTTATGCAAAGAAAGTATATCCTATGTTACTCGGTGACAATATAGCTTTCTAATGATGAAATAATTTTTAATATCGGTTGAGTAGTTTTTAGTTAAATCCTTACAAACAAACAAATAAACAAACGAAAAATCAAATCTTTCGTCTTAATAATATTATGGCTTCGATGGCGTAGTGGTTAGTGTAACCGACTGCCACGCCTGAGGTCACGGGTTCGATTCCCGCACAAGTCAAACATTTGTGTGCATGAACATTGATGTTTGTCTTGGTCTGGGTGTTTCTATGTATAATATGTAGGTTATGTATTTACAAAAAAAAGGTATATACGTATGTTTATCCATTGTCTAGTACCCATAGTACAAGCTCTGCTTAGTTTGGACTAGATGGTGTTGTGTGTATGTGATAGAATATTATTATTATTATTAGTATAGACTAGATATTGGCCGCGGCTCCGCGCGCGTGAAAGTTAGCTTAGGTTAAGTTAATTTTTCCTGGATGAATGGTACCCTATGTCCTTTACTGTACTCTTGACAACGTGTATGCTAAATTTCATGATGATCGGTAGAGTAGTTAAAACGTGAAAGCGTAACAAACAAACAAACTCACATTCGCATTTATAATATTAGTTAGGATAGGTTTCTTTAACACACGTTTTAAAAGGGTCATGTTGCTCTCTTTCTTGTTTCTTTCATTATTATAATATAAAGTTTCCTATACCCTTACTAATATTTTAAATGCGAATGTGAGTTTGTTTGTTACGCTTTCACGCCTTAATTACTCGACCGATCATGATGAAATTTCGCATACACGTTGTCAGGGGCACCGAAAGGAATAACGTATTGAAATTAAACTACTATATACGGCTTTTATCGCGTTGGTTATTTGACACTTTATTACAAAATTTAGAAACTATTAACTACTATTACTATTAAACTTTACTAATTTTTAAGCTAATTTAATTATTATTTAAACTATTAAAACTATTTATATTTATGTTTACATTTTCCCCGACGTTTCGGTTGCTTTTCAGTAGCCATGGTCGCGGAGAGACTAAGATGGTAGTTGTCTCAATGTTCCAGTGTAGTTATTTCAAATTACCCGAACATAGGACGCCCGCCGACCAGGTGGGATGACGATCTGCGAAAGACTGCAGGCAGATGCTGGATGCGGCAAGCTGAAGACAGGGCGCTATGGCGCTCTTTGGAGGAGGGCTATGTCCAGCAGTGGACTATTATAGCCTGATGATGATGATGATGACCCGAACATAATTTAATTTACGCAGAATGAGCTCAAAGTATCATACATAAGGTACCTTTTATCCTGCGCCTGACTTCTCTCCGCTCGTGACAGTTTACCGTCTCTTGGAGTGGTGGGTAAGGCTTGTGTTACCGCACAAACTTCGCACCTTTGGTAAGATATCTCAATGTGAGTTTGTTTGTTACGGTTTCACACCTTAACTACTCGACCGATCATCATATAATTTCATACACCTAGTCAGGGGTAAAGGACATGCCTTTGCATTGACACGTCCACTGAGAGCAAGATGTGTTTGAACCTTAAAAACTTGTAACACCTTTTTTGTATAGCATGTCTCAAGCGAATAAAGATTTCTATTTCTCCTAGAAAAAGTACTGTTCCCGAGGGATTTTGTTTCAAAAAGACAACTCTCGTACTAGCACTAATTCATGTGTCGCGGGAGACTTTACGAACATTTAAACAATGGACACAAAGCACACCCAGACTCGAAACAACCATTTGTGGATCGCATACATTTTTATCCCGTGTGAGGATCGAACCCACAACACTCGGCATTGGCGAGGCGACCACTTAAACACTACACCATTCGTGATGTCCGAGAGATAGACGTTTAATGACAAAATGCACATTTACGCGAGCGAAGCCGCAGGAAAGTCTATATTCTACCCCAATAAAATTTGAGAAAAAGGTAAACAACTTTTAGTGAGTTTTATCATAAAATATTTTTCTGTAAAATAAAATGGATATTTATCAAAAGAAGGACTATCATACGGCTTATTGTATTCATTAACTACTTTCCAAAGAGTTTGAATTTTCTAAATGACTGCATATTTAATTAGGCATGAAACGACTGTTTACATAAAATATTAATTCTATTGGGACAGAGTATAGTACCTACATTATAAGTATTAATAAGAAATCATATTTTAATCATCACACAAGTAAATAACCACTTAATATAAAATAAAAGTGGTGCAGTGTCACGTATCAAATAGGAATTTTCTTACAAGTGTTTGGCTACTTATTTCATTATCAGATATCATTGATATTTGATAAAGAAACGAGTAAATTTCCTTCTGTTTAATTATGTATTTAGAAATTGTGTCCTTGAGCTATTTAAATTGAAGGTAATAATAATAATAATCCTATCCTAACTTCCTAATCCTAATCCTATCCTATCCTAATCCTAACTAATATTATAAAGGCGAAAATGAGTTTGTTTGTTTGTTACCTTTTCACGCTTAAACCACTGAAACGATCATCCTGACGTTTTGCATATACTTTGTCAGGTGTACAGAAACGGGAATAAGCTACCTTTCATCCCGAAAAAAATTACTGTTCCCGTGGAAAACAACAATAACGTTCTTATGATAATAGATGGCGCCACGTGTCTTTTTAAAAGTAAGTAAATGATTTTGAACTTTGACTTAAAGACACAAAGTCATAATATACAATAAAAGTGAAATTAAAAAAGTTAATTTAATTTGGTGAGACAAAAACTATAGTTAAACTTCTACAGAATACATAACTCAAAACAAAATGGCGATAGATACCGATAAATGAATTTTTTTGATAAACAGCAGATAAAAAGTTTGACGTCAATAGCTTTTTACGGAAATATCGTAGTGACCCCTAGACCCCAAGCCGAATAATCTAAATTGACAATATTGTAATCACCTTGTTTATTCAACATCCACAGTCAGATTGATTCAATATCAGTCTCAAATTCTCGTTAATGCGAGCAAACAGCCTGACAATATTACATACCTACAATACTTTTCTTGAACTTTTTTGATGACTTGCCTATTCTTCTCGTGAGTCGGGGGACTCTCTACCGACTTGCACGGCCCCACACGTCTGGGGGGTGGCCTTGGTGAGCAAGGCCACCCCTCCACAGGTGCTGAGGCCCGGTTACCATCAGCCGGGCCAACCGCCGGAGCGGGATGGTGATTGCTAACGCGACCCCATCCCGCCCAACCCCGTCGGCGGAGGGACTGCTCACCCCAGGTTTTTAGTGTGTATACCGACCCCCTTCAGGGGCGGCGAGTCTCACATAAACACCCTCCCCCCCCCCCGGGGGTAACCATAAAGGATTTTCCTGAGACAAAAAAAAGGTTCTGCGCCCTTGCATTGCCGAATCTGGCCACAGATCAATATATCTTCATATATATGTATACACATAAACTAGATGTGCCCGCGGTTTTACCCGCGTTTATAGTTACTGCACCGCCCCAGTGGGTCGTAGCGTGATGTTATATAGCTTACAGCTTTCTTCGATAAATGGGCTATTCAACACAAAAATAATTTTTCAATTCGAACCAGTAGTTCCTGAGATTAGCGTGTTCAAACAAACAAACTCTTCAGCTTTATAATATTAGTATAGATAAGTGAAACTTTGACGTGACCAAAATTATTTAACATTTTTTTTTAGATTTGTACTAAGTTGATTTTATTACATTTCATTTCCTTGTTTCTCGATTTTTGAATCGACAGCTGAGGCGTACCTACTGTTATTTAATCCCTGGATTCTATGTATTCGATTAAAATCGGATATCGATTAAATTTAAATTGCAGACCGATTTTAAAGAACGAATCGACATACATATTGCTTTTTGTCTGAGTACCACCCTACTGATATACAAAAATAAAATACCCTGCAATACATGTAAAGATCTAATATGGGCGTTGTTATATAAAATAGAGGAACTCAGTTCGAAAAAAGGTGCTTTTGCTCCCGAAATCTTTGCGAATTCTTAAGTTGATAGTTTACTAATGTTCGCAGTCAAAGAAACTCGGCTTATACATTTACTAAAACCCACACCATCAGAAATTTTAATGCAATTTTTGAAGGCTAGGATTACTTACTTACGACCTTAGGTCATATTTACTTAGAATTAATTTTTGCCAACGACCGACATCTCTTTTGGATTTGATTTTTAAACCCTTTTAGTTTTCTCTTTGTAGTTTAATCTAAGCTACTTTGTATTATTTTAATCTCCGTTGAGGCTAAATCAGATTAAAGCATTAAAATAAAAGAATTAGTCCTTTAGTGAATTTTCGGTGTGGAACACTTCTGCCTGCCTCCTGGAGGATTTACTTAGCTCCAGCACATACTGACAATGTAGGTACCTAATACGGCAAAGAGATAACGAAAGAAATTGCAAACACTTGCGTGCCGCGTGTCATACAGCTATATACTAATAACTAAACTTCATATTAAAACAACAAGAATCACTACTTTTATCAGGATGACAATTACCCCATTTTCTTTTCTATACCCATGACAATGTATATGCGAAATTTCATGATGATCGGTCGAGTAGTAGAAAGTGTAACAAACTCACATTTGCATTTATAATATTAGATAGGATACATGCATATTCTTATCCCTATGATATAAACAAGTCAATGGTAAAACGGAGACCGACCACCTTGTATGAGATCCTGGCCTGGGCGTGAACAATTTTATATTGTAATAACAATTTTAATTTTGAGTAGCCTAAACTAAGTAGAAAATATTATTCTTTGAAGTTTAGTATCAAGCTCGTTAAATAATAAAATAAAACACATTGTTTAAACTAAATATTGTTTTCATGTGTCACCATCACCTTCATAAGTTATTTAAATATTTTCCAAAAACTGGGCTGGTAGAGTGACATTTTCATATCTTGCCCAGCTTAGGCACCATAATAGACATTATGTGAGCACAGCAACCAACATTACTTCGGCCGACTATGCAGTTGCAGTAATACTGCCATATTGCTTCCAGGCTGTGAGTTTTATTTTGATATAATATATAAATAAAATAAGTCAATTTCATACTACTGGATGGTAACCAATATTTTTTATATATTAAAACTAAACTTTTAATATTTTACTTTGTTTATAAAACGTTTGTCCACGTGCAAGCCGAATATGGACGATCTCCTTTATTAGTATTTTCCAATAAACCCGGTATAGCATACATCTTCTGAAACATTTACCTTTAAAGTTTTAGTAGGAATAATATATACAAATTGGATACTCCGTATCCTCGCCTGGTCTTATGATATTTATAAATGGCTTCCGTCTTATACCATTTGACTAGCAAGGCAATATATAATCTGAAAAGTTAATAATAGATTCAAAGACAGACACAACACACAGGTCAATGAAACAGACACGTTTATATAAAACATATATTATATATATACAATTTAATCTTACATACTACATTTACAATCGTTTGATATGACACGCGCTTAAGGTTGACCTTATTATAACTGGACGATAGGGGTCGTGGCGAATTCCAAGGAAGAACAAACGTAAATAAGTGCTAATTAATCTATATTTATCACAGTTTATCAATACTTAGTAATTATATAATTAGTTCCTTATATCATAAACAACATATATACTCTATAGCTTACACACTTTCTTATTACCTTTTGACATCGAAGGCGAATTTATCCGACAAATATTTGAATGTCAGTTTCGTTCGCGTATCGTTGCGTACGGACACAGGTTTTGTGCCAAATAAATTAACAGTTTATTACTCAATAATAATCCTTATCCTTATCCTTACTTCCTTACTAATATTATAAATTCGAAAGTAACTTTGTCTGTCTATCTGTCTGTCTGTCTATTACCTTTTCACGGCTAAACCACTCAACCGATTTAGATGAAATTTGATACAGAGATAGTTTAAAACCTGGGAAAGGACATAGGCTACTTTTTATTGATGTAGGTACCACGCGGGCGGAGCGATGCATATTTACCGTCTTGTAGCATGACCGTTTTTGTTAATTATGTTCTAGCTTACAGAAAGCTTGTATAGTAGTCTAAAATCAAAATGGCGTAGTCATATAATATTGTAACGTTCATTAATGCATTGTAATGTATAGTCTCGTCGACGGCAATATATTTATTTATAACTTGCCCACTATTTATTATTCGTCACCATCCGCCAGGTTTCCTTAATATCAGCTCTTCGTTAAGACTTAAGGAAGATTTGGAATTATGTCAATTCCAAATTGATATTATTAATTGAGATACGCTTTATGTTTATTAAAATCCCATACTTTCCCAGCATGATCATCACGGTATCGTTCAACTTTAGCTAGTTTTAAGGTTTTGACAAAAACTTGTCTCAGTACTTTTTGTAGTTGTTTCCTTCAAAATCTGATTGAAAACAAAAATCCATTTTTGTTCATATACTTATTCAATGATTCCAGAACTTCATTGTTTAATAATCTGGGAGCGTCAACAGCCCAAAGGTAGTCTAAATGATTAAATTGAGCATCAGGCACTAAAAACATCTCCGGCTTTGATGGTAGTTTTTCATTCAATGCCAATACATCTTTCTCACTTGACAACAAGTCGTTTTTAGACCAAAAAAGCTTGATAGGAAGAGTAACCTTGCTGAGGTCGTATTCCGGAGGCGTGGCGGATCCATAGAACTTCGTATTATAATAGCCATAATCAAAGTACTGGAATTTTCCACCTGAAATAATTTCTTGAGAAAAATGTACCGCTGTCTTCCACGACGTTCCTGTGCCAAGATGTGCCAGGAAAACTGGTAGGAGGGTCTTATTAAATTGCATCTCATTAAAGCCGCATAAGTAGAAAACAATATTTTTGCATACTAAGGAATCCATGTTATTCTCTTTACAAGAACTGGAAATCTTACCAATTGGTGAATTTTTGGGGATAAATTCGTATGATCCCTGCAGCATATCTATGGTTGCTAAATTGCTAGCGATCGGCGCCAAGGATTTTAATGGAGACTTCATGTCCGATAGAAATACTACAGGAGCTAAGGCTAATCCAGCTGTAAGAATGTTGTTATACTCCGGCCTCAACGTCAACATGGCGAACAGAATTGTTGTCCCCATCGAATGCCCAATATAACTAATCTTGGTACCTTCACCCTTTGTCTTCAAAATATAGTTTATAATCTCTGGGACATCGTATAAAGCCACATCATGCCAAGAGAAGTTCCAGTACGCTTTTGAATCAAATTTAAATCTAAGATGTTCCTTGGAATATCTGTTACCTCTTATGTTTGTCATCCAAACATCGTAGCCTGCATCAGCCAGAACATACGCCAGGCCTTTTCCAGGACCGTTCAAAATCCAGTCAGCAGAACTTGCGAACAAACCATGCTGGAGAATAACCGTCTTCGATGGCACATGATTTCTAAATCTGGATCGTGGAATCCTATGTATATTCAGCACGTAACCTTGAGAAATTACTGTATGCGTCTCACATATGTAGCCATGCCTCGATACTATTCCAGGTACAGTTAAAACCACATCTGGATTATCCAGCAGCGAAGCAGCATCACCATCAGGAACGAAAGACCACGTATCGGTAACCTTCCGTCCACTTTCCTTGATACCTTCAACGTAGCCGTTGAATTCATCGACGATCACTTTCTGTTGTCCTTCCACATAATTGTCCACTGAATCCTTCATCTTCACAGCATCATTATAACTGGAAGTAACGAACGTCTTGACTTTTCCAGTCTGTTCCTCGATGAAGCTTGTAATAGACGGTTGTTCTTGAAAAAGCCGGTTTAGAGTCCATGGCTCTGAGTTACTACAAGATATTAAAACACTTAATAATAGCAAAGGTATAAAGGCGTGCATGTTGACAACTTTGTAAGTCAGACTGTATGCGAGACGGGCTAGCCTCAATAATATACTCGGTGTAGTCGACTGACCCCGGAGATGAGGTTAAATCGTCACACGATAACATTTATATTGTGTGCGAGAATAAAAATACATATTTGCTATAAGCTCAGAGTCAACTTTACCTACACTGCTCATATTGTTGTCAGAATAATTTTTTACCAGAGCTACGTGGCGAAGATGACGAAAATATAAAGGTTGGCCTTATCACCATATGGATTACTTAGCCTGGAAGCGAGAGACTGGCAATATTAGGTACTGCAATGAATTAGAAAATACCAGTTGTCCAATGATGACGTCAGAGATAAAGGAAAGTGAACAGGTAAATAACGAAGGCTGACCCTACCACTACGTACTAAGCTGTCCCACTGCTGGGCATAGTCCTCTTCTCAGTGTAAGAAGGGTTAGGCCATAGTCCACCACGCGGGCCCAGTGCGGGTTGGCAGACTTCACATATCTTCAAGAGAATTCTTAGACATGCGAGTTGCCTGACAATGTTCTCCTTCACCGTCAAAGCAAGCGATCATTAACAATTTAATTGGCGCCTAATTTTGAAAAGCCAGATATGCTTTGGGATTGAACTCAAGATCTCTGCATGGTAGACCAACGTTCTCCCTATAGATTATCGCTGCTTAACATGATATATAGGCATGATAATATAGCACTTCCACGTATAAGATATTCTCAATTATTAGATAACATAACTACGAGTATCATGATTAATGTGGAAAACACAGCTGGGGAAATACCACTTCCCTACGAAAGACTGCAGCTAAACATATGAGTCACGCTGTTACTATAAAGAGGCTCTTGAGACCTTCTTATTTTGTCAAGAGGAAATTAGTTTAGTGCATGCCAAAATATTCCTTTGTTTTCTGTCTAAATAATAACGCTAGAGTATATGGATATAATCTATCCGACTACTACTGTTATGTCTCTATATTTTCCTCTTTCCCATGGTTAGTTGGACGTGTGTTATCCGCACTTAGCCCCACAATTGGGCCATTGTGCGTTCCTCTTTCCCATAATATAAATTACTCGATTTTGCCCGTGGCTTTGCTTGCGTAGGTTAGATTAGTAACAGTACTATTTTGGATGAAAGGTACAGATGAAAGGTAGGTCCCTATGTCCTATTCTGTACCCCTGATAACGTGTATACGAAATTTCATGATGATTGGTCGAGTAGTTAACCCTCGGTGTACAAGGGTTTTAACCCCAACACTTTTAAAATGTATTGAATTTATACTTAAAAGCAACTAAATAAGTCGACTGTCACAGTAGCTGGAGTTTAAATATTGCCGCGTCGAATCACAGCGTTGACACAGTGCTGCGCGCGCCAGGGTGGTATATGCAAGCTAAAAAAGCATAAAGTTGTCTCCGGGTGTTTTTGACCCCACGTTGTAAGGGACGTCGTCAAAAAGTATGTAGGTATGTAGGTACTTCTGTGTTTTTTGTTATTTATGCTAACGATAAGAGTATTTTATACGTTACTAGCTTTTGCCCGCGGCTTCGCTCGCGTTAATTTAGAATTTGACCAACAATTCGGGTTGTACTCCGCTTGTAATAATATAATTCAATCATGATTCGAAAGACACGTGGCGCCATCTATTATCATAAGAACGTTATTATTGTTTTCCTCGGGAACAATAATTTTTTTCGGGATAAAAGGTAGCCTAAGTCCGTTTCTATACCCCTGTCAACGTATATGCAAAATTTCAGGATGATCTGTTAAGTGGTTTAAGCGTGAAAAGGTAACAAACAAACAAACTCATTTTCGCTTTTATAATATTAGTTAGGATAGGATTAGGATTTTGTTTTTATTATGGGTACAAATAGTAAATATGTCGATGATGTTATTGCGGCTTCCTTATTGGAAGATCATGAATCTTCGTCTATGGAAACGATGAAAATGTTCTTTCTAGTAGAGACGACGAACATGATCATATCAGCGAGGCTTCTGAAGGTCAAAGTGAAACGGATGTGGAAGATGCTGAAATAAACCTTCAACCATCTTTATATGATCAATCAACATCAACACCTAAACTGAACTTGATGTTTTAAAATTGTACAGATTTAAATAACGAATTGTCTCGCTCAAATAGCTGTTTAATGTTTAATTAATTAATTAAGACCTCATTCTGATTATTTTTATAAAACCAAATATGTCTACTACTTATTAATAAGTAAATTAAGCATATTCCATATAAGATGTATTTTTGATTTTTCTTGTGACTCTCTGCTGGTTTGTTGATTTTACGGAAAGTTTATGTTGAAGTTAAGTTTACTTACATAACTAAATGATTAAAATTAAATGTTCCAAGTATTTACAAGTTTTGATAACCGTTTTAAGTGATCCAATATGATTAGGTAGTTAGATGAGTGTGTTTGTCCGTAGTTAACCTTACAATATCGCCATTGTAATAAAAAAAATACTGCTGAATAACAATCCTTCGTCCATTTCTGTAATTCTTAGCCAGGTCATCAATTTTGCTTTCATATCGAATATTTGTAGATTTATTACCACAATTACATACCTTTATTACTATTTACTAACTCAACATTAATCAGATTTGGTACATTCACCGTAAAATTACGCGTTTGCGTATTTTACGGCTGGACGCGTAGATAACACAAGTTAATTACGCTTAATTGCTGAAATGCCACGTAATTAGTCGAACAGGCAATTGTGATTCGTGTAATATCTCATTATTGACACAAGGATAGATTTAACCCTTAGGCTTAACTTGGTATTTTCTAATCACAGACTTATAAAATTAAATTACGAGGGCGCTTTAAGAAAAATCTTTTAACTAATTTTATACAAACTAGGTTTTGCTTAGTGGGAAACCGTTGGACTGCCACGTACAGGTCTCGAGTTCGAACCCAAGGCGCGTTATATGCGTATTAAATAGTTGATTATCGCTTGCTTTAACGGTGAAGGAAAATATCGTGAGGAGTGCTTTAGATCTGTGTTTTTTTTCGTGTGTACACGACGACGTCTGTCGGGATAGCTAGTACTATATATATTTATAATTCACATGTCGAGAAAGGTGATCGTATATAATTTAAATATATGTTTACAACAATAAATATATATTAATTAAGTAATCAATTTAATGTAGTAGCAATAAATTATGTTCATACCCCTTGCCTCACATATCGAACTGTACTGGAAGGCTATAATTACACTTCATACAGATAAACATTATCTATCGTTTGTGACCCTTGAAAAGGCCATTACGTTTTTGCAGTTCTTAGTAAAACATGGTTACCACGAATAAAATCAATTCACGATATATTATTTTTATTGACATATCTTTTTATGATAACGCACTCGTATAATTCATATGTTGCTAATATCTTACAAACATTTATTATATACTAGCTTTTGACCGCGGCTTCGCTCGCGTTAATTTAGAATTTGACTATAAATTCGGTTGTACTCTGCTTGTATATAATAATATAATTCAATCATGATTCGAAAGACACGTGGCGCCATCTATTATCATAAGAAAGTTATTGGTGTTTTCCTCGGGAACAGTAATTTTTTTCGGGATGAATGGTAGCCTATATCCGTTTCTATACACCTGACAACGTATATGCAAAATTTCAGGATGATCGGTTCAGTGGTTTAGGCGTAAAAAGGTAACAAACAAACACTCATTTTCGCTTTTATAATATTTGTTAGGAGTTAGGATTAGTCGGCCTCGACGACGTAGTGGTTAGTGTAACCGACTGCCACGTCTATAGTTGCTGGTTCGATTCCCGCACAAGTCAAACATTTGTGTGCATGAACATGGATGTTTGTCTTGGTCTGGGTGTTTATATGTATAATATGTAGATATTTTCAAAAATAAAGTATTTATATGTATGTTTATCCATTGTCTAGTACCTACAGTACAAGCTCTGCTTAGTTTGGGCTAGATGGTGTTGTGTGTATGTGATAGAATATTATTATTTTTAAAATGCTTGTTCAAAGAAACGTTTATTAGTTAGGTCGTAGCAAAACCTAGAGACCTAGCCTTTATTATTCCCAAGTCACTTGGGGTTGGCTTTCTAGTCTAACCGGATTTGACTGGATATCAGTTTTTACACGGAGTGACTGCCATCTGACCTCCGCAACCCGAAGGCTAACGATACCCTAAAGCTATTTTTCGATTATACTGTTATCATACAAATACTTTGCTTAAGTGCTGTGACGTCACGATGAAAACAATTACTGATATATTTTATCAAACTCATGTTAATTATTCAAATATACCAGCGATGACAAATATCAATACATATCGTTACATCTGTATATGCCTAAAGGAGTAAAACGCCCAATAGACGTCAAAGGAGACCGTCCATATTCGGCTTGCACGTGGACAATCGTTTTTCTTGACCCAAGGAGGATGGATGGACTATCATAAAAATTCCAAGCACAGCCCAGTGGCGCCCTCTGCATTTTAATTAATCAACATAACATTAGGCTAGATTACCATAATTTTAATTTCGCCAGGATAAAATACTTTTTTAGATGCTTTCTTTCTTTAAAAAGAGAATTTTAATTTACTTAAAGGCTTTCTCTAAAACAAGGTTGTTGACTAACGATTTGTGTTGCTTTCAAGTATTTTAGTTAATACCTTTAGCTAAGCAAAATGTTTGTATTGAAGTGGGTTCATGTCGGTAATTCAATGAGTAGGAATCGGCCCAACAACCTCTCGATCATAAGAATAATGAGTTCTCGATTGCAACACCTGTTTTTTCTTAAGAAGATCTTAAAGGTACACACAACAACATCTAGTCCAAACTAAGCAGAACTTGTACTATGGGTACTAGACAATGGATAAACAAACATATATACTTTTTTTGTAAATGCTTACATATTATACATAGAAACACCCAAACCAAGACAATAATCCATGTTCATGCACATGGAATCGAACCCGCGTGGCAGTTGTGGCAGTCGGTTACACTAACCACTACGCCATCGAGGCCGTCTTTGCTAAGGTCTGGACGGTTTTCATTTCCAATGATATCAGCCTTGTATTAAACTGTCCGACCGCTCGGCACGGGCCTCTTCTCCTTGTGAGGTTTAGGCCAGAGTCCACCACGCTGCCCCACTGCCAGACTAGCGAACTCTCAGATATGCACGTTGCCTCACGATGTATTCCTTCAACGTTAAAACGAGCGATAATTAACTATTTAATACGTATATAACTTCGAAAAGTCAGAAATGCGCGCTTTGGGATCGAATTTGAGACCTTTGTGTGGCTGTCCAACTGTCCCCCAGGAGGCTATCGCGAATGTGAGTTTGCGTCGTGAAAGGGTAACACCCTTTCACGCTTTAACTACTCGACCGATCAACTTGAAATTTCGCATACTTACACGTAGTTAGGAATACACAAAATATAGGGTGGCTGTCTTTCATAAAAAAGGCACTGTTACCGAAGGGTAGAAATTTATTGATAAAATCTACATTATAATTATAAGAATAGAAGCGAAAATGAGTTTGTTTGTTATCTTTTTACGCCTAAACCACTGAACCGATAAATCTGAAATTTTGCATATACATTGTCAGGTGTACAGAAACGGACATAGGCTACCTTTCATCCCGAAAAAAATTGAATTATATTATTACAAGCAGAGTACAACCCGAATTGATTGTCAAATTCTAAATTAACGCGAGCGAAGCCGCGGGCAAAAGCTAGTATTATATATTATAAACTAGTTAATAATATCGGTAGGTTCCGCTGCCCAAAGCTACAAGGTTGATAAATCCGCCATCTTGTCGAAACTACTTGTTAAAATGGTGACGACAATGGTTGCTATGAATATATGATTACCTATTCAATAAAGCATGAAAACTTTTCAGTTGTAAGAAATTAAATCAGCAACTAGAGAACGAATATATTATATCAATGAAGTGAGTAAACAATAACTGAAATTATATTAGTTTGAACGAACTTTATATTATGAAAGCCGTAACTTTTGTAATAAAAATTTTATTAGTCTTCATACATAGACTGATGTCTGTGCCTTCAAGGAGTGTAGGCAGAACTGTGTTATGTGTGAATGCGACTGCTGTGCGTGAAGTCTCGGGTTCGAATCCCGGGTCAGGCCAATAAAAAGTTATCGGATTTTTCTGTTAGGAAATCTCAATAGCAGCTCGGAATTAGGAAGTTGGCGGTGTTAGACATCCCCGTGCCTCGGAAAACAAGTTAAGCCGTTGCTCCTACACCTGATCCACTCCGGTCGTGTCGGATTATCGTCCCATCGGACTATGAGAGTGAGGGAACAGAGAGTACACTTGTTTTAGCGCACACACTTGTGCACTATAATATTTCCTGCACAGATGGCCAGTCTCCGTTAAGATTGATAATATTATAAATGCGATTGTGAGTTTGTTTGTTACGCTTTCACGCCTTAACTCCTCGGCCAATCATTTCGAAATTTCACATACCTACACGATGTCAGGGGAACAGTCTCGGATGCCTCGCGCTGAGGCGAAACACGTGTCAATGCATATTTTGTGCTCGAAGCGAAATACTGTAAGTTGGATTACGCCCGGGTCCTACGTCGTGGCTATTTCTTTTTTTTTATATCACTCAGGTGGCAAACAAGCATACGGCCCACCTGATGGTAAGTGGTCATCGTAGCCTATGGACGCCTCCAACACCAGAGGCATCACTTGCGCGTTGCCGACCCTTTAGGAAAGGAAATGGGAAGGAGAAGGAGCGTGAAGGCGGCAAGAGGGTGATTGGGCCTCCGGCACTCTCACTCACCGACCGAAACACAACAGTAGGAATACTGCTATTTCACGTCGATATTCTGTGAGAGGGTAGTCCTTCCCCGGTTGAGCTGGCCCATTCATGCTGAAATCAGCTAGGCTCTACTACTCAAAGTCCGTCGCTACCCAGAGGAGTTCGGTATTGTCAACCTTTTGTTCTTGCAATAGTTAGGGTCAGCAATCCGAGGGTACGTAGTGCGTTTCACTCTTTCCAATAATTTTATAACAATGGACTTTATTGTAAATTTTCTTCATAATTCTGTCTTAGGTGGACATGGTTAGGTAAAATATTAATACAAATAAACCAATTGAATATTTCAGGTGCTCTTGTTATTCTTGAGTGTTTGTCGAGCTTGCCTCTTGTATTGAATAGTAGGAACCTACATAGATGTAAACAAATAACACTTGAGCAACACTATTGAAATTTAAAGTGAAGTGTTTATTTTGATCAAAGTTGTGAAAATAACAAATCTAGGTAGGTACATACAACATATATATATAATATATTACGTATATACATACATGCAACGTATAACACAAAGGTGTGGTTACATAATGTAGCTCCAGGAGCTATAAGGTAGAGCTACGAAGATTCAACATCTTTACATTATATTGGTGCCAATTCTGTTGTCACAAAATTCTCTAAGCTTATCTAAAACTCACTAAAATTTAGTTTAGTCCTCTCAAATGATATTCCGTATTCTGAAATCGTTAAAAGCGACAGGACTAAAAAAAATTTTGTGATTTTTAGTTAAGTTTAGAGAATTTTGTGACAACAGAATTGGCACTACTGTCTTGTGTTTACACGAATGTACATACATACATACATAGATTCACGCCTGTTTCCCAGAGGGGTAGGCAGAGACTACGGATTTCCATTTGCTACGATCCTGACACACTTCTCTGGCTTCATTCACTTTCATCACATTCCTCATACACGCCCGTCGGTTCAAGGAGCTCTTAACCTGGCCTTTGTCCAGAACGCCTCCGATCTGGTCGAGAAACGTTCGCCTAGGTTTTCCTCTTGCGACTGTTCCATTCACACTAGCCTTATAAACTTTCTTAGTCAGTCTTTCCTCGTCCATTCTTTCTACATGTCCAAACCAGCTTAACATACCCTTTTCTATTCTTGTAACTATATCCACTTTCATGCCGCATCTCTCTCTAATCACACTATTTCTTATTCTATCTTTCAGAGTCACACCACATGCTTCTCAACGCTCTCATTTCTACAGCATTTATTCTGCTCTCATGCTTCTTTTGCCATACCCAACTTTCACTTCCATACATAAGTGTGGGCACTAATAGTCCTCTATGAACAGCCAAACGTGCCTTTTCGGATACATTTTGACTGTTCATAAAAGCGCGTAGGGCTCCATTCACTTTGTTGCCAGCAATCGTTCTCCTTTCAATATCTTCGTCATGTTTACCATCCCTTGTAAACAAAGTACCCAAATATAAAAACTCTTTCACTTGCTCCACTTTTTCTCCATCAATCATAATATTACACATCGTCACACACTCTTCCTTTTCAAATACCATTACTTTCGTCTTGCTTACATTTATTTTCATTCCTTTACTCTCAAAAGCACCATGCATAATAGTTACCATCACCTGCAACTCTTCCGCCGATGACGCAAGTATTACTTGGTCATCGGCATAAAGAAGACATTTGACAAGTAACTCATTCATTCTTAATCCCCATTCACAATCTTTTAAATCTTTCAAACAATTGTCCATGTATAGGTTAAACAGCCAAGGTGACGCTACACATCCTTGTCTAACACCTTTATCGATGCTAAACCACTCTGTGTAGGTCCCATTTATCCTAACACAAGCTCTGGAATCATCATAAAGAGATTTCAGAGCTCGCGTGAGGTTGCTATTCACTCCATACATGGACAATGCCGACCAAAGTTCATTCCTCACCACTTTATCATAAGCCTTTTCCAGATCCACGAATGCGCAATAGACCTTTTGACCTTTGGCCAAAACTTTTTCGGCTATGCTCCGTAAGGAAAAGACCTGATCCGTACATCCCATACCCTTTCGAAATCCCGTTTGTGCATCCCATATTTTCTTGTCGGTTACTTTCACAATCCTTTCAATTAACACTTTTGCATACAATTTACCGACGACGCTGAGCAAGCTAATGCCTCTATAGCTTTTGCACTCTTGCTGTGTGCCTTTTCCCTTGTATAAAGGTACTATGACGGCCTTGCACCAATCACTTGGTACACGGCCGGTATTCCAGCACAAGTTAAAAAGGCGGCACAACTGAGTTGCTATAAGACCCTGTCCAGCTGTCAGCATTTCGACTGTAATCCTATTATACCCACCAGCCTTTCCTGATTTCATGCTTTTCAATGCTTTCATTATTTCATCCATACTAATAGGGCTTTCATCACTACTATCATTATCATTCATTTCGAAACTTTGCCCTTGCCATTCCTCTCTTTCAAATAAACTTTCAAAATATTCCTTCCATCTCTTCAGTACGCTCTTTTCTTCATTCAGTAAACTTCCATTCTTATCTCTGATTGATTTCAGCTCTGTGGTTACGGTTTTACCTCGAACCGAGCGAATGGATTTCCAGAAGAACTTCGCGTTGGTCCGGAAATCTTCAGATAATCTTCTATCAAACTCGTCTTTCAATTCCTCTTTTCTCCTTTTAATTACATCTTTCACTACCTTATTCATTCTTATAAACTTATTCCTAACTTCATTCACATCCTCATTCGTTGCTTCTTGCATTCTTTCATTGGCTCTGACAGATAGCCAGTCCAACCATGCCTGCTTCTTCTCACGTACTACCCCTTGCACATCTTTATACCACCACGCATTCTTCGATTTTATAACTTTCCTCTTCTTGCTCAGACCGCATACTTCTGACGCTACAACAACCACTTCATGCTTAAACGACTGCCATAATTCTTCTATATCATCAGTGTCACAAAATCTTTCAAATTTTTTCCTCAATTGATTTTTATACTCGTCTTTCAATACTTCATCTTGCAAATTTTCTACTTTTATTCGTTCTTGGACACTTGTTCGGGTAGGTATACGGTGTCGCCATCCTTTGAAGAGGCCACGTATCCGGCTCATAATCAAAAAATGGTCGGTATGGACACCAATACCTCTATATACCCGAGTGTCTAGGACATTCTTTCTCAATCTTTCATCCACTACAACAAAGTCAATCATACTACTTCTTACATTCTTTGCTTCTCTTGTATACTGGTGGATTCTTTTGTGGGCAAACATAGTGTTTGTCACACAGAGATTCCACTCCAAACATAGCTCAAGCAACCTTTTTCCATTCTCATTCACGCTTTCGTCCCCATACTTGCCTAAAACCCTTTCGTATCCTTCACGCTTTACTCCCACCCAACCATTCAAATCCCCTAACATTATCAACCTCTCGTGTTCCTTGCATTTCCTCAAGACATCTCTTAAACACTCCCAAAAATCTTCTCTTTCTTTACGTGCACTGTGAGACATACCCGTTGCTATGTTTACGGGTGCATAGACCCCTACCATAAACACACGAGTAATCCCTACTTTCATTCTCATCCATAGTAACCTAGCATTCACATATTCGAATTCTTTTACACACTCATTCATTCTAGCAGACAGAATAACACCAACTCCCTGACAGGCTCTGGTATTGCTAGGCACGCCGGACCAATACGCCGTGTAGGGTCCATGCCTAGTGGTGTTACAGCCTTTCCTTTTCGTCTCATTCACGCACAGAACATCAATCTTTCTCTCATTCATCATCTGACATACTTCATTCAATTTTTCATCCATCCCTCCTCCAACATTCAATGTAGCAAAACGGCTTTCCGTAGGCCACTTTTCGCCCTCGCGAGAAACGAGACGTGACGGGTGGCGGACCGCGTTGCCGCCATGCGGATTATTAATAAAATCAAAGTCCATATGCGTTCCCACGATTGTTAGGGAAAATACTGTCCACCTCCGCAGAGCCCTTTACAGAGGTAAGGTGGATCCATCCTGTGCCCTGTGACCACCAACACAGGCACCATGTTATTCATTGAAATTAAACTACATAATATATAAACTAACTAGCTGTCCCGACAGACGTTGTCCTGTACAAAAGAGAAAAAAAAACATATCTAAACCATCCTCGAATCCACTTGAACACACACAAAAAGTTTTATTCAAATCGGTCCAGCCGTTTAGGAGTTCACTGTCAACACACGTACAGAAGAATTATATATATAAAGATAAGCACATACCATGATACTTTGAGCTCATTCTGCGTAAATAGAAACACCAATAATTAAATTATGTTCGGGTACTTTGAAATAACTACACTGGAACATTGAGACAACTACCACCTTAGTCTCCCTGTGACCATGGCTGCTGGAAAGCAACCGAAACGCCGGAAAAAGTGTAAACATAAATATAAATAGTTTCAATAATTTAATTAGGTACCTAGCTTAAAAATTGGTTAAGTTTAATATTAGGTAGTACCTAGTAGTGTAACAGTTTCTAAATTATGTAATAAAGTGTCAAATAAACAACGCGATAAAATCCGTATACCTATAGTAGATTGTTTATATTATTTTTACAAAAATATAGAATTTCCTTTTGATCAACTAATCAATATCAGCATATCTATTCTATTCGATACGTAAACAACACCAACTGACCCGGTGGACCTTTGTGCACCCGAAAATGACCAGGCGCAATTATAGATAAAAAGTAATCTAATGAGATTGTTTCGATGTTTATATAATAATCTATACATATAATAAAACTGTAAATATCACGTGTCTGTACATTTTAGAATTTTGCTCAGAATAAACTAAACACATTTTAATCATTTTTAAAAAAGTCTGTCTGTCTGTTTGTTTGTTCTCGCATCACGCCTGAAGTACAAAGTTAATACGATAGATTCAGTAAGAACACTATTAAGAATATCCTCAAGTAACATTTAGTCTTTATTTCATTAAAATCGGTTTTCTCTATCAAAAGTTATGAGCATTTGAAGTTAAATTAAATTTTAATGTAGGCGATGTGATCGTACTGTACTAGATCCGCCGTAATGGCTTACAAATAAGGTTGAGATTTGCTTAAATTTAAGTTCATAGATTGTGATTACAGATCAGGATCGTATATAGAAAGCCAATAATACGGATAGAATATAAATTTCTTAATTTTTGTTATAATAATAAATAATAATTAATTCTAAGACAATGTTGAATGTTTACTAATTGACAATGACATCTCTAATTTGTTAGTAATAGGTGTTTAGTACTAGACCCGACGTAATGATTTATACATATCACGATAGATGGCACTGTGCAAATGACGTCATTTTTTAAAAAGCGATATTAAGGTTTTCCGCCGTTGTATGACATGCTGGCTTTCAACAACCACTCTTTGTTCTAGATATAATGTAATTAAATGTTGTAATCCGATTTTCTAAAATTTGTTTATTATAACTTTTTTTATTTACAACTATTGACTGATTAATACAAAACCGAGTCGGTATATGGAGATAATAATCGCTTCGATTTTGGTATTTTTTGGGCAATAGGAATATAAAACTCTAAATTTCACGTGACTGTACATTTTAGAATATTGCGAAATAAATGAATTAAGGGGACTCAGAATAATTGACTGAACACATTTCAATCATTTTAGAAAAATCTGTCTGTCTGTTTGTTTGTTACTTCATCACGCCTAAAGTACAAAGTTAATACGATAGACTCAGTAAGAACACTATAGAGAATATTCTCGGGTAACATTTAATCTTTATTTCATTAAAATCGGTTCCTTCCTTCCTTCTCAGGCCGTCAAAGTAGAGACCTCAACATCGCCTCGGCTACTATGAGGGCGGTGTGGAGGCCACTGCTCTTAGATCACACGACTGCTTACCATCAGGTGGGGTGTGTTCATTTTGACGAGCAAAATAAAAAAAAAAATTAAAAAAAAAATAGGAGACGGTACTTTTCAGCAGCGAGCAGAAAATTAGGTAATTTTATCAGATAGTTTATGTTGTATGGTTCCATCGTTGCAAATTTTAATTTCATCAGTATATGGGTCACCTACAGATACAATAAATCAGACAGCTGCATGGCTATCGGGCACGCCACGATCGTGGCGGTAAGTCCCGTGTTTGAGGAGTGGCTGGAAAGGCGGCATGGCGCCCTCATCTTCCGGCTGACACAGGTAATGACTGGCCACGGTTGTTTTGGCCAGTTCCTGTGTCGTATACGCCGGCAAGAGACGCCGAGTTGTCACCACTGCGGTGACTGCCGCGACGTTGTTGAGGACACGGCGCTGCACACTTTGGCGGTTTGCCCTGCCTGGGCATCGCAGCGCCGTGAGTTGGTCGCGGCAGTCGGATTTGTTGCCCTCTCGCTCCCGGCCGTAGTTCAGTCTATGGTCCGGAGCGAGAAGTCATGGAATGCCGTCGCCTCACCGAGGAAGTGATTTCCATCAAGGAGGCGGCGGAGCGGGCGAGGGAGTGTTTAAACCCTCTCCCCAACCGCAGAGCCAGGCGCCGGAGGGCGCAAGACGACCTCCAGCCACCCTGAGGTCTGACCTGGGGGTGGCGGGCTTTGTGGGCCTGCCCGCCATCCGTTCAGCACCAGGTCCGAGAGGCGGCGTGCGTGTTCCCACGCGCGCCTCTGTGTCGTGTCCGTCTCCCCTCTAGGGGGGGGGGGGGGACATTAAGGATTTCTTTTAGTGGTGACCTTCGGGTAGGTCTTTTCGTATAGTGGCCTGCTGTTTCATAATATATAGCCCAAGTACATAGCCAATACATAGAACAAGTAAAAAAAAAAAGCTGCAATATACAATTTTGGCGCCTCGAAACGACCAAGCAACAGCTATTAATTCTGAGATGATGAGACAATAAATAAAGCGCAAGGTCAGAGATTACACGTTGCAGGTGTAGATCTCAGTACGGGCTGTTTTACTCATGACTCATGGCCAACTCTATGTCGCATTGTCTCGCGTTAGCAATCCCCAAAATATGTATGTGTACGTCCCCAATGGTTCCACATCTAACATCGTTTACACAGAAGTTCTGTCCTAAAACATATAACATTTTATACAAATTTTCACGCGGACGAAGTCGCGGGCACAGCTAGTTATCTAAATAAAATGTTTGAAAATGTCATAAAATTCTAACTAATACGTACTATAAATGCGAATACATATATGTTTGTTTGTTACACTTTCACGCCTTAACTACTCGACCGATCATCATGAAATTTCGCATACACGTTGTCAGGGATGTAGAAAAGGACGTAGGGTACCTTTATCCATATATCAATGCTTTATCCAGAAAAAGTACTGTTGCTAACCTACCCTACATTTATGCGAGCGAAGCCACGGACGAATTCGAACTAGATTTACTACACTACTACTACAACTAAGTAGGTACGTATAAGCCTTCACCTTTTGACCGCCACAGCATAAAAGTAGCGTCGTGCCTCCTACGTCAGGCGATGATTAATGTAGTTTTAAATAATAGGTAAAAGGAACACAACAAACATAATTATTTTTTTATATTTATTTTGAACTGTAAATTAGTCGTATTTTCGACGTGCCATGCCGTCGGGGACGTCGTGAGCACGGTTTAATTTGACGCGAATGGACGTCCGTGGCGGTCAAAAGGTTAAAACCTAAATGTAGAATCATGTGTGTAATTACCCCTTTATTGATACCTACATAGGCATGATACATAAAGGTCGAATTAGTAGCTACAGCCGTTTTAAAAAGTCCAATAGAGTCAACACGGTTTCCAATTACATTCATATCTTACGCACAAGAGCTAGCTCTTCTATCTGATCTACCCCGCTTTCATTCACTCATTCCCTCTTCACCAAGACTGATATTTCAAAGAACTGAATGACTAGATGTAGTTCAATGTATTGATTTCAAATTATGAAGTTAGATTGTATTTTCTTTACACAGAAACTCCATATTTCATGGGCTTTACTGTAAGCAAAATAAAGCCCTGTTTCTGTTTTAAGGTCCCTGATTTAGCTCCAAAACTTTTCGGGAACTGAACAAACAATTGAAAGGAAGAATGAAACATTTATTGCTCAAGACAGTGAGATAGAATAGACATGAAAACGAATTATAGGTACAATAAGAACTTATCAACCTACCTAAGTACCTAGTATTACCTAAGCTGAAACAAATTAATAAAAAATTTTTTTTTTTGTTTTTTTTATTTTGCTCGTCAAAGTGACCACACTCCACCTGATGGTAAGCAGTCGTGTGGTCTAAGAGCAGTGGCCTCCACATCGCCCCCACAGTAGCCGAGGCGATGTTGAGGTTTCTACTTTGACGGCCTGAGAAGATGCTTTTTCACGCCCCGCTTAAAGAACCCAGGATTGAAGGAAGAAGGAAACACGTGCCTTGGCAGAGAATTCCATGCCTTGGTCGTTCGGCAGAGTATACAATCTAACTTCAGATCGAATGATCAGTACTACTATTAAATCAATAGATTATTGTCTTACGATTACGCAAATATTATTAATTGAAATTAAACTACTATATACGTATTTTATCGCGTTGTTTATTTAACACTTTTACGTTTCGATCGCTTTTCAGCAGCCATGTTCAAGGGGAGACTAAGTTGTTGGTTGTCTCAATCATCATCATCTTAATCTCCTCGTGAACGTGGCTGCTGGCAAGCAACCGAAACGTAGGGAAAAGTGTTAACTTAAATCTAAATAGTTTTAATAAGTTAAATAGCTAAAATAGTAGTAAACTTTAAAAGCAATAGTGTAATAGTTTCAAAATTCTAACAAATTTTATATCTAAATGCATATGGGAGATATTTTTCTTTTTATACCACTAAGGTGGCAAACAAGCATACGGCCCACCTGATGATAAGTGTTCACCGTAGCCTATGGACGCCTGCAACACCAGAGGCATCACTTGCGCGTTGCCGACCCTTTAGGAAAGGAAGTGGGAAGGAGAAGGAGCGGGAAGGGGGAGAGGGTGATTGGGCCTCCGGCTACGCTTTCTCGCCTTAACTACTCGAACGATCATCATGAAAATTCGCATATACTTTGTCAGGGATACATAAAAGGATATAGGGTAACTTTCATCCAGGAAAAAAAACTGTTGCCGAGGGATAGAAATTTATTGACATCACAGGCCTCTTCTCAGTGTGGGAAGGGTTAAGCCATACCACTGGACCAGTGCGGGTTGGCAGGCTTCACATATTTTTGACAACATTATTTAGAATTCTTTGACATGCAGGTTTCCTCATGATGTGAAGAAGAGAAGAGGCTTGTGCCCAGCAATGGGACAGTTTAATACAGGGCTGATATTATAATTATATTATTTAACTTACATCAACGCGATAGAAGCCGCAGGCAAAATTTAGTTATGTAATAATAATAATGACCACCAGACCGACTTTCGGTCACGGCGGCCAGTCTTAACGGAGACTGGCCATCTGTGCAGGAGATATTATAGTGCACATGTGTGTGCGCAAACACAAGTGTACTCTCTGTTCCTTAACTCTCATAATCCGATGGGACGGTAATCCGACAGGACCGGAGAGAGATCAGGCGCAGGACCAACGGCTTTACGTGCTTTTCGAGGCACGGCAGTGTCTTACACCGGCAACTTCCTAACTCCGGGCTGCTATTGAGATTTCTTAACAAAAAATCCCAATAAATTTTTCTTGAACCTGAGACCTCATGCACAGCAGTCGCATTCACTACCGCTGCACTACGGAGGCAGTTAGTTAGTGTAGTAAATAGTAATAATATTCTATCACATAAACACAACATCATCTAGCCCAAACTAAGCAGTGCTTGTACTATGGGTACTATATACCATATACTGTACCCATTCACTAACCTACCTACCTTTTATAGAGCTGGTTCTCATTGGCTTGGGCCGACATTTCTATTATATATATATTTGTTACAGTAACTATTTACTTTACCTCAATCAGATAAAGTTTGGCGATGACATATTACCAGACATTTTATCAAGATTTGATTTTACGAAAGTGTCATAATTTCATTTTACTTCGCGCTGTATGTGAATAGCACACAACAACTGTGTCGACAGCAAAAGATCGACTTACGTATTTACGATACATGTTTTGCTACGACCTAAATAATAAAAGTTTCTTTGAACAAGCATTTTCAATCAATTCTATCACATACACACAACACCATCTAGTCCAAACTAAGCAGAGCTTGTACTATAGGTACTAGACAATGGATAAACATATATATATACTTTTTTTTGTAAATACATACATATTATACATAGAAACACCCAGACCACGATAAACATCCATAAATATAATATAAAAATAAAACGAACCGCCAAAGGAGATAAAATACGTTTATTTCTTAAAATTTGTCAATATATCATACGCGCGTCATTACAACCATTATCCTTTACTCTTGTATGCGTGGTCTTATCTCATATAAACAACAATGATAACGTACGCTACATACATCGTTTAGACAAGAAATAATTAAGCATTAAATGCCTTATATTATATGCCTTATCTTAAAATTATAAACTAAAGTCCTTCTTAGACTTGTGTTTTTTTGCTACCCGAATACTAACTTTAATACGGTATCCGTAAGATATGCTTTTGAATGTCGGCATCCTTGTGACGTCATGCGAGCCCGTCCTTATTGGACACCATTGCGACGTTTACAGCACACTAATGCACATTTGGGCGTAATTATTGCATACATACATACTAGTCCTTGCAATTCAAAAGGCCACTTTTGTAGTAAATAATAATAAATATATTATAAGCTCAAATATATGTAAGTTATCAAAACTATTAAATAATTTTGATGAGATTTTTTAAGTTGCATACTGACAACGAACAAAAGACCTTTTATATAATTTGTTGTGGTCAGACAAAGTCAGTTGTTTACTTGGGAATTATGAGGGTAGAATAGTTACTAAACGGTTAACCGAAAACAAATTTGAGATTTAAAAATAGAATTTTCGAATTCGGTTTGTTTTTTGCTATGATGTTCAGTCTCTACCTATTTTTAATTCTTATATAGATTTTTTTAATTAAAAGCTGTGCGTGTAATGAGGGTAGACCATAATAATTTTTGAAATTATAATTAATTGGTGTTCGTTTATTTTAACACACGAATGTTAGAATCATACTCACACAGCAAAGACACACACTTTTGAATTGCAAGAAATACAATAATACACTACATTGTACTAGGGGTTACGACTTCGTAGTATAAGAATACAAGAATATCAAGTATACATACTAGCACAAGTAGAAACACGACATAATAAATTGGTATTAGGAATCAAGGCCTAGTTCCCAATATACTAGTTAAAAACTGTCATTTTTCTGTATGCTGTTATGTTAATATTTATTTAGAAGCATTTGCCGTTGGGTAGTAGATTGCTCCTTGTTGTGAGAAGTGTGCAAATTAAACCAATAAGGATTGTCTCGATTTTCTCTATGTTTCAACTTACAATTTCGTCTGAACGGAGCGAGACATGTTTCATCGTCTGACTAACTTCATTTAAATAGCACAACATATTTGAAATTGCATTTGACCAAACCAAATTAATAAATAAACAAAAGGAATAATTACTTTTCAAACAAAATAAAATTAACTGCACAGGTTCTTTTGGTCGGTCTAAAATACCATATCACTATACATAATGTACTCGTCGACAACCAAACTGGTTGTTGGTTGTATGTGGTTTGTAACCACTGACAAGTACCCACTGTTAGGCCTCGGGTAGCAACTGATTGCTTTAGACGTTCGCGCATTTGGCAGAAAACAATCTATTAAAAATAAAAATAATTGAATTCAAAAATATAATTGAATTTACAATTGACTACAATAAAAAAAGAAACACATGTACTTTATATTAAAAAAAAACTAAATTTCACTGTGATACTTTTTGCTGATTTATGTAAAGATTAAGTCATCCAAATGCGCGAACATCTAAAACTCATTTTTCTATACATTTTTTTTACAATTACCCTCTATAATGTTCAATATTCGTACACCGCCACAATGGCGGCCAACAAAATATTGTATGCATTGCTCAGAGTTTTATTGTTTAATGTCATACTGAATGACGTGTCAATTTAAATATTAAGACTTGAGAAATATATCGAAATTCGATAAATATGATATCGACAATATATTGTCAGTTTTATCGACTTACTCGATAGTCGATAGTTTAATTCTAATAAGTCAGTGTTAAAATATAAAACTCATTTACAACACGTTTCCAACGAAACCTAGGTGTCGTCGAAACTCGACGTATTGGTAGAAGAAGGAGCACGTAAGAGAAAATACAAATTTGTTCCGTACGGTAAGCCTCTCGCTAAACAATTACATTTCACATATATATGCATATATTAAATGCTAAATTATAATTAAACGTAGAACTTTTTGCGATCTTTACACTATCTATAATATTAATAACATATTACAATCTACTAGTGAATATAACTTTACATATTCAATAACTATATTATTAATTATTTATAATAATTATGTTTATACACCTAAACCGAGGGAGAAATTATTTTTAAGAGGAAAAGAAATGAAAATTGTTCATTCTAAGCTAAATCACAAGGTAAAAGTAGGTACATTTGCCGGCTTAACGAAAGTGTCTTTAATTTATATTATATACGTGATATATATATATCACTATTATATCTTATAATACCGTAGAATCGAGTTATATATTGTTATAAATATATTTTTGAGTGTATATGAACAAATAAAGCGAAACATCGACTGTTTTTGTGTACGTCACATGCATATATTTACATAATATACATATGTTAACTGTAGAAAATTCGTACTAGTATTTTTTTTATTGTTTTAGTGAGGTGCAACGAGCCGCTCTAAGAAAATATCCAAAATTTGTGTATATTCGAGTATTATCAATTATCCCTGATAGAGTTTAAAGATAACATGTACATATTTGACTATTTATATAAATAGAAAGGGTCAATTTGAGACATCATTCTCTGACCCGAATACAAATTATGTTTGGGCCATGGACGCTAAATATTATATCTTGAGAATTACCGTGACACATAGATTATTAGTCCCCCTGCTGATAGCACAGACCCCATTAAAAACCTCTACTCGTTACAAGCATTACCTTTATTTAATCTGACCCATACCAATACTTAATTCTATTATATATTTCCCACAAGTGACATTAGATTAAGTCCCACAAATTGATGCACTAATTACCCAGAAAGTATTTTAGAAAGAATATTTTCCTATTTAAAATTTAATTTTAGTACAATTGATTATCTAATGTGTTCCGAATCGTTGCACCTGATTTTAAATTCACTATAATTTCACAACAATTTATATCATGTCGCTATGTGTATATCTTCACGCTATTTGACCATACAGTATGAGCACACTAAGTACTTCGGTCTCGTTTAATGATGTGCTGCTAAGCTGCTCGTGCCGAATGGCTAAATAGCGATATTGTATAAATGTCCATCAATCTTTCAATACTATATGCATACGATACATGTAGAATACTGCCTCTATTTGAACGCGGTCAGGTATTAGATGAGACACAGTTGAATATTTATATTATACACAGACATTTAACGATATACGGCCGTCATAAGAGTCTTCTTTCTTCTCCTTAGCCTTTATTATTCCCGAGTCACTCGGGGTAGGCTTTCTAGTCTAATCGGATTTGACTGGATATTTTTACACGGAGCGACTGCCATCTGACCTCCGCAACCCGAAGGCTAACGATACCCTAAGGCTAGACTAGTGTCAGGATATATTAGAGGGCACTGACTTCCCAATAACGACTGTCATAGATGTTCATGGCAGCCGGGACCGACGGCTTAACGTGCTCTCCGAGGCACGGAGCAGGCGCTAACCGTCAATCAATAAGTTATAAGATTATATCATAACAATATGAGTCTTGTAAATAAACTGTCTCACTGCTCGATAATGGGCCTTTTCGCATTATGAGAATGTATATATCTTTAAATCTTTAAAAGAGTCCACACTAGGAATAATTTCTGTCACGAGGAATACAGATAGGTAGCTCAAAATATCCTGATATATAAATACGAATACTTTAATTGTTTAAAATTGCAGTAAATATAGTCATTTTGGAAAATTCAATAATAAATACCTGATAATAATTATGACAACTTATATGTTTGGCTGTAAAGTTCATAAGGTCAATTGTTGTAATAGTTAGTTCACAATAGAGTTCTGATTTTATCAAAATGTGAACTGATATGAAATTTATGTTTAGATGTGATGTTAATTTTCATTTTGGATAATATCTTTTGTGATACTATATTTTGAACAGTTTTTTACAAGAATTGGGTATTAAATTACATTCAAAATGACGTCCGTATATGTTTTGAAGTATATTTTTCCTAGTTAATAAGTACAATGTATCTACAAGTATCGTAGGCAACAATAAGAATATCGTACCTATATATTGGTTATTAAATAGTCTTATATGAGTCGAACTGTTCAAGACGTTAAGCGGTTAAATTTCTTATATTAACCCTGGGTTATGCTTGCGATGATACCTTGAACATTGTCAATAAAGGTCAAATATAAGTATTAAAATTGGGAATTAAATAAATGTCAATCAATGTTATAAAATTATAATCCAACATAACTATTATTTAGTTAACTAGATGGTATTTTATAGTTTAGTTTGGATTTCGAATACATACCTGACAATATTTATTTACTAAATAGTAAAATGTTACTAAGCCAAACTATTGATTAACTGACTATTTCAAAGGGTCAAGAATTTAGTAAAATTTTTTGAATGCGCGAATATGGTATTTATTACGAAATATGACCAATCCAGAAAGTATTATTTTCATTATTATATATATTTCAGCCATAACAATATATTTTAATGATATAATTAGCTGTCCCGACAGACGTTGTCCTGTACATACGAGAAAAAAAGAAAAACTAATCTAAACCATTCTCGAATCCACTTGAACACACACAAAAAATTTCATCAAAATTCAGTTCAGGAGAAGTTTAATTACAAACACACGCACAGAACATTTATATATATAAAGATTAGTATAATAACGTCTGATCGTCAATTATCGGAGAAGATACAACATGTTCGCTTATTCATTACACACTCTATTGACGATGTAATGTTTGACTCGAATTATGTGCCTGCCGAGAAATCAAACTCTCGTTGAAGCAGAATCTGACAAGTTATTTTATCCCTCGCACGGAATAAAAAAGTATTTACATTTCATTGTTCCGAATGTGAGTGATTATTGTGTCGCTTATTTCAAATATTGTAACGTGTCTCAGCATTTAAAAGCAGTTGAATTTTCTATAAACGACTGTGTAGCTTAGATATACAAAACCTTCATTGACAATCTTCAAACGAATAGATACAATAATTCAAATATTTGTTTAAACTATTGAACTTTCACTACCATTTCACTCGCATTAGATAACAATGCCAGCCTCAGAAATATTCTTTATTTAATCTCGAGATTCAAGACCTAAAGTTTTTACAGGAAAAAATTGTTACTTAAAGTATATGCATTATTATAGACACCCAATCATATTTATTATACTTAAGTATGGCAATACTTGTTCTCGAATATTTTCGAAGCTGGCAACATAGTGCCACGTGCGTCGTATAAAACACAAACAAATGTATCGTCACACCGGACGAGTAAGCTCCACACCCAACTCGAACATACTCAGTATAATCAACGTCTTGTTTGTCTGTGAAGGCTAACCTCGATAACTGCTAAGCCCATATCATATTTTACAAAACAGGACTTGTATTATATACCGACGAAATTACTTGATAAAATAAAAAAATAATTCATACGCTTCAGTATTTCGTTCTTATTAATTATCAGAATATATTACAGTTATAATTTTAAAGAAACGATGTAAAATCGCCGGTGTAAACATGTCCTTAGAAAATTCAGGCATTCAACATATAAAGACCCATCTAGAATCTGCTTTACAAAGGTCGGGTAAGATGCCCGATATAATGAACAATTTTATTTCAAGCTTCGATATTCAATCGTAGTATAATATAGCTATATAAACACTGCCGATATTCGAAACAACTTTTCTCTCATCCTTACTTTGAGTAGGGTTAGGTATCAAGAGTCGAAGATCTCCTCTTCACTGATTAAAAGCTATTAATGATCTTTAAACTTCACATTACATTACATCACACTACCGTCCTGAAGCAACAGTCAAAGTTATCGAGAATGCTATCGAGAATGTTAAGTTTGCAACACTAAAACACCACTGGCGGGAAAAAATTTCTCTCGAAAAGTTTTCTCTCTGTTACGTTGGTAATTTTTGTTCAATCGATTTGAAATTCGAACTAATCGACTCATGTAGTACTTATATAGACATATTATACTCAACACAGTTTAAATGGCGGGTGTTTAGTTCTCAATACAGGTCTAATGCAAAGCGTTATAATAAAAAATATACGGCGAAAACGTTTCCATCGTACCAGATAATCGTCCTTCACCTTAAAGCTCGTTTGACGCCTTACTAAAGTAACGTTTATAACTTATAATAGCACTTAACACTCAAACACTAAGACTAACACTGTCTTGTCCAATTGTTCATGTATCACTATTATTGCTATGTCCTTTCGTTTCGACCGATGACGTCAAGAATTACCTAGTAAAATATGTACTAAACAATTCTTGTGAACCGATCAGATTTTGTTTAGAAGATTTCTGCTCGATATTTTAGGTTGTAATGTTAGGAATATTTATTGCATACTTGCATGTATCCTTGCATACTTGCACTCGTATACTTGCATACGTTTTCACCGGCCTGTAGAGTATACTGTACTGTATCAGTAAGCTTTGTATCAACAATATTGGTTTGGTTATAAATTACATATTATTTTAATAGATGTCATATACCTCGTTCGATTGAAAATCCGACACATGCGTATTGGATTTTCACACAAGTTTAATTCTAAATCCAGTGTTTACTTTTCATGGTGACTGTGTTATGGTCACATATACACAGATGTAAATGATAAAGGATTTACAACGGGATCTGGGATCTAGAACTGACATTATATTAAAAGTTAGGCTCGGTCTACAAGTCCAGCGAAAACGGCACATCGTGTATAGAATGAAAAGATGATGTCACAAAGTTTAGCTAGAGTGGTATATGCAAAATCTGATCGGTAGGATCGGTCTTACATGCGGCTGCAGAGAGTGGCCGACGTGCGCGTGGCGCTCGGCGCGGAGGGGCCGCGGGGGGGACGCGGCGGGCCCAAGATGGTGGGGCGACGGCGCGGGGCGGGGCGGCGCCGCGCGAGCCGCGGGGGAGGGGCCGCCGGCCCGGCGCAAGAGGCGGCGCCTGCGGGCGCGGGGCGGGGCGCGGCGGTCGCGACGACCGCGGGGTGCGGCGCGCGTCAATATGCGCGGCGCTCTTCCAGCTCCGACATCTGCAACACACGCAACTGTTCGGATTACGAGTTAGTTCGCTACCAGAACACAGACTACTCGTGCAGCTCTGCCGTTGAAGACATGTTCAACGGCAGAGCTGCACGAGTAAAGCATGACATCAACAAAGTGTGGATCTTTATCCCGTAAACGATCCTGTGTATTATAAAAATGCTTATGCATATTGTTCGATAGATGGTGCTGCTATCAGCACCATCTATCGAACAATATGCATAAGTATAACACTATCGAGAGGCATGATATCCACAAACTGCGGGTCTTTATTCAGTATGCTAACTAGTCTATCGAAATAAACTTTTTAATGTTTAAAACGCTATCCACACCATCTATCGAACAATTGTAAAATCTATACGATCATAAAGCATTTTATTATGTACACAATTCTGTCCTAATTAGCGTTGAAAAAAGCAGGAAAAAATCCCGTTTCTTTCCAATTCCGTTGTTTTTTTCAATGTTTCATTCGAAAGTTTCAAGAAAATTTGCCAGCATATATTTCATGTTTTTTCCAATAAAACCGAAAAAAGACGAAAATATTGAAAGAAACGGGAAACTTTTCATGGTTTTTTTTCAAATCTGTACTTACTATAAGTACGGGACTTTACTTAGGATATTCTATGCTTTAACTCTTTCCATAATAATACCTACGTACCGATAAAATGTAGGGTAGAATGAAAAGATCTTGTTTTTTTTTTTCAACTTTTCAAAACATCAAGTGAAACATTCGAAAGAATCCTGTTTCTTTCCAAAGGATTCTTCTGTTAATTTTTCTTTGTAACATGCTAAAAAAACGGAAAAAAACCACAATTTGTTTTTTCGTGAAAAAAACAAATTGTTATTTTCGGCATTTTCAACTCTAGTTCTGATACAGGATACAGAACAGTAAATCAAACTGCATTTAAATCTCGTCTTACTGTAAAAGTCGTTTCAAGTCTGGACTAGTGGGTACCTACCTACCACATGTTTTTGTCCTGTGTGGGGATGAACCCAAAGCATTTGGGGCAGTGGTAGCGACAAGCAGATCAGTTAACCCGTTACGCCGTCCGTCACGTTTATCGTCGGTTTGTTTTTGCATACATTGCATTTTGATTAGTTTACATTACGTGCGCTTCTAGATAATATATGGAAGGATATACTGTCGAATGTAGAATGCATGTGGGTTTGCGTCGACAGCTATGACAACGCACAGTGCTGGGTGTAGTGGCAGTAGCGTCTTGTAGTGTAGTAGGTATAAAAAAGCAGTCGCTTGACTACTTAAGAAAAAGATTATTCATAGTGACCATCCGACTAAGTAGTGGTAATGGTTAGGTTAGTCAGATGGTCACTATGAATAATAATCTGTTGCAAATAAATCTGTATTAATTAATGAAAGTCTAGCAGTCTAGAGACCGGTTCCTACATTCAAGAAACGATCCGCATTGTCAACAGACATTTAGACAGTTTATACTGTGACATTTTCTATGGAAATGATACATACATACATACATAGATTCACGCCTGTTTCCCAGAGGGGTAGGCAGAGATTTCCATTTGCTACGATCCTGACACACTTCTCTGGCTTCATTCACTTTCTTCAAATTCCTCATACACGCCCAAAAAAATATGAAAATGATGTCAGGATTTAACTGCCTGTAGCTAAAATGACTCTTGTTGGTATAGAAACTGGGCGTAGGACTGCTAGGAGGCTATTGGCAACTTATTATAAGTACTTACATTGGTATGTCGGGGGCGCTTGTGCGGCGGGTCGTCAGGCGCCTCCTCGATGACGAGCTCGCCGCCCACCGCGCCGCAGTCGTCGCCGCCCGACCCGCCCGACCCGCCGTAACCACCGCTGTCAACACAACACATACATTAATATATTATGTTCCCCAAAATATACACGATGGAACAGATGTAAGTTTATTCCACCATGTATATCTGATAAATATACAGAGCGGTACACCGAATGGAATGAGCTGAATACAACGACGAATAAACAGTGTGGTATATGCCGACATCCGCAAATTATGTATATAATGAAATATGCCACATAATATTAACGATATATAGGGTATAATACGTTGCACAACATCGACGTAGTTATAGAGTGGAATACGTTATAGTATCATCGAATATACAGGATGGACTACGTCCAATAACATCAACGAGTATGCAGTGGCATATAGCGACATCGGCAAATATACAGCATGAAATACGCGAGATAATATCACCGAATATACAGAATGGACTACGTCGAATAACATCGACGAGTATGCAGTGGCATATAGCGACATCGGCAAATATACAGCATGAAATACGCGACATAATATCACCGAATATACAGGATGAAATACGTCGAATAACATCGACAAATATACATTATGTAATATGCCGAACAACATTTACAAAATTGTACACAGAATCTTATTGATGAATATACGAGTATATAGTGGAATACACCGAATTACATCAAATAATATAAACGGTGGGACAAACGTACGGCGACGAGTATACAAACTGGATTACGCTTATTATCATCGACAAATATAAGTAATGGAATATGCTGACATGGGCTAATATACTAGAAGGAATACGTTGAATAACACCAATGAATATACAGGATAGCATACTCTGAATAACATCGACAAATATGCCAAGTAAATACAACAAACAACGTCGATTAATACACAAGTTGAAATATGCCGACTGATATCGACAAATCGACGTCAATGGCTGGTTTTACTGTTTGACTTTGAAAAGATCACCATGCCAGCAAAGTAAAATTAAATAAAAAAAGAATCTACTTGTGATGATTTTGGAAATTTTTAAAAATCTTGACCCATCCCTAAAAAATTTTTAAACGGTATGACCTTTTGACAGGACTCTTAAAACATGATAAACTAACATATTTTCAAAAGAAACGAGAAAAAATATATTCGATTTTTTTGGGCGTGCCTTACACGTACATGACAACTTTTTAATCAATGGTTACTTACGTTTTATTGTTCTCAATTATAAGTAACTTTTTTAGAATAAAATTCTATCAACATAAGTGGTGCCGAGATCATCATTACATCCTCATAACGATAGGTCATACAGTCACACTTATACGTTTACAATATGCGATATAGGATAATGGTGTATACTCACCCATAATAAGGCGAATGCTGGTGTATTACGACGTTGGCGGGCACATCCTCTTCTTGGATAGAGACCAGGTTGCCGCCAGTCGTGCCTACCACGTACTTCTCTGTGAACAAAACAATCACTATGTACTATGGTCTAATGTTGAGCAGCGCTACAGCGGTGTGTGCACTATCGGTGTGTAATAATTGCAATTCGAATCTTCTCCCTAGCCTTTATAGTTTGTAGTCACTTGGGGTCGGCTTTCTAGTCTAACCGGATTTGACTGGATATCAGTTTATACACGGAGCGACTGCCATCTGACCTCCGCAACCCGAAGGCTAACGATACCCTAAAGATAGACCAGTGTCTATTATATTAGAGGGATATTAGAGGGCACTGACTTCCCAATAACGACTGCCATAGAAGTTCATGGAAGCCGGGACCGACGGCTTAACGTGCTCTCCGAGGCACGGAGCAGGCGATAATTGTCAATCAATACGCACATAATTTCGAAAAGTCATATAGCTGCCGAAAGTCAGAGGTGCGCGGCGTCGGTTCGAATCCGAGACCCTCTGCATTGCAGTCTGTTGGTCTCCCCACTGAGCTATCGCTGCTCTTATTATCAATAATAATAATTCAATTATTAGTTTTACTTTTTGCTTTTTTAAAATGACTAATCCTGTGCCGCAGGGCTATTTACAAACATTTAAAGAAACAAGGAACACTCAGACTCGGAACGATGATTTGTGGATCACACAAATTTTTGTCGCGTGTGGGTTTTGAACCCACAACACTCAGGGTTCTGGTAGACGCGAGGCGACCATTAAAACCGCTACGCTATCTGTGCAGTTAAATTTCATATCGATAACATGTTGAGGCTCAACCAGCAATGTGCGAAACAACCCCGTATTGCATTCCAACTATTTACAACGAGTTTCCAGTGCTTCTATGCCCGTTGGCGGCACGACACAGCAAAGTAATTCTATCTATACTAATATTATAAAGCTGAAGAGTTTGTTTGTTTGTTAATTTGATTGTTTGTTTGTTTGTTTGTTTGCTTGAACGCGCTAATCTCAGGAACTACTGGTCCGATTTGAAAAATTCTTTCAGTGTTAGATGGCCCATTTATCGAGGAAGGCTATAGGCTATATATCATCACGCTAAGATCAATAGGAGCGGAGCACCAATAAAGAATGTTTCAAAATCGGAGGGTATTTTTCCTTTTGAGAGCTTCCGCTGCGTGCGCTGCGTAAACAGTTAAAGTTTCGCAAAAATAATGTATGACAGAATTGTTCCCCTTTAAAAGTTCTAAAAAAAAGTCCGCGACAGTATATGTCTATCTTTTAAGGTTGGCTCACTATAACCATTTTTATGCTAACGAAATTTGTTCTAAAATAATGCATTACTTGCAAAGGTATTTTTATAAACATGATATTAATCCTTATCCAAATAAATACATTATTCATCACAAGTATTTAATTAAAAACAAGATTGCCCTTTACATCATTCGATTTCAATGAATATCTTAGGAGATATCGCAGTTTTAAAATAACATTGCAGCAAAATAATTACCCATTACAGACATAGTACAAACGATGTTTCTCCTGGTTTATTCTGCGTGATTACTACTGGTTCGATTTGAAAAATTCTTTTAGTGTTGGATAGCCTATTTATCGAGGAAGGCTATAGGCTATATAACATCACGCTACGACTCACGGGGACGGCGCAGTAACGATAAACGCGGGTGAAACCGCGGGAACATCTAGTATTATACAAAATTAAATTACCACTGACTAACTGGCTGACTTAGAGAAATAGAAGTCATACAAGGGGTAGTCGTAGGAAAAAAGTAAATATAGCGTCGTATAGAGAATCGTTCAAAAGGCCGGGGAAAAATGCCTGACCATCGGCAGGGCAGATCTTGGTGGTGGTACCCCATCGAATCTCGGAAACGGTGAAATATACGGAAGTCGTTCTCGAACAAAATCTTCCTAAAACCCTGGGAACTTTTAGGGGTGGCGAAAAAAGCAGCAACATGGCTTCCGTACAAAAAAACATGGCCGCCATACAAACTTTGACCTGTAATATCTCCGTAACGGTTAGAGATAGGCGGGGTGTGTTCGAACATATGTCATAGAGGTCGATGAGATCTTTTCAGAAAAGGTCATTTTCAAGGTTTCAAGACAAGGTCACAACGTCATTTTCAAGGTCACTAAATTTTTGGATTCGGGGGTTTTCAAGGTCCCTGAATCCGAATCGAAAATTAGTTTTTTGATTAAATCAAGCACGCGAAATACTAGTTTCATATATATAATTCGTAAAGTTGATGGCGTAGCTTAAGTGGTCGCCTTGACGGTGCTACTGCGCCGAGTGTTGTGGGTTCGAATCCCACACGAGACAAAAATTTATGGCTGTTCTTTGTATCCTTTGTTTGAATGTTTTAAAAGTCCCCCGTGACACAGGAATTATTATTAGGAAAAAGCTGTTTTTTTAAAAAATATGAATCTTGCATATGGCTTTTGGTGCTTGACATTGCGACCAGATTATACCGGCCGTGGTTACCAGTTGCTTGTTCTCGTTGTATCTATCAGCTAAGAAGTCTATTTAAATGGTATACCTTCTCTCTCCCCGCCGGCACCGTTGGTGACGACAGTTATCTGATGTCCGGCCATCACCAGCGCGCCGCTGCCGGCGTTGTACGCCAACCCGTGACCTGCCGACAATTCTATGTTTTAACATACATGCTTAGACTCACATCTGTATACACATGACGCGGTAGGCAATCATGTAATACAACATTTTGTTAAATATTACAGACTAGATGTTCCAGCGGTTTCACCCGCGTTTATCGTTACTGCACCGCCTCCGTGGGTCGTAGCGTGATGTTATATAGCCTATGGCCTTCCTCGATAAATAGGCTATCCAATACTAAAGGAATTTTTAAATCGAACCAGTAGTTCCTGAGATTAGCGCGTTCAAACAAAAGTCATAATAGGTTACGAAGAATTTCATAAGAAACAATACATACATAGATTCACGCCTGTTTCCCAGAGGGATAGGCAGAAACTACGGATTTCCATTTGCTACGATCCTGACACACTTCTCTGGCTTCATTCAGTTTCATCATATTCCTCATACACGCCCCTCGGTTCAAGGTGCTCTTAACCTGGCCTTTGTCCAGAACGCCTCCGATCTGATCGAGAAACGTTCGCCAAGGTTTTCCTCTTGCGACTGTTCCATTCACGCTAGCCTTATAAACTTTCTTAGTCAGTCTTTGCTCGTCCATTCTTTCTACATGTCCAAACCAGCTTAACATACCATTTTCTATTCTATTCAGCTTTATAATATTAATATAGATTAATGACGTAATGTTGATGTTGCTAGAAGCAAGAAGAAAATTAGAAACAAAATAACAGGATAAATAATACTTTATTTTCAGCTGTTGCAGTTTACTCAATACGTAAATATACTCTATTTGTTCAACACAAAGGTGGCAAGTGGCAACCCTAATAAAGGGCAAGCCTTTACCTCGCGGCCAGCTTCTAGCTGTGTGCTACTGAGTATTCCCTTAAACCATTAGTTCCCAAAGTGGACCAGGTGGACCCCAAGGGGTCCACGGAAGACTCGACAGGGGTCTACGTTGGCGTGACAAAAAATGGGGGTTCACTATTCGTAAGCGGGGTTCCACGAAAATGTATTTGCTTTCGATAGTGAAGAACTAAAATGTTGGCTTGACTTCACCTACGAATGTAGGCAGATAATATTTTAAGAAGCTCAGCGACTGTTACTTGTAAAAACTTGCATATTCCATATTCAGTAACAGTGGTCTCGAACCTACCGATTTTAAGGCAGAGAATTACCAAAAAAAAAAACTCTGCCTTAAACCCTACATAGTGCCCAGCCTGAGATCCCAGCAATCAAATTTGGGACCACATGATCGCCGGTAAGCCTAAAGCACCTATGTGCCGGACCAACAAGTAAATATAAATAGTTTACTTATTCTAAAGATTGATAATGAAGCCAGAGAAGTGTGTCAGGATCGTAGCAAATGGAAATCCGTAGTCTCTGCCTACCCCTCTGGGAAACAGTCGTGAATCTATGTATGTATGTATGCAAAGATTGATAAATGCAATTTACAAAGTTGGAATGACAGTAACAGTATGTTTGGTTTAATCGACTTATCTCAAAAACACTGGACCAATTTTGATAAAAGTTGACATTGACATATTGAAATATCCGTCGGCGCGTGTAATGTAGTCACGTGTTTGGACCACATACAGTTTAGTTTTTTTGTATCAGTTTATGAAACAGTCATAATGTATATCAATTCTTTAGGTATATCTTACACACTAAATACTAATTATGATATTTGTTATAACTGGTACTATAATTTAGTACACACGAAAATATGTGTCAATTGTATGACGATATGGAATACACTGAATTAAAAATAGCCTGCAGACCAAAATTTCGGTCAGAACTGCCAATTGCGCCGCTGAACAGTAGGAGTAGTGTGCAGGAGATATTATAGTACACAAGTGTACACTATTTTCCTAACTTCCATGATGCGAAAGGACGGCAATCCAACACGAGCCTCGCTGATATGAGTAGTAGAGCCTCGCTGATTTCAGCATGAATGGGCCGGCTTGACCGGGGAAAGACGATCTTCTCACAGAATATTGACGTGAAATAGCAGCATTCCTACTGTTGTTTCGTTCGATGAGTGAGAGTGTCGGCGGCCCAATCACCGCCTTTCCCATTTCCTGCTCCTTTTCCTTCCCACTTCCTTTCCTAAAGGATCGGCAACGCGCAAGTGATGCCTCTGGTATTGCAGGCGTCCATAGGCTACGGTGACCATTTACCATCAGGTATGCTTGTTTGCCACCTTAATAGTAAAATAAAAAAATAGAAACGACATTTCGAGGCACGACGCGACGCTGTATAACACTGCTAGTTGCCTAACTCCGTGCTGCAACTGAGAATTTTTGTCAAAAATACCCAATAACTTGACCTGGCTTTCGAAACCAAGACCTACTTTGCCATCTGCGCAAAAGACATTATAGAGCACAAGTGCTCTCAGATCGCTTAGTAGTATCTTTACGGAGACTAACCAATCTCCGTAAAGATCGGCCGCCGCAATCCAAATTCAGTTTAGAGGACATTATTACGAAAACAAGAGGTTATATTACCGTTAAGCTATTGGCTGTTTATGCACACCTCCTCTTCTCTGTGGTGGAGACCGGGCCTAAGACTTGTCGGAAGGTTAGGTAATACAAAGAGAAAAAAAACCATTGACTTAGTGATAAGTCACACACTTACCGGGTGAACCGGGCGCACTCTGACTGACGCCGGAGCGCTGCGGGAACAGATACTGCGTCGACTGGCTATTGCTGTTACTCAGCCGCTGCTGACTCTGGAAACAGATAATACATCATTATATAATACACCAATACTGGAAGATATGTGAAGTCTGCTAACTGGTACTGGGCCAGCATGGTGGACTATGGCCTAACCCTTCTCGCACTGAAAAAAGGCCCGTGTCCAGTAATAGGACAGTTTAATACTGAGCTGATATCATATGTTTTATTTTTATTGACATTGGTGGCAGACGAGCAAGCGGTCAACCTGATGGAAAGTGGTAACCGCTGCACATGAACTTCAGCAATGTCAGGACACAGCAAAGCCGCTGCCTACCGTAAAAGAAGAACTCTCTTTAAACCTTGTTTGAAGAAGGCCATATCATAGGGTTCGGGCATACTGAGAAGATGCTCGTGCCTAGCACTGGAACAGTTTAATACTGGGCTGATATTATTATCATAATACTGAGAAATGCTCGTACCCAGCAGTGGCAGTTTAATACTGGGATGATATTATTATCATAATACTGAGAAGATGCTCGTGCCCAGCAGTGAGACAGTTTATAAACAGGGCTGATTATAAATATATATCACACTAAGAGCTGGTTCACAAGAACAAATATTAATGTAACTGACTTATTAGTAGGTACATAAGTGAAACTATTTGAAGTGACAGTATTTATAATTGTACACTCGCGTGCAAGTAAATCGACTCAAGGCTCAAGTGCGCATAAAAAGTGATATAACTTAAAAATGCCTTATTTTACCTCTATATAATGTTTTACATAATTATAGCCTAGTAATTAGGCTTTAAAATGGTAGCATAATTTCAGTAATTTAAATAAACACATGTCCTTAGAATGCAACTGAACGCAACCTCCCATAAACTGCTCTGCGCTCTATACACAACTTGCGCGACACAACCCGCTATAAAAACCCCCTGTAATCGTTTTTTCTTATCAGTCGCTCACTAGACGTTGACCTGAACACATCTCTGCAAATTGAAGCCGTCATTTGAAGAAAATTATGGATACAACACCTGAAGAAGCCGCTCAAGTCGTTGCCCTGTTGCAAGAAGGGTTGAACCAGCGAGAAGTCGCTCGTCGGTTGAATATGAGTCAGTCTGCTGTCTCGAGAGTGTACAGGAGGTTTCAAGAGAGTGGTGCCTTCACTCGGCGGCCTAATACCAGCCGACGCCGGTGCACCTCGGAGCGTGACGACCGGTTTTTGGTCTCGACCTCTCTCCGAAATCGACACCTTACCGGCGTGGATGTGCAGCAGGAGCTACGTCAAGTTCGCGGAGTAACTGTCAGTCAGTGGACAGTTAGAAGAAGGTTGAAGGAAGCTAACCTTACTCCAAAAAGACCCGCTACAGGCCCGAAGTTGACCACAGCCCACCGTCAAGCACGCCTTCACTTTGCTCGAGAGCACTTGGATTGGAGCATAGAGCAATGGCAGTCGGTCCTGTTCACAGATGAGACGAGGATGTGTCTCCATGGCAGCGACAGGAGAGGTCGGGTGTACCGGCGTCCTGGTGAACGGTTTTCACAGTGCTGCTTTGTTGAAACCGTTGCATATGGTGGCGGTTCTTGCATGATGTGGGCTGGAATTTCCTTAGAAGCAAAAACGGACCTTGTTTTCGTTCCTGGGGGAGGCCGGAGAGGAGGTCTGACCAGTGATCGTTACATTGAAAATGTTCTACTGGATCAAGTTGTCCCTTATCAAGGCTTTATTGGGGATAATTTCATCTTGATGCATGACAATGCCCGATGTCACACTGCTCGGGCCACACGTGAGTTCCTGAGTGAAGTTGGAATTCACACTATGGATTGGCCAGCGCTCAGCCCCGATTTAAATCCCATTGAGCACATATGGGACGAGCTCAAAAGTAAAGTTAGGGCGAGGAATCCAGCTCCGACAAACATCAATGAGCTCAAGACTGCGTTGGTAGAAGAGTGGGGCCGAATACCACAATCATCAATTAAAAAGTTGATAAGGTCAATGAAGAATCGCTTGAGAGCAGTGATCAGAGCTAGAGGAGGGAACACCAAATATTGACACGAATAAATTTTTTATCTTATGCACATTTTGTTTCATTTATACCCAATAACCCCCCATACTGTGAAATTGTATGAATTTTCAAAATTTTTTACAATATCTTTGACATTCACCTTTTTTACTAACCTACTGAATCGATTTTCATGCAACTAACATAATTTTAAAGCTCAATTACTAGGTTTTAATTATGTAAAACATTATATAGAGGTAAAATAAGGCATTTTTAAGTTATATCACTTTTTATGCGCACTTGAGGCTTGAGTCGATTTACTTGCACGCGAGTGTATATTATAAGTACTGTCACTGGTGGCCTCGATAGCGTAGTGGTTAGTGTAACCGACTACCACACCTGAGGTCGCGAGTTCGATTCCCGCACAAGTCAAACATTTGTGTGCATGAACATGGATGTTTGTTTTGGTCTGGGTGTTTCTACGTATAATATGTATGTTTTTACAAAAAAAAGTATATATGTATGTTTATCCATTGTCTAGTACCTATAGTACAAGCTCAGCTTAGTTTGGGCTAGATGGTGTTGTGTATATGTGGTAGAATATTGTTATTATTATTGAAAACGCTTGTTCAAAGAAACGTTTATTATTTAGGTCGTAGCAAAACATTATTATAAATTCGCAAATCGATATTTTGCTTGTCGACACAGTTGTTGTTGTGTGTTATTGGCATACAGCTCAAAGCAGTAGTAAATGCTGACACTTTTGTATATTCTTGATAAAATGTCTGGTAATGTGTCATCGCTAAAGTTTATCTGATTGAAGTAATGTGAACTAGCTTTTGCGCGCGGCTCCGCCCGCGTGGTACCTACATCAATAAAAAATAGCCTATGTCCTTCCCCAGGTTTTAAACTATATCTGTACTAAATTTCATATAAAGCGGTTGAGTGGTTTAGCCGTGAAAAGGTAACAGACAGACAGATAGATAAACAGACAGAGTTACTTTCGAATTTATAATATTAGTAAGGATAGAAATGTCGGTCCGATCCAATGAGAACTAGCTCTATAAAAGATAGGTAGGTGGGTGAATGCGTACGGTCTATGGCTCACGTAGTATCATATTTATAGAGTGAGTGGAAGGGTATAACGTGAGGTTCCTGTTCTTCGTGATCCTCATGTATTATTACATGTTTACAAAAAGGTAGGTAGTTGGGTGAAAGCGTACGGTATTCAGCTCATGTACTAACATGTATACAGAAACGTGGGTGTGTGAAAGGGTATAACGTGAGGTACCTGTTGTTCCTGTTCTTCAGGCGGGAATAGGTCGGGTGTGGGCTCGCGGGACAACTCCTCTGGCGTCACCAGCCCCGACACGCCGACCTGCGACGGAGACGTCGGCGCGCTTCTGAAATGACACACACACACAAACACACACACATATACATATTTGTGAACTAACACTTAATATTAGACCAAGATAATCTTAATAAATCAATAAAAATTACATCCAGAAACTATTGTGGACAAAAGATTTCCGACATTTTCCTATAGATTACATTTTATCTACTCACAGCAACATTTTTGCCTAACCATTGATATTTGAAGGGTACAGGGAAAGAAAGATCATTGTCCATTTGATCATTGTCCATTTTTGCCGATTATGAGTTAACAATGCCATCTAGTACAAAAGTCATTAAGCTGTTTGTTTATGAAACCAAAAACAGTTAAAAAACCTTGTACATTGACTCAAAAAACGTCAGTATGGCTGTATGCATAAAAGATCATATTCTCCACTCCCGTATTTAAAAAGAAGATAATCCTTAAGTGACAATGATCTTTCTTTCCCTGTACCCTTCATTTGAAAATTTCATTTGATTTTGCCTTTAAAGGTTTAATAATCTATACAAATAAATAAAATTGAAGTGTCTGTTTGTAATGTCAAAATAACAGCTTTTTATCTAATGCATATGAAAGTATATAAGGTACATATACTAAAAAATATATTTTTAAAATTTTTGTCAATCTGTCTGTCTGTCTGTTTGTTCCGGCTAATGTCCGAAACGGCTGAACCGATTTTGTCGAGACTTTCACTGGCAGATAGCTGATGTTATAAGGAGTTACTTAGGCTACTTTGATTTAAAAAAAAAAAAATAGGGTTCCGCGGAGACAAACACTTTTTAGTTAAAATCTAGGCGGACGAAGTCGCAGGTAACAGCTAGTTTAATAATATTTTTAAGACAACTTGCGCTACAAAGTTATTAGCTTAAGTCGCGAGGTACTTCATTCAAATTAACTGAGACACAGTAAGCCTTGACTCGGAACAATCATTTATGGTTCACATAAGTAATTCTTCTGCTCGGGATTTGAACCAATAACACTGAGCGCGCCGTCAGCGGCGAAGCGGCCACTTGTCCGCTGTACACAGCAACGTCCATTGCGTCACCATCCATATTTTTAATCGTCACCATAGTTAATTTTAATGATGATATACATCAAAGCTAATTTTACAGGTGATATACATCATAGATCATTTTAGTAATGAGATACATCATAGTTAACTTTGGTGATGATAAACCCCATAGCTCATTTTAATGATGGTATACATCACAGCTCATTTTAATGATGATATGCATCATAGCTCATGTTAGTGATAACTGATAATATACATCACAGCTCATTTGGATGATTATATAGTTACCTAGAGGATAGTCCAAAAGGCGCTCTGAACTGCACTCCCCGCGGGCGGCGCGGACGGAAGGCGAGCTCGATGAGCTTGCCTTCACTCTGAGGGTCGATGCGCCAGAAGCTGCCCTTGCCCGGCTCCTCCTGGCTGCGCGGCACTTTGATAAAGTATCTGGAATTTAGAATGTTTAGGGTTACATCTTGTTCTGGAATCTTTTAGAAGCTTTATATATTTGGAGAATTTGATATATTGTTGTGTAATCTATTGATTGGTTTACATTTATTCTGGTATTTTCTAGATGCTTTCGTATTGTTACTGACTGGGTAGAAAAGTTTAATCAAGAGAAATTACAAGCGCAAATTAATACTTCTTACTTATCGGACTTTCGAGATGCGACTTGAGGATTTACAGGACGCCTTCATATTGATATTTGAAAAGAAAAATTACTCGATCACCGTTTTTAATTTTAGGTACCCTATGCACTCACTTTATGATATCTAGATGGACGGTGTGTGAAGAGAGACAGGCGTAAAGGTAAATCGGTTGACTCGGTAGATCAGATGTCAGTTGCATTTTACATTGACCTTCTGTATTTAGTGACATAAATCAAGTCTCCCACAAAGAGCTTCCTGTTAGTATATATAGTTGTGTCTTATATATAGGCTTATATCTATCGTTTCATTGGGATGGATTTTGCTAAAATAATCAGTGTACGGTGCAACCGTATATCTAACATACTCATAAATATGTACGGGATATGTCAATAGGCATTATTTTGATTTATAATTTCATTAGTTTACCATTTCACCTAGTTCAATCAATTTTGTAGTTATCATATTATTGTCATTTTCAATAAATACACTGTCTTTATATCAATTCTTCTTGCAATAGAGGTAACCCAAATAATCAGTAGAAACTTTTCAGGCTTACACTGGTTGTGAAAAATAATAATGTCCTCTAGACCGAATTTCGGTTACGGCGACCAATAGGTAGGTATATACGTATAGGTTAAGATTTTCGCAGTTGCGCAGGAGATATTATAGTACACAAGTGTGTGCGTAAACACACTGCACTCTCTGTTCCTTAAACTCTCATGATCATATGACACGACCGGAGAGAGATAAGGCGCAGGACCAACGGTTTTACATGATTTCCGAGGCACAGGGGTGTCAACACCGCCAACTTCTAAACTACGGGTCCTTTATGAGTTCTTAACAGAAACTAAACCCAATACCCAAACTTTATGTTGTGAATAATACTGACCTATTGAGCGATAAATTGTGACGTATAGAATTCTGCCAGCCCTTATCAGCGGTGCGGTAGTATGGGTAGTGCTTTGTGATGTAGCTGTAGATGCCAGACAGGGTGAGCTGCTTGTCGGGCGCGGAGGCGACGGCCTGCACGATGAGCTGCGCGTACGAGTACGGCGGCTTGGCGTCGTCGCGCGCCTCCCGGCCTTCGCGAACTTCGCGACTGTCGCGCGCATCACGGGACTCGCGCACGTCGCGGGTGCTGCCGTAGCCCGAGTCAGAGTTTGATGACGATGCCTGGGGAACCACAATTCGGTATTTAGTTATATCAGTTGGGTAACCATGAACACATATTTTATACACATTGAATGCAATGTAGCAGACTCAATAGAAAATGCATTGTTCGGCTTGGCATGCAATGTGTTCAAGGTCAAGAGAAAAGATTAGTGTTTTTGACTGTAATGAATAAAGTCAAAAACGACTGGACCGATTTTAACCTATTGAGTCGCAATGATGTCTGAAGTAAGTAAGTAAGACATGACAGATTAATAACTTTTTCATTATTTCTGGTATTTTATCCAGAAGAGACATAGGCTATATGACATCATGCTACGAGCTAGGAGAGCACAGAAATAATCATAAACCTGGGTGAAAACAGCTAGTGGCTCAATAAGACTAACTCCTAATAAGCGCCGTGTCAAAATCAGAATCATGTCAAGTGATTTGCTAAGGTGAAACTCTTTCAGTCAGCCATTGACATGCGATTGGCCATCGGCTAACTATTTTTATGTTGATGAATGTGTGAACCAGAAATTGTGTGTCTTACACACGATTTCTGGTAAATCAGGTAAAATAGTTTGTACTTTTACAACTAGACCAACACCAACCAAACCAGTATGTTTAGTTGTCGTCGTTCAACAAATTCATTGCAAAATTACAGACTTGCCCTTTAAGTAGTCAGTTCAATATTCAGATAAACATTTCGACCGTTAAATGAACACGGTATGTCTGTAAATAATTTCGTATTAGCAGAGCGCATAAATTACTATATTTTTGTCATCAGTTTTTAACAAATTCTTTACTGAGAACAACACAAACTAATGTTTGGCAACGTACTATCATGAAGGTCTATCTACAAAACTTTTAAATTAGGTTAGAAATAATATCTTGTGGTTGCCAAGCTATCTAAAGATATACCGTTCCAAAGATAAAAAAATCACATAAGCTGCATTAAAATGATGTCCAGTATTCTTTTTACGTCCTATTTTTGTGTTAAAGACTTCTACCGCTTTAGGAAACACAAACAAAGCAAATAACACCAGAGTCCAAACAACTATTTGTGGATCGCACAAGTTATTAGAGTCAAAACAATCGGCTCAGTGACCGTGGCGCAGCGACCACATAAACCATCTGTGCAGAAAACGATGATGAACGAGATTTATGTGGGTTCTCAATGACCTGTCTGCTACAGATCCGTCATTGAGAACCCACATAAATCTATAGTTATAGTAGTATTGCGAATCAAATGAATCCAATCGTCTAAAATGAAAAGATTGGCCGTGAGTTTCTTGCAGGTTTCTTATAAGCTCGACCCTTTACTTGAACCTAGCAACTAACCGAAATGTAGCTTCAGTAACTTTGTGATCTCACTAATCAATACATTTTGACGTTCATAAGTGTTACTTTGTGACCTAAATGAGTAAATGATTTTTGACTTTGGCTTTATCAGAGAGTTCCACTTACAGCAGTTCCGTTGGAGTTGGGCCGCGCATGGTCAGCCAATGCCGCGTAATGCGCGACCAGGCCCAAGTCCGCGTGTCTCCGGCCCGAAGAGCCGGCGCCACGAGGGGAGGTCGGACAACTGTTCGCTGCGCTTATTGTGCCTGAAACGTTATAGCGATGGATAAGTGTTAAGCAGTAATTACCATCTTTGCCTCAAGTGTATAACGGTGTTAAGAATTGTTCTCAAGTGTATAACGGTGAACTCGTCGAACCAGGAGTCCAAATTGATATTAACTCTGTCGGACGAAGCCTGAATAAGCATATATTAATACAGGATAGGAGAGTGTAGAATAGGAAGAGAGATCTCATTTCCTCTTGTAATGGGGAGGGGGAGAAAGAGTTAGATTCTTGCCTCCAAATAAGAAGAATGAAAATGAGAGAGATCTCACTTTTTTAAAGAGGAGCAGGGGGAGGTGGGGTATGAGAGAGATAAAGAGAACTAGGCAGAGAGGGGGAAAGAGAGTGAGATAGGAGGGAGGCAGATGGAGAGAGAGGTAGAGAGTTCACGGGGGAGAAAGAAGAGGCAAGAGAGGAAGAGGAGGTAGAGAGACGAGGAGTAGAGGAGATAGATGGGAGAGATTAGGATGAGAGATTAGGATGGAGAAAGAAAGGAGGACAGACAGAGAGCAAGGGCGAAGTGAAAGAGAATAGAAATAGGGTGGGAGAGTATGTGTACATCAGCTATCGTTTGATAAAGGCTCTAGAACCTGGCATAGCATACCCGAGCCCTATATTAACTTTCTGAACTATCTACCTGTAGGTGAAGGCGCAGGGCTGCGGCCGTCGTTGTCCGTGGGTATGGTGATGCGCAGCGGCGGCATCGGTGCGCTGCTGCCGCCGGCGCCGCTCTCCTCCACCAGCGACTGGAACTCCAGCCGTATGTTCGTCGAGGGGAAGCGTAGTGTGCATCTGGAAATACACAAACCATCGGTCAAAAACTTTAATCCGTGAACATGGCTGCTGAAAAGCAACCGAAACGTCAGGAAAAGTGTAAACTTAAATATAGTTTTTATTTATTTTAATAGCTTAAATTGTAGCCAGGGTCATTTGTTGCCAAACGGTCCTAAAGATACCTCGCGCTTAGGCGAAATATATGTCGATGCATATTTTGTGCTCAAAGCGAAATACTGCAACTTAGAGTACGCTCGGGTTCCACGTCGTGGCTGTCCCTATCCATAGGAGTTCGGTATTGTCAACCTTTTGCAATTGCAATAATTGGGGTAGGCAATCCGAGTATGCGTGGCGGGTTCCTCTCTTTTCAATAATTTTATTGTAGCCAAATTCAATAGTAATGTCATATGTCAAAATCATGTGAAAAAGCGTTTTAAAATAAACAACGCAACAAAATCCGTATAAAATTGTTTAATTTCAATGTAACATACACGTAAATGTATAACAATATAACTTTAATCTTTCTATCCTTACAAAAAACCTCCTGCAATAATAGTAATTCCTATGTATATATGTAGGTATGTTTATCCATTGTCTAGTACCCATAGTACAAGCTCTGCTTAGTTTGGGCTAGATGGTGTAGTGTGTATGTGGTAGAATATTATTATTATTATTATTATTATGTTGCAGGCGTCTTTACAAACACTCAAACAACGGACACCCACCGAACAGCTGTTTGTGGATCACAGAATTTTTTGTACTGGTGATTAAATCGGCAATTGATTTAAATAATTGTAAATAACAAAAAATCCGCCATGAGATATGTTTTAGGGAGATTATTATTTCAAGGTTTAGCATTTGCGTAAACGGGATACAAGATAAGAAAAAGCCTTTGATAGACAAACGCATAAGCGTATCTTTTTTTTATTTGAAGAACATAACATAAAACCGCTTTCATACATGGCATACGACTATAATCCAGAATTAATACGCTATAAAATGTTATATAATGCGGCGCCGTAACAAAATATTAACCATATAAAACAAACACGGCCATAAAACCTTAGGAAACTAACGTGAACAAGAACAAAGTAATTAATTTTATAACTTATGTCGCATCGTTGTTCAGAGAGCGTGTTGAAAACAATGTATTTCAACTACCTCTATGGCACAGCGGTAGTGAATGGGATCTCGAATGCGAATCCCGAGTCGGGCAACAAAAAGTTACTAAGTTTTCTATCAATGAAATCTCAGTAGGACCGACCAAGATAGGAGTTAGGAAGTGTTACATTTTCCTTCTTCAGAAAGCTCTAACTTCTAAAGCACAAGTAGCCCATTGAACTTGCTCGATCGGGAGATTGTAGTTTGGAATACCATGCATTGCTCTACCGATGTGAACACTTTTCTTAAACAAGCATTTAGCTTAGCGGTGAAAAGGTAGGAAAAAATTGCAATCTTTTAAAAATAAACTTGCTTTGGTCCGCGTGATTCTCACAGAAATACTGCCAAGTAAAAAGTAGTCAGCCTCGATGGCGTAGTGGTTAGTGTAACCGACTGCCATGCCTGAGGTCGCGGGTTTGATTCCCGCACAAGTCAAACATTTGTGTGCATGAACATGGATGTTTGTCTTGGTCTGGGTGTTTCTATGTATAATATGTATGTATTTACAAAAAAAAGTATATATGTATGTTTATCCATTGTCTAGTACCCATAGTACAAGCTCTGCTTAGTTTGGGCTAGATGGTGTTGTGTGTATGTGGTAGAATATTATTAAATATTATTATATTATTCTATGTGCTAATTCTGGATTAACACATAAGTATACTTTTTTGCATGATAGGTATATGCGAATTTACATTCAACGGTTTACGCATTGAGGAACAAACAATTAAGTAGGATAGATATTAATAGGATAATAGTGGGTAGGGCCATGTGGTCACTTAAACCGTACACACCATCCATGCATAACCTGCCTCTAATTTGAAAGACATAAAATCAAGACTCTATAATATAGCTAGTTAAGCTGTTCGGTGTTATATACTATTATATTATAATCCTAACTAATATTATAAATGCGAAAATGAGTTTGTTTGTTTGTTACGCTTTCACACCTTAACTACTCAACCGATCAACATGAAATTTTGCATACACGTTGTCAGGGGTACAGAATAGGACATAGGGTACATTTTATCCAGGAAAAATAACTGTTGCAAACCTAACCTAACCTACATTTATGCGAGCGAAGCCGCGGGTGAAAACTAGTAGTATATAACACCGAACAGCTTAAAATATTAGCTACTTGGACAACTGCCGAATACAAAAAGAATTAAAGGAAACTGTATTACTAACAGAGTTGGTCACCAATCAATAATTGGCGCCCAACATGGGGCCAAGCATGGCGCCATACGCCGTCGTGTAGTGTCGTTCGCGCCTACATTATTGACTAGACATGGCTAAAGTGATGTTAAATGCCGCCGACAGCTAAATGCTAGTTAAGGCACTTAGTGAATAGCTACTTTTGTCGTTCAATATGTTGTTAAAGGTCGATACGGCGTGTGACAGAAAGATTTGGTCATGTTTAAGTTAGTAATTATGTTCTTTTATTTATTTAAACTTTTATATACTAGAAATAGCCGAGCCAAGAACTTAACTAACAGATTCAATCTTCAGTTTGTATATCTGGTAGACAGTATTTCATCCAAATATCGTCCTATTTATGGCCCATGTTATTACATTACCCTACTGGATGTAAGCCATATCAGTCTAATAATCGCAATTCGAGACTTCATACTAATACTTAGGATTCTTATCAAAATTCCCAATAACATTTTACCCGATAGCAAACAAATACCCGCTTTTTTCCTAGGTATAGTCAGATGCATACATAAACACAAACTTTGCTACAGGATCAACGAGGCATTTAATATCTTAACAAATATTATAAATGCGAATGTAAGTTTGTTTTTTACGCTTTCACGCCTTAACTACTCGACCGATCATAATAAAATTCCGCATACACATTGTTAAGGGCACAGAGAAGAACATAGAGTAGGTACTTTTATCCAGAAAAAGCAACCTAATCTACATTTACGTCAGCGAAACCGGGGCCAAAGTCTAGTCTACTATAAAAGCCTACATTATAAGCATAGCACAAAACAGACGGGTATTTATTTCCCCCTGCAGCGAAGTGAATTCAATAATAGGACAGACGGCGAGGCGCAGCTACCGAGTCTGTAATGAACTGTTGTCATGACTACGTTCCAAATGCCCTTTAAATGGAACGGTAAGCCATCTGGAATATGCATATAAGCACTGAAAAATGCAACTTGAGCTTCCAATACTTGCTTTTGATCGCAGAGTATTTTGTTATTACATTCCGTTTTTCCGATAGCGGTTATAAATGCGACTGCTTTGCATGAGAGCTCAAGTTTGATACCGGGGTTGGATGAGGAGTTCCTGAGTTTTTCTGACAGGAAATTTGCAGTAGCAATACGGAGAGCACTATGCCTGGGAGACGACAATAGGCTTGGCTTACCTGTATTACTTGGGACTTAAAATCATAACTGGCGAAATGAGGATGTGTAGTATATTTCTGCCTACCCTCTCGACGGTAAATGCATGAGACTTTGTATGTATATTTTGTTTGTAACTGAAATTATGCAGAAAGAAAGCAGAGAACCGTTGATATAACTAGGTACGCGCAAGACGGGCTTCAGTAGCCAGATTGACATTCCTGAGTCGCCTGTATAGTAATCGGACAGATAACAACCAGGATAACCGTCTGAATATAACATACTGCATTGCAGCAGTAATTTGACAAGAACAAAGTACCTTCCAATTAGCAATGCTCGAACGTATTCGAATGACGATCGATTTATTATATCGGTGCGCTAATTGAACTTTACAAAATGAAATTCAATTAAAATCTTCGCATCAACTAAAGCAAAGCTTGTCGGCACTCGTAGTATAATACATTTACTGCACACATACACTCACTGCTTGATATATGCTTCCATAAAATGTCTTAACTTTGCTGTATAGTCAATTTAAAGCGCTCGGTTGACATGTATGCGCGTTTAAGATGACTAGCGTAGCAATTTCTTTATCTCTCTATATAAAATATAATTCTTCGGCTAGGCCGATATTCATAACATTTTTTGCATGTGTTTTATTGGATCTCTGAATGGTTTAGATTGGTGGTTCTGGTTGGTGGCACTGCGATCGGGTTTTTATTTATTTATCAACGCGCAAACTAAGTTCTTAAGATTGAAAAACATCAAAGTATGATCGCGTAACTTCTATACCTTTAATTTTTTATGTTGTATAACATTCATAACTAACACGAAACTACGGCCCAGCTACAAATAGGTGCAAAACAAAAGAACTCACACACAAATACAAACCAACACTACATATCACGCGAACACCTCTTTTACAAAACATTTCAGGCCTTGCATATACAATTTAATGGGAACACGACCAAGATTCTATCAATACTTGAATAGACACGGGCGCACTCCCGATAGTATCCACCTACACGTTTACCCGTCTACTGACGTCCATTCATATCCAGATCAATGCATCCGTGAAACTTGTATGTAATCTAGAGTTCTAGGGGAGACGGTGCCAGCGTTTCCGTTCAATCGTAGTAGAAATTCTACGTCGCATGTTCGTTGATATATACATGTATTTAAGTGTACGTCTTGCAAATCTGTGTTTTGTCGTTGGTAAATTAAATAAAGCTATTGAAATTAAACTACTTTATACTATCTATACTAATATTCTAAAGCTGAAGAGTTTGTTTGTTTGAACGCGCTAATCTCAGGAACTAATGGTTCGTTATATTATTTAATGCTGGATAGCTCATTTATCGAGGAAAGCTTTAAGCTATATAGGATCACGCTACGAGCAATAAGAACGGCGCATCAATGAAAAATGGGGCAAATTCTCTTATGTGACGCAGACGAAATTGCGTGGGTCAGCTAGTTATTATATATCTAATTGTATAAGCTATTAAAATACTGTGACTTTGATACCCGCACGTGACAAATATTTGTGTAATCTACAAACGGTTGGACCGAGTCTTTATATCCGTTTTTAAAATATTTATAAAGTCCTCAGCGATATAGGAATTATTCTTCGTGCTTCAGTTGGCTTTGAATTTAAATTAAATTATTGCACGAAGAATAATGTCAAAAGAAGAAAGAAAAGTATCCAGTCAATCGATTAGTTAAGAGGAAACACTAAGGACGAGAGAATTGAAAAATAGGTATTTGTAAAATCTATTGCTGTCGCGCAGTATCATGAGCGCGATAGAGACAACTACAGCTTGGACCGAAAATACCTATTAAAAGTACACAAAATCAACGTTTCGTAGTCCCCTGATTCCTTCTCCAAAACTTGACCGATTTAACTACTATTTTCATTAAAAATAAAGAAAGGCTTTGGCCGTTTTTCTGTTTTCCTTTTTTATATAATCTAGTCAAATTTGTTTTCTGGATGTTTGAATAGAACGGAATATCTGGCCAATTTTTGAGGTTTTTGAAAGCTCATGTCTCTTTTAATAATTAATTTATGAAAAATAGGAAAACATAGGGACATGCCAAAGGCAATAGAGGCCATACATTTTTTGGAAAAATTATTGCTCTACTGGCATTATCCAGGGAGGACAACGGGGGAGACTACGTTTGTATGGAAAACGGCCCTTGTGTTTCCTCTTAACCGAACATTCTAAATAGGTGTACTGTACTATCTCTGTTTCAATACCAGGAATCGCTACAAACTCGGCGAGACGGGGTTTTCCTATCGTAGTTACTAAGTTATTGATATGCACAGGGCAATGATAAGCACAGGCTAGAGTCTATGGCCCTTAGGGGTCTGGAACACTCCAAGAAATTCATTGCAAGCGGAGCCACAGGCTTCACCCGGAAGTTCTGCGAGTATAGCAAGAGCCAAATGCGCCTGCTCACAGGAACGTTCACTGGCCATTTTGGCACCAACGACTTCCTGTGCAGATTGAGATTGGCACACAATTTGATATGCAGAGCCTGTGGTGAACAGGACGAGTCCATATCGCACCTACTGTGTGAATGCGACGCGTTAACTGGACTGAGGATGGGTCTGATGGGATTGGCATATCCAAACCCTGAAGACTTCAGGCTTCTACCTCTGAATTGTACACTGCAGCTAATGCAGTACATTCATAATGAGATAGCTAAGGGATAAATCTTGGGGCTGACACAAAAGATCCCACTGGGTCGAAGTGTCGCCGATCTGTACTGACTGGCCTACACACACAAGATAAGAAGTTATTGATAAGGCACCCTCCAAACCAAATACAATTTGAAGCTAACTACGATATAATTACAGACCGGGAATACCGTGTGTTTTCCGCGTATGGACTAATTGACGTTTCGATCATTTTGCTTAGCAATTTATTGGGAATACGCTTGCTGTTGAAGGCAAAATTGTTCGTTAATAAATTGTGTAATGGTTACAGTTCCTTAAATATTTATGTGATGTGTAAATTGGAAATAAAACAAACCATTCTTATTATTGGTTCTAAGCCATTGTGAACGTTGCTACGTTCAGCAACGATGGCGCAGATCAAGATTAGCCCTGCGTCGCAGAGGACTATACAAACACACAATAAAAAGACACATGTATAACCAGAGTCAAATCGATTATATTCGAGAACTAATCAAATAATTTTATTCTGTGGGAATCAAACAAAAATCAGCGCGGTGGTAAAAGCAATGTAGCTCTTTCCAGCTGACTATCCGTGTACCACCAAACGGCACTCCAAACACTGTAAATAACAGTACAAGAAGTCTTTATTCTATTTTATTTCAGTTTCAAAATTAAGGACAAATATACCTATGTATAGCCTGCATGCATCATGTTCATGCAAAGACCATACAAATAAATTCCAGCGCCATTTCCACATTTAAACACCCACTGCGTCTAGTGCTTCGCACAATGCGAAATACCGAGCATTCCCTATCGCTCTGTGAAGTGCATTTTCACGTGATAATGTCGAAAAGCCGTCGTAGTTAGAACGCACGATATTCACACCCCAGCTTCATTAATGACGCATCTATTTGTACGGTAATAGTATTCGATTGAGCTACGTTCAGTCAGAGATCTGTGTTGGTCGCTAATGTGTTGTGTGAGAGGATGGTAATATTTGCAAGTGTTTTGTTCTGATAAAAGAGAAGAGCGCTGACTTTAAGCGTTTTTGTTTTGACTGCCAGTAAATTCTTAAGACTGCGCCGAGCGTAAGACAGATAATGACAAAGCTCGTGCGGCGCATATTCAAATCGGCGCGCGGCCGCCATAGTAAAATTGTATGGAGGATTTGAAGTGCTTTTTTGATAAATATATATCTTTATTGTCAACCAATAACTTAAATATTTGGGACGGACAAATTGTAATATAACAATTTATGTTTCGTTTAAGCTGTAAAATAGGATAGATTTCTACTGCTATAATCTAAAAAATCACTTAACACGAGCTTACGTTTTTGCATTTTTCGTGCAAATTTGCGTAACCTTGTAAGCGAAAATATTAATTATTTAAAGTTTTTAACACGCAGTAATTGTAAACACATTCATTGTTATGGTAAATGTATATTTTATATTTTTATTAAACAAAAAGTGTTGATTTTATCAACTTAACTGTGACTGTGTTTTGGCACATTTCGCTCGGCACAGTCTTAAGTATATTATTAAGTTAGACGTCTCTATTAAAGTTGTAGTATGCTTCGTACTTTTATTAAAAGTATGTCTTTTTAAATGTAATAAGGGTTTAAATATGAAATTGCCGCTTTTCTATGCTATGACATTCGGTAACGAGATATTTTCAATGGCCAATTTGAATTCTGTTTCTTTTTTATTTTCATGTATAGTTGCTTGTATTTAGACCACTATAGTTTGTCTTAATTTAACAAAAACATCAACCATCATGTAATTATGGCGAAATGAATCAACGACTACGGGCAGACACTAAGCTATAAGTATAACTTTAAATATAAATTATATAATAGGTTATTGATATTTATTGTTATCTATGTATATTAATACGTGAAGCAAAAACTGTGCCCCTTTTTACGAAAATTACGCGGACGGAAGAGTATGAAATTTGGCACAGTTAAAGTTTATATGGAGAAAGAGGAGCGAATCCTAATATTTTTTTATAAAATATGCATTAGAAATACATTAAATTAATGAAAAACCACTACACGCACACAACCATGCATTTGACACACGCATTGGAATCGCGTTTGTAGTATTTCGACATTGTTCGTCTGACGTCGTACAATTCTCTTTAACTATGGTTGCCTATACCTTATTTATATGTAATAGAGAAAAACAGAAAACAAAGTAGCAAGCTTAGGAATTTTAGTCGAATGACCACTAGGCGACCGCTAGTTATAATTATATAGTCTTTTCTCGAAATATAAATGATTTTTTAAACAACCATTGCTTTTTACACAGGAACTACGATATTAGATGTAGGACATAAACGTCAATTTCATAGTTTGAAAAGTTCATATTATGATATTTGGATCGTGCTCATATGCCATGCCAAGTAGTCGTAAAATTAATTCGTATTCATACAATTAAACGTGATTGCCTCATTGGTTTAACGATAATGGATGCGACTGCTGTGCATGAGGTCTTAGGGTCAATTCCTGGCTCGGGCAGTATTACTGAGATTTTCTGTCAAGAAATACTCAGCAAAGAGTGCGAAACTGTTCCTGGTAAACGGCAATAATCTCATCTCCTATTACATAAGATCTACTGACCTATACATCTGCCTAACCCTTCGGGGCCATAGGCATGATGAGATTATGTATATATTTATATGATAAACGTGACCGTCTTGGTTTATTGTTCGAGCAGCATAAATTTATGATTATGTTTGCGGCAGATCTCGAGGTCAAGGCTTCGGCAAAATGTAATTGTTTCTCTTTTAAGACATGCCTAAAAGCAGCACGAAGTCCGTTAATTTGTTGAGTAGGCGTCATTAGGCATGCCCCCTGTAGGTTGGGCGTAAAAACATAACTAAGTAGTGAATAGTCGGTGAGTGCTGCATAGGTATATGTAGGTATCCATACAGACGAGGATATACAGGGATCAGCCTATAAAAACCGGACAAGTGCGAGTCGGACTCGCCCACCGAGGGTCCCGTACAAATTTGTAGGTACATATTATAAAAAAATTTTGTCCTTGCATAAAGATCCTGTTTTTTTATGATTTAATTACAAATGTAGTTTTCAGATTTTTCCCTATACTTGTAGTATAAGAGGGTATTACTTGCCAAATTTCATAGTTCTAGGTCAACGGAAAATACCCTATAAATTTTGATTCCCTTGAGTGTCGAAATATACGTATTTTGCGGCATAAACGGCCGTATCTTTTTTTTACGTTAACTTAGAAGTTTGTTTTTTTTTTCACAGCTTGAAGAGACTGTAGACCTTAGTATATCGTTTTAATTTCAACTTGATACCTCCACGCGTTCCCGAGATAAAGGGTCTTCACAGACAGATAGACAGACGGACGGACGGACAACAAAGTGATCCTATAAGGGTTCCGTTTTTTCCTTTTAAGGTACGGAACCCTAAAAAATAATTCTACAAACAAACTATGTACCTCCATATCCTATAAAAGAATGCGTAGATTCTAAATTCAAAACTATAAAAGCAGTGCCATCTATTATCCAATTGAAGCACTATCTAATACTATTATCATATGATAGAGGGCGTCACTAGTGTCATTATAATTCATTGTGGCAAACAATACTTATTTACGATGACGTGGGCTTATGAGGAAAATATCGTGTCTTTGTTTACGTTCGCCCATTCATTGATGCTTTGATAATATTAATGATCTATTGATTGCTGGGCGGACACATTGGTGGTATTTTTTACAATACTATCTATCGGTCACAGTATATTGAAATATGAATTTGTTTACAATAGTTATGCTAGGTATCATTAACGGAGGTAGTTAATTTGAACTACCTGCGTTAATGTATTGTTTGTGTTGTCACGACGTATAACTCCTAAATCGCGGGTGACTTTACAAACGTTCGAACAACGGACAAAGAACATCAAAATTCGGAATAACTATTTGTGGATCAAATAATGTTTCGTACCGTATGGGGATCGCAAGACGCCCTCTGAAACCAATACACTATCTATGCAATCTACCCATCGAAGTGCCATAAGTTTAAGAATGGTCACGGGGTACCTCCTCGTGACTATGGCTTCTGAATAGCAGCCCAAACTTCGGAGTAAGAGTAAAATCTAAATAGTTTAATAACTGAAATACTTTTACATTTGTATTTATAATATAAAAAGTAGAGATTTGAATTTTTCTACCTGACTATAACCGACATTTATAAATTTGATTATTTGACTATAAAACAACAATAACTACGCTTCGTAATTAAATAAATATCAATTAGGTTCATGACATACCTACAGCAAAAGTTAAAACAAACTATAAAATGTATTTTCAATATCAGTTCAAAGAATTAGTGGCGCAATTTCCTGATACTATTTTAATAGTTTCGCCGAAGGCCGGAGTGGGTCGGTTCGGTGCACCCTGCACCCTCCAAGGGGTGACGGTACTCCGCTACGTATAAAATCAATACGTACGTATAGGGTTGCCTACTGATTTTGTTGTTATTCGGGGTAAATAATCTATACAATATTAAATGTAAAGATGTTAGAAATGCTGTTTTTAAGCATATTGTTCGCATGTAGTGTGAAATTTGGCATAGTTAAAATTTACATAGAGAAGACGTAGTCGGCAAAAAATTAAAAATATGTTTATCAATTTTTTATCGTTAGCAAATAAAGCAAAATGAAAATAAATATATTTAAAAAGGGATTAAATATAATGACCACCAAAAATACTAATTGCGCAGCAAAATATGCTTACTAAAATATATCATAACGAGCACCTATACGCCTCAAATCACTGTATTCTGTCTCGGAAGGGTTAGGTTATGTTAGGTTCCTTCTTAAACCAACCCAAAAATAGGAGCCCCGCGCGTCGACTTATTTTTATCTCTTTAAATATATTTTGCTGTGCAATTTGGTGATCATTGACTGTTATATTTTACTATATCTGCTGATAAGTTAAACATAAGCCATTTAAAAATTACTCTTGAATGTCATCACTACAGTATAGTAAGGAGACATGATTGAAAAATAGAGCGAAGTATGCCTTAACACAATTTTTTAATGCTATCATTTGTGCTACAATATATTTATATATGTATGTTAGCTGTTACCCGCGACTTCGTCCGCGTGGAATATAACAAAAATGTGTTTGTTCGGTTTGCAGAGATTTTTCAAAAATAAAGTGCTAAGTTACTCCTTATAACATCAGCTATCTGCCTTGAAAGTCCTGTCAAAATCGGTCCAGCCGTTGCAGAGATTAGCCGGAACAAACGTACAGGCAAAAATTTGAAGTAAATATTTTTATGTAAGTACATACATACTTTCATATGCAAAGTTAAATGCTGTTATTTTGACATTACAAACAGACACTTAAATTTTATTTATTTGTATAGATAATTTTATAATATAATATTTATGTATAATAATAAATGACAACCCTACGTATGGGTGGGTGTTTCTGTTTATCTACTGAACGACGTTAGGGCGCCTGTAAATACAGAAATGGGACGATGCACTTTATAAATGGTCAAGCGTGAGTGCTCACACGTCAATATATTTATTAATTACCTACTGTCGAGTGTGTCAGGCTTTTTAAATGACTCCAAGATATAAGATAACCAGCATAGTATCTATATCGTTGGAAAGAATATTTATTTATACCACATAGGTGGACAAGAATAACGTGGGGCGCGTCTTATGGTATACTGCCGAAACCTATGACCACTTGCTATACCAGATATTATGCGATGCCGACCGCAAGATTCACAAAAAGATTAAAGGAAGTAATCTTCTAAAACTCTTTCTCAAACAGAAATTGTGTAACTTTTCTTATGCCGGTTTCCAATAGACTTGTATAACAATACTTGGCATCATTGGCAAGCCTAGAGTTATTTTCGAGATGGCCAGGACCTTAAACAGAGATGCCATACATACAAGCCCAGAATTTTGAGTCGAAATCTTGGGAAGGGTAACGGACATTAATTCTGGTTGAGCACGGCCCACCTAGGTATTTATAACTCCGCACACACTAATGGTTGTCATCGATCACTGTTGATCATAAACTTAAGACTGCGCCGAGTGAAATGTGCCAAAACAGGCGGTCACAGTTAAGTGAATAAAACAAACACTTTTTGTTTAATACAAATATAAAATATACATTTACCATAAAAATGAATGTGTTTACAATTACTCCGTGAAAAAAACGAAATAATTAATATTTTCGTCTACAAAATTACGTAAATTTGCACGAAAAATGCTAAAACACAAGCTCGTTTTACATGATTTTTAGATTATAACAGTAGAAATCTATCCTATTTTACAGCTTAAACGAAACATAAATAGTTATATTACAATTTGAGTTATTGGTTGACAATAAAGATACTTTATCAAAAAAGCACTTCAAATCCTCCATACAATTTTACTATGGCGGCCGCGCGCTGATTTGAATATGCGCCGCACGAGCTCTGTCGTTATGTGTTTTACGCTCAGCGCCGTCTTAAGACTGCAATCATTTCATGCATCATTTATGGGTTCTGTACCCGAAATATGCTAACCCTATTACTAAACCTTCGCTTTTAGTCCATCTGTCTGTCCGCGGGCTATAAATCATGAACCATAATAGTTAGAAAGTTGAATTCTTCACAGTGTTAATTACTTTGCCGCTATATCAACTAATAATATAAAATACACAGTGTTATATCTTGTACGATGGTACGAACCTTACGCTAGTCCGACTTGCACCAGACCGTTTTTCCTAAAACATGTATATCCAAAATGTTGGCAACACCACAACATTTTTCTAGAAGCTCTAACAAATTTGTCCAAGGACACGTGACAAATCAAAACATGGCCGTTTCGCGCTAGTTATCATGTGGATACAAGCTGTTATCAATCATTAGCATTATCTACTACATCGCGACACCGATGCCACGATGCTCAGTCCCATCTCCCCTCACCCCTAGGGCTTTGACTAGCGTGCAGCGTCTGTCTCTAACTAGAGTACAATTTAAGTATAATGGCATATAACGTTACGTTATCGTATTAATATTATAAATAGACTAGCTCGACATGTCTTGTAACGCTCTCTAATTTGTTGGCCTTTATTATTGTACTGTTATCTTTCCGTGTCTGTTATAAACACTCTTTTTTGCACACAACACATTCCCTTATGCATAGTCATCATTTCTGTCACCATCAATTAAATTTAGTCTCATCCAGGTAGTCATACAAGACGGTTGTCTCAATCGGGGCCTTGGGCATTTAGGCTTGATTTTCATAAGAGTGCACGCAACCAGTCTAAGTTTAATTGTAATCGAATGAATAGTACAGAAGTACATACGTCACAAGCAAATAGAAATTGAGTTTACCGTGTCTTTAGCTATGTTTATCTATTCGGTACAAATTTGTCTATCGATATTATACTAATTTGCCAATAAACTATAATATATAAACTTTATGTACGGTGCACCGCCCGTACAATTAGCAGCGTCAGCAAACTCCAATGCGGCGCGGTACTACTAACGCGTCATTAATCAGTTCGCGATCTAACCGTATCGGGTAAAGACACGGGCTCCACCAAACTTGCTCCGCGGTCATTGTTTCGTTCAATATACCATAGTTTACTTAAAAAAACGTCTTTTATTTGTTGACTTCATTGCACGGCCAACACTTTACATATGCATATCTTAAATTGGATAAAATTACCAAAAAGCAAAAATATAGGTATATGAGATACTACGTTTTGACAATAATTGTAGTCAACTGATATAAAGCATCCGCGTAGTGATGTGATATTGGTTTTTTTTTTGCTAGGCATATCTTAATAGCAACCCGGATTCTCGCAATATTGTAGACGGCAATGATTCCCGCTATTAGGTACGTGAGGATTAACACATAGATAGCAAAATGTATATTATACAGTTTCTACCCCTTCGGAAAAATACAGACATGAGCAATGATATTATATAAATTAGCTGTCCCTACAGACGTTGTCCTGTACAAAAGAGAGAAAGAAAAAAATTTAAAAAAGCATATCTAAACCATACTCGAATCCACTTGAACACACACAAAACGTTTCATTCAACTCGGTCCAGCCGTTTAGGAGGAGTTCACTGTCAACACACGTACAGAAGAATTATATATATAAAGATGAAGCAGAATGTTAATAGTGCTCGCAAAGGTAACTCGTCCTATTTTGGACGTTGTTCTATTGAACTCAATCAAATCAAACACTGGTCATTCATATTTTCTACTCAAATTATTTAAAACGCTATTCTTCAAATAATAGCTACGAGTATCTTGAGCTGTTAACATGTCTATTGCACTAATTAATAATTTAAATTGTTAACACAAGTGCATTTTTATTAATAAAAAGAAAATGTTTTCGGGGCCAGACTTTTAACGTTCATTACTATTAAAATATACGTAATTGTTTTTTCCTTAGCCTTTTATAATGTCCCACTGCAGGACTTCCAAACCACTCTGTTCGAAGATATTCCCTGCCAGTCCTATTCGAAGACGTCCGAGTCATCTCGCCATCTCCGTTTGGGCCTGCCCTATCGCCATCGAAAATAATCATCATCCAATTTAAAATAAAAAAGGTATCAGTAGTATGTATATGTGTGATACATAAGCCTTTACGTTACAATTGCTTATCTACAAACTTATATCATTCATAAACGCGTCAGACATGTTATTTCTGTTAGATAATAAATTCACAATAAGAATTCGCATTATCGCAATCGCTCAAAGTCCACTGTCGAAATAAATGCGTATCTCTGTCACGTCAAGATTAAAAGTTATAAAATATAGTTAAAAATATTATATAAAATTTATATAAAATGGCGGTTTTAAATCGTCAGGTGGTTAACTGAATATATTAATAAATTAATATAAGAATTTTTAATTATACTATCCCAATTGATAGCTAATGCAAAAGAGTTATGCTATTCCAATAGGAGGAGCTGAACCGGATGCTGGACGGCCTAGCTGCAGCCTCGCGGCGTATCGGTCTTGGCATGAATTTGGATAAAACCAAAGTCATGATCAATGGCCACATTGATCCAGGACCGATCGTCGTACATGGTCACCCTCTCGAAATCGTTTCCGAATACACTTACCTCGGGCAGATTCTGCAGTTAGGTAAAAACAATTTCGAGAGGGAGGCCAGGAGAAGGATCCAGCTGGGCTGGGCAGCGTTTGGGAAACTACGCCGAGTCTTCTCGTCATCCATACCGCAATGCTTGAAAACGAAAGTTTTCAACCAGTGCGTGCTACCCGTCATGACCTACGGAGCCGAGACATGGACACTCACGGTAGGGTTGGTCCACCAGTTCAAAGTCGCTCAGCGAGCTATGGAGAGAGCTATGCTCGGAGTTTCTCTGAAGGATAGGATTCGTAACGAATACATCCGACAGAGAACCAAAGTCATCGACATAGCCCAGAGAATTAGCAAGCTGAAGTGGCAGTGGGCTGGCCATATCGCGCGAAGAACAGACAACCGCTGGGGTAAGCGTGTTCTTGAGTGGAGACCGCGACTCGGCAAACGTAGTGTAGGACGCCCTCCGACCAGGTGGGATGACGATTTGCGAAAGACTGCAGGCAGATGCTGGATGCGGCAAGCTGAAGACAGGGCGCTATGGCGCTCTTTGGGGGAGGGCTATGTCCAGCAGTGGACTATCATAGCCTGATGATGATGATGATTCCAATAGGTTGGCTTGGCTAAATATACTTCTAACGTTGAAATGTGATCCAGTAGCCAGTGATAAATTAAAGCTTTATCCGGTAAAAATTAAAGGTATTTGACTGATTAAGAAATATATTTAGTTCATTAATCGTCAAATATTGCGGGATGTTTAAATCAGTATCTTGAATTATTAACGCCAGATGTTCGGATATGTAGTCTGAAAATTTTGGTAGCAAGCAATCCAATATTTTTGAGTTAATCCCATCCTAACTAATATAATATAATAATATAATATAATATATTCTACCACATACACACAACACCATCTAGCCCAAACTAAGCAGAGCTTGTACTATGGGCACTAGACAATGGATAAACATACATATATACTTTTTTTTTGTAAATACATACATATTATACATAGAAACACCCAGACCAAAACAAACACCCATGTTCATGCACACAAATGTTTGACTTGTGCGGGAATCGAACCCGCGACCTCGGGCGTGGCAGTCGGTTACACCAACCACTACGCCATCGAGGCCGACAATATGTACTATAAATACGAATGTGAGTTTGTTTGTTACGCTTTTACGCCTTATCTACGTGACTGATCATTATGAAACTTCGCGTACACGTTGTCAGAGGAACAGAAAAGGACGTAGAGTACCTATCATGCAGAAAATAGTACTGTTCCTTATATAACCTAGATTACGCGAGCGAAGCCCCGGGCAAAATCTAGTTATATATATTTGAGAACATTTTTAATTTTTATTTGATCGAGACTTGGTAGAGGCTGCTTCTATGGCAATAGCCATAGAAGCAGCCTCTACCAAAACAACTGTCTGTGGATTGCCCAAATGTATATCAGAAACGGAAGTCGAACCAACAATCGGCATGTATAGAACAACTACGCCATCCGTGCAATAAACAATCGATGTCATGAACGCACCCATAGTTTATGACAAAATTAGATTCGATTGTAAAGGTTAATGGAAAATCGACTGATGGCTTCGAGATAGTCTTAATTAAATATTTAACTGCAAGAAGTAATGATTGCCTATTCAGTCTTGTCGTAAAACTGAAAGGTAAGCGTAAGGCCCTTCGTACACAAGCCTACGCACAGGCACGCGTCGCCGACATTTGTACCTGTGTACGAACCTCTATGAATTTGTATTGCGGTAGTCGCTTAGAGACCAAAATCGTCGGGTCTCGAAGATTTGCGTAGGCTTGTGTACGAAGGGCCTTAGGCTTACCTGCGATTGCCACGCGCCGAGTGTTGCGGGTTCGACTCCCATACAAGACAAAAATTGTGTCATACACAAATAGTGGTTCCGAGTCTGAGCTCTTTGAGGGTTGTTTGAATGTTTGTGAAGTCCCCCGCGACACAGGAATTAAGCACACAGCGGGAGTTATCTATTTAAAAATTAAAGGAAAACTTTGTTGCAATCTACTAGTAGGTACTCTTGTTGATACCTCTAGCTAATTTAAATGCTTGTGTTACGAGTGGGTTCACGTCATAGTGCAAGTGCTGGAAATTGCACCCACGTACTTTCTATCGCAAGTCCAATGCCTTTATTATATGTCGGCCTCGATGGCGTAGTGGTTAGTGTAACCAACTGCCACGCCTGAGGTCGCGGGTTCGATTCCCGCACAAGTCAAACATTTATGTGCATGAAAATGGATGTTTGTCTTGGTCTGGGTGTTTCTATGTTTAATATGTATGTATTTACAAAAAAAAAGTATATATGTATGTTTATCCATTGTCTAGTACCCATAGTACAAGCTCTGCTTAGTTTGGGCTAGATGGTGTTGTGTGTCTGTAATAGAATATTATCCGTTGGGCTCCCGACGCGACGCTTCGCTTATTATAGTAATACTGTGTTAATATTACTGGTAACATTAATTGGGTACAATGTTGGGTACAATTATACCAGTACGGTGTACCCTAGCTGATTGGGGTTATAACGCTGCAAAGGGTTTGGGGCTAGAAGCGCCCTTGCAAATAATTCTGGAATGCCAACGCCACGGAATAGAGGCGGCATTCAGCGGGTAGCACATTTCTGGTCAAATGAACAGGTCTTAACGCGCGCATAATTACAAAGTCACGTGCTATAAATTAGTAGCTATCTTAACCAATATTATAAATTAAAATGCTAGTTTGTTTGTTTATTACGCTTTCACGCCTTGTTTACTCGATCTCTGTACCTGCTATTTTTGTCGCATGCTGTGATCTCTTATTAGTAAGAAAACATAAGACCTATAATACTTGTGCTTAGCTTTTAATTGCAATATATGTGTATTTCTTGATAGAGATCCTTTTAAATAAATAAATTAATCTCACATAATGAAATGTTGCATACAGGTTGCCAGGGATGCAGAAAATTTCATACGGTAACTTTCATCTAGAAAAGCACTATTCTTGACCGAGCAAAGCGTATAAAAGCTACTTACATTAAAAATTTGAATATTGAATATATTTAATTTCTTAAATCGTTTTTTTTTTATATATATTATTTTAAGGCATAAACATAAAGACCATGTAAGACTTGCGGAGTATTGCACTAAGGGGCAGCAGCCATTGATACTTGCACTAAAAGAAAAGTCGATTTTCTCTTTATTACCTACCGCTTAATTTCATTGTTGATACGTAATACTGCATGTTTGGACCTTTGTCTATCAAATACAAATAGAGACAAATTGCTTTTGTGGCTATATTTAGATATATTAGAGATTTTGACCATCCGCACGTCTAACATCTCATCACATTCTTTAGGCACTATTTATTTAAACGAGGCTATTTCTTGAAGCAAGTGTCGTGCTATCTTTGTCTAACTTGGCGAAAAAAAGGATAGCATGAGAGTTGCTTCAAGAGAGTCGCTTCGTGTAAATGTACTTTAATCTATTGAGTCGCAACGGCAATTGAGCGGCCAGACACAATAGGTATGCATTATGTTAGACATTCGAACAATTGACAGGTTAATACAAGGCTGTGCTTTAACCTATTGAGCCGCAACGGCACTTGGGCGGCCAGACACAATAGGTATGCATTATGTTAGACATTCGAACAATTGACAGGTTAATACAAGGCTGTGCTTTAACCTATTGAGCCGCAACGGCACTTGGGCGGCCAGACACAATAGGTTTGCATTATGTTAGACATTCGAACAATTGACAGGTTAATACAAGGCTGTGCTTTAACCTATTGAGCCGCAACGGCACTTGGGCGGCCAGACACAATAGGTATGCATTATGTTAGACATTCGAACAATTGACAGGTTAATACAAGGCTGTGCTTTAACCTATTGAGCCGCAACGGCACTTGGGCGGCCAGACACAATAGGTATGCATTATGTTAGACATTCGAACAATTGACAGGTTAATACAAGGCTGTGCTTTAACCTATTGAGCCGCAACGGCACTTGGGCGGCCAGACACAATAGGTATGCATTATGTTAGACATTCGAACAATTGACAGGTTAATACAAGGCTGTGCTTTAACCTATTGAGCCGCAACGGCACTTGGGCGGCCAGACACAATAGGTTTGCATTATGTTAGACTTTCGAACAATTGACAGGTTAATACAAGGCTGTGCTTTAACCTATTGAGCCGCAACGGCACTTGGGCGGCCAGACACAATAGGTTTGCATTATGTTAGACATTCGAACAATTGACAGGTTAATACAAGGCTGTGCTTTAACCTATTGAGCCGCAACGGCACTTGGGCGGCCAGACACAATAGGTATGCATTATGTTAGTCATTCGAACAATTGACAGGTTAATACAAGGCTGTGCTTTAACCTATTGAGCCGCAACGGCACTTGGGCGGCCAGACACAATAGGTATGCATTATGTTAGACATTCGAACAATTGACAGGTTAATACAAGGCTGTGCTTTAACCTATTGAGCCGCAACGGCACTTGGGCGGCCAGACACAATAGGTATGCATTATGTTAGACATTCGAACAATTGACAGGTTAATACAAGGCTGTGCTTTAACCTATTGAGCCGCAACGACACTTGGGCGGCCAGACACAATAGGTATGCATTATGTTAGACATTCGAACAATTGACAGGTTAATACAAGGCTGTGCTTTAACCTATTGAGTCGCAGCGGCACTTGGGCGGCCAGACACAAAAGTTTTTTAATGATGTCTGGCATTATGGCCGCATATTTTTGGCGACACAAGTCACCTTACTGGTAAAGATGAACCGTGAAGGAAAACATGGTGAGGAAACCTACAAATCAGAGAGTTCTCCATAATGTTCTCGAAGATATGTGAGGTCTGCCAACCCGCAGTGGACCAGCATTGTGAACTATCGTGGCCGTGTGGCCTGACCCTTCTCTTACTGAGAAGATGTCCGTGACCAGCAGTGGGACAGTTTAATACAGGGTTAATATTATTTGATTATTTATACTACTTAATAAAGCTTAGCGTCACATCCATCAAGCTGTGTACTTATTTATTATTCCGTGGCGGTCACCGGCGTATGGTCAGGCGCTATCGTATAGACGGGAAGTGTCTAGTCGAGACACGCATGTAGGGGGCTTCGATGAGTAACCGTGGTGTTTAACGCTAAAGGGGCCTGCAAAGGGCAGCTTTAAATATTTCATTAACGTGTCTGCTGATTTATATCTGAACTACACGAACGGTGGTCTTACGTTTAAGCGAATGTTAAACATTGAAATTAAACTACTTTATACCGATTTTATTGCGCTGTTTATTTTTTTTTTTAATACTATTACATTATTTTGAATCTCTTAACTATTACTATTACACATTGTTACTAGATACTGTTTACTTCTAAATTAAATAAATAAATGGTAATCCTTACTAATATTATAAATGCGAAAATGAGTTTGTTTGTTTGTTACGCTTTCACGCCTTAATTACTCAACCGATCAACATGAAATTTTGCATACCCGTTGTCAGGGGTACAGAATAGGCCATAGGGTACCTTTCATCCAGATAAAAGAACTGTTGCAAACCTAACCTAACCTAACCTACATTTGCGCGAGCGAAGCCGCGGGTGAAAACTAGTCTTTATATATATGTGTATAAAAAAGAATCCCTGTTTCCCTTGATCACGCCATAACTTGAGAACGACTAGCGATTTCATTCTACCTTTTTTTTTAAGATTTCTAAACTTTGTAGAAAGTTCCTACGGAAAAAAAGTTAAGAAAATTGCGCTGAAGATTTGATAATTTCAGAAAACTTAATGATTATTTTTAACCTCTAATTTGACAGTTTGTCAGAGAGAGGACAAAGTTTGTCGGGTCAGATAGTTATTAATAAATTAATTAGTTTAAATAGCAGTAAATAGTAACTAGTAAGTGTTTAACAGTAGTAGTTTAAGAATTTCAAAAATATGTAAGTAATAATAGTGGTTTAAATAAATAATAGTAAACATCGCAATAAAAGCCGTATAAAGCAGTTTCATTTCAATACACGAATGGTAATGCATATAATGTTTTTAACTCAATCCGTTCATATGCTTGTGTGCTGCTTTATATTTGAACTACACGACAGCGGCCGACAGTGTTTTGAACTAAATCCTTACATAATAATAATGCATATTATATCTACCACCTTCACACAAACTAGTACAAGTCTTGATGATAATTTATTGTTTAATTATTTAATGATTATACAACTACCTCGAAATTGCCCCCTTGCGTAATTTGTTATTAAAGATAATTCTCTTTTTAACCGACTTCATTAAATAGACAAGTAAAGAAAAGACGAATATATATTCAAAGCATAGTTATCTAACACTTCTCAAACAAGTGTCATTATTATTTTTATTGAGAATATTTTATACCTAAAATAATTCAATAAATTATTTTAAATAATTCAATAAATTATTTTAAATAATTCAATAAATTATTTTAAATAATTCAATAAATTATTTTACTAATTTCTTCCATAGGAACGCATCCCGGGTTAAGGAGCAAGTCGCAGTAGTAGTTTTTTAATCTAGGACATCGTCTATCAAATTTTACCCAAATCTATTCAATAATTTTGCCGTGATTGAACTACAACAGTGAATGGAACAGTCGCAAGAGGAAAACCTAGGCGAACGTTTCTCGATCAGATCGGAGGCGTTCTGGACAAAGGCCAGGTTAAGAGCTCCTTGAACCAACAAGCGTGTATGACGAATGTGATGAAACTGAATGAAGCCAGAGAAGTGTGTCAGGATCGTAGCAAATGGAAATCCGTAGTCTCTGCCTACCCCTCTGGGAAACAGGCGTGAATCTATGTATGTATGTATGAACTACAAACATCGAAACATTTTCACAAAATAGCATATTCATCATTACATTTAGTTGTATAATAGGTAGTAGAATAATAAATAACAATATCTAACAAGCATTTCACTTCAAAAACTAAAGGCATTTACATCATAAATATGATGCCTAATTTGGTTCTGATTATTTTTGTCCTTTAAGCCGGGAACTGCAAAACAGCGTGGTCCCGACATTTGAAGCAAATAAACAGCGTACAAACAAAACAGCGTGACGTGTCTGTCGCACCGAGGGCCGAGAGAGGGGCAACTCGCAAGAAATCAATAACGCGGTTGTTTACAACGCTAAAGGTACACCCACAACGCGGTTATGCGACGCGATGCTTTGCAACGCATAACGTGGACCATGCAATGTTAAATATAATATATAAAATATATATCGTTTATTGTTAAATAACTTTGCAACATTGCACGTACATTGCCCATAGGCCACACACTAGGTAAGCCTATCTTATAGGTGCCTGTTACGATTGCATTTTTGACTTATTATGTGCTCATACATAAACAGTATTCATATAAATCTAAAAAGATACAGTATTATATAAGTGAAACTAAATTACGCAACACAGAATTGTGGTGTAAATATAATCCTTACTAATATTATAAATTCGAAAGTAACTCTGTCTGTCTGTCTATCTGTCTGTCTGTCTGTCTGTCTGTTACCTTTTCACGGCTAAACTACTCAACCGATTTAGATGAAATTTGGTACAGATATAGTTTAAGAGCTGGGGAAGGACATAGGCTACTTTTTATTAATGTAGGTACCACGCGGGCGGAACCGCGCGCTAAAACTAGTAAATAAATAAATGTGTGTCTATATGTATAAGAATATATGTATATAACCTTAGATACATAATATGTATATTTGTGACTAATGTACAAAAAAGCCTTTAAATCCATTTAGGGTGGTGCCCAATCATTGATTTATCTGTGGTTTTTAAATTGACATAATTTGTAGGTATCAATGTCAAGTTTATATTATACTAGCTTTTGCGCGCGACTCCGCCCGCGTGGTACCTACATGAATAAAAAGTAGCCTATGTCCTTCCCCAGGTTTTAAACTATATCTGTACTAAATTTCATCTAAATCGGATGAGTGGTTTAGCCGTGAAAACGTAACAGACAGACAGACAGACAGACAGACAGACAGATAGACAGACAGAGTTACATTCGAATTTATAATATTAAGTAAGGATTTTAGTTCAGCAAACTCTCAAAATCCAAATTCAAATTGAAAGATCAGTATATGTTACAAAGTAACACTTATGAAGTTCAAAGCATCATTTGTGAAAATCTAAGCAACATTTCTGAACGTCAAAGTGACTACGATCGCTGCGCTGCTATCAGAATGGTCAGCTTACACTGGACGCATTAAATCACTCGTAAGTCAATACTGTTTAAAAATATCATATCTATTGATTGATAGGTATTGATTACCCATAAATCTATTACCATATTGAATGATGAGCGTTACCGTATGTCATCCACTAAGTTACATTCACTTGGTAGATAGATTTTATAATTGTTATTAGATACTTTTTTTAATCTTATCTTATGTGGGGGCCAGTCAGTGCAGACCGGCAACACTTCGACCCAGTGGGATCTTTTGTGTCGACACTCTCTCAATAGCGACTGCCATATATGTTCATGGCAGCCGGGACCAACGGCTTAACGTGCTTTCCGAGGCACGGAGCAGGCGATTATTATTGTCAATCAATACGCACATAATTTCGAAAAATTATATAATTTCCGAAAGTCAGAGGTGCGCGTCGTGGGTTCGAACCCGAGACCCTCTGCATTGCAGTCTGTTCGTCTCCCCACTGAGCTATCGCTGCTCTATTAGATACTTACTACGACTTAAAATAAACAAGAAAAGACAGTTGTAAGACGGTTTTTTGGAAATCACTTATTGATACTGAACGTCTATTATGGCTGAAGTTACGTGTATTTGTATTATTAATAATTTACTGTACGAAAAAGAAGTACGAAAGATTCTCTGTTTATCCACTTGATAGAGATGAAAACAACTATGTTCCCCGAGAGGAAATTAATACAATAATTAACCGGATATATAATAAGAACGCAAAAGCGCAACGCAGATCATTTTGCAAGCTATTGCGATTTGCATCTAACGCAGTCATTCAATGTAAGCAAACAGCTAATAGTATAAATGCGAATGTCAGTTTGTTTGTTTATTACGCTTTCACGCCTTAACTACTCGACCGCTCATCGGGCACTTTTGCAATACATTGTCAAAGGTACAAAAAAGCACATAGCGTACTTTTAATCCAGGAAAAAGCCCTGTTACTAATCTAATTTAAATTGACGCGAGCGCAACCGCCATCAGCTAAGTCTAGCAGCTGATACTTACCTACGTTGCAACGCGGCAACGTCGCATCGCTTTGATGTGCCTCAACCCTAAATATTCACGCACATGTGCGATTATGGCTGCGACTAAATTGTCGCCCGTTGCTATACACTTAATTAACGTACGCCATATTTAATTTAAGATAACTTGAAGGTTAAACATAATAGAACACAGCTCAAAAGAGGTGGATATTAGAGATGTAAATTATGCAAATAAAAAATTATACACAGATTCACGTCTAATTTAGGGATGTGGCCATAGACAGGCATAGGATTTTCACTAATTACAATTCTAAGCAATCCTAGTCTCATTTTCTGTATTCAGTTTCCTTTAATGCGTGAAAGTCAAAAATCTTTATTTCCATAAAAATGTGTAAACAATTCTTGGACACGTCAATTAACTAGTATTATTAATAAAAATATTAAGAAAAACTTATAAATCGTCGTAACCTACGTCATTTTTAAAATGGCGCATCGCCGAAACCTCTCTAAAGCCTAGAACATTCGACTAGAAATACTATTCATCAGTCTCACGGCTACTTAATATTCAAATAAAAAATATTACCTTTATATCTTGTATTAAAGCAAAAGCGCCTTGTTTTCCTTTACATGTATCATATATAGCCTGTCTTTTCCCCTCTACATGTAAACAATAATAAAGCCGGTATTTTTCTCTTAAGACTGCGCCGAGCGTAAGACAGATAATGACAGAGCTCGTGCAGCGCATATTTAAATCAGCGCGCGGCCGCCATAGTAAAATTGTATGGAGGATTTGAAGTGCTTTTTTGATAAATTTGTATCTTTATTGTCAACCAATAACTTAAATATTTGGGACGAACAAATTGTAATATGTTTATTTATGTTTCGTTTAAGCTGTAAAATAGGATAGATTTCTACTGTTATAATCTAAAAATCACGTAACACGAGCTTACGTTTTTGCATTTTTCGTGCAAATTTACGTAATTTTGTAGGCGAAAATATTAATTATTTTATGTTTTTTACACGGTGTAATTGTAATCACATTAATTGTTATGGTAAATGTATATTTATATATTTGTATTAAACAAAAGTGTTGATTTTATTCACTAACTGTGACCGCCTGTTTTGGCACTCATATAAGTAGAAAAATATACATGATAAGACGGCTGTGAACAAAAACAATGACTTGCACATGCACTTGGTAGATAGAATATAGTAAAGCTTATCACCAAACATGGTAATGGATTTACGGGGTGATCAATCAATCAATGGATATAATATTATTAAGTATATCTGTATTGAGATTGATGTGATCTTAAGCGTTCAGTCTGTTATTCATTTCTAGTTCATAATGTTACATTGAAAGCTAAATTAATAAATGACTTTTGAGCGATTTGAATGCTGAAAAACTTAGAAGCTATGCATTTTTTCTCTCTTAGGCCCATGCAGTCGAGAACTGTGCAAACAAATCATTAGGTACCTATCTATATTAATTTGTCGTTTTTAATTCTATACCTTCTTTTATAAATTCAACAATCATAATATTATTTCCTGAACAAATATAAGACTACTTAAAGTAAAATAATTTGTTTTCTTTACTATTCATTTTCACGTTAAGTACACAGTCACATATAATAGTCACAATAGGTTACGAAGAATTTCATAAGAAACAATACATACATAGATTCACGCCTGTTTCCCAGAGGGATAGGCAGAGACTACGGATTTCCATTTGCTACGATCCTGACACACTTCTCTGGCTTCATTCACTTTCATCACTTTCCTCATACACGCCCGTCGGTTCCAGGAGCTCTTAACCTGGCCTTTGTCCAGAACGCCTCCGATCTGATCAAGAAACGTTCGCCTAGGTTTTCCTCTTGCGATTGTTCCATTCACACTAGCCTTATAAACTTTCATAGTCAGTCTTTTCTCGTCCATTCTTTCTACATGTCCAAACCAACTTAACATACCCTTTTCTATTCTTGTCACTACACCCACTTTCATGCCGCATCTCTCTCTAATCACACTATTCCTTATTCTATCTTTCAGAGTCACACCACATACGCTTCTCAACGCTCTTATTTCTACAGCATTTATTCTGCTCTCATGCTTCTTTTGCCATACCCAACTTTCACTTCCATTCATAAGTGTGGGCACTAATAGTCCTCTATGAACAGCCTAACGTGCCTTTTCGGATACATTTCGACTGTTCATAAAAGCGCGTAGAGCTCCATTCACTTTGTTGCCAGCATTCGTTCTCCTTTCAATATCTCCCTCACGTTTACCATCCCTTGTAAACAAAGTACCCAAATATACAAACTCTTTCACTTGCTCCACTTTTTCTCCATCAATCATAATATCACCATAAATATATACTCATACATAAATAAAGGTGTATTATGCCCATATTTCGCCAACTATGGTTTTAGACCCCTTGGGGCTAGGCTCATAGAGAAGGAGGTCATCTTCCTAACACAGTTTTAGACTCCGTGTTGTTGCTGGAAATTTCTTGACAGAAAAATACATCAACACCTTAATAATATTGTCCTTAGTCGTATTGTTTAAAGAAATAAACACGCCGGGTAAAAGTAGAAATTGATTACAGGTAGTAGGTACAATAAGTCTGAAGAACTGTTTGATTTGGTACCAGCGGCCCCTTTCTATCACCGTACCACTCGACACCGAAGCAGGGTTCATCCATAATAATAATAATAATAATAATAATCTTTATTTGCATAAAACATGTGTGTTCCAATAAATAGGTCTTAAACGATAGCAGTCTCAACATGTTTTGCCATTACTGGCATACAAATGTATTTTGTGAATAAAATTTTATGTGCATGCAATCATAGTAATTAATGTTGAAAATTTTAAATAAAGGTAATACACCTAGAAGCATCATATCACCAGTCCATATCACCTAGAAGCGTTCAATTCTAAGACGGTACGCTTTCAGAAAGTCTCATATTTGTTTTTTTAATCCCAATACTAATTAAATAGATCTGTAACCATACTTCCTAATCTTCTCCTAGCCTTTATTATTCCAGAGTCACTTGTGGTCGGCTTTCTAGTCTAACCGGATTTGACTGGATATCAGTTAACCATACTTCTTAATCAAGGTTTAAAATTTTAATAATATAGATATTTATAGTGCGTCATGCGTTATCTGTAAATGACGCAGTGTAAGAATAAATAAATTGATTAGATGCCTGACTTTAGCTATACATCTATACAAATAAATAAAATTGAAGTGTCTGTTTGTAATGTCGAAATAACAGCTTTTTATCTAATGCATATGAAAATATATAAGGAACAGATGCGAAAACATCTATTTTTTAAAGTTTTGTCTGTCTGTCTGTCTGTTTGTTTCGGCTAATCTCCGAAACGGTTGAACCGATTTCGACGGGACTTTCACTGGCAGATAGCTGATGTTATAAGGAGTAACATCTAGGCTACTTTGATTTTAGAAAAAAAATGGAGATCCGCGGAGACAAACACTTTTTAGTTAAAATCTACGCGGACGAAGTCGCAGGTAACAGCTAGTTCAATATATGATTCGAATAAATCACAAGCAAATCATATTCTTTGGAAAAAATATTTAATCATACCAACTCTACATATCCTAATAATATAATTAATGTGACAGTTTGTTGGATATTTATTATTGAATTACGCGTAAAATATTGTACGGATTTGGTTGAAAGCTGTTTTTAAAAAAGACAACCCGCACTAGGAATAATTCCTGTGTCGCGGGGGGCTTTACAAACATTCAAACAACGGACACAAAGCACATCCAGACCACAAATTTTTGCCCCATATGGGATTCGGACCCACAAACACTCAGCGCAGTTTCAGTGGCCACTTCAAAATTCGTGCAAGTTCGCACGTAGACAGATGTTGTTCATACTTACATAATATTGTCTTACGTATACGCGAATGTTATACATTGAAATAAACTACTTTATATGGATTTTGTCGGCCTCGATGGCGTAGTGGTTAGTGTAACCGACTGCCACGCATGAGGTCGCGGGTTCGATTCCCGCACAAGTCAAACATTTGTGTGCATGAACATGAATGTTTGTCTTGGTCTGGGTGTTTCTATGTATAATATGTATATAATATGTATGTTTATCCATTGTCTAGTTAGTACCCATAGTACAAGCTCTGCTTAGTTTGGGCTAGATGGTGTTGTGTGTATGTGATAGAATATTATTATTATTATATTATTATTATTATATTATTATCATTATTTTATCGAGTTGTTTATTTTTGAAACACTATAGTACATAATTTTGAAACTCTTACACTACTAATATTAAACACTGTTACTAGTGTTTGTTTACTTCTATTTAAACTATTTAAATTATTCAAGACTATTATTGTCTTCTGTTTACGCGAATGTTATACATTGAAATAAACTACTATATACGGATTTTATCGCGTTGTTTATTTGACAATCCTAACTAATATTATAAATGCGAAAATGAGTTTGTTTGTTTGTTACGCTTTCACACCTTAACTACTCAACCGATCAACATGAAATTTTGCATACACGTTGTCAGGAGTACAGAATAGGACATAGGGTACCTTTCATCCCGAAAAAATAACTGTTGCAAACCTAACCTTAACCTAACGTACATTTACGCGAGCGAAGCCGCGGGTGAAAACTAGTTTATTACATAATTTAGAAACTGTTACACTACTATTACTAATAAACTTCACTCATTTTTAAGCTAATTAAATTATTGAAACAGTTAAAACTATTTATATTTATGTTTAGTAATAGTAGTGTAACAGTTTCTAAATTTTGTAATAAAGTGTCAAATAAACAACGCGATAAAATCCGTATATAGTAGTTTAATTTCAACAAAACTACATATTATCTTTAAGTTGATACTTTCACAGACGTTTCGGTTGCTATTCAGCAGCCATTTTCACGGGGAGACTTCATTGTTCATACTTTTATGTCGATATGCGTTTTTGTGTGATGCAATCGGGCAAAGCCGCGGGCATAAGCAGATAATACATAAGTACAATGTTCATACGACGTAAAACATTACTTTATTACTTTTGCTATCCTCCGTATTATCCTGTACATCTGAAAAGATTTCTTAGCGAGTCTTGTCGAAGCATACAGGTTACGGATAGCAGTATCTATACTAATATTATAAAGCTGAAGAGTTTGTTTGTTTGCTTGAACGCGCTAATCTCAGGAACTACTGGTCCCTGGTTAGATAGCCCATTTATCGAGGAAGGCTATAGGCTATATTATATCATCACGCTAAGATCAATAGGAGCGGCGCACCAATGAAGAATGTTTCAAAATCGGAGGGTTTTTCCCCTTTTGAAAGCTTCCGCTGCGTGCGCTGCGTAAACAGTTAAAGTTTCGCAAAAATCATGTATGATAGAATTGTTCCCCTTTTAAAGTTCTAAAAAAAAGTCCGCGACAGCATATGTCTATCTTTTAAGGTTGGCTCACTATAACCTTTTTTATGCTAACCAAATGTGTTCTAAAGTAATGCATTATTTGCGAAGGTGTTTTTATAAACATGATATTAATCCTTATCCAAAGAAATACGTTATTCGTCACAAGTATTTAATTTAAAACAAAATTGCCCTTTACATCATTCGATTTCAATTAATATCTTAGGAGATATCGCAGTTTTAAAATAACATCGCAGCAAAATAATGATAACGAAGTCGCAGGTTAGAGTTAGCGTTAGCCCAAAGTAACTATTCCACGCGGACGAAGTCGCGGGCAGAAGCTAGTTTCTTATACGCTTTGTGGGATCAAGCATGCTAGACAAAGTAATAATATTACAGAGAGAACGATGAAGAGTATAATTTCTATTCATTTTGTTATTGCCTGCCGCATGGAGCTTCGCGCACATAGCATTACTTATATGTAATGAGAGAAGATAAAAGCATTACATATAACAAGTGAGAAACGGCAATAAATTGCCATAAATCTTAGAGTCTGAGGTCAAAGGTCATAGTCATCGACTATGCTGAGTCGAATGACCGCGTCTCTAGCTCTTACGGTTCTTGAGTTAATAGTCGTATAACAGACAGACGGACAAAGCTGTTGTATAAGAATTTTTTTTGTACTCTAAAAACCCGTAGTATCTGCCTACCCTTAGAGAAACTTGAATCCCTTATTGTACCTATTCTTGACTGGTGAGACACAAGGCTTCGTCAAGAGAACATTTATGTACATGCGTACTCTTGCTACTATCTAGCATCTTCCTCTTGGTCTCAGGAAGTCATTACATACATACATCCACTGTTTTATTACTGAGATTTTTCCAGGGGTGAAATTGACTATGTATACAGGCTTTTAAACTATGTCAGATGGATACACATATAGACATAAGCTTGTTTATACCCAAAGCAATATGCAAATGTGTATATTAGGCAAATACTCAAATACTACGTGATAGGATGCCAAATCTAGTGCCGTCAAACGAACACACAACTAGACTGTGCTGCTTATTAGAAATTATTAACAGAAAACACGTTACTCAACCGGGATATCGGGCCTAGTACCTCGTAGTAAAACGCAAACGTAATCGCAAATTTTGCGCCGCTAGACCATCTAGGCAATAACTGTATTACGGGTCATGAACATTCGAACCGTCGAGATAAATCTATATTTAAATGTTGTAACCAAAATAAACCACGATAGAATCCGCAAAAAGCATTGAATGAACATTTCAAAGCGTACTCTCTCGCTTGGAAAATAGTAAGGCTTCCACGAACTTAGCCTACGTTACTCTGGAGCATTCGACATGCCTAACTGTGATTTATATGTCTGTACTGCGTCTGCTCGGCTGCGGTGTTGGCTTGTGTAACATTGTTTTCATATAAAATTTAAAAGATCTGTGGTTTATGGGATGTCGAGAATACAATATGCTGTCGCAAACATTGATGCAACTGTTACAATATCGGCAAACAACTCGTAAACAATAGTTCATTGCGGTAGGTTCTATGATACCCACGCGAATGTTTTCTCGGAGTAATGAATCCTCGCAGTTTATCTGAATGGCGTTGCTAAGTGATGTCATTGACGCCTTACTGTGCCCCGAGTGTATATTCACTAGCTGAATTAATCTCTAGGCAGCCGTGACAGCGTCAAAGGCATCTTTATTCCTACACCCACATCAACCCATAACAAATTGTCAAATTTATCAAAGTCCATAGCATAACCATCCGCTGTCATCGCCAACAAGTTGCTGAACCTATAATAAGCACAGCCGCTCAAAATTGAAGGAGTTCGCAGTCGAAACACGTCCACAACCAACAGGTCAATATACCCGACCGTAGAACTAAAATAAACGCTACCGTTCTATAAATAAGGTCTATATTTCCGTAGAGGATACACAGACGGAGTATCGATCGTCGATTTCCCAGCAAAACAGGCGTCCTTCACCTCGTGCCCTTTCGGTATAAACCGGCCGATTTACAAAACAGTCTTGGAAGTAGGGAAATGAAACAATCAGGCTACTATGTTTTCAGGCGGCTTTTGAGAATATATTTTTCGTCGTACGGCCGAATGTCTGGCGAAAATAAATGGGAAATTTTGGGTGGTTGTCTGGGTCAGACAGATTGTCAGCGCTGTCCGTCTGTATATCAATATTTATGTACCCAATGATTTGGGTCAAGGGAGCTTTACAACTTGAGGAACTAACCTCTAAACAACTATGATAGATTTGTTATTTGATTTAAGTTCATGCAGTTTCCGTGGAATATAAGTTTTCAGAATAACATACAAGAGTCTTAAAAATGTTATGTATAATATCGCTAGAAATAAATAACGGGTGACAACATGATTGAAATAATATCTCGCTCACTACTGTCAAGCGTCACCACCATACGCTAAAATCGCACAGGCAATTTATGTCCCAACTTATTTCCTATCAAAATGAACGATGCTGCTTCCGCACCGGAACCTAAAAAATCACAACATCACGGGTCTGTCTATCAATCAAATATTCGATGCCAAAACTCGCTGATGTTACCAACAAAATGGAAAAAGTAACTAATTTAATCGTCAGATCAATAGCTTCCGAAAATTAGGTAGAAAGTTACATAATTTATCAACCTAGGATACCTGGCACGTATCCTTAAATGAGATTAGAAATAACGTGATCTAATCACATTAAATATTTTCTGGATATTTATCAAAGAATATCTGATCAAAGCTGTTAACGAACGACGAAATGTGTCGGACAAACATGTTTACTGCGAAAAGATGAATATGTTTTTCTCTAGATTCAACGTCTCTGTCAAAACCAACGCGTGGCCTCGAAAGGATTCTATTTACTTTCAGCTACCTACTTCTGTTCTAATAGTGATAACAAAATATGTGACGATGTTTCGTTTTCTGCAGCCTGGTGTTATATCAGATAGCTGTTTAGTCGCTAGACTCAAATGGGAGTAATGTACAGAGGGTGTTAATGCCACACGATGCGAGTCACACGCAAACCGACTTATGTAAATGTGTTTCACCCGAAGGGGACAGAATGACGACTCATTCGGTGGAAGCGCTTGACAAATGAGTTGTTACTTTTTGTGTCCTTTCCTTATATAACGTTATAAACACCATCATCAAGTCTGGTAAGTGAAGTCATCAGCGTTGAAGACGATACTTGGGATGCTCATGTGAATTTATAGGTAGTCAACAAAGAAACTTCGATCCTGGAGCAGTCATGATACCATTGTTCTGCTATTATCCACTTTTTCAATAAGTCTTTTCAACCGTGTGTTCGTATCGGTATACGGTACACTAAAGCTATTATTTAAATTCTCAAACTACACGATGGTATATTATATGAAGCTGATCGTCGATAAGTCAACATAAAATTTGAAATATGTATAAAACAGACTCCACTCTTATAGACTAATTGTGTGAAACGGCGCAGCTTGCTGGTTGCATGTGCTTTCTACAATGGAACATTAATCTTGCTGTTACTGAATACCTTGTCACAATAATCGGCAAACATGAATGCTTTAAGCAATAACATGCTGTAGGAAAACAACTAAGTCTAGCGTCAAATCTACCATTCTGAGACAGTAGCAAAGAAATTGTTAACTGAAGCCGTAGTAATTCTAACAAATGGTTAATTTAGCGCCAATTTCCTGTAGGATGTGGCTAAACTTATGTTACGTGGTTGTGTATACAGCATTGCATTTTCAACATCCTATCCCCACACATAAATAAAACTTGTCCCTTTTCTATACAGTTGTAGTTTTTATCCGTAAAGCAAATAATAGGTATCTAGACTCGAAACATGTATTCATATAATTATGTAGGTATCTCAAAAGCTTTTGATCCGTGCAGCGTACGAATCTGAAATATTCGGCGTATCACAAAACTGCGCTATTCAATATCAACTTTATTAAGTTACTTGTATTAAGATCATACCTATCTAGTGCCGCTCAGCCGTCCAGAATGCTATTGTCGATTATAAATTCGAATTATTCGAATTTATTATCAACTCGCGATTCGATATACCGAATATTCGAAACACCAATGAATTGAAATTCAAATGCAGTATTTAATTTCTAAAGCTTCGATTAGCTTATATATAAAATAGCTAACAGAGTTATCGATACAGGCGAACGGATCCTCGGGTGCATTGTAACGCGGTTCTTGGAGTCGGTTGTTTCGCAACACTTGTATGACATGTTGAAGATCAGCGTCCAGGTGTACTACATAACATCTCCATTTCATTTTAAAAATTGAAACGATTCTATCCCAAGAAAAACGATCAGAATCTGAATGAACATTAGCGTCAACGTACGACAATATTATGTAATTATAATGAACCAAGAGGTTCAGTGAAAATCTGGCTGGTTAATAAATAAACGACTCGGCAACAAGAGGAAAAGGAAAATAAAAGTTTGACGAACAGTCTCTATTTTCCTTAATCTAACGGTGAGGCCTCATCAAAGCACGTGTCGCTTTTCATAAACGTGTCAATTTCTCTTAGCTCGCTTTCATACACCGTTAGCGTAAATACTCATTGAATACTTAACTTCGCATGTAACGTTCACGTGGAAGGGAGGCAGCCTCCCTCTCAAAAGCCCTCTCCCAGGATGAAAATAAGTAATATTTGTGGAGCTTGTTATAAAAGTTACATTGATGTTGGGAACATAATGAACTATATACCTATGTAAACCTCTGAAAGTAACGGATTTTGCGCATTTATTTGTACTCCGGGTTAGGCAGAGCCACAAAACATTTAAATACAGAAGACTGGTTGAGTTATCACTCACTCACTGACGCGTGTGTATGTGTGGGCTTCGTCTGTTCTTTAGTATACATATACCTACATATATGTAATTCAAAAAATATGTACCTATAATTATTATGTGACGTCTGCCGGACACAGTTCCTGTTTCTGCACAACTAATAAACTGTATATTATGAACGATTAATGGTTAGAGAATATTTACAGAAATCTACAATGTGAATTTGAGCTATAACGACTCGACCAGACTCAAATGCAATATTTCATGATGATCATCATGAAATTTTGCATACACATTGTCAGAGATACAGAAAAGGGCAAACATTTATTGACATAATTTACACTAATGGGAGCGAAGCCGCGTGTAAAATATAATAAATTATGACTACTTCTTAATTTAATATGATGCAATAGCTATATACCGCTGCGTCCTTTTAAAACACATGTTTATAGTGAATAAATCCCATGTGAAAGAAGCATAACGTGAACGCTAAAATATATAATACATACATAATCTCACGCCTAAACCCTCAAAAGGGCAGCCAGGCAAATATTAACTTCACATCTCTATCATGTTTTAGACCCTACGTAATTAAGAGTGCATTAATTGCAGTCAACTGAACACAGTTCCAATCTCAGAGCTGCTACTGGGTATTACGGTGAAGGAAAACATCGTGAGGAAACCTACATGTCTGAGAGTTCTCCATAATGTTCTCGAAGATATGTGAAGTCTGCCAACCCGCACTAGGCCAGCGTGGTAGACTATGGCCTAACTCTTTTCACAATGAAAAGAGGCCCGTGCCCAGCAGCGGGACAGTTTATATACAAGCTTGTATCTATACTAATATTATAAAGCTGAAGAGTTTGTTTGAACCCGCTAATCTCAGGAACTACTGGTCCGAATTGAAAAATTCTTTCAGTGTTGGATAGCTCATTTATCGAGGAAGGCTATAGGCTATATAACATCACGCTACGACCCACGGGGACGGCGCAGTAGTCATAAACACGGGTGAAGCCGCGGGCACATCTAGTTATATATATATATATTATTACCTATGTTAAACAAATTAATTAATTACTACGCCTAAGATAGCATTCACTATCAAAACGCCAACTAGGCAGTCTTTTATAATAAAATTATCTATTAAAGAATTTCCTATAATATACTTAAGTAGAAAAAGCTCTCCACGCGTCTAGTGAAATGAGAAGCACATCGGATAATCCCTCAGTACTTTTTTATTATTAATTATGAAGATGGCCGAAGCTTTTACTTTTAATTTATAGCATGAATATTATTATTTAATTTTATTCCAATGCACAAGGGAGGTTATTAATCAGATAAATTTATTTAATAAAATACTTATTTAGCTTCGGCAAAATGCTAGTAATCTTATAAAATAGATTAATTATTTGCAGCTTAAGGGCTTACAAATTTGTTAAATAGACAAAATTTGTAACGTTATTTCTTACGAATATTTTGATCTGAATACCTATTTAGAAAATTTGTATAATTCACTCGAGTAGCTAATAAATTAAAATTGCATTACTAATAATATAATTTGTCTATATTAATATTAAAATTATTTACATTTATCCAAATAATTAAATTATATATTCTATTATTTATTTCATTTTCATGGTCGTTTATTGTATTATTCCTTATATGATGTCACAATATTAGTCTTGTCGTCAGCAAAAAGACGTACACTTATTATTAATTACGTCAGTTAGGTACATAATTAATAAACATATAATAAATATATATTAATTATATCAATAATCAAGAAATCCTATCAAATCAGTGCAATATTATCCAAACACACAATCTAGACATTGACATTTTTGGTGATTCGTTTAGCAAATTCAAAGCTCAATTGCTAAAACTGTTTTATTATAACTCTAATAAGATACTATAACTCTTTATAAGATAAATAAAAAATAGAATATGTTATAATAGTTATATAAAAATGTAAACACCTAACTTTTCTATAACCAGCTAAAGTGTCTTACATATCAGACAAAATACTATTTAACGAAATTTAATATTATATTAATATGAAAAATGTGGTTTCGTTATTAAATAAATAAATAAGTTCTATAAACTAAATAACTTAAGGAAGTGTTTGCCGCGGCAAAATACCGCTGACGGTAGCCCTATTTGTAATCAGCAAAAATATGATCCTGACATTCCCGAACGACACACCTCGTTAAATATTTCCATCAAGCACTAAGTTCTAAAAAACACATTAAAGGTTCACTGAAAGAGGTTAATTTTCCTCTCCCCTCTTAAAAGCTCTCTTATACTTAAACCCAAAACTTGAAATATTATAGGTTAAATAAATATATTATAGTTTTACGGATGATTTAAAATCGTTATTATAAGAATTTATGTCATGTCTACTTTTTTTATTTTAAGAGACAATTTCCGCACTCGGTCGTGTTTACAAACATTGAAACAACGGACACAAATCCAGCACACCCAGAATCGAACGACTTGATGATCACACAAATATTTGTGTCATACGGGGATCGAACCAACTACACGCGGCGCAGAGGCAGTGTCGGGACAACCACTGATGCCACAACGCCATCCTTGCAGCCTAATTTTTTATGTAATTAAGCGTTTATCTTCCTTTAAAACATGGTACTAAATTCATTTATGGTCCCAGATTTTCTTATTCTCTTCTAAAGAACTAAATTTGTAATATTGCATTGTCATTTAGTTCTACAAGTATGTATCTATTCGGATAATTAGTTTTAAATCAAAAGCAAATTTTGTATAGAAAAGGCAAAAATGCGAGTCGTCGGTAATTCACACATAGACCACACCTTTAAGTCACACTCTTATATCAAAGGAATGGTTCACAACAGATGTATTTAACTGAGCATATAATTCAAAAGCAAATAAAGCATACTGTTTACCCTCATCGTGCAATGGCGTGAAGAGGGGGCAGCAGAAATAGGTCAGTGGATAAATCACCTCACATTTATATACGGACCCTAAGATTCAAACGTGCGTATATTGTTCTCTTGTAAGCGGGATGTGTGAAACTGGTCCATACGTTATGCTTAATATACTAGCTTTCGCCCGCACTTCACTTGGGAACAGTACTTTATCCTGGATGCAAAGTACTTTATGTCATTTTCTGTACGTCAGCGTGTTTGCGAAATAGGATACAATCTAGCTCCTTGCTAAAATTCTTTAAGATCCGTTTAAACATACTACTTTTGCATAATATTAGTCGGTTATCCGAATTCAATTACAAGTAATGTATTACTGCATAGCACTAGTAGGTGATGTAATCTTATCAATCGTGTATTTAAATGTTCCACTGTTGGGCACGGGCCTCTTCTCAGTGTGAAGGGTTAGGCCATAGTCCACCACGCTGGCCCAGTGCTTTTTGACAATTAGGTTTCTTCGCTAAGATTTCCTTCACTGTTGCAGCAAGCGATAATTTATTATTTGATACGCATATAACATCAAAATGTCACAATTTCGTGCCTAGAGATCGAACTTGAGAAGTCTGCGTGGCAGTTCAACGGTATCCTACTATCGCTTTTCTATACAAATAAATAAAATTGAAGTGTCTGTTTGTAATGTCAAAATAACAGATTTTCATCTAATCCATATGAAAGTATATAAGGTACCTATACGAAAACATCTATTTTAAAAATTTTTGTCTGTCTATCTGTTTGTGCCGGGTAATCTCCGAAACGGCTGAACCGATTTTGTCGGGACTTTCACTGGCAGATAGCTGATTTTATAAAGAGTAACTTAGGCTACTTTGATTTTAGAAAAAAAATAGGGTTCCGCGGAGACAAACACTTTTTAGTTAAGATATACGCGGACGAAGTCGCAGGTAACAGCTAGTTTAATATATGAATGCACTAGTAACTTTTCAAAATCAAATCAAGTATGTCAAGGTAGAAAAACCGTTATCGCTGCCTATCCCTTCGGAAAACAAGCGTGAGTGTATAGTAACATAAGCTAAACTAAAATTGTCTAGTACTAGTGTATTATTCGCCGAACTGAACGGCAGACAATAGATAGAACCTAGAAATAGAACGTAGCTTCAGTTAACTTCTGAATAAATAATGTTAAGATTGTGCCAAGACAACGTGTATGATTTATAAATGCTCTATTTAATCTGCGAGTTCAAGGTACCTACGAGCATTACGAATAAATTATATATCGGATCTGATGCGTAGTCTGCCGATTACTGACTGCGTACAATTCGAATACAACGCACAATGCAATGCCTACTATATATAAGTAAAGTACACATTATTACACGAATATTCAAAACATAAGTACACATTATTACACGAATATTTTAATACACAGAAAAAACAGAAATAATGTAAATATATAATGAAAATGAGGTTACCACTCAGGATTATTGTTGGTTTGCGGCTTATGCCTCCACCACAACCAAAAACCCTGATAATATTTGGTAACCCCAAGTGACGCTCGGACGTACATCAGCTACACATACACAGAAATATACCTACGAAATACATATAAATTATAATCGATGAGTATATAATACATATATAAATAAATATATAAATATAAATAAATTAATTCAATAACACCCACTAATAGTTGCCATTCACCGGTATCAAATGTTTTTCCTCGCCTATATTGTTTCCCACATAATTATATATATGGTCATGGATATAGCGCATGTACTTATGTAGGTACCTATAGTTAAGTATTGTCAAAACATTCGAATGAAATTGTCTACATCGCTATAACTGTCAATATACTTATATATTCGTCGACATTAACTTTTTATCCGAGTAAGGGTTCCCATGGGATTCGCGCGGGATGTAAACTAGTTGTGTAATAAAATTGAGCATATGTAACATATTGAAACGGCGCAGTACAAATCCTTTCAGACTTCCAGTCCGTCTGTTCCAACCTCTTAAGGTTGCTCCCGGTTTGCACTTCTATCTTCTAAGGGTGGAAAATGTGCCTACAATCTATAGAGCACTGCAGCGAAAGAACCAGTAATCTATCTTCCTGGAGCGGGTATACGGTCTTTTCGATGATTATGTAAATTTTTGCCACTCAATAAACTGAGACCGCATAGACGATAGATAGTAACGTATTCTTATAGAGTAGTCACATAATCACCACTAATATTGGAAAATAAATCCTCTCGCTAAAGTTTTACTCTGCAACGTTACGCTGCAAACTTATTCTGTTTCTTTACAGTCAAAACGACCGGTTAATTATCAATACATTGTTTGTTAACAAGTTTAAACAAGTGTCCAACATCGCGAAAGTTCTAATTAATTTAATACACTCAAATGAAAACCTTGCAAACCGCCAAACTTCCTCTAACTTCCGACACTTCTTGCCAAACGGTTTACATGAAATTAAAGATGTAGACTCAGTCCATCGAGACCGAGAAATATGATACTCATTGGGCTGATTACGTCACACTGTCCCGTGACCTGAATCTATTCCACTACTTACGAGTCCTTACAGCTTCATTCGTAACATACCTGCAACAACAAATAAAAAAATTATTACATAAATTACGACATGAAATACATCGTGTAACCTATAAAGCAAACATTTGGCTTACACGCCATGTTGGTTGGCAACAGGGCAGCAGGAAGCCGCGGGGGTGCGGCCCGGAGGGGACGGGTGGGTATGACGTCAGCCAGGTCGTCGAACTCCAAGGTCACGCCAAGACACGCCACCCCTAGTACCCACGCGCTATGCCAAATCCGGCTGAGCGCTTTTTTTTCGGCGTCTACTTGTTTGCGAAATTACATGCAAATATTGTGGTGAAAAGTTTTTGTTTCGCGGCTTCCATGTGCCAGTTATAGATTTGTCCAAGAAAATGTAGCTTAAGAATGTGGAATAATCGTTGACGAATTCTAGAAAAGAAATAAAACTTATTAACATTAAAGTTCTTTTTAAGAATTTATACGAAAGTCATGGTTATAGGAAGATTCCCTGTGATTATGACTACTGCAAATTATCCGAAAAGCCGTGAAAGGATCTTTATAAAAGTTGTAAACTAAATTTTGTGTCAAATTTTTAAGCCAATTGACTGATACAAAATAAACTTCTAATATTTATTGAACATTTCATAATAACAGTGATTGATAAATCCAGTTTTAAGTAGGTATCTAAGAGCTCAAGATCACCGTATTGGTCACAAAGTAATACTTATAAATTACGGCGTCATTTATCATGACATCTGTGAAAAGATCCTCTTAATATTGAATACTAGATGTGCCCGCGGTTTCACCCGCGTTTATGATTACTGCGCCGCCCCCGTGGGTCGTAGCGTGATGCTATATAGCCTTCCTCGGTAAACGAGCTATCCAACACAAAAATAATTTTTCTATTCGGACCAGTAGCTCCTGAGATTAGCGCGTTCAAACAAACTTTTCAGCTTTATAATATTAGTATAGATTTATCTGAGGGTCTATCATTTTGATCGCCAGCATGTCTTTCCACCCATACAATTTGATTAGTTCACCGACGTTGCCGCTTTTGCAGACCCTCTAAATTGCCAATGTAGCAGTTTTAAACAAACAGGCAAATGTTGTGTTTCGTTCGGTGAGTGTGAGTGCCGGAGCCCCAATCACCCCCATTCCCCCATTCCCGTTCTTTCTCCTTCCTACTTCCTTTCCTAAAGGGTCGGCAACGCGCTAGTGATGCCTCTGGTGTCTCAGGCGTCCATAGGTTACGGTGACCACTTACCATCAGGTGGGCCGTATGCTTGTTTGCCACATTAGTAGTATAAAAAATTTAAAAAACGTCGAAATTCTAGGTGCTTTGCTATCATCTCCGCATACATATTGGCTAATGCTTCGCTTGATTCCCCGACGGAGCTATCCACTCCGCTAAATAAAAAGCTTGTTATTGGCAGAATTTATAGATTTCCGATGTAAATGTCTCACGAGCCGAACGTGCCCCTGAAATAATCGCCCGTATCGACTGTGATTATGTAAAAATGTTGAACACGCAACCATTTCATTATTTATAACTATACGAATTTATGCTTTATGACAAATCTAATGATGACGTGTGACGGATGGCGTGACAGTAATCATTAATCATCATTATAATATCACTCCTTCGTATATCAATCGTACGACGCCGTATCAAATAAACGTAGGTTATACTAATTAACATTGCTGTTTTACAAGCTAATTATATACCAGGCGGCGCCACCTACATAAGTTTTATTTGTGTGTGTTTATAATTAGTGTGTTGGTTCTAATTTTAAATATTGTTATAACGTACTTCGCATAGACAAAAGTAAAATGTGCTTTAGTAAAATTTAAAAACAGAACGGTATGTTTTTCTTGTAATGCATACGGCCAATGTTCTTCCATGTTTAACGGTTTCTGAGAATATGGTTGCAAATATTTTGTTCAACTACCCTTTTGTGTTAACGTGAAGCAACAGACCCACATCTCTGTTGGATCAGTATACCCTAGACATTTCTATTCCCCTGCATTGTAAACTTCCAATCTCAATTGACCATCCGTATCAGATTCAACCTTGTTTGTGTCAGTGTGCGTAGATGTAATAGAAAATCGTGTACGTGTGCAGTTTCAAACAGAAACTGTTTGAAGCTTTAGATTGTTGGAATGCCTAGAACTAATACATAAGGGTTGCTAGTACTGTCTATATGTAACTATCAATGTTATTCATTCTTACATACAGTCCTAATAACTATTTAACATAACTTAAACACCATAATAAGATTATTGTGCTTGAATCACTAGATTCTTTTACATGTATTATCACTAGATAATACATGTAAAAGTGCATTTGCATTTTTAACGCCAAACTGAAGAGCAAAACGAAAATGATGTGTTTTAGCTTAAATATCTATAGGCAAGAAGAATAATATAGGGTACTTTGTATCTCAAAAATTACTCAAAGCACACGAAAATAAATCGCGAGATATATACAAAGCCGCAGATGGTAGGAAGCAATATTATAAATGGCAAAGCTTGGTCGCTTTTTGGCCGCTCTTTCAAAGAGGACAGACACAAAAGGACATGAGCTTTACACCAAAGAATAATACTGTATAGATATAAAGCTTACGATTGTCTTAAATGTTATGATTTCTATTACTAAATACTTAGACTATGTGCCCAGGAGACAACAGTATGTGGATTTTACAAAAACAATTAGGCCTGTAACCCCAACGGAATAAGCAGAAATCCGTATAATCTCCAACATTCCGGTAACTGTTTTTAAGACATAGGCAATATGGATATCCAGCTTTAGGCATGTTTACTACACCTCTGTCTATCCATTCGTTGGCATAACCATGATGTTATTTTAAGGAATATAAACGGCAAAAACAAACAGGCATATCGTTAGTGACAGCCCTACAGTATATTTACATAGGCGACGTGTTTGTCCATCGCCCGACGTCCCGCGACCGCATAAATTGAATCCTGTTTGAACTACCAACACTTACTTCAATGTATACCTTAACTATATCAACATAGAGTCACTTCTTGTTTAACGATCGGTTTCTGCTGACTGTACAGTGAATATATTTTGAGCTTAAAGTTGATTAATTTAAAGTTGGTTTTTGAGTGAAGTTTTGAGTGATTTATTGGCAGTTGCGTATAGTTCGGGCGTTGGCAGTAATCGTTTGTTTAAGAGATTACATCGACGTAATGATGATAATGTTATTGAGAGACGGTTTGTTTATGTAATTGTTAGGGTATGTTGGAGTAATTTATTATCACAGGTGATACTGATATGGTAGAATTTCATTGATAAAAGAGAATGGAGAATGAAACTATGCTGGCCATAACTTGTATTTGTTATAGTCACTAAGTCATGGCCGTAGTGAAAGCTTTATACAAGCCATATAGCGATATTGGAAATGTCCAGCTTTTTATTACTAAGACAGTAAATATGCTTACTGTCTGCCTGATGCAACAAATGAGCATACTGTAATAAATGAGTACTTGCAATAAGTGTCCTTTGCGCGTTACCAGCCGTGTAGCGTCTTTATATAACCTTTTTATGGACACCCGTGCTATATGTATAGACACTTTCTTAGTGACTCAAGGCAAGGAGTTCATTCCAAAAACCAGAAGTCGTGGTAATCCAAACTAATATTATAAAAGCGAAAATCAGTTTGTTTGTTTGTTACCTTTTCACGCCTAAACCACTGAACCGATCATCCTGAAATTTTGCATATACGTTGTCAAGTGTACAGAAACGGACATAGGCTACCTTTCATTCCGAAAAAAATTACTGTTCCCAAGGAAAACAACAATAACGTTCTTATGATAATAGATGGCGCCACGTGTCTGTCGAATCATGAATGAATTATATTATTACAAGCAGAGTACAATCCTAATTGATTGCCAAATTCTAAATTAACGCAAGCGAAGCCGCGGGCAAAAGCTAGTATTCTTCTAAATCGCTTCTTACACGATCAGTTTTGTTTTAAGCTGTGAGTTTAAATCCCCTATTGATAAGAAGTGTCGGATTGGTGTAAAGTGGAAGTGGCTATGTGTAACAAAACCTTATAATAAAGTCCCTTATACAAGCGATAGAAAAATAAGGAAGCAAATTCTCTCCTAAGATTTCACGTCCTAATACTGCTTGAGATCGGCGAAGGCTCTTTGTATCTCAAGAGGCCCAAGCTGGTATGCAGATTCCTGCTCAGAGGTACTCCATTTGAGTCCGGATTTGCGACTTTGTTTCATGTATTATTGTGCGTTCTTATCGTATAAATCTTTATTTCCGATGATGTAATCGATATCTTATGTTTAGCAATTTCAGCAATTCCAATGCATTCTGGAAACAGGCGTTATGTGAATCTTAAGTATTTTCCTTAAGAGTTATGTTTATTTATAGAGATACTAGCTTTTGCGCGCGGCTCCGCTCCCGTGGTACCTACATCAATAAAAAGTAGCCTATGTCCTTCCACAGGTTTTAAACTATATCTGTGTCAAATTTCATCTTAATCGGTTGAGTGGTTTAGCCGTGAAAAGGTAACAGACAGACAGACAGAGACAGATAGACAGACAGTTACTTTCGAATTTATAATATTAATAAGGATTTTTTGGGAAGTGCAATTTTCACACCTGTTGACTTTTAAATACTGTTTGCCTTTTTATAGCTTGAGGTTCGAGGTTCATATTTTCCACACTACTATCTATATTATTTTAGTCCTCCTACTTATAGTAATGGCTTTTGTACAAAATAAATAAGTAGAGAAAACCAGCAGAATTCAACATCGGACGAATGACAATGAGCATAATTGCATTGCTCACAATGCCACACTTACTTTAGGTTTAAGGCCTAGGCCGCACTACGGCTAAACCGCCGCGGTTTTTAACCGCGTAATTGTGTGAGTCAAGGAAACTAATGCAAGCGGCCGCACCGGCGGTTTTTTCCCGCGACTAATTTTGTGTGCGTGTTCGGGCGGTTTCGCGGTTTACCGCTTGCGGGAAAAAACCGTAGTGCGGCCAAAGCCTTAGACATTTATTTCTCATAAGAATATACCTACATTCGTTTGAGAAACACAAGATTAACATAATTAATTGGAATGTTTCCAGTCAGACAAGTACCGGAGCGACGTTATTTAATTTTGATATTAATATGTAATGAGGGTATATTGGAAATAGTACAACAAAACTTTTTAAATTCAAAACTAAATGTGATATAACAATAATGCGGGTAAACTAAAGATAATTAACATAGAAACAATCAACATATAACACAAACGCGGAGCGATCGCAATGGTCTCATTACGTGTCGAAAAACGAAGCACATCAATTGCTATCATAGAAATTATCATGCAAATTTTTGTGATACTTATACATTATTTTGCTAACGCATGCGGCTACAGACAAATATTAGGTAGAATAAATTATATTATAATAATAATATAATAATATTCTACCACATACACACAACACCATCTAGTCCAAACTAAGCAGAGCTTGTAATATGGGTACTAGACAATGGATAAACATACATATATACCTTTTTTTTTGTAAATGCATACATATTATACATAGAAACACCCAGACCAAGACAAACATCCATGTTCATGCGCACAAATGTTTGACTTGTGCGGGAATCGAACCCGCGACCTCAGGCGTGGCAGTCGGTTACACTCACCACTACGCCATCGAGGCCGTCAATAATGTTTTAAAATTTAATGATTTAGTAGTACAAATTAAAAATAGCTTAATAAATACTTTACATAGTTAAAGGCACAGCGCGCGTAGTTTGGTATATATCATACATTCTAATATAAAAAACAAAAATATATAAAATATAAATATCGTTAATATTATATTACAGAATGAGATTTAATTGCTTTGTAAATATTTAAAGATATTGATAACTATTTCCAGACGTTACAACCGACTTACATCTGTCGTGGTCACAGGATAACTTTTAAATACTAAACGACGCGATTAACACTGTCTTATATTATACTAGCTTTTGCCCGCGGCTTCGCTCGCGTTAATTTGAATTTGACAATCAATTCGGTTCGTACTCTGCTTGTAATAATATAAATCAATCATGATTCGAAAGATTCGTTGCGCCATCTATTATCATAAGAACGTTATTGTTGCTTTCCTCGGGAACAGTAATTTTTTCGGGATAAAAGGTAGCCTATGTCCGTTTCTCTACACCTGACAACGTTTATATAAATTTCAGGATGATCTGTTCAGTGGTTTGGGCGTGAAAAGTTAACAAACAAACTCATTTTCGCTTTTATAATGTTAGATAGGATTACTAGATGTTCCCGCGGTTTCACCTGCGTTTATCGTTACTGCGCTGGCCCCGTGGGCCGTAGCGTGATTGTATTTTAAACTATAGCCTTCCTCGACAAATAGGCTATCCAACACTAAAAGATTTTTTCAAATTGAACCAGTATTTCCTGAGATTAGGGCGTTCAAACAAACAAACTCTTTAGCTTAATAATATTAGTATGTGTCTAAAATTGTATACATCGTTACAATCAATTATTGCATTTGGTCAACTCGTTCCCTCGTTGAAATCACTGTACGCACGCTTTTTGTATGTGTGAGTCTGGTTACGCGTTGTATTGACCCGTATATATATCGTATCTATGTAGTTTGTGGCTTGTGCTAGGATCACGTGAATAGTTCGCCCGATATGGAAACCACTAGATTGGCGCTTCATCATTTTCACCGCAGCTCTGTAGCTTGACCGCATTGATCGATATGCACGCTCGCCATCGGATCACGGGATAAACCATCTATGTACCTTTAGCTCTGTTTATAAAAAGCTGTGTATTTCGCTTTTCTGCTACATTTAGTCCCGTGGAATTAATTCTGTATTCACAAGATAGAACTACTACGTTCAGTCGGATTGGAGCTTTGAGTAATTCCTAGATACGAGGCAAAGTCTTAGCTTGTTTAAGTCATACATAAAGAGTGATATAATATATTTGTTTATCTAGGTATTTACTTAATATAAAGTTGGAATTGAAATTAAAATCCGCATTTATATTATAAATTCGAAAAAGTATTTGTTAGTTTGTCTATCTCATAGAGCGACGTATCCATATTTCTTAATTTTGTAAGCTTATAAATTATGGGACGGTTAGTGACTACCCCTTTTATCATGAACGAATATAAAGTAACTACGTGATAGTTATTTTTCCTTAGAACAAAGTTTTACAACAGTTTGGAACAGAGCTTCCTTTAGGATAAAAGGTAATCGGCCGAGCAGTTAATGCGTTAAAGCGTAACAAACAATCAAACTACATTCGCAATAATAATAGTCAAAATCAAAACATGTTCATGTGTTTATGTTTTTGTTTGTAATAAAAAATGTTAAACGCTACTGGATTGAATTTACTTAAACTATTTGAAAATACTTTATCCAGAATTTCACTCTACGGTCAACAAATGGACAACCATAAAATATAGAATGAACAAAAAACTATTTTCTTTATACGACACAATACAACCTTTAAATAAACACAAACTACGTATTACAATGTTATATTTAACTCATTAATTAAACCAATTAATTAGTAATCAGAGCGTTCGTTAAATACGTCATGGCTATATCTGGAACTGATCATCAATAGGCTATGTGCGCGTGTGACGTCATATTACACGTCAAGCCGTGTCGATGTCTATACGATGACAAGCTTTTGTTACATCGCTTTTAAGACTGCGCCAAGCGTAAGACGCGGTTGAACTGAATGACACAGCTCGATATTCAAATCGGAGCGCGACCGCCATAGTAAAATTGTATGGAGGATTTGAAGTGCTTTTTTGATAAATATGTATCTTTATTGTCAACCAGTAAATTAAATATTTGGGACGGGCAAGTTGTAATATAACTATATATGTTTCGTTTAAGCTGTAAAATAGGATAGATTTCTACTGTTATAATCTAAAAATCACGTAACACGAGCTTACGTTTTTGCATTTTTTGTGCAAATTTACGTAATTTAGTATGCGAAAATATTAATTATTTAAAGTTTTTAACACGGAGTAATTGTAAACACATTCATTGTTATGGTAAATCTATATTTTATATTTGTACTAGCTTTTGTCCGCGGCTTCGCTCGCGTTAATTTAGAATTTGACAATCAATTCGGGTTGTACACTGCTTGTAATAATATAATTCAATCATGATTCGAAAGAGACGTGGCGCCATCTATTATCATAAGAAAGTTATTATTGTTTTCCTCGGGAACAGTAATTTTTTTCGGGATGAGAGGTAGCCTATGTCCGTTTCTGTACACCTGACAACGTATATGCAAAATTTCAGGATGAGCGGTTCAGTGGTTTAGGCGTGAAAAGGTAACAAACAAACAAACTCATTTTCGCTTTTATAATATTAGTTAAGATTAAACAAAAAGTGTTGATTTTATTCACTTAACTGTGACCGCCTGTTTTGGCACATTTCGCTCGGCGCAGTCTTAAGGATCCATAGACAATTGAGGTGCTCTTATAGTACCTTAATGTATCTGCATGTATGACAAAACGATTTTATTTCGATTCATTTAGTAAATTTTCAACTTTATTTTACTCTTTAGATATATTAATTACGACAACACATAATTTTAAGTTATTAGCATTTAACATACGAAGCCTGCATAAAAACTTTGACTCGTTCATCGTAGCTCTAAAAAGAACAAACATAGTCTTCGATGTTATAATTTTGACCGAGTGTTGGCTTGATGAATCTTCCATAATACCTCAAATAGACACATACGATAGCTACAGCACGAAAAAAATTATCAATCAGAACAGCGGAGTAGTAGTCTACGCAAAACAAAATTTAAAAGTCTGTGTCACCGAACCAGATTTACTAGATGCAAACTGCCTGCAAATGACGTTTAATGACAAGACAACTCTGTTTGGTATATATCGTCCGCCGTCATTCCAAAACCTAAACAACTTTTTGAATTCCCTTAATTGTTTATTAAACAACTATTCAAATAATTCAGATACCCTGATCCTTGCTGGAGACATAAATATCAACCTACTTTCAACTAGTAGTGGTCAAGAGGTGGAATACATGTGTCTTACAGCGGAACACGGCCTGTTTCCAGCTATAACCAAACCGACTAGAGGGCACACATGTATCGACCATATTTATACAAACTCACTCAAAGATACTGTAGGTGTAATATGTAGCTCGGACATTACTGATCATGACATTGTAATTATTGGCCTCTCAAAAAATACAACTACCAAACGAAATGTGAATCGCACTATGGTCAAGCGGAACTTTGAAGCCATTAGAAATGACCTCTTGCAACTCAACTGGTCCCTACAAATAGACAACCCTGAAACAAATCAAATAGCAAACAATTTCTGCAATCAACTCTCAGACATTGTCAACAAACATACACGACAGGTGCGAATTAGTCACTCAAAATTTAACATAAAGCCATGGATAACACCTGGACTTATTCGTTGCATGCAGCATAGAGACCGTCTACATACAAAATCAAGGAAATCACCAAACGATCAACAACTACATTTCATTTACACCCGGTACAGAAACTTCTGCAATGATCTACTACATAAACTTAAATCCGACTACGATAGCACAGAACTGTCTAATAACACGAAAAACCCAAAGATAATGTGGAAAACTATCAAGACAATTTGCCATCTGTCACAAAACAAAAAAGAACCGACAGAATTATTAATGCTACCCAACAGCCTTGATGCCAAACACTCACTGAACATATGCAATACATATTTTTCAACACTAGGACAAAAACTGGCTAACAACATTCTAAATGATTTGAAACAGAGTGAAGATATGTTGGCAACCAAAGTCAGTTGTAATTCAATAAATAACTCGTTTTTCATGCAGCCGACCGATGAGATAGAAATAGAGTCTTTAATACTGGCATTACAAAATGATAAGGCCCCGGGGATCGACGGAGTAACTAATGTTCTCCTGAAAGAAATAAGGAACGTTATTATACCACCCCTGACGAAAGTGTTTAACATGAGTTTACAAAGCGGTATTTTCCCTGACGCATGGAAAACAGCCTCTGTCATACCGATTCATAAAAATGGACCCAAAGATGCACCGGAAAACTACCGGCCAATTTCATTGCTAACTGTGTTCTCTAAATTGCTTGAAAAAGTAGTTAACAACAGACTAGTTACATATATAGAGACGAACCATCTTATTTCGGACAGGCAATTCGGATTTAGGCGAGGGAAATCAACAGAAGAGGCAATCACGTTGCTCACATCAACAGTGTCATCTCACCTTGATAGTGGCAGGCACAGCATAGGGATCTTCCTAGACCTAGCCAAGGCCTTCGATACGGTCTCAATTCCTATACTATTGCAAAAGCTTGAAAAACAATTTGGCATAAGGGGTGTAGCTCTAGAATGGTTTAAAAGCTACCTAACCAGTAGAAAGCAGTGTGTTAAAGTTGCCAATCATGAAAGTGAACTACATCACATTAATTTTGGAGTTCCACAAGGGAGCGTGCTAGGGCCAACGTTGTTCATAATGTATATGAACGATATTCACGAAACTATCAGGGGTGAGATAATATGTTATGCTGATGACACTGTGTTGATTATTGATGGTCGAAATTGGAACGAGACTTTCTCGAACGCAGAGTGTACAATAGGGAAAGTGTCCTCGTGGCTGAAACAAAACCTTTTAACACTCAATATCAATAAAACGCAGTACGTCTGTTTCCACAAGACATCCGCCTCAACACCGAGCACAAGCTTTAGTATGAAATTTCACACCTGTAGAGATCATGAGCACTGTACCTGTGAAAACATAAAGCAAACTAACACCATCAAATACTTAGGAATAATCATCGACAGCAACCTAAACTTCAAGGCACACATCCACTCCTTGTCTGGTCGAGTACGCAAAACTGCGAACATCATGAAACTGCTTCGTAAATCGGCACCACAAAACATTTTGAGAAATGTGTTTTGCGCACTAACTCAATCATTGGTCACATACTGCATAACCTGCTGGGGAAATGCTTCCAAAACAACAATGATTGAACTAGAAAGGGCCCAACGATGTGTGCTAAAAACGACTTTTAAAAAACCCTTTAGGTACCCCACTGTGGAGCTTTACAAAGACAGTAAAGTTCTGAGTGTGCGCCAGCTATTTATTCTAAAAACACTACTTAAAACCCACCAAAAAGTTATCAACTCACAAGAATATACTAATTTACTAAAACGTCGCACATACAAAATCACAGTTCCCAAAGTAAAAACTTCCTTTGGTAGGCGTTTCAGTCCTTATAAAGACTGCTACATCTACAACAAAGTAGTAAAATGTTGTGATATAAAACAATGCACTGTAAAAGAAGCACAATGTATACTCAAAAAATACTTAACCTCTTTAGAATACGAGTCCACAGAAAATATCCTAGTACATCTAGCCTAATTCTTTGCTAAGCAAACCAAAATATACCTATTGACCATACAATTCACCCATAAATCTAAAAATAAACACTAAATACATGATATCTTACTAGTTTATATATTATATTACATTATTGTTATTGTTATATGTGTATATATTTATATGTATGCATAATATTTTTGTAATCTCCAAATACCAAATAATTACTATTGTTAAAATACCTTTGTTTTTCTAAAATAAGTTACTTAGGAATTTATATATCTAATGTATGTCAACCGAGCAAACATTGTAAACAAGCGTTAAACGTAAATATGTTGGTACCCACAGGACAGGCAAGCCTAGTGTGGGGCCAAAGGATAATTTCAATTGTACTGTTTCTTTGGTAATAAATGATTTTTATTTTTTTTTTTTTATTTTTTTTTATTTATTCCTAGTCTCACGCCTGTATTGACGAAGGGGGACGAACACGTGTATTATTCGGGACAGACAAAGTGTTACTGGGTCTTCATCAAAGAATTCTTAAAGGCAGCACAGTGTCTGAACTTTGCTCGATGGATGGTAAAAGGCAGGTATTACGTTGGACTTCAAATTAAAACAAAATCGTTATACATCTCTCTCTGCCATCCCTTTCGGGTCGTGATACGAGTCGTGAGACTATGTATGTAAATACTCGAAACTTGATTCGATGACGGCATTATTGGTAAATGGCGTTTTGGTAAGTCGATCACGACCAATGACCATGTTGCCATATACGTACCTCGCGTACGATGATTGGCATAAAGATGAATTATTCGAAAATTGGATTTATCGATACGCTTACGTCGTTACTTTGAACACCCTGTCTGCTAGAAAGACCCAAACAAAGTCCAGTGTATGTGCCACACAGTCCACGTCACGTCGTATCTATATACGATGACTGGGGAACCTCCTACACGCTAGTTAGCGGTGTGGCTAATTAAGCAGACATCTTGTGTGCCAGGTCTAATTGTATCCAGACAGAAGGATTGAGTTGTTTGTAATTAGGAATTAAGTTTATTAAGTTACGAAAGATATTTTAAGACCAAGAGTTTGAATTACAAGACTTGAACGTAAATGCTTGCAAGTACCACGCTCTTCTAGGCATCAATAATATTCTATCACATACATACAACACCATCTAGCCGAAACTAAGCAGAGCTTGTATTGTGGGTACTAGAAAAAGGATAAACATACATACGCCCTTTTTTTTGTAAATACATACACATTATACATAGAAACATCCAAACCAAGACAAACATCCATGTTCATGCACACAAATGTTTGACTTGTGCGGGAATCGAACCCGTGACCTCAGGCGTGGCAGTCGGTTATACTAACCACTACGCCATCGAAATCGTCGAAATAAAGTTTCTCATTTTTGTCTGTTTATCTGTATGTGAAGCATAACGCAAAAACTATTGGACAGATTATGTTTACATTTTGCATAATGGGCTATAGGCTGGTTAACATCTCTATTTTCTCATGGTTCAAATAATAAAGAATAATTGACATTAAACTACTTTATATATACGGATTTAGACCCAGTGTTGCAGCATATTTTCCAATAACCGAGTCTACCAACCAATGCATTCAGAATAGCAAAATATATTCCAGCACGATATACGCCCAAAGCCATCCAAAAATTAAACCAGCGAGCACAAATAAATTGGATATTTTTTGTATACTCAGCTTATTACTAGCGATAACACTATACGCGCAGTCAAAACAAAAATTCAACAAGCCAAATTAAACAAACTAGCGGTCACCTAGTGCTCGAAATTCGACCAAAGTTTGCCTGTAAGATATTGCTGATATATGTCATTATATTATATTGATATAATTATGTAACCATAGTTACGCGCTTCGACTGCGTGTATCAAGTGCATGGTTGTGTGCGTGTAGTGTTTTTTCATTAATTTAACGTATTTCTAATGCATATTTTATATAAATATTAGGATTCGCCCCTCCTTCTCCATATAAATTTTAACTCTGACAAATTTCATACTCCTCTGTCCGCGCAATTTTCGTAAAAATGGGTACAAAGTTTTTGTATTCGTATCTATTAATATATAAATGTACATCTTTACAGTACGTTTAGTAAGTTTGCTTATTTGTTTGTTTATTTGTTACGCTTTTACGCCTTAACTTCTCGACCGATCATTATGAAATCTCGCATAGGTACACGTTCTCCAGGAAACAGAAAAGTTATCAATACTTTTGTCAGGGGATAGAAAATTGACATAACGTACATATATGCCAGCTAACCCTGGGGCAAAATCTAGTCTATTATAAGTGTTGACTTAATGCAATAGCACGGGATTGCCTACAAAATCTGCTACAGCCTGTAATATCAAAGGAACATTGTCAGGAGCAGACGAGAAGGCGGGCGTCCAATTAACTCGACGTCACATCGACTGTTGGGTAAAGCCTTTCATTCCCAACGCTGGGAATATCGCAGCTGCACTTGCAGACGTTATCGATTGGGAAATCAGAAATACCAGCGGGAAACGTACACGGAGTGCTAGTAGTTTTATTTGTTGTGTTTGACGTTCGGTATAAAGGGAATTGGAAAATGAATTATTTTAGGGCGACGTTGTTCTATGTAATTACGCGGTTTGCAGAACTCGAGCGATTCTATAGTTTAGAATTAAAAATGAACATTGATTTTAGAAATCGCATTGTTATTAAAACAAATTGTTAAACAATATTGGCAATAGAGTTTAGATATCGGCACCTCGACCGCGCTCGGTCGTAATTGAAAAGAAGAAGCTTTCCTTGTGCAATCGTGTTTTGAAGTAACTACCGTAATAAAAATACCTACGATATCAGTATACATTACAGTCATTTAAACAACGGACACAAAGAACATCAAAAATCGAAACAACTATTTGTGGCACACAATTTTTTGTCCGGTATAAATCGCTGAATGCTATAAGGTTGATAATCACTAAATCATTATATCACATTATGCAGTCTAAGTTTCATAAAACACCTATAGCTACAAAAGGTCGGCTAATAACTATTTTGCTGTAATAAAAGTATTGACAATCATACCAAAATGTAATAAACAGTAACCGACAAAGCTCAAGCAATTTTTCCTATAGCCTCAGCAGTCCTTTCATTAATTCAGCGAGTCATCGTAGCAATAAAGCCGACGCTATATTGCGGCCTAGATCGCCTGAGTCCTAAGAAGCCTAACCTCTAACAAGGTCTAACATTACATTTTCTATAATAACTCTAATAAGCTCGCTTCTAAGGCATTAAGAATTTCCTTTGTGGGGAAGTTTATATTAATTTTCAAAAAGTTGTCTTCAACCGCTTGAAGTTACAATAGTGCCAGATATTATGCAAAAGCTTGTTTACTTTTTGTCTTTGGAAGTGGTTCGTTAGATGTATACGGAACAAAGTTCCATAAAAATGTCTACATCCAACATGCCAAGTCATTGCATTCTATTGTGCCAAAACATGATATTTACTGCAACTTGTCAATTATAAGTAAACATCCAAATATTGTAGGAAACTTTTGTTTCATAACGAAGTAAATATAATATTATGGCATATTGGTAAACATTTTTATGGTTTATTTTCTGTGCATATTTTTGAAAGGGGGTAAATCAACCCTACAGACGAATTGTCCTTCAGACTGAATTTTGGTCACGGCGGCCAATCTTAACGGAGACTGGCCATCTGCGCAGGAGATATTAAAGTGCACATGAATGTGAACGAACACATGTGCACTCTATCTTCCTTAACTCTCATGGTCCGATGGGACGGCAATCCGACAAGACTGCAGCGAGATAAGGGACAGAACCAACGACGTTGCGTGCTTTGCAAGGCACGGGGGTGTCTAACACCGCCAACTTCTTATTTCTGGGCTGGTATGGTGATTGCAGAACAGATAAATTTAAATAACTTTTTGTTGGCCCGATTCGGGACACGAAACCGAGACCTCATTCACAGCAGTCGCATTAATTACCGCTGCGACATGAATAAGCTACAGCCTTAGTTCTCAAAGTGGTCCAGGTGGACCCCCAGGGGTCCACGGGACACGACTGGACGGGGGTCTACATTGGCGTGACAACAAAATGGGGGTTCACAATTCGTAAGCGTGGGTCCACCAAAATTTATTTGCTTTCGATAGTGAAGAAATAAAATGTTGGCTTGACTTCACCTATCAATGTAGGCAAAAAAAGCCGCCCCTGGTAGGTTAATTACCGAGAATTTCAAAAGGTAAAAAAAGGTCAGCCCGTAGATATTTCATCAAATTGTTTTGATTCTTCACCAATTAAATTTCGAAAGTGGTCTATGAGAAAAAAATCTGGGAGCCTCTGAGTTATAGCTTGATTGAATACATTTTTATTTCTATCAAATGATTATCAATTCACGTCGCTCCCAGTATCACATACACACATAGAATATACGTCACATACACATATAGAATATACGTCATATTCACGCATATATCGCAGTGGCAGAGAGACTACGGTATACCACACTCTACGATACTGTCATATCTCTCTGCTCCATTCAATCTAATAACCGTATAGAAACAATACAAAATAATTTTCAATGTACATTTCGGATGAATCATAAAATCGTTGGCAGCTCTCAACTCATCCCTTCAGTATTAACGGCGTGTATTTACAAAACAAAGTTTATTTCTGTATCCAACAAAATTAACTATACAACATACCGAAAATAGAGCGAGCATTTACGTAGAAACACAACGTATGTAGTGACGCACGTATGACGAATTGTATTTGCATACTGATAGATAGAATGCCTCGCTGACGCCATGGCTAAGTTTTCTTATTACGCTTGCTAGCGATCCTACGATTTGGTTCCAAGCTCGGGCAAAGTGGTTTTTTGTCAGATAATTCTTAGTAGCAGCATAAAGTTTGTAACTAAATCTGGCAGACGATTATAGGTTAGTCTCTATTAATAAGCCCTAAACATATTCGGAGAAATATAGCCGTGGTTTGTATCAATAGTTCTTATTAACATTCAGAACGTCATCGGCTCGCTACTCAGACAATAATTATTTTTCAATTATGTCTGATATTACAGAAATTGACAGATTAATCGTCGAACTAAATGCTTCTTTATAAAATGCTAGCTGTGCCCGCGGTCTCACCCGCCTCATTGGTATTTGTGGTTACTGCGCCGCTTCCGTGAGCCGTAGCGTGATGTTATATAGCCTATGTCCTTCCCAGGGTCTCAGGCTATCTTCATTCCAAATTTCATCTAAATCGGTTCAGCGGATTGAGTGTGCAAAAGTAACAGACAGACAGACAGACAGACCTACATACAGAGTTACTTTCGCATTTATAATATTAGTAAGGATTGATTACAATAATATTTAAGTACCTACAAAACTATTTATTAGCAAGATTGATGCCTTTTAATAATAATAATAAGTTTCTCGTTGCAATAATATAGCGCTATTACAACAAACCATAGTGATTCAAGATGTACGTGCCAAAATTTAGATTAAAGCGGGTACGAAGTAGACCGATGACCGCTAAGGTACATAATAGACCGGGATAAGTAGCGGATATCACATTACAGAGTAAACTTTGGCTAAGTTCTCCGGGGAAGCTTCATAAATTTCGGAGCCGTTTTAGGATTTTGTTACAGCGCCATCTGTTAGCAAGTTAGCGAACTTTATTGATTGATATTTCAAGTAGAGCCGTTACTTAGACCTGGAATTGCCGATTATTCTAAATTTAAAAGCGTTTATTTATAACATTATATGTATGCTAAATTTTGCACTACTTTGCATAACCTAGATGCACATGTTATCATGCGCCTCAAGCAAAACATCTTTGAATTAATCAAAATGTGTGCAGTTTTAAATGCGACTGCCTGAATTTCTGGTAAGAATTCAGCAGCACTGAGTCTGAAACTGTGTTCGGCAGACGACAATAGCTTTGGCGAAACGTGAAAATTTAAAAACGTTGAAGTATACCTCCGTCTATTCTTTCGGATACAAAGGTGTGGGACTAAGTATAAAAGTTTATTAATTTTTTGTTTTTTATATAAGACAACTTCGGCTCTAAGAATAATTCCAGTGTCGCGGAGGACTTTACAAACATTGAAACAACAGGCACAGAGAATACCCAGACACGGAACAACCATTTGTGGATTGCACAAAATTTTGTCCCGTGTGGAATTCGAATCCACAACACTCGGCGCAGTGGCAGCAGCGAGGCGACCACTTAAACCACTACGCCATCCGTGCAGTATTGTAAAACCATACCAAATAAGAGTTTGGTTGCGTCAAGAGTGATTGCCCATACCTTTTTTAATAACCAAATCTAGCCTTAGATACAAAATATACCTGTAAGCGAATTCGCTCAACGCGACAGGGGTAAGCGTCAAGCGTCAAATAGAAATCATTTCAAGGGTAAGACACAAATGTATGACGTAAAGTTACACGATGAAAGTATACGCTTGGGGTATATTTTGTGCCCTTCGAGTAAAAGGAACATATACATACATAGATTCACGCCTGTTTCCCAGAGGGGTAGGCAGAGACTACGGATTTCCATTTGCTATGATCCTGACACACTTCCACACAGCCAGAGGCTTCATTCACTTTCATCACATTCCTCATACACGCTCGCCGGTTTAAGGTGCTCTTAACCTGGCCTTTATCCAGAACCTCTCCGATCTGATCAAGAAACGTTCGCCTAAGTCTTGCCTCTTGCGACTGTTCCATTCACACTAGCCTTATAAACTTTCTTAGTCTGTCTTTTCTCGTCCATTCTTTCTACATGCCCAAACTTAACATACCCTTTTCTATTCTCGTCACTATATCCACTTTCATGCCGCATCTCTCTATAATCACACTATTCCTTATTCCATCTTTCAGAGTCACACCACATATATTTCTCAGCGATCTCATTTCTACAGCATTTATTCTGGAATCCTAACTAATATTATAAAAGCGAAAATGAGTTTGTTTGTTTGTTACCTTTTCACGCCTAAACCACTGAACCGATCATCCTGAAATTTTGCATATACGTTGATAGGTGTACAGAAACGGACATAGGCTACCTTTCATCCCGAAAAAAATTACTGTTCCGAAGGAAAACAATAATAACGTTGTTATGATAATAGATGGCGCCACGTGTCTTTCGAATCATGATTCAATTATATTTTTAAAAACAGTACAACCCGAATTGATTGTCAAATTCTAAATTAATTAACGCGAGCGAAGCCCCGGGCAAAAGCTAGTTATTAATAAAAGAACGTCAAGCCTTATTTACCAAAGACAATTTTTAGATTACTCTCCATCAACTGATAAAACAAAACATGATTCATCGAACAAATAAACCGAGTCATCCTTATAACTCCGTTATTATCTTACCAAATAGCGTTTTCTTTTAAAAAGTTTGTAGGTATAGACAACTAGCTTTTACCAGACTTATTTTACGATTTTATTATTCAAGTAGCTTTTAGCCATTCCTTACATTCAAATTGTATTCATACCACATCAAATTCTGTTTACTGTAAAATCGTGAAGGCCACATTCATTTGGATTACTAGATTTTGCCCGCGGTTCCGCTCGCGTAAATGTACAAAATGTCAATTTTCTGTTCTTCTTTTTCCTGGATGAAAGGTACCGTATGTCCTTTTCTGTACCTCTGACAACGTGCATGCGAAACATGATAATTGGTCGAGTACATAAGGCGAGAAAGCGAAGCGGTCAAGTAGTTATTATTATTTTTTAACAATATATTTATTATAGTTTCCGTATTTATTTATTTTAAGTCTTTATCATCAATGTATTTTTTTTATATTATAAGTAGATGTTCCCGCGGTTTCACCCGCGTTTATCGTTACTGCGCCGCCCCCGTGGGTCGTAGCGTGATGTTATATAGCTTTTCTCGATAAATAGGCTATCCAACACTAAAAGATTTTTTCAAATCGAACCAGTAGTTTCTGAGATTAACAAACAAACAAACAAACTCTTCGGCTTTATAATATTAGTAAGTATAGATAGGCTTTATTTATGAGTACTTTTTTTATCTTATTTGTAAATGCTATATTCATATCATATCATAACTTTATTTGCAAGAATTTGGTCAAGTATACAGGTTGGTCGTTTTATAAAAATGTACAGCATATTCTGCCACATGTGGCGTGCAAAATACATAATAATATACAATAAATGTTTGTTATATTATTACATGTCTAATATTATATTGAAAAACAAAAAGAAAGAAAATAGCTGGTCCATTAAATTAACAATACATGGAAATGTCAAGTAATGCTTCATGCTTATGCCCATATACCTAGAAAATGTCATTTATTTGATACCAATAAATAGTATTAATTATATAATTATAAAATATGTCATTTAGATTAAATAAATCCAGATAAGAATGTCGTACCTATTGTTAATATTACATACATAAGAAGTGTCACGATAATTGCAATAAATAAGATTAATAGAAATTTAAATAAAAATAATGATTGAATTTAAGTAATAGAAATTAAATATTATATAATTACATTGCTAATGTGATTTTGTCCTCAAAATATTTGTTCACAGAATAATATTGTTTCCCTATTAATATATTAAACAGTATTTCTAGGTTCTTCTTGTAGGGCTTCTCGAATGTTATTATATATTTTTATTGACATTATATATGGGCTATTAGAATGAAGGGATGTCATGTTTTTGTCAACTAATATTAGAGTGTCAACATTTTAAATATATAGGTACTTCCTGGAGAAGAGAATTACGGATGAATTAAGAAGGCAACCATTAACTACTTTTCACGTCTTGGGTGGAACATATAGGCCATAGTTACTTTGGTCCAAAGGCCTTTGGTCCTGAGTAACTATGGCCTTAAAGATTTAAAATAAATAAATACGGAAACTATAATAAATATATTATTAAAGAATAATAATGATTAAATATTCAATTCAATTCAATCGTTTTATTGCGAATATAGGTTACAATAGGTGTTTACATAACATTTGATATTAACAAACATTTCGTACAGCTATATTCCACCGTTTGGCATGCAATTTTATGATTTAAATATAGCTATGTCTGAGAGAAAAAAAAGTAATAATAATAATAGAATTTGCTTTCAAAATATATACAGTCAATTTACATTTTTTTATGTCCTAGCTTTATATAATTTATTAAATTTGTCATCAAAATATTCATTTATGCTATAGTATGCCTTATTAATAAGTAATTGCTTCAATTTAAGTTTTAACAAATCTATGTTGGAGCATTGTAATATGTTCAATGGTAAATGATTATGGATACGTGGTGCCATACAATATATGCTATTGTTTAATTGGGCTGTTTTATTAAACGGAAAATTTATTTTATTATTATGACGTTTGCTTTTCAAATGCTCAAACATTGAAATATGAGTGATTACAAAAATGGCTACCTCATAAATAGAATTGCAAGGCAAAGTTAGTAGTCTGAAATTAATAAAAACATCTTTGCAACTGTCTGTTGGTTTTAAATTACAAATCGCCCTCACACATCTTTTCTGGGCTTTAAACACTAGCTGTTTGTCTACAGAATTGCCCCAAAAGATGACACCATATCTTAGCACTAAATCGACATAACCGTGATACTAAGCCTATATAGCTCACAATAAAACTGATTCAACTTGGTACATATAGTTTATAATTGCAATTTCCAATTTAAGTTTGAGTCAAGATTCAGTCCTAAAAATGTTGTATTCTGGACTTCATTGATTTTTTGCCCATTAAAACCAATGTCCAGATTTAATACCTTATTGTTTCTATTTCTAAATGTCATTATGTTAGTTTTATTTAAATTAATTAATAAATGATTGTCTAATGTCCAGTGAGTTATAATGTCAAGTGATTGATTTATATCTGCTACTAATTTATTTTTACAAGTGTTTGTGAATACTACAGTGCTATCGTCTGCAAATAACACCATGTTATGTTTTATAATATCGGGCAGATCATTTATATAAATAATAAATAATAGAGGTCCTAATATACTACCTTGAGGAACTCCTTTTACTTCGCAGTACGAGGATGTGTGTACTCTATCTATATGCGTTTTAGTGCATAAGCGAGTAATTTGTGTACATTGTCGCCGGTTTCCAAGATATGATTTTAAAAGTTCTAAGGCATTGCCTCTAACGCCATATGATTCTAATTTATTTATCAAAATTTTATGATTTACGTAATCAAATGCCTTTGTAAAATCAATGTATAAGGCAGAAACTAAACGTTTATTATCAAGACCCGACATCACAGTTTGTAGAAATTGGAATACAGCTAAGTTAATACACTTTTGCTTTCTGAATCCTAGTTGTTTCTCAGTAAAATAATTATTTGTTTCAAAGAAATTATTAAGGAACGTGCCTATAACGTTCTCAAATGTATAAATGCTATAGGTCTATAGTTAACAACGCTTCTTTTATCACCTTTTTTATATAGTGGTTTTATTATAGTTATTTTTAATCTATTTGGGAAAATGCCATGGAGTATACATAAGTTAATAATGTGCGCTAAATGGTAATCGATACATTTTTCAAAATGTTAGTATTTATGTCATCGTATCCTGTGCTATTAGTGTTTTTCAGAGATTTAATAATTTTATTGATTTCAAAGGGGGTAGTGGGATTCATGAACAAAGAATTGTAATTTTTGTTAAGACTTGTTGTAAAGTTTTGGCTTAAGTTTACAGCAATTGGGGTTGAATTATTACCACTTACAAAATAGCTATTAAATGTCTCGGCAATTTCTTTAGGGTCGTCAATGATTACTCCGTCGACTTTTATTTTCCTGATCTCTTTTCTTAACATATTGTTGTTTTTATTGTAGTTTATAACTGACCAGGTTGCTTTAGACTTATTGGCCGCTGTTTTAATCTTGTAGTCATTTTGAGCCTTTTGTGTTAATTTAATGATTTTGTTTAAGCGCATTGAATAACATTTAAATTTGTTCCTATTGATTATATTTGAATGTTTTCTATATTGCCACAGTAACTTTCTCTTTTGTTTTGCGCATATTCGAATACCATTTGATATCCACAATGGTTTCTTACGACGAATTGTTTTAATTAATGTCAAAGGAAAACAGAGATTATAAAATAAACTAAATAATTCATGAGAATTGTTTAAGACATAATTTGGTTCATCCGTATTATATACTTCGTTAAATGATAGAGACTGCATCACTCTATAAATTTTGTGATATTTTCTTTACAGTAATCTCTTCTCTCCGTAAACCAATGTGTGAGAGAACAACTTTCTTTGACTGGGCAGGTTAACAGCTGACAAGTGTGATCGGATAGATCAAATTCGTATATATTACTTTTGCATCCCCTAATATTGTGCATAAAATTATCAATACAAGATCCACTCACAATTCGAGTTGGTTCATTAATGGCAAGTTTTAGATTATATGTGGGAGTATAGTAGAGTATAGAGTATAGAGTATATTATAGGTGGGAGCACACAAAATTATATTTGTGTAAGTTATGTGCTGTAGTGATGCCTGGATAGAATTCACTAATTGAGTGTAATTTGCAGTTTTTCTGAAGTCATGATATTTATAGGTGACTATAAATATCAGACAATAATCATTCATGCCAAAGTTTTTTAATTTATTTGCTATGTTCTTTAACATATTCATTATACCACTGTTCTGTGTAATATATCGGCAATAATCAAATTTTTGTGAAAATGTGTTCTCGATATCCCAAAGTTTGCCTTTTATGTTGCTGTTGGTTAAGATACATAGTTTCCTTTTTGTTGTTAATGGATTATTACTGATGTTGTGACTTTTTCTATCATTATCACTGCTAATTTTGTATTCCATGTCTGGTTTTGCTATGTCTTTTGTTGTGTTACTTAATGTTTTCATAGGTGATTGTTGTAACATTGGACTAGATGGAATTACTCTATTTTTTAGCTTAATAACTAATATAAATGCATATTTAAATGCATTTATAATACAATATAACATTATACTAAATATTTAATATAAATAAATATATACAATATAAATTTAATGAATAATATGTTAATAAAAAGTTGAAATAGTAATTTTATTGCTTATAAAATTATTACCTAAATTGAATAAGACTAAAACGTAATAGACATATGAGTACATTCAATTAAAAATAATATAAAACAAATTGTGCAATAATTAAATTATAGAGATTTATGTAATACTAGCTGTTACCTGCGACTTCGTCCGCGTAGATTTTAACTAAAAAGTGTTTGTCTCCGCGGAACCCTATTTTTTTCTAAAATCAAAGTAGCCTAAGTTACTCCTTATAACATCAGCTATTTGCCAGTGAAAGTCCCGTCAAAATCGGTTCAGCCGTTTCGGAGATTAGCCGGAACAAACAGACAGATAGACAGACAAAAAATTAAAAAATAGATGTTTTCGTATAAGTACCTTATATACTTCCATATGCATTAGATAAAAAGCTGTTATTTTGACATTACAAACAGACACTTCAATTTTATTTATTTGTAGATATAGATATAAAAACAGCATCCTCCTCTTTTCTACATTGCCGTGGCCTACAGGGCCCATATTGTACCTACTGTGATATTGTGTAACACCTATAAATAACATATGGAGTGCAATAAAGATATTGAGTATTGAGTATGATTCTCATTACAACAATTACAAAAGTTCCAATCTATTCTGTCAAATACCACGCCAAAAAAAAAGTAGGTACCGTGCGTATAAAAATTGACAAACAATTTGCACACAATATGCTAACCGTATCGACACCATTGCCGTATGAATGGACGGATGGCAGACCAAAAAAATACTATGAGAGTATATACTATATCCTATTTATGCGGTGACGTCACCGTGAGTCACCGTCCGGCTTGAGCCTGTGTCCTGTCGAGGACCTTGGCGCGTAATGCTGCTAAACTACTTTGAATCATAGACGAAATATTCCTAGCCGCGTCTGGTAATATCCAACTTTTGTTTACGCTAGCTTGAGAACTGCTAAACTTTAATGTACGTTCACACGAATTGTATGAACACATCTTGTAAAGGCGTGTTTAGATTCAACATACGTATTTTAAGTAACACTACGGCGCGGCATGAACACAATAATGTGTTATTGTATTGTTGTTAATATTCTATTGTGTCTGATATAGTTTGGTATAAAAATTCCTATTTTTATTATTGTATAACTGACCAATAAATATTTTAATGTGACTACTAATGAAACAGTAATTAAAATTAAGTAAATAAAATATAAATTGAAAAGCTGATTAAATCCTAAATAAAAACGAGATGTTTTTTGACATTGAAAATATCTATAGATAACACCGTGCGTGTCGGTGCGATGCACAAACATGCGCAGGAGTTGTTTTACAAGTAAAAAAGCTTATTCTTTTTTCAAACGTCTTCACCCGGTTATTACGGATGGTCGTTATACGATCACTGAGTTATATTTGTCTATTGTGTCTGGTATGTGCCACGCTTTAAGGTTATCTTAAGTTTACAAAACAGAATTAAAAACAAACATAAAATTCGGAATAAATACAATTTGCAACTAAAATTAAGACTTGTATAGTAACGCAAGTAGTAGTAATCTGTAGTCTCTGCCTGGCCCTCTGGGAAACAGGCGTGAATCTAAGTATGTATGTATAGTGACGCTAATGCACCTACAAGACTACACGTGTAAATAAGCTAAAGATATATATTGCTGTTCAAACATACTGTTTCATAATGTATGTGTACACTCAATCGGTTCTTAGCTGAAGAAACCGACCCTAAATCAAAAATACTTTATACTGTCCTTTATAATCGACATACAGCCTCCTTATTCCGTAACAGTACACCATAAAGTCGTCAACCGACTACCATTAAAGGCCGAAAAGGCACAAAAAAGCCTCACCGTCCGCCAAAAGACTGAGCAAACTTCGCCGACAGTCATATACTCCCAGACAGACTAAGATTGATAATAGGATCTGTTGCTACGCCAAAATTGTTCAAAGCAAAAACAACTTTAACACCTTCGCATTAAAATTGCAATTCTTTAAAACTCATCAGCGTGTATTGCTTTAGAGCAGGTTTGTTGACAAAGTAATCTAGACTGAAAGACAAGAGATGTTAAGTCCAAATTCGGTTTGGCAAATAGGCCTGCTCTACTTTGCCTGGGCATGCGACTCAGTTGTACGTCAACGACGGGACTTGTTACAAACATTATGTTAAATGTTTGTGTAAATAACGTGCAAATAGTTAGACACTGTGTCATATTGATTTCATTACTCCCCTTTGAAAACTGGAACACGTCAAATAGTGGCACGAGATCTTATAACGGTTTTATTTGTCCAAAGCAAACTTTGAAAAATATGTTTATTATAGATACCATACATTTCCGAAAAACGTCTATTGTTTCTAGTTTGAATGTTCTTCGTGTCTGTTGCTTCAATGCTTATAAAGTTTTCGGAGCGAACCTTCCAAGCGCAGGACTTTCTTTTAAACTAAATAAGTACCTGAAAAGATACGATACGGCGTACGCCGTAAAAAGGCTAACCTAGACACCATTTCTTAAGAAAATCCTGGCATGAAAACTCGGGCTGTGATTACAATCAAGCATTAAACTCCACTAAAGCAGCGACATCCCGAAATGAGTACCATAAAAAGAGTCCGTCTAAAAACGCAACGTATCTCGCCGATCTGTGCTGGAGACAATTTCAAATTACAAAGTAGTACGTAGTTAAAACGAGGGAACATAAAAACAAAATGTTTAACCCCATGCAGACATTAGGCGAGGCAATAAAGACACCGCGTGGCGTCATGTCGTCTCAGGGGATCAGTGACCTCGCTCGCGAAAGCTATGGTGGATAAAGAATGCGTATGTCCGCGCTGTTTCGTACACGGTGGACATGGACGCCGTATAATGCGATATCTTGTTTGATTCTCTATGCATAATAAAATTCCTTGACTATAGTTTTGGCCGACGGAATGTTACTTTTATGGGTAATTCACGTCTCACTGTCCGTTTCTAAGACTAGAGGATCCTTAAATAAATAGGCGCAGAGAAAAGGATATTTCCTAAGAGGTTTAGTACAAGATAAGATGTGTATTAGGCCAAAGGATATTTAAGTATCCCTGGTCTATTTGTCCAAACGTGTGCATTACACATTTTGTCTAACAACTTTTCAAATGTAAGACCTCCATAATCACACATAATAATGATTCGTATTTTACGATTAATGACAAGTTAGTATCACTTTTGCAACAATTCAATCAACAATCACCTGTCATTAGTTTACTACAATGAGGAAACTCAAAAGTAATAGACTCAATTGTACGATATATAGAAACAATAGAAAAATTTGACCTATAACGGTTTCTGAAAGAATACGATGCGCGAACGTAATAATAAACTCCAAGCTAATCATAATATTAATACAGAGCTGACTGATCCTCGACTGCCGCATAAACTAAGCACTTCCCACACAAACTAAAGTTAAACAGTCCCGACTAGAAATCATTTAAAATCGCCACGTCTGTCAATCAGACATTCCTTTGTAGGAGTCCCTTTGTAAACAAATCATACGGTGCGAACAAAAATAGGTCGTCGCGCATCGCAAGCTCTGTGACGGACGATACATCGTGTATTTTTGGCTACGTACAGTTGCCAGTGACACTAGATATACACAGAAAGAATATCAGATACGCTTACTAGCATTGCATGTATGTAAGTTTCAGGAATATTCTTGACGGCTAGAACGGACTCTGTTGTAAATTCAGCGGGTCCTCGGCTTTTTGGATCAACATAGGATTGAATAATGGATATATCAACGGTGATAGGTACTCTAGATTGCGATACTAATGAATCCATATTGTCGAACGCTTCATAAGATATCGTTACATTCAACACAGCATCTCATCTGAAAATTTTGACGATAGATAGAGATGTAGATATAATACCTACATAAAACCAGATATAATTCATTCGATGCACGCATTTTGCATAATTTGTGATCGAAGCTGAATACTGCAAGTACGTCGGGATTTCATGTTGCTGTTGTCCACTTACATAAAACTGTGGTATTGTTATTAAAAGCAATTTATTTTGGAATGCTCGGAAAAAGACGCGGGTGCATCTCTTCTTTCAATTATGAATTATCTATGGATTTTTACTAAGCAACGCTTAAATTGAAACAAGTTATGATTTGTTTTGCTCCTTGATATTACAGGCGAGCCTAATGTCGTCTATCAGACAATAATCCGTTGAAGCCGTCTGCAATGTTACTGAAGATGCCGAAAATGTTTCTATCTGGGCAAAATTGATAAAATATCTAAATCTCAGAGAATTTGGATTACCAGCATCATATTCTGGTTTCAGCAAAAAGGATCAGCCGCATTACCAGCATAAGAAAATGTGTGCCTTTTGCTGGCAGTACGTACCGCGCCTCCCAATAGAATCCTGATACTCCTAAACTACGTTAAATTATTTTTGACAGTAGAACTAGTTTAAAGAAAATACAGATAGCAAAAATGCACTGAAGGGAACCCCAGAATACCTAGGTATTATCTAATTTAGATAAGACATTTAATTTCAAATGGCTTACTGCGAACTGTCAGTATATGATCTGCAGCCGTGATTGCATATGCGCAAAATTTGAGTACTTACGAAGAACTTTCGTAGTTGTTTCTAGGAATAATTCAAACAACTTCAAGGTAGGTAAAAGAAAAAGCGAATTCTTGTAAAATAACTCATTGCAGTAAAATAATTGCCTACAAGCTTATACTGAATTCGAATAAAAATATGCACGCAAAACTTAAATGGTTTATCAGTGGTTTTTTCTAAGGCCGTCCTTGCGTCTTTTCATGTGATAAGAAGTTCATAAAATCTCTCCTTGGTCATTCAGCATGTTTGGAGTATTAAGATCAGACATTGCTATTGGATTGTCCCATTAGAAACTGAATCTTCCGACGGCCATACGTTCGCCCCCAAATGCTTACATTTACACTTACCCTGACATTCGTTCGCTTTTTAACGAGCATGAACACAGGGAAGCTGCTGCAAGCTTGTGCAAATCCGTTGCCTTTTTAGCAGAGTCTCGCTGGTTTCAGCATGAATGCGCAGTCTCGACCAGAACAATACTAAAAGTTTTTAAGTACCTATCATCTTGCAGAAAAACGATATTGAGTACTTGTAAACGTACGTTTGCGCTGTGTTCGGTTACGTAACACAATTACTCTCTCAAATTCAGCCTTCTCCTACCCTTATCTCCCCTTCACCCTCACATAGGCTACGGGACCAGTGCCATCAAGACCGTGACCTGAGCAGATCAGACCGTATGCTAGTTTGCCACCTATGTGATTTACGGTAGGCAGTGGCTTTATTTTGTTTACTTGGTATTGCCTTTTTGATGAACAGGCACTACCGCTCACCATCGGGTAGTCTACGAGATCATCTACCATCAGCAATAACAGGCGTAATCCACCCTTATATTCTGAGATGAGATGATAGATACTAACTAATATTATAAATGCGAATGTAAGCTTGTTTGTTTTTTATACTTGCACGCCTTAACTAATCGAACGATCATCATGAAGTTTCTCGTACTCGCTGTCAGGTGTACAGATAAGTAGATACCTACATAGGGTACCTCTTATCCAGAAAAATGAACTGATCCCGAGAGATAAAAAATGAATGTTAAAATCTATGCGAACGGAGCCGCGGGCAAAATCTAGCATGTTTATAAGTTTGTGGTATAGTATAAAGTAATGTTATATACCTATTACAAAACACAGCATGCTCTCATTAACTAATTCAGCACGGCACATTTTGTGAAACATTTCATGCTTGTAAATAATCCCGTGTTTTAATCTACATAACCGTTGAAAAGCTATTAGTATTCAGCCTAGATCGTGTACCCGCTGAAAACGTTCGTAAATAAATACAAGCGATATTATGCCGTTGCATTTTGTCTCGCATGCAATCGTTATGGCGATGATTCTGACATAGATTAAGTTGCTAAAAAATTATTGCGGGTTAAGATTATCTACGGATTAATGCCTAACAAAAAAGGACTTACAATGTGTTCTTATTTTGAATTATATTTAGTTAACGGTCGCCATCTAGCTGGCAGTCTATTTGGGTTGTCAAAAAAGCATACCGTCATGCTTCTGCTGTTAAGGTAGCCAGGAGCCCCTGGCAGCATTAGCACAAGACAAACATATTGCAAAATATTAATTCACAAACTAAACAGGACTAAACTGTGCCTTCTAATTTTAGGTTATGTTTTATTTTATATCACAACTCATAAATAAATTTATTCATAAAGAAGCTTTACTACATACAAATATTAAGACTATAGCACCCATAAGCTTTCTAAATTAAACACAGTTTAATTTTTAGCTATCAAAGTAAATTTAAAATATACGTGCACTATTTATCTTGATACTGTGCCAATATATGCGCTACCACCCCTGGAGTCCTATTTCACTTAGATACACGAAACTCGACGTCCCAAATTGATATCACAGCTCATATACCATTCTCACGATCTATGTGAGAATGGTATTAGTAAATAAAAGCTTAAAACCGCAATACACTTGCCTTAAACTACATCAATCCTATATTTTCCTTGAAAAGTTTAGTTTAGTTACTACGCTAGTTTCAAGATACCAATTTTGCACATTCTTAAAGGATTAGGCGGTGTATGACATCAGTTTCGCTACTTTTAGTTTCCAGGCCAACGACGACCAAAGTTTCACACTCCGTGTTTTTAGGCAAACTAAATAAGAACTGAGTGAGCTAACTAGATCTATTATATAGTTTTAAGTGTAATAATCTTTCAACATTTTGTAATTATACTTCAGAAGGCAACCCAAGGATAGTCAGAGGAACTATTCTACGATATGCAATGGTGAATAACATATGACTAAGGTTTAACCTCAGTTACTTTATGTGATATCCTTACTAATATTATAAATGCGAAAATGAGTTTGTTTGTTTGTTACGCTTTCACGCCTTAACTACTCAACTGATCAACATGAAATTTTGCATACACGTTGTCAGGGGTACAGAATAGGACATAGGGTACCTTTCATCCAGAAAAAATAACTGTTGCAAACCTAACCTAACCTAATCTACATTTACGCGAGCGAAGCCGCAGGTGAAAACTAGTGTGTGTATATATACAGAATTTGACCATTTGTACGGCATAGCACCAACAACTATAGTCATTGAGGTAGGTTAGGTAAGGTTTGAAAGTATGTACCCATTAAATAGCCAGCAAACTGGTAAGAAGCTATAATCGATTGGATATATGGTAAATATATTAATTAATGAATTTATATTGTATGCCAGAAGAAGCCAGAATTACTCCAGCTAAGGACACAAAAAATTGGGTAAAGTTCAGAACACGTATTCAGACCCTAACAACACCAGATTGATAGAGCATTACCAACAAAATTCTATTTACAAGTAATGCTGAAGAATGCATGTTATAAAAATATTTATTCAGATCAAAGCGAGCAGTTTAAGCGACGCAAATAATAACAATGTATTTATAATTCATCGATAATCTATATCACCGTCAAAAATACCAATACCGCATCATCCATCTCAAACTGGATTTGCAACAAAAATATGACGCATGCGGCCTTGCATAATTGCCACTCGTCTAAGTCATCGACCGTCTGTCAACCTCCGCTGACCATTGGTGACAGTTGTTTAATTATCACATACACTCCAATAAAGGAAAATTAACCTTGACTTATTACATTAACATACCGGATACAACATATAGACCTCTTTAGTTTGTTAAAATAACAGAAAATCAATTTATTAATTAACGCCAATAGCAATACGGTGGTTTGCGTTAAAAGGTCTGGACCGAAATAGTCAGGGGGGAAAGGGGGTGATTGGTCCTCCGGCACTCTCACTCACCGAACGAAACACAACAGTAGGAATACTGCTATTTCACGTCGATATTCTGTGAGAGGGTAGTCCTTCCCCGGTCGAGCCGGCCCATGCATGCTGAAATCAGCGAGGCTCTACTACTTTTGACAGAATAACCAATAACACTTTGCCCTAACTGGAATTAGAATGTGACACCTCAGTCAGCACAGCAGACGCATTCACTACCTAATAATGTGTCACCGACGACTTCGTTAAAAAACATATTATCTTTTCCAACTAACACATTGGGAATAATAAACAGCGCAGCAATCACCACCCCTTATTTTTATATGCGTCACCTACAACCCCCTAAACGGGTGGCTCAGAAATGTACTATAAGTTTATATTCGAGACTAAAAGTCTAGGCATTAAACTTCGAAGTAGTACGTCGACGCTTCTGTATTTTTCGTAGTGTTTGAGTGTCAAAACGTAGCGTGTATTCGGCGTCTAACGTTTCATTGTTCTATATATCGGTCACGGTACGTTCTCCTTTCTCATTGTGCACCATATATTCGTTCATTGTTGCTATATGCTACGTGTTTGATTTTAACACTGTATGATAATTATTATTTATTAACATTGATTATGCGCATGATATTAATGTTCGAAAGGCTACTCAATTTAGGTGTCTGACAGTCGAAATAGCAAGTCTGTTATAGTCTTCACGTGTATATATCTGTAGGGGAGGGGTCTGGCTAAGTTAAGCACACTATTGCCGCGGTATTATCAAATGGGTCGAGGCTGGTTAACCTGGTTAACTGTTTTAAAAAGCTAATTGTGAAGTTTCTGGAATTGGAAAAATCTCCATTTCTGCAGACCTGATATTTGACAACACGCAATTAATACCCTTGGTCTGATAATGTCTATATGCTACGGTAACAGCTTTTCATTAGGCAAGACTTGTGCTTATTGTCCCACAGAGGCTTTACTTATTAAGCAAAAAGTTCAGAGGGTGAGTGAGGTTTAGGAGTCCGCATACCCCTAAACCTTGCCTCTGCGAAATTCTGACTTTTATAAACTGCCTATATGTAGATATTGGTCTCCATAATTCAAACAAATCTTATCTTTTATTTCGTTTCGTGAAAGGACAACACAGAAACTCGTCAAATTCATTAAAGAAATAAACAATTCCTTGGTAGTACAGAAAACCTGAGATTATAAATAGTGGTTTTAACCCAAAACCCTGTTGGCATTACTACAGCCTCCCTGTTATCCAAACATACTATTAGCAACAAACATTGAGCAGAAAATCCGTGTCGCGAGTACGGTCGTTATCGACGTACACAAACAAACGCGTATTGTTTATCAGCTCAGATTATGTCGGTAGATTTGGGTCGTGATAACGTCTGACATGGTAACAACTCCGCTTACCAATGGAATGCAAAATATTGAAGATGATATGATATGATAAATTACCTTCTTTATCGACGATATCTTTGTATTATTCGTTGTAATGTCTTCGATATTTTTTTATTATTCGTAACGTGACTACATTGCATTTTTAATTTAGACAGTTTTTATAAGCGACCTTAATACGAATGCTTCAATAATGGACAATATTCAGCATTGGTTGGTGCTATCAACCAAAACAAATATTTATTATTCTCACATGGAACTTATCTTTACACTGACCTAATGCGATATTATAGCCACATAAATGAAAAAGCATTATGCTCACAATAAAAACATTATCTACGTATAAAAGTAAGTTGTAAAATCTAAACTTGGTTGTCAAAAAATACAGTCCATAATAGTTTTGAGTATATATTTGTACTACAATAAAGATTTCTTGTCATAAAACCCAGCTCAGGTCTTTTTGGACCGAAACCGATCGAAATAGATGGATCCTGAACGTCCTTTCTCTACGCAAACATAAAATTGCTGAGAAAAATAATCCAGAACGAAAATACTCCTAAAATGGCAACCATTTCTCGAAACAAAACGTATTACATAACGGGCTACTTCAGACAAACAGCAATCAGTAACATATTAAACTCTTTTAATACAAAATTAAATAACATCGACATACCATCGAGTCCAATAAGTATCTCGACAGTTTCCAATATCCTGTCTACCGACTCAGACAGCCTGGTAATACATAACATTAAATGTATAGTACGAAGAGGCTATAAACAAGTCCCTATGAGACCAATTACTTAGGCCGAGCTTTATGCGTATGAGAAAAGCATGCAATTGATTTACCAGAAAGATTCTTGGACGGATTGTATTTTTTAACGGCAGTAATGCTTTAAGCGCATTTTGTATTTGCATTTGATTGCTATTGTCATGTTCATGCCACTGGCATGTACCTGTGCACGTAAAGCTACTGGACTAGACTGTGATGAGTATCTGTCACAGTTAATATGAAGAATGTGGTGGTACTTTCATATAAGCTGCTTTACCAAATAGGCGAAGTATCAGGCAACTACATTTTGCCATTTTTCGGCTTCAGAACAGATTACAATGACTATCCCCCGGTTTCCAAATAACGACGCGGCAAAATGATGTAAAGTTATTGGAGAAAATAAAGGTGCATCTTTAGGTCTAACATGAAAATGTTTATACGAAATCTAGGGCCGAACGTAATAAATTTTCTTCAAATTTATTTCTTACATAATGACATTACTCCATTTTTCACTACTACTACTGCTTCATGAAAGGCTATACAAGAAAAACCTTACGTACCGAAATTCAGGAAGAATTCAGAATAAATGTGATTCACGGTACGAATAGTAATAAGGACCAAAACTACAGCATTTACGTTTCATGGTACGTCTACTGATTACAGTAAATAGTCGACTCCATATACTTGGACATAACAAGTTTAGTGTGGAGCTTAATAATGGAAAGCTTTCACTGTTTGATCCTTTGTTAATATAGCGTAACATCGAGCTTGTATATTCTCAAAGGAATAGGTGGAGATGTATGTTGCCCACATTTAGTCACCAAACTATAAATTCTACGATACGAGGGGCGAATCCTTATTGCTTTTAATACTATGCGGCGACCTAGTATTTACTTACTGGAAAATCCAATAACATTTTTCCCGAATCGGATCGATAGGCCGTCAAACTAGTGCCAAGACCAACGCAACGTGGTATACTTTTTACTTAGGACAAAGTTTGGAAACTTCTGTCATTAATAGTAGTTATTGCAATTCACGCACGCGCTCGCGGAAATATTTTTAAAATAGGTCTAACGCAACTTACTAACAAAATATTTAAATAGGCTGGTCTGTTTACGCACACATTAACATACTGCATAGGTGTAAGTTCCATTACAAACAAAAGATGCGCGCGCATATTTTACAAGAACTGCACCTGTGAAATGTATTCTTTTCGGCATTAAGAAAGTTTAGTTTAATACATATTGTAAACACGAATAGCTAGTATATTTGTTTTTTGACGGGTTTGTCAAGTAAATAAGTGTAATAGTTAAATGCAACACCATAAACATATGTAAAATTCCCAATAAACCAGAATCCCATACCCCGATAGTGAGCAGGGTACGATGCACCTCAGACCGGTAGAATGTCGCTGTCTATTTGCCCGCGCGCTTCGCGCATGCGCTGGCGAGGCGCACACACAGAACGTGCGTGGGCGCACATCTCGACGCATAGTATTAGCAATAGCAAACGAAGGGATCTTTGCTAATTAATTTAAATAGTTGTAAATATAGAATGTAATTATGTTAAAAATAAATGTTATATAAATCATTTGTAACGGTCACATTTGGTTTTACATTACGTGCTTTGAATTTTGATCAGGTTCAAACGCTCTTGGTCACAAACTGATATGTAGTGTCAGTTTATGATCACATTATTGCTTTGGTTTGACAAAATCAGACCAACATACCGTTTTGGTTGTTATCAAAATTAATTATGTGTAAACAGCGATAGCTGCGCAATGATCTGAGTGGCGATCCCGAAGCCGACACCTTACATTTTGAAGTCATGTGTGTATTAAATAGGTACCTAATTATCGCTTGCTTTAACGGTGAAAGAAAACTACATGTCAGAGTTCTCTATGATGTTCTCCAAAATAAGTGAAGTCTGCCAACCCGTACCAAGCGAGCGCAGTAGACTATGGCCTAACCCTTCTCACACAGACAAGAGACCGGTGCGGTGGCCAGTAGTAGGGTACTTTATAACCAAGTCTGATATTATATTTATATTTATGTCTCTTCAACTTAATAGTTTCGAATTAGTTTCTACTCACATACTTAACAAAGTCTCCCTGCATATTATTTGGTTAAGACTTTAAGTCCTTTCATCGTATATTCTTACGTCTTTCTCAATACTGGTTAGAATGTAACCACAACAATAACTAAAGTATGTTTATTTTATCTGCGAACTTAACAGCGTACATGCAGACTGCTTCGAATGGGACCTAGCAGCTGACATTATCTAAACGAGCTGTAGACAATAACTGTAGTTTTACGACTGTCGTTCATACATTTCCAGATTTAACATTAGCCGTTAGCGTCTACATTGCCATACTGCGTCAGTGACTGCTGTGCTGTTTTCGGCTTCGATTACCAGGTAGGGTTAATTGCTATTAGGTTTTTGTTAGGCAATTCTTAGTACTGCGCCTGTGCTCGGTTATACGTAGGGTTGCCCCCCGTCTGGGTTTTCTCGGATTTGTCCTAGTTTAGAAGACATCCGGGGAGCGTCCGGGACGAGCTTCTCCGGGTTTAAAAATTTAAAGTCTTGGGCCGCCCGCGACACACTCTCTGTGCCCGTACGCGGCGATCAACCGATTAATTGACTCGCTAAATTCACCGTCCCGTAACTGTTTTATTACACTGACTATGTTTAAAAAACCTGTTGACCTGTCCGGGTTCTGGGCTCTAAAATCCGGGGTTTTCACGCGTCTTGTCCTGGTTGCCAAATTTTAGAGATGGCAAACCTAGTTATATGTAATAGACCTGCCTAACCGATTCGCTCCTCGAGTGTTGTAGGTTCTAACGCGACACGGGACAAAAAAATTGATTCACAAATAGTTGTGCCGAGTATAGGTTTTGTTTGAATGTTTGTAAAGTAACCCGCGACATAGAATTTAATACTAATGCGGTAGGCTTTTAATCTGTGAAGTCTTAGAATACTAGACATATTTATGAATCTATTATCTGACCACAGAAATACCGCCGCGGCTTGAAATGTTAAAAAAGAATTACATTCTACGCCATCTGTATTAAAGTAATCTAGATATGTAATATATTACCTGTGCATCAAAAGGTTCAATATATGCTTAGTGCCGAACAGTAATAAAGAAGAGTTTAAAATACCTAAAGCTCCACATTGTGTGCTTAGACAAGCTATAAGAAACTAGCTTTTGCGCGCGGCTCCGCCCGCGTGATACCTACATCAATAAAAAGTAGCCTATGTCCTTTCCCAGGTTTTAAACTATATCTGTACCAAATTTAATTTAAATCGGTTTAGTGGTTTAGCCGTGAAAAGGTAACAGACAGACAGACAGAGTTACTTTCGAATTTATAATATTAGTAAGGATAAATACAAAGAGCCAGTTTCATGTAATTACTACGGTGAACGAACACGTATGTATATAATACCAAGACTACATAACAAAATAATTATCCCAGAAAATTGTTTCAGCTTAAATATATTTAAGAAAAAGTTAAAAGAAACATTACACAATACAACACAACAACAACAAATATTTAATAATCGAATTGAAGATTAAACGGCCTTACTATTGTTAATGTATCTTCTTAATTTCTAAAAATTTTAACTGCATTAACAATAACTATATTGTACCTAATACTAAACAAATATGTCTTAAAAGTGTGTACCTATACATAATTTTAATTTGTTAAGTGAGTGCCGTGTTCGCCAACAAACTGTTACACAGTTTGGCGAAGTTATGTAAAAAGATAAATGTAGCACATTTTTTCTGATGTCAATAAAAAAAAAGTTTCTACCCACACACCGACATCACGTATATGTAATCCAAACAGAATAGAATATTTATGTTACCCTACAAACAACTACGTTATTTGAAGTAACAGAAACGTGAAATATTTATCTCTTTTACTCAGAACTATGTTTGTGAGACGTGGTTATGAAATGTGTCAAGTGTTCTGAGTAAGCAGGAGACGTGTAGACGTAAACAGCTTGTCCAGCAATAGTATGGTTGTATAAAACGTCCTCCTTTTTTGAAGTCGATTAAAAATTACTAGATTTTTCCCGCGGCTTCGCTGGCGTAAATGTAGATTAGGTTAGCGTAGGTTAGTAAAAGTACTTTTTTCAGGATGAAAGGTTAATAATTTGTTTGAAAATTAACCTGTATAGATCGAAATCTAAATTAAATGTGATTATAGACAATAAAACTTTATTAAACTATCAAACTTTAAATTTAAATCAATTATGGTCGAATTTCGACCACTAGCCGACCCGCTAGAACTATATTAATTAAGATAGTTTAGTAGGATGATTACAATCCTTACTTCCTTACTAATATTATAAATTCGAAAGTAACTCTGTCTGTCTGTATATCTGTCTGCCTGTTACCTTTTCACAACTAAACCACTCAACCGATTTAGATGAAATTTGGTACAGATATAGTTTAAAACCTGGGGAAGGACATAAGCTACTTTTTATTGATATAGGTACCACACGGGCGGAGCCGCACGCAAAAGCTAGTCCTAAATAATATTATCAAAGCGAAAATGAGTTTGTTTGTTTGTTATATTTTCACACCTAAACCACTAAACCGATAATCCTGAAAGTTTGCATATACGTTGTCAGGTGTACAGAAACGGACATACGCTTTCATCCCGAAAAAAATTACTGTTCCCGAGGAAAATAACAATAACGTTCGTATGATAATAGATGGTGCCACGTGTCTTTTGAATCATGATTGAATTATATTTTTTACAAGCAGAGTCCGACCCGAATTGATTGGCAAATTCTAAATTAACGCGAGCGAAGCCGCGGGATAAAGCTAGTACATTATAAAGGAAAAACCGCCACGGTGGCGCAGCGGTAATGAATTACGTGTGTTGTGCATGAGGTCTAGGGTTCAATTTCAAACAGTGTAATTATTGTTTTTTTTAATTATGTTAAATATTTTCATTGATATACTTGAACATCATAGGTATGGATATATCATAACAATGGATCTTACAGTAGATAGATGTTCATACGTATTCTGCCGTGGAATGACGTGCAAATACATGTGTTAATTTTTATTTTTTTACTTAGCTTTATTTATCCCTTACAGACATTAAGATTAATCATATCTACAAAGTATTCTGCTTATCAACCTCGGAGTTTTCTTCAGAGGTTAATGAAAACACTATGTGGGTCTGTGTGCAGACACCTTGGGGTCATAACTCGGTCGAGTTTGAATACGGGCTCTGTGGGTCAAAAGATATAGGGGTCACAAGGTCACATGAAGACAAAGAGGTTGAAACCTGGGTTTTTACACCCATCTCGTTTTTATTTGTTAGTAATGTTAGTGTGTCTTAGTAGGTATATTAAGGTGTATTAAGTATAACGGCCTCCTTTTAAGGTTAAATTATATAGACAATCAATATTATAGTCGTAAAATTTTTTTATGACGTAAAATTAATCAGCAGTTTCTCCGAAGTCTGAAGATTTTGAGGTCAATAAGATTGCCTTCTATCACATGGAGTTTCAAACCATAAGGTTTAAAAACCTCTGCCTAATATTGTCTTCTGTTTACGCGAATATGCAAACCACAGCTACACTTCATAATACTTTGAGCTCATTCTGCGTAAATAGAAACACCCATGATTAAATTATGTTCGGGTACTTTGAAATAACTACACTAGAACATTGAGACAACTACCATCTTAGTCTCCCCGTGACCATGGCTGTTGAAAAGCAAACGAAACGTCGGTGAAAGTGTAAACATAAATATAAATAGTATAGTAATAGTATAAATAGTTTTAATAGTTTCAATAATGGGTGTTATTTAAATGGTTAGCATAGTATTGGTATTTTTGTAAGCAGAAAAATATAATCTGTGAGCAGAAATAGCTAATTGATCAGCAACTCATGGCCAGCAAACTTTAAAGAGATCAAGCTAAGTCGACGGAGGCCCGCTTCGCGGGGCTCCTATTTTTGGGTGGGTTTAAAAAAGGAACCTAACATAACCTAACACTTCCGAGACGGAATGCAGTGATTTGAGGCGTATAGATGCTCGTTATGCTGTGCAATATTTGCTGACCAATTAGTATTTTTGATGATCATTATATTCAATCCCTTTCAATAATTTAATTAGCTTAAAAATTAGTAAAGTTTAATAGTAATAGTAGTGTAACAGTTTTCAAAATTTTGTAATAAAGTGTAAAATAAACAACGCGATAAAATCCGTATATAGTAGTTTAATTTCAATGAACCTCTGCCTACCCCATCAGAGATATAGCGTAAAATAGACGTTATACAAAACAAATATACAATGCTAACAGTAAACAACCGTTCGATGCAATCAGTATTTACTGATAACATAAAGCGCATGCTCCAATCTAACGCTATACTTATATTATATAGCTAAAGTTTGTATTGTTTTTTATGCAACTAAGGGTGCAAACAAGCATACGGCCCACCTGATTGTAAGCGGTCACCTATGGACGCCTGCAATACCAGAGGCATCACTTGCGCGTTGCCGACCCTTTAGGAAAGAAAGTGGGAAGAAGGAGCGGGAAGTGGGAAAGAGGGTAATTGGGCCTCCGGCACTCTCGCTCACCGAACGAAACACAACAGTAGGAATACTGCTATTTCACGTCGATATTCTGTGAGAGGGTAGTCCTTCCCCGGTCAAGCCAGCCCATTCATGCTGAAATCAGCGAGGCTCTAAAAAGGCTTTAAACATGTTAATCTCAAGAATCACTAGCCAGTTTATGAAACATTTTGATTTATGTAGATAGCTGGGTTATTTAAACACTAGATGTTGCCGCGGTTTCACCCGCGTTTATCGTTACTGCGCCACCGCCGTGGGTCGTAGCGTGATGTGATATAGCCTATAGCCTTCCTTGATAAATATGCTATCCAACACTAAAAGAATTTTTCAAATCGAACCAGTAGTTCCTGAGATTAGTGCGTTCAAACAAACAAACAAACTCTTCAACTTTATAATACCGCCACGTGCAAAAGTATTAGGCACCCTATAGTAATGTCAGTTTTAGGGTGATTGAGCATAGGGAATGTAAAGAAAACAAAACATATGATTACTAAGATTTATTTTAATAAAATAATTAATATTTTGTCGGTCCACCTTTGGATTTAATGACAGCAGCCACTCTTTTTGGCATTGACTCTACCAGCTTAAAACATTCCTCTTGGGATATCTTTTGCCACTCATGCTTTAACGCGGCGAGTAGTGTTTGCTTGTTGCTTATCGAGTGTCTACGGATATTTTTCTTCAAAATAGACCAAATATGTTCAATAGGATTGAGGTCCGGTGATTGTGGCGGCCAGTCCAAAAGATCTATTCCATTTTGAGCCATCCATGCCATAGTGTGTGCTGACTTGTGGCAAGTGGCGTTGTCCTGCTGGAATTTTACGCCGTCGGTGTTTGTATCACCAAAAATCTGTGTAACAGACGGTGCTAGAGCTGTTTCCAGAACTTCTGTGTATTTGGTGCTATTCATTCGCCCCTCACACAACATCATTTCGCCCACTCCATCGGCAGCCATGCAACCCCAGATCATTATTGAGCCTCCACCGTGTTTAACAGTGGGCACTACACAATCTGGGTTGTACTCTTCGCCCACCCTTCGCCTGACGTAAGTAACACCGGGTGTTCCAAACACCTATGGAACAAGCAAAAAAATAACTTAATTCAAGATTGCATATTTCCCTCGCAGGACGTGATTTCAAAGACGGCTATGTGTTTTGGTATAATACATAAATTAAATAACAATACCTCAAAGTTAGATTCGTCTGACCACAGTACGTTGGACCAATCCTCCACTGTCCAATCTCTATGTCTGAGGGCCCACTGCAACCGATTTTTCTTGTTGTGCTCCGATAGCCACGGCTTCTTTCTTGCCTTGCAACCTTTTAACCCAGCTGCAATAAGCCTTCTTCTCACAGTACACGCGCTCACTGATCTGCTTTTTCCTTCAGATAAAGCTGCAGCGAGCTCCAAAGCAGTTTTTTTACGGTCCTGTAGAGACTGCCTAATTAACAATCGGTCTTCACGATCTGTAGTTATTTTTCTTCTGCCTGTTCTTGGCCTATTCTCATGAGTACCGATCTCTTTGAAGCGATTTAGTGCATATTGCACTGCACAACGCGAGCACTTCACTTCTCGGGCTATTTTCACTTGAGACATGCCTTGTTCATGTAAAATTTTAATTTTTAGGCGCTGCTCTGCACTAAGTTCTGCTTTTTTAGGCATTATTAACTCGATGAATATTAGTCTTCAGGAATATGGTAGCAACAATTGCGTACGATATGTGTCTGTTCACTGCAAGCACTGATAACACACTAAAAGAGTAAACTTTAAAATTGCAAATTTGTAAAAACATTGTTTTAAACTGCACCTGGGTGTCATAAATATTTGTTATTGTTTTATTTTTGTTTAAAAATGCCGCCGATGCAATAGTAAGACCATAAAACCCTTATCCGAGCGCTCATTGTTGAGATAGAGACAAACAATAGGGGTGCCTAATACTTTTGCACGTGGCTGTATCTATATATTAATACGTGAAGCGAAAACTTTGGAACCCTTTTTACGAAAATTGGGCGGACGGAGGAGTATGAAATTTCGCACACTTATAGTTTATACAGAGAAGAAGTGACGAATGCTAATATTTTTTTTAAATTATGCGTAAAAATACATTAAATTAATGAAAAAACACAACACGCACACAACCATGCATTTGACACACGCAGTCGAAGCGCGTAACTATGGTTACACAATACACATATCAATATGTAATGACATATTATATCAGCAATATCTTACAGGCAAACTTTGGTCGAATTTCGAGCACTGGGCGACCACTAGTTAGTATAGATAGCTAAAGTTTGTATGTTTAACGAGTTAATCTCAAGAATTACTAGCCAGTTTATGAAACATTTTGATTTAGATAGCTGGATTATTAAACATAACACCACGGCCATCATCATCATCATTAATCAGCTCGTTACACTCCACTGCTGGCCTTAGGCCTCAGCAATGTTACGCCACGTTACTTGTGTCGAGCGATCTAATTAAACGAAACTTAAACTAAGCCATACATCAGATCCATATACATGCCCAGCTTAATATAATACGCATTTTAAAATGACGCAAAACTCTTGGTCCGTCTTGCTACCTGTAAGTCTATTTAATTAGTGTCCTAGTATTCTTGTTTTGTTACAACAAGCATAAGACTACTAGGACACAAATTAGGTTTGGTATTATCTATACTAATATTATAAAGTGTTATTTTTTTTTGTTTGTAAAGGTTTAACTCAAAAACGACACAAACGACTTATTAAATTATTTCACCTTTCGAAAGCTATATTATCACCGAGTAACGGGTTACGTTTGATTTTTAAAAAAAGGTATTGTTACTAACATAAACTTATCTACTTTTAAGCGAGCGAAGCAGTGAGCAAATGCTAGTAATAAATATAACCAAAATTATACATCTGAATTGACTTGACAAGATTATTTGTGTGTACAGGAATGAGTATGTTAAAAATTCCAAATATTCATTCCTTCTCGACTTTCTATTACACATTACAATAATATTTGGCACACTAAAACATTTATTGGCGAACGGTGAAGCGGTGAAGGAAATTAACGACATGACGTCATACCTGCAATTCACAAATGCGGGTAGTTGTTCTTATGTTTTAATGTGTGCGGATCACTCACACATTAAGTGCACAAAGCATCTACATTATACACCAGGTTAAAATTTAAAATTCAAAAACAGGAACTACTCGACATATAGAACGCACACAAGGTCAATTCGTAAATCGATTATCGCCGAAAAAATCGGAAATCCCCGAATTCGAACGCTATACCGATACTATAAATTACAGCTCCACTGGGACATATACAAACAAGCATAACTATTAGCTGCGTGACGTTCACTAGGTCGCCAAACCTGTATTAATGATAAATAATACGACCAAACTGCCAAAGAGAAATCAACCGAATACCGACCACATTATGGGCGAATATCACTTGAACAAAAGACGTGTTAACCTTCAAAAGTTATGCCACTCTGAAACGATTAGCAGTCATCAAAACAAATAGAATTTTAAAAGGTATAGAAATAAATTCAGTGACATAATCCGATGTTGTAGCGGTAGATACAACTTTGTGAAACGAATGTGTTATTTTTGTAGATATAAAGTATTTTGTTTAGAACAATCTCTATTTAAAATACTGTTCTATTTCTGCAATGTCACTCAATAAATAAATAGAAATCAATGTAACGTGTAACAATAAATTGTGGTCATATACAACACCTAAATATTTTTATATTATTAAGAACAAAATATTAAAAAACAGCTGCGATAGCCAAGCAGGTGACTACTGGACTGCCTCGCAGAGGTATCGAGTTCGATCCAAGGCATAGTCAATCAGCTCTCGTTTTAACGGTGAAAAAAACATCATAAGTAAATCTGCATATCTGGGAGCTTTCTTCTTTTTCGTGTGGTTAGTGGCCAACCTGTTGTCAAGAGTTGTTCAAGCTGTCCGTAGGCCTCTGACATGGCTTAATGACTGCTGTCAATTTGACAGCAACCGGGACCGATTTTTACGTGCCCTCCGAAGCACGGAGACGCTCAGATGAAATACCGCTACGCGGTCACCCATCTATAGACTGACCGCACCCAACGTTGCCTGTTAACCTCGCTGATCGTTCACCGATCAGTGAGTGCAACTGGCTATGAGAGCCTCTGGGAGCTTTCCATAATGTTCTCGAAGATATGTGAAGTCTACCAACAGCACTGGGCTAGCGTGGTGGACTATGGACTAATCCTTCTAACAATGAGAAGAGGCCCACCCAGCAGGGGGACTGTTTATAAACAGGCTTGTTATTATTATTAAGTATATTAAATAAATATTACTATACTTAACAATGGCATATTGTTGTCTTTATACAAAGAACAGAAGACCATTAATTTTATTCGCGGATGACACATCCCTTATTTTTAAAGTAGACTGAAAAGCACCAAATTACGTGCTGTTAATGATTCACTCGCGGAAGTCCTGGACTGGTTTACGACGAATAATTTACTACTAAACTCTACAAAAACTAAATGTATCAAGTTTACATTGCCAAACGTAAAGAGTCCTAACGTGAATATAATTTTAAATGATGAAATTATTACTTTAGTTCAATCTACAGTCTTTTTAGGATTAACTTTAGATCATAAAATTCAGTGGGGCGCTCAAATATCGTGTCTTGCAGGGAAACTTAGCTCAGCCGCATTCGCAATTCAGAAAGTAAGACAGCTTACTGATATAGATACTGCAAAACCTACATACTTATATTTCAGTTACTTTCATAGTGTCATGTCCTACGGTATATTATTGTGGGGCAAGGCAGCTGATATTGAGACAATTTTTATTCTTCAAAAGCGTGCAGTACGTAGCATTTATAATTTAGGACCACGAGTTTCCCTGAAAGATCGATTTAGAGAAATAGGCATACTTACTGTTGCGTCGCAATATACAGCCTTGGCCAAAAGTATTAGGCACCCCCAATATAGTTATCACACACCTGTGCTATTTGAACAATTAAACAATATTCTATAGAACTGCGATACCGGTGTCATAAAACACTATTTAAGACAATAGGCGGCATTTTTTAAGCAGTCGTAAGACATCTGGTGCGTCAATAATAAAATTTTATTTTTTCCAAAATTTATTTTTAATGTTTCGTCAGTTACCATTTGGAAGTCTTAGTGTAAAGACAGTGCATTTGTGGTTTTGTGAATTAATTGAGAAGAAATTCATTTGAAAATGCCAAAACGAAACGAAATTAGTATTAAAAATCGTGTAAAAATTCAACTTTTACATGAGCAAGGCAAGACTCAAAAAGAAATCGCGAAGTTGGTGAAATGTTCGCGATGCGCCGTTCAATCTGCTATCAAACGTTTTGTTGAGACTGGCTCTCATGCAAATAAACCAAGAACAGGCAGAAAACGCGTGACTACTAGCCGTCAGGACAGACAACTTATTCGAGAGTCTGTGAAAGATAGAAAAAAAACTTCTTCGGAGCTTGCTGTGGCTTTAACTGAAGAGACTGGACATCCCATAAGCGCACGAACTGCAAGACGAAGGCTAGTAGAAGCCGGCTTAAAAGGTTGCAAAGCTAGGAAGAAGCCGTGGCTATCCGCAGACAATAAAAGAAAACGACTTGATTGGGCTCTGAGACACCAACATTTCACAGAAGAGGATTGGTCTAATGTGCTGTGGTCTGACGAATCAAACTTTGAGGTAAGTTTTTTTAGTGAAGTCTATACCACAATTACAAAGATCATTGTTGTGTTTGTCTTCAAACTCAAATGTTATAAAAGTTTGTAATGTGTGCTTTTTTTTTGGAATCTACAGGTGTTTGGAACACCAGGTGTGACGTTTGTGAGGCGACGCAAAGGCGAAGAATATCACCCAGATTGCGTAGTACCAACCATAAAACACGGCGGAGGCAGTGTAATGATTTGGGGTTGCATGGCTACGGATGGAGTCGGCAAAATGTTTGTTTGCGAAGGTCGCATGAACAGTGAAAAATACATTAATGTACTGGAAACTGCTCTCGTACCTTCGCTTTCGTGTATTTTTGGTGACACTAACTTAAATGGTGTGAAATTCCAACAAGACAATGCTCCGTGTCACAAGTCAGCTACTACGATGCGCTGGTTTACTGAAAATTGTATTGATCTGTTAGATTGGCCTGCCCAGTCCCCGGATCTAAATCCTATTGAACATTTGTGGAGTATTTTGAAGAGAACAATAAAAGAGCACTCGATAACATCAAAAACTGCTTTAAAAAACGCGTTAGTGCAAGAATGGGATGCAATTTCTCCAGAGGAATGTGCGAAACTTGTACGTAGTATGCCCCACAGAGTTGCTGCTGTCATAAAATCAAAGGGTGGCCCAACAAAATATTGATGTTTTTACAATATTCTAATGGAAATAAAGTACTTTAATCATTATAATTAGTTTTATTTCTCTCTAAGCCTGAAATATGCAGTAATTTATAGGGTGCCTAATACTTTTGGCCAAGGCGGTATATTTGTTAACATTATGTTTATTAAACATAACATTTACTTATATAATAAGAATAGTGATATCCATAACGTAAACACTAGAAATAAGCATAAGTTAGTAGGCCCGTATATCATCGTTTACATAAAGTTCACAATACATTTGCGGGACTCGGTATACGTTTTTTTTAATAAATTACCTATTAATATAATTAATTTACCATTGTTTAAATTTAAAAACGCCGTTAAAAAACAACTTATTCGGAAGGGTTATTATTCAGTCAACGACTACTTAAATGACAAAAACTCATGGAGCTAGTTGCTTGTTGCATACAGGATTCAAAGATCTGTATTACTTATAAGTCAATTTAAGCCTTTGCATAGTCACAAAGTGTAAGTGTATGCGCCATCATGCCATCTTACTGTCTATTTTAGATTTATATTAAATAATATATCTTAGCTCAAATTATTTCCTCTCTATAATATTATTAAGTTATTATTGTTATTATCTTTAGTTTTTTATAATCAGTAGTATATGGCATAATGGCTGTAACACCTTGTTAATCTGAGTTGTAAAATACTGAAATTATATTTAACTGGCGATTTAAAAGAGTGGCCGTGAGTTTCTTGCAGGTTTCTTCTCAAAGGCTCTACCCTTTGCCTGAACCTCGATGGCGTAGTGGTTAGTGTAACCGACTGCTACGCCTGAGGTCGCGGGTTCGATTCCCGCACAAGTCAAACATTTGTGTGCATGAACATGGATGTTTGTCTTGGTCTGGGTGTTTCTATGTATAATATGTATGTATTTACAAAAAAAAGTATATAAGTATGTATGTTTATCCATTGTCTAGTACCCATAATACAAGCTCTGCTTAGTTTGGGCTAGATGGTGTTGTGTGTATGTGATAGAATATTAAATTATTATTATTATTATTATAAATGTAGCTTCAGTAACTTAGTAAACTCACTAACCTATATACTTTGACGTTCAAAGTGTTACTTTGTGACCTAAATGAATAAATGATTTTTGACTCGACTTTTGACTAACCAAAGTCAATTGAAACTATCATGGCGTAATAAATTAGACGTAGACTAAGGGTAGAAAATGGATGGTATCCTATTAATCTAATAAACCTCTGAGTAGAACCGTCATCGAATCTAGTTAAATACAATCATAATATTGTAATATTTATACTTATCATATGCGACCCGAAGGTATATTTTATGATAAAACCAGATAAAAATAAAATGGAATAGCCATTGAAGCTCTATATCCATCACCACAGCTAGGATTAATACCCTTGCATTTTCAAACTGTCAGCTATAATAATAAAATCACGTTTACAAGAAATCATTTTGTCATTGGCTTGTACTACCAAAAATATGACAAAACATCAGAAGCACACAACACGGTACACAGCTACAAAATATTCCATAGATAACACAACAACCGGACAAATACATGCAATCAACCTTTTACCTCACCCTGACAAGCGAATAATTTCAACGCAAACATACCCCCCTCCTCTTCCCGCTGTCTCGCACTAAACGAGCCTGCCAATAAGTCGGCTAGTACGTAAAGATCCGACTTGTTTACCAATACGAGCAGTGTGTCATTGCGCAACGGATCGTTGGCACTTGGCACTGCACGGACGCGCATGCGTGCCACAGAACATACGGGAGTCGAATGCGCTGGCGTGCGCTGGAATATAGAGACTGACCGTTGGATTTGAATTTCGATTTATGATGAAGATTTCACAACATTTCCAAACAACATTATTTTGCATAAGTTTTATTGACAATTATTATTTAAAGCTATAATGTCGACCAGGATAGCCTGGTCGACATTATAGCTTTAAATAATAATTTATACTTAAAATAATAGTTATAAGGTCTATGTCGGTTATGTCGGACTCACCGGGGTAAAAGAAAGATGTTGAAACGATGAAAATGGACCTCCCGGAATACTGACTAAATCTATCACGGTGTTCCTCGACATAACCAGAGTCGGCGGGGTCGCGCGAATCACTTTCACATGCAATCGCGACCCCGCCGAGGTTTCGGCCCGCCGTATGAAACGGCAGGCCACTCACGAAAAGACACTTTGGTTACTTAACCCTACTATCCCCTTGAAGTGGGACGGACACACGACACAGAGGCGCGCGTGGGAACACGCACGCCGCCTCTTGGACCTGGTGCTGACCGGGTAGTGGGCAGGCCCACGAAGCTCACCACCCCCAGGTAAAACCTCAGGGTGGCTGGAGGTCGTCTCGCGCCCTCCGGCGCCCGGTTCTGCGGTTGGGGAGAGGGTTCAAAACATAAGTATATTTAATTTAACCAATTACGATGGCATTCATGCATGCACGATAAAACAATGATACCCACTCTAGTAATAGGAAGCAGTTAGATTTTGCATCAACTTAGTGTTTTTTTTATGTATCCGCAACTTAATCTTTAGTTTCCTTACCAAAAATGGTATTGTTTGGGACGGACATCATTCCCCGATATGGATTACGGAAATGAAATGAGGCAGCTCTGTCACTATAATAAAAAAATATGTTCAGAACGCGTCATTAATAAATATTTATCAATCCAACTCGAAAACGCGTGATAAAGAATTTGACTAGTTATAACTTTGTATACTAATTCAATATTCATGACAAAAACGTGATGCCCAGTTTGAGCTTTTAATGTAATGTCAAGTGGGTGGCGTTACTCGTTTTTATATTTACAATAACACTAGCTTTTGCCCGCGGCTTCGCATGCATCCATTATCATAAGAACGTTATTGTTGTTTTCCTCGGGAACAGCAATTATTTTCGGGATGAAAGGTAGCCTATGTCCGTTTTTGTACACCTGTCAACGTATATGCAAAATTTCAGGATGATCGATTCAGTGGTTTAGGCGTGAAAAGCTAACAAACAAACAAACAAACTCATTTTCGCTTTTATAATATTAGTTAGGATAGGAAGTTAGGATTAGGATGATAATATTGTCAAATAATCTGTTTGCGTAATAAAATTCGACATAACATGAGGTTAATACATCTGTGAAGGTGTTCGCCCCTTGGAGATAAGGTAAAGAACAACCTCTAAAAATTAGGCGGCCTAGCAGTACTATCGAAGTCCATACTAATGCTAAGTCCCTAATTTGTAGATATTGTTGATTAAGACTTGCAGTCAAGAGATTTGACTCCTATCCATTTCACTACCGTCGAGAACACACTTCTTAGGATTTGTAGAAGTATTTTGTAACCGAAGTTACTAGAAGACTGTCTTACAAATGAGTCATACGAATAATTGACGCCTAGCTTAAATAGCACTGGGTGGGCTAAGCTATGAGCTGTCAAGACAGCAGATAAAAATATAAGTTGACAGAATGGAAAGCACTGGAGAAGATTTTTAATCTATCGATACCAAGACTCAACCATGATATTCATTCAGCCAGCCATAAGCTTGTCTTTCAAGTGCACTAATTGACACGTCCATAGACTCTAAACTGATGAATTTCGACCAGTAAACATAATAACACTGCCTAGTTTGGAAATGGAAACGATCCATCCCTGATATAGAGTCTACAGATTGCCACTCTGATTAGTACCTTCTCTCCAGAGCTGTTACTGAAATGAGATTTCAGATCTCGATAAGGACTCGACAAGTATTATGATTCTATATTTAGTAAGTATAGTATCTTTTGTCGGTTCTATTTATAAAGATTGGTTTGTTTTTATTAACTAAATGTAAAAATATTACGGAAGTATAACAGTCGATTACTTTAGTCGACTAAATTATTTTAAAGAAAATGTTGATCATATGTTTGTTTTTGGATATTCTTAAAGCGGTACGTTTCATATTTATTATTCTTATGTTGTCGTATGAACTGCGTGTCAGATGCACACTAATATAAAGTCAGCGTAACTTTCCTACCTTGCAGGCAACTGCAGGACGCGTCAGCGAAATTGTATATGAACATTATTCGAGGTACAGTCACCTGTAATAGTGCATGGATATCTTAAGGTCGAAAATCCTGTGAACACTCGAATTAGAATGAATATAAATGAACTAGGTGGCGTTGTTTTATAAATATTGCAACGCGTACTCATTTTAGCAAATAGGTGAAATTTATACGAAATTATAATCTCAACCGAAAAGACACTCGTACACAGGGATAGAATAATGTTACGTACGAACAGAATAGCGAGTCATCGAAAGTATCTATAGAATAAACTACCCACTATTACTAATTCATTTGTAATTCTATGCTTCTTGTTTTACCCTGAAATGTGTTCTTTTTTAAATAACTATTATGAATAGAGGAAAAAAAATGGTTTTAAGTAAATTTATCAAAATATAATTATTAAGAAATCTACTTATTTTTATTTAATAGTAGTGCACCGCCATCTATTATGATATAAATAAACTACTTACCAGTTCTTGTATCGATTTCCGTTAGGTGGCGTCAATTACCAGCGTATACCATTTTAGTTTTGAAATGGGTATGCATTTTTGCAGCTCACTGTACATTCGAATAATTTTCGAATGCAATTATACTAACGTATGTATAGTATACATGCGTGCTCTATGTCATTGATGAAATAGGTATCGCGTTGCACATGTATCAGAATAATATTCATAAGCAATTACTGACATCTCTAATAATAGTTATCCTGCAATTATTCAAGCACTCCGATGCGAGTAACAACCACATATTAGGAAGGTTAGGTTCACGGTACGTTTACACCTCAATAGCTCAAGGTAATATAAACAGTGTGTAAAACGTACTTGCAGTACTCAGCGTAAACAAAACTGCGCGCACGCACACAACAGTCGGCCGTGTGTTACATAAGCGCAGACGCACAAACAAACAGTTCGTCACGCCAGTTGTAAACACGCGCGGAAAAACATAGTTATAGCTACACATCGTTCTAATGGTTAGGCTCGCTACTGCTATCGCCAACACAAAGTAAATAAAAGATTACACATTGAATAATGTACTGTTATCGGTGTGTTGTCCTAAAGTCGTATATCCGGCTATTTTGCTCCTGACCTTTGCTTTTATGAAGAAGCGTGACATGTATGGTAACCAGGGTTATAACGTATCTATCAATTTAAAAGTTTTTTCTTTTTTCGAATCTAGGCTTGCGTACGACTAAGGCTGTCGCACTTCCAATGCAATTTATTATTACCATTCTTCTTGTAAAGTTATATATTTTAATTTTTCTTAATTAACTAACACTTACAATCATTATCATTTATTTTCGATTTCTCAATTATTACAATATTACTAAATATTGTGCAATTCCTTTTGGATACTATGAAAATGCTAAAGTATTAATCCGAGTTCGGAGATAAAGAAAATGGAACAAGGAGAGAGACTTTGCGGCGCAATAGTAATATACGACGCGTATTAGTTTAGTTACCCGCAGGTACAGACAATAATAAATATTGAATGGTATATTCGTCCACACATAACACCAATAAATTGGACTATTGCCCTGGAAATCTAATTGGATGCTTTCCGATCTACTTATCGTCAGCCCCAACAATGACATAATTACGTTTACAATTTGTGTTATATCTACACCAGAGCGCCTGTATGTAACATTGAACCATTCACGTTATAATCTATCAACATCTGAGACCGACCCAGTTCGTAACATTATCAGTACAAAACAATATAACTAGGGTTACCACATACGTTCGCTACTCCAGTGGCCTAAAAGTGAGAGTAACCGCGGTCATCAATCCTGGACGTAAGCGTAAATGTATGTATGTATGCTTTTAGAGTTAAGAAATGTTGCCTTTGCGGACTTTCATCTAAGGAGGTCCAACTAACCTAACCCCCTCGGAAGGGTCTACCAGGAATCTACCGAGGGTACACATATTTTTTTGGTGGCTTAACGGGCAACTAATTATGGACTAAAGTAATTAAATCAGTACAGAGAATTACGTTCATATTAAATCCTTAAAAGGTATGCTAGTTACAGTTTTTCTTAGATATGATACTCGGTATGATTAATTTGGCTCCATCGATCTAAAGACATCCTCGTAATGACGTTTCATAACAATCGACAGACTGACATGAGAATGACAAAGCAATTTAATTGCTGAAAGGAATCCTGTGACAAGAATTCCGTTCTGACCTTAATATTTTCAAATGTATTGGAGAAAGCCTCTAGAACTAAATTCGGAAGAATATCAGTGTGTCAGTATCAGAATGCCATATGACCTCCGCAATTCAAAAGGATAACAGTATACTAAATTTAGACCAGATGTAAATATCTCCGGGTACTGGCTCTCCATGACGTACATAGATGTTAATGTCGACAGATTTAAACGCTTTCCAGGGCACGGCTTTTCGTTTAAAAGTAATTTATAAGCATTACAGGGTTAACATTTGGTAAACTAGAAGGTCAATCGATCTGTACCGTCGCTATAGTATAGGGATCCCTCCGTAGAGATATTTCAAAAGTTATTTACTGAAATGTTTAGTATTATAGCAACCCTAAGAATGGCGTAATGCGTGCTGACAACACATAGGTGTGTGCATGCCCTAGATCGAACAAAGAACTAATGTGTACTATTTATTCTGAGTAGTTTTCCACTTTGAATTGGTGAATGGATAGTAAATGTTATACGAATTTGCTTGTCATCTCGTATAGACTACAAGCCAAGTATACTATAGAATAAACACACATAGATTGCTGCTTGTTTCTGAGAATGAAAGTCAGAGGACATGGAGATCCTGTTGTATTACTTTTGCGTCATAGTAGCAGTCATTAGTCATATTTATCTATTTACATACGTCGTACATATATACCAACGCCTGATCCACAAATTAATAGGCAGAAATGTGTTACAACTTCATTTCGTTTCGTTTTAATAATATTAATAATAATATTCTATCACATACACACAACACCATCTAGCCCAAACTAAGCAGAGCTTGTAATATGGGTACTAGACAATGGATAAACATATATATATACTTATTTTTATGTAAATACATACATATTATACATAGAAACACCCAGACCAAGACAAACATCCATGTTCATGCACACAAATGTTTGACTTGTGCGGGAATCGAACCCGCGACCTCAGGCGTGGCAGTCGGTTACACTGACCACTACGCCATCGAGGCCGACTGTTGTAATAACGTTGTAAGATTCGTGTCTATTCCTGTCTGGCGTATCTGCAGACTCGGTACTGTGTCTGAGTATTTCCTTACACAAAACCTAATAACAGTTTCCGAGGCAAGTATGAAACCCATCCAACCGGTAGCATTGAAAAAGCTTATTAAGCCACAGGACAAACAAGGCAGTCAAATATTGTCCTTGATTCGTGGTGACATTAACCTGGCTTTGTCCAGAACTTTGTCGATTTACCCAGAGAACGTTCAGCGCGATCTTATATAATTGTTTTGTCAATATTTTCCTCCTTTCCATATGCCTAGACAATCTAAGCGTACAATATCTTAGAGATAAACAAGTAACAATAGGTATTAGACTTGCTCATGTAATTTCGATTATGCAACTTATAACATACCGATAGTCGAAGACCGAAGATCACGTCATAATTGTAATATGAAAGTACGTACAACTACTTTCAAGGAGTTCTTAGATAAGTTATATATGTACAAGATTCCTAGTACACACGAGATCAATAATATAATAGTTTGTGTTCACCATATCGTTTATTTTTTTGCTTTGTATCTCGTTTGTCCATTTGAGAATATTCAGCAGGTACAAAATTTTGATGCTTTCCCCTTTTCGTTTTCTAATAAACTGAATTTTGTATTTAGCATGACTTTGTACAAAAACATCAGATTTAAACTAGTATATCTTTACTACTTTGTTTGTAAATCAGAATAAAAATCCATTTGACAGATTACAAACATCTATGTATGTAATATGATGGATGGATAATTATTTTACCCGTAAATGATATATTATATCGTCATATAAAGTTTAAGTTATTACTGTTAACAAGCGGAACTCTTTATGATACAATGAGGATATCTATACTTCAACCAGAGACCGACAAAATTATCTTGTACTAAAGGGTTCAGTTCAATTGCATCCAATTGAATAAATCGCTTCCGACCAACAACTTTCCTTGGCATCCTCCTCACGGAACCACTTACTAACTGGCCTACTTTACTTCCATGGCAGATATGGCTACAAAAGACCACAGCTTTGTGATAAAATGTTCCTGTGGTAAGTAGGCTTTGTTGAGTTCCTCTAGAAAGCGTTGTGCCACCACCAATGAACATAGGGTTTTTGACGGCACAGAGGACTTTTTCTGCAGAGTTGACTGCGTTTATGTCACAGTCCTGAAGTTACTACCACTAACTAAATTGACTGGCTTATCTACGCTAGCCAGTCAACATAGGCGGGATGTATGGTACCTAAGCGAAATAAAAATAGCAACAAACATTAATTATTAACAACATTCCTTTTTGTTTAGCTAACAGATACTACATAGATAGTTAGCCTAGTATCATATGTTGGTTACGATTAGCGTTGCAAGGAGACGAAAATATCGATATAAATATCAATATTTACATCGAAGGCCTGAAAATATCGATGATCGATAATATCTACAGTTTCAATGAGATATTATCGATAATTCAGAACTTTCAAGTTAGTAGTAGAAGTGGGTAAATAAGAAGCAAATAATAAATATATAATAAATATTACCAAATATTATTTTAAATATTTCGATATCAATATTTAATTTCTTGTCGATATGATAACATCGTATCGATGATGGTTAGATATCGATAAAATTTCGATATTTTTAGGGTCGATATTATCGAATATTCGATATATCGTTGCATCGCTAGTTACGATTTACTTCGATTTTACGGTTGGATACGACCAGCTGGCTTCTTACTGTATGTCTGTCTGTCTGTCTTATCCTTCAGGATATATCAAGGCTACTAAATGCTAATACCAACTGTTGTAAGTATTTATAACAGCTGGAAATGAGCACTTTACATATGAATACCTAAAGAATGATAGGCTATTACACCCTTTTAGACTATACAACATACTGTAACCGCAAATTGGCTGGTAAAATCTGATAACCCTTTGCTTCTTAGACCCAAGAATTACGTGGGACATATAATCGTGTAACGTATACATGTGATGGCTTACGCAACAGCCGGGATGGACAGTTGCGTAAGTTTACACGTACGCCACCGGTCCACCATGTTAAAAAACAGGAAAATGATCAAAGAAACTATCGGCCGCGTACTATAAAATGAAATGAAGTACAAAGGACTTTCACTTTTGGTGCACCTGCCATTATAAGTTACGTTTTCCTGTTCTACTTCTTAAAGAAGTAATGCAGAAGCACTGTTCTGATTTCTGAGGGTAATTTAGGGAGAATAGATTTTTAACGTTAGATTATGTAGTTACTACGACTACCAAATTGTAAAAACTGCATCATAATCCGGTTCTTGCGTGAATCTCGATCATAATTAGTTATACTGATTAAGTTTTTTTTATATACTACATCAACAGCTTTTTTAAACTTTTATATATGCACTAGATGTTCCCGCGGTTTCACCCGCATTTATCGTTACTGCGCCGCCCCCGTGGGTCGTAGCGTGATGTTATATAGCCTATAGCCTTCCTCGATAAATAGGCTATCCAACACTAAAAGAAGTTTTCAAATCGAACCAATAGTAATCACGCAGAATAAACCAGGAGAAACATCGTTTGTACTATGTCTGTAATGGGTAATTATTTTGTTGCGATGTTATTTTAGAACTGCTATATCTCCTAAGATATTCATTGAAATCGAATGATGTAAAGGGCAATTTTGTTTTAAATTAAATACTTGTGATGAATAACGTATTTATTTGGATAAGGATTAATATCATGTTTATAAAAATACCTTCGCAAATAATGCATTATTAGAACAAATTTCGTTAGCATAAAAATGGTTATAGTGAGCCAACCTTAAAAGATAGACATATGCTGTCGCGGACTTTTTTTTAGTACTTTTAAAGGGGAACAATTCTGTCATACATGATTTTTGCGAAACTTTAACTGTTTACGCAGCGCACGCAGCGGAAGCTCTCAAAAGGAAAAAATACTCTCCGATTTTGAAACATTCTTCATTGGTGCTCCGCTCCTATTGATCTTAGCGTGATAATATATAGCCAATAGCCTTCCTCGATAAATGGGCTATCTAACACTGAAAGAATTTTTCAAATCGGGCCAGTAGTTCCTGAGATTAGCGCGTTCAAGTAAACAAACAAACAAACTCTTCAGCTTTATAATATTAGTATAGATAAGTAAGCAGTTTTCGTCATCCAAAATACACGATACGAATACGAATACGAATATTTTGCACAAATTTTTTGTTTTTAATTTGACATTCATCAGTGTTACCTTGTAACCTAACTTGAATAAATTTATTTTTGATTTTGATTTTGACAGATGGTATCGTTTGGGTGTGTTTTGCCTACCCATTTAAGTATATTAGGCTTAGTCTTTACTTTAAGTGCGATCATATAATAAGACACGAATGCGCCTAAGCCTAACAGCATGTGTTAGGGCCGCGGCAAGGCCGCTCATAAACGCATACAGTGACATAAATAACGATGCAATATATGGTAATAGTTCGTAAACAACATTTTGTGGTGACGAGTTTAATTCTTAATGGCTTTTTATGTTTGAAGAGTTTGTTCGGTTATGCGAATCTTTTTGTTATCTATACTAAGGTTATGATGGAATTCTCTGCTAAGGCACGTGTTTCCTTCTTCCTTCGATACTGGGTTCTTTAAGCGGGGCGTCAAAAAGCACCTTTTCAGGCCGACAAAGTAGAGACCTCAACATCGCCTCGGCTGCTATGAGCACGGTGTAGAGGCCACTGCTCTTAGACCACACGACTGCTTACCATCAGGCGAAGTGTGGTCATATTGACGAGCAAAATAAATAAAAAAAGAGCCTATTACCGTCTACCAGGCTTCGGGCAGCTACTAGAATTTCTTAACAGAAAAGCCTACTATGGCTACATAACATATTTGCCCGACCCGGGTATCAACACGAGACCGAGCTACGAACTCGAAGCCATGTCGGCAAGAACGGAGACTCACCATCTGCGCAAAATATGTAGTAAGTATAGTAATAGGGGTTAAAGTATGAAGTTGCCGTTGTAGATATAGTAATAGATACTTTGAATTGACATAAAACCTTCATGGTGTGAGATTTTCGAGTGAAACTTTTTTCACACGATACCAACAAGATTCTTCTTTTTAAAAATGTGCAACATTCGATTTTCGACTTTCAATTACCTCATGATTTTACTGAACTGCAGAAAGAAATGCGTGTTGAAACTTGTGTAGCATTGTTGAATCGGTACAGAAATGAAGGAATATTGGATCGAATTGTAACATGTGACGAACAATGGATTCTTTACGATAACCGTAAGCGAAAAATGCAATGGCTGACCCCAGGTCAAACGCCGCAACAGTGCCCTAAAGCACAGCTTACCAATAAAAAGGTAATGGTAACTGTTTGGTGGTCTCTTCATGGTGTTATTCACTATAGATTTCTCAGGTCTGGTCAAGCAATAACAGCAGATGTTTACTGTGCCGAACTTCGAACAATAATGGTAAAACTGACAGTAAAACAGCGCCAGTTCGTAAATCGATCTTCACCATTATTGCTCTATGATAATTGATAACGCAAGACCTGACACTGCACGAGAAACCGTTGTAACTCTACAGGAGCTGCGGCTAGTAACCATACGTCATCCTTCGTACTCGCCAGACCTTGCTCCAACGGACAACCATTTTTTTCGTGACTTGGACAATTTCCTACGTGATGAAAAATTTTCTTCCCAGGAGGCAGTACAAAATGCTTTCACACAGTTTGTCGAATCTAGATCCCCGGAGTTCTATCGTAAAGGCATAAATGAACTTCCTTTTAGATGGCAGCAATGTATAGATAATGAGGGTAAATATTTCGATTAAATATGGTACATCTTAGAGAAAAACGACTTTCAATTTTTCAGTACAAATTGGCAATTTCATAATTTAACCCCTAATATATAATAGTAAGTACACAAGTGTACGCGCAAATACAAGTGCACTCTCTATTCCATCACTCTTCTAGCCTGATGAGACGGCAATCCGTCCGGAGATAGATCAGTGGCCAGACCACACGGAAATTAGTAACATCGCTAACTAAATCTAACACCGAGAAGATTTTATTTTTATATACCGTAAGAAGCATAGAACTACCAGCTAGTTCCCTGTGATCAGCTGAACACGAGTTTGCGTGACACGCGCCTCGTGCCACCAGGATGCTGACACCAAAGATCGAGAACACCTGACGTAACAATTAACACGAATTGACATCTCTGCTCAGTGACAACACGACTTGCCTACATCGTGATTCAAAGGCGATGACGTCACGTATATATCAGTCGGTACGCGCATCAATCAACGTGTTTTTCACCGTTACATCCATTTTCTTAGGAGATATGTTTAAGGAAAATGCCTTTAGGGCATATTGATTACTTATTTTTACCTTGAACAGTCAAAGTTAAAATATTTCCCTCGCAGTCTCAGTACCGGCACTACTATAGGGCGAACGAAGTAGCCGCTCCAGGAGCCAAGTACTAGGAGGCGCCTAAATTGCTATTGAAAGAAGAATCAGCCAGTCTCGAAGACCAGTATCATCAGATATGGATGCTAGTACGCTACTGCACGAACGAGGGAATCGACACATAATCATTGATAACATTACAAATGCGAAAGCGTGTTATTGTTTTATAATTTTATTGAGAGTGCCGTAGAGATTGAGGTGACTTTTACATAAAGATAGTTTATGGCCCGACAGACAAAACAGGGTACCTGTTATCCTAAACTAGCTGATCCGCGCAACTTCGCCTGCGTCACATAAGAGAATTTGCCCCGTTTTTGTAAAATTTTTCGCTCCTATTGGTCGTAGCGTGATGTTATATAGCCTATAGCCTTTCTCGATAAATGGGCTATCCAACACTAAAATAAATTTTCAATTCGAACCAGTAGTTCTTAAGATTAGCGAGTTCAAACAAACAAACTCTTCAGTTTTATAATATTAGTATAGATAAGTAATTGGTTCTTGTGGTCTAGATCTAAAGGATTGAAACCGCGGGTTAAAGTTACTGACTGTTGTAAAATTTAAATAAAAATGCTGCCTTTAGGCATAGACATCTAAACCATACAAATTATATACCTAGGTATAAGAGACTCCACGTGATTCCAATTCGATTGGGCAATCGCTCATTATAGTGGCATGCAGTTTGTTAACAATCCACTACTATTTATAATGTTTCGCAATCTTATCATAGCTAAGTAATAATAGCTTCAACAAATTGATGTTATTGTCGATCGTCGCAATATCTCCACTTCATATTTGCAAGGACAATAACAAAAATATTGGCTAGATCTCGGGACATCGCTCGGCATTTTAAGTATGGTATGTCAGCCGCCGTGCTTTAAGCTACATAAAGTAAAATAGTTACGAAGATACGAATGGAATTACATAAAAAGCAGGCAATTTTGCTTTTAAAAAGTTAGTAGGTACTGTTACCTATTTATTATTCATATTGATACCTTTTTTTTTTATTTGTGCTCGTCAAAATGACCACACTCCACCTGATGGTAAGCAGTCGTGTGGTCTAAGAGCAGTGGCCTCCACACCGCCCTCATAGTAGCCGAGGCGATGTTGAGGTCTCTACTTTGACGGCCTGAGAAGGTGCTTTTTCACGCCCCGCTTAAAGGACCCAGGATTGAAGGAAGAAGGAAACACGTGCCTTGGCAGAGAATTCCATGCCTTAGTCGTTCGGCAGAGGTATGAGGACCTAAACTTGTTGGTACGCGCTCTAATCGACTCTACCTTGTAAGGAAGACATCTGAGCCCAGCACGCGTTGTTCTGGATAGGAAAGGGGAGGGCGGGATAAGGTGGAATAACTCTTCAGAGCACTCCCCGTGGTATATTCAGTCGAAACATGCCAATGAGGCAATGTCCCTACGGAGTTGCAGAGGCTCCAGTGAACTTGTGACCTCTGGATCTCCGATAATACGGACAGCCCGCCGCTGTAACCGGTCGAGAGCGTCCAGCAAGTACTGCGCGGAGCCATCCCAAAGATGAGAACAGTACTCCACGCAAGGGCGCACTTGTGCCTTATACAATAGGCACAGTTGCCCAGGCGTGAAGAACCACCTCACCCTGTTCAGAACTCCCGAGTTTACTCCAGTACCTCCGATATTGTAAATGAGAAGATAATTAAAAATCATTTTCGTAATACTTATGTGTTTTTATTAAACGGCTTGTGTCTATATGTAGTTGTAGGTCCATATTTTATTTTAAAGAACTATCCATCCTATGTGTCCACCCTATATCGCGGGGGACTTTACAAACATACAATTTACGGATGCAAAACACATCTAGACTCCATACAATAATTTGTGACTCACAGAAATATTCGAACCCACAACACTCAGCGCAATGGTAAGGCGACCATTAACCAAAAGGGCCATGAAGACTAATAACGTAACAAAAATAAATTCGGCATCGTAATAGAGGTAACCCTATTAATGCAAGCGTCAATAGACTACAGTAACCGCTTTACCATCCAAACAGGCCGTAGGTATGCTAATTTGCCACCTTAATATTATAAACAAAAACGGCCAATGATAATACTATCAAAACACAGATAAAAACAACTAGGGTTGAACGACCTGCATAAACAAAACGTAATACATTAAAATTAACTTATTTACAAATCATTAAATTAACTAATCAGTTATTTACTGCTATATAGGTCATAATGTCGTGTCTGTATGTCACTAATATAGTTTTACTAGGCTTTTGTAACCCACTGCCTATTATAATATGGGTAAATGATTTTATTGAGGTATAGTAACCCCTTATTACACGGATACTGAGTTACCGACAGACTGGCTGAAAGGCATTCAAACATCGAACAAAAAAAATAACGTGCGTTTCCAAATATGAACCGTGAATAGCTTTAAGCAGATCGGTAATAAATCTACACAAAGTTAATTGATTCCTATTAAAGTATAAGAGACAAGAGTACAAACATGCAGTACCTAAAGTCAGCCATAAACAATTTTAGAAGCAAAATAAACAGTCAATTCTTTTATGGCGCTTAGTGCGAATCTGCTCATGCTCCATGCAATAGTGATAAGCGTATTCTATTTAAGTAGGTATATTACAAACACTACACATTTCGCCAGCTGCAGGTTCCACATAACCTCACAAACTCTCGTAACCTCAAAATTGTGACAGTATTGATGTTGTTTCTGGAATTTCGTGTTGCTAGTCCGAATTTCTCGAGAAACCTAACATTTTGTCTGACCCGGGAATCGAAGCCGAGACCATCATCGCCTACACAGCAACATGATCTCATTATGGATTTACTGTTAATTTCCTTCCTTGTACACATTTGATCGAGATGGTACTGTTACAAAAAATACCACGTAAACAAAATAATTAAGGAGGAAAATATAATACACCATCAGTTATAAACTGCAAGGTGGTGCAATGGATGTTAGTATTATTTTACCAATGTGCACCATTGGTTCGTTCCAGTTACCTAATAAAATATTAAAGATTCATAGACTCAGTAATGAATACTATCATGTGTTGGAAATTCCCAATAACTTATTTACGTGTGCTTTTCCATACCAGATATAGAAATGTGATTCAAGCTTCATTCAAATAATGTGAAATATCTATTGATTGTAAGGAAAATCATAGATAAATACATAGTCATAATGTCAAAAATATATAAGGTTGACTTGAGAGTATCACAACCAAGTCAATAAAACCATATCTAGAAGAAATATCTAGAATTTTTAATGAAAAAAGCATTGTATCAGTGCCAGCATCTGAACATCAGCTTAGGAATAAAAACAAGGTGATCCTGCTTAGAGGGCCTAAGGGTCTAAGAGTACAGTAGTAAGTTTTTAAAACTATCATCATCATCACTTAATTGCAAAAAAATTCTGCTAACCAATAAATAAAAGCAAAAATTTGCGAAAATGTTTGATTGATTGTTACCAAATCATGCATAAACTGTTAAATGATTATAATTTAGATGAAGCTCGACATAGAAATAGATCATATCATGGATAAACATATAGCATAACATTTTATCCCAATACTATGTTTACCATTTTTGCAAGCAAAACTGCAGCAAAAAATATTTGTAGTTCTTTTTTCATTTCTCACTAGCTTTAATCATTATTCTGATACTTAATGAAATATTTACTCTTTTCTCAATTGCATTACTAGATAATTTTAATAAACCTTTAATTAATACAACGGTATGCAAAATATTTTCCTCCTTTATTTACCTATACCTAAGGGTTGTAAATAACAATTAAAATAATAACATGCTAAATATAAATAAGGAAAATGTTACTAATAGTACTAACACAAACATGTGATGTATAGATTTAGAAACATGGAATAATAAAAGGTCTATTTTTATTGAGGGCTAAAGTCCCTCGCTCCTTTAAATATACCAATATAAGACAACACATAGATAAAGCAATCAAATATACAACAGTTAGTGACTTGGTTGTGAAATGACCGCTTTTATTGAGCACATAATCAATCAATGTTTAAAGAAATGTTGGAATTCTAATACCTATTACAATAAATCTTAAAGTAATGTTATGTGAAAATCAGTCAATTTTAGAAGAAAATAAAGTCCTTCTGCATATCTTATCTACCCAAATGTTTCAGATACCTTTGAAGACTCATGGTTATGAGGAGAATATCACTGTACATTTTCACGTACAACTATGTAAAATAGACTCGGACATTATTAAGAAGAGTCTGTTGGCTAGTTTTGCTGCCCTTAAAATACTCATATGCAATTTATGAAATGCTACATTTACGTTGAAATTGAAATAAATAACATTCACATGTTTTTATCAGTAGCATGCCCAAAATACGTCTTTGTAAGCATTTATAAAAAATGCTGATAAACAATATTAAAGATTGACCAGTGAAAATTAAAATATGTAATAATAGACAAGTTGTCCTCATTTTAAGGTACACACTCTATGCAATAAAATAGAAAGATGACTAATCAATGCATCAAGTAGCACAATCATGACTGCATCATTGGAACAATGCCATAAGTTAAAACTTGACAACATATAGTGAAGAATCACACGTGTCATATTGTAGGTTTACTGGTACATATTGTGATATTGATCAAAGTTGCGACTCAATAAGAAAATTTATTGATGTCAAAAATCTTATATCAATGATAGAAATTCCGTAATCTGACTACAAAAAAAAGAATGATTTACTGGTGTAGTTATAACAACATGAATTAAAAAAGGAAAATAGTTTATAATATTATAAGCCTTTTTCATAAGATGTTGTTATCTTGAACCTTTTAAATAAATGTGATATCTACTTGCTTTGATTTACTTGTATAGTTATTATGTAGAAATGTTCTCCATAATGCATGATATTACCATAAATCTTTTCAGTGAATAAATAGAGGATAAATGTAGAATGGAGACTAAAAAATCTGTAATAAAAACATTTAAGTCTTGTTTACTGTAAAAAGCTCACAATAAACAATGACTTGCATTTGCTCAATTATCACTTTTCACTATATTGCATCATGCTGTATAGGTACAAATGTTTTGGATGTATCTTATCAACTAATTACGGTCAACTCAAAATAACTACTAACAACAAATGTGATATCTGTTATCAAACTATTCATTAAGTTTCAATGTTGATTGTAAAATTGCAAGATTTTGTTTTTGTTTACCACTTCTGATAAGACAAGCTACAGAAAACATTGACATCACAAATTCCAATCACTATTTCTTTTTGATGATTAATTTTATACTGAGAATTATATAAATAAATGTTCTAGTTCAGGTAAAGCAGGAAATATTGCAACAAATGACAATCAACTTGCAAACAACAAAAATAGGCATTGAGTTGTATGGTTTTATATTATTAGCTATCTCATACATCCAAGTGGCTAATTATACACACTATGTTTCATAATTCCAAGTCTAGGAATATGATTAACATAAGCCACATGTGTCAACAAAGATTATGAACACTACATTTTTTTAAACAAAAATACAACAGGTGGGTTGAACATAAACAATATGATTTGTTTACAAACAATATAATAGTGTATTAGCTAAGTAATAGGAGGAGGCCGACAGCGGGGGCCGGGGCTGTACGCGCAGAGCATGCAGTACTCACCTCTTGGGTAGCAGCATGGCGGCGGAGCCCTTCCGCTGGAACACGCCGTCCACCAGCACGCCATTCTTACTGTTGCAGGTCAAGTAAAACTCCGGGTGGTCATAAAACAGTTCCAAATGCTTTCGCGATATAAAACTCGAATGTCCCATGTTAACGTCCACTTGTCCACGGCTGGAGTTCCGTCCGATGATGACACGCTTCTGCCGGATAAGATACTCGAAATCGCGGCCGTCGAGCCTCGCGATCGCGATTGGGGCCGGCTCCTGGGCCCACTGCACTTTGGAGGGCGACGGGGGCGCCGACTTCAACGAGAGCAGCGCCCACGCGTCGCTCTCTGAGCTCGGCGTAAACTGAGTCTGGGCCATGGCAGGCACGCGCGGACCGATATCACCAACGCTGTCCACACGCGGGGCGCGAACGCCTTGCACGAGGGCACATCACAAAACCGCTGCGAGAACCGCTGCCGTCGCGTCGCGACCCGGATATCCGGAACCTGCCGAACCCGTGCCTTTACAATTTGAGGTTACTGACGGGACGCACATGCGCAAAGTTTCTACTTGTGCGGTAAACAAGAATTATATAAACCACCACACCACCACGTGATAATAATGTATACATATACCTAGTCCGGAAGAGCGGATCGATACTATAAAGTACGGATATGTCTTATATGTAAGAAATATTAACCTTTTAGTTGTTGCACAACTGAATTTTCGCAATTGGACCGAAATTAGACACTAAAGTAAACACGAGGCGAGAACAAAAATAACCAAAAACGTCAGTTCGGCATACGCAGTTTACAAGTTCGCCGCGCCATCTATGCAACATACAAACAAATTGTAAATAAATTGTTCCATTTCACGCATTCATTATAGAACGTATAATTACTAACTATATAAATATGCTTATAATTGCTTGTTATCGTGAATATTCTTTATTGCTGACGGCTGTTTTACATATTTTTATATTTGTTATTAATAAAGATTAGCTTTATTTACATTGTTTAAGGATTTCAGAATATTTTTTCGAACCTTGAACATCTAAAATAATATAAAAGAGTGGAACGAAATTAAATAATAGTGATATCCAACGGAAATCGAGTTTTAAAATCGATTACATAAATAAAGAATATATAACAACAATTAAATCTGATTTGTAGAGCGATGTACATTAACAATTCAATTACTACATACATGAAAGTTAATGTGTAATCACAGCAGTTTATAAAAAACACGTTTTTTAATTATAGATATAAAATAGAACACAAAATTAAGAATATATATAAATTACATATAAATAAGAATTAATAAAATTATTATATTTATTAGTTAATTTACATTAAATTTGGTATGTATAGATTTCATTCGTTTTATAACAGGACACATTTGTCCATAAGTTTTAATTGATTATTAACAATTATTAATTTTATATATCTTAAGAACTCATGTAGAAAATGACTATGTAAAATATTTTAGTGTGCAAAAATTAACGATATGTTCATCTACCTGAATTGGCACCCATATAAAAAGAAGTTAGTTGGATGTAGTGGTCAGAGGTAATCGTTGTAACTATGGGTACTTGATAGGTATCAGAAAACCTAGTTATAGTTACTCATTCACGATTAGTATAGAAAGACCAACTTTTGTTATCAGTGTCCATGGAAAAAATGATTACTAGTTTGGCAGGTTATAAATACATTTCCGTCTTACATAATTGCAAAAAGCATAAAATAAAAAAGGTTATAATTTTTCTTTTTTATGATATGATGATCGATATTCCTTGTCTATGACACTGGTTATACAGCACTAAAATACGCTGACGTCATCCACTCTATTCTTTGTGACCTGTATAGACTTTGTTGACAATTTGACGTTGTTTTTGAGTTTGTATCACAAAATTCTAACGGTGTGTATTTTATAAAACTTTGTTATGAAAACGGTAACTTACAATTCTCAGTAATCACTAAGACTACGCTGTACGCTGTAGCTGATTGCAGCGCTAATTGCAGAAATAAAGGTGAGTGCCGAGTAATTAAGCCGCGAAATTTGAATTTAAGATTTTGCCCTGCTGATGCCTTTTTATACAGGTTCTCTTGTGCTAGTTAAGATCTTTCTCAAATATAAATATTTTAGCATCAAGATATCTCTTATTAGTATAAAATAATGAAGTGGTAATGTATATAATTATGGTAACAATAATTGTTTTGCCGAAAAATGTGAACTGGTGGAATCTCTTGGTTCTCACACCGACGTGGCGCCTCCGTATTTTCAATAGGTACAGTTGCACTTGCACACATGCCTTGTAGCTATATTTATAGAGCGATTGCATTGATCACTAAATTGATGAGGGATTTTAGCATTGGAATATAGCCAAAACAAATGGACATATTGATGAAATCATTTTATTTAGATTTAAATCATATGACTCGATTAATAACGATCATAGTGAATCATCGAGTAATAATTACCTATTGCGAAGTCCGTTTTTGTTTTACTGAGTACAACCAGTATAAGTTATTGAGTCTTAGATAGCCCATATTTTCTGTTTGGATATCAGGCTAGAGTCAAAAGATTCTAATTAAGTAGATGCCACTATTTTTTATATGCTCATACTTATTCTTCTCCCTAGCTTTTATTATTACCAAGTCACTTGAGGTCGGCTTTCTAGTCTAACCGGATTTGACTGGTTATCAGTTTTTACATGGAGCGACTGCCATCTGACCTCCGCAACTCGAAGGCTTACAATACCCTAAGCCTAGACCAGTGTCAGGATATTAGAGGGCTTAACGTGCTCTCCGAGGCACAGAGCAGGCGATAATTGTCAATCAATACGTGCATAATTTTGAAAAGTCATATAACTTCCGAAAGTCAGAGGTGCGTGGCCTGGGTTCGAACCCGAGACCCTCTGCATTGCAGTCTGTTGGTCTCCCCACTGAGCTATCGCTGCTAATACTTATTATAATAGTTAAATTTATATTTTAACCAGTCAATTTGTTGGAATGCTAGACAAAACTTAAACCATATTGTGTCTGGCCATGAGTGTGCTGCTGCGACTGAATATGTTAATATGCTGAACAAAGATGATTAGGAACACCATGTTTATAATTTATTAGAAGTTAAGCTCTGTTATTTGCTTGTTTCCTCCCACCAACATATGTACGTAAGCCGGAAAAGCTGCTTTAGTTTTAGTACTAATTGCTATGATAGGTAATTGCTCTAGTAAACACAATCCTTGACTGATTATAAACATACAAGTAATATCCATTCATTAAAATAATTAATTTAATACATTAATATTTACACTAACAAACATTACACAAATACAAGACAAATATTAGTACTTCAACAAAACTAAATAAATTGCACAACTTCTAAACAGTATGTATATATCACATACTACACATACATCGGTACATGTTATGAAGGGACAATAGTCTTCTACTGCCATGCATAATTTTAATAGTATAAGTAGGATTTATGTGTGACCCATATGTAGTTGTTCTGAGTCTGGATGTTTTTTTGAGGCCAGTTTGATTGTGACACAGGCCCTTATTATATTGTGTTCTTATTGTGAGCCACACACAAACCAATCATATGGTATTCTCGCTCTATCTAATATAAGAATGCATACAGAGTGTTGTTGCAATTGCCAAAATTTTATAGTGCATCAGAGATGTTTATTAAGGTGCAGGTGGATTGTTTTCCACTATAATATATACTTAACAGGTGTGCATCCCTTTTGTGCAGGGTTAAGGCTTGTTCCAATAGCATTCTACCCTAATGATCACAGATGGACTGTCTCTATGTGAATCACTGCATCTCTCAAGGGGCGGCACAGCATGTATTGATTTTTATGTGATGTGGGCTAATTCTGACAATGTAGTAGCCATGATCTCAGGCGGGCTGGACTGTGTATATGTGATGCGCTTCTGTGTCATTTCTCATGGAGAGTTTCAGTAGAGCTAATTCTTATATTGTGTAAGCTAGTTCCAATAACATGCTAATGGCGATCACTGGCAGGATGGACTGTTGTCTATGTATAAGGCAGCTGTGCCATTTTCATGGAGATGTGCAGGAGATTACTTTGCATGTGGTACGAGCTAGTTTGTATTGTATGCTAAATATGATCACTGGCAGGCTGGACTGTGTGTATACATATACATTTCTGTGCCATCTGTTATACAGTGATGCAGTGGCAAATATTTTCTCATGAGGTACCAGTTAGATCCAACTGCATACTAGCCATGATCACAAACGGGCTGGACTGTGTCCATATACATTGCTGCTGTGCCATCTCTTGTACAGTGATGCAGTGGGGCATATTTTCGCATGATATACCAATTAGTTCCAACTGCATACTAGCCATGATCACAAACGGGCTGGACTGTGTCCATATACATTGCTGCTGTGCCATCTCTTGTACAGTGATGCAGCGGGGCATATTTTCGCATGATATACCAATTAGTTCCAACTGCATACTAGCCATGATCACAAACGGGCTGGACTGTGTCTATATACATTGCTGCTGTGCCATCTCTTGTACAGTAATGCAGTGGGGCATATTTTCGCATGATATACCAATTAGTTCCAACTGCATACTAGCCATGATCACAAACGGGCTGGACTGTGTCTATATACATTGCTGCTGTGCCATCTCTTGTACAGTGATGCAGCGGGGCATATTTTCGCATGATATACCAATTAGTTCCAACTGCATACTAGCCATGATCACAAACGGGCTGGACTGTGTCTATATACATTGCTGCTGTGCCATCTCTTGTACAGTGATGCAGCGGGGCATATTTTCGCATGATATACCAATTAGTTCCAACTGCATACTAGCCATGATCACAAACGGGCTGGACTGTGTCTATATTCATTGCTGCTGTGCCATCTCTTGTACAGTGATGCAGCGGGGCATATTTTCGCATGATATACCAATTAGTTCCAACTGCATACTAGCCATGATCACAAACGGGCTGGACTGTGTCTATATACATTGCTGCTGTGCCATCTCTTGTACAGTGATGCAGCGGGGCATATTTTCGCATGATATACCAATTAGTTCCAACTGCATACTAGCCATGATCACAGACAGGCTGGACTGTTTTCAATGTGAAGTGCTACTGTGTCCAAAAAATTTGACATCTAGTATTGTTTTCTCATATGTCAACTATACTAACATAGCTTGGATTTTTATGTCACAACAGTTATTATTTTCATGAAGGCTCTATGTCAAAGGCATAACTTGTAATGGCTAGATCAGTATTATCATTGTTTGTAATAAATTGTAGTATTGTAGGGAAGATTATATGAAATTTTTGTGTAGAATCTTTGCATGTTTATGATCTAAGGTTCATTTCGACACTAGACATTCTTATAGGTCAAAGTTCTAAAGAAGAAAGTAAGTAAAGTAAGAAAGAATACATAAAAGAGTGACTGAGTTTCCTGCAAGTCTTCTATGATTCATAGGTAAACCTTGCAAATGTTACAACCATAGATATAATATTTATATTTCTATGGTTACAACAATCCTCCTAATCAACAAACTTTGACATTCGTATTTATAACTTGTGACCTAAATTAATAAATACTTTTTTGGTGACTGATGTTGATGTCACTTGACTGTTTAGTACCGATGTGACAGTATAGGCAGAATTATGCAAGGGCCTTTGCATCATAATTGTTACTACTACTGTTACATTATTCAAACCTACGTCGAGGAATCTATAGGTATATACGTGAAGCAAAAACTTTGTACCCCTTTTTACGAAAATTGCGTGAACGGAGGAGTATGAAATTTGGCCCAGTTAAAGTTTACATAGAGAAGGAGGGGCGAATCCTAATATTTTTATAAAATATGCGTTAGAAATACATTACATCCATGCATTTGACACACGCAGTCGAGTCGCGTTCGTAGTATTTTGGCATTGTTTGTCGGACGTCATACAATTTTTTATAACTATGATGATTACCTATACCTTATTTTTATGTATTTATGTAATAATAATAATAAAGAAAACAAAGTAGGTAGAAAGCTTAGGAATTTTGGTCGAATTATGACCACTAGGCGACCGATAGTAATATTAAATACTAGATGTTCCCGCGGTTTTACCCGCGTTTATCGTTACTGTGCCGCCTCCGTGGATCGTAGCGTGATTTTATATAGCCTAAAGCCTTACTCGATAAATAGGCTATCCAACACTAAAAAAATTTTCAAATCGAACCAGTAGTTCCTGAGATTAGCGCATTCAAACAAACAAACAAACAAACTCTTCAGCTTTATAATATTAGTAGATATTTAAATATATAGGAAATAAAAATAACCATAGTATATGAATACAAAACTTTTATTTGACTAACATGATTAAATTAATTAAGTAGGTATCACAATAACAGTTTAATATATAAAACAAATAAAATAAAACACAAGGCTGTCAAATGTTATAACCTTATAACAAGCACAGATAGGTAACCTACAAAATAAATAATTTTGATTTGATTACAAATCTAACAAAAATTACTTTCATATTAACGAACAAACTACACTAAAATAAATTACTCAAGTAAGTAAATAAAGAAACTAGGCTAACAACGATCTTTATTCAGATAAATTTATAGTAATTTTCTAAAATTCACTTTGTTTTACTCAGTCCATATTGAGACCTTACCATCATTAACATCTCTTGATATTATTGCATGCGTGGAAAAGAGACAGCTATGCCTCACTCTAGCACATACTTTAATAAATGGAACGCTTCAGTATCATTAAGATTAATTATCACCTATTATATTTTTGTAACACCTATTGACTAGATAATGGTATGGTCGACAAATGTTCCAAATTCGTGGCAGGTATATTTATTAAAGGGATGCAGAAAAGACGTCGTAATGATGATAGATTATAGCAATACGTTATAAGACGTCATACGTTACGTAATATTTTTTATGATGTAATCACATCTCGTTTATACACTTTAGGCCCAGGCCGCACTAAGGGTAAACCGCCGCGGTTTTTAACCGCGTAATTTTGTGAGTCAAGGGAACTAATGCAAGCGGCCGCACCGGCGGTTTTTCCCGCGACTGATTTTTTGTGCATTTCGGGCGGTTTCGCGGTATAGCGGTTTACCGCTTGCAGGGAAAAACCGTAGTGCGGTCTAGGCCTTAGTTGAAGGTTTTTAGTTCTTTCAGAACGAGAGGGCAAATAAGTGTCACATATTGGACGCAGTTTTAGGCTCCATGTTGTTTTTCTAAAAATAATAGTAGGTAGTTATAGAAAAGCAACACTCTAGGTATTAAGTGTTTCTTTTCGGTAAGAATTGCTTGTCACGAAATAAATAATATTGACTAAAAACTTTGATAATGTTTTTACTACTGCATATATTCCGTGGGTAAGATAAACTTGCAGCAGCCAATATTGACGAGTCTTACCTCAAATACGATTATTTAGGTATATTACAACAAGAACAACAAATCCCTTCATCTCACAACTAATATTATAAAGGGATATAGCGTAGGACAAAGGGTACCTTTCATTTGGAAAATAATACAACTCCGAGCGAAGCCGCAAGCAAAAGCTAGTTGTGCATATTTATGTAATATATGTTTTGGCACTGTAAAGATGTTTACTGTCGTTATCTTAGTCCTAAGATGGGATTAATTAATTGCAATGATAATTACAAGTGTACTTTTTCACAACAGTAACCTATCTAGCTATGTTTAACTAATAAGTAGGTATGTAGTATCTATACGACATGCAAGGACAGACACAGCATCAGAGGATAATGGTTCCTATGAATATTACTACTCATTCTATTTTTCATAGACAGCTACCATCTCATTTTTCGATTGAAGTGCGACAAGTCCGTTATAACTAATAGTACCTATATTATGTTAGTCTTCTTACAAAAGAAAGTTGCCTTTCACCCTCTCTAATCATCCAGCTGAGTCAAACTGGCCACTCCTCTATTTATCCAGTGCATCTCCTTCAAATCAGTAGGCAAAGTGATGTACATGACAAAGTTGGACGAATGCCCAGTAGTGGCCAACACTCCCTTCCTTTCGCTAGTCTTGTAGATAGGGCAGAAGTAACACGGCGGAGGTTTGAAATCGGCTACGAGAGCAGGTTGGAACCAGATTATGGGTATGGTGTCGAAAAGGATCTTGGGGTAAGATTCGTCCAATAGCATAGTCTTGCGATTCCATCGCGCGCCTTCCAGGAATAGGCCCTGTAGAGAATATTTAGTATTACGAGATTAGAAAATCAATCGTATAAATAAGCATGCTAATATTGGTGAGTATATTATGTTTATTCTTAAATAGGGTAACGATTGCACTGAACACATTGTATATAGTTTTGACGGGCTAGACGATACTAACGATCTATGTCACCGGTCTGTGACTGTAAGCAGACTATTTTAGCTAGAATATGAAATATATTTCTATAAAAACATTGGAAACATTTCGACCAGGCCAACAACTCGTATTACGCTTTTGTAGCTTTATATGAACGCGGATAACAAGACAAAATAATCCAAATTTAATAATAATTTGCTTATTATTTGCGTATTCGAAACACACATTTTGCCAACTTACCCATACAAACACGCTGTGTTCATTGTCCTGTTTATCCATTTCGAAAGGTTGCTGCATGCGCATAAGATTGAGACATAATATAAATGACATACAATATACAGCTAACAGCTCTCCAATAACGTTGAATATTTTCCAGAGATCGCAAACATGAACCTCAAGTTAAGAAGTATGTAACGAAATATAACACAAATACTCACTTTACAATACACTCCGAATTCCGGTTGTATGTCGCATTCAGACTCCATGCTGGTGATAGTGAATTCGAACTGCACCTGGTCTATAGGGATCACGTTGTGTCGGGAGTAGTTCTGCAACACGCCTGTTAGGAATGACTGCGTGAAGTAGAAACCGGAAATCCAGAACACCACTGGAGGTCCCTCGTCAACCCAGTCTTGGAGGAACTTTAGTCTGAAGGAAAAATGCTTTACCTTAAATTCGCATTGAAATATGAAAGTTTATTTTATAAGTAAAACTTTTATAGGCCTCAGATAAGCCTGACTCATCCCAAAGTTCTTTTAGCCTACCTGGCTCACAATAAGCCTTTTGCGTAACACGTATACTCTACACATTTATATACGCATAACTTAATATTATTTTAAAATTATATTGGGCATGTCGATGTGTTTAGAATGTACAGTTTCGTAAATCGTGGTACCTGGGGATGTATTTAGGTCAGGTCTATTAAAACCTATGATAAATTAACTTTCTTTTATTACACTCAATCTTTGACGTAAGTAATTGCCAGCCCAGAGAAATTAAACATATATAGATAAACTTTTCTTTTCCAGATAATCATGTCAGAACATGTCCTAAACGAGGAAACCTGGCCTCAGGAAGCCGAAGCTGCCATCAGCGATATCAAGAAGCATGTAAAGAATGCCTCCATATCACCGACGCTGCACAGCAACAACCAACGTATCTACATCAATTTGACAACCTTGGAGGACTCCGAGTACTGCATCGAAATGTCTGCAGCAGGATTCAGAGTTGTCGGCAGAAAATATGATGATCTGAGCTTATCAAGTATAGAGAATATGAACTATGAAACTCCTTATGCTTTATTGAATAATATAAGTCAGAAGTACAGGGAGTCCTTTGGAGGTGAGCTCATGAATAAGCTCCTGGATCTCGCAAAGAAGTCTGAAGGTTGAATCTTTAAGTATGTTGTGATCCAATATTGGATGTAGGCCTATCCCCAAGCCCGATGTCAAAGATGTTTGCTTGAGTTTAAAAGTGCAATTTAGTTTAAAAAGTAAAACTTGTTTTGCATAGATTCTATCAATAGTATAAGCGATTTTGATCAAAAATTTCAGATGTTATGTTACTTGTGTGTTATTTGCATATCAGTAATAATTTGTAGTAAATTTGAGTTAAGAAAGTAGTAATAGTGTCACTTTGCCAAATAAAACACACGAGTTTTATTTTCATTTTCAAGCATGTTGTATGTAAACATTTTAAACGAAGATCTGGCATATGATTGTTAAATTCCACGATTTGAATTTGGAGCCTTGCGACAATATGCGTGCGCAAGATTTTCAATCTATGCGTTCATGACTTTTGTTGTTTGTTTATACAAGCTCTATATACTATGCGAACGTTGGTTTCCAAAAAAACAACAAAAATAGCTTTAAGATGATGTACTCGTGATTTGAAGACTACTCTCATTGGTTTAAGCGACATTACAATTTTCTTAGCTCGAATGAACCATGTATATTTTAGTGGTAACGTTCGAAACCAGGCATCGCCTGAAAAGTTCGGCTGTCTCAATTCACGCTAAGTTGAAAATATCCAGGGTCCCAAAATCAAATTCTTAAAAAATAATGTTGACGTAGTCAAAATTGTTATCGATAGAAAATGTGTCAAATATCACCTGTCAGTATTCACGTGTGCTATATAAATGTTTATAACTAAGATTATATGTGTAGACTATTAGTAAGTAATACTAATGCGACTAGTGCGAGATGCAACTTAAATAAATGGATGCTATTTTTAAGGGATCCATTTTTATGTCTTAGTTTCTATACAATTCAAATATTAGTGAGAGTTGATAAGTATTTACATGTTTTATAAGCAACAGTAACTGCTTACCACCAGGCAACTTTATGCAATTTGCTTCGTTAGTAGTATAAACAAATTGCAGCTATCTAACTATCTTGTATGTTGGCAGCGCTACTTCATCTTGAGATGAAGTCGTTTCTTGGGCCTACCTCGCTCCCTTGAATAGTGGATGGAACTACATCGGCAAACCACTCAGCAGTGCCCAATGCACACTTTATGCCTGACCTTGAGCTGATACCTATCGCAACTGACCCCCAAATTACTCTGGTAGACATTGCAATAGCTATTTTAAATGTGTCAATTTATCTACTGTCGATGTATACCCATAAACTTAATCATATCGAAACATAATGATATTATTGTGTCTGGACGTTGGTGTCCCAATAGTGGTTAATGAGTCAAAATATTGGAAGCAAATTAATAAAATATTAAATAATGAAATAAATCATGAGCTTCAGAAAATATCACGCAATTCAGCGAAATAAAATCTTGTGTGACGCTACTTAGAACCATGACGCGTTAGTGAAATGTTACGTCATAAGTCAGTAGTGTTGTCTTTGTCTATATATCATGTTCAACTTTTATAGCTTTTTGATAAATTTTATCAAGTTTTTACAGTTCCAGGATACAGTGATTTAAAGTTTATGCCCCTTGATTAAACTGCAAATATTGAAGCTCAAGAACCTAATGTATTATGTACAATATATTTCGCACTAGTTCGCTGTACAAAACTTTATAATCTGGACTCTTTGATAGTATGTAAAATGACTTCTATTACAACGCATTGGCTATAATACCTAACTGGAGATCTATTAAACAATATAATTCCCCTCTCACTCTTTAGAGCCAGAGGTTATTTCAAGATTTGGACTGTGAAGTCCATAATACAACCGTGTAAAAGAAAGGTGTGATCATTTTTAAGGACCGTAATATTAAACATCAGTATTAATTAAATATTTAACGTTTGATTCTGGGATTTAGATCTTCTTAGGGAGACATTTTGCTTACAGCAGAAGGACTTCTTTCTGCAGAAGCCCTTGCGCTGTCAGCACAGTGACTTATTTTAAGTCTTTACTTGTGACTGTATTAAGGTCCATAAGATCCTCAAGATTTAACATAATCACCTCTTTCTATTACACTAAATCTCCAGCAAGTTGTAAGGGGTAAGTCAGTCAATCCACGAGCTTTGAGAATTAAAGAGTCGATGCGGTATAAGAAGCATCTGCCATATTTGGGGAGAACTCTAGTAATATATTATTGATATGTTTAGGCTACTTGCGATTATAGGCACCTCACTATGTGTCTGTTTATATCCTCATTGCGTTGTGTCCGTAGACAATACTTGAGGGCTTTTCGCACGAAGTTTTTTTCTATGCGTTGGTTATTCATAAACGCTCGTGAAAAGTTAGCTTTGGTATACCATGAACTGGTATTTATTTGAATCAGTCATGACCGCTACAATACTTTTGAAAGACGTGTTTAGTAAAAATAAGAATCAGAAGTAGCATTAGTCATGTCTACCTATATCGAAAAAGAAAATCGAACCAAAAATAGTTTATAATAAATGAACTGTTTGCTGCTTACTGGTTGTGCCGGCGCTTAGGTGTGTATTATACTACTTACTTCAGTACAATTTTATAGGTAGAGCGTTTACGGTAAAAATGTCAACGCATAATTATACTTTGTGTGCATTGACCCTAATAATAATTATTAATAAAGTTCGATTGTTACATAACGACATTTACTGTGTTAGAAGTCTCTCATATAATAATATCATAAGCAATATCGCCATAATTGTCACGTTTACTAAATGTACGTACTGGTACGCTTACGTACTGTTAATATGTGTTAGAAAATAGTATTCCCATCTTCACCGCCGAAGAATCTCAGAAAATCCTATACTAATCTTTGAACGCGCTCTGCTTCGTTCTCAGAACAACGTAGAAATGTTTGATTGTAATAGTCGACCTTTTAAGTTTGTCTCCTTACGTGGAGTAACAAACGGTAAAACTACCCTTCGTAACTAAAACTTGTTTATTGCAATTACCCACTTAAAATATGAATAATTCAGTGATTTCACTTTTGGACATAAATTGTAACTTAATACCAAGGGTAATTAATTTGAATCATCGTTGACTTTATCAACAGGAAATTAAATAAGGAAATAATTATGTTTACTTATACAGTTATGCCTAAATATGAAAATGCGCGATAAGAATTCTACGCGCTATTGCAACACCCCGGGTTTCCTAATCGAAATTGGTTCGAGGCGAAGCCCTTCTTTTTAATTTTTCTAAGACTAGTGATAAAATTGTCAAGCATTGTAGCTTGAAGTGTTTCTCCTTGGACATAATGTGATCGACCACATTATAGTTTTGGCGGCCTATCGCTTCAGTGTGTGCAATATGCCTTCACCACAAACAAATAAATTGATTAAAAGTAGCTTTACAATAAATGATTTGTTGCATTCAAAATAAATGTATTAGTGTTAAGGCACGTTGTGTTGTCAACAATTTTTAAACAAAATTAAAACTAGCGTAACTAAAGTGCGAAAATTGTCATCATAATTTTCCTGTGTTTATTTTATGGTATTTGGAGTTGGTAACCCTATGTGCAGAGGACGCCATTTCGCCTAACTTATGGGGTCGTGACGTGTTAAAGTACATGAGCAAGCTAATGTGGAGTCTTTAAATGCGTTAGCTTAGCTACATGGCCATTTCCAGTGCGTAAGCAAAGCTACAGAGCGTCTTTTAGTGCATAAGTATGGTACATGGCGTCAAAATTTATTTGTTTGTGGACTTCACACAGCATTTTGCTGTTAGTACAATTGTCGACAGACTGAGTACAAACTTGTGTACCTCTTGGTTTGGACACATGTGATCAGTAACCACCTCATATAATTACACACAATTATTATTTTAGTATTTAAGTTATACGCATTATAAAGGCATTTTGTGAAACTACCTGCTTTTAAATATTAGCGCCGTTAAAAAGACATTTAATTTTAAAGAGCATTTTAGTCTGCTTTCCAAAATGCCATAAATAATTTGGATGCCATTCCACCAGGGACGTGTGAGGCAGTAAGCGTGAGCGTTAAACTATGAAAGGAATGTGTTTTTCCACCAAAGGTATATGGGACAGCGGATTGTTCGGATTCCTACTCGTTCTAGTTCGCGTCTTTCGGTAAAGCGAATATATAAAAAATATTTATCCACGTATTATGAACAATTTGAAAATAAATCTTTGATAATGGTGAGTGTTCCGTAGGTATCCTTCGCGCAAATCTCTGGTGCCAAAGCAGCTTTCAAGGCGTCAGTGCCTATAGTTAAAAACACCTTTTAATATTTTGTTTAAACAGAGAATATATGTATGTGAAAATCATATTACTGCATTTTTTGCTTTAGGTACGCATTATATTTACTGAAAATAGAGCACTCTTTTTTGAAAAGTTAACTAATAGTTACATACCAAAATGTACTCTGTACTGATAATCCACTTAAGAAAGCAGATACAATCATCACAAATAGATAACCAAATATAGTCGAGTAGTATCACAATGTCAATTGATTAAGACTGCAGTTAAACAGTATCACATGTGCCCAGACATACATTTCTTTAGACGGATTATATACAATATAATAGTAGTGAACATGTTTGTGATAGTAATATAAATTGATATATTATTTGTGGCGTTTTTTTCACCTTAACTAACTTTAACTTGACCAAAGTGTAGGTTGGTATTGTAGGGGCGATATTATGATGTGAGGTTGAAGAAATGATGGTAACATTTGGTATATACTTTCTTTACTGGTACCTGAAACTTATAATAAATAATATACAAAGCAGTTGTCTCCCCACACCCGCTCAGTTAGGTCGCACAATTATGTAGTTTCATAATTACGCGACCTAACTGAGCGGGTGTGGGGAGACAACTGCTGCACTGCGCACACACAATAGCGCCTTGTATGTAAATTTGTAGCGTCAGCAGCCACTACAGTGTTAAACGTGTTGTTCGCCTACTCTTATGCCGAGAATAAATAAGAAATAAGGCGCATATAGGCAAATAAAAAAAGGTGTGCAACCTTATGAACTGAAATGTTATGTTTTTTTATAAAAAGGTACCTTCCTACGTCTTTATTTCACTAAAATATTATCCAACGTTATATGTAGGTATAGGTTCAAAAGATTAATTATTGTTTAGACAAATGTTAAAAATGAAAAATACTAGATATAAATTTAACTAGAAACAATCTCAGAACATATTCTGTATATTGCTTTTATTTAAAATCATTATTTTTCTAAATTCAAACACAATATATATGTACATATACATATTATATGTATATAAAAGATACTTTGAATTGACATAAAACCTTCATGGTGTGAGATTTTCGAGTGAACCTTTTTTCACAAGATACCTATAAGATTATTCTTTTAAAAAATTTGCAACAATCGATTTTCGACTTTCAGTTGTTTTTTTTATTCAGCTTAGACGGAAAAGGTGGATACTTCGAAAACCCGTGTCATTTTTTAATACGAGTTCCGACGCGGAACTAACGTGCCAGAAACGGCTCGCAATTAGTGGTGTGATAAACGGCTTAATTTCGACAACGCTTACGACGTTGTGTTTATATTGAAAAGCGCGCTTTTGAAAAAGCTTTTCACTTAAAACGCTTTTTGTAATTCGTTATGAAAGCGGACATTAAAGCTGCCGCTACCCGCTTCTCAAATCGTTTTATTAGGTATTGCTGTATTAAACGTTAAAACCGCGTACTTTAAACGAAAGTTTATGCAACTAAAACAAAAATCTTTTTACTACTTATAAATATTATTACGTAAACCAACAACTGGTAATTTAGTAGCTTCATCCTAATGTTGACATGTTTGTTTGTATATTAGTCTTTATGTCCTCACGCATTGAGTTCATTTTCAATATTACTTTAAAAAAGCAGTAAGCAGTGCGGCCAACTTAACGTTCGCGAATCGTTGTCATTTCGTTGTCGTCCATCGCGCCGCGCCAGTCGCTAGCGCCCAATCTAGCGCCTAGCGGCTGCGACAACGTTACAGTTTATGAAGTTGCTTTCCGTTTAAACGAAATCGGCGCGTACTCATAAACGAACGCTTATGCTTATGTTGATAAGCAGATTGTGTTTAAAGCTTTTCGTTTAAACGCCCACTACTACTCGCAATATCAACACTGAGTTTGGAGAGGAGACTGCTAATGAACGCACCGTACGTTTTTGTTTAAATACTTTCGTAATGGAATGGAAACTTCGACTTGGAAGAACGAACCACTTAGAAAACACAAGACACACACAGGTGAATATCGCTTAATTGAAGGATATGGTGGAAGCCGATCCGAGTCAAACTACCCAGGAATTAGCGGCATGGTTTAACGTTACCCTACCTACAACATAGGGTCATTTGCATCAAATCAATAAGATAAAAAAATATAAAAAATGGATGCCTCATGATTTGACCGATCTGCAGAAAGAAATGCGTGTTGAATCTTGTGTTGCCTTATTGAACCGGTACAGAAATTAAAGAATATTGGATCGAGTTGAGACATGCGACGAAAAGTGAATTCTTTACGATAACCGTAAGCGAAAAATGCAATGGCTGACCCCAGGTCAAACGCCGCAACAGTGCCCTAAAGCCAAGCTTACCAATAAAAGGTAATGGTAACTGTTAGTTGGTCTCTTCATGGTGTTATTGACTATAGCTTTCTCAGGTCTAGTCAAGCAATAGCAGCAATAATGTTTACTGTGCCGATCTTTAAACAATGATGGAACTGGCAGTGAAACAGCCCCGACTCGTGAATCGATCTTCACCATTATTGCTCCATGATAATGCAAGACCTCACACTGTACTGTAAATCTACAGGAGCTGCAGTTAGAAACCATATGTCATCCTCCGTACTCGCCAGACCTTGCTCCAACGGACTACCATTTTTTCGTGACTTGGACAATTATTTACGTGATAAAAAAAATTCTTCCCAGGAGGCAGTACAAAATGCTTTCACGCAGTTTGTTGAATCTAGATCCCGGGAGTTCTATCGTAAAGGCATAAATGAACTTCCGTTTAGATGGCAGCGATGTATGGAGAATGAGAGTAAATACTTCGATTAAATAAATGAGGTACATCTTAAAAAACTAGTTATAATTTTTTTGTACAAATCGGCAATTTCGTATTTACTTTAACCCCTAATATGTACGTCATTGTGAAGATCGACTTGACTATATAATATAACTAGATGTTCCCGCGGTTTCACCCGCGTTTATCGTTACTGCGCCGCCCCGTGGGTCGTAGCGTGATGTTATATATAGCCTATAGCCTTCCTCGATAAATAGGCTATCCAACACTAAAATAATTTTTCAAATCGAACCAGTAGTAATCACGCAGAATAAACCAGGAGACACATCGTTTGTACTATGTATGTAATGGGTAATTATTTTGCTGCAATGTTATTTTAAAACTGCGATATCTCCTAAGATTTCATTGAAATCGAAAGATGTAAAGGGCAATTTTGTTTTAAATTAAATACTTGTGATGAATAACGTATTTATTTGGATAAGGATTAATATCATGTTTATAATAATACCTTCGCAAATAATGCATTATTTTAGAACAAATTTGGTTAGCATAAAAATGGTTATAGTGAGCCAACCTTAAAAGATAGACATATGCTGTCGCGGACTTTTTTTTAGGACTTTTAAAGGGGAACAATTCTGTCATACATGATTTTTGGGAAACTTTAACTGTTTACGCAGCGCACGCAGCGGAAGCTCTCAAAAGGAAAAAACACCCGCCGATTTTGAAACATTCTTCATTGGTGCTCAGCTCCTATTGATCTTAGCGTGATGATATATAGCCTATAGCCTTCCTAGATAAATGGGCTATCTAACACTGAATTTTTCAAATCGGACCAGTAGTTCCTGGGATTAGCGCGTTCAAGCAAACAAACAAACAAACAAACTCTTCAGCTTTATAATATTAGTATAGATGAGACGTTAAAAATCAAATCTGTGATAAATTTACCTCATGTTTTCGTAACAAAATCCATCCTTAATTGTATGGATTGATAAATCCACGATTGATTGACTCATAATAAAGTCCATACAATTATGGATGGATTTTGTTATGACCACAGAAGATTCGTCATTTTATGCCATAAATGCCTACATCAAACGTTTCTCTATCAAAATACCATATGAAGTGCGACGTTTGCATGTGGACTATCCGGGGTAATACATACTTAATGATATATAGCCCGATGAACGCATTATTGATTGGACCGTTGCTATCCAGGTACAAAAGCTCTAAATGGCGGAACACGCTTACAAGCTTATAATAATAAGCTCGTTGAGCAAGTCTCGCCGAAGCATTACCAATGAAATTTGGGATCAAGATAACTATCTAATGTATTTCTGAACTAGGCTTTCAATCTACATCACCGATATTCATCGAGGCAATGTGTTTTTTTTCTGATTTATGAATTAATTATTTATTTGACAACTTCTACTCCTCCGGCCTTTAAAGAAATTTAGAATAAGAACTCGAACACTACTCAATCGCATTATTTTTGAAATAAAGACTGTTCAAAATAGAATTACAATGTAGTCTCAGTACTTGCCTATCCTAAATATCAGAAATGGTATTTTCCAAAAATAAAAAAACGTCAATATTGATTACAAGTTGCATTTACATTTGACGTTTACCTATTGGCCAAGATTGGTTTTCTCTCGTGGACATATGTTGCGATAGTTGGCCTTCTCATTCGATACAATTATTTGTGGATTACATTTCCTTTTGTACGTTCGAGGCATAGGCGAGACGACCACTTAAACAACTGCGCCAATCACACATTCAAAATGATAAAAGACAACTCAATGTAACGAGAGGGGTGTAAAAACCCAGGATTCAACCTCTTTGTCTTAAATGTAAAAGTATTTTGTCATTTAATATACATGTGACCTTGTGATCCCTATATCTCGTGGGTCTTTTGACCCACAGGGCCCATATTCAAACTCGACCGAGGTATGACCCCAACGTGTCTGCCCACCAAGTTACAAGTCAATCGGTCCAGTGGTTCCGGCGTTATGCCTGTCACTAACAGACAAACACACAGACCCACATAGTGTTTTCATTAACCTCTGAAGAAGATACGGAGGTTAATAAAACTATACAAACAAATAAACTGTTGTAATATTTCGTGTCGTTTATTTCTGCTGTCCAATCAATAACAGTCGCAGCTCGAAATAGCCAATTTGTTACTTATTCACTATTCAATCAATCGATCGGCCATTCCTATTGCAGCGACCCATTTGTGAATTAGAATTCTCGGCCTATGATATTTTGTGTAACTGTTAAAATCATTTAGGTACAACTGAAATATAAATGCATTTGTCAGATGCATCTATAATTATGTAGTATATTTTAGTTTGATATTTACTGACTTTGATGTTAAACTGACTGTTATTAAGTTTTTCTTTTAGAAAATTCTCAGTCTTAGTCTAGTAGTAGACCAATTTAAATTAAAGCTGGTGTGTAATATAAAGTAGATAACGATTTGTAGGTGTAATACCTACATCTTTACCTACCCCTTCAGAGACAAAAACGTAGAAGGCTGAAAAATATACTGAAATATAATTGTTAAAAATATCAATTCGCAAAGTAGCGCCAAGTTTTATTCAACCTAATATTTGGAAGGTAGCTAAAATCTTGAACTAAACTATATGGTATGATAAACCTATAATTTCTATACCCCGACTCCGTGCTATCCACAAGTTTTATTTTTTTATTGTTTTGTATCTTTATTTATTATAAGGGATTTTTGTACAAAATAATGACAATGTCAATCCCATCGTACCTTATTCTAAAAAAGCAACAACTACTACAACAATAGCATAGGCTAATCTTAATAGCTACCTACTAATCACAATCACTGTAATTAAATGTATAATATAATATTCTAGCTGTATCAGAGTTTGGTTCAGCTAGAATACTATGAAACATACCGTCATCGTATAAATTTAATATAAAATCCACTATTTAGTGCAGTGATATTAGGGGTTTCACCTCGGAATAAGAGGGAATAAGCTGTAAACTTGTATACTAGTATAATGAGGCTCAATCGTCTAAAATATTATGTGACTATATTACCAAACTCACAGCAATTACACGGACTATTGAGAACGTCTTACTCAGTTGAATGTTAGTTCCTTACTGCTGGGCGATCTTTCGCCGAGAGAACGAGTTATTTTTCCCCTCCACAATAACCTCACTATTTAAAAATGATAGTTGGCTGTGTTGCCAATTGAATAAATAAAAACTCCCGAAAAGAATTATTAACAAAAATAAGAAATCATGACACTAGATAGGTACATCTTTATTTTGATGTTTTAAAAGTTGTCTCAATAGTCTCATTATCTGTCTATTAACTGATTTTATGAGACTTTTGAGACAACTTTTAGAACACCAAAATGAAGGTGTATACGAGTTTACAGCTTATTATCTCTTATTGCGTGGTTGACCCCTTTTTTCTGCTTGCTTGCACTATATTTAGAATGTTTTAGTGTATATTTACACAGAAACCCGGAAACGCCTTGTCCATTCCGTGATTTGAATGCGAAAACTCTATTTGAGTCGTTCCAAATTTCTGCTCGCTCTTGTGCCCGATATTTCAATTTATTATAAGTTTTTATCATACATAATAGAAATTATTTCTAATGCAGGAGTATTTTTTTTAATAGGTTGCGAAACCTTTTTTTAAATAAATTATATTTGAAATTGAATTATTATTACCTTGCAAGTAAGTCGCCGATATACGACCCCAGTGACTTCATAGATGGGTATGACTTGGCCATCCAGGCATCAGGTACGATGCCCTTGGTGAAAGCGTTGTTGCACTCCTCCAGCTCAGGGCTCATGATGGCCAGGCCTTGTGCAGCCATGTGTACCCCGTAGAGGGTCCGCTTGACCACAGCGAGAAGTCGGTTGAATCGAATCAGTTCCTATGGCACACAAAACGGTCATCTTAAAAAGGAGGGTATGTCATTTCTAGTCATAGATTAACCGTCCACTGGTAGCAAAGCTAATCCAGGTTCGGATAGAGGTTCTCAGTAGGATCCCCAGAAAATCTGGGGCTGCCTACAATCTGAGTCTGGAGCAGTACCTTCGTTCTATAGAAGATCGCAGCCACAATGGGATTGTGTTATTGTAGTGGTTAGGGTTTCCAGGTTGACAATCAGTCTGATGTCTGGAAAAGGACTTTTTGGGTCTATACAACGCTCTCTACTACTACTGTAAGACATGTGTAGCCAGATAACAGTGGTGAATAGTCACCACTGTTATCTTCACAATTTCTGGGCAAGTAACACTAAAAATCATGAACCCGCAACGAATTTAAACAGAATCATCTAATGTGAAGTTGGAAAAAGAATACAATTTTTTTCCTAGCCAATTCTAATCCTAGCCAATCCTAATCCTAGCCAATATTTTTTTTTATTTTGTCTTTTTAAAGAGGAACCTCCTTAAAAAGACAAAATAAAAAAAAATCTTTTAAGATATCAGAAAAGGGCTATTGATCTTCTGAATAGCGACCGTGACTATTTTTCTGAAGGGCCGCCAACATGCGATGATAGCTAAGATGTTGCAGGAGTCCATTCGTCATCACTAAAGAAGTACCTGTTTCAACACAGTGTTCATGCTGTTGTAATACATGACCGGGTACTTCTGCGCCACCTCGTACACGTCGTAGAATGGTGGGAGTCGTGCAAGCATGTCTTGTGTCATGTCCACTATGCCTCCTCCCTCGCCAGCCTCTGCTCTACCACGTTTCTTCGCCATTATCGACGTTTGGGTTAGCAGTGTACCGAATAATAGCTGGAGAAGAGAAACAAGTTGTAAGAAAAGCGATGATAGACTAAGGACGAAAAGTCAATATCCAAAATCTCTTAAATCAATTAAATTTTTACAGGTGACAGCACTTATGGCTTGGCTGTGTAAGTGGTCGCTCACCACTGCCGTCACAAGTCAAGTCAAGTCAAGTCAAAAATCATTTATTCATTTAGGTCACAAAGTAACACTTATGAACGTCAAAGTATATAGGTTAGTGAGTTTACTAAGTTACTGAAGCTACATTTAGGTTAGTTGCTAGGTTCAGGCAAAGGGTAGAGCCTATGAGAAGAAACCTGCAAGAAATTCACGGCCACTCTTTTAAATCGTCAGTTAAATATAATTTCAGTATTTTACAACTCAGATTAACAAGGTGTTACAGCCATTATGCCATATACTACTGACTATAAAAACTAAAGATAATAACAATAATAACTTAATAATATTATAGGGAGGAAATAATTTGAGCTAAGATATATTATTTAATATAAATCTAAAATAGACAGTAGGATGGCATGATGGCGCATACACTTACACTTTGTGACTATGCAAAGGCTTAAATTGACTTATAAGTAATACAGATCTTTGAATCCTGTATGCAACAAGCAACTAGCTCCATGAGTTTTTGTCATTTAAGTAGTCGTTGACTGAATAATAACCCTTCCGAATAAGTTGTTTTTTAATAGCGTTTTTAAATTTAAACAATGGTAAATTAATTATGTTAATAGGTAATTTATTAAAAAAACGTATACCGAGTCCCGCAAATGTATTGTGAACTTTATGTAAACGATGATATGGACCTACTAACTTATGCTTATTTCTAGTGTTTACGTTATGGATATCACTATTCTTATTATATAAGTAAATGTTATGTTTAATAAACATAATGTTAGCAAATATATATTGCGACGCAACAGTAAGTATGCCTATTTCTTTAAATCGATCTTTCAGGGAAACTCGTGGTCCTAAATTATAAATGCTACGTACTGCACGCTTTTGAAGAGTAAAAATTGTCTCAATATCAGCTGCCTTGCCCCACAATAATATACCGTAGGACATGACACTATGAAAGTAACTGAAATATACTAGTCTTGCAGTATCTATATCAGTAAGCTGTCTTACTTTCCGAATTGCGTATGCATGCGGCTGAGCTAAGTTTCCCTGCAAGACACGATATTTGAGCGCCCCACTGAACTTTATGATCCAAAGTTAATCCTAAAAAGACTGTAGATTGAACAAAAGTAATAATTTCATCATTTAAAATTATATTCACGTTAGGACTCTTTACGCTTGGCAATGTAAACTTGATACATTTAGTTTTTGTAGAGTTAAGTAGTAAATTATTCGTCGTAAACCAGTCCAGGACTTCCGCGAGTGAATCATTAACAGCACGTAAATTTGGTGCTTTTCGGTCTACTTTAAAAATAAGGGATGTGTCATCCGCGAATAAAACAATGTCACACAAATCCTGAACAAAGAACGGCAAATCATTTACGTACACTAAAAACAGAAAGGGTCCCAAAATCGAGCCCTGTGGCACGCCCATTGTGACTGGTAATCCAGAAGATCTACTTCCGTTGATATCAACGTGTTGTAGTCTATCGCTTAGGTAGGAATCAAGTAAGTCAAGTGCAGTATCTCGGATGCCATAATGCCTGAGTTTTCGCAACAGCGTTTGATGGTCAACGCAGTCAAAGGCTTTAGAGAGATCACAGAATACGCCAATGACATCTTGCGAATTCTCCCAGGCACTGAATATATGTTTTAAAAGCGTAACATCCGCATCTATCGTAGAACGGCCCTTCCTAAACCCATATTGATCTGCGTGAAATAAATTGTTTAATTGCTGTAATATAATCTTCTCAAATATTTTACTAATAGCAGGTAATATTGAAATCGGCCTAAAATTACTAGGGTCACTTTTGCAACCATTTTTAAATAAAGGTATTATTTTACTACATTTTATTAAGTTTGGAAAAATGCCCACATCAATGCATCCGTTGAATATTGCGGCTAGGTGTGGCGCTATATTAACAATAATACTTTCAACTAATTTTACCGAAATACCCCAGAAGTCAGCTGATTTTTTTGAATTAAGTGACTTAAATACTTTTATTATATCATACGGATGTACACGCTCAAAACTAAATAGTATCTTGCACTCTTCCACGTTGCCCCTAACCAAGTATTCTGCTCGAGCTGGGCAAGACCTAAGGGTACTAGTTATGTCTAAAGGTATTTTTGCGAAGTAGTTATTGAATGTATCGGCTACTTCCAAATTATTTGAAATTACGCTATTATTTATATTCAGTTCAAATTTATTATCACGCACCTTGCTGCGACCTGTTTCATTGTTAATAATGATCCATGTAGTTTTAATTTTATTATTAGATTTTTGAATTTTAGTTTTTAGGTAAAGGGACTTGGCAGTGGCACAAGTCTTTTTAAATAATTTTGAATAATTTTTAACATATTGAATAAAATTTGGATCGAAATTGTATTGTTTCATACCATATAATTCATATAGCTTTGCTCTACTTCTATATATCCCAGATGTTGCCCAGTCACAAAACTTAATCCTATAATTCTGACTAAAAGTCTTACATTTAAAAATATTATTATATTCTAAAGTAATTATGTTAAGTAAAGACTCATATAGTTCGTCTGGACTACCCAGAGAAAGGTCCATATTGACAACTTTGAGACTTATGTTATCATTAAATTCCTTTAAGCGATTAGATGTCATCGGTCTACATGTGACCTTATTCTCTATATGAATTGTACTCACAGGAAATACTACCTTTTGCCCACAGTGGTCAGATGTAAGTTCACTCAATATGGCCCTATTTAGAAATTGGCAGTCGCAAAATACATTATCTAAGCAGGTAGCAGAATGTGAAGTGATCCTAGTGGGTTCAGAAAATAAATGCTGTAAATTAAATGATCTAAATAAACTAATAAGTCTTAAAGAGACAGCTGACTGCTCAAGTAAATTAACATTAAAATCACCACACACTACTATATGCCTATTACTAGAACTCAAGCGTTTTAAAATATCCTCTATTACGGTTTCAAATACACTAAAATCACTTTGCGGTGGTCGGTATACACAAACTATGACATGTTGCTCTAATTCCACACAGGATAGTTCAACAGTGCGCTCGATAGAAAGATTTACTATATCTTTACGTTCTTTACATTTAAGATTGTTACATACATATATTAGAGGGCCACCATGTATTCTTTCTTACAAACGCACTTACAATTGAATAATATTCGTTATTAAATATTAATTGATTAGTTCTTAACCAATGTTCCGTTATGCAACATATTTGAATATTATGTTGTTTAAAAAATAAATCTAATTCTAACTCCTTGGCGGATAGACCCTGAATATTCTGATGAATTAGTCTAATACTGTGTGTATGCCTATCCTTTGTCTCATCTAACAGTTTAAACTACTAGAAGTGTCAATATTTGAATTTGTAGTAGAAATACTACTATGTCCTAAAACCTTAATTACCCTACTGGTACCTGAGTCGCTACATATTATATTAAATGCTAATAATTTAGCAAGTTGCTTTTTATAAAAAGAAGATAGATACATTGTATCTTTAGTCAATAAAAATTTACTAATAAACTTATTAGTGTCAAAAAATAAACTATAATTGTTATAACATGTACTGTTATAAAAAAGTAAATTAAGTTTTTCAATATTCCTATTTTGTTCATGTGTTAGTACATAGGAATATGGTAATGCACAAAGAATAAAGTTACACCCTACTTTATAATGTAATGATTCTATTACCTCTGTCAAATGGATTGCTTCTTTTTTAGTGACAGATAAGCTGTCACCATAAAGAAATATTACTGTTGAATCTGCGTTTAATTTTGTAGTTTTTAACATCAATTATAGAACCTAACATAGCCCCAGGGGAACAAATATTTATGCAAGGCGACTCTGTATGAGAATTAATTAGTCCACTAAAACCTACTCCTATTTGGTCAGAAAACATGAATATATTTTTGTTAATGTTATTCATCAAAGAAGACACAGACATATCTTCATGATCAGAAAAGGAGGTGGTACCACTGTTTACTGAATCCAAATCACAAACAGCTGACAGGTTATTATAAGGTGTAGCCTGTAAGCACTTACCGCAAAGATTGTTATTAGTTAGTGAGAGAACATGTTCTATGTTCTCCATACCAACTCTGACAATTTCCTCATACTTCAAAATATATTCAGATGTTTCTTTATAGTGATTAAGGCTCGTTCTTGTAAGTTGTTCTTCTAAGTTGTTAATTTGATGATTTAATTCGGCTGTATGTGCTTCATACTGTAACCTACTGGCAACTACTTGATCATTGCTTTTCCTAAATTTATTAGTAAAGTATCATGCTCCTTCACCAATTCACTGTTATGCCGTGTCACCTTCCTAACCTTGTTTAACTTATTAAGATTAATATTTAACTTTTTAATTAATTTATTTAACTTAAGGTATTTTCTCAATTTCCTAGTACTTTTAATAAAAACATTACTAAGTTTATTTTTATTACTATCCATTATACTAGTTTTGTTCCCCAGGAGTTCTGAGTAGAGGTTCTGAGTCGCAGTACTGTTGAGCATCTGAATAGTTTGTTCTAATGTGATAATTTTAGTTTGAACTTCATTCAGGTTTGCTTCAAGCTCAGTAGTGCGGCTCAGTGACCTAGAAAAATATCACTACACACAAATAATTGTTCCGAGTCTGAGTGTCCTTTGTGTCCGTTGAATGTTTGTAAAGACCAAGAATTATACATAGAGCAAAAGATACCTTCCAAAAAAAGAAGTATGTTTAATTTATTTTAAATAAATATTATATTTTAAATAAATTAAAATAACAGTTCATACGACTGACGATGGTCTTTTAAAGAAACTCTTTATTGATAACTATGGTTTTATAAGAACCATAAACGCTTAATTTGGTTTGGTTTTTAGAATTTGGTTACAATTGGAGCAGCTGACCTTTACCTTACAAAAGATGGCAGCATATTATCTGTGCTGTGTTGGTTCAAACAGTATGGTTTCCAGGCTCCTAGAAGCAGGGACATCTTGGCCAAGCAAGCAGCATAGCAACTCATGTTTTAAGATTCCGTAATGTTCGATTCCGTAATGTTCGAGGGATACTCTTGGTATTGCAACCGATCACATGCTACGGCATTTTTCTTTGCCACTTTATTTTGTATATCTTACTCAATCCTTGTATACTATTCGGTTGGCAAAGATATAGTTTTGCTATTTTAAAGAACAAAAACAAAAATATTTGAAAGCAATAGCTTACAGCTGAAGCTTCCTTGTTGTCCTTGGTAATATCGGCGTTTTCGTGGAGTCCAAACACTTCGGGTTTGGCTATCATGGGCAGAGCTTTGATGTGTTCCAACACTGAGTAATAGTCCATGCTGGGAGGCATGCGGTAGTTACCGCTTGGAGAGAACGAGTAACTGCAAGGAAAAGTAACAATCAAGGTGCTATGCCATGCGTTTTATAGGTACTGTAGTATTTTCTACTACTGGTGTCAGTCTTAGTGTTATTTGGTGTTCCTGTTAACCGATTCACAGTAACAGCACAAAGTAAAGTTGTCCAATGAATCGATACAAAAGTAGATACTTCTAAACAAATTGCACAAATCTTCCAAACAGTTGATCCCAAAAACGGATAACATATCCAAATTGAGTGGTAAGAAAGCAAAGAGTATTTCTATTAAAATCGATGTGCAGTAAGTGTTAAAGCATCGTTTTGTATATAGAACACTATAAAAATGGTTCAATAGAACTCTTTCAAGATAACTATAGTCCATTCGCTTTAAGAAAATAGAGAACATTGTTTTGGCAATCAACAATAAAGACGTCAGTCCCTATTGTTGATTGCCGAATTGTTGGTTGTTTTGACGAATTATTTTTGTAAGTCTCATTTTACTTGCGGTTCTAACATAGTCATCTACGAATTACATTTTGTCATTTTATTTGTATTTTATAAACGGTACTGGTGAATATTGCCTGCAGGGTATACCGCACACACTAAGAGTAAAATCAAAAGTGTACGAACTTATCGCAGCAATTGAATTCGTTCCTCCACCTTTCGCTGATAGTAGGTATTGGTCATTACAAATGCTGATAATATTGGTTATTAAGTATTATTACAAATGTCATGTATTAATTAATAGTAATTTTAAATGCTGTGACGATAACAACCGAAAAATCGAAGAAAGTTTAATAAAACCTTTGATACTACATTTACAAATTTTTTATTTTACAAGAAATTGTGGTCGCCCTATTTCCTTATTCAGGGAATAAAAATAAATCACGATTTTCTTATACAATAAAGGGTCTTTTAATTTCTTTCTGGTTTCAAATTTGGTGCACAATTTTTTTAACAGAGGTGCCAATTTTGTGTTTGTCTTAACTTTCATACGTTAAGCGTAATAAAACTAAAACCAAAGGCAATGGAGGACTAAGTGCCCGAATTTTATAAAGGTCAACTACCATCTTAGTCTCCCCGTGACCATGGCTGCTGAAAAGCAACCGAAACGTCGGGGAAAGTGTAAACATAAATATAAATAGTATATTAGTATACTAATAGTATAAATAGTTTTAATATTTTCAATAATTTAATTAGCTTAAAAATAGAAGTTTAATAGTAGGTAGTAGTGTAACAGTTTTCAAAACTTTGTAGTAAAGTCAAATAAACATCGCGATAAAATCCGTATATAGTAGTTTAATTTCAATGAATAACATTCGCGTAAACAGAAGACAATATTAAGGTCATAAGTCATAACTTTCAAACAGTAAGAAGTAGTGACCTATCATAATTTATTTAGTTGCATATAGGATTTCAAATAGCAGCTGTAAGTTAATGGTTTCATTTTATTTGCGTAATAAACTTTCACGTGCCTGTAAGAGAATTATTGAGGGCCCATTTTCAACGAAGATCAAAGAAAGAAAGTAACATAGTGTTTTGCGATAATACCTTCATTTCACTAAGTTTGTTTGGCATTAGCTTAGATTTTGGCATAACGAAATTTTCTGTAGTGTCCATAATGTAATTTTTTGGAAAAAGTCTATTAATAATATTTTAATTAAAAATACCTAGGTACTAGCGGCCACATTTTGATTGGCACCTTGGCAAAAATATGTTCCCCTATTTGTAATCTTAATATATATAAATTACGTGTCACGTTGTTTGTCCGCTATGAACTACTGAACCGATTTTGATCAAACTTCGTAACCATCTGTAATTTGGTCCAACTTAAAAGATAGGAGTTTTTTTTTAAACGGGCAGAAATTATCTAATGTGAAGCAGACGAAGTTGGGCGGGACAGCTTAAACATAAAATCTAATTTTTATTACATACTCGATTCATGTAGCAATCTTGCAGCCGGATCTCGTACTATTTGGGTATAAAAGTTTTTAGACTATCGCGATTTGTTATATTTGTTCACTAAATCGTAAAAACATTTTTAAAAAGTTTTAACAAAATGGCCGCACGTACAATGACGGGGGACTTAATACACGTTCATACAACGGACACAAATAACACCCAGACTCGGAACAACAATTTGTGGATCACACAAATTTTTGTCCCGTATGGGGTTTGAACCTACTACACTCGCCACAGCGGCAGTGGCGAGGCGACCACTTTAATCACTAAGCTATCCGTGCAGTCAATATATTAGTATAAAATCCTATCTAGTATCCTATAAATGCTGCGTGTTCCGGTGCGTGGCCGCCACTCTAGAACCTTTTTGCCCCAACGGTCATCGGTTCTGCGTGCTATGTGCCCTGCCCACTGCCACTTCATCTTGGTTATCCGGAGAGCTATGTCGGCAACTTTAGTTTTCCTGCGGATCTCTTCATTTCTGATTCGATCCCGCAGGGCAGAGCATAGCTCGGGGTAGGCCTCCCACAAGGTGGACCGACGACCTGATAAAGGTCGCGGGAAGCGGTTGGATGCGGGTGGCCCAAGACCGGTCTGTGTGGAAAACCTTGGGGGAGGCCTATGTCCAGCAGTGGACGTCTTTTGGCTGACATGATGATGATGATGATGATCCTATAAATGTGAATGTGATTTTGTTTGTTTATTTGTTTGTTTCGCATTTACGCCTTAACTACTTGACTGATAGTTATGAAATTTCGTATACACGTTGTCAGGGATACAAAATAGGAAACAGGCTCTTAAATAAAAAAAAAACAGTTTTCGAGTTAAAGAATTTTATTGACAAAATCTACATTAAGGCGAGCAAAGCCCTGGACAAAATCAAGTAATATTATAAATGCGAATGTGAGTTTGTTTGTTACGCTTTTATGCCTTAAGTATTCGACCTATTATTATGAAATTTCGCAAACACATTGTCAGGGTTACAGAAGAGGATGTAGGTACCATTTGTCGTGTAAAAGTTACTCTTCCCGAAGGAACCGCTGGCAAAAGTCGGTTAAAATAATAAATGAAAAAAGAACTTACTCTGCTGTTACGGTGACTTCTTCGTTGTAGAATATGGAGAGTAATGATAGCAGTAGGCGCCTGTCCTTGTCATCTGTGACTCTTCCGCCGTAGTTACATTCACCGGCGAGATAGTTCAGTGCGTCGAACGGAGTCTCCGCATAGTCAGTCAGGAACATCTAGATTAACAAACAAAAAAGAGCGTTACCAGGGAAGAACGATACCAATCTAACGTTATTAGTACGGCATCTCGTCTTTCTCACTCTCTTCTTAGCTAGATATCCCACATGGTAGGACAGACTTCGTCATTCTACTACTCCGCTCTGTTCTAGACATCGTCGTTAGACATCTTGCACACCCTCATGTCTGTCACAACCACAGCTTCCTGCCTTGTCTTGAGTTGGCCTCTGACTAGGCAAAGAAAGCTGTAGTTCTGAGTTAGTAGGAAGAGCTGTTTCTCAAAAAATACATCGCATAAAAAGGGAATGGCAACTTAGGTGAAATTTGTAGTCATAACTAGGAAACTATGTGACATCATAATCAATATTTTATAATCTACAAATAGAGCACTTTCGTTTATGATCCCCACTTGAAGTTACTAACTTATTGCAAGCAGAATTATAGCGATATTTTTAATATGCAAATAAGCTGGACAAGCATTGTTTAGAAATACTTATTTAAAGCTGTAGGGATGATATTTGGTGAAGTACTAAAGGTCTTAGCATACGTGACGTGTTTTTTCTCGTGGCGGACGGAACGGGATGATTTCTTGACATCGTCGCATTTAAAAATATAGCAATAAAATACACGTTGTATTTTATTCATTCAAGAAATCGTCCCGTTCTGCCGCCACGAGAAAAAACACTTCACGTATGCTAAGACCTTAAGTCACGCACATCTGTATACCGATGCCAAATTATGTGCTAAGTAAATAATTAAACAGGCAAATATCGTGAGGAAACCCGCCTGCATGCGTGAGAGCAACATTAACACGCATTGGGCGGTGCAGGTGGACTATGGCCTAACTCTATACTATGAAGAACGAGCCAAGCGCTGGTGACTAGCGGGGTTGATAAAACAAACCAACCTGCAGTTGCATGATACAGATCCTGAGGTCACTTTCATTGAACTCGTACTGTATGTTCCACCCTAGCGGTCCGAAGGCTCGTCTTTCCTGAACTACAGCGTGGAAGAAGCACAGCGCGAACAACATACGTCGCCAATCCTCAGTACGTGGACACGATATGTAGAACTCAGCGTCGGAGATCGGATCCGATATGTACGAACGGTATATATTGTTCTTCAAACCTTTCGGAGCTTCGTTTGTCATTTTTACTCCTGCAAGTTCATAAAATATTTGGTGTGTATTCACTAAGTCAGATAGAAAATCTATTTGATTTAAAATAATGTTACATGCAAATACTACAGCATTTTTTATTTGTTATTTATTAAGTCTTGCGCAGACCTAGATTATTTCACAGTATACATTCAAAAATGGAAACTACAGGCATTATAGTATAAGCCTGTCGTATAAAGGCGGGCGTTTCCATTAACTCACTCATTCGTTCGGCATAATTCGTAATCTTGTTTTAAATGTAGGTAGTTATAAATACGAATGACTCGGATCGCCAGGGATAGTGGCACTTTCTTACAGGAAGCTGGCGATTCGCCTTAAGGATGAAATCTGGCGACTCACATACCCACCTCGCTCAATACTTGCTTTTAAACCATCTTTAATTCCTTTTCCTTTGGCTTGAAAATAGGCGAATAATAGCACTAGTATTATAAGCGAACACAGGCTATGACAGCCGCAAACCATCAGGCAAGGTTACGTCTAATTTTAAGTTTATTCGTAAAAAGAAAATAACTACACAAGGAACACAAAATACTTGGAAATACTGTCTTATTCCTGATATTAAACTTCTTCGTTTCACAAACTTTATTATCGCTCTATAAAATTCAATAAGCGTGCATTGAATCATCTGAATATAGGTGAGCATCCTAGCCATTTGGATTTTCTGTAAAAAAATCTTCAACGGCTTTGTATTATGTCCGACAGATGTCAATAGCCTCACCCTATATTATTTGGCACTAAGAAAATTTTCTAATATATGGGTGCCTTCGGATATGTCCAAGCGTGAGTATGTATATTGTACTAGTTTTCCATGGCTTCGCTCGCTCAGGAATAGGCCTTTTTCTGGATGAATGTACCCTATGTCCTTTCTGTACCCCTGACAACGTGTATGGGAAATTTCATCATGACCGGTTGTGTAGTTAAGGCGTGAGAGCGTAACAAACAAAGAAACTCACATCCGCATTTATAATCTTAAGTTAGGTTGGAGTAAATAATTGACTCACCATTCTGCAGAACGGTAACAGGGAACGCCTTACTGGGGTACGAGGTCAACCAACACCTGAAGTTGTTATTAGTATTCTGCGGGATGATGACCTCGGCACAGATACGTTCTAATTCGCCCATCCATGAGTCCATCACGTGACAGTTTTGCAGCACCACCCAACCACCCGTCAAGATGGCCTGGTTTATCATGCCCGCTGCTATAGGACCCTGGAAAATGAAAAAGGCTGGGCCTATACTTTCCAGTCCGGTCAAATTCCTAGTTATTATTTTGGTACGAAAATTAGAGGAGAAAATGGAAGCACGGGCTTCACCCATTAAATTATCATCAAATATCAGTAAATTAACTTAGTTACTATCTTTTAACGTAACATGATACTTGGTTGAGAAATACAGTTGATCGTCTACTATGAACAAATTATAGTAAAAATAACTAAATGATTTAAATGATTGTTAAGGTTTTAGTATATTACGTACAAACAACAACCTTTACAAGCATTTACAAAGATAGGTATGTTTGGTATACTTAAGTTTACGTTTAGTTATTTGAAACTTGAATCGTTTTAAGGATATGGTACTATTTTTAACAAATTGATTTCTTACAAAAGTTTATCGATTGGCGCAAAACTTGTCCTTAACCTACCTGTCCTTGTCCAAGTGAGATGGTCTCGAAGCTGACAACTTTTTTCTCCGTGGAGAACTTAACGAGGCCTGACATGGGATCAGAACCCGGTGATAGGATGAAGATCAGGGGTGAGCAGCAGTTACTGTCGTTATAAGACTTCTCTAGATCGAACGGAGGCGGTTCAACGTAAGCTTGGCCCATTTGCGCGACCACGTACTGCTGGACCACGGGAATGAGCTTATCAGGCCGGATGCACCTGGTTTTAAACGTTAAAAGCTTATTTATATAGCCTATAGAATATCTTTCTACGAAAATAAAGTATTATTATTAATAATAATAACTTTATTTCAGATAAAAGCCATATAAAATAAAAATACAATTATTAAATACTTAGTAATAATAAAATTAGTCGGTTCTTTAAATTTTGGTCGAAAGTTAACATAAAAGCAAATTAACACAGGTTTCACCTAGCACAGGAGCCAGGGACTTCATACAATCTGTAAAAACGTATTATGAATAAAGATTATTATTATTAATTTATTGTTGGCCTCCGAATCTCTTACTACGCAGTAACAGTGAACGTAGTCTTATGCCGGTGTCCTGTTAGAGATACGACGACGATAGGAACGAGAGGTCCAGAATAGTGCCACACTACCTCAAGTTCGCACCGACAACAAATAATTTGCCAACAGCAATTTTTTTGTAGCCAGCTTAAAGTGAAAGAGCCCTTACACTCAAAGCTGGCTTACGAAGAATAGGGCATTCAAGACGCCGAAGAAGCATGCATGCATGCATGCAATGCAGAAGTTATACGACGACGAAACAGTTTTACATTACCTTACTATAATGAGTTTAGCTATGCCCTCGGTCTGCTCATATGGTTTAGGGAACTTATGCTCATGCGGTGCAGACATGTCATAGAAATTCTTCCATGCCTGCAGATTTTGTTCAAAATTTTCTTTGAAGCCCGTCAATCTGTGAAAAATAACGAAAAGTTATTCAGCTATCTATCTGAACTCGATGAACGGAAAAAGTCTTGGTGTAATAATTGGCAACAACACATATATTGCATCCAAAGATTCTCAGTATCGGTAAATGGTTCAAGATCTATTGCATTGAAAATTTACCAATAGGAGTACCGAATTTACAGCTTTTACAATTAGTAGATTTTAATTAATAAAATACTACAGCCTCAATAGAAACTGTCATATAGAAGCTATAGTATTTTCTACCTATGATTTTGCCGGACCGTTCTGGTTGATGAAATCAAAGATAGTGGAAGTAGGGGCAGTTACAAATAGCAAATATTGGTTGTCTGTAAAGTTGGTTTACGGACGATAGTTTAACGTGACAACGTCATGCGTCATAACAAAATTTCTTTCCCATAACGTTACAATGAGCGTAACGGGACAATGAGCGTAACGGGACAATGAGCGTAACGGGACAAGGAGCGTAACGGGACAATGAGTCATCCTTTTTCGTGCATGCAGCCGGCGTTCATCGATTTATTATGCGTTGTCAAGTTAAAAAAGGTGGAGGATAAAAGAAAGGAATACTTACTTCACAGTTACACACTGGATAAAAATATCGGACTCAAAATGTTAAGTTAAAAACGTTTTAGTCTACTTTATATTGCAATCGAGTCCTAATTCTAATATTATAAATGTGAATGTGAGTTTCTTTGTTTGTTTGTTACACTTTAACGCCTTAACTACTCGACCGATCATTAAGAAATTTTACATACACGTTGTCAGGGATACAGAAAAGGACATAGGGTACCTTTTATCCAGAATAAAGTATTGCCACTAACCTAACCTAACTAAGAAAAAATCTAGTACATACTAAAAGTTAAATAACACTTACCCCTCCAAGTTGCTAGATCGGACGATCTCCGACCAGCCCTTCTCAGAGAGCCAGATAGGTGCGGGGTTCTCGTAAGGATTGTCAAGCGCCACCCCTCCAGTTAGTAGGAACGCTACCATATCATCATCAACCCCTTCCTGATACATAAAAAGTAACTGAAATTTTACGTCTGGAATCGATTTTGGTTTTTTAGATTAGATATTTTTGATAACATTAGCTAATTTACGATCCGCCAGATGAGAATAAGCAATAAAGACTTTTCGTCTAAAGGCGGCTGTACACATTGGGCCAAGGTAGTGGGCCAGCGTGTTGGGCCAACGTGTAGAGATCTACTTGGTGGTATGTTGATACCGCCAAGTAGATCTCTACACGTTGGCCCAACACGCTGGCCCACTAACTTGGCCCAATGTGTACAGCCGCCTTAAGAAACAGATCGTATCTGGAATATTCAAGGTTATTTGGCCACGTAAGCCTAAAGACAATTGAAACACATGTCGACTGCTGGGATTGGTTGACTGAATTACAAACAGTAAATCACAGCACTTGACGTATGATGTTTGATTTCAGAGTCAGAATCAGAAATTTATTTGCTAAGAATGCAGTTAACATATTGATGGTGAAATTGGTATTACATAGAAGCCAGTACATTCTACCATTTGGCATGCAAATCTATACAATGTTATTCTATAATTTGTCATATAAGTTAATAATGTAATACATTTAAATAGGCATAATAATAATTCACAATAAAAATCAATATTTCGATATGTCGTTCGCTAGTTTTTTAAAAGATAAACCGATTTTTGGTAGCTCGATTCGTTCAGTTAGATATCTGGTATAAAATTTTACTATATCTGCCTATTTTTTGCAGATGTTTTGATTTATAACTAAAACAAGTTAACCACAACACTTTAAACAATACGATAAACGTGGAAGCAATATAAAGATCTTGATACATATGTGCTAGATCTTTATAAACGCCAAACCACCTACCATTTTGATAATGCTACCGAAAGCAAAGTTTGCCGTTATGGTGGTAAAACCAAAGGACTAAAAACCATAGGATTAAAGCTATTGCCAAATTAAATGCCGTTTAAGAAAATATTAGGATGATTGGTTTTGCAAAGTAATAAGATTTTTACGCTTTTCTACAACTCCACTACTTCTTTTATGTATAAACACACACACACACACACACAACTTTAATTAAATCAACGAAGAATAGGCATGGTAAAATTGAGCTAGTGATTTTGTATATAACGGTAATATTTAATTAAACTTGGTCGTTAGTGAATAAAGTTCTTAGTTCTACAGTAAAAACATTTACTTACTCTAAACCTAGCGATGCCGAGAGTGAGAACAAGAGAGAAGATCAGCTTGTCCTTCTCGAATAAGCTTCGACATACGTTCTCGTAGATGCTTTTGGTGAAGTATTCATTTAGTCCTGATATACGCTCATCCAAGATGTCGCTCTTTGGCGAGTTTAAGATCGCTTGATTGTACAGGTTTATGAACCTGGACAAAGAGGTTAATGTAAATGTGTAGGAAGAATAAGAAGAACTGTAAATTAGCGCGCGGCGCAGTGGACTGCTATGGACTTTTTCTGATACTAAAATTGAAATATCCTTAAATTCTCTCTAAGGATATTCCAATTTTTGTTCCAATTTGCATTTAAGAGATGTAAGTCATCAAATGAACTACCGAGAACTGTATAAGATTACCAGTTTCTATCTTTTACTGAAGCTACAACTGTTTCTACTGCCTACGTGAAGAAAAAGGGTTCTGTAAATGACAAAGGCTTTATCGATCATTGGCATTTCAGTCGACACCTGAGATCGATTCAAATAAAAATATCGATATGGAATGGATTCGGCAAAAATCGAAATCAATTCTTTATCTCTAACATCGGATCTTGATTCAATTAATCGAATCGATATATCAATGCTTAATTAATCAACTTTTGACTTTTTTGGCTAGAATTTTAATTTTACGTACCAAACTAAAGAATACTGGTACATCGGATCGATATTTCCCAAATCTGATATACAGAAGAAAAGCACGGAGCTATGAGACGACACTGGTACGTAGAGTAGCCTGGCTTCATCTATCTCTTGCTCTGTGATGGCAGCTGCCGCCTGCTTAGCTTCTATCTCGATCGAAAGGATCTTGGACGAGGATAGGATCTGGTTCGCGGATTCGTCTTCCAGAATATTGCCAGCCGAAGACAGTACCTAGTGAAACGAAATTATTAAATTAAACGGGTCTTTTACTGGCGGGGCGCTATAAATGTGGCCGCGTGTTCAACTATCGATTGTGAGGTTTCGACTCCAGGGTCGAATAAATGCCAATCTATTCCATTACAGAAAAGGCTATTAGAATTTTTTTAGCAGCTGGGAGTCGGAAAACGTGCCCGGTAAATGGCAACCGCAATTATGCTGCAATTAATACATGTTTGTTTGGATATTTAAGTAGTATAGGTAATATTGGCACAGGGCACATTAGAATTAAATTTAAAAGTAGGCAGCAGCAGCAGCTCGGTTATTCTATGACTCTGTGTCAAAAATTGTAAAACGTAATAGGTGAACAGATCCTTCTTGATGCAGTTTAATACCATACCCAAACGGGTTGATCTGTCTGTTCTGATATCTGTATAACTCCAAAGAGTTCTTACACATGTATTTTAATATACATTGCATAAGTATTAGTTAAGTCACCTCTAAAATCTTATCCTCAATTTCTTTCAGGGTCCTCTTATTAGACGCTCCTTCCACAATGAGCTGGTTCTTCTTCAACTCCAGCTCAGGTCTGTCCTGTGCCACCACGATGCCTAGGAGCTGGTCTTTTAACCCTTGAGGCGTGATCATGAAGTTCAGCAAAGTGACCTGCATAAAAGTTTCATCATAATGGACGGCGATTTGTGTTGTTATTTTGTACTACCAAGATTGTCATTTCGAAATTTGTTTATCAAATAACTAAAGATACCTATATAGCTCGTAGAATAAGTAGTGGCAATGGGCTGGCCAGATTTTCTCAAGGAAGGATAGCTGTTGAAGCAAACCAGTAGTAGAGTGGAGACTGATGATAAACACAACGCAAGATATTTATCTTTTGCTTACCCATTGCCTACTGGCCAGGTGGATTGATGATCTTAAAAAGGCTAGGTTAGGCTGGATGTAAAAGGGGTGTGTGGCCAGAGAGAACCTCCTAGTGTGCCTGACGGTTGCTAGTCCTTTCCACATTTTTCGTGGATGGGAACGGCAGACGTTGGGCTGGTACACCCCGGGCAACACGGGTAATCATGTCCTTTCGGGCGCATTATTACTCGTGGCTAATACTCTGGCACGCGCATAGGGAACCCGAGGCTTAAAAAGGTTAGGGTTAGGGTTAGCTTTTAGGTTAGGGTTAGGTTTTAGGTTAGGGTTAGGTTAAGGTTGTGCATCAAGCATTTTTCTTCCTGGGTAACAAAATAAAAAAAAGGGCTAGGTTAGGTTTTTGTCTCGGGGTTATCGGCCCGCGAGGGTCGCGTTTTGGGGATCTCTCCACGTGTTCCTCTGATTAACAGAGAACACGTGGATTTGAGACGGGGGGGATAGAGGAAGAAAACCTCTTTAAAAAATCACCAGTGGGGGTCGTAAGGCCGGGGCGGGTTGCGTAGGCGTCCTGGCCCAGTCGGGCGGCTTTGGGGCGGGTGGATCGGTCCAGCATGGACCCCCATCCGGCCCAACACGGGGGGATAAAGGAAGAAAACCACGGGTTTCCTGCCCAGGCGGGCGCTCTTGGGGCGGGTGGATCGGTCCAGCATGGACCCCATCCGGCCCAACCCGTAACCCTGAACTGACTCCTGTCAATCCCGGGGGCCTTCGGGCTGCGAGGAAGAAAACCTCTATAAAAAATAACCCAAAGCCTAAGCTTTGTGGCCCGGCGAGGGGCTGTATGGCTGGGGGGTACCCAGTCATTAGGGCCACCCAAACAAACAATGAATGATGTCGCCTAAAGGTGTTAAACTACCCCAGGAGGGTACCGGGTGCGCCGCACCCGGAGAATCCCTCACTGAGTCTACTGGCTCCGTCTGCCCCTCGTATTCTAGGGGGGGCAACCGCCATCTCAGCGCCGTGCCGCGCGATATATCAGGCACCGAAACCCTTGCGAAGGGGCAAAAGGGGAAGGTTGGGGGGTATTACCCCGCCGACAGTCGGGGCTGGTGTCCCGGCCGTGCCAAGGACACGGTCGAGGTGTCGGGTGGCGGCGCTGGCACGCAGCGACTCCGTGTCGAGCGTGTTCAGCGCCGGCACCGGCACTGACATGGACGTCGAGTCGCAAGCGGGCTCGGGCTCGGAGACCAGTCGGCCTCGGAGCCAGTGCTCGTCGGCGGCTCGACAGGAGAGAGAGGAGGGGGAGGGGGATAGTCCTGTTTCCCTCTCCGTCAGGTTCCGTGTGGCACCCGGCGCTTCCGCGAAGCGCCGGAAGACGTCGCACCACAAGCCGTCCGATTCTGGCTCGGACACGGAGGTCGAGGTAGTGGAGGGGACACCCTGTGGAGGAAGGGCTGGTTCCCCGATGCCGCCTCCCTCCACGAGGAAGCTCCTCGGGCAGCCTTTGCCTGCCCGTCGAGACTTCCTCAAGAAGGCTGGGGTCCCGGATGCGTCCCCCTCCGGAGGGGACTCGGTTGCCGACCTCAGCAGCGGTTCGAGGCTGGCGCCGAGACCGTCTTGAGGGTGGTGGTCCGGTCCGGCAACCTGAAGGGGGGCTTCGTCCGGGACCTAAAAAATGCAACGGAGGACATGCGGGAAGCCTTCTTCCACATGTGGGGGCAGACTTCTTCCGACCTACAGAGGCGCTGGAGGTCGGAGAATGAGGGGCTGCATAGGCAGCTGGCGGAGCTCCGAGCGGAGGTAGCGGCCATGAAGGCGGCCGCTGCCACTGCCGCTCGGACCGTGGCCGCAAAGGCGCCCTCGGCCGCCACCGGGGCGCCTGCCAGGAGGCCGCGGGAGGAGTTCCCGCCCCTCTCGCGGCGCACAGCGCAGCCCGTCACTCCTGCGGAGGACCAGCGTCCTGCCTGGGCGGAGGAGTTGATGCGGGCCACGGTGGCTCAGGCGCGCAACGTCGTGGAGGCGTGCCTGGCCAACTATGGCCTCGAACTTGTCCCGACTCCGATTCCTCCGCTCGGGGGCACACCGGTTGGCCCGGCGCCCTCCGGCCAACCGGGGCCACGGCAAATATCTGCCCCCACGCCGTCAGCTTCTTCTTCCAAGGGGAAAGGGAAGCGCAAGGGGAAGGCGATGGCCACTGTCGTGCCACCGCGCCCTGCCTCACAGCTCCAACCCGCCCCGGTGGCCTCTACCTCGGCTGAACAGCCGTGGACGGAGGTCACCAAGAGGAGGAGAAAGAAGAAGAAGAAGGCCTCCCGGGCGCCCCCGGTCACTACCAAAAAGAAGGGCCCCCGCGCTCCACCGCCGTCGTGGTGGCGCTGACGGAGGAGGGGCTCCGGCAGGGCGTCAGTTATGCGAGCGTCTGCCAGCGGGCCACTCAGGCCATGAAAGGCAATCTCGCCGAGATGGGCCTTGCTGGAGGCGTTCTCTTCAAGGTTGCCGCCACTGGGGCCAGGATTTTAGAGGTCCCCGGTGCCACCTCCAGCGACAAGGCGGACAGGGTAGCCGCTACATTACGGTCCCTGTTCACGCCTGAGGTGGTCAGGGTCTCCCGCCCGGTGAAGTCCGCGGAAATGTGAATAACCGGGCTGGACGATTCGGCCTCCTCCGAGGATGTCGCCGCTGCGGTGGCACAAGCCGGAGCTTGCCCTCAGGCGCAGGTCAGAGTGGGAGAGATGCGCCGCGGCGAGAGTGGTTTGTGCACAATGGTGGTGCGCTGGCCCATTGCCGCGGCGAAGAAGGTTGCGGTCGGCCGTTTGCTGGTCGGGATGGTCTCGGTTCAGGTGAACCTCCTGGAGCCGAGGCCCAGGCGGTGCTACCGCTGCCTCGAACCAGGGCACATGAGGCAGCAATGCACCGCCGAAACTGATCGCAGCGATCTTTGCTATCACTGCGGCCAGCCCGGCCACAAGGCCGCCGCCTGCTCCGCCGAAAAATCTACCTGCAGCATATGTTCGGCTGCAGGAAAACCGGCGGAGCACCGGATGTGGAGCAAATCTTGCTCCCCTCCAAAAAAACGCAGGGCTAGAGGGGCGGTCGCCGGGACTTCGACCGCCCAGGCCCCTTCCCAAGCAGGGACCAGTAGGGGGGCGATGGACATTAATTAACTATGGCCCATCGCCTCCTACTGGCGAACGTTAACCACTCTGCCAGGGCGCAGAATATCTTGCTGCAGCACATGGCGGAGTGGTCAATAGACATCGCCGTGGTCGCCGAGCCTTACTGCGTCCCCAGCCGACACTACTGGTTTGGGGACCTCGGGGGCTCGGCGGCCATTGTTTCGTCCGGACCCTCCCTCCTGGTGATGACAGACAGGGGCGAGGGTTATGTATGTGTAGATTGGGAGGGAACCGTCCTGATCGGGGTGTACTTTTCTCCGAACCGGCGCCTCGCCGAGTTTGAGCAATTTTTGGGCGCGGTGGGGGCCGTGATTAATCGGTACCCATTGCGTCCGGTCGTGGTGGCGGGGGACTTCAATGCCAAATCAACATCTCCGCCTCCTCGGCGATCCCGGACGATCGCCCGAGGAGAGCGCACACCCCGTCGTCCCCACGATGGGCGTTGAAACGTCTCGATGCAGACGTGCTGGGGGAAGCCTCCATCGTCCAGGCCTGGACCCCGATGGGCGAAGGGCCTGTGGAGGTTGAGATAGAGGCGGAGTGGTTCCGGGGCGCGATGACGCTGATTTGCGACGCGTCGATGCCCCGGGCCAGTACCTCCGAGGCGTCAGGTGTACTGGTGGTCTGACGACATCAGTCAGAAACGCGCCGCGTGCATTGGGGCGCGTCGCCAGTACACTAGGTACCGCCGACGCAGGCGGTACCGTGACCCGACCGTGGAGGCACGGCTGCGGGATGCGTACAAACAGCGGAAGTAGTATGCAGTCCGCCATCAGCGAGGCCAAAACCCAAAGATGGGAAGAGTTCCTGGGGACTCTCGAGGCAGATCCGTGGGGCCGTCCGTATAAGGCGGTCAGGGGCAAGTCGCGCCCCTGGGCCCCGCCGGTCACCGAGAGTCTTCAGCCCCGGCATTTACAGGAGGTGGTCTCCGCTCTCTTTCTTTCGAGAGCGGAGCACACGCCTCCCGAAATGGCGCCGCCCGAAAATGAGGAGGGGGGTGCCGATGCCGGGGCGCCAGAAGTTACAATGGCGGAGCTCGGCGCGGCAATGTTGCGGCTTTGGGGCAAAAACACTGCCCCGGGGCCGGACGAAATTCCTGCCCGCGCCTGAGTTTTGGCCTTCGACGCCCTAGAGGACCGGCTCCTCAGGCTGTTCAGCGCTTGTTTGGAGTCGGGACGGTTCCCTTCCATGTGGAACACGGGTAAGCTGGTCCTCCTGAGAAAGGAGGGCCTCCCCGCGGACTCTCCCTCCGCGTACCGCTCCATAGTGCTGTTGGATGAGGTGGGCAAGCTCTTTGAGCGCGTAGTGGTTGCCCGCCTCTCCAAGCACCTGGTGCGGGTGAGCCCCGACTTGTCCGAACACCAGTTCGGTTTCCGGGAGGGCCAATCGACGATTGACGCGATCAGTCGCGTCAAGTCCCTCTCGGAAGAGACGGTCGCCTCGCGCGGGGTGGTATTGGCGGTGTCCTTGGACATCGCCAACGCTTTCAATACCCTGCCGTGGGCGACTATTAGGGAGGCGCTCCGATTTCATGGGGTGCCTCCCTATCTGCGCCGAATAGTCGGGGCCTACCTGCACCAGAGGAGTGTGTTCTGTGTGGGGCGGAACGGAGAGACGTTCCGGAGAGAGATGTGGTGCGGTGTTCCGCAGGGTTCTGTTCTCGGACCTATCCTGTGGAACATCAGCTACGACTGGGTTCTGCGGGGCGCCCTGCCCACGGGTGTCGACGTTACTTGTTACGCCGACGACACGCTGGTTACGGCCCGGGGAGAGGATTACGGGGCAGCTGCCCATCTTGCCACGGCCGGAGTGGCCCTGGTTGTCGGCAGGATTAGGATGTTGGGACTGGAGGTGGCGCTGGAAAAGTCCGAGGCCCTGTTATTTCACGGGCCTCGGCGGGCACCGCCTCCCGATGCCCACATCATCGTTGGAGGGGTCCGCATCGGGGTGGAGCCGAGCATGAAATACTTGGGGCTCCACCTCGACGGCCGCTGGAACTTTCGCGTCCATTTTAGTTGCCTGGCCCCCGGGCTGATGTCGGCGGCGGGAGCGCTTAGCTCTCTGCTGCCGAATATCGGGGGGCCCAGTGTTGTCTGCCGCCGCCTCTATTTGGGGGTGGTGCGGTCGATGTCCCTTTATGGGGCGCCCATTTGGGCCGACACCCTTGATCGCCGAAACGTCGCCCTCCTCAGGAGACCTCAGAGGGCGATGGCGATCAGGGTGTCACGGGCGTACCGCACCGTCTCCTTTGAGGCGGCGTGCGTTTTGGCGGCATCGCCGCCCTGGGATTTGGAGGCGGAGGTCCAAGCGTCAGTGTATTACTGGCGCGCTGACCTCCGGCTCTAGGGTGAAGAACCCACGCACAGGGCGGTGGAAACGCGAAGGTCCCAGGCTTGACTGGTCCTCAAGGCGAAGTGGGAAGTTAGAATGGCCCAGCCCCGCTACGGGGTGAGGACCGTTGAGGCTGTCCGTCCGATACTAAAACAGTGGACGGACAGACGGCGCGGACCGCTCACCTGCCGGCTTACTCAGGTGCTCTCTGGACACGGCTGTTTCGGAGAGTACCTCTGCAAGATAGCCGGTAGGGAGCTGACAACCAAGTGTCACCATTGTGAGGAGTGTGACCGTGACACGGCGCAGCACACGTTGGAGGAGTGCCCGGCGTGGGCCGCGGAACGCTGTGCCCTGGTCGCTACGTTTGGCCCCGACCTCTCGTTGCCGACCGTCGTATCCAAGATGGTCGGCGACGACAGGTGCTGGGGCGCAATGAGGTCCTTCTGCGAGTCTGTCATCTCACAGAAGGAAGTGGCGGAGCGGGGGCGTGAGGAAGATCCTTACGCCCCGGAAGTCCGCCGCCGGAGGAGGGGGCGCAGGAGACGCGCTTATGTCACTCTCCTGCCCCCCACGTAAGGGTTCCGGGTGGCAAGGCCTCAGGGGGGCTTGCCACCCACAAATTAAGAACCCCGAGAGGGCGCGTGCGGTGTTCCCGCGCGCCTTCCAATGTCGAAAGGGGAGAGCGGTGAGGCACTCCGCTGGGGACGAGAGGTGGTCGGGTCCGTTTGACCCGGCCCGTACCCACACGGGGGGGCCTGCTATGGATGACTCAATTCTTTTAAGAGCTCCCAACAGGCCCTCCATTGGGTGAGAGAGGGAACACACCAGGTTTTCTAGTGGGTATACCAGAATGGGGAGTCCCACACGCCCCGCCGGTGCCGTCCCCTAGCCGGTGGATAGTGCAACAAGCATTTTTCCTGGGTACCAAAAAAAAAAAGGCTGCATGTAAAAAGTGGAAGACCGGTAGTTATGGCGTCAAATAATTAATAATAATAATAATAATTTTTTATTCAATAAATAAATAAAAGTCTTTACAAAACACATTACAGGCTACTTATTGTATTAAATTCACATTAAAACTATATTTAATCTAAAAATGCGAGGGTAATGTCTAGAAGTGGACCGAAATAGGCTGATTGATTCATTCGGTTAAAGGAGTTTACCAGGTACAACTTTTGGTAAGCGATGGAGGCTTAAAGGACTCTGTAAATTATAGTTATTTTGCTGATAGTCTTACCTTGACAGCAACCTCAGGTAGGTAGTGAGGATTACTGATCCGTGTAGTGATGTAGAAACGGAAGTTATCGTTGTACTCCAGTATGTTGTCACCCAGTTTTAGACATTTCACGCCGCCTGACCTTGATGTCGAATAAAGGTTTAAAGAGTTTGCTTTGAAATTAAAACTACTTTATACGCATTTTGCCGCGTTGTTTATTTTAAAACACTTTTATTACATAATTTTGAACTATAACACTACTATTCTGCCATCATAAGGAAAAAAGACGAAACTGCTAAAAAAAAATCATTCTTTATAAATATAGGTACCTACTGGCAGATTCATCTTATTTTACTGATTCCAAATAATATATTATGTAAAGATCTTAATTTCGGAAAAAAACTTTTTTCCTTATGACGGCAGTATTATTGAACTGTACTACAATTTAAGCTATATTGGTTTGTTATATTGGTGCAAGTTATAGTAAGAAGTGATAGCCTGTATAATCGTGATCATCTAATATTCATGATTATTTGATAGCAGTGATTGTCTTACTGCAGTAACAGCCTGATGGGTAAATAATACGAATTGTAAGATTTTATACTTTGATAGCAATGATAGTGTCATGACCATGATCATTTGATAGAAGCAATAATTGTCTTTTTTATTTGATTTGATTGATTGATTATTGATCGTCTTGCTGTAGTCGTCGTAACGTATAGGCATTAACATGCCTATACGTTAATATTCATTAATTCAGATATCAATTTATACAAATATCATTTTTTGAGTAGTAGAGCCTTGCTGATTTCAGCATGAATGGGCCTGCTCGACCGGGGAAGTATTACCCTCTCAAAGAATATCGACGTAAAATAGCAGTATTCCTATTGTTGTGTTTCGTTTGGTGAGTGAGAGTGCCGGAGGCCCTATCTTTCCCCCTTCCCGCTCCTTCTCCTTACCACTTCTTTTTTTTCCTAAAGGGTCGGCAACCCGCAAGTGTTGCAGGTGTTGCAGGCGTCCGTAGGCTACGGTGACCACTTACCATCAGGTGGGCCGTATGCTTGTTTGCCACGTTAGTTGCATAAATAAAAAATATAAAACAATTTGGACATAACCCACGACGGATGAAAGTGTCAAAGTCTAACTCCATTACCATTAACGCTACTTATGTAACGCAAGTATTCTCTACTGCAATGCTGTGTACGAGACCTTGGGTTATGTTCCAAGGTAGATCAAAGTGTTATTAAGTATTTCTGCTAAAAATTCTCAGTAGCTGCAAGGACTGTAGGAGAGCTCCCAGTTGTCGGTAAAAGGCTCGCTCCCTATTATGTTTGACCTAAAATCATGTGTGAATCAGAATGGCGGGTGTAATGTTACGAATCAGCATGAAATAAGAATGTATTAGATCTACCTGTATACTACCTTACAATACTACAAACAAATATCAAATCTAAGGAATAAATAAAACGTAATTTGAAAATAAAATTTAGAATTTATTTATTAAGCGCCTGGCAAATTGGCAGTAGCAAACAGCCTCGGATCTTTAATTTGTTCGAGGCTAGGCAAAAATTAAAAAATGCCGTCCCCGCCTGTCTATATTTTTACCTTTATCATCATCATTATTTAAGCCATCAGATGCCTAATGATGGACATAGGCCTCGCGGATAGAACGCCACAAGGACCTATCTAGCGCTGCTCTTTCTGTGTTTTCCCTATTTATTTACAAATATACATACATGGACGTGTAGTACATATATTGTTGTTAGGAAAGCACAGAATAGGGTCTGAAATAAAACGAGTTGGATATATTATTGTGTTGTATTTCAAATTGAAATTACAATTTTACTCTTCTAGCTTTTTGTTCTGCAAACAAATCTATGGCCTTGTCATAATTAATTTCATGTGCCGTTCGATTTTCTATCGCTAAGATTGCAAGACTTGACAAACGTTCCTGGCTCATAGATGATGGCAAATAACTTTTAATAAGTTTTAGTTTGCTAAAATAGCAAACAGTTTTAGGGTGATAAAAGCAATTGAAAAATAATTATATAAGAAAAATTTCCAAGAGTTCGACTAGAGCTATCGTGCTTTTAAATAGCAATTCTTAATTGTAACAAATTAATATTTTTTTTGTAGTATTGCAAGGTAGTATACAGGTAGATTTATATAGAAGTGAATCCATTCTTAAACAATTGGTATTTCGTTCAGAAACAGAAATACACCCGCAGACCTGCCGTCAGGTTGTTGGCTCACTTTCTTTTTGTGTTATCTCTGAACTCAAAGAGGTAGAATTGATTTCTTAAGGGTAGATTTAGGTAGATTCAAGGTAGATTTGATACATTCTTATTTCATGCTGATTCGTAACATTACACCCGCCATTTTGATTCACACAAAATCATAACAGACGAAATTTGGCTGTAATGAAACTCTACTTACTGCTTTGAGATTTCGATTTATAACTATGTATGTATCTTTACATTGACGCACGTCCCCTTTTATGGATTAACAGTGAATGGAAATAAAATTTTGAAGTACCTACTATCTTTCGCCCGCGGTTTCGCTCGCGTTAATTTAGAATCTTACAATAAATTCAGGTTGTACTCTGCTTGTAATAATAATAATATAATTCAATAATGATTCGCAAGACACGTGGCGCCATCTATTATCCTAAGAACGTTATTATTGTTTTCCTCGGGCACAGTAATTATTTTCGAGATGAAAGGTAGTCCGATTCTGTACACTTTACAACGTATATGCAAAATTTCAGGATGATCGGTTCAGTGGTTTAGGCGTGAAAAGGTAACAAACAAACAAACTCATTTTCGCCTTTATAATATTAGTTAGGAATAGGATAGGATTAGGATTAGCATCGCGTCGCTCTATAGTAGCGTATAATTACATATATCAATAGAATTAAATTCTTAATCACATCAAATTACATCAAGTAAATAATAATAATAATAATATTCTTCCACATACACACAACACCATCTAGCCCAAACTAAGCAGAGCTTGTACTATGGGTACTATACAATGGATAAACATACATAATATATATATTTTTTTGTAAATACATATATATCATATATAGAAACACCCAGACCAAGACAAACATCCATGTTCATGCACACAAATGTTTCACTTGTGCGGGAATCGAACCTCAGGCGTGGCAGTCGGTAAATAAAGTAAATAAACTAAAACAGCAGCTAATAATAGCCAACATTAACGTGTATTTTTGAGTAAGTACCTAGCTGGTCAATGTGTCATAAACTGTGGTTGGTATATGAAAGAACTGCGTAGTAGTTACGTTAACTGTGGATTAGGCATCAGCAGCTAAGTAACTTTGAACATTAATTGGTCATCATGATCATCATCATCATGTCAGCCAAAAGACGTCCACTGCTGGACATTAATTGGTCTGCCTTGCTATAATTGCGTTATTACGATTTTTATCGCTCACCTAAATATATTCCGCAGGAGAACGGGTTCTAGCACGGCGTCAAGCATCTCCCTGATGTTCTCGAGTATGACGGGGAAACCGAGCTGTATGGCGTTCTCCAACACCCGCACGTAGTTGTTGTCCGTCAACTTGATCACTTTCAGTTGATTGTCGCGTTCCATGTTCTTTATCCATTTGTTGGCTTGATCTGAGTGCAAATAAAACATATTTATATTTAAAATGGATAACGCCCGCAGTAGCAAATGTTTTTTTTTAATTTTTGTTCTTTTCTGCTTACATGTACTTTGTCTTTTTGAGAATCTGTCCTTATGCAAATAAAGGGAGATTATTATTAGCATCCGTGCAGTCACCAAAGGGATCTAGTTCAAAACCAGCGCAAGGCTTCCTTAGTCTTGCATAATTATGCTGAACTAGGTCCCATTTGGCAAAATTTAATTATTTTATATTTAGCTTGTTTATATTATTTCTTTTTTTGTCAAATAAATTAATTTTCTTTCTTTCTTCTTTCAATTACTCCCGCTATCTCTACTATACATGCCTGCTTGACAAAATGAACATCATGGAAATTCAATAACGTGGTTCTGGTACCGCACTATTTAGCTTTCTTATCTGTAAATAAATGTCCTGACCTTGAGGATCAATCATAAGCGCCCATCTCCTAGACTGCTCCACAATGATGGCATTTTCAATGGAGTACTGGTCCACAGGGAGGCCCGCGATGTTCCACGCGCGGATGACCACTGGCTCTCCTAGAGTTGTAGTCAGGGAGAACTGGTTGGAACAGGGTATTTCTGAACAGAAAATAAATCTGGTAAAACAAAATACGCATAACGGTTTTGTAGTAAAAAAATATTCGAATGAGAGGACTCGACCAAGTACCCTCGCGATTTGTATAACGGTGGTAAAAGAGTGATAATAGTGTACCTACTAATCTGATGGTGACAAGCAGCACCGTGGAAAAGAGCCAAGCGTATGCCAACATGCAATATACTTCTTTGAACACAAAGTACGCTTTTTTCTTTTTATTCTTTACTAGCTTTTGCGCGCGGCTCCGCCCGCGTGGTACCTGCATTTATAAAAAGTAGCCTATGTCCTTCCCCAGGTTTTAAACTATATCTGTGCCAAATTCATCTAAATCGGTTGAATGGTTTAGCCGTGAAAAGGTAACAGGCAGACAGACAGACAGATAGACAGACAGAGTTACTTTCGAATTTATAATATTAGTAAGGATTTATTATTTAAAGTAATACGTACGTAACTTCTAAAAGTCCGAGGAGCCTTGGGATAGATCTCAAGACATGTGCGTTGCAGTCCAACGAGCTCTCTCTAAGCTATAGTTTGCTGTATGCTTCGATCAAATATACCAAAGATGCACATTCTCATACAAAAACCGCGTCAATATGTGGCACTGACCAGTACTACTTACTTGTGTCTGCATTTATTATGCAATCCAGGAAATAAACCGGAATAATCATTGAACGCCCACGTAGAAACATTTTGTAATAGTTTAGTTAAAACGCGTCAATGTAAAGCGTCCTAAGTGTGTTACTCGCGATACGCAAGCGTACTAAGTATATGGTACGGTCTCCACCGTAGTAGTGGTGTCGATTCGCTCTCGCTTACGGGCAGCGCACGCAAGAGTGAGTGGGACAGGTGCATAATATAGCGCATACGACTGATTTATGCACAGTTTTGTTGGGGCCGTTTTTCGGGCGACGATTGTGCATCTATGGTATATTTGGTCGATGGTTGTATATTATTCATGCATAAAACTTACCAAGTTCCTGAGCACGTTTGTTCCACACGATGACGATGTCCTTCCTGTAACTGACGGTGTACGGCCCCAGGTACGCGATACAGCCAGCTGACAGAAGCACGTCACCTGGCAGCCACAACTTAATGAATTAGCACTCCAACAGGCTAATATTGCCTTGACACTACGTTTACTATAATAACATTTTGAAAAATGGCAGTAGCCCAGGGATAAGACATTGGACTTGCGATTGAGAGGTCGTGGCCTCGAACCCCACTCATTGCTCTACCGATGTGAATCCACTTCTAACACAAGCATTTAAGCTTAATTGGAGGGATTAACAAGAACATAAATAATATCTAGTAAACTTAAAAAGAAAACTGTAATTAGCCTGCGTAGTAGATTTTGTATATCCAGGGAATATTTTTTTAAATTAAATCAATCTGCCTTCGTGCGCAATCTGGATAAAAACCAAGTATTTTGTCTGTCTGTCTGTTTTGTCCGGCATCACGTAAAAACTACTAATTGAATTCTGATGCGGTTTTGCATTTTCGTAGCTTGAGCAGCAACAAAAAATCTAAAGAACGTTCATCTAATTCCCTTCGTTGAATCAGATACATATATAAAGTGCAGTGCAGTGTGATCAACGTAACTGATGTCACACTTCACAGGCAAACTGTGATGATTTGCGCGGTAGAAGTCCCGGATAAAGTGTCGTATAGGGTAGGAATATTTATGTGCCAGAAACATTTTGGACATGATGGCACACGAAAATTGCAGGACAGCAAATCTCATCGAAGACTTTGAGTCATTCAATTACTTTAGTTGGACTGTTGAAGGTTTTCGCAGGGATGCCATTTTGAGGATAATTGCACAGGTGCAGTGAGTGTGTACCTTTAAACGACAAAAGTATGCATTACCAATAATGTTGGCGAGTAGTTCTTGCAGGTTGAATGCGAGCTCGGTCCATCGCGCTTTCTCGCCGCCGAGACCGCCAATGAGCTTCTCGGCGCGCGCCAGCTTAGTGGAGCAGAGCGCGATCTCGTCCTCCAGACCTTTCTTCTTGCGTGTCATCTCCGCAAACTCGTCGTTTAACGCCTACAAATGTACAATTTGTAGACTTAGTAGATACTGTATCGCGTTATTACAAAGCCCCGATGGCACAGAATTTTACAAAAATATTAAGACAAGAGATGCAAAAACACAGATGTATAAAATAATTACACTAACTAGTGCGCGACTGCAAGCAATCCGATTCTCTCTCTTATATAAATTTTATAATAATACTAATAGATTATTTATTTGTGCGTTTCTGTCACAACCAGACTATTTGCATTTAATATTGATTGAAGAAGGTTATGGGCTACGACACTTAGGCGTAAATTAGCTAAATCTACCAAGCACAGCTAGTGGAAATTAATAGTAAAGAATCTTATTTTAAACGCACATTAACGATATACCTAATTCAAAGATAGCTGTGCTACGCACATTTAAGTATATTATTACAATTCCTAATATAACATGTTATCAAGATTTCTCTGATATTGTGCGATTCAGAAACAAACTGTCTCCAATGTCATTTGTGCTAAGGTTACATACGTTACTGTAGCAAATAGTAGTAAGAGAAAAGTAATGAGTACTCACCTGTAACTTGTCTAACACACCTTGCAACTGCGCTCGCTTGGCGTTGAGTGTGTTCATCTGCGCCTGAAGGTCCCCTTCGGCCTCCGCCAAGGCTGCCTTCTTCGGAGCTACCACCTAGAGCATAGAAAAGTCCTTTAAACGAAACTGCAAGGTTATTAATCTCATGTCATTTCTTTTGACTTTATATTTTGTATACGTCCACTGGAGAAATATTATCTGGTTATCAATGATTCAGACAATACAACATTTAATCTTAGTTCAAACGATCCATCAAAAACACTAGGCATTTATTGGAACATAAACAAAGACACAATTTCATACACAGTACATTCAGAATTTGTATCACAAAAACAAATCACAAAACGCACAATTTTGTCCACTATCGGTCATATTTTCGACCCACTGGGACTCATTAGTCCATGTGTACTCGAAGCTAAACTAATTATGCAACAGATGTGGATAAATAATATCAGCTGGGACGGTGAAATACCGGTTTCAATACAACAGCAATGGGCAAAGTTCTTGGAATCGTTACTTTTTATAAATCATTTATCTATTCCTAGGCGAGCATTCCATGACTCATTGCGCGATAACACTGAACTTCATATTTTTTGCGACGCCTCACAACAGGCGTATGGTGCTTGCGTATACAATATCAGTGTTCAACTGTTAGTTGCCAAGGGACGGGTGGCTCCTTTAAAAACACTTACCATACCGCGACTTGAATTATGTGCCGCGTTTACCGGTGTTAATTTAAGTATTAAAGTTTTAAATTCACTTCGCAATAAAAACAAATGTAAGTGTTATTATTGGAGTGACTCGGTAATTGTTTTATCCTGGATAAATTCACCAACACGCAAATTACAAACATTCGTCAAACACAAAGTTACGGACATTCTCAAACATACTGAACCACAGTCATGGTACTATATACCAACCAAACAAAATCCAGCTGACATAATCACGAAGTGTACCAATGCACAACAGTTACTTCATACACCTTTATGGTTCTCAGGACCTGACTTCTTAAGGAATGATGATAATCACAGCTGGCCTGAACAACCAGGGCATCTCAGCGTATCTGACCTTCCAGAAGTCCGCTCCCAAACACATCTCACGCACAAACATACTATTGATAATAATTCATTTATTTACAAATATTCTAATTTTAACAAACTTACACGCATAGTAGCTTACATACTTCGGTTCATTCATCACTGCAAACATAAACAATCAAACGACATCAATACAAAAAAATGCCAACAGGTGCGCGTAGGTGACGTCATGCCTTTATCTACTAGCGAACTTAACTCAGCTAGATACCAATTAGCGAAGGTAGTACAATTAGATTTCTTTTTTGAAGAATATCAACTATTATTACATAACAAACAATTACCTACTTCACATAAATTAAATTCACTTAATCCTTTTATAGGAGATAATCACCTCATTCGTGTGGGCGGAAGGTTAGCACAATCGCTATACAATTACGATAGAAAATTTCCTATCCTACTGCATCCAGCTCATCACATTACTCAAATCATATTCTCAACATATCACATCACACTTCTACACGCTGGCCCACAACTGTTGTTGTCTCACATACGTCAAGCTTTCTGGCCAAGTTCTGGTCGAAACCTGGCTAGAAAAACTACACAATCATGTGTTACATGCAAACGATTCAAAGGTAAAACTGTAACACCTATCATGGGACAGTTACCTGAACAGAGATTGCACGCAAACTTTGTATTCAGTGACGTAGGTGTTGACTACGCAGGGCCAATTATGATCAACAACCGTAAGGGGCGTGGAAGTATACTTATTAAATCTTACATTTGTATTTTCATCTGTTTTGTAGTTAAAGCTGTGCATTTGGAGTTGGTTACAGATCTGACGACAGAGTCTTACATAGCAGCAATTAACAGGTTTATTTCTCGCAGAGGTAAACCAAATAATATTTATTCAGACAATGGGAAGAATCTGGTAAGTGCTGCGCGTGTGGTCACCAACTTTCTCAAAAATCACAGTGAGTCAATTAACAGTTGCGCTGCAGAACAAGGTGTAACCTTCCACTTCATTCCACCGTATTCACCCCACTTCGGGGGCCTATGGGAAAGCACTGTTAAATCAGTGAAACATCATCTCAAAAGAGTACTTGGGATGGCAAACCTCACATATGAGGAAATGTACACATTGCTAGTCCAAATAGAAGGCATTCTCAATTCAAGGGCTCTCACACCTCTTTCATCCGATCCATCTGATCTCTCAGCTCTCACTCCCTTTCATTTTCTAATTGGTCGTACTCTAACTGTTCTACCTCATCCACAGATGTCTGACTGCGACTCGGCACGGCTGCCGCGTCATCAACGAGTCGAACTTCTACGTCAACATTTTTGGAGACGCTTTAATAAGGAATATATTTCCCAGTTGCACCAAAGGACGCGCTGGCAGCGCTCACGTGGCGCGCTCACAGAGGGCTCATTGGTCATCGTGAAGGACGAGGCGCTACCGGTGGCTCAGTGGCCGTTGGGACGTATCGTGAAGCTGTATCCGGGACATGACGGAGAAGCTCGAGTGGCGGACATCAAAATAAAGACCGGAACAATCAGACTGGCTTTTCATAAAATATGCCCATTGTTGGATGGACCATCGGACTGATCACGAAGCATACTTCATACATCATCATCGTCATCAGCTGGGCTGGCCTTTCCATGGTGGCCCGGGAATATGTTAACGCACACGTTAACACCGAAACAACACACATGCGCCATCAAGAGAGGGGAGCGGGCGGCGTGGTAGCGCAGCGGCTCGACGACGGCTCGCGCGCCCTCCACACTCCTTTGAACACCGCGACCGCAATCGCATCGATTTGTAAATAGTTATAATTGACCATTGTAAATACCTAAATTATAACCTAGTAATACAGTCCGCTACTCTTTTATTCCACCTGGGCTTGTACACACAGGTATACTTTTTATCCCGGAAACAGAAGGATCCGTATAGGATTCATGATTAAACGAAGTTGGAATTGATCGTTTAGAATAGACAAAAGCATTGCAATGAGAAATTAGGAAAGAGTTCCAACATCAGAAACATTTCTTCTAAACCTGCTTAAGGAGCTCTGTGTTCTCGGCTTGTCTGATGCTAAGCAGTTGCCGTAAGCATTCACATGGAATGCTTGCAATACCAGTACTATCATTCGCATATTGTCAACAATAGGACAAAGAGACTAGAGATGGAATAAACGAAAAATAATGGCAATGGTTGGTATGTCAGCATCCGGAACTTTTTATTTTATTTGTAGCTTGACTGTAATACTCTGTAAGTTGTAGGTAGTGCCATAACCGGGCTGCCTCAAGGAATTTCGCTGGGTCCTACATAAAATCGAAAGAAGTACTTAAACTAAAATAGATATTTTATGGTGTAAAAATTAAATTAGGAGAATTACCTTGATGACTCTATCGTAGACGTCCATGGCTCGTACCCAACGACACATACCCTCGCACGCTGAAGACACCTTGGCTATCACAGCTGGATCGAACTCGCGATCCGGTATGTATCTATTGATGAAATATACAATATTTAAAAAATGTGTATAGAATAAGTATAAGGTGTAAAAGGATTCGTGCAGCAATTAAGTTCTGTGTCTCAGTAATTGGGAGATTCTCAGGCATTCTAAGGAGCTTTGGAAACAGGACCTAGACAAAGATTTAAAGATTTATTGCGTTGCATTTATGTGAAGACACTGAAGCTACAAATCACAAGGCATTAACATAATATGGTGAAGATTCTCATCGAAATAACGCTGAACACAGAATTTAAAATTATTTTACTTCTACGTACTTATCCCTGATTTTTTTCATGACAGCCGGCGGTATGTTGTCCTTATCGTAATTCTTTAAACTATCCAGAAACTTCATGTCACCTAGCATCTTTAGCGAAGGTCCCCAGTAGTCCTCAATAGGTTTGCCTGTCAAAGAAGTATATAGTATCTTAATTTTGCCTTATATGTAAATAGACAACTCCACTGCTGGACATAGCCCTTCCCCAAAGAGCGCCATAGTGCCCTGTCTTCAGCTTGCCGCATCCAGCATCTGCCTGCAGTCTTTCGCAGATCATCATTCCACCTGGTCGGAGGGCGTCCACAAACATGAAACACCCTAAATATTTAACAGCTAAAAGACCTGTAATGCGTACCAAGGATATATATAATATGTATCTCAATAAATAAAACACTGACAACAAATTAAACGGCGATGAAATAGTCACTAGGTATGATAATTACAATTTATACAGTTATCATTACAGTCACGGATTTAGTTTGTAGTGAAATCGAACTACTTTGGATGTACTTGGGAAACTAAATCCGTGACCTTGCACTCATCGGTAGCCGCGCTTACAAATCAGTCCGTCTACCTAGCTAATCGGAATGCCCTTAATTCTGTAAAAACAACTCACCGTTAGGATCCATCTTTCTGTCACCCTTGATGCCCTTCATCACACATACAGCTTCCATCACCAGCTTTACGCCAGCCGGTGGATTCTTCATACTCTTAACGAGGGTAATGTCTGCTGGCTTCAGGGTGTTGAGGGCGTTCAGGGCAGCCTCCAGGGCTGGCACTGCTTCCGCCAAATCGGACTCGCAGTCGTCTTTGATGGCTTGAGCGGCTGCTGCCGCTTCGTTGGCCAAAGCCTCGTCTGCTCCTACTATCTGTAAAATGAAAATAGTGAGCATAAAAATAAAAGAAAAGCTAGCACCAATTGAGTGGCAGTAGCACACTGGCGCACCGGTGGTCAGGCACAATAGGTTTTAATTTTATCTGGAATTATAACAATTGACAGGTTAATACTATATTGTCTTAGAAAAGCAATAGTTTGGTTTTAAAGCTATTTGTTAGACTTGCAAAGTCAATTTAATATTCAGCGCCATAATTGGGTACATCATTTGTGCAAAGAATTTATTAAGCAGAATTATTATTACCCTACCCTAATATTATTACATTCATTTTGTACTTACCTCTTTCTGTTTCTCCACAACGACAGTATCCTGCTCGATTTTTATCATGAGTTTTTCAGTCTTGTCTGATGTCTCAACCAATTGCGGCTGCAGGTCTTGTAACTGTTGCTGCATAACGGCCACCTGACCCGCTGCAAAGTCCAGCTGTTCCAGGCCCGTCTCATACCTATACAAATGAAACAAATTAAGAGTATATGGAAATGCATGAACATTGTTAATTACGATTTACATTTTCTATTTTGTATTAAGACGAGTGGACATAGGACTTCAAATCGGCTTTTTTCTAGTTTCAAATTACTAGTATTCTTGATAACCCCTCCAGCTAAGCTAGAATGCTTGTGTTAGGAGTGGATTCACGTCGGTAGTGCAATGGATGGGATTCGAACCCGCGACCTCTCGATCGCAAGTCCAATGCCATAATCATTGGTACTAAATTGGTGTTTAACAGAAGAGTCTCTTCAGCCGCTGAGGTTGTCATTACCAGCTGGTATTGCAGTGATATGTATAGGCATGTGTCACTGGCTAAGGATTCAGACATGGGTGAATCCTGGGCAGGCGAATGGCTTTTCAACCGCTTGACGGTATCGCAGATATCTGGAACCGTATCTAGTTTATGTAGAACGTCAGGATAATGTAAACAAGTTTTAATAAATGCATGTCGAGCAGCGATAGCTCTGTGGGAGACCAACAGACTGCAATGCAGAGGGTCTCGAAGTCGAACCCACGTCGCGCACCTCTGACTTTCGGAAGTTATATGACTTTTCGAAATTATGTGTGTATTGATTGACAATTATCGCCTGCGCCGTGCCCCGGAGAGCACGTTAAGCCGTTGGTCCCGGCTGCCATGAACAGCTATGGCAGTTGTTATTGGGAGAGTGTCGATACAAAAGATCCCACTGCGTCGAAGTGTCGCCGGTCTGCACTGACTGGCCCCCACAGAAGATAAGATAAAATAGGAAGATAATTGGAATGGTTCCCGTACCACACCTTAACACATGGAGGCACAATCAAAATATGATCTTATAGAAAGTTTATTTTTCATTTATTAACTTCCTATCAATGTCAAGAACTCTAACCCATTATACATTACTATAACGACACAGCTTAGTTTGGTCAACTACTTACATCTACTTGGTGTAGTTTCCTTGGTGACATTTTTAGAGAAGTGGAATACTTGTATGTTTTATTCCCGTTGCCTGATCCATACCATAAATAAGGCTTTTGTATGTATAGGAATCCTATATACATACACAAGCCTCATTGAATAAGATATGATAAGATAATAAATACATGCATGGCGTATTGATTTAAGTGGTTGTCTTATAATTGCCATAGCGTGGAGTGTTGTGGGTTAGATACACTGGATAAACAATTGTGGAATTTACACATAGTTTTTTTTATTTATTTTTTATTTTGCTCGTCATAATGATCACACTCCGCCTGATAGTAAGCAGTCGTGTGGTCTAAGATCAGCGGCCTCTACACCATCCTCATAGCAGCCGAGGCGATGTTGAGGTCTCTATTTTGACGGCCAGATAAGGTGCTTGTTGCGAGTTTGGGCGTTCTTTGTGTCAGTTGTTTGAATATCTGTATAGATCCCCTCGACGCCTAAGTCCTTGGACCCTTGGGCATGATACCTGTATTATACCTAGTGCAGGCGATATCTTATAAAAATATTTACACGTAGATTTATGTCAGATGTAACACCATAGTAACGTTACCTGATCCTTGCTCTGGTGATCTGGTTAACCTTCAAAGCATACAAGTTCTGGAACGCCTTGATCAGCTCCAAGTAACTGGTCGGAGTTACGTACACCATTCGTTGTTGTTCTACATAGAATCTGGAACGTGTATAATATTTTTCTGTCAACATAAAATCTACACTAATATTATACAGATAATAGGTCTGTATTGAAGACAGGGCGCTATAGCGCTCTTTGGGTGAGGGCTATGTCCAGCAGTGGACTATTCTAGCCTGATGATGATGATGATGATGATGAGGTCTGTATTTTTATTTGTAACTAGCTGACCCGCGCAACTTCGTCTGCGTCATTTTTCATTGATGCTCCGGTCCTATTGGTCGTAGCGTGATGTTATTTAACTTATAGCCTTTCTCGATAAATGGCCTAACTAACACTAAAATAATTTTTCAATTGGAACCAGTAGCTCCTGAGATGAGCCGCTCAACCAAACCCACCGAACAGTTCTGATCGCCTAGTTGTTCCACGTCGATAGTATTTGCATTTGCAGCTGAAGAAAATCGTTAGGTTTATAGTTCGATATACGGGTTGGTCAACGAGGTATTGGATTTTCAGCATGTGCGTGAGTTATGAAAACGCCTAGGATCTAAAAGTTTGCGGTTAACAACAATAAGCTCGTCTCCTATTACGTGGGGTCAAAACATAGTTAACAAATTGATCTTACAAAAATAAAAAAATAATGAGTCTATGTGTGTATTGGTTAGCCTCGGTGACACGTATATACGTACATATCACTGAGCTCAACGACGGTAGTGTGGAACAGCTGACACATCTCCACGCAGGCTCTCGCCAGATCCTCACCGACGTTCTCCATCTGCGCTATGAACATTTCGGCCACTCGCTTCAGCGCCTCTGCGGGCCATGCTGTGAACCTACAACAAAAAAATTAACCATTTTTATTTGCCCGAGAAATACATTTGCTTATATGTATCTTATAGATTGCTTCGCCCCGTGTGAATAGCACCAGGACGCACACAAATAAAACTGTGTGCAACATTGTATCTGTATTTGTACAACAGTTTGTCGTTGTCGGCCTCGATGGCGTAGTTGTTAGTGTAACCGACTGCCACGCCTGAGGTCGCGGGTTCGATTCCCGCACAAGGCAAATATTTGTGTGCATGAACATGGATGTTTGTCTTGGTCTGGGTGTTTCTATGTATAATATGTATGTATTTACAAAAAAAATTGTATATAATTGTTGTGTATGTTTATCCATTGTCTAGTACCCATAGTACAAGCTCTGCTTAGTTTGGGCCAGATGGTGTTGTATGTATGTGATAGAATATTATTATATTATTATTAGTTTACGCGTGTTTCAGTAGTAAACATTCACATAAACATTTATAATATTAGTAAGTAGCATAACTTGATATTTCGTGGCTGTTATGAACAGTCCCCCTGCTGAACACGGGCTTCCTAATATAAGAAAACTTAAGAGTGCGGGCTGGCTGACTGTTCACATCATCGACAACATTATCTATATATTAGTACGTGAAGCAAAAACTTTGCACCCCTTTTTACGAAAATTGCGCGGAATTTAAATTTGGCACAGTTTAAGTTTATATGGAGAAGGAGGGACGAATCCTAATATTTTTATAAAATATGCATTAGAAATACATTAAATTAATAAAAAAAACTCTACATTCACACAACCATGCATTTGAAACGCGCAGTCGAATCGCGTTCGTAGTATTTCGGCATTGTTCGTCTGACATCGTACAATTCTTTGTAACTATGGTTACTTATACCTTATTTATATGTAATAAAGAAAAACAGAAAACAAAATAGCAAGCTTAGGAATTTTAGTCGAATTTTGATTACTAGGCAGACCCCTAGTTATAAAGAATTCTATGTACATAACTTAAGAACGTTACAAATACCTACCTGCCGTGAATAAAATTCTAAACCGTAGTCTTGCGTAGCTCTCAGCACTAAACTATTGAACGCTTTTTTATTTACGGGTATCTAAACTGTGGATAGACCGCATTTTTAACGTTAGAATTAGTTACAGTGTTTTTGCAGCAAGAGAGCATCATTTCTTGAAAAATAGTTCACATGACGGTATTTGCCAGTTCGATTACGTTGTTTACGTAGAATAGGCTCGATATGCCTTCACTTTGATGAGAAAATAATTATCCTACGTGTAACTATCTTCTGTTTTATAATCTCCAAGGCGAAATACACGTCATGCCATCACTCTTTTGTAACCTTACCAGACAAAGATAGCATGCGATTAATTTAATAACTTTTTAACTGCACGGTTGGTGTAATGGTTCAAATGGTCGCTTCGCCACTGCCACTGCGCCGAGGGTTGTGGGTTCGAATCCCACACGGAACAAAAAATTGTGTGATACACAAATGGTAGTTCCGACTCTGGATCTTTTCTTTGTCTGTTGTTTGAATGTTTGTAAAGTCTCCCTCAATACAATAGTTATACTTAGTGCGGGAGATGTCTTTAATACAGTAGTTATACTTAGTGCGGGAGATGTCTTTAATACAGTAGTTATACTTAGTGCGGGAGATGTCTTTAATACAGTAGTTATACTTAGTGCGGGAGATGTCTTTAATACAGTAGTTATACTTAGTGCGGGAGATGTCTTTAATACAGTAGTTATACTTAGTGCGGGAGATGTCTTTAATACAGTAGTTATACTTAGTGCGGGAGATGTCTTTAATACAGTAGTTATACTTAGTGCGGGAGATGTCTTTAATACAGTAGTTATACTTAGTGCGGGAGATGTCTTTAATACAGTAGTTATACTTAGTGCGGGAGATGTCTTTAATACAGTAGTTATACTTAGTGCGGGAGATGTCTTTAATACAGTAGTTATACTTAGTGCGGGAGATGTCTTTAATACAGTAGTTATACTTAGTGCGGGAGATGTCTTTAATACAGTAGTTATACTTAGTGCGGGAGATGTCTTTAATACAGTAGTTATACTTAGTGCGGGAGATGTCTTTAATACAGTAGTTATACTTAGTGCGGGAGATGTCTTTAATACAGTAGTTATACTTAGTGCGGGAGATGTCTTTAATACAGTAGTTATACTTAGTGCGGGAGATGTCTTTAATACAGTAGTTATACTTAGTGCGGGAGATGTCTTAAAAAAAACGATCAATATAAAACAGATCATTATTTTTTTCTAAACTTACCAATCAATAGTGGCGCAGTTGATGAGTGAAGGGAACATTCTCAGACGGTTTCTAAAGGAGTCTCCTATAGGGGACATCGCCATCACGATGCGCAGATTGGCCTTGATTCTCTCTATGTAGAACCCGAACATTGCCAGTGGAGTCGTCTCGATTTTTTTGCCCTAAATACAAGCAACAAAGATATAAATGGATTAATCGATTTGGTGTATAGGCGTGACTTCGAGACCAGTGGTTTTCACAACAATAAATCTGGTGGTGGTGTGCTGATGGCCGTGTCAAAGCGCTTGGTCTCTTCTCGACTTACTATTTATGACAGTAAATGTGAAGATGTATATTTTTTTATACAACGAAGGTGTCACCACCTGATCCACGGCCCACCTGATGGTAAGTGGTCACCGTAGCCTATGGACGCCTGCTATACTAGAGGCATCACTTGCCCGTTGCCAACCCTTTAGGAAAAAAAGGAAGTGGGAAGGAGAAGGAGCGGGAAGGGGGAAAGAGGGTGATTGGGCCTCCGGCACTCTCACTCACCAACCGAAACACAACAGTAGGAACACTGCTATTTCACGTCGATATTCTGTGAGAGGGTAGTACTTCCCCGGTCGAGCCGGCCCATTTATGCTGAAATCAGCGGGCTCTACTACTCTCTGTATGGCTTGATATATGTATAAACAATTGGCCAGTTAAACTCTTCTGCTATCTGCATTATGTATCTGCTTGGTATACATTCCTCCACCCGTTCAAAAACATATATTGGACCAATTTCTATTTCATGGTAATTATGCTTTAGAAAACTCCAATGCTGCGTTAATATTGAGTGACTTTAACTTGAGCAGTATTGACTGAAGTGGCCCATCAGGCTCACCACTCGTCGCTTCCGTAAATAAAACCGGTATTCATGAACAAAAGCTTTTAGCTTCAGCTCAGGGTGGCTGCAGGTCATCTTGCGCCCTCCGCCACCCGGTTCTGCGTTTGGCGAGAGGGTTTAAGCGCTTCCTCTCACGCTCCGCCGGACCATGGACAAGACCACGGCCGGGACCTAAAGAGCAGCCATTGCGATTACCGCGACCAACTCGCGGTGCTGCGAAGCCTAGGCGGGGCAATCCGCCAACGTGTGCAGTGCCGTGTCTACAACAACGTCGCGGCAGTCGCCGCAGTGCTGACAACCGGGCGTCTCTTGCCGGCCTATCCGACACAGGAACTGACCAAAGCAACTGTGGCCAGTCATTACCTGCGTCAGCCGAAAGGAGCGGGCGCCATGCCGTCTCTCCAGCCACTCCTCAAAAACGGGTTACCGCCATGATCGTAGCGTGCCCGACTATTATTTAACTAACAAGAAAAAGCCAGCATGCTATTATATTTCGTTAATGTCAAAATTACTATCCGATATAAAATAAAACATCTTTGTAGAGATGCGACTTTTTTTATTTTATTTTATTTAGGAGCATTTATACAATAATGTGCATATAAGTCCCATTGTGTTCTTTCCAATATACAGGTGAACGGGCTGAATATTTAGAAATAAGCTAAGCTACGAATACGGATGGATGGCCACAAGACTACAACGCTCACCAATTCTCTGATGGCAGCCTGCATCTTGTCCAGGACCTCAACCTTCTCTTCCATGCCGTAGAGGTTGGGGATGTCGCCTGTATTCAGCAGCATATTGATGTCTTCCACCATACCCTCGTACATTATCTATAACCAATGTGTCGTAGCAGAACGTAATTTACTAGATTTTCGCGGCTTTGCTCATGGAGGTTATGTATTTTTTTTAACCCTCGGGATAGAACTTTTCTTGGATGAAAGATGTCCTTCTCTACGCCTGACAACGTGTATGCGAAATTTCATAATGAATGGTCGAGTAGTTAAGGCGTGAAAGCGTAATAAACAAACAAACAAACTCACTGTCGCATTTATAATATTAGTTAGGATTACATAGGCCCTAGGTAACATTTTAAATAGTTACAGTTAGAATCCAATTTTTAACTCGGACTGCAATGTAGTCTCGTGTTTTTTTAATTCTGTGTATACGTAAATGGATACTGCTATTCTATTTGCAGCTTGCAAAACAAAAAAAAAAAAAAAATTCGTAAAATAAACAATATTGTAAACTTGAATTTTATTCGTAAAAAGAGCAGTTATTAGTTTTTTGACAGTTGAACTTCTAGGTTCTACACCCTTGCTTTAAATGAGGCAAAAGGTAAATGTAAATGTAAATTTATTTTAATAAGTGTAACTTTGACGTTCATAGGTGTTACTTTGAGTGTTCTTCATGTACGATATTTGAATGTTTGTTAAGTCCCCCGCGACACAGGGATTATTCCTAGTGCGGCACTAGAATAATCCCTGTTTCCTACACTGTTTTTTTTTAAACAGAAACTTGTAACCTAATAAATAAATATATTTTTGACTTCGATTTGTTCTCTTTGTTCTGGTAGCAAAACTTGGCATAAACACAACAATAAAACGATATCTAGGACGGGCATAATATTAACGAACTCGTGACATCTTGTCCAATAAAAGGGTTTTTGCAACTACATATGTATATGTATATAACTTAACAGCAAATTAGAATAAAATCAGAATATCAACGACATTGGTCACCGTATTAGTAAATAATAATAATATAATAATACCAGTCTTGTGTGAATCATGTGTAAGCCAAAAGGGCTCTAAAGAGGAACAAATGATAATACCAGCCCTGTATTAAACTGTCCCACTGCTGCAGACGGACTTTTTCTTAGCGTGGAAAGGGTTCAGCCATAGTCCACCACGCTGGCCCAGTGCGGGCTAACAAACTTCACATATCTTCGAGAATATTATGAGGAACGGTATATACTTTTGTTTTGCGGCTTTTAGTATATCGTGATAAAGTCTGGTACCTGATTATCAGCGAACAGGAACACCAGAGGCTTCCCGATGATGCCAGCCTTCATCAACAGTTTTCTGATGTCATCGCGCCACTCGTTCTGACCGTAGACTCGAGATATTTCAATCTGAAACCATACAACGTTCATTTGTTTCCTGATTGACTCCTTTAGCGTCAAAATCTAACAGAAGGCTCGCTGCGTAACAGCTTAGAAACCAAATTTGCAGCTGGAACAATGTTGCAAGTAGTTTTTATGCGTTACTCTTCGAAGTATCTGGTATTAGGGATTCAGTTAAACTTACCTGGCAGACATTCATCTCCAAAATGCTCGCTGCCAGTTTCACAGCGCTGCTTCTGCCACTGCCGCCCACACCGACCAACAGTAAGTTACCTGGATAATGGATATTTTAGTTTTACTAACCACCCTTAGGAAGATAATTGTGAAGCAGCGATAGCTCAGAGGGTCTCGGGTTCGAACCCACGTCGCGCACCTTTGGCTTTCGGAAGTTATATGACTTTTCGAAATTATGTGCGTATTGATTGACAATTATCGCCTGCTCCGTGCTTCGGAAGGCACGTTAAGCCGTTGGTACCGGCTGCCATGAAAATCTATGGCAGTCGTTATTGGGAGAGTGTTGACACAAAAGATCCCACTGGGTCGAAGTGTCGCCGGTCTGCACTGACTGGCCCCCACAGAAGATAAGATAAAATAGGAAGATAATTGGAATGGTTCCCGTACCACACCTTAACACATAGAGGCACAATCAAAATATGATCTTATAGAAAGTTTATTTTTCATTTATTAACTTCCTATCAATGTCAAGAACTCTAACCCATTATACATTACTATAACGACACAGCTTAGTTTGGTCAACTACTTACATCTACTTGGTGTAGTTTCCTTGGTGACATTTTTAGAGAAGTGGAATACTTGTATGTTTTATTCCCGTTGCCTGATCCATACCATAAATAAGGCTTTTGTATGTATAGGAATCCTATATACATAAACAAGCCTCATTGAACTCACCATTATCTTGCAGCAGTACGCGGCAGCACCTGGAGATGTGATCGAGCGCGTATCTGAACATCACCAGCGCCATCGGTGACGACGACACCACGTTATATTCCTCCAGGTAGTACGCCATCTTCACCGCCATATCGTCAAGACTTAACACCTGTCCGACATTATATATGACTAGTAAAGAATTTATGGTAATAATTATAATATTTTATTCGTCGGCCTCAACGGCGTAGTGCTTAGTGTAACCGACTGCCACGCCTGAGGTCGCGGGTTCGATTCCCGCACAAGTCAAACATCTGTGTGCTTGAACATGGGTGTTTGTCTTAGTCTGGGTATTCCTATGTATTCTATGTATATATTTACAAAAAGAAGTGTATAATATGTATGTTTATCCATTGTCTAGTACCCATAGTACAAGCTTTGCTTAGTTAGGGCTAGATGGTGTTGTGTGTATGTGATAGAATATTATATTATAATAATAACCACCTAAAGACCTATACTGCACGGATGCCGTAGTAGTTAAAGCGGTCGCCTCGCCGCTGCCTTTGCGCCGAGTGTTGTGGCTTCAAATTCCATCCGGGACAAAACTGTGTGTGATCCAGAAATGGTTGTTCCGAGTCTGGGTGTACTTTGTGTCCGTTGTTCAAATGTTTGTAAAGTCTTCCGCGATACAGGAACGGTTGCTGTCCGCGGGCATTGCCTTTTTTAAATAAAAATATACACAAAATCTCTTTCTATCTCTTTTCGCCATCGTCCTACGCGACAGCATTTTCACTCCCATCATTCAGATGGTTGGCAGTCCACAACTGTGCGTTTCTCCAGGAATTTTCTGCCTCGCACAACACAACTGTGGAATGAGCTGTCGCCTACGGTATTTCCGGATCAATACGACCTTCAACACTTCAAGAAAAGAGCGTACTCCTTTTTAAAAGGCCGGTAACGCACTTGTAACTCCTCTGGTGTTGCAGGTGTCCATGGGTGGCGGTAATCGCTTACCATCAGGCGAACCGTCTGCTCGTTTGCCCCATAATCCATAAAAAAAAACATTGACACAATTTCAGGCAGTCTTTGGGGACTGCCGATAGACGTGAAAACTTTAATCCTTGATCATAAACACTTCTTTATAAACCAAAAATAATTCAATAATGGCAAGCGTTCGGTGACGATGACGCGACTTCCATGATTTTTGTTCACCCAAGAAGTGCTCAACGCGACTAAAGAAGTTTTTACTTAAAAAAACTCTATGTAACTCTAACTACTAAGTCCGGGCTGCTATTGAGATGTTTAATAGCAAAACCCAATAACTATTGTGATGTTATGTGAAAATTTTGGTCCGACCCGGGATTCGAACCCGAGATCTCAGTAATGTATACAAATCCTGACAAGGTGCTTTTACAGCCAAAATACATTGGATATATAATACACTCGCCCAATATATACTTAATACACTCGCGAAGACTGAGATTTGCACTTTCATTTACAGTGAAACTCACTTGACGAATATTGTAAAATAAAACTGCTAATACTTGTCTATTAGAAGAAAGTTTTGATCCCGTTATTTGAAGTTTTGCGTCACCTATTAAAACTATATCCTTTTTAGAACTGCGTAATTTCACTGACATGTTAACCGAACAAAAACAATGTGTTTACTGTAAATGAAAGACAAATTATAACAAGCACATCGATCGTTCGAGCGCGTCGGCCGTAGTGAGCAAGTATTTACAAGTTCTGATGTAAGTCGCCACGGGATGTCGTGATCCTACCTACACCAAATTTGGTTTACAATTGTTTCAACATCATTCATGGAATGCTATTTTTAATATTAGAATGTAGGTAGGAATGCTGTGAGACTCTCAAGACTAGGCGACACGAAGTCGAAGCATCCTTGCAATAACCATTTATCTGCAGACGAGCCGAATGCGCGTCACTTTGATACGTCAACATCCCTATTGCTAAAAAAGCAGAGTGAATTCGACTTCTCAAGTTATAATAGCCGTTACTACGCACATTTAACTATTTCCTGGGTTCAGACCCAACTATTAACCTGTTTGTGGATGTGTAATGGGTCTGGGCTCTCTTTGTGTCTCTTGGAAAATTCACCCGCGCTACAGTAATCATTACAAAACTTACCTGATCATAGATCTTGGGGTCAGCATCAGGCTCCATGTAGTTGCCAAAGAATATATTGGTGGCATGTTCATTGCTGCACTTGTCTCCCTCGGGGATGTACCCCAGCTCTGTCATGACTATGTCGAAGTGTACTCGGAAGTGTTGGTACACCGCTTTGCTCACCAAGTTAAATAGTCGCAACCTGTGAGATATTATGTTTTCTTACGGGTACGTATTACAATACCGAAATTTAAAAGACCGTATTTTAAAATACCTATGGAAGAATTCCCGAAAAATTAAACGCCAAATGATTACTCGGCCGAAAGTTTTAAATCCCGAAAGTCCATTTGCCCGAAAGGTTAAAATCCCGAAGATCCATATCCCGAAGTTTAAAATCCCAAAGATTCTGACTCGGAAGCGGTAGGTTGTGTTAGGTTCTCTTTTGTAAACCCACCCAGAAACAGGAGCCCCGCGAAGCAAAACTCCCATTAGTTCTACCATAGAACTGAGGAATAAAATTTAGGTATATTTTTAGTAATAACGTGCTACTTTTTTCCCTAATTATACGTATGTTATCATTTCATCCATTCCGGGTTTCATCCTTTCGGGCATTTGGACATCGTATTTTATGTTTCGATATAACGGCTATCGGCATTTAAAACTTTCGGTCATAGTTATTATGAAATTTCGGTATTGTAATACGCAACCTTTTTTACTTAAGTCTTATGATAAAATTATTGGAAAAAGAGGAACTCGCCACGCACAACAAAGTATACGACACACATATTTTGTGTTCGAACCGGGATACTGCAAGTTGAGTACGCCCGAGTCCCATGATGCGGCTGTCCCTATCCAGAGGAGTTTGGTATTGTCAGCCTTTTTCTGCTGCAATAGTTGTGGTGGGCAATCCGAAGGTACGTGGCGTGATCCTCTCTTCCCAATAATTTTATTACAATGGATTTCCGCCAAGTAACGCCTAATTACATACATACATACATACATTTTTAAGTTTATCGCAAACAGACAGACAGACGCGGCGTAGAGATGTCGTGACTAGATTTTGCTTGCGTCTTTACTCGTGTTAATGTATGTATATTCTATCAATAAACTCCCTCGAGAACGTTACTTTTCTCTGGATAAAAGGTGCCTTATGTCCTTTACTGTGAATTTCATGATGATCGGTTGAATATTCCTGATGTGAACGCCAAAACAAACATTCACATTTATAATATTAGTCAGGATATTTTTTGTATATTTTATTTGGTGTACATAATATTTTAACTTAATTTATGATGTATGTGATATCAGCATTTTGTCTAAATCCATATTTCATTTTCTACTGACTGCACTATTCTAAACTTGTACGCTGAGATCTCCGCGCCTTTAACTGCGAAAGCTCAGGAACTTATATTACGACGCCGCGTATTCTGTAAATGTATCGTGTATTTCTTGTTGGAGATGCTATATATAAATAAATAAATATGTTTATCCAATAATGGCTATCGCGCTTGAATTCACCGCTAGGGGTGCTAGTAGATAGTAAGGTTTCTAGCCGTCATACTATTAAGAGTAGTAGAGCCTCGCTGATTTCAGCATGAATGGGCCGGCTCGACCGGGGAAGGACTACCCTCTCACAGAATATCGACGTGAAATAGCAGTATTCCTACTGTTATGTTTCGTTCGGTGAGTGAGAGTACCGGAGGCCCAATCACCCCCTTTCCCCCATCCCACTCCTTCTCCTTCCCACTTCCTTTCCTAAAGGATCGGCAACGCGCAAGTGATGCATCTGGTGTCGCAAGCGTCCGTAGGCTACGGTGACCACTTACCATCAGGTGGGCCGTATGCTTGTTTGCCACCTTAGGTGTATAAAAAAAAAACTATATTATTGACAGGACCTCGTCACCCGCAGTTATCGTTTCTGCACTGGGCTGTGCTGGGTGGGTCGCTGATGTAGTTCTAGTTCCAGCGACCCACCTACCTTACAAAGCAGCGAGGTGGCACACGATGGTGATTTTAGTCGGTAGGCCCGAAGTTTCAGTAAAGCCCGACATAGCCCTCTCGCCTCCCCTTGTGGCGAGATGGTATGCATAAGGAGAATTTTCCAACGTTAAAAAAGAAGAAAAAGTATTGACAGGACCTTACTCGCTAATGGCGCCGACTGGTGACCACAAAAACGATAACTCCCATTAAATAATGAGGCATGTTGCCAGTAGAGCTCACCTATCATTATCATCAGTCAGTCTATCGTAGAAGATCCTATAAGTCTCGTGCACCCACAATATCACCAATTTGTTAATGTCCTTCATGTGGGTCGCCGGCACCAACAGTATGCCCTTGATGACGTTGGCGAAGTCCCGCAAGTTGAACAAATAGTGGCATTTGCTCGGAGTGGGGAGAAATTGACTCGTTACCGTTCTGTACACTTCCAACGTGGCACCAACCACGCCCTAGAATTAAATTATTATAATAATAATGTAATATCAGCCCTGTATTAAACTGTCCCACTGCTGGGCACGGGCCTCTTCTCACTGTGAGAAGGATTAGGCCATAGTCCACCAAGCTGGCCCAGTGTGGATTAGCAGATTTCACATATCTTCGAGAACATTATGGAGAACTCTCAGACATGCATGCAAGTTTCCTCATGATGTTTTTCTTTATCGTTAAAGCAATAATTAAGACATTAATACGCACATAACTTCGAAAAGTCAGAGGTACAAGCCTTAGGATTGAATTCGAGTCATCTGCGTAGCAGTCCAACGGTCTCACAGTAGCCTAATATATTTGTGTTAACCCCTTAAAGGACCAGGTATTCCACTATCGTATTAGAAAATTCCCGTTGAAGAGAAACAAATATATAATTAAAAATATTTATTGAGACCAAAATATATGAATACAAATATTAAAATCCCACCAAACTCCAAAGCCAAGCCCCGGCAAGCGTTTAATGGTTCGATCCCCGCTCGGGACAAAAATGTGTGTGATACACAAATAGTAGTTCCGGATCTAGGCGTTCCTAGCGTCCATTGATAATGATGATGACCGTTTGTTAAGATCTTCGTAACATAGAATGATAAAATCGATCTACCGTCAGGTGGGCAACTACCTCTCCTTCACGAATGGCAAAATAATAAATACAATACCCACTTTAGCCTGTCTCTGCAACGCCTCGGGGAAGCCTTTACTCAAGTGCCAGTCCATGATAGTGACGAAGATCTTGTTCAGCGTGTTATCCTCGAACGAGTCCAAGGTGATCAGAATCATGTGTCTCGTCAACCGAGCTGTGATCAGATTCGAGCCACCGCCAGGGGGTAACATGGCTGATACGAATAACTGGGAAACAATGTTGGAAATTAATTAATAAACTATCAATTGGTGGAATGACAAGACATAATTGGCTTACCGGCGCGTCGCGGTAAAAAAATAAAGAAAAAAATCACTTCACATACGCGTACGAGTTCTTTTATGTTAACACGATTGAAACGTTTACCGCGTTAGGCTCTCTAATTGGTTAAGAACTTGGAGCGGGCCAATCTGAGCGCCGAACGTCATAAAAGTGTCGATCGCGTTAAGGTAAACTCGCCACTCTCACGTCACTAGACGCTCAAGTGTCGTTGAGATTAACTGTAATACCTTTGCGTATTAAGACAATTAATGGTGAATACTTACCACATCGACCACTTCTTGCCGCACCATATCCTTCAGGTCATACCAGTGCCCATGATCTATCCACTGTCTCAGCAGTTCCAGTGGAGGTTGAGCGCCATACTGTTCCTTCTGAGGCATGCTCATGTCATCCACGAAGAGCACACACTAGGTTTCCAACAGATTTGATTTGTTACTTATGACATAGGTTAGTTAGGTACCTACAAATGACCAGCTCGATAAAAAGAGCAGGAACTGACACACTCAAACATAGACACTTTTTTTTTATGAGATAGGCGGCAAACGAGCAGACGGATCGCCTGATGGTAAGTGATTACCGCCGCCCATGGGCACCTGCAACACCAATGGAGTCACAAATGCATTGCCGGCCTTTTTAAAAAGGAGTACGCTCTTTTCTTGAAGGTTTGTAGGTCGTATTGGTCCAGAAATACCGCAGGCGACAGTTCATTCCACAGTTTAGTCGTGTGAGGCAGAAAATTTCTGGAAAAACGTACAGTTGTGGACTGCCAACCATCTAAATGATGGGGATGGAAATTCTGTTGCATAGGACGATAGCGAAAAGAGGCGGTAGGGATCAGTCCCAACAATTTCTCGGAGCACATCCCATAGTAAAAGCGATAGAAGATGCATAGCGAGGCCACATCTCTACGCAGCGCCAAGGGTCTAGCCGATTTGAAACAACCTGGCAGTCAACGATTCGAGTCGCTCTCGGTTGAATGCGATCCAGAGGGAGAAGCTGGTACTGGCCCCTGCCCAAAGATGAGAAGAGTATTCCATGTGAGGCCGAACCTGCGCCTTGTAAAGTAGTAGGCGGTGGGCCGGCGTGAAACACTGTCTCGATCTATTGAGCACGCCAAGCTTTTCCGAAGCTAATTTTACCTCTAAATGGCCGTGGAACTGGACTTCACTCGATATTTCGACACCAAGTATTGCAATATTGGCTGAGGCAGTTATGGGGATGTGCTCAGAACGAGGAGATACGACCAACGGCAGTTTTTTAGCGGTGAACGCGCATCTTTGTGGGGTTAAATCGGACCAAATTAATGAAGTAGTTATGTATAGGGAGTGTTTTAATAATCTAATGATTAAGTTCCAAGAGGTCGCGAACCCATTTAATAAGCATTTTAGCCGTAATACTTATTGAATCTAGACGTTCTGCCGAATCTACCTATTCTAACTATAATTATAAAAAGACGTGTACAAAGCTAGTAACATTTCTTGTTGAACACCCAGAATCGCCTAAACTACTTCTAGATCATACAACTTTAGTCCCGTGTGTGGTGCAAACCCACATCACTGCACGCATTGGTAGTGATAAGGTAACTGGTTAAACCACTGCACATTCGCATAGCTTAATTGTGTATAAATTCGATAGTATATACGTGTGCAATTGTATTGAGACACATGGTCGCATAGGTGACGCATGTGACGCTCTAATTATCACGAAATAAATTCCTAGTTTTCAGGTCCATCGAAACAAAAGTTGGTGTGATCCATAAATAATTTAATTGTGGCGACTGTCTGACCTATGGCCCGTGACACGTGGTAATTAAAATTAAATTTGAATAGCAAGTTATAATTAACCGTACATCAAATATTTGTTTAAACAAACCTTTTTTCCCATAGAAGGTCCAAATACACCTTTACGTCTTCTGTCTACCTTCGACATGATGATATCTTGGGTCTGAAACAAAGTTATGTATTATTGTTTATATAATATAAACATAATATGCCTTCATTAAGCAGAAGTATATACGTCCATAATGTATGGACCAGGAATAGTTAGAAGTGACTCATTGCCATGTGGCATAATTATGTGCTTTTATTTATATCGAAAAACAGTTTGAATGATCTGGGAATAGATGCCAACTATTTCCAGGTCATTCAAAGTGTTTTTGGATTTTCTGTTAGAAAGCAAAGCAAAACCTATTCTACACGGTCGCGTCAACCGCCGAACTCAACGAAAGTCACTTCGAACTTGGTTGAGTTGAAGCCAAAATTGATCGTGTGGTCGTTGGTCGGACAATCAAATTAAGTTGACATCCAAACGACTTTGATTGCCAGCGCTGCGCTCGCAACAAAGGGCGAATAGAGGGCATTGAGTTGGCAAACAAAACGTGTGGGAGCTTGTTGCCTGACCGCGCGTATTCATTTTCACCGATGTGTTGCGCGAAGTGGACGCGAAATAGCGAACGAACGTGCAACATTGTCAGAATTTTAGAACTAAGTATACAAAGATCTTTCCTGTTTGTGAGACTTAAGTTCTGATGATTATAGGAATAAAAATTTAAAAAACTCAAGCATGGGAATTGCTTGCAGACAAGTTGAAAGTTCTAGAACCTGCAGCAGATTTATATCAATAACTTGCCTATTGCAGTTATATATCTTGCCTACACTTTCGAAAATACTCGAAAGACTTATGAATACCAGACTGCTTAAATACCTAGAGCAAAATCAATTACTCTCTGCATCACAATACGGCTTTCGGTCCTGTACTTCCACTAGTACAGCTGTTCTCGACTTAACAAATCATATTATCACTAATTTAGACAAAAAACAAAAAGTAATTAGTGTATTTCTGGATTTAGCCAAAGCGTTCGACACGATCTCTCTCTCCATATTAATCGATAAGCTTGAGAAAATCGGAATACGAGGGGAGCAACTTTCTCTATTTAAGAGTTATCTTAGTGGTAAGTGACGAGCTGTCTTTATCTTACGGGGTGCCCCAAGGCAGTATTATCGGTCCTACTCTGTTCTTAATTTATATAAACAACCTTTGCAATCTTAAGCTCTTAAATTGCTCTATTTTACATATGCCTATGATACTGCCCTAATATTTCATGGTCCATCGTGGGAGTTAGCATTTGAACGTGCACAGGTAGGTCTCAACTCAGTTACTAATTGGTTAGCTCAAAATCTGCTTACATTAAATGTTAACAAAACCGAATACCTTACATTCTCACTGTCATCCCAGGGTAAACTTTCGTCTGCTTCTTACACTCTGATTGCTCACTCTTGCAATATACCATCACAATCACGTTGCATCTGCCCTAACCTTACTAGAACGAACTGTATTAAATATCTGGGCGTACAGATTGACGATACCCTTACATACCATCTTCACATTGACTCACTAGCCTCCAGATTGCGAAAGTTGATCTTTGTCTTTAAGAGTCTTCGCCATGTCGCAGATACTAAGGTTCTGAGAATGGTATTTTTGGCACTCTGTCAATCACTGACACAATATTGTATAGTGGCCTGGAGAGGAACCTCGAAAACTAACTTATTGAAACTGGAACGCGCACAAAGAGCACTTTTAAAGGTTGGATGGAAGTTACCTTTCCGATTGCCCACTACAGAACTCTACAAAACATGTAACGTACTTTCAGTTCGACAATTGTTCCTACTTAATCTCATTTTAACAACACATGCACATACTCCCTACGTACCTTCTAAATTTGCGACCATCCGCCGTAAACATAATGTTTGCCAGTCGGTGTCGGCCAGTACTAGTTTGGCGCAACGAAACTACTACTTCCTCAGTAGCTACGTCTACAATAATATAATTAAAATATTGTGTATATATTCAATGTGTAGAACAAAATGTAAAAAAGTAGTTACAGATTGGTTACATAGTTTGAGTTATGAGGAGACTGAAAGTCTCATGGTCACTATAAAATAAAATAAGAATATAAAAATTAGAAAATAATACACGCTGACACACATAGACATAAACAAAATACACACACACACACACACACACACACTCACACACACACACACACACACATACACACACACTCATATACACACCCTCACACTCATATACAAACTTACACACCATCTGCATGCAACCCTTTTTTGTTACTATATTTTGGTGCTTAAATATTTGTTTTCTTAACAATAGTTATCGTTACTTTGTTCATACAACCTTAGCCACATTAAATATTGTTAATAATGTCTATATAATAGGGAGAGGGCCTGGAGATTTGTCATACAGGTCTTGAGCCTAGTACAGACTCCAGCTCTCTCAAAGGTTAAATTCGACTTGTAACGAATGTATTCACATGTATGTACCTTTGAGAGAAAATAAAACATATTATTATTACTTGTTTCTTTTTCACGGGTATATTCCTAATACGGTAGGAAAATACCCGGCCCTTTGGGAGGCTTACACGGAGACATGGGTCCAACGTGAAGAGGCCCTTCGAGAGTTTTAATCAAAGGTGGGATGGAACACCTACAGCGGCACTAGCCGCAGCAGGCGTAGGACTATTGCTACGTATGGATTCTAATATATGGGCTATGGGTATGGGTGTTTGATGGACTGGTATATTTGTAACTATGGATGATAAAACGGCGTCTGCCCTGAATACTCTAATAGCATCAATCGAATGGACAGACGGTGACTCGCCAACTCACTAGATGGGCCCCCTGAATAGCCACTATAGGCATACAAGCCAGCAGCAGAAGGCAACACCGGTGCGAGCGGCTAGGGGTGTCGAGCGGTGCGGCGCCGGTTTCACCATTACGGGTCTCTTGAAAACGGAGACCCGGAGCGGGTTTCCCCGTAGTTATGCCCTTGAAAATGACACTTCCACCCCCAAGCATGTAGCTCTAGCGGCCCCCCTCTGACCAGCCGATCAAGGCAAGCCAGAGTTGAGAGTCCTACGGGCGCTCTTGAAGTTCCACCCCAGCCAACCAGTAACGGCAAGCTGGAGACGAGGCCCTCACCGACTCTCTGAGGCATTCAGGACCGCAGTGTCGCCACTCACATTCAGCTCGCCACAAGCTGCCCTGCGGTTTGTGCGCTTTTATTTAACCTGTTGATACATTTTTTGTTTATATCACAAGGCGAAGGTGGTAGTTTAAAAGCTAGTATACAATGCCCTCCGGTATTGCATTAGTCTCATGAGGAGATAACGACTGTCCCAGAGGGGTACTATTATTATTATTATCAAACACGCAAAAAAAACGCATAGAACATATGCGTACCGCTTACAAAAGGGAAGCGAAGAAGGTAGGTAAAATTAATATTATTATATAGAACCTATATAATAGATATGTAAGTAGGTATATAAATTAAATGAAGATTTTTATTGACAATCTTTTTATTAGGTAGATAGACAGTATAGGTACAGTAGAAATAATATATGTAGTTAGGTATTTTGGTAGTCATATATGTATAAGTAGGAAAGTATATACATATTTCATTCAGGTAACTCTTTTATTCACAAATATTACTTTGAAAATTTACCATCCCGATACGTGGCATCGGCTTGGCTATACCTAGCGATTGACCATGTCTTGTAGGATAACGAATACGCTGTACCTATTAGTTCTATATTTGTTTCATCCAAGTCAATAAGTTTCATCATTTCATCCATTGTTTCACCCATTTTCTTTCCTTTTTCTTTGCTTGCGCATAGAAGATCTAAAGCCACTCCGACTTTTGCGTATTTGAAAGGGGTGCCATCGAGGTGAATACTGCTCGCCGCTCACGTTAAAACTGAAGTTGTTTCCAACCACGCGATCGTGTAGAACCGACGTGTAGTTTGGTTGACTCAAGCAAGGCCACGGTGGTTGGGCGGTTGAGCCGACCGTGTAGAATAGGTTTTAGCAAGACGCGGTAATTGGGAATCTGCTCCGCTTACAACTTCGGCGTAAATAGTTGATAATATTATTAGGCTAGCTGGAATACCTCTCAATCAGTGAGTATAATTTTTGTGACTCATATGCACTACTACTAACCACCCTTCTCATAGTGAGAAGAGGCCCGTGCCCAGCAGTGGGACAGTTTAATACAGGGCTGATATTATTATTTTTATTATATGCACACTAAGTGTTTACATAAGTAGTCATCAACAAAATTACCTGATTAGCCGTTGTCCTCGCAGAGAAGTTGATCGAGTTCGTGATGTACCTGTCCTTGGAGAGGGAGAGGAGGAAGTTAAGCACGAGCGAGGACTTGCCAGTTCCCGTGGGTCCCACAACCAGTATCGGTATGCGGGCCCTCACCATCTTCTGCACGAAGTAGCGGAGGCACGCGTTCTCGTTGGTCAAGATTATCAGGTCCCCAACCTGGGAAATACAGCAAATGGTACGGTAAAGGCAAGTTTTAATTGAGTTTCGGTGTAATAAAGAACCCTTGTTATTTATTGGCAGCGGCACGATTGAGCCAGTTCGCTTGTGGTAGTACTTCTAGACTAATGTAAGCGTCCTATATTTCTTCCGTTGGTATTTGAGAGCTGCGTTGAGTATTACGTTAAAGGAAGACTCGACATTTCCGAATAAAAATTACGGCATTGAAATTAAACTACTATATACGGATTTTATCGCGTTGTTTATTTGACACTTTATTAAAGAATTTTGAAAGCTGTTACACTACTATTACTATTAAACTTTACAAATTTTTAAGCTATTTTACGGCAATTTGTTGCACCGTGAAAGAAGGACAGACAAATATATACACTTTCGCAATAATAATAATTCAGTAAGGATTTTTACTGGATGTCTCGGTGCTCTAATATCAACGTAACGTAAATCAGGCTAGCAAGGTATCAGGGGACCACGGGATTCTGATTTTAGATTTTAACATACAGATAGTTTATGGAACGAAATATTATATATTTTCAAGATAATTACGTGGGAACTATATTACGAAATATAGTATCTATGTAATATGTATGTAGACAGTGATATATCACTGGCTATCTGCGTAGGACTTCTGTTAGCACAGTTCCAGACCCTATGCTGCTCGAAACAGACAAAACCGTAAACACTTTGTTGGGGAATCGAACTCGATACCTCATGCACAAAAGTCACATCCGCTACCTCTGCGCCATCGCGGCCGCCTGGATATTCGAGAATATACTTTCAGGCCTGGCATGTAATGTGGCAAGGAATAGATATTTATATTCACGGGAGCGAAGCTGCTTAAAAGTCATCTACTGAAGGCTAGTACGAATTAAAAAACCTTCATGTTAGGAGCTATCGGCACTTCCTTCTCCAACTCCATCCAAGGTATCCATGTTCCATTGTTCCTCTTGTCATATACGTAGTCGAAAACCGTGTCCTTGTCTTGGAACAGCTGGTTCTTCGTCAGCTTGAAGGACTTGGGTTTCGGATAATTCGTGTTAGCACCGTCGAGTAGCTTGCGCAAGAAAGTGTCGAACACCTTTCGACTTTCACCTGGTTGGTAATAAAATAAAAAGGATATAGTATGTCTTCTTCCATAGCTTTTTAAATTGGGTCTTACGAGACGCCCAAATCTACATAGAATTTTTTACAAGATCAAATTTATTAAAATTATCTTAAGGAATTAGAATTTGCATCATTTTGAGCAGACGAAACCAATTCTAAAAATTATTTCAATTATAGAAAGCTACTTTTAATATATTTTTACATAACATAACATATGTATAGGGGAAAAACAGATGCAGAGATATTTAAAATAGCTAAACTCCGAAATAATCAGACAAAAGATATCAAACGCAACAAATACATTAAAGACTCATCCGGCAAATTGTTGACCAATAATAAATAAATTAATAGGAGGTGGCAGGAATACTACCAAACACTTCTCAATGAGGAGTTTCCACAGGAACCGCTAACAGCACTGCCATGCGCTGCAGGTCCAGTTGATATTATTTCACCAGAGGAAGTCAAAGCAGCTATCCAAAAGATGAAAAATAGGAAAGCCACGGGACCTGACGAGATTCCAGCAGAGATATGGAAAAAACTTGGGAATACTAGTGTAGCATGGCTGACAAAGCTTTTCAACGAAATTCTCATAACCACCAAAGTACCAGAGATGTGGAGAACCAGCAACCTGATACCTTTCTATAAGAATAAAGGAGATGTTGAGAAACTATAGAGGAATCAAGTTAACCTCTCACACTCTTAAGATCTGGGAAAGTATCCTCGTAAAAAGGCTAAGAAAAATAACAAACATAACACCAAACCAGTGTGGATTTACCAGCGGTGTTAGCACCACAGACGCAATTCATTCGGTGAAAATACTAATGGAAAAGTACAAGTCTCGCAAACAAGACCTCCACATGGTTTTCATAGACCTCGAAAAGGCGTTCGACCGAGTTCCGCGAGAGCTTACCTGGCAAGCATTGAGAGCACAACTAGTGCCAGCGCATTATATCGAGCTCCTTAAAGATCTATACCACAATGTATCTACAAGAGTGGTCAGCCCAGCAGGAACAAGTGAAGCATTTGAGGTCAAAGTAGGTATGCATCAAGGCTCGACCCTGAGCCCTCTACTATTCAACCTGGTAATGGATTATATTACTTCAAATATACAAAAACCAGTACCATGGTCACTGCTATATGCGGATGATATTGTTCTTATAGCCGAGTCGCTGGCAGAAGTGCAATCAGACCTAACGGCATGGCAGCAGACTTTGGAGAGGAGAGAGTTGAGAGTCAGTAGACAGAAGATCGAATATATGTTTTGCGACTTTTCCGGAGCTAATGTGGGTGTCATACCATGTCCATCCATCGAAAATATACTTCTTAACAGAGTTGAGGAGTTCAAGTATCTCGGATCCATTGTAGCACCAAAATCCTGTGTAGAAAAAGACATACAAAACAGAATTCAGGCAGCCTGGCTGAAATGGAGATCGTTGACTGGTGTTCTATGCGACTCCCGTATGCCAATTAAGGTCAAAGGCAATGTATACAAAAGGGTAGTTAGACCAGCTCTACTATATGGATCTGAGTGCTGGCCTATGAGGAAGACGGATGAACAAAGGATTCACACCACAGAGATGAAGATGCTACGCTGGTCTGGTGGAGTTTCAAGAATCGACAGAATAAAAAATGAATATATCTATGGTACTTTTAAAGTCGCAAAGGTACAAGAAAAGCTCTGCGAAAACCGCTTGCGCTGGTACGGACATGTGATCAGGCGGGATGATGACCACATGACAAAAAGAGTCATGAACATACATGACGGGAAAGGAGGCCGTGGACGACCACCAATAACTTGGCTACGAACATTGGCGAGGGACATGAGAGCGAGCAACACAACGACAGCGACAGCCCACAACCGTGCGGTGTGGCGCAGAAGTACTAGGAGGGCTGACCCCAAATAAATTGGGATAATAGCCAGGAGGAAGAAGAAGAAGATAACATATGTATAGGGATGAACTAAAAAAAAACAGCGAAGTTGATGAACAGTATTTAACTTTGTGTGATGGGTTTATTTACATGTTCTTGACTGGTAACTAATACAAGCCGCTATTTGCACTTAAATTTTCATGATTATTATAATCAGCGATTGAAATTAAACTTTTTATACGAATTGTATTGTGTTGTTTATTTTAAAACACTTATTACGTAATTTCGAAACTATTAAACTACTACTGTTAGACTTTATTACTATTTAAATTATTTATATTTAAATTTAAACTTTTCGATGTTTCGGTTGCTTTTCATGGGGCGTGTCCTCGTGAGCACGGCAATATTAATAAAGTTTAACTGAAGTAGTTCAATAGTCACAAAATAATATTATAAAAGTGATTTAAAATAAACAACGGGGTAAAATATTAGTAGTTTTATTTCAATGTAGAACATTCGTATAAAAGTATACAATATCATTTAATGAATGATCTGAAATAGTCGCCTTTGTTCTTAAACGAATGTTCATTTAACTCGTAACAGTGGTTCACTTTCAAAACCCCACAAACAGTTTTTTTACTAGTAGCAATATTGACACAAATTACTTCGATATGGATGCCCCGCAACACAATAAAACAAACGCACTCACATATTGATACGTACATACAGCCCTGTCGAATCGATTTGGTTAAACATGTACGGAATACTGAGTCTGTTTCCTCACGTTGTGTTGACTTGGCCGTCTGTTCATCTGTGTTTTTTGACATCAGGTCTTACCATTGATAGTAGCACAGATGCCCCACAACAGCGCGAACACGAAGGTGCACTGTAGCCACATTGTGCTGAACTGCGTCTCGGCGTCCAGGAGGCACGTAAACAGCCGAGTGAAAGACTGTCAAAACATTGCTAATATTAGCGTAAAAAGATTTTCGAGTAGCAGTCAGGAATTTAGAAGTACACCATAGTCCAGTAAAGTTATATGAATATTTCAACTTCCCTGACTATGGTGTACTTGTCTATTCTATATTTCCTTTTCCTTTAATCCTGGATCCTTCAAGCGGTGCGTTAAAAAGCACCTCCTTAGGTCGTCAAAGTACAGATTTTGGTACCACTTCAGGCGAGGACGTGGTGTGGAGGGTTCTGCTCGTGGACTACACGACTGCTTACCATTAAACGGAGTGTAATTATTTTGATAGGCAGTAATACAAAAAAGATCGTTGTGTAAATCTACAGGATATAACTAATCTCAGCAGTGAGCAGCCGAATTAACAGCCCTGATGTTAATAACACTTACGAACTTACTAGTTTTTGACCGCGACTTCGTCCGCGTGGAGTAGTTACTTTGGGAAGCATTTTTAATTTTTTAAGAAATTTTTTTTGCAAATAATTTGTATTAAATGCTGTGTTTTACTGCAAAAGCTTATTGTAATACATTTTTGTATACTACGTTTTTGTTTTTCCATCCTATGCTAAAACATAAGATTTTGCGGGTTTGATACTCGTGAGCACGCCACATAGAGATGCCTATGGAAAACAGTTTTGTTTATTATTATCATAATTGCTGCTTTTATGGGAATCTGCACTCTTTTAAACTGAAATGGCAAATCGGTCGGAATTATCGGAATACGGGGAGTTATAACATTTTCTTCCTTTTGCCATTCTAGTCATGATTATAGCTTCTATAATATTGCGTCCTAGATGAGTAATTTGTTGCCGTGTACCATTATATAGCCTTGGTACGTCAAGATTTCTCATTAACAGAACTGGAATACAACTTTTAGCCTTAACTTATGGTAAAGCACTCCTGATAATTCTAACGTACGATGTCACTTGTTCAGTGTCCATAATATTGTCTACTGAGAGGTACACGACAACATTTCCCTCAACATCTGACATAATGTGTTCGATTATCTGGCCTACTGACTCATTTGTCGGCGCCAAAATTAACCTGTCACACAACCATTCTCGATTGCCCATACTTATTTGTAGATCTAGATAGACATTATTATTTAAATCATCTGTGTTATGGACAATTTGACAGAATTTACGTCTTAGAGTAACGGCATGATTACACAATCATGCAGTCGATGGCGTTAATTATACCTACAGAAAAAGCGTAAAGCGACGTGTGCGTTACCGCAGTAAAATGTTGAAAAATTCTGTGGTTTAGAGAGGTGAGAGTATGGCAAATAATTAGTCCATCGTGAAGAGTAATTTGTTCACTAATAGCAAAATTTGTTCAAGTGGTTGTTTTAAAGTTACTCGAGGAAAACACATTTTTTTTTAAATCGTTTTAGCCCGGAATTAAATGCATGAATAGATAGCTTTTATTGCGTATTAAATGTTTGTGAACAGCAAAATTTTTGTGTCTTGTGGTTCCAAAGTTTTTTAAGATTTTGCTGCGGTAACGTTTTGGGATTGTCCAGACCTCCAAAACGGCTCAACGTAGAAGTTTGAAAAAAATACCAATAATAGATCTTAATTTGTTCAAAATTGTTCAAACATTTGTTTGATAAACACCAATGTAATTAAATGGTGCCGAAATTCAGAAAGAAACGGATTTGCATGTAAACCATAACACTTACAATCAAATAAACTGTCTGAGCAACTCGATTTGTTTACGTGCTCAATGAGAGAGTTCACAAAGGCCATTTACTATATATTAAGTTAAAAAATAGTAGTAAGTACCTAATAGTAAGGAAATGTATACTTAGTCTCTTTTGTTTATGTTTTAATATTTTGTAAATTGTTTTTCTATGTTTAATTTTTTGTGTATGTACTTATTTAACCATTATGTCGCATTAGGATTGAGCCTGTAATGATGTAATAGGTTTATGCTAAATAAATAAATAAATGAAAAGCTGTATCATGTGCCCTTTGTACACCTTTATAACGACAATAAATTTAGATTACGCAATATGAAGATACGTACGATATAATAGAAATTTAATTACATTTTATATAATCAGATTTAAATGATCGAATACGCAGTTCCCATAAAACAAGGAAACATGGAATATCTTGAACAAATTAAAATGTTTCATCAATAAACGATCCTGTTAATTTCAGCTTTAAATTACGACTATTATAAAAGTTATATCAACAAAAAGAATGTGTCAGCAATTCTTCTATAAGCCGACCAAATTATAAAGGCTACGTATGTATTTTTCTCGAATAACTTTAAAACAACCACTTGAACAAATTTTGCTATTAGTGAACAAATTACTCTTCACGATGGACTAATTATTTGCCATACTCTCACCTCTCTAAAGCACAAAATTTTTCAACATTTTGCTGCGGTAACGCACACTAAAGCGACGGCACGGCGCAGGCGTGGCGCAAACATTTTTTTTTTTTTTTTTTTTACTGTCAATTTATCAAACTTTGTAATAATTGTCATTTGTCATCAATTCTTTCTTTTCCAATTACAGAAAAACGAGAGCTCTAACTTTGTATTTGTGGTAATAATATTTTTACCACAATGACAATGGGTGATGAACTACCTGTTACATCTTTAGTTTTACCTGTTCTTATACGTCCCGTCCTAACGCAGTTAGAGAAGTATGACTTGGGAGCTTCTCAGACACTCCGGGCTGCTCTTACAAAGGCTGAGGCTGCAGTGCCTGGATTAAACTATGATTTGGTGGCAGGGATCATGAGAAGAGCTGATATACCTGTTAATATGAATGAGAGTCTGTTACGGCTGCAGGGGACACTCACAGAGGCTGAATGTGCTGATTTGAGACTGAACAGAACCGAAGAAGCATTCCAGGAATTGAATAAGAAGTCCACAGCTTTGAAGAAGATATTGAGTCGCATTCCAGATGAAATCACAGACAGAAAGACATTTTTAGAGACCATAAAAGAAATAGCATCAGCCATTAAGAAGCTACTTGATGCAGTTAATGAGGTATCTACATACACTCCTGGAGCTGGTAAACAGGTTCTAGAACAGAGGAAAAGGGAGTTTGTCAAATATTCCAAGAGATTCTCCAACACATTAAAGGAATACTTTAAGCAAGGACAAGACAATGCTGTGTTCGTGAGTGCTTTATACCTGATTCACCAAACAAATCAAATCCTATACACTGTTAAAAGTAAATCTGAGTAAATTGTGTATGGTAGGTATAGTATTTTATCAAAGTATTGTGTAGAGAACTTGTCAAATTTATTGCATCTGTTATTGTTTAGTCGTAACATAAGCTTGATCACCCTAATATATTTTTGTTGAAATATTTTCGATTGGTGGAGTGCATTATATTAATTAATATAATTTATATTTTATTATAGAACGAAAGGAATATATTATGTAAATAATTAAGCAGATCAGTTATTGACTATAGCAACTACTCTTAAATATAGTTCAAAATCTTATCAATAAACTATATAATATAAAAATTTTGGTATTTGAATTAACGACAGATATTAAATAGAAAATGGTTAAAGTATCGTGAAGTACATAATATATGCGATCTATTTTTTTATGTTTAGTTTAAACATTTACTATCTTTTATTAATCATATTATTAGTCAAAGGGTCTGTTGTAATGATGACACATGCGTCTTAAATTGTAACCTACAGAATAATATGTTTCTAGATATTGAACTTTATAAATAAAAAAATAAATAAACATGGAACGGATAAAGGTCGCAGCCGACTTATACAACACCGCTCTCGCACAGCTAAGCCAAACGGAGAGGCCACTACCCGTTCGTCTGGGCACTAGGCGTCCACGCACCGACAGCTAACAGGCAACCAGCTGTCCACGCGCTTACAGCTAGCAGTCGACTAGCTGTCCCCGCGCATGTATTGTGTATGTGTCAAGCGAGTAGTCTGCGTGCGTACATCGCGCAGGCCGCCCGCTTGAAGCGCGCGGTAAGCGTGGCTTCAACTATCGAGTGGTACGATGGCGGTAATCTCGCTTACAGCGAGCTGTTTCCTAATTTGTGATATCAATATAAATTATGTCTACAGAGGACGCCCTAAAGCTCAAATTTCTATTAACATTATATTATATGTCGGCTGCGACCTTAAGGCACAGACGCGATTTAAATTATACAAAACAGGCTCAGATACGGCAAGGTGTGTTATTATACAGCTATTTATTATTGTGGTAACAAGGTTTCTTCATAAGTACTATACAACAAGCATGGTGCCTATCGGGTTGCGCCTGCAGGAGGCGCAGCGATACGGCATGTGTATAATTTATGAGTTTTATGACACATCGCTTTCTTACATTTTGGGATTTTCTTAAAGTGGCACCATGCCTTTTCAACGTGCACTTTTGCCTTATGCCGCTTCTATTTAATTTAAGCCTAAAACTAAAGTTAACATAATCATGTACACTTACATGGAACTGGTGTATCTCCCCGACCAGCAGGAAGTGCGTGCACTTATGCTGCAAGAACTCCAGTATCGCCGGCACCAGCCAATCGATCAGCTCTTGGATCAGCTCGAACTGTTCCGGGATCAGCTTTTTGGTCAAGTAGACATTGTATGACTGTAGGTATGCACGCCAACCTACATCGAAGTGACACATATAATACATACTATAGGTTTTTTTAATTTTTTTATACACCTAAGGTGGTAATCATGCTTACGGCCCACCTGATGGTAAGTGGTCACCGTAGCCTATGGACGCCTGCAACATCAGAGGCATCACTTGCGCGTTGCCGACCCTTTAGGAAAGGACGTGGGAAGAAAAGGGAGCGGGATGGGGGAAAGGGGATGATTGGGCCTCCGGTATTCTCACTCAGCGAACGAAAAACAACAGTAGGACTACTGCTATTCCACGTCGATATTCTGTGAGAGGGTAGTCCTTCCGCGGTCAAGCCGGCCCATTCATGCGGAAATCAGCGAGGCTCTACTACTCAAACTCATAGTCTTGCGCTCTTATCCTCATAGACGTAGGCAGAGCTGTCTGAATTCTTTCTCAAATTACGTCGCAATAAGTACTTTTAAGTCTTACATTTTTTTTTATGGTTTCGGTGGCAAGCGAGCGGACCGATTGCCTGATGGTAAGCGAATACCGCCGCCCATGGACACCCGCAAAACCAGAGGAGTCACAAGTGCGTTGCCAGCCTTTTAAATTGGCCTCGCTCTCCCTGGCTCCCCCTCAGGAGACCCTCACTCACTCGACGAAACAGAACGTAAGCGCTATTTTACGCCGATTTTCTGTGAGGCCGTGGTATCACTCCGGTCGAGTCGACCCATTCGTGCCGAAGCGTGACTCTTCCACGGTCTTCCAAATATACATACAGGATAACAACATTTATTTGTTCTAAAATCAAGACTTAAGAGTCAAACATTTAAAGGTGTAATATTTTTAACTGTCTTCGTGGCGCAGCGGTATTGAACGGGACTGCCTGAGGTCTCGGGTTCGAATCCCGGGTCGGGCCAACAAACAGTTATTGGGTTTTTCAGTTAAGAAATCTTAATAGCAGCCCGGCGTTAGGCAGTTGATGGTGTATGTTTATACTATTACAACAATTAAATCGTAAAATAATTGTTAAGTTGCTACATTTATTTCTTTTTTACTGTTTTTTTAATTTGTTTTTTAATTAGTCTAACATTAATTTATTTTGTCTTATCTACTTGTTGAAACTGTGTTAGAAGTTGGTATAAGAACATTGTAAAACTCAACAATGTTGTGCTTACCTTTAATTTAAAAGCATACATGATCTGATGTATTTTGTGTTATTTTAAGTTAATGTTCTGTATGTATTTTAGTTGGTAAGCCCAAACCTAAATAAATAAATAAGACACCCTCGTGCCTCGGAAAGCACGTAAAGCCGTTGGTCCTCCGCCTGATCTCTCTGCGGTCGTGTCGTATTACCATCCCATCGGATCAAGAGAGTTAGGGAACAGAGAGTGCACTTGTGTTTGCGCACACACTTGTGCACTATAATATCTCCTGCGTAGTTGGCCAGTCTCCGTTAAGACTGGCCGTCGTGGCCGAAATCGGTCTGGAGGATAAAAAAATTCTTAATTGCAGAACCACTTTCTTTTAGACAATCTTCGTCATGAGTAGGTAGCGAACCTACACCACTCGGAACATTGGCAAGGTCACTTACATTATTGTGACATGCAGTTAACCTGTGAATAGTTGGAATACCAAACCTATAGTATCCATGCTATATATTTATATATTACTCAATAGGTTAATAGAAAATAAAAGTATATAGTTATAAAATACTTGTTTTTACACGTGGGCAAGGGTAAGGTAAGTGATATAATTACTTTACTTACCTCACCCTTGAGCAGCGATAGCTCAGTGGGGAGACCAACAGACAGCAATGCAGAGGGTTTCGGGTTCGAACCCACGTCGCGCACCTCTGACTTTCGGAAGTTATATGACTTTTCAAAATTGTGTGCGTATTGAATGACAACTATCGCCTGCTCCGTGCCTCGGAGAGCAGTTAAGCCGTCGGTCCCGGCTGCCATGAACATCTATGGCAGTCGTTATTGGGAGAGTGTCGACACAAAAGATCCCACTGGGTCGAAGTGTCGCCAGTCTGCACTGACTGGCCCCCACATAAGATAAGATAAGGTACCTTTCCCTTGAGATAAGGTCTGATTAATAAATTCTTACAGAACGTAGATGCAGACATATTCTTTGACAAATTATGTATATTAATGCGCAATGTAATGATCCATTTAAATACAATTTGATGCCACTATCACTATCCTATTAATATAAAATATTAACATTATTTATTGATATACCATGTACCTACTAATTTAATTTAATTTTTATTCTCGACTGTTTTTCTTGTACCTATTTAAATTATATTATGTCGTAGTCTTTATGTGCTTCTAAGTTTCAATAATCTAATTGTATTGTTTGTATTACGCACCTAGAATTTGTTTATTATAACATATAAATAAGCGCTTTGGTCTAAAAACTTTATGCTTAATATTATTGTTACCAATAAATGAATAAATAAATAAATAATTGGCCCCGTTAATGAAACAGAGATCTATCTGAGTATTTGGATTAAACAAATTTCAATTCTGTTGCAATTACTTAAAACAAATATAATATTGGAATTTATAAACTAGCTGTGCTCGCGGTCTCACCCGCGTCAGTGGTATTTGTGGTTACTGCGACGCTCCCGTGAGCCGTAGCGTGATGTTATATAGTCTATGTCCTTCCCAGGGTATCAGGCTATCTCCATTCCAAATTTCATCAAAATCGGTTCAGCGGATCGAGCGTGAAAAGGTAACAGATAGACAGACAGACAGACCGACAGACAGACAGACCGACAAACAGACAGACAGAGTTACTTTCGCATCTATAATATTAGTAAGGATAAAATAAAATAAAATAAATTTATTTCGGACATTAATGTCGGTATGTACCTACATAAAAAAGTCCATAGATTGTTTAGTAATGTATTAGTAACAGAATGTACTTATAGTCTATATTAGTAGTGTTAGTAAGCCCGCCCTCTAGGCACCGTGTGGTGGCACTATAGGCACCTCTACGCTACGTTGTGTGGTGACATCTATGCATGTGTAATAATTTAAATATAATTTATAGACACATACTCACAGTTCGAATTGCCTAGCTTTTATATGTTGAGTTCAGTCGCTATGTTATTAAGAGTGACTATGAAAGCATTACCTAGCTGGTCTGGCTCCATATATATCATTCCGCAGCGTGACACGGTGGCTGGAGATGCAAACTCCAGATCTGCCGCTTCGAATATCAAATTCATTTTGTTGGTCATCTGTACGAGATATGATTTATTATTTATTGGGGTCAAAGAGGATAAATAACTTAGATACAAAAATTTTCTTTGATTGTACTAAGAATCCTCAATTTAAAACAAGTGTCATATTTTAACTTTTAAAATGCAATTAACTTGTTAATTACAGATAGTGCAATCCACGAAGACGCGCCCCACTATTCCTCCTAACCGTTTATAGTATATGTGTGCAAGCTTCCCCCAATGTTTGAGTGTTATCGGTACACACTAATTACCTATGAGTGCACGGGCACACTACAATGAATAGACCAAACAGGAGAGAGCGTCACGGTCAAAGGGAAAGATGCTCAACTTCAATTTTAATTTTTTTTACTTTAGGTGTCGATTTTTTATGTGATTATTAGTTAATATACGATAATATTACCATTTTTATAAATTATAGACATAAATGAAATACGTGAAAAAGTTTTATTAAACTTTATTAAGAAATCAAAATCGTCAATCACTCGTTTCAGAAATATCTGATTCAGAGTTTGATTGTATCACCAACATTTATAATAAAACTGAAATCAAGATCACAGTGTCTCATGTATTCATCTTCTATTTTTTGCACGTGTTGGCAAGTATTGAACCAGACATCTTTATTTACTCGATCAAATGCTTCATTTAAAATGGGCATAATTGAAGTATATTTTGATTGATATTGCGGCTAGCAACGTCGTTTTTAACAATATTTTCGATTGGGTTTAAATCTGGATGATAAGGAGGCAGCCGAAGCACTGTAAATCCATGTTCTTTCAATAATTCGTCAACTTTATATTTGCGGAAGTTTTCTTTGTTTTTTACTATTAGGTCATAAAGTTTTTTGAAGCTTGGTTCGAAATGGATATTTTTTGCATTCAGCCAAGTCTGCATGTCTAATTTGTTGGAGTTGGATGTTGGTATTTTTCCGAACTAGTGTAGTGATAGGCTGCATTATCCAAGACTACCACGGCATCATTTGGGAGATTTGGTATTAGTTTCTCCTTTAGCCACTTTGAGTAATTTTCTGTGTTCATATTGTCGTGGTAGTCTCCGGATTTGATCTCTGCTCTGTATGTCAACAACGCATTTGGTACAAAACCCTCTGCACTTCCGCCATGTACTATGATTATGCGCACTCCTTTTGTTATATTTTGTTTTATTGCTGTTTTAGAATCTTTTTCGGCCCAAGATTTTTTTTGCACGTGGTTGGTATGAATAAATCATTCGTCTGTGTACACTATAGGTCTACCTGCATTACGAAAAGACTTTACCTGTTTTAAATACTTCAATCTTAACATTTGAATATCATGTTTCTCAGTTAGCACCTGCCTGTTATTCTCAGTTCTTCTCCATTTATAACCAAGTTTACGTAACAATATTCTTAGGGTTGTTATACATCCATCAAATTGTATACGGTCTTTCAAAACAATTTTAAGTCGTGATAATGTTGGAAATTGACGATGTTCTATGTGATAGTTTTGGATAGTTCTCCGGACTACACCAATATCAAAGTCGTCTAAATTAATTTTTCGTGGTCTTACGCTTCTCTTCTTCATAGGTAATGTAAAAATAGAAGCATTTCTGCCTACTAAATTCGTATGCGACGTACTGGCTTCATTTTCAGACTCAATATCCGCTTCCGTAGTCAGCTTTGTTGTACGCTCCGTACTTGGGACTATAGGAACTATCGCATCCGTCTCCATAGTTATATTCGATTCCATAGCAGGTACTGTAGTTTGCTTTATTGTATTAGTATATTCCTTTCTTTCGCGTAGAATTCTAGTCACTGTGCTTTCAGATACTCCAACAGCCTGTGCGGTTCTCCATCGCGCATCAGTGAGTTTTTCTGCGTAATTATTGATTGCTTCTTTTTTCATAAAATCATAAACTTTTGAAATAATTTTTTTTGCCTAAAATTTAAAAAAAAACATTAAATAGTTTTACTTATTTTTAAAGATGAAATGAAGTTTTCTTTTAGTAAAATTTGCTATTTTGAAAATTAAATTACTTTCCTCTGCTTATTGCATGTATTTTAGTAACTACATACTTCTAAACAATGTAAATATCTTTTACATACCTGGCTTTTAAGTACAACACGCTGAGATTTTCTCGACATTTAAAAAAAATAATAATATGAAGTAGAGCAACTTTCTTGACGAGTCTGGATTTTTGCAACAAACTGTACTCTACATGTGCGCATCGAACCGCTGACGGTTCGCGACTGACGCTCGGGTGAAACTCCCCGCACCCCGCGATCCCCTCAAACCAAAAATTGGTGGGGCGCGTCTTCGTGGATTGCACTATCTGTATAGTAATTCCAGGCAATTGATAACCTATTGTGTCTGGTCGTTTAATAGACTTTGCACGACAACTCACAAAATACGTTTAGCACTAAATAGATTTAAAACATCGTGCTGTCGCAGTCATCCGTGTGAAGGTGACTGAGATGCCACGACGTTTTAAATCTATTCAGTGCTAAACGTATTTTGTGAGTTTTCGTGCAAGTGACCCTTAAAATATTAAAAAAATAGTGTCTTTAAAATAAATCACGATACGATTTAGTTTTATTTCAGTTTAGATACAGTATCTGCCAAGGAAACGGGAGACATTATGTAAATATACATCCATGTATCAAGGTACATTTTGTAGTTTTTGTTAAGAAACAAAAACAAAAAATATACCTTAAACACCGTAATTTAATTTAATTAAAACGTACCTTTTTTAAAAATAACATGACATTGCCCGCGCTAGGAATAAATCCTGTGTCGCGGGCAACTTTACAAACATTCAAACAACGGACGCCCAGACTCGAAACAACCATTTGTGGATCACACGAAGTTTTGTCCCGTGTGGGATTCGAACCCATAACACTCAGCTCAGTGGCAGTAGCGTGGCGAGCCACTACGCCATCCGTCTTTACAACATACGACTGCTGACGGCAATTATATCTAGGTATCCTTTTCTCCCCATACGAGAGAAGTTACAAATGTGGCTGTCATCATGTCATTCTAAGTACCGCCATCCGATCAGTCCACGAGATGTAAATATTTATTTAAAGCTTAAACTATTTTGTGGAAATAGCTATTTTTATAGATGTAAAAATGTATTATCATTCCAGCTTGGAATGTCAGCTATTCACTGCCAATATTCTGAGACTATAAATTAATATAAAAATAGTTTGTGTTTATATACTACTCAAAACAAAATAAGGGCCACTAAGATTTTTTGCTGTACCATGAAAACAATAAAGACATTAAATTGTTTAACTTATGTAACTACAAAATAATGTTATTGGTTATAATATAGGCTAACAATTGTTTAAAATAATGATCATGAATTGTTTTTTTAAGTTCATAATGAAATTAGCCATTTTGAATAAAAAACATGAACAAAAGAAATCACCGGAAAAAGACAAATTACTGTTCTTGTCACTTTTGTTTCTTCTTTTTAGTAACGAATATGTCCTCCTCTCTTAGCAATACACACCTGAAGCCTCGTATGCATACTCTGGATCAAATTCCTCACGTTTTCATCTGGAATCTCCTCCCAGGCACGTTATAAAGCGTCAATCAGCTGCTGTTGGTTATAGACCCCTTGCTCATTCTCTCTAACCCTTCGTTTCAATTGGTCCCACAATTGCTCGATTGGATTTAAATCCGGACTGTTAGCTGGCTATGATAATACCTCAATATAAGACCCTTCTAGGACAGTTTGGGTCGATCGAGCTGTGTGTGTACGGGCATTGTCTTGCATCAGGATGAATCCAGGCCCCACTCGCTGTGCAAATGGGATCACTTGAGGCCTGATTACGTCCTCGATGTAACGTTCTGCAGTTACGGTACCCGCATTTAAAATGGTGAGCTCGGTTTTACCATGTAAACTAATCCCACCCCAAACCATCACGTCGGGACCACCGAAACGGTCAACTTCGTGGATGCAGGACTCCGAAAACCGCTCGCCGCGTTGTCTCCACACCCTAACACGTCGATCATCATTACAAAAAATTACTTTGCACTCGTCTGTAAAAAGCACCTTGTCCCACTGATTAATCCCCCAGTTCAAATACTGACGGGCGAATCTTAAACGGTTTGCACGTTGAACCCTGGTCAGAGGAATTCGAACAACTCGTCGTCTTGACATTTGCTGGTCTTCGTGCAATCGATTACGTATAGTTTGATCACTGACACGGGTACCCGTTGTCAGCCGTAGGTAGTGTTGTAACTTACGGGCCGTTACTGTACGATCACGACGAGCACTTAGTTGGACGTACCGATCCTCGTGCGTCGTTGTTACACGAATTCTACCTGAACCGGGAATCCTGGCAACACTGCCGGTCTCTTGGAAGCGATTCCATATATTTTGGACAGCTCTTCGAGACAAAGCCAACTGCAAACCCACGTAACGTTGAGAACGTCCTTCTTGAATCATAGTTATGGCTCTGGTTGCTGTAATTGTATCCATGTGCCTTCGTACTGGTGGCATGATTAACACGAGATGATAAATTAATCAATTTAAATTGAAAAAGTAATACTTTTTTCCTAAAATAACCGAAACAAGCTAAGAAGACAATCGAAGAAAAACATAAGAATAACATCCAATTATTTTTTTTCTTAAAATGATGGCCAATACTTTTCAAATTAGGAACACGAACACCAGCATAAAAGAGATCAAACACCAAAGAGTTCGTAATATCAATATAGTGCTACTTATCAGTTACTTTCAGTTTACTAAAGTGCACTTAAATGTAAATAAACTAGTGGCCCTTATTTTGTTTTGAGTAGTATATATATTTATCCTTGATTTTGTCACTTTTGTAAATATCTGTTTAGGGGTAACGAACCAAATATTATTACTTTTATTACAAATGAAAACTTTACAAAAATTGTAAAAAAATACTAAATAAAAGAATTTAAACGGCCTCGATGAAATTAATTTTGACGGCCTTGATGGCGTAGTGGTTATTGTAACCGACTGCCGCGCCTGAGGTCGCGGGTTCGAATCCCGCACAAGTCAAACATTTGTGTGCATGAACATGGATGTTTGTCTTGGTCTGGGTGTTTCTATGTATAATATGTATTTATTTACAAAAGAAGAAGTATATATCTATGTATGTTTATCCATTGTCTAGTACCCATAGTACAAGCTCTGCTTAATTTAGGCTAGATGATGTTGTGTGTATGTGATAGAATATTATTATTATTATATTATACTATATATATTTTGTAAATAAAAATGTTTAAAACAGCTTAACGTTTGTTTACATTCTAACTCTCGCCTCATTCGCTTTACTATACTCTAAGCTAGAATACTTCAGTATGGTTACCTGAATGATCTCTCCGCTCATAAGACAAAGCTTCTTATTGTCATCGAGCACGGTGTTCATGTTCTCAATCCACACGGCGTCCACAGGCCCGTCGAACAAGATCCACTTGCGATCGCGAGTTATCGACATGGCGTACTCTCGGAATGCTATGGCTAGGATACCATCAGACCTGAAGGCATTCGACTCAAATTAAACTTATGCCTTTATATTTTGAGGGTAGGTATCTTATCTTATGTGGGGGCCAGTCAGTGCAGACCGGCGACACTTCGACCCAGTGGGATCTTTTGTGTCGACACTGTCCCAACAACGACTGCCATAGATGTTCATGGCAGCCGGGACCACCGGCTTAACGTGCTCTCCGAGGCACGGAGCAGGCGATAATTGTTAATCAATACGCACATAATTTCGAAAAGTCATATAACTTCTGAAAGTCAGAGGTGCGCGACGTGGGTTCGAACTCGAGACCTTCTGCATTGCAGTCTGTTGGTCTCCTCACTAATCTATCGCTTCTCTTTTAAGGGTAGGTAAATATTTTCCGAACTCTGACTTCGCTATGTTTCGGTTATGTTTCAGGTCTCAAATAACAGTAAAAAAACGCGTTTAATGACGTTTGACAAGTGTCCAAACTACTATTGGAAATTTTCTTACAAAACACTCAATTACCCTTTGCTCGGCTCTGGTATAAAATCTCGGCTTGCACCATCTCGATTGGCCGCAAATATAAGAATTGCAGAACCAACGAGACGGTTTAACAACCAAATAAAAATCATGAATGTCAGAAGTTGTCAAGGCGCGCAAGTTATGTGCGTATTAAAAAAGTAATTGTCGCTCGCTTTAACGGTGAAGGAAACACTTCGTGAGGAAGCCTGCATATCTGAGAGTTCTCTCTAATGTTCTCCGAGTTATGTCTGCTAACCCACTTTAGGCCGGATTTGTGGACTATGGCCTAACCCTTCTAACACTAAGAAAAGGCCGTGCCCAGCAGTGGGACAGTTTAAAACAGGACTAATATCATATAACATAAATTCCTTCGTCTTCACCAGTCTAGGACACGGTCCAAAATAGGAAATACCAATGCTTATGCCATACCATTCATGAGAGGCGGGATCAAAACAGCCATATAATTGTCCCATTGTGATAGCTTTGGGATTGATGATGCGGAAGATAACGCCAAACTCCTTGTGTTTCGGAGGAGGCTTCGTCAGCTGGAGGGCTCTGAGGGATTCCCCAAGAGTCTGGTAGGCTTGCGTCTTGCCTCCCAGTGGAGGACCGACAATCATGAACCCGTGACGGACTAACAACATCTCGTAAATCTGAAAAGAAATATTCTTACATTACTACGTATTATAAAACACCCTCCGCCTCGTCTGTCTGTCATTCATGTCTTTTATGCGGTTTTTACTAATAGACAGAGTGATTCATCAGGAAGATTTAGGTGTATAATTTGTTAAGGTTTTGTACTATCCGTGCGAAACCGGAGCGGATCGCTAGTACAAATATAATCTAGGCTATTCCCGAAGGTGCGGGCAGACGTATACGTACCAACGTTTAGGCCCGGTATCCACCAAAGCGGAGAGGAGACGAGAGGAGATGTGCTGCGAAGCTGGCAGGTTATTTCCATCAAAGCGGAGAGGAGGAGTGTAGCGGAGAGGAGATGTGAGCTTTATGTAGCAGAGATAATAGCGATGCGCAGGGAGAAGGCAGCAGGGTGCAGGGTGCGAGAGCGCGTGCGCCGCCCGGCCGCCTGACTCGACACTTCTACGCTCTGCCGCGCCGCTTGCTCGCTCGCCGCACAAAATACTATAGAAAAATGAGACATCTCCTCTGCTCTCCACTTGATCCATTTCCACCAAAGCTAAGCGGAGAAGAGATGTGGGAATAACGAAATCGAGTTGGTTTATTCAAACACATCTCTTCTCGTCTTCTCTCCTCTCCGCTTTGGTGGATACCGAGCCTAAGTATCGTTTTAAATTCCACGTAAAAGGAGGTAAGTCTATTTACCAGTCTTTCTACAACTGATAATATTATGTAACTAAACACCAACTGTATCAACCTATATTAGCAATAAACTATTTGAATTTGACAGTTACGTAAGGTACCGTTCACTTCTCATAATGCTTTGAACCATCACCTGTATAATTTTCTCCAGGTACCAATCGGTGCCTTGAAGGTTTCTCTTCGCCAATTCCTTCTTGACACATTTCATAAGCTCGCTACGATCTGGCTGCGGGACCTCCACGCCCGGGAACAAATCCGAGTATATACCGGTGAATAGCGGCACATCCTGGTAACAAAATTAGTTAGACTGGAAGAATTCGTGGGTGTTATTGAATATTATATTATACTAGCTTTTGCCCGCGGCTTCGCTCACGTTAATTTAGAATTTGACAATCAATTCGGGTTGTACTCTGCTTGTAATAATATAATTCAATCATGATTCGAAAGACACGTGGCGCCATCTATTATCATAAGAACGTTATTGTTGTTTTCCTCGGAAACAGTAATTTTTTTCGGGATGAAAGGTAGCCTATGTCCGTTTCTGTACACCTGACAATGTATATGCAAAATTTCAGGATGATCGGCTGCCTAATTACGTAAAAATAAGCGATTAGCAATAATGGCACAGTCACGGTGCAGTCATGGCGCGATCGAGGGCTAATCGCAAAAAAAGTTCTTATTACATACGCGTTCGTTCGCTGATAGTTTGCTACCCGCTAGTATGTACTTTTTGCGGCGACGCTAGCGCCAGAAACGATTTCGTGGCAATAACTTGAAATTAAGAAATGTCATTTGTCAAACAGATGTGTGAACAGCACGAGCCATATCCAATAAAATATAGATTTTACACACAAAACTTAAGAATTCTTAACTTTCTAAGAAACAATCACAAAGCGATCAAAGCAATCCAAGAAAAGGTTATCGCGCATTTGACAGATTTATTTGCTCGCCGATGGCTTTCGTTGTCCTGTCAAAAACGATACGTAGGTAATACCAAAACAATTGCCTCCATAGAACAAAAATGCATTATTAATTCATAGATGGCTACATAGAGGCAGCACTGTCGCCTTAAAGCTATGGCTTTGCTATGGCTAATACATGATACGAAGTAGCGAAAATATAGCAAATATTGCTAAAATTTCGGTACGGTTAGGCTATTGCAAAATAGGTAATACCACCGCGGTTCAGTGGTTTAGATGTGAAAAGGTAACAAACAAACAAACTTATTTTCGCTTTTATAATATTAGTTAGGATTAGGATAGGATTAGGATTATGCTATTGCGCCAATCTATTTATTATAAATGTTATATTTATATGTTTATTTCTATATATCTATATATATATACTCATCGTTTATGATTTATATGTAGTTATATCTTAGGTATGTTTCTGTGTATGTATATGTGTAGCTGATCTAGGTACGTCCGAGCGTCACTTGGGGTTACCAAATAATATCAGGGTTGGTTTGAGGGGGTTGAGGCATAAGCCGCAAACCAACAATAATCCTGAGTGCTAACCTCATTTTCATTACATATGTACCTACTTTTCTGGTTTTCTGTGTACTGTAAAATATTCGTTTAATAATGTGTTCTCGACTTATGTTTTGAAAATAAATACTTACTTACTTATTTACTAACATTGGGCATCCAGACAGAGTGCCTTTATCATTGTTTAGGACTCATTTATGGAGACGCCCGCGGTGTCACACGCGCAAATACTAACATTAGGCGATATGTGGTCTAGTTTGCAAAGTCGCGGGGTGATTTGCGACGTGTGGTGCGGTGCGTGGTAAACAGTGGTGCCTGGTGCCTGACCCGCCACGAGCAACGCTACATACCATGTAAATGCTTCTGCTTGAATGCTCTCATTATCTTATGTTCGAGTTGACAACGCTGTACCCCGCACTATACATACATATACATATATGCTCCGTAAAAGATTGGGTCCTGTGACAGATCTCATCTAAGACACGCCCCTAAAGTTCCATATTTCATGACATTAAAATGTTAGTAAAACAATATCATAGTTTATAGGCAGAACTGCACTAATAGTCCGTTCCTTGCATCATCTTAACTGGATAATTAAAAGCCAAAATTTAAATTTAAAATTGAGCTTTCATTTGACTATTATCTATGTATATATTAATACGTGAATCGAAAACTTTGGATCCCTTTTTACGAAAATTGGGCGGACGAAGGAGTATGAAATTTCGCACACTTATAGTTTATACAGAGAAGAAGTGACGAATGCTAATATTTATATAAAATATGTATAATAAATACATTAAATTAATGAAAATACACTACACGCACACAACCATGCATTTGACACACGCAGTCGTAGCGCGTAACTATGGTTACATATATCAATATACGAGTATAATGACATGACATAATATATATCAGTTGGTCGAATTTCGAGCACTAGGCGACCGCTAGTTATAGTAATAACCCTTGAAACGTTTTATATACATATAGTTAACGTGTTAAATGTGAAAACAATTTGAAATGCAAACAATTAACTGCAGCAAAATTATACCAATTTCAATAAGATCAATAACATTTTTTTTTAAAGACATCTCCCGCACTAGAAATAATTCCTGTATTGCGGGGGACTTTACAAACATTCAAACAACGGACACAAAGAACACCCAGACTCGGAACAACCATTTGTTGATCACACTAAGTTTTGTCCCGTGTGGGATTCGAACCCATAACACTCGGCGCAATGGCAGTAGCGAGGCGACCACTTAAACCACTATCATCAGTACAGTCAAATCGATAATCATATAATCGAATATGATAAACATCGCCCTAGCCTTGAGTATATTACTCTGCTAAATATTACAGGACCCAAACTATAATTTACAAACTATACGCGAAGTGCAACATACCACGTCTCGATAAATGAGCCCTTAAGCTGACAGGTTAATGACTTGCCTCTGAGAGGAACTTGGGCATGTTGACGTCGATGATGGCTCTTAGTACGAGCTGAGCCTCGTCCTTCTCTGGGTAGCTCTTTTTGAGTGCGCCGGACGCCAGTAGCACCGACTTTACAGCTCGCATGCCGTAGTCGTAATGGTTCTGCGAGGACAGCTGTTCCGAGCACAGCTTGTATGCTTGCACGATCTTGCGAGCCAATCTAGAATCAACAGCTCATTAATAAGACAGTACTGAAAGGAGATTTTTCACAAGACATCTGACTAAATGTATCGCGTTTGCTTTCTTCGGATTCGTAATGAATAGCAATATAATGATATCTAAGCTATGCAAAACGGGACTGGCCAAAGGTACATTCGTAGAAAAAGGGGCATACATCATTTTAGAAATGTTGGGTATAAACTTGCAAAAGATTAGACCAATTAAAAGTGATATAGTACGGCCTATGAGCATACTAGAAAGCCCTTTCTTTAGCATTAATATGACAATTAAAACTTTGTTTTTCATTTTTGACTCCATGTGGAACACCGATTGCCTTTTAGCTGTTTAAAATACATGTGACCTCAGGAGTGACAAATTAAGAAAATGAAACGATTGGGCGCAATTGGTCTTCTCATAAATATGTATGGATAAGCAGACACTGCGCATGAAAAAGCTTGATGTATTCTTTCAATTAACAATCGATCAGTAAAGAGATTATTTGTTCCCAGTTTGGCTGTTTATAAAGAAATCTTTTACACCGGCATAGCAAGGGGTACGCAGTAACTGTTTCTAATGAGAAAATTTCAATTTTGATTCTAAAGTACTTACGGTCCAGCGTTGACGAACCCGTTGGAGTAGAGAGTGATCTCCCCGATCATGGCGTAGTCGGGCACCATCATGGCGACTGTCCTGAACAACACCTTGAGATTGTCCGGCAGCTCGGTACGACCCGCGTAACTGAATAAACAAATCATTACAATTATTCACGAGGGTATAACCAATTTCTCAAATGCTCATATCTGACTCAAATACTCAAACATCTATTAATAGGGGTTAAAGTATGAAGTTGCCGTTGTATAGTAATAGATACTTTGAATTGATATAAAACCTTCAGGGTGTAAGATTTTCGAGTGAAACTTTATTCACATGATACCTTTAAGATTCTTCTTTTAAAAAAGGTGCAATATTTGATTTTCGACTTTCAATTGTTTTTTTTATTCAGCTTAGACGAGAAAGATGGATACTTCGAAAATCTGAGTCATTTCTGAATACAAGTTCAGATGCGGAACTAACGCGGCAGAAACGGCTCGCAATATCAACGCTGCATTTGGAAAGGAGACTGCTAATGAACGCACCGTGCGTTTTTGGTTTAAACGCTTTCGTAATAGAAACTTCGACTTGAAGAACGAACTACCCGACTCGTGAATCGATCTTCACCATTATTGTTCCATGATAACGCAAGACTCACACTGCATGAGAAACCGTTGTAACTCTACAGAAGCTGCAGTTAGAAACCATCCTTCATCCTCCGTACTCGCCAGACCTTGCTCCAACGGACTACCATTTTTTTCGTGATTTGGACAATTTTCTACGTGATAAAAAATTTCTTCCCAGGAGGCAGTACAAAATGCTTGCACATAGTTTGTCAAATCTAGATCCCCAGAGTTCTATCGTAAAGGCATAAATGAATTTCCGTTCAAATGGCAGCAATGTATAGATAATGAGGGTAAATATTTCCATTAAATAATATGGTACATCTTAGAAAAAAACGAGTTTCAATTTTTCAGTACAAATCGACAATTTCATACTTTAACCCCTAATATTTACATGTGTAACAAGCTCCGTTTGTATACATGTTCTTTTTTAAATGAAGTTAAAGAGAGTACTGTTATCACAGTGGACAGCGGTTTGATTGGGTACCCTTGACATTCCAAAAATCCATGAGCAGTGGATACTTACCTTTAGGTGGACCGCTAGCTTGTCTACCACTACGAGCCATAGTAAAATAAAGAGGCTCGTATATTTTAAAGGAACTGCAACTAACGCAATTATTTAAGTATTTAATAAATTTGTTTGATCTTAAACTCCGAAGCTGAATCTGAAGCTCCGGTTCATTTAATACTATTTAGCATACCTAAAGATATACATAAGTCCTTGCAAGAGATCGCGTCGCGGACGACCTACTTTTATAAATTGAATTACCCTCAGTATCTCTGCCTAAATCCATGCCAACAGTTTTTATAGTATCTTGCTTTGTAATTACCCGTCCCAGCTCAACCTGCCTTACAGGAGACAATATGAATCCGCGAATAAATATTAAATCCTTTTATTTATTTTACATAAAAATACTTACCGGAGTTTATCACCATAACTTTCCATAAATGCCGCAAAAAGTAACAAATATATAAGTTTAGTTTCAGTTAAGTCTCAGTACCATTGTTTTACTCAATGTGCCATTATAATAAATAATAATGTATAATAATGGCCATAAATATAATATAATATAGTATGCCAATAAAAATAGTAACATATATTGCACAATATACTTTAAAGAAAGTCTGTGCACTAATAGTTGCCGTACACTAGACCACCGGTGAGGGCCGCCACGGCAGCGCACACTTTTTGTGACAGCATTCATCGCAGCCTGCACACTCTCCGCCACGCCACGCTGCCCGAATTACTAGTGCGAAGCATTTGACCTCAGTCGAATACACTGAGATTCGAGACCAAAATGTGGATATGAGTTGTGACGGCGTCTAGCCATAAACTGCTCTCGTGGCTTGGCTTGGTGGCGTCTGCTAACCGCAAAGCAATGTATGTGACACTCGCTATGTACTTACCCAGGGTTCATAGTGATGAAGACGGAACAGGTCGGATTGAGACTGATCTCAGTACCCTCGAACACGAACCGCTTCTCCCTTCTGAGAATTGCTAACTGAATGGACAGGATCTGCTGCGCAACTACGGACAACACCTCCAATTCTATGCGGTTGAACTCGTCGAAGCAGGCCCAGGCACCTGACTGGGCTAGACCCTACCGATAAAATATTTTGTATATTTAGCTTCGAATTGAATGATGTAGTATTAGGACTGGGCCTATTAACCATCTTTGAAAGCATTGTCATTGCATGCCTAGAACGAGACAAAGCTATACAGTCTAAATAGCGCTATCCCATTCTCTCGCATGCACCGACAACCAACCGTCCAGTTTTAAATTCTGGTAGCAGCGCGGGAAGTCTTTTTGCAGCGGTGGCACGTGTAAGAGGATGCTAATACTAGAAAGAAAGAAATAAAGAAAAATAATTTATTAGACACACCAAAAACACAACATATTAACAAACAAACAAGAAGAAAATCCAAAAAAATAAAGAAAATGTTGTGCAGTGTGTCCAAAAGGTTCCAGCTCAGCCTTTGCTGCGGATGACCGCAGCGCTATTTTTCAGCCGAAACCCAAAGGCTAGCACGGACGATTATTCGGCATACAGTTTATAAACATACTTAATAGATAGAGTAAATATAATATAATGTACAATAGACAGGCAATTACATATATGTGTAGAACAGAAGAAAATATTTAAAAAAAGATGGATAAAAAATATATATAGATATATAATAAACATAAAAATGTCAGCATTTTACCGGCTAATACTGCGGACTCAGCATCGACTTCCTCAATAGCGTTTTTTTAAATTAGTTAATCTCTTGTATATGTACAATGGGTTTGATATGTTTTTTTTTAAAGAAAACCTTACATAAAATTAAACTAAAAAATTGGTTGTCTGTAAAGTCGGTTTACGGACGATAGGTTAACGTGACAACGTCATAACGTGCTTTTACGCTCGCTCGTGTAGCGCTCTCGCTCCGATCGTAACGTTACAATGAGCGTAACGGGACAATGAGCGTAACGGGATAATCAGCGTAACGGGACAATGAGCACAACGGGACAATGAGTCATCCTTTTTCGTGCGTGCAGCCGGTGTTCCTCGATTTATTAGACGTTGTCACGTCAAATATCTAGAAACACAATATAGACAATTAAGTGCTGGATTTCTGTTCAGATAAATATAAAGTACTATTGTTGCTGCATCAGCCGTATAGCCAGCACACCATCGAACGGGACGTATGCTTATTCCTTTATTTTCGCCTGTTACTTCTACTTATCCTGGTCTCTAGTAATATTACAAATATGAAAATGTGTAAAGATTGCGATTAAAAAATAGTTAAGTAGATTGTACGCGGTCCCGCTCGCGTAAATGTATATTAGACTAGCTATTGCCCGCGACTTCGCTCGCGTTAATTTAGAATTTGACAATCAATTCGGGTTGTACTCTGCTTGTAATAATATAATTTAATCTTGATTCGAAAGACACGTGACGCCATCTATATTATCATAAGAACGTTATTGTTGTTTTCCTCAGGAACAGTAATTTTTTTCGGGATGAAAGGTAGTCTATGTCCGTTTCTGTACACCTGACAACGTATATGCAAAATTTCAAGATGATCGTTTCAGTGATTTAGGCGTGAAAAGGTAACAAATAAACAAACAAACAAACTCATTTTCGCTTTTATAATATTAGTTAGGATTAAGTTAGTAACAGTAGTTTTATCTGGATGAAAGGTACTCTATGTCCTTTTCTGTTCCCCTGACAACGTTTATGCGCAATTTCATAATGATCGGTCGAGTAGTTAAGGTGTGAAAGCGTAACAGACAAACAAACTCACATTCGCATTTACAATATTAGTTAGGATAGAACTTGTCTAACTATAATAATAATAAAAAGTATTTATTTCTCTCTTTCACAAAGGTAAGTATACATAAGATAACACAGTACAGATATAACAAATTCTCAATCCTTTGTGGAGAGACTGGTGTCTATAGTAGGAAAACCTGTGTTATGATCACCAGGCTCCCACCTCTTGGACGTACAGTTTTCATAATGTTAACTAATTGCTATATACGTAGGTAACCTCATATATTATTTTCTGGATGAAATTGAGTAACAATTTAGTGTACGTGTGTGTGTGTGTTATATGAAGCTAATACTAATATTGTAAAAGCTATTGCAATAAGAAAAAGAGAGGAAACCTACCTTAAAGAATTTGCCAAGGGCTTTGTAGTCCAATCCATCGGAACAGTTGAATACGACGCACTTCTTTGCGACGGCCTTGGCGAGGTCCTTAGTGGTCTCCGTCTTACCCGTGCCTGCTGGACCTTCGGGAGCTCCTCCCAGGTTCAGCTTCAGAGCACTCATAAGAGTTCTATAAACGCACACAAGATCATTTCCTTTTATGGCAGCCATACATACAAGCATAGAGTCAATAGAGAAATTTGCAAATTATTATGTAGCAGTAGGACGCAGGCTTATTGCGTAGGATACAAATCCTATGGCTGGTAAAATGTTGTATTTCTCTAACATTTCGCCAGCCATGCTTTAAATATTTGATGTGAGCCTATTGTTCGACATCACTGGACATCGCCATACTCTATGCTGTAATTAAGAATTTCCTAATAGCTTAACCGTTACTCAATCTCCAGGAGATACATAACAATAGATTTTTTATTGTGTCTATAAAATGACAGACGATGGGCTAACAACCAACGCAACTAAGACTTACATTATGATTCTCCTAGTTTTTAAAATTGATTGATAAATATAAATCAATCAATCAACCTTTGCCAGCCAGATGGACAAAGCCACCTCAGTACAATTATGATTTAATAATTATGAATGTCATTTGCCCTGGGCTTAGAGCGGGGTGATTTAACAAAGAATTGAAAAAGCAGACACAAAGAACCTCCAAATCCAGAACAGTTTTCCTTGGATCACACAAATTTTTCTTACTCACAATTGTTGTGTTTCGTTCGGTGAGTGAGAGTGCCGGAGGCCCAAACATCCTCTTTCCCCCTTCCCGCTCCTTCTCATTCCCACTTCCTTTCCTAACGGGACAGCAACGCGCAAGTGATGCCTCTGGTGTTACAGGCGTCCATAGGCTACGGTGACCACTTACCATCAGGTGGCCCGTATGCTTATTTGCCACATTAGTTGTATAAAAAAGAAACAACGCTAAACGTAGTGACCGGGGCGAGGTGATTACTTAAACTACGGTACAGTCATTGTGCAGTCTTGATTTTGCGTTAACTAAAGGCTTCGGTAACAGCTTACTACCAAACTTAGCGCATGTCTATTACTACCTTAGTAAGCTGGTAAGTAAGCAAGTTTAGTAAGTCTGGGCAAGCACAAAAAGCCTTGTTGGTCCTGCGCCTGATCTCTGTCCGGTCGTGTCGAATTGCTGTCTCGTCGGACTATAAGAGTTAATAATAATTTAAGTGAAGAGAGACTGCTTTTGTATTTGCGCACTCGCTTGTCCACTATAATATCTCGTGCGTAGATGGCCAATCTCCGTTAAAATTGACTGCTATTACCGAAATTTGAGATTAAGTCTTTACAGTGTAATTACCTGAAGCATCTGTCAGTGAGAGGCGTAGCCACCAGCCTGCCGATATTCCCGAGGTATTCGAACCCATAGTCCACGTCAGTGGTGATCATGGAGCAGATCATCTTTTCTGCGCGGTGATAGTACCGCAGCTGAGAGATCCAATTGAAATCGGTGATATCGCTCACGTTTTTAGTCACCATCTCTTCAACGATCGTTCGACCTAGGTGATGAAATTAATGATAATGTATATGTTTTGAGGTTTTAGCAAGAAGAGAAAAGAATAGAACAGAGCTCAGGTATTAATTGGAGACACCCACCATTCAAGGCAGCGAGTTAGCTCACCGTAGTTGGTTTAGTCGGTAATACCAAAGACGTACCATCTTTCCTTGGGCGAGCTCGACATTATCTCTCTGCTCCCCTTTTGCCGCGGACAGGAATTGGTAAATGCATTTCCCCACGTTAAAAAAAAGATATCAATCGGGGTTAGAATCGGAGCTGCCATTTCGCAAATTGAAATTAATGGCAAAATGAACGATCACGTCGCTTAATTATATTAATACGATCTAATGGCCAATACTCATCATAAAATATGTCCAAAATAAATTGCCGATTTAATGTAATAATAGTTAAATGTGAACTAATATGCAATTTAAGTTTACGTGTTGTCTAATTATTAAGAAAAATACCATTTATAATATTTATGACTCTGAGATTTAATCGGCACACTTTTGTCTTTGCTTACTTTGGCTTTTTAAAGGTAGGAAATTCACTGTTTATTATTTTCAATTTAACAAATATTTTATTATACATAATATCAGCCCGGTATAGCATTTATTATATATACATTGAATAAAACAAACGAGTATAACAACAGTATTTAAAAAATACGACTATTATATCTATCGAAGCAGTTTGTATAAAAATCTGCAATCGTAAACGTTATAGATTTCTTCGTACAAAATGACGATTAAATAAAATCCCAACACTTATTAATATTGCAAACATCCAAAATCTTCAGTTATCCAGTTAACGTAAAATAAGCCTTATGCTTATCTTATCTTATGTGGGGGCCAGTCAGTGCAAACCGGAGACACTTCGACCCAGTGGGATCTTTTGTGTCGACACTCTCCCAATAACGACTGCCATGAACATCTATGGCAGTCGTTATTGGGAGAGTGACTGACGGCTTAACGTGCTCTCCGAGGCACGGAGCAGGCGATAATTGTCAATCTTTTGAAACTTTTCGAAATTATGTGCGTATTGCACATAATTTCGAAAAGTCATATAACTTCCGAAATTCAGAGGTGCGCGACGTGGGTTCGAACCCGAGACCCTCTGCATTGCAGTCTGTTGGTCTCCCCACTGAGCTATCGCTGCTCTTAGCCTTATGCTTACTTAACAACTAGAGGTTTAAAATGAAATTACCATGCACATCGATCACGATGAGCGCTTCCAGGGTGATGCGGTTGCCTGCATCCAGGTCTCCCTGCACCAGGTACACCAGGCCAGTAATCTGTCTCGTACAGCGGTCTACCATTTCAGGGAGTGTGCTCGTTATTATGGCTTCTATTACCTGATCAGCATAAGACAATAGAGTAATTGCTAATGTTTAATTTTGTATATTATTTTACACACACAAGAAATAACAACAGGTGTATTATTACACCAACATTTTCTTAACTATTATTTAAGGTCCGACGCAGTGAGGGCTATCGTTTTTATGCTCACCAGGCGGCGCCACAAGCGAGTAAGGTCCTGTCAACACTGTCACAGCTGCTGTCAAAAGCCGTATTTCGTGGTCATAATCTTGACGGTTTCTACGGTTACTGTTGAAGTGACTGTAAAGTTTGACGTCTAGACCTTACCATCCACTAGCATCTCTAACGGTGAATTCAAGCGCGGTAGCTCTCATTACCGTTTAACGGACTCAGTTTCAAACCTTGCTAACTCAATAACACTTTGCTCGTCCCGGGGTAGAACCCAACACCCTTAAGCACGGCAGTCAGTATCATTACATACATACATAGATTCACGCCTGTTTCCCAGAGGGGTAGGCAGAGACTACGGATTTCCATTTGCTACGATCCTGACACGCCTATTTATATCAACAACACAGTCCGTCCGTTACTTTCTAATTTTATTAGACAACCATTTCACTTAGAACTATGCCCTACGTCAGGCGCCCTAACAAACATACAATAAATATCATCCCTATATATAAACACCACTGCCGGCAAGGAGCCTCTTCTCGGTCTGAGAAGGGTTAGGTCATAGTCTACGCTGGCCCAGTGCAATTTGGCAGTATACACATATCATCGACAACATTATGTAGAACTCTCAGACATGCAGTTTTCCTCACGATGTTTTCCTTCGCCGTTGGAGCGGGCGATAATTAACTAACTAATACGCATATAACTTCGAAAACTCAGAGGAGAGTACCTTGGAGTCGAAGTCGAGACCTCCCAATTAGGCTAAATATACAATTAACATAAACCCAAACTCAAAACAATAGTATGTCCACATGAATAATTGTGTCGTGTAGGATCGCAATCCACAACATAGACAGGCGATACGAGATGTTCGTTTGCCCACGCAATCCGTGTAGTAATAAACCGTGTAGTTCTACAGGTTGATTTTTAAATCGTGTAATTCGTTTTAACCACGCATTCTACTGGTGATATAGAATAACCCTGACCATATTTATTTTTATTGGAATTATATTTTTGGAGAAATTAATGCACCGATTTTTTTCGTGAAATGGTTTCAGATAGTCATATGTTAACCACCCGACACAATCTTAATATTATACTAATAGAAAAATAACATAACAATAACTGATGTCGTAAATAATAAGTGGCAATAAAAAGGACCACCCGTTTTTATTTACGACATTAATTATAGATATTTTTTTTAATTAGTAAAAAATTTATATTGCCTCGGGTGGTTAACATAATTTATGAGTATCTGAAACCATTTCACGAAAAAAACTGTACATTAATTTTTACAAAAATAAAATTCTAATAAAAAAAAATATGGTCAGGGTTATTCTATACCACCAGTAGAATGCGTGGTTAAAAGGAATTACACAATTTCAAAATCAACCTGTATACTGCGCTGTTGAAAAGGAGCATTTTACGTATTTGAAATCAGTAAAAAAAGACGCATGTCCCAGTATTTTAAAATTAAATATAAAAATACTGGTAGATACGTCTTTGTCCCTTATGTCGGCAGTATAGCTCTAAGTAACCTTACCTCATTGGTATAATGTACACAGGAACCGGCCTGCACGATCTGGCCAGGCCATATCAACACCCAGTCCTCACGCTTGCTATTAAAATACGCATTAATGGCTTCCGTAGCCACGTCCTGCAAGCTCACGATCATCTGATGTTCCAGCTGTTGCAGCCAGCGTTCCACCATACCCTGGGGCGTGAACAAACAAGTATTCCAATCATATAATAATATATATCTGACTTATATATAAACTGTAACATTGCCGAACACGGGCCTCTTCTCAGTGTGACCATGGTCCTCCACGCTGGCCCAGTGCGGGTTGGCGGACTACACATGACCAGACATATAGGGTTCCTCACGATTTTCTCCGTCATAATAATTTTAGATCCCATGTGCATGTTTTCCAGACAAGTTGTTACTGTTGTCCAAAACACAGGAACATTCTGATCAATCCGGCAAACAAGCCAGATCTTATGCACAGTAGTTACATTCACAACCTTTGCACGATCGAGGCAGTCACATGATACCTATATGCTCTAAGCAGTGTTAAAAAGAGACACTATGATGTGAGGCTAACAACCTTTTTAATTGGGCCATTACGATAATTACCTTAGCATCAGCCGGTTGAATGGAAGAAGAAAGCTTGACGATTTCGCCCTCAGAAGAAGCCATGCCGACGATCTCCTTGGCATTGTTGAACTCCAGCGTATAGATGCCTTCGAAGCACTTCTTCAAGTGAGGCTGCACGCGCATAGGATCTTTCGTCTCGGAGAGAATCTCTAGCAATTCGTCGTTTGATAGGAAGAAGAATCTGAAATACAAAATAATCTCCAGTGAATCCAGTCAGAACGAACCAATAATATTGTTCTTTAAAGACAACTCCCGCACGAGATATAGTTTTTGTGCCGTGGGGGAGTTTACATTCACCCAAACAACGGACACAGACAACACGTACACCCAGAACTACTATTTCTGGATCACACAAATTATTGTTCTGTCTAGGGATCGAACCAACAACATTCAACGTGGGCCGCCACGAGTCGGCCACTTAAACCACAACGCCATCCGTGCAATCCTACTAGGACAAGGGATTGTTAGTTATTGTTTTGAAATAGTATGGCCGTCTATGAGGCGCACAATTAGCTATGTGCTATTACTCAGCATTTCTTAACTTACCAAATCAAATTTGAACGCCGCGGTCATGCGCAGCACAGGCTGAGCTGGAGCCTTTTAGGGACACTGTGTTGTTTTAAATATTATTCTCTGTATTATGTGTGTGCGTGTGTGTGTGAGGGCGTGTGTGTGCGTGTGTAAGTGTGTGTGTCTAATAAAGAGGCCATTCATTCATTCATTCATACCATCAAGAAATCAAACTCGAGACATCATGCACAATACACGCATTAACTACCCTAAAACGAAAAAATAAGGTTAAAGAGCCTCGCTGATTTCAGCATGAATGGGCCGGCTCGACTGAGGAAGGACTACCCTCTCACAGAATATCGACGTGGAATAGCAGTATTCTTACTGTTGTGTTTCGTTCGGTGAATGAGAGTGCCAGAGGCCCAATCACCCCCTTTTCCCCATCCCGCTCCTTCTCCTTCCCACTTCCTTTCCTAAAGGGTCGGCAACGCGCCAGTGATGCCTTTGGCGTCGCAGGCGTCCATAGGCTACGGTGACCACTTACCATCAGGTGGGCCGTAGGTTTGTTTGCCACCCTAGATGCATAAAAAAAAAACCAAGATAGATTCTACAAACCTTGGGAAGAACAGTCTCTTCTTCTCCAAATAATCGTTGAGTCCGCGCTGTATATCTTCCAACAGGGCATTGTTATACTTGAGCTTCTTCAGCAGGTGAGGGAAGTCGGTGGCCGGCAGCACCATGGGCTCCTTGGCAGTGGCTTTCATGATCGTACGCCACTCCTTATCCACATCACGGAAGTTTCTGGCTTCTGTCGGCATCTGACGCATGATGTCCTCGGACGAAAAGATGGGCTCCAGGTACATCCAAGTGGCTTGGCACTAAGTGTCAAAAAAGGTAAATTATTTATTTATATAATATATTACTAGCATTTACCCGCGGCTTCGCTCGTTTTTCGAAAAGTACTTTGGTTTTCCGCATGAAAGATTCTCTATTATGTTTTCTATACTCCTGACAACTTGTGTGCAAAAGGTTATGATGATCGGTCGAAGTCGTAGTTAAGGTGTTGTCACGGGGACCGCTCGCGCCGTGACGGCTGCGCGAGAGCCGATGTGGTGGTGACGCCCCTCTTCCCCCTCCTGCCCGGCGGGACCGCTCGCGCCATGACGGCTGCGCGAGAGCCGATGTGGTGGTGACGCCCCTCTTCCCCCTCCTGCCCGGCGGTAGCTGCTATATAAGCAAGACCGCACCCAGATGTTGTCTCCTTCCGCGGCGCTGCGCTAACCAAGTTAAGTGGTTCTTCCTACTACGCAGCAAGTCCTTTTTACAAAGAACCACGCCCTGACTACTGTTCGCGTAGAATTTTATAAAGTGTAATATTATATATATATATATATATATATATATATATATATATATATATATATATATATATATATATATATATATATATATATATATATATATATATATATATATATATATATATATATATATATATATATATATATATATATTATTGTGTTAATTAAAAGTGTTAATTGTTGTACTATCTTTAAATAATCTCAGCTTAACTTAACCTCAAGACACCACGCCCCTACAACGTGGCTTGTCCTATTTGTAGATCAATCTGATCTACAGTAAATAACTACATAAAAGGTCACAGTGTGACAGCGTAACAATCAAATAAACAAACAAACTCACATTCCATTATAATATTAAATTACGATTTATTTTAGTAAAGTATGACAGATTGGCTTTAGACACAAAACCAGCTTAGTAAAACCTGCTCAAACAAACGCACTCACACAGACAGACCCGATTTAACTGAGAATAGCCTAGAAGCCAAGCCAAGCGTGTGCATAACCGCAAGCGCTCTCTCTATTCACTCACTCTCATAATTCGATAATAAGGAACCGACACGACCAGAGAGAGATCAGGCGCAGGACTGCGCTCTAAGTGCTTTGAAGGCACGAAGAAGAAACATTGCTAACTACAAAACTCCGGGCTGTTAATTAGAATTTATTTACAAGAAATCATTTTTTTGTGTGGTCTGGCTCCGGATTCCTACCCAGAACCTCATGATCCGTAACCACTGTACTAGCATATTTCCCAAGAGCTCATGATTAGGACTAGCTGTTATCCACGTGGAATGTTTTTTTGCGGGTCTCTATTTTTTATCTGAAATAAGCCTAAGTTATAACATCAGCTATTTGCCAGTGAAAGTCCCGTCAAAATCGGTCCGTTTCAGAGATTAGCCGGAACAAACAGACAGACATACAAACATTTTAAAATTTATTGTTTGGTATAGGTTTTGTATATACTTTCATTTTTGCCTATAGTAAAAAGCTGTTTTTTTACATTACAAACAGATACTTCAATTTTATTTATTTCTATAGATGTACCTGAAGCCACTGGTCCAGGATATCCTGCATGCTGATGAGTTTCTCCTCCCAAGCGACCATGTCTGACTCAAACGCCTTCACGTACGGAGAGCCGCGCATCGTCTGTGACTTCAGGATGTGGTCATCTAACTGTTGCTGGATGTCATCCAGACCGCTCAGGATGCCGACACCGGTATCTCTGAAATGTCGACAAAATATGGTCAACTACTAAACCTTCATCATTTACTTAGCAAGTCTCGTTGTCTATGTAAAAAGTTCAGAGGGACATGTTGTCAGACATGGAGCTGCCTAAATGTAGAATATAGAAGATCGTAGTACCCTTGTGTTATGCTTGCAGTAAGTAGAGTTGCCAGAGGTATTTAGTCAACTGTGCCCCTAAAATTATAACGTATGTTTGTATTTCAAAATAATGCCCATGCCTAGTGTTAAGCCAATTAACACACGTGCACCGCCGGCCGTAGCCAAGTCAGCCAAGTCAGCTTGTAACCACGGTCGGTGTAACCTGGTCCAAACGTCAGGCATAGAAAAGGTAAACATTATGCATGATCGCGTTAATATCCGTTACGTATGTGGCGTATGTATATACGCACAAGCAACATATAAGTTTATTAGGAACCTGGAATCGAACGGAGCATCATACTTCTAGCCGCACCGAAACCAAGCGACGCGCGAAGACGATCGAACGGAGCATCATACGTCTAGCCGCGACGAAACCAAGCAACGCGCGAAGGCGATCGAACGGAGCATCATACGTCTAGCCGCGCCGAAACCATGAGCGACGCGCGAAGGCGATCGAACGGAGCATCATACGTCTAGCCGCGCCGAAACCAAGCGACGCGCGAAGGCGATCGAACGGAGCATCATACGTCTAGCCGCGACGAAACCAAGCGACGCGCGAAGGCGATCGAACGGAGCATCATACGTCTAGCCGCGACGAAACCAAGCGACGTGCGAAGGCGATCGAACGGAGCATCATACGTCTAGCCGCGACGAAACCAAGCGACGCGCGAAGGCGATCGAACGGAGCATCGTACGTCTAGCCGCGCCGAAACCAAGCGACGCGCGAAGGCGATCGAACGGAGCACCATACGTCTAGCCACGACGAAACCAAGCGACGCGCGAAGGCGATCGAACGGAGCATCATACGTCTAGCCGCGCCGAAACCAAGCGACGCGCGAAGGCGATCGAACGGAGCATCATACGTCTAGCCGCGACGAAACCAAGCGACGCGCGAAGGTGATCGAACGGAGCATCATACGTCTAGCCGCGACGAAACCAAGCGACGCGCAAAGGCGATCGAACGGAGCATCATACGTCTAGCCGCGCCGAAACCAAGCGACGCGCGAAGGCGATCGAACGGAGCATCATACGTCTAGCCACGCCGAAACCAAGCGACGCGCGAAGGCGATCGAACGGAGCATCATACGTCTAGCCGCGCCGAAACCAAGCGACGCGCGAAGGCGATCGAACGGAGCATCATACGTCTAGCCGCGACGAAACTAAGCGACGCGCGAAGGCGATCGATCGGAGCATCGTACGTCTAGCCGCGCCGAAACCAAGCGACGCGCGAAGGCGATCGAACGGAGCATCATACGTCTAGCCGCGCCGAAACCAAGTGACGCGCGAAGGCGATCGAACAGAGCATCATACGTCTAGCCGCGCCGAAACCAAGCGACGCGCGAAGGCGATCGAACGGAGCATCATACGTCTAGCCGCGCCGAAACCAAGCGACGCGCGAAGGCGATCGAACGGAGCATCATACGTCTAGCCGCGCCGAAACCAAGCGACGCGCGAAGGCGATCGAACGGAGCATCATACGTCTAGCCGCGCCGAAACCAAGCGACGCGCGAAGGCGATCGAACGGAGCATCATACGTCTAGCCGCGCCGAAACCAAGCGACGCGCGAAGGCGATCGAACGGAGCATCATACGTCTAGCCGCGACGAAACCAAGCGACGCGCGAAGGCGATCGAACGGAGCATCATACGTCTAGCCGCGCCGAAACCAAGCGACGCGCGAAGGCGATCGAACGGAGCATCATACGTCTAGCCGCGACGAAACCAAGTGACGCGCGAAGGCGATCGAACGGAGCATCATACGTCTAGCCGCGCCGAAACCAAGCGACGCGCGAAGGCGATCGAACGGAGCATCATACGTCTAGCCGCGCCGAAACCAAGCGACGCGCGAAGGCGATCGAACGGAGCATCATACGTCTAGCCGCGCCGAAACCAAGCGACGCGCGAAGGCGATCGAACGGAGCATCATACGTCTAGCCGCGCCGAAACCAAGCGACGCGCGAAGGCGATCGAACGGAGCATCATACGTCTAGCCGCGCCGAAACCAAGCGACGCGCGAAGGCGATCGAACGGAGCATCATACGTCTAGCCGCGACGAAACCAACTGCCGAACCAGCGACGCGCGAAGAGGCCATCTGTTTTTATAGTGGCAGTATTTATGCGCACGCACACACGCTCAAGAACTCCTCGTAAATGTTAGAATTGTGTTTACTTGTCGCTGATTGGTGTAAATGATTATTGTACACATTAGTGTTAGCGTTACTTGTATGAACGATAAATGGGATATAAGAAGGCGTAAAAAGTGGAAATATATTCTCAGTTGAATCAGTCTACGTGTTTCAATATAACCCTAACGGTTACCAGCTACGGACCTGGTTTATGCCCGCCGGCTGGTAATACGTAAATATCAATATTTCCCAAAAATATCGAAACGATATATATTATGGCGAAAGCCATAGTATATCATAGTATAGTATAGTACATGCAAACGTGATATATATAACTTGTTATTAGCAAAGCAAAATACTACGTGCCGTAATACATAATAGTTAATATTGTTAATTATGCAAATAAAGTAAACATCATAATTTCCCTTTCCTATATAGGTCCGTACTACGTATGTATAATAACTTAGTATATAAGCCTTAATTAAGTAACAATAAACCAGTCAATATTCAATCACCACATCGTCGTTTTAATTGGTTCATAAAGCAACACGCAATAATTGGTGACCCCGACGTGATCTATTGGTCTCTAGTGCTGATATAATACCGGGACGACCGGAACCCAATTTGGTTTTCAGCGGTGAATCTAGAGAACAATAGTATTACGATATTATCACATCCTCATAACGTCAGAAGAAAAATGGCTCCACCAATAACTCCTTCAAAAGGCGACTCAGGCTGCGAAACTGTTGCTGCAATCACGGTCACGGAAAAACTACCGCAATTTTGGACAGACTCACCACGATTATGGTTCGCTCAGTTTGAAGCCATCTTGGCACCACAAAAACAGGGCGAAGACTACAAATACAATATGGTAATATCTAAATTACCAAAAGAGGTAGTCCATCAGGTTAGTGACATTTTGACTAATCCTCCCAGCGATAATAAGTACTCCACTATCAAGGAACGTCTAATAAACTGCTACGAAGAGAGCGAACACCGACGTTTTCACAGACTACTATCAGAAATGGACCTCGGAGACCAAAAGCCTTCCCAGCTCTTGAGAAAAATGAAGGAAGCGGGATGTGGAAATATAAACGACGACACTATTCGTCTTCTGTGGCTAAGACAACTTCCCGCTTCGCTAACAGCGATTATATCGGTTACAAACAATTTATCATTAGACAACTTGAGCGAGTTAGCCGATAAAATATATGAAAACTTGACCTACAACAAGAATACCACTCAAGAGACATCGGTTGACATTAATTTAATAACAAACATATCGTCACAACTTGCAGCTATGCGAATAGAAATAAATGCATTACGTAGCGCACGCGAGCATCAACCTATGCAACGCAGCAAATTCCATTCACGCCATACGTCACACTCACGGTCAAGGTCGCGCCACAGAAGCTCGCATAATGGAATTTGTTATTATCATAATCGTTTCAAGCAAGATTCGTATAAATGCAAGAAGCCATGTTCGTGGAATATGAACAAAAATATCAGGCCGTCGGAAAACTAGAAGTAGCACAGAAAACGACGGGTCTCTGTGCTATTCACCCAGCAAACCGTCTAACTATAACTGACTCAAACAGTGGTTATAGATTTTTAGTCGACACGGGTGCTAACATTTCGGTTATCAATCGCACAAATAACGAGAGCAAAGCATGCGAATACAAATTATTCGCCGCCAACGGCAGCACTATAAATACATACGGGGAACGCACTTTAATGCTTAACCTAGGACTTCGCCGAAGCTTTAAATGGACATTTACCATTGCCGACGTCAAGATGCCAATTCTGGGAGCTGATTTTCTGGATCATTATCAATTATTAGTAGATATACACGGAAAAAAACTGATCGATAAAAAGACAGGTTTGAAAACGCCTGCCAAAATAGTGAGAGCAAACATTGCATCAGTCCGATCGTTAAACGCTTCTCTACAGGAACCAATAAAGCGATTGTTAGAGAAATATGAAGACATTACAAAGCCTAGATCGATGAACCTACCTACCAAGCACCAAGTACAGCATCAAATAATAACAAAAGGTTTCCCAGTATTTACTCGAGCGCGTCCATTACCTCCTGATAAATACAGAATTGCAAAACAGGAATTCCAAGACATGATGGATATGGGAATTTGCCGACCGTCAAGCAGTCAATGGGCATCGCCACTTCATTTAGTCAAGAAGAAGAATGGCGAATGGAGAGCATGTGGAGATTACCGCGCACTAAATAAAATAACAGTACCAGACAGGTACCCACTTCCAAGGCTACTTGATTTTACGTACGTGGCAAGCGGAAAAGGAATTTTCAGCAAAATAGACATAAAGAAAGCTTTTCACGTTCTGCCCGTAGCTGAACCAGAGAAAACAGCGATTATAACCCCTTTTGGACTTTTTGAATTCATCAGAATGCCATTCGGGTTACGAAACGCAGCACAGTCCTTCCAAAAATTTATGGACTCCATATTCAGAGACTTGGACTACGTATTCGTGTATGTAGACGACATATTTATCGCTGATAAGAAAAATAATATTAAGGAACATTACACTTAGAAGAGGTGTTTAAGCGCTTGCATGATCACGGCATAACAATAAATATAAACAAATGCGAATTTGCCAAGTCGGAAATTGATTTCCTCGGTTATCATATAACGAGCCAAGGGTTGACTCCTACTATGGAAAAAATTCAAGCCATAAACAATTACCCTAAACCACAAACGATAAATGAATTACGACGTTTTTTGGGTATGATTAACTTCTACCGAAGCAGTATTCCACATGCAGCAAAACATCAAGCACCATTAAATAAATATTTAATTAATTGTAAGAAAAATGATAAGACAGTTATACAGTGGAATACCGAAGCAAACCACGCGTTTGAATGTTGCAAGCAGGACATTCGACAATTAACTACATTAGCATGTCCGGACAGCAACGCGCAAATAGCTTTAATGACGGATGCTAGTCTCAAATGCGTAGGCGCTGTACTACAGCAGCGAAGAAACAAAAAATGGGAGCCGATAGCTTTTTTCTCCAAATCACTAAGTGAAGCCCAAACAAAATACTCTACTTACGATAGAGAGCTACTAGGAATTTATATGGCTATAAAACATTTCAGAAGACTTATCGAAGGACGAGAATTTACGGTCTACACGGATCACAAACCACTAATGCATGCTTTCGATAAGAAGCCGTCATTGGATGATACCCCTAGACGAATCAGATATCTGGATTATATATCACAATTCAGTACGGATATCCAGCACATCAGCGGCCACAAGAATTTGGTAGCCGATGCTTTATCTCGAGTTATCGAAACGATATCCTTACCCTCTGCAATCGATTGGTACGAGGTAGAAAAATATCAAAAGAATGACAGCGAGTTAAAACGATTAAAAGCCAATAAATCGTTGAAAATAGAATTAATACATTTTCCAGATAAAAATATTAAGATTTATTGTGATATATCAACAGGAAAACAACGCCCTTTTATGCCCCTCAAATTCAGGAAAACTATCTTCGAAAGTTTTCATAACATTAGCCATCCTGGTAAGAATACTACGAGAAAACTGATTTCAACTAACTATATATGGGAAAATATGAATAAAGACGTAAATAAGATGACTGAGACATGTTTACAATGTCAACGAGCAAAAATACATCGTCATACAAAATCACAATTCGGAAAATTCATGCCAACAGGAAGATTTTCCCATCTTCATATTGATTTAGTTGGGCCTCTACCCACTTCTAAAAACAAACGATACATAATTACAATGATAGATCGTTGTACTTCATGGCCAGAGGCATTTCCCATAGCTGATATAACTGCAGAAACCGTAGCCAGAACGGTATATGAAGGCTGGATAGCCCGATTCGGATGCCCTGAATACATTACCACAGACCAGGGACGCCAATTTGAATCTGAAATATTCAAAAATTTAGCAAACTTAATGGGAATTCATAAAATTCGAACCTCCCCATATCATCCACAGTCAAACTCTACAGTAGAACGACTGCACAGAACATTGAAAACGGCATTGATAGCAAGAGGTAACACAATCAATTGGACAAAAGAGTTAGCTACCGTTTTACTTGGCATACGTACGAGTTTACGGCAAGACACAGGATACTCGGCAGCTGAATTAGTATACGGTTCAACAATTAGATTGCCTGGAGCATTTTTCGAGACACATAATAACTCAACATACGCAGATTTTATCAGAGAAATTAAGGACAACTTAGAACACATGATTTCTGTTCCACAAAGACAAAGTAAGAACGACAAGATATTCGTGCACCCACAGTTATCGGAATGTAAGCACGTTTTCTTACGTTGTGACCGATTACGGCCAAGTCTTACACCGCCGTACGATGGTCCTTATCTTGTCATCAGTCGAAATGATAAGATCTTCACGATCTTGATAAACGGACGACAAAAAAGTGTAGCTATCGATAGAGTTAAACCTGCATTCATGTTAAACGATAGCAAGATAAGCAAACGGACAATAGACGACCAGATAACGAAAACTTCACAAGCAGATAAGAAAACAGAAACAAGAACACGTTCTGGTCGAATCTCCCGCCCGACGGTTAGATTCCAATTATAATATATAAGCTAGAATAACACTACTTTATGCATTCACTTAGCACAGCGTCGAAACAACACATAGCATGGGATCAAACTCGAGCCACGAGAAGGAACAAATCAACATGGTGCAGAACAATGCAGTAAAATCAGAAGATTTATTAAACCTGCACTCCCAAGTGGTCGAGGAAGTACAAGGGATCCGGAGCTGGATAATATTCATGACGATAGCAGGGGTTGTCATATGTACAAGCGCAACCATAGTCATAGTATTCAAATTCGTAAGCAATAAGATCGAGAAGAGGCTTACGAAAATAATTAGAGACGCAAACGTTGTTTAGAAACGTAGGCATAAAATTAATCTGTATTATTATTTTTTTTCTAATCTAATTATTACTATGTGTAATTTAGTTTTTTTCTTCAAGGGGGAATATATATGGCGAAAGCCATAGTATATCATAGTATAGTATAGTACATGCAAACGTGATATACAGGGTGTGTCGTAAATAGTGGTCCAGAGTAAAGAAGTCGATACACTGTATTCTTATGTATCACATACCGAAATTTTAACCATTTTTTTATGCCCCTAAAGTCATATGATTTGCTGAAGATGAGTATTGAAATTGGAAACAGATTAATTTCTTTAAGTACCTTTGACTTTAAAACATAAAATAGGGTTTGGATATGATAGTACACATATTCAAGAGTAATAATAAAAAAACAGAATTAAAAAATATTGATATTTGTTGAAATGACAGCCAAATTCGTGAAGCAAGGTGCAGAAATTTTAAAAAAGAACTTTTATTTTTTGTTAGGAGACCCTTAACTGAAAATGCTTAAAATTCGGTATGCGATACATAAGAATACAGTGTATCGACTCCTTTACTCTGGACCACTATTTACGACACACCCTGTATATAACTTGTTATTAGCAAAGCAAAATACTACGTGCCGTAATACATAATAGTTAATATTGTTAATTATGCAAATAAAGTAAACATCATAATTTCCCTTTCCTATATAGGTCCGTACTACGTATGTATAATAACTTAGTATATAAGCCTTAATTAAGTAACAATAAACCAGTCAATATTCAATCACCACATCGTCGTTTTAATTGGTTCATAAAGCAACACGCAATATATATCAATACCTATTTGCATTTCTGACATCCATAATTCAAATCAACATCACATTAACATTCGTACCTGTATGCCACCACATCAAACTTGACTCCGAGCCATTCTTCCTTCATCTTGTTCAGCGCCTTCTCCAGGGCGTACTCCTTAGACGCATACTGCTCTATCTCCTCCAGTTGAGCCGCGAACACGTGGACTCCTTGTTCCACCATGTCTGCCAACGTAGTCTCCGGCTCATGAACGACTTCTATTCCAATGAGATCGCTGATTTTGGCCCAGTGGCGTTCACGCATACCCTGGACAAGGTCATGAATCTTATTAATCAACCCTTACTTTTAGTATTAAAATCTAAATCAATCTTAAATCAACGAGTAGTTGCTGCCATTCTTGCTTATATGCCTGCTCAACAAATTGCTTCTTTTAGAAGTTATTATATTATTATTATTACTTTAAGGTAGTTTACTAAGATGCTGCTCTGAAGTATAATCGTAATTTATTTGATATTGCAATGTATTTTTGTAACCCTACGCACGTGTGGACGATAAGGGTACGGTCCACTTGACTCGCTCCTCGTATATATAAGTTGAGGGACGCAGATGGACCACCCCGGGATGGTCCGGTGCGCCAGAAAACTAGGCTTTAGGCCTAAGCCATAACTGTTTAGGTTTAGGTTTAGCCTAAATACGCTATTAAATAAATCATGCTGTTACTTAAGGGGTATAAAAATAATAAGCATTTATATGTAGCATACTTCATAAAACATAGTGGGTTGACTAACCTTGTTACAAATAGCGCTGAGCACAGGCAGTAGCACTTTGAACTTCTCCACCTTGTTCCTCACCATGTCTGCGATGCGCTTGGCTCCAGGATACTCGTACAGCTGTTTACCAAGCTTGTACAAAAGCTTCCACCACGCTTCTACATCCTCGCATATCTTTTCAGCGTCCAAGCCTATGAAAGGCCCATGATACCTAAAAAGAAAAACACCATAATCACGAGAGTATATTAGCGTACAGACATACCAACATGGTACTTAAATTGAAGGAAATTGAATATAGTTTTTGATAGAGGTTAGAAATAGCGGACTAGTTAGATATTTGGTTGCGGTAACTTTCTAGGCCTTAAGAGGGCCAGTGCTATCAATAGGAAGCACAAATATTTTATCCGATAGGGATAACGGATTCAAGGTAAACAGTAAATGTTTAACACTTGAGCTAACTGAGTAGCCGTACTTTCCTGTAATAATGGCAACAGGAGAGCAATATACAATAAACTAGCTGTCCCGACAGAGGTTGTCCTGTACACAAGAAAAAAAAAGAAACATATGTAAACCATTGTCGAATCCACTTGAACACACACAAAAAGTTTCATCAAAATCGGTCCAGCCGTTTAGGAGGAGTTCAGTGACATACACATGTACAGTAGAATTATATATATAAAGATTAATAGATGATTGCGAAGTGTGACTGCACGGAAGGCATAGTGCTTCGACGCCTAAACCACACACAACGTAAAAAAATTGTGTGATACACAAAGTTTTTTTACGTTACTGTACTTTATTTCTTTTGTTTGAATATTGGTAAAGTTCCCCGCGACATAATATAAATAGATAACTATAAAGAAAATCTGAATGGAGAAGCAAAAGTATTAAATTCTCCAAAGCGATTAAATTTTCGTCGGCCTCAATGGCGTAGTGGTTAGTGTAACCAACTGCCACGCCTGAGGTCGCGGGTTCGATTCCCGCACAAGTCAAACATTTGTTTGCATGAACATGGATGTTTGTCTTGGTCTGGGTGTTTCTATGTATAATATGTATGTATTTACAAAAAAAAAGTATATATGTATGTTTATCCATTGTCTAGTACCCATAGTACAAGCTCTGCTTAGTTTGGGCTAGATGGTGTTGTGTGTATGTGATAGAATATTAGAAAATATTAGAATAATTAGACCGTGGTTTCCTCATACCATATCTCGTAGCCTTCATAGAATTCGAGTGCGGTGTGCCAGAGTCGGTGGAAGGGCTCGATGCTGGACAGCATGGTCTGCAGGCTGTAATACACCGATTGCTCCAGGTCCAGTAAACCTTCTTCGTTTATGATCTGTTCCGCTTCGTGCTTATCCTCCTACAGAATCAAGTGAGGGTTTTACGATGAAACTCTTTGCGAATTATATTAAGTACGTATGTATTATTACTGTCCAATATAAATATAGACAGGCTTTAAATTCTAGACTGCACTAACGACCCGCCCCAGTTTCGCAAGGGTAGTCCAAAATCTTAACAAATTATACACCTAAGCCTTCCTCATGAATCACTCTGTCTATTGGTGAAAACTGCATGAAAATCCTTTCAGTATTTTTTGAGTTTATCGCGAACAGACCAAAAGACAGACGCGGCTGGGAGGACTTTATTTTATAATATGTAGTGATGATGGATGGCGTAACAGTTTAGGTAGCTATTGCCACCGCGCCGAGTGATGTCATTTCTATCCCCACACAGAACAAAAACTTGTGTGATCCACAGTTGTGGCATGTCTAGGTGTTCTTTGTGTCCATCGTTTAAACATTTGTAAAGTCTCCCGGTAAACATTATCTATTCCTAGCGCGGGCGTTAAAATTAGGTAGTGAATGCGACGATCTGTAAACGAAGTCTCGGTTACGATTCCTGGAACGTGCAAAGTATTTATCTACTGGGTCGCAGCGGCACACCGGCGGCCAGATACAATAGGTTTTGAACTGTGTCTGGTTTTCTAAGAGATTAATGAGTTGTTCTGTCTATAATTTGTCACTTGCAGCACGGAGACTAAAACTGTGTCCGTCAGACGTCAATAGGCGCGCACCCTATCACATGGCACCTAAAACTATAACTGGCGACACGTGAGTGTATAGCACTCGCAGATAGGCTGGAGCCTACCTCTAATTAAGGGAACATAAGCTTGAGACTATTCGAGTATATAAAAAAAACAACTCACAATTAAATTCTTAAATATCTCGTCGACTCTTGCCGTGACCTCCTTCAGTAGGTCCACGTTCAGCAGCGGGGGATCGAACCTGCGGAACAACTCCAGATCTTTCTCGTGCTTCTTCAACTTGTCCTCGAAGATCGTCTTCTTGCTCCTCAGCTTGTCTTCTGCCATCGTCTTCTTAGTGTTGAGGGTCTTCAGAGTCAAGTCTATAGTCTCCTCCATATCGAGCGGCCAGAGAAACACGCGGGTGTTCAGGTTGATGTCTTCAACTAAAATTAAACGTCATGACTGTCGTATGTCATAAATGAGCGCTACTAACCGTGAGTGTCGAGGATTGATCCAGCATCATGAAGGATCTGCTAGGATTTTACATTTACTAAAACTCTCGAGGAAGAAAGGTGTCTTCTGTAATACCTTCTGTTATGGGCCGCGAAATATTACTCGTTAAATTATGGGTCCTTTACACTTTTGACTACCACTTCAGCCATATCTTACTATTATGGCTCGTATTTTATTCGTATTTTTTTTTTGTAATTGCACCACTCCGCCTGACGGTAAGCAGTCGTGTAGTTCACGAGCAGAGACCTCCACACCACGCCTTCACGTGAAGTGGTGTCGAGGTCTCCACTTTAGGGCCTAATGAGATATATTTTCCCGCACACATGCTCCTAAAGAACCCAGGATCGAGGAAAGAAAGAAACCCGTGCCTTTGTAAAGACTTCCACATTTTACCAGGCAAAGATGAAGTGACATACATCTTAATATTAATATATAATATTTAAAATATCCTTACAACTTAAATGGGCATGTTCCATAAGAAACAGGACATATTCTGCAGAAGTCCTGGACTTATCTTTAAGGTCGAACATGGCGCTATCCCGGCAGTCCATGATGTAGTTTATTAGCTCCACAAGCTGGGCCGTGGTCTCCGGGCTCTCTGAAGCTCGAGCGGCCATCGCTTCGTACACGTTACATATACTGGTCAGAAAAAGTGAGATATAAGCATAATTCGGATATATATACAGGTGGTTGCCTCAATAAAAAGCGCGAACTAACATACTGGCACATGCAAATATGGAATTAAAGTCAAGGGAATTGGCAAGATAGATTTTTTAAATCTAAAATCAACGATTATTGTGGCAGACTCCAACCAAAGGACACAACCGCATTGCAATTTCCGAGTTTGGATTCGCCGAAATAATTTGAGCGAGGTAGATACATCAGCGTCTGAAACTCTTACTTACCGAGTGAAACGTAATAACAGTGTTACTTTTATGTCGTTTGCCTATATGTGGGTGGTTCTAAACTAAACGAGCTATCTCATTTGTACAGTTACCAAATATTTGGCATCGGCAGACTCTTGTTTTTGAGTAGTAGAGCCTCGCTGATTTCAACATGAATGGGCCGGCTCGACTGGGGAAGGACTACCCTCTCACAGAATATCGACGTGAAATACCAGTATTCCTACTGTTATGTTTCGTTGGGCCAGTGCGAGTGCCGGAGGCCCAATCACCCCTTTTCCCCCATTCCCACTCCTTCTCCTTCCCACTTCCTTACCTAAACGGTCGGCAACGCGCAAGTGATGCAGGCGTCCATAGGTTACGGTGACCACTTACCACCAGGTGTCCGTTTGCTTGTTTGCCACCTTCGTTGCATAAAAAAACCGTATGACTTCACATTTCTATTACACATACAAACACACGCCTACTACACCCCTCAGAGGGTAAGCAGAGATGTATAACACCCACATCCGGCCACCTAATTTACGTTACAGGAGGCGAGCCTATAGCTGTTTACTGAGCAGCGTTCCATGTTTTGTGCTGTTTCTGAGAATTTTTAAACAGGAAAGTAAAAGTCGTAACCTTAGACCTCATGCCAGCAGTACCATACACGCAGTATTTAGAAGATTTTACTCACGATCTGTTCCATTTCCTGTTGACCACAGTGTAATGATCCACGATATACTGTCGGAGTCCATTGACGATGTCCCACAGGGTGTCATTGATAGGTTGACAGTCCAGCATGATCATGTTCAGAGGTATGTCCCGCCGGAGGAACAGAATCTCGTCGCGAAGTTTCTCGTACATGTAAATGCGAGCGGAGAATTCCTGGAGGCGGTAGTAGAGTTAGTTGAAGTAGGGTTTTTGAGAAGCAGGGTTCAAAGAATGTGAGGTGTAAGTGTGTGTTGGAAACACACACTGGCGACTGGTAATCTTTAAAGAAGAAAGTGGTAACTGTTTCGAACATCCATAGGATACGGCAAACACTTATTATTAGGCCTTTACCTGAATAAACGAATTATTCCTCTTGTGAATAAAGACACAAGAGCATATTAACTCTTTGAAAAGCTCTTCTAGCAGTTGATCTACAAGTAATATTTTCCTCTGTAATACTGGCAATGGGCCATTTCTAGCAGAGTGACATAATGTGCAAATGGTAGAAATGCCATCCCTGGTTCTCTAAGCATGTTGAAAAACATTTACGAAGAAAACAGTGTACGTTCCAAAACCGGTATTTCGATTCGGGGTATTTTGTATTTCTTACATGGCACAAAATACCCATAATCGCAGCACCCGTTTTGTCCAAATCTGATTTTAAGTGGAAATGTATATATGGAATAATAGGTCACAATTGACAAACCTTCAAGTATGGAGGAGGTTCCTGTTTGAAGAACTTTAACAGATCTTCCTTGGCCTCACCATTCAGAATGTAAAAGTACTCAGTGAAGCTGCTAAGATAGCTTTTAGGGCCTGGTCTGTTCACACCGAAGTGATGAAGGGATTGATCTAGTAGTCTTGAGAGGTAGCCTTCTTCTGAATATACACCTAGGAGATATGGACGAGGACGCACCACGTCTGGGAGAAGACAAAGAAAAATAATCATTCATTTTACACTAGCTTTCGTCTGCGACTTCATACACGTGGAATTTGGAAGTAGGTACCTATCTATATTTTTCTTTCTTTACACGTAAGAATAAGCAGATCTACACATATAAAACATAACTGTTTCTTGTTGACATCATTAGCTTCCATAGCTCTTATAAAGATACATTTGATTATTTTACTGAAATTTATATATATCATAATGACAAGTGTTTTGAATATGTATACTAATTTAGAGACCATAACTGTACCAACACTTATTGGCAAATCAATCTCATTCTAATTTTACTATGTACAGACATTGACCAGTTACTATTTTATTATATATGTTTATAAGATGTAGGCAGATATCTTTTTTTTTTGCTCGCTAAAATGACTACGCTCCGCCTGATGGTAATCAATGATGTGGTCTAAGAGCAGTGGCCTCCACAACATGTTCATAGCAGCTATCACCCGTTGATCGTTTAGCGCGAAAGCCGTATTGGCGATCATTGATCAACGAGTGATCCTCCAGGTAGCGGACAATTTGTGTGTTTATAATCCGCTCGAACACCTTGGAGAGCACCGAGGTGGGTCGACAGTTACCTGGTTCGAAACGGGCCCGATTTTTGGGGATCGGTTGAACGTTTGTCTCCTCCCAAGCCTCAGGCACGATGCCTGCAGCGTAAATCATTCGGTATAGGCGCGTAAATGTGGGAGACAACTCCGCTGTACATTTCTTTAGGACCACAGCTGGGATGCCGTGAGGTTCACTGGCTTTCCGAACATCGAGGGACTGCAGTATCGCACGAACATCACGTTGCTTGATACGTATATTAGGCATTGTGTAGCCGCAGTTGGCAATGGTAGGTGGCTGCGAACCGCAGTCATCGATTCGGGAGTTGGCCGCAAAGAGGTTCGCAAGCAGATCTGTTTTTCCTGCGGCCGATGAGCTAGTGATCCATTCGGATATCTCAGAGGGGGCAGCGAGGTCTGGCAGAAGTTGGACTGCACGGCTTTGGCCAGGCGCCAGTAGCTACAGCTGCCCGTAGGACGCGCCATGAGTTCCTGGCCGAACCGTGAGACGCGCTGGGCGTCCGCTCTTAAGAATGCCCTCTTGCAGACCTTTGTGGGTTGGTTGAACGCTGCCTTCAGGTGAGGGTCGTGAAGAGCGCGAGCCCTGGTCCAAGCGCGGTACGCTGCCTGTTTACGTTTAACAGCATCAACGGAATATAATGATTTCACCAGCGTCAGCAGTTAGCGCTCTTTGATGTATCACTGTTCTCAAAGCAGTGTTGAGCCCAAGGGATTGATGCGAAGCACTCCCGCATTCCATCCCAGTCTACCGATGAGAAGTGCCACAGTCATCGTCTTATCTCGACGACTCAGATCGAGCAAAGAGGGCGCCTGATCTGCAATGTCCGGTATCCGGGTGAGCTGGAGTACCAGTTGAGACAGGTCATGCGTGAGAGCGAACGCATGGGCAGATCGTCCCGCATAGTCTGTTCTGGGAGAACCCAACCAGGTCTCATGGTGGGCATTGAAATCTCCCAAGAACACCAATTCAGCGTTAGGAAACCACTCCTGCTCGTCGTCTGCCGCCTGACTCAGGTAGACGAAGAGTCGAGTTGTCTCAGCGTCTCCTGAATGGGAACGGTAAAAACACGTAGATTTGGCTAAAAGAGCCATGATCCACGTGTACCCAAAGGACAGAGAAGGAAGGGTCCTCTAGGCAGTGTAGACGGCGTCAGCAAATATCCGTCCTAACAAACAAACATACTCCGGCTTTCGCGAGGAAACACTCCTCTAGCACGTAGCCGAAGTATTGCAGGTAGTTCGTGTCTGCAGGACGGCGTATTTGTGCATCCGTCGGGAAAAACATTGCCTGCCGAGCCGTCTCCAGGTGGTGATGGACGGCGGCATTGAGGTTAACGTGAAGTCCTCTGATATTATTAAACTCTACGACACAAGAAGAAGAAGCAGCGGTGGGGCTATGGAGGTTGGCTGCTGTTAAACGACAATGCTTTATTTGTACTGCCATAGAATGGAAGGAAGGGGAAGCGTGAAAAAAGAAGCGACTATTCTCGCAGCAATGTAGGACAAAGCGCAGAGCAGGATTCCTCATAATACTGTGTGGTATGGCGATAGCTGATCCGACGGACGGAAGAACCCCCGTACCCTCCCGAAAGGGGTCGCCGAGACCCACCCTACGGTCACCATCTAGCACGACGAGCCACCTCGAGATTATGCGCGGCATGATGAGGCAACCAACCACGTTGGTTAGACTCGGTTGGGCCTCTGGACTATACCGCGGGCAGCCAGCAGAGCACCGTTTCTACGGCTCTCCCTGGCCGCCGGGTCGTCTCACACAATGACTCTACGGATACTCTGCAGGCCCCTCATAAGCTGCGAGAATCGACACCTCATGCTTAGGCCACCGGCACTCCCACATATCGAACGAAACACAGCAGTGAAACACTGCTGTTTTACGTCGATTTTCTGTGAGAGGGTATACTTCCCCGGTCAATCCGGCCCATTCATGCTGTAACCAACTTAGCTCTACCTATCTAATGTGTATTATCTTATATATTTTAATAATAATAACGCAACTGTACTTACTAGGGTACATAATTTGATCGACGCTGGGAAGCTGGTAGTTAACATTGATGATGCAGTTAAACCACCTGATAAAGTACGTTCTCATTTGTTCTAAGGTGGGCTCGAAGGTGATGTTGTTGGTGCCGGGGTGGCCGATCACTTTGATGCGCAGCAATGGGCGCTTGATGAACTTATAGTCATGGTACTTGCCTTTATACGCGTTACCTTCCTGCATTCAAAATTACATATTAATAAAAGGTTAGATAGTAGAGACACACATGTCGTAAAAGGTAGCCAGAGGTGTGTGTAAATGAACTGGAACCCATATTTGTACTGATTTTCAATCCTTGCGTAGATATGCATCCACATGCACGTTTTATGCAATATTAAAAACCGGTACAAATATGGTTCCAGTTTTTAAAATGGTTTCTCTTTTGGGAACAGTGCCAGTCCAGGACCCGGTTTGGTTCAGGTTTTTATGAATCGGTACTTAATAGAGATTCCAAAATGCTGGAAACGCGAACTAGACAGGCTCGATTTAAGAATCTGTGAAATGAATGTTTTTCGACTCCTGTTTAGTTGCCTGTTTCGGCTCGGGTTCTCGTAACAAAATCGCGAAATACCGGTATGTTACCTTTTCAATTAATAATAATATGCCGGCGAGTAAAAATTTTAGAGGCTACCTCTCCCATTTGCTTTTCTGTCGTCCTGTTTAAGTTAGTTATTTTCCTAGATTTACAACTCGCAAGTGATACTTATAGTAGTGGAACACCGGTGGACTGCCACGCAGAAGACTCGAGTTCGATCCTCAGGCGCGCATCTTTGACTTTTCTATTTTTTTCTTTTTGTGCGTATTATCACTCAATTTTACGAGGAAGGAAAACATCATAAGGAAACCTGTATGTCTAAGAGATCTCCATAATAATTTCGATATGAAATCTGCCGACCCGCACTGGAGCAGGGTAGTGGATTGTGGCCCAACGCTTGTCACTTTGAGAAAAGGCCCGTGCCCAGCAGTGGGACAGTTTATATACAGGGTTTTATTGTTTGTTTTATTGTTTATTGTTTGTTTGTTTATTTGTTACCTTTTCACGCCTAAACCACTGAACCGATCATTCTGAAATTTTGCTTACACGTTGTCAGGTGTACAGAAACGGACATAGATATCATCGGGATGAAAGGTATTTCATCCCGAAAAATATTACTGTTCCCGAGGAAAACAACAATAACGTTCTTATGATAATAGATGGCGCCACGTGTCCTTCGAATTATGATTGAATTACATTATTACAAGCAGAGTACAACCCGAATTGATTGTCAAATTCTAAATTAACGCGAGCGAAGCCGCGGGCAAAAGCTAGTTATATATATGTTTACACTGTCACGCCTAAATAACTAGAAGAATCATCATGAAATTTGATATACGCGTTGTCAGGAGTATAGAAAAAGACATAAGGTACATTAATTTCACCCAGGAAAAAAGTACTGTTGCCGGGGCATTGACGTAACATTTATGCGAGCGAAGTCGCGGGCAAAATCTATTTCGAAGTTAAAGACAATCAGTTAAAAGCCATTCTGAATTTTTATCATAAAAGACCTGTCATATCGTCACAAATACAATACTGTCACTGTTAAACTTAACATAAGGTTAATCTTTGGATACTTACAAAATAATAAGCAAAGTATTCAGCGAAATGACGCACGCTTCTTTCCACCAAGTCTCTGACTTGCTTCGACATCAGTGCATGTATACAACTATAATCAAAGTAAAATATTCAGCATTAAATCCCACCCCCAGAGGAATAAAGGCGTAAGAAGAATTTTATGCTAACTTTAGAGTAGTGCAAACAATCCTATCCTAATCCTAACTAATATTATAAAAGCGAAAATGAGTTTGTTTGTTTGTTACCTTTTTACGCCTATACCACTGAACCGATCATCCTAAAATTTTGCATATACGTTGACAGGTGTACAGAAACGGACAGAGGCTACCTTTCATCCCGAAAAAAATTACTGTTCCCGAGGAAAACAATAATAACGTTTTTATGATAATAGATGGCGCTACGTGTCTTTCGAACCATTATTGAATTATATTATTACAAGCAGAGTACAACCCGAATTGATTGTCAAATTCTAAATTAACGCGAGCGAAGCCATGGGCTAAAGCTAGTATAAGTATATTTTAGAAAGTAGATACTTTTAAAATATTTTGTTTTATTAATTAAATAAAGACATAACGTAATATTAAGTGTATTTTATCAAATTTGACCTATTTTCCTAGGTTTAGTCTTTTTTTGTTGCAAGCGTCCATAGGCTACGGTGACCACTTACCATTAAGTAGGCCGTATGCTTGTTTGCCACTTTAGTCGTATAAAAAAATATATATATTATTTATATTAGAGTAGAATTCAAACATTCTCTGTATCTCTAAGTTTGAGTAATGTAACTATTTGACTTAAATGTTAAATTGTGAGTGAACTTTCTTATTGTTTAAATGTCGACGATTTGACAAGGCGACTCTCTTAGCGTGAAGTGAGCACACATTTTCACACGGCGGCAGTGGGAAGACAGTTCTTTTCAGAGCTAGTTTCTTATTTCTATATTGAACATTAAATGTCTCACTTGTGCTGTTTTATGGCTGTAAGTTTGGCTGTGGCTAAAATGATATCAAAAAAATCTAAAACACACTTAGAAAACCAAACTAAAAAGTTATTTAACAAAAAAAAAACGACTTTGAAAACGAATGCACTAAAAAGGTCAAAATAAATGCGTATTCTTGTGAATAATTAAATTAATGTTATTAATGGAGTCGGTGACACACATAAAAAATATATATATGTATATATATAATATGTACATAAACTTATTGAAGATTATTTTTACTTTTAAGTTTGGTTTTCTATTAAAGTGTGTTAAAAACTGTCAACAAGCGCTAACCTAAAGAACTTCTCCACTTGAAATGTAGACTCGTTTTTTCTCTTGGCCACATAGATAGACCAGTGCTTCCTCATCTTGATCATGGTATCAGCCACGTCTATCAGCCAGTTGCGCGTCAGTTCCTCTTTCGTCGCCTGACAGAGCCTCGTGAGGTTTTCTGTGAACTCAGCGGGATACTGCGGGAAAGGTACCTCTTCTTGCATTTTCCTCATGTCGCAGATGAGTATGTCTTGGTATCTGAAGTAATCATAAAAGTCAATCATTATGTGACGTATTACTAATACTAATAATATATCTTTTTGTTATATAAACGAGATCCATAGCGGATTTGTTTTAGATCTGAGATAGATTTTTCTCAGAGTGAGAAACAAGCTAACCTACGAGATGCTTTTTATTACAAAAGCGACTCAATTCTATTTTTAATCATGATCCGCATTCGGAATCATCCGGCATAATATAATATATAATAATAATAATATTCTATCACATACACACAACACCATCTAGCCCAAACTAAGCAGAGCTTGTACTATGGGTACTAGACAATGGATAAACATACATATATCCTTTTTTTTTCCAAATCTTTGACTTGTGCGGGAATTGAACCCGCGACCTCAGGCGTGGCAGTCAGTTACACTAACTACTATGCCACCGAGGCCGTCCTCCTGTTCACGATATCTCTATCAGCCGCCATCTCATCTCATCATTTACTTTAATATAATTAAGTATTCATATCCTACCTTTTCGTCAATATAAATATATCCTATTGTCGAACTAACAGTGATGACTGCGCTAGGCTATACCTACTCATTACACTCGATGTAAAAATTTTTCATTAGTTTCGTTTTTAGGATCAGGCTATTGGTTTCATGGATGCTGACACAGAGATAATGGCTGGCGCGATCAAAAATGAATCTTTACATAATTAATAAACATACAGACGATTTGAAAAAAATTAACATTTTGAAACGTTGCTTGAACTTGTATAAAACTACTATATATGTATAAAAATTCAGGCCTGAGCGCTAATAGCCGTTCCTAGCATAACCGAGATCTAATCTGCTAAATAGTTTTTAGTAAATAGTTGAGTAAACTTCAAACCTGTCCTGCCACATTCTTCTCAGCTCTAGGAGCACAGGGTTTCCCTGGTAATATCTATACGACAAGGATTCTTTAGCCATCACAAGGGTGGTGTGCCACGGTACTGGTGCTCTGACGATGTGTGCAGGCCACAGTGGAGGGAGGAAAGCTATCTGTAGACGTTCCCGTTCGCTTGGATCTTGGAGAATATAATTAAGGATGCACCTGGAAAATAGATTTGCATGCTTTGTGATCTTATTAAGTACAGCATAATCATACATATATTATGCATAATATTTAAGTGGATAAAATAAATTATCACGGATTTATATAAAGTGTAGACTCTCCAGACTCCAGACTCTGAAATTCCTCAAAACCTTAAGACGCAGATATCGTTTGAAGATACGTGCGTATTAGACAGTTAATAACCAATTGCTTGAATGGTAAAAGAAAACACTGTAAGGGAGGAAGATCCATAATAGACTTATAGATGTGTGATCTCCGCCAACCTGCACTAGAGCAGCGTGACAGCTGTTTCGTTCGTCTTTCTTAATAAGGACAGCCGGCTGGCGACATTCATATTTACAAAGTTACGTCCTTAAAAATACAGTAAGCTGCATACCTCTTCATAGCTATAACAAAAAACTCGCGTATATCCGCCTCACTCTGTCTCACGCACGCCTGATAAGTAAGAATGAGAAGGCGCTTCTTAATTGCGATGGTCTGCTTGCTTACTTCTTTATTCGCACGTTTATATAACTCCACGGGAAAGTCCGGAATTTGAATGCCGGTTATTGCCTAGAATAAGAAATATATGGTTTATTTAGTGAATTCCATCAGTATTTTCTTGTACCACTGAAATTTTATTGAGTGGCAATCACGGGAAGTAGTGATAGTCTAGTGAGAGACCGTTGGACTGACACGCAGAGATCTTGACTTCAATTCCAAGGCGCACATCTCTGACTTTTCGAAGTTAAGTCCATATTAAATACACTGGCCCGCAAAGAAAAAGGGTCGGTTAGAAAATGTTCAATATCTTCAAAAATGCCTGACCTAGCTTTATGAAATAAAAACTAAATTAAAGAATATTTAATGCCATATAAAATAATATATAAAACCTTTTTATTTGTTTTTGATAATTGTATAATGAATTTAGTACCAAAAAATTCAAATCAATTGTTTCGCGTTTGTTTTAGTTTTGCAATAAAAAGTTATAAATATGGTGTCTCTGCCTTATAAATTTTATTATTCTGAAGTCATCATGTCGTTAACTCCTGAAGAATGTACCAGGATCCTGACAATGCTTGAAGATGGGCACAGTCAGCAAAATACAGCGAGAACTGTTGGTGTGACTCTTTCTACAGTTCAGCGAGTACTTCAGCGTTTCCATGAAACCAGATCCAATCTTCGAAGACCAGGAACAGGCTGTACAAGTTGCATGACGGCGCGGGAGGATCGCTATATGGTGTCAACAATTTTGAGAAATCGCTCTCTTACGGCTGTTGAAGTAAAGAATTATCATTTACGAGTTGTAGGAAACAATCTGAGTACGGATACAGTAAGGCGGCGTCTGGCTGAAGCAAATTTAAAGCCATTGAGACATGCAAATGGCCTAAAAGACACCACAGAAACTCAAGGTTGAACAGAGAACACGAGAATTGGACTCTTGAATTACTGGTCAAGAGTTATGTTTTCAGACGAGTCTAAATTCTGTTTATACAAGCACGACGGGAGGAAAAGAGTGTACAGAAGATAAAGAGAGCGCTATAACCAAGCCTGTATAGAAGAAAAAGCACCATACGGCGGAGGCTCTGTTCACGTGTGGGCTGGGATTTCTTCCGAAAGCCGCACTGAGTTAGTGGTGATAGAAAATGGAACTTTAACTGCAGAAAGATATGTCACTGAAATTCTGAATAACTACGTTGGTCCATTTTTAGTGGACATGGGCGAGAATGCCGTTTTTATGCAAGACAATGTCCGCCCGCATACAGTTCAGATAGTGTTTGCCTATTTTCAAGAAGTCGGTATCACACACATGGGACGGCCAGCTCGCAGCCCCGACTTAAACTCCATTGAGCATGCATGGGACGAACTGGGACGACGTGTACGTCAGCGAAATCCGCCGCCAATCACGCTATATGAAATGAAAGAAGCTTTAATAGAGGAATGGCAGAATATTCCGCAGCATCGCCTCAAAAACCTAATGGAAAGTATGCCAAATCGCATAACAGCAGTATTGCGAGCTCGCGGAGGCAACACAAAGTAAGTACTAAAATGCGTGAAAACGGTACATCTGTAACCAATCTACATTTACGAAAATACTGGAAAACTAAGCACTTTTATTTATTTCACATTTAATAAAAAAAAATATTCTCATTTAAGTACATACATTAAAATATTCTTTAATTTAATCTTTATTTCAGAAAGCTAGGTCTGGTACTTTTGAAGATATTGAAGATTTTCTAACCGACCCTTTTTCTTTGCGGTCCAGTGTAGTTACTTGTCGCTGGGAAACCTGCATGTTTGAGAGTTCTTCATTATGTTCTCGAAGATATGTGAAATTTGTCAACCCGCAGTAGGCCAGCGTAGTTGACTATGGCCTAATCCTTCTTACACTGAGTAGAGGTTAATGCCCAGCAGTTTAATACAGGGCTGCTATTATATTATTATAATCACGAGAAGCAGTACCAAGGCACTGCCTATGGTAGACAACGGTAGCGGCCTCTTTTTACGTAAGGGAGCTTTACGGTCCTGTCCTTCAATGCTTACGTAACACAACCATAGAGCAGCGATAGCTCAGTTGGGAGACCAACAGACTGTAATGCAGAGGGTCTCGGAGTTCGAACCCACGTCGCGCACCTCTGACTTTCGGAAGTTATATGACTTTTCGAAATTAGTGCGTATTGATTGACAATTATCGCCTGCTCCGTGCCTCGGAGAGCACGTTAAGCCGTCGGTCCCGGCTGCCATGAACATCTATGGCAGTCGTTATTGGAAGAGTGTCGACACAAAAGATCTCAATGGGTCGAGGTGTCGCCGGTCTGCACTGACTAGCCCCCACATAAGATAAGATACAACCATATTCAAAATTCTGCCTACGTGGCGCAGCGGTGGTGGTCGGTCATTCAGTCCAACCGCGTCTTACGCTCGGCGCAATCTTAAGCACTTACATTCAGTTAGGCCGTATGCTTATTTATCATCTTAATACTGTAAAATTAAGAAGTATCCAAGACCATTATTATTGAGTACTTTGGTAGTGCTGTGCCGGAGGACGCTCCCGGGGTCTTTACAAACAACGGACACAATGAACACAGAGACTTGGAACAAGTATTTGTGGATCACACTTCACTTGTCTCGTGTGGATCATCGAAACCTCGGCGCGGCGGCAATAGCAACGCGACCATTAAACAATAACAATAATTTTCTTTTTATCCTGGGGGAATACATTGACGCATACCTCTTTGCGAAAAAAGGCCGCGCCGCTCCCATTTTCTCGCGAAGAGGTGTCGGGTTCACCCGGGGAATGATGGAATGGCCCGGGTACTTAAAAGTACGCTAAGCATGAAACGTAGATAAACGTAAGGTAAACTCACTTTGTTGAGATAGTAGTCAATCCTGCCAAGGTCAAAGTTGGATATGGGTCTGTAATGCTCTTCCTCTGTGACCTTCAACATCTCTTCCTTCTGTTGATCAGGGTCCCGAGGCAGTTCTAATGCCAGCTTTTCCAAACGCCTGGTGAATATTTAAAACCAGTAATGAGCATGAATTCGGATGATATTTGAATTTACTTGTGCATAAGTCGATAGTAGGTGTCGTATGTTGAAGATTATTTATAGCAGCGATAGCCTAGTAGGAAACCATTAGAATGCCACGCAGAGGTCTGAAGTTCGATCCCAAGGCGCTCATATCTGACTTTACGAAGTGATATGCATATTAAATAGGTAGGTAACTGCCTCCGTGGCGCAACGGCAGTGAATGTGACTGCTATGCATGAGGTCGAAACCCGGGTCGGGCCAACAAAAAAGTTATTGGGTTTTTCTGTCAAGAAAGCTCAATAGCAGCCCGGAGGCGGAGTTAGGAAGTTGGTGGTGTAAGACACCCCCGTGCCTCGAAAAGCACGTAAAGCCGTTAGTTCTGATTCTGATCTCTCTCCGGTCGTGTCGGATTACCGTCCCATCGGATCATGAGAGTTAGGGAACAGAGAGTGCACTTGTGTTTGCGCACACACTTGTGCAATATAATATCTCCTGCGCAGATGGCTAGCCTCCGTTAAGATCGGCTGCCGTGACCGAAATTCGGTCTGGAGGACATTATTATTATTATTTAAATAGTTAGGTATCGCTCGCTTTACCGGCGAAGGAAAACATCATGAGCACACCTGCATGTCTGAGAGTTCTCCATAATGATCTCGAAGATATGTGAACTCTACTGGTTTCACACGCGTTTATGATTACTGCGCCGCCCCCGTGGCGTAGCGTGATGTTTATAGCCTATAGCCTTCCTCGATAAATGAGCTATCCAACACTAAAAGAATTTTTCAATTCGGACCAGTAGTTCCTGAGATTAGCGCGTTCAAACAAACAAACAAACAAACTCTTCAGCTTTATAATATTAGTATAGATATACTAAATGCTTTCCGTAACACGGAAAGCTTAAAGGCTTTTAAACAACAACTGTATAAGTTTTTTAAAGTTAAGTGCTCTGTCACAGAATACATGGCCGATAAAAGCAAATATAAGTATACTAGCTTTTGCCCGCGGCTTCGCTCGCGTTAATTTAGAATTTGACAATCAATTTGGGTTGTACTCTGCTTGGTATAATATAATTCAATCATGATTCGAAAGACACGTGGCGCCATCTATTATCATTAGGACGTTATTGTTGTTTTCCTCGGGAACAGTAATTTTTTTCGGGATGAAAGGTAGCCTATGTCCTTTTCTGTACACTTGACAACGTATATGCAAAATTTCAGGATGATCGGTTCAGTGGTTTAGGCGTGAAAAGGTAACAAACATACAAACAAACTTCCAATTTGTTTACATGTTTTAATGTAAAATTATTTTGATTTTATCCTGAAATATTGGTCTTCTTCTTTCTTCTTTTTTTTTTCTTTTTGTGTGGTTAGTGGCCAAACGTTGTCAAGATTTGTTCAAGCCGCCCGTAGGCCTCTGACATGGCTTAACGACTGCTGTCAATTTGACAACAACTGAGACCGAATTTTTACGTGCTCTCCGAAGCACGGAGACGCTTAGATGAAATACCACTAAGCGGTCACCCATCTATAGACTGACCGCACCCAACGTGGCTTAACCTCGCTAATATTTTACCGATCAGTGAGTGCAATTGGCTATGAGCGACACAATGAAATTTTGGTACAATGTTTTTTAAATTCTTTTATTTATTGTAAAATTTGTACGCTAGGTATTGGGAAACAGTGGACTAAAACATAATTTACCTATATGTTTATAAATAAATAATTATGATTTATTGATTTATTGAATGTGGCACCTTTCAAAAATCAGACAAAAACTTCAATATACATTAATAAATTATTCGAATACAAGAATTGAAGAAGAAAGAAGAAGAAACACATCGTTATTTCATAAACATTGATATCTTCTAATATTTTATGTTTTTATCTTTTAAGGAGATTATGCCTGTTTAATGTATTTACCTGTGTTTCAAATGTTTAAACGGCAGGTATAATTGCAACAAAGCAATAAATTGTCTCGTAAGGATTCAAATCCACAATAAATATACATATTAAGTCGCATTCAGTAACAAAATATCAACTTCTATTTCTGCGTCGTTCTTGTTTAAAGATTTACCTATCCCTAGTTTCTGCTTGCGACTTATCAAACGCATTACCGTGATAGGACATGATCGATCTGTGTACCGAGATTCAGCTTAATTCGTTTAGCAGTTTACGCATTAATTACTAAATCAACCACAAAAGAAGTGAATTTTAAAAACCCCCCGACACAAAATAATAAAAATAGTAAATCGCCATTTTGCGGTGGCTGCCATCTTGGATTTGAAATTTATCATAGTGTATAGTATTCTTCTAGTTAAGTTCTTTCATTTGATACCCATATTGAGGAAGTTGTGTAAAAATATGTAATCAGCCATTTTGTGGCGGTGGCCATCTTGGACCGATTTTCATCAAACATAGCTAAAAACACTCCCGACTAATTCACATTTCAAACAGAAAACACAAAATCAAAATCGGTTCATCCGTTCGGGCGCTACGATGCCACAGACAGACAGACAGACACACACACACACACAAAGACACGTCAAACTTATATCGAATTATTATCGAATTTTTATCTAAAATATTATTTATTATTATCGAAGGATAGAAATTCATTGACGACATCTAGATGAATCGCAAGCGAAGCCGCGGGCAAAATCTAGTTTGTAATAGATGTTTGTCGCGACAAAAAGATTTTTCCAATGCAAATATGCTATCAAACCATGAAACATGTTATATTTGCCAACACTTTTTAATTTAGGAAAAAGTACAATAAATTTTTAATTCAATAATTACTTTTTCAACTCCTCTTCCGCCGCTATCTCTGCTGCTCGTTTTGCTTCTTTCCTCTTCTCTATTCGCTTCTTTTTTGCTTCTACTTCTGCGGCCTTACGTCTGTCATATTCACCAGACATCAGATCCTCCAGCCGCACCAAACCTAAATGGATATTAAAACGATATTTTTACTACGTCATTCATCTATAATCCAACTTTTATCTATACTAATATTATAAAGCTGAAGAGTTTGTTTGTTTGTTTGTTTGAACGCGCTAATCTCAGGAACTACTGGTTTGAATTGAAAAATTCTTTCAGTGTTGGATAGCCAATTTATCGAGGAAGGCTATAAGCTATAATTATAACGTCACGCTACGACCCACGGGGGCGGCGCAGTAACAATAAACGCGGGTGAAACCGCGGGCACATCTAGTCTATATATAAATAGGTAGAGACAAAGCACATCAGTAATTTTTTCTTCTCAGTTTGTCAATCGATTTTCTTTTCTTTTTTGTATAAGTTAAAACTATAAATTTAAATTTATTATAACACAGTTCAGTAATATTTTCTGTTCTGTTTGATTGGGCGAACACGAGATTTTTTAATTTCCCTCTGGCGCCTAAGAGTTTATTTATCTCTTATTATTCTTCAAGATGATAGAACATAAGTGTAAGGACTAAGGAGATGTCCAGGATAAGCATACAAGAATGTAAATGGAACGCCTTTTCCAATAATTTGGGGACAGTAGGAATGGTCCAACTCGTACGGTAACTACGGTCAGCAATATAAGTTGATACAAACATGCGAAATCTCGATAGCCGCCATCTTTTATAAATATAACAAATGACCGATTTTTATCGCATTAATAGTACAAACAATATTCAGGATTTTTAATTCAAAAAATACTTTTACAAATTCGTTTAGCTATGTAAGTTGCTGACAGTACCAGCTTTCTTACAAGACCTGGGGTTAAAGCCGTTACACAATTTCAGCTGATAGTATGAGTGAAATATTAGATGAATGGCTCTCCGCCTACCGCTTCTAGGTCTATCTAAATACCTTTTTGTACCGCAGGATGCTGCTTCTCCCTCTCAATAGCCTCTAGCCTCTCCTTCTCCCTCAAGGCCCAGGGCTTGAGTGGCGGGAACTGCAGCTCCCCGTCAGGGCCCACAGGTCCGTAGAGCTTCGGAGGAGGTCGTTTCTTCGGTGGCATGTTGATAAGACGCATCGTCTGAGTGGCAGGAGTATAGCAGTTCCCTGAACATTCACAATAATGATTTAATCTATACTAATACTAGTTTTTGCCGCCTGTTTTGTTTGGAAATAGAACTTTCGCTGAGAAAAGGTAACCTAACCTTTTCTGTACACCTAACAACGTGTATGGCAAATTTCATAATCATCGGTAGAGTTGTTCAGTCGTGAAAGCGTAACAAACAAACAAACTCACAATCGAATTTATTATATTAGTTTGAATTGTACAGAGGAAAGATTTCTTTGTTAATCTATACTAATATTATAAAGCTGAAGAGTTTGTTTGTTTGTTTGTTTGAACGCGCTAATCACAGGAATTACTGGTACGATTTGAAAATTCTTTTAGTGTTGGATTGCTCATCTATCGAGGAAGGCTAGGCTATATAACATCACGCTACGACCCACAGGTGTGGTGCAGTAATCATAAACGCGGGTGAAACCGCGGGAACATCTAGTGTTGATATATATTTATTACTAGACATTGCCCGCGGCTTCGTTTGCGAAATGTAAGTTATGTTAGGTTGGTAACAGTGCCTTTTACTGGATGGTACTCTATGGCTTTTCCTGTTCCCCTGATAATTGTGTGATGATCAGTCGAGTAGTTAACGCGTGAAAGCATAACAAACAAACTCACATTCGCATTTATAATACTAGATTTTGACCGCGGCTTCGCTTGGGTTTAATATATGTAGATTTATGTTAAGATAGATTTTTAGAACCCTATAATATATGTTAATCTGATGTATAAACAATGATAATGTAAAGTTTCATCAATCCGTTCAGTAGTTTTTGCGTGAAAGAGTAACAAACATCCATCCATCCATCCATGCATCCGTCTGTTCTCACAAACGTTTATATTTATAATTACTACGTACTCGTTTTGTCAAGGCAATGAGAGTACATGGTACATGATTGTTACCTGTAGAATCCGATGGCTTGGTGTGATCGAAACTGTCGCGATACGGCACTCCTTTCGTCCAAGATTTAGCCTGCATCAACGGAGGGAACTCACTACAGGCGCCTTCGGTTTCTCCTGGAAATTTATAGTATAAAAGCTATTGGATACTATATTGAATCGTATTAGGCGTTACTGGGCGGAATCTTCTCCATATCCTTTATTATTCCCAAGTCGCTTGGGATCGGCTTTCTAGTCTAACCGGATTTGATATCAGTTTTTACACGGAGCGACTGCCATCTGACCTCCGCAACCCGAAGGCTAACGATACCCTAAGGCTAGACCAGTGTCAGAATATTAGAGGGCATTGACTTCCCAATAACGACTGCCGTAGATGTTCATGGCAGCTGGGACCGGCGGCTTAACGTGCTCTCCGAGGCACGGAGCAAGCGATAATTGTCAATCAATACGCACATAATTTCGAAAAGTCATATAACTTCCGAAAGTCAGAGGTGCGCGACGTGTGTTCGAACCCGAGACCCTCTGCATTGCAGTCTGTTGGTCTCCCCACTGAGCTATCGCTCTGGGCGGAAATCCTTTATAATAAAATAATGGAGAAGAGAGGAACCCGTCACGCACCCTCGGCCTGCCCACCCCAACTATTGCAAAAGAAAAAGTTTGACAATACCGAACTCCTCTAGATAGGGATAGCCACGTCGTCCTAAGACCGGGGCGTACTCCAACTTGCTGAAAAGTAACCGAAACGTCGAGGAAAGTGTAAACCTGTATCTAAGCCCACCATTCACGCATCCTCACGATTCACTCGCGCACACACACACACACATGCACACACACATATGCTACCACCACTAAATTCACTCGTAAACTAACAAAAAAAATATTTATTTTCGTTTTGTTATTTTTTTTTAATTCAGCTCTAGTCTTGTATCTTGCTTATTGTAACAATTTTGTATAATTTGTCTTTGGGAAGGACTGTTTCCCAACATACAGCTCACGCTAGTTTGGGAATCAGGGCTGACACTGTAAATGTATAAACTTTTTGTTGCATTAAATAATTTATTATTATTATTAAATAATTTAATGATTTAAGTAGTAGTAAAGTTCAACAGTAGTAGATTAATGGTTTAAAATTATGTTATAATTGTTTCTTTTTGACGTGACAACGTCTAATAAATCGATGAACGCCGGCTGCACGCACGAAAAAGGATGACTCATTGTCCCGTTACGCTCATTGTCCCGTTACGCTCATTGTAACGTTACGATCGGAGCGAGAGCGCTACACGAGCGAGCGAAAGGCACGCTATAACGTTGTCACGTTAAACTATCGTCCGTAAACCGACTTTACAGACCACCAATTATTTTCTTAAGGACATATTGCGTACTAAGAATAGTTTCCGTGTTGTCGGAGACTTTACAAACATTGAAACAACGGACAAAAAGAACACCCGAACACCCAGGTACCCGGAGCAACTATTTGAGGCACACAAATACACTTGTCGGCCTCGATTGCGTAGTGGTTAGTATAACTGACTGCTACGCTTGAGGTCGCGGGTTCGATTCCCGCACAAGTTAAACATTTGTGTACATGAACATGGATGTTTGTCTTGGTCTGGGTGTTTCTATATATATTGAAACACCCAGAACAAGACAAACATATAATATGTAAGTATTAAAAAAAATATATTATATATGTAGGTTTATCCATTGTCTAGTACCTAAAGTACAAGCTCTGCTTAGTTTGGGCTAGATGGTGTTGTGTGTATGTATGTGGTAGAATATATAATATAGAAATATGTCGCATTTGGGGATCGAACCCACGACACTCGGCGCATTAGCAATGGCGAGGCGACCACTTAAAACACAACTCTATCCGTGCTTATAATAAACAACGCGATACAATCTGTATAAAAAGTTTAATTTTAACATCTTCACAAACTTTTGTATTTATAATATTTGAAATATTCAAAATTTTTATAATTTTGCTGGTTTGAAAATGTGTGATTCGTACATTTTTGTATTAACACAATCAACATGTTAGTTCCCTGCTGCGAGATATCACTGCCTTTTTAAGGAGCTTGGAATTCGTTTCCACCGCTGAATCTTAACACTTGATAACTTTTAACTATATTCTGCATGTAAAAAAATACTGTTACATCCAGTGCCATCTCTCGGCACTGAGGGGAAACGCCCGGCCTTCCTGACAATATAATACAGCGCCATCTATTGACGTCTTACTGAACTACGTAGCTCGTCAGTACGCGAAGAGAAGTCTTTAAGTAGTGTGTGTTGTGTTTTAAATTGAATTGTGTGTTAGAATAAAACCTTTTTTAGTCGGTAATATTGTTTAAATTCTTATCTCTTGAACCCAGCACGTAACAATACTTAACAAACTTATGAACAAACCTCCAGGGTAATAATTCTTAGCAGCTCTCAAGAGCACGCTGTCTCTCTCCAATTCATCGTCATAGCCGGCCCTCGACAACCATGGCAAAGTCTTGGCCTTCCTCGCCGGTGGGATGAAGCGAGACGGGCATAGCACTGTGTCGGACGGCGCTGGGCGCTTCTTTTTCTTCTTAGAATCACCGCTAGCCATTATCTAAAACAATTGAAGAGGCGGGAATAAAAGCGGGCGTTTTTGAAGTAGACGTAGCGGCGACTCGAAGTCGTGGCGGGACTCGACGTCAAGGTGATAAACCATTAAAGTCACCCCTAGTACGTACTTATAACTCAATAATGTTACCGGGTTGTATAATATGTGGTTTAAATATCAGGTAATCCTCAGACGACTTAGTTGTGGCGTGGCATCGAAAATGTTGTATGCGACGGCCGAAGATCCTTACCGCACTATGAGTTGTTTGAAACCGAAGGCTATGAAAGAAACGATTCACGCAAATACGTCGCTTAAGTTGTCTTTTCGGTAGTCCTCAGGTAAAAAGTAGACCTTAATACATAGATTCGTCTAAGGTTGGCAGGAACGAGTTTGGAACATTGTGCTGCTCGCATAATTTGGACTAAGAGTCCAGGGCTGCCAGTTCTCCGACTATCATATACAAAAATTAAGACTCAGACAATCAGTAAAGTGACGTTATTTACCAAATTACTACCGACGGAAAGTGTCTGGCAGTAGGTATTGATAATTAATTAATATCTAACAATATTCTACAAAACATAAAAATTGAACACTCTGACTTTAAGAAAGGTACTCAAGAAGTTTTTTACGTACCTTTTACTAAAGTTTATTACATTAAAATGGTCCTACTTTGCTCTCCTATGGGTAATTATGCTCCTCTGTTTCATCATCTAATAATATGTTATTAGGAAATATGTAGGTAATCAGAAAAGCGTAAATTTGGTCCTAATACTTTCACAGTTGAGATTGGTTGACAATTGTACCTAGGAGCAAAGATACCCATGTCAATGGGTAACTTTACTCTACTTTTACTGAAATACTTCATAATGTTGATTTACCAATAAAAATGTGGTAGATAAAAATGTTCTTCTTTATATAAATACTTCTGACTATATTTTATAATTAATAATTTAAAAAAAATATTCATAATTTCCTGAATTTGGAGCAAATTTTGGAGCAAAGTAGGACCATTTTACAGTACTCAATTAGGTATCGTGTATTCCTGATACTCGTAAATTGGCCGTCCGTCGGCCCAAGCTATATGTATGTCCCTTGCAGACAGTACATCTAACCAGTAACCTGTGGACCTTGCGCTGGCAGTGGAACGAGTCCTATCCGAAAGGACACGCACAAGTCATTCCTCTCGTGTTACAAGCTACGCTAGTATACAGCCTAGTTGATAGTAAGTGGTTATTACCATCAGTCAGGCTATATACTTGTTCACACAACTTTAAAAAGTCAGAGATACAATATAAAATATAAAACTTACCTTAACACTAAAATCACATTAAGTACCTAACTATAAATAAATTTTATTAAATTACTTTGATCTAATAAATAAATTATTATTGTCTTGTTGTACTCTGTCATAAAATAAACAAACGTTTCTATGGACGCGTTGTCATGACAAATAGTGTATTATCTATGATAACAACAAACAGTATCAGCCAGTATCTGATAAACTTATAAAGGTATTATTGCAAATTTATTTTTCTCTTTGGTTAATATCAGTACTACATCCTACTAATATTAGGTATAAATGTGTACGTTTGTGAGGATGTATGGGTGGATATCTGTTATTCTTTCACGTAAAAACTACCGTTCAGCAGTTTTTGATGAGAATAACATATAGGCTACTAAAAATCTATCTTAGCATAAGTCTACATTATCGCGGGTGAAACCGCGGGCAAAATCTAGTTATCTATAATGGACCAATACACCTATACTACCTTACAAGATATTGTTCACTTAACTTGTACCTACTAAACTTTACAATAAACTTACTTTCCATATTTTATTCAAATTTTGCTAGCTTAGCTGGCTTGGTTACTTTGGGTTACAAATTACTTCTCCTTGCGGATCCGAGCCGTCGCCGGCGAGCCGGGCGGCGACAGCTCGGATGCTAATGCCGCCATAATGAAGGCCGCGGGCGAGAGAACGGGGATCTCCCCCTGGAAGCGACTTTTTGCAACGAAATTTCATGTCTTTATGTAAATTTTATTGTATGTACAAACTAAATACGAGCCAAAAGAAGGTCACGCGTCTTCCGGAGAATCCTCGCGGATTCTTGAGAATTCCCCTAGTTACTGTCGCCGCCGTATGTGGAATCAGCGGGAAGTGGCGCAAACGGGGAGTTGGTCGGGACGTTCTTCTTCTGACTCTCAAATGAGCGATAGGTATTATAATATGATCAAAGTCTACCATTCTTGTCAAGTAAAAGATCTAAATTAACAACTGAACGTCCCTCAAGGCGCAGTCGCGTGAATTGGCTGAAATGCGCGGGAATTCTCGAGCATTCCCGCGAATACGCGCGCCTTCGAGCGTCATTAGGCGAAATTAACGCTTCCATTCCATTTCATTCCGCGACGGTGTAAATTGAGCCTTAAAGTTGGGTTTTAAAATTCTCGTCACTGCCACTGACCTTAATATTGTGGTTTTCGTTAGGAATGTCTAAATCAGTACGGAGGTCATTTATGAACCTGGTGTGCCTTCCCTCTATGGGTCAGCGCACACCGATCTGCGAACTGCTCGCGCATGGTCGAGCAAAATTTTGACTGCTCGACCATGCAAACGGCATGCTCGCCCCTCCGTGAGCAAGCTCTGTTGAAAGTTGAAAATGCTCTGGGTTGCCAGGCAGGCATGCATGACCAGTTTGATGCCAAAATCCGACGTTGACAGACGTGTTCAGTATGGTTGATTGGGACTTAGTAATTATCGCCCTTTTGGCAGAGGAAGAGGAACATGAAGAATATGTAAATAAAATGAGAAGAACAGTATGGGTAGAAGAAACGTTGCGGGAAAGATGTAGGTATTACTACCTAGTAAACACACGTCCAGACAGTTTTCTCGCTATGGCAATACTGAGCGCGGGCGGCGCGCGGCGGCGGCTCGAGCACGCTCGCACATGTAGAACGCATACCAGGGTTGCCAACCTTAGAACTTTATTTCTCGTACAGAAGCAGGCAAAAACCTCGTAATTTGGATCTCAAACCTCGTACATTCTAGTTTACGGTAGAAAATTACTAAAAAAAGGTCAGCCCGTAGATTTGATAATTTTTTTTAATTGTCAGCGTACTTATCTGCCTCCCATTTATGCTACAAAATGTTGCCTGCAATGTGAAATCATAGTTAGGTATTATTTTCATTATATCAAAATCTCGTACATAACTGTACGAGGCTGACAGTTTCTTCGTACCTCGTACGGGATACCGCAAGTCTCGTATTTGTACGAGGAACCTCGTATGGTTGGCAACCGTCATACTCGAACACGCATCTTGCAAGCTCGAACATGGTCGAGCATCAAGTTTGGACGTGTATTTAATTTTGCAATGTATAGAATTGTCATAAGATCAATTTTTCAGTAGTCTCAGAAAATGCTCTGCTCTGCTCTGCTCTTGATGTGCGCTGACGCTATTACGTGGAATCTTACTCATATCTAGCGAAATTACCTCTTTACCTATCTTACCGAGGATACACAAGCATGTGGCTATACACATGTTAGTTTTGTTGACAACTACTGCTAAATCTGCTTATGGACGTATAGCGGCACACCAGTGGCGAGACTACAAGTTTTCAATTCATTACAACAATTGCCAGGTTAAGGTAAGAGGAGTGGTTTGGATGTAAATAAAGCAAAACATACAAATAATTATAATTTAATATAAAAATTTCCATCCACAATACAGTTCATCCACAAATACCATCATATAAATCTTATAAATGCATTAAAAATATAAAATCGTAATGAATAAATTGTCAAAAACGTCATACTTTTAGTTAATAAATAATACAAATTTAAGTTATTATTTAATTTATACACATTTACGTACATTATTTAATTTAGAGCAATACTTTAGTTCTTTTTCTTGTACATTTGTATGATTTTATAAAATATAATTATTACAAAAAATATAATTAATTTACCACCAAACTTTATTTCCTTTATGTAATACTTTTATCTCGGGTATCAATAGAAATAGGAACTCAAGAAATAAATTTGAATGATTTCGTTAATAAATAAAATATTATTACATTTTGTGTACAATCAAACCGTTGAAATACCATAAAAATAGTTTTATGTTATTTCAACGATAAGCAAACATTTTATTTTTAAGATTTCTATTCTTGTTATCTCGTCCAGCTAAGGTAGAATGCTTGTTAGGAGTTGGATCACGTCGGTAGTGCAATAGGTGGGATTCGAACCCCGCGACCTTTCAATCGCAAGTCCAATGCCTTATCCACTGGGCTACCGCCACTTGGAACATATAAACGGACATACAAAATTAAATACAAACACATTTAACTAAGATAAAATCCACAGTTACATCACACGAATTTCATGATATTTTGACCCCGCCCCCGCCCGTCCTTGTCACAGTTGTGAGACTTTCCACCACTAGTGTGACGTCACATATTTAGCAATTATACATCTAGAAATTATTTAATAAATTAAAAACGTAGTATCAAAATTAGTTTTATTTTCATTTAGGAATTCTCACTTTCCCTCGCGTATTACTGTACTAATGTATTTACAAACACATTAGATCTTGAAATGCGACGTCACGAAATTTACGACCCCGTCCCACTCCTTGTCACACAACGTTCCACTCCCTGTTAACTTGTGACGTAATTTATGGATGACCTTTAACAGTAATTAATAGAATTAAACATAATATTATAAACATTAAAATACAAAAAGAAGAAAATAAGAGAAAATACAAACCATTATTTTTATCACAATATAAATGCACTTAGCACCACAGCGATAGAACATCGTTTCAACACAACAGTCGATTATTAATGTATTATGCTTACATTTATTATTATTAATAATTATTATAATAGTACTCTGCCGGCTACAATAGTAATAAGATAATAATAGACTTACACAACCACATAAGTTAGTTACACGAGGGCCATGAAACATACGCCAAACGCTTCGCTTTACTTAATCCTAACTAATATTATAAAAGCGAAAATGAGTTTGTTTGTTTGTTACCTTTTCACACCTAAACCACTAAACTGATCATCCTGAAATTTTACAGATACGTTGACAGGTGTACAGAAACGGACATAGGCTACCTTACATCCCGAAAAAAATTACTGTTCCCGAGGAAACAATAATAACGTTCTTATGATAATAAATGGCGCTACGTGTCTTTCGAATCATGATTGAATTGTATTATTACAAGCAGAGTACAACCCGAATTGATTGTCAAATTCTAAATTAACGCCAGCGAAGCCGCGGGCAAAAGCTAGTACTCAATATTTTATTGCTTGCCATAATTACTACATATTATAAAATAAAGTTCCCCGCCACGTGTCTGTCTGTTCGCGATAAACTCAAAAAATACTGAACGGATTTGAATGCGGTTTTCACCAATAGACAGAGTGATTCATGAGGAAGGTTTAATTGTAAGATTTGTTAAGGGCTTGTACTACCCGTGCGAAGCCAGGACGGGTCGCTAGTAAATCTAGTAGTAATAAATCTACTAGTAGTTAGTTTGTTTGTACGGATTTAAATCAAAAACTACTGAACGGTTTTTAAAATAATTTCACTATTAGAAAGCAATATTACTTAAAACTCAGTAGCAATTAATTTACTTCAATCTGTCAAGTCGTAGTATATACATAATTAAAAATTATGTCTGGCCACCGGTGTGCCGCTGCGATTCAATAATTTGAATAAAAATTATATATCTACATTTCTTTTTGTGTGTTTATATATTGTTATACTATTTATGTAACCTATTTATACATATTGATATATGTATAAATACATATACCTCATATATTTCTATAAGAAGCTCATCTCGCAATTATAGCGCTAAGCATTTTCGTTCACAGCATATATTTCGTGGCCCTCAGTTTAAGGTCTAATGCACAAAGCGACTTTGAATAATTATCAAATTATTAATTAAAATATAAACACATTTGTGAATACCAAATGCTTTAACCTACCCTTTAAGAAATATGAAGGCTATATGTATATTTCTTATATCAAGTCGCAGTGTATTTTAGACCTTAAGTAAATGCAAGTAATAATTATAAGTTATGATAATAAGAGGAGAGTTGAAGCCTCCCTGTGAGTGAAAGAGAGGTCAGAGTGCCTAGTGCGAGTTTGTTTTACGATAACGCGATCGACACGTTCATGACGTTCGGCGCTCTGATTGGTCCGCTCCGAGCTCTTAACCAATTTGAGTGCCTAGTGCGAATTGTTTTGACATTACATTCTAATCTTATTTTGACATGACTCTAAAACGTATACTTAACCCGTCAACTGTCGAGCGGACATACGTCCGTCCGCAAAAATGAGTCATCAAAAAGAAAACGACAAACGTATGTCCGCTGCACACTGGACTCGTTAATGAGTCAAGTGTCGAATGGACATACATTTGTCCGTTTGTAAATTGTTTGCACAGTGATTTTTTTATTATTTTCCGTATTTCCCCTAGACGTTCAAGAAGTTAATATTAGGACCTATGTATCACCTGAAAATTATTGATTTTTAAACTTTTTGTTGCTACCTATAATTATTATAAATTATTTGCATGTCGGGTAAACCGGCGAAATAAGTGAACATTTTTATCATGTACATTTTGAACAACTTACTACCATGTTTGATACAAATAAATAATCAATTCATCATTTCATTTCATTTTTACGTTGATGCAAACAAAACGTCTATCGCATTTGGCTCTGATTGGTTAAGAGCTTGGAGCGGGCCAATCGGAGCGCCGAACGTCATAAAAGTATCGATTGCAGTAACGTAAAATAAACTCGCACTAGGCACTCAGAGAGCACAACGCGATACCTAAACGTTTCGATCGCATTAACCTAAAAATCACTCGCAGTAGGCACCCAGATATAAAGGCATTAAAAAGTAACAGAGAATTCAAACCTCTTCCAATAGTATTAGAGTAGAAAATTCTTAGTTCGATATAATTTGATGTATAATTTCTTTTCGTATATATCACAACCAGACTATTGACGTCAAAATATCTTTGAACTGAAACACAAATTAGTTAAATACAGAACGCCGTGGTATTTAAACACACTCACACATAGACAAACGTGCGTACAGCGATTTGGGATTAAGTTGCCTAATACATACTGCGTTAGGCTAACGTGGTCACAAATTAAATAGTAATAGATGCTCGACTCAATACAACGGCTCAAAACGAACTCATAAGCTGAGGCTACATTAGTCCGCGACACGACCTGCGATACGTAAGCGATAAAAACAAATAGTTCATATTCACGTTTATGGCCACACCGTACGCCATATATCGCTATTAATCTTTGATTTGTTTATGCGATAGAAACAACATTAGTGTAATCACGGCATCGGCTACATCAACCTGTCAGCGAAATAGAAGCGAATTCATTAAAAAATTTCGCTTATAATGTAGCCATACCATGTTTATATCGTTTCGCTTTCACAGTCGCATCGCGAATCGCTGCCTGCTGTAGCCTCAGCCATACACGCATAAGGATAGTGCGATCAAGTCAACTTCTATTCTATTCTTCCATTCGTAAAAAAGACAACTCCTGCACTAAGAATAAATGTCGCGGGGGAATTTACAAACATTCAAACAACGGACACAAAGTACATCCAGACACGGAACAACCATTTGTGGATCACAAAAAGTTTTGTCCCGTGTGGGATTCGAACCCACAACACTCGGCGCAGTGGCAGTGGCAAGGCGAACACTTAAACTACTAAGCCATCCGTGCAATCAAATAGAGCTTTTGTTTAATTTGTAACTCGATCGTTCGCTATATATACATGTTAATGTGTGTGTGTCTCTGTTTTAACGCGTCTTATTAACCCGGCCATCTATACCTATGTAATCTGTGTTTTTACGAAGCAGTACCTGTTTTCATGCCAATAATAGACTGTAACTAAATACATATAAAGTTAATAATCATTTACTTCTGCAAGCTTGTGACCAATCAGAATTATAGAAAGAGATAGCTATTTATCGCACGAGTGCTTTATCTCTTTTACACTTGTGCGCTCTTATTATTTTTTTTAAGTTAGACTGCGAATTCTCTTTGTATTCTCTATTTCTTAAAGTTTGTTAGAAACATTTGTAACTTAATATGTTTGCTTACAAAAAGATTGAGCAGAGAAAGTACTTAGACAATTATAGGAAGACAGTTGCCCGCTGTTGGGCTCTAGATCATTAAATAGTGTTTATTTGTTATAAATGTTACTAATATTAATGTTACCAAATTATCACTCATATCGCTCATAGCCAGTTGCACTCATTGATCGGTAAACGATTAACGAGGTTAAGCAACGTTGGGTGCGGTCAGTCTATAGATGGGTGACCGCTTAGTGGTATTTCATCTGAGCGTCGCCGTGCTAGCACGGGCACGTAAAAAGTCGGTCCCGGTTGTTGTCAAATCGACAGCAGTCGTTAAGCCATGTCAGAGGCCTACGGGCGGCTTGAACAACTCTTGACAATAGGTTGGCCACAAACCACACGAAAAGAAAGAAGAAAGAAGATCATGTATACATAACAAGGTTATAAATTGTAGTCTAGAGCATAGTTTCGCAATATTTTCTTTTCCTTTTGCATTCTACAGAAAGAAACAACACTAAAATCAGTAACATCAACAACAAATAAACACCAATATCACATTCAGACAATCTCACTCAGTAAGAAAATATTATTATAGTTCTTAAAATATAGCTTGGATTTCGTATCACGCCGATCAAATTCCCTATTTCTTTGACGATATAAAATGTCGATAAACAATATCATACTTCTATATAAATTAAAATCAATTGCCACATGAACGACGGAGCATCATTTAAGAACGGCTCGACCGATTTGGCTTTTTTTTTGTTGTTTGTAATTGTCAAGACAAGGTTTGTATGAACGGAAGTTTGCGATAAATCCGCGGGAAATGTCGAAAATGTTAATGGTATTTTTATATGAAAAACATTTTTTGACGTTTTGATATTGAATTTAATAACGTCAAATGTATTTTTGTATAGATTGACAGGTCAGGAACGACTGCCGGGTCAGCTATTTATTAATAAAAGTACACTAACAATGACGTTCCTTGCGTCCTCTTAATCAGACTATGAAGTATCGAGCATCGGAGCATTTAAGGCCGTCAAAGTAGAGACCTCAACATCGCCTCGGCTGCTATGAGGGCGGTGTGGAGGCCACTGCTCTTAGACCACACGACTGCTTACCACCACCTGTGTGGTCATTTTGACGAGCAAAATAAAAAAATAAAAAAAAAACTTCCAATTTATAATCGAATATGATCAACATCATCCCAGCCTGTATGGTATCAGCCACATAATCCAAGCTACATTTAACAAACTATACATTTGGAAGACAATATAATACTGCATCAAATCCACTGCTTATCTCCTTCGTCACTCTTATTTAAATAATTATTCGACCCTTGCCAACTGAACGAACTGTCTGTATCCCCATCTTCTGGTTTCCTGTCCATCATTGAGGTCCGGTGCTCTATTACGTAGGAGCGTGGTCTACCTTCAATTAAAGAGTGGCTGAGTCGAGAAGCGTCGAAATGGAAGCCAGAATTCGAAGGTTTTCGAACTTCTCGAAGGTATTTCCATGTGTGGCTGTCTGGACCTTCCGTGGCTGGTTTTGGGCTGTATAGCCATTCTGGAAAGGAATATGATATGGTATTGTAATAGAGAAACATTTGTCCAGTAGTGGGCTAGAGTAGGCTGATTAGAAAAACATTTTGACTACATGGAGATTTATTTTTTTATACACCGCGGCATAAATTGTAATGTCACAAGAAACATTCACAAAGAACACCTCGAGGCAACTATTTGTGGACTACGTACATTTTTGTCCCATGGCCCCACATGAACATCGAATCCACAACACTTAGCGAAGTGGCAATGGTAAGGCAACCACTCAATCATTACGCCATCTATGTAGTCTATAATCTGTGTATATCTATACTAATATTATAAAGCTGAAGAGTTTGTTTGTTTGAACGCGCTAATCTCAGGTACTACTGGTCCTAATTGAAAAATTATTTTAGTGTTGGATAGCTCATTTATCGAGGAAGGCTATAGGCTATATAATATCAAGCTACGACCCACGGGGGCGGCGCAGTAATAATAATCGCGGGTGAAACCGCGGGTACATCTAATGTATAGATACAATTATGATTACCTACATTAAAATAAGTTGGTATAGGTACACAGAGTATTATGAAATAGTTTCAGTTTCAGCGACCCGAGCGATCGAAAGGTACCTTTCAAGACAACGAGTTGGCACACAATGATAGGTTTAGTCGGTAGTGAAGTAGTATAGAACTTCGTTTTGTCAAGTTTAATATACTAATTGCAATGTTCGTAAGTATAGCTACGTATAACGATAGCGGAGCGTAGATAAGTACGTAGGCAGCAGGCGATCAAATAAAATTCAGAGCAAGAAGCGATAGTTTACTTGTAGTCACAAAATATAAAACAGTAATGAATAATCATACAAAAACACACAGGTATGCTAAACACTATTTAATAATAATAACGGTTTACGCTTGACCGTTTTATACAGGTGTTGGTGACATCATTGTAGGTAATAGACGAATCGAACGAATATGCGGGCGCCACGTTACTTTCATGCAGCTGTTGGCCACGTCATTGTAGACAGTAGATGAGTCGAACGAATGCGCGGACGCCAAGTTACTTTCATGCAGGTGTTGGCCACGTCATTGTAGACAGTAGATGAGTCGAACGAATGCGCGGACGCCACGTTACTTTCATGCAGCTGTTGGCCACGTCATTGTAGACAGTAGATGAGTCGAACGAATGCGCGGATGCCATGTTACTTTCGCGTAAGTGTTCATTACGTCATTGTAGACGGTAGATGAGTCGAACGAATATGCGGGCGCCACGTTACTTTCATGCAAGTGTTGGCCACGTCATTGTAGACAGTAGATGAGGCGAACGAATGCGCGGATGCCACGTCACTTTCGCGCAAGTGTTCATTACGTCATTGTAGACGGTAGATGAGTCATTGAGTCGTGCGAGTGAACTGGCCTACTCGCTACAGTAGCACCCGCGATTTCCATCTTTCCCCGGGTTCGACATAGCCCCTCCGCTAGCCATTTCGCGTGGAGAGGTTCGTGTGTCCGTTGCTTGTAAAGTCTCCCGCGACACAGGAATTGATCCTAGTGCGGAAGATGTCTTTTAAAATAAAAGAAAATAAAATTTGAATGATTCCTACCTCCGTTGGAGACTTTAGAGATAGCTGTTAAGAGGAAGTCCTTATCCTTGGCCTGCAGCACCAGCATATGACGTAATATCCCCACCATGGAATGCTGGGCGAGGGCTTTAGCACGCATGTAGTACACCGCCACACTGTCGAATGAAAGACATACTACATTACTACTAGTTTTTACCCGCTTTTATTCGCTCCCATAAATGTAGGTTTGGTTAAGTTAGTAGTATTTTTTCTGGATGGAAGGTTACCCGTGTCCTTTTTCTTCCCCAGAAATTTCATGATGATTGGTCGAGTAGTTACGGCGTGAAAGCGTTACAAACAAACTCACATTTGCATCCTAACTAATATTATAAATTCGAATGTGAGTTTCTTTGTTTGTTACGTTTTCACGCCTAAATTACACGACCGGTCATCATGAAATCTCGCATGCACTTTGTCAGGGGTACATAACAAGGAAAAGGACATATACATTCAGAAAAAAAGTATTGTTGCTAAAAGATATCCAGTTTCATAATAAAAAAAATTACATAAGTTTGTTTACTCATTCAAATGTAAGCATGATTACCGAGCTAGATTATAGCTTGTGTTACGGAAAACAGTGGCAACAAAAAAATAAATGAAAACGGAACTGAATATTCGTTACGTTTCAACCATTAATAAAATGATCGTAACACTCGAAATGGTATGCAACTTATGACAATAATAATATCAGCCCCGTATTAAACTGTCTCACTGCTGGGCACGGGCCTCACCTCAGTGTGAGAAGGGTTAGGCCATAGTCCAACACGCTGGCCCACCGCGGGTTGGCAGACATCACGATGACATATCTTCGACAAACTTTTGGAGAACTCTCAGACATGCAGGTTTCCTTACGATGTTTTTCTTTACCGTTAAAGCAAGCGATAATTAACTATTTAATAGACACATAACTTCGAAAAGTTAGAGATGCGTGTCTTGGGATCGAAATCGAGACCTCTTCGTGGCAGTCCAACGGTCTCCCATTAGGCTATCGCTGATAGCAATTAATATACATATATTATATATATACGTGGCTTTGTAAGCAGAGCAAAGTATCAGACGTTGTAAAAAGGGTAGCAAAGTTGAAGTGGGAGTGGGCTGGTCATGTAGCCAGAAAGCAAAACTCTTGGTGTAAAAGAGTGTTAGAATGGAGACCATGGGACCAGAAAAGACCTCGAGGGCGACCGCAGATGAGATGGAAGGATGACATCAAAAAAGTGTCGGGCGACAACTGGACCCTAATTGCTCAAGACAGAGGAAAGTAGAGAGGATTGAAGGAGGCCTACACCAAATATTTGGTCGATTAAGGCTAAAGAAGAAAGAAGATATTATATATATACCTATAGGTAAACCTAGCGTAAGACGAAGCCTTTAATAAGAATTGTACCTACCAGAGCCCCAGCATCACGAAGGCGATGACTCCAGGGCGGACTAGGAAGGCGAGAACAGCCCGCGCTGTGTGATGCTTGTCTAACTGCAGCACCCCCTCACTCACAACGCTGTATACGTACTGGTACTGGCGGAACGGACCGCATGCTTGAGACGATGTTCTGTAACAAATACATTATTGTTAACAGCTTATATTTAACTATTTCAAAATAAGAGCTACTTTAAAATAACAGCTACTTTAAAATAACAGCTACTTTAAAATAACAGCTACTATAAAAAATAACAGCTACTTTAAAATAACAGCTACTTTAAAATAACAGCTACTATAAAATAACAACTACTATAAAATAACAGCTACTTTAAAATAACAGCTACTTTAAAATAACAGCTACTATAAAAAATAACAGCTACTTTAAAATAACAGCTACTTTAAAATAACAGCTACTATAAAATAACAACTACTATAAAATAACAGCTGCTTTAAAATAACAGCTACTTTAAAATAACAGCTACTTCAAAATAACAGCTACTGTAAAATAACAGCTACTGTAAAATAACAGCTACTATAAAATAACAGCTACTATAAAATAACAGCTACTTTAAATAAACAAATAACAACTACTGCAAGATTTAAGTTGCGTTAGTCCAGTGGATTTCGAATAAGGGTTGGATTGCAGATTACGCATCTAAAATTGCCGACCCATTATTTACGCAGTAACAGGAATACAACTTTTAATAATAGCGTAAAAGAATAGCGTCCTTTATGTCCAGAGTTGCCATGTGTAAAAATACTATCATTATGAGTCTGTCAGATCGTCTGCTGCAGACTGTAACGTACAGACGATGAATGGCTATAGCCACTTAATTTGTTTTTAACTCTAATTTTAACTATTATTTAATTATGTATCGACCTTGTATATGGATCCCAGAGTCCGAAATAAAGTATTATTATTATTTAATATACATTTATAATTTAACATCTAAATTCATTTTATCAAAGCACTTACTTGAAGAACAAGGATCCGACTCCAAATAGGGTTGTAAACATGGACAGAGTGACAAACATGTACAGAATCGTCTGTGTTTGCGCCGCGCGCCACACCTACATACAAAAAGTTAACATAATTCTACATACATACATAATCTTACGTCTATATCCTTAACAGAGTAAGCAGAGGAGTAGGTATAACACCTGTGTATGTATACACAGTATTATACCAACGATGTTTGTATGACTCAGGTAATAGGAGTCATAAAACGTATTAACCCTCCACTGGACACATTACCAGACCTTGTGCTAGTACATACTGAGAATTTCTTGACAGGAAATCTAATATAATATTCTATCACATACACACAACACCATCTAGCCCAAACTAAGCAGAGCTTGTACTATGAGTACTAGACAATGGAAAAACATACATATATACTTTTTTTGGAAATACATACATATTATACATAGAAACACCCAGACCAAGACAAATATCCATGTTCATGCACACAAATGTTTGAATTGTGCGGGAATCGAACCCGCGACCTCAGGCGTGGCAGTCAGTTATACTGACCACTACGCCATCGCGGCCGTCATATTGTCTTCTGTTTACGCGAATGTTATTCATTGAAACTAAACTACTTTATACGGATGTTATCAGGTGACCATGACTGCTGAAAAGCAACCGGAACCTCCGTCGGGGAAAGTGTAAACTTAAATATAAATAGTTTTAATAGGTTTAATAATTTAATTAGCTTAAAAATTAGTAAAGGTTATTAGTAGTAGTAGTAGTATAATCCTATCCTAACTAATATTATAAAAGCGAAAATGAGTTTGTTTGTTTGTTACCTTTTCACGCCTAAACTACTGAACCGATCATCCTGAAATATTTCATATACGTTGTCAGGTGTACAGAAACGGACATAGGCTACCTTTCATCCCGAAAAAAAATACTATTCCCGAGGAAAACAACAATAACGTTCTTATGAAAATAGATGGCGCCATGTGTCTTTCGAATCATGATTGAATTATATTATTACAAGCAGAGTACAACCCAAATTGATTGTCAAATTCTAAATTAACACGAGCGAAGCCGCGGGCAATAGCTAGTAGTTTATAAATTATGTAATAAAGCGTTAAATAAACAACGCGATAATATTCGTTAAATGAAGTTTAATTTCAAGGAAATATATTTCAAGGAAGTATAGGCGTGAGATATATAATAATAATAATATAATAATATTCTACCATATACACACAACACCATCTAGCCCAAACTAAGCAGAGCTTGGGCTTGGCTTACTATGGGTACTAGACAATGGATTAACATACATATATACTTCTTTTTTTGTAAATACATACATATTATACATAGAAACACCCAGACCAAGACAAGCATCAATGTTCATGCACACAAATGTTTCACTTGTGCGGGAATCGAACCCGCGACCTCAGGCGTGGCAGTCGGTTACACTAACCACTACACCATCGAGGCCGTCAATATAATATATTTATGATGGAGAATGATTGGCTCAAGACTCACAGGAGGCCATAGCTGCAAAGGCGGTTATCAAGTACCCCATATACATTTTAATTATGTTAATTATTTAGCATTGCACTTTTTGTCGCTTAACAAATGCTGCAGATTATTTTGGCTAAAAAATAGAGTATATTTTTTTTGGGATTAAATATAATGACCACCAAAAATAGTAATTGCGCAGCAAAATATGCTTACTAAAATATATCATAACGAGCACCTATACGCCTCAAATCACTGCATTCCGTCTCGGAGGGGTTAGGTTATGTTAGGTTCCTTCTTAAACCCACCCAAAATAGTCCGTCGACTTATTTTGATCTCTTTAAATATATTTAGCTGTGCAATTAGGTGATCATTTACTATTTTTGACTGTTATATTTTACTATATATTTTTTTTTTATTGCCATTGGTGGCAGACGAGCAAGTGGCCCACCTGATGGAAAGTGGTAACCACTGCTCATGGACTTCAGCAATGTCAAGACATAGCAAAGCCGCTGCCTACCGTAATATCTGGTGATAAGTTAAACATAAGCCATTTTTTTTAACGTTGCGACTTATTATTTGATTCACCTACATTTGTTTACATTAATTATACACAATAAAAGGAGCTCGAACAATAACAAGAGTGTAACAAACACTTACAGACAAACACCACATCTGATTTTTATGAGTGCGGTAATCAACATTCAGCATTTACAAAAGTGACAATGTATGAATGTGTGACATGAATATTACAAGTTTATATGTATATATGTATGTACAATAATAATGCTAATTAGGCAGCTGTTTGATTAGTATTCCATTCTAAATACATATCTCTATTATTTTCTAGTACATTTTATAAGGACAGCGGAAACCAAGTATTCAGCAAGAACACTCACCTTAGTAGCTGGCTGACAAGCTCTTAGAGCACATTCCCGTTTCACATAAAACAGAATAAGGAACTTAAGAGTCACGGCCACCACCAGCAGTGGGCTAAACAGCATCCCGAACCAGAGCACGGCTTGGTTGTAGATCAGAGTTAAAGAATTGTACGCTATGTTGAATTCTGGGGCGCTGCCTGACGGGTGGAATCTGTTAAGAAGTTAATATTATAGGTAAATGGTATAACGGTTTTGAAGTCTACTTGTCACCATCAATGAATGTTAAACTATCTCTTAAGACTTTCATAATAAGGACTACAATGCCACTTTGTGTTGGTGATTGGAATGGTAATGTTATTTATGGTGGTAACCTTAACTAAGGGACTCTACTATTTACTGCCTTCAAGGAGAGTAAAATAATTTTGTTGGCAAAATCTTTGTGTATCCGTGCTTATCTTATCTTGTGTGTGGGGTCCAATCAGTACAGACCGGCGACACTTCGACCCAGTGGGATCTTTCGTGTCAGCCCCAAGATTCATCCTTTAGCTATCTCCTTATGAATGTACTGCATTAGCCGCAGTGTACAATTCAGAGGGAGAAGCCTGAAGTCTTCAGGGTTTGGATATGCCAATCCCATCAGACCCATCCTAAGTCCAGCCAACCGTATCCGTGCTTAGTTCTATCCAGAAATTCACACTGATTGTTTGTCTGGACTAATTTTCATGTCGCTGGGGACCTCAAACATATAAACAACAAACAAAAAGAACACACGTACTTGGAACTTGGAACAACTATTTATGAATCACATTTAATCATATTTTTTTGAGTAGTAGAGCCTCGCTGATTTCGGCTTGAATGGGCCGGCTCGACCGGGGAAGGACTACCCTCTCACAGAATATCGACGTGAAACATCAGTATTCCTACTGTTGTGCTTCGTTTAGAGAGTCCATGAGCCCCAATCACCCCCTTTCACCCTTCCTACTCCTTCTTCCCACTTCCTTTCCTAAAGGGACAGCAACGCGCAAGTGATGCCTCTGGTGTTGCAGGCGTCTATAGGCTACGGTGACCACTTACCATCAGGTGGGCCGAATGCTTGTTTGCCACCTAAGTAGTATAAAAAAGAAAACACAATTTTTTGTCGCTTGTAGGGTTTGAACCCACAACATTCGGACCAGAGGCAGTAGCGAGCGACCACTCAAACCACTACACTGTCCGTGCAGTCGTGCTGTTTTGTTTTTATAATTTCTCTCAGTTACTTTACAAGCATTGAAACACGAAAATTAGGAAAATATTAACTCGTGACAATTAATTGAAGAGCACACAAATTATTGACCCGCGTAGGGATCAAACCGTCGATGCCTAGCAGTAAAAAAGATATCACTTTAACCGTAGAACCATTCGTGCAAATAAAATAATAATCATTATTTACAAGATCACACAAAAATAAATAATACCAGTGATAAAAATAAAAAGCAAACTCACTTATGAACGAAAGCTCTAGTGAACTCAAAGAGTGGCAACACAAACAAGGAAACGACGGTGTCTAGCAACACCAGCCGGTACGTCTCCTGACCGAACGAAGATTCCCAACACTGGAAATAAATAAAAATAAAAAAGAAGTGCAGTAAATTTGTGGTCACACATAAAAAAATATATCCAGCATTTGGTTGAAAATAAAAGAATATAGCCTATTTATATAAACATCGATACACACATTAATTAACTAAAATCAATCATGGAGGCTAGGCCGTTATATCAGTGTTAAAGCACGAAAAGCCGTTGGTCCTGCGCCTGATCTCTCTCCAGTTGTGTCGGATTACCGTCCCATCGGATCATGAGGGTTAGGGAACAGAGAGTGCACTTATGTTTGCGCACACGCTTGTGCACTATAATATCTCCTGCGCAGATGGCCAGTGTCCGTTAAGCTTGGCCGCCGTGGCCGAAATTCGTGGCTCTCGATTTATTTATTTATTTCAGTCTAATGCAATTTAATATAGAAACCTATTTGGCTATTTGTCATGACGATTGTCCCTTTCTGACTATGCCGAATTCTATAGTCACCTACTTTCGTAATCTTTTGACATAGGTAATAAGGTATTACATTATACCTACCTATATTATTTGCCGACAAATAATAATAATATTTAGAGGCGCTGAAAATTACACAGTAATATTCTCTAGTTTTGCATATATGGACGTACTTTCTGAAAAACGTTCCAATCCACAAAATTAATATTTTGAGATAATCGTGACTGAAGTTCAATCCCGTAGTGCTTCTTCATACATGTGGGTTGGGCTACTAAGTCATGATTTCATATTTAGAGTGATATTAGAGCTACCAAATTTTTCCAGCTAGTATATAGTAAGCCCGTGACTAGTTTGCTTATAATAACTCGATTTTGACCCGAGTGTGGGTTGGAACGTTTTTCAGAAAGTACGTCCATATACGGAACTTAATATTTTTGCTTCTTGTTTATGGTAGCAGTAGTTTCATAATATAATATTCTTCATATGTATCACCAGGGTTGTCTTTATCCTATAGGAGGCCCTGGGCACATAAAGATAATGGAGCCCCTATGATCTAGCCAGAGCACTATTTTATTAGAATAGATAAAGAAAGTAGACAAGCAAAGTTCTAAATTTATTTTTTCCTATACTGTCACATTAAATGAATCCTTAGTAATATTATAAATGCGAAAATGAGTTTGTTTGTTTGTTACGCTTTCACGCCTTAACTATTCAACCGATCAACATGAAATTTTGCATACACGTTGTCAGGGGCACAGAATAGGACATAGGGTACCTTTCATCCAGAAAAAAGAACTGTTGCAAACCTAACCTTTTTTTTTAACCTAACCTACATTTACGCGAGCGAAGCCGCGGATGAACACTAGTAGATAATAATCCTTACTGTTGGGACACGGGCAGCATGATGCAAAAATATTTGATGTTGCATTATTTAGATTGCAACGCCGCGACGCTTGCCCACTGTTGCCAATTTAGCGACTTTGTCGCTAGAAGTGACGACTTTCGTCAGCGACAAAAAATAAGATTTGACTACAAAAATGTTTTAGCGACTTATCTGACGACTTTTGGAGTACAAATCAAAACAATTTTAGGGCTTGTAATAAATATATTTTTTGTTAACTCGACACAGAATTATACAGTGCCAAGAGATATATATGAAAAAAATTTATGAAAACTCCAGGCTGACCTCTTTAAATTATCAGGACTGAGGGACTGAACCTACCCCACGGTAGGCGAGCTGACCTTTTTTCTTTTTTTTTTTAGTAATACCGAAAACCTTAGCAAAATCAGTTTCTGCGATTTTCTGGAGACTTTTGATATTGAATCTAGCGATTCGAATTTATAGGAGTTGGCAACACTGCGCTTGCCGCGCTAGTCAGTCGCTTCCCTCCCGTGAATGTAACAACTTGTATACTTGGTTTGATTCTGCGCAAAAAAATGCGGCTCACATAAAGCACCGTTTTATTTCACTGTGACCTTCGGCCGGAGAGACTAGACACGCACATCTATAATATACAGTAAAGACTTAACCGTGGTGACCCCGACGTGATTATTTTTCGGACAATGCAATATTATGAGTGAAAATAGTGGAAATAAACAATATCGGAGAAGATGACATAACAGTGGTACAACAACAGTAAATGCACATGTGAGTTTGTTTGTTTGTTACGCTTTAACGCCTTAACTACTTGACCGATCAGTGGAACAAAACATAATATAATATTCTACCACATACATACACACAACACCATCTAGCGCAAACTAAGCAAATCTTGTACTATGGGTACTAGACAATGGACAAACATACATATATACTTTTTTGTAAATACATACATATTATACATAGAAACACCCAGACCAAGACAAACATCCATGTTCATGCACACAAATGTTTGACTTGTGCGGGAATCGAACCCGCGACCTCATGCGTGGCAGTCGGTTACACTAACCACTACGCCATCGAGGCCGACGAAAAAGGACGTAGGGTACCGTTTACTAGCCTAACCTACAGTTACGCATCGTAACCAAGTGTGCATAATTCTGTGAGATGAATAAATGATTTTCTTGCTTTCTTCTTCTCTTGCGAACGAAGCCGGGAGCAAAATCTAGTAGAATATAAATTAGGCGCTAGAGCAATGTATGTATATCGACAACATTGTTTAAATTAAAAACTTGCTGTACATAGCTGTCAAATACTTGCAAAGATCAAACTCGACCACACTTAATAGAGACACATCTGGTAATAAACACTCACATAAGCACCGGACTGCGACCAGTAGAAGAGTAGAAGCATCAAGGTCCCGACGTCTAACAACCAGGTCCTCGCGATCGTGAGGTACAGCGCTGTGCGGGGCTTGTAGTACTCCAGTCTGTAATACATTATAACGAAATCAAAAATGACTGCACAGATGGCTTAGTGGTTGAATAGGTCACCTTGCCACTGTGACCGCGCCGAGTGTCACGGTTTAAGTCCTCCGGAATTATGCCGAGGGCGAGAGATGCCTTTAAAAATAAATAACAAGGCTACCATATTAGCTCATCTGGAGGGGGTAACAGGAACAGTAGTCATTTGTAACTATGTGTTAAGAGCAGCGATAGCTCAGTGGGGAGACCAACAGACTGCAATGCAGAGGGTTTTGGGTCCGAACCCACGTCGCGCACCTCTGACTTTCGGAAGTTATATGACTTTTCGAAATTATGTGCGTATTAATTGACAATTATCGCCTGCTCCGTGCCTCGGAGAGCACGTTACGCCGTTGGTCCCGGCTGCTATGAACATCTATGGCAGTCGTTATTGGGAGTGTCGACACAAAAGACCCCGCTGGGTCGAAGTGTCGCCTTTCTGCACTGACTGGCCCTCACATATGATAAGATAAGATAACTATGTGTTACTGTATGTAAAGTTCAAAAATTTATAATCCACAGTGAACCAATACTGCGCTTTTCCTAGAGACAAGACATTTTTTTAATGCACGTATGGCGTAGTGTTAACTCACCTTGCTCCGAGTGTTGTACTCGGCGCTGTGCGTCGTGTCGCGGGTACTTCACAAACATTCAAACAAAAAATAGGTACGGATTCAAGATTCGGTACAACTATTTATGTATCACACAAATTTTTGTCCCTCGGCGCAGTATTAATGGCAGGGCGACCACTTGAACCACTCCACCATTCGTGCAGTCTATGTGAATGTTTCCCAAATAGATATCCTAAGTAATATTAAACGAGATGGGTGCAAAATCCCAGGAATCAACCTCTTCGTCTTCATGTGACCTTGTGACCTCTGTATCTCGGGAGTCTTTTGACCCACAGGACCCATATTCAAACTCGACCGAGGTATGACCCCAAGGTGTCTGCACACCAAGTTACAAGTCAATCGGTCTAGTTATTCCGGAGTTATGCCTGTCACTAACAGCAATCTGTCACTAACACACACACCATCAGTGTTTTCATTAGCCTCTTCGAAGAAGACTCAGAGGTTAATAAATCTTAGAGTTCGAAAAAATTGTTCAAGTAATATGCAAAGGTCACGTAATACCACGTAACCTTGAGGTCAGAGGTCAAAGGTCATAGTCATTTCGGGGGTATGCTGAGTCGAATGGCGTTGACAGCGAGTCTCTAGCTCTTACTGTTCTTGAGTTGAAAGTTGTATAACAGACAGACGGACGAACGGACAAAGTTGTTGTATAAGAGTTTTTTCGAACTCTAACAAAGGTGATTTTCTTTATCTCCCTTGCACGCCTTAACTACTCGACCGATCATCATGAAATTTCGCTTACACGTTGTCAGGGCTACAGAAAAGGACTCTCCATCCAGGAAAAATATCTGTTGCCGCAAAAACGCGAGCGAAGCCGCGTGCAAAAACTAGCTATTTATATTGTACGTAAAAAGACTGCACCGAACTTACTTAACAATCACATGAAACAACAGCGGACACAAGGACACCACAGCTGTGACAACCAGACACACAACCAGCTCCCAGTGTACCATGCTCGTCCTTAAGCCCACCAGCAACCATAGACCGAACTCGATGCCCACGATGATCGCGAGCACGAACAGTGTTATCACTACATTCGTCAAGTACTGACAGAACTTCGTGCGTGTTGTGAGATGCACCTGTTTCTTGTTCTGTTCGTTTAGAAGTTCCTGTAAGCAAGAACATATTTTGCATATTTACTACAGACAGAAGATGTGGTGCTGCCCAAATGGACGGATCACTGCGCCACCTACCGGCTCCATTGTGAATCTGAATCATCTAGACTGATGATATTATTTGGGCGTTTGAGACGGTTAATCATAAAAATCTATCAATATCAGTTCAGCTGTTTAGGACTAGTACAGTGATATACACACGTAGCAGCGCTAGCTCAGTGGGGAGACCAACAGACTGCAATGCAGAAGGTCTCGGGTTCGAACCCACGTCGCGCACCTCTGACTTTCGGAAGTTATATGACTTTTCGAAATTATGTGCGTATTGATTGACAATTATCGCCTGCTCCGTGCCTCGGAGAGCACTTTAAGCCGTCGTCCTCGGCTGCCATGAACATCTATGGCAGTCGTTATTGGGAAAGTCAGTGCCCTCTAATATCCTGACATGGTCTAGCCTTAGGGTATCGCTAGCCTTCGGGTTCTGGAGGTCAGGTGGCAGCCGCTCCGTGTAACAACTGATATCCAGTCAAATCCGGTTAGACTAGAAAGCCGATCCCAAGTGACTTGGGAATAATAAAGGATAGGGAGAAGACAGTGATATACACACATACAGAATTATATATAAAGATATACATAAATAATTGCACGCTTATATCCTTGAGAAGTTATTTGATTACAACTACATTTCACCAGCAATTTTTTTAGATTTCACGCTACAGGTGAAATATCACGACAGATATTTTTAGCTTTTTCCGAACTAGGAATCGAATCCCAGGCCCCATGCATAATAGTCACATCCACAGCCGTTTCGCCACACAGGGAAGCGCGAAGCTGACCTATCTGAACTAGCACTTTACAAGTTCAATTGAGTGCCATAGCAATAAACAATTAATATCAATTATATACAACTTTTGGATATATATATTTTCTATGCCGTAAGGGCATATCTATATATATAACTAAAAGTTCTCTTAATCATTAATTCCTAATCAATTCAATTCGAATTATTGTACACGGATGTTTAAAACTTAAACTCATAAACAGCCTGACGAATTTTCGTATAGCTAATACGTAATCAAATAATCAAAGTCAGCGATTAAGGGTTAGCGCCGACGGACGGAGTGGCGGCGAAGAGACTAATTCAGTAACAATTTACATTCAACCTTATATGCTTCAGAATACGATTGTATTCGGTACAACGAAATAAATTGACCGCGCTTTGAGTCGCTCGCCGTCATTTTATTTCGTTGTACCAAATACAATCGTATTCTGAAGCACATAAGGTTGAATTTAAATTGTTACTGAATTAATCTCTTCGCCGCCACTTCGTCCGTCGGCGCTGACCCTAATTCGTTATTTTTAGAATTCCAAAGATCTGAATTTTAATTCGAAATTCTCAAATGGATAATGATCATTCGATTATTGACATGTGGTAATAAGTACGGGCATGTTACCTTGAACTCGTTAAAGAGGCTGTTGGCATTGAGGGCTGCGGCCTGGAGTGAGACAACGCCGAAGTCCCAGCCGCAGAACACCTTGTTGGCGAACACGTGGCTCAGCCCGCCCGAGGTCTCGATGAAGTTCAGCCGGTATGAGTATGCTGTCCTATACATAATATGATATACATATACAATGTGTAACACAAAAGTGTGGTCGTATTTAGTGTACATAATATAGCAACAGTACAGTGGAAAACCGCGAAATTTATATCTATCTACACCAGTAATTCCCAAAGTGGTGCAGGTGGACTCCCAGGGGTTCACAGGAGACTCGATAGGGGTCTACATAGGCATTACAAAAAATGGGGGTCCACAATTCGTAAGCGGGGGTCCACCAAAATTTATTTACTTTCGATAGTGAAGAACTAAAATGTTGGCTTGACTTCACCAATCAATGTAGGCAGATAATATTTAGAAGCTAAGCTAAGCGACTGTTCTGTCTCGAACCTACCGATTTTGTAGAGAATATGTAAAAAAAACTAATTTTAAGACATTATTTCACCATTAGAAAGCTATATTATCACCGAGTAACATACACGCTACATACATGTTGTATATCCCCGAATGGGTTGGCAGGTATGTATCTTGGATTACGTGCTTCAATATACACACTATGTATTACGAAATATCGCAAATCCTGATAGCAGTTTGTTTAGAATCAGGAAGACCATGGAATGAAAAGGCTTTAAAACCATTATTTGATGTAAAAGCTACTCCTGCGATACTATTACTAAGTTCTTTGTCGATGGAGTCTTTACAGACATACAATTAACAGACACAAATACTCTCAGACTCCGAGTATTTTGTGGATCACATGAATAATAACGAAATGAGTATAAAAACCCAGGATTCAACCTCTTCGTCTTAAATGTAAAAGTAATGAAAAGAAATGACCCCTATATCTCGGGGGTCTTTTGACCCACAGGGCCCATATTCAAACTCGACCGAGCTATGACCCCAAGGTGTCTGCACACCAAGTAGCATGGTCTTAAATTTACAACACAAATATCTTTTACTATAATTAACAATATTATTTTTAATCGCTATGGAGTCAGGTCTTAATAATCAATCAAAGTAGACTAATCAACTAAAGAAATACGTTTTCGACAGCGCCTGCGCATTAACCCATTCAATGCGGCAACAAATTTTGCTTTCACTAGCCAGAATCGGCTCATATTTAACGTAAACGCCGATCGGCGTCAGCCGCACTTGATGTAATAAAAAATACTAAAATATTTAAAAACTACTCATATCAGGCATTTCATTAGTAAATTCCAAACACATTTGTTGTTTTATTAATATAATAACTTTAAATTTGGGTAAAATATGAAACAACTATACATGACGCCGATCGGCGTCCTCGGCATCTGAGTATGAAAAAATAAGACGCCGATCGGCGTCCGCCGCATTAAATGGGTTAAATCAACGCTAATTAGTAGTTAATTAACCAACATTACCTGTAACAGAGGGCGCCAAAGAAGATTATGTATATGCAGACCATGGTGAAGAAATACGCGTACGGCATGTTGTAGGTGAGGCTGCCTCGAGAGGAGATGTCGCCATCGTGATAGTGCCCGTAGAACAGCATTGTGTCGTTCAGACGACCCTGCAGGCATAATAGACACATTTATAACTCTTGTTTAACACGTTCGGCGCCAAGCATGATTTCCAAAATCACACTTTCTTTTGTATTTTTTATTGTTTATTTGGTTTGATTTGTTGTATTAATGTGTGTTATACTTCCCTCTTCCTTTTCCCTTCCTTTTTTCAGCTTTTTCAGTGTGTGTATCAAAAATGATACACTGGCCTACCAAATACTTTTGTGTTCTCATATCTCCAGAGTCGTGTGTATCATTTGTGATACACATAATATTTTAGCTTTTAGTCGTGTTTTCTTTTTGTTTCAAATACATTTCGAACGGAATTCGCAGGCACGGTGTATCATTTTTGAGATACACATTGTATAAACAAGTATGTGCAATATTCGGCGCTAATATCAGCCCTGTATTAAACTGTCCTACTGCTGGGCACGGACCTCTACTCAGTGTGGGAACCCACTGACAAGAGATACACAGTCACTGAGAGGGCTGAAAGCATGGTGAACAATAGCCTAAACCTTCTGGCTGAAAGCGTAGTGGACTATTGCCTAACCCAGGTGGGTTACCACGCTAGTCCAGTGAGGGTTAGCAGAATACACATATCGTCGCCAACATTATAGAGAAGACATGCAGGTGTCCATGACGATGTGTTTTCTGTAAAGCGAACGATGACTAATTATTTAATTTCAATTTCAATGCTTTATTGCTCTCCATATGTAATTACATGTTGTTACAAAAAATAATACAATAGACCAAATATGGACCCTGTCGGGCACGGCAACATAGATAGAAGAGAAGAAAGGAGGAAGCCACTGGTATAATTTTTTAAATATTGCAGCAATAAATAAATTAAAATTAATTAAATGGAAATAAGTAATCAAAAATTTAAGTAGGTACCTAAATTCTATTTTCAATTTGTTTATTTTTTATTTATATTTATATATCTAATAATAATATGAATTTATTTAAAAACTATGTTTTAAATTATTGTAGGTATATTTAATTAGTTTGTAATTAAAGTTTGTCATTTAGATATTCATTTATGTTGTAATAGCTTTTGTTGAGGAGAAATTGTCTTAGTTTATTAATGAAGCTGTTGTATTTATTTTCGCTTCTTATGGTACCTGGTAATTTATTATATATTTTTATAGACATTACAAATGTACTAGTCGAGTGCATGTTTAGTCGCGAACTAGGTAGGTTAAGTCTGTTTCTGTGCCTTAATGTAATTTTCATTTGTATGTCTTCCCTTTTAGTATAGAAATCTGGGTATTTGCGGACAAATTTACATATTTCAAATACATATAAACTAGGCAAGGTAAAGGTTTTTAGTGTTTGAAAGTGAGGCTTACAACTATCTGTTTCATCGATGTTTACAATTATTCTTATTAGTTTTTTCTGAAGTGTAAATAATGTGAGTGCATCTGTACTATTTCCCCATAAGATGATCCCATATTTGAACCAAGCATAGGCATACGCGTAGTATGTGGCTAACGCTGTTTTTAGGTCTGTTGTCTTTTTTATCTCACGGAGAGCGTATAAAAATTTAGACAATTTGGCTCTTATCCTTTTAATATGCGACTTCCAGTTGATGTGCGAGTCTATGTCTAGGCCTAATAGGGTGAAATTATTTACGACTTCTAATTTGTGTCCATTGTAAGAAAAGTCTATATTTATCGGTGTTTTTTGGCGGGGGTGAAATGTTATTATTTTAGTTTTGTTGAAATTTATTTCAAGATTGTTTGCTATCATCGATTTGACGTAGAGTTTAGTATGGTGTTTAATTTTTCGTTTAGATTAATATTTGTATTACAGGAGGTAAGTATGGAAATATCGTTCGCGAATAGAACACATGGTTCGTTGATGTTATTTGGAAGGTCATTGATGTATATAATGAATAGGAGACATCCTATGACGCTTCCTTGCGGAATTGAGGCATTGATCGCTTTGCTATCAGACCGTATTAGTTCTATATTTTTTGTGTTATGGTTGTAATGTTCTATTTCTACTAACTGTTCCCTGTTTTGTAAATAGGATACAAACCAGTCATGACATTTGCCACGAATTCCTACGTTGTGCAGTTTGTCTAGTAATATTTCGAACTGTACTTTGTCGTAGGCTTTGGTCATATCTAGTAGCAAACCAATTGCGTACTTTTTTGAGTTGATAATATTTAGGGCTTCTTGAATATATTTGTAAACTGCCAATATGGTAGAACGGTTTTGTCAGAACCCATTTTGACAATCATTGAGAATATTGTACTTTTCACAAAACTCGTACACACGGTTACACATAGCTTTCTCAAATATTTTTGAAGCAGTAGGTAAAAGGGCAATAGGGCGATAATTACTAGGGTCGGTTTTTACATTTTTCTTATGGATTGGTTTTATAAGTGATTTTTTTAACAGGTCAGGAAAAACACCTTCTTCAAAAGATTGGTTTAATAAATTATAAAATGGTAGAGTTAGTTCGTCCGCACATTACGCATTTAATACGCATATAACTCTAATAATGGTCAGATCTTGATCAAAATTAAATGGGACCAAATGGAAAGCACCAACTTTCAAATGAAAAAAGAATCATCAAAATCGGTTTACCTGGGAAAAAGAAATGAGGTAACAAACAAAAAACAACATACAGTCGAATTGAGAACCTCCTCCTTTTTTTGAAGTCGGTTAAAAAGTCAGAGATGCGCGCTTTGGGATCAAACTCTAGACTTCTGCGTGGCAATCCAACGATATCTCATTAGGCTATCGCTGCATTTAGCTCTTGTATAACGGGTAAGGTACTTGCTAAGCAAGTAACATGCGCTAGGCCAGGCACTTGAGCGGGTTGTATGCATCTTATGAACGACCGACGCAAGCTGTGCAAATGACTCAGATGTTTAATACGCACGTGTAATTTGCGCCAGCTACTTGCATTAAGTTAAGATAAAAACTTTATCAAACATATAAACTGATTTAAGCAGTTCTTTTCGTGTGGTTAGTGGCCAACCTGTTGTCAAGAGTTGTTCAAGCCGCCCGTAGGCCTCTGACATGGCTTAACGACTGCTGTCAATTTTAAAACAACTGGGACCGACTTTTTACGTGCCCTCCGAAGCACGGAGACGCCCAAATGAAATACCACTAAGCGGTCACCCATCTATAGACTGACCGCACCCAACGTTGCTTAACCTGGCTAATCGTTTACCGATCAATGAGTGCAACTAGCTATGAGCAGTGAAAAGCAAAGGTCAAGGTCAAGATCTAATGGAATCTAACTACAGCAGAGTCGATCTAAGGTGCCTTCTTTGTGCCTACAAAGTAGGCACGTTTCCTACTCACTCTAAATTAGTCTGGAGATCTGGACTAAATGAATATTGGTCCACAGTATAAGTAAGTCCAGCCAAATCAAAGCAGATTCAACCCAATCGTTGAAGTAGCTATTTTAAATTCTTAAAACAAATACTCACTCTTCCACTAATAAAATCCAAAAATGTTATAGTCGGACGCTCACGGTCCTCAATATAGATCGCCTGCGGTATCACCACGAAGGAGACCACGAAGAGAGCCAGCAGCAGGTCTATGACGAACAGCCAGCGAAGGAAGTAGAAGTAGGAGCCGACGGCCGAGCCGAAGTGACCCTCGATGTTGCGGATGGGCTCGTACCACAGCTCGATGGAGAATATCAGGTTACGGAGACGGTCACGCATCTGGAGAATGACAAGGAAATAGTAAGTCTATCTGAGTAGGATAAAATTCATATATTCGAGATTTCGACTGCTCAGATGGTGTAGTAGTTTAAATGGTCGCCTCGCCACTGCCTATGCGCCGAGTGTTATGGGTTCGAATCCCACACAAGACTTATTTTTTCTTTTCGTGTGGTTAGTGGCCAACCTGTTATCAAGAGCTGTTCAAGCCATCCGTAGGCCTCTGACATGGCTTAAAGACTGCTATCAATTTGACAACAACCGGGACCGACTTTTTACGTGCCCTCCGAAGCACGGAGACGCTCAGATGAAATACCACTAAGCGGTCACTCACCTCTAAGCTGACCGCACCCAACGTTGCTTAACCTCGCTAATCGTTTACCGATCAGTGAGTGCAACTGTTATATAGTTATAGAGCAGCGATAGCTCAGTGGGGAGACCAACAGACTGCAATGCAGAGGGTCTCGGGTTCGAACCCACGTCGCGCACCTCTGACTTTCGGAAGTTATATGGCTTTTCGAAATTATGTGCGTATTGATTGACAATTATCGCCTGCTCCGTGCCTCGGAGAGCATGTTAAGCCGTCGGTCCCGGCTGCCATGAACATCTATGGCAGTCGTTATTGGGAGAGTGTCGACACAAAAGATCCCACTGGGTCGAAGTGTCGCCGGTCTGCACTGACTGGCCCCCACATAAGATAAGATAAGAATACAACTGGCTATGAGCGCCAAGACTAAAAGTAGCAGTTAAGGATCCTATGTTTGGCTTTCTTGTGTCTAATTCTATTGTATCAATATACTAACCCGTTTGAATGCAAAGCTGATCCTGTATTTCATTCTCTTGTATACAGATATGGGTCTCCTCTTGGACCTAAGGCTTACAGACGCTGATAACTTGGCACGTACATTCCTCTTCATCGTCAAACCTTGAGGGAGATCTCTTAGGGCTTCCCTGGAAAAATACCATAAAATACATTTAATTAGTCTTCTTTCAAGAAAAACAGGTAATCACTTACTCTTACTTATTATACCTATTATAGGTCCCGTCACGTAAAAAGGACGCTAAGCGACAGTGGAGGGGATGTGTCTGCGCATGGGTCAACTAAGGAACCAATAGCGTGCACGCATAGACATTACCGGACCGTCCCCCCGTCCCGCGCCTTCATACCGCCAATTTGATCGATAAATCGCTCAGTACGCAGGTAAACGGCCAGCGTTTTTTTTCAGCTGTTTAATAAATAGGTGACTATAATTTTAATTCGTTTTAATTATTTTAGGGGAAAAAATTACCTATATTTAAAATTGCTGGAATTGATTCAGTAGCCGATTGTGAACAAACTACTTTCAGGATGTGCGTTTATTATGTTACAAGTTGTATATATCGTTACTTTCTTACTTATATTATAAATTCGAAAGTAACTCTGTCTGTCTGTCTGTTACCTTTTCACGGCTAAACCACTCAACCGATGTAGATGAAAATTGGTACAGATATAGTTTTAAACCCGGGGAAGGACATAGGCTACTTTTTATTGATGTAGGTACTACGCGGGCGGAACCGCGAGCAAAAGCTAGTAAATAAATAAAATATTTGGGGATCATACAATTTTTTGTCCCTTGTGGTGATCGAACCCAAAACGCTTGGCGCAGTGGCAGTGTTTTTATCATTAATTTATATGTCAACAACTAGATTCTACCCGCGGTTTTGCTAACCTACATTTACACCTTTCATCCAGTAAAAAGTACTTTTATTTACTAACCTTAGTAACAGTACTTTTTCCGGGATGAAAGATGCTCTATGTCCGTTTTCGTTCCCCTGACAAAGTGTGTGCGAAATTCATGATGATCGATGAAAGATGCTCTATGTCCTTTTTCGTTCCCCTGACAAAGTGTGTGCGAAATTTCATGATGATCGATGAAAGATGCTCTATATCCTTTTTCGTTCCCCTGACAAAGTGTGTGCGAAATTTCATGATGATCGATGAAAGATGCTCTATGTCCTTTTTCGTTCCCCTGACAAAGTGTGTGCGAAATTTCATGATGATCGATGAAAGATGCTCTATGTCCTTTTTCGTTCCCCTGACAAAGTGTGTGCGAAATTTCATGATTATCGATGAAAGATGCTCTATGTCCTTTTTCGTTCCCCTGACAAAGTGTGTGCGAAATTTCATGATGATCGATGAAAGATGCTCTATGTCCTTTTTCGTTCCCCTGACAAAGTGTGTGCGAAATTTCATGATGATCGATGAAAGATGCTCTATGTCCTTTTTCGTTCCCCTGACAAAGTGTGTGCGAAATTTCATGATGATCGATGAAAGATGCTCTGTCCTTTTTCGTTCCCCTGACAAAGTGTGTGCGAAATTTCATGATGATCGATGAAAGATGCTCTGTCCTTTTTCGTTCCCCTGACAAAGTGTGTGCGAAATTTCATGATGATCGATGAAAGATGCTCTATGTCCTTTTTCGTTCCCCTGACAAAGTGTGTGCGAAATTTCATGATGATCGATGAAAGATGCTCTATGTCCTTTTTCGTTCCCCTGACAAAGTGTGTGCGAAATTTCATGATGATCGATGAAAGATGCTCTATGTCCTTTTTCGTTCCCCTGACAAAGTGTGTGCGAAATTTCATGATGATCGATGAAAGATGCTCTATATCCTTTTTCGTTCCCCTGACAAAGTGTGTGCGAAATTTCATGATGATCGATGAAAGATGCTCTATGTCCTTTTTCGTTCCCCTGACAAAGTGTGTGCGAAATTTCATGATGATCGATGAAAGATGCTCTATGTCCTTTTTCGTTCCCCTGACAAAGTGTGTGCGAAATTTCATGATTATCGATGAAAGATGCTCTATGTCCTTTTTCGTTCCCCTGACAAAGTGTGTGCGAAATTTCATGATGATCGATGAAAGATGCTCTATGTCCTTTTTCGTTCCCCTGACAAAGTGTGTGCGAAATTTCATGATGATCGATGAAAGATGCTCTATGTCCTTTTTCGTTCCCCTGACAAAGTGTGTGCGAAATTTCATGATGATCGATGAAAGATGCTCTGTCCTTTTTCGTTCCCCTGACAAAGTGTGTGCGAAATTTCATGATGATCGATGAAAGATGCTCTATGTCCTTTTTCGTTCCCCTGACAAAGTGTGTGCGAAATTTCATGATGATCGATGAAAGATGCTCTATGTCCTTTTTCGTTCCCCTGACAAAGTGTGTGCGAAATTTCATGATGATCGATGAAAGATGCTCTATGTCCTTTTTCGTTCCCCTGACAAAGTGTGTGCGAAATTTCATGATGATCGATGAAAGATGCTCTATGTCCTTTTTCGTTCCCCTGACAAAGTGTGTGCGAAATTTCATGATGATCGATGAAAGATGCTCTATGTCCTTTTTCGTTCCCCTGACAAAGTGTGTGCGAAATTTCATAATGATCGATGAAAGATGCTCTATGTCCTTTTTCGTTCCCCTGACAAAGTCTGTGCGAAATTTCATGATGATCGATGGTGTAGTTAAGACTGCGCCGAGCGTAGCGGTTGGACTGAATGACAGAGCTCGATATTCAAATCGGAGCGCGGCCGCCATAGTAAAATTGTATGGAGGATTTGAAGTGCTTTTTTGATAAATATGTAGCTTTACTGTCAACCAATAACTTAAATATTTGGAACGGACAAATTGTAATATAACTATTTATGTATCGTTTAAGCTGTAAAATAGGATAGATTTCTACAGTTATAATCTAAAAAATCACTTAATACGAGCTTACGTTTTTGCATTTTTCGTTCAAACTTGCGTAATTTTGTAGGCGAAAATATTAACTATTTAAAGTTTTTAACACGGAGTAATTGTAAACACATTCATTGTTATGGTAAATGTATATTTTATATTTGTATTAAACAAAAAGTGTTGATTTTATCAACTTAACTGTGACCGCCTGTTTTGGCACATTTCGCTCGGCGCAGTCTTAAGGCGTGAAAGCGTAATAAACAAACAAACAAACAAGAAACAAACTCACATTCACATTTATAATATTAGTTAGGATATGTTAATAGAGCAAGCCTAGCTTTGAGATAAGGTACCGCCGCTGACAGCAGTTCCTCAAGGTTTTAGCAATCCTTACCTCCTCAACTCCTCAGCTACAGGCGAATCTTCCATGAGTCGCTGGTGCTGTTCCATCTCTCGTACGATGATATCGGCCTGCTTCTCCACCGCGTCGGGGGCATCAGCCGCTTCCCCTGCCTCCTCCAGCAATGCATTGTGTTCAGAATTGTTGCGACGGAGACGAAGAGTACCTGGACATTGTAAAGAAAATAGATAAACGAGAGATTTAAAATGTTCTTGAAAAAAGTAAGATTTAAAGTAACCTATACAAATAAATCGCAGCGATAGCCTAGCGGATGACCGTTAGATTACCACTTAGAGGTCTCAGCTTTGATCCCAAGGCGCGCTCTGCACTTCTGACTTTTCGAATATCGCTCGCTTTAACGACGAAGGAAAACATTGTGAGGAAACCAGCATGTCTGAGAGTTCTTCATAATGTTCTCGAAAATAGGTAAAGTCTGCCAACCCGCACTGGGCCAGGGTGGTGGTTATCAACTAAAGAAACGTACATGAAGAATATGAAGAGTGCGACTAAAACAAAGATATACATAAATATAATCTCACGGTTCCATCCCCGAAAGAGTAGGCAAAGATGTATTGGACCCCCTTTCAAAAGCTGTGCCTTAAGGTATCACGTAATTGGGGACGAGTCTATTGTCGCCTACGCACAGTTCTATACTCAGTGCAGCCTACCAAGAATTACTTAAGCAAAATGCTTTAACACCGCCCTTATGATCATGGTGTATATGTCACAGGCAATTTGTATGATTCCGCGTTTTACAAACGGCATCGTCCGTTTAAAAACGCTCGTTGATTGTTATAGTAGGGTGACCGTCGACGGACCCCTCTTCGCGGGGCTCCTATTTTTGGGTGGGTTTTTCTTAAACCCACCCAAAAGTCGAGTCGCCGCTACGTCTACCTCAAAAACGCCCGCTTTTATGCCCGCCTCGTCGAATCGTTAAAAAACGTATCTTGTATTACCGCCACGTCTACTACACCATAAAAAAATTATATTAATATACTAAAATATTTTAAAGAGATCAAACTAAGTCTATTTTTGGGTGGGTTTAAGAAGGAACCTAACATAACCTAACCCTTACGAGACGGAATGCAGTGATTTTAGGCGTATAGGTGATCGTTATGCTGTTAAATTACCTATCAAATGTTGTGGCATATTATAAAGTGACAAGGCAATTTACATTTACAAAACAGCGAGCGTTTTTAAACGGACGACGCCGTTTGTAAAACGCGGAATCATACAAATTGCCTGCGACATATACAAGGCAATCGTATACACCACCGCGGTTTAAATTAGCCCACTATACGATAACCTAAAACCATAAGTAGCGTAATATTGTTGTAATATAACTCTGCCAATCAATTTGGAGATATAAGCGTGAGCTTATGTATGTATTATTTACTAGCTCTTGCCCGCGACTGCGCTTGTAAAAAGTACTTTTATTTTAATGAAAGATACCTTACGTCTTTCTGTGTAAGTCTGGCAACGCGCATGCAAAATATCATGATGATCGGTCGAGTAGTTAAATTCATAATACCAGTTAGGATTTCGCATAGATCGCATCGAAATACTTCAGCTATACTAGTGATGTTCCGGATATCCGTATCCGCGGGAGAAAAAAGATCCGTATCCGTCACATTTTTGACGGATATTTTACTTGATTAATTTTTAATACATAGATTCAATTTTATATGTAGGTGATTAGGTAGCAATAAAATACTATTACATTTCAATCAAACTATTTTTTACTAGCTGTGCCCGCGGTCTCACCCGCGTCAGTGGTATTTGTGATTACTGCGACGCTCTCGTAGCTTGATGTTATATAGCCTATGTCCTTCCCAGGGTCTCAGGCTATCTCCATTCCAAATTTCATCAAGAGCGGTTCTGCTGATTGAGCGTAAAAAGGTAACAGACAGACAGACAGACCGACAGACAGACAGACAGACAGACCGACAGACAGACCGACAGACAGACAGACAGAGTTCCTTTCGCATTTATAATATTAGTAAGGATTTCTAAAACTAAAATATTTGGCATCAACATTTATCGTAATGAGTTAACATACGATACAATACTGCACGTAACTTAAAGGAACTAAATCAACTATCTAATATATGTTTAAACACTTACTATAGTATAGGAAGTTACTATAAAATATTAATTAAAATATCTTTATAATGAGATCAATTGAGTTCAAATCTTTGTAATATTTATTATAGAAAGTTATAAGACCACTTTTATAACTAAACTTAAATCTTAAGGTCACGCGCACCGACTCCGATTGAGTAAGAAAGTTAAGATCCGCATCCGTATCCGTATCCGCGGATTTTTTAAATTTATTTTTATTTTATTTTATAGGAAAACAAACAATTGTACAATTTATATTATAAACAGGAACACAAGTATAACAATTGGTTTTGACGCCAATGATCCGTATCCGTATCTGCGGATCTACATTTTTAATTATCCGGCACATCACTAAGCTATACCTATAATAAACTGATGAAGGCTACTTAACACAATGGAAATAATTACAGTATAAGGAAAAATATTGTAAAAAGTCAGTAAAAATATAGCGTAGCGGCTAATAATAACAATAATGCATATTGTTTTAAAGTATCCTCTGTTTCAAACCATATTGTCTTACGTTTACGCGAATGTGATATATTGTCATTCTTCCCGTGAAAATGGACAAAGCAACCGAAACGTCGGGGAAAGTGTTAACTTAAATCTAAATAGTTTTAATAATTTAAACAGCCTAAATAGTTATTATAAAGTTTAACCGTAATGGTTTAATAGTTTCAAAGGAGACCGACCACATTGTATGGGACCCTGGCCTGAGCGTAAACAGTTTTATATTGTAATAACAATATTAATTTTCAGTAGCCTAAACTAAGTAGAAAATATTATTCTATGAAGTTTAGTATCAAGTTCGTTAAATAAAAAAATAAAACACATTGTTTAAAATAAATATTTATTTACATGTGTCACCATCACCTTCATACATACATACATAGATTCACGCCTGTTTCCTAGAGGGGTAGGCAGAGACTACGGATTTCCATTTGCTACGATCCTGACACACTTCTCTGGCTTCATTCACTTTCATCACATTCCTCATACATGCCCGTCGGTTCAAGGAGCTCTTAACCTGGCCTTTGTCCAGAACGCCTCCGATCTGATCGAGAAACGTTCGCCTAGGTTTTCCTCTTGCGACTGTTCCATTCACACTAGCCTTATAAACTTTCTTAGTCAGTCTTTCCTCGTCCATTCTTTCTAAATGTCCAAACCAGCTTAACATACCCTTTTCTATTCTTCATAAGTTATTTAAATATTTTATAAAAACTGGGCTGATGGATTTTCATATCTTACCCAGCTTAGGTATCATATTACAGACATTATGTGAGCACAGCAACCAACAGTCCTTCGGCCGTCTATGCAGTTGCAGTAATACTGCCTTATTGCTTATTGAAAATTATTTTTATTATAGGTACGTCAATTTCATACTACTGGATAGTAACCAATATTTATTAAATATTAAAACAAAACTTTTAATATTTTACTTTGTTTATAAGACGATTGTCCACGTGCAAGCCGAATATGGACGGTCTCCATTATGTAATAAAAGTGTTTTAAAATAAATAACGCGATAAAATCCGTACCTAAAAAGTAGTTGAATTTTAATTGTACCTACCTATCTAATAAACAGGCATGTTTAAAATAAACATTCAAAGGATCTATTTTAAATCCTAACTAATATTATAAATGCGAATGTGAGTTTGTTTGTTACGTTTTCACGCCTTAACTAATCGACCGATCATCATAAAATTTCGCTTTATCCTGCGATTCCAAATTCTATCAGCTCTATATATCTAAAGTTCAGACCTAAACCAGGGCAAGTTATCTGTGGATAGCACCGACATAAAATAGTTGAACAAATCGACCCGCAATAGTACTTGTCTAAAGGAGACCACAAAACAACGGCGTATCAAACAAGTTGCGAAAACAAGTTCTAAGCATCTAGTTTATTAATTTATACACATAATAACATCGTAAACATACATTTTATCTGTGAATTTGTGCACGCTAATCTCCGGAATAGCTGTACCTATTTCATTGTACTTTTCGGTTACCTACCTATATTTCATTGAGATAAGCTTAGGTAAGTATAACTTTCATTTAAATAATCGATATAAAAATGATATGTCAATTTAAAATTACACTACGTTACGTAGATGATACAATATGTTCGTGCATCGAAATCGATCGCACAACCAGTTTACATCATAAAACATCGTACCAGGCCCGAGATTCTCAAGCTCAAACACTTCATCAGAATCTTCAGCCATAATTCACTTTCATAAAATAAACACGTCTGTCCACTAACACTGTTTTTAAAATAAACAAATTATCACTAAAAACAGTAATTTTATTCGGCGCGAACTGGTCAAGTATGATATTGGACGTATAACGCAGTGTAAGGTAAAACAGATACTGAATGCTACATGTGTAATTGTTATTATTAATGGCTGTGTTAAGGTTGTCGTCCACTGTAGTGTAATGTCACTAATATTAGGAAGATGTGATATATGGTAAAACAATTGCAGAGAAACTGTGCGAGGTGAAATATGGTTAACCATGTGGTAAAGTCTCGTAAACAGAGCTTAGGAAGTGTGTTGTTTACAGGCGGACAAGGGATCTTAATTGAGTTGCCAACTTGCAAGTCTATGGAATACAGTAACCGCGCAAATCTTAAGGTGGTGCAGTTCTATTCTGTCAAAATTACGATAATCATGAGCGGTGATCACATCGACAAAATAATTTGTCACTCGTGATGCTTTTGTTTTACGTGCAAGTATATAAGTCATGTAGTGTGCAAGTATACAAGTCATGTGATGTACAATTTAATAAATGAAGTCGGTTAAAAATATTATTACAAGCAGTTGCCGAAAGTATTAAATAAATATATATATATATATATATGTCGGAACAGCAATATTGTTAGTGGGACACTAGCGCCATCTAGTGACACAGAAAGGCATTAGGACGGAACGCCAGCGCCATCTAGCGGCGCTAGACGGAGTCTACGAGGCGGCGCGAGGAGCGGACAAAGCTCAGTCTTCGCGTTACCGTCGACCAGTGCACACCTCGTAGGAACTGTCTCGCGTTTCATAGTGATAAAAAGTACTCTTAGTGTGAAGTAGTTGTTAGTTGAATTCGAACACAAGTTATCAGACTACCTACGTGTTTTCTATTGATTGAAACCAACATTTCCCACTGCACGCCCGCGTGCTTTGATCCTATAAAATGGCTGGGACGGGATAAATGCTGCCACTCCGACATATATATATAATATATCGTGTCGGATCTTAAGTAAGCTTTCAATAGACATATTTAAATAAATAATCCGTTAGTACGTGATATGAACAGCATTGTAGCACGCGCACGAAAGATGAACGCAATGTCATTAATCTTTATTTTTCAGAAATATAGTTTTTGTTACAATGTACTCACATATATAAGCTTTATTACATTAATTTAATTAGAAGGAAAACTAGCTGCGTCATCTCAGATCTGCAGTAGATACGATAGAACAAATAAAATAGAATGGAATATAGTACTTATAAATATTTCATTTAATTCAATTATTTCAAATTAACTATTAGGTTAAGTTGTTTTTAAGAAATAGACTAAAACATTGTAGATTATAAATTACGTAAAGATATTGTTGTATAATCATTTGATTAATAAAATAGCTTAAAATCACATTAAATATTCTTTATCGCTATTGTAGTTTCGGCGCTCTCAGTTACAGTCTATAAGCAACCTTAGACAAACCTAAGCATGCACCTCGTATATTTACACAACGAGCGATATGACATTCAACAAAGACAACGCTGTTACATTACACTTCAGTCAACAACAAAGTTTACAATAATTAGAGGTCGTTAGCGACTGACGTGGTTCATAACCCGTAATGAATAATGAACCCTTATTAAATGATAATTGAGTTTCCGCCTACTGGGGCAGCCCTTTCGTGTGGCGCCTGCGCCGATATTAATTTAATAGCTATTTCATTAATAGATCAAACAACTATCATATTGATGTTTACGCTAATGCAGATGTTTAACAATCTTTAAGTCCTTTTAAACTACTAACATGTCAAACAATAATATCGTGATAGAATGTTATTATTGTTTACAATATCACGTGTTTTGATAGCACGATTTGCCGAACTTAAAGAAAATAAATTAAAGACGGAATGGAACGAAAGGTATGGATGTGATGATGCTCCTCCCATTCTTTTGTAGGCGAAATGCAAAAAGCGTGTATACCCTTACGCTAGTTGCCTGTAAGAGGGTAGAACTTCCCCGGCTACGCCAGTTCGTAGCATCACTAATAATTAGCCATCTAACCCAGTAATGAAGAAGTTAAGAAATAGCGCAACGCGAAATTCCCTTTTTAAAAATGTCGCTAGCGAAATTTCTTGCCGGAGAAGCCCATCTAGCAAAGTACCTTTACTTATCGCAACCAGAAAGGCTATCGCTGTATTTCTACGGTAAAGTATGTAGCTTGTGATAGAAGCGCTGCGTTATCAGTTTTGTGTCTTACAATAGTAGTGCGGCAAATTCTTTCTTGTAGAGTCGACATGGTGGCATGTCCCTAATATTGCAAACGTACATACGCTACGGTAAAGCATAGCGGTATCTCGATTAAAGCCTAAGTTTACACTCAAATTGGGTTAATCTGATTAGTAAGGTACTTCTGTCTACAGCTTTGCAGCCAAACAACTTGCGTCTCTGCTGTGCGTATAGTTTCCTGGCTCATTAAGGCGACGGCGCTATACTATCAGCAACGGGTCATTGCCCCTTAAAATGCTTTCTGAGCTGGCAGCGTCTGCTTTTATGAAAGATCGGTAATATACGCATGATATCCTTGGTGCTGCAAGCGTCAATAGGCTACAGTAGCCTCTTACCATGAGATGATAAACTTATTTGCCACTAAAGTAACCAAGAAACACAAATCTGAAGATCCAACCACATGTGTACAGGAAGCAAGGAAGACTATAAAAACTTACTGTAAGGCAACTGTCGCGATGGCATGAAGTTGACAGCCACCTGTCTCGCCGCATTATTCCTCATAGTGAACGTTCGACGGACGCTTGACGGCCTCGATTCCATATCATCAGTACCTTCATCCATGATGGCGATTTCTGTAAAAGGATAACAGTGAAATTATATCCATATTTCTTTAATGTTATTGAGTTAGCGAACCAGTATATTGCCTAATAGTAAGCAGCTGCTTTTAGACAAAGCTATGTTTCATCCCTGTGCACACAGCACAAGCAATGTTAGAGGAACACAGACATAAAAGGGAGAAACAAGAACAACAATTTTGCCCTACCCATCAGAACACAAATCTGCTCACTGACTGCAACAGACACAATAGTAGTAGCAACATGTTAGCAGCTTACTCTTGCATGCAATACTTCATTACAGCAGCACCTACCACTATTTCAGCCTATATTTAGCCCAATGCTTCATTGGGCTAAACATTTTAGGACAACTCATGAAGTGGGTATAAGACAATGTTTTACTAAGCATCCTTTAGTAGTAAGTCGAACCAATGATTCTTGCACTAAATAAGGTACTTATAGAAATACTGCTACATCGAGTATGCATTCAGTATATTCTTTGTAGGCGACTGTATTGTACATACATACATACATAGATTCACGCCTGTTTCCCAGAGAGGTAGGCAGAGACTACGGATTTCCATTTGCTACGATCCTGACACACTTCTCTGGCTTCATTCACTTTCATCACATTCCTCATACACGCCCGTCGGTTCAAGGAGCTCTTAACCTGACCTTTTTTCAGACTGTATTGTATATGTACAATTTATCTCATTTTATATCACTTGAAGCATTTATAGTTATGTGTCTTTTAACCCTACAAATTAACATAACATTTAGTACTTTTTGCATAAAGTTTATGGCAAATATTTAATATTAATTTCACAAATAACACTCTCACTTGCAACAACAGTTTTTAACAAACCACTATAAGCCTGTATTATAAACAAAGACTACAATAATGGACTCGACCAACACAGATAATCACACAAATAATGAAAGTAAAATCTAATCAAATGATATTTATTTTCGGTATAAACTAATATGAAAGATAAGATAATTTTATTATGATAAAATGTATAGGTAAAACCTTTTATGTTCCTAATGGCTGTGAATAAATAAAATATAAAAATAATAGAAAATCCCTACTATTATCACAGTCTATCTTATGTGAATGATTGTCAGCAATCATTATCAGCTGCCTGTACCCTCACATAAGCCCAAACTCCTGGTTTACCTATCTAAAATGCAGATACTTGAATTTATATACATAATAGTTCATTATATTCAATCTAGCACCAGCATGCCTTCAATGTGTAATAGTAACTTCATCCAGATCTTGTAAGTGAAACTAAGAAATAAAGAGAGAAAAATATATTTATATTTCAGTATATTGGGTCTGCTATATTATAAAACCCTGTGGCATTGAATGGCTGACATAAAGTACAGGCCAATTCAAATGCTCATAAGCTTATGCTATATGATAGAAGGTATCATATAATGTAAACAGAATTTGGATGAGATACTGAATGTAGGTGGCGCAAAGCCGAGTGATAAGGCGGCAATGAGAACGCCTTTGTTCACCAGTGGGCTACGAAAGGCCATATAATAGTACGATTAGGAGCATGTGTTCTGCTAACAATCTGGATTGGTAACTATCAAACTATGTCATGACTCATGAACTAATAAGGCTAAATATTACTGTAAATACATATATAACTGATGTTATAAAGAATAACATGAAAACTCACCAATTATTCGATATAAGTTCTGCGGTCCTTAGGTACACAAAGCTTGCGCAAAACAATTAGACAGATAAGCAATTAAGTGGTTTGAAACACAATAACTTAACTAATATCAATTAGTTAACTTGTAAATTATAATTGTTGCTTTGTTTATGTAATTAAAGTAATCATAATCTCGTAAAAGAAAAAGATACAAATTAATGTTGTCTAATGCAAGCAATACACATAACTATATCATCTTTTAAAAGAAATTGTCTATAAAATCAATTGAAACTGAAATATAAACTAGATTTTAATTAAATGTGCATTGTGTAAGCAAGTGTAAATATTTTTTTAGTTTTAGTCACTGTCACTGTCAGTGAATGACAAATTGACAATTTAATTTTTAAAAGAACTGACAGTCCCATAGTGATGTTCATATACGGAGCAATGTAGCATTTTTGTCAATTTGTTAAGAAGCAATATGCCGCGTATTTTCCACTATCAATTAAGTTTATAATTTTAGATGCAACTTTAATCAAATTTAACTTTGGGAACTTATGCTTAAATTGTTTATGCTGTGTGACTGATAATTGGTCCGAGGGTATGAGGTAGCCATACAAGTTCAAGCAAGTAAAAAATTTGATCAAATCTCTACGGGCTGACGAAAAAAAAAGGTTTATTTATTTTTTTAGTAATTCCCTACCGAAAAATAGAATGTACGAGGTTTGAGATCCAAAATACGAGGTTTTTGCCTGCTTCTGTACGAGAAATAAAGGTCTACGATTGGCAGCCCTGCATCTAAGCCATCTCTCTAGCTCGTAGACAGAGAAAACCATTTTAGTTTAGTTTCTCTGTCTACGCTCTAGCTCTACTCCTATGTATTACTTTACCTACTCTTTGCTCTACTCTGAGTATATGTCAAAAAGTAAAGGTGTTCTGTGGTAGCCATACCCGTTTCTGCAAAAGATTATTATTTCTATTTATGGACATATTTCATATTCTACCTTTATCAAAGTCCCCGCTGTAGAATTAATTTAAAATATAGTGTTAATTTAGTGAAATATCTGTCGTAACTTGTGTACGGATAGCACTAGAAGGTAAGTTCATGTTCTTATGTATTTACAAAGGCGACGCTGTTTATAAAAAAAAACTAATTCTCATATTATAAACTTAGTGGCTTACAGAGTACCATGCCATAAATTACAATTGTTGCCGGTCTGGCTGTTGCTGTATGTAATAACTGTGTTAGAGAATTTTCTTAAATTCAAAAGTTCGGTTGGTATAGTGTGACATAGAAGGTTGCTTACTGAGATTTTATTTACCCTTCATGGGTCACGGTAACAGGTCAAACAACTCAAACTTTAGGAGTAAAAAGTTGCGGTCATAGTCTATTATTATAATCAGACAAATACTTTCAGTAACTCACTTCAATAATATAAACAGGTTTTGAAAAATTTTACCTATATATCTGTCTATATATATATCTGTGGGAGCATATAGATAACAATATGTTCTAACTAGATATATCATAAATATAAGTAGGTAGTGCCTTCAAAACAATGACAAGGTATGTTTAAGTAGAACCAGACTAAGTGCAATAGATAACTGTAAAATAAACATTTAAAATATTTATTTACTTTCCTTTATACAACAGTAGGTACATTGTTTTATACTAGTTTCGGCTCGCGGCTTCGCCTGCGTGTATGTCACAAATGCTAAATTATTGGAATAAAAATATCACTTATCGAGGACATGGTCTGTCTGAGTGCTAAGCTCCATCCATTGAGTAATTAAATAAATAAATTGTTAAACCTCGGGAACAGTACTATTTTTCTGGATGAAAGATACTCTTTATGCTTTTCTGTAGCCCTGACAACATGTATGAGAATTTTCATGATGATCGGTCAAGTAGTTAAGGCATGGAAGTGCAACTAACCAACAAACTAACATTCACATTTATAATGTATACTAATATTATAAAGCTGAAGAGTTTGTTTGTTTGAACGCGCTAATCTCAGGAACTTCTGGTCCGATTTGAAAAATTCTTTTAGTGTTGGATAGCCTATTTATGGAGGAAGGCTATAGGCTATATAACATCACGCTACGACTCACGGGGGCGGCGCAGTAACGATAAACGCGGGTGAAACCGCGAGAACATCTAGTATTGATAATAAAGAGCACTTCATTTCTAGTCATCATACTGAATCATATATATTTTTTGCGCTGAGATTTCATCCATAATACTGAGCTTGCTCCAAATCATGACGTGACTTGTACGTATGTATGACATCCTCATTGGTAACAATGAGATCATTAAGGCAATATCAATCTACCCAGTTAGTGTTGGGCGGCATTTATTTAACAAGCTAACCTTGTATTATGTTACAAACACATTTAACTTATTAAAACTGACTCAGTGGTGCACTACAATATGTAACTACTTTGCATGTGGCCTCGGATTTCATTCCTAGACAGAACAAAACAGTTACTTGCTTTTTCTGTCAAGATTCATTACTAATAGTCGGGAACTGTGCCCAATAAGTGGCATTATATTACAACCACATATTAGCAGCTACATTTTACATCCTTCTTACCCCTTATAGGCATAAAACTGTATGTTTGTATTGTGACAGCAGGTCTACATCCAATCAATTTGCGTAAGTGGATTGCATGATAGTTTCATTCCAGAAGCTTGATAGAAACATTTATGATAGCTAGATGCTCCATACACAATCCCTTGCCAACTGCAGCAATTTAATCAAGCTTCTGTGTTTTAATTACACAAGACAGTAGCGATTGCCTAGTGGAAGACCAATGCTTTTGGACTGCCATGCAGACGTTCGAGTTCAATACAAATAAATAGTTAATAATCATTTGCTTTATTAAAGCTGAAGGTAAATATTGCGAGGCAACCTGCATGTCTAAGAGTTCTCCATAATGTTCTTGAAGATATGTGAAGTCTGCCAACCTGCTGTGGCTGAATGTGGTAGGCTATGGCCTAATCCTTTTCACTCTGAGAAGACGCCCATCCCCAGCAGTGGGACAGTTTGATACAGGGCTGATTTTATACCTAGCAGACGAACAGTTGACTAAGAAGACAACTAATATTACTTTGTTTGCTTCCAGTATCTAAATGCCATACACATCAGCATGGCATCGCCACAGAACATCTCAGTGGACCAGATGAGGCAAATCCTCACTGAAGTGATCGATGCCCTGGAGTCTCTGGACTACGCTTCCAAGCTCGACGAGGCTAAGGAGGCTGCTGGCAATGAGATGCTCAAGATGATGCAGATTGTCTTCCCAATGGTTGTGCAGATTGAGATGGAAACTATCAAACGACATGGCTTCAGCAATTCTAGAGAAGGTAATATGTAGTTAGGAACATAAATATAATATGAAAACGCTTGAAAGCCGTAGGGAAAAATTAGACTATATCTTCTTACATAAGATAATAAATGGCGCCATAGATTGCAATCAAATACTAAGTTCTCTAATTATTAAGATTCCCTCTCGAATACCCCGGAAGAATACGTACAACTTCTTTGACGTACCCACCTCAAAAACAAATCTCGGTCACTATGCTACTGTACCAAGACTCTGTAGGCAGTACAATAACCTATCAAAGACACACGAAATTGATATTTGTGAACCTTTGTGTAAATTTAAGAAGCATCTTAATGAATACCTGTAACATTTAGTGTTACAATATTTTTGTCATTATAAATATACCAAAATACTTAAATTTAAAATTTAAATTTATTTCTGTTTTGCTTATAAATATGTATTCTGAATTGTGTTATCTGTTATCTTAGTTTGTAAGTTTATCTTTAATTGCATGCTGTGGTCTCCTATAATTGAAGGAGTACACATACCTTATCCTTAAGTGAGTATTTTTGTAATTTGCAGTGTACATTCTTCGTTGGAGATCCTAAATAAATAAATAAATAAATAAACATTCGACATGAAGTTTCTCGTCTATATCAAAGGGTTTCACAGTCACATATCCCCAGCTACAGTTATAAGACCCACATAATAAGGGGCGACCCTATTGCGGTCTACCAGGCGCAGTTCCAACTTCCAGACTCCGTGCTGCCACTCAAAATTTCTCTGCAACAATACCAGTAACACTTCCCCGCACAGCAAACATACTTTATTCTATTCTGTGACATACACACAACACCATCTAGCCCAAACTAAGCAAAGCTTGTACTATGGGTACTAGACAATGGATAAATATACATATGTATATACTTTCTTTTTTGTAAATATATACATATTATATATAGAAACACCCAGACCAAGACAGACATCCATGTTCATGCAAACAAATGTTTGACTTGTGCAGCAATCGAACCCGCGATCTCAGGCGTGGCAGTCGGTTACACTAACTACTACGCCATCGAGGACGCCAAACATTATAAATATTCAATACAGCTGCGCCACTGCAGACATTTTTATAAAATTGGAAAATTTCATTGATTTGAAATGACAGTTGTGGTGCTTCTCTTTTTTAACCATGTCGATAACTTTTCCCGATGACTAATCAGCTCTCACTTTTACTAATATATTTTATGCTTGGATATATTTACCAGGCATTGTGCAGTTCACGCAGTTAGTCCGTGAGATGGAAAGCCTAGACGGAGAAGTGGCGCGCCTCCACACTCAGATCCGCAGCCATTATCTGCCTCCTGTCTCCATCAGCTCCACAGTTGACACGTCGCTTTGAACTGCCATACAGGTAAATATGCAGGTCTACCATGAAACGTAAATGCTGAAGTTTTGGGCCGTCTCTTCGGACCAAGAAATATATTTATTCCAAAATGCGTTCTGAATTTGGGCATATAACCTCTTGATTGTCCTAAACCCTTTCAAGAAGCAGTCAGAACAACGGAATAATGTTTGAATTAAAGAAATCCGAACTTTATTGTAAGTTTGTTTCGTTTGGCTTGAAGTTTCGCATAGACATTTTCATGATGCTGGATTCAACTATACTGTTTATAGTTTCTCCCGCTTCTTTACCTTTGTCAATCCCGGGAACACATCTATACTAATATAAAGTTGAAGAGTTTGTTTGCTTGTTTAATCTCAGGAACTACTGGGTCGAATTGAAAAATTCTTGTAGCGTTGGATAGCCCATTTATCGAGGAAGTTTATAGGCTATATAACATTACTCTGCGAGCCGAGCAGCAATGAAAAATGTTGCAAAAACGGGGAAAATTCTGTTATATGAAGCAGACGAAATTGCGCGGGTCAGCTATAGTACTGGGATAAAAGGTAGTCTATGTCCGTCCCAATACAATCTAGCTCCTTGCCATATTTTATCAAAATTGGTTTAATGACTGCACAGATGGCGTAGTTAAATGGTCGCCACGTAGTTGTTCTGTGTCTGAGTGTTCTTCGTGATCGTTATTTGAATGTTTGTAAAGTTCCCCGCGACTCAAGAATTATAACTAGTGATCTGATAATCGGGCGCTAATATATCAAAACATCACTTTTATTCCCACGAAAGAATAATACGGACATGTAATATTTTTTAGTCTTCTGTTCGTATAAAATACAATAAATAAGTCGATTCGAACACTAATCTGTTAGATAGATAAATCAATTTCCACTACTTGACCACATTGTGCATATTATCATTTTTAGGGTTCCGTAGCCAAATGGCAAAAACCGGCACCCTTATGGATTCGTCATGTCTGTCTGTCTGACTGTCCGTATGTCACAGCCACTTTTTTCCGAAACTATAAGAACTATACCGTTGAAACTTGGTAAGTAGATGTATTCTGTGAACCGCATTAAGACTTTCACACAAAAATAGAAAAAAAACAATAAATTTTGGGGGTTCCCCATACTTAAACTGAAATTCAAAAAATTTTTTTCCTCAAACCCATACGTATGGGGGGGTATCTATGGATAGGTTTTCAAAATGATATTGAGGTTTCTAATATCATTTTTTTCTAAACTGAATAGAGACACTTCCAAAGTGGTAAAATGTGTGTCCCGCCCCTCCCCCCTCACCCCCCTGTAACTTCTAAAATAAAAATATATGATGTAGGTACATTACCATGTAAACTTCCACCGAAAATTGGTTTGAACGAAATCTAGTAGGTAGTTTTTTTTTTAATACGTCGTAAATCGTAAACCGCAATTTACAATCAAAGTTACAACGAACTACAAGAACTTTTATATTATGTTACTTGCTGCTACGGAACCCTTCATGGGCGAGTCCAATTCGCACTTGGCCGCTTTTTTATTGATATTCCATTCGTTTTGAATAAAATAAAGATACTAAATGAAAATAACCACTGCTATAATTTCATTAAGTTTGTTATAGTTGTTTTTACAAAATTGTTCAATCTCAGGAACCCGGGATTACTTATTTATTCAGAAAGGAATGTCCATATGATTCTTTCGTGGAAAGAAGTTGAGGTATCTAAGCGCCCGAATTCGAAGCTCGTTTAAAGCATAATGCGAATTCTCCGATATAATTATGGCTTTTTCATTAAGGTTCCCTTCACCGTTAGCGAGTGTTCATTTTTTTTTCTTTGGTTAGTGGCGAACCTTTTGTCAAGAATTGTTTAAGCCTCTGTAGGCCTCTGACATGGCTTAACGACTGCTGCCAATTTGACAGCAACCGGGACCGACTTTTAACGTGCCCTCCGAAGCACGGAGACACTCAGATGAAATACCACTAAGCGGTCACCCATCTATAGACTGACCGCACCCAACTTTGCTTAACCTCACTAATCGTTTACCGATCAGTGAGTGTAAATATGAGTGCGTGATAAAACTAACCAAGGGCTCTTTTGGCAGACTTCACATACCATTTAAAGCATAATGCGAATTCTCCGACATATGGCTTTTTCATTAAGGTTCCCTTCACCGTTAAAGCGAGTGTTCATTATTAATGACTAGATTTTGCCCGCGGCTTCGCTCACGTAAATGTAGGTTAGATAAGTAACGGTATTTTTTTCTGGATGAAATTTTATGTCCTTTTCTGTTCCCCTGGCAACGTTCATGCGAAATTTCATGATTAACGGTCGAGTAGTTAAGGCGTGAAAACTCACATTCGCATTTATAATATTAATTAGGATTCTTTTACATAGGGGCTACATAAAGTCTAAAATATTTTACAGGCCATGACAAAATGATCACACAATGCCCATTGTTTTAGGTGGCTGCCGGCAGCTGAACTTGCAGTATAGACGAACCGACCAAACCCAGAAGATTAACTTATACCAATCATGTATTAATAATATGCTTTAATTACACATGCATTTATATTTTTTAATAATATATTATCAATAGTAACTTTATCTTTGATTGATTAGAACCTTTTGCTTGACATGGTTTAGTGAGAACTCGAGAGTTCTGCCACAAAATATATAGTTACATATGGCCAGTATAATATGATGTGTAAAAACAGATGCATTCTACCATCTATATATTATTGAAACTAAATTATTATTACGTAATTTTGAAACTTTAAACTAATATTGTTTAACACTGTTACTAGTGTACTGCTACTAGATTTAATTAAACAGTTTCCCCGAAGTTTCGGTTGCTTTTTAGCAGCCATGTTCACGGGAAATCTCCCTGTGAACAAATCCCTGTATAAAGTGTTTAATTTCAATGTATATTATGTATAACATTCGCGTAAATAATAGACAATATTATCTGTATATCACTTGTCAGGTAGTATAGTTTAATAGTAAACGCCCGCTGTAACGCTGAGGAATCCTGCATGTCTAAGAGTGCCTAAAGGTCGTGAAGATACTTGCAATCTGTAATGAGCTATTCTTTTGTTTTTTTAAGACAATTCCCGCAGTAGGAATAAATAATTATAATCTATACAAATAAATAAAATTGAAGTGTCTGTTTGTAATGTCAAAATAACAGCTTTTTATCTAATGCATATAAAAGTATATAAGGTACAGATGCGAAAACATATATTTTTTTAAATTTTGTTTTTCTGTCTCTGTTTGTTCCGGCTAATCTCCGAAACGGCTGAACCGATTTTGACGGGACTTTCACTGGCAGATAGCTGATGTTATAAGGAGTAACTTAGGCTACATTGATTTTAGAAAAAAAATAGCGTTCCGCGGAGACAAACACTTTTTAGTTAAAATCTACGCGGTCGAAGTCGCAGGTAACAGTTTATAATAAAACATAAATTATAATTTATGTTTAGCGGTGAATATTACAAACATTCAAACGAGGAACACATAGTGTACATACAACTGAAATAGATTATATACATTAATATATATGTATTTATATATCTATATATCTGTCGTCTCGAGTGACGTGCTCTGCTGGCGGGGCGGTGGCGCGGGCATTAGCTAGCTAACCGGCGCGGGGTGACAACAGAGTGCGCGCACGGCGAGCTGATATACATTTATTTATCATTCCTAATAATTCATACTAAACCTACGTGTTACCTAAAATGTGAACACTACAAATGGCGACGAGGAAACCGTGAGTTTCGTTTTTTTCTTTTCAATTAAAATAAACGTAATGATAGCTAGGTTAGGTTGTAGCAAAATTATTTCCTAAGTACCTACGTAACTTAATGTTCATATGACAAAAAAGGATAAGATATGGACTGATACACCAATATATCTAAAATAGAAATCTAAACTGAACTTTATCGATCATGATTCATGATACCGTTCGTAAGTACCTACTTTGAAATATTTATGATCAAAACACTTACTATTACGCTTGTCTATTAATTATAGGCCATTATTTTATAACAATATACATATATATATATAGAATTCATGATGGTATAAAGAATTCTTATTATCATTATACAGTATTAATAAATACATTGTACTTATTTGATGCTGTGGGTAGTTTGGTGTAGGTAGGTACCTACACCAAAGTGTTTGGTTCATTAGACGATAACTAAAATTTTATACCAGATGTTAAAATTTGTATGCATGATTGACTATAATGTTATTGTTTTAATTTTATCCTATTTGAAAATGGTAAATATATTATTACGATCGCTTCGACATAAACTTTGTTACTTCTATACATTTACCAACGAGTACCTATATTTTTTTAGCAATAATACTGTCGGCCTAGATATAATGTAGGTACGTGTAGGTACTATCGGCTTCACTACGGATGACCATTTCAGAAAAATTTTCGCTTGCACATGTTGACCAGTTGAGTTTGTATCGCCTTAGAATCAGTAAAGTGTAAAAAAACTCAAACAAAGAAAGGGGCATGTCACGGGTACGGGTACCAAATGTTGGCCTGCTATGCGATTTTAACCTTAGGAGTGGTCATCCGTCGCTGGAGTCGATAGTACGTACTATGAATAAAATATCAGAGGTTGTTCAAAGTTAAATATGATGGTATTTATATTCCTCTTGTCTGTTCCTAATATTTTAATAATTTTATTTACAATCAATCGATCAAAATCAAAAATAAATTTATCTAAGTTAGGTTACAATGTAACACTTATGAATGTCAAAGTTACACAATTTTTTTTTTTTGTGACTTTCCATTTACTGCCACGTTCAGCAAAGCAACGGTGTAGGGCTCATGAGAAGAACGGGCAAGAAACTCATGGCCACTCTTTTTCTCTTTTACAATTCCATACCTAATACTCGAGATTGATTGCTTAATGCAATGTCCTGAACTGTAGTGTACAATACATTGTAACGAAAGTACATTTACTGCACGGATGACGCGTTAGTTGGGCGGTCGTCCAGCCGCTGCACGCCGCGTGGGGTGTTGAGGGTTCGACTCGGTTGTAATATCTCCTTCGAAACAGAGCTCCTGGTGAAGGAGTTCTCTTTTAAAATGAATACATTACTAAATATAAAATATCAGCATGTAATGTTATGTATTAAAATGTGAGCATTGCATTAAATTGCGAAATCTATTACAGCATTAAATTGCGTAGAGTAATAGATGCATTAAATTGCGAAATCTAGTAAAGCATTCAATTGCGATTAATGTATTTGGAACACTGTATCGACATTGTTTAAGCATCCGATTGCGGAAACTGTAATTGATAATTAAATTGTGTAAATAAAATTAAGTGAGCATTAAATTGCGGAAATCAATTTGGGCATTAAATTGCGGACAGTGAAATTGTAGAGCTGAGATAACTCCAGCATTAAATTGCGAAGTAAGGCACTATTTTCGTATACTAAGGTTAAAACTGACAGAAAAAGTATGGTGTCTACAGGTAGCCCCAAATGGCACAATATCTACCTTAGAAAAGTTTGAATGCGAATGCTTCCGTTAGATGGGAAAGATGGAAACGTGGCCTAAATATTTAGGTAATTGAGGCGGCAGGTATTGATACTGAGCAAAAGAAAAGAGCTAGTTTATTACACTTCGGAAGGCACGAATTGCAAGAAATATTCTATAGTATCCCGGGAGCTAATTCTACAGGTGATTTATTTAACATTGCTATTCAAAAATTAGACGAGTACTTTGCTCCAAAGCAAAGCAAGGTATATGAGCGTCATTCTTTCAGACAATTAAAACAAGAACCTGATGAAAAATTTGAGAAGTTTCTAGTAAGGCTAAGACATCAAGCTGCTAAATGTAAATTTGCAAATCAAGATGAACACATTACCGATCAAATAGTTGAAAAATGTAGATCAGATGATTTAACGAAAAAGATTTTAAAATCTGGAGACATAATGACTTTAGATGAAATAGTAACTGAAGCTAATGTATTAAAAACTTTAAACAGGTAATTAGAAAATTTTGGCTAAAATACTGTTCATACCCCATCAATCAATATAATAGCTACAGTCCCTAAGATAGGCAAGGCTACAAATCAAATATTTGATGATTTGATTTTTCACGAGATACAAGCTGTCTTGCAAGAGGAAAGGCGTGTTTAAAATGTGGAATAATCGGACACTATAAACTACAGTGTAGAACAAGAGGGACTCGGAAGAGAAACTCTGAGAAAGAAAGAGTAAATAACAATGGAAATAAAAGAATGAAAAGTTCTAGGAATACCAAAACAACTGACAATATAACAGGCGATGAAGATAAGATTGATTATGTTTTTAATGTAGAACATAATATAACAATTTCATGCAACATTGGTGGGTCAAAAGTGACCATGCTGATAGATTCTGGCTGTAAACATAACTTAATTACACAACAGACCTGGGAACTAATGAAGCAGACTAAAGCTCAAGTAACAAATCTTAACCGAAATCCCAATAAGACTTGTAGCATATGGCAGTTCATTGCCGTTAAAGTTATTGGGAGCATTTCAAGCCAGCATTGAGTATATGGGAGCTTCAGAAAATTCGACATTCTATGTGATAGCAAATGGGACCCAAAATTTATTAGGGCGTCTTACCGCAACATCTTTAGGAGTACTTCACAATAATATTAATCAAATCGCAAGCAATGCATTCTGAAAGTTCAAAGACGTTTTGGTGGTTATCCCTATAGATGAATCAGTCAAACCCGTAATACAACCTTATCGTCGAATACCGATTCCACTCGAGGAAAAACTTCTATCAAAACTAAAGGAATTACTACAGAAGGATATACTTAATAGAAGAGGTCAAACACCCAGTTGGTTTCACCTATAGTTCCGGTTATGAAAGCAAACGGTAACGTTCGTATGTGTGTTGATATGTGACGTGCTAATACAGCGATCCAACGCGTAAACCATCCATTGCCCACTATGGATCAGCTACTGCCAAAAGTTAATAATGCGAAGGTATTTAGCAAACTGGACATTCAGGATGCTTTTCATCATTTAGAGCCATCCAGATTGAAGATACATAATTTATTACAAGTAAAGGTCTATTTAGGTCTAAAAGGATGATATTTGGAATAACATGCGCGCCGGAAATTTTTCAAAAAATCTTGGTAAGAATATTATTAGGATGCGAAGGAGTAAGTAATCAATTTTATAGATGACATATTAGTCTATTGAATCAATTTAAAATAGCATAATGAAAGATTAAAAAGGATTAAAGAAATACTAAAAGAGCATCATATTTTACTCAGAGAAGAAACATGTATATTTAGGGTAAAGATGATTCTTTTCCTGACGCATGAGCTTTCAGAAAAATCATCAAACCCCTTGATAAATACACATGATAAGAGATTTCAGAGCACCTGAAACAAATTTAGAATTACAAAGTTTTATAGGCTTAATCAATTTTGTAGTGAAATGGACCTACGTGTTACCTAAACAGTGAAGACTACACAGAACACCAACCTTCTCTAAAAAACTTAAACAATATCCGTTCGTTATGTAGTATGGGCGCTGTGAAATACATTAAAGTCAGTTACACGCAAATAGTTTATTTTAAATTCCTTGTTTATTACTTTTCCAAGCAAATAGGATAAAATAATAACATAAACAGGCAGAACCTATAAAAATGATTATGCTAAGTCCGATATTAAACGTATTTGTCACACCGATAATAATGTGTTTAAATAATAATACTATGAAATATTAGTACTACGTTTATTTTCTTTTAATAGTTTTGAGTATAAACTATAATTATTAAAAACAACCATTTGGAAACTACACACATAAGGCTGACCCCACATTAGGCGTGCGTGTTCCTCGGGCGTGTGAGAAGCGCGGGTGCGCTACGTGAGCTTCGCGTTTTGCTGCCCTGCGGCGTGTGTGGCGAGTGCACGCGGCGTTCTTACACCTTCGCCCACTATCACCGTCGCCCGCTACTGTTTTGATCAGTCACAGGGTCAGTCACAGTCAAGGCGAGCGCCGCGTGCGCGTCGCGCGCTCGCTGCACACACGTCACACGGCGGCAACACGCTACGCTTACGCAGCGCGCTCGCGGCACGCACGCGGCGCCCGCGTCGCTCACACGTCCGAGGAACGCGCACGCCTAATGTGGGGGACACCTAACTTGAAGATAATTATGTAACACAATAAATATTAATTTGAATCTTATATATATCATGTACCTACTAGCTGTAAAGCTAAATAAAGTATCGTAAGGTCAGGTCTTCAGTACCTACAACCTAATAACTATAAACATTTTTAACTATAGGCAATACTATAATTGCAAATGTGAGTTCGTTTGTTTGTTACACTTTCACGGCACAACTACTCTATTGGTCATTATAAAATTTCGCATACACATTGTCAGTGGAACAGGAAAGGACTTGGGGTATCTTTCATCCTGAAATCTAGTACCTACTGTTACTAACCTAACCTACATTTACGCGAGCGAAGCCGCAGGCAAAATCTAGCTAATATTATAATTGCGAATATGAGTTTGTTGGTTTGTTACGTTTTACGGCTTTTCTACTAGATCGATCATCATGAAGTTTTGCATACACGATGTCAGAGGTACAAGTAAAGGACATCGGGTACCCGATACCTTTTATAAGAGAAAACGTGCTGTTTCCAAGGATAGCTAGTAATTAATATACAAAACAATTTCTATTTTCAGATGACATCAAAACGAATGAATTTCTTAAAAATCTCAACTTTACCAGCCGTCATCATGAAGAGAAAAAAACTAAAATACTTTATGTGCGCGTGTGTGCTTGTGTACATATACAATTTTTTTGGTGTTAGTGACTATTTGTACTCGAAGAGCATCGAGGAAAACTTTGAGTATCCGTTAAACATCAATATAAAAAACATAGTCGATGACGTCATGGCTGGTAAGAAGACCAGCGTTACTCCAATAAACTATTATCCACATAGATTCCTTACGAACTCAGGAAAATGTTCATCCATAGAGAAATTGGACTTGTTTATCGCAGTGAAATCGGCTATGGGTAACTTTGGCCACAGGAACGCGATAAGACAAACATTTGGACAAGAAAACATCCCAGGCAGAATAGTCAAGACGTTATTCTTTCTGGGAATTGATGGGAAACCGAAATCTGATTTGCAGAGGAAGATAGACCAAGAAATGGCCGAGTATAAAGATATAATACAAGTGGATTTCATAGACGATTATTACAACAATACGATTAAGACTATGATGTCTTTTAGATGGGTTTACGAACACTGTTCCACAGCAGACTTTTATTTATTCACAGACGATGATATGTATATTTCCGTGAACAACTTGCTAGACTACGTACACGATAAAACAGATCCGCATAAGTCGAACGCAGTTTCCAAAAACGAGGAAGACGAATTTATGCCTTTTACCACAGAGTTGGTAAAAGACGAATATCTTTTTGCTGGATACGTCTTCAACAAATCAGCTCCGCAACGGTTTAGGTTTTCGAAGTGGAGAGTTTCTTTAGACGTATACCGTTGGAACAGATGGCCGCCGTATGTCACAGCGGGAGCTTACGTCTTGTCCAATAAAACTATGAAAGTTTTGTACATAGCTAGTCTTTTTGTGAAGCATTTTCGTTTTGATGATATATATGTGGGTATCGTCGCGAAAAAGGTCGGTGTATCGCTGACTCATTGTCCGGATTTCCATTTTTATAAGAAGAATTATAGTAAAGAGGATTATAGGAATGTAATAGCATCACACGGTTATGGTAACCATGAAGAATTGGTTAAAGTGTGGAATGAACAAAACAATGTTTATTAGAATTATAAGTGTCTTAGTTAGGCACTACTAGTGAAAGTGAAATCGAATACTGATCTTATAATTAAAAGTTGTATAATAATCGTAGTATTAAAACATTTTGCAGTCTGTCAGCCGAAATGAATAATCGACCTATTTGAAGTCAGTAAACCAGTATTTTATATACTTTTTTTTTCTGGTTGCACTTAAGTATCAAGTGTAGAAATGTGTCCAACTCCAACAATTACTGGACGAATTCTTCATAATGGGTCATTGGTCACATACAAACTAAATTGAAAATTTATTTGATCGTCGTTGATCGCGTATTTAAAAGGGACACAGACAATGTTCTATAGAATGATTAAGAATTTCGGCCACAAAATTAGCTTTAAAAGCATTTCAAAACATAATATTTTAAGTACATGTGATATTGACACTCAAACACAATTTGAATATTATTTATATTTTAAAATATTTTACTTTTATTTAATTAAGTGTAGTTAAATTATTTAATTATTATAGCATTGGAGATCAAAAATTATTTGTCGTTTTAGAAATATTTTAAAACCGTTTAGGTTACTGACCCACATGATTGGACGCCGTCTTACCACTTTAAATAAATCTAAAGTTTCATTATAGGTATTTATGCAATAATTCTTCATATAATAAATTAATGACGGGAACAGTCAGGTCTTACATTTTATCCTAATTCAGGTGAAAGAAAAGTAATTGCTTAAGCGTCTCCAATTTATAATTACTCTGCAATCTCCAAGATATCTCGTTCCTGTGTGATGTACCTACTTGTCTAAGTTAAGTATATTATAGATTTCAAGACGCCATTGATTGGTATTTCCTATAGTGATAGCATTTTGAAAATTTTTCGTTTCGGGAATATAGAATTAAAGAAAATATGCAACTTATTTATATTATTTAATCGGATTTTATTTATAAATTGCATATTAAGTTTGTTTACATATTATATACATAGTCTCATGTCTGAATCCCCTATTAGTTTATGTCAAAAGAGAATGCAATCTATCAAGAAAGTAGAGCAATCGGTGTATTCCATCTCTACTCATTCTCCAATGAGTCGGTCTAGATTTATTGTAAGTTATGAAAAGTAATAAAATTGCAATCAGGCAACTAGTACATATGTAAATCAAAATTATCATTTAAAATTGTATATGTTGTCTCTGATCAAATTATTGTAGACTGAATCATGATAATTATTTTGAATTTTTTTGTTTCTAGTAATTTATGCCATTGTTTAAGCCTATTAGTGAATAAAGCAATTCCTGTTTAACCGCAAACTATTTTGGGAATCTTTGTCATATTTGAGAATTATAATATTAAATGTTATTTCATTTAAATATGAAATAGGTACCCCATGGTACATTTATTATAGTAGATATAAGACGTTTCATGGCAATAAATGATAAATACAATCAATGTAATTCAAATGTTGTATTTTTTTAGTTTGACGATATTACTTAATTATTGTATCATCACACACTTAAAGAATAACACTAATTATTAAAAAAAATCTAATATTATAATCGGAGTTGTTCTTTAGTAAAATGATAATCATGAAACGTGTTCAGTTTAAGCTAGAAAATATGTACTTATTGCTACAGTTACATTCTATGTTTGTCAATAAAGAAAGTACAAGTTATAGAGTGCCACGAAAGATCTCCAGCGGAAAGTGGTGGTACTATTATATTTTAGGACCAGTTGTACGAAGTGCCAACGAAACTAGTGTCACGGTGTTGAAAATTCTTTCGTGGCACAACTTTTAAACCTACTTAGCGTAAGATTATACTGTTGTATATAAGTTTAATGGTATCTAGGTGATATCCTGTATTTAGGCATCTGATGCTACAAAGCTTTTTTGTTTATAACTACAATTCAAACGGTCGCAAAAATGTCTAGTCACAATACACACGCTCTCACACAGACGTAAGCAATACAGTGATTTTAAATCAAATGCTCGAATATAAACCGCTGTCATCGGCCGGCCCGCAACGTCTGTGCGAGTGCGCTTGTTTTCGGACTTTGCATTAAGGCGGCCGGCCATCTTTATATTTGTAATTTGTGGCCATGGAATAATCTGTTAAACTTATTAACCATTGTTCGGACACTTGTAAGTTTCAGGGCCAGATAACATTTATTTTAGGTATAAATATGATGGTTTGACATATTTGCTATACAAATCTGCTTCCGCGGCGCAGCGGTAGTGAATGCGACTGCTATGGATGATAAACCGGATTCTAATCACAAAAAAATAGGGTTTCCTGTTCAGAAATTTCAATAACAAACCGGGGTTTTTTTATTGAACTTGGCGGTGTCAGACACCCCTGTGCTTCGAAAAGCACGTAAAGCCGTTGGTCCTGCACCTGATCTCTCGCCGGTCGCGTCGGATTACCGTCCCATCGGATCATGAGAGTTGAACTGAAAGTGCACTTGTGTTTGTGCACACACTTGTGCACTATATAATATCTGCTGTGCAGTTTTTGTTAAGATTGGCCGCTGTGGTCGAAATTCGGTCTGGAGGACATTATTATACAAAACTGTCAAAACATCAAACATATTCCCCAGATAGTTATGAGACGATTGAATTAATCAGCACTTAATAAAAAATGCCGATAGTGTTTAATTACATCAGTAAAATAGTTATGTACCTCAATGCGAAAAACAGAACACTAATTATGTAATGTTATTAAGTTTTATCAATAGAGCCAAGTTTGTACTTACTAAATTATTAGTATAAGTTATGTAAGTTATGATACAAAACATAGAATAACTTAGCAAAGGTAGTTTTGTAAAATAAACGCTGGAGAAGAAAGTCAGTTTGTTTTCTTAAAAGTACTTTTCTTTATTGTTTGTAGTATTTTTTTGTCGCCAACACTGTTTCTAAAGGAAAACAGTACAAAAAAATGTTAACAGGTGGTCACGCGCGTATCATTTGCTATGATAATCTAACTCAGTGGTCAACCTTGTCGTCCAAAAGAGCCAAATATATGTGTGTCTATCTAGCGGGGGCGACTCGAGCTAGACCGAAAAATCTAGTGGCAATGCTGTTTGTTCAATGTACCTCACGAATTTATTAACAAGATCCAATGCACCTCAATTATTATGGTAGAAATTACAATAAATCGCCTCATCCATCCAGCAGAGCCTTCGGTTGTATTACACTCGGAATACATAAAAATAATACTGATCGTAACTTGTGCCAATGTACCTCTCGACTCATGTATTAACTCCCAAGAATCTTTAACAGAACAGGAGAAATTCAGCAAGAAAATGTTGTCTGCCTAGCAGGGTCCTTTGTAGTTTGAAGTCATATGTGCAAAGAAGCACACCGCTGTTATGTATTACCACTGTACCTTAAGAGTTCTTCACTATTACCCCGCTAGATAGATACACATGCCAAATATAGACAATTCACAAGTGAAATCTATTCAAGGAACCATTTTTTAACTTAAGCTTTGCTTTAGCAGGGGATTATATTAGCGAGCTTGCCTTTGTCAAATAAGTCTAAGGGCCACTTGCACGACAACTCACAAAATACGTTTAGCACTAAATAGATTTAAAACATTGTGGCATCTCAGGCACCTTCACACGGATGACTGACGACAGCACGATGTTGTTGAGTTTAGCTCTAAACGTATTAAGCAAGTTGTCATGCAAGTGGCCCTTAGTTTAACAAACAGTAAATTAAAATAAATTTGGTATCAAAGTTATAAGGCAAGATAATAGCCGCATGCGGCTCGCGGGTTGTCAACCACTGGTCTAACTGTATAAGCGACAGCCAATCACATCAGTTTGGATGACTTTGATTTTGACACTCCTTAGAATTTAATATAACGGGTCTGAGTCGTGTAACTAACCTTACAATTCTCTTTTCTCACTAGTAGGATTGGATTTAGGTACGCTGAAATTAACTACACGTATCTAATTACGTATTAAGTAAAATTACGTATTAGGATTATACATGCTGATTGGTAATAGACTGGACATATTGAAGGAGGGTATTCAGTACTCGAGTCTGGACACGAATATCAAAAAAAAATAGGTACTTAAAATTTGACCTAGTTATCCAATAAAAACTTAATGTGCGGCCGCTCTTGCGCATATACCAAAGCTAAACAAAACCTCCTCCCCCGCCCCCAGCTACCGCACCCCGCACTCTCCCGAATTTGCAGCCCCGCCCGGCCTTTTCTTATCAAAGGTCATTAGCCTCGACAGCTGTGTGCGCAGTGTCCACATTTTATGGATATTTCATACAAATATTCATAAAAGTTTCCTTTGCAGGTTATACAGATTTTATTTTTATTTCTTTTTTATACGTTACCTCCGACCATAAATTATCATGTCCTTAAGTATGTACAATGTTTAACCAGTCACACTGTATATTTTGCTGGATATCAATAAAAGTAGTGGATTAGAACAATTGATTTATTCATATATCTATGGTTTACGGTATAACAATAATAAACGCATACATACAATAGATCTAATTTACGAGGCCACGATGGTTTCAAGCGGGCCAATGTTGGCCCGTCATTAAAGGGATAACATTTATTTGTACCTATAAGTGTTAGGGCTTTTAAACTGGCTTGTTTTACTGCAATATGTGGCTGCAATATTTTTATGTGTAGACCAGTGATCTCAGCCATTTATTAAGCAAGCATATGGCCATATAGCCGGACCATATTAAATATATCGCCGGGATTTCCAGTCTGGATGTAATTGCTGGCAACTTAGGCGGCCATTAGCAACCGCACATTGCAGGTAAATAATACCTGTTTAAAATCGCTTTAGACAAATTTTAGACTAAATTACTGTCTTATTATCTATATATTACCTACTTATCGATATATGTATATTTATTTATACGTCTATCTAAATCTATACTAATAATATAAAGTTGAAGAGTTTGTTTGTTTGAACGCGCTAATCTCAGGAACTACTGGTTCGAATTGAAAAATAGGATAGGATAGTTTTCTTTTTTTTAATAAACTGGCAAAAATTATCTACTGTGAAGCAGACAAAGTTGCGCGGGACAGCTAGTATTAGTATAGATATATAATTCTTCTGTACATGTGTATGTCAGTTGTTGTATGTCAGTCACTGGTCACTGAAATTCTTATAAATGGCGCGAGCAATTCGATAAGTATATTTTTTAATTTTCTTTTGTCTCCGGTAGGTTTAATTTCACACTTGGACTCAGTAGGTGGCGCTGCAATCCGGTTTTAAGATTTTTGTTTTTTCGGGCCCATGTCTTGAGTACCTGCCTTCAGCCTCGGCGTTTGGATACCCGGGTGACCTTGCACCACCGGGTAAAGTCGGCCTTCACATCCATTTAGCTGCTGCCTAACTCTTTAAAAACGTAAGTGATCTTCATGATGGCCAACCACAGATCTTCGTCGTTAATCTCCCTGTGTACGGTGAAGCGAATAGTCTTGTTGTCAAAGCATATCGCTTTTACTATCACGCCTTCGTCGTTTGGAGTCTTGCAGTCGCCCTGATAACAAAAATAAATATATACTTACTTTAGTCACTTATGTACCAGACCTGCATTTCGTATATTTTGCCAGATGCCTTAAGATCTGAGTTATAGTGGCCAAAGCTATTGCCACCTAATGGGCACGTTTCTAGACGTCATGATGTTATTCTTCTTGCCGTTTAGCAAAATCCGATACCATTGTCTATCCCAGGAAGATGACCGATAGCTGTGCGACCTCTAAGATTGCGCTGACACTTTTATTTATTTATTTATTCGTTGGTACACCAACAGCATTACATGTTACATGTACATAATTCTTACAATAATGAGTCAGTTCTGGCATGCATGCCTATCACAGGTATACACAGCAATCACGTTAAGACAACAATCTGCTCCTAGTTGTATACTAACACATAAAAAAGTTCAAGCAACAATAAAAAAATTGGTTGTCTGTAAAGTCGGTTTATGGACGATAGTTTAACGTGACAACATAACAAAATGTCTTTCCCGTAACGTTACAATGAGCGTAACGGGACAATGAGTCATCCTTTTTCGTGCGTGCAGCCGGCGTTCATCGATTTATTAAACGTTGACACGTCACAAAAATAAAATAAAAAGTTATAGAACACAAAAACAAAAAATACAGCAAACTTACTATTTTGGGCGCAGATTTAATTCTCGGATGAAACAAAATAATATTGAGCTTGATATTACTGGTATTCAGAGTTTCCTAACATTTCTGGTTTAGGAAACTCTCAATACATGCAAAGTACTCATAATTGTAGCCGGTAGACCCTGTATTTAACCGGTCATCGAGGATGGCTAGAGGCTATGTAGAGATAATTGAATGTACCTGTGTCTCTGCGAGGCTGACTTCCTCCAGCCTATGTAGTAACTGTTCAGCGTTCAGGTCGCTGTTCTCTGATATCTTCACCAGGATGATGTTGCTGTGGACGTCTTCTGGGACCACCGTGAACGTCTTCAGGAACAGACCTTGGATCACTATAAATAAAGCATGTTTTGATTAAATAAGCGGCAGTACCTGTAGTGCTCTACTAATATTTTGTTCATTTGTTTGTTGTTTCACTGTTCGGTTTTTCTTTAGAATCAGTTTAAGAGAAATTTGCAATAATTTATTTTATATAATACATTTTTATTTATAAAGATGATTAGTTAACGAACCTTTAGCGAGGATCTGAGCACGTTTGTGGTCCAGTCGCAATAGCGGCACCACCTCGTCTAGAGCGACGATGGCCGCGGCAGCCAGCACTCCTGCTTGCCTCATGCCACCGCCTAGCATCTTACGCATACGACGCGCCCTGGTAACAAAAGAGTATACTTATTTATTTTTATAGTTTTGTCAGGTCAGGTTTTGGTCAGGTACCGCTATGCTACGAGTGCTAACAGATTTATTAGTGTCTCCGCCTGGAAAGACTATTTTGGATGTTAAGTGGTTAGCGTAGTCTATAATTGATCGCAATATACTGTAATTGTGCAAAGATATAAAAAGTGTGTGAGTGGGTACATAGAATTACCTACTTCCAAATTAGGTACGAAGTCAATGCACAATACAAAGTGGCGGGCAAAAGCCAGTATTATATAAAAAAAATACGTTGAGGTCTGTTCCTTCGGTGTTTATATTACCAGAAGAATAACGAGACTGTAGGTGAGGACAAAAGAACTAGTTTTGTTGCCTGCGCTGGCAACATAATGACGTAGATATATTTTGCAAGCATGGGCGCCGCCAGCAAGGTACAAGGGGGTGCAGCTGCACCCGCCTGTCAGGAAAGAAATACATAGAAAAGATACTTTTTTTCGATGAGCGAAATATATTTAACAATATCGCTGCGCGATTTAAATTAAACATAATCTTACTGCATATAATATAAAGGTATAATTTTATATTAGCTAATAGTATAATGAGTAGATGCAGATGCACCTCTCGGTAAGTAATCCTGGCGGCGCCCATGTTTGCAAGACGTCTGTACGTATTTAGGTTTACATCTTTCATATCGGAAACGTTTATAGACTACGGCAAACGCTTACCAAGCAGCTGCCTGATTGGTTATTATCAATTTAGTGGTGTTAAAAAATATACTAACTGTCCAATGAAATGACAAGAGCCTACTAGGGCCGAGCCGACTGGTGCCGACAATCCCTTGCTGAAGCAGATTGAAATGCTGTCACAATCCCTCACGATCCTCGCGGGAGTCTCCCCTGACTTCTCAGCAGCATTGAACAGACGAGCGCCGTCCATGTGGATGGGTAAGGAGTGCTTCTTGCAGAGTGCTGACAGGTCGTCGAGGAATCTTAATGGAAGAACCTGCAAGTTGCAAAGTGGTCTTTGAATATGTCTGACGAGAGCAATGTGGTTGGTTTTCGTTATTAGCAACAGGCAAATTGATAAGCTGTGCTAAGAAATGAAGGCGTTGAAATCAAATTACTGTATACTGTTTTTCATATACTGCGTTTAAACTATTTAATTTTACATTCGCCGACGTCAACGTCTCGATTGCTTTTTAGCAGCCATGGTCACGGAGAAACCATAGATGTGCGTGGCAGCCGGGACCAACGACTTAACGTGCCCTCCGAGGCACGGAGCAGACGATAATTGTCAATCAATACGCACATCATTTCGAAAAGTCATATAACCTCCGAAAGTCAGAGGTGCGCGACGTGGGTTCGAACCCGAGACCCTGTGCATTGCACTCTGTTGGTCTCCCCACTGAGCTATCGCTGCTTCTAACAATTATACAACTTCTAACAAATATTTAACATATCAATTTCACACTTAATTACTATAAACTAATATATTTATCTAGCTATACTACACTTCTATTACTAGACAATTATTAGACAAATTAGTGCATTATTAGTGTTTTATACATATCATAAAACAATGATAATTTACTTAATGATAATTATAATAAAATTAACTACAGTCCGGATCAGATATATTTCTAGATAAATTATTAAGTGTTGTTTTTTATCATGTCTGTTCCGCGGTCTTTACAAAATAATAATAATAATAATAATAAATTTTTATTCAATAAATGAACAAAAGTCTTTACAAAACACATTACAGGCTACTTATTGTATTAAATTCACATTAAAACTATATTTAATCTAAAGGAAACCATTTTACAATTTAAAAATTGGACACAAAGTCTTGTTTATATAGTCTGTTTTTACATTTTATTACCTGAACTAGGCCAAAGACCTGTGTTTCAGGCTGTTTCTAATATTACATTGTTATTCTATTGTTAATAAAGTAAGGGTCTACAAAAACATTTAACATTTATACATGTACTGCAAACATATATAGGTAGTTAAATATAACTACAATTAAAATATTTATAAAAAATAACAATTATAAATAAAAATTGCTGAAACAAAAATAAATATATTGAACTAGATGTTCCCGCGGTTTCACCCGCGCCTCCGTGGGTCGTAGCGTGATGTTATATAGCCTATAGCCTTCCTTGATAAATAGACTATCCAACACAAAAATAATTTTTCAAATCGAACCAGTAGTTCCTAAGATTAGCGCGCTCAAACAAACAAACAAACTCTTCAGCTTTATAATATTAGTATAGATATGTAACCAAAGAAAACACAAACCTGACACTATTTGTGGATTACACATTTTTTTATCGGAATGGAATCCACAAAACTCGGCACACTAGCAGTCTAAGGCTACTACATGCAACGTCCTTGCAGTCAATGGTATTTTATACACTGGTTAGAGATGCAACGGTTAAGGACACCATGTATAATATACAGCATGTGTCTAAATAGATGTAGCATGTGATCCAAAGTGCACATGCCTCGTATAAGTGCTGGTGATGACTTATGGGGAGCTACGGCGTACCTTGCCACCACACACGTTGTGCGTGTTCTCCACAGAGACAACCGCTGTGATGGGGTCATGAGGCCGCGGGGGTCGTTTCTACATCAAACATGAACCAATCAATATCTCGTCTTACGTGCAACTGTGAGCTAAATATGGCTGAAGACTAAAGAGCGTAAACGTCATGACGCCTGTTTTGAATGGCAACGTCGCAAAAATATGTCAAAGGGTTTAAGGTTTCTGAACGTAATTAATTTATTTGAGCTTTATTTTAAAATTTAATACACTCTAAAGTTTAAGGTGAAATTGTCACATATATGGTATATAAATGTATTCGTGACCCTTTTATCGATACAAATAACGCATATAAAATTTGGCCAATTTTAAACCTTTTTGTTTTTAAATGTTAGCTAAAACAAAATCCTTTAACTACCTAGAATTACGTTTCTTATTATGTAAACCTATAGTTTAACTTACACTCAACGCCTCAGAATAATACCTGTAGGTTCACGCGATAGTCAAAAGGCTTAAATCTTATGTTAAACGATTGATAAATCTTATGTTACACGATTGATAAATCTTATGTTACACGATTGATAAATCTTATGTTACACGATTGATAAATCTTATGTTACACGATTGATAAATCGATGTTTCTAGTCAAAAAAGTTAGAACAACCAAACTCACCTTGCCACCGCACACATTATGAGTGTTCTCTACCGCAACCATTGACGTCACAGGTTCGTGGACATCTGTGCCTCTGATCCTTCGCTCCAGCTCTGATAGGTCGAAAGTGCCATCAGGTTTGTTCTGGAGGGTTGATAAGAGGACTCCAGCCACGTGAGCTGCACCACCTGGTTTGATAGATATGTAGGTTATTTTAGAACGTATTTGTGGGTAAACCTCGACAACTGTTAAAGGGCATTTTGATACAATTAATATAGCTTGACCGACGGTAAGCGGTTATCAAGATTTTTGGATGCCTGCGACCAGCGAACACCAGACGTAAGTAACGTAGAGGAACGTAACCTTTTGGTTTTGGAAATCAATCGCAACGTAAAAAACAGTAATAAAATATTGTTACTTTCAGGTCATTGTTTTGGGGTAACAACAATACAAGGACTGCATTCTGAAGGGTCTACATCAAGTAAGACCTTTCTGTCGTATGCACCATAGAGTACGGCAACCGCTTACTATCTTTTAACCAAGTTTAACATTTGCGAATTGAATCATAGAGCTCGTAAATTCTACAAAATGTATAATTATGCAAGATTAGAAATAAAGACTATATAGGTAGGTATGTATTATCTGAAAGATGTATTTATTTTAGTTCCATACCTTGTTCATATTTGTAGATGTGTGACAGATTGCCGACGAACGCTTCCGACCCGCGCTTGTTGCAATGCACCATAACTGAAAATAAAAAATCATAGACAATATAAAAACGGTTTACGAAAACTTCTATTCGAATAATAAAATCGTAAATAGGATTCTTGTCATTAATCAAATGATTAATGACAAGAATCCTATTTACGATTATCAAATGATTCATGAGTCGATTAAGGATTAAAATTTTGCGCCCGAGTTATTTAAACTGTCAATTTTTGCAATCTATACTAATATTATAAAGCTGAAGAGTTTGTTTGTTTGAACGCGCTAATCTCAGGAACTACTAGTTCGAATTGAAAAATTCTTTCAGTGTTGGATAGCCCATTTATCGAGGAAGATTATAGGCTATATAACATCACGCTCCGACCCATGGGAGCGGTGCAGTGTCCATTAACGGCAGTGAAACCGCTAGCACATCTAGTGACAGATATGATTAAAACTTATTGAGTCAAGCCGCCGGTGTGCCCCGCTCAATAGGTTAAATCTAAAGCAGGAAATATAAGTCACGCTAAATAGATTGATAGCCCGTCCTGTTTCTTTGAATACTGCTGGTAAGCAAACTAAGTTGATACGAAGACAGCCACATATAAAAAAGAACTGTTGTTAGATATTTTCCAGTTAGATGAACGCCGAAGCGTAGTTCCTTATTGCTGATAATGTTAATTGTTCTAATTGTATAATAGACGCTTACTTTCTTGCCACTGTGTTGTGAATATGTGTATCACACGCAAGCAATCGCTTAGCTTACCCAGTACTGAATCTTTGTTATGTTTTAAAGCAGGTACCTACATCTATACTAATATTATAATGCTGAAGTTTGTTTGTTTGTTTGTTTGAACGCGCTAATCTCAGGAACTACTAGTCCGAATTGAAAAATTCTTTTAGTGTTGGATAGCTCATTTATCGAGGAAGGCTATTATAGACTATATAACATCACGCTACGACCCACGGAGGCGGCGCAGTAATCATAAACGCGGGTGAAACCGCGGGCACATCTATCTATACTTAATATTATAAAGCTAAAGAGTTTGTCTGTTTGTTTGTTTGAGCGCGCTTATCTTAGGAACTACTGGTTCGATTTGAAAAATTATTTTAGTATTGGATAGCCTATTTATCGAGGAAGGCTATAGGCTATATATCATCACGCTAAGATCAAGAGGAGCGGAGCACCAATGAAGTATGTTTCAAAATCGGAGGGTTTAAAAAAGGGTGTAACAAACCTCATACACCCTTTTTTCTTATCTTATATCTTAGAAAATTTAACAATTTCTATTTATATTTACATACAGCAGAGACAGCCAGATGGACTGCCACGCAGAGGTCTCAAGTTCGGCACAAGGCACGCAATTCGCTCGTTTTAAGGACGAAGCAAAACGTGAGGAGACCTCCATTATTCGTTCACCATAATGTTAACCGTCCGTAACGAAAATATAATATACTAGATGTTCCCGCGGTTTCACCCGCGTTTATCGTTACTGCGCCGCCCCCCGTGGGTCGTAGCGTGATGTTATATAGCCTACAGTCTTCCTTGATAAATAGGCTATCCAACACTAAAAGACTTTTTCAAATCGAACCAGTAGTTCCTGAGATTAGCGCGTTCAAACAAACAAACTCTTCAGTTTTATAATATTAGTATATATAGATGAAGGCGGTCAACCCGCACTGGACCCGCATGATGGACACGAGCCTTTTCAGTCAGAGACTTCTTATACTAGGCTGATATTGTATTATTATTTAGATAATTCGCTACAGTACTGCATTATGGAGAAAACCTGTACTAATTGTAGAATTGTGTGATAGTGTAAATAAATAAACTTCTCACAAATACACTGTTATCTAGATAATTATTACATTATCGCAAGCAGTTAGTTATGTATGCCTCATTGTTTTTGAACTTCTCACATAAAATAGCTATAATAACCGTGTTTGTTTTTATTGCCTCATTGGCACGTTTCTACAGAATATACCACGGGGAGTGCTCTGAAGAGTTATTCCACCTTATCCCGCCCTCCCCTTTCCTATCCAGAACAACGCGTGTTTGGCTCAGGTGCCATCCTTACACAGTAGAGTCGATTAGAGCGCGTACCAACAAGTTTGGATCCTCATACCTCTGCCGAACGACCAAGGCATGGAATTCTCTGCCAAAGCACGTGTTTCCTTCTTCCTTCAATCCTGGGTCCTTCAAGCGGGGCGTGAAAAAGCACCTTCTCAGGCCGTCAAAGTAGAGACCTCAACATCGCCTCGGCTGCTATGAGGGCGGTGTGGAGGCCACTGCTCTTAGACCACACGACTGGTAAGCAGTCGTGTGGTCTAAGAGCAGTCAGGTGGAGTGTGGTCGTGTTGAAGGGCAAAATATAAAAAAAAAAATTTAAGAAGATACTGGTTGGGACGTTTTTAAGTTATCCTTACTATCCTTACTTCCTTACTATAGTAAAGTAAAGCCGCCATAGTAAAATTTTATGGAGGATTTGAAATGTTTTTTTGATAAATATGTATCTTTATTGTCAACCAATAACTTAAATATTTAGGACGGATAAATTCTAATATAACTACCTATTTATGTTTCGTTAAAGCTGTAAAATAGGATAGATTTCTAAAAATATAATCTAAAAATCACGTAACACGAGCTTACGTTTTTGCATTTTTCGTAAAAATTTACGTAATTTTGTAGGCGAAAATATTAATTATTTTTAGTTTTTTACACGGAGTAATTGTAAACACATTCATTGTTATGGTAAATGTATATTTTATATTTGTATTAAACAAAGTGTTGATTTTATCAACTTAACTGTGACCGCCTGTTTTGGCACATTTCGCTCGGCGCAGTCTTAAAGGTTACGTATTTATTATACATCATAACTACATACTGCTTTGTAGATGCTAGATTATAAGTACGTGTATAGAATACCGGATGATTGTCGATTGCGCAATCTTCCTGTTCAATTAGCTCATACAAAGGCCTTTGCAAGCCAAGCGATGCTTGATCCTTGTAATATATTTTTTTATCCACAAAGGGGTAATCAGATGCGTAGGTATAACATCCATATTCCAAACTTTATAATATTGGTATAGATCACGTCATCCTAGCGTTAGTAGTATGTAGTTATAGTAATAATTTAAAGGCTACATATTTATCATATATAACAATAACATACTGCTAGATTATATCTATACTAATATTATAAAGCTGAAGAGTTTGTTTGTTTGTTTGAGCGCGCTAACCTCAGGTACTACTGGTTCGATTTGAAAAATTATTTTAGTGTTGGATAGTCTATTTATCGAGGAAGGCTATAGGCTATATAACATCACGCTACGACCCACGGGAGCGGCGCAATAACTATAAACGCGGGTGAAACCGAACCGCGGGCACATTTATTTTTTTATAGTGTATTATATTTTGATAGCTATATTTTGTGCCAGCTACTAGACGCTGAACATAATACGTCCTATCCGGCCCATATTCGGCGTCTCTATTGCTAGTGTGCATTCGTCTATACTAATAAGTATTATAAAGAGGAACGATTTGATTTTTTGTTTGCTTGTTTGTAAGAAACTAACTCGAAAAGTACTCAACCGATTTTAAACATTATTTTACCATTAGAAAGCTATATTATCACCGAGTAACATAGGCTATAGTTTATTAAAAAAAGTACTTATGTTACTAACATAACATAACCTTATTGTTACTAACATAACATAACACGAGCGAAGCCGCGGGCAAAAGCTAATAGCTGATAAACCTATTAACGTCATTCCTGGTTCAGGACTCGAAAGCGTAACCTTACTTTCTGTTGCAATGGTCGTGTGCAGAATTTTGGCCACGCGGCCACGCTGGGTTGTACCAATCCTACACGGGATAACGCGACACGACAATTATTACACTTTTTTTTTTTATTCTTTGCCAACGAGGCCTTATAATGGTGTATTGAAATAAATTAAGACTGAATCAACGCTCTACACTGATTCATTGTTAATAAACCTTCGACACAAAGATACGATCATTATGTGAACTTTTAATCTAGATTCTTAAGGCGGCTGTACACATTGGGCCAAGGTAGGTACCAACATACCGCCAAGTAGATCTCTACACGTTGGCCCAACACGCTGGCCCACTACCTTGGCCCAATGTGTACAGCCCCTTTAGGTTGTCTACCAATTAGCTACGCTTAGATAATGCCACCTAGATTATAATTATGTGATCGTGGTCACATCAAAAACGTAGGTAGCAAATTAGCATATGATTTGCCAACTAATAATCGGGTATCAATCGTGCACTGCAGACCCGTTTTTTGGTAAGGAATTGCAGTACCAAGAGCCACAGAATCCAGCACGGAGACATACGGGTTCCCTAAGGATACCATATGGTTTCTTTAAGGAACCTAGAAAGCTATCTGCGGGAACACAAGACAAGCTTATTGAACTACATCTGCCGTAGTTTCCAGAAACTTGCACACTAAAGCTATTCCAACTTGAAATACATCTCAATTTCTGTCTGGGATGAGATTTAAGTATAAAAGAAGGACTCTGCTATACCCTAAGCCTTTAAGGATCTTTGAACAAATGTTTACGAGACGTACCCAATTGACAATATAACAAATATTTCGAAAAGGATACAGGATATTTTTTGTACTTGAGTAGCAAGCCCGCGGCCGGTCTGATGATAAGCAGAAACTATATCAACGATCACATCACCACAGTCATCATTGCATGTTATCAGCTCAAAAAGGAGTCATTGTGATAATGATGCAAGGGTCAAAGGTCACTGTTCCCTGTAGATAACACAATGGCTCCTTAAACTTGCCTGGATATCGTACTCAAATTCACACAACACAAGGTTGTTCAGCTAAGATTTTTTGTAGGGCCTTACAAGGTCCTTAACCAGTGTAACTGCAATAGTTCGACTGCAATTTATTTATTTAAAATTACCAGCAGTTATTATATTAGCCCTAGGATACGAATACATGGTATATCTTAATTTATATAAATTACGTGTCACGTTGTTTGTCCGCTATGGACTCCTAAACTACTGAACCAATTTTGATCAAACTTCGTAACCATCTGTAATTTGGTCCAACTTAAATAAGACACTTCTTTTTAAACGGGCAATAATTATATCATCTCATGTGAAGCAGACGAAGTTGCGCGGGACAGCTAGTCTTATATAAAAGTTAAATAAATGCATAACCACTTATAGGCAAACACCAATTTGAGGCTAAAGCCACTTGATCTAATTCCATACTTAAGAAAAAGAAATAACCAATCATAAAATGTCTCGCTATTAACTCGCTAACTGAGATTTACGTTATAAAATGTATTTTAATTATTTTCTACTAATTGGTGGAGTACAAGGAAGACCGACGACCTAGTAAGGGTCGCGGGAACCGGTTGGATGGGGGTGGCCCAAGAACGGTCAGTGTGGAAAACCTTGAGGGAAGCATATGTCCAGCAGTGAACCTCTTTCGGCTGAGATGATGATGTTGATGATGATGAAATGTACATGGGATTGGAACAATATACGAATTGGACGTTTTGCGATGGGACGTTTTGCAAATAGGACATTATTCGAAAAAGATGTTTCGCTAATGGAACGTTTTACTGTTTTTATTGCGAATAGCATTTTTACTAATAGCTGATTATTGCGTATTGGACGTTTTGCGAATAAGTCATTATGCGAATGGGACGAATCATTATATATATAATTAAATTCATTATTTTGTTAATCACTCTATTTATATTCTAAACTTATTGAAGTTTATTTTTGGATTTTTAGTTTGGTTCTCTATTAAAGCGTGTTTTTGAGTTTTTGAACTATTCATTATTTATTAGAAAAAAAAACTGAACAACAATACACGACTCGCTCAGACTTAATATTTGGTACAAAACCGCTTGTCCATCAGCGCCTAATATACGCGTAATATCGACATCGAAACTGATCCAAACGACTGCTTTGGTAGTCAACACTTCGTATATATTAGTAGAGTTATGTCTTCAATCATGATGAGAACAAATATGTTCTATCGACAAATTTTAGAGAATTCTTTTTTCATACATACTAGTGGCATACAAGCATACGGCCGACCTGATGGTAAGTGGTGGTCAAGATATAGAAGTCAAAAAATAGACAGCGGAAATATTACAGAAGAAAATAGGTATGACGAATGCCCTCGGCCGTATTAATGTTGTAACTGGATATGCAAAACATCATAGATTTAATATCTAAACTATCTGTTTTGTTTGGATCATATTTATTATGTACGTAGGTACTTCGTATTAACCTGTTTCTACGGTCATATAAAGGTTTAAAATCCAGTTGAAGCTGTTTCTGCTATTCAGTTGACAAACAAGCGTAAGTAACATAGACAGTAAACGGTGTTCGTATCCAATTAATCCAATACACTTGTTAGATTAGAATGTTACCAATGCGTTGGCAACCTTGAGAACAGCAAGTCGTTCTTGTGCCAGTGACCACGCAAAAAACTGGTGTACGTGAGGACATAAATAATCCTTATCATCCTGTTAACTAAACGTGTCGGTAGTTATTTCTAAAAACCTACTTACCCTCTACAAATCTACTCAACCTGAGGACAAATGGCGGAGTTAGGAATATAAGCAGACGAGCTGCCTTAGCTTTCAGCAACAATATTATGCTATGTGAAGTACCACTGCAGTGTTACGCACCCTTGCCTCTCTTATCTATATATTAATACGTGAAGTGAAAACTTTAGATCCCTTTGAGAGAAAATTGGGCGGACGGAGGAGTATGAAATTTCGCACACTTATAGTTTATACAGAGAAGAAGTGACGAATGCTAATATTTTTTTTAAATTATGCGTAAATATACATTATATTAATTAAAATACACTACACGCACACAACCATGCATTTGACACACGCAGTCGAATCGCGTAACTATGGTTACATATGTCAATATATAATCACATATTATTATATCAACAATATCTTACAGGCAAACTTTGGTCGAATTTCGAGCACTAGGCGACCGCTAGTTTAAATTAATTATGTGATTATGATCATAGGCTAGCGATAAAGAGACCAGCGTGAAGGTCATTGATTCCGTATTCTATTTTTCCATTCGCTAAGTCTTTATTTATAAAAGGCACTGAGATAAAATTAAGTATAAGGTTTTTATATGCAATACAATTTACTATAACTTCATTTTTTTCCGTTTTTTTAGGGTTCTGGACCCGAAGGGTGCCAACGGGGCACTATGTAACTGTCAACGGGCTGGTATCTCATGAATTGTTATAGGTAGTTAAAATTGTCACAGAGTGCGTATTTCTATTGCCGCTATAACAAATAATACAAATATAGTGTTGTATCTTGTACGATGGTGGACCCTTCGTGTGTGAGTCCAACTGGCACTTGACCAGTTTTCAGACCGTTTTGATGGTGCCGTGACATCTAAATTTGTTTATAATTACGTCCTATCGAGTATTGTTAACTCATGTTCGATAGGTGTCATGCTTTGATAATGGCTAAATGATTCTTTCTGTCCTGAGAAAATTCTCAAAGTAGATATGTGGTAATTAGATAGCATTAAGCTGACTCCGTCAACCTAACACCGGGCGATATTTCGATGTAATACCTACACAGCTATGTATGTTATGTGGTAGATAATATAGGTAAGTGGGATGAATGATTGTGCTAGTTACGAATTACGAAATACCTATTCGCGCATGTGTAGGTAATGTTTATCTTATCTAAACGGTTGTATTGAAAACTTGAAATGTTTTCGTTTGAGATGTGTCATTTTGTTATTTTCACGTGTTGGTCCAAAGGCTTACATTGAGTTTAATATTTCACAGTAGTGACGTTCCGTATTCGATTACGATTTTGACATACTTAAACAAGTGTGATTTTGTTCATTTTGTTTATAAATCTGTGTAACAGCACGAAGTTGTTATACACGTTACATGGCAAGGTCGTCTCTATTGCTTAGGACATAAAGTTAAAGGTGGCTGATGAAATATGGGTGCAATAAAACAGCAGTGATATTAATCAAAATAAACTCCCTATTTCCAACAAATTTTATCACCGTTTACATATTTTATATTAAAATATAAATAGATAATTCATTATCAAAAAGTTTAGATAAAAAATTTTAAACAAAGTGAACTGCTATAATATCTAACTGTTCCTAATTATATTCATAATAATTATTGACAATCGGCAAAGTACGATCGAGTACATATAGTTTTGTAGTTAGTATCAAAAACTGTTATTATCTATTCACTCAAAAGTGTGACATAATAGAGGCTAAATAATATATTCAAGAGGTACAAATACATTGGGTATGGAATAATAAAATAACTTACTTGCAATAAGGTTAGCCATGGTACCAGAAGGTACGAACAAGGCAGCCTGCTTCCCCAGCATCGCTGCCAATTTAGTTTCCAGGGCATTCACCGTGGGGTCTTCACCGTAAACATCGTCACCAAGTGCAGAATTTACCATCGCATGCTTCATTGCCTCCGTAGGCTTTGTTACGGTATCTGATCGCATATCTACTATGTACGCCATATTTCTGAATTAAATAATATATTATTGTATAATAGTCTTGACGAAATAACCTAATAAACAACCAATCTGACCGAGCGCCGGGACCGGAATAAACTCGCATGATATAAAAATGTATGAAAATAAAAAATAATATTCTTGTTTTGGTTATCATGTCTGAAGAGTTTATCAATAGGAACTACTTGAACTTAGATATCTCGCGAATTCCGCAATTCATTCCAGAATTCTATTAAGGTTTGTTTTTGTTGTTTGCAGTGACTTTTTACTTCCTACACTATACAGTGTCAACATATTTTCTTATGACTATATACTTTGAACTTTACTGATTTCGCTATAGATGCTACTTTTGCTGAATTTGATCATTTCGTTAATTGTGACAGTTCCTGTATACATGTTGGTAGCAATGCTTACTCTATGGATGCCATAGATGACGCACTGTGTGCTCTACTAGCGCCATTGATATGAAACATAAATTGGGTTGCTATCGATGTATTAATTTAGATTCTAACTTTGTCGCTTAATAGTTCTATGGGTTAAGGTTCAGGTTGTACGTATCAACTAGCGATGTGCAATTACTATGGCAAAGGAAATCCAAATTCTGATTAATTCTTTGTCATTGAGTATAATTCGAATCATAATCAAAACTATTGATGATAATGGCGTGGTGGTACCGCACTTGACGATTTGTCGCATGCAAGAAAGAAAGAAAGATTGATATTGCGCTTCAAATTCAGTTCAGAGAGATGAGAACGTAAAGGATACATGACTATATAAAAAAATATTTACGTTTGCTTTTACATAGATATCATAGCTATCAGCCTAATTACTAAAACACCGTCTAACTTTCAGTTGTCACGTATGACGTCACTATTCTCTAACAACTCACCTTAATGAACCACGATTTATTAGTACATATACAGCCTAATTTATTATTTCCTTATCAAGGAAACAATACAAAACGTATACTTATAATTTCAGGCCATCTATGATTGCTTATACTTTCTACTATCAGAACAATGTAACGTATGATAAAATGATGTACTGCCTCTAATAAAAAGAACGGAAGTAATAACCATAAATGAAATTTTAGAGCAATTACTTTTATTACATTGCTCGTTAATTAAGCATTTTTGCATAGGTATATACTTACAGTGATATTTTCACATTTCTAAGTTTCGCCGAACAAGGTCTAGTAACAAAAAAATAGGCAGTCTTAAATAGGTAGATCCATCTTGCTAAATTGACACTTAACTTTCATTTATCCAACATGTACTTACAAAACTCAGTAAATGTCGAAGCTGGATAAAATAATGATTTTAGGAAATAAACAAACAAAAATACATATTATTATCATAAAAATACATTATATTTAGTATTATGACGTTATGGGTCGTAATTGGCAACTTGACTTCAAGGTAAAGAAATAAAGTAATATTATAAAAATGTAAATACATAGCCTCGTTTCATTTTTACATAATATCTGTTTTAATGTGTTAATAAGGGCAAAGCTAACTTTCCATAATTTTAAAATAACCCTGGTGGCAAAAGAGTTGAAAAGTAAAATAGTTTGTCCTAGTATGGCATACGAATTACGATACAGCCTACAGCAAAGAGTATAAATATACCACGGAAAGCCTACAGGAAAATGCAAGAAAATGAGGTGAATGTGTCAATAAAATTGGCAAATACAGGTTAGAAAACGAATGCATATGTATGACACGTAGGTACGTTTGTAGTCTAAAAGTCATATCACGAAATAAAAAATAATTGATGGATTGTTTAGACGACATAAATTAAAACGTGAATAGAAATAAAGAGAGTTTATCCAGCGGTAACAGCAGAAACAAATAGAAGAAAAGTCTACGCGAAAAGTACACAGCCTCAAAAAAATAAGATATTAATCTACACAAACTAAATGGCACTAGTGCGAAAAAATAAATTCTAACTTTTCAGGCATATTTTTTGCATTTTATTTTATGTCTGAATCTGCGAACATAGCCACAACTTCATATTTCATAATTGGTGAACGCAACCTTATTTTGTTCTCTTTTACGATGAATATGACAGCTGACGTTAAAATTATTGTCATTGGCTAAAAAGTAACAAGTCTCATAATAGCGAGGCCACAGCCAATCGGAAGTGTAAAAATTTAACGGTCATCATTCGATTCGCGTAATAGAAACCTATCCGTAACGACAAGAAAGAAGTGTCGGCGAAAAGTCGTTAGCTTATTTTAGTTGTTTTTTAATCACAAAAGTGTATTTTACTTAGCTATTTGCGACAAAACCATGTATAACGCATATACATTATTAAAATAAGATAAGATAGAGCTTATGATTAAGTAAAACAAGTAAAGTCTGTGTTCTTATTTCGGCTAAATTCAACGTGAATCGGGCGTCGACCAGTCCATCCCTCCTACCCGTAACCGTTGCCGACTTGCTGTCAGTCGCTATCGTCATTTTGTACGTATCAGCGCCGTGCGCGGTCACGGCAAACGCGAGGTAACAGAACAACGCCGTGTGTATAGCAATAAGTAGGGACGTGTGTTGTGGTGTGTCGGTCTGAGTGACCGTTTAATGTGGTATCTAGTGTCGGTGTTGAGTTGTCGTACGGGCCGCGCGGCGTGATTGAGCGGCGCGATGGGCGACATGGATAGAAACGATCCGGAACTCCGGTACTTGTCGGTGGACAGGAACAGCTTCAATGACCCGGCCACACAAGCGGAATGGACGCAGAAGAGGCTCGTGTGGGTGCCCCACGAAACCCAGGGGTTTGTGGCGGCAGGGATAAAGGGTGAGCGGGGGGATGAGGTCGAGGTGGAGATAGCGGAGTCAGGGAAGAGAATCCTGGTCCCTATAGATGATATACAAAAGATGAATCCACCAAAGTTTGATAAAGTTGAGGATATGGCCGAGCTTACTTGTTTGAATGAGGCATCTGTGCTGCACAACATCAAGGACAGATACTACTCTGGATTGATTTATGTAAGTATTACAACTTTTATCTTTATGTTATGAACATTCTATAGAATTTATTACTTGGAATGTCCAACTGTTTAAATAATGTTGTACGTAAGATAGCTACTCATTTATTATTTTAAAGTATTACACCATACCAGGTGGTTTGTAGCGAATGACATCTTATCTACATAAACTTAATCATCAATCTAAACATTTAAAATAAAATTTGTGACTAATTAGTTTGCACGTCCAGAAGACTGATAACATGTAATCAGGACTCATTATGCAGAGAATATTATATTTTGTTTTCATGAAGCTTTTCTTTCAGAATAAATTGCCAGTTTTTGTTATGTATATACATATATTTGCAAACAAATTATACACAATTATATTTCACATTGTACTCTATAGCCTAATCTAAGTCAGATATTGATACATCATTTTACTAGAAACACACCTTAATTTGTTTTAATGAAAAATTAACAATTTCAAGTAATTTTTTTTCATATTGATTTTTATCAGGATATCTACAAGTTCATGTGCCATCTGTATTGTAATCCACAATGATTTGTTGGTTACCATAAGATATTGAGTAGTTTTCAGAATTGCTTATAAGTTTCTCATTAGCCTTAGGCAATGTTAAAAGTCTGTTATGGATGGAGCATAGACATAACACCTTCAATGTATAGATTCAAATAATAGAAACCCATTGCTATTGCCACAATTTTAGAAACACCTGAAAATTTGACTGGAATGTCTGATAGTATTTAGCCTAAACTGGGAAATGAGCAGTACCTATTTATTTCACAATTTCTAGTAAGCATAGCACCAACTTATGTTATTACATCCAATTTGACTGTACTATGAGTGTCCTAAACAAAACAATGTATAGTGACCATAACTGGACAAATCAATCATTCTGTAGCTGTCCACTGCTGCATATAAACCTGTGCTAACTTGTACTAGTAGACTCAATTTTCAGCCTGCCTCATTTAGTCTACTTAGACACCAATTTTATAGCCATGCCTTATAAATATTAATTTAATCAAGTATTTGTATGATCCTTACTCAAACCGAGAAAAAGCCCATATCTAGCAGTGGGACAGTTTATATAAAGGGCTGATATTATTATTATTATTTGTATGAATACCCAACTTTTAAGATAGTACCTTAAAAGTTAATTATTTACCATGAAAACAAATCACAAAGCCTCTAAAATATCCATTATACATAGATATCTAATACAGAATGCCATTGAGTAACATAATGACATACTAAATATAATGAGTTAATTTTTAAAACCGATAGACATATTGAAAGAATTTACCAAGGTTACTATGAATCATCCTTACATAAATACCAATGAGGTCATACTTGTACAAACTTTTTCGTTAACATATGAAGCCTTGATATTGTTTTGAGGTAAACTATCATGCTTAAATCTGTTTACTTATACTTAATATAATATTAAATTTATTATTAAATGCTGCTGTCCACTAGCATATTCTGTGATTTTATTGATTTTTATTGCTTTACTCTATAGTGTCTTTATGTTAAAGGGACCTGACCCTTAACATAACATTCAAATTCTACCAGTTACATGTAGGTCTCAAATAATAGCACCAATCATATTGGAATACTAGGTATGGATCCCTATGCAGTTTCTCTGAATATTGTATTTGTGGCCGCACCAAATTTTACATATAATTAAATATATATAGATCATTGTAGGTTGTTGTGTAAATATTATCCTTACTTCCTTACTAATATTATAAATTCGGAAATAACTCTGTCTGTCTGTTACCTTTTCACGGCTAAACCACTTAACCGATTTAGATGAAATTTGGTACGGATATAGTTTAAAACCTGGGGAGGGACATAGGCTACTTTTTATTGACGTAGGTACCACGCGGGCGGAGCCGCGCGCAAAAGCTAGTAAAATATAATAATCCACATTACTTAATATCTGTGTTGTTTAAAATGCCTCTTGTTTCCGTGACTCTACACAACTATTATTGTAGGTTTATATTTACCTCATTAACCGCTACAATCCTTACATCCATAGTTATTTCTAACTTTTATGGTTGTTCCGTAAAGGTATGTTATCAGTTACATGCTGTAGTCTAATAATTACGTTTTCCTTGAACTTCAATATTATTAATTCAGCTACAATAAAATTTGTATTTCTAGTGGTAGGTATATATAGTAACAATAATTTATATAAAATAACAATTAAATTACTTTGAAAATGGTGATATCACCTTAGTAATGAAGTAGCAGGTCTATGCGTCACAGATAATTTGTAGGAATAGATTGTGTTATCACATAACAGTTTACTCTAAATAACATATTTTATAAATATTCTTTGATAATAAGAGTAAACATTAATCATAGATAAACCCACCTTATTCTATGAATTTATTTGTCAATGACAATTTTAATTGGTGACCATGCAGGTATCGATGCACTGAGTGCTGTGAGTGCAATTGCATGTGCCAGAGATTGATATCTACTGATGTTTGTTCTGAATATATTCTGTAATTTGTATTGTTGCACTGACTAACTCATACTCATAACATTTTAAATACACATCACTACATAAAATATGATATGAGCATCTGTATACATCTACACAAATAAATAAAATTGAAGTGTCTGTTTGTAATGTCAAAATAACAGCATTTTACTTAATGCGTATGAAAGTATATAAGGTAAGTAAATCAAAAGCTCTATTTTTAAAATTTTTGTCTGTCTGTCTTTTTGTTCCGGCTAATCTCCGAAACGTCTGAACCGATTTTGACGGGACTTTCACTGGCAGATAGCTGATGTTATAAGGAGTAACTTTGGCTACTTTGATTGAAGAAAAAAATTGAGGATCCGCGAGGAAATCGACCCACAAAGTAGAAGAATGACATTAATTTTAGCATAGGTATTTCTATACGCGGAATATAGAAATATTTGCGAACTGAACTGACGAAGTCGCGGGTAACAGCTAGTACTATAATATAAATAGATGCTCATATTCTGTGAACATGTATAATAATTATATATAGCTATTTCCTGGTAGAGTACTCATAACTTCAAATTACGATAGATGATAGATGCTCGTTTGTGCAACTAAAGTGACCTTTTCTCAGAACATTTTTAATTTGAATTTTAAATAAGGTATAGAGATTTTTTAAATGCTAAATATGATAAATGTGTTTGCGACTCGCCTGGTAAGCCGTTAGTGAAGCCTATGATCACTGGCAATACCAGGGGTTATTGGATACCCGCGCGTCACCCTAGAACAAAAAGGAATTAAAGATGGGATGAAATTAAAGGCTTGGCAAAGGTAGGTATTTGCGGCAGTATTACTCATTGGGTGGAACGCAGTTATGACGGTTTTCCATAAGAAGGTGGTATACGTCCAGGCAAGCTGGTTCATTCATACTGTCTTAAAATAAATGGCAATAGTTGGCTTCTCCAATCAGTATGCCGATGCCTTCATCTTCAAACCGTTGCATTAAATCTTTAAATGTACCTACAAAATGTCCATCGGTTGACTGACAGGACATGACCACACATATGGCTGTGTAATTTATACTAATACGATTATGTCGACCATATGGTCTGCCATCCATTACAAAAATATCTACCACCGCTCATGAAAGTATAAAGCTTATGACACATTATACTTGTCCTAATATGTACAGGTCACGCAACTGGCGGTCTTACCTTTTTAGCTTTCAATTTACAAACTCATATATGGCGTGAACACTGATTACCCCTTCTGTTAACCTAGCTTGATGTTTGAACGGACAATTACATTTTTTGTTCTTTAAGTTAATTGTTCAGGATGAGTGTTGCCGTGGCCTGCTTTGTGGAATTGAAGTTTGTATGAATAATCGTGACGTGTGATGTTTTTGTATAGCTACACACCTGTACATATTCAAGAGGGTAGGCAGAGACGTATCGCTTATATGTTTAGAGAGGTTCCGATGCCGTCTATTAGTTTAATTTCTAAAGAGAAAATCACAAAAACTATTTGCACTCACATACCTACGTTTATAATTGAAGCCGATCATTACAGTTCTAAGTTCTATTTGGTTTTCCCGGACGTTTTTAGGCAATTCTCAATCACACTACGGAGTCTAGAAATCTGCCTAGTAGATGGTCATAAGCTCGCTCACTGCTATATCGAACTGTAGCGAAAGGAAAGGAAAGGAAAGGTACAACATAACTTTACCAACACTTTCGGAAATATGCAAGTTTGAGTATATTCGTCAATTGCCCAAGAGCTCTCACTTATGAGACTGGACAACGAAGGCAGTCAGACTGGCTAGCTGTCAGTTACCCTATAAAAACGAGGGCAACGAGCGAGGTGTTATCAGATAAACGTAGTAAGTGACAGCTGTATGCGGTGCCACAGAATACGTAATAGTATAAACGGTACACAATGTTCAGTGCTTGAGACATTCTGCGTAACTTGAACCTTTGATTGTGTAAGTGCATTTATAGTATGCACGCCTACACTGCACACGTTTTAGTTAGGGGATTGGTATCCAAGAACAGCGGCCGTACTTTCATCCTCCCGAAGATGTGCTCATGTTGCAAGCGGGCGTAGGTTTATCAGATGGCAAAAATGCTGTACAGAAACATATTTACTAGTATATAAAGTGGCATATACTTACTCTACATGGCACACATCATTATGTAAAGAAGATATTCTTAAAGTCGTCAATAAGCATCACGATTCTGCTTGAATCCTAACTAAAAATAAGAAAAGAGAGTGAGATAAATGTTCTCCATATAGCAATTTCTTAGAATAACAGAACTATCCTATATATTCCCGTCTTCGGCCACGAATCTTCAGGTATTCATTATTCACAAGATGGGCAAAGCTAGCTTTAAGGCTAGCTCGGTATTCCATTATTCATAGTACAGGCAGGATGCTATCCTACACGACCTAGTCGTATATTATTTACATGAGGAGGAAATAGTTTGCTTCAGTCGAACATTTTACATAGCATGACATCATACTTGTAAGTAGTAGTCTTGCTAACCCCTTGTCTCCAAAGGGTCACCAGTCACATTCGCCAGATATGTGGAGATATCATGCAATTGCGACTGTGCCTACTGGGAACTGTCGGAAGTAAACGTTAAGTCGAGTAAATTATACATACCTGGTGTACCAGGTATGTACCATGTATGGTATGATATCCAAAAGTGTGAGCTATTTTACAGCTATAAGAACTTTTAGGACCCAAACTATAAATGTCATTACGCGCCGTATTCGAAAATATTTCTTACCTTATCCAAACAAGATTTTTACCTTCGAAGAATTCGAACCAACTAAACCGGTTCATGTTAGAGATAATGGCGAATTAGAACAACGAACGTGCTCACCCTTTAGTTAATGATAGTTTTAGTGGCGTGACGTAACCGATACGACTTAGCTCATCATTTTAATTGATTGATTACGGCTGCGGGTATGTGATCTAGAAACTTTTTAATGTGTCGCTAACATTCAGGAAAACTTAATAGCACTATGATTTTATAATGCTGGTTATACAGAAGCGCATTACATCTACATTTTGCGAGCAACTTTTGATATACCTACATAGTTATGTGGTAGGACTCACTTTTGCTGCCTACCGGGAATTTTCCAATCCCCGTGTTGTTAATGAGAAAATCCTAACAGATAATCTCAATAATATGTATGCTAGTTCAGAAATTGTATTCGGAAATCATGGTACGCCGAAAACTCAAGCGCAAACGAGGCATTAAATTTCGTGAAGAAAAACGTAATTATTTCACGCCGTACTGTTTCAATTTTGTGATAACTGAACGCCTCCGTCACGGACGGAATCGGTTTTAATTCGATGAATATTATTCACATAAAGATTAGGCCACGTTGAATATCTGTTATATATTTTATTAGTTCAGTTATTTATTGACTGAGGTCATTAGGGTCTTATAGTTTTACGACCATTTTAGTTGGATAAGACTTGTGATAGTCGCGATGTAGTTAGCGATCGTAAACTATGGACTGTCGAATAACGGTAATGATCGGTTGTCATGGCAAAATATTTTTAAAATCGTCTTCCTTTTATATTTGCTCTTCCTTTTATATTTGCTCTCTAAGGCTATTAATAAGCATACAGCCTCCCTGCCTAAAGGTATGTAGTATATCGTAGTATTATATATTATGTTCTATAGCCTAGACGCATGCATGCATAAGACTCGAAGTTAAATTAAAATTAATTGCAGCCGACTCCGGAATAGTTGTGCCGTATCGTTGTCTTAGTTTTATATCTATATACTAGATGTGCCCGCAGTTTCACCCGCGTTTATGATTACTGCGCCGCCCCCGTGGGTCGTACCGTGATGTTATATAGCCAATAACCTTCATCGATAAATAAGCTATGCAACAAAAAAAGAATTTTTCAATTAGAGCCAGTAGAGATTAGCGCGTTCAACCAAACAAACAAACTCTGCAGCTTTATAATATTAGTATAGAAGATTAATACGTGAAGCAAAAACTTTGTACCCTTTTTTACGAAAATTGCGCGGACGGAGGAGTATGAAATTTGGCACAGTTAAAGTTTATATGGAGAAGGAGAGGCGAATCCTAATATTTTTTTAAATATGCATTAGAAATACATTAAACTATTGAAAACACTCTACACGCAAACATCCATGCATTTGACACACGCAGTCGAATCGCGTTCGTAGTATTTCGGCATTGTTCGTTTGACGTCGTACAATTCTTTATAACTATGATTACCTATACCTTATTTGTATGTAATAAAGAAAAAACAAAACAAAGTAGCAGGCTTAGGAATTTTGGTCGAATTTTAACCATGAGCGACCGCTAGTTCGAATTATTAAGTCTCGCAATATTGACTAACCGAAACTTATTCAGATTTTCGGTATTATGATATTATTTGCATTTTTTATACATACATACATACATACATACATAGATTCACGCCTGTTTCCCAGAGGGGTAGGCAGAGACTACGGATTTCCATTTGCTACGATCCTGACACACTTCCTCTGGCTTCATTCACTTTCATCACATTCCTCATACACACCCGTCGGTTCAAGGAGCTCTTAACCTGGCCTTTGTCCAGGACGCCTCCGATCTGGTCGAGAAACGTTCGCCTAGGTTTTCCTCTTGCGACTGTTCCATTCACACTAGCCTTATAAACTTTCTTAGTCAGTCTTTCCTCGTCCATTCTTTCTACATGTCCAAACCAGCTTAACATACCCTTTTCTATTCTTGTAACTATATCCACTTTCATGCCGCATCTCTCTCTAATCACACTATTTCTTATTCTATCTTTCAGAGTCACACCACATATGCTTCTCAACGCTCTCATTTCTACAGCATTTTTTATATGACGGGTTTTTACACGAAAGTATTTGTCTTGCAATTTTCTTTGCGCCGAGTGTTGTTGTGGGTTCGATCCTACACGGGCCATAATTTTGTGTGATCCTCAAATAGTTGTTCCGATTCTAGGTGTTCTTTGTATCCATTCTTGAAATGTTTGTAAGTCCCATGCGACATAGGATTTATGCCTCGTGCAGGAATGTTTCAATAAAAAGAAAAAGTAAGAAATAACGCACGTATCAAATTGCGAAATCTTAGCGAACAAGACTTCTTTGTAGACAAATAATGAATTAGTTTGCGTTAAGTATGATGACGTAAAATATCAAGTGTTACTGTCAAGAGCGCGTTGGCGCCAAACCGACACGTGTAAGACCAAGGCAAGGCTTGTAGCCCATTCTTAATATAGAGCAAAAACTTGAAGATTTTTTGTCCAACAAAACACATTCAAAGGCACATAAGTTGTGAGTGAAGTACCAGACAGCATGCAACTTCAAGTGTCATCAATTAAGTCAGTTCGCGATATTAATGGAGCATGAAATCCTTCGATCTACATAACAAAAGTTGCCACCATTCATCGCTGGACGGTCACCGTCGATTGTCCTCGTAACATGCACGGGTTTCGTGTATTTTTATCATTTTGTCCTTTACAATAATAAGCATAAGTACTTAATCTTGTTTTAGGCGAATACTTCTAGTAGATTTTCTTTTAATATTGGAATATCATTCACAGAGAGCCATTAAGTACTGTTATGATTTTTTGTTAACCTCTGCTTTTTCATAGCCATGTAAAAACGCCTTCCCCGCACACTTTAACAGGTGAAGTCATTATATTTTGCTTTAAATTGGTTGTCATTATATAAGGATTACTTAAAAAACTGTCACGATTTGATCACGACACAAAAACTATTCTAGGGTTAAAGTAACATATGGGCTCGGTTGAACCTCATACGGAGAACACTCTATGTGACATTCAACTGAGCCCATATTTATTGAAAAATTGAGAAAACAATATAAAAATCAAAAGCCATATGTACTCCTCACGCTCTTCATTTTCACAATATTATTTATTTAAAATTTTACCTTTCTGTATGCAGTATTTAAACGTTGGGTTTAACAGCCAGCCCTTGTGCCACGAAAAAGTTGACCATAATAAAATTGTTGATTAGGAAACGGTATTATAACAATTATATCAAAATATAAACTCACACGACTACCAATCTTAAGACCTTATGAAAACAAAAAAAATTCTAGCTTTTGGATCAAACAAGTTATATCTATGCTAAACATGGTTTTGTCTTGTAGTCTAAAACTAATTGTAACTTTGCATACCCGTTTATGTATCTGAACGTTATATGTAACTGAGAAACGTGTTCGCTCAATTTGTCGCATGAGGTCATTTTGTGTCGACATGCGAAATTCCCTTAAGCCATGGTGCGTATGAGCATAACTGCCATGTGACTCACATTTTTAACAATGGCGGTCCTTGTCGCTTTTTGGCTGTTTTGTTCATTTTCTTAGGTCTTTGTAGTCTGTCAAAATACATTTTTGCAAAATATTGGGAGTGAAATCTTATGCGGCGTCCGACGCCAGGCGGTCATGGATTTGTGTTTCAAATCATCCTTACGCCAGTGGAAACAAGCAAACTAGTGTGCTAGGCTTTTGCGCCAACAGATAGTTTTCAATAGTTACAACATATGGAAACAAAGTACCTACTACCTATATTTATATAAAAAATACGATTTAATAGATCATTTATAATTTACGAAAATTTTGCTACGTGCCCTGCCGACTGACGTAAATGTGGCGAAAATTGTTTTACTGAATGACGTATGACTATCTCAAGCAATTAATACAAGAGAAGCACTTACTGAGTAACTGTTACCGTTATCATTGGAAGGCCGATCCAACTAACTCTTAGCGCAAGAAACTCGGCTAGACGCATTTATCGAACAGTCTGGCTCCGAAAGGGAAATTATATTATATCGTTTTCTTAACTACCTATGTCTTTTCTTATGACGAATTTATCTCCTCCTATAGCAAAATGAAGAAGTTAAAAGAAAGCCGTTTTCAGCACCCCGTTTTACTGTTTAATTATGCCAATAATTAAACAGTAAAACGGGGTGCTGAAAACGGTTGTGTTCTTAAAGTATTTTTCCATATATCATGCAAATTTTTTGAAGAATTATTTGAGATGGCTCTGAAAGTAAGTTCCTTTATTTTCGGCAAACTGTCCTCCTTCGGTTGTCCAATTGTTTGTCAAATAATGGCGAACAGTCAACAGAGTGAATACTTCATTATATAGCGGATAACAAGTTTATGTAAGAACCACTACGAGTACATGCGAAAATATTTTCTTGTTAAAGACTGTTGACCTCTGCGAATAGGATTAGAGGATTTGTAAGATGGAGTATGTGTGGTGACGTCATAGCTTGTATATGCCAATGCGGCCCGTAAAGGTTTTTCCTTGATATTAAATATTTCTATTATATGCAGATTGTTTTACATCACTGTCTCTTTGTTCGCTACTTATCAATTTAACTGATGAGTTACGTCTCCACAATGAGGATAGGAAACATCGTCCGATTGCGACAAAACGCACCTTATCTGTGTAGTACAAATGAGATTTAATTTGGATTTCTTCATTAGAACCAACGTCGCGTACCAGGGCAACATAGAATCGTGAAGTTTGTCGTAGTCACTGAAATGCAACGCGACCGATTCAAGTGGTTGTCTGATACCTTACAAGGGTTAAATCTAAGCTGTCGTTCGAAAGTTGTTCGAGTTAATTCAAACGTTTGGCTAAAGCGTCGTGCTCGAGATGAATGTCAAGGTGAGGCGCGCCGCCGGCCGAAACGGCCGCGGGTGTCGTTGACCCGGCGGGGCGCGGGGTTTGTGAGGGGGGGACGGCCCACGCGAATATGTACGCTACGTTTCAACCTCCACCGACGTTCTAACATCCTGGTACTTGTGGCAAACTTGACTGTTAGTCCTTTTCACTCTCGTGTGATTTTTTTTCCAGTTTGTTATCGATTCGCACAAATGTTTACTTGCTACAAACAAAAAATGTGTATGCGTCGACTAAACGTGTTGCGCTTTAGTTTGTCTTCTAGTCTAGTTGGACTTTGTACGGCGTTTATGCTTCATTAGCAACCTTATGACGTGTTAGCGCAGTGATTAAACAATATTAAGGAAAGTTTAAATTTTGGAAGCCGTGTTTATAATTTGAATTTATTATTATTTAGAGACTTCTGAATCCAAAACAAATCCTTTTAGGATACTAGTCTGTCCGTTTGTGTCCGCTTGACTTAATAACCACTAAATGGATTGTGATAATCCTACTGTTTGATAGATTGGTTCAACTTAATCTTCTTAAGCTACGTTTTATCGGTTTTCGTTCAGCAGAATAGAAGTATGGAGCACTTCGCCGATCTATTATAATCCACGAAAATGAAGTTGCGATCTAAGGCTTGTACATCCTAACTAATATTATAAAAGCGAAAATGAGGTTGTTTGTTTTTTTATTACCTTTTCATGCCTAAACCACTAAACCGATCATCCTCAAATTTTGCATATACATTGTCAGGTGTAGAGAAATGGACATAGGCTACCTTTCACCCGGAAAAAAAATTACTGTTCCCGAGGAAAACAACAAAAACGTTCTTATGATAATAGATGGCGCCACGTTTCTTTCGAATCATGATTGAATTATAATATTATTACAAGCAGAGTACAACCCGAATTGATTGTCAAATTCTAAATTAACGCGAGCGAAGCCGCGGGCAAAACCTAGTTACCTATAAAGTAAATGATGATGCGAAAACGTCAATGAGCCTGTTGTTTATGAAAGGTTGCCAAGACTAGGTTGGGATTACTCGTATCCGTTCTGGGCAGTGATGGTAACCATCATAAGTCACGTTTACTGCCAATAACGCGTATGTGTAATGGTGTTATTTCGGAAACACGTCTATTACCACGGGATTTGATACTTCAGTCTCAAAAGGACTTAATCCTAACTAATATTATAAATGCGAAAATGAGTTTGTTTGTTTGTTACGGTTTCACGCCTTAACTACTGAACCGCTCAACATGAAATTTTGCATACACGTTTTCAGGGGTACAGAATAGGACATAGGGTACCTTTCATCCAGAAAAAATAACTGTTGCAAACCTAACCTTACCTAACCTACATTTAAACGAACGAAGCCGCGGGTGAAAACTAGTAAAAAATAAAATGGTCAGACATATCTTGCCTTTTTTATTTTTACTCTCTATATAGTTATCTTGTCCCTGTGTCGCAACAATGGACGCAAAGAATATTAAAACGCAGAAGATTTAATTTTGTTACTACAAAAGTGTCTAATCCTAATTGGTAGCGGGTATCTTATCTTATGTGGGGGCTAGTCAGTGCAGACCGGCGACACTTCAACCCAGTGGGATCTTTTGTGTCGACACTCTTCCAATAACGACTGCCATAGATGTTCATGGCAGCCGGGACCAACGGCTTAACGTGCTTTCCGAGGCACGGAGCAGGCGATAATTGTCAATCAAACGCATATAATTTCGAAAACTCATATAACTTCCGAAAGTCAGAGGTGCGCGACGTGGGTTCGAACCCTTGACCCTCTGCATTGCAGTCTGAATTATCGCTGCTCTTGGTAGCGGGTAAGATGACCACATAATTCAAAGCGCCATTTGCACGATTTGTTTTTTTAAATATATCTCTACTGAATTATTAGCTAACCCTTCTTACACTGAGAAGTGGCTCATGCTGAAATAGGACGGTAGATTATTATGAATATATATTCACCATCACCAAGTAGAGAAAGAAATATAACTCCCATTACAGTGTAGCAGTTTCATTCAGACTCAATGCAAAACGTATAAGATGTTGGAACAAACGGTCCATAGTATGTTCTAAAGTCGCTGACCGACTCGCTACGCGGGCACTCGATCGTATGACTTATGAGTAATAATAATTATGCATTATAATTTGTATGTGATTTGATAAGTCTGTGTAAAAATGTTAATAACTCAATGTATAGTTGTATGAGTCAGGGCTTTGACTTCCGTATTTCATACAAACGTTTAAGTAGGTACTTAAGAGCAGCGATAGCTCAGTGGGGAGACCAACAGACTGCAATGCAGAGGGTCTCGGGTTCGGACCCACGTCGCGCACCTCTGACTTTCGGAAGTTATATGACTTTTCGGAATTATGTGCGTACTGATTGACAATTATCGCCTGCTCCGTGCCTCGGAGAGCACGTTAAGCTGTTGGTCCCGGCTGCCATGAACATCTATGGCAGTCGTTATTGGGAGAATGTCGACACAAAAGATCCCACTGGGTCGAAGTGTCGCCGGTCTTCACTGATTGGCCCCAAGATAAAATAAGATAAGTAGGTACTTGATACTTACTCGCTAATTAATACTTGTGTTAAGTATGTAAATTACTAGTTGTCGAGTCTATGTAAAGGACAGATTTTAATTTACATAATTATTAATATAATATCAGCTCCCCAAAAAAAACTGTGTCTACTGCGGTGTGCAGGCCGCTTCTCAGCTTGGAAAACAGTTAGGCTATAGACCAACATGCTGGCCTAATGTCGATTGGCAAACTTTATATATTCAAAAGCATTATGGAGAACTCTTAGATATGTAAGTTTCCTCACGATATATTCCTTTACCGTTAAGACTGCGCCGAGCGAAATGTGCCAAAACAGGCGATCACAGTTAAGTTGATAAAATCAACACTTTTTGTTTAATACAAATAATTACAATTATTCTGTGTAAAATACTTAAAATAATTAATATTTTCGCCTACAAAATTACGCAAATTTGCACGAAAAATGCAAAAACGTAAGCTCGTATTAAGTGATGTTTTAGATTATAACAGTAGAAATCTATCCTATTTTACAGCTTAAACGAAACATAAATAGTTATTACAATTTGTCCGTCCCAAATATTTAAGTTATTGGTCAATAAAGATACATATTTATCAAAAGAGCACTTCAAATCCTCCATACAATTTTACTATGGCGACCGCGCGCCGATTTGAATATCGAGCTCTGTCATTCAGTCCAACCGCTTCTTACGTTATAATTAACTATTTAATGCGCACATAACTACGAAAACTCATCTTTATTGTATAAAAAAGTTCACACGAAATATTATAATATATTGCAATATACATCACTCGCGGCATCGCATTCGTAGAATTACATTTATTATTTTCTGAATATACCTTCCTTCTAGCTTGCATTTAATTGCATCGTACATAATTCATAAAGGGGTTATATGACAGACACTTCATTAGGAGAAATACTCCCCTGAGTCACATAATACATAGTACCTGCTACGTTCCTGAATATACCCCGAGTATGTTGTGTATTAGTAACGAGTAAATTATTACTAGCGGTAGCCGTGGTCCAAAATCACACAACTTTTATTTCTTTTTTTCGAGTAGTAAAGGCTTGATAGCGTTATTTATAAACAAACACAGTCACATTCGCATTAGGTAGTTTAATAATATTAGCTAGGATTTTGGCCTTCTGCGCTCCTTCTTCATATAAACGCGACTATGTCAAATCTGAAAATCCTCCGTGCGCGCAATGTGCTTAAAAAGAGGTACAATTGTTCCTTAGCGTATTAAAATATTATTATTATTATTAAGCCTTTATTGCTGGTAACTAAACAATATAAATAATAATATAAAAATGGTTGCTTATAAACTAAACAATATAAATAATAATATAAAAATGGTTGCTTATAAACTAAACATTTGGTTAACCGGTTTAGTGGTCAGCGTGTCCTGTGACACATAGGTCTCTTCCAGCTGCTTCCATTCTTTTCTGTCTCTAGTTTTCCTCATCCAAGTACAATCCTTACTATCCTTACTAATATTATAAATTCGAAAGTAACTCTGTCTGTCTGTCTGTTACTTTTTCACGGCTAAACCACTCAACCGATTTAGATGAAATTTGGTACAGATATAGTTTAATACCTGGGGAAGGACATAGGCTACTTTTTATTGATGTAGGTACCACGCGGGCGGAGCCGCGCGCTAAAGCTAGTATAGATATAATGTTTAGTGTAGGTATAATAAAAAGCACTCGACTTATGTCTCATGACACTCATCTGCTTAATAAAATTGAACGTAAAATACGCTTTGAAGATAAGATTGTATGTACTTTCATCCAGGATATATTTAAAGTATAATTTATTGCTATAGATAAGTTTCGTCCTTGAGTGGACATAGCAAATGTGCGAACGTGACGTGAAACGCCTCTATCTGATAAACCTTATGACCTAATGACAGTAATTTGGATAGACAGGCTGCCAAGAAGCATAGCTGGGCAATTTTAAGATAACGTTCTATGCAGCGATAGCTCAGTGGGAGGACCAACAGACTGCAATGCAGAGGATCTCGGGTTAGAACCCACGTCGCGCACCTCTGACTTTAGGAAGTTAAACGAATTTTCGAAATTATGTGCGTATTGATTGACAATAATTATCGCCTGCTCTGTGCCTCGGATAACACGTTAAGCCGTCGGTCCTGGCTGCCATGAATATCTATGGCAGTCGAATCCGGTTAGACTAGAAAGCCGACCCCAATTGAATTGGGGACAATAAAGGCTAGGGAGAAGAAGTTCTATGTTATGGAGTAATCCTCATATCGCGGGCTGTATTACTAACATTAGAACAATATACCCAAAATACATTCATACAATAAACCTGTTCTATGTCACACCTGTATATTTCCGAAGAGGTAAATAGGTAAATCCGAGAGTATTACAGCCTCATTTCGATAGCTGTTTTTGCAGGTCCCACGTATTAGCGGATGAGCAAATTGCCATGATGCTGTTAAGAATTTCTAGAAGAAAAGCGATAACTCTGTCCGATCTGGAATTAAATCACGAATCATACGATGCACGCAAAAATTAACACAATCTTATGCCACTTGACCATTAACCTGTTGACCGCCACAGCATAAAAGTAGCGTCGTGCCTCCTACGTCAGGCGATGATTAATGTAGTTTTAAATAATAGGTAAAAGGAACACAACAAACATATTTTTGTATGTTTATTTTGAACTGTAAAATAGTCGTATTTTCGACGTGCCATGCCGTCGGGGGCGTCGTGAGCACGGTTTAATTTGACGTGAATGGACGTCCGTGGCGGTCAAAAGGTTAAAACAGGAAAACACACTCAGTCCTAAATCAACTATCAGTTAATCATACACGTTTTGTTCCTGTGTGTGCGTCGAATTCCGAATGTCTTATGTGTAGTTGACCACTTAAACCATTGCGCCATATATAGCTGAAAATTGCAACAATCCGCTTAACCAAAAGCAAAAGCGAATTGCAAGCTGCGACAAGCTAGCCAAAAAGCAGTTCTTGTTTTGCAGTCCGTCTCGCCATGTGCCCGTACCGTTAGTACTGAACCGGCGTGTGGGGCATCTAAAATAGAACATGCAGATCGTCAATATTCGCCGATAGCCGCCTCAGCTCGAACAATCGCTGTTATCTACATTATCGCGCCACTTATCGTCGCGATAACGTAGGAATCTTGCATCAAAGCAAGTTTTATAATCAATACTTAACTGGAATATTTTTAAAGATTTGTTGGCTACGTTCTATGTTCGAATATTGCGTCTTGATGTGAAGTAGTCTTAAAGTCAAAGTCAAATTAGAGTATGTCTGCACGGATGGTCTAAATGTTTAAGTAGTCAATTTGTGGGGCCTAGAACCACATGGCATACGGCACAGGCCTCTTTTATAGTTTAAGAAATCCTCTCAACTGCCAGGAGGACTACCAAAGGTTATTTGACTTTACTTTTGAAATTATACTACTATATACGGCTTTTATCGCGTTGTTTATTTAACACTTTATTACAAAATTTTGAAAACTGTTACACTACTATTACTATTAAAATTTACTAATTTTTAAGCTAATTAAATTATTAAAACTATTTATACTATTATACTATTTATATTTATGTTTACACTTTCCCCGATGTTTCGGTTGCTTTTCAGCAGCCATGGTCACGGGGAGACTATGATGGTGTTCCAGTATAGTTATTTCAAAGTGCCCGAACATAATTTAATCATGGGTGTTTCTATTTACGCAGTCATAATATCATAGAGGTGACGAGTAAGTATCTCTGAATACACCTATCTTAGACAGTATCCGATATAAAAAATTTGTTTTTGTGAGTTAGTTTTTATTGAGAAAGGTTATTGGCTGTATAGCATCACGCTACGGACAAACGGAGCGGTAATTACAAACGTGATTTAACGCGACTGAAACTGCAGGGAACAGCTAGCAATATTATAATTTTTTTAGAGATATTTGATTGTTTGTTACTCAATCACGCGTATATTATAAAACTTCGTAACATCTTGTGCAGTACACGGACAATTCACATGTGCGAAACCGAGCGCTGAATCTACTATGATAAGATCTCTCGTTGCCGAATGTCATATGTTTGTCAATGTAGTAGGAAACAATCGTATGTAATAATTATTTAGATAGGTGCACGATGAGTAAGAGGAGAGAAATGCAGTTTTATGACAATGAGTAATATAACATAGCCTTTATGGTAGAAATATCTTTTGTTGATGTGTATTATTGCAGTACGTATTATGTATCCATTGTTACTGTACAAGACGCTCTAGCAAGTATATACTCACTCGAAGGGTAGGGCTAGAGTATTTAAAATACACATTTCGCTAGTATGTTTCTAATATTCCATATAACTAATTGTAACGCATATTATATGTTATTTTATATGATTTAGAAATGTATGCGTTTTTATTGTAATTTTTGGCTAAATAATTAACATGTATCTACACACAAAATCCTTTGAATATGACCACACCTTCCTGTTTGACTGTATAGCGTGTAGCTCTACAGTCAAAGTTTCTCAAATATAACCCTATTAAAACTTTTTAAAACTATTCAACTGAATCATCGCAAACAATACCCAACAACAGTTCCCACTTAGTCATCCATTAATTTGCCTACCCTCAAAGCAATCGACGCTGAAGTCTGGACGCACCCTGCCAGACACCCTATCAACCCTCCCTCCGCGGGCGCAGACGGGGTTATGAAACTTTCAGACGGGTTGGGTAGTTGGTACTCCCGGCATATGGCTCGCTGTAATTTATGGGGGTGCTATGGCAACGTATTAGGGGCTTTTCTTTCAATATTCTGTGAAAGGGATGTCTGTTTGTGTTGCGAACAGGTGAGGGATGGATTTGAGGGGATGTTGAAAGGATGTTTAACTGTTCCGGTCTGTGTTGTCTTTTAGAAAATTATAACAAGTGGTGAAAAGTTTTATATAAATACTGCCTACAGTTTTCAGTGTTTTCAAGGTGTATGACGTATATAGATGATAGCCTTAAAGTTTACACTGGTATTTAACGAAGTAATTTTATGATGGAATCGTTGGCGCGGCTGTCGATTATAAGGTTACCTTCGCGGGTCCGCTGGCGTGATATTCGATTCCCAGAAGTGTACGATATATTATAGAATATAATCTTGTGCAATCATGGCAATATAGATAGGATACTGCGAGACAAATGTGTGATATTCTGCAGTAAATTAATATTACGCACTTCATCTACTAATCTACTACACACGTCGGTCGTCCAGTAAAGACGTCATTTTACAATTACTATGTAGAAATCCTTGCAAGGGCCTCGGCGCCAAGTCGCCCATCTGTATTCAAGCCGCGGATCTAATGTTTTTCCAGACGATTCTGCCGCCATTAAACAAATTTAATACCACTATAAAAATCAACCACCCATTTTGTGGTCGTCAAAACATTGCAGCCGACGTGTGACGAAGGAAGGAACATTTGTTTTGGCAGGCAAACAACATGGTAATGTGCTGAAACCCGACACTGATGCCTCACGAATGATATTGCAAGAACTTTTTGTTCATAATGTTTGATAGATCAACTTACATGTAGTATTAAGTTGGATAAGACAGACGGATTTCCACTTGGATTGAGAAGTCGTTAGAAATTAGATGGATAATCGGTATTTTATGTTGTGGTTAACAGTTGATCTTATGTCTAAATTAGGAGTTGGAACTGCTTATCAATAATCGTAAATAATAAATAACTTGATTAAAATATAAATAAAGCTACATATTAAAGATATATTCCTAATTCAAAACTAAGGACTTAAATTATGTTGTGTGATATATTTAAAAATTACATAGATATTGGTTTTCGTTTATTTTTATTAATTAAAAATAAAGACATCCTAAGCAATATAATAAATTACATAATCGTTCTTCATTCCTACTTCGCTGTTAATTGATTTTTAACTTCAGTTATAAAGCAATTTTGAATATTATTTATTTACATTTACGCATTTAATTTTAATGCAGTTTATTTTAGTTATACAAAAGTCTGTATACTTTCATCTCGGCGTTTTAATTAACATTGTTAACAGCCTCAAAATCTTGAAATTTTAAGTATCGTAGTAACCTGTATATGACATTTAGAGAACTAAAATTGAATGTATGAATAGAAGAAAAGGCGATGTATGCATAGTTTATGATACCGCTGTATTTGTTGAACCTATCGGGCACGTGCAAAAGGTGAAATGCTCGTTGGGGCGTTTCCCTGTAGGCTATTATACCTATGGATGCTGTGATATAAGCGATCTCGGCTCTTCTGCACTGCAGATGCCGCAACGCCAGGTATCCGCATAACGAAGCGGTTTGCCCCAAATCGTACGGCAATTTTGAACTCTTTCGTATTTATGTTTGATTTTAGGCCAATTTTGAGACCATTAAATTCCAGCTTTAGATTATAATTGGAGTGGAAACGTTTACATTCGAAATTTAGGCTCAATTTCGTGTGGAATAAATTTGTTTTAGGCCACAGATTTGTAACGATATTGCTTGCTAATCTCTGGGGTTTAGATAAAGAATAATTAAAGTTACCTTTCGTCCAATATTTTAGTTCTATGTGAAAGAGGACGAGACCTTATTGTCGATATCGTCGTTTTGTGATCAGTATAAAACGGAATCTGACAGGACAATTCAAATACAAATTGTTTGAACTATAAATCAAAACCGGAACTAACAAAGAGCGTCAGTCGTTTTATTCGTCAAAAAATATTTTAAGTCTGATTTGTCTCTCTTTTCAATAAAGCAAAAATAGTTTAATTTGATTTCTTCTTAATGAAACTTGGTCTATCTATTACACCGTAAATTTCTTTCTTAACAGCTAATTTGCGTTTTGAGTCCAGCTATTTAATAATCCATCAACTCATAAACGCAAAATCCTTTAATGCATGTTGTTTTAATAACGAACCCAAACTGGTTTGACTTACAAAGAGTTCTCTGCCGCCTAATCTTAATTAAAGTTAATCACTGTATATAAGGCTACGGAGATGTTGTTCAGTGTTAATAGGCATGATATGCTAGACTAGTTTATACGTTTTAAGACGTGGATATTGAAGATTTTGGATAAAATACTAGTTGTTCAGACATTGGATGCGATATCATAATTAATTATCTGATACTAGAATTTTCCCACAGCTTCGCTCTCGTAAATGTAGGTTAGGTTACATTAGATTAGCAACAGTACCTCTGTTTTCTCGATGAAAGGTCCCTATGTCCTTTTCTGGTCTCCTGATAAAGTATATATATGCGAATTTCATGATGATTGATTGAAGGCGTAAAAACGTAACAAACAAACAAAATCATATTTGCATTTATAATATTAGGTAAGATTCTGGTAATTTCATGTAAAATGAGTACACCAAATCGATTATATTAACTAAGATTTGGTAAATATTGAAGCCAGTCTTTATTTATTATCCATCATAAGATCCATTTCATAGATTCTAGATTGATGAAAGTATTCTACAGGTATTGATGATTCAATATATTAGCCAGTATGTATGAAAGCCTTGATGAACCGACAACAAAAAGATCATTCTAGAGTTCAGTTTTTACCTTTAGTGGTACGATATACCGTTATCTTTCTATTATAATGTGGGCGTGGTTTCTACATGATTTAAAGTCCTTAGTAAAAGCGAGTAATGACCATTGCCAGGTGGTCTAACGATTTGTCACTGCCATACATATTGCGATCTCAAGATTGATACAAAATATGATTGTCCAGATAGTTCTAAAGTATTGAATCATTGGCTGTAGTTTTGTTCGATTCGTATGTACCATACGGCTGTTGCTATTTAGATGTGGATGATGTAATGGTTGTTTTTCCATCGGAAGGTCTTCAGTCTAATTATATTTGTACATAAATACATACTTATTGTTTGTTTTCTGTCAGTGTTGAAGTAAGCTGGCTGGTTCTGCATGAATGAAACGATGGATAAATAAACAGTGTTTTGATGAAAATATTTACACACACAAAATGCTAAATGAAGTGTTAAATATAATATTTGAATCATCATTCGGATTACCGCTATGAACGAAACCAATACATCATAACTGCACGGATGGCGTAATGCTTTAAGTGGCCGCCGTACCACTATCAATGAGCTAAGTGATCGATCCTCGCTGGTTTAATAAATATATCTTACCCACAGATTATTGTTTCTAGTCTGTGTTTACTTTTGTTCATTTACTTTGAGGATTTTCAGTGCTATTGTTAGTTGTAACCTGCTTTATATAAAAAAAATGCTGCACCAATTTCATTACCATCTAAATGCATTATCCAAATGACGTTCTCACAATACGAATATCTGAAGATCCTATAATTTTTATGTAAATTCATTCAAAAGCATCCATTCTACCATCTGCGACCTTCCACCAGTCGTGATCCACGATCAACGGACCACACGTGCGTGTAAAATTATTATTCAATAATTGACTATGAATGAAACTGTTGTTCATTACACTAGGAATATTTCTTACCATATCTATCGTTCCCGTACGTATATAAAGTAGAAGTTATTTTTGGTCCAGTCACGTTGGTATGTTATCGGATATGTTCGGAATGCAAATGTCGTGGTCGATTGAGTTGTTTCTTAGCGTAGCACTGCTCTAATTAATATCACGATTAAATACATTTGTACAATGATTTATTAGGTGTCTAGATTGACGTAAGTTTTCGAATAAAATGCTTAATTGTTTAGTATTGTCAACTTATCATGTTAAGTTTTGCTGTAATATGTATCTATTTTATAAATATAATCAGTAAAGTTGATGTTATACTTTAGAGGAAACCTTACAAGTACAAATATTACTTTGCTTTGTAAAATTTGTAGCTGCATTTCAAAGTCGTCTAATTATAGATTACCGGCAATTTAAAATTTAACTTCATTATAATAATTGCAGACCCAAAGATAGTGCCCTGTTGAACGCCGCATTGTGTTTAGAAAATACTTCCTTTGTTCTCATTCTTTACTCATTATGACTCAGTTATCTGTAAGTCCGCCATGCAAATAATATTAAATATATCATACTGATACCGTATAATAATAAAAGCATTATCATTGTTGTCTTAAAATGATTTACAATGGCTTTAATATTGTATGTAGATGGTGTCAGAAGCTAATATAAAATCTATTGTTTATGTAATGAATGTAAAATTAGACCACAGTTTGTTTCTAGTTCAAAGAAATGATTTACGTTACCTACATCTCATATCTGAGTTATAGCCGGTTAGGCAGTTATAACCGTTATTCTTTAGCTTATTTCTGAACTTCAGATTTGTCAGATTAAATATTACATCGATGTTACTGTAGTTGCAATTAATTATATTAATTATTTTTAATTCTGATATGGAAAGGAAAGTAGATACCGTTTATAATAAGATGTAAGAGTTGACTGAGATAATTGTGTCACTGTGTCGCGTGTATATGATGAATCAATAAACTGACCTCAATTGGTGGAATATTAAATCTTGAAGGCGTACAGGTTCCTTCGTTACGGCGAAGTTATTACTTTTGTAGTTTAACCGAAATTTCAGTCGAAATCGACGAAATTTTATATACCTAAAAAATTATTTCATTATTTTCTTATCACAAATGTTTGTATAGTATTGGTGCTTAATCTAATTTAAAAATTGCAAGATTCCGCCCGAAATAGGTCATCCATATCAACAATTGCTTCAACATCTTCTTAAAATAAGTTAGTTGCATACACATATTATCTATTCAATATAATATGTATTTCGAAAGGAATCGTCTTGTTAAGTAATAATTCTGCATACTTAACTTCCCATATATTACAGACGTTTTCCAATACAAAGTTCTCTCCATAATGTGATAGCTAGTTTATGTTTCTATTTTACAATGTAGTATTTTGTTATGTGTGCCGTCTAGACAGTCGTCGTAAAACCTAGACATTACGAGTCGCTATAAGCCTTCGAATGCACAGTATTCCGTTCGAGCCTCTCCTTCGTAAATATTTGTCCCTTTGTATGTTGTTCGAAATTAGTTGTTGCGTTTTCTATCCTAGTTATTTTAGAGTTGCTCTGTTTCTATAGGTTCTCTTTCGTATTATTTGATTTGGTCTGATTTTTATGTAATACATTAACAAATTAAAAACAGTTGACATGGTCTGACAATTTTACTGTGTCATATTATACAGGTATGTCGAAACAGATCACAAATTATGTAATTTTAGAGACCCAATCTCACAATAAAATCACTTTAAATTATTTACGGTTTCTTAAATTAAGCTTGAATTTGACAATTTTTTTTAAAACCCTAGGTGGTAATGTCTTTACCATGCAGGGCTTTCTAAATACAAGCAACGGACACCGAAAACCCAAATCATTCAGAGCATTATTCAACGCATTAGTCGTAGCGAGATGACCAGCGCATAATCGAATATAAACAATCTAAAGCAATATCAATCGATGGTTATAATGACTATCAAAACTAAAAATCGTACAGTAAAAACTGATCTTTGTAAGTAACCCTGACATTCCAGACAACTGATAGGCGTAACAAGAGCGAAACCTGCAGGCTGTTTCATAAGTGTAGTAAATATATCTTATCTTATGTGGGGGCCAGTCAGTGCAGACCGGCGACACTTCGACCCAGTGGGATCTTTTGTGTTTACACTCTCCCAATAACGACTACCATAGATGTTCATGGCAGCCGGGACCAGCGGCTTAACGTGCTTTCCGAGGCACGGAGAGCAGGCGATAATTGTCAATCAATACGCACATAATTTCGAAAAGTCATATAACTTCCGAAAGTCAGTGGTGCGCGACGTGGGTTCGAACCAGAGACCCTCTGCATTGCAGTCTGTTGGTCTCCCCACTGAGCTATCGCTGCTCTCGTAGTAGATATAAATGGTATACAATTAAAGTAATTGAAGTATCTGTACGATTTAAAGAATCCAGTGCGTGTAGCCTCGTGTTAATTCTGTAACCAGGACGGTTAAGTAACTGTTTTAACATAAGAATGTTGATTATTTTATATATACACTTTGCTTTAAGGTCTTTTGGTTGGGTTAAGGAGACGTTTAATGTATTTAAATAAATTAGACTTGGAATAAAACTGTAACGAGTCTGGCTGGCAAGGCTGGCTATGACAACTTAGGCAGTAGTATCCTTATACGACTATCGTAAATAATGAACGGAGTGCAGTTGAATGTTTGTTGATTAACCACGCGTAAACTGTTAAATGAATTTGGGTGAAACTTAGCAAACCAACAGCTGTCATGCTGTTCCGGTGTTCCCGCAAAAAGTTGTAAATATATATACATATGTATATTATCCATAGTAAAATAACCATCGGTAATTCAGTAAGATGCCTTGCTAGAACAGTTTTAATATTAAGTATATTATAATATATTTCACTCGATTTACATATTATTAACTACAACCACATACTGGGCAAACATATTAGTATTTTATGATGATGTTACTATTAACTTTAATTTATTGCCAAGACGTTGAGATATGAGGCTTGACATTTTCACACATTTATTATATACATACATATTTTAGTTGACTTGGAGGGAGAGCCTGATGATCGTAATACAGGTTTTACAACGGACACCGGCGTCTAAAACATTACGATATTGTGCTATAATTATGTGATGATGATATCATAAATTTCTATTCTATTCTTTACATATAAAGACTGCCCAATATGATTAAAAAACAGAAAATTCAGACTTAGGCGAACGTTGCGAAGAACGTTGAACGAGGCAGTCTAGCCAAAGTCCAATTTAAGACCATTCTGAACCGATGGACGAAGAATTTGATGACAGTAAATAGACCAAAAGGAACATTGTAGGATCGCAAACGGATAGTTACTTACTCTATAGATAGATATGGTATGCTACGACCGTCTTGCTAGATAGGTAGACCTTTTTTGAAAAGACATCTACTTAAGACTGTTATTTTGTATCCAGCTGTATAATTATGAGCGGTTTTGTAAACGCACGTCGTGATATCCTAGGATTTATAGTGTGACAAGATGTTAATGTGTTTACCATCAAGCAATTCTCAGAAGCAGAACGGACTGTGTTCGAAAAATAACTTTATACTCGCTCCGTATGGGACCAAAACATAGCTGGCTATATGTGAAATACCTCCCTATAGGCATAAAGCAGCGTGATGTTAAGCTCCATTGCAATTATCATCATCTATTGCATTATAATATTCATAATTGATGTACAAACGCATGAGGCAGACGTTAAACAAAGCTTACACTCATACAATCTTGACCTGGTAACTATTGCTGTGTCCTCACAAACGATCATCTACCTTACCTTTTTATAATAAAGCTCATATTTGTGGAGCGTTGCTTAATAGTACTTTAATACAATCAGCCCTTGTACTTGTCCAGGACATATGTTAATAGAACTCTTTATTACTTTTGTGACGATATAAGAATATAAATATGATGCTTTTAGAAGTAACATTGGTAGTTATGATAATAAGTTATTGAACAACTGATCGACGCACAAAGACTTACGACTGTTGCCCGAAGAGGTCAGTCAGCGACCATGGATTTTTAATTGATACGACCCTGACACATCTTGCATACATTCTTTATGCGCGCTTGTCTGTTTCGTAAGCCTACATTTCTCCACTGCCTTCGTTCAAGTTAGAAAAAAATACAAATAGACATACGAATTACCTCAGCTGTTGAAAATTCTAAATTAAAATTTAATTTTGTATTATTAAAACGAAAAACAAGCATGCAGACCGCCTGATGGTAAAAAGTGCAGTGTAGATACCCTAGCAACACCTGGTGTTTAGCTTGCTGACTAAAACCTGTATGCTTGCATATGGGAGTGACAAACTAAATGGTTTGAGTGGTAAAATAGAGTCTCAGAGCACTGCTTACTGCTGCACTGAAATCAGTCTCATTAAAGAGCTATACTCTGTTCCAATAGAATTAATATTTTATGTAAACAATCGTTTCATACCTAATTGAATATAAAGTCATTTAGGAAATTCAAACTCTCTTTGAAAAGTAGTTAATGAATACAATAAGCCGTATGAAAGTCCTTCTTTTGATAAATATCCATTAATTTATTTTACAGAAAATATTTTATGATAAAAGTCACTAAAAGTTGTTTACTTTTTTCTCAAATTCTATTGGTATAGACTATAGAATCCTTATTCATTTTAAGTCCACACAATCTGGGCCGTGACACATCTTTAATTCACTTGATTCATACGTGGTTTTACTGTATTATGCCACTTTTGTATAACCATAATACTAGGCTTTGGTCTCACACCAATTAAGGGTCTGCCCCTGAATTATTTTCCTTGGATTGCAAGAACCCATATTGTACGGTAACCTCTAACCGCGCGCTCTATATGAATATTTGTTACCATAATCGCACAAAAACAACTTCGTCTATTGATTCAGTACCTTGTGGTCCGCTCATTCATGTAATAGGGTAGTCTATTAATAGCTCAGACCACATGGCATGTTTACCACAGTACAAGTCAAGTGAGGTAGTAATAATTAAAAAGGTAGGTATATGAATGATAATAAGACGTATGCCTTGAGGGTTTCTTTTGATTATAAAAAACTATATTAGGACAAGGATATTGTGTCAGCCGCGTTGGGTTGATGATATAATTCGCCACTTACATTTGCGGATGAGAAGCACGATACCGGTTTTTATTCCCAGATTCTAGGAGTTGTTAGTGGCAATACGGAGTACAGAAATGTAACCAATTATGGACAATAGTAAGACTCCGTAGGTTCTTCTCCGTAGCCTTTATTATTCCCAAGTCACTTGGGGTCGGCTTTCTAGTCTAACCGGATTTGACTGGATATCAGTTTTTACACGGAGCGGCTGCCACCTGACCTCCGCAACCCGAAGGCTAACGATACACTAAGGCTAGACCAGTGTCAGGATATTAGAGGGCACTGACTTCATAGATGTTCATGGCAGCCGGGACCGACGGCTTAACGTGCTCTCCGAGGCACGGAGCAGGCGATTATTATTGTAAATCAATACGCACATAAAAGTCATATAACTTCCGAAAGTCAGAGGTGCGCGACGTGGGTTCGAACCCGAGTCCCTCTGCATTGCAGTTTGTTGGTCTCCCCACTGAGCTATCGCACTACTAAATGAAATGACGGCGAGCGACTCAAACCACGGTCATTTTATTTCGTTGTACTAAATACAATCGTATTCTGAAGCACTTCACGTTGAATTTAAATTGTTACTGAATTGGTCTCTTCGCCGCCACTCGGTCCGTCGGCGCTGACTCTTAGACTATGCTTCATATTCCGTAAGTTCTAAGTGTCCGATCGGTTCCAGGTGTGAGGCTAATCAGTGTCGTTCTTATCTATAGTGTAAACTCACTCGAGCGCTTATGTGTGACTTAATCTATAAAATAACAATGGTGTGGTTACTGCTTATGTTACTATTGCGTAACAGTTGGCTATCGTCACTGCTATAGCGACACTCCTTGAATTTTTATTTAAGTATTTCGATGCAAAATACTCTAGATTCATGGGTTTTGTATGACATGTTTTTAACTTTCCTCCGTGTTTCTTGTATTCTTTTTTCTGACTTACTGATTTGACAGTCCAATGGCATTGCTGTCAGACTTTGGGTTCAACCCAAGAACTGTACACCACTAAGGATATGTTCTATTAATCATCCCGAGACATTTAGCTTGAAGAGTTGTGTATATTATAAGTTGCTGTATAACGTTTTCTAAGATGTTGTTGCTTCTTAGCATGCACTCGGCTAGAGCGTTGGACTTACGTTGCCTCGCTGACCTGGGAAACATTAACACCTAAATGCCTTTCAATTTCGCGTCTATAGCCTCCTTGATTGTTCTTGACGTCCAGTAGAGCTGGTCGTTGACACTGTGGTCGCTGAAGTTGTTTCAGTTCCAACGACCAACCCACCTTTCATGCCAACAAGTTAGCACGCCGTAATAGGTTTAGTCGATAGAACCCGGGACTTTCCTTTCCCGGGTGAGTCCGGCATATCCTCTCCGCTCCCCTTTTCACGCGGAGAGGGATACGTAAATGTATTCGCCAAAGTTAAAAAAAAAGAAAAAGGCGTGGACCCTTGATCTCTTTCGTGTTATATATTCCTTGTGTATTTTTTGCATATTCTGTCATTTCTATAAATTGTTATTATAAGTCTATCGTTTCTCGTTCAAAAATAAAGAGTTCATTGATTCCATTTCTGTCCATGTGACAGTTATTCGACGTTGTTTCCTTAAATGTCTCGTCATGCAGAAAACTCACGCGTCTTAATCCATCATCTGGAACATTCGAAAGCGTCCATTGTACACAATCACTGTCCACCTTTTTACCTTCGATATTCGTATGACACGGCCATACATCATGCCCGTAAAAGTTGTCACAAACGTTTGTACCGCTGGTTTCGTCGAATGAACCGAGCCGTCCATATGTCCGGCCCTATATGGTCATGTTTTAGTCGCCATATGCCGTGGTACCACTGTTGGTGTGTAGCTCACGACTGGTTATTACACATGGTGCATTGATTAACTGTAAACGGCTTTGGATCGCAATCAACGATCGGATTGAGAGCCAAGGCGCCATTTTTTTGTTAGAACGATATCGATAGCTCGTTCAAAACTGTGTTGTCTTACGTCACTGATACGGTTAATTTTTAATTATGTTTCGGAGTTTTTGTCTTTGGTTATAGACATTTTCGTTTCGCTCGTTCTACATAGGGTTGTCTATGTTTTTAACCTAGTGTTAATTTATTCTAAAATATACCGATTTATTATAAACACGGTTATAAATTACCTGATCAAACTGATTGGTTCTCATTGATCTTACCTTCTTGCAAAATTTAAAAAAAACATTAAAAAACCCATTAAAGCCTTTCACCCATTTAAATTAACTATGTTCAATGAAGCGAATAAAATTGCCTACAGTATTTTAGATTAATGTCAGATACTAAAAATATCTTTGCAACGCTTTGTATTATTTTATGCTAGTAGAATTTCAAAGAAAAGGATTTATACGGATCTATTTGGAGAGACATCGCATGCTACAGTAGTTTTTTTTTTTTATTCAATTTGTGTACAACTAGTAGTGCTCTACGGTTCAGCCCGCGTTAAATGATGTGTATGTCAACTATTTAACATCTTTTGTCATATAACCTTCCCCAATAAACGAGCTATCTAACACAAAAACATCTTTCTGATCGAGCATTATACATATGTATTCCTGAAATTATGAATTCGAACACAAACAGTTTGTATTTCTTTTGTAGCTGAATAATTACTGTAATACATAATATTTGGGGTTGGCAACCCTACCTGCGATCCAGATTGCACGACAAAAGATTTGCATAAAATTGTTAATTTATGTTTATTATAGTCGACTGTGATCTCGATATCTCTCGCCCTTTACAACTTTTTACCATACTTGATTTTAACAACCAGATTTATGTTTTAATCAAACGAAATTCTTAGCCGAATATGGGCACGTTTCCAACATTTAATTGTGTGTAATAAAATATGAACAATACGCGTGTTTCGCTCAGAAAAGCTGCTTGCGTAACCCTGTGGAGCCTTAAATGGTATAAAGTCAGGCCGGTCTGGGACCTTCAACAAGTGGGTCGCAGTTAATGCCATCTGGTCAGACAGGGCGCGATGCAACCGTGGTGTAATACCACCGTAACGGTACCTAAGAGCCTGGCGAGAGAACCACCAGTTAATTAACATTCTGACGGTACATGGTACCGGCTTTTTGATCCTTTTACGATTGTTCATTTACGTGTAAGTGCCGTCAGTCAGTAGTGTAAGCGTGACCGTTCAATCGATGATTGTGAGCTATCGGGTTTGATGTCCAGATGCCTTACTACCAACTTAAATTATTGTTATTACATTAGGTGAAGCTGTAGATTTTGACAACTAATTACCAAATTGAGGATATACAGGCATGCTAGTATGTAATAAATAGTCACAGAACATGACGTACGATGTGTCATTTGAAAACTTCCTATTGCGGACGTTCTTGTTAAAGAATACTGTAATACGTTATAGATGCAACCTGTTCAATAATATCCCCTTACATTTTTAGGAAATGGACAAGATGATGGCAAAATTTTCAAACTATTAAATAAGCCGATTACTTTGGACATGAGCTTTTCCTTAAAGTTTTGCCACTAAGAACTTCCTAACAGGAAAATCCAACAATATGTAAAGATCCACCACGCATATACTATGTTATTTTTTCATAGCCACCCCATTTTCATCTTTCATTGTTGTACCATATACATATATAATAAATAATTATGACATTAAAACGGCGTCATGACACAGAATGCTTATGTCTATCAATTTGCAAATTAATATCGGTATCAATAACATATGGGTATGAGTCAGTTTCGTAGAAGTGGGGTTACATTGCATTGATTTTGTATGTCGCCGATGACGGGTCAAGGCGCTCCTGGCTTTTATGAAGATCCCCACGTGTTTTGAAAGACCGAAGCTTTGATTTGTTGCTACATAAAGTATATTTATATGCCAGGCACCTATTATCATGTAGACTGCAATGTACGAGTATGATCGTAGCACCAATAGTAGTAAATAAAGTTCAAGAATCGATTTATTGAATTTTAAAAGCCTATACGGTAACTATGGTCTCTGTGTAACAGAGGACATAATAAACGTTTAAACCATTAGTTTCCAAAGTGGTCTAGGTGGACCCCCAGCGGTCCACGGGAGAAGCGACGGGGGTCTATATTGGCGTGACAAAAAAATGGCGGTTAACAATTCGTAAGCGGGGGTCCATGAGTCAACGAAAATTTATTTGCTTTCGTTGTAAAAACTTGCTTATTTTATATTCAGTACCAGAGGTTCTTCGATTTTTCGGTAGAGAATTACTAAAAAAAAAAATGTCAGCCCGTAGAGTATTGATCAAATTTTTTTATTGCATGAACTTGTTTAGCTGCAGGGGGTCTACCGGAACCAGCTAAATTTTGAAAATGGTCTATGAGAAAAAAGTCGGAGAACCTCTGGTTTAAACGATACAGTCAAGGAACAGTTTAACCGTTGAGTGTTAGCGAAAAAGTATCTACAAATTAGGACATTTCTTACGCACCCAGTTGTTTATCCAACACTCTACGTCCTAATATTTTATACACTCCCGTGTGTTTATTCGACAGTCAAGAGGATTAACTTGGCTCGTATTAGACGATCACATGCATTGATCGATCCCCAGAACCACGACACTAGGTAATAATCGCATTGCAAACATCATTAAAAAAATCCCAATCAGTATATCAACTAGCGATAATATTCGAAATATTACACATCTTAACAAATTACCTGATACTATTTCACAGGTATACACCGCCTATTGTTAACATATAGTGTATCATGCTACTGACATCGTATTACCGATAGGTTCACACCATTGTTACAAACGTGGTGCCCATCCTTATAAAAGCACGCTCCAACACTTACACTCTCTTTTAGTAGTTTTACATTAACTTATGGGTGGGTAGCGATGGTTTGTGTGACTGACGTCAGTGAACGAATGAGGAAAATTGCTTCGTAAGACAGTTGATGAAGTATTCTATGTGCTTCGTTTATCGAAGATTCCTGCTGGTTAGGACGTTTTTTGCATAGGATAATGAGCGTAGGCAATCAGGTGCTTAATATAATAATAATATCCTCCAGACCGAATTTCGGTCACGGCGGCCAATCTTAACGGAGACTAGCCATCTTCGCAGGAGATATTAAAGTGCGCAAGTGTGTGCGCAAACACGAGTGCACTCTGTTCCCTAACTCTCATGATCCGATGGGACGGTATCTTATCTATCAAACTTTTTCTTTATGTATCTGTATTCAAGTAATTAATTGTCTATATTTATTTTTCAGGTAAGTTCACGATTTAATACTACACGACGCTTTGAACTCCAAGGTTAAGTTGATCTTTTTTTTTAAACGATTTATTTATTGAAATTAAACTACTTTATACGGATTTTATTGCGTTGTTTATTTTGAAAATCTCTCAATCATCAAGTAATTATGCAAAAATATTGTTATTAAAATAAAGAGCGCATTAAAATCCGTATAAAGTATTTTAATTTCAATAGGTATATAACATTTGCGTAAACGTAAGACAATATTAAGCGATTTATTCGATTCCCCACTTTCGATTGTTCTTACCTCACTAATAAACGAGCTTGATTATATATTCTTTAGTGTATGGCGACCGTTTTCCTATAAAATCGATATATTATGTCGAGAGCGAGCGATCGGAACCGGTCTTTACCGTTGCCAGTGGCATTTCGTTTGTCCCAGGTTCCAAAACAGCGAGATTTTGAGTGACGAAATATTGTCCTTGTGTTGCTTTAATTATATTAATTGTTTACTCGTAAAATTATATAGTACCTAAGTAAATGCTGTATTTTTATATGAAGCCGTGTTATGGATAGCGGCAAGCTTAATATTCTAAATTAAATCTAGTGGTAGTCTTTAAAAAAAAATGTACTATATTCTGTAATCTTTGAAAAAAGTTGAGTTAAGAAATATTTATTTTTTAAACAGGCGAAAGGTAAAAGGCCTTTCTGTAATGCGTAAAATTTAACAAATATTCCAACAACAGACACAAAGAAGATATAGACGAGATATTATGGCAATACAAAGAGTATTGGATCACGCGGATTTTTGTCCTGTGTGGATATTGACACCACAATACATGGCGCATTTGCAATAATTATGTATTAACTTATATGAACTGTAACAGAAAATCTGTAGTGTTTATAGTAGAGGTAAAATAAATTAAGACAAGCTAATTGTAAAGCTTATTTTATATTTCTTTATTTTTTATTACCTTTATTTAAAATTTTCAACATTAATTACTATGATTGCATGCACATAAAATTTTATTCACAAAATACATTTGTATGCCAGTAATGGCAAAACATGTTGAGACTGCTATCGTTTAAGACCTATTTATTGGAACACACATGTTTTATGCAAATAAAGATTATTATTATTATTATAACATGAAGTCACTATGTCTTACTACACGATAAGTCACTGTTGTCGGTTTGATGTCATATGTTTCACAATATATCATACAGCAATATCGCGTCGACAGTCAACACTATACAATCAATATGAGCTCAATAAACGAATCGAATCGAAATCGTATCTTAAAATATTCTACTATTCCATAGTAATTGAATATTTTAAGATACGATTTCGATTCGATACCGATAATACAAGAACTAATTGTATTGATTCGATTAGTTATCTGAACGTTTGGAATTGGCTTATAGATCTACTAGCTATTGCGCGAAGCTTCGCCTGCGTAGTACTTACATCAATAAAAAGAAAAGCCTATATCCTTCGCCGGGTTTTAAACTAACTCTGTATTAAATTTCATCCAAATCAGTTAAGTAGTTTATCCGTGAAGTAACAAACAGAATTACTTTCGAATTTATAATATTATTATGTAAGGATTCTTCACAGCTAGTATTCTCTAAACCATATCAGACTATTTATAAAACAGCTATTGGAAATTTGGAAGTTATTCTCCCTCCGTCTTACGAATTTTCGATCAGGTCACGTGTCCTGACGCGTTTAAAATTTTTTACATATCACAAAAAAAAAGTGCACAACGCCGCTAAAGAAGTTTTCACTTCAAAAATATTTTGGGATAAGTAAAATTATGCCATGTTAAATTATGACATATAATTTTATGCGAATAAATAGGAAACCTACTCAGATAGGTCTCTGTTTTAGTAGGAATGCGACATCTTTGCCGTAATAAGGAAAATAAACGAACCTAATTTTTTTCGATATATTGACCTTTTTACGTATTTGGAATGAGTAAAAAAGATGCATCTGCAAGTATGTCATGCATAGTAGTGTTTGTTTGTAATGTCAAAATAACAGCTATTTACTAAATGCATATAAAAGTACATACGGTACTTATATCTGCCTGTCTGTGTCTATTTTTGTCTGTCTGTTTGTTCCGGCTAATCTCTGAAACGGCTGGACCGATTTTGACGGGACTTTCACTGGCATATAGATGACGTTATAAGGAGTAAACAGTTAAATAAATAAAAATAAATAAAGTAACTTAAACTACCTTTATTTTCGAGTATTTTTTGTTAAGTTCCGCCCGGGCGACATATAAAAGCTAGTTAAATATAAAAAATAATGGCAGATACGTCTTTTCCCGTTTGATGGCAGTATTATTTACCACGTATATCCTCATCTTGTGTAACCTAATTGAGTGGCTTATAATCGTCGGTTCCGTTACGTGGTCGGTCATTGTCGTGAGTGAGTCCGGGTCGGAGGGCCACTTCGCGCTATGTAACTTTTTTATTGTTCTTTACCTCCTACTTTTTCTTTGTTTATGGTTAATTTTGTTCTCTTGTAAAATGAACTATATATTGGTTCAGTAGTAATGTTTAGGAGTTCATAGGAGGTATGTGTTAAGGTTACGTTAATTTTGGTTTGTAAGTTGGTAGGTTTTGTGGTAACCTTTCCAATTAATCAATTTCTATCGTGAGGAAATCAACATGTCTGATAGTTCCCCATAATGTTCTCGAAGATATGTGAAGTTTGCCAACCCGCAGTTGGCCAGCGCAGTGGACTATGGTCTAACCCTTCTTACATTGAGAAGAGGTCCCTGCCTAGTAGTGCAACAGTATCATACCGGGCTGATATTATTATATGTATTATTTGCAATTAAAGACCTATTTTCATGGTATATTATTATGTTTATAAAGACCTTGCAAGAGCATCAACCAACAAAACGAACTCTATAAAGATAGAGCTCGTTTTGTTGGTTGATTTATGTCAGGATGACTATACTTACTGCAGTTTTTGGTATTATGGATTTGGCCCGATAGTGTAGTTGGATATCTCTATGAATTTATCTGGAGCAACACAGTTTGGAACTATGCCTGATGTATAGCCCTAAGCTGGCTACTATGTCGGCCTCGATGGCGTAGTGGTTAGTGTAACCGACTGTCACGCTTGAGGTCGCGGGTTCGATTCCCGCACAAGTCAAACATTTGTGTGTATGAATATGGGTGGATGTTTGTCTTGGTCTGGGGGTTTCCATGTATAATATGTATGTATTTACAAAAAGGAAAAGTATATAATATGTATGTTTATCCATTGTCTAGTAGCCATATAGAATAGAATATATATATTACTTAGAACTGAAAACATAATTAGCGAACGAAGATATGTAGCATCACCGCCTAAACCTTCAGGTTTAATAAAGGCTTCATGCTTGTAATTCAAAAGTTCTACATAGAGCTTCATACATTGTAGTAATAGCTTCAAGCACCATATGGTCTACGAACTTGTTCATTACAACGAATAGTTTACTCACAGCTGGTGCCTAATAACTGCGGTACTTCAAGCACCCACCCATTCTGAATTCTAATGTCCAGACTTACCGAATCACGATCAGTCGGTGCCCCATTTAAATTTGAACTTAGAGACAATAGCCTTAAGGATTAAATACGATAATTGGCGTTGATATCTAACTGGAAATGTGGCAAGGTGCGTCAAGGACATCACTTAACGTTTGACTGTGGTTGTCTCAACTTTTTTTCAACCAGTTCGTGTCTTTGTTTTAGGGTTGGTATCGATAGGTTATGCATAGAAGTATTTTTTTATACTACATAGTTGGCTAACGTGTATTCTGCTCGTCTGATGGTTAGCGGATACCGTACAGCATCAGGGTTGAACTTGTAAATAGCTTGCTCATAGCACAGAACATCAAGGCTTTGCGATAATTAATATATAGCTTCCTATATGGTTGATTTATATTTGGGACAATGCCTAATATTCATTTAACTTTGCAATTTCAATGCAACGCATGTACGAACATTGATTTTTATTAAAATCATAGATATGAGTCAACTAGAGATCCTTGTCCGCGTCTTTATATATTAAATTTATGTGTCATGTTTGCAGTATTATTTCCGAGTAGGTCAAACGTAAATAAAATAACATGCTATCTATTACTTATATTGTCACTATTTAATCATATCAGTCAGCCCTGTATCTATGATATTTTTATTTTTTATTTCAAATATTGTTATATGTGACAACCCTATTTACCCCGCCCCTGCCCGCGCCTCGCGGCGTCCTCAACGTACAAAGGCCGGCGCACGCGTACCTCCTCGAATTTTGAATACCGAACAACAATATGGCACTAGTTACCGGATGTGTTGTACGCTTTTAACGATTCGCTAAATTCAAATTTTTCATTCTATTGTTTAAACAAATTGGTTAAATGTTATAAAAAGACGTATTTTGGGTGTGCTTGTTAACTGTAGCTCTAGGATTTATTTGCCGTGACGTATGTTTTTGTTGTTTAATTGGGTTTTGATAGCAATTGGTCACGCCTGTTTGTAGAAATGGCTTACTGGACGATGATGGCGGTTAACTGGTGGAAAATTGTTACTGGTTATTATTGATTGATATTTTTGGTGATTATGACATTTGTGTCTGTTCAACGTCACTATGTCAGTCAGCGACGTACAACGTTGCATTCATTTACATACAAAGTCTCACATCAATATCCTCAGTAGGTAGGTGTACTTACTACCTACTACCCTTTTGGAATATACATTGCAGTCACATTTCGCCAAGTATGGTTTGAGATCGTAATAGGAGGCGGTGGGTCAGTTGCTACCCGCGACCACATGCACAGCAGACGTCAGCAACCTTTTTAGGACCCATATAACAGAAGCGGCTTACTTTTATTATTTGGGTTTTAATATAAAGCCTAGATTAAACAATTTTTACCGTTTGCGATACAACGAAGCTATAAAAGAACACCAGGATTGTTGAAAATGGAAATCCGTGGTCTTTGCTTACCCCTTCGAGACACAAGCGTGGACAATACAAACTAACAAGTGAGGCTGACATCAAAATATGTATATTGTACTAGGTTTTGCCCGCAGCTTCCCTCGTGTTAATTTAGAATTTGACAATCAATTCGGGTTGTACTCTGCTTGTAATAATATAATTCAATCATGATTCGAAAGACACGTGGCGCCATCTATTATCATAAGAACGTTATTGTTGATTTCCTCGGGAACAGTAATTTCTTTCGGGATGAAAAGTAGCCTATGTCCGTTTCTGTACACCTGACAAAGTATATGCAAAGTTTCAGAATGATCGGTTCAGTGGTTTAGGCGTGAAAAGGAAACAAACAAACAAACAAACTCATTTTCGCTTTTATAATATTATAGTTAGGATAATAGGACTAATTATAATTAGTCGCTCCACCGAGAGGTCAACGGCAGACATTGGTTTATCATACTCGCTAAATTTAATAATATTATTAATTAAATTATTTGGTTCGTACTAATTGGTGACATACCATATTGTTTGTCAATGTGATTATTGTTTGCTAATTGGATGTGTTGTTTGTATAAAGGAATTATGGCGTCCAGTTTCGCTAAAAAGGCATAATATTAAATCGAAAAGCCAGTCGATATTCCGTAAAATATTTAGCTAAGTGACTGACCCTTCCCACATTTGGGCGGGTGAGCGTAAGTTGTACGTTCGCATTCGATGTGAAAACTTTTACAGAATAGTACCGATGTGCGTTGTTCGTAGACATTTAGATATATTGACTACTTGACTGCTCGAATAGCGTTGTGGATTAGATGGTCGCCACGCCACTACCATTGTGCCGAGAGTTGTGGGTTCGTATTCCACATGGGACAAAACTTTGTGTGATCCACAAATGTTTTTTTTTTATGAGATAGGAGGCAGAACGACCAGACGGGTCGCCTGATGACAAGTGATTACCGCCGCCTATGGACACCCGCAACACCGGAGGAGTTACAAATGCGTTGCCGGCCTTTTAAAAAGGAGTACTCTCTTTTCTTGAAGGTAATTTGCTTGTAGGTCGTATTGGTCCGGAAATACCGCAGGCGACAGTTCATTCCACAGTTTAGTCATGTGAGGCAGAAAATTTCTGGTAAACCACACAGTTGTGGACTGCCAACCATCTAAACGATAGGGATGGCAATTCTGTCGCGTAGGGCGATGGCGAAAAGAGGCGGCAGGGATCAGACCGAACAATTCATCGGAGCACTCCCCATAGTAAAAGCGATAGAAGATTCATAGCGAGGCCACATCTCTACGCAGCGCCAAATGGTCTAGCCGATTTGAAACAACCTGGCAGTCGACGATTCGAGTCAGTCTCCGTTGTTCCGAGTCTGGGTGTTATTTGTATCCGTTGTTTGAATGTCTGTAAAGACCCCTGGACACAGGAATTGATCCTGGGAGTTGTATTTTATAAAAAGAAGAGAGATGTTAGAAGTAGAAGATGAAAAAGTACATTCTTGAGGATGTCTGTCACAGTGTCGCAGCGGTAGTGAAAGCTACAGCTGTGCATGATGTCTCGGATTCGATGCGGGAAGTGTTATAAGGTTTTTCTGTTAGGAAAATTGTAGTAGCATGTGGTATAGAAATGTCCTCGGTATACTAATAGTCTCGTCTTATATTACGTGGGAACTAAAAACAAAAATACCAACATTTTATAATAATAATGAATAAATCTCTGATACAAAAATATTTATTGAAGTCTATAATGTTTTAACGGACGACATGGCCTTATATGGTTTCTTTTTAATTTATTAATTGACAGGAGTGTCGCATAGCGACCATATATTTTTATTTAAATTAATGCAGGCTTTAGACATAAATATAAAAAAATACTGTTTATAATTTTAAATGTATCAATATCTGCATGTTATATACTAATTAAAATACGTCTAGACATTAACAACTGGACATTATCAACTGTAAAATTTTTTTGTCTGTTGGAATGTGTGCCCATGCTTAGAAACGGCTGAATTTGTTCTAGTAGATCATGCAAGATATTATCGCTTACAATTGCATTTTTGGCATGCTCTTGCTTTATTGGGGTTGAACATAATATAAACATAATATAGGTTTAGCCTCTCCATCTGAAGTAAAAGTACTTATCAAATAGGTGCAGTGGTTTTGGAGATTACCCATCAGATCACATACTAACAAAATTCGCACTCTATAATAATAGATGAACAGGTTATACATGTGGATACTGGTCGTCAAATCGCGCGTAGCTGGAGTAGCCATTTAAAATAAACTAGTTTTTTAATTCTATGCGATTGGCACTGTATCGTCAACGATCCTTACTTAATATTATAAACGCAAAGTTTGTATGGATGTTTGTTACTCTTTCACGTAAAAACTACTGCACCGATTGCGATGAAACTTCGTATATAGATAGCTGGAGATCTGGATTCACACATAGGCTATTTTTTATCCAGCTTACTTATATTATAAACGCGAAAGTTTGTATGGATGTACGGATGTTTGTTACTCCTTCACGTAAAAACTACTGCACCGATTGCGATGAAACTTGGTATGTAGATAGCTGGAGACCTGGATTCACACATAGACTATTTTTTATCCCGCTTACTAATATTATAAACGCAAAAGTTTGTATGGATGTACGGATGTTTGTTACTCCTTCACGTAAAAACTACTGGACCGATTGCGATGAAACTTGGTATGTAGAGACCTGGATTCACACATAGACTTTTTATCCCGATATTTCCACGGGAACGGGACTTGCGCGGGTGAAACCGCGGGGTAAAACTAGTATAGAAAAAAACTGTGCGATCCGCACATAGTTGTTCGGAGTTTTTCGTGACCGTCGTTTGAATGTTTGTTAAGTCCCCCGCGACGCTGGTATCATTACTAGTGCGGGCAATGTTTATTAAGAACAGAATAAATATAACTACTACCAAAGATCACTAGAGCTACCCATAGATCACACAGCTAAACCGTGCAGTTCCGAAATACTTTGTAGTAGTAAGGAAAATGATTATCTTTATATTATTATATATAATTCTTCTGTACGTGTGTTGACAGTGAACTCCTCTTAAACGGCTGGACCGATTTGAATGAAACTTTTTGTGTGTGATTCAATTAGATATGCTTTTTTTTCTCTTGTACAGGACAACGTCTGTCGGGACAGCTAGTATTCATATAATTATATATTACTAGCTTTTGCGCGCGGCTCCGCCCGCGTGTTACTTACATAAATAAAAAGTAGCCTATATCCTTCCCCAGGTTTTAAACTATATCTGTACCAAATTTCATCTAAATCGGTTGAGTGGTTTAGCCGTGAAAAGGTAACAGACAGACAGACAGATAGACAGACAGAGTTACTTTCGAATTTATAATATTAGTAAGGACTAGTAAGGATAATAATTATACATCCTCATAAAAATCTCTTAATAACGAGATGAATACTTATAATTGAATATTAGCAGGGGCCCACCCACTGCGCAGGCGCCGCTGGTTCAACGGCCGTGTAGCAATGTGCGAATATCATTGTACACACTCTACAACACAATAACAGGATAATTATTCTAAGTAATTGTTCACTAATATTCTGAATAATACAGATATATTGATGACGTCAGATTTGTATTGAAAGATAGCGTAATGTCCGCTTGGATAATAGACAGGTGCTGTAAGCTACGCTCATTCTTAGATCTCTTATCTTTAACAAATAGTTAGTTTAGTTTAGTTGGACATGTGTTATCCGCACTTAACCCCACAATTGGGCCATTGTTCGTATGTAGCCAACGCAAAATTTTTTTCGGTTACTCATACCACCTCAGCTCCGTCCAGAAAGACACTAAGGGACCGGTGTTGCGCAGCACCTCCTGCATCGTCTCTGGACTGTTCAGAAGTTTCGTCCGTTGGTTGCTCACGCTTTTGCAGTATAGGATCACGTGAGCCGGTGTCTCCTCGGTCTCCATGCAGCCTCTACATAACAAATAGTTATTGCATTCCGTAATCGATAGTCATCACTCATTATAATACTTATTACTGACAACACACCATTTCCTTAAGAGAACTGGTAATTCTCACTCAATGTAGATCTTTGATTTTATATAGGTCAGAATCCGCTGTTTAAGTGGTCGCCTAGCCACTTAAACAGCGCCGCGCCGCTGTGCTGAGTGTTGTGGGTTCGAATCCCACACGGGACAAAAAATTGTGTGATGCACAATTAGTTGTTCCGAATCTGGGTGTTGGTGTCCGTTGTTTAAATGTTTGTAAAGTTCTTCGCGACACAGGTAAAGCTAGCCTAACCCTGTATAATATGATATTTGACATTGTACTGGTAGCTATAGGTATTAGATAACAATAACTGTGGGAGCATTTCTAATTAGACGATTAGTGAAATACTATAGATAAACTATTACATACTCTTACATATCCTGATAACCTATACAAATAAATAAAATTGAAGTGTCTGTTTGTAATGTCAAAATAACAGCTTTTTATCTAATGCATATGAAAGTATATAAGGTACCTATACGAAAACACCTATTTTTAAAATTTTTGTCTGTCTGTCTGTTTGTTACGGCTAATCTCCGAAACGGCTGAACCGATTTTGACGGGACTTTCACTGGCAGATAGCTGATGTTATAAGGAGTAACTTAGGCTACGTTGATTTTAGAAAAAAATAGGGTACCGCGAAGACAAACACTTTTTAGTTAATGGTGCCATTTCTGTTGTCACAAAATTATCTAAGGTAAACTAAAAATCACTAAAAATTTAGTTTAGTCCTCTCAAAAGACATTTCGTATTCTGAAATCGCTAAAAGTGACAAGACTAAAAATTTTTTTATTGATTTTTAGTTAAGTTTAGAGAATTTTGTGACAACAGAATTGGCACCAAAATCTACGCGGACGAAGTCGCAGGTAACAGCTAGTATATGTAATATGTAGGTAACTAGGTGATTAACTTAATACGGCATATTAAGTTAAATCATTAATTAATTTAGGTTACAATGTAACACTTACGAACGTCAAAGGGGTTAGTGAGTTTACTAAATTTACTTAGGTTGGTGAGGTAGGTAGGCTAGGTTCAGGCAAAAGGTTGACCCTATGAGAAGATACCTGCAAGAAACACACGACCACTCTTTTAAATTAATTATAATATTTTAATTATTACATTTACGTTTCGCAAGATATGTTTTTCAGTTCCCATATTCTAGGCAGTATGCGTAATGACGATTGCCGGCAATATTTCTCATAAAACCATAGTATTAGAAACAATCTATAATATGGTAATATTATAATGACGAACTGTCTGTGTTAATATCATGCGAAAACTATAGGACCGATTTTGCTTACACTTGGCCCGCTAATAGCTTGTGTCATATTCTTCTACCATCACAAACATGCACACACACACACATTTTGCATATTTTGTAGAATTTTATTTTTAGATATAAAGTATGTTTATGACTTACCGACATCAATAAAACTAAGTCATCCACTGTGTCTAGCGTAAAACTTTTTGACTGAGCACTGTCTCCTAAAATACAGGCTACAGCCTAGTTTGGGAAACAGGACCAGTACCGTTTGTAAATATAAAACAACACTATTTTGTAATTACTTGTTGGTAACTCATTATTTTTTGTTCAAAAACTTTTTTTCTTTTTTTACTGACGTACAATTAACGTCATCGTAGGTTTAATTCTCTTTCTTGTCATGTCATTTTCATTTCGCTCTAAGTCAAAATGTCTATTGCAATCCAAGTCAAAAATTCGGTATTCTGTATTTTTATTGAATACATTAAGCTAGGACACGTACCACCATAAATCTCATCGGCATGTTATTAATATTTCACTCGCCTACCAACAGTAGCAACAAACAATACAAGGAAATACGGTATTGAATGTTGCCATAATAATACGAAATCTTTGCCGAACGTGTTGAACTGCCACAATTCTAGTAATTACTTATAAACCGCGAGCCGCAAAGCAATGGGGTCACGGCGGCTAGCGCCACTATTGTCTTGTATCGGCTATGATTGTTGGGTAACACTTCGATTATGCGTAGATCAGGAGTGCTCTGGCTTGACGAATGGTATTTAGGTTGTATTTTGAATGCTTCTGTGGATACTGTGTCTTGTGATTATGGAATATTTCGACCATTTTGTCCGTCTGGATTGGTATTATGAGTGTAGTAACAAGTCTGCCTGATGGTTAAACAGTAGTCGATATTGCAATAAAGTCGTTTATAATATAATATTCTACCACATACACACAACACCATCTAGCCCAAACTAAGCAGAGCTTGTACTATGGATACTAGACAATGGATAAACATACATATATACTTTTTTTTGTAAATATATACATATTATACATGTATAAGTCGTTGTCCTATCAATACAACAAAAATATATCCTTATGACTTCACAGGGAGTTATGGAATTCCAACTCATCCAGGAACCCAACTCAAGGCTGGCTTCGCTACCATATTCTATAGTGTGTAGAATTTGCCTCGTGTTCCAGTTTTAACCGGGGATTTCGTTATGTCCTGAATATCATACTTATTGCGACCAGTCCATTCTGTCGATCTTCTTTTGACCCCACTTTATAGTTGACCTTTTATCCCATGATACTACGACCTATAAAATGACTTCTTAATTGACACAAAAATACTTCGTTTAATGGCCGTTATAAAAAAATGCGTCTCGTTTTACGTACTTAAAATCGGGCCAAGCCTCATCAGAGAAAGTTCCCTCTTATTACCTCATTTGATAGTAATGTTTTATTCTTGATGCGCTCGTAAAGTACTCGTAATTACCTATCGTACCGCGTGACATGGCACGATTGTCATGTAACTTTAGTTTACATATTAAGCCTCCGTGAGAATACCAACAACAGCTTCGAGTAGGAAATCTGGATCGAAAAGTTGCCGGCAAAAAAAACATTGTTTCAATGAATCGTGGCATTTATACGACTATTGCATGATCTGTTTTTATTGTGAGTTCTAATAATATTTACGAGTATAGTAACTGGAATATGTTATGCAGTGTATTAATTAATTAGTTTTGTGCTATACACGACTATACTTGTCCTGTTTTTGATTATATTTCCTTTTTCCTTAATTGATCTGTTATTAAATGATCAATAATAGCTGTAGTCTAATGCGCGGAGTTTTAGGGCTATATAAGAAATAAAATGTTATATGAGCCACATACCCATCATATGTATGATTTATTTCAATGCTCGTTATAAATTATTTATTATTTATTTATTTTTAGCCCGTACCATCCCAGTGCAGGGCAAAGGCCTTTGATCTTTCCTCTCCTTTCTGTCCAGCGGCAATTGTCTCCAATCCCTGTTGAACGCATCCAATTCATCTTGCCATCTCATTCTTGGCCTGCCGCGGCCAATAAATAAAATAATATAATAACTAATACTAGTAGAATCATGGACCTTTTCTCGTATTACAAGATTTAAGCCATATCACACCACTTCGACACAGGGCGGGATGTTTAACACATCTTTAAATAAATAGCATAAATGTTTCAGTTTCAATAATTTATTTGCGAATGCGTTAATACTATAATACAGCTTTTAAGCATTCAAATATTAAGAGAGCCGAATATATATATATATATTTATAATTCTCATTTCCAAGAGGCTTTATAAAACTATTCGGCACTAATGGCAGAGAAGATACCTAACGAAACGTAATATTTTTAAATACTTCGTCTTTGTTTTACTAATATATGTCATTCAGTTGTTGTTCTCTATTATCTAAGTTCTAAGAACAGGCATTCTTATTGCATTAGTAATATTTCTAGTAATGACCGGTAAGCTGGATGTGTTCGTGCTAAAGCCACAACAGCATAACGGTTTTAAATGACCTTCGCTAAGTTGGCCTAGTTAGGAGTAATGTTCATTAAACCGTGTTCAAAGAGATACATTAGACGCGTTTTACATATAAATCATAACTTTCTATGCATATTAATCTTTAGTGTATTTAAGGTCGACTTCAGAAACAACAAGATATTACTGAAGATTTATTGTTTCTTAGGGCAACTTACCGTTTGTGACTGCCGAAGCTAACGGCATCATAAATTCTTATAGGTCGTTTGTAAAACTATTTAAAATAAGTCCGAAGTAATGAAATTCATCGTTGCGTACAGATGTACGCAGGACGAAAATTGCGAATCCTAACTAATATTATAAATGCGAATGTGAGTTTGTTAGTTTGTTACGCTTTCACGCTTTAAGACTGCGCCGAGAGTAAGACGCGGTTGGACTGAATGACAGAGCTCGATATTCAAATCGGCGCGCGGCCGCCATAGTAAAATTGTATGGTGGATTTGAAGTGCTTTTTTTTGATAAATATGTATCTTTATTGTCAACCAATAACTTAAATATTTGGGACGGACAAATTGTAATATAACTATTTATGTTTCGTTTAAGCTGTAAAATAGGATATATTTCTACTGTTATAATCTAAAAATCACGTAACACGAGCTTACGTTTTTGCGTTTTCTATCTCCTTTTCTGTAGCCCTCGTAACGTGTATGCGAAATGGCATGATGATCAGTCGAATAGTTAAGACTGCGCCTGCGCGAAATGTGCCAAAACAGGCGCTCACAGTTAAGTGAATAAACTCAACACTTTTTGCTTAATACATAAAATATACATTTACCATAACAATTAATGTGTTTACAATTACTCCGTGTAAAAAATTTAAAATAATTAATATTTTCGCCTCCAGAATTACGTAAATTTGCACGAGAAATGCAAAAACATAAGCTCGTGTTACGTGATTTTTAGATTATAATAGTAGAAATCTATCCTATTTTACAGCTTAAACGAAACATATATACCTAGTTATATTAGAATTTGTCCGTCCCAAATATTTAAGTTATTGGTTGACAATAAAGATATATATTTATCAAAAAAGCACTTCAAATCCTCCATACAATTTTACTATGGCGGCCGCGCGCCGATTTGAATATGCGCCGCACGAGCTCTGTCATTATCTGTCTTACGCTCGGCGCAGTCTTAACCGAAATAAAGATAGGCATACTTGTCTTAATTAAATAAAGTTTAAGGTTTAGTATTAGCGCTGTGTAAATCGATATACTAGCTCTATATTCGATCTAAAATACGTCTGCGAATAATGAGATCGGTAAGATTTATTGATGTACAGCAAAGCTATCAAATCATCGTATCACTCAGCAGGCATGTCGACTGCCGAGGACATATACGGGCGAGCGCCACGTCTATTTATTCGACAAGTTGGCTCTGGCGCATGTCCAACTACATATCTAGCGCTAAGCTTTTAAGGGACCGACACGCGCATGCGCAATAAAACCGATCCTGTTAATAGTTTAGGTAACTTTATTAGACGTACAAGCAGTAATGTGGCTGTTAGGTCGACGGTCTTAATTTGAAACTGTTGCCTTTATTATAAACTAGGTTTCGCCCACGGCTGCGCTCGTGAAAGTGTAGGTTAGGTTAGTAACAGGACGTTTTGCTGGATAAACGGTACCTTATGCCCTTTTCTGTACCGTTTGTGTTTCTGAAATTTCATGATGGGTCGATTAGTTAAGGCTTGAAAGCGTAACAAACTCACTTCCGCATTTACAATTTTAGTTAGGACTAGATGTTCCCGCGGTTTCACCCGCGTTTATCGTTACTGTGCCGTCCCCATGGGTCATAGCGTGATGTTATATAGCCTATAGCCTTCCTCGATAAATAGGCTATCCAACACTAAAATATTTTTTGAAATCAAACCAGTAGTTCCTGAGATTAGCGCGTTTAAACAAACTTCAGCTTTATAAGATTAGTAATAGATTCATTAATATTATCAGGATGATATGGATACATATCTTCAGATTGGAGTAACACTATAGCTCACACTCGTCTCACACACTTTCGAGGTACATTTACCTACAAAAACCTGAAAAAAACTAAAACCAAGTCCGATTCCATTTTTGAAGTGAAAACTTCCTTAGGCGCGTTGAGCACTTCTTGGGTGAACAAAAATCATGGAACTCGCGTCATCGTCACCGAACGTTTTCCATTTTTGAATTATTTTTGGTTTATAAAGAAGTGTTTATGATCAAGGATTAAAGTTTTCACTTCTATCGGCACGGCAGTCCCCAAAGACTGCCTTTTTTAGTAATTGTTGTCAGTGATACCTAGACCTCGGCTACGCAAATTCTCCGGTACAATATTATTACAATGAAGGGGACTAGCTATGTAGTAGGTAGTCATTAGCAGCAAATGCAGCAATTGTTTGCGCCGGTATCAAATTGAATACACGAGGAAAACTTCAGGAGCCCGCATTCCACAAGTTATATCAAACATGAGGTTTTAGTATAAATATTTCAAGTTCTATAATATTTTGCTATTGTAATAGTGTTGCCCTATGGACAGAGCTTAGTAGGTTTTCCTAAAGATTTTAGTTGTTGTTTTATCATATATTAGCTATCCCTCGGGAATAGGATTTTTTCTGGATGAAAGGTGTCTCATGTCCGTTACCCCTGAAAACATGTATCGAAATTTCATGATAATCGGTCGAGTAGCTACGGCGTGGAAGCGAAACAAACAAACAAACTCACATTCGCATTTAAATATTAGTAACGGTGGAAAATGATCTGTTGAGTCAGGACGAATGGACATAGGGTACCTTTCATCCAGAAAAAAGTACTGTTCCCGGGGCAGAAATTTATTCACTAAATCTACATTAAAGCGAGCGAAGCCGCGGGCAAAATCCAGTCCTCCATATAACTAAAAATATAAAATTTTAATTAATTTGGTTATAATGTTATAATAATATTTACATACATCCAAATAAACACAACATATTCGGACAAACCGCTCGATATTACCGTTTTGCCTATTCGACATTATCTAAACATGGGCAGTGCCGTACGCAAAACTTGTGGCTACACATTTAGCGTGCCATGACTCATGTTAACGGACTTGTCGTCGAGTTTGAACACTTTTTACACAACGACCAATAAACTAGACATATGTGCCCATCTCTGAATCATTAGGCGTTGAGTGTTTGAATTGTATCCGTTGGTATTGTGCTAATTTTGAATTAGCCTCCATGCTTCATTGGATGTAAGACGGTTATATTCTGTTGATTTTTGCGATTTTTTTTAAACAAGGGCAATTCAGTTTCGGTAGTTTAGGGAGGTATGATTGTTTGTACGAAATGTTCTTGTTAATGATTTATGCTATGAAAGGGTTTCGTTAGCGATATTGTAAAACGCTTAAATCTTTTTATTGCATTGATTGACATTAACAAAATCGGTTCACCTAGAAAAATTTCGCAGGTAACACACATAAAAAAAAATACACTCGTATTGAGAACCTCCTCCTTTTTTGAAGTCGGTAAAAAGCCATAGGCGTTTTAAAATATCACAAACTAACTCATAGCATCCGTTTTATAGTACTGGATTTTGGAGCTGGCACTGATTTCTTAAAGATATAAATTTAGCATAAATTTAATACACTAACTAAACATATTTAAAAACTCAATTGGTCAGAAATAATTAATCCCAACATTGTTGCTCATTTATTTCTTTCGTTTGCCGTGTTAATTGTTTATGGTTTTTATAATGAACATAAATTTATGTATTTATGTACCGAATTTAGCATTTTTATCATCTTTCTTTTAAATATGTTTGATGTCAATGCCTTTTAAATTAGTCATCAAATGGAAGTAGGTAGGGTCTTGTCAATTAGCACCTTCAGCCACGGTTCACCGGACGTTTAAACAAAGGAGTTCCGACGTTCAATTCGCAAATTGCAGCATTAGCTAATTCATTTTATACGAAGTGTTGACGGGTTTGTGTAAATTGTTTATTAATAGCTATAAACACGAGAGGCAATGGACTGAGTTGCAGGAGTATATGTCGAATACAAGTTTATACACCTTATAGTGATAGCATAGCATCTCGACTTTACTTTTTGAAAGGTTGAGCAAAGGCCGATTAAACCTTCATACTATTTATCAGCTATGTTTTGGTCGTATCCGTCTACTGTGTAGTACCATATGCCATGCTGCTTCTGACAATGTCAAGCAATACTCATATGTTATACGAAACGAATTAAACCTAACTTCACTATCAGCAGTTCTGCCAATGACCATCTGATGGATAGATTGCTCCCTGTAAAGTACGAACTGCCGGAAGCTTTGTATAAGGTTTTGAAAATATTATAATATAGAGCTAACTATACTATGCGTTTTGACGATTTTTATTTACTGGTTAAATTTAAAATAGTGTGGTGCAAAATAAAGTAATTAAACTTATAAGGATATTCTTAGTATAAAACTTTTCGGAGCTATTAGCTGCCCACACAAATATTTTGTAAGCCCACATATATTAAGGGTTATTTTTTTTTTCACGACAAATATATTTAATTTGGTAAATCCATGTTAATACGCCAAGTATTGTTGTCTCGTGAAATTCAAAGTTTATTGCTGTTGGCCACTCCACAGTTTTGGCGGTCAATACACTTGAACAATGCTGTGTACGAGTACAGTCGATAGTAAAAATAAATAAGAATAGCACAAAATAATAACATTTTACTTGTTTATTACTTTTAAACCTTTTTACAGACAGCAGATTTTTTTGGTTAAAACTTGTTGCTTTCTATTTAGTTAAAAATCTGAAGAATCTATCTAGTGTCTTGAGTTTATTTTGATGTACCTATAATTCATAGTGCAACGTTTGTAGTAACACCAGTAGCGCAGATTAAAAGAAGTGGCGCAGATTCACATTACCTCTTCAGTTTTCTTTAACCCTACCAGTCTCTGATTTTTTCCATTCGTTCGATTGTTACCTCTCGTATTGTAAGCGATCATAGCTTACGATAACGCTTCATGTATTTGTTTGATTATTTTTATGACTTCTCCAATCCAGAAATGTTAGCTACATATAGACTCTTGTAAGCATTAACGCACTTCTGTGTGAGTGTACTATAGTGCAGTGCTCGGTCAACGCTCGGCGCGGACGTCAAAACAATGCTGATTTTACAACGGCACACGTGCTGCTCGCCTCTCTGTTAATTGTACCAGATTGGGGTGGCCAGAGTTCTTTACACTTGCCAATTAGCTCTTATACGTGGTTACGTAGACACGCTTGTGTCTCTAAAGGAGAAGATGGAGATGTAGTTACTACACACGCGTTAATGCGTGCATGAAATGTCTCTTTGTATTTTTTGTTAGAAACCATGCTTTTTTTAAATGAAGGGTATGGAATATAGAATCTCAAACGTCACAGAACTAGACTTTAGTTAGGTAGGTATTACCCTTGTAATAGGACATAGACTATATACATCAAGTGGATACAATTCCAGATATCGAGTACCTTTTAAAGACATTCTATTTACTTTACTCAGTACTAGCTTTTGCCCGGGGTTTCGCTCGCGTCAATTTAGAATTTGACAATCAATTCGGGTTGTGCTCTGCTTGTAATAATAGATATAATTCAATCATGATTCGAAAGACACGTGGCGCCATCTATTATCATAATAACGTTATTGTTGTTTTCCTCGGGACCAGTAATTTTTTTCGAGATGAACGGTAGCCTATGTCCGTTTCTGTACACCTGTCAAGGTATATGCAAAATTTCAGGATGATCGGTTCAGTGGTTTAGGCGTGAAAAGGTAACAAACAAACTCATTTTCGCTTTTATAACATTAGTTAGGATTCGCTATACGCTACGCTTCTATAACAGTTTGCCACAGTCGGGAATCCAAACTGTGACCTCACAATAAACATTATTAAGTCTCGGGATCAATAAGAATCTTTCAGTGCTCTAAAAAGCTAACTGGTGTTATTTTATTTTAATTATATTTATGTTAACACGCGACATTTGCCAACGTTATCATTTTTACTGTTCAATTCTATTGGTGCCGCGTTTTTATCTTTCAATTAAGACAGAATTAATAACAATACACTGTGGCATCAATACCAGAACAACACTTGCCATTTTAAGCTTACATATCTTCCAATTAATTAATGATTATGTGCCAAAAAAGATAAAAAGTATTTGTAATGCATTAAAATTCGCTTACGTACACAAAATTGTTGGTGCGCGGTTTACGTAATTGTTTTTATATAGAATTAATGTATTCAGGTCAATGAGTAATGGCTTACCTAGTTTGGTGATATACGTTACAAGAAAAGGTGACTTATCTGTTTGTAATTAAATATAATTTGGTCGTAAGCAAATACTGACACGTTCTTACTATGTAGATGAGTATTGCCTTGGTTGTGCATTGGCAGGGAATGTGACTGCAATGTATACGGCCTCGGGTTCTATTATTGGGTTTTTATGTAAATAGCCAGTTGCACTCACTGATCAGTAAACGATTAGAGAGGTTAAGCAACATTGGGTGCGGTCAGTCTATAGATGGGTGACCGCTTAGTGGTATTTCATTTGAGCGTCTCCGTGCTTTGGAGGGCACGTAAAAAGTCTGTCCCGGTTGTTGCCAAATTGACAGTAGTTGTTAAGCCATGTCAGAGGCCTACGGGCGGCTTGAACAACTCTTGACAACAGGTTGGCCACTAACCACACGAAAAGAAGAAGAAAGAATGTCAATACATTTTCAATAGCTGCCTGAAGTAGCGGTGTTACACATCCCTTACCTCGGCAAACACGTAAAGCCTTTGATCCTGCGCTTGATTTATCTTCGGTCGTGACGTATTGCCGTCTCATCCATATATAAAACTAAGGGAATAGAGATTTCACTTATTTGCCTGCGCCGCGCCGGCTAGTTTTTCGTTGAAAATGATCTGAAACTCTGGTTATACATCTTCATTCGTGTAAATATGGCCACACTTTACTTATAACAACGGTGTAGGTAAATATCGTGGGGAAACCTGCGTGTCTGAAAGTTCTTCATAATGTTTTCGACGATGTGTGAAGTCTGGGCCAGCTTAGTGGACTATAGCCTAACCCTTCCAACATTGAGAAGAGGCCCGTGCCCAGCAGTGGTACTGTTTAATACAGAGCTAATATTATATCATTATATTACCTATATTATTTGTGAACCGACGGGCGTGTATGAGGAATGTTATGAAAGTGAATGAAGCCAGAGAAGTGTGTCAGGATCGTAGCAAATGGACATCCGTAGTCTCTGCCTACCTCGCTGGGAAACAGGCGTGAATCTATGTATGTATGTATGTATTATTTGTCATTCGAGTCGTCTACTTTATATTTTAAACAAAAAATAATGCGTAAACGTTCCAAGACATAGAATGAAAACGCCCAAAATCTTGTCACTAAGGAAATAAAGAATGACTCATTGCAAACTTAAGTTGACGTATTTCGTGGAAGCAGTTTGCGAACTCAAATATGCATGACCGTTTCGAGAGAAAATCATAATACGGACTCTTCCATCGAGTGTACTGTTTTTACACTTTGAGTGGGATAGGCGACACATTCTGTGCAAATAATTGTGGTGCAGAATGTGAGCCAGCACTTAAAGGACATGCGAGAACAAATTGAACTATGGATAAATTGCCAATAATGAGATGGAATTTAATATTTGTGATATATCGACCTTTAATATCTTTATGGTTACAAATCTGTAACAAGGCTGCGTCTCCATATTAGAGATATGAATGGTGTTCAACAGATCAGAGGGGTCTGAAATGTCTTAACCGAAAACAATGGTATTTATAATAATTTCCTGTCTGTTATTTCCAAAATAACACCAAAACCTCTCCATCAATTTTAATGCGATTTTAACAGTACGGTTGCATAAAATTAAACTCAAAATATAAGACCCGTTTCATCTGATCACGTTAAGTAAAACTAGAGAAATTTCTCGTAAATAACGTCGTGGACGAAGATATTTCAATATATTCCTAGTTTAAGTAAAACCTAGTTTATGACCTGATTTTTATTTTTTGTAATCATTCTGTGTGAAAGAGAAATAAATAAATTATTATTATTATTATAACTTACATTTACGCGAACGAAGCGGCGGGCAAAATCTAGTTTTAGATAATAATAATAAACTGCTATTTTTTTTTTTTTTTACATACACACAACACCATCTAGCCCAAACTAAACAGAGCTTGTGTTATGGGTACTAGACAATGGATAAACATACATATATACTCTCCTTTTGTAAATGCATACATATTAAACATAGAAACACCCCGACCAAGACAAACATCCATGTTCATGCACACAAATGTTTGACTTGTGCGGGAATCGCCATCGAGGCCGTCAAATTATCTGCTTATTATTCCTCTACGTATATAATTAATTAATCTCATCCTAAATCACAGCTCCAATTTCTTGACACACAACTTCCTTCCAATGAGTCACAAGATCTATTTCATATTCAAACATTACCATAATTAAGTGAGTGAACTTGTAAATATTTATCGAGTTAGCTCATTCTGGGGAAAGGCTTTGGGCCGCCACATACCTGCGATGACTCAAGACCTAAGATGGATGCTTGACCCGAATGATACGTGGATAATTTGAGGTGAATCACTTTGCGAAAGGGTTTGACCCTACTCACTTATTACACACATGCATACGTTACTTTATACTTAGAGCAGCGATAGCTCAGTGGGGAGACCAACAGACTGCAATGCAGAGGGTCTCGGGTTCAAACCCACGTCGCGCACCTCTGACTTTCGGAAGTTATATGACTTTTCCAAATTATGTGCGTACTGATTGACAATTATCGCCTGCTCCGTGCCTCGGAGAGCACGTTAAGCCGTTGGTCCCGGCTGCCATGAACATCTATCAGTCGTTATTGGGAGAGTGTCGACACAAAAGATCCCACTGGGTCGAAGTGTCGCCGGTTTGCACTGACTGGCCCCCCATAAGATAAGATAAGATAAGATACTTTATACTTGTATCTCAGCAATGGAAGAGGTAGAGTTATTTTTGTATAGTCAAATACTATCCTGATTGTAACTAGTCCAGTGAGGCTTTTAAGTAAGTAAGTATTTATTTTCAAAACATAAGTAAGTTCACATTATTACACGAATATTTTACAGTACACAGAAAAATAGAAAAGTAGGTATATGTAATGAAAATGAGGTTACCACTCAGGATTATTGTTGGTTTGGGGCTTATGCCTCGACCCCCTCGAACCAACCCTGATATTATTTGGTAACCCCAAGTGACGCTCGGACGTACCTACATCAGCTACACATATACATACACAGAAATATACCTAAGATATATCTACATATAAATTAAACGATGAGTATATATACATATATAAATAAATATATAAATTAGAATAAATATAACATTTATAATAAATAAATTGGCGCATTAGCATAAATATAATATAATATTCAATAACACCCACCAATAATTGCCATTTACCGGTACCAAATGTTTTTTCCTCGCCTTTATTGTTTCGCGCTTGCACATATTGGGTTCATACTCGTCTAGCAACGCGAGTTTCAAGTATGGATGGTCCCTATCCGGACCCTGTCTCTACTGTGATATTGATATATTTGTCAAGACCGTGATGAATGTGCGAGCACAGTGATAGGAGACCTCTGTCCTATGTCTGCCTTACTTGGACTGCCCTCTTTATTCATAAAGTCCATTATCTTCTCACACCATCTAACTAATTGCGAGGGCTTACGGATTATATATTTTTTTAAATTATTCGACTGTGCGAAAGAGTCGCTCTGTTATTTGGTCTTGTCTTAGATAACGATGATTGGTAATACGGAGTTTTAGTTTATGCATGGTGGTCTATATGGAAATTACCTCAAGGCATGTTTACGTCACAGGTATCTCTTGTTTAATTTTTAGATTAGGTATATCATCGCGCTTCTATGAACAATCGAAATGTATCCGAAAAGGCACGTTTGGCTGTTCATAGAGGACTATTAGTGCCCACACTTATGTATGGAAGTGAAAGTTGGGTATGGCAAAAGAAGCATGAGAGCAGAATAAATGCTGTAGAAATGAGAGCGCTGAGAAACATATGTGGTGTGACTCTGAAAGATAGAATAAGGAATAGTGTGATTAGAGAGAGATGCGGCAAGAAAGCAGATATAGTGACAAGAATAGAAAAGGGTGTGTTATGTTAAGTTTGGACATGTAGAAAGAATGGACGACGAAAGACTGGCTAAGAGAGTTTATAAGGCTAGTGTGAATGGAACAGTCGTAAGAGGAAAACCTAGGCGAACGTTTCGCGATCAAATCGGAGGCGTTCTGGACAAAGGCCAGGTTAAAAGCTCCTTAAACCGACGACGGGCGTGTATGAGGAACGTGATGAAAGTGAATGAAGCCAGAGAAGTGTGTCAGGATCGTAGCAAATGGAAATCCGTAGTCTCTGCCTACCCCTCTGGAAAACAGGCGTGAATCTATGTATGTATCTATGTATATCATTGTGATTGGCTCTTTGTGTAGAAAGCCTCTAGTTCATTGGTCACCTTCAAGCGTAATACTTTCTTTGCATATGATGTTCTGGGATTTCCACCGTAACATACGCCTTTCACAATTTTGGTGACTAACTGATTGGCGATTTATATAATAGTTTTCTTTTACGTTAACAGCTTCTGGTTTTCAATGTTAGTCATGATATGTTCTGGTCGTTATAATGGTGGTCGTAAGAGAACATGACGCACAAATCTGACGATGTTTTTATTCAGAATATGGAGTGTTCGGCGAAATTAACTGTTGTGACGTTTGTAGTGGTTATATGTATTGTAAATAGTTTGTTAATGATTAAGATGAATGATGACTAAGTTTGTAATAGTGACCTTATATTTTATTTTTATATACTTACATGATGTATAAAATAAAACATAATGTAATATTATATGTACTAGCGGTCGCCTAGTGCTCGAAATTCGACCAAAGTTTGCCTGTAAGATATTGCTGATATATGTCATTATATATTGATATATGTAACCACAGTTACGCGCTTCGACTGCGTGCATCAAATGCATGGTTGTGTGCGTGTAGTGTTTTTTCATGAATTTAATGTATTTCTAATGCATATTTTATATAAATATTACAATTCGCTCCTCCTTCTGCATATCAACTTTAACTGTGCCTAATTTCATATTCCTTTGTCGTAAAAATGGGTACAAAGTTCTTGCTTCACGTATTAATATATAGATAATATATATGGAAGCAAAGAAGCTAAACGTTTGGTCAGATAGCGGTCACCGTATCCTCATGAGTATTTGCACAACATAGAGATTAACTTTGTTTTCATCTACATAATAAGTAGTTGTATTTTGAATATCGTTTAATTAAGTGTTACGTTTTACGATAAAGCTTGGATTAATAGTAGTCACGGTAAAATGTTACGCCTGCCGGCCGGGATACGATCCAAATTATATTTGCGAAGAAACTATCCAAAACGTGTAGATTTACATTATATAAATCGATGTAAGGGTAGCATAAAAGCTAGTTCTTCAATTAGAAAGTATGTATTGCATTAGTTTTAGTATCTTAAAATAAACCTGAATGGAACAGTCGCAAGAGGAAAACCTAGGCGAACGTTTCTCGATCAGATCGGAGGCGTTCTGGACAAAGGCCAGGTTAAGAGCACCTTGAACCGACGGGCGTGTATGAGGAATGTGATGAAAGTGAATGAAGCCAGAGAAGTGTGTCAGGATCGTAGCAAATGGAAATCCGTAGTCTCTGCCTACCCCTCTGGAAAACAGGCGTGAATCTATGTATGTATGTATGTATATCATTGTGATTGGCTCTTTGTGTAGTAAGCCTCTAGTTCATTGGTCACCTTCAAGCATAATACTTTCTTTGCATATGATGTTCTGGGATTTCCACCGTAACATACGCCTTTCACAATTTTGGTGACTAACTGATTGGCGATTTATATAATAGTTTTCTTTTACGTTAACAGCTTCTGGTTTTCTTTGTAGGTAAGTACATATTTAATAAACATTAATTAAAAGTGACAGCTCTGCCACCAGCACATAAATAATAAATTTTGGTCACCCGCTTACACTACCGTTTACTGGATATTCAGTGCAATAAAATATTCTACATAGATTTCTAAATAAGCAGTTTTCCTTATTTAATTGTACACAACTTGATAAGAGACTTGCGCAAACCGTATCTTCCATTAGTGGAATTGAATTCAATGTGTAACACATTAGCATGCCATCTGTATGTGGCTCGGATATATTTCCTTTAATTGATTGTAATGAGAGCTGGTGCGTGAATATTGATCATTATTAACACCGTTAACAACGTTTATTGCTAAATAAATGTCTTGCAGCGGCAATATATCAAAGATTTGTAAGAGAGTCGTTTAATGGCGGTTTTTAAAGTAGCTCCTGCATTACGTCATCTTTTAAAATATTTAAAGAGGAGCTTTAAGAAATATCCATACTTGTAATAGCTGTAAATTACCCTAACTTTCGTTAGAAGATCGATGTAAAAACGTCCTATTTTTACTAAAGGACAATTGTTCCGAAATGTTGTCGATAGAAATTCTACATGAGTGCCGTTACCGCAGGCAGGGTTTACGATATCACATCTCTAGGTCAGGTGTGATCCGTCCGAGACATGTCTCCCGATTACCCAATAAAACAAGGTTTAAGTTAAATAGACGTCAACGTGGCCACAGGTGAACACGAACAATAAATTCTGATCAGTAGAGATCCTCGACTTGTAAGTAGCAAGTTGCAGGCTAAAAGAGAACATGCGAGATTTCACTCCATCTACTATAAAAGAATATATCGGGCTTCAAATGTTCTGAACCCTTATGCACGCTGCCATATTTGTTGCATGACATTCAATGTATTAACACATACGTGATAACAAGAAGATCAATCTTAAACCAACACGCCATCTCTGCAATCGATACTTGTAATCACTTAATTGATTTATTCATTAGCGGTTCAGTATCTTGATTGTCACGTAGGTTTTGCAAAGTGTCGCATAACAAGACAATGCGAACAGTAAATAGACACAAAGGATGACTGTAGGAAGTATGCGATGGGTTTGTAAACGATTTGCCAGTCAAAGGACTTGGCACTGGGCCAGCCTGCAAAAAGAACTTAACGATTTTTCGTATCGTACCATTTCGGTCTTGCAGTGTAGACGCGCCCCATGAAAGAGCAAAGTGTTCAGATTGCTGTGATATTGGTCGAGGTTAGGGATAGTTTTGGGAATCGAATTTAAGGATTGTCAATCTATCATTACAAATTCTGCTATTTGAACCACGATCGTTAATACAAAATAAAATAAGGATATTAATAAATTAATCACTGCAACTTAGCTACGTACTTGTGTTTCCTATGGATTCCCGTATGAATGAATGTGTTCTCCATACATTATTTGCACTAATATTTATCAATCATATGTCCAATGACTTATCCAAGGAAACAGATGCCAATGAGGATAATTACTGTTTCATGGGTCTGACGTATCTATCAGAAGACGGGTCAGGGTGTTTCTGTTCAATAATGCTTCAGGTACAAAATATATCAGACCATAGTAATAGTGCAATCTGTAACCAAAAACCGACCACACATTTAGGAAACCATAACATCTACATCGTATTATACAAGTTTATTCTTAGTAAAGTGAAAACCTCTCAGGGGGTGATTATACTTGTTATTATGAACAACTTTTGTTCTGAGACATTGCTGAAATCGCGAAAAAAAATCAGCTGTTCCATACATTTTGCCGAGGTTAAAGTCCAATTTTGTAAGGAACAGTTGATTTTTTTTCGCGATTTCGGAAATGTACCATAACAAAATTGAATAATAAGTACAATCACCCTCTAAGAGGTTTTCACTTTACTAAGAATAACCTTGTATATTTACTGTAAGCAATAGAACTCCATAGAAAAACAGTCTTCCAATCTAATTCTAGTTAGGTATCGTTGATAAGAATGTATTCTGAGCGAACAACATGCATCCATGAAGTGTTTTCAGAATTGAATTAATATCACTAGGTATAACGTGCGGCGCGTCAGACCGTGAAATAGACGCGAGATGCTGAAATAATCCTACCGTATATGTATTAACTATATTACCGTTTATGTAACTATTTAGGTTCTATTTCTTTGGCTTATTATTAATCCTATGCAGTAGTGAGATCACCACTATCTTTATTTGTAAAAAGCGAAAGGTCCCTTTTCGACCCACGAGTCAAACATTTTACACGGTTTCAAATTTGGACAAGGAGTTTGTTGTAGACTAAAAACTACAAAAGGATATTTATTTATGTATAGTCTGCTATCAAGTGTAACAATAATACAATCGCATAATACAAAGCCCATTCTACAAAATCATTATATACAATATATAAGGGCTTTGTAAAATATAAAAGGTTAGTATTTAACTGCACAGCAAAAATACTAATTGCACAGCAAAATATGCTTACCAAAAATACTAATTGCACACCAAAATATATTTAAAGAGATCAAACTAAGTCGACGGAGCCCTATTTTTGGGTGGGTTTAAGAAGGAACCAAACATAAATTAACCCTTCCGAGACGGAATGCATTTGAGGTGTGTAGGTGCTCGTTACGATATATTTTAGTAAGCATATTTTGCTGCGCAATTTGTATTTTTGGTGGTCATTATATTTAATCCCAATATAAAATACAGATAGATGTACTAACGAGTTAGCATCGTAAATACCTATTGCACAGTAAATAAGCTAGTTATCAGTTCTTTCTTCAAACGAAATAATTGTCTAATCAGCCTTTCGACTGCGAACACGTTTGACGTAACATTTGCAACCTAGATCCAAAGTGGTGGAAAATCAAATAATGACTTCACATGCATATAAGAACTATTCGCTGGAGATATCCTGGTATAAACATATGATCTTTTAGTACTAGTATTGGTCATGCTCTAAGTTAGTTCGGCTAAAATCATTGGCCTCTGCCAAAAACATATTAAGTCGAAGGTAACGTGACGTCATACTATCCAGACGGCAGCAAGATGGTTAGAGAAGACCATTGCCTATAGATGCTTTTAACACCAGTGGTGATACTCACGCATTGCCAATCCTTAAAGAAGAGAGTATTTGTGCAATGTTCGCCCTGGTCTCTTGACGGACCTTGTAAAATACCACGAAAGCACAAATACGAGATGTGTTGGCTACGAACATACCTACAGGTAGGAGGCATTTTGCCAGGCGAGCAGTACTAGTTTGAGCGATATTATAGATAATCGGAATTCCCGCTGTGCCTACGTCTATTAAATCAAACCCTTCGAAAACGGTTCGCAATAATAAAAAGTAAAGGATAAACAGACACGCAGCACGCGCCAACCAATTATGAAGTGAACACATTTTAATATTAAACGGTACGGTGCATAAATAAACTTAGTATAAATAAACTTTAATTGTAAGGGTGATGTTTCTTGACTCTTGACAGACCGGTTCGGCGTTAGACCGGAAAATTGGCGCGCGACGGCGCCGTCACTACCATCATCTAATTGAATAATATCTTAGCATTTTTTTTTGCTTTGTTATAGACTTGAAGAACATCACATTATACTAGGAATTATGTTTATTTATAGGGCGCCTGTACGCATTCTTGTATATTGAAATATTGATAGACTAGATGTGTCTGCGGTTTCTCCCGCGTTTATAGTTACTGCGCCGCTCCCGTGGGTCGTAGCGTCTATAGCCTTCCTGGATAAATAGGCTATCCAACACTAAAATAATTTTTCAATTCGAACCAGTAGTTCCTGAGATTAGTGCGTTCAAACAAACAAACTCTTCAGCTTTATAATATTAGTATAGATATATGTATGAGACTATGCGAGGCGCGATAGCTACGAATGATTCGAGAGCTGTTCAGTATTGTATTCGACGAATGTGTCAACATTTCTTTGATATTGAGTATCATTCGAATCGTAATCGAATATTAGTAACACGATATGATGACATGATCATAATAACGCTTGAATTTGCTAATACGTAATCAAATAATCAATCAGCGGTTAATGTATTCAAATAGTTATTAGTATTTCGAAACATTTGATTTGATTCAACATTCGAATTATTTCTCGATTGCAAATCATTAGTGTGACTATACAGAGTATGGAGTCTATTAATTTGCGAGGTGACCACTGCATATCTATACGGACCCACCCATATGTCCGTAATTATGACAGACTACATGTTCCCGCGGTTTCACCCGCGTTTATCGTTACTGCACCGCCCCCGTGGGTGGTAGCGTGATGTTATATAGCCTATAGCCTTCCTCGATAAATGGGCTATCCAACACTAAAATAATTTTTCAAATCGAACCTGTAGTTCCTGAGATTAGCGCGTTCAAACAAACACTTGAGCTTTATAATATTAGTATAGATGAAACAGATTCAGTCATTCACCTTGATACTTATTTGTTGAATTTTGCATAATTAAAGTCTTAAACTTCCAATCTACTAATTATAAATCATAATGCCTAACAAGCTACCGATTCATTCGTTCCTGCCAATGTCAGGACGTCCTCTTAAAGAAACCATTCAATACAAATCCAGTTTAATATTAAAATGTCTCCGAATTTATTTGTTAACAAACCGGGCAGGTGGTTTTCCTCCCTCTCTCGTCCTCCCGCCCCCCTCTCGGGGTAGGGGCAGGTGCATTGCCCCTCGACCCTCCCGTCTGAGATTATAGTAGGCTAATGTGAAAGTCGATGTTCGAGAGGTAAAAAAAATATATACGTTTTGGTATCGTCCTCTCAACGGGTAATGTGGGTTTCGTTTGGTTCTCGAGAGGATTTAATGGAGAAAATGATGTGGATTTACTGTTTATATGTAGGTTTTATTGTGTTTGTTAGTTGTATAATTAATAAGTTAACTGTTTGTTTTAAGTATATTGACTTATTGGTTTAAGTGCTAGCGTGCTTATTTCGTCCTAGGACAAAAATTTGTGCATTTCTTAAATAGTAGTTTTGAGTTATTACATAAAAATGGAAAATATCAGTTTCTTTAGCCATAGCTAACAATACTTTTATATATTTATTGCACATTTTCAAAATCACCTAAGCAAATTAAGTGATTTTGCAATTGATTTTGAGTTTTCGTTGTTATTTAAATTGACATTCGAAAGTGAGATCATACATTTTTCGAATCATTACATTTTTGCCGTTACCATGTGCATCGCTGATGTACACATGTGCAATTGTTATTTCAATACGACTGTTGTGCATGAGGTCTTTAATCAGATTCCCTCGCCGGCGTCGTTCAAAGTGTTATTGAATTTTCCTGTCAATAAATTATGAATAGCAGCTCGTAAAGCTTTGAACTGTGCCCTGTAGATGGCAACCCTCGTCTCCTATCACGTCGGTCCAAAACCATACACAACTCCATAAAGAGTTATGCTTTAGGCGATGCTTTAGGCCAATGCTTTAGGCGTGAGACCTAACTATGTATGTTTTCCGTGATCCTCACTATAAAAAGGGCTCGCTACTTACTAGGCTAATACAATCCTTAATTAACTTGTTATTAATATAATTAGCTAATGGATATAGCTCGTAAGCCGCTCCTACTGAGTGTACGAGGCAAGTAATTACCAAAGTGAACGCACCGATAACTTGAACCTAAGTACTTAATACTCGGTAATGTATGGCTGCAATTTGTACATGTTAACGTTACATTAGTTAAATAGTTTTTGTTCAGCACTTTAATGTTCAGTTTAATGGGCAGAAAAAATTAAGCGGAGGCCTTATATAACTTTGCACACGTTTTGCTCAAATATAATTAATGGTTTTACGGTTGTAAATCTACGAAGTGATGAGCAGAGGTATATGCAAGATACACTTAGCCAACAAATGTTTGAGTACCTCATAATAAGTAGTCAGGGTTTAGCTCTTTAATGTGTAGTACTAATGATTTCTTAAGAAAAATCCCCAGTGGTACTGCATGATTCTGAATATATGTACTGGACTTGACTAATGCGCAGGTAAGCAAGCTAACACCTACAATATACGACCAATGAGATAATAAAATACAATTATAGTGTACTAGCTATTGCCCGCGGCTTCGCTCGCGTTAATTTAGAATTTGACAATCAATTCGGGTTGTACTCTGCTTGTAGTACTATAATTCAATCATGATTCGAAAGACACGTGGCGCCATCTATTATCGGGACATCTAGTCTCGGGAGCAGTAATTTTTTTCGGGATGAAGGTAGCCTATGTCCGTTTCTGTACAACTGACAAAGTATATGCTAAATTTCAGGATGATCGGTTCTGTAGTTTAGGCGTGAAAAAGTAACAAACAAACAAACTCATTTTCGCTTTTATAATATTAGTTAGGATAGGATTAAGATAGTTAGGATAAAATCACCTAGTTTTATTAAACCTTAAGAATTAGGATATCAAGGGTTTCAACATAGCATGTTGATTCCCAAATCTTAAAGTCCGTAGAGAAGAGTCAATAAAAGCCGTGAACTCTGCTCGATTTTTATTACAGCTGTTTCAATTACGTTATTATCACTACAAAATAAACTAAGGATCCACACATTTTACTAACTATGTTTTACATACCATGTAATAGAGAGCGTCCCTTTGCAGTCCACAGACCACATTGGCTCACCCTCAATAACACTGTCCGACCCTGGAATTAAACCTACGAACTAGAGCTGCTTGCAAATATGCGACGGGACCAACAAGACAATCCACGACACCATAAACTAAATCAGTATAACATTTGTCCTTAAACACCATAGTATAAATTTGAACAAGGTTACCATCGGATCTCGCTATCCAGTGACGTCATCGCGATTATCTCACCGTATGATTACGTCACCTGGTATCTACACCTTCCACATATTGACTAACAAGTGACAACGTATTTTGTAAATAGATACACACCTGTATATACTGTAGGATTAGGCAAGGATGTATTAAAGTAATATTTTCTCTACTATGTTTTTACGTGCCTCGCAAAGCACGTAAAGCCGTTGATCCTGCGTCTGATCTCTCTCCGATTGTGTCGGATTGCATCGTTCTATCGGACCATGAGAGTTAGGGAACAGAGAGTGCACTTGCGTTTGCGCACATACTCGTGCGCCATAATATCTCCTGCGAAGATGGTCGGTATCCTAGCGTAAGACAGATAATGACAGATCTCGTGCGGCGCGTATTCAAATCGGCGCGCGGCCGCCATAGTAAAATTGTATGGAGGATTTATTTATTTATTTATTGGAACAAATAAACAGTTATACAGTGTAAGTTTAGGTTAGTAGCACAGCTATTTGATGTGCTTTCTTGATAAATACATATGTATCTTTATTGTCAACCAATAACTTAAATATTTGGGACGCACAAATTGTAATATAACTATTTATGTTTCGTTTAAGCTGTAAAATAGGATATATTTCTAATGTTATAATCTAAAAATCGCGTACGTTTTTTGTGCAAATTTACCTAATTTTGTAGGCGATAGTATTAATTATTTTAAGTACTTTACATCGAGTAATTGTAAACACATTTGTTGTTATGGTAAATGTATATTTTTTACTTGTATTAAACAAAAAGTGTTGATTTTATTCACTTAACTCTGACCGCCTATTTTGGCACAATTCTCTCGGCGCAGTCTTAAGATTGGCCGCTGTGACTAAAATTCGGTCTGGAGGACATTGTTATATTACATACATACATAGGTTTTATCCCTAAATAATCACTTAAGGGGTAGGCTTTTGCCGCCTACCGGGCACAGTTCCAGATCTCATACTGTTACTGGGAATTTCTTTAAAGAAAATCCAATAGGTATCAGTTTTTCGGACCCGAAATCGAATCCCATTCACTACCACTGCGCTACATTTCTAGTCTCCATACGGCTCAGAATGTCTTAACATAATAGTCTATATAACAGCAATAACATTGCCTCATCCGAGATTTAAACCCGAGACTTCATCATCGTCCTAACCACATATCATCTTACGGGATTAACGAGGTTAATTACGAAGGTTTTCAGAGATGATCCAACCAACCAGCAGCGATCGTTCCATTTGCACGTAGGTTCGGATATCCGTTCATAAGACGTTACATCAGATCCCCAGTTAAACAGACCTTGAATTAGTACCGGACGGCACGTGACCGGTGCACGGAGCATTTATATTTACGAACACCAGCTGTCGGTCACGATAAATGTATGTTGAAGCTTTGGTAATTTTTAATGTGATGCAGGACCGTATGTTAGCTGTGATGTGGTATATTTCAATCAGGATCATTGCCAAACTAAATACATCAAATATTTTCTTCTGAGTAATTGCTATTAAAAGGGCAGAGGGTAAAGATATACTTGTGTTATAATTAGGTTTTAGACTCTTATTTCTGCCTAGTCGCGAAATCCTTTATTAGCTGATGTTTTCTAACTAAGACTATCTATTTATCAAATTTCACGTCATAGGTTAAGTAATTTTCGAGTAGTGTCTAGTATGTATGTATGTAGTATGTATGTATTTATAAAACAACAAAAAAAAGTATAGATATATGTATGTTTATTCACTGTCTAGTACCCATAGTACAAGCTATGCTTAGTTTGGGCTAGATGGTGTTGTGTGTATGTATTATAAAATTTTATAATATGTATATTTAGGTTAAGGTATTTATCTATGGGCCTATGCAGCCCGAAATAAATGATATAAAAAAAATAAAAATGATTTGAATGATGGTATAGGAATATCTAAATAGTATACAACCTGACTAACGCGGTTATCGCAGTCTATGAGAACTAGAAGTATCACTCGCGCTTGTTAATCTGTACTAATATTATAAGGCTGAAGGGTTTGTTTGTTTGAACGCGCTAATCTCAGGAACTATTAGTTCGATTTGAAAAATTATTTTAGTGTTGGATAGCCTATTTATCGAGGAGGGCTATATAACATCACGGTACGATCCACGCGGGCGGCGCAGTAACGATAAACGCGGATAAAGCCGCGGGAACATCTAGTCTTAGAATAACGGGCTTAAACATAAAACTAAAGGAGAGGGATTGAAGAAGTACCTATGTAAGCCTGTGGAACTCTTACTTACTGCCCGAAATGCTATAGCAACGTAAGATTCCTTGTAACAGGGTTATACTTCCCTGGTATAGCTTCTTTATTCGTACTGACAACAAATAATTGATAGGAGTGGGCTCTTGCAATTGAAGACACCGTGCTGCTTTCGAGAATTTCTCAACAGAAAAACTCAATCAAACTTCCCGACTTGGCAATCTAACGGGCCACCTTTTGATTGGATCTGAACTTAAACCTAAGCTTATCCCACGGGATCAACATGCCAGTATATTCCTTCCTTTAAACGAAGATATTAACTCAAAACTCTATCATTAACAAAGTACCAGTGAAGAGTCGACAGATTGACGGCGCCATAAACAAAACGTTTATGTAAATTTAATTCTCGTATCGAATCTAAGTACCCACAGTTACTGTTTAATATAACTCATTCGGAATCGTTAGAGCTGCCGTTTTTGGAAGCCACGTGGGCGATTCCATTGTATACATACTTGAGATACTCTTGATCTAATGCTAGATCACGATTAGATAGTCCATCATTTTGTTTATAGATAAAGTAGATTGTGCAGCGGCACTTTGAATGGAACCTGTAATTTATTGACTTTCAAATGTATGCCCATAAATATGGCGAATTTGGAATTAAGTTATATAAGTTAAGCTCTCTCATAGGCTATTAGTGTTAATGGGAAATGCCAAATTAAGTCTGTTAATCTTGTCGTAAAAGCTGAGAACTGTTAGGTGGCGATTGGTCGGTAGAAACAACGTGACGTATCATTCAGATTTATCAATCATATGTTTATGAACAAACTATGCTATGATCCGATTCAAAATGACAAATCGTAGCTGCAATTGTATCACTAATGACTGCGCCCGCGCCGAGCGAAATGTGCCGAAACAGGCGGTCACAGTTAAGTTGATAAAATCAACACTTTGTGATTGATACAACTTCATTTATTATAACAATGAATGTGTTTACAATTACTCCGTGTTAAAAACTTTAAATAATCAATATTTTCGACTACAAAATTACGGAAATTTGCACGAAAAATGCAAAACCGTAAGCTTGTATTTAGTGATTTTTTAGATTATAACAGTAGAAATCTATTCTATTTTACAGCTTAAACGAAACATAAATAGTTATTTTACAATTTGTCCGTCCCAAATATTTAAGTTATTGGTTGACAATAAAGATACATATTTATCAATAAAGCACTTCAAATCCTCCATACAATTTTACTATGGCGGCCGCGCGCCGATTTGAATACCGAGCTCTGTCATTCAGTGCAACCGCGTCTTACGCTTGGCGCAGTCTTAAACCAAGCCTGAAATGATTTGACGCTATTGTGAAAGTTTATATAATAGTCCACAAACAACCATATCTAATCAGCAATTAACGAAGGAAGCTACGATGCCCACTGTTATAAAAATATACATTTTACAATTAGATTGTTAGTCACCATTGCTGACTTATCAAAATTGTCAACGGGGTTCGTTCACCCCCGCAGGATATAGGCCTCGTATCTTTGTATCCGTTGCGATATAAGTGCGTTATGCTCGGTACCATTTTATTCTATTGTTGTTAAGACAATTGGTGTAATGGCCGTGTTTACAACTTGTTTATGCGGTTATACGTTCGGCTATTGCCATTCATTCTTAAGCGTGTATTTAAGTGATAACGGTCTTGTCATCCTGTATTCTCGGATGGAACTGTGGCTTATGCAGTCATGTTACCGCTGCCAACGATTTGAATGCTGTTGCTTTTGAGAACGGGGTATACATTTGTGTGTTCCACATGTTGTTGTGTCGGGTTGTAGCTGAGTTGACAGTTTCTGTAGAGCACGAAACAGACTAGCTTCCCACTAGAGGTGCGTTGCTTGTTACACAATGCAGTGTCAGCGACAATTACACAGGCGATGTCAATATGACACTTTTATTGTCGAAGTGATGGTGCCGACGCGACTGCGCTCGGCGCTATCCGTAACTCACTGTAGTTTTTGGCAGAAACGCGACGCGCACCTTTCCGTGGTCAACGATAATTTCATTGTTTGGGAACTCCTTATCCCAGTTTGAGTTAAAACTAGAGTTAGGTGTTAATTGCTGATTATAAATACAGCATAAGTATTAAGGCGGCTGTACACATTGGGCCAAGGTAGTCGGCCAGCGTGTTGGGCCAACGTGTAGTGATCTACTTGGCGGTATGTTGATACCGCCAAGTAGATCTCTACTCGTTGGCCCAACACGCTGGCCCACTACCTTGGCCCAATGTGTACAGCCGCCTTTAGATGTGTAGGCCTGTCTAATAAGCCAACGAGTATAATTATACTTACATGTCTTTTTATTAGCACTTGATAATAACTAGGTTTCACATGTACACTTAGTGGTAATTAGTTCCATGGCTCATACCCTCATAACTCCACTCCACTCCTGTATATGTGTATTACACACGTTACCCTTGCTATGTTTTAGGGCTGACGTAATTAGGGGCAAGGCTATTAAGCCTTACCTTGTACTTAAAAATGCTTTTACAGCAACATTTTGTCGCACCCATACATCGAAACCTCAATATTAGTCGGAAACATAGGTACATCTTATACCACGGAGACAGTCTAAGGCTGTGATATATTTTTGCCTAACCCTTTTAATATATATAATTGTAATGTAATGCCATTCTATTGAGTATATCACTTAGACCGTCTGGACCTGTAACGAGTACGGTACACAACGATTATATCAAAACACACGAATGCCCATATAAGGGCAAGTTCACAGTCACGTATGATCCATAAACGTTCACCACGTCTGTTGTCGATGACTCATGCGCTGTTTACATAACAGTTGGAGCTAATTTCAACTTTTTTGCTGAATATTCAAGGGCGATTTTACCTTGTACAGTCGTATGTGGGCGATAGATAAGGCTCACCCGTACTTGTGTACTGATGTACTCATAATCGTCTTGGAAATTGTCGATAAGTCGTAGATTTTTAATTGGTGTAGCGAATTTAGTTCAAGATATTTATTTTTGTCTATACTATATTATGAAGAGGAAAGATTTGTATATTTATTTGTAATAAGAGTGGAGCAGTAATCCCTAGCCTTTATTATTTCCAAGTCACTTGGGGTCGGCTTTCTAGTCTAACCGGATTTGACTGGATATCAGTTTTTACACGGAGCGACTGCCATCTGACCTTCGCAACCCGAAAGCTAACGATACCCTAAGGCTAGACTAGTGTCAGGATATTAGAGGGCACTGACTTCCCAATAATGACTGTTATAGATGTTCATGGCAGCCGAGACCGACAGCTTAACGTGCTCTCCGAGGCACGGATCAGGCGATAATTGTTTATCAAAGTGGAGCATTAATCATTAACGTGGGTGAAATCGCGCGAGACAGCTAGTCTCTTATAAGAATTATTCCCACACCACTGTCATTAAGACTTTATAACCTCTGAAGCAGCGAATATTGGACATGTCCATAGTCCACCCAATTATTTTTTAATCACACGAATTTTCGTATAGTGTAGATCGAACTGACAGCACTCGGGGTAGTAACAACGGCGTAGAAACCAGTTAAGCAACTTCGTCATCCGTGTAGTCTTCTGCTAACTTGTGACAGTCTACTAATGGATGGCTTCAACGAATTGCACTACAGCCAGTTATCTACTTTCAGCATTCTGTATATGACGATTACGACGTTCTAATAATATTTAAAACCTATGTACACTTTTGGAGCTAGTTCTGGTCCCAAAACTTCTTAAAGAGTGCTATGATGTCAACTGGAGGCTCCCTTTTTTACTACTTTTTTTGTACTCTTTGCCACGCATGAGGGATTCTCTTCGAGACGCTTTCAGCACTAGGTTAAAAGCTTCCATGTATCATAACAGTCGCTTTACATGACACGGACCGAATACTTCATTCCCTCTTTACGATTAACCCATTCAATGCGGCGGATGCCGATTGGCGTCTTATTTTTTCATACTCAGATTCGGAGGACGCCGATCGGCGTCATGTATAGTTGTTTTATATTTTACCCAAATTTAAAGATATTATATTAATAAAACAACAAATGTGTTTGGAATTTACTAATGAAATGCCTGATATGAGTAGTTTTTAGATATTTTGTTTTTTTTTATTTCATCAAGTGCGGCTGACGCCGATCGGCGTTTACGTTAAATATGAGCCGATTCTGGCTAGTGAAAGCAAAATTTGTTGCCGCATTGAATGGGTTAGTAAAAAGACACTACAAACAAGAGTTTTGAATGGCACAAGCTGCAATTCAATTCATTAGACTTAGGTACTGACAAATTGAATGCACCAAGCCTTAAGACTGTGTAATTATAATTTAACATCTCAATACGCCATTAATTATGCCAAATACGGCTTCTGTAATATCAATAATTACAGTAGGTATATTCTGACATAGTAAGGAGGTACTTATGGTGCAGTAATTAAAAGGCGGCCTCGCACGGCCTTGTCCGTCGTTTGAACAGATGCGCGCGCGCTGACGCGTGAGTCAGGATTGTGAACTGTTATCATAACTTAAATATTCGTTACAATTTAATTAAAATTACAACCGATATTAATAATCAGTTCCGCGCCATATCCTCGGATAGTATTTTTGTTATACGCATATGTAATGCAATGCTTCGGTTTGATTAGTACTGTTATACAGAACTTGACATAAATTTGAAATAAAATATCGATATCAATTCGAAGCATTTTGAATATAAACTGAATATTAAGCCTATAAACCTGAGCTAAAATGACACAATTCCATTTTATTAGCATTGAAAAGGAAGAGAGCCTTTATTGAAAGAATTCTTCTTATAGGCTAAACATTACATTAGTTGTTTCGTACCGTGCATATTATATTTATATTGCTTTTTCTAATAACTGGACTACCTTGCAAAACAAGTGCAGTACCCGATATTAATGTCTTTAAACATGAAATCTATTTAGCGTTTCAATTTATTAGTTTTAATGAAATGAATAATGGAGTACGAAAATTAAAATTCTGCTAATATTCTTCTATTTCGTTTTCGTGGTTTCAAAATTAATTAACAAACACCCATTTATTGTCTTCTTTTATTACGAAAATTTCGAAGTACCAGCCTTGACAAAGCTTAATATTATTATTGCTGCAATTGAAATTATTCAAAATAATATTTAGATATCACCGATGATAATTTTCATGACTTATTTGTTCTTAAGCAAATTATAGTTCTAGTTCTGGCTAATCTTAGCAGACATAGTTGTATGACAGTTTTACGCTGGCCAGAGCCAGTGCCTTATGACTGTTGACTCTGTATTTACTTTAGAAGACATGATAGCGATGAGAATTTCGACTCTTTATACCCTCTTGAATAGACTGTTAAAAACCTTAATAATTTGAAAGGTCATTATGTTCCATAAATATCATCATTTACGAAGTCGTGCAAAATTCTCCATAAAAGTCCATTTAAATTGTCATAAAAATACTTGACCGTATTAAGAATAGGATTTTTCTTCGACAACACAAAAGAATGTATTGGATGTGCTCATAAACTGGTCCATAAAATATGCTAGCGGCCATTTTCGTTTGCCGAATGTCTTACCGATGAGTCATACATTACGTCGTTACCCTATTGTGCGCGTGCGCTGATTGCATTCCTAATGATGACACATTGTGTTGAGGAAGAGTTCTGCTACCGTATTTTGGATTTTGCGGTGGTCGTATGTACTGAAGATGGTAATCGTCCTTCTTCGACTTTGACCCTCTGTATTTCTTTTCTTCTATGACTTATGATATTACTGGCTATACCTTAGTCACAGATTTTGCCGTCCTATTTGTCCGGCCACTTACAGTAGATCGCAACCATTAACACGGTGTGGTATTTTTGTGGTGAGAGTTTTAAAAGTTCCTTCTTGAAACATTGAGCGACGTTAGGTTCATAATGTACCCTTAACGTTATTGTCTATTGTGTCTACTGTCTTATGCGTTTAGTGCCTTAACATTAAACGCATAAAGAGTGTTAAAGAGCCTCGCCATATTCATTTGTTCTGTGTTCAGAAGAAAGACCAGTAGTCTTTTCTTCTTGCGCTAGTGGTACAGCGAACCTTGTTTTAATAATGTCCTCCAGACCGAATTTCGGTCACGGCGGCCAATCTGAACGGAGACTGGCCATCTGCGCAGGAGATATAATAGTGCACAAGCGTGTGCGCAAACACAAGTGCACTCTCTGTTTCCTAACCCTCAAGATCCGATGGGACGGATAATCCGACACGACCGGAGAGAGATCAGACGCAGGACCAACGGCTTTACGTGCTTTTCCGAGGCACGGGCGTGTCTAACACCGCCATCTTCCTAGCTCCGAGCTGCTATTAAGATTTCTTAATATATAAACCCAATAACTTTTTGTTGGCCTGATCCGGAATTCGAACCCGAGACCTCATGCACAGCAGTCACATTCATTACCGCTGCGCCCTGTTTTACTGAGATGCCAATACGCAAATGATACGCCTGGTATTTCAAGCGCCCGTAACTGACTTCCACTATCGTATGCTTCTTGGTGCCGTATTAGTACTAGTGTAGAATCTCAGTAATGGATTCCTGGTACTTTAGTCATTTTCTCATCGATTTTAATAATTATTAATTCTATTCACAAGTAATTTCCATTTTAATTACGTTTCCAGCACCAGTCCCATAAATCGCACTTAAAAAGCTTCACGCTTGCTCAACTGTCATTTTGTCACTTGTGACTTGTTAAGTGTCATTCAATAGCGCATTTTAAACGTTCGCCGCATTACCAAAGTATTTATAAGCTTACCCCATGTACGGAGCTGTACTATACGACCATATAAGGTAGTGGTCTCGTGGAAATTGTGTCGTATTAGTTTTTGTGATGTTTCGTAAGTGGCACGGTTGCGACATTGCTCACAATTGGATACACAGCTGACTAAATCGTGCTGTGCTGTGTGTCTTTTAATTTGAACGAGAAGTTATATTTTTGGTTTGACATACTTGTAACTCTATCGATTGTTTCGCGAGGTTAAGCAACGTTGTTAGAGTAGTTATGTCTTTATATAAAAGATCATCACGAAAAATAAAGAAATTGCATCAGTGTCTCGATCATCTTATTCTTGTTATTATCTTTGACAGACACTATAGCAAACTATAATTTGATCTTCATTAAGATAGTTTTAATACAATGCCGTTTTAACCTCACTGGGTATAGCGTTGTAAACTCTTTTTATTTGATAAACATTAGAATAAGACATGCATACCTAAAATATCTAAATTTTGACTCTATGTATTATAAAAATTTTAGTGTCTACAGATATGGCGCTTGCAACAATGCATGACCGTAACATTGTGAGTGATGACTATTTTAACTGCTGCACCGTCAGTCAGTACCTTAGCCAATTATGTAAAAGAATGTATACAAGTTAACGAGTACAACGCCCACTCGTAAAATCAACTCGGTTAACATAAAATTACTTGTTTACTTGACTTTCACAAACTCGGATATTCTCGGATAACGATAATGGTACAAGTATTCCATTATCTGTACGTTGTCAGAACATTCTGTTACAAGTTAATGAGGCAATATAAACATAGAATTATGTCACATCACGATCATGTTCTTCAAAGGGATCTGCAGAGATGTATCTCAATATTATGACTGCACGGATGGCGTACTGGTTTAAGTGGTCGCCTCGCCACTGCCAATGCCAAGTGTTGCGGCTTCGAACCCCACACGGGGCAAAATTTGTGTGATCCACAAATTGTTGTTCCGAGTCTGGATGTTTTTTTGTCTGTTTGAATGTTTGTAAAGTCCCCCGGGACAAAGGAATTATTACTAGTTCGAAACTTGTCTTTTTTAAAGAAGAATTAAAGAAGAATATTATACCAGCTATGTTTTCGTCCCATGTAATGAGAGGCAAGCTTATCATGCGGCATAGTTATCAATGATAACTATGCCGCATATGTAAGCTTAAAGTATAGCTTGCTTGAATGATAACTTATCATTCTAGCTATTTCGTTACTGTAGGATAAGTTCGGAGCTGTTCATATAGGAGTGTATCACTGTTTTGGTTCGCACAATACGACCGGCTCTTTGTTTTCCAGTGCTGAACGTGGATCCTTCCCATTTTGGGACATAATTATATTTTTTGGAATAAAAGTAGCTAAAAGCATAGGGGCTAATTGTAAATGCTTATAATTGCCTATGATTGCTAGCAATACTAAGGGTTTTAATTGCGTATTGCCACCTCTAGGGAAAAGAGATGTGATAGAATAATGTGAACCTCCGGATCTCAGTTATGGGGCAAAATGCAGGAACACTTTTATGCCGGTTCCTTATATGTTTTTAAACTATATCTGTGCCAAATTTCATCTAAATCGGTTGAGTGGTATAGCCGTGAAAAGGTAACAGACATACAGAGTTACTTTCGAATTTATAATATTAGTAAGATTGAGATTTAAAACACAAAAGTACTAAACTAGTAGTTACCCAGCCAGCATTGTTTTACATACTAATGTAGAATAAGTCGTGAAGTAAACAGGTACAAAGGCGTTATCTCAATGGTTTCCTGTTTAGAACCCGCCTCTTATCTGGCTCTTAATGTTTTAGAACGGCCTGGCAACTGTGTGTTTTTGTTAAGGTTACGCAATTTTCGTATGACAGGTTCCAGGAGCTTGATTACGGTTCCAGAATAGGGCAAGATGATGTGTATCTTTTCGAACAGTAAATAGAATCTATTTTGTTCCCTTTATGTTCTTCAAATTCAGTTGTAAGTTGCGGATGAATGTCAAAGCACACGCAAAGGCATGTGTGTGTTAGATGGAATATAAATGAGCTATTTAGATACGTCTTCACTTCTTTTCTTGCCCTGTACTTATCAAACATAAAATTAATAGACACAAAGGTATCCAAATAGTGAACAAGCATTTATAAATCACATAAATATTTGTTTAGTGTGGGTTTTCTACCTACAATACTCGGCGCGGCGGTATAGGCGAGCTGACAGCTTGTCCGCTGTGCCATCTGTATATTCTGCACCGATTATATGAAGTTAATTGCATTGATCAGACTTGTGGCAAACGTTATACTTAGGTACGGCCTTATACCACCTCCATCGTCTTCTGTTTTTGTGTTCTAAACAAGAATTTCTCAACGAGCGATTTGGGTTTTGCCATTATATTCTAGTAAATTGCCTCTTTTATCTGTATATTTAGTAAACTAAACTATTCACAGTAAAATATGTAAAGTATGTATAATATCTAAATACATTAATTGAGCTTATCTTTGACGTTTAAAGTTTATTAAAGCATTAGGTATCGTAAGATGGCAGTTTAGTTAATAAATTAAAGTGATTGGCTCGGGAATATTAATAGGTAATGTCAGCTTACAGCTCATTGACAGCGCTTAGTTCGAGTTTTCGAAGATCTCGAACTAGATGAATGTCTTCGTTTTGAAGAAAATCCTTACTAATATTATAAATGCCAATGTGAGTTTGTTTGTTACGCTTTTACTCCTTTATTACTCGACTGATCAACATTAAATTTTACATACACGTTGTCGGTGGTAGGACTTAGGGTACCTTTCATCCAGAAAAATCTGTTACATACCTAACCTAAGCTAACCTACATTTACGCGAGTAAAACCGCGGGCATAATCTAGTATCATATACATTCATAATATATACGATCATAGATAGAGAGACTCATTTCTGTATATTGCCGAAAAGGTATATTACACACATTTTGGGTCTTGCGTTGTAGGGAGTCCTCTGCTGGCTACCTAGCCCATTGCTGCTTTGGCCTAAAGTCGATTTTCAATCGCCTCATCAACTTACTGAAGAACTTGGCGTTTGACAGATTTTCTAGGATAATTTAATCCTGTAGTTAAGCTATCTGACGAATCTATACTAATATTATAAAGCTGAAGAGTTTGTTTGTTTGAACGCGCTAATCTCAGGAACTATTGGTTCGAATTGAAAAAATATTTTAGTGTTGGATAGCCAATTTATCGAGGAAGGTTATAGGCTATATAACATCACGCTACGACCCACGGGAGCGGCGCAGTAATCATTACCGCGGGTGAAACCGCGAGCACATCTAGTACATAATAATTGGCCATGGGATGGCAAACATACATACCGATCCTGGTGGTATGCTTATGCTTAAAACTGAGACTAGGTATAACTCCAATGACGCGGGGATACTACAAACATTCAAACACATCCAGACTCGGGACAACCATTTGTGTCCCGTGTCTGATGCGCACGAAGTAGACTCAGTCTAGCGGCCACAGAGAGGCAACCACTCCAACCATCCGTGCACAATGACTGCTGGTTACTGCATCATAATGCACAATAAGCGTTAATTTATCAGCATAGATGATCGCTTCACCGGTCATAGTTTACATACACAACATTATTGATATGCGCAGTAGACGGGTTCAGCTCGTAAATTGATTGATTAATTGAGCTTATCAACCAATGATAACGGATGTCGACGGGCGGCTTTCATGTCGCCGACGTGTAGCCATTTGATAATACAGTTGCTGATTGTACGGATTTTTGTAGGCATATGATGTTCATTATTTTGAAAAATGTCTTGGATGCTATGGGAATGTTGATAAAGAGAAACTACTTACATAGGTTTATATGAATGATGCAGTTTTTTTTACTGCTTTGATGGTGTAGTGATATATGTGGTAAATTTTGGTCGCCTGGCCATTACCCGAGAGCTGTATTGTGGTAACAAAAACTTTGTATGATATCCATATCTGGCTAGTCAAGTTTTAAGATCCCACATAATAGAGGATGAAACTATTGAGGTTTAACTGACACAGTTCCGGACGCTGTGCTTTTTCTGAGAATATCTTGACAGAAAATCTCTATTATATATTCTATCTCTCTGCCTACCCCTCTGGGTATGTATGTATATTAAAACTCTATTATAGTTTGCCCGACCCAGTAATTCAACCCGAGACCGCAGCACAGCAGTTACATTTGATACCGCTGCGCCACCGACGAACTCGCAATTCAATTCATATCAATTCTAGCCCAATTAGTTCCTTATAATTCAGATTTTAATTACTTGTTTTTGCTCTAAGATGTATATAGCCTATCTATTTACTTGACCTAAATAGCTAATGTTTTAGTGCTCAAGTCATTTGCACAGATAGTAGGTAGGGCCGGGTTGAATTCCATCTGCTCTATCGGAAAGTTATGTGGATCGACATTACGAGTTGCTTTATTAAAATGTTGTGTGTATATGGACGATTTTAATTACATACAAGTTAATGGTGATGTTTAAGGGTACGACGAATGGGGTAACCCTTTGATTATTGACTGTAATCTACAGCTAATAAGAGCGCATTTCTGATACAGATCCGCTGAGACGACATGTTATGACCGAATTGAATAAAAACGTGTGACGAACACACGTGTTTTCATAAAATTCAGACATTAAGTTTAGTAGACAGTAAAAAGGTTAAATTAAAAAGAGACGAAACGCTTAGCTGGATTCTGCTTTACCATAATATGTTGTAAGGCTGGAAGAAGATCGAACATTTCTTTAAAGCTTCTCTTTATCTCACAACACACATAAAGTACTCTCAAGAGTGCTGTACTATCAGCAAGGAGTGCTATCTTTGCTTCGACTTGTGCAGTAAGAGTTTTCTGAAGGATCGACAACGTGGGCATAATACCCATTTATCGCTACACTGCCAGCGCAGAGGAAAAATAACACCAATTTACCATGCAGACGTCGGAACTTCTCCTTAAGAGTATTTAAAATCTTAATTACCAAACGTACGAACTTTTGTAGAGTTGCGGTACTATTCCAATGCAGACTGCGTCAAGATTACTCGGAAATCGCGCTATGATGTTAATTAATTTTAATTGGATTATTTACAGATATAAAACGTTACAAAATAAGGAATCTAAAAACGCTTGCTTTTTGCATTTTAACAACATGCATCTAACAATACTGCGGTAGTATAATAACATGCCGCGGCATTTCTTTCGCGTCAATATCGACATAATAAATAGGATTACAACGTTTCCCTTACATGTATAACAAAGTTTGACACACAAGAAGATGAGTAATAAAAAAATTCAGTCATACGACAAGGCGACATCCATCACGAAACAAAAAAGCTCGGTACAATTTTCTTATAAGAAACGACATAATACTTTATGCGCATTCGCGGATGTGAGCGATTGTTGCGCGTGATTCATACTTTTGCGGTTCTTGTGCGCATTTCTCAACGGATACGGATACTTTCGTTTTCTTTTGACTTTTTTCTTGCTTTGTGATATAAACGTGTCGTAACGCGATCAATTGTAATGTGTATGTATGTAACTGATTAAGTTATTGTCAGCTCGTAATTCCTTGTTTGCTTAGTAAAAGCTTACAACCAATGCCTTTTTTAACATATGGTGATGTCTCTTGACTACTGGCATGAGGCTTCAAAGCTTCTCAATTGGCTAATTAAAGTCGGTCCACGTAATTAGATTGTATTCTGCCAATTGCTAGAATGTTAGACATAATTGAAAATTAATGGTATTTGGCTGCCAGTGAGCCGTTACAGCTCAAAACGTTAAAGGAAACATAATGTAACCAAAACAGTCCTTGTTATAACGGGCATTGTCAGGCGGTCTGGCTTTTGGGCAGAAAGATTTTCGCATAACCATCACGTACAAAATCTAACTTTATATAGGGGTAGAGTTACAGCGATGCTCTATTTCTGCGGCTTCGCGTAAACATAGGTTAAACTAGAGTTAGATTACTAACTGTATTTTTTTCTGGATAAAAGGTACGCATACGTACGTACTTTTCTATTCCCCTGACAATGTGTATGCGAAATTTCATGATGATCGGTTGAGTACTTATGGCGTTAAAGCGTAACAAACAAATAAACAAACTCATATTCGCATTTATAATATTAGTTAGGATTGCGTGACGGTCAAACCGCTGGTCTCAATAGAAAAACGTTTGTCGAAAGACTGGACTATGAAATTAAGCAAGAGAGTTATATCAGGTTCGTAGCATGTAGGAGGCCCAATCACCCCCTTTCCCCCTTCCCACTCCTTCTCCTTCCCACTTCCTTTCCTAAAGGGTCGGCAACGCGCAAGTGATGCCTCTGGTGTCGCAGGCGTTCATAGGCTACCGTGACCAGTTACCATGAGGTTGGCCGTATGCTTGTTAACCAACTTAGTTGTATAAAAAATAAAATGTAGAAGTTCTCTGCTTGCCCCTTGGGGAAATAGGCGTGAATCAATATTAATAGCAACTGATGAATCTTTTCACGGACACTGAACAGCCATTTGCTTTTTTATTTCAATAACATTGCAGTTACTAACTAGTAAAATATTTTTATTCTTAGCCAAACGATTATTTTAATTACTGTGAGGCAATAACATTTGCCGATATATGGAAATTATCAGATGTTTTTGAGTCGTTAGATAAATATTTCGAATATTTTTATCGGTATGCTTAATCTGTTTAAACTTTAAGACACATGGATTCGAGTGAGTCATTTTGTAGCTGTTTTGAATATTTGTTAAGTTGTTAACGTTTTAAGTCAATAATTATAATTGTAATATTTTAACTTTGAATTCTAGCACAGTTGTACGTAGAATTTCTTTATCAAGATTCAAGATAACTCCATATTACTCACACGTGTATCCCAGAAGGATAGGCAGGGGTATATTACACCTATATTTCGCCAGCTATCTATCTAGTTTTGGGTCCTAAGAAATAGGCGCCGAGCATATTGACGTCTGCCAGACACAGATACAAACACTTAGTTCCAAACACTAAGAATTGCTCGATAGGGCAACCGAATAAAACTTTGCTTGTCTCTGGATTTTGACCCAAAATCTCACGCATAGCAGTCGCAATCACTGCCTACCACCACGCCACTAATGGATTATGGATAAAATACAACATAAATGAGTATTGGGCTTCTATATAGTACTACTGATTACTACCCTCATCATAAAATATTCTCTACTTGTTAAACAAATAGGGTTCATGATATCCACATCGAATTTCATTCCAGACCAAATATCCATTCCATCACTTGGTCACTAACGACATGTACTCAGTACTTGTCAATAAATACAACTAAAATATTTTGTGCCTTATGACTTTCATATTACGGCAGTGTTTTGTGAGTTGGAGGATTGTTTATACGCTCTTCTGCGACTTGTGATATTTGGTAAGGGGTTGACCAGATGTATTGAGTTAGTAGATAAGAAATTCACCTGTTTTGTGTGACAAATTGCTCCCGTGGCGTATATTTGGGCTTGTGTTTGCAGCCAACTGTGAGGTTTCGAACTCGATTCTGAGATTAGATAAAGTTGTATTGGTTTTTCTGTTAGGAATTTGAACACTGCTGATAAATGGCGATAGATGGGGGCCATCTATCGCCATTTATTCCTTTAATAACAGCGTATGAGATGAGGGTGTGGTCTGCCAGCTTCTGCGGAAATATACCTACAGTCTATGTCTGTTCTGTTACTTCAGTCCGAAATTTCCATAGATATACTACTTAATCATAATTTGATGATCATGTGGTAGTTATAGGTACTGAATTTTCTATTTATGGGGTTGAAACATCAACTCGTACAACAAAAGTTTTCGTTTTTGTCGATTCATCGTATTTCAACGTATCTTTTTATCGATTCATCATACATCCGATGCCAATTAGAAAGTTGGAGACAAATGTTTGTAGAGTGAGCATCCAACTTGGTGGTCTGCGGCTCGAAGTTTTAGCAAGTTTTAATGGATATCCTCTACGGAAGTTGTTTGTGAGACAGATAGATTATAATGGATTGTACTAGTCTTATCTGAAGTTTAGTTAGACTTGCTGTTAGTACTTTTATTGCATTGGAAACACAAACTTAATAGAAATAGATAGTCGCATCTGAAGAGATAAGAATTCGAAGTACCTAAACAGCTGTTACTAGGGTACACAACGACATAAATAGTAGTTAGTTAGTTACATAGTTGTTCAGAAAAATAGGAAGCAATTTTTTACAGCCATTAAAGCTGTAAAAATTTGCTTGCTAAGTTGTCAAACTCTTTTATACAATCTGTTATCAACGGCAAAGAACCTTTACGTACTAAAAACTACAAATACGAAGACTGATTAAAATCATTTTTATCTTCATTATCATTACATATTATAAAACAAAGTCCCCCGCAGCGTCTGTTGGCAATAAACTCAAAAACTACTGAACGGATTTTCATGCAGTTTTCAGCAATAAACAGAGTGATTTATGAGGAATGTTCAGTTATAATTTGTTAAGGTTTTGTACTACCCGTACGAAGCCGGGGTAGATCGCTAGTTACTTATAATTACCAATATATACATACCTACATTTCACACCTATTTCTCGAGAGTTCACGGATTTAATATGCAGCGAGCCTGTATAAAATCATATTCTGAATAGATGCTAACCAGATATTCACGATTTGATTTATGATTTATGATTATTTGCTTAAACCTATCTCTCTTCTTCCACAGACATACTCCGGCCTCTTCTGCGTGGTGGTCAACCCCTACAAGAAGCTGCCCATCTATACGGAGAAGATCATGGAAAGGTATAAGGGCATCAAGCGCCACGAAGTACCTCCTCATGTGTTCGCCATCACTGACACCGCGTATCGTTCTATGCTACAAGGTTGGTATTCCATCTTTTTTATTCTGTTAAGGTGGCAAACAAATGAACGGCTTGACTGATGGTAAGAGCAGTTTTTAGTCGCTTGCAGTACCAAAGGATTTACTTGCGTGAAGCTGATCCTTCAAAAATGTATTGGAAAGCGTAAGGGAACATGGTCGCTCCATTGTGTTAACGACGCTACAGGACCTCTTTAAGGAGTCTGGATACACATTCACCATAGGGACACAACGCAATGTTTGGTTGCTATTTTCTTGGAAGTTCAACCAAGAAACCGTCTCTACCTCTCAAAAACGCTACGTTTTCTTCATGATTTTAGTATGAGCAATAGGTAAGCTCTCTGTATATAACTAAGACGGCGACCAAACTAGTCATCCGCTTTACTACTAGGCGCGAAATGAAAGCTCACTAGTCCCTTGATGACAACATAGCACGTCCTTGTATGAATTTGAATTAAAGCTTTTGCAGAGACAAAACATGGCTGCGATCTTCTGTACTGTAGTAGTGTCACAGTCCGACTCCAAGACTTAGCAGAACTTTTGCTATTCCATCATCGACGTTTTGCCTGCTCCATAAATAATTATTTATCCTTAGCAACTGTTATCTCACATTCAACCAAGCGTTATGATATAACCAACATAGACTAAGGTCAAACAGGACTCACACAGACCTGACGCGATATATTTAGAGAGAATGGCGAGACGCTGTCACCATTAATACAAATTGCTGTATTTACTTGACTCTGGCAATTTGTCTCAAAGATAACGAGAAGATTTATAGCGTTTTTCGATATATAAACTCAATTTATAATCGGCGACATTTTGTGAATCTATTTTGGCTCAATATTATATAGTCGTTCACTTAATGGTATGTTTGAAGAAACGGTTGATAGCAATAAATAACGCTATTCCCTTGTGGATAAAGAGACAAGTCTATAAGTCAAGCGGTATCGGTGCCATTACCAAAGTCCAAACAATTAGGCGTACCGTCTTATCTTTGAATAGTGTTGTCACCCACGTTAGGAGAAATGTGTCGATATGTTTACTGACAAAAATATCTTAAAAAAATCTTAATTTGTAACACGACATTATATTTGCAGGCAAACACAATTGTAGGATATTGACATTCATCTTTTATTAATTACGTTTAAATCGCACGATAGAGATACTATGTAATTTTTGACAGAAAATTTAATATTTTATATCAGATTTTGGTTCTAGCTTAGAATCTTATGACCGTCGATTGCTCATGGGCTGGTCACTCTAATGAATAACTACCAAAACCATAGCAGAATATGCTACATATTTGTATAATTCTGTACTTGGCTAATGTATCTCAACAGATCTATCGATACTAATGCAGTCACATCACTAACCGACACTACAGTACTAATGACACTGGTAACACATATAAAAGGAAACGCCCATAACGTTAGCGTTTCGTAACTTCCAACTACTATGTACACACATACATACATAGATTCACGCCTGTTTCCCAGAGGGGTAAGCAGAGACTACGGATTGCCAATTGCTACGATCCAGACACACTTCTCTGGCTTCATTCACTTTCATCACATTCCTCCTACACGCCCGTCGGGTTTCAACTACTATGTTATTGTTTTTATACCACTCTCACGCCTGATATGTAAGAAAGGGTAAGCAGAGATGTGTTATACACCCACATTTCTAGCTGGGCTTAGTAGTAGTCCCACAGAAGATTATTGATGTTTATCGGACTTCGTTTTACTACTAACAGGCAAATTCGATAACACTGCCCGATGACCTCACGTTCGGCCAGAAACATGTAGGCAAACGTATATACACAGCAGCAGCCAGGCAGCCATTTAATCTAAAAGGAAATAAAGCGGAAGGCACTCCGGACATTGTGGGAGCAGGCATTAGTCACGTAAATAACGTTCCTCCTAAATAAAAGGCAGGCTTACGAAAAGTATAATAATCCCCACAACGAGCTGTTCAACTTTTATGTCTGTGAGATTAAAACTGTCTGAAAAATGATACGAAAATGCAGCGTAGTGTGTTTTTGGAGATACATTATGCAAACGTTTCAGAAGGGTCCGTGACCACTCAGTTTGTTTAATTCTAAAAGGGCTTCATTTGACCTTTTCGGTTGTTCTGTGATTTTGTGACCATGGAGCATGCTTATCCAAAAAGACTATCCATTTGAGTTTACCACAGCCATGATAGTTACTATACGACAATTCTGTGTGTCCACATGAGCGAGTGCTGGCCGTATAACTATTGTTGTGCTTCGAGGCCTAAAGTAATCACATTCTGCTCCTGGTCACCACATATTCTGAATGGGTCATATTGGAATGTATTGTTTTGTTCAATGTTTAGCTACTTATACCACAGCAGGTTATCTTTTTTGGAAGCTATCGCTATACACAGTAGCGTAACTGGTTACGAGAACCTCTTTTTAGAATGCAACAAAATGGTGGGTTTGATATATGCAGCTGCAGTTGAAAGGTCACGAGGTCAATGGGTTAGCGATCGTGCAATCAATTTATTACATTCAGCTATAAGTTGTTATAATCTTATGTAATCTATACGTGCACTTAAGGATGACGTGTTTACTAAAACGAAGAAAGGTATTTCGTTACCAGTCGTGTCAATACTAAGCTGCAATATTAGGCAGTTATATGAAATCTGGTTTGAAATGGAAGGTAATCGTTTTGAAGCATTAATTGTACAGATCAACGAGGATCTTGGGCAAAAGTTTCCCACTTCTAATCACCTCATCAACCCCAACAATAAGTAATATTGCTCAAGCGATGTATTCGCAGTTAATTCTTGTCAGGGTGTGCCTGAATATTTATCTTTCAACAGTTACCTTCCTAACTGCTGGCTCTGTAAAAGTGGCCCGGTAGTCATCACTTTGACAATATTAGTATCCATTTTGCGCCTCTTAGGCCTGTTTCCTACATTCAAGAAACGAGTCGTTTTTCCGACTAACAGTTAATTTTTGACACATGTTCTATGAAAGATATGTCATCGACTTTTTTCTGGAATATAGGAGCCGGGCCTAAATAACCTATGAGTTCCAGTTTCATTTACATACATTGCTATATGGCAAGGAAACATTGGCCAGATTCTCTTTGTTTTCGATTGGAGTTTTTTAGGTAACAAACAAATGTTGTATCTTTCTCAGTCATAGTATAAGGTATCTTAAATACCATCCTATGTGTTTCAGATCGCGAAGACCAGTCCATCTTGTGTACAGGAGAGTCAGGCGCTGGCAAGACAGAGAACACAAAGAAAGTGATCCAATACCTCGCGTACGTCGCCGCATCGAAACCTAAAGGTTCTGGAGCGGTAAGATATTTTGTATACTCTTTACAAGTCAATTGGATAGTTAGAAGTCCTTTAAAACCAAAGGCAATATTTTGCGTAGTTTTTTTTACATATACAATACAGTACAGTCAAAGTACAGTATGACTAAGTATCTGTAATGTCGATAAAATGAGGCATTATGGCGTCTAACTTAAAATTATGGTCGTATTTATTGGTCATGTAGTAACATCCTGGGATGAGTTGCTATTCCTATATTAATTGTGGGACATGAAAATTATGGTCATTTGCACATTATACCGACCTAAATAAGACCACATGTAGATTCTTGTGAATAGGTTACTTGTGGTTAAAAGGCGCTTCTAGCAATATAAACAGTATCGCCCTCTGGACTGCGTAGATTTATTGGTCTCACTTTACAATGGTAATATACCACCATTAGTTAACTTAAAAAAGTCATAGTAGATTTATTTGTATTAAAGATTAAGAAGTTATGATTGCATTGAAAGGTAGTAAAGAATTTTAGATGTTTTTATTTTATTAGAGTTATATAATAATTTTGTTTTGTTAAGCGTTCGCATGTCTATTGGTTTGACTATCGCGTTCGGGTGAGCATTGAAACCAGTTTGTTGTATCAAGCTAGATTTCAAGAATACATAAATTGTAGACAGCTATTAATATTGACAGTTTTATAGAAAGAAAAGCTAGCAAACTCATTAAAATAATATGTTGATTATATATTTTCGATCTAGGTTAAAATATTGTATTCTTTGCTATTTCACAAATTCCGACACTTGCTACACAGTTGTGCACACTATTTAGCATCATGTTCTACTTAATATTTCTTCTATAGTACAATTGACTTCAGAATATATTCATGTAGTTATTGATTTATAATTTTAAAAACAAAAATGTTTTATTTTGGAATTTTTGGTTTCGACTTGGCTCTTTAATATATTTATGTGATTCCATTCATTGCTATTGTAACTCTATCTGCTTAATCCAGAGGCATTAAACAAAATAAAAGAGTACAAAATCATTTCACTCAGTTCAATGACTCTCAGAATATTACAAGTAAATAATGTCTGTTTTAAATATACCCAAATTAAAATACATAACTTTAGAGTTGATCAGCCATTTTAGAAAAATCCTACATGATTATAAACAAATAAATTGCTTGGATATTAGTATAGATGAGTTTTACACACTAAAAATCACATAACTAATAGGCAATAATTAGTTACCAGATATTTTATTATTCAAGTAGGTACTTATATTTTTATACTTAGACATTCCAAAACGACTCTTAAATCAATTGTACTAAAAGAAGATTCACAAAGGCTAAATCTTTTACTCTAGTTGTATAAACTGCGCTACTTGTGTGGTATGTGTACGCTCTATCGTACATCCATGTACTCAGACACCTGCATGTTATGAAGGTGGCATGTGGAATGTACAGCACATCGTTGTACTCCATCTGATGGTGTTGCTGGAACAAACATATTAACTACTGTCCTAGTACTTACGTTTCGTTTAAGGTAATAGAATATTGATATTTAGTAAACTAAAGTAGCAAAAGTATTACATATATTCTACAATTGTAATAATGGTGTAGATTAACAACTGCAGTCTATTGTAAATATAAAGAAGTTCGTCATCATCAGACATCCTTTTGAACAAACAATCTTCTTGTCAACTGATTTTACCATGGGAGCAACCCTATTAAGATATCCCTTATTATAACATAACAAGTGAGTAGACATGGCAGTTTGGTATGACAATGTTAAAATTTATAAAAAATAATTTTATAATAAATCTTTTATTGCCATAAGTAGTCTTAGTTTAAAAGACAGTTTATGAACTAAAATTGAATTATCTGTTAGCTTCTTAATATTTTTTTCTAGCAACACTAAATAAAGGTATACTATGAATTCTCTACAACACTGATGTATATTTTTTTTATTTCCCTCTCTGTCACGCGAACTGCAATGGTACGACAACAACAGGGCCCGTCACCACAGTTGATTATAGTAAGTCAAGGAAAAGAATGATAAAATAAAACAGTTGCCTGCCAACTTGTTGGATGGTGAATGTTCGGGTGTGGTTTATTATTCTCAATGCATTCATTTATTTGCAACAGTGAGTTTCAACTAAAATAAATTAATATTCTAAATAAAGATCAAAAAATGATATCTATTTCAAGCTTGTCAGTATATTCAGTATTAAATTTATTAAAAGTATAATAGTGTTATATAAAAATGAAGTTAGTCGTAACAAATATAGTTGCTTCCCATTCACTTGGCTTGGCAAAATGGAGCGCAAATTAAATAGTAAATAATTTAAATTAAATAAAAAATACGCAGACATACATGACTGTCTTAATACGACGCGGACGTGACGAAATAATCTCACCCAGTCACACGTCATGACTCTAGAATTAAGGCGGGCGACTAAATTCTCGCTCGTTATACGAGAACCAACTCGACCTTCTTGATGTTCGCACGGTGTACGCAAATGTTCATGTGTGATAACTTGATAAGTGTGATAACGTCTGTTTTCTCATGTTCTATTTTGCCGGCAGTCTCTACCTATGTATTCTTTGACGCCTCACATACAAAAATGAGAATAATATTCCACACGACAGAGCGCTAAAACTGCTTCTACAACGGAACGCTGGTGGCATTAGTTATTGGCTTATTTACATAGGCGTAACTGGAAAGATCAGATATGTTCCCATGCTAGCACTATTAACACAATCTAATTGCACCAGAAAGGAATAGGTCCTTTATCCCACCAAGTCATTAACCTTACCATATCTTCACTTAGTACGCATGCGTCATGTCATAAGCTTACCAAATGTCGTTGTAGTCATGATTTCACCATTACGCACTACACAATGGACAATCTTCACGCGGTGACTCGTAAATATACCTCTTTGTTATTTATTACCTGTCGTAAATATATTCACTTACATTTTGAGTTAGAAAATGGCCAAATGTTTTATGTTCGTATAAGTGGTGGCGACTTGCAACGTGTTGCGTCATTCGTGATAAATATTGATGTATTTCTGAGTGTGTAGGCGTGTTTATATTAAGTACGACAACATGCACACTCTAACGTACACCTACGTACACATAGAGTATGAACACAGATTCAATAAACAAAGATGGCCGCCGCATAACAATTGCGAGTCAAGTTGACCAAATATAAAAAAAGTCATATTTTGTATTAATTCGCTGTGCACACGCGCTTATGTGTCAGTGCGTTGTGCCGTGTATTGTATATTTAATTTGTGGAATGAATGCTACGATTCAACAATTTCTCATTATAGTTTTAATTTACGTCATATTCTTTAATAACACTTATTGGCTTACCTGGAATATGGCACGGGTTATGAATTTGACAACAATGGTCTATAAAAATTCTATAGGTATCAAATATACTTATGAATATGCCTTCCAAGAGTATGCCTAGAATAATAATTTATTTGAAATGGGGCAACTAGTTTCTTCGTATTTTTATTGACGTAATTCATAACGTAGCATTCCAATAATAATGCAACACGTACCGCAACATATAGTGCAACATAGCTTGTAACACTCTTCATAATGTAGTATAGAGAGGTATATTTCCGCCCACAAAACTCAATGTTGTATCGTTGCTAACAATGTTTCACGTAACTAACCCTGTAACATTAACGTTTCTTTTCACGCTGCTACTTCCACGTAGACAAACGGACCTACATTCGAGGTAATGGCTAAAACCATTTATCAATGGTGTAGTTATGTCATAAATATCCATAAAATTCATGTTTTATTAGATTGTGTAGAAATTAGATTTTGAATCATTACTTACCTATTTAGTTAAAAATAATAAAACATACATTTTGTGAAGTAAGAAGTCTCATGAAAGTAAATAAGTAGTAATAAACTTTGTTTAATTGATTTTTATTTCCACTGAACCCTGCGACAATGTGATTTTATGGTGCCGAGAGTTTAAGTTTTACTACCAAAAAGTACTTCCTACTTATTTACTTTCAAATAACTTTAAAATAATATCGCTAACAAAATTTTTTATTTATAATATAAGATAATTAAGAAATTCAATAATAACATTACAACTTAATATTTCATTACTAACAGTTTTCATTACCAAATTAAAGATATGTGCATGACAGTGACGTGTATTATGTGAGATCTAAATAATAAGACATATTTCTCTTATAGGGCGAACTGGAACAACAATTGTTACAAGCTAACCCCATTTTAGAAGCCTTCGGCAACGCCAAAACAGTTAAAAACGACAATTCTTCTAGATTCGTAAGTATACAATACCTCAGCTTGTTATATCTGCTTAGAAGCGTTGGCTGTAATACTAAGTACTATGATTAAATTTTCAGGGTAAATTTATAAGGATAAACTTCGACGCGTCAGGGTTTATTGCCGGCGCGAATATCGAGACTTATCTACTCGAGAAATCGAGAGCGATAAGACAAGCGAAAGACGAAAGGACATTCCACATTTTCTACCAACTCCTCGCGGGAGCAACATCTCATCAGAAAGCTGAATATATCCTCGAAGATCCTAAGAGCTATCCATTCCTGACGAACGCTGCCTTACCAGTTCCCGGCATCGATGATGCTGCGGAGTTCCAGGCGACTATCAAGTCCATGAACATCATGGGAATGAACAATGAAGACTTCAACTCGATATTTAGAATAGTGTCCGCCACGCTCCTCTTTGGCTCAATGCAGTTCAAACAGGAGAGGAATTCTGATCAGGCCACGCTGCCTGATAACACGGTGGCTCAGAAGATCGCGCATTTACTTGGTAAGATCTTTGACCAGATTTTCTATCAGGTTTTTCTAAAAGACTTTCTAATGACTGTCGCGATTCTTTTCCAGGTCTTTCGATAACAGAAATGACAAAGGCGTTCCTCAAGCCTAGAATCAAAGTAGGTCGCGACTTCGTAACGAAAGCACAGACCAAGGAACAGGTCGAGTTCTCAGTAGAAGCTATTGGTAAGGCTTGCTACGAACGGTTGTTCAGATGGCTTGTCAACAGAATTAACAGGTCTTTAGATAGGACGAAGAGACAAGGAGCATCCTTCATTGGCATTCTCGATATGGCTGGTTTCGAAATCTTCGAGCTCAACTCCTTTGAGCAACTGTGCATCAATTACACCAACGAGAAACTCCAGCAACTCTTCAATCACACTATGTTCATCTTAGAACAAGAAGAGTACCAGCGCGAAGGCATTGAATGGAAGTTCATTGATTTCGGTCTCGATTTACAACCGACCATCGACTTGATCGACAAGCCTATGGGTATCATGGCTTTATTGGACGAGGAATGTTGGTTCCCCAAGGCTACAGATAAGACCTTCGTAGAAAAGCTTGTGTCAGCTCATTCCGTCCACCCCAAGTTCATGAAGACTGACTTCCGCGGTGTAGCCGACTTCGCGATTATTCATTACGCTGGCAAAGTTGATTATTCCGCGGCGCAATGGCTGATGAAGAATATGGATCCTCTAAATGAGAACGTAGTATCGCTCCTGCAGTCTTCCCAGGATCCGTTTGTGTGTCACATATGGAAGGACGCTGAGATAGTAGGCATGGCTCAACAGGCTATGACTGACACACAATTCGGCGCGAGGACCCGAAAGGGTATGTTTAGAACAGTTTCTCAATTATACAAAGAGCAGTTGACGAAACTAATGGCGACGCTAAGGAACACCAATCCAAACTTCGTAAGGTGCATCATACCCAACCACGAGAAGAAGGCTGGAAAGATCGAAGCGCCTCTAGTTCTGGACCAGTTGCGCTGCAACGGTGTGTTAGAAGGCATCAGGATCTGCAGACAAGGCTTCCCTAACAGGATACCGTTCCAGGAGTTCAGACAGCGTTATGAGCTTCTGACTCCAAATATAATACCGAAAGGTTTTATGGACGGAAAGAAGGCTTGCGAGCAGATGATTGAGGCTTTGGAACTGGACCATAACTTGTATCGCGTCGGTCAGTCCAAGATCTTCTTCAGGGCTGGCGTACTGGCGCACCTCGAGGAGGAGCGGGACTACAAGATCACGGATCTGATCGTCAACTTCCAAGCGTTCTGCCGAGGGTACCTCGCGAGGAGAAACTATCAGAAGAGACTGCAGCAGCTCAATGCTATTAGGATAATACAGAGGAATTGCGCCGCGTACTTGAAGCTGAGGAACTGGCAATGGTGGAGACTGTACATCAAGGTGAGTATCATATTACTATCTACTTTATTCTTCTGTAGATTCTTAATCTCCTGCAATACTCAACTGCGAACAAATTTCACTTTCTTTTTTATATAAGTATTACGTGCTTGCATACCCTACCGCCAGTTTCTGAAAGGCAGGGTAGCCAAGGGTCAAACATATATCAACTCCTGGGACTGCCTTAATTAATAACAGCCAATTAAAAAATTCACTTGAGATACGTTTGATTTTGACACGCCGTTGAGAGTGCCTAGTGCGAGTTTGTTTTGTGCGAGTTTGTTTTGTGCGAGTTTGTTTTACGATAACGCGATCGACACGTTTATGACGTTCGGCGCTCCAATTGGCCCACTCCAAGCTCTTAACCAATCAGGGAGGCAAACACGGTAAACGTTTCGATCGCGTTAACGTAAAAACAACTCTCACTAGGCACTCAGAAACCCAGTATTATTAATCTTTGTATTAACTTTGTTAGAACAGGAAAAACAGGTAAAGACATTACAACCGACCTACATCATTTCATAGATTATAAATAAATATAGAATACCGTTGTTTTCCAAACATCATTATAAATGAACTTAAACATATACAAATGTAATGTTTATTATATAATATTGTTTCGTAACAATCCATTCTTGAGTAAAACCTTCTGCAACTTGTGTATCCTCCACGAGGCCAGGATATAAACATGATAATACCTACCTAGGATTAGTAAGCGGAAAATGACGTAAACTATTATAGATCGAGAATATTTTGTTGATCGTTTATTAGTTAGTATAACATTACAAAATGGCGCTCTATATACTCATAAATATGAAAACTAAAAAGCGAACATCTCAAATACTAAAAAAGCCGCAGCTTATATGCGGAATATCTGTTGTCATACTCTGATTTTGATTAATCATAACCATATATTTCAAATTAGTTTTCAGTTCCACCATTGCTTGTAGCATCGAGAGAACCTCATGCTAAAAATGTGTTACATTTAGAACAGTCAATCAGTAATATATATTTTTTTTATTTAAAACTTCTATTTTATCATAACACATGTAAGTATCTATCAATCTATTTCTTTTTCTGTTCTATTGCACTTTAATCTGGCTAAAATCTCAGCATATTTCTGAGTAAAACGTATCCACAGGTGAAACCTCTGCTAGAAGTGACGAAGCAAGAAGAGAAGTTGACTCAGAAGGAGGATGAGCTCCGGCAGATCCGCGAGCGGTTGGACACGCAGCTGAAGAGGTGCTCGGAGTACGAACAGAAGTATCAGCAGTCCAATGCTGAGAAGACACAGCTGGCTGAACAGTTACAGGTCAGTAAGAAGTAGCAAGAGGTTATAAATGCAGGAGTATATTATTTTGGGGCTCGAGGAACTAACTAACTAGGCTTGCAATTAATTATAAATTAAAGTTCACCAATAAACTTTCTGGTAATATCAGCCAATAGATAAAGCTTTAGACTCGCTATCGAGAGGTTATACATTCAAATCTCATTAATTGATGACTGACGTGGACTCACTCCTAATGCAATATTACCTTAGCTTACTAATTTATAAAAAAATAACTGTTCAATCTGATCGACGCCGAGACTTGATTATATTTCTGTAAACATACATGCACTATGCAGAAGTGCATTGATGGGAAGTTAAAACCTGTTAGTCAGCTCGCTGTAGAGCTTCTAATAATACCATGCTAGAAGTGTGGCAGTGTATGAGGTGACTAAAGCTTTACTAAACAAGAAAGAACTCTGGACTGAAACAGCCAAAAGAGTATCATCGACTCGAAAAGTAGAAGAAGATTTCTAGTATTACTTGTATTAAAGTTTCTTTATAAATAGTAATAATTGATAATATTTTCTATTTTATACGTTGTAGGCTGAACTGGAACTATGCGCGGAGGCAGAGGAGTCTCGTGCGCGCGCGGCGGCCCGCAAACAGGAGCTGGAAGAGTTATTGCACGACTTGGAAGGCAGGATCGAAGAGGAAGAAGAAAGGTGTAATGCGCTGCAGCAGGAGAAGAAGAGATTGCAGCTTAATATACAGGTGCATTATGAATTATTAGAACTCATCTTTAACTTATTGTTAATGAGAAGATTGAGTCTTATATACCATATGGTAATACAATGAAATGGCGTTCTATCTACGTCCCGAGGTCTGAAGGTTGTCTTAAGAATTAAAGTCGGAGCAGAAACTCGTTCTTGGCCATTCTCGGCTAAAAACCCACTCGAGTAATTCGATCTATGTTCTCGGCTAGATACCAATTTTACCAGGTTACAATAGAATTTAACGCCGGCATTAGCACGAAACGTGAAAGGAAGTTGATTCCTTTTAACTCTTCTATAATTGATTGACACAGTCGCCAGCATCGTATGACCATTTAACTGAGCTGTCAATGTTAATAATAAGCTAAATTGCTGATACTCTTGTTAAGTGTCAGATTTGGTATCTAGGCAAAAATACCAACTTTGGTCAGAGTTTCCTTCATGTATACTGTATTTATATCTGGCTTATGTTTAACTCATCACCAGATATAATAAAATATAACAGTCAAAAATAGTAAATGATCACCAAAAATAGTAAATGATCACCAAAAATAGTAAATGATCACCAAAATTAAAACCGCATTTTAATACCAAAAATATTAATTTCACAGCAAAGAGATCAAAATAAGTCGGTGGAGCCCCACGAAGCGGGGCACCTATTTTTGGGTCGGTTGAAGAAGGAACCTAACATAACCTAAACCCCTCCGAGACGGAATGTAGTGATTTGTGGGCGTATAGGTGCTCGTTATAATATATTTTAGTAAGAATATTTTGATGTGCAATTACTATATTTGGTGGTCATTATATTTAATCCCTTTATATTTTACATACAATCTTGTGTGTAACTTCAATTATTATCTTTTCAGGACCTCGAAGAACAATTGGAAGAGGAGGAGGCTGCGAGACAGAAGCTTCAGCTAGAGCGAGTACAATGCGACGCCAAGCTGAAGAAATTAGAGGAAGACCTGGCCCTCAGCGAGGACACCAACCAGAAACTTGTCAAGGAGAAGAAGGTAAGTCATTTAATTGTCTATTGCCCTGTGAACGTAATTACAAAAACATACTTCAAAAAACTCTCCTCGCGTAAATGGGCCTTAACACATTATTGTGGCAGGCTGTACATTTGTGCCATAAGACAAATGCATTAAGAAATGTAAAAATGTATAACTCGGTATGATAAAGAAGATGTTTTTGTCTGAAAGAGTTTTAATGAAGATATTTTTTGTGTGAATGCGTTTTAATGAAGATATTTTTGTCTTAATCAGTTTTAATGAAGATGTTTTTATTTGAACGCGTTTTGATGAAAATGTTTTTGTCCGTATGTGTTTTAATGATCATGGTTTTTCGACGGAATGCTTATTATTAATAAAGATGTTTTTGTCTGAACTAGTTTTAATGTGCATGTTTTTCATCTTAATAAAGATGTAATAGATGATACTCGTAACGATAATTAAGTTGAAATTAAATCGTTATAGATCTTGGAGGAGCGTGCCAATGACCTGTCTCAAGCGCTTGCCGAAGAGGAAGAGAAGGCGAAGCACCTCAGCAAGTTGAAGACTAAGCAGGAGTCCGCCATCGCTGAACTAGAAGAGAAACTTCTAAAGGTACTGTTGTTGTTATATATTCAATACTTTCACAGGTAGATAATATAGCTTTGATTAAATGAAATCTTTAAAAACAAAGGAAATGATCGTAAGGAAAGTTGCATGTTTGAGAATTCTCTATAATGTTATCAAAGATATGTAAAGATTGCTTACCCACATTGGGCCAGGTTGGTGGATTATGGCCTAACCTTTCACACACTGAGTAGTGGCCCGTGCTCAACACTAGGATTGTTTATATACGGTGCTGATGTTATTATCCTAATAATAGAAAAATTTCTTTAAAAAAAATTTCTTTATTTAAAGATTTTTTTTTGCTTTTGAAAAATATGGTTATTGACTATAATTTGTGCTATTGTATAATATAACGCGTTTACTTATAATATTGATATAGACTTGTTTACCTATAGTAACAGCCAAGTCAAAAAAATGTTGTGTAACTCTTTCTTTGTCTAAAAACCAGATGTGTGTCTATTTTTTGCTGTTATCTTGTTGTTTAAATGTCTTCTTCTATTATTTACACTTTATTCTGCTATCTGTGAAAACTTTTAATTGGCCTTCTTTTTTCGTATCAAATCTGTCTATGATACTAATTTAGCTGTAAGTTTTCCTAAAATTGTAAAATAAAATAAAATAAAATTCCAGCGTCTTAAAAACATTTTTTTTATATTCTTATGTAAGTAGGTTATTATTATTGCGAATTTGTACAGGTATTTAATAGTATTTGTTTTATTGTAGGATCACCAAATGCGTCAAGAAACGGACCGTGCGAAGAGAAAGTTGGAGACCGAGCTCCAGGATGTCAAGGAACAACTTGCTGAGAGGAAAGCTCAAGTGGAAGAGCTACAGATTGTACTGAGTGAGCGCAATTATGTTTATTTTTCTACTATAGTTTACAATAGCACAGCATTTTTTATTCATGTATACATGGCATATAACGGCATAGAAAAATTAAGATTAGTTGATGAAGACATAGAGAAAACGTTTAATAATCATGCCAAATTCTAAACACGTTTTAAATATACCATTACGATCCGAGTAATAATCAGCGACGTTTCGTTGTCTATGATTATTATTCGAATCGTAATCGAGCGTTCTATTAATATTCGAATGCAGGAATCTAAAGATTTCAAATATTCGATTACGAATCAAATAAGAATTCGAACGCAGTGTTTATAAGAAAGCCGCAATGCACTCGTTTCTGAACGGCTCACGTGTTCTAGTATTGCGACAATGTCGATAATCTGCTAACGAGCTCGTGGTTCCGCAGCGAAGCGCGAGGAAGAGTTGTCGGTGGCGATGAGCCGCGCGGATGAAGAGAGCGCGCTGCGCGCGGCGGCGCAGAAGGCAGCGCGCGAGGCCGAGTCGGCGCTGGCCGACGCGCACGACGACCTGGACGCCGAGCGCCAGGCGCGCACGAAGGCCGAGAAGCTGCGCCGCGACCTCAACGAGGAGCTCGAGGCGCTCAAGAGCGAGCTGCTCGACTCGCTCGACACCACCGCAGGTTAGTGCCTACACATACTTACCCACCACAACCCACATCTCACACCTCACAACTACTGTCCATCTATACTCCATTTTGGTTAGGTACTTAACTAAAAGGTAAACAATCTTGATGTGTCTTTTATCTAAAAACTCAGTTTAAAAATAAAATGCTGCTAAAGATCAATGTAAATGTAACAATAACGTTTACTCAATCAATTGAACCGTTAGTTTAAGCAGTAGTTTATTTGTTTAATATGTGTTTGTGTAAAAAGACACATCAAGATTGTTTACCTTTAGTTAAGTACCTAACCAAATGGAGTATAAGCATTCGTATTTGTTAAACCCACAATTTTCACATCCCATATTTATTTCTTATTTTTAATTTATGTTGGTCTCGATGGCGTAGTGGTTAGTGTAACCGACTGCCACGCCTGAGGTCGTGGATTCGATTCCCGCACAATTCAAACATTTGTGTGCATGAACATTGATGTTTGTCTTGGTCTGGGTGTTTCTATGTATAATATGTGTGTATTTACAAAAAAGAAGTATATATGTATGTTTAACCATTGTCTAGTACCCATAGTACAAGCTCTGCTTAGTTTAGGCTAGATGGTGTTGCGTGTGTATGTGGTAGAATACTATTATTATATTATATGATTGTCTCGTTTATATATACCAACAAATTTTATTACATACAAAAATATTCTTATGTGTAATTTTTTGGTAAGATTAAAACACAAATACATATTAACCTTTTAGTTTCCAACAGATGTACTACACCTTTTCATTTTTAGATTTTACTAATTTTGCTATTTTCGGCTAAAAGTAGTAACTATAACCGAATCACTGTCATATTTTTACGATGATGCCATTATTGGTCAAATAAAGTATTATGACCAAAAATGTTATTTTCAGTCGTTTTGATCAACATACCAATATCGGCCGAAACTTCCGTCTAACACTAACACTAACGTCACACTCCATTTCCGCAGCACAACAGGAGTTGCAGAAGAAGCGCGAGCAGGAAGTCGCGGTGTTGAAGCGCAGCATGGAGGAGGAGGCCGTGTCGCACGAGGCCACGATCTCGGAGCAGCGACACAAGCACTCGCAGGAACTACAGCTGCTTAACGAGCAACACGAACAGGTCAAGAAAGCTAAGGCCGGTCAGTATTGTTATTTCTTATGCAGTATAGAAAGAAGGAAAGAAAAGAAATGGAGGGAAATAATTTTTTTTATTAAAATAGCCTTTGTTTGCACAGATACAGTACTTATTATATACTACTGCGTGGAATTTTAATTTATCGCGGCACACTTATTTTTTTATTAAAATAAAAGGAGCTTAGGTTACTCTTTATAACATTAGCTATCTGCCAGTAAAAGTCTCATCAAAATTGGTCCAGCCGTTTCAGAGATTAGCCGGCACAAACGGAGAGACAAAAATTATAAAAATTGTTTTTTCTTTTTAATATAAGTATCGTATGCATATAGTAAAACGCTGTTTTGACATTACAAACAGAAACTTAATTTTATTTATTTGCATAGACTAGCGACCTATCCCGTCTTCGCAAGGGTAGTACAAAAGCTTAACAATTTATTTACCTAAACCTTCCTCATGAATCACTGTCTATTGGTGAAAACCGCATAAAAGTCTGTTTATTGTTTTTGAGTTTATCGCGAATAGACAGACATATGTAATGATTTCGTAGGTTAGGTTTGTAACAGTACTTTTTCCTGGATGAATTCCCCTGACAACGTGTATGCAAAATTAAATTTTGATCGGTCGCGTAGTTAAGGAGTGAAAGCGTAACAAACAAACTTACACTCGCATTTATAATATTAGTTTCGCCTTTACTTGCGTAATTTCATTTCATTTATTTATTCAAGAATAATTTTTATATTGTGTGTGAATATACAATAACAATAGTAAATATAATCGATGAAATTAAAACAACAATGCAAATCAGATAACAAATTGAATCAGGATTAAAATAATAAATTGAATAATAAATAAAAAAGTAATGTCAAAAAATCCTTAGTAATATTATAAATTCGAAAGTAACTCTGTCTGTCTACCTGTCTCTGTCTATCTGTCTGTTACCTTTTCACGGCTAAACCACTCAGCCGATTTAGATGAAATTTGGTACAGATATAGTTTAAAACCTAGGGAAGGACATAGGCTACTTTTTATTGATTTAGGTACCATGCAGGCGGAGCCGTGCGCAAAAGCTAGTAAAACAATAAAACGTAAAAAGGAATTAAGTAAATATAGCTTTAGGTAATTTCCTGTCGTGCCGGGTCGTCGCTCAGGAGTTGTTGTCCGAAGGCATTTCTTGCTTGCGTTTGGCATTGGTAGGTGGGTCGCTGATGTAGTTTTTAGTTCACGCGACCATCAGCACAGCAGTTTATTTCTTTGTTACGCTTTCACCCGCCGTAAACGCCTCGGGAGGAACACCATATCAAAAAGAATAATTAAAGTTTTATAAATTTATACGATAATATTACGTCCAACGCTAAAAAGCCTCTAAGACACCTAGCTGACAAGCCAGTCCAAGACTCTAAGCTGAATAGAAAAAGTTTTTAGTCGACGCACCAACCTTTATGGGACAATGCAAACACATTGATACTGACAAACCTCACGAAAAAAGATAAAAGACAACTTCCAAATACGAACACAATGAAGAAAACGTCAAAAAAGTCAATTTTAGAAAAGTCGTCTACACATAAAATTTTTGCAACATTTTAGTATTATAATATATTTTGCTACGTTTACTATTATGAGATGTTATCATGGCGTGTTTGAAGGAGCGTAGACTCAGGAACGTGACGTTCGGTCTATCGAAAGATGATAACTTCGAGATAGAGACGTTGAACTACCCACGAGAAGAGGGAAGCTCCTTTCACTCCACGAGGGACTACTGGCAGACAATGTGCAAGAATGAGTCCTCCCCCGAAACGGGACCCGACCCTTGCTTATTATGTAATGATGTTGGTTAGAAAAAGTTTAGTTAGAAATTAGTTTGTGTTTGTAGCGCGTTGCCGACGCTTTAGGAAAGGAAGGGGAAGGAGAAGGAGTGGGAAGGGGATAAGGGGGTGATTGGGCCTCCGGTACTCTCACTCACCGAACGAAACACAACAGTAGGAATACTGCTATTTTACGTCGATATTCTGTGAGAGGGGGGCAGTCCTTCCCCGGTCGAGCCGGCCCATTGTATGAGATTGAAATTTTCGTTGTGATATTTTACGTTTGAGAGTACTCCGTGTTTTTGAAGTTGTGTGAAGTAAATCTGTCCTCAATAGGTCACTGTGGTGGAATTTGTCCTAACTCTTCTATTGAGATGAGGGCCGTGTCTTACAGTGGAACAGTTTTGCCTTACAATCATAAATATGTTAGTGAGGTAATAAATAAATAATTCGTGAGGCGCAAGCCACTTTAAAATGGTGTCTGGCTCTGGCGTGGAATATAGTACGTGGATATGCCATAAGAGAGCCTGCATCATGCATATGTTTCGCCTAAGGTTTATTTCGTTTTTGTCTAAAGTATTTTTTGGTCTTGCGCTTCTGAGGTTGGCGAGTACGTGTGAAGTTCTTCTTGCGTTATCACGTTAGTGTATTTCGTATGTAGTATTCAAAAAGAATTTAAAATCTTACAAATGCTTAGCGAGTTCTGTATGTACTGTATTTGAGTTTATTATGTACTTTGATCTTGTCCATTTTAAGCCACAAGATGCAATTTTTACATTCAGTTTAACCCAATAATCTCTTACGTCAACGTTCCACCTGGTCGGACACTATATACCTTTTACTACACGAATATTAACGATTATTAAATTCCACGTAGCCCTGGAGAAAGCGAAACAAGCTTTGGAAGCGGAGAACGCAGACCTGGCGACCGAGCTCAAGAGTGCGAGCGCAGCGCGCGTGGAGGGCGAGCGACGCCGCAAGCAGGCCGAGGCGCAACTCGCAGACCTCACTGCCAAGCTGCAGGACATCGAACGTGCCAGGTACGAACCACTACATCACTCAGTCACATACAACAAGCGAAGCGCATACCTATAAGTATTTGTACCTCCAAAGTGCGTGCGACTGTCAGCTTACAAGCGATATTTTCGTATATATTCTTGTAGAAGACTGACTATCTCTACCTTGGCCTTGGGCACCTCCTCGCTATTGCACACTTCCAAGTCAAAGTCTATATCAGAGATTCCTCAACTTTAAAGATAGCGGAACACTCACAGCTTTTATTTTATGGAACCCATATCAAATGATTACAAATCAAAGACACTGTAATTTAAATAAGAAATAGCGAAAAATCTTTACATATTTTGCGCTATTTCAAAATAATATTTAGGTATTCTTTACTGTGGTATTATTTAACAACCAAAAAATAATAATTTCGCGGTACCCTGGTGACGTTTCTACGGAACCTCTAGGTGCCGCAGAACCCGCTTTAGGAATCGCTGGTCAATAATAATCAATTTTCTATTAAAACTGCGTAACGAAAAAGGCTAAGTAGGCAGGCTTTAGGAGCCCAAAATGAGCATATGCTCGTAGAAAGCGTAATAATTATTTAGTACTTAGTATAATAAGACGTTAACTGAACACAATATAATTACAATTTACATAAACTGAACCAAATTATAAAAGGCATAATGCTGGGGCGTGGCTCCCCGGCGATACTAAGATTCTAGACGCGATCAAAAATCAGGAGCACTTATGTGCGTGATGGCCAAGGATCGAGACAGACGGTCCATCGCGCGCCTTCCTTTTATATCCTCGGTTAGACGGTTGTACTAACTTCAAATAATATAGATAATTATGATATTATATTAACGTTGCAGGGCTGAGATCCAGGAGAAGTGCGTCCGTCTACAGAGCGAGGCGGAGGCAGCAGCAGGCCAGCTGGAAGCGGCGGAGCTGAAGGCGTCGGCCGCCGCCAAGCACGCCGCCACCACCGGCGCGCAGCTCGCCGAGGCGCAGGTACACTACCCTACTACTTACTTAGCACCAGATCATGGCTCATGGGTCATCATGGCTGGCTCATGGGTCAAGCTCCTCTCGCAGCTTCGCTGGAAAGCGTAAAACAGAATCGAAAAAAAAAAACATTTTTGTATAATTAAATTTTGGTTCCAGGTTTTTATTGGATATTTGGTTTATCCATGTCAACGTATTCACCATGTGTGTTTGTGTGTGTTATTGGAAACCATATTATGTTACTTTGTTGTTATTAATTTGAATGTGTGCGTGTACGTAATAATTACGTATACGCACATATAAGCACGTATTCGTATAACTTTAACTACATACAAAATCTACGCTTTTAACTATCGTAAAACTCCATCAAACTACATGGAAAATAATATTAAAGTAAAAGTAATGTATTGTATTAATATTATGTAATGTTATTCCCCAGGCTCTTCTTGAAGAGGAAACGAAACAGAAACTGTCTCTGCAGACGAAGTTGCGCAACATCGAACAACAGCTCGACCAGGCGCGAGACTCGCTTGAGGAAGAGGAGGAGGCCAAGAAGAACCTTGAGAAACAGGTGCAACAACTATATTATACTAATTTATAACCGCAGCTTTGCTCAAGTTTTTCGAGATAAAAGATTGCGAACCATTTATTATCTCTATGCCTAAAATCACTGTGATTTTTGACATAGGGATAAAAACATATTATATGGATGGCTGCGTGAATGACGAATAAGACAGTAAAAACCTATAACTTACTCGATACTAATATTATAAAGCTGAAGAGTTTCTTTGTTTGTTTGTACGCGTTAATCTCAGGAACTACTGGTTCGATTTGAAAAACTCTTTTAGTGTTGGATAGCCTATTTATCGAGGAAGGCTATAGGCTATAAACATCACGCTACGACTCAAGGGGGCGGCGCACTAACTATAAACGCGGGTGAAACGGGAACATCTAGTATTACAATATTATGAAGGTTAGGCTGTTACCTTGGTGTTAACTTGGTGGTAGCAGTTTGCACAATTATTGCCAATCATGATGTCTGGACTACAACATTTATAATTTAGGACCACGAGTTTCCCTGAAAGATCGATTTAAAGAAATAGGCATACTTACTGTTGAGTCGCAATATATATTTGCTAACATTATGTTTATTAAACATAACATTTACTTATATAATAAGAATAGTGATATTCATAACGTAAACACTAGTACATTTGCGGGACTCGGTATACGTTTTTTTAATAAATTACCTATTAACATAATTAATTTACCATTGTTTCAATTTAAAAACGCTGTTAAAAAACTACTTATTCGGAAGGGTAATTATTCAGTCAACGACTACTTAAATGACAAAAACTCATGGAGGATTCAAAGATCTGTATTACTTATAAGTCAATTTAAGCCTTTGCATAGTCACAAAGTGTAAGTGTATGCGCCATCATGCCATCCTACTGTCTATTTTAGATTTATATTAAATAATATATCTTAGCTCAAATTATTTCCTCCCTATAATATTATTAAGTTATTATTGTTATTATCTTTAGTTTTTATAGTCAGTAGTATATGGCATAATGGCTGTAACACCTTGTTAATCTGAGTTGTAAAATACTGAAATTATATTTAACTGGCGATTTAAAAGAGTGGCCGTGAGTTTCTTGCACGTTTCTTCTCATAGGCTCTACCCTTTGCCTGAACCTAGCAACTAACCTAAATGTAGCTTCAGTAACTTAGTAAACTCACTAACCTATATACTTTGACGTTCATAAGTGTTACTTTGTGACCTAAATGAATAAATGATTTTTGACTTTGACTTTGACAACCTTAACCTCTGAGTCTTCTTCGAAGAGATTAGTGACAGGCATAACTCCGGAACCGCTGGACCGATTGACTTGTAACTTGGTGTGCAGACACCTTGGGGTCATACTTCGTTCGAATTTGAATATGGGCCCTGTGGGTCAAAAGACCTCCGAGATATAGGGGTCACAAAGTCACATTTATTTTAAATGGCAAAATATTGACTTTAACTTGGTGTGCAGACACCTTAGGGTCATACCTCGGTCGAGTTTGAATATGGGCCCTGTGGGTCAAAAGACTCCCGAGATATAGGGATAGGGGTCACAAGGTCACATGTATTTTAAATGCTTTTACATTTAAGACCTTGTAACTTGGTCTACAGACACCTTGGGGGTCATACCTCGGTCGATTTGAATATGGGCCGTGTGGGTCAAAAGACCCCTGACATATAGGGGTCATAAGGTCACAAACAATTTACAGAAAAAAAAAAATTTAAATGGCAAAATATTGGCTTGTAACTTAGTGTGCACTTGTGCAGACACCTTGAGGTCATACCTCGCTCGAGTTTGAATATGGGCTCTGTGGGTCAAAAGACCTCCGACATATAGGGGTCATTTCTTTTATTACTTTTACATTTAAGACGGAGAGGTTGAATCCTTGGTTTTTACACCCATCTCGTTGAAATAAACATCATTATTATTTTCATCTTTATATTGCTCTGCTTTGGAAAGTATACTGATATTATTAATGTTGTTACGACAGGTTGCAGCCCTCACTCTGCAAGTAGCAGACGCCAAGAAGAAGGCAGAGGAAGAAGCGGAGAATGCAGCCGCACTGGAGGAACAACGCAAGAAGCTCAGCAAGGATGTGGAGGCGCTGCACCGACAAATACATGAGCTGCAGCAGGCTAACGACAAACTCGACAAGAGTAAGTAATCTAACAAGATAAAGTATATATAGTTTCAAATCTGGTAGTAGGGGTAATTGTCAAATGACAGAAACAGGATGTACGATACAAACTAATCGTGACGTTAACTCTATTTAAGTGATTGTCCGAGGAAGATGGCGACATTCGCCGTTAAACAATATGTTTGGCGAATTTCAAATGTAATTAGTCTTAAGGTATTTTTCTGATAATAAAAAAAAAAAAAAAAAAATAAAAAAAAAAACATATACCTTTTCTTTTATTTTTTTTACGTGAGGGAATGCATTGACGCGTACCTCTCTGCGGGGCGACGACGGAGAGATTATGTCTGACTCACCGGTGAAACGTCTCCCGATAACACTGACTAAACCTACCACTGTGTTCCTCGACATAACCAGTCGGCGGGGCCGCGCGAATCACTTTTACATGCAATCGCGAACCCGCCGAAATTTCGGCCTCTCGTAAGATATGGCAGGCCACTTCACAAATATTTTTCCTTCACGCCCTTGTGGGACGAAGACAAAACGACACAGAGGCGCGCGTGGGAACACGGACATATCCCTATTACAACCCCACTTTTCTATTATTATTTTTAGAGTTTACACTACAATGTTACCAGCTATTGGCTATTCTTTCTCTTTCTTTCTTTACGGTAGGTAAGCTGTGTTTCCTTGACATTGCGTCTTGAATGCCTAGGTAACTTGGCGAAGTCAATGAGCGCAGATGGTCTAGCTACCGCAATTGTATTCGAATCTAATTGCATGGTCAAGCACGCACGCACTTATTGATACATTCGAATGCAATTGTGCACGTCCTTATATTGTATATTTGTAAAGTTCTTTTTGCTAAAGGGATTACGCCTTATACATACGTGTTCTTTACAATGTATATAAGTAAAAAAACAGCATTAAAATGTCAAGTCTTGGAATGCACGACATCAAAAATCTATTGTGACTGGCTGCCGGTGTACTCAATAGGTTAAATCAATGTTACAGATATTATTTCTAAATATTCTCTTAGCACTAATCTTTCTTTTCCTAGGTCATAAAAGAGTAAATATTTATCTTAACACATATATTATTATATAATGTCATGTTACAGGTAAAAAGAAGATCCAAGCTGAGCTTGAAGACACGAATATCGAGCTGGAAGCGCAGCGCGGCAAGGTTATGGAGCTGGAGAAGAAACAAAAGAGTTTCGACAAGGTATCACTTGCTTTTTATTAATAGTATATTATTATTAAAAGTTCCCTGTAATCGTTAAAAGATGCGACTCTATTAGACTAAATTATTTCAGTAGTCATCCTGTTTTCTTTTCATATTATGATGTGCATTATTACAGTCAACTGAAATTATTATTAAAATAATTTGGGTGTCTATTTTCAGTTCAGTTAAAAGTAAAATGATCGATCTGATCGGCTTTTGAACTCCAAGAAAAAGTAAATATAAATAAATATGATATTTTGAAACAAGCGGGTAGTAAAACATTGTCTACCTACATATTAAATATTTGCTGTAAAATGTTTAGTTTTGTTAAAATGACGTAGCCTTGGCAGTTCTAGGATGTCAGTCTACCATGTGATGTTCGTGTGCAGAACATATATAGTATAGTAGTAACCCCCGGTGTTCTCCGCAGGTGGTGGCGGAGGAGCGCGCGGTGGCGGAGCGCTACGCCGCGGAGCGCGACCAGGCCGAGCGCGACGCGCGCGACAAGGAGACGCGCGTTCTCTCGCTCACCAGGGAACTCGACGACGCCGCCGAGAAGGTAACCGCACCTCTACACTTTTTAAACTTTACACAGCGAACCTACAACGAACACAAACTTAAAAAAAAAAAGATGTTCGAATAAATTAAATCGTTGATTTTTTTTTTGGCGTCATGTTTTGATTTATTCATTGTCATTATAGTTATGCCAATATATTATGCATAGTCAATTATGATTTGTATACTGCATGGATGGCGTAGTGCCGCCGCTCTCACTGCGATTGTTGTGGGTTCAAATCCCACATGGGACAAACATATGTGTGATCCACAAATGGTTGTTTCGAGTCTAGATGTTCTTTGTGCCCGTTGTTTAAATGTTTGTAAAGTTCCCCGCGACACAGTAATTATTCCTAGTGCGGAATTTGTCTTTTAAATATGTAATAATCAATCAATCAACAATACATATCATATGGTCGTTGTCGGTTAGCTGGGTAAAGATTCCTTCTTTCTAAAAAAACTATATTATTAATTTGAAACTTGTATTTTCACTTCTAAATAGCCAGCGCTCATAGCCAGTTGCACTCACTGATCGGTAAACGATTAGCGAGGTTAAGGAATGTTGGGTGCGGTCAGTCTATAGATGGGTGGCCGCTTAGTGGTATTTCATCTGAGCGTCTCCGTGTTTCGGAGGGCATGTAAAAAGTCGGTCCCGGTTGTTGTCAAATTGATAGCAGTCGTTAAGCCATGTCAGAGGCCTACGGGCGGCTTGAACAACTCTTGATAACAGGTTGACCACTAACCACACGAAAAGAAAAAAGAAAGAGAAGACCTCTAAATATTTTCGTTGTCACTCCTATACCGATTCCAATAGTCGATTATGATTTCTATACTCAAATCAAATAAATCAAATTGTTATATTTCAAATAATGGTATATAAAATAGTATAGATAAAATATTCTAACCATAGCCTACCAAAAAGGCATACAGATGTGCTATTATTGAAATCATAATCGACTATTGAAAGCACAATTTGATGACACCTAAATTGATACATTCAAGTAACGACTAATGTTTTCAACTTGTTTTTTGGGTTGAACCAGTGTTTATTATATGTATGTAGAGGAGCCATTTATACTGCCGTCATAAATATAAGACGTGCAAATTATTCTTTACGAATTTGAATTTTCACGTTTTTGGAATCAGTAAAAAAAAGAACACATCTGTCAATATTTTTAAAAATATAAATCAAAATTTAAAAATACTGGCAGATACGTATTTTTCCCTTAGGATGGCAGTATAATTCTTGCCAGACGTGCGCTGTACGTTGTGTGTCAAATAATTCGCAGTGAGCACCCAATCCGCCGCCAATTGCCGCTTGAATAAACGTTTGCGAGAGCAAACTGGTGTCTATTTTATTTTTTAATTACTGCGTTTAGCTCAATAAATCCCAGAGACTCATGATCGTATTCTTTTTTATATATAGTTCTTATAGACATTACGCAAAGTTCCTTTTAACACGCAAGTTATTACCTTAAGTCCAGATCCTATATAAAAAATGAGTCGTTTTACTTATGGACAGTTAATAATTTCGATACACATTCTATGAAATATAATTGTCAAAATTTAAATGTCCGTAGCTAAAACATGTCTTTTTTGGTATAGGAAATGGGCCTTAAACTATTCGTGAGTTGTGTAATGTTAGGCAGTTAAAGAAACCTATGTACGCTTAATACATTTGTACTAATGATCGTACAATAACTGCACAAAAGTATCCATTAATAACTTGATGAGTACCGTTATGGTAACTCGATATACGGTGTATTCTCGTCTATAATAATCAAGAGCGGCATTGCGGTAAGACACGCGATTTATAATATTTTACAATTACATGATGATTCAATTACTTTAGAAATATTAGTAATTTAATATTTTTTTAAATTATTTAATCACTCGTGATTGAAATTATGTATTATTTTTAAATTGAAATTTATATATTATCTCTAATTTAGTAATATGTAAAGTGCTCAAATGAACCATACCATTTATACCATTTCCCGTAAAGTATCCAATCGAAAATTTTAATATGCGATTTATATTCGAATGGTATAAATTATTCGACATATTATGTATACGATTGTAGTATTGCGCCCTATTCGTCACGGTTTATGGTCCGGGTTCTATATCAAGAAATGAGTCGATACAGCTACAGACAGTTAAATTAGAACATATTTTCATAGAATGTGTCAAAATTCAATTGTCCGTAGATAAAACGAATTGTTTCTTGATAATGGGAGCCTAACTTATATATTTATATTGTATAGATATAATACTAACTGACCTGACAAATGTTGTTCTACCGTATAAATTATTTCATAGCGGTATAAAATACACTTAACGATCTATTCTCATACCTACCAAATATACATAATAAAATTCATAAAAATCGGTCGAGTCGTTTCGGAGGAGTGCGAACACAAACACCGTGACACGAGATTTATATATATATATATATATATATATATATAAATATAGATTTAACTAATGTAATTTAAACAACAGATCGAGGAACTAGAACGCACGAAACGCGTCCTCCAATCAGAGTTGGATGAGTTGGCCAACACACAGGGCACGGCAGACAAGAACGTACACGAGCTGGAGAAGGCCAAGCGCGCGCTTGAGTCTCAGCTCGCCGAGCTGAAGGCGCAGAACGAGGAGATCGAGGATGACCTGCAGCTCACGGAGGACGCCAAGCTGCGCCTCGAGGTCAACATGCAGGCCATGCGGGCGCAGTTCGAGCGGGACCTACAGGTAACAACCACTACATTATATGGGTTTTTATTATTGCATGACATAACTATATTTTAATAATATTTTTTAATATTTTATCACATACACACAACACCATCTAGCCCAAACTAAGCAGAGCTTGTACTATGGGTACTAGACAATGGATAAACATACATTATACTTTTTTTTGTAAATACATACATATTATACATAAAAACACCCAGAACAAGACAAACATCCAAGTTCATGCACACAAATGTTTGACTTGCGCGGGAATCGATCCCGCGACCTCAGGCGTGGCAGTCGGTTACACTAACCACTACGCCATCGAGGCCAACATATAACTGTATAGTATGGAATAACTCTTTGTATGATGACATATAATGATTACTATCATGTTAAGATAAAGTTAGCTATTAAGTAACTGACATACATAAATTACGCAGATATGTGATTTGTATTATACTGTAAAGGGTGCTGTAATTAACTAACTTATATAACTTTATTCAATTTAACGGTGAAGAAAAACTGTGTGAGTATACCTATATGTCAGAGAGTTCTCCATAATGCTCTCGAAGATATGAGAAATCTGCCGTTAACCAGCAAAATGCCACAAACGCATTATGACCAACAGCAAATACTTTTAATGACATAAACGCAAATCAACCAATACGCAAAACGACTCATAAGCAAAACGACCTATACGTATAATGACCAAATATCAAATACTCATATTGACAATCCAATCTGCTTCTGGGCCGGCGTGGTGGACTATGGCCATAACTTTCGCACACTGAGAAAAGGCCCATGCCCAGCAGTGGATTAGCTTAATACATTATTTATTCAAGCATTGTAATCTATTCGGATCTGCGTTCAGTATGTTTGGTTACATCAACTCAACAATCAAATTTGTTTACGTTGGCAAATATATTATATTGATTTGTATGTTGATAGGCTAAAGAAGAACAAGGCGAGGAGAAACGCCGCGGCATAGTGAAGCAACTGCGGGACTTAGAAGCCGAGCTTGAGGAGGAACGCAAACAGCGCTCGGCCGCTCTCGCTGTCCGGAAGAAGTTGGAAGCTGACTTAAAGGATGCTGAGCAAGGACTTCATCTCGCTAACAAGGTATTGTACTTAGGCACTTAATGCAAGATTTTGGAAATTAATTGTCTTATATTTAGTATTTATCTTGTTTTTACTACGAATCTGGAAATCAATGATATAAAGTTTGAGAAGAAGAGGAACTAGTAAACTTCCCTGTGGGACACTGTTGATATTTTAGGGGAAATTTGTAGGATAAACCTATTATTATGATTAGTAGCATATATTTTTATGATTAATTGTTGTTGTCAGTTGTCTGTATTAAATAGAATTAACATTGCATGATGAATCCGTTTATATTGTTTTGAAATATTGTATTGTATATAGAGTTGAAGGCCTTCATTAAGTCACAGAAACATGACTGGAGGATATTATATTACATAAATATAAAATATTTAATTAGAAGTGTTGTGTATGTTTTTTTCTTGTTTATAAAATATATAAAGCCTTTTTTAAGGAAGGACGATTGAATTCAAGTTTCGGATTGATATTTTAAGTTCGTAGGAGCTCAGTGGTGAAGTATGATGCGATGATTGAGTGTTCGGTGTGCGTGTGTGTGCAGGTGAAGGAGGATGCGGCGAAGCAGGTGAAGAAGCTGCAGCAGCAGCTGAAGGAGTCGGCGCGCGAGGCGGAGGAGGCGCGCGCGGGGCGCGAGGAGGCGGCGGCGGGCGCGCGCGACGCAGAGCGCCGCGTCAAGGCGCTGGAGGCCGAGGCGCTGCAGCACGCCGAGGAGCTCGCCGCCGCCGACCGCGCGCGCCGCCACGCCGAGGCCGAGCGCGACGACCTGCTCGACGAGCTCAACAACACCGCCGCCAAGGTACACATCTATTTCCTTTTTTAATTTTACCTAAGGAAATGTGTTTACGCATACGACAGCAGAAAAGGTAACGGCCTATGTCTTTTTTCATTGTTGCGTTGGGTAATGCATTTACGTATACCAGTGGAGAAGGTGCCCAACTATTTTATGCCGTCCTATTTAATTTTTATCGATGATACTAGAGGTGGTAGGACCGCACGAGCCAATAAAACGACGGTCTCCTACACGAAACAACCCTATCTAACCATACAATCTAAAATATGCCTAACCCTGTCCCCTTGTAGGGGAAAAAGTGCCCAACTATTCGAAGTCATATTTTATTTGAGAGAATGCATCTACATATGCATACGTCTCCGCGGGGCAGCGTAAAAGTTATGTCGACCACACTCGGGGATATATACAGATAGGGCCTACTAAGTCCAACCGACTAAACCTACCATGGTGTTCCTCGACGATACCAGTGTAGGCAGGGCCGCGCGAATCGTTCTCACATGCGAATTGCGATCCTGTCGTGTGAAACGATGGGCCCCTACACGGATCTACCCTATCTAAACACGTAAGCTAAAATATACTGCCCCTTTGTAGGGAAAGTGCACACTTATTACATAACCCTGTCTAATTTAAGCTCTCTAAGGTAAGAGTTATCGTACCTTGCTCGGGTTAAGGGATCTGGGCCAAATTCTGTACTAATTGTATATTTCCATCTTGAAATAGTTATTGGCAAATATTAAGTTGCTGGCTATTTATATAATCCTTACTAATATTATAAATGCGAAAGTAACTCAGTCTGTCGGTCTGTCTGTCTGTCTGTCTGTCTGTCTGTCTGTCTGTTACCTTTTCACGCTCAATCCGCTGAACCGATTTAGATGAAATTTGGCATGAAGATAGCCATAAGACCCTGGGAAGGACATAGGCTATATAACATCACGCTACGGCTCACTGGAGCCGCGCAGTAACCACAAATACCACTGACGCGGGTGAGACCGCGGGCACAGCTAGTATCATATAACATTGATTATTAAAATAAAATAAAGTAAATGAAAATATATCTATCCTATACAACTTTTACTTACAAAATTATAACGCATTGCAGAGTACACTACTTATTGATGAGAAGAAACGACTGGAGGCGCGGATAGCAGCCCTGGAGGAAGACCTCGATGAAGAACAGTCCAACAGCGAGATCCTCAACGACAGACTCCGGAAGGCACAGGTACGTACCGCAGAACCATTTTATCATATCTAGATCCAAGTGATCAGATCTCAAGTTCAAACCATGGTACTTAACCTTATGTAATTTATGATAGTATTTGGAAATATGTTACACAATCACGCTAAAACCGTTAAACGAATTTGACTTAACATACAGATAAACTAAGTTTTTATCCTTTAACACATTCCTAAGGATCCTGTTTTTTATATACTTAAGTGCTAAACTTATCTATTAATCACGCTACCCAAGAACGTCACTACTTTTAACATTCACAATATAACCTTATTGTCTTGTTTATGATTATCTCAAAACACGATATACTTTTGTCAGAAGTCTTAAATATAATTTCGTATGTTTACAGAACCAAATCGACCAGCTCACTATGGAGTTGGGCACAGAGAAGTCTGCCACACAGAAGCTGGAGAGCGGCAAACTGGTCCTCGAACGACAGAACAAAGAGCTCAAAGCTAAACTCGCCGAACTGGAGACCGCCGCGCGAACCAAGACCAAGGTATCGTTATGTACACTACAGAAAATTATAAGTAGACTAGCTGATCCGGCGACGTTGTTCTGCCATATAATTTTTTTAGGGATTACTAAGCTAGAATGCTTGTAGTAGGAGTGGGTTCACGCCAGTAGTGCAATGGGGTGGGTTTCGAACCCGTGACCATCGCAATCGATCGCAAGTACAATACCTGATCCATTGGGCTACCTACATTATTTCTAGTAATTATTTTTGTCAATAAATATTTAAAAAACAAAAGAATAAATTCGAATTGAGAAACTCCTCCTTTTTTTAAAGTCGGTTAAATATACTTATTCTCAAACCTATTAAATAAACATAAAAATCGGTCGAACCGTTTCGGAGGAGTGCGACCATAAACAACGTGACACGAGATTTTTATATACATCTGGTCTTGCCATAAATATTGTTACAAGGAAAAATGTTTTTTTTGTATTGCATAAAACATTTATTACTGTAATGTGTGTTAGTTTATATATTAATATAATAACATTAAAATGTATAAAGCTCATTCAATATTGTTACGTGCTGGGTTCGAGGGATAAGAATTTAAACAATATTATTGACTAAAACACGTTTTATTCTAACACACAATTAAATTTAAAATACCACAAACACTACTTATACATTTTCCCACTTAAGAATTCTTTCCTTCACTACTTTGATCGCCTTTTTCGTACGAACGTCCGTGGGCGGCCAGATCTTTTTATGTCACAGAGGAGGTTTCATTGTACCTATCAATAACCCGGTACACAAACATTCGACTCCAGATTCCAATAAATTGCATTTGTCTTCATACCTACTTTGTGTAATGCTATCACAGCAATTCGGTTCTCTTTATCACTCTACTCCATTTTAATATCACATAAATATTTAAACACTGACTGGCGCGAGAAATGAGAAAACAATGAATATTCATATAAGAAGGACAGATTCCAAATTCAAAAGTAATATTGTTTTATTTTTTTTTGTAACAGTATTTATAGCCAGAGCAAGTATAGATAACACGCTGCTACGAAACAAACGTTACTAGCGAGTAGGGTAAGCGGGTTTCGTTACATCATACGTTCATTTGGGTCCGACGCTCGACGCTTCCTATGGCGCGCTGAGCATATTGGATTGGAGCTCATGTATGGCAGGTGTATTTAGGTCGAGTAACATCTATCCATAGGCTTTTCGAACTCATGCGAACTATGCTTAGAATGTTAATCGTTACGATAGAAGGTATTTACTCAGTACTGAACGGGACTGATACACAACAGGCTAGACTGCACAGATTGCGCAGTGGTTAGTGATCATTTCACCACTGTCAATGCCACTTGTGCGTTCAATCCCCAAATAGGATAGAACGGTTATTATGGTTTTGATATTGTGTTCGATTTTTGTAAATGACTTTATGAGTGTAACATACTATAGAAAAATTAATCTTACTATCTCGTATCGCTTACTCAACTTTATACTTGACTCGTTATGCAACTGTTATCGTGTGGTTGCAGAGCGTGATCACATCGCTGGAGCTGAAGGTGGCCAACCTGGAGGAGCAGCTCGAGGCGGAGTCCCGCGAGCGGCTGGCGCAGCAGAAGGCGTCGCGCAAGCTCGACAAGAAGATGAAGGAACTGGCGCTGCAGCTCGACGAGGAGCGCAGGCACGCCGACCAGTACAAGGAGCAGATCGAGAAGGTAACAACCGCCACCAACACTACACTCTACTCTATACCTTCGAGAAGGTAATAGCCACCATCAACACTACACTCTATCTATACCTTCGAGAAGGTAATAGCCACCATCAACACTAAACTCTGTTATTTATCTCTACTATTACACAAAAGAACGGATTGAGAATTATTACATGTAATGTTAAATTGAAATACAAATTAATCACAACTGTCTATCATTAAAACTACATATCGCTTGCCAGATGAACGTACGTGTGAAGGCGCTGAAACGCCAGCTGGATGAGATGGAGGAGGAGGTGCAACGCGAGAAGGTGGGCAAACGCAAGGCGCAGCGCGAGCTCGAGGACTTGCTGGAGACGCACGAGACACTCGCGCGCGAGTGCACCAACTTGCGGAACAAGCTCAGGTACCAACCACAACAAGCATCACCAACCTATACAGACCACTCACGCAGTACTAGCGATTCAAGCAATTGTTGGTAATAGCTATCGAATAATTCGAATAACAAATGAATAGATCGATTGTTATTCGAATAATTTGATAGATTTGTTGTTAAATTCAACGCAAATCATATCACGTGCTACTTAGCGACGATGCTCTAATATAAAAATACAACTACACCTGTGAGTGTACCGTTTAATAAATAAATAACTATATTTCATTCGATTATTAGGACGAATGAAACGACAAATGAATGAAAGGTTTTTACTAACTATTGCGTATCGCCGTTTCATATTACGATACAAACTAATTGTAACTGTATGGGCATATTATATATTTTAGAACTGAGAGCTCTTTTCAAGTGTATTTAAAGTTTAATATGTGAAGTCTATCCGTTCTTGCACAACATCATCACCATGATTTTATGTAAAGACTGTTTTTAATTTCTGCTTGTTAAAGGTACAATATCGGTTACAGTTGGATTTTATTTATTAGTGTAATAAATAGTTATATTGCACACATTATCGATCATTAAAATATTAAACTAAAGTTATGTTTTTCTATAGTAATAAAGTCACAAATAAATAAAATATTGGTATATTTTATTTATTTGTGACTTTATTACTATAGATAAAAACATATTTCATGACACCACTCACTATTTATATAGCTTAATATGTTTTTGTGGTAACTGATGTATAATATTATTATAATTGTGATATGTTTATTTTATCCCTAACTTTGGTGTTTATTAAATTCTAAATCATGATAAAGGTGGCGAAGTCATTATCAACTGTAGAAACGGGTGAAAAGAATTGAAGAAAATCATAGCTACCATACAAATTAGGCACACATCTATACTAATATTATAAAGCTGAAGAGTTTGTTTGTTTGTTTGTTTGAACGCGCTAATCTCAGGAATTACTGGTTCAATTTGAAAAATTATTTTTGTGTTGGATAGCCTATTTATCGAGGAAGGCTATATAGCATCACGCTATGACCCACGGGGGCGGCGCAGTAACGATAAACGCGGGTGAAACCGCGGGAACATCTAGTATAGATTATAGATGGTCGACTTACATAGCATGAAAACAGGCGCATTCGCACATAGATGTGTGCGTACGGCGAGTGAACGTCAATGTTAGAGCTGCGAACATTCGAACGCAATTGTGCATAGCGCCATACCTACTATGCATTGTAATGAATTATTGTGGGTTCAAATCCCAATAGGAGGACAATAAATTTTGCGATAAGATCGAAATTAAGACACGTTGTATATATTATGTTAAAAATTGTGTGAACCACAAATGTTCCGAGTCGTTATTTGTTTGAATGTTTTGAAAGTCCCTCGCGATACAGGAATCATACCAGGCAGGCAAGTTTAGGGTCAGCGCCGACGGACGGAATAAAATGACCGTGCTTTGAGTCGCTCGCCGTCATTTTATTTCGTTGTACCAAATACAGTCGTATTCTGAAGCACTTTAGGTTGAACTTAAATTGTTACTGAATTAGTCTCTTCGCCGCCACTCCGTCCGTCGGCGTTAACCCTTATGCAGAATGATGATAGACTGTCGATTGTCTGTATTCGTCCAATTTGTATGTGTGAATGTACCTGTTTTCTCATATTAGCCGGCCATCTGCACCTGTGTTCTGTGGCATAAGTACATGTTACACGACTGCCATCACAACAAACCCGATATTCCATTCGTGTGGTTTCTATTTTTAGCCATAAACTTCAGAGTGAAATATCCAGTAGGCCGTCGTTTACTACTGAAACCGATAGCGAATAAGGCGCTGGGAGCGGCATACACCGAGGTACTGAGTGGCATCACGCTCGGAATGCGAATACCTGTGGGGACTGGCGTTCAGGCTTCTGATCTCGGGCTGGTGACACTGTTTTTTCCATGAAATTATAGCAGCGAAACTATGATTTCGTCAATCACCAGATTTTGCAATAGCATGTGTTTGGATATCATTACACACACGGTTTTGTTTTAGCATGTTAGCTTATCACTTTGGAATATTAACTTGCAAAATACAACAAAGAAATACAATTCTAGTTACCATACAAGTATAGTTTCAAAATTCGAAAAAATACAAAATGGGTTACAGTATCTAGATATTTAAATAAATAATTACTATTGCACTTGACTTTTAAAACCCATTCATAATAATTAAACTGAAACTCTGTGAGTCACAGAGTTTAGTCATAGTCACAGACTGTGACTATGGCCTAACCCTTCTCACATGGAGAAGAGACCTGTGCCCAGCAGTGGGACAATTTAATACATGGCTGATATTATATCTCTAATGATCTCTTCATGTTTGTCATTATGAAAGCGTTCCAAATTCAAAAATTCAGTTATTTTTCAAGAGTCATCTGTCAATTATAAAAACGGGCATAATAGTCCTTCAAGTTAGAGCTCCGAATTTCAGTTAATGTACAAGGATTCAGGTCATGAATATTGATCTTAAGTTATTCAAAAAGTTGTTAAGCAGGAATTATCACTAAGAAAAGTATTGCAATAACTTTTCGATGTCAGCCATTTAGCAAACTAACTTCGCATATCATCTTCTCAAAGACAGCAGGGGCTGACGGCATCTACACGTACCACTAACTTCACCATACAAAGGTCTAATAATAGTTTTCATAGCTTTCCAGCGCAATGCAGCTCATCATGTTTGATTGTCTTTCCATGCATTTGATTCGTCTACCGACGATTTAGATTTAGGTGCTTTTGAAAAACTTAGGTGAAAAGTGAAGTGAAAAATTATGCAAGCTTCCTGTCTGCTTAGCTCACTGACAACAACTTGACTTGAGTACAACGACAACAATAAAATCGTTTTATTACTAACTTTAATGGGACCTTATGAAATGAAAAGGAAACGTTTTCAAAACACTTCTATATTAATGATAGTGTTTTTAAAACGTTTTTACTTTAATAACATTATTACGACCAATGGGTACTAAGAGCTAATAATCAAATGTGTCAAGGTGTGGACATCTATGAAAACTCGTTGCAGGTCATCGGAACACCATTTAAAACTGATATATCACGACAATACTATAATAGTTCCGCTACTATAACTTCAATATGGACAGTGTTACCAACCTAAACATCTTCAAAGTGAACGAATGTGTGCTTGCTTCTCTGCTCATTCATAGAACGAACGAAAGGGAGTCATCATTCACCGATCAACATCATTCTCATCCTGTGCTGTTTCACAAACAATAACACTAGCAATGTGTTAATAATGCCAACGGTGAGACTCGAACCTGCATTAGTACACGTCTTGACCGTTGGGCTGCAGTCGCTTTAAAATAACTGTTTTTAATGTGCCGTCCTTTTTCTTATACAGAGAGTGGAATATATTGGAACAATGTATATTCTCATATTTTCGTACATTAACTTTTAATGATAGCTTTTGCCCGCGTCTTTACTTCGTTAAAGTAGGGTTTTTAACTTATGTTAGATTATAGTACGTTTTTTTAAATAAGATATGTTCCTCGGTGATAGAATATAATTGTGAAAGAATTTTAAAATCGGTTGTGTAGTTTTTGAGTCAAATCCTTATAAACAAACAATCAAACAAAAAATCAAGTCTTTCCGCTTTATAATATTAGTATTATAAATAAAAATGTTATTATGAGATAGCCAAAGTGATTGCGAGGAATGTAGGCTACCTTTATCTCTTACTTTTGCCTTTGTCTTTGTTCCTTTCTGTACCCCTGACAAATGGTACACAAAATTCCATGATAATCGGTCGAGTAGTTTAGGCGTAAAACCGTAACAAATTTAGAACATTAGTTAGAATAGTATAATAGATTATGAATACCAATATATTCCACTCATTCTGTAGCCACTAACTAGTACAAGTATACAAGTGCGTGTGTGTGTTACAGACGGCAGGGCGGCGGCATCGGACTGTCGGGCGCGTCGTCGTCGTCACGTATGAAGCGCACGTCCCTGGCGCCCGGCGCCGGCTCCGGCGACGAGTCCTTCGATGACGTCAACGACACCACCAACTCTGTCGAGTAGCGCCCGTGACGTCACACTCCACCACCACCCCGCGACCCCGCCACACCCCGCACGCGCCAGCGATACCAAACCTCCCATATAACTGTTATCTCTCCAGCTGCATGCGTTTCTAAAACTGTTATAACGAACGTGATTAAGTTTTAATTTTAATGACTCTAGGATTAAGATTTTTGATGAAAATTTATTGTTATTCCTCTATTTCGCTTTTTGACGTACTTAATTGATGGACGGTTTCGACGTATCGCTGTCTCGTGCGGTCATGCCGAGTACAATCGTTATTTTGTACAAGAGTTAATATCTGCGAGGCATCGTCTAGTGTACCGCACTATAAGCCGCGTCGCACTATGCGAGCGGCACAAGATGTAGTGTAATACTTTACAAAATCATGATTGTATTATATTAAGTGGGCTATAAGTCAATGTAAATCAAGTTAATGTATGGGAATAGCAACAGCTGAGAACGCATAGGCTTTTGTATCTAATAGTATACATTTTTCTTTCATTGTATAATATTATATATGTACGTGAAATTTTATTGTCATTATGAAATATTTTGAGTACATTTTTTTAGTTCCAGATGTATGAAAATGTACACAAGTGCATATTACAATAGATTAATTTTATGAATTTGTTGGTACAAGCAGTGGTCGAGCCGAGCGACTCGCTCATACTACTCTTGTGTACACCTTCATATGTGTAGAACGACAACGCGGGTGCTCAATTTACACTAAAATTAATTGCATTTACACAGTCGAATCTCTTGAAAAAATAACAATAGCAATTGGTGATAAACCCCTCCCAGTATTAAACTATACATTCCTAACAATCGAGATTTTCACTTTGCCCAGACAAAGTCGGACGGGTAGATTGTTAAATTACTCATTGGGTGATATTGTAATGAAATTTAAATAAAAAAGTATTATTAAAATGTGGCAAAATATTACTTACCTATACTGTTTGAATATTGCATTTAAAACGCGACTGAGTAACGAAGACTGTTGTTGCGATAATTGACCCCCACTCCCCTCCATTCATATGTTTTTTTACCGCTGATTATTTCTATCGAAGTTTCCGCGAACCGGGCGCGCTCAGCCATCCCTGGGCACGTAAAAAATATAAATCTTTATAACATTATTTTTACAACAATATTTCCTTGCGCACAGCGGTTGAGTCCGCCCGGTTCAACACTTGCATCTATACATGTAAATATAATCAGTGTGACCACTGAGCGCTTAGTTGCCATACAAATTTTAATGATAGTAGATAAGTGAGAACGTGAGCTTTGGACGTGACGGGCATGTGGCTGCGCACGCGCATCAAAACAATTGGCATTATTACAGTTTGAAGCTCAGCTGTGAGTTCCTAGCGCGAGATGCTGCGAGCATGTTGTCGAACTAGCGAGGCTGAGCCAACTAGCGCATGTGTCGCAGGCGGTGCGCCGGCGCATGCGCGTCACGCGATACGTGACCATCTCCGTGAACCGAACATCTCATGTAAATACACCTCGCACAGGTGGAGTCATGTACATTGTTTACATAAACACAAGCGGTATACTGTCCCCGGCCCGGGACTAGCGCCACAAACGGCTTGCTCTTATACACTTAGGTAAGACACGTAGTAATAAATTGTGGCCTTAAGTTTTCTTTATCGACTTATACGTAAAATCGGAATTCGTCTCTTGTAACAGAGGCCTTAACATACTTGCGAGCATTTTTTTTATCATTATTTACCAGTCTTCATGACCACTTTTTTATTCATTATTATAGTTTTTTCTTTCCGAATAATAATATAAAATTTAAATGTAAGTAAACATTGAAGCATAAACTTATTTTACATAAATATTATATTTAATTATTAACAATATTGATAATTGTAAAATTGGCCATAGGTTGTAACAAGTTATCAGTTGGTATGCCAATTAAACAATTTTTCATGATTTTTATACTATTTGTTTTATTTCTGTGAACCCCTTTTCTTTAATATGAACGGTGCATGTTTTGTTAAATATTTATCGTTCAGATCTTTGATCATCAAATAAATAAATGAGTGGCTATCGGGTCAGCGCTAAAACATCGTCGCTGCGCAGATGCGGGTGCATGCATTATAGTGTAAGAAATATTAGGTAAGCATTATGCTCTGTAGGGTTGGGCAATGTAGGGTTTAGATTACATTGGACATTTTTAGTAATATCTACGAATATATATATTTTTTTTTTAAGTAGGTGCATACCGACATTAATGTCCGAAATAAATATATTTTATTTTATTTATATATCTCAACGCTGGATACCTTAGGGTACCGTACCGCAAAAAAGAAATCATATAAGATCACTTAGTTGCCCGTCTGTCTGTCAACATCATTTTTCTCAGGAACGCGTGGAGGCCTCATTCCAAGTTGTTATTGCAATTGGAGTTGAAGTTATTAACGCATAAGATCCGGTGGTTTATGTCGCATATATTTTTGACACCTCAAGGGCTTCAAAAAGGTAGGTACCTACTTCCTTTTGACTAGAATCATAAGGCAAAATGTAGCAAAATGTCTTTTAGCACAAGTAAAGGGAAAAACTGAAAATAAAAAATTGTGCGGGCCTCGGTGCGCTAACCCGACTTGCACTTGGCCAGATTTTTTTGCGTTAGACGGTGGCGTTGTTTTAGTTCAGGCAAACGCGGTCGTCTGCGGACGAATTTTCTCAATTATTATCCTCTTCAGATCTGCCCAGGGTAGACACGAAGACCCTATTACTCGTGGTTGACCCACCGTAGAGATTAAATAAGTTATCGATACCAACGAACAAAATATGTTCAATGCCGTTCAATAAAATGAATTCTCCAGTCAGCTTTTCCTTTAGATTTTGTATAGCACATTTATTAAAACATGCATGCAACACTAAACATCTCTACATTAGATTTAGACTCGGGCTGACTCTGCAAAATATACGAAAGTACCTAGATGAATATTTCGATTCTTCATGTGTTCTTCATACATAATCGTCTGTCAATAATTAATAAGCGAAGAAAGGTCGTCTTATGCTTATTAAACGTTTCATCAGTTTTCGTTAGGGCCGGTTTTCATGAATTATATGAAAAGGCTGGCTGGCATTTCTAGATGTTTGATATATGGCATAATGGCTAATGTTATTGGGGTGGTCTGGTAGCCCAGCCAGATTTAGTATGGTTGCGCTGTCGAAAACGTTAATCTTGGGCCACCTGCGTGGCGTTTGCCTCGATCTATAATGTCAGTATCATTAAAAGCCAAGACTATACATATTCCATGAGGAAATGGCCATCAGAATTATATTAAATTAACTTTTGGACGGCATTGAACGGGTCATGTGTTTGTTAAAAAGGATTACACCACCCTAGATAATATATAATAGAGTAGTTGCATCTGTTGATTTTTGTACATTATTTAGCATCAACTGTGTTACCTACATGATGTTAATAAGTACCTATCTATGTAAGCTTTTATTAGCTCCATGGTTATCCACGATGATTGTATATATATGTAGGTACGTTTCAACCGCGCGGCCAACTCATAATATTTGATGAAACTGCCAGGTATTAGTGGTAATTTGTTACTATACATATCTCTTTTCCTGAATTTGTTGCAAAAAAAACTAAGACGCTATGACCAAAAATATTTGGCCGCTAGCACTTCCACCTGCCGTAATCATCGCCTATGATTACATAGAAACTAATAGGAGATTGTCGCATGTAATTATAAGAAGGTTCATTACCTACTGTAATGTAGTAAATGTAGTAATAATTGGACGTATAAGAGTTATACAAAAAAACTAGTGCGATTGTAAATTGATGATATATGCAGTATACGTTATATTATGCTTTATAATTTAATTATACGGAGGCCACGCTAAAGCAAGAGTTCGATATGGCACGCTTGCCTTTTGGTATATTTATTTGATTTAAAGGTACTACAGATATTTAATTATAACTTAACTTGCCGAAGTTATAATATAATATAATAATAATAATCCTTATACTGAGAATAGACCCGTGCTCAGCATTAGATTATAAACAGGACTATTATTATACGCCTGGTAACGTAGGTATCTGAGACTCTCACACAGGGAGGTCAGGGAGGAATGAAGCCCATAAACTCTTTTCGGCCAAGGTATCCACAGAATAAATTTTATGTTTTAAAATAATTATTATTGCCAGCTACTATAAATGCACGAAATGAACGTCAAATTTTTTTTACACTGGGTGCGTTCCACTTAACGCTCACGACACTCACGCCCACGACCACGGCTTTTCCCGTTCCACTTGCTTCTGAGCGTTACAATTGTAAACTCAAGTGGAACGGATAATGGAGTGTTTTGAGCGTTGACGTAAATAATACAAATGGCAAATTAGAAAAAAAAGCGAAACCTTAAAGAGGTTACAATTTGTAAGTCTGACCAATAAACTCTTATAGTTATTGATTAATGGGTTTATATTAAAAAAAATATTTAATATTCTAATATTATGAATGTGAAAGTTTTTGAGGATGGATGGATGTTTGTTACTTTTTCACGCAAAAACTACTGAACGGATTTTGATGAAACTGTACAGTACTATTGTTTATTCATCGGAATAACATACAGGCTACTAAAGGTCAGTGTAACCGAATGCCACATGTGAGGTTGCGGGTTCGATTCCCGCACAAGTCAAACATTTGTGTGCATGAACATGGATGTTTGTCTTGGTCTGGATATTTCTATGTAATAATACTTATGTATGTTTTTACAAAAAAAAGTATATATGTATGTTTATCCATTATCTAGTACCCACAGTACAAGCTTTGCTTAGTTTGGGCTAGATGGTGTTGTGTGTATGTGGTAGAATATTATTATTATTAGCGCGAGCGAAGCCGCGGGCAAAATCTAGTATTTCATAATTTTGTGGAGTATTTAATTAATTGTATCGTAGGTACATTCAAATATATTCAAAATGTATTTTATGGCAACAGTAGGATACTTGGTAGTGCGTCGCAATAATGCTCCAGCAAGTACTAGTTAATCCAGTTCAGATGAAGAGTAGAATACCATTCTACAAAATCGTGAAAAATGTAAACTTAGACCACGTATTTACGATTTACATAATGTAATTAATCGTTACTCTGATGAAGAATTCAAAAGACTGACAACTGAAACACTGTAGATTATAAAATTTTTACTTATTTAAGTACTTATTCATCGTTTCATCAAAAAAAGTTATATTTTTGCAGTCGTCATCTTAGTTACTTTATATTTTTTTAAATGGCGCTACTTTTCTCAACGCTTACGACGACCCACCTCTCGGGATGGGTCGTCGTGAGCTTTGCGTGAGCGTGAGTCATGACGTCATGAGTGACGTTTTTGCCGCGACCACCACGATCGCAGTCGTCATGTGGAACGGCTAAAGGAGCATCTTGGGCGTTGTGAACGCTAAGTGGAACGCACCCACTGTGTAACAAAATGATGTCATTGTCAATGTCAGATCTGTCTCATCTATCATGTTCGTCAGTCCGCAAAGATAGTGTCTATACTCTATTGTCTAATTAGCGACTTTTTCAATAGTATTCACTATTGAAAAAGAACAATAATTATACTACAATTTATCGCAATATTTTACGAATTTTTGCGGTGCACAGTTATCAACATCATCAACTGAATAAACATACGTGTTCATTCAGAATGGATTCGATAGACGAATATTTCGAGGCTGCTTTAGCTCTTGTTAAATCTTCTGGAAGCCTTATATCTGAACACGTGAACGGGTGTAAGGTTTTCGAGCAAAAGTCCAGTGACATCGATCTTGTTACTGAAATAGATAGAAAAGTCGAGAAGATACTCATTGAAGGTCTGTCTGCAAAATTCCCCAACCACAAATTTATTGGTGAAGAGACGGTAGCCGGAGGCGGTAAATGCGAACTGACTGACGCACCGACGTGGATCATTGACCCGGTAGATGGTACGCTCAACTTTATCCACGGCTTTCCTCATAGCTGCATATCCCTCGGCCTCGCGATCAACAAGGAGTGTGTCGCCGGCATCATCTACAATCCTATCCTGCAACAACTGTTTACCGCTAAAAAAGGTCAGGGTGCTTTTCTTAACGACAGACAGATACATGTCTCTAAAGTGAAGGAGCTTTCTAAAGCTTTAGTTGCATTTGAGTGTGGCACAAGCCGAAATTTAGATAAATGCAAGGTAGTTTTTGAGAACTTCCAGCGGATTGTTGCTAAGGGTCATGGAATGAGGTCTCTTGGCTCTGCAGCACTTAACATGGCAATGGTGGCCATGGGAGGTGCTGATGCTAATTTTGAATTTGGTATTCATGCCTGGGATATTGCAGCGGGTGATATTATAGTTAGAGAGGCTGGTGGAGTATGTATGGATCCTGCCGGGGGGCCATTAGATCTGTTATCAAGAAGGGTACTCTGTGCTAGTACTCCTGAACTAGCTAAGGAGCTTTATGAGAATCTGGTACAGTTGTATCCGGAGAGAGATTAAGCAAGATCTTATTCCTTATTGTTGATCAACTTTGATGACTGTGATGTTGAGCTGTCAACATTGTACTTTGGTGTAGATATATGTTTATACATGTTTTTTATATTTTTTTGTTTCACTTACAGGAACAGAGTTATTGCTAGCAGGTTTATTAAAATTTTATTATTTATTTTAATGTGATTCAAATGTGATGATTTAATATTATGTACTTATTAAACATAGATTGAATCTATCAAATTGTTTAAGGTTAATTTATTTAATTATTTGTTACCAAGAAAAATATACAAATGGTTTTTAACTATTTATTGAAATCAAAATGTACTTACTTTATACCAAAGATTTGGGTATAAATGTACTTTTTACTTCTTGCAGTATACATAGACTTTTGTGTATTTTATATATTGCTTTTTGTGTTTCCAAGTATAATGACAATGATGTCAATTTTATAAACATTGTAAATCTGAAATCTAATCCTTTTATTATAAAACAATTATATTGTCTTCCTGTTAAGCAGGTTTGACAGTCAACATTAGTCACAAGTATTTATAAATCAACAAGGCTGAAATACAATAATTCTCCGTAACTTTCCATGAAATATCTCATGTGCTAAATCTAAATTTAGTATCAGATAAATCTTACTTTTCATAAGTGGAGAGCTAAGAAAATCATATACAAAGCTATGCTTACATTTTTTATCACTCTGCAAACAATAGATTTATGTACTCCCTTTGTATCAAACACATCTATGGAAAGATCCTGATGCATAAAACTGCGAGGCCAGTAATACCTAATCAGTTGTTGATATAGCATGGTTTCTGTAAAGAATAAACAGTCATTTAAACTAGGTACCTTAGCATGTAAATTAGTTAATATAAATAAATTAAGTACCTAACTATCTAGGTAGGTACTTAGGTACATAATTCATAAACCTAAAAAATACTGTTCATATTTAATTGCATATGTAGGTACCTACCTGTTTGTTTTCCTCTTGCCTAGGCCGCACACATCGCGATAACCCGAAGATTCGCGTTATCCCGATGTGTGTAGCCAAGTATTCGCGTATACTTGGGTGCTTCGTACGTAGCTGCGAGGACTTCGCTCCGCTGTCGGTAAATTCTTGCAGATCAAAGCGTTTTATCGCGATGAACTTCGCTTGCGCGGCCACACTTCAGTCGGCCGCCAGCCATCGTGCGTAGCGGACGTGTTAAGTTAAACTGCAGTGCATAATATAGCTGAAGCGAAACATGGATTGGAGTAACGATAAAATTTTAGAATTTATTGCGAATTACGAGTCTGAGCCGATTTTATGGAATCCAAACGAAACTGGCCATAAAAAAAGGATCTCTGCTATGACATATAATTAATTATAACTATTTTTTATTATTATTAATTAATTATATTATTTTAATTTATCAATAATTATTTGCTGCCATAAAATACAGAGCAACCGCGGCGTCCATTTTGTCTTTTGCATTTATACATCGCGATAAACTTTACATCGCGCATTATGTGGCCGCGAAGCTTCGTAGTAGACCGAAGACGAAGTTTATCGCCCGAATGTTATCGCGATGTGTGTGGCCCAGGAATCTGAAGTGTCGATTTTAATATACTGCCTAAATACCTAGCTACTCACTTACGGCCGGTCCACACGCTACGTTTTGCACAACCTTTTGTCTGCGCAGTTCAACACGTTGCAGATAAAACGTTGTGTGTGGATCGGAAAACTGCGCAGTTTTGAGTCCGGCGAGAAGACGGTACAGTTGCAGAGATAACTGAGCAAATGAGCTTTGATGTCCATGACCTGTGCGGACAAGTCGGTGCATGTGGACGCTTGCTCCGTTTTCCGATTCGTTTTGTTCCTCAGTTTTTCCTAATCACGCGACGATGGCTGACCTTCGGCAATGTTATCGGGAGTTTCTAACCGATTTTATTGCACTTTATGTAAGTTTCCCATGCATTTGTCGTGTTAAATCGAAGGAGTACAGTAACAGGGAGAAAAAGGGGGAAGCTTATGAGAGATTAGTAAAAAAATTCATAGAAATCGATGCAACCGCGAGCAGAGATACAGTTGTAAAAAAAGTTAATTCTATGAGAAGTGTTTATCGTAAAGGATTGGCAAAAGTTAACAAATCGATTCGATCTGAGGCTGCAGAAGACGAAAAAAATCCTTGTAACTTCTGCCAGTTGCAAAAATCTTAAAGTTGCTGTTAGCCTTTCATGTGATGATATTGCTGTTCTCATACAAGAATTTTCTTTGATGATGTGCGGTGTCACTAATTCCAATAAGTAAGTATACGTGTCCATGTCTATCCTCAAGTAGTTCCGCCAATCATTACGTTAATCACGTAATTCACGCAATAATCTTATATGGTAAAAGTCCCGCCTTTTTAGAAGCCATTTCCGCGACCACTTTGAACGCCCGGTTCTTCTGAGATGTTCCAATCTTTTTTTTAACAAGACAGCATGCAGATATTGTCCGCAGTAGAACCTCCTTCATGACGATATCACACAAGACTGAGCGAAAAATACAAATATGACTGCACCGTCTGGACGCTCAAAGTTTTCATTCCGTCTTAAGACTGCGCAGACTTAAAAGGTTGTGCAAAACGTAGAGTGTGGACCGGCCGGCCGTTAGATAGCCTAAAACGCGCCAGAAAGTCCACTTCATCCCAAAGATAATGATCAATTCTGGTTCTAAAGAATTTTGGTTTTCTCACAACAACACACTTCAACAGTTGTTTCTCACTTCAACAGTTGCTTCGTCATCAGATGAAGTGTTTTCATCAATTATTATAGCTTGAATCAATGTATTGTTTCCTGAAATTCTAAAGACGTATCACTTTTTGTACTATCAAAAATAATAAAAAATAAGTCTATTGAGATAAAGATTTAACAAAATATCAACTGTCAGTTCAATGCGTTACTGTGTATTTGTGCACACATGTGTTCATGCACACAAATGTTTGATTTGTGCGGGAATCAACCCCGCGACCTCGGGCGTGGCAGTCGTTTATACTAACTACTACGCCATCGAGGCCGACAAATTATTATTATTATTTTTGATAGTACAAAAACTTTAGAATGTCAGGAAAACAATACATTGATTCAAGCTATAATAATTGATGAAAACACTTCATCTGATGACGAAGCAATTACTGTTGAATTCATTATTCAATAATGTTGAACGATTAGGAAGTTTTAGGTTACCAATTATTTGTTATGTATGATAAAATGACGTTTGATATGACGGGAGACTACAATGTTGTTAGTAACAAAAAATCTCCCACGCAAATCAGACTCGAAAAACCGGGAAGGGAGTGATATTTTGCCTGGCCGCCCCATTGACTGACGTTAGTTTTGACGAGCGTTAAAATTGACATTGAGCAACCCAAAATGCATCATGACCTTCGGTCAGAGCTTGGTAATGGTACCTAAGGTTAAAGTTAACGCCGGTTACAACGTTAGCTAAAATGTACCAACAACCGACCCTTAGTGAAAATTCATCCCAATTAAATCATATTAGTTGATAATCAGTACTAAGTACTGACTAATATAAAATATACTAAGGGCTTGTCCCACAACTGACAAATGGTATTTATCTATAAAATGAAAGTCTCATATCTCTCTTCTTTAACCTAACTAGAGTGAGACAGCATGCAATTTATCTTTTGGATAACTTTCACTTGCTAGTTGTGGGACTGGCCATAAGTGTTCATATTCCTATGTAATTCCATAAACAACCTTGTATAAGTATCAAATGCGGCAGATAAGGTGTGAGAAATGAAATAAGTATCATAATTAAATAATTTATTCACAGTTATGTACTTGTGCTTGTACATTAGGATACGGATATCTGAATCTGTATATGTTTGATAATCTGCAAAGAAGTCGTCGCTCATCTTTTTAATTTTATTCTACACACATCTCAGTGTTTAAAATAAGTAATATTTGAATGTGATAAAAGGCACTTGACCTTATAAATTATAGTTTAAGATTACAATATTAATGTAATTATGTAACTATTATATCAAATACATTATGATTTGTAAGTTGTACTTAACATTTAATTCTGGGTACCTAATCATTTGTTGTTTACTTATTCTCTGTAGAAATAATAAGCTATTAAAATATTAAACATATTAGTTGATGTTTAAAATGCTTAAATCAAGAATAATGAAGAGTAAAATAACATGGATTTAAATTGTTTTACTGTTTATATTTTACTACCTGTTATTCTATCACAAAATCAAGTGTTGGAAATACAGCTCAGGAATAAATGTCTTTTTGCTTAAACAATTGAGAATATAATAATAATTTTAAAATAATCATGTGTTTTGGTGAAACCTAGTTTTTATATTGACATTTGGTGCCATTTCCATATATACATTAATTTTATTTTATGACAATTTAATTCTTGTACAATAGTTTAACATATGATTATAATAATGTCTATTAACTTAAATAATATATTTAACAGTCTTTAGTCATAAATTTTTGTGTTTGTCATTGTAAGGTCAGTATCATTTGGTCATTGTCACAACGCGATCTGTTACAACTTATTGTCATTTAGTCTTATTGTCAAAAGTTGGTGTAGTAATGTGGTCAATAAAGTCTATTTTGTCCAATAATTGAGTTTTATTTGTCTTAAAGTGGTCAAAAGTCTAAGTCATTCCCATAATACTGTTCTCACAAGTTGAGAACTTTACAATACAAGGTCACATACAAAGCACACAGTCCTAAAATCGAAACAACAATTTTTCTTATGTTACCCAGTTCAGTGCAATTCATCATATCTTGAGAGTGCAGCAAGTCATGTTCAAACGTGCTATCAATTCTAAGATAAGAATATAATAACTGCAGAGAGTTATTTTGAAACTCAGTGTTTTATTTTCTGTTTGTAAAGTTCCCCACAATGTAGGGGGACTGTTTTGTGTAGTTTTAGTACCATGTTAATTCAGTAAAGTGGTAAAGTCTATGTTTTAATAATACAGTATGCGCAGTAGTGAGTGCAGTAGATTTGCAATAAGTGCTTAGTAGTCACTATCAGTTCTACTATAAGACATTTCTAGGTTATCCATTAATTACCGGACACCTGTATATAGTCAATCTAAAGGTATAGTTATTCTATTTATTTGTAGTCATATTTAATCCCGTCGATTGTTTTAGAAATTTCAGATTTAAAAAATACGTCAGCCGTACGTTGTAAGTAAGTATACATAAAACGACTTTCTAAATCCGGAGTTTGGTAAATATTTTGGTCTTGTTTTATGTCACGTCAGTCTGTTATCGTTGTCTCATCTATCATCTATAGGTATAGGTACCTATGGTCTAAACTGTAATAGTCGTTATTTGATATTTCTATGCTCTTGGAGTCCTACCTAACTGTAATAGCCACAGTACGTATTGATTAGGTAATAAGTCTTTAGATTCTTTGTCACAAGTCAGTCAAGTTTATTGGTCAAGTCTTAGTCATTGTCAGAAATCTGTCAAATCATTGTCACAAGCTAGAGTCAATTCTTTGTCAAAGGTTCAGTCGAGTTTTAAGAAACATTATGTAATGTTACTTAATTAATCAATAATTAATGTTTGATTAATAAATGTTAAGTTAGTCATGATTGGGTCAAAAGTAAATTAAGTTATTGTCTGGACCAGTCATTGCAACCGAGTCGTTATTTATCCTCTTATAGTTTAAATAACAGTTCGTCATTATATTGGAGTCTGTATCATCAGTTGTTTTATACAAACGTTAGTCCACATTAGTCATAGTAAAAATTAGTTTCGTTGGTGTTTGATCAAGTCTTGTCCAAAATCTGTCATGTTGTCAAGTCACTGTTAGAAGTTTGTCAAGTCTTTGTCAGAATTCTGTGTCGTAGTCGAATTACCATTGTAAGTCTGTCAAGTTATAGTTAATTGTAAGTCAAGTCTAGGAATCTTAATCTGGTCTTTAGCTATTACAGATTTAATCGTCAGTCGTTGTTATACACCTCAATAACAATATTTATTTTATGTAATAAGTTCAAGTCGGAATCAGCACCTAGGTAAACAGATTGATTAATAATAATAAAATAATACAGTAGGAGTATTTTATTATCGTGCTGAAATTAATTTACCTACCTACTGATAAATTTGTTTTAGTCAGTCTGTAGTAGAGTCAGTTACGTATTATTATTATTGTCATAGTTTGTAGTAATATCACCGTCCCCTTTTTTATTTCATCAGAGTCAAATCATACATCCTATTTTAGTTACCAGCGATTGGCGACTTAGTATATTTAGAAAGCTGTAGGTATGCAACGACCTCCTCTTAGTCCAAATGTTCAATTGAAGCCATCGAATCGTTTTCAAAAACCTGGATTCATCGACTAAACTCTTGAAGCCTAGATCGCCAAAACGCAGTGTTAACATCGATACAGGTGCAAAATCGCTGACGCTATAAGCATGTTTGCTTTGACTCCAAAATTTAATTAATTTTATGAGCTGCCAAAGTATTTATCGCCTTTCGATTGGCACTATACTAAAATATAGGCATATAATACCTACTTGGATTATAGTCCAGTCAAAATAGACATTTAGGTAACTTAGCCAAAATTCGCATAGAGCTAAAAATTGGTAGAGACGTTTAATATACCATTACAAATGAAATCTCAAAAATCCCCTTCGATCCTACATCTACATCATGACTGGACTATTATACCATTATACACATCAATACTGTGGCAACTCCGAACTTCATAAAATCTACATCAGCCTAGCTACTTGTATTTCTTTACAACCAAATTTTTACTAAATAATTTACACTATCTATTTGCAATATTGGCAAGGTTATTGGACATTAATGTCTATCTAATACTGGTCTTCGTCTTCGGAAGCTGTTGAAGATGATGGGTCTGGGGATTTCCTTTAAGGCATAAGGGTCAGTCTTCATGATCGGCATCCTGTGTTGTTCTGGTAGGTTCACGTCTTCATCGTAAACAGCCCACTGGGATGGACTGCAAATTAAATTATATTGTTAGATTGTTTTTAGAGTTTATTAGTCTGAGTTAATCGCTATCTGTAATATTAGTACTAAAGTGGTTTACATACAGTTACGGCGAAAGATGAGGAAAGTGAATTAAAACTATTATCTACTTACCCAATCTCACTAGGGATAACATCAAAAGCCACTGAAGGAGTCTTGGGAGCACTGGATGGCTTTGCTTTTACCCTGTTCCTATGTCTGTTCTGCTTAGGATTTGCTTCTACGTCATCTAATGAATCCAATTTGTCCACCGAAGATCTTTCTTCTATATTGCCATCGGGGCTTCCAGGGTTATTGTAATTTTCTTTTAAAATATCCTTTTTTCCTTCCTTCATCTCAGGCTTAGGAATTTTGTCTGTAGCTGAGTATTTATGGAGAACATTTCTGATGTAATAATATTTGTTAGTTTGTACTGGAGTCTCGTCGTTGCGTCTAGTCGGTCTCTGTAAGTAAGGTTTAGTCGCTGTGTCATATAAGTAAAAAGTTGATAGTTTCATGTTTTTGTCAGTCGCGTCAGAACTCGGTAAGTCTTTGCTGTCATCGTCAGCTTTATGTCTGTCATTTGTCATTTTGTCAGTCAGTTCCACAGGTTTTTTAGTCGTTGGCGAACTGCCTTTGTAAGTCCCTACGTATCCAAAAGTCACAAGTTTGTACAAGTCAGTCGTGCTTTCGTTCTTAAAGTCAGGTTTATGAGTCACTTTGTCATTTTCATTAACATTTTCGTCATTGGATCTAGCAGAGGAGTGATAGTTATATTTAGTTGTGTAAGATGGTCTGTTGTATCTGTAGTTTTGATTCTCATGTCTGTTATTGTAATAGTAAGGTTTGTTAGGTCGTCTGTATGTGTCGTCATATGTCTGATAAGTCACTTTTACAATGTCTCTGTCTCGTATTGGGCTTGGAGTCGGTCTTCTAGTCGTTTGCCGCCATGACTCAGTTGGTCTTGGTACGTAATTAATCAAGTATGTGTATTTGTCAATGTTCTCAGTCACGGTTATTACTGGCCGTTGGTTGTATGGTCTTTTATGAGCTACGTTGTTTATAATTACAGATTGAACTTGCTGTGTATCTTCATCGTCATAGTCGTAATCGTCATATTTGTTTGGTCTTTGTCTAGAGTCAATATTTTCTTCAACTCGTCTGCTTTTATTTTTAAAGTCAAGTTTGTCATCAATTTGAACGTTGCGTTTAGTCTCGTTATGGTTAGAAGCATGTAAGTCAGTTTTAGTCAGATTGTCAGGCTTACTATTCGTCATGTCATTAGTCAAATCTATGTTAAGTTCATCATTGTCATCGTCTTTTGATAATTTAGTCGCGTTAAGTTTGTCAGTCATATTTTGTTTTGTCATGTTTTTAGCGGCAGTTATGTCATGTTCAGATTCAGGCTTCTTTTGAGTAAGATGCACAGAACCTTTTTGTAAAGTATTTTTAGTTGTAGTACTGGGTCTTTGAGAAGTTGTTCTTCTTCTAGGTTTCTGTGTAGTAAGGTATTCTTCAGTTTTGCTAATATCATTGTCGGAGTCAGAATCTATTTCAATCCATGGAGATAAGTCGAAGTTATTAAGTAGTCCATTTTGGCAAGAGATTCTATCGTTATCGGGATTGTCAGGGGAAAGGAATACGAATGGTTGAACTGTCTCAATGCTGTCTAAAGTACGACAGAGGACTTGGGCGAAAGAGATTCTGCGAATTTGTTGAAGTTGTGCCGGAGTTAGTGATGAATCGAAACCTCCGTTTTCGTACCTGGGGACAGATGATTAAATACTTTGAATGAATATTTCTATTATTTAGTATGCCGGGTATGGTTTAATCATGGATCAAGAGATTCTATGAGGATGCAGAATGTACTTTTATCGTAAAGGAATAAATATTTTAATGATTATTGTAATGCAAATCTAGAATTATTTTCTCACCAAAACCGATCGCCCTTCCTCAAGTTAGCAAACTGCTGCGCAATAATACATGCGAATGTTGGTCCCACGAGTCCTCCTACTACTGGTCTCTCTGCCATACCCGCGGTGAACAGGTCTATATCGTCCACGTGCCTGAAAGAAAGACAATGATGAGACGGTGTCATAATAATTAAACAATCACTATAATATGCCTAACAATCTATGTAGCTAGTTAAACTCACTTGTACAGGGACATCAGCTTCCTCGCAGCTCGTGCCGGCATCACTCTGAACAGATCCTCAAACTCCTCAATAACCGAAAGGCCACAGGGTTCTCTCCATGACGTGTACGGTGGAACACCATGATCCCTGCCTCTCTGTATGTTGATCGCTGCCAGATCCATCCCAAAACTGAACTGAGGGGTTTGAAAGAGATGATTTGTGAGCTCTTCGGTGATGAACTCGTCGCGCTTTTGAATTGGTTGGTTCAACATGCCGAGGAGTAAACGATCAACGGCGCCGATGCTCCAGATGTTTGAAGGATTGGTAAGTTCATTATGGAGGGATACGTCTGCAAAGTAAAAATCATATAAGTATATGAGTTTAATTGTAGTCGTCCTGTAACTATATATATATATAATCCAGATAGCAAAATTGTATCTCTGTACGATAAAAAAGGCTAAGGATCAGATCTCATTTAGCAACACGGCAAAAAAAAAGCATATTAGTGGATTTTCTGTAGCTGGTTCGATATACTGTATATTGTATATGTACTGTATATGTATTTTGAAAAACGCCCTTTTTAAATATGTATAAATTACCATGATAAACTTTCTGGGTCAAGACCATTTGAAGAACTCGAAAAGAAGGAGAAGAAGAATGGTAAACTCTACAATTAGCCCCGTCTATGACTGTATGGAAATTCAAATTGTACTACGGACACAAAATATATAATATATGCTAGTTAAATTTTTGACATGTCAACAGCTGATCAAAGCCTGCTGCATAGCTTTGGTTGCTAATAAATCGGATAAACAAAAAACGATGTTTTCCTCACAGTCTTATACGGTGTGGGCCAATTTGATCAAATGAATTGAGTAAGTCTATTTGATTTTCAGATCACAATACATTTCGAGTATTGTGTCGGGGCATTGTTATGTGTTACCGTTCACATCATAATAACTAACTACGATTCAAAGAAACCGGAACGATTGGCGTGGAAACCACACCTTTTTAATAGCATTTATAAGTCTTTGTTGTTGTCAGGTCGATTCTTAGCCGTAGTAGTTTGTAGTGATTGTATCTCCACAGGGTAGTTAATACCAGCTATTCGATGAAAATCAAATGGTTTATTTTTCAAACAGTTTTCTATATAGGTATTTTGGACTTCTACTTGTTCCTTTAGGATTCTCTTATATATTAGGCTCTCTGGTTTATCTAAATAATCTGGTGAAATATCAGTTGATCAATGAAACAACTGCCATCTGACTCTCTCTGTCTCAGAGTCTAGTTAAACTTTAATTTAACAACCTTTTTAGTTAAACTTTAATAATTATAGTAAAAATATAAATTTAATCGTAAGGCAAGTCATAGGACAATTTGTCATTGGACAACATGCTATTATACTTACTTGATATTAAAAATTAACGGATCGACGTGTTTAAATTATTACAGTTTATAGTAGGGTATGGGTAGGCGAGTAATTATGCTTCTAAAGGGAAAATCTATGTTCCCTGTAGGATAGTTATTTTTTCCTTAGAATCCAAAGATAAAGGTGTGCCGCTGAGACTGAATAGGTTAAATAGCTTAAAACTTATATTATGTTCTTATAGCGAATCAGCTTTGAAGATTTGTTTTTGAAGTGAAAACTTCTTTAGCGCCGTTGTGCACTTTTTGTGATGGGTAAAAAATGTTAAACTCGCGTCAGGACACGTGACCTGATCGAAAATTCGTAAGACGGAGGGAGAATTGTCAAACTCGCGTTAGGACACGTGACCTGATCGAAAATTCGTAAGACGGAGGGAGAATTGTCATGTTTGTGTACGATAGCGCAATAAATGAATATTTTATTTTACCACATAAAGGATAGTACTTTTATACTGATAATTAAAGCAATTCGTGCAAAATTATTCCCTAACCATTCCAAAATATCAAAAATGCACAACGTTAATATTCAAATTTTCACTTCTGCCGGCACTCCCGGAGTGCAACCTGTTGATTTTTTAAATTATATTAAAGGAAATATAACATATACTCACTGTTATTCATAGGCCGATGGAATCTGTCGAACCGCACCATGGAGGACTGGACGAGGCTGTGCCCGAACCGGAACGCTGCAGAACCGAATGAGCTGGCAGGACTGGGATTGAGCTTTGGACTGTAACCCTTGTAATAGCCCTTTTTCTGCAGCTCCAGCTCGAAGCGATGAAGTACTTCGTTACCTGATATCACCAATATTAGTTCACGTAGAGAAGCCATTAGTCTCACAGAATCATTAACGATGAACAAGACTTATCTGGCACCGTACAGGGCTAGGGTTCCATTTAAGTCTAGAGTGGGCAACCATAGAATTTGGACTTGAATAATGATCAAAGATACTAACGATAGTCTAATTGGAAAACGTTAGAATGCCACGCAGAGGTCTCAAGTTTGATCCTAAGGCGCGCATGTCAGACATTTTGAGGTTTATGCGTATTAAATAGTTAATTATCGCTAGCTTTAACGGTGAAGGAAAACATCGTGAGGAAACTTGATGGCTGAGATTCTCATATGAGAAGAGATCCATGCTCAGCAGTGGGTCAGTTTAATACAGGCCTGATAATATAATGATCAAAGAAATATTTTACCCAGTACGATAGGCAGGAATTCCCTGTAAGTGATGTGCTGTATCATGGCGCCGACGATCTTTCGCGTCTCCTGGTAGATTTTTTCATCGCTCCAGTGAGGGTTCAGATGGGCAAGTTCTTGAGCCATTCTGAAATTAACCAGATTCTTAGTAATACTGTTGAAAATATACATATTGTAGTTACTGTTGCCAATCACAATTCAATATAACAATAGTGTTTTATTTCTAATTGTGAACCGATGGGGTGTGATTGTAAGTAGTTATTTAAGTTCAATGGAAAATCTTCCAATTGTCCAGCGAAAGCGTAGTGATAACAACTCTCTCAAGTGGTACTTTTGCGTGTGCCGTTTATAGTTACTCATATTTAAAAAGAAGAAGCATCTGTCTGATTTGATTTTGCCCGCGATTCCGCTCGCGTAAATATAAATTATGTCAATTTTCTATACCTAGGGCACACTACGTTATTCTGCATGATTTCCTTTTCTTTACCCTTGAAAGCGTGTATGCGAAATTTTATGATAATAATCGGTTGAGTAGTTAACGCGTGAAAGCGTAACAAACACACAAACAAACTCACATTCGAATTTATAATATTAGTTAGGATGCTTGTCACTGGATAGGGTCATGAATGTCATGATGCAAGTTCTACTAATAATAGTTTCCTTAGTACCAGGCAAACCGTTAGTCGGATCACATTTAGCATTTTCTTAAGGTTCACTTGAACTTATGTTCGAGAACACCTTACCTATTATGCTGCCTCATCCACACTATATGTGCGGCTACTAGACCTGGATGCTCATTGACCCTGGCGTCTCCAGACTTGAAGCAGTCAGTGGAAACGGCACCTCCTCGGCAGAGCTCATCTCGACGTTCTGGTGGAAGGACAGGACGCCGTTGTTGGACGCGACCGTATTGCAGCATTCCTAGAGATTGGAAAATGGTATAAGTATCTGTGGACTCATAAAAGTGGGTGAAATACACCACTAGTCTATCCCTTCTGGAATGTAACTGGCAGACAATATGTGTATGTATGTGTGGAATTAATGTACTCCAGCAGATAGTGGTATATTATTGCACCTTTTCAATAAGTAATTTTAAAGTTGTTGTGGATTAACAGCATCGATCAAATATACCATAGATGCACGATCGTCGCTCGAAAAACGGCGCCAACAAGACTGCATAAATCAGTCGTATGCGCTATATTATGCAGGTGCATAATAAGAGTGTGCAAGAGTGAGTGGGACAGGTGTCCCACTCACTCTTGCGTGCGCTGCCCGTAAGCGAGAGCGAATCGACACCACTACTACGGTGGAGACCGTACCATATACTTAGTACGCTTGCGTTACGCGAGTAACACACTTAGAATGCTTTACATTAACGCGTTTTTACTAAACTATTACAAAATGTTTCTCAGTGGGCGTTCAATGGTTATTCCGGTTTATTTCCTGGATTGCATAATAAATGCAGACACTTATAAGTAAGTAGTACTGGTCAGTGCCACATATTGACGCGGTTTTTGTATGAGAATGTGCATCTATGGTATATTTGATCGAAGATTAACAGTGTTAGAGTGGGTATGGATGACTTAGTGCTGAAGTGACAGCTGCCAGTGTACCGTGTGTTATAAGTTTAATCGCCGCAGGGAGTAAAATCTTCACAAATAGTTTTTATGAGTACATCGCCAGTTGCACTCACTGATCGGTAAACGATTAGCGAGGTTAAGTAACGTTGGGTGCGGTCAGTCTGTAGATGGGTGACCGCTTAGTGGTATTTTATCTGAGCGTCTCCGTGCTTCGGAGGGCTCGTAAAAAGTCGGTCCCGGTTGTTGTCAAATTGACAGCAGTCGTTAAGCCATGTCAAAGGCCTACGGGCGGCTTGAACAACTGTTGACAACTGGTTGGCCACTAACCACAAGAAAAGAAGAAGAGAAGAAGTACATTAAATTATTTATTTAAGACATGAAATGATGCATATAATCAAGTAACATGAGTTAATATAAGATTATGAATAAGTGTGATGTGTCAATATTTGTCTCTCGGTCCTTCCATAACATTTTTTTTAATTAGGAATTCTTCTATCATTTATATTACTATTACTTATATTAGGCACAAACTAAAGAACTTCGTACTCTGTTCACTTACCATTTCTGAATAACCTCAGCTTATCAGATTTAGCCGCTGAACTGCCATATAGTGGAGACCCATCGATGTATGCGGACACCTGGTTGAGCTGTTCCCTCCAGCCTAGCGCACAGTCATCGCGAGGAGCCGGGGAGGAACGCACGAAGTCCAGGCAACGGACGCCTTTGGGACCGTAGAACGGATCGTTGGCGGGCACAGAGATTGGAAAGCATTCTGGATGCTGTTGAAGAAATGCTCATATATTAATCTATACTAATATTATAAAGATGAAGAGTTTGTTTGTTTGTTTGAACGCGCTAATCTCAGGAACTACTGGTTCGATTTAAAAAAATCTTTTAGTGTTGGATAGCCTATTTATCAAGGGCGCAGTAACGTTAAACGCGTGTGAAATCGCGGGAACATCTAGAATACACATAACAGGAACTTTACTTTAAAATAGTCATCTTACTGCATGGCTTCAGGTAATAATCGCGTACTTAAAGAATGGTCACATCCCTGAACTTAATTTTATATCAATGAGAAAACTACTACAGAATGACTGATTCTAAAATACATAATATTACGTATAATAACAAGAAGTTTCACATTTAGTTCCAAATCTGTTTAAATTGTTTTATAAAATTGAACATTAAAATTCTCAATTTTTAGGGCTTGTCTCACCACGTCCAAAGAGCATTCATTTATAAGATAAAAGTCTCGCTATCTCTCTTCTTAAACCTAACAAGAGTGACACAGCATGCGATTTATCTTTCGGATAACTTTTACTAGTTAGTTGTAGGACTGGCCATTAATCTCCTAAAATATTAAAGCTGGCAGTTCGACCAAAGCAGGTTGTCAAGTCTATAAGAAGAACGCTGATAGAACGTGGATACTCTCTTTAAATCGCCTTAAAATCTAAAGCGTTGTCATATTAAACATATCAACTGCAATCATGACATCATACAAACTACTGCGCTAATTTGTTATCTAATCTTATCTTATGTGGGGGCCAGTCAGTGCAGACCGGCGACACTTCGACCCAGTGGGATCTTTTGTGTCGACACTCTCCCAATAACGACTGCCATAGATGTTCATGGCAGCCGGTATCAACGGCTTAACGTGCTTTCCGAGGCACGGAGCAGGCGATAATTGTCAATCAATACGCACAAAATTTCGAAAAGTCATATAACTTCCGAAAATCAGAGGTGCGCGACGTGGGTTCGAACCCGAGACCCTCTGCGTTGCAGTCTGTTGGTCTCCCCACTGAGCTATCGCTGCTCTCTATTTTGTTAAAAAGCTCTCCTCGAATTCGATTGTCATCTCACTGGTTACTGCAGAATTATTAAAAAAATCGTCTTATAGTTGAATTCGGCAGTGAGATTTAACAGAATTGCACAGGTGATCACTCTCAGATAATAAGATAATAAAAGTATTACACACCAAAAACTCCTTCGGAACGAAGTCTCTCCCTCCATCCTTACAGCACCTCGGCACAGATCCATTAAACCCTCTGGATTGCGACGATGACGTCACGTCATGATCCACGAACTGGCCCCATTGCATCAGAAGATGAGTCACTCCCGTAGACTCCGCATTCTTGTCTTCATGTACCGTGGAACTGATTTCTCTGGCTGATGGGAGTTTGGAGCCAAAGATGGAGCGTCTAGGAGCCTGTAGACCGTCTGAGTAGGATGGTGGTAGGAACCGCTGGACAGGGGTCATGGTGGACCCCCATCTTGGACGGTTAAAATTGTTGCAGGTACCATCGTGGGTTCGATATCTGGAAATAAAGGAGTTTGTGAATGATAAGATTCTATTAAAAGGCCTGTAACTGACATGCGTGGTCCTATGTGATGGCCATAACTTGTGAACGTGTTAAATATTCATGGCAGTTTAAAAGAAGTGTAAATGTATATGATATTTTGAATTTGGGACATATTTATTTTAACATTTAAAAAAGTTACTCTGCCCAGATGTTGGTGCAGAGTTGTTTAAGTGGTAGTTTCACGATTGTCAGTGCGTGAAGTGTCATGTATTCGATCACCGTACGTGACAAAAAATTAAGCGATTTACACAAGTGTGTCTTGAGCCTGTCTTATATATTATTATATTGGTTATATTGTAGTACATATATATACATACTGGTTTGGACATGTAGAAAGAATGGATGAGCAAAGACTGACTAAGAAAGTTTATAAGGCTAGTGTGAATGGAACAGTCGCAAGAGGAAAACCTAGGCGAACGTTTCGCGATCAGATTGGAGGCGTTCTGGACAAAGGCCAGGTTAAGAGCTCCTTAAACCAGCGAGCGTGTATGAGGAATGTGATGAAAGTGAATGAGCCAGAGAAGTGTGTCAGGATCGTAGCAAATGGAAATCCATAGTCTCTGCCTACCCCTCTGGGAAACAGTCGTGAATCTATGTACGTATGTATGTACATATGTACATATTGGTATTTTTGAACCTTTATTACCTAAGTCTTCCGTAACACAGGACGTTATTCTTAGTACGCGTTTTATTATTTTTAAAACACAACTCATACAAACATAGAAGACCGCGACTCGGCGCTACTATTTGTGGATCATACAAATTTTTGTATCGTGTGGGAATCGAATCCACAACACTCGGCTCAGTAGCAGTGGCGAGGTGACCACTTTAACCACTACGTTTCTTGAATCATTATCAATAATGACATTATAATTATGATTAACGCAACAATCCTATATCACACCAAGATAATATACAAATCTTGACCTTTAAGTTTTTGTCTCAAGTTTCTGTCTTTATTATTTTACACAGACGTTGCCTGAATACTTGATAAATCCGGATTTCCCATCAACGTACTTGAGGTTTATTACTTATGAATAATTCAGATCAGTTGTTCTTTCTGAAAATTTATTCACAGTATCGGAAAATTTTGAAGTTCGTAATATTATTGATTAGTAAAAGTTGAGTTTTATGTGGACAGTCTTAAATATTTTTGTACCTTTCAGAACTTGCTTCAACCTTACAAGTCCTAACTAATCCTTACTAATAATATAAATTCGAAAGTAACTCTGTCTGTCTATCTGTCTGTCTGTCTGTCTGTTACCTTTTCACGGCTAAACCACTCAACCGATTTAGATGAAATTTGAACAGATATAGTTTAAAACCTGGGGAAGGACATAGGCTACTTTTTATTGATGGAGGTACCACGCGGGCGGAGCCGCGCGCAAAAGCTAGTATTATATATAAATGCGAATGTGAGTTTATTTGTGATGCTTTCATGCAAACCTACTCTAAAGATTAACATAAAATTTCACATATGCGTTGTCACGGGTACAGAAAAGGAAGTAGGTTACAGTGAGCTGCAAAAATGCATACCCATGTCAAAACTAAAATGGTAATGGACGGCATCTAACGGAAATCGATACAAGAACTGTTAAGTCGTTTATTCATATCATAATAGATGGCGGTGCACTACTATAAAATAAAAAGGGTAGTATTTAACTGCACAGCAAAAAAATACGAATTCCATAGCAAAATATATTTAACGAGATCAAACTAAGTCGACGGAGCCTCGCTTCGCAGGGCTCCTATTTTTGAGTGGGTTTAAGAAGGAACCTAACATAACCTAACCCTTGCGAGACGGAATGCAATGATTTGAAGCGTATAGGTACTCGTTATGCTGTGCAAATATTAGCTGTGCAATTAGTATTTTTGATAGTCATTACATTTTATCCCAAATAAAATCATTTACTTGGAAAATTGCCAGACTTCGTGCCGCATACTGAATCTTCCAAAAGAAAACTCAATGACACTTTACCACTTTGAGTCTGAAACTCTGCCCAGAAATTAATAATAAGTTTAATAATAAGTTTATTTGGTTAATAAAAAGATAAAAGTACACAAAATTAGATGTAACACTGAATCCCGCACTAGTATACCCTGTGTTGCGGGATCCAGTGTCTTTCGTCTGATATTCTTACAGCAATTGCATCAAATATAAACAGTTATTATATTAATGCTACTTATAAAAATATATTATGCTACTTAATAATAACTATATATCAAGACTATATAATAAATTAGCAATAGGCTTGCCCTGTAACACTTGGGACCTATACCTGTGGAGAAATATGGGTGGTTCTCTGCCTACCTCTAATGATATACAAGTGTGAGACTATGAAATACGATGACTGTTTACCTTTTCGATGCAGGTGGGCATTTGGGTGCTCCTCTCAGTGGGCAGTGCTGCATAAGAGGCGACTGCTTTAGGGCACTCGCTGTAGGGAACTGGGTATCCTCTGTACGGCCTTCCAGACCCTCGTCATTGCCACCACTGGAACAAGAGAGAAGAGAAGTTAGAAAGTGGTTTAGAATGTAATTATGAAATGATTTTCCAATTAGAAGAGAAACTCTTATTAAGACAAAAATATGTCACTCATTACATTTCTTAGATTTAGATCGTAAGTAAATGTCTAAATTAAGAGCAGCGATAGCTCAGTGGGGAGACCAGCAGACTGCAATGCAGAGGGTCTCGGGTTCGAACCTCTGACTTTCGGAAGTTATATGACTTTTCGAAATTATGTGCGTATTGATTGACAATTTTATCGCCTGCTCCGTGCCTCGGAAAGCACGTTAAGCTGTTGGTTCCGGCTGCCATGAACATCTATGGCAGTCGTTAAGTATTGCGAGGGTGTGGACACAAAAGATCCCACTGGGTCGAAGTGCCGGCGGTCTGCACTGACTGGCCCCCACGTAAGATAAGATAAGATAAAATGTTTAAATTCGTAAAGATGTTTGGGTGTTTGTTACTTAATCATTAAACCGTTAAACGTACTCGTATTTAAATGAAAGTCGGTACAGTTATACGATGTCCCGGATTGACACGTGGGATATTTTTATCCTGGTATGCGTTCTCGTAAAATTACGCAGGTGAAGAAACTGCTCTATAATATTTAGCTTACCTTATAGGTAAGCTATCTGAGGATTAAAAATGAGTCCTTATTTAATAAAAATAATTTATCACTAAACTCAAGAAGCTTAGTTAGAAAGTTTAGTTTAGGGTCGTTACTAATGAAAATATTAAAGTTGCAACAATTTGCAACTGTGTGACTCAATTGTCTAGTCTTAGGGTTATATTGCGACCGCCTCGGGTAATGTGTTACTTTATCTAACAAATTAAATGTTAAAAATGATAGATATTTTCCTTTTATTGAACTTTAGATGACTATCGTTCTAATATATATAAATAATGAATGTCCTCCAGATCAAATTTTGGCCACGGCGCGGCGGCCAGTCTTAACCGAGGCTGGCCAACTACGCAGGAGATATTATAGTGCACAAGTATGTGCGCAAACACAAGTGCACTCTCTGTTCCCTAACTCTCATGATCCGATGGGACGGATAATCCGACACGACCGGAGAGATCAGGCGCAGGACCAACGGCTTTACGTGCTTTCCGAGGCACGGGGGCGTCTAACACCGCCAACTTCCTAACTCCGGACTGCTATTGAGATTTCTTAACAGGAAAACCCAATAACTTTTTGTTGGCTCGACCCAGGATTCGAACCCGAGACCTCATGCACAGCACTATATAATGTAAATGACTATTAATAGATTTTCCATTACGGACCCATAAAACACCACTCAATTACACTAGGTACCGGTAGTGCCATGGGTATTATTCAATTTCCATTCGGCTACTACGTAGATACTATATAGGTATATGAATACAACACCTTTTGCCTGTTTAGGATATAGATGTTGTTTTAGGTTTTAGTACTTATGTAGCTCTTAATTATAAATGAATGACGTTTGTATTATATAAGAAGGTACTACTTTATAGTCAAGATTTTTGAAAGTCAAGACACCATTAAACAAAATAATATTACTTAATTTTATTTAAATTTTGCATTTTAAATATATTGTCATTGTTACGTAAATTAAGGAAAGAAACGAATATGCAAGAAGCGTCACTGCGCGAATTGCGAAATACAACCGGATTCGTAAGCGGATTTAAATTCAGGACCACTTTAATTTGAATCGGAGATCGGTTGAGATGGTACATTTATTAAGTTCTAGATTACTTATTTTGCAATAATATAGAATGTTTTAAAGTTCAAGAATGTTTGATATAATCGCGAAGGTTATGAGATAAAAAATTACCAACACTTTTGTAAAATCTGATTGTAACCTGTTCGGTTATTAAACAGATGACAATAGTCTGCGATATCGGTTTCTAGAACCTTCGATGTAGCACTCTCTGTGCAAGAAGATAAAGAAGCGACACTCACTCACGTAGCAGTACTTCTGGCAGTACTGGAGTGATGGTTAGCGCGGCACTTTCGTAATAGTAGAAGGTAAATAAATCCAATTTATTGTATGACACACACTTTTTAGTTAAAATCTACGCGGACGAAGTCGCAGGTAACAGCTAGTCTATACTAATATTATAAAGCTGAAGAGTTTGTTTGTTTGAACGCGCTAATCTCAGGCACTACTGGTTCAATTTGAAAATTATTTTTGTGTTGGATAGCCTATTTACCGAGGAAGGTTATAAGCTACATAACATCACGCTACGACCCACGGGGGCGGCGGAGTAATCATAAACGCGGGTGAAACCGTCACACCTAGTACACACTAATGCTAATACCCAAACTTTTATAGCAATAATATATTAATAATATAATAATATTTTATCACATTCACACAACACCATCTAGCCCAAACTAAGCAGAGCTTGTACATACTATGGGTACTAGACAATGGATAAATATACATATATACTTTTTTTTTCGTAAATACATGCATATTATACATAGAAACACCCAGACCAAGACAAACATCCATGTTCATGCACACAAATGTTTGACATGTGCGGGAATCGAACCCGCGACCTCAGGCGTGGCAGTCGGTTACACTAACCACTACGCCATCGAGGTCGTCTATATTTTAATCACAATTTATTACTACAGACCAATAATTAGACAAATACTAACAAATTCTTTTAACATCCAGCTACTTATGCCGCTGACTGTACCATCATTCAGTCTATTTCAGATTTCGATTCTGATGTTCAGCTGCTCCGTGTAAAAACAGATATCCAGTCAAATCCGGTTAGACTAGAAAGCCGACCCCAAGTGACTTGGGAATAATAAAGGCTAGGGAGAAGAATTTCAATATAGCTGTCCCTGCCCCCTTTATTTGATGGTGAGCAAAGACTTGAATATGTTCTCTTACACTTCTCCACACACACTTTTATGGCTATTAACATAAACGTAAAGAAAAGTGAAAACGTTATGTAAATGAACACATTCGAAAATGTTTGAGAGTGATACACACCAATAGGTGTGCGGTGAAAGTAATTCATAAAAGTTTCACGCCGTATTGTACCTTGTTAATGGACGTCTTGATGTTTATTTGTTATATAAATAACACGTTCATCTTAATAAAAGATTTTACGGTAAGTTAAAATAGTATTGGAAAGCACGATATGAGGTTCAATCTTAATTTTGACAAAAGAACTACCAGAATATTGTCTTACGTTTATGCCAATGTTATACATTGAAATTAAACTGCTTTATATAGATTTTATTACAGTGATTATTCACGGGCAGTCCCCCGTGAACATAGCTCGAAAATAGTATTATAAAATAGTATTATAGATTCAGTAGTAAATAGTTTAATATTTTCAAAATCTATACTAATGTTATAAAGCTGAAGAGTTTGTTTGTTTGAACGCGCTAATCTCAGGAACTATTGGTTCGATTTGCAAAATGATTTTAGTGTTGGGAAGCCTATTTATCGAGGAAGGCTATAGGCTATATAACATCACGCTACGACACACGGGGGCGGTGCAGTAACGATAAACGCGGGTGAAACAGCGGGAAGAAGTAATAAGTGTTAATAAACATCGCGATAAACTCCGTATAACGCAGTTTAATTCGAAAAGAAGAACAAAACTACTGCAAAAGAATAAGATTGACAATAGCGAACTACTCTAATAGTGGAAAGTAGCGTCGTGATATTATTGAATGCAATTTGGTGATCATTTACTATTTTTTACTGTTATATTTTACTATATCTGGTGATAAATTAAACATAAGCCATGTTTAACTTATCACCAGATATAGTAAAATATAACAGTAAAAAATAGTAAATGATCACCAAATTGCACAGCAAAATATATTTAAAGAGATCAAAATAAGTCGATGGAGCCCCGTGTAGCGGGGTTTAAGAAGGAACCTAACATAACCATACCCTTCCGAGACGCAATGCAGTGATTTGAGGCGTATAGGTGCCCGTTATAATACGTTGTAGTAAGCATATTTTGCTGCGCAATTTCTATTTTTGGTGGTCATTATAATTATTTAATCCCTTATGCAACACTAGCTTTTGTCCGCGACTTCGAACACGTGAATATAGTTAGTAGTTATGTATTTATATTTTCTTGCTTTGTACTCGATTTCTAGGCGGGTTAAATAACGAAAAAAAATAACAAAAAACAAAACATATAAAGAAACAAAATCAAAATGAAAACATGATAAAACATGCACCTAATATTAAGCTAGACCTCCAGTAACACAATTGTGATAACCGTATTCAATTTCGTGCTGGAGATTTTGTATAGAACTTGTGCAAATACACAGACAGACAGAAAGATATAAAATTCTAAAAATAATTGTTACGGCTTTTTAGATCTTATAAAACCCTCACATATTTTATCTTAAGTATTATTTTGTACAGACATCGGCCATGTGCTTCTTAATTTTGTTTTTATGGTGTTTATATTTTCTGGTATTAATGAATACCTACTCTTTACCGCGTTGCTAAGAAGGAAAGTAGTATTCTTTTTCCAACTTCTCCTATATCTTCGTTGCTGATCAGACAGTTTAACTTTCCCCGGGACTTCACGAGTGTCTAAACTCTATGATTTCCATGGTGACCACTGCTGATCTTGGCTACAGAGACAGATGGTGGTAGTTCTAACTGGAATCCACAGAAAGTGTTGATACGCAAAAGCAGATTTATTTAGTCAAATGCGATCATTAATATACTATGCATTATGTATAGGTACGTGAATGTATTTTGATAGATGGTTCGGACGCTTCTTTGGCCTTGTGTGGCGAGTTGCATCAGAATAATAACCCTTCTAGTTTCTAGGATCTTGGTTAAGGTCAGGTTAAAATATATATGATTTTATATTGATAATGTCACTTTAAATTAGATGGTTTAGCCGTAGCTACTAGGCTACGGCTCCACTAGCAGAAAACTTTGGATTGCTGTCTGAGATCTGAGATTAAAGCCACGGTAACATTGAAATTAAAACATTATACGATTTTTATCGCGTTGTTTATTTAAAAATACTTTTATTACATAATTTTGAAACTGTTTGGCTACTACGGTAGAGCTTTATTACTAGGTTCACACTTTCCCCGACGTTTCGGTTGTTTTTCAGCAGCCATTGTCACGGGACGACAGTAAACAACACGATAAAATCTATACAAAGTAGTGTAATTTCAATGTATAACATTCGCGTAACGCACGGTTTGATTTATTGTAAAGACCTCATTCGCCTTGGGTCTCTCCCGGTATCGCAAGGTACCTACTTTAGGCACGCAAATATGAATGTGAATTCAATCCGCGACTAACTAACCTGTTGTAGTGAAACCAAAGAAATTATGGAATTAATAAAAAAAGGCAACGCTCATAAATAACGAGTAACTTATTTAAACAAGGAGTGGCCGTTTTCTCCAGAGAGAAACGCGTACCTAAACCGCGCGTCCGCTGAGAGTAAAACCAGTATTCTTTATGAAGTTTAGTAAGTAAACAAGAATTTGTATTGGTCAATATTTACTAGGCATATAATTGAATAACCTAATGGCGTGTTGAAAACTATTATATACAAAGTATTATTAATTTATTACCCATCAGCCGGGTACTGCAGTATTATGTCTAGAAGTGATATTCTTCTTTTGTTAAAAATCATAGCAATACTTTAAGATAATTATTTAAACATTAATAACGAGAGGATTATAACAATGTCATGGCACTTTAAACAGTGCTAAAATCTCATAAATAATATTGTTGATTTAAATCCTAACTTCCTAATCCTAATCCTAACTAATATTATAAAAGCGAAAATGAGTATGTTTGTTTGTTTCTTACCTTTTCACGCCTAAACCACTGAACTGATCATCCTGGAATTTTGCATATACGTTGTCAGTTGTACAGAAACGGACATAGGCTACCTGTAATCCCGAAAAAAATTATTGTTCCCGAGGAAAACAACAATAACGTTCTTATGATAATAGATGGCGCCACGTGTCTTTCGAATCATGATTGAATTATATTATTACAAGCAGAGTACAACCCGAATTAATTGTCAAATTCTAAATTAACGCGAGCGAAGCCGCGGGCAAAAGCTAGTAAATTATAATCGTGAAAACAGTACGTAGCTTTTCTGACATTATATAGTTCGACATTCACGAGTAAACATTATTAAAGCAAAGAAGTAAATATTGTATAAATATAGAAATATTTGTGACTTTAAAGCAAAGACAACGGAATGCCGTTTAAATATTTGTTTTTGTTTTCTCATAATTAGCATAAACTTCATCACATTCTCGACCCGCCGTGTGATAACACTCGCTTGTGACCCCGGTGAAAGCAAATAGCTTTCGCTGCTCACATAACGATTATCGATATAAGCATTCGTGTTACGAAAGCGATTCCAATGTGTGAATATTTGTTTAATCGATTTTAGAGATTTTCGACGGTTATTTTTTAATTATAGAATATTTTAATTTTGTTTCTTTATCTTCGCGTTTTTCAGCGGCCATATTGTTTTTATGATATATGGACTTTTTTAAATTCGTTTTTGTAATTATTTTCCGTATTACGTATTTCTTATTTATTTTTTATAGTTGTCGTCTTTTTGGTAAGTGGCGTAAATGTGAGATCTAGCGTAACTTCTCACGGTAAGGTTTCGTGTTTGATGTCTGGCTGGGAAAAAGTTATTCTCTCTAGTGGTTTTCGGATCTGTGGCCCACTGGGTATCCAAATAATAGATCGTAGTGTTTGTCTGCTATTATTTAGGATTTAAACATAGCTGGCGAAATGTCATCCTTGATCTGACTGATCATTCGAGATTAAATAGGTTTTATGCTAAATAAGTTAATTATCCGAATCGCTTAGCCGGTAAAAGACCCCGTGACACGCTAACAAGAAAATGGAAAATCTGTCGAAAAAGATTTCATGAGAAGGGGCAACTTCACCAATTAGATGGAAGCTGCAATGGACAGGCTGATATGCAAACAAAGACTAGAGGGCGTCAAGACCTACAGAGCCCAAATAAATTATGAAGAAAGAAACCTGGTAAGCAGTTACTCCATGGTACGCTTGCTTTAGCACAGATGTAATTCGTTCGTTAAGGAGTTTCTAAACTGGAAATATTTTCAATTGAATGTAGCTGCAATGTTATCTGCTATAGTCCAGCCAGTTACAAAATATTTAAATGGCCGATCCGTTGAAAGCCATTCCAAACGTAATTATTTGTTATTTGTTTGTAACGCTTTTAGGACTTAGCTACTCGACCGATTGTTATGAAATTTGAGGTACTTTTTGTCAAGAGTACAGAAAAAGACATTTAATACCTTTCTTTCAGGCAAAGTGGTACTTTTCCGAGGGATAGAAATTTATCAGCAAAATCCACATACACGCGAGCGAAACCGTGGGCAAAACCTGGTACATAATATTAACTCAATTCTTCAACACTAGGGTTTATGTTCCAAGCGACACTCAGATTGAGCAATAGAGTTAACAACAGTCAAATACACCTAGACCTACAACATTAATCTATCGTTCACACGATAGTTTTAATACCGAAGTGTACGAGTTGACCAAGAAAGTGTTCTACCAGTATTGAGAAAAGTTTCTGTGAGATCTAATTATCGCTCAGGTTGACTTTTGACATCTTATGATGTAAAGAGGGCAATGGTTTACTGTCATAATGGTAATAAATGTCGCAATGGCAAGGTGAAATCGACTTTGTTGTTTCATGATGTTCAAATGAACCTCAACCGTAGGGTGGCAGACCACATTGTCGGCCGATTGTACATCGAACCTGCAAACTATTGGTGACTGGCGAAATAACCTACTAAACTACTGTACCATCCTTGCAATCATTTGTTAAATATCATAATGAGTATTATGATAATGATATTGAATATCACTTTCTAATTTACGATCAAAGCGATGCTTGCGAAAATTGTTATGAATATGGATGTCATTTTTATGAATGCAATTAACATAATATAAGGTTATAAGTTATTCCCGTTTATAAAATGCATACAAAGTGGTATTACTCCGTCGTATAAGAAAATAAATTTTAATTAAATTCAAATTAGAGGTTGAATGAAAGGAATGTTTAAATGTGGAAAAATTTGTTATGTGTTTCTCTTTCACGGGTATTTTCTTGATGCGTTTGGGAGGCTTATTATATAATTATTTTTATGTTTTTCGGTAATGGATAATACCCACGGGTACATATATACAGCTTCACCTGTATATTTGTATATCTCCGAAAGGTGGTGTAAAACAATCACATTATGCCAGCTATGTGTATCGAATACAATTTCGGACTGCGTACTGCTTTTGCGAATTTTCTCATACAAAACCGTAATAACATTTTGTTCCACTTGAAAACCGATCCTGCGACCTCATGATCGACTGCGATCATAAACACCAACTTGTGTCATGAAACCAAAGTGACAGTTAACGTTGATTTAAGTTATTATTATTTTGAAAGTTTTTGTTAACTTGTCGATTTCATAAATATGGTAATTTTAATAAATTTGATTGATGGCATAAATGCTACTAGATTTTCTATTTTAACTGTGACATGGCGCTCAATCTATTAAAGTTATTGACTAAAATCGGAAACAAATGAATATTTTTATAAAAATATACGTATATAAAATAAACGCTATAAGAGTTCTTTTTGAAATATTTAAGTTTATTAATATTTAGTTTATAAATATAAAGACTGAACTATCTCTACATATTTTGGTGGTAAGATGTGATTTAAAAAATATTTTGTGCATTTACTGTGTCACAATATTGTGAATATTTTATTTTTAATACACTAAACGAAACATACCTAATTATGACTATTTTTTATAATTATCTAGGCGATAATCCTAGTTTTTCAATAAGTCCAAGTAAATAATCGGTATAAGGTAACCTAACCAACTATGCTTGACACTTTAGTTAAAAATATTTTTTGTTGTATAATAATTTGATAATTATAAATTACCCATTACTAAAACTTAATCTTTATTAATAAAAAAGCCACGTTATTTTCTATCAGCAGGCTAAAATTATAAGTTCTATACTTAACTATTATTTAACAATAAAGTATAAAAAAAGAAGTCATTACCAACCTGCTTTTCCCGCCAACAGTCAAGTCCAGTCAGTCAATCCGAGTCAAGTCTCGTCATATTGTCACACTGTCACTGTCACCGTCACACGTCAGTCAAAACATTATCATAGTCATCACCTTCGTCTCAAGTCTTAAAAAAAAACAATTTAAAACATAATATATAGTCTGTGATTTAAAAAGGAATGACTAGAATTTGAATTTGGCGCGCGAGTACGTCAGTGCGCGTCGGACCGCCATGGCGTCCGCGCTGAACTGTCGTGGGGGGAGGCATGCGCGCGCTCAAATACTACCACTACTACTCGTAAAATGTCGTAATTATAATTTTAAAAGGTGCATGTTGACATTAGTGGTTCCACGGTACGATAAACAGTATTAAACTATTTGATTCGGAACTGATTGATTTGTGGATTGAACTGATGATTTTTAAGTTTTTCAATGGCTTGTTTCGGCTGTCGATATTTTTGCAACTGGCAAAATGATGGGTTGCAAAATATTATTATGAAACAATTAGACGATTCCTTAGAAGCCTAGATAAACGAGAAGGCAGGTCACGCTACATTGAGATATTGTGGCATTTTTAATGGATACATTGCGGTCTGGGGATGTTAATATTGAAGTGTAACTGCAATCGAATCTTTGCGTAAATCTTAACATGAACTAAACTTTTTATTCAAGTTTCTTCACAAGTTTGACCATGGACGCCGAAAAGTCTGGATGAGTCTTAATATTTAAATATATTTTTTGTTAATAAATTAGGGAATTCTTTAAAGCAATCTATCTCTAAAAACAAATTTCAACGCATAACTAAGTAGACTTCATTTAAATCTCTTTTATTTTGTTTTGTTACATCACAATCCTTATAAGAATCATGCACTATAGTCTACTTCCTATAAGGAAAATATAGTTTGGCAATTCGCACCCGAACCTTGTTAAGCCCGCGTGATGGGTGACCTTTCGCCGCTCTTATTAAACACGTCAGGTATCCGGACACGTTTCACCTTTGGACGCGAATGAAGAAGACATTAAATATATTATGTCAAGGACCGTACGTTCACAAGCCGAGACAGTTTTGTAGGATTAGCTTTTCGATAGAACATCTAATAGACTAAGATGCCAGGCTCGCCAGATCCATGTTGTTTTGTGTAGGTAGTCCCTAGTAAATAATAAAATAACGGTGTAAAGCCTTATAACATGGGTTAACTTATACAATAAGAAACGTTTAAAACATTATACTCAAATAACGCAGCCTCGTCATAATTGTAAGAATACATTTTATAATTAGGTATATATTATTTAGGTGCCTAAAGAGAAGCGATAGCTCAGTGGGAAAACCAACAGACTGCAATGCAGAAAGTCTCGGGTTTGAACCCACGTCGCGCACATCTGACTTTCGGAAGTTATATGACTTTTATTGGGAGAGTGTCGACACAAAAAGATCCCACTGGGTCGAAGTGTTGCCGGTCTGCACTGACTGGCCCCCACATAAGATAAGATAAGATTTAGGTGCCGATTTTAAGCCTATGTAGAAGGGGCAAGATCGATGCGAAAGATCCATCTCTAACGAATGATAACATAAGCATGATGTTTTTTGACAGTTAATAAATACATCTACCTTGTCGTCTCTATGCCTTGTTGCCTCCATATAAGATTTGGATCGAGCGTTTTAGTTAGGCACTCGTCTTTTTTGGGATTATACCAAAGTACCATGACTTCCGAAGACTGCGATTACACGTACATACATAGTATCTGTCGACTCCTAACACAATGCTGCAGAGTAGGTGAAGACTACGGAGTTCAACTTGCTACGATCATGACAATTTGTTTATTTATTCTTATTAGATTATTTATGTATGCTCGTCGCGCGTCGTTTGGGGTATTTATGATCATTCATACATGATAAGAGCTGTTCTGAATAGACTAGAATATCACTACTCTGGTCATAACACTTTCGCCTATGTCTACCTCTCCCGATTGTACAATTCAAATGGAATACCAGGTATTGTGTAATTCTTTCGTTACGGGGCTTACAGACATTCTATTGATGTGAATAACACCAAGACTCTAAATAACTGTCTGTGGATCATTCCACAGTTTTTGTTTGTCAGCTATCTCTTTTCACTTTATTGTACTCTTATTCAATCCTTTTTCCTTTTATAAGCAACTTTCGCTCTAGAAAACGTAAGGGTATTTACAGACAATAAAGTGATAGTTATAAACAGACTTAGCACAATAGCTGCATTTTTTTTCGTGTTATTAGTGAAGTGGCCACTTAGAACATTCTTCCATCCGTGCAGTTGCATCTTAAATGAATGTTGCCTATTTGAAAGACATCGTTAATTTTAATATATTATTGTACAATTGCTATTTATAAACAGGCTTAACATTAGATGAATGTTACGTAAAGTTATATTAATCCTTACTTCATCATTTCGGGTGATTGTTATTCCACTTTATTAAGTGAAATACTAATCTGATTTTAAGAGGGTTTCTTAGTCGTCAGTAAGCTCTTGATTTGGCATAGCAGTTTGAGTACTAATCAGTATAGTTCTAGCGCAGAGGTTCCCAGACTTTTTTCTCATAGACCACTTTCAAAATTTAGCTGGCTCCGGTGGACTCCCTGCAGCTAAACGAGTTCAAAATTTAGTAAAAAAATTGATCAAATCTCAACGGGCTGACCTTTTTTTTATTCTTTAGAAACTCTCGGAACTGAACCTACCACGGTAGGCGGGCTGACCTTTTCTTTTTTCTTTAGTTATTCTCTACCGAAAAATCGAAAAACCACTGGTACTGAATATGGAATATGCAATATAAGTTTTACAAGTAACAGTCGCTGAGCTTGTCGAACAGTTCGTGGACCCTCGCTTACGATTTGTGCACCCCCATTTTTTTGTAACGCCACCGTCGACCCCCGTCGAGTCTCCCGTGGACCTCTGGGGGTCCACCTGGACCACTTTGGGAACTAATGTTCTACACTATTGAATCTCCAACTATAAAGAAAGTAGTCTCTAAAAGAAATATTGGTTTGGGCATAATAAATAAATAATATAATATCAGCCCTATATTAAACTGTCCCATTGCTGGGCACATGCCTCTTCTCACTGTGAGAAGAGTTAGGCCATAGTGCACCACGCTGGCCCAGTTCTGGCAGACTTCACATATCTTCCTCACCATGTTTTCCTTCACCGTTAAAGTGAGCGATAGTTATTTAATACGTGCATTACTACGAAACGTCAGAGGTGTGTGCCTTGGGGTCAAACTCGAGAGCTCTGCGTGACAGTCCAAAGCCTACCCACTAGGCTATTGCTAAGGCATAGTTCTGTCCTGAACATGTAACAGATGCGCGAGATTTCAGGGCCAGGCTGGCGAAATGTAGGTGAAATATACCTCTTGCAAAATAATTTTTTTAAATTTCAACACAGTGTTTGAACAAATTAATGTAAGCCGAAATAATATTGTTCTAACGTCTAAAGCAGAGCGCTAGTTGAAGCATCGGTCATCAATGATTTCGCGACCGCATCAATGCAGTCTTATTTTCGCAATTGTGCGTTCGAACGCGATTGCAATTTCACGCGATTTCAGCGATTGCAGCGATGCTGTGTCGTGTTTTAGTGTTTAGAGATTTCGTGTACTGAATGAATTGCTAAAGTCGATCGCAGCCATTATTGTTATGTGTAGTGTTGGAAAGTTACTGTGTTGATAACTTTATCCGGGCTATGCGTGATCCAGAAGGCTTTCAACCATTTGCAATCATTGAAGTTTGTGGACTGTTATATGTTTAGCTGTGTTCATTTTCAAAGTAGCAAAAAAAAGCTTGTGAAGCTAAATACATCAGCCATTTAAATTTACAGCTTGTGTTTATACTTGGATGGACTTTTGTATTGAGTATTGAGTATTGGTATCCATACATAGACTTTACCCTTGATTAATTTATAGACTATGTTTGTCATCCCGTCTGACGAAGCTGCGGACAGAAGCTAGTATTATAAATTTGAAAGTGTGTATTCAATAATCCGTTAACCGGAATTAGATGAAACTTAGCCTTCATACCGCGTCTTCAACGTTCTTCAAGTTGAGACATATTGAGCGGCACACCGGCGGCCAGATACAATAGATTTTAATTATGTCTGGTATCTAAGACTTGACAGATTAATGAACGCATAGGATATATTTTGTTTACGTTCACGTAGTGTTCACGTGGGCGAATTCTCGAAAATAAGCTAGTATCATACATATATTGCCCGAGTCTTATACATATTATGTATATTTACATGCAGTATATATATATAATATCAGCCCTGTATTAAACTCTCCCACTGCTGGGCACGGGCCTCTTCTCACTGTGAGAATGGTTAGGCCATAGTCCACCACGCTGGCCTAGTGCGGGTTGGCAGACTTCACATATCTTCGAGAACATTATGGAGAACTCTCAGACATGCAGGTTTCCTCACGATGTTTTCTTTCACCGTTAAAGCAAGCGATAATTAACTATTTAATTCGCACATAACTTCGAAAAAATAGAGATGCGCGCCTTGGGTTCGAACTCGAGACATCTGCGTGGTAGTCCAACGGTTTTCCACTAGGCTATCGCTGCTATACATATAGTCATAATAAAATAAAACCAAATACGACACAAACAACCAAACAGAGCTTACGTAGGCGTCAACGAAAACGAAATCAAAATGTTTTCTCTAAGATTTTATTATCTACTAGATTATGCCCGCGGCTTTGCTCGCATAGATTTAGGTTATGTAAATTTTCTATACCTTTAACTGTACTTTTTCCTGGATGAAAGGTACACAATGGTGCCAATTCTGTTGTCACAAAATTCTCTAAACTTAACTAAAAATCACTAAAATTTAGTTTAGTCCTGTCAAACGACATTTCGTATTCTGAAAGTGACAGGACTGAACTAAATTTTAGTGATTTTTAGTTAAGTTTAGAGAATTTTGTGACAACAGAATTGGCACCTATGACCTTTTCTGGTGCTACCAATAAATTCTTCACAGATAATTGCAACTACTACTACACGAACCGACATCGAACCAAAGACCACATGCACTGCCGCAGCCACTACTGCTGCGTCTCCGGAGCAGTATAAAACCGTATTCGACATTCTTTAATCTATAAAGTTCCGTCTCATTTGATTAGTTTCACTGTTTAGTAACGTTAAGTCCCCGACGAACGCCTCGTAATTTTGCGTCATGAAATGTAGCCAATTGACCACAGACGCGATGTTACAATCCAGGTCATAGACTACGTTTTTATACTGTGTGTAACAGGAGGAACTGTATCGTAACATTATCGAAATGGAGCAGCGATAGCTCAGTGGGGAGACCAACAGACTGCAATGCAAAGGGTCTCGGGTTCGAACCTACGTTGCGCACCTCTGACTTTCGGAAGTTATATGACTTTTCGAAATTATGTGTGTATTGATTGACAATTATCGCCTGCTCCGTGCCTCGGAAAGCACGTTAAGCCGTTGGTCCCGGCTGCCATGAACATCTATGGCAGTCGTTATTGGGAGAGTGTCGACACAAAAGATCCCACTGGGTCGAAGTGTCGCCGGTCTGCACTGACTGGCCCCCACATAAGATAAGATAAGATAAACATTATCGAATAGATCTAGAATAGTTACGAACGAATCTATGATCATAATATGGGTTTAAATTAATGAAGTTGTCGCTAGGTATGAAAGATAACGGTAAAAAATGTTTTATTTCGATATCACATATCCTTTTAAGTATAAAGTTTATTTTTTTATTGTTTTTATTCTTATTTTCTTTGGGAGCTTTTAGCCACACACGGCCATATCAGCTCCATCATACCGTAAACTTAATAACTATTCATATTCTTCCTTAATATATATAAACTTCTACGATAGATGCGGGTGTTACGCTTTTAAATATGTTTTAAAAGCGTTTCAGTGCCTGGGAGAATTCGCAAGATGTCATTGGCGTATTCTGTGATCTCTCTAAAGCTTTTGACTGCGTTGACCATCAAACGCTGTTGCGAAAACTCAGGTATTATGGCATCAGAGTTACTGCACTTGACCTAGTTGATTCCTACCTAAGCGATAGACTACAACACGTTGATATCAACGGAAGTAGATGTTCTGGATTACCAGTCACAATGGGCGTGCCACAGGGCTCGATTTTGGGACCCTTTCTGTTTTTAGTGTACGTAAATGATTTGCCGTTATTTGTTCAGGATTTGTGTGACATTGTTTTATTCGCGGATGACACATCCCTTATTTTTAAAGTAGACCGAAAAGCACCAAATTTACGTGCTGTTAATGATTCACTCGCGGAAGTCTTGGACTGGTTTACGGCGAATAATTTACTACTTAACTCTACAAAAACTAAATGTATCAAGTTTACATTGCCAAACGTAAAGAGTCCTAACGTGAATATAATTTTAAATGATGAAATTATTACTTTAGTTCAATCAACAGTCTTTTTAGGATTAACTTTAGATCATAAAGTTCAGTGGGGCGCTCAAATATCGTGTCTTGCAGGGAAACTTAGCTCAGCCGCATACGCAATTCGGAAAGTAAGACAGCTTACTGATATAGATACTGCAAGACTAGTATATTTCAGTTACTTTCATAGTGTCATGTCCTACGGTATATTATTGTGGGACAAGGCAGCTGATATTGAGACAATTTTTATTCTTCAAAAGCGTGCAGTACGTAGCATTTATAATTTAGGACCACGAGTTTCCCTGAAAGATCGATTTAAAGAAATAGGCATACTTACTGTTGTGTCGCAATATATATACAGGGTGTCCCAAAACTCAACGTCAAGCCGAAACGGGGTGACAGGATTGATCATAACCATCACGAGAAAAATCTGAAAAAAAATCTATCCCATGCAGTTTAAAAATTATGGGCATTTTAAGAAAAACCTAGAAATTTGATCAAACTGTACCATTTTTCGGTTATTGTGGTTATTCTTTTTTATTTTTGTTCATTTGAACTTTGGAAACGTAATCCTAAATAACATTTCTAGAATCCCAATAAAAAATAATGACACAATTGCCTCAAGTTTCCGAGAATTGAGACTATTTGTTAAACTACGAATTTAAAATTTTCAAGATTCGTCGACTTTGACAGGCCCTCCTATAAAAAAAATGTACTAGAGTGCCTTGGCAAGTGGCATTAAAAGTTGGCGCATTTAATCAGAATTCTAAAATGGTACAATACTTGTTAGTTCCATACAATAGAAAAGAGTAAAAAAATTAAAACCTCAAGTAACCCGATTTTTGCTATCTCATTTTACTCAGTTAAAATGTTTTTAATTCACACAAGCTCTAGGTAGGTTCTTAATTTTAAGACAAAATGATGAGAGAGATGGATAATGGGTATGTTCGCCATGAGTGAGCGAGACAGATAGTGACGCCACTTTTACCAAAGTGAAAAAAAGTTAGTAAAATTAGTAAAATAATTAGGTTTGTTGGAATAAAAGTCAGATGATAGAGAAATAACGTTTTTTATTACAATAAATGTTCAAATTGTTTACCATCAGCCTCAATACAAGCCCTACATCTTCTTAAAAAAGATCTACTTATTAGTCGGGCATATCTTCGAGAGTTGATCGCCTCAGCTGCTTGAGAAATGCGTTCACGCAGGTCGGCTACGTTCTCAATGGGCTTTGAGTAAACTTTTTCTTTGAGAACTCCCCAATAAAAAAAATCCAGGGGATTTAAATCTGGTGAACGGGCGGGCCACGAGATAGTGCCCGAACGTCCAATCCACCTTCCCGGATATTCCTGGTCAAGGAAATCTCTTACTTGCACTGCGAAATGCGCTGGGCAGCCATCTTGTTGAAACCACATGTCGCGAAGATCTGCTAGTGGTACGTCCTCTAACAGGGTTGGTAAATCTTCTCTTAAAAAATGTAGGTAATTAGTTCCATTCAAGTTCTCAGGCAGTTCAATAGGCCCAATAATTTTACCGTTTAAAATTCCGGTCCACAGGTTTACTTTAAAACGATACTGGGATCTATCTTCTCGCATTAAATGTGGATTCTCCACATGCCACTCGTGATAATTGTGCAAGTTCATGTAACCATCTTTTTTAAATGTCGATTCATCTGACCAGAGAATTTTTTGGATGAATTGGGGATTCTCATTATGCCTCTGTAGCATTGTTCTACAAAAAGAAATCCTTTCCTGATAATCTCGAGGTAGAAGACTTTGAACTCGTTGTACGTGAAACGGATGCATTTCGGCTCTTTGTAAAATACGATGAGCAGTGCTGGTTCGCATATTCTTGTGAAGTGTAGCGCGTAGGCATGGTAGATAAAAAGGATGCCAACACAAAAGTCCAGAGAGAAGCCAAAGTTGCCGGTATGTTATCAACAAGTCCAATTCACAAAGATTCAAGTCCAAAAAGAGAAGCCAAAGTTGTCAGTACTAAATCAACACAAGCGAATACGAACGTGCGCAGTAGACGAATGAGCGAAACGTACTAACTGGTTGGTGTCGGACTGGTAGCGTAGCCATTTGCTTGGCTGAAACTAGTGCGAATGAAACAGATAGATGCCATAGCATCTATTTGTTTCATTCGCACTCGTTTAAACGACGCATCTCCGTCTCAATGCGTGGCGTCACTATCTGTCTCGCTCACTCATGGCAAACATACCCATTATCCATCTCTCTCATCATTTTGCCTTAAAATTAAGAACCTACCTAGAGCTTGTGCGAATTAAAAACATTTTAACTGAGTAAAATCTGATAGCAAAAATCGGGTTACTTGAGGTTTTAATTTTTTTACTCTTTTCTATTGTATGGAACTAACAAGTATTGTACCATTTTAGAATTCTGATTAAATGCGCCAACTTTTAATGCTACTTGCCAAGGCACTCTAGTACATTTTTTTTATAGGAGGGCCTGTCAAAGTCGACGAATCTTGAAAATTTTAAATTCGTAGTTTAACAAATAGTCTCAATTCTCGGGAACTTAAGGCAATTGTGTCATTATTTTTTATTGGGATTCTAGAAATGTTATTTAGGATTACGTTTCTAAAGTTCAAATGAACAAAAATAAAAAATAATAACCACAATAACCGAAAAATGGTACAGTTTGATCAAATTTCTAGGTTTTTCTTAAAATGCCCATAATTTTCAAACTGCATGGGATAGATTTTTTTTCAGATTTTTCTCGTGATGGTTATGATCAATCCTGTCACCCCGTTTCGGCTTGACGTTGAGTTTTGGGACACCCTGTATATGTATTTGCTAACATTATATTTATTAAACATAACATTTAATAAGAATAGTGATATCCATAACGTAAACACTAGAAATAAGCATAAGTTAGTAGGCCCATATCATCGTTTACATAAAGTTCACAATACATTTGCGGGACTCGATATACGTTTTTTTAATAAATTACCTATTAATATAATTAATTTACCATTGTTTAAATTTAAAAACGCCGTTAAAAACAACTTATTCGGAAGCGTTATTATTCAGTCAACGACTACTTAAATGACAAAAACTCATGGAGCTAGTTGCTTGTTGCATACAGGATTCAAAGATCTGTATTACTTAGAAGTCAATTTAAGCCTTTGCATAGTCACAAAGTGTAAGTGTATGCGCCATCATGCCATCTTACTGTCTATTTTAGATTTATATTAAATAATATATCTTAGCTCAAATTATTTCCTCTCTATAATATTATTAAGTTATTATTGTTATTATCTTTAGTTTTTTATAGTCAGTAGTATATGGCATAATGGTTGTAACACCTTGTTAATCTGAGTTGTAAAATACTGAAATTATATTTAACTGGCGATTTAAAAGAGTGGCCGTGAGTTTCTTGCAGGTTTCTTCTCATAGGCTGTACCCTTTGCCTGAACCTAGCAGCTAACCTAAATGTAGCTTCAGTAACTTAGTAAACTCACTAACCTATATACTTTGACGTTCATAAGTGTTACTTTGTGACCTAAATTAATAAATGATTTTTGACTTTGACTTTGACTTTGAAACTAACATAGCTGCTTTAGACAGGGGCTCAGCTAAAATACTAATGAAGGCACCAACATCCATCATACGTATTTCAAAAGATTGAAGCATTATAGTTCTTAGCTCCTGGGTTCTGACGCACTCCACCAACAGGTGATGAACATCGTCAAGAGTGCCGCACTCTGTGAAATTCGGGCTGGCACTTTTCTCCATGAGAAAGTATAAAGTGATACGCTATTTAACAATATTTTTTTAAAAGTCCAATTCAATTTTTATTTTCTTTTTCTTGTATAGTTGCTTGTATTTAGGCCGCCATGGTTTGTATTAAATTACAAAAACATCAACCATCCTGTAATTATGACGAATACGGCCAGACACTGAGTGATATAATTTAAATGCAAAAAAAATGTATTATATGTTATTGATATCCTAACTAATATTATCAATGCGAATGTGAGTTTGTTACGCTTTCACCCCTTAACTACTCGATTGATCATTATGAAATTTCACGTTATATATTGTCAGGGGTACAAAATAGGATATAGGTCACCTTTCATTTAAAAAAGGACTATTCCCGAGGCATAGAAAATTGCCATGACCTGAAGCCGCGGGCCATATTATGTAGTGTTTCAATAAAATATAATACATATATTTGGCAATCCTAATCCTAATCCTATCCTATCCTATCCTAATCCTAATCCTATCCTAACTAATATTATAAAAGCGAAAATGAGTTTGTTTGTTTGTTACCTTTTCACGCCTAAACCATTGAACCGATCATCCTGAAATTTTGCATATACGTTGTCAGGTGTACAGAAACGGACATAGGCTACCTTTCATCCCGAAAAAAATTATTGTTCCCGAGGAAAACAATAATAACGTTCTTATGATAATAAATGGCGCCACGCGTCTTTCGAATCATGATTGAATTATATTATTACAAGCAGAGTACAACCCGAATTGATTGTCAAATTCTAAATTAACGCGAGTGAAGCCGCGGGCAAAAGCTAGTCTTTATCATAAAAAGAAAGTCAAAGGATGTAAGACATGTTTCTTACAAAGAGTTCTCGTAGTAATTATTCGGTTGTAGAGACGAACATTAAAAGTCTCGTCTATGCATATTTATATGAATGAATTCCATAAAAGAAATTGAACATAAAATTTTACAACATCACTAGACGAATTTATTGAAGTGTTATGCATTGAGATGTTCTTTCCAATTAAGTTAAGCGATTTCACTAGATTTATAGAGTATTTAAATAATCGAAATAATTTTCTCTTCACGTGTATGTAGGTATGTATACGTATATTTTATATCAGCAGAATTTAGAAATACCTAGTGCACGATCGCAGCGACTCTTGCTGGGTACAATTGTGAATCTTAACCATCCAAACCCATTCAAAACCTACACGAAAAATTTCTTCCGAATCGGTCCAGCCGTTTAAAGGAGGTTAATAAGTAAGTAAGTAAGTAATTTTAGTTTTCAAAATATAGGTACACAAAATACAGACAAAAAACAAAGTACATACATAATGAAAAACGAGGTTACCACTCAGGTTTATTGTTGGTTTGCGGTTAATACCTCAAACCAACCCTGATGTTATGTGGTAACCCCAAGTGACGCCCGGACGTACATCAGCTACCCTTTAACAACTTCCACATTCAAAAAATAAAAGAAATAAAAAATACATACGTAAGATATATATATGTATATAAATTAGTGACATATATGTGCAGGAAAATTATGCGTACCCATAAAGAAAAGCCTTTTTGTTGATGAAATTAAAGAAACATAGATAGGCAGTTAGTAAAATGAAAATGATTTTTTAATCAAACAGCGTTAGAAAAATTTAATTATATTGTTACAACTCTATAAGCAGGTCTGTATATTGCAGATTCATTAAAGAAACGACTGAATACTGACTGCACGGATGGCGCAGTGGATTAAGTGGTAGCCTCGCCACTGCCACTGCGCTGAGTGTTGTGGGTTCGAATCCCACGCGGGGCAAACATTTGTGTGTTCCACAAGTGGTTGTTCCGAGTCTGTATGTTCGTTGTGTTCGTTCTTTGTAAAGTGCCCCGCGGTACAGGAATTATTTCTAGTGAGAGAGTTGTCTTAAAAGAAAGGCATTATACCATATTATACCTAATTACATTAGGTTTATGTTTAACTTATCACAAGATATATAGTAAAATAATACAGTCCAAGATAGTAAATGATCACCAAATTGCACAGCAAAATATATTTAAAGAGATCAAAATAAGTCGACGGCGCCCCGCTTAGCGAGGCTCCTATTTTTGGGTGGGTTTAAGAAGGAACCTAACATGACCTAACCCTTCCGAGATGGAATGCAGTGATTTGAGGCGTATGATATATTTTAGTAAGCATATTTTGCTGCGCAATTACTATTTTTGGTGGTCATTATATTTAATCCCATTATATTATACAATTCTAAAAATGCAAGTAAAAATGATTGCACGAAACTGAATGCGATTTTAAGTTGTATTACTATGCTGGAAGTCGAATGGTTAATAATAAGAGATTTTTAAGGTCAATTATTTTGCTTGCGTCGGGCACTTCTGGGTGGGTTGCTGATGTAGTTTCAATGCCAGCGAGCCACCCACCGTTCAAGGCAGCGAGTTGGCACACAGTGGTAGGTTTAGTCGGGAGTATCCGGGACGTTCCATCTCTCCCCAGGTGAGCCCAACATAACCTCTCCGCTCCGCTTTTCCCGTGGAGAGGAAAATGAATTCCACTCAGTTAAAAAAAAGAGCAGGCATTCGCTTTTTATCAATTAATACGTACCTATATCAATATGTTGGTATGTTTTATTTGTATAATAATAATAATATTCTATAACATAATACTATACATTATAAAGTCTATTGTCTATGGAAACCTCTGTATATATTTTTGGCAAATAAAAATCTTATCTATAATATAATAATATAATATATATTCTACCACATACACACAACACCATCTAGCCCAAACTAAGCAGAGCTTGTACTATGGGTACTAGACAATGGATAAACATACATATATACTTTTTGTTTGTAAATACATACATATTAAATAGAAACACCCAGACCAAGACAAACATCTATGTTCATGCACACAAATGTTTGACTTGTGCGGGAATCGAACCCGCGACCTCAGGTGTGGCAGTCGGTTACATTAACCACTACGCCATCGAGGCCGACAATATAGATCAGCTTTTTACATGCAAAGATATGAATATAAAACAACACTGCATGTTTTGTAATTACTTGTTGGTACCTAACTCATTATTTTTTGTTTAAATAAACATTTTTATATATTTATTTTATTTATTTATTTATTTACTAGCTTTTGAACGCGGCTTCGCTCGCGTTAATTTAGAATTTGAAAATCAATTCGGGTTGCACTCTGCTTGTAATAATATATACAAATACAAATTCCACGCGTATGAAGTTTCGGTCCAAAGCTAGTATTAAAATAAACATGCAACATTTAAAGGTTAGTAAGACATAACTGCTCTGGTTGAGTAAGTAAAAACTAAGTCGCAACTGACCGCCAGCGGTTTCGATCTATTTCTCTAATAGCGTTACATCGATTACGGCATAGCCGTTTGTTAACGCTCGCAATTCATAATAATTGTAATATTGTTTTCACTTGTCCGAATAAAATGCGTAATCGGTGACGTTTTGGTAAACCGCCTTTTGGGAGGTAATATGAAATTGACTGATTGTTGGTTCGATTACCGTGTCGGACAAATGATTCTGTATTGAATCGAATTAAGCGTTACTTGGCGGAAATAATTGAAAATGCAATAGAGAAATTAAAAGACAAATGTAATCCTAACTAATATTATAAATGCGATTGCACTCACTGATCGATAAACGATTAGCGAGGTTAAGCAACGTTGGGTGCGGTCAGTCTATAGATGGGTGACCGCTTAGTGGTATTTCATCTGAGTGTCTCCGTGCTTCGGAGGACACGTAAAAAGTCGGTCCCGGTTGTTGTCAAATTGACAGCAGTCGTTAAGCCATGTCAGAGGCCTACAGCAAACCTTGAACAACTCTGGACAACAGGTTGGCCACTAACCACATGAAAAGAAGAAGAAGAACAATGCGAATGTGAGTTTGTTTATTTGTTTGTTTATGACCTAACCTTTCTTACACCGAGAAGAGGTCCGTGCCCAGCAGTGGGACAGTTGAATACAGGGCCGATATTATTATTATTTGTATACCAAAACATGACTGTAAAACATAACAGGAAAACATGACTAAGCTGCTATCCTATCTAATATTGTAAATGCGAATGTGAGTTTGTTTGTTATACTTTCACGCCTTAACTACTCGACCGATCATCATTAAATTTCGCATAAATTTTGTCAGGGGAACAAAAAGGTCATAGCGTACTTCTCATCCAGGAAAAAGATACTGTTACTAACATAAACTAATCTACATTTACGCGAGCGAAGCCGCGGACAAAATTTAGTATAAAAATGTACCTAACTAAAATTGATTATGGAAATAACAACGGGTGCATTCCGGGAGTGCCGGCAGAAGTTAAAACTTGAATACTAACGTTGTGCATTTTTGATATTTTGGAATGGTTAGGGAATAATTTTGCACGAATTGCTTTAATTATCAGTAAGTATAAAAGTACTATCATTTATGTGGTAAAATACAATATTATTCATTTATTTGCGCTATCGTACACAAACATGACAATTCTCCCTCCGTCTTACGAATTTTCGATCAGGTCACGTGTCCTGACGCGAGTTTAAAATTTTTACCCATCACAAAAAAGTGCACAACGCCGCTAAAGAAGTTTTCACTTCAAAAATAAACCTACTGCCGTACTCATGCATTTTCCAGATTCGATGTTGCTATTGAGAATATCTTGACAGAAACCTTCAAGCACACTTTTAGCAAACCGAGAATTGAACCTTACGATTGGTCACAAGCCCCAACGTATACCGTGAGACCATCAAGTAATTAAAACGTTAGTTCGCGTCACAATTAGACAAGTTGAAATTAACATTATGTATATGAGTCACGCGATTTCCGTGAAAAGTCATAATTTAATATCAGCTGATCAATCAATATTGTATCGCTTTAATAAGATTGATTATACATATTATAGTCTTGCCTTAATTTGATTACACGGATAGCGTAGCGGGTATAGTGGTCATTTTGCCACTCCGCCAGCATGAATGGGCCGGATCGATCGTGGTAGTACTACCCTCTCACAGAATACCGGCGTGAAGTAACGGTACCCGTGCTGTTGCGTTTCGTATCGGTGAGTGAGAGAGCCGGAGGCCTAGTTACCCCGATCCTTTTCCTATCCTTTCCTTTGTCCTTTCCCTCCTTCATTCCTTTTTAAAGGACTGGCAACGCACTTGTAACTCCTTTGGGGTTGCGGGTGTCCATGGGCGGCGGTAATCGCTTACCATCAGGCGATCCGTCTGCTCGTTTGCCCCCAAACGCCATAAAAAAAAAGAAAAAAAAAAGAGTATTGTGGCTTTTTTTTTTCAATGTCTAAAATCTTTATTTCCATAAAAATGTTCAAACAATTCTTGGACACGTCAATTCACTATTATATTATTAAAATAAAATTATAAAAATAAACAGGTTCAGTGTCAATCCGCACACGGGACAATTTGTGTGATCCACAAATGGTTGTTTAGAGTCTGCATGTTCTTTGTGTCCATATTTTAACGTTTGTAAAGTTCTTCGCAATATAGAAATTATTCCTAGTGTGAGAGCTGTATTTAAAAGAACAAGAAAACAAATTAACTTCTTGAATTGAATGTTATTATAATATAAATGAATTCCTTAATGATAAACAAATAATGTAATTAAATTATTATTATTATTATATTTTATTACCTATTGTTATTCTTGATTATTTAAATTGACATTGATACTATAACTAAATTTTTTTACTTTTACATGATTTCCTCATATTCAATTGTTTTAAATACTTATGATTATTTAATAATAAAAAATTAAATATTATTGTTATTTCATTCTTTTAATTATTTATGATTATGTAACATGCATGCTGTTTTTAATTATTATCAATATTTGCATGTCTTTAAATTGACGGAACATGTGGAAACTGTATTATTTTGTAACACCACATTGTACACATGTTATGGCAAATAAATCATCTTTATCTTTATCTTTATCTTTGAACGTCTAGGGGAAATACGGGAAAAATAATTAAAAATTCATTGTGCAAACAATACACAAACGGACAAATGTATGTCCGCTCGACACTTGACTCATTAACGAGTCAAGTGTGGAGCGGACCTACGTTTGTCTGTTTTTTTTTATTGACTAATTTTTTGTGGACAGACCTATGTCCGCTCGACAGTTGACGAATCAAGTATACGAATTACATAGGTACTGGTATGATCCGATGGGACGGCAATCCGACACGACCGGAGAGAACCAACGTGTTTTATGAGACACGGGGGTGTGTTACACCGTCTACTTCCTATCTTATCTTATCTTATGTGAGGGCCAGTCAGTGCAGACCGGCGACACTTCGACCCAGTGGGATCTTTTGTGTCGACACTCTTCCAATAACGACTGCCGTAGATGTTCATGGCAGCCGGGAACAACGGCTTAACGTGCTTTCCGAGGCACGGAGCAGGCGATAATTGTCAATAAATACGCACATAATTTCGAAAAGTCATATAACTTCCGAAAGTCAGAGGTGCGTGACGTGGGTTCGAACCCGAGACCTTCTGCATTGCAGTCTGTTGGTCTCCCCACTGATCTATCGCTGCTCGCCTACTTCCTAACTCCGGGCTGTTTCTAAGTACACTTTATTAGCCCGACTTTGGATTCGAAACCGATAGCCCGATCCACTACCACTGCACCAGCAAGGCAGTCAAACCCTCCGGATATATACAGTCACTAGATGTTCCCGCGGTTTCACCCGCGTTTATCGTTACTGCGCCGCCCCCGTGGGTCGTAGCGTGACGTTATATAGCCTATAGCCTTCCTCGATAAATAGGCTATCCAACACTAAATGAATTTTTCAAATCGAACCAGTAGTAATCACGCAATATAAACCAGGAGAAACATCGTTTGTGCTATGTATGTAATGGGTAATTATTTTAATGCAATGTTATTTTAAAACTGCGATATCTCCTAAGATATTCATTGAAATCGAATGATATAAAGAGCAATTTTGTTTTAAATTAAATACTTGTGATGAATAACGTATTTATTTGGATAAGGATTAATAATATAATGTTTATAATAATACCTTCGCAAATAATGCATTATTTTAGAACAAATTTGCTTAGCATAAAAATGGTTATAGTGAGCCAACCTTAAAAGATAGACATATGCTGTCGCGGACTTTATTTTAGAACTTTTAAAGGGGGACAATTCTGTCATACATGATTTTTGCGAAACTTTAACTGTTTACGCAGCGCACGCAGCGGAAGCTCTCAAAAGGAAAAAATAGCCTCCGATTTTTAAACATTCTTCATTGGTGCTCAGCTCCTATTGATCTTAGCGTGATGATATATAGCCTATAGCCTTTCTCGATAAATGGGCTATCTAACACTGAAAGAATTTTTCAAATCGGTCCAGTAGTTCCTGAGATTAGCGCGTTCAAGCAAACAAACAAACTCTTCAGCTTTATAATATTAGTATAGATGAATCCATTTAAGGTATCTTTTTTGGTATTATAGAAAGACAACATCCGCATTAGGCATAATTCCTGTGTCGCGGGGGACTTTACAAACATTCAAACAACGGACACAAAGGACACCCAGACTCGGTACAATCATTTGTGGACGACACAATTTTTTTTTTCGTGTGGGTTTCGAACCCACAACACTCGGGAATAGCAGTGGCGAGGCGACCAATTAAACCTCTACGCCACCAAGGCAGTCAAATACCTCTTGGTATATACAGTCATGAATCTATTTATGTTGATTGTAAGCAAATGGAGTTCAATGCATTTATTATCGGGAAGTTTTCTTTTTTAACGAGCAAGGAAACGTTGTATGCTCACGCGATTTTGCGTAACTAATTTAATAGATGGAGCCAATGAACATATACATGTCTCTGTTTATTGAGCCGTTGTGGAGCGAGAGAGTTATAGTCTTCACTTTTTGTCTCGTGTATTGTATGCTTTCAATTGGAAAATATTGGTTTGAGGAAGATAACTTGAAGAATTTCTTTTCCTTAATTAGATTAGATTTAATCGACAAAAGATAGGGTTAATATTTTCAAACTACTTATTGACGACTAAGTTATGCCAACAACTAAGCTTGAGGACTTTTTAAAAGGATGCTGTTGTAATTGATGCATAAGGTCGCGAGTTCGATGAACGACAAAAGGCCTTATTGGTCGTCTTAAATGGGACCTAAAATTATAGTTCGCAAATGTAGGTATAATGCTTGTCGTTCTGCTTACGCCTTCCGGGATAAAGACGTAAGACTATGGGTCAATTCAGATCAGGCGGAAAAATTCTCGAGCATTTTTCAAGTGGCAATAAATATCAACCTTATTCCATTTAGATAACGCTTAAAATAGTATGCAACTGTTTATTGGATAAGATTTTAATGTTGTATGCTATTTTTAGGTATATCTGATCTGAATTGGCCCTATGGCGTATGTGTGGAAAATAAAGCTGTTGCTAATCTTAACTAATATTATAAATGCGAATGTGAGTTTGTTTGTTTCGCTTTCACGCCTTAACTTCTCGACCAATCATCATGTAATTTCGCATAAAATTTGTCAGGGGAACAGAAAAAGATATGTCATTTTCTGTACCTTTCATTATCCCGAAAAGAAGTACTGCTGCCGAAGGATATAAATTTATTAACAAAATCTACATTAACTCAAACGAAGCCGCGGGAAAATCAAGTCTTCCATAAAGTCTAACCAAAACTGTTGCTTATCTAGCTTACCCTAGCTTACATTTGTGCCAATTAGATGAAAATTCACAGAAAAAGCCGCGGGAAAATCTAGTTATTGTGTAAAATTAAAATGTGTGGGATGTGTGCAAAGAGTATTTACTAATCAACTCTTGAATCGAACTCGCGATCAACAATTAGTTGCTACACAAATGTTCCCACTTTCCTCACTAATCCATCGAGTCAAGCTTCTATAATAAGCATAATGTAATAGGAAGCGAATGGTTTTGTTCAATTTTTTGTCCAATCTTCCCACTTATGGCGTGGTACTTTTTTGGCACCACATCCGTAGTGAAAGTGTGTGTGAGCAATCACACGAACTATAACGAGTTATACAACGTTATCCGAAGAAGATGCCGTATTGTCTTCGTGACGTAATGGCGGAGACAGTTCTAGATAGAAATGTTTGATGTAAGGGCCCTTTGTCAGCCCTATTCCTGTTTGAAAGGCCTCTTTTATGGTAAGAGTTTACGTAATGGCGGAGACAATTCTAGATAGAAATGTTTGATGTAAGGGCCGTTTGTCAGCCCTATTCCTGTTTGAAAGACCTCTCTTATGGTAAGAGTTTACGTAATTGCGAAGACAATTTTAGATATAAATGTTTGATGTAAGGGCCATTTGTCAGCCCTACTCCTGTTTGAAAGACCTCTCTTATGGTAAGAGTTTACGTAATTGCGAAGACAATTTTAGATAGAAATGTTTGATGTAAGGGCCCTTTGTCAGCCCTATTCCTGTTTGAAAGGCCTCTTTTATGGTAAGAGTTTACGTAATGGCGGAGACAATTCTAGATAGAAATGTTTGATGTAAGGGCCGTTTGTCAGCCCTATTCCTGTTTGAAAGACCTCTCTTATGGTAAGAGTTTACGTAATTGCGAAGATAATTTTAGATAGAAATGTTTGATGTAAGGGCCGTTTGTCAGCCCTATTCCTGTTTGAAAGACCTCTTTTATGGTAAGAGTTTACCGATCTGTCATATAGCCAAGCCGGAAGATTCTTTATTTCATTGTATCAAACTAATGTATCAAATCAATACTGTAAGCAAACTAATGTTAGCTTGCCATTTTAATAAGTAATAAAAATAATATCAGCCCTGTATATGCATAAATTGTCCTATAATATCCTGACACTGGCCTAGCCTTAGGGTATTGTTAGCTTTAGGGTTGCGGAGGTCAGGTGGCAGCCGCTCCGTGTAAAAACTGATATCCAGTCAAATCCGGTTAGACTAGAAAGCCGACCCAAAGTGACTTGGGTATAATAAAGGCTAGGGAGAAGAAGATATGTATAAATTTTCCTACTGCTGACCCTTTGTGAGTGTAAAAGGGTTATGCCATAGTCTACCACGCTGACTCAGTATTGTTGTTTGGGTTGGCAGACTTATCTTTGAAAAAATTCTGGAGAAACCTTAGGCATGCAGCCTTACAAAATTTTCCCGAACGATGATTAACTATTTAATCTCTCGTGTGTATTATGAGCACCCGTGTGTGCATAAGCGCCAAGGACCTTCCTTTCACTTTATTTTGCCGGACACTCGACGGGATTATGCACATAACTTCGAAAAGTCAGAGGTTTATTCCACCTTATCCCGCCCTCCCCTTTCTTATCCAGAACAACGCGTGCTGGGCTCAGATGCCATCCTTACACGGTAGAGTCGACTAGAGCGTGTACCAGCAAGTTTGGGTCCTCATACCTCTACCGAACGACCAAGGCATGGAATTCTCTGCCAAGGCACGTGTTTCCTTCTTCCTTCAATCCTGAATCCTTTAAGCGGGGCGTGAAAAAGCACCTTCTCAGGCCGTAAAATTAGAGACCTCAACATCGCCTCGGCTGCTATGAGGGCGGTGTGGAGGCCACTGCTCTTAGACCACACGACTGCTTACCATCAGGTGGAGTGTGGTCATTTTGACGAGCAAAATATTTAAAAAAAATAAGGTTTGGGATCAAAATATCGTCTCCCACTAGGCTAACTTTAGAAGAAAATAAATATTGCAATGTTTGATGTGTGGGTCGTTTGTTCGCTTATCTTTCGGTAGGAGACTTCTCCATCTTCAGTGGCATCAAGACAGAGACTTTATTTTATAAAATCAAAGTGACAAATAAACATAACTGTTTAAAATATAAATATTTGTACTAAGAACTGTTTGTTAGCTCTATTTCTTCGTGAAAGACCTTATTTGTCGTAGAGTCTACTCTTTCCGGTCAAGCCACGTCAGAATATCAAGAATCAATATGGCTAGCAAACATTTGAAGCGAAAGCTCAATGGATAAGGCATCGGATTACTACATTGCACTATTTACAAAAACCCATTCCTAATACCAGCATATTAGCTCACATAGAGGGGTTAACAAGAATACGTACTATAACTTCCATTGTTGCGAGGGTCCTGAAAACATTTAGGAAAACGGACACAAAGACACGCAGATATGAAATACTTATTATAAAATCAAATTATTTGTTCTATGTGGGATTCGAACCCGCGACGGCTGCAGGCAGTTCCGAAACGACCGCTAAACATTTCGCCACTCGTCCAGTCAAATAATGATATACAAACCAACTAGAGAGAAAACTAAAGGCGAGTATTCAAAGAAAACAACTTGCTATCGAATGAAGAGAAACGTGAGTTTATTCACAGGAAAGTTGGAGGTAAGAGTTGTCTGTCCATACATAGATATCGTCGTAATTAAATAAAGTGCCTTGGTGGCGCAGTGGTTGTCAATACGACTGCTGACTTGAGCTCGCGGGTTCGATTCACAGATCTGGCAGAGTTGTTCGGTTTTACTGTCGAAAAAATCTTAGAAACGGCATTGCGTCTAGAACTGTGACCGCTAGGCGGTCATAAATTGGCCTCCTATTACCTAGTCTTACCATAAATATTGTTACAAGGATAAATATTTTTTTCTATTGCTTAAAACATACATATATTACTGTAATGTGTTAGTTTATACATTAATATAATAACATTAAAAATATATGAAGCTCATTCAAAATGATATCACCAAGTCGGATAATGTCCACGTTGTACTCTGCTGACTAATTGGGAAGCTTATGTAGAGCTTTGAGTATAAACTCAGTCATTCCGCTTGTTAAAACATTGCTAAATAGTAAAAAAATCTCGTCAGTACAGATCTTTTTCTGTCACAAACAGACGAGGTTTCATTGTACCTATCAATAGCCCGGTACACAAACATTCGACTAATACCAAGCGGATGGAGGGTTTCATAATTTGCATTTGGCTCCATACCTACTTTGTGGAATGCTATCACAGTAATTCGGTTCTCTTTATCACCCCACTTCATTTTAATATCACAAAAATATTTAACAATGATTGGCGGGAAAATAAGAAAACACAATGCATAATTTATATAAGAATGTCAGATTCCAAATTCAAATGTAATACTTCTTTTTTTATTGTAACAGTATTTATGGCCAGACTAAGTATAGCGCTGTGTAGTGCTTACAGCAATGTAAGTGCCACAGCATTAAGCTGAGCGCATCACCGTTGTTTTTGTGCCGTCAGATGGGACGTGCATCTGCACATATTTACATATTAATTGTTTTAAAAAAAAATCTTTTTACTTACATATTTTTATTTACTTTTTGTTATACCCGCATTCTATAATAATAATTGATGATGCATGTCATGATGGTACAAAAATAAAAATCTTTTCATATCATTTAATTTTTTATAGTCCTCCTCATCGATTTCGATGATAGCAACCTCAGAACTCATGAATGTTTTCTTTGATGAGCCCTAATATGGATAGCTAGACCGAACTTAGTCTAAAATTTCAAGTTTGTATTTAATATAATGTATCCTAGAGTTAATTTCATCATTTCAAATTATTGTGTTAATTATCACGCTATGTAAAATATGGAGGAGCGGAGTTTTCTACTACAAGCATTATTTGCTTAAAAGAAGATTCCGAACATAACTTTCTGTAAAACGAATTATTGACACAATAAGTTTTATTATTATTAATACTAATTTCACGTGAGGCAGTAGAGTTGGCCTTCGCTGTTGTACGTGTACGTGTAGGAGAGGTCTTTCTTTAATTAAGTATTTAGCGTTTTACGTCAGTTGTTTGGAAACGGTTTTCCTCAAACGTCTTAATCTTATTAAAGATCGCCATATAGTTCTATTTTTAGTGGGATTTAAAACCATAGTTATCGAAATGAAGGTGTAAATACTCCTCTGTTTAACCTTCCAGAGCTATAGACGTGAGGTTAGGCATAAACCATTTTTTTTATTTGTCTTATTTAATAAACAAACTCATTACAATACCATTCAGTTACTAATTTCAGACTATATCAATACATATAAATAAAATTGAAGTGTTTGTTTGTAATGTCAAAAAACAGCTTTTTACCAAATGCATATGAAAGTACTATATACGGTACTATAAAGAAAAATCAAAAAGTCAATCAATACACACATAATTTCGAAAGTCATATAACTTCCGAAAGTCAGAGCTGCGCGACGTGGGTTCGAACCCGAGACCCTCTGCATTGCAGTCTGTTGGTCTCCCCACTGAGCTATCACTGCTCTCTGCAAGCAGTAACTGAATGACTTTTAATTACCAAGTAACTACATTGGACGTTACCATCTGTGTTTACTAAAAACAAGTAAAACGGACAGTATATAATATGTAGCTATTCTTAGCTGATGCGTGCTCAGAATGGTTACGACATAGGTAGGAAGCTTTGCAGTTGCATTCATGACCATTGCCCATATATCTTTGTGTACTGCAGTGGTCGTATGTTACGGCTATTTCTCCGAAAACTGCCACAGAGCACGCAAATGTATGTATATATCACACAGCGTAACATAACATTAAATTATATAACATTCATATACAATTTTAATGGTCGTGTACATTGAATTGTCTCGGTGTAGTGGTAGTGAATGCGAGTGTGAGTGGTCTCGAGTTCGATTCTCGTGTTGCGCAAAGAGTTAGTGGGTTTTTAGTAGTAAGTAGTTTTTCCAGGTAAACGGCAAGCCCTATTTCTTGGGATCTAAAACCAAAGTTGGCGAAATTTGAGTGTAACCTGGTATACGTCTGCTTACACTATTCGGGAATTTAAGTATTACACATACATACATACATAGATTCACGCCTGTTTCCCAGAGGGTACGCAGAGACTACAGATTTCCATTTGTTACGATCCTGATACACTTCTCTGGCTTCATTCTCTTACATCACATTCCTCATACACGCTCGTCGGTTTAAGGTGCTCTTAACGTGGCCTTTGTCGAGAACGTCTCCGCTCTGATCAAGAAACGTTCGCCTAGGTCTGCCTCTCAAACGTCCATGACTCCTACCGTGGAGTCATGGACGTTGAGTTCGATGCGCGTCTGTGACTCCTACGGGGTAGTCAAGAAAATCTTTGGTATTTTTTTCGCGACCAATCACAACGAGTTTTCTTGACTCTCCCGTAGGTGTCAGGACGTGCAACGGAAGCATTTCTTTTTGTATGAGTTATAGAACATTTCAAAGGTTAAGTACTTAATTTACTTTAATCATGTACACTACTTTTAAGGATACCTGCATTATGTATGTATGTATAACTAGGTTTTACCCGCTGGCGTTAATGTAAATTTTGTCATTAAATTACTATCCTCGGCAACAGTACTTATTTTCTGGATGAAAGGTACCCTATGTTCTTGTCTGTAGCCCTGACAACGTGTATGCGGAATTTCATGCTAATCGGCCGAGTAGTTAAGGTGTGAAGGAGTAATAAACAAACAAACTCACATTCATGACAGATAATTAAACAACTATTTATGTTGTCCTGTGTGGGGATCGAACCTACAACACTCGGCATGTAGGCAGTGACGGTGGTGACTACGTAATCCACCATGCCATTAGTTCACGTATCTCTTTCAATTTATTTTAAATTACAATTTAAGTGCTTGGAAATGAGATAATCTTATTTAAATTCTGTACGTAAGCGTTGAATTCGCTAATATATTGAATACGAAACTGCAATACGTACATATAGATTAGGTAGAAAGTAATCTGACGGCCACTCTCTCCATCCCTCTCTCCTAGCTGCAATCAATTGCTGCTAGGAAATTATCTTAATACAACTACTTTCGCTTCACTTTGATCGCTCTATAATATCTAAATTGGTAAGTCTAGATTTACGTTGTAAGACTGTTATGAGGCAAATATGCGAGGTTAAGCTACATCGACGGGGTCAAGGTTTAGATTGGTGTCTGTAATTAAGCAAAAATGTTGCAATCGTTGTTGTTTTTAACCCTTTCTTGATATCCAAATTCAATTATGATGTCAAAAAACGTCCTTGTGCGATTCACACCGTGGTGTCAATAACTTGTGGTGTCAAACGACGAAGTACTCACCTAAAAATAAAGGCTGGCCAAATGTGGGTGAAACCTACGCCACTTTTGAACAGAAGACAAAATAGAATTGCATATTCTTATTTAGATTTAAAATTTATAAAGAATCATTATATCCTCTACAGAAATACTTTCCTTATTGTTTTATATTGCAACTTTGTAATTATGTTCCTATGTGTATCTCGGTGTTGGTGAGAATTAAACGATTTTATTATTATTACTAGATATTCCCGCGGTTTCACCCGCGTTTATTGTTATTGCGCCGCCCTTCCTCGATAAATAGGCTATCCAACACTAAAATCATTTTTGAAATCGAACCAGTAGTTCCTGAGATTAGCGCGTTCAAACAAACAAACAAACTCTTCAGCTTTTTAATATTAGTATAGATATCGCTGGTCCAATATTACAAAGTTCTATGTTACATTTTTGAAAAAAATGAGTTATGAATATTGTATGGTTCCTTTTTGTTTAGACTAATATAGTAATAGATGGAAGCACTTACCACCTCACAATATTAAATCGCAAATAGTTCTAAGTTACTTTTTAAATTATTTTACTGATATGCAAATTTTAAACCTCATTTCCCCAAAGTAAAAAAAAATAACATAGAACCTTGTAATATTGAGCCAGCGATATGTATATAGAAATCACGCCTCTTTTCCGAAGGAAGCAAAGACTACGAATCTACTAACTAAGATGCTAGCATATCGCTCTAGCTTCATTTATTTGCATAGTTTCGAAGCTAGAAAAATCGAGAAATAATATCTCTTAACAGTACGGAACTCAAAAAACTTCGACTTATATAACATCAAACCGGATAGAAATTCACGGAAGGCAACTTGACTAATATGTCTTAAGCTAAATTGTAAATGATGAACAAAAAACTACATCGTAATTTGTAAAACCAAAATATTAAAGACTAGATTTTGCTTGCGGCTTCGCTCACGTAAATGTATTTTGTTAGGTTAAGTTATGTAAGTAGCAGTACTTTTTCTTGGATGAAAGGTTAGGACCTTAGGGTCTTTTTTGTGACCCTGACAACGTGTATACGAAATTTCATGATGATCGGTTGAGTAGTTAAGGCGTGACAGCGTAACAAACAAACTCACACTCACATTTATAATATTAGTTAGGATAACCACAAACCGTATATACTATTAATACTAACAGATGACTTTTAGAGTTAAATTATGTTATAATAGACTTAATATACAATGTGGTATTAACTAATGTTAAAAATCTGATAGTGTGTTTGTTCATCTTTAACTATCTAAGAAGGGTTAGTATTTAACTGCACAGCAAAAAAATACTAATTGCACAGCAAAATATGCTTACCAAAAATACTAATTGCAAAGCAAAATATATTTAAAGAGATCAAACTAAGTCGACGGAGCCCCGCGAAGCGGGGATCCTATTTTTGGGTGGGTTTAAGAAGGAACCTAACATAACCTAACCATTCCGAGACGGAATGCAGTGATTTAAGAAGTATAGGTGCTCGTTATACTGTGCAATATTTGCTGTGCAATTAGTATTTTTGATGGTCATTATATTTAATACCTTTAAGAAAAAGGCTGTCAGATTGAGTGAATGACGTTTCAACGCATAGCTCAAATTGTAAGGCCTAGAATTTTTTTCACACCCACTCATTTGATAACGGTAACTTGGAACTAATTATCTTTATATATTATGTATTTAATGGGGCTGTCGTTTTTGTGCTCACCAGGCGGCGCAACTAGTGAGTAAGGTCCTGTCAACACTGTCGTAGCTGCTGTCAAAAGCCGTATTTCGCCGTAATAATTGACGGTTTCTATGGTTACTGTTGAAGTGACTATAAAGTTTGACGTTTAGACCTTACCATCCACTAGCACCTCTACCGGTGAATCCAAGCGCGATAGCCCTCATCGAACTGGTTTCTAGACATAAATATTTTGTAGGCTAATTGGTAAAATATATAGATGGATATTGTATTCTTGCCATCTTGCTATGTACCTATGTTTTACAAAATAAACGATGATTACAAAAACAATATTTGGGTGCAATAAAGACACCCAGCTGCGGCTCAACTGCTTGCCCCAAGTGGTTGTTCCTAGTCTGGGTTAATTTTTGTGTCCTTTCTTGAAGTGTTCGTAAGGCGCAAGACACACTGAAAAGACATAAGAGGAGGACACGTCGCAGACGCGGCCCCCTTCAATGAATTTTCATACTAAATGTCTATACATGTTTGTATGCTCTGCGATAAGTTTTCGTAAACTTGTATATGAGACACTAAACTCATAACTAGTATAAGTACCTACTCTCTCGAACTTACACAGAATTTATATTTTTAATTTATTCCTCTTTTCTTTGCAATGTTTTATATTTTTGTATGTTTTTTATTTTATTCTCTATGTTAGTATTTTTTATTTGTCGTACATGTATACTCGCTTTCCTAGCGCCTTATAGTCATAATCAAATGGTAACCTGTGAACATCGCCGTGGGTTACATTACTACCTAGTTTTAAGTTGATTCTGTTGTTTTTATTATGTAGTGTAGCTGTTTGATGTTCCTTTCTTAATAAAATAAAATAAAATAAAATAAAATACATTTTCTATGAAAATTGATTGAAGCATCCTGTCCGAGTTTCGTCCGCTCCCTGTCTTTTCTGTTTGTTTTGTGTCGCGACGCTTATGAATATTTATTGAAGGGTCGCCGCGTCTGCGAGGCTTCCTCGTCTTACGTCTTTTCTGTGTGTCTTGCGCCTAAAGACCTCCGCGACATTGGCATTATTTAAAATACGGAAAATATCTTTAAACAATTAAAATATACTAAGTACGTGTTCTCAATATTCATCTCTTATGAGGGTAACCCCTTCAAACAATGTACGAATTTTGTCATGACATCTTCCTACACGTGCTCTAAAGTGACATGATACTGTACATATCATCGCTGCATTGAAAGCCAGTGACAATTTGTCATGACCATGTCACGAGAAAGAGCACAAATTGTGTTTTATACGAAGTAGGTGATTAGTATAGTGACAAATAATCACTTTTATGCTTTTGCGTTGCATAATGGGGCCGTGGCCATTTCAGACTGGCAAAATACTGAGCATGGTTGCTTTAATACCCGTTTTTTCACAAATATTATGAAGAGAAAATATTTGTATATTGTTTTGTAATGATTTATCTTAAAAACTACTGGCCCGATTTTAATAATTGTTACACCGTTGGAAAGCTACTTTATCTAGAAGTAATATAGGCTATATAACAACGCGTTGAGGCACAGGAGCAGAGCAGCAATGATAAACGTGGGTAAAACCGCAGGAGACAGCTAGTAAGTTATATAAATAGTGACAAAAGTCACTGATGCAATGCAGTTCTAAGATTTGCATAAAGAAGTATGGAGTGGTATTTTTTACGAAAGGAAACCGCGGGTGAAACCTAGTCATATCTCATTACATTATATAAGAGATCATTAGAAGAAAATATTCAAATGTATATCTGTGCATCGCTGTCACGTTGAGATCTATAGACGCTTTTTGTACGCGGTTATTGTTCAAGAGAGGATTTAATAATATTAAATTAAAGTTCATTCACTGCTAACTCTCACTGGTAACTATTACGTATTATTACTTATACAAACACACCCTCATACGTACACACACATAGAAAATATTATAACAAATTCTAGTATCATAACTTTTTATTTAAGCAACCAAAGTTTATATTTAGGTGTCTTTGTTCTCGTGCTTCAAATTTGTGCTTAAGTTTCTGATAGTGAGGTTCTAGAATTAATTCCTGTGTCAATGTTATTCTACTCAATATACATATTATGAGGACAATTTGCAATAAAGCTATAGAAAATTTAATTCCAAAGAATAGGTCTCTAATTTGTAGCAGTTTGACTGGGATAACATTCCCCACGCGGTAGAGTTCATGTTCACAGTTAAATAATGAAGTTCTTGTGTGTTGTGTTGTGTTATCAGTACCTAGAATTTATGTCCATCTTGTTGGACGTTCAAAGCTGTATCTCAAGCACGACGTCCACTGCCGATACAGCACGGCAATCTTAGATGTTGATGGCGTAGTAGTTAGTGTAACCGACTGCCACTCCTGAGGTTGCGGGTTCGATTCCCGCACAAGTCAAACATTTGTGTGCATGAACATGGATGTTTGTCTTGGTCTGGATGTTTCTATGTATAATATGTAAGTATTTACAATAAGAAGTATATATTATGTATGTTTACCCATTGTCTAGTACCGATAGTACAAGCTCTGCTTAGTTTGGGCTAGATGCTGTTGTGTGTATGTGGTATTATATTATTATTTTTTTGTTTTTATTATTATATTATAACATTATCGTTGAAATTCCAACAAGACTGCTGTAAGGATACGATTGTCAAACCGGCAATATTAGTTTTATTGCTACTGTAGAATAATCATAATAATATCAGCCCTGTATTAAACGGTCCTACTGCTGGGCACGGATCTCTTCTCAGCGTGAGAAGGGTTAGGCCATTCCCCACCACGCTGGCCCAGTGTTGACTTCACATCTCTTCGAGAACATTATGGAGAACTCTTAGATAGCAGGTTTCCTCTTGATGTTTTCCGTCACCTTAACGGTGATAAAGCGATAATTTATATAAAACGCACATAACTTTGAAAAGTCAGAGATGCGTGTCTTGAAATCGAACTGGAGACCTCTGCGAGGCAGTCCAACATTCTGCCTAGGCTACCTGTACTAGGCTATTGCTAGTTGCGTTGAAGTTGTAAATAAATTATTTTACTTTACGCTAATGCCGAGCTGGTAATATTAGTCTCCTCGCTACTCTTGACATTACGACCAAGCTATATAACTCTTTGCCACCTAAAATTCCTTTGTCGTGCAGTTGAAGGCTGGGTCCTAAAGGGTTCAGTATTATTGCTGTAAAACCATAATAACGTGCAATTGGAGAAAATTGCTATATTTTACCATTTCCTGGCATAAAAATATCATGGCTCTTCAATGACCATGGACGATAAAAGACCTCGACAAAACTCTAAAAATAGTTTTGATTGTATGATATAATGGTTGAAAATTGGGCGAAAAGATGGAAGTACAGCGTTTATTGACAGATTTGTGATACTTTGTACTGATAGCATATTCTATATTTATTATAAACTAGACTTTGCCCGCGACATCACTCGCGTTAATGTAGATTTTGTTAATAAACTTCTATCCCTCAGAATCAGTACTTTTCTCTGGATGAAGGTACCCTATGCCCTTTTCTGTTACACTGACAACGTGTATGCGAAATTTCAAGATGCTCCGTCGACTAATTAAGGTGTGAACGGTGAACGTCTCCAGTTTCGAAGCCCTGGCCAGATTTACAACAAGTTAATGGATTTTTCTACTAAAAAGTCTCAATAGCAGCAAGGAGTTTGGAAGTTGCCGATGTTAGACACCTCCGTGCCCCGGAAAGCACGTAAAGACATTAGCTTTGCACCTGATCTCTCCGGTCATCTCAGATTGTCGTCCGAAACTGCACTTATATTTTCGTACGTACTTCTGTAGTCAATCGCCTGCGCAGATAGCCAGTCTCCGTTAAGATTGGCCGCCCTAAACGTCATTTGATCTGGAGGACATTTTTATCATTATAATTAGTAGGTACTTGTCGCAATGGTAATTACGAGGGCTTATGTTTAACTTATCACCAGACATAGTAAAATATAACAGTCAAAAATAGTAAATGATCACCAAAATTAAAACCGCATTTTAATACCAAAAATATTAATTGCACAGCAAAGAGATCAAAATAAGTCGACGGAGCCCCGCTTGGCGGGGCTCCTATTATTGGGTAGGTTTAAGAAGGAACGTAATAACATAACCTAACCCTTCCGAGACGGAATGCAGTGATTTGAGGCGTATAGGTGCTCGTTACGATATATTTTAGTAAGCATACTTTGGTATGCAATTAGTATTTTTGGTGGTCATTATATTTAATCCCATAACGAGCGACCACTTAAACCACAAATCCGTGGCATCAACAAACATATTTCATTTATTCTGATGACTCAGGATGTTTATAAATCTACGTTAACTAATAACCAAACAAAAATGGAAAGCCAACTGAAGATTACATATTGCATAAAAATCCGCAGAAAGTTAACTGTTTACTTTATCATTAGCAGTTAAATAAAGATCCATAACTGGTCAGCTAACAATGTATTAGATAATGACAAGTGTTAGACATAGATGATAATGGTGTCACAAATTAGGTAGACACAGAGCACCGGGATTAATCCAGTGTATGAAAGTCTCTGCGTGAGTGAGTTCCATATTTTTCTTATTTAATACATGTGTGCGCCAGTATTTTGTTACATGTATGTTATATATATAATATGTAACGGGTATTAACGCGATCATGCATAATGTTTACCTTCTTTAGGCTTGACGTTTCGACCAGGTTACACCGGCCGTGGTCACAAGCTGACTGGTGCTGCGATGTCATGTCTCCGTTTTGAGGCAGAAGAATTTTATTTCACCCTCACTTTTAGCATATTTTTGTTTGTCTATTATATTATATAATGCATCGCGAAAGTTTAAAAGGTATTAATGTATGTTGTTTGCGACTCTATTTTAAGTCCATTTGATATAAGGAGAGCCGTGTTCTCAGCGACTTTACGCTGCAGTACACCCTAATTCACGAAATAAGGAATAATAAGCATAAGGATTTGCAATCCCAAATAAAAAAAGAAATTAATAACATTCAATTTCCAAACTAGCGAGCATACAAGCTATGTTTCCCTACTTAATAATTTTACACATTTATTGTAAGAATTTCTACTTTGTAAAAATGATGTAGTTCAGTGATAGTCTGTAATGAGGTACCTATGTGATCTCTAAATCTATATTACAGTTTTAGGTCCACAAATAGGAGATTCGAGTCTGGGTGTTTTTTGTATCCGTTGTTTGATTATTTGTAAATTACCCCGCGACGGGGATTATTCCTAGTGCGATTAGTTGTCTTTTTAAAAACAAACGACTAACTAACTTGAGCCCAACGATAACAGATGTATTTGTATGTATCTATTTTGTGACCGTAGTTAGAAGCGGAACGTCACTGTCAGCAATTAGCTAATATGTAATGAGCACTTTCACTGTCATGTGTAGAGCACAATGAGAGATGAGAGCTACGTTTTTTATAATAATAATATATGTACAAACATTCGTCCTCATAACCCCGATCGGTTAGGTCCCATATGTAGTGTTAGCTCCCTAAACCTGCTGCAGGTAGTGCTTTAGTAGGAGTCTAATCCCAGTCTAAATTACATATACAAGTTAGTTTTAACAAGGAGATAGCCAACAAGATATACTTACGTAAGAGAAATAAATTATAAAATAATTTTCCTTCAAGGGTATTCGTTATCTCATAATAAGGCTAACACTATTCTGAAGTTGACAGTACAAGAGCTTGTTAAATATTAAGTTGAGATACAAAAAAATAAAGGTTTATTTAAAAAGAAAATACACCGCAGTGCTTCGGGTGACCTGAATGTGATAAGCGGTTCGAAATTCTTCAGAGAGTCTGGCAGGTTCTCAGAGTCAGCAGCTGCTGGATTTTCAACTTTGGCTTGCTAATAGGTTAGTCATAGAAGAGCCATCACGTTTGGGGATAGAAAGGCATCATCACGGAGAATTCTGTTTGAGGGTAAGCAGTTATCGTAGCCTATCATCAAATCAAAATCAAATCATCAAACCAGAGACATCACTTACACAATTCTGAATCAAAAGGAAAATTTAATATGGGATGAAAAGCAAAGAATGGGATGAAAAGCAAAGAATGGGATGAAAAGCAAAGAATTGGAGATATACAGTTACAGAATGGCTTTTTTTTTATAAGACCAAGGTGGCATACAAGCATACGGCCCACCTGATGGGAAGTGGTCACCGTAGCCTATGGACGCTTGCAACACCAGAGGCATAACTTACGCGTTGCCGACCCTTTGGGACAAAAAGGAAGTGGGAAGGAGAAGGAACGGGAAGGGGGAAAGAGGGTAATCGGTCATTCGTTTCCTATTACAGATTTGTGCTTTCCCAGGCTCACTCGTACCAGGAAATAATTTGTAATGACGGGCTCTTTTACTAACTTTTTTAATCACGCTGGAAATCATCCATGCAATCATTATTCCATCTCTTAATTCTCCAACCAAAACCGCACTCGCTATACCTCAGCCGCAAATGACACAGCATTCACGTTTACGCTAAGTTCCGTTACTAGTTTACACCATTACGTAACTTTAACACGTACGTATTAGCACGCAGGCACTGAGTTATGATCCATCAAGTACGTGACGATCACGCTGATATAATAAAAATATCGTTACGAAATAAGGTTTCGATTTTGTTATTAGAAAGTTTGGAATATTTTTGGTAGATTTCATTCGTGGTTTGAGGAAGGTACCTTTTTGGAAGAATGTACGGATGGTGCTTTTGTTTAAATGGTCATATCACTACGACTTTTGTGTTTTGATTTTTTTTTTATTGGAACGAAGTTCCTTACGGCAGGCTTGGAGGGGATAGGGATTTTGCTGCGCGACCGAACTGAAAAAAATGTGATAGTAAAACCGTAAGAAAAAATCCGTGGAAAAAAGTGCGTGGAATAAAACCGTTAAATGAGACGTGCGCAGGCGCGACAGTCGCATACACAAGCGAGTAGTGTATAATACCAGGATATCAGAAATCACTAAATGACCAATATATTTAAATGTTTGGAATCATTTAAATATATTGGTATAAATGAATATTCTTTATTCTATTTAGTGAATTGAGCACGATTTTTTTTGCAATTTGTGTCGATTCTACATTAGCCAAAGGAACTTCGTTCCTACCTGGTGTCCCACGACACCACATAATTTTTAGTTTCATCCAGTGATACTAGGATCAGGTCTAGTCGGCTTACTTCCAGTGCCAGCAACCCATATTCCATTCAAGGCAGCGAGTAGACACACATTGGTAGGTTTATTTGGTAGGACCTAGGACTTACCGCCTTGCCTGGATGAGCCCAATATAATATAATGGCGTCATAATGACTTTCTGATGGTCAACCACTGACACTCCATTGAAAAAATGGCATAGAATGGTTATCTCGTACATAATGACAAATGAATGACTGACGTATGCGGTAATCTGCTAAAACTTTGACAGTTCCTTTGATCAAATTGCTTTTAACACTAATAAATAATATGAAAATATATAAACGAAATCTGGCATAAATAAGTTAAAATTTTGTTGTAATTTTTCAAAAATCACTTCTACTAACGGGTTTTATAATTATGGCAAAACAACATGTCATTCTACCACAATCCTATTACGAGACCATTGACCGACCAATGATTGACCATTATGAATTTAGCAGATTACGTACTTTTAGCAAAATGACAATGGAATTGCAGTTACGTCGTGTGTGTCGAAATGACGAATTTATAAAAATAGCAGACTTTGGCCCCTGGTCTTGGGGTAAGCAGAGGCGAATACACTCACCCACATTTTGACAGCTACGTGGTTTTACGTCCCACGTTTTAGCTGACGAATCTATTGCCATCTACGATGCAAGGTTCCAACCTTCGTACAGCTACTAAAAAATTTTTGACAAAAATACCCAATAACATTTTACCCGACACAGGAATTAAACTCGAGACCCCATGCACAGAATTCGCATTCACTGCCGCCAAGCCACCGTAACGACAATACAAAGACGGTCATAGGTTTAAACAATAATCAGATAGACATCAAAAGTTCACGCTCTACATATATCTGTGCAATTGATTTATAACAAGAGAAACATGGCTTTCAAATACATCATTTTGGCGCAATTTTTATATTGTAATATTTTTATAGTGCAACAATTTTTTTTACTACCATATATACTTTCACTAATAACGTTTTCAGGGTTCCGTACCAAAATGGTAGACGATATTCTTATACATGTATATCATCTTATATATTAGTGTGATATTATCTGTCCGTCTGTTTGATATTGCTGCATACTTCAAGAACTGTCATTTAAAAAATAGCTATATACATAATTATAATGCCTGTCTTACTTTATAACAAATAAATATAATATTTAGAAACCTGAAGTAGAATTACTATGTGGTATGTCATTTGCACATTACATAATCCAAATTAATATTATTAATGCGAATTTGAGTTTGTTTGTTTGTTGCGCTTTCATGCCTTAAATACTCGACTGATCATCATGAAATTTCGCATACACGTACCTGGTACAGAATAGGACATAAGATACCTTTCATCCAGAAAAAACACTAGAAAATTGACTTAACCTACATAATTACGCGGCCGGAGCCTCGATAAAAAATTTTACATTATATATGCATGATTACAAAACAAAAGATATTTTTTATCCCAAGTTTATTAATATTAGACCTGTTTATAAGCTGTCCCATTCCTAGGCAATTTTCTTTTTTTTATGCTGTAGTAGGCTTGCGTTTGACCGCGATCTCACCTGATGTTAAGTGAAGATGCAGTCGACAATGGAGCACGCTTGCCTAGAAGATACCTATTCACTCGCAACTTGAAGACACCCAGATTGTACTCATCAGGAACACAGACTTAGGTAGCGAGTTCCACTCCTTTGCAGAACGCATTATAAAAGTGGAAGCAAAGGGCTTCGTGCGTTTTACTTTTTTTAGTATATGAAGAGTTAGCTTAATCCTTTTTCGATTGCAATAGTTGGGATGAGCTATTTGAGAGTGCAGGGCGTGTCCCTCTTTTCCACATAATTTTTATGAAGTTTTAATATTTTGTTACGAAACCCTAAAGAGCATGTAAGTATTTATGTAATTCGTTATTTAAAAACCTAAATGAGTCGATCAATTAGCGGCTCTTCTAATGTCTTGTCGATACCTACATTATTGCATCAGGTAACACCATTTTTATAGAAATGTAACAAATTTTAGTTAATTAGCGCCTTTTAGAACGAGGTCTAATATGCTTGGCTAACACTTAATGACTGGCATACATACTGGACGATCGATTCTGTATTACTAAGATTACTTTGTAAGAAAATATAATCAAGCCATATGTTCTGAAATAATGAGTGAGAGTTTGATTTCTTCCATCAAAACACTGGTGGAATAAATCAAAGGTAGTAAAAACACTACGCTTTCTATACGACAGTTCCTATGGACGGTGTAGTATTGTATTAATTAATTGCACGGATGGCGTAGTGATCGCCTTATCATTGCCATTGCGCCGAGTGGTGCGGGTTCGAATCCCACACGGAACAAAAAACTGTGTGATTCACAAATGTTTGTGGCGAGTGTGGGAGTTCTGTGTCCGTTGTTTAAATATTTGTGGAGTGTCCCATGACACAGGCATTATTCGTCGGCCTCGATGGCGTAGTGGTTAGTGTAACCGACTGCCACGCCTGAGGTCGCGGGTTCGATTCCCGCACAAGTCAAACATTTGTGTGCATGAACATGGATGTTTGTCTTGGTCTGGGTGTTTCTATGTATAATATGTATGTATTTACAAAAAAAAAAGTATATATGTATGTTTATCCATTGTCTAGTACCCATAGTACAAGCTCTGCTTAGTTTGGGCTAGATGGTGTTGTGTGTATGTGATAGAATATTATTATTATTATTATTATTCTTAGTGCAGGAATCGTCTCTTATATAATAAACAAAATTTTAACAAAAAAGAAAACCGACTTCAATAAAGAATATTCTAAAACTTAAAATGCACTAGAAAGTTAAGTTGTTTATTTCTCGGTTATTAGTGGACCTTGCTAAAAATGAGAACATCATCAATGTAGCCAAATACGCATTATTAAAGGATAACTCGAAAACGAATGGTCAAATCTTGATCAAAATCATCGTTTCACCCAGTCGAAAGTTATGAGGTAACAAACATAAAAAAATACAGTCGAATGGAGAACCTCCTCCTTTTTTTGAAGTCGGTTAAAAAGTAAATGTTCAATGCAAATAATAGTCTTGTACTATTTACCGTTACCGAGAGTCGTTTGATGCAATATTCAACGGTTGTAATTTTTTTTGTGTAGTTGTATAATATGTTAATTTTGTACATTATTTTACATACAAGAGCAAATAGCAAACCGAAAGAAACCTTTACTAAAACCAGATTCAACATCTACTTCTGGATCACATAAGTTTTTAGAGCTGACATAGGGATGTTACACAAAATTTTATAGGAACTTAATAGCTACAACGCAAAAGTTCTGTTCAAGTTCATGTCGGATGTATTAAAATAGTTAGATATGTGGCAAGTATTATGTTTAGGCTATGATAGAACTGACATACGCTCTGCGTAAAAGTTCCAAAAAAAACTTGAAAAAAAATAAAAAAAGTTTTCACGCCGTACAAGAATCGAAATCGCATCACCCGGCGCGTATATACAACCACGCGATCGGCCACATAATAGTGTGGTAAAAAGTCGGATATGATGAATAGTATCCATCCATTATAAGGGAAATCACGATACGTTTTACCATAAATAAATGCCGTACAATAGCTAATATTACTTATTATGGGAATTAGAAATTATCGATGCCATTTATCGATGACACTTTTCCTATTGTTATGAACTTTACTAGTTTTTATCGATATAGAAATCTGTACAACACTAGTGAAGAGAAAAATTACAATAGTGTGAACATGCTGTATAAGGTGTATGGCGTTTAGAAAGTATTCAAGTTTTCTACATTCATTTGAGAATCGTATGATGTTTTTCATCTCTTTGTTTCAGTGACGTAACCGAAAAGGAAATACGCAACTGAACTTTACGAGGTTGGCGAAAATATTTCTTTAAATACAATAAAGTATTATTTACATATGTGTTATTGTTATTAACTAGCTTTTGAAAAGCTTCGTTAACTTGGGAATAGTTTCCTTATTCTGAATGAAAGGTATGGCGTAGTGATTAGTGTAACCGACTGCCACGCCTGAGGTCGTGGGTTCGATTCCCGCACAAGTCAAACATTTGTGTGCATGAACATGGATGTTTGTCTTGGTCTGGGTGTTTCTATGTATAATATGTATGTATTTACAAACAAAAAGTATATATGTATGTTTATCCATTGTCTAGTACCCATAGTACAAGCTCTGCTTAGTTTGGGCTAGATGGTGTTGTGTGTATGTGGTAGAATATTATATTATATATTATATGATATTATAAAGTATGCTTTTTTTTACCCCTGATAACGTGTACTTTTGTGAAATTCCGATGATCGGTCGGTTAGTTACGGCGTGGAAGCGTAACAAATAAACAAACGTTAATTAATTTAATTCGCATTTATAATATTACTAGCTTTTGCCCGCGGCTTCGCTCACGTTAATTGAGAATTTGACAATAAATTCGGGTTGTACTCTGCTTGTAATTATATAATTCAATCATGATTCGAAAGACACGTGGCGCCATCTATTATCATAAGAACGTTATTGTTGTTTTCCTCGGGAACAGTAATTTTTTTCGGGATGAAAGGTAGTCTATGTCCGTTTCTGTACACCTGACAATGTATATGCAAAATTTTAGAATGATCGGTTCAGTGGTTTAGGCGTGAAAAGGTGACAAACAAACAAACAAACAAACTCATTTTTGCTTTTATAATATTAGTTAGGATTAGGATTAGGATTTAGCATTATAAACATTAATAATTTAAATACGGAAAAATAAGAAATAATAATTATAAACAAATAATATTTACAAAACTGGTTTGGGCGTAGAATTCGTTTGCATAGCTGTCAACTGGGCATGTGTCCAGGAGCTGGCGGCATTATAAGTCAGAGTAGATTTAAGGCTGATCAAAGAGCGTTCGTAATTCAGAAGGACAGAGTTTTGATAGCGAACATGAAGCTTCAAAAAGTTTCGTATAATTCTAGAATGACTTCTTTACTTATTACATAAATCATGTAACGTGGAAGTTTAAAAGTGATGATGTTTTAGAAAATTCAATGAGAAGTTCACTTAAACCTGGAATTTGTAACTGGGGCAGTATTTACATGCCACAGAGACGCTATGCTTGGAGGAGCAGAGTGTTAGGAGGACACCAGAGTTATCTTTGCACCTTGTGCTGGCAACAGCTGCAGGTCTTATATTTATTTAGGTCAAAAAAATTAACTCTACCACATGCACACAACACCATCTAGCCCAAACTAAGCAGAACTTGTACTATGGTTACTAGACAATGGATAAACATACATAAATACTTTTTTTATTATTAATGCATACATATTATACATAGAAACATCCAGACCAAGACAAACATCCATGTACATGCACACAAATATTTGACTTGTGCGGGAATCGAACCCGTGACCTCAGGCGTGGCAGTTGGTTACACTAATCACTACGCCATCGAGGCCGACATATAACTACAAGATATGTTTTTGAAGGAGCAAAGAATTTGGCGTATTTAGCTTGATTTGGAAGAGAGTAAGATGATATAATATCCTAATCCTGAGTAAAATAGTGCGTTTGTTGGTTTCTTTGCTTGTTACGCTTTCTCAGCTTAACTACTCTATCAGGCTCAACTTATTTGTCAGGGGTACCGAAAAGGATTCCTTTTATTCAGAAAAAGAACTGCTCTCGAACGGATGAAGCCGCAGACAAAAGCTAGTAAAAACAACACGAACATTCTGCTTGCACTAGCCATTATGCACTGTCTTACGTACTTAATTTTGTCGTAATTTTACTGCAATTAATTTTGTCGTAATTTTACTACTTACTACATAATATGTCGAGGCTATCTATATGTATGTTTATCTCTCCATGTTTCAATTTTAAATTCAGCTGAAACAGTTCAACTTCTTTCTAAGTATTACAAAGATCGCAGGCAAACATCCTTGTATCCCAGCAGTGGATAAAGTTTCTAGGCTGACATAACGAAGTGTTGTCTGCAGGAAGACTTAAGGAATCATCGCTTGAATTAACAGCTAAATACTTTTTTATATAATTGCAACGCAAGAGTTTTAGATGTTGTAGGCGCCCCTAAGCTACGGTTATGGCTATAACTATAAGACAGTACGTAAATAATGAAAATAGTAATCCGCCATTTTGCGGTGGCGGCCATCTTGGATTTGAAAATTATCATAGTGTATAGTATTCTACTAGTCAAGCCCTTTCATTTGAGACCCATATTAAGGGGGTTGTAAAAAAATATGTAATCCGCTCTTTTGTGGCGGCGGCCATCTTGGACCGATTTTCATAAAACATAGCTAAGAACACTCCCGACTAATCCACATTTCAAACAAAAAAAACTAAATCAAAATCGGTTCATCCGTTCGGGAGCTACGATGCCAGAGACAGACACTCACACACACACACACACACACACACACACACAGACACGTCAAACTTATAACACCCCGTCGTTTTTGCGTCGGGGGTAAAAAAGATAAAGAATACCTCGATGAAATCGTGTACAAGCAGATTCATATCAAAGAACAATTGATGAAATCTTATTGGTTGTTCATCCGGCGTCGCGTGAAGTTTGTTTATAGAAATCGTTTGCTCTTCTACGAGTATCTCAATGTCGTTGCGGAGAGCGTCGCGTCGCATCTGACATTTGATTTCACCCGTTACCTTTATATATCAGTAGTCAATAAGTTATTGAGTGCGCCTTTCGTAAGTAATCACTTGAAATGTGATTGCTGTAAGATTTTAATCTTTAGGAATACAGACGTTCGTAATACAGATAGTTGAGATAGTTGCCTTGGTGGCATATTGGTAGAGTATCTGACACCTTTGCGTGAGGTCTCGGTTTCTGTCCAAAAATTTTTAGTAGTGTGGGGTCTAGAACTGTACTCTGTGTCTAACCTAACCTATACTTGATCATCATCATGTCAGCCAAAAGACGTCCATTGCTGGACACAGGCCTCTCCTAAGGTTTTCCACGCAGAATCTATACTTATAGCTAGCGAAATTTGGATTTAATACATCATTGTTTACCCTCTTTCGAGATAGAGGCATGAGATTATGTATGTTCTCTCGCGTATATTTAGTGCAAATCTACTGTCAGAATATTTTAAACCAATTCAGATACGAAAATAAGCTGGTAAGGTATGGAAGCGATAAGTCAGTCAGGTTCAAAGCTTCAATATATATGTAATTTGATTCACATGTGTATAAAATATACCGCTCATTTTTTTGGTGCGAAGTACAACAGGAAAAGTCCATTTTTCTTTTTTAAAGACAAGTTTCATTCTAGGAAAAATTCCTGGGTTGCGGTTACTTTATAAAAAGTTGAAATATCTAAAAAAACAACACCAAGACTACAATTTGTGGATCATACAAATTTATATCCCGTGTGAGGATCCAACCCACAAAAGTTGACGCAGTGGTAGTGGCGAGGCTTCTACATAAACCACTCGACAACCGTGCAGTCAGAAAGAGGCAATGCCAAAAAGGTTTCAAATGTTCTTGAGTGTGTGTGAAGTCAGTTCATATAGGCTACCGAGGTGGATTATGGCCTCCGGTGGGACAGTTTATAACAGGTTTGATGCTTGTAAACCAGTCGTGAAATTTGTAAAAGCGATGAAAGTGCTTTACTGACTACTTTTCAATGGAAAGTGCAACTTTGTCCTTCCAAATTCGTTGTATTTATGACGTGGTTGTTGTTGTCAGTGATAACTAACAAGCTTTTGTATTTGCCAATGTTTGGGTATTGTGTCGTATTTCGTGGAGACCTGCGCCCATAACGATATTGCTATTTCAAGGATCATTTTCTAGTACAGTCGTTTACCGTTGTGAGTCCCAAGACAGCTTACCTTACCCGGAACGCCACGAGTGTCTTAACTCTATGTTTTATATGGTTACTACCATGCAAGAAGGGTTAGGTCAGAATAATCCACGCTGACCCAGTGCAAATACTTCACATATCTTTGAAAAAAATATGCAGTACTATCAGATATGTATGTTTCTCGCGATGTTTTACTTCACCGTTAAAGATTGCGATAATTTACCAATTAATACGCACATAACTTCGAAAAGTCAGAGGAGCGTGCCTTGGGATCTGGAGAGCTTTGCGTGACAATCCAACAGTATCCCACTAGACTATCAATGCCATAGTGAAGTATAATTATAAACAATGCTTGTGCCATTTACTTTAATTATGTAGTTAATATCTTCTTCACTAACGAGATATGGAGAACAATCATAGTACATACTCTCTCTATTGTGTTCTAGTGAAAGTTCTACAAATTGTAATATTATCATATGCGTGGAAATCAATTGTATTGTGTAGTAAATTGTGAATGTAGTTGTTTTGGTAAGTTGTTTATTTTCTTTTTTATACGATTGTTACGGCTCGTTGGCCCTTGACTTGAGTTTACGCTAATGTTACGCCGATGGGTCGTGGCCTCGATATCTCTGTTTTGTAAAGTGTTATTGGAATCTTCTAGCCGGAAAAGTCTGGTTACGTGCGATGTAGAAGCAAATAGGCTCTATTCATATATGGGACTTTTGTCCACGGCTTCGGTCCCTTGGGAATAGTATTTTTTTCTGGATGAAATGTGCCGTATGTCCATTTCTGTACCCCTAACAACGTGTATGCGCAATTTCATGATAACCGGTCGTGTAGTTAAGGTGTGAAAGCGTAACAAACAAACAGACTCACATTCGCATTTATAATATTAAGTTAGAATTACATGTGAATGATAATGACGCCCCTTGTTCTCCCTAGCCTTTATTATTCCCAAGTCACTTGGGGTTGGCTTTCTAGTCGAACCGGATTTGACTGGATATCAGTTTTTACACGGAGCGATTGCCACCTCCGCAACCCGAAGGCTAACGATACCCTAAGGCTAGACTAGTGTCAGGATATTAGAGGGCCCTGACTTCCCAATAACGACTGCCATAGATGTTCATGGCAGCCGGGACCGACGGCTTAACGTGCTCTTGTTTTTGAAAAATTAATTGTCAATCAATACGCACATAATTTCGAAAAGTCATATAACATCCGAAAGTCAGAGGTGCGCGACGTGGGTTCGAACCCGAGACCTCTGCATTGCAGTCTGTTGGTCTCCCCACTGAGCTATCGCTGACTGATAATGACGTCCCTTAATGGGTTTAAAAAATGAATATCTAAAACCACCGATAACCGAGACTTGGTTTTATGAATATAGAGAGTGCACTATTAGACTCAAGCTTTTTGTTTTAAAAGTATTTGTGAATGCTGAACAATACCGCGCAACTCGGGATTAAAAACAACTTGTTTGTAAACAGATTTCTCTATGGGTAAATACGTATTGTATTTTCAGTATTTGTTTTACTTATTACGGCTTATTTTTACATCCTTGTATTCAACAATGGTGGCAAGCAATCAACAAAGGAAATTTATGAACGTTTGCAATACTAGAGGAAGTACTCGCAAATTCTTAACCTTAGGGAAACGGAATTAAAGGGGAAAGATGGGTTGAAAGGAGAGGAGGGGTAGGAATATGAGCCGGTATTTACGTTATCAGAGGAACAAAAAGAAATATAGGGTACCTTTCATCCAGAATAAATACTGTTACTGGACATTATACTTGTAATCAATTGGGGGAATCGGAACTGTCGCTCCTTCATACAGGTTATATTGTAACCTAGTTAGATCAGAGCTGCAGCCACTATTAATTGTAGCAAATCAGTAATAATAATCTAATAATAATAATCTATTACATACACACAACACCATCTAGCCCAAACCAAGCAGAGCTTGTACTATGGGTACTAGACAATGGATAAACATACATATATACTTTTTAATTGTAAATACATATATATTATACATAGAAACACCCAGACCAAGACAAACACCTATGTTCATGTATACAAATGTTTGACTTGCGCGGGAATCGAGCCCGCGACCTCAGGCGTGGCAGTCGGTTACACTAACCACTACGCCATCGAGGCCGACAAATCTTACCATGTATAAACCGTATACCCAAGTACAGCAATACTTGAAAAAAAAAACAAATATAAAAAAAAACCCTGTTACTAATCTAACCTAACCTACATAAACACAAACCAAGCCGCGTGCAAAATCCTTACTTCCTTAATATATATATTTATATATAATATTATAAATTCGAAAGTAACTCTCTCTGTCTATCTCTCCGTCTGTCTGTCTGTCTGTTACCTTTTCACGGCTAAACCACTCAACCGATTTAGGTGAAATTTGGTACAGATATAGTTTAAAACCTGGGAAAGGACATAGGCTACTTTTTATTGATGTAGGTACCACGCGGGCGGCTCCGCGCGCAAAAACTAGTCTAGTTATAAATTATATCCACTTGTGTTTATTTTGTTTCCAATATCTTTGCTTTGTCTATCTTTGTATTCGGATATCGACATCAAATACTTGCTATTGTTGTTTTATTGAGGGTATGATACGGTCCATGGCTCTCTGTGCAACGTTCAGTTGGTACACAATAATGCGGTTACATAAGGTACTAGCGGGCCTGACAGGCTCTGTACTGCCCGAATGTTTACTTGACATATCGCAGCGCCACCTACCGGGTCAAATTGTAAATCTAAGCTATTCTGGGACTATACACAAAAAAATTTCATCGAAATTGGTTCAGCCATTTAGGAGGAGTTCGGTGACATAGACACGTATGGATTATTTGACTAAAATTAACTGGATGGTTTTTGTTAAGACACGTTTACAGATAATTCTATCTAACGTTATAAATGCGAATGTGAGTTTGTTTGTTACGCTTTCACGCTTTAACTACTGGACTTATCATCGTGAAATTTCGCATACACATTGTCATAGGGTACCTTTAACCCAGAAAAAAATATGCGTATTAAATAGTTAATTATCACTTGCTTTAATGGCAAACGAAAACATCGTGAGGAAAGTTGTATGTCTTGGGGTTGTCCATAATGTTCTCAAAGATATGTGAAGTCTTGCAGTCCGCACTGGACCAGCGTGGTGGACTATGGCCTAACCCTTCACACACTGGAAAGAGACCCGTGGGTATCTTATGTTATGTGGGGGCCAGTCAGTGCAGACCGGTGACACTTCGACCCAGTGAGATCTTTTGTGTCGACACTCTCCCAATAACGACTGCCATAGATGTTAATGGCAGCCGGGACAAACGGCTTAACGTGCTCTCCGAGGCACGGAGCAGGCGACAATTGTCAATCAATACACACATAATTTCGAAAAGTCATATAACTTCCGAAAGTCAGAGGTGCGCGACGTGGATTCGAACCCGAGACCCTCTGCATTGCAGTCTGTTGGTCTCTCCATTGAGCTATCGCTGCTCACAACCCGTGCGTAACAGAGGGACAGCTTAATACAGTACTGATATTATTATAAGCTGTATTTTGCGTACGGTGGAGACGAATACCCTGACCAGCTATGTAGCTTATAACCGGCATCACAATGTAAAATGTATACTAATATTATAAAGCTGAAGAGTTTTTTGTTTGTTTGGTTGAACGCGTTAATCTCAGGAACTACAGCTTCGAACTGTAAAATTGTTTTAGTGTTTGATAGCCTATTTATCGAAGAAGGCTATACGCTATATAATATCACGCTACGACCAAAAGGAGCGGAGCATTAATGAAAAATGTTGCAAAAACGGGGAAAATTCTCTTATGTGAAGCAGACGAAGTTGCGCGGTTTAGCTAGTTACCACATTTCTGAAGAAACGATTAAATGATTAGAATACATTAGATTTTGCCCGCAGGTTCGCTTGCGTTAATCTAGATTTTCTCAATAAATATCCCTCAGGAACAGTAACTTTTCCTAGATGAAAGGTATCCTATGTCCTTTTTTACCTCCGACGCAAAAACGACGGGGTGTTAAGTATAAGTTTGACGTGTGTCTGCGATATCGTAGCTCCCGAACGGATGAACCAATTTTGATTTTGTTTTTTTTTGTTTTAAAGGTGAATTGGTCGGGAGTGTTCTTAGCTATGTTTGATAGAAATCGGTCTAAGATGGCCGCCGCCACAAAATGGCGGATTACATATTTTTCCCAACTCCCTTAATATGGGTATCAAATGACAGGGCTTGACTAGTAGAATACTATTATAAATTTCAAATCGATGATGGCCGCCACCACAAAACGCGAGATGGCGAAATACTATTCTTGTTATTTTGAGTCGGGAGTTTTTTAAATTTTTAATTTATAGTCTGTACTCTTGACACCTTGTATGCAAAAAGTCATGAAAATCGGTCGAGTAGTTAAAGCAAGAAACAGATCTGCCTATCCCTCGGTGGTGTAAGCGTGCATGTTGTAGTAGGAAACGCGTAACACAATACATACTAACAAGTCAATAATATGTTCGACGTTTTATGAACTTTCGCTTTCAAGTGCAAGGTCTGCTTTCTACTTTCGATTTTACACCGGCGGTGCGCAAGCGCCGGTCGGTGCGCGGGCGCCGGTTGGTGCGCGTTCCTGGGCCACTGAACTCGCCGCTCGTTTTTTATTTGAATGGTTATTATATTTATAACGTAATTACTATAGTTATGCATTGTTTTACTGTTGTTTAACATTTTTCTCTATACCTGTACTAATATTATAAAGAGCAAAGATTTGTATTTTTGTGTTTGTTTGTAATGAATAAACTCAAAAACTACAACATTTATTTTAAAATTCTTTATGATTTGAAAGTTACTTTATCCAGAAGTAGCATAGGTTATATAACATCATGCTACGAGCCACACGAGCGTGGCATTAATCAGAAACGTGGGTGAAACCGCGTGGGACAGCTAGTTATTTCTATGGTCTTCTAGCTAAACTTGGCCTCGCTTCATTGTAGCTCAGTTTGATATTCTTAATTCCCCGTTCCCGTGGGAACAGCAGGATAAAAGGTATACAAAGACTCTTATATAGAAGTGCAACGACGTGCGACGGCGACGTATAAACATTTCAAGACAATCCTTCAACTACTTGTAGAATTTTTAAATATAGAGATAAAATGTGAATCATTATCCCGGTGACGGAGTAGTAATGAATACGATTGCCGTGCGAGGTCTCGGCTTCGGTACCCAGGTCGGCTAAATTAGTATTAGGTTTTCTTTATATTGTTTTTACTATTAAATATAAATGAGCTAGCAAGTCTGTTTGTCAAATTATATATAGAATAGGCTTATATTTAACGTATTACCAGATATAGTAAAATTTAGCAGTCAAAAATAGTAAATGATCACCAAAATTAAAACAGCAGTTTAATACCAAAAATATCTCTCTTTACTGTGCAATTAAGCACAGCAAAGAGATCAAAATAAGTCGACGAAGCCTCGCTTTGCGGGGATCCTATTTTTGAGTGGGTTTAAAAAGGAACCTAACATAACCTAACCCTTTTGAGACGGAATGCAGTGATTTGAGGCGTATAGGTGCTCGTTATGATATATTTTAGAAAGCATATTTTGGTATGCAATTACTATTTTCGGTGGTCATTATATTTAATCCCTATAGAATATTATTATTACATTAGATAATAATTGTTTAATTCACACATCAATTCGATAAGTCAAAGGTATATTCCGTGGGCTCGAATTCGAGACCTCTGCTTGGCAGTCCAACGGTAACCCACTAGGCTACGAATGTATAATTTAAATAAGCTAAATAACATACTATTACATGCTTTTTAAACACAATACACATATCAAATCGCCAGTCGTGTGGAGTGAAACCTTGCACTTGAAACCGAAAGGCGATTCGCCCGCGAGTAGTAATTTTCAACGCATTATTAAACTCTTGTGTTCACTGCACAAGGAAATGTGATGTGTGTAATTTAATACGACTGTTGGTACATAGTTACCGGGTAATTTGGTTTGGATTGATATGAGGCGTGAAAAGAAAATACTCTACTAGTTGTTTCAAATTTACTTTTTTAGGGTGCCGTACTCAAAGGGTAAAACGGGACCCTATTACTAAGACTCCACTGTCCGTCTGACACCGGGCTGTATCTCATGAACCGTGATAGTTAGACAGTTGAAATTTTTACAAATGATGTATTTCTGTTGCCGCTATAATAACAAATATTAAAAAACAGAATAAAATAAATATTTAAGGGGGCTCCCATACAAAAAAAGTGATTTTTTTGCTCGTTTTTGTTCGATATTGATAACGGCAACAGGTAGACGCTTGAAATATTCACGGAACATTTAGTTATATAATATAAATAAAGTAGTTTTCCGATGATTAAATAATCTTTAAAATCGGGTCCGTAGTTGTAGAGCTTATTCATTACTAGCTTTTGCCTGTAATTTCGCTCGCGTAAAAGTAGGCTAGGTTAGGTTATATCAGTACTTTTTAAAAATAAGCTTATGTTCCTAAGTGATAATATAGCTTTCTAATGGTGAAAGAATTTAAAAAATCGGCTGAGTAGATTCTGTGTTAAATACTTACAAACAAACAAACAACAAAAAATCAAATCTTTCCTCTTCATAATGTAAAGTATAGATAAAATGACAGCCTTGGTCGTATCGTATCTCGCTTAAAATCATAGCTACCTTAAAATAAAAGAGAAAAATAACACCTTAGCCTCTTTGGAGATATCAAGGCGGTAAGCCATTTTTATGTAAATATGTTTCTTTATACCAATGTATGTATCATGTAGCCAGTATACCCGTTGTATAACGGTTTAATTAATTTATGTACGGTAAATAGCCGGTGTTTATGTACCAAGATCATCCATGCTTCGAGATGCGTGTAAAATACTTTGTTGAGTTTATAAAGATTTATATTTAGCCGACGAGATAGTTCATATAGTCATGGCTATATAGATATTTGACTGTGTGGTCACATTTTAAGGCAGTATAGTGCTAATGGTCGCAGGTCCTAAACCTGTACCAAACACACAAAAACATATGACCTTATAAAAATTTACAGCCTAGTGGAATAGATAGTTAGAACAAAAAAATATGATAAAGAGAGTTTACATGTGAAGAATGTCTCCGTCGTGTATTTTTCATTAAATATAATAATAATATCAGCTCTGTATTAAGCTGTCCCACAGCTGGGCACAGGCTTCTTCTCAGTGTGAGTAGGATTAGGCAATAGCCAGTCCTGGCCCGCTGCCGGTTAGCAGACTTTTCGTATATTCGAGAACATTATGAACAACTCTAGACATGCTGGTTTCTTTACTATGTTTTCCTTCACCGTTAAAGCGAGCGATAGTTAACTAATTAATTAAGTATCGCTCGTTTCTATACATAACAATTTTATTATATTATATTATGTACTAGATGTTCCCGCGGTTTCACCCGCGTTTATCGTTACTGCGCCACCCCCGTGGGTCGTAGCGTGATGTTATATAGCCTATAGCCTTCCTCGATAAATAGGCTATACAACACTAAAAGAATTTTTCAAATCGAACCAGTAGTTCCTGAGATTGGCGTGTTTAAACGAACAAACAAACTCTTCAGCATTATAATTAGTATAGATTTAAAGAAGTATATTTTGTCGACGAGATAGTATATATAGTTTTGACTATAATATGTGTAGTTACATTTTAAGGCAGTATAGTTCAAAATGGGAGCGGAACCTTTGGCTAATACAAAATTCAGAAACTAAAATAAAAATTAATAAGCATAAAATTAAAATTAATAATATTTCTCCACAAACATTGTGTAGAAATATTTTGATAATGTCAATTTGTGTATGAAAAATCTCTCTGCAACGTATTTTCTTTCCTCAAGACCGAATTTCGGTCACGGCGGCCAATCTTAGCGGAGACTGGCCATTTGCGCAGTAGATATCACAGTGCATAAGTGTGTGCGCAAACACAAATGCACTCTCTGTTGAAATTAAACTACTATATACGGATTTTATCGCGTTGTTTATTTGACACTTTATTACAAAAAGTCTGCTGTGTGTGAACATGTGCAACAGGGGACCAACCGCTACCTGAGATTTGACAAACCATAGATGCTCGCTAAAGAACACCGATTCCTACCAAGGATGCTTCGCGACGCTATTGAAATCAAACATCCTAATTTCAATCGAGAAGATGGTTGGAATGTACCACCAGCTTGGTATCCAGTAATTCAAATAGTCAAACCCAAGAAGAAGCAAACCACAGCTAGACTTCATGATACTTTGAGCTCATTCTGCGTAAATAGAAACACCCATGATTAAATTATGTGCGGGTACTTTGAAATAACTACACTAGAACATTGAGACAACTACCATTTTAGTCTTCACGTGACCATGGCTGCTGAAAACCAACCGAAACGTTGGGGAAAGTGTAAACACAAATATAAATAGTATAATAGTATAAATAGCTTAAATAATTTAATAAGCTTAAAAATTAGTAAAGTTTAATAGTAATAGTAGTGTAACAGTTTTCAAAATTTTGTAATAAAGTGTCAAATAAACAACGCGATAAAATCCGTATATAGTAGTTTAATTTCAATGAATAACATTCGCGTGAACAGAAGACAATATTATGCACTCTTTGTTCCTTAACTCTCATGATGCGATGGGGCGGTAATCCAACACGATCGAAGAGAGATCAGGCGCAGGACCAGCGGCTTTCCGAGGCACGGATGTGTTCAACACCGCCAACTTCCAACTCCGGGCGGCTATAGAGATTTCTGAGCAGAAAATCCCAACAACTTTCTTGTTGGCCCGAGCCGGGATTCGAACCCGAAACCTCACGTTCAGCAGCTGCATTCACTACCGCTGCGCCATGGAGGCAGTTCAGCTTAAAGTATTATGTATTAAAAGGTGGAGTCAACTAATTTCCTCTTCCTACGCGGCAGTTCCGTTGGAACGAGCTCGGAGGAAACGCAACAGCATATTATGTTCACTTGATTCTTTGATACGGCGCTGATATTCTCGTTACTGACATCGCATATAAACCTTGTCCGTATTTATTTTTAACTCACTTTTGCCCGCGGCTTCGCTCGCGTTAATTTAGAATTTGACAATCAATTCGGGTTGTACTCTGCTTGTAATAATATAATTCAATCATGATTCGAAAGACACGTGGCGCCATCTATTATCATAAGAACGTTATCATTGTTTTCCTCGGGAACAGTAATTTTTTCGGGGTGAAAGGTAGCCTATATCCGTTTCTGTACACCTGTCAACGTATATGCAAAATATCAGGAAGATCGGTTTAGTGGTTTAGGCGTGAAAAGGTAACAAACGAACAGATAAACAAACTCATTTTTGCTTTTATAATATTAGTTAGGATTTCGTGGTGTCTGTATAAAATGGAATGGTTATTTTTTAAAATCATTTATATTTCCAGAATATGCTATATCTTATCTTATCTTATTCGGGGGCCAGTCAGTGTAGACCAGCGACACTTCGACCCAGTGAGATCTTTTGTGTCGGCCCCGAGATCTATCCCTTAGCTATCTCCCCATGAATGTACTGCATCAGTCGCAGCGTACACTTCAGAGGGAGAAGCCTGAAGTCTTCAGGGTTCGGATATGCCAATCCCATCAGACACATCCTTAGTCCAGCCAATGCGTCACATTTACACATTCATATATTTATATATTACTAGCTTTTGCCCGCGGCTTCGCTCGCGTTAATTTAGAATTTGACAATAAATTCGGGTGGTACTCTGCTTGTAATAATAATAATATAATTCAATCATGATTCGAAAGACACGTGGCGCCATCTATTATTATAAGAACGTTATTGTTGCTTTCCTCGGGAACAGTAATTTTTTTCGGGATGAAAGGTAGCCTATGTCCGTTTCTGTACACCTGACAATGTATATGCAAAATTTCAGAATGATCGGTTCTGTGGTTTAGGCGTGAAAAGGTAACAAACAAACAAACTCATTTTCGCGTTTATAATATTAGTTAGGATTAATAATAAATATCAATAACCTTTTACAACCTTTTATAATAGTAACCTAAATATAAGCAACTATACATGAAAAGACAAAGAGAATTCGAATTGGCCATTCAATAAATATAAATGAAATAGGATTAAAACGGTTACCGATTTTCTTTAAACAAAGCGGCAACTTCATATTCAAACCCATATTATTTTAGTTAAGTGGCAAGACATCAAGCTTTGTATTTGTTAATACACAAGGATTTTGCATGAATGGCTTAATGGTTTTAGTTACCTAGATACTATTGCCACGACGAGTGTAAGTACGATCCCCAGACGAGACAAAAAAAGTGTAAATCTTTGATCATAAACACTTCTTTAGAAACAAAAAAATAAAAACAAAAAAAAGGATGCTAGTTCCTGATACTCTCTTAGGGGTTATTAAGGGGTCAAAATTTCTTTATTTTTTGCGTAGGACGCACCATTTCTGAGATATTGTTAATATTCTATAAAAACAATAATAAAGCGTGGAAGCGAGTTCCATGATTTTTGTTCACCCAAGAAGTGCTCAACGCGCCTAAAGAAGTTTCCACTTCAAAAAACATAAAAAAGATTTTTGTCATATAACTGTGCGCATACAGTCCGTTACTACTAAGGTGACGTCTGTCCAGCCCACTATATTCCTACACCAAAAACATTTCTTTCTGCTGATATAATAATATGTAGAAAGTAGTTGTCGAATGCATAAGCCTGGTTTCCTGTTCCGTTACTCCAGTTCCGTATGGAATTAAACTTGCAATAAGAAAAATGTAGGAAGAATAGTAAATGCATTAATTAAAAAGAGTTATTGCCTGAATATTAACACCTTAGTATTTCTTACTGCAATGATCGCATCATTGGTTAAATGGCATAGATTCAATACATACATGGGAGACCGTTGGACTGCCACGCAGAGATCTCGAATTCGAACTCAAGGCACAATTACATGTATTATCTTTACTCTACAATTAAATTTTATACTTTTTGTATTTAAAGTAATATGTATACCGCCTAGTGGGAGACCGTTGGACTGCTATTATTTGAATTCGATCCCAAGATCACTGACTTTTCGTAGTTTTATGTGCGTATTAAACAGTTAATTATCGCTCGCTTTAATGGTGAAGGAAAACATCGTGTGATTGAAACCTGCATGTCTCAGAGTTCTCCATATTATTCTTGAAGATGTGTGAAGTCTGCCAACTGCCACTCATCCTGCCTAGACTATGGCTTAACCCTTCTCACTCTGAGAAAAATGAGTTGTATAATATTGAAATTATAATTTGAGGGCGATTTAAACGAGTAGCTGTGAGTTTCTTACAGGTAACTTCTACACTAAAATAAATTTAAATTAGTCGACCGCGCTTGAATTCGTTATACCAATGATACACGGTTGCCTTGGAAGGGCCTTCATCCATGAATGCCATTTGAAGTCTATCGTACGATTCGTCCAATTTCAGGCGACACTGGAAATCGTAAAATATCTTAGCGTGAAAATGTTCCCGGCGCAGATCCATTTTTCAATGAGACACGATAATTTAAATTAGCTCGCAAAAAAAGTGCAGGGAAGTTTTGAAATTCGAACGTACATATTTTTACTTATAAATAATCATATTTTCAAAATAGATTATAACTGGCCAGTCTCATATACATAAAAACTTTTTTACGCAATACTTTCTGAGTGGCCTGGTATTTCTAAACTTCATTTAGGCGTAAAGGTCATAGTGAAGATGAATGTGAAACTAAATCCGTCTGTTTGTCTGTGGTCCTTAGGGCTAAACTACTAAACCAATTTTGATTAAATTTGACAAAGAGATAAATTGTTTTCTGGGTTATATTTTAGCCCGATATGTGTTGCTGTATAATTCACGTCGGCGAAGCCGCGGGCAGGAACAAGTTGGCAATAGTTTGAACCGCTGATAATAATTTTCAAGCAAAGAAGGTATTTTATATGAAAACCTAAAAACTTAATGGCCTGAAGCGTACGCTGTCTACCCTATTTTATTAATTAATATTATGTAATATATTTATAGCACCGAGCGAATCTACCTGACACAATTTTTTTTTATTTTGTAAAATTTTAATTAAACACTAAGTTTAAAGAGATTGTAAAGGATTTAATTAGAGTCTTAAAAATGTGGTGAATGGTAAGTATTCTAGATAAATTATGTATTTAATTATGCACTTAATAGTGACGTTGTGTTATTATGTAGTAACTAGCAACTGCCCGTGGCTTCACCCGTACCATTTTTGAATGAAACGTACGTATATCCTTATCTGTACCCCTGACAATGCGTATGCGAAATTTCATGACAATCGGCTGAGTAGTTAAGGTGTGAAAGCGTAACAAACTAACTAAGATCCCAACTATAATGCTATAAATGCGAATGTGTGTTTATTTGTTTGTTATGCTTTCACTACTTGACCGATCACCATTACATTTTGCATACACATTGTCAGGGGTACACAAAAGGACATAGAGTTTTGTCCAGACTATCGAAAAAGATACTGTTTCCGAAGGGTAGAAAATTATTGAAAAAGATATAACGCTAAAGGAGTCGTGGACAAAATCTATATATAAAAACACATTCGCAAAAATAGAAATTCGTAAAAACATATCCTGCTTTTATCCGAGTTAGTAGTTGTTCTCAACAGCCTCCGTGGCGCAGCGGTAATGATGCGACTGCTGTGCATGACCTCGGGTGCGAATCCCGGGTCGGGCCAACGAAAATTAATGTTTTTTTTTGCTAAGAGTTCTCATTAGCATCCCGGAGTTAAGAAGTTGGCGATGTTGGACATCCCTTTGCCTCGGAAAGCACGTAAAGCTGTTGGTTCTACACCTGATCTCTCTCCGGTTTCATCGGATTATGAGAGATGGTGGACAGAGAGTGCACTTATGTTTGCGCACATTTGTGCAGTACGATATCTCCTGCGTAGATGATAGTCACCGTTATGATTAACCGCCACGACCGAAAATCGGTTAAGAGAACATTATTCTTTGTTCAGTTCTAAAGTCAGATTGCTGTCGTCGAACTTAACAAGTAATGACCCAGGCTATATAACCCTAGATCTTAGACCTTGATATACTTACTAATCCCATTGTCAATATACCGGCGCAATATTAGGTATTAATTTTTGCCACTGGCATTGCGCCGAATGTTCTGGGTTCCCCACAAGGGACACAAACTAATAGTTGTTACGATTCTGGGTGTCTTTGTGTCTGTTGTTGCGTTATTTTAATGTATGCAAATATATTCCCCCGACACAGAATTTATTTCTAGTACAGGAGATGCCTTTTAAATGCTACTAATAAAAATCTATTTTATTAAAACTTTATATACTTTTCGTCTACAATATTATTTAAATTATTTAACTTACGCAACAATTATAGTAATAATATTCGTTAATTAGAGTCGAACGCTTCGGTGGTTATCAGATAATTTTAATTAATAATTATATTATATGATGATGGCGCTAGATAAAAGCATAATATATATTTATATCATGGTTTAAATACAGTTGTAAACGTAATTAAAGTCAGAACTTAATTTGTTATTGTATTCTGTGAGAGTGGCGAGTATTTCCAAGAAGGTTATATTACTTATTGAATAATAATATGGATAAAAATAATTATATCCTATCCTTACTTTAATATTATAAATGCGTATGTGAGTTTGTTGGTTTGTTTGTTACGCTTTCTTTCACGCCTTAGTTACTCGATCGATTATCATAAAATTTCGTATACACGTTGTCAGGCGAACAGAAAATGAGAACATAAAATTACCATTCCTCTCCTTAGCCTTAATTATTCCCAAGTCACTTGGGGTCGGCTTTCTAGTCTAACCGGATTTGACTGGATATCAGTTTTTACACGGAGCGACTGCCATCTGACCTCCGCAACCCGAAGGCTAACGATACCCTAAGGCTAGACTAGTGTCAGGATATTAGAGAGCACTGACTTCCCAATAACGATTGCCATAGATGTTCATGGCAGCCGGGACCGACGACTTAACGTGCTCTCCGAGGCACGGAGCAGGCGATAATTGTCAATCAACACGCACATAATTTCGAAAAGTCATATAACTTCCGAAAGTCAGAGGTGCGCGACGTGGGTTTGAACTCGATTCCCTCTGCTTTGCAGTCTGTTGGTCTCCCCACTGAGCTATTATTACCATTCATACAGAGAAAAGTAATGTTACTAATCTAATCTACATTTAGGCAAGCGAAGTCGCGAGCAAATAAGTGCACTGCGTGTTTTACCCAGTGGCGGATTATCCGGCAAACTGACTTGACTTTGACTGCACGGATAGCGTTGTGGTTTAAGTGGTCACCTTGCCGCTGCGCCTGCGCCGAGTGTTGTGGGTTCGAATCCCGCATGGAACAAAAATTTGTGTGAGCCACAAATTTTTGTTTCAATTTTGGATGTTCTTTGTGTCCTTTGTTTGAATGTTAATTAGGTTCCTCGCGACTTTTAAATTATTCCTTGTACGGTAGTGGTAAAAAATAAACTGTGTCTGCCTCTCGTAGAACAATATTTTTTGCGGCAAAATTATGTTCATCATTGTAACGATGACAGCCAGAGCAGCGATAGCTCAGTGGGGAGACCAACAGACTGCAATGCAGAGGATCTCGGATTCGACACCACGTCGCGCACCTCTGACTTTCGGAAGTTATATGACTTTTCGAAATTATGTGCGTATTAATTGACAATTATCGCCTGCTCCGTGCCTCGGAAAGCACGTTAAGCCGTTGGTCCCGGCTGCCATGAACATCTATGACAGTCGTTATTGGGAGAGTGTCGACATAAAAAATTCCACTGGGTCGAAGTGTCACCGGTTTGCACTGACTGGCCCCCACATAAGATAAGATAAGATAAACGATGACAGCCGATTTTCTTCCAAAACCATGTGTCGTACGGCGACATCTTAGCATAATAAACATCGTCGACGTTGACAATACCGCTTGTGTGACGTCATATGGGTATCCTAAAAGCCATTGCCATGCATAGCAAACACGTGTGTATACTCACCTGTTATGTACACACCATACTTACTTAGGTATACGAGTTCGAGGTCACAGTAAAACACAACATAATGTGTGTGTAATGCGTGACTTGAGAATGGTTGAATTGGTTATTAGTAATCAATAACGCGTGTACGTGTAAGTAAGCAGCGATAGCCTAGTGAGAGACCGTTGGACGGCCACGCAGTTTTTTTTTTTTTTTTTATTGCCTTTGGTGGCATACTAGCAAGTGGCCCACCTGATGGAAAGTGGTTATCGCTGCTCATGGACTTCAGCAATGTCAGGACACAGCAAAGCCGCTGCCTACCGTGAAAGAAGAACTCTCTTTCAACCTCGTTTGAAGAAGGACATATCATAGCGCTCGGGAAACACCGAAGCAGGCAGTTCATTCCAGAGCTTGCACGTACGTGGGAGAAATGATCGCTGAAAGCGCACCGTCTTGGATTTGAACGCTTCTAGGGGATATGGATATGCTTCGTTGTCGAGTGGTACGGTGCTAGAAAGGGGCCGCTGGTGCGAAATCAAATAGTTCTTCAGAGCACTCCCCGTGAAAGAATCGGTAGAACACGCAGAGAGACCCAAAGTCTCTCCGTTGCTCCAACGGCTCCAATCAATCCGTGAGTCTCGCGTATATGGCGCGCATCCCTCAATTTTCGAAGTTATTTGCACATTGAATAGGTAATTTAGCAAGTTTTGATACTACATGTGACATCTTTAGGATTACTTGGCACCAAATGAACTTGTATAATTTCAGTTCATTTGACATTTTCTAACAAATAATTTTTACAAACTTACCTACATTTTCTCAAGCCAGAAAGTGTAGGTGGATTGGTATAACATCCACATTAAGTATAGTTTTAGGTACCATGCAATATAATGCAAGGTTACTGCCACCAATCAAGCCGTACCTAAAAAAATATCTGTTGCTACTCAATATTTTTTGACAGAAAATCACAGTCACACTTTTTTCGACACGGCAATCAAAACAATATGCATTGCAATCGTGTATACTACATTTAAATATAATAATCTTTGCCGGCATCGAAACAGCCGCCATTGACACGAGTGCGTCAAAGTTTCCCACAAAGCACCGGTTTTCGCGGGAACCGGTATAATGTCTCCATGGTGCTTTCTAGAGAGTCGGCGCATGCGCAGCTTTCGCGACGATGCCGCGATTCGGCGTTGTTATAACGTGTTTTCTATATTTAAACCTTGACGGTAGATTGCTTATTTAGATATATCTGTATGTGTAGGATATAGAATGCAACACTTCACACGGCAGGTGAGAAGTTATGTATTTAGAGGCAAATGAGGACGCAGATATTGATCTAATATTATTATGTATTTCGTTAAGTATGTTGTCTCGGTGGCGCTGTGACCGTGGAAGCAATGGCTGAGCATGAGGTCTTGGGTTCGATTTCCGGGCGGACAAAGTGTTATTGGGGTTTTCTGCCAATAAATTTTTAGTAGCAGCCTGGAATTGACCAGTTGTTACACACCTTCGTGCGTGGGAAAGTAAGTAAAGCCGTTGGTCCTAGGCCTGATCTGAACTGGTGAGATTTACGAACAGAGAGTGTACTTGTGTTTGCGCACGTACTTGGGCACTATTATAGTATCGCCTGCACAGATGGCTAGTCTTGGTTCAGATTGGCCTTTGTTACCCAAATTCGGTTTAAGCTACATTGTTATTATCGTTTAAGATACTAAGCACTTGCTCTTTTCACTCGCTGATTTCAGCATGAATGGACCGGCTCGACCGGGGAAGGACTACCCGCCTGACAGAATATCGATGTGAAATAGCAGTTTTCTTACTGTTGTGTTTTGTTCGGTAAGTGGGAGTGCCGGAGGCCCAATCAACCTCTTGCCCCCTTCCCGCTCCTTCTCCTTCCCACTTCCTTTCCTAAAGGGTCGGCAATGCGCAAGTGATGCCTCCGGTGTTGCAGGCGTCTATAGGCTACGGTGACCATTTACCATCAGGTGGGCCGTATGCTTGTTTGCCAACTTAGGCGTATAAAAAAAAATAAAAGATGAGGGGAAGAGCCTATTTCGAGCTGTCCGCAAATAGACGATTAAGTCATTGATTATACTGTTTAACACAAACATGCACGCAGATGAAGTCATGATAACACATGTTTTTATGTTTTTGTCCTGACAACAACAGTTCATCGTAATTCCGTGACAGAATCGCCATTTTCATTGTCACTTGCGCAAACTAACATGCGGAGGACGAGAGTTGTGTGTCAAACATCTTAAGTACTTAGGGCTGTCACGACTAGAATACCGATAGCGAGGTGTGGGTATACATGCATATTATCACGCCTATGTCCTTGGAGGATAGGCAGAAGTGGAGGATACTTGTCCTATTGACGTTTACCGAGCACAGAGCACAGAGTTCTGAGCTGCTACTAGAAATAATATTAGTAATACTAGGTTGTGGAATGAACTCTCTACCGAGGTTTTTCCACAAGACTACAGTATAGGGTTCTTCAGAAAGGGTGTTAAAAGTTTTTTACTGGATCGGCGACGCGCAAGTGATGCCTCTGGTGTCGCAGGCGTCCATAGGCTACGGTGACCACTTACCATCAGGTGGGCCGTAAGCTTGTTTGCCAATTAGGTAGTATAAAAAAATATTATAAAGTACTAGCTTTTGCCCGCGGCTTCGCTGGCGTTAATTTAGAATTTGACAATCAATTCGGTTTGTACTCTGCTTGTAATAATATAATTCAGTCATGATTCGAAAGACACGTGGCGCCATTTATTATCATAAGAACGTTATTGTTGTTTTTCTCGGAAACAGTATTTTTTTTGGGAATGAAAGGTAGTCTATGTCCGTTTCTGTACACCTGACAATGTATATGCAAAATTTCAGGATGATCGGTTCAGTGGTTCAGGCGTGAAAATGTAACAAACAAACAAACTCAGTTTCGCTTTTATAATATTAGTTAGGATAAGGGATTTTTGTACAAAATAATGATATTGTCAATCCCATCGTACCTTATTCTAAAAAAAAGAAACAACTACTACAACAATAGCATAGGGCAATTTTATTAATATACTAGATTTTGCCCACGGCCTTGCTCGCTTGGAAACAGTACTTTTCCTGGATGAAAGGTACGCTATGTCCTTTTTGTACTCCTGACAAAGTATATGTAATATTTCATAATGATCGGTCGATTAGTTAACGCGTGAGAGCGTAACAAATAAACAAACAACCACTCATATTCGCACTTATAATTTTAGTAAGGATTAAATTTTAAAAATAAAGTCCTTGCTTGGGCAAAATGTTATTGGGTTCTATTTGGGTAGAAGATTCCAGGTTCGAATCCTGGCAGGGTCGCCATGCATTGTTGGGCGTTAGGTTCGTCAAATAAAAGATGTTGTTTAGTCTAATGATTGGTGTATAATGAATGATCTTATTTACTACGGTACAATTATATATGAGGGGCGACGCGTCAGACACTACAGAGATAACGCTATATTACTTTGTCTATTAAACTGTATTTTTAAAAGTAGATGTAGTAAGATAAGAAATGGCTTACTAATTTATGAACTTACTTCGCATCGCGTGGGAATGTCTTTAATCTCTACTATATTTTACTAAAATAACTATTTGGCCTCAATTTGTACGTGTTAACAATAGTGTTTTTATATAGTTCTTCTATTAGTACACAAAACTTTGTGTACGTAATTATTTTTATCGTATTTTACATTAATACTGCGAATACGCGATCAAATTTTTAGTCTATTGAATTCATTAGTTAAAGTTGTTTATAAGGTAATAGTAATTTACGATGTAATTCTGTAATACTGCCGTCATAAGGAAAAAGACGTATCTGCCAATATAAATAGTTTTTTAAAAATACACTGGCAGATTCGTCCTGTTTTAACTGATTCCAAATATGTAAAGATCTTAATTTCGAATAAATCTGTTAGATACGTTTTTTTTCCTTATGACGGCAGGATAGGTGCTGTTGTTGACTTTATAGAGGGTAGGTACAAGCTGCAAGTACACGTCTCACCATGGCAGTGCTCAGTATTGTGGGTTCAAGTCTAAATGGGACGTTTATTTGTGTGTTCCGAACTATTGTCAATGATAGAATGAATGAAATGAATTGAATTATCGGCCTCGATGGCGTAGTGGTAACCGACTGCCACGCCGAAGGCCGCGGGTTTGATTCCCGCACAAGTCAAACATTTGTGTGCATGTGCATGTTTGTCTTGGTCTGGGTGTTTCTATGTATAATATGTATGCATTTACAAAAGAAAAGTATATATATGTATGTTTATCCATTGGCTAGTACCCATAGTACAAGCTCTGCTTAGTTTGGGCTAGATGGTGTCGTGTGTATGTGATAGAATATTATTATATTTATTATTATTGTTCTATACGTTGTATCCGTTAAGTCCAATGCGACAGATGGCGGCCAAAAATGTCTGTGTTAATGGAGACATTGATTGATTATTTTTTGTAAACACAACGCCAAGTAATTTCTGTGTCTCAGAGCACTTTACAAACATTGAAATAACGTACATGAATTACATCCAGATTAAGAATAACTATGCTTTTGCAAATATTGTCCGATTGACTACACGTGGCGCATTGGCAAAGGTGACGTTACAACTACGCCATCTGAGTAGAAACATTTATCGGACACGAATAATATAAAAGTAAATAGCAATGGCAAATTTGGTTTTAAGAATAAAGGGAAACGCTCATCTGAGGCCACGAGTGGACAAGAGGCTAGAGAAAAATACTTTCCAGTTAATTTTGTCGTAAAAAGATATGTATTTACTTTCATTCAAATTGACGCCACTGCAATTTACAAAAAATAGTTAAAAAGAGTAAGTATTGGGCACGATATGAGTCCAATATTTGCCTGCGCCTTTTCTAGATGATTTGTTAATGACAATGAAGAGAATATAGACGTTTAAAGTTAACTAATTAAGTATAACTGGATAAAAATATATTACAAACAGACCTCCTATCATAATTAAATAATAGAGCATTGACAAAAAAGATATGTTTTTGAACTATCTCACAGCCAGACACATTTTCGTATAGAAAAATAACCTCAATAATTTTTTTTTATATGTATTTCTAAAATAGTAGCGTCAATTTGAATAAATTTTTAGATATGTAATACTGTTAAGATCTTAAAATATTCAATTTTTATAGTCATTTTTGATGTCCATCTTTGGCCTGAGACACTATAGAGAATAGGCATTCTCCTTTCTGTCTTTAGTTTTCGTGCGCTAGTAAAATATCTTTCTATAAGTAATATTATTAGTCTTTAGTCATGTTCAAATAGCGCGGAGTTGTGTGATAACCCTGAATATAAATTACTGTATGTAGTAGGCAGTTCATTGTCGCGCATGCGCGTTGTTTGTTATGTATGTTGTACATAACGCCGTGATTCATTGGTAAGGAGCTTTGTTTGACAATAGGCCATTTTGACATCCTGCCTACGCGCTTATTAGTGTTTTAGTGGTTTAATTATTAGTGATGGCAAATCATTAGTCACTGCCTACCCGTCAGGCTATAATGTATATGTATGTTTAATTACATATATATACATTATTTTTATTTTTAAAAAGACAACGCCCGCACTTTTGTAATCGGAATAAGGCATCCACAGGACAGGCTTGCCTAGTGTGGGGCCAATGGATTCTATGTGAAATATTGTACTCTTTTGGTAATAAATTATTTTTATTTTATTTTATTTATTTTACTAAGAGATTTTGAATCGCGGGGGATATTACAAACATTCAAAAAACGGGCACAAACAGATTTCCTTACGACGTTTTCCTTTACCGTTAAAGCGAACGATAATCAACTATTTATACGCACATAGCTTCGAAAATTCAGTGATTTTGGTATCGAACTCGAGACCTCTGCGTGGCAAAAACTAAACTGGCCAACGGTAACGGTCCCATTAGGCTATCGATTTATGTGGGAGAGCCACGCTTCGGCTCGAATAGGCCGGCTCGACCGGAGTGATACCACGGCCTCACAAAAAACCGGCGTGAAATAGCGCTTGCGTTGTATTTCGTCGAGTGAGTGAGGGTACTGGAGGCCCAACCCCCCTCTCCCGTCCTAGGGGAGGGAGTAAATTTAAAAGGCTGGTAACGCATTTGTGACTCCTCTGGTGTTGCGGGTATGGATGGGCGGCGGTAATCGCTTACCATTTGTCACCTAAACCATAAAAAAATAAAAATCGCTGCGCGTGATTTACGTTACGCCTAATCGATAAATATCAAAGTTTCATGCATTCGATTTTTATCAAGGTTTCGAATCCTTCGTGTTTTTTTACGTTCGAATAATTTTTATCGATAATCGCCTGTTAATACCTACATGTAGAGCGAATTGCCATCGTGAAGTAAAGATCCTGCTGTTCTACATATCTAACTATTCATACGTATACAATTATGTGTGCCTATATGTCTGTTTGTTTGTAACGTATGCGTTTCTATTATATCTAAGAGTGACAAAACTTTTGAACAAGACATCGAAATAATAATGTTGCACCTCATGCCTATTAATAATAATTAGTGTATTATTAATATTCTGTTCTGTAAGATATCTTCAAGTGTGTAAACAGAAGTGGATGGGCAGTGGGATGCGGCTTTTATTCAGAACAAATAAAAACAATATGTGGGCGTACGTAAGACAGTTATAAATCAAAGTTTAGCGTCTCACAAATCAGTTGATTACAGATGGTTTGTGAGTAGTAGAGCCTCGCTGATTTCAGCATGAATGGGCCGGCTCGACTAGGGAAGGACTACCCTCTCACAGAATATCGATGTGGAATAGCAGTAGTCCTACTGTTGTGTTTCGTTTGATGAGTGAGAGTACCGGAGGCCCAATCATCCCCTTTCCCCCATCCTGCTCCCTTTCCTTCCCACTTCCTTTCCTAAAGGGTCAGCAACGCGCAAGTGATGCCTCTGGTGTTGCAGGCGTCCATAGGCTACGGTGACCGCTTACCATCAGGTGGGCCGTATGCTTGTTTGCCATCTTGTTTGTATAAAAAAAAAGATGGCCGGTTGAATACAACGCTTTCAAACAAACGAATACCGAACAAACGAATATATCATACTATATACCACCATAGATTTTGTTGTATCTGTTTAATTGTCGCTGATACACTTGGATTTTATAGAATTTTAGCGGGCCTGACATACGTTGTCCTGCCCGAACGTTAGCTTGCTAGCGCCATCTACCGGGTCCAATTGTGAATATAAACCATTCAGAGATACACATGAACACATAAAAAATATTCACAAAATATGTCCGGCCGTTTAGAAGCAGTCTGTATAGAAAAAAATTGTAATTATTATAAATGAGAATGTAAAAGCTCCAATAAGAATTTATCAACGGCGCCGTCTGCAACGCACCGGCGCGCGCGCATCCTTCGGGCTCCCATACAACAAACGTGATTTTTTTGTTCGTTTTTGCTCGATATTGATAACGGCAACAGGTAGACGCTTGAAATATTCACAGAATATTTAGTTATATATTCACTTTAAAAATAAATAATTAAAATAAAATAAAAAAATATTTAAGGGGGGCTCCCATACAACAGACATGATTTTTTTGCCGTTTTTATAGTTAACTAGCTTTTGCGCGCAGCTTCGCTCGCGTTAATTTAGAATTTGACAATCAATTCGGGTTGTACTCTGCTTGTAATAATATAATTCAATCATGATTCAAAAAGACACGTGGCGCCATCTATGAAGAATAACAACGTTATTATTGTTTTCCTCGGGAACAGTAATTTTTTTCGGGATGAAAGGTAGCCTATGTCCGTTTCTGTACACCTGTCAACGTATATGCAAAATTTCAGGATGATCGGTTCAGTGGTTTAGGCGTGAAAAGGTAACAAACAAACAAACTCATTTTCGCTTTTATAATATTAGTTAGGATGGTACGGAACCCTTCGTGCGCAAGTCCGACTCGCACTTGGCCGGTTTTTTTTAAAGACCACTCCCACACTAAGTATAAATCCTGTATCGCGAGGGACTTTACAAACATTCAAACAACGGACACAAAGAACACCCAGCCTCGGCACAACTATGTTTTGTGGATCACACAAATTGTTGTCCCTTGGAGAAAACCTAATAACACTTTGTTTTACCCAGAAATCCAACCCAAGATCTCATGCACAGCAGTCGCATATACGACAACCGCGTCACTATTTAGTCTTATAACTGTTTATGAGTTAGGCCGTGACAAACAAACTGTTCTTTTTTTAAAAATAGTAATCTATACACAAAATGGTTAACTTCCGAGCGATGATTGCCTCGTAAACAGTATATTGTGTGGTGACGACCATTCGTGACTACATAACGGTAAGTAATGAGACCAGAGGATGGTTACAATACGTAATAACTAATAATGGGCCGAGTTGTCACGATTGCGACTGTTTATCATAATTTATAATACATTATACAAAGAAAAGTATTAACGAAATATTTGCTACTAGGTTATCTCCCGGCTTTGCTTACGTTAATATAGATTTTGTCAAAATTTTTATCCCTCGGGTACAGTACTTTTTCCTGGATGAAAGGTAAACGTAGTAAACAAACAAATGAACTTACATTCGCATTCATAATATTAGTAAGTTTTTTAAAGATAACTCTTGCTCAAGATTTACTTAATTTTTATATCACGAAGGCCTTTGCAAACATTCAAACAACAGATGCAAAGAACATATAGGCTTTAAAAAAGCATATGTGGATTACACAACGTTTTGACTAAGGTGGGGATCGAACCTACACTTCCTGCAAGGGTTCCCTCTATCTGGCAGAATCCTGATGCTCCAAACTTATTTACATACATACATACATACATAGATTCACGCCTGTTTCCCAGAGGGGTAGGCAGAGACTACGGATTTCCATTTGCTACGATCCTGACACACTTGTCTGGCTTCATTCACTTTCATCACATTTCTCATACACGCCCGTCGGTTCAAGGAGCTCTTAACCTGGCCTTTGTCCTGAACGCCTCCGATCTGGTCGAGAAACGTTCGCCTAGGTTTTCCTCTTGCGACTGTTCCATTCACACTAGCCTTATAAACTTTCTTAGTCAGTCTTTCCTCGTCCATTCTTTCTACATGTCCAAACTTATTTAATAATAATAATAATAAGATTTATTGTCATAAAAGAAATTACTAATACAAAATACAAAACATTACAACAACAGAAATTTGTTTGGTCTTCCATTATTATTTGGAATCGATATAATTCTCCGCACTAGGCTAAGCCTGTCCTGCGGAAAATCGTAAGTTAAGGTCGATTTATCCAAAGGAAAATTTTACATAAAGCGGTTTTGAACCGAGAATATAGATTATAATGTAAATAAAATATGAAAGTTTCTAGATAAATAAAGAAGGACGCATTCTACTTGACATAAATGAAAACAAAGTACAATTTGACTTAACACAGTTGGCATAATCTTATAGACCTAATAGGCCAGCGATAGCTCAATGGGGAGACCAATAGACTGCAATGCAGAGGGTCTCAGGTTCGAATTTGTTTTATTTTGGGCTCCTAATTTTTCTACTATAAGGTTAAAGATTATTTATTCTATATGGCACAGCCAAAATTATGTTGAATTTTTGTGCTACGAAATTCTCAGTAGCGGAAAGACTGTGTTTGGCAGGTGGCAACATATTCGTCCTCTTTAATGTCCATTGAGATTTCTTTCTTTCGTGCTGTTTAAACAGACCAGGTGTAATGCGAGGCAGCAAAGCAACTCTGCCTAACTCTTCTGGGTAAAAGCCGTAATGTATGTCATCTTATATTGAATACCAAGAAAATATTAAATGCGCAATCAGTCGTCCGGTACTGATTATGAGTCGTCCAACCAGTTTATTGAGAGGAACATCAATGTAGCTTTGAGTCCTAACATTTATGATTCACGCCTGTATTTCAAAAGGGTAGGCATAAGTGAATTACACTTACTTTTCATCACCTTTCTCTTTAATTTTCATGCAATAAAAGGCAGTTCTAATTCTAGGCGCTCCTTACCACAAGATGCAAAACTGTTTTTGACTGTTGTTGATAAAGTCAATGTCAAAACTTATTTATTTAAAATTTCTCGACGATATTTTGTATAGTTTCGAAAATAGTGATCTTTGGTTTGGTTCATCCTCTGATATTTCCTATTCGACGTAAATAATCGAATAATAGTAACTCATTTGTATTGTCTTTTGAATATCAAAGTTTAATGCATTCGAATATTTATATTTATTTAAAGGGCCTCATATACGGTACGATTCGTCTGTACGATTTGATGAAAATCGTGACGATTGATCGCATCAAAAATGACGCCCATACACGAAACGATTGGTCGTAACGATCCATCATTTACTTCTTTGAACACTGTCGACTCATCGTTACGATATTCATAATTGTATGGGTTTTCGTTGCGATTTCCGACATCGTCTTCGATGAAGTAAATCGTTTACGATCTTGACATACACTACCGATTAGTCGTTTCGATCGGTCTGAAGCGACGGATCGTACCGTATATGGGGCCCTTAAGGTAGAATCTAAATTATAACAACATAACAAGACAACTTATGTAGCAGAAACATTGACAAACCGTCGCCCTGCTAACTAAGCTCTCCATGGTCCTGTTTTTCTTCTCTTTAAATTCTTTATATATACTTGCTGATCACATAGTTTTATGAATAACTATACGTACACACAAAGTAACGCTTTTGATGCAAAACACAGAGGCAAATTCCGATCCTTGTAAAGGCCGCGGGTTCAAGTCCATTGTTAAACATTTTGAATGTTTTGATTTCTTTGGCGATTTGAAAAATCGACCATCGCTAGGCGCCATTCTCTTTTTCTTACCCATGGCGGGATAAAGGAGTGGCACGTGTATATATGACCTACGTAGATTGTACATATGATGATAAAAATTGCCTCATTAAGTGCGGATGTGAGCCATCATGGCAACTCGTTTAGCGGGTGAACAGAATTAAATAAATGTGCGAAATTTCACAATACAGGCCATGATTTATACCAAATCAGAGTTACAAAAGAAAAATATTATGTTTATGTGATGCAAAACTGCAGGTCTGAATCGAAATTAGTTGTGACCTATTGCAGTTTCGCTTGAGGTCGGAGTTTCGTTTGGCAAATTATTTGCCGATCTGCGGCCTATTTTATTGCTAGACTATTTACTTATTTTATTACTACACCCGTGTTTATCCTTACTGTGTGTATTGTTAATGTTATATAGCCAATAGCCTTCCTCAATAAATACGGTATCCAAAACTAAAATGATTTTTCAATTTGAACCAGTAGTTCCTGAGATTAGCGCGTTCAAACAAACAAACAAATAAACTCTTCAGCTTAATAATATTAGTATAGATTTTGCCCGCGGCTTCACCCACGTAAATGTAGGTTAGATAAGATTAGTGACAGTCCTTTTTTCTGTATGAAAGGTACCTTTTTTCTGTTGCCCTGAAAACGTGTATGCGAAATTTCATGGTGATCGGTCGAGTAGTTAAGGCGTGAAAGCGTAACAAACAAACAAACTCACATTCGCATTTATAATATTATTTGGGATTGCCTACGCGAGAACGGCAGCGCATTACAGAGTATAATATCTTTACCTCGTTCTCGCTTATACACGAAATCTAATCGAGATGTTCTGTCAAGAAATACTTTGAAATTAAACAAACTTTATACGGATTTTATCGCGTTGTTTATTTTTTATAAAACACTATTATTACATAATTTTGAAACTTTAAACTACTATTGTTAAACACTTTTACTAGTTACTGTTTACTTCAATTTAAGCTATAATTATATAACTATTTAGATTTAATATTACACTTTCCCCGACGTTTAGGTTGCTTTTTAGCCATGGTCACGGGGAGACTAAGATGGTAGTTGTCTCAATGTTCCAATGTAGTTATTTCAAAGTACCCGAACATAATTTAATCATTGGTGTTTCTATTTAAAGTATCATGAAGTCTAGCTGTGGTTTGCTTCTTTTTGGGTTTGACTATTTGAATTACTGGATCCCAAGCTGGTGGTACATTCCAACCATCTTCTCTATTGAAATTAGGATGTCTTTTGATTTCAATAGCTTCGCGAAGCATCCTTGGTAGGAGTCGGTGTTCTTTAGCGAGCATCTGTGTTTTGTCAAATCTCTGGTAGTGGTTGGTCCCCTGTAATAATATGCATCCTTGGTAGCAATACGCAGTCTAGAACTATGCCTGATAGATGGCATTAAGCTTAGACCCTATTACGTGAGACCTTAAAACATAGTTGGTGAAATGTGGGTGTAGCATATTTTTGCCTAATGCCTAGGGGATGTAGGCAGTTGGCGGTGTTCCACATCGCCGTGCCTCAGAAAGCACGTAAAGCTGTTGATCTTGCACCTGGTAACACTCTGGTCTTGTTGGATTAGGGAAAAGAGTGTGCATTTGTTTGCCCACACACTTGTGCACTATAATATCTCCTGCGCAGATGGGTAGTCTCCGTTAAGGTAGGCCTTACCGTGACTGAAATGCCGGTATAAAGGACCTTATAAAAATATGTGATAAGATTCTTCCGAGTCTTGGTGTCTATCTGCGTTTTTCAACAGCAAAAATCTGGGACTGTTAGCCTAGGCAATGCATTTCAAGTCAAACAGCAAATATTCAGTCACAAATTGATTGCTCTATGTGATCGCCCTTTTCATAATTTGAATATTAATCTATTGCGAATACATTTTAAAATGATGTAATTCGCTGTTAAGCATACTAAATTGCTGCAAATTGTATGGCATTTTACATGGTAGTGCATTTTATGATAAACTTTATTTTACTGCGTTTTATCTAAATGAAATCTGCTCTATTATGCCTTTATGGAACTAATGCCTAACGCGCATTATAATATGTTTATTTATAATTTCAGACACAGCCTTGTGCATAATAATCATCGTTAATATGGCTGTCCTTTGAATATAAATCTAAATAAATATTTTAAATGCGAATGTAGGTCTTTGTTACGTTTTTACGGCGATCTGATGGGACGGTAATCTGAAACGATCGGAAAGAGATCAGGCGCAGGACCAACGGCTTTCCGTGATTGAAGAGGCACGGAGTTTCTAACAACGAAAACTTCTTAATTCCGGGCTGGTACTGAGATTTCTTAACAGTGTATTATTATACATACACACACGCACATACACACACGCACACACACAAATACACGCACGCAGGTACACTCTTTGCGCACTATATTGTTTTCTCAAATTTACTATGCCTTCTTATCTAATACTAACTTGCTTAAACTGTAATTTTATTTTTAACTTAGTACTGGAATCACTCAAGGACTCCATGAGACAGGCCTGACCTAGTGTGGAGTTCATGAGCAATTTGTCCTTAATCTACTAATTATGTTTTGGTAATTTTAATACTATACATTATAAAGTCTATTGTCTATGGAAACCTCTGTATATATTTTTGGCAAATAAAAATCTTATCTATAATATAATAATATAATATATATTCTACCACATACACACAACACCATGTAGCCCAAACTAAGCAGAGCTTGTACTATGTGTTCTACACAATGGATAAACATACATATATACTTTTTTTTGTAAATGCATAAATATTATAACATAGAAACACCCAGACCAAGACAAACATCCATGTTCATGCACACAAATGTTTGACTTGTGCGGGAATCGAACCCGCGACCTCAGGCGTGGCAGTCGGTTACACTAACCACTACGCCACCGAGGCCGTATTCTTATCTTATCAATCTATCTATTATAATAACTTTCGACAATCGTTCAGCCTTCACATGAACATATTAAGTAAGCAAACACTATAGTCCTCATGCTTTCTCACTAAAAGACACCACGGCATGTAGAATTAATGTTAGGTACATAAGTACAGGGTTACAAATTATTTAAATATATGTAAAATTATAGAAATTTAAATTAAAAAAATAGATAATACTATACCAATAATTAGACTAATTAAACAAAAATGAAGAATAATAAAATAATTAATGTATAATATATACAGCAATTATAATATTTTTGAATGTAATAAGTGAGTTACTGCATATTTATGTCTATGTCCTCCCATAGTCACCGATAGTCCCTCGATATATATATATATATATATATATATATATATATATATATATATATATATATATATATATATATATATATATATATATATATATATATATATATATATATATATATATATATATATATATACATATATATATATATATATATATATTTTTTTTTTTTTTTTTTTTGTTTTTATAATACTTACACACAACACCATCTAGCCCAAACTAAGCAGAGCTTGTACTATGGGTACTAGACAATGGATAAACATATCTAAATATATACTTTCTTTTTGTTTTATAAATACATACATATTATTTATATATTAATACGTGAAGCGAAAACTTTGGATCCCTTTTTACGAAAATTGGGCGGACGGAAGATTATGCAATTTCGCACACTTATAGTTTATACAGAGAAGAAGTGACGAATGCTAATATTTATATAAAATATGTATAATAAATACATTAAATTAATGAAAAAACACTACACGCACACAACCATGCATTTGACACACGCAGTCGAAGCGCGTAACTATGGTTACATATATCAATATATAATGACATAATATGTCAGCAATATCTTACAGGCAAACTTAGGTCGAATTTCGAGCACTAGGCGACCGCTAGTACCTAGAAACACCCAGACCAAGATAAACATCCATGTTCATGCACATAAATGTTTGACTTGTGCGGGAATCGAACCCGCGACCTCAGGCGTGGCAATCTGCGACACTAACCACTACGCCATCGAGGCCGTCTATGTATATGTATATAGTAAGAGAATAATGAGTGCACTTATGTTTGGGTGTCCAATTGGGCATTAAACTTCCGCGCAGATGGCTAATCTCCGTTAAGATCGTTTGTAGTGACCGAAATTCGGTCTAGAGGCCATCGTCACAAACACAAACATATAAGCAACGGACAAAAAACATCATGATTCCAACAACCATGAACAAAGAATGTCGAAACTTTTCATTTTAATATGGAATAACTCACCTATAGATTGATTAATTAATTAATTATAAAAAGATGATCCTTCCTCCTTTGAAATGTCAGTGATAATTTTATTGCCCAAATCTATGTCACCTTGGCAATAATATATATATCCTAAATAATATTATAAATGCGAATGTGAGTTTGTTTGTTACATTGACGCGTTGACTACTCGACCGATCATGATGAAATTTCGCATAGACGTTCATCATTCATCCAGAAAAAAGTACTGTTACCAATCTTACTTAACCTAACTTACATTAACGCGAGCAAAGTCGCGGAGTAAATTTAGTAATATATGAAATTATGACTGACCCATGTTTGTACATAGAATATATTTAAGAAAATCACCATGACACGTCTTTAAGAGCTATAAAAGCCAAAGTATTTTTTTGTCTGTCTGTTTGTTTGTACACGCATCACATAAAAACTACTGCATGAAATTGAATGCGGTCTTAACAGTTGTATTACTAGATGTCTTACTTAAGTTTTGGTGCATATTTTATCGTAATACGTCTCCTGCAAGTTGAGTATTATGTGTGTAGATCAGTTTCTTCTCACATGCATACGCTAGTAAGTTTATTTATTTGGTTGTTTGTTGTTTTCACGCGGTCACGCCTAAACTACTCGACCAATCATCATGAATATACACGTTGTTGCGGGAACAGAAAAGGACATAGCTCATCTTTTATCAAGAAAAAGTAGGTAGGAATCTAACCTACATTTACGTAAGCGAAGCCGCGGAAGCCTACTAAGTATATAATATAGACTAGTATTTTGCGTGGTTGCAACAGTTTGATTTAGTCAAAAACCTATTTTTAGATTCGGATTCAGGGACCTTGAAAATCTCCGAAGCCAAAAATTACCGATGACCCCGGTGTCCGATGAATCCGCCTATCTCTAACCGTTTCGGAGATATTAGACGTCAAAATTTGTATGGCGGCCATATTTTTTTGTATGGAAGCCATGTTTTTTTCGCCCCCCCCCCCCTAAAAGTTGCCAGGGTTTTAAGAAGATTTTGTTCGAGAACGACTCCCGTAGATATCATGGTTGCCGAGATCCGATGGGGAACCACCATCAATAGCTGACCTTCCGAAGGTCAGGTATTTTTACCGGACCCTTTAAACGATTCTCTATACGACGCTATATTTAATTATTTCCTACGACTCCTCCTTGTATGACTTCTATTTCTCTAAGTGAGTGAGTGAGTGGTAATTTAATTTTATATAATAGTAATAGTTATTTACTTACTTCCAAATTCCATTCGTGCAAAACCGCGGGCAAATGCTAGTCAACTATAAACTTATTAAAAAAATGATTAATTTAAATCAAAACAAAATTTATTGGCGCCAGTTGTTGTTTTATCAATTGCAACACTTAGAAAGGTGATACATTTTAAATAGCAAGGCTTTAATGATTTGAATTTAGTTGAATAATTAGCATTTTTTGAGGCGTTTTACCTTGAAAGTTATGCTATTAGCAGGTGAATATTCTACCTAATAGAAGCGAATGTGAGTTTGTTTGTTTGTTACGCTTTCACACCTTAACTACTCGACCGATCATCGTGCAATTTTGCATACACGTGATCAGGGGTACTGAAAAGGACATAGTGTGACTTTCATTCAGAAAAAAGTACCCACTGTTCCCGAGAGATAGAAAATTGATATAACCTACATTTACGCGAGTGGAGCTATACGCGGGCAAAATGTAATCGGTCATATAATAAAACTGTAGCGAGGTTGGGTTTGTGTATCGCAGATATTATTGAAGTGAAAACTTCTTAAGCGGCGTTGTGCACTTTTTTGTGATGGGTAAAAAATGTTAAACTCGCGTCAGGACACGTGACCTGATCGAAAATTCGTAAGACGGAGGGAGAATTGTCATGTTTGTGTACGATAGCGCAATAAATGAATATTGTATTTTACCACATAAATTATAGTACTTTTATACTGATAATTAAAGCAATTCGTGCAAAATTGTTCCCTAACCATTCCAAAATATCAAAAATGCACAACCTTAATATTCAAGTTTTCACTTCTGCCGGCACTCCCGGAGTGCAACACGTTGATTTTTTTTTAAATAATTGTTTTCTACTATGCTACAACAGTTTAATGAATTACTTAATTATAAGTTTAAGGCTCATTTGCTCAAATGGCTCTCAACTCACTCACTCAAATGGTAAAACGTTTAATTTAAAAAGTGATGTACATAATTGTGAACTTTATTTGCATGCCATAGGACTTTGATGGCAAATGTGTTGCTCTAATCTTGTACAAACACCATCTGTATAACAAACAATGTACCTATGTTTTTAATAATTAATTAGATAATAACCTAGATTTTTACTTATACTTTGTTTACGACATTTGTTATTTCGGCGATCTGTTTAATTTAATTTAGTATTTAAGTTTTTACAAGTATATATGAGCAGCGATAGCTCAGTGGGGAGACCAACAGACTGCAATGCAGAGGGTCTCGGGTTCGAACCCACGTCGCGCACCTCTGACTTTCGGAAGCTATATGACTTTTCGAAATTATGTGCGTATTGATTGACAATTATCGCCTGCTCCGTGCCTCGGAGAGCACGATAAGCCGTTGGTCCCGGCTGCCATGAACATCTATGGCAGTCGTTATTAGGAGAATGTCGACACAAAAGATCCCACTGGGTCGAAGTGTCGCTGGTCTGCACTGACTGGCCCCCACATAAGATAAGATAAGATAAGATACAAGTATATATAAAATAGTGCTATATTTGAATATATTTTAAGTCTGTTCCTTGCGTTAGTTTACTGAATTTGTTGTATTGTAAGGCCCCGTCCGCGTCACCTGTGATACAGTTCTTAACTAGTTCGGAGATGGGTGACCTTTCTACTAGTTTAATCATTTTGTACTTATAATTTAAATATGTATACCTTTATTTATTTATTTAGGGATAACAAACAGCAGCGTATTAAACATTACTATGATAGTACTTAGTAACTAAATGTACAAAACACGCCACCCACGGCATTATCCACAGATTACCATTGAGAAATGTTGTCTACTAATAAAGACAGCTTACATAGATAATACACTAATACCGGGCAAACAGCTTAGACGCTTATGCTATACAATATTAATGCTAAACAGCGAACAAAATAATAACAATAACGGAGAAAGAGAAATGTCAGAAGTTGTGTTTATCAAAGATCTATGGACAAGGACAATTATCCAATACATTAATAATTCCATTTCTGAACATGGCTTTGGTAAGAAACATAATATCAACAGAGCCAAAATGTTTGTTATAAGAATCCACTAAACGGTGAAGTGGAGGACGGACACCAGAATTGCTACGGCAGAGACTTTACACAATATTTGTAACTATTGATTTTGGACATAAAATATTATTTAAAAAAAACACCTTATAGCAAATAAACGATTTGAATTTGAATAGTAGTCTGAAACTTTAAACTAAGTCAAAAACTTTAGTCTGTTTGACTTGAACTTTATTAAATTTGTTTCGATATCACGTAGAATTGCTACGCGGCTTTTGATGCAATTTTAACTTAAAATCGAAGAATATTTATTACTAGTTGTTCTCTACGGTTTCATCCACGTTAATGATTACTGCCCCGGAGCGGTATCATCATCGGAGCGGAGATTAGCGTGATGGTATATAGCCGATGCTACTACTGGATAATGCCGCTTTCTAGAAGTGAAACAATTTATAAGATCGGTCTTGTAGTTCTTGAGTTTATTTATTAAAAAAAAAAACATATGAAAAGAAAATACAAATCTTTCAATTTTTTTTTAGCAGAGTCAAGCTTTTCTCGCGGCTTCGCTCGCGTAAAAGTTGGTTAGGTTGCGTAAGAGACAGCACTTTTTAAAAATAAAATATAACGTATGTTATTCGGTGATAACATAGCTTTCTAACTTTGAAAGAATTCTTTTTATAATATTTTGAGTAGTTTAGTTAGATATCTAATCTTTCCTCTTTATAATATTAGTATAGATATAGATTTTATGATTTCACTCCGATAAAACGAGCATCATACTATGCACCATTCATAGTGTGATGCTTGTAAATGATATCGCGGGCAAATGCTAGTTTTAATATAGTTTATAATAAATCTGTGACTGCCTTCTGAGCCTGAAACATAACTTTTCGCTTATGTTTGCGGCCAATCATGAAGAAGTGGGTTCGGTTCCGCGGTATGGCAGAGTGTTAACGAGTCTTAAAAGTAGGTACTAAGTAGCAGCATAGAGTTTGGGCATATACTTCATAAAATATAATAAAAGGGTCACAGGTCGCTCTATGTTACATGGAACCTAAAAAAATGTCCTTCCCTTTTGGATATGAAAGTGAGAGCCTTTGTAAAAGTAATTAAAATCAAAGAAATTTAAAAGTAATTATGCTCTTCAGAATGTGTATAACACATTTGTATGTAAAAGAAGATGTTGAAAACTATTTAAAGAGTTTTAAAGTTCAGTGCTATGATTGCATCAAAATATAATTTGAGGATTAAAAGAAATTGCACTTTGGGTCGGAATGGCGCTGTGGGTTAAGAAACACGTGTGTCCGGCGTTGGTATTACGAAAGACATCCTTACTATACATATATGCATACGTTCGTGAGAAATACCAGTTTTAATTATAAAATATTCGAAGATTTTAATTAGTTCTGAGTTCACGGAACGTTTGGTCATCAATATAGCGATTCTTACGGATTCAATTATATTCGTAGAGCCTTGTGATTTTACTATTTTAAAATGTATAGCAGCGATAGCCTAGTGGGAGACTGATAGACTGCCACACAGATGTCTCAAGTTCGATCCTAAGGCAGGCATCTCTTACTTGCCGAAGTTATGTGCGTATTAAAATAGTTAATAAATAGCTTGCTTTAACGGTGAAACAAAGCGAGGAAACCTGTAGGTCTCAAAGTTCTTCTACAATGTTCTCGAAGAAGTGTGTCCTCGCATTGGGCTAGTGGAGTGGATTATGGTCTAACCCTTTTAATTCTCACACTAAGAAAAGGACCGTGCCCGGTAGTGGGGCAGTTTAATATAGAGCTGATATAATTATAGTGTCTTTTAAAATCAAAAGAGAAAAAAAAACATTTAATTGGTTGAGTTTTAATATACAGAAGCATAATGAAATCAATATACGGGCTATGTATCGCCGGCTACCGGGCCTAGATTTCGCTTGTATTTTGCAAATGCGGTGCTTTTTGCACAGATATGTGGATCGCTTTACAAAACATATAGTGCGGGAGTAGTCTCGAGCAATTTAAAAAAATTTTTTCAAGGCAGACAAACTAATATTTTTCCATCCAGGTCTGCACGATCAATAGTTAGTTAAAGGTAGCTTAATAATTAAACCATACAATTATCAAACAACGCTTTAGGATCGTAAGCATTAAAAGCTTCCTATCTCAAATTGGCGATGTTGCCATACGTCTAGACGGAAAAGGATGAAATAATGTAGGTTGCATGCGAGATGTGCAACGTGCGGCTGCCATCTTGGTTTTTAGGACTACGATCATTGATCAGAACCTTGTATGGGATGAGCCGTAATGAAGCTATAACATAACATTACGCCCAAGGGATTGAGCAGAGTTGTATTACGCCCACATTCCCACATTTCAATATGAGTTTTGCGTAATAAGGCGCTAGTGTATTGCGTACCTACCAAGATTAATTATATACATTCATAGATTCATGCCTGTTTCCCAGAGGGGTAGGCAGTGACTACAGATTCCCATTCGCTACGATTCTAATACATTTCTCTGACTTCAAAATTATGTAATAATAGTGTTTTATAAAAAAAAATTGTAATTTAAAGTTTCAAAATTATGTAATAATAGTGTTTACTAAAAAATAAACAACGCGATAAAATCCGTGTAAAGTTTGTTTAATTTGAATTTTTAGTTATGATGAGCCTCTCCTTTACTCTTCGAACATAGAGAGAATTATAATTAGGATTGGCCTCCATTCGAACAACTGACTAAACCATTTGCCGGTACTAAAACGACGATACGTACGCAACCATTCTTTCCTTTTTTAATATCCTGGTGATCCCGGCTAGGATATCAGGAAAAGCCTATAAAATTATTGTTTCAAGTTAAACTGATGTTTTTAAGGTGGTGAAAATCGTGTTCAATGAAGCCGTTACATAGATAGACACAGGTCTAGCTTTTAAAAACGTGTTTAAACAAGTTTTAATTGGTATAATATTTAAGTTGTCATCTTTTATATTGTTATTTGCACTTAACATCATGTCGATATAAAAAAAAGTTTTGATACAAGTAAAATTTCTCTCGAATAAGGAACATACAAAGAAGGTTATATCTCGAGATAAAGGAATCCTCTGTGTAATAATGAGCCTATATTCTAGCACTGACCTGGTAAGCTGCTTCAGCTTAGTAGCGGCCTGCAGTGAAGCGTATCCATATCTGGAGAACTTGGCGGCCTCCTCCGAAGGTGCGTTGAACGCGGCCACGTACCGAGCTGGACTGGTGTCGTCTAGCCAAAGACCTGGTAAGTATTAAAATAAATATTATTCAAATATAAAGATTCAGTGGTTATTCTTTCAGGGAAGAGCATGTTTCTGAAAGGGTTTAAAAGGTTACATTTACCCCTTTAAGAATAGTTTAATTAGGTTGTCATTACATGTTCGTGAATGTGTGGCAAACTAAATTAAAGAACCCGCAATGTAGGGCCGCCCTTGTCCACACGTAAGTCCTATTGATGCAGCAATATCATTTGTAACACATCGAAAATCCACTACGATGTTATGGATGGGTTTACGAGACGGTCTAAATGTACACACACACACACAAACACAGGCACAGTATACATTAGCAGTTAGCTTTTAGTATATAAAAGTATTTTTATTTTAGAGTATTCAACAATACAAAAATATAACAGTATGCAAAGTTCCAAAACATAAAATTCCAAACATATTTTGCTAAAAATGGCAATTAATACGCGCACATACATATACACTGGATTGCGTCACTGGACCAAGTAAATAAATCTATTTCAAGAAAGTTTTGTAAATTTATACACTTACCCATTGAATATAACTTAGGCTCCAAAACAGTATACAGTTCGTGCATCTTCTGCATACCGTATTCAGCAGCTTCCATAATCTCCCGCTTTTCTCCTAGCGTTATATTAAGTGCTTCCCCATCTTCTGTGTCTGAATCTAGACTATCATCTTCCATATAGTCTGCTTCATCAGGGTCGTCTCTGTCCTGATGTTTACTATTGCTTTTATGGGTTACGTCATCAGAACTATTATTTGCCACAGTCAGGTTATCTTTGTCACAATATGTTACAATAATTGTTGATACGTTTTTTGTTGACAAAGAATGATTGCTGTTGGGGTCCCTTTCTACAATTGTTATATTGTGAACTTCTTTAGTCAAAGAACTGTTGAATAGAGGCATCAGATGTTTTAAAACTTCAATGATGTTTGCAGATGTTGAATTCTGTTTTGAACTAGGTATGGTTAGTATCTCTACGTACTTAGGTTTATCTGTAGTAGCTGTGACTTCTATACTATCCATACTTTTAGTTGTTTGTTTCTTAATTCTAGTTGTATCAAATTTTTCTTCAATGCCACTTTTAATTTGATTTACTTTCTTAGAATTATTTGGATTTATTATAATCGCTTCATTTAGTTTATCTGGTTCGCTTGTAATATTGTTTTTTATTCTATTTATTGATGCTATGATAATGTTTATTAGATCTTCCTCTTTTCTGCTAACATTTTCATTTGTGATATTAGCTATTGTGTTCAGAAATAGTTTGACTCTTTCTCTGTTTTGTTCCTCTGTTTGTTGGTCTTTGTCTGAAGTTTTGTTGATTTTAAATACATCTTCTATTATTTTGGAGAATGGGCAGTTCGGGGTGGTTGCTGTAACTGCCTTGGTTTTTGTTTGTTCAGTTTTGATATTGGTTATAAGAAGTAGGGTTGTGATGAACATGTATTTGTATCTGTAAAAAAAAGATTATATGAATTAATTTATCGTGAATATGTCTTACTAGGACTTTTTGACTATACTTTATTATTTTTTTTGCTTGCTTCACGTGGGAATTACATAATTGTCATGAGAAAAAGTCACACTAATAGTTCACAATGCCTTCAGGAAGCGCTGCCCACTAAAGGCACTCATGAACTATTTAGCAATATCTAGAATGTCCATTTCTTACTGTGTTTTAATGCTAAGCTAAATAAGCTTTTTAAGTAAATATCTTGGTGTTGCAAGCGTCCATTTTATATGAACATTGTAAGAATAAATATGCAAAGCAGCGCTAGCTTAGTGGGAAGACCAACAGACTGCAATGCAGAGGGTCTCGGGTTCGAACCCACGTCGCGCACCTCTGACTTTCGGAAGTCGGAGATGACTTTTCGAAATTATGTGCGTATTGATTGACAATCCCTGCTCCGTGCCTCGAAGAGCACGTTAAGCCGTCGGTCCCGGCTGCCATCCACATCTATGGCAGTCGTTATTAGGAAGTCAGTGCCATCTAATATCCTGACACTGGTCTAGCGTTAGGGCATCGTTAGCCTTCGGGTTGCGGAGGTCAGATGGCAGTCGCTCCGTGTAAAAACTGATATCCAGTCAAATCCGGTTAGACTAGAAAGCCGACTCCAAGTGACTTGGGAATAATAAAGGCTAGGGTTAAGAAGATTGTAAGAATAAATAAAAAACAAATAACTAAGAATATTTCAATTACAAATAAAATATATCATATGAATGTATTTAGATAGCCTATCAAATAAAAAGTATGCTAAAATAATTTTGACTTAGAGAGTAAAAAGTTTTGTTATCAAAAGCCTTAAAAAAAGGCACTTCAAAAGATACAGAACCGTATTAGGAATAATTTCTGTATCACGGAAGACTTTACCAACTAACGACTCGATGAACACGCAGTCTCAGAACTATATGTATGTAGATCATACAATTTTTTTTCTCGTGTGATATTAGAATCATCAACACTAGGTGCTGTGGCTGTGGCCGCTTAAGCTATCACGCCACCCGTACAGTAAATTACGCGAAAACAAATTAATCTTACTTTCCTTACAACTAAATAACTTTCTACACTTACACATAAACGATAGCTATCGTCACAAGCGCAGGTTGCAGTGTTGCACCTACCCATCAACAATACGGCCGTGAACACACCACATTTACTTGACAATAGTATACAATACAACATCGCGACACTTGTTAGTGAAAGCCCACTTTCCATTTCTGTCGGCCTTTGGGAAAGTGTACGAGCCTGCAACATTCGTTCGTGCAATTGAACGTAATATCGTGTAACATGTCACTTTGAAGATGACATGATTGATGACGTGTTTTGATGTGCGGAAGGCTTGCGTTTTTATTATGTAATCGTCATTAGCGTGAATTTAATGATGCGTCAAGTTATGGTAGGGCAATGTAAATAGCCGTGATAAATGTGCAGACTAAATTTTGGTCACGGCGGTCGATCTTAGCAGTGACGGGCCATTTGTGCAGGAGTAGATAGATAGCATAATATACAAGTGTGGGTGCAAATATAACCGTATTTCTTTGTATTCCTTTAAGCTAATAGTCAAATTCAATGAGGCGGGAATAAAATCAGTCGCAGAAACTAAGTGAAGTGCTTTTCGAGTTATGGCGACGAGTAATATTTTAACTTTGGACTGTCTTTGAAAATTTCTTGTCAGGAAGATCCGATTATATTTTAGCCGGACCCGCGCATTAAATCCAGAACCTCATGCACAACATGTACATTCAGAACCGCTGTGCCACTAAGGAAATTCCAAACAGTCATTTACTGTGGGCTAGTGTCCACAAAATCTAGTATGCAGGCACACCAGACAAGATTTTTGGGTGTGCTTTTCTTTGAGATGGACATACTACTTCAGTTGCATTTCACTGGATTTGCGAAAACCAAACTATGCACTGTCCACAGGCTTAATGAATTTTCTTTATGTACCTATGAAGATGGGTAACTAGATTTTGCCCGCAGCTTCGCTCCTGTTAATCTAGATTTTGTCTTGCTACGTTTATTCTGAACTTTTAAAACGTGTATGCAAAATTTCTTGATGATCGGTCGAGTAGTTAGGAGTAAAAGTTTATTTTATTTTATTTTTCTTTAATTGGAAAACAAACAGTCTTACTATGTCTAAATAATTTCTAATACTATAGCTACAGACTATGAACAGTTTTCGCATTATAAAACTATAGGTAAGCTTCAACAACAACAAAAGAGATTAATTAACGTTATGCGAGTAAAGTAAGTGTGTATATAAAAGTATACATTTTGTTACACAATGCAGTCAAGCCAGTCCCTTGATAACATCTGTCTTATTGTGTTAGGAGAAATTAAACAGATCACATTCAGGCAAGTCAATGCTATTTAACTGTTTTGCGGTTCTAATGAAGAAACAGTTTTGTCTATAATTGGTATTACAGCGAGGAGTATGTAGATAATTTAAATTTGGGTGCCGATAGACTCCTGTTGGCACCGTAAGACTTATTCTGGAGAGGAGCTCTGGAGAATCAATTTGACACTGTGCTATTTTCATAAATGTAGATATACCTGCGATTCTACGCCGTTTGCTAAGAGGTAGTATATGTTGTCTTTTACATCTTAATTCATAATTGTCATCCATAGTCCTACACTTGTATTGCAAATGTCTCAAGAATCTTTTCTGAACTAATTCAAGTCTAGTTATGTAAACCTCGTATTGTGGGTTCCAAATTTGTGAATCCATATAGACCCATGTTCTTGGAAAGGCTAGCAAAGACTACAAAATTGTTATACTTTTGCAATTATATAAATTAAGACAATAAAATATAAAAGGTAACTGGCGATAAAACGATGGCTAGTATATGCAACTTATTGGTAGAATATCGGCACGGTTACATTTAATGACCATACAATACAAAAAGATGTGTGTGTACAAAAATACATTTCAGCATCCGTTGAAACATTTCTTAATTCCTGATGAGTGCACCAAATTAAATTCATTAAATATTTCTTAATTTTTATTTAAGCGAGATTCTCAGAATATTTTGCAAGTCAAACACTAGTTTTGTACCTCGGCTTTGGTTACGCAAATTTGCCAAACGTTGGCCATTATTATTGGACAAATTAATGGAGGTTTACCTCATAGCCGTAATTGAATTGCCAAATGTTTGTTCAAGTTCTCCTTAAGATATTTTGTAAATGATTCTATTGAATCGATTTGGATGTAGCGATTATTTGAAAAAAGTCGATTGATTAGATTGCTCTCTTGCTTCGAATTTAGTTGCGCGTGATTGGAACTCTTTAATCAAGATTGTAAATTTTGTTTTATTGTGCAGTGTTTTTCATTGAAATTGATTGATCAAATGACGCAGCTCTGTCAGTTAAATTGAAACGTGACCGTCAATCTTGGAGGATCGTGTTCGCTTCCTAGTTTATACCCAAGTGATTGATTGGTATACTATTATGTATGCGATAGCCTAGTAGTAAACCGGTGGACTGCCAGGAAGAGGTCTCGAGTTCGATCCCAAGGCGCGCATCTCTGAATGTTGCGAAGTAATGTGCATAATAAATATTTACTTATCGATAGCTTTAACGTCGCAGAAACACAGAAACACATCGTGAGGAATCTGGACTGTGGGCTAACCCTTCTCATATTGAAAAGAGGCCCGTGTCCAGCCGTGGGATAGTTTAATACAGGGCTGATATACTGTACACCGGAAAAAAAATAAAAAAAATTCAAACCCAAACCATTCTCGAATCCACACACACAAACAATTTCAACAAAATCGACCCAGCCGTTTAGGAGGAGTTTAATTACAAACACACGCACAGAAGATTTATAATATAAAGATAATATATGTGTCGAACATCCTTAGTAATGCTATGTTGGTTGTTCAGTTTATGTTTGAGACTTTAGCCTCTCATGTGTCGATCCGTTTTAATTAAGGTTAAAGAAGTCATTATTCTTCTTCTAAGTCGTAGGTACTGTTTGAGCACTCCTGGCGTGGTGGTCGTGGTCATGGATAAAAATGAAAAATAGGTTTCTGTGGAATATTTTAAATAAAGATAATAATAATTTAACTTTTATTTAGAACTTTCCAGAACATAACTGTTAGGTAGTAATAGGAATTAGGAACATAGCATATTATATTATATGGAAACTATCTTGGTGGCTGGCTGTGAACAAATAGTGTTGCTACATACCTTATCTTATCTTATGTGGGGGCCAGTCAGTGCAGACCGGCGACATTTCGACCCAGTGGGATCTTTTGTGTCGACACTCTCCCAATAACGACTGCCATAGATGTTCATGGCAGCCGGGACCAACGGCTTAACGTGCTCTCCGAGGCACGGAGTAGGCGATAATTGTCAATCAATACGCACATAATTTCGAATAGTCATATAACTTCCGAAAGTCAGAGGTGCGCGACGTGGGTTCGAATCCGAGACTCTGCATTGCAGTCTATTGGTCTCCCCACTGAGCTATCGCTGCTCTTCCACATACCTACTGCCGTTATAGCCATCGGCTATAACAGCCCATTGTCGACATTACATTACACATTAGGTACTATTACAGACTATGCCGCTGTTCCTCAACCGATCCATCAGGGATGCAGTTTTCTACCGCAGTAGTTTAGGTGGTCGCCTGGCTATTATCTCTGCACCGAGGGTTGTGGGTCAGATTCCAACACAAAATTTGTGCGGTCCACAAATAGTTGTATCGATTCTGGATTATTTTTATGTTCGTTTTTTGAAAGTTTCTCCGCGATATGGAAATAATTCTTAGTGCGGAAATAGTCGTTTTTAAAGATAAAAAAGAATCCTGGCACTAATAACTTCAATGTTGAAGACTAATATTTTACACTGATATAAATCATTAAGAAGATTGGCAATCGGTTGATAAATCCAATCTTGCTTCAACTTCTACCTATCAATGCAGTTAAATCAAGTCTGACGCAACGAATCACAGAGCACGAAACCAAATGAAGCTTGGAGCGACGCGTAGAGATGCGCTCGCGCAAGTTCCGTCCACTGCGCAATATATCTTAATGACAGGTTAATTAACAATTTTGAATAATGCTCGTTAAAATATATGCTCTTGATGAACTGTGTACCTACATCCCCACTCTATACGAGTAGTCCAGTTTATGATATACACCTTTATGATATTCCCCTACATCAGCCGTCAAGGTTATATTAGGTGGAGATGATGTACTTTCCAGTGCCCGAGAGCACCTTCCGGGACCAGTTATAAGACAGGTCTTGTCCCCAAATCTCGACTCTCCATCCTAACCTTAGAGATCCGGTTCTCGTAAGCGAGCTACCTCGTGCCCAAGTGACACTATCTATTCTCCAGATAGATACCGGAGCAATTAAGCCGTTCACCACTCACAACTCTGGGAGTTGCTAACGAAAACCTCGCTGAAGCCGACGGAGAAGCCGCTTCCCATATTTTCAGTAAGGTACCGGCGCTGTATAAGGCACGCTCACTTCCCAACGTACATCCATACGCCTACCCAAATAGGCCTACAAGCTGGGTGTGGCCCGAGTCACTCCAGCTATGACTCTTACTTGCTGAGCAGGCAAGCGCTCGAGATGCGTTGTGGCAGTGAAACCACACTGCCACTTCGCTAAAGACAACTCCGTGCCTCGCGTGACCGACTGGTTCGCAATAGCTGCGCCTGAGTCCGACGCTCGAACGCCACGTGCTTGCCGAGCAACGAACATGTCGTCTTCAGCGGCTAACCACATACCCCTGCGAGTCCAACACCAATGTCAGGCACCGCGTACTCTAATCAGCGGTCGATAGAACACACCTTTCGAGGCGCAGTGGGCTTCCTGACTCCGCAGTACCCTGGTCCAAAGGGGGAGACCCGTAGTTCTCCCCACGAAACCCTATCTACTCGGGTCCTGTAGATAGGCAGTCAGTCAGTCTATACTTATCCTACTAACCTATTATTATCCTAATATTATAAACTAGATGTACCCGCGATTTCACCCGCGTTTATTGTTACTGCGCCGCCCCCGTGGGTCGTAGCGTAATGTTATATAGCCTATAGCTTTCCTCAATAAATAGGCTATCCAACATTAAAAGAATTTTTCAATTCGAACCAGTAGTACCAGAGATAAGCGCGTTCAAATAAACAAACAAACTCTTCAGCTTTATAATATTAGTATAGATGCGAATGTGAGATTGTTTGTTTGTTACGCTTTCACGCCCTAACTACTCGACCGATCTTCATGAAATTTTGTATACACGTTGTCTATGTAGTATGTTTTACAAACTGATGTACTTTTGGTTATACAAAGTTGCTTAGTGATATACAGACTAACAATGATTTTTAATATAAATATACCTTAAGGGGCTACATTATTTTCCACGGTACCGCAAATCACAATACGTAGTGTGTCAAAGACGACCTAGATGGCGTAGTGGTTAGTGCAACCGACTGCTACGCCTGAGGTCGCGGGTTTGATTCCCGCACAAGTCAAACATTTGTGTGGATGAACATGGATGTTTGTCTTGTACTGGGTTTTTTTTGTATAATATGTATATATTTACAAAAAAAAAGTATATAATACGTATGTTTGTCCATTGTCCAGTACCCATAGTAAAAGTTCTGCTTAGTTTGGGCTAGATGGTGTTGTGGGTATGTGATACACTAACCACTACGCCATCGCCATCGAGGTCAACTTCTGTGGTTTTTACACTAGGCAAGCCTGTATCGTGAAGACCAAACTTTATGATTGAGTAGTTTATTATATTTTATTGCTTATTCATAAAATTATAGTTGCTACATGTTAGAAACGTGGCAATGCTTGTAACTTTTACATAATTGAAAACCTAATGGGTCTGGGCGCCAGTGTACAGCTGCGTCTCAACGGGTTAATAATTCAAGATGCACTTAGAATATCTAAGTACATGTTTTGTCTAGCGTGGGAATCAAACTTACGATGGCTAATGGCGGAATAACTACTTAAACTACTGCGCCATCCTTTTTTTTTATCTCCTAGTTCTCTCCTAGTCCTCTCTTAGTTTGGGCTAGATGGTGTTGTGTGTACCTACACACAACACCATCTAGCCCAAACTAAGCAGAGCTTGTACTATGGGTACTAGACAATGGATAAACATTCATAATTATATACTTTTTTTTGTAAATACATACATATTATACATAGAAACACCCAGACCAAGACAAACATCCATGTTCATGCACACAAATGTTTGACTTGTGCCGGAATCGAATCTGCGACCTTAAGCGTGTCAGTCAGTTACACTAACCACTACGCCATCGAGGCCGACAAACACCTTAACCGAAGAACCGAAAACCTTGTCACACATCACTGGCTCATACAATTTATTCGAATGCAGAATTCGATGCCAAAACACTCGGCGTGTAATAGTGAACACTTTAACTACTGAATCATCCGTGAAATCGTCAATATCGTGGTTGCCGTATCTTGTTTGTCATCAATCAACTTTTACTTTTACGTAAAGTATACCAAGTTCGGTGCCGTAGGAAGCAGGAAAATGTATACGTTATGTAAATAACGTGATACACGAAAGAAACTTGTCTATCGTTATACTTTTTATACGGAAGTTAGATGGCTGATCTATAAGAAGAAAAATACTATGTATAAAATACATTTACCATGATGTCACACTTATGAACTAATAATTTTCGGACAAAGTTCTCGTAATGGCTCGTAGCACTATCTCTCTTCTTGTACGTCCTTCGATCAAATATACCATAGATGCACATTCTCATACAATAATCGCGTCAATATGTGGCACTGACCAGTACTACTTACTTATAAGTGTCTGCATTTATTATGCAATCCAGGAAATAAACCGGAATAACTATTGCACGCCCACTGAGAAACATTTTGTAATAGTTTAGTTAAAACGCGTCAATGTAAAGCGTCCTAAGTGTGTTACTCGCGATACGCAAGCGTACTAAGTATACGGTACGGTCTCCACCGTAGTAGTGGTGTCGATTCGCTCTCGCTTACGGGCAGTGAGTGGGACAGGTGCATAATAAAGCGCATACGACTGATTTATGCACAGTTTTGTTGGGGCCGTTTTTCGAGCGACGATCGTGCATCTATGGTATATTTGATCGATGTGTACGCCACTGTATGAGGCTGAACATGTACGAACTAAACACTATTTGTAATAATATCTTGCATTCAATGTATGTATACCATGTTCAAACAAATAAATGAAATTCTTATTCTTATTCTTAAAACTATAATTGTAACTTAGTCGGCGACAGTTAAACTGCCACACAGAGTTATCGAGTTCAATCTGCAATTTTGCAGTAGAGAGCCTCGCTGATTTCAGCATGAATGGGCCGGCTCGACCGGGGAAGTACTACCCTCTCACAGAATATCGACGTGAAATAGCAGTATTCCTACTGTTGTGTTTCGTTCGGCGAGTGAGAGTACCGGAGGCCCAATCACCCCTTTTCCCCATCCCGCTCCTTCTCCTTCCCACTTCTTTTCCTAAAGGGTCGGCAACGCGCAAGTGATGTCTCTGGTGTCGCAGGCGTCCATAGGCTACGGTGGCCACTTACCATCAGATGGGCCGTATGCTTGTTTGCCACCTTAGTTGTATAAAAAAAAGGCGCGCATCTCTGACTTTCGAAATTATGTACGTAAATAGTATTAATAATGTCCTCCAGGCCGTATTTCGGTCACAGCGGCCAATCTTAATGAGACTAGTCTTCTGCGCAGGAGATATTATAGTACACGAGTGTGCACCTAAACCCAAATAACCCAACCCCCTAACTCTCATAATCCGATAATCACGAAATCGAAATCTGATATGGCCAGAGAGAGATCAGATGCAGGGTCGGCTTTACGTGATTTGCGAAGCACGGCAGTACCTACCTCCGGGTTGCTACGTAGCTTTTCTTGCCAGAATCCTAATTACTTTTATTGACCCGACCCGAAATTCGAACCCACCTACCAGCAGGTCACGTTCTCTACCGCTTGTATCATACCAACCATACCAGCTCTATAAGTCGAAGGTCTATGATATCATTTTAATTAAAATTGAACTTTTTGCACTAGATAACAGGACTTATTTTCTTTTATTTGCTAGACAGCGCAATCGCGGCTCAATACACGAGTTATTTCGACTAATTTCATGGATGGGTAGCTATTATTAGACCAGATATCTATTAAGTTCCTTTTTGGTATATCCAATTTGAGATTTTTTGCTCTAAATATACCATCTTTTTATGTATTTTTTGTATTACCAAGGTGGCACGCACTGGTCCCGTCCGTAGCTTTTACACTGTGTTCGTAACACTAGGGACATAAATAAATAAACACAGATGGCTGACTAAACACAACTTGCGAAAATTAATACAATCACTTATAGACACGAACATATCAACAGCGATGGTTGATTATCGATTAAAAATCGGATTTTGCGATTGGATTCAAATTCGAGTTTATTTTCGAATGAATTATCCTTGGATATTAAATGATTTACGCTTACGAATCAGCCCTACGCTAATATATATGCGTTACCGTTATTTGATTATTCATTATACATAGCTAGATCGAATGTTTTAGGTGTCTGGTGCCTGAGATACAGGTTCTACCTAGTTCGGGTGCCAGCGGCTTATTATGCATTCTTACACGCACTACCATTATTGTTCACCATGTAATATCTTGTGTCTTGTAAATTAAGAAATAAAAAAAATATTATTATTATTATTGTCACTTGAGGCTACATGAAACTTTGTCGACAAACGATAAATCACCATTCGTCGATCAAATCTAAATTTGAATATTCGATTATACTTTGAATTATAAATGATAAACATTCAGATACGAGGACAGAAATATTCAAAATCCTTTTTTCGTTGCAATTACCTATAGCCTAGCTATCTACAAGGCATAGTTCCAGATGCATGAAATTCTCAGTAGCAGTACAACTATTGAGCATTTCATGACAGAAACATCTAGAATAGAATTCGAGAACCGGAAATCGAATTCGGGACCGCATCCACAGTAGGTACATTTTATTAGAAGAACCCCTCTCGCACTAGTCTTTATCTTTATATATATATATATATATATATATATATATATATATATATATATATATATATATATATATATATATATATATATATATATATATATATATATATATATATATATATATATATAATTCTACTGTACGTGTGTATGCCACTGAACTCCTCCTAAACGGCTGGACCGATTTTGATGAAACTTTTTGTGTGTGTTCAAGTGGATTCGAAAATGGTTTAGATGTTTTTTCTTTCTCTTGTGTACAGGACAACGTCTGTCAGGACAGCTAGTAATAATCTAATATGTGAAACGATGGATTTTACTAACATTCAAAAATAACGGACTCTAAGAACACCTAGACCTGGAACAACCATTTGTGGACCTCACCATTTCATATCTCGTGTGGGGATCGAACCCATAAATCGCAATGGCTAGGCGACCATTAAAACCACTACGTGCAGTGCAAGTTTGTATGTAACGATTAATCTCTGCAACTACAAAAACAACTGTAAGAAACTTACACTAGTAGAAAGGTATAATATCTCTTAGAATTAAAAGTAAGGTTTAATGGTAAAAAACGCAAGAAAAGCCGCGCTCAAAAGCTAATAAAAATATTTTACCGTACAATCTTTAATGAGATACACTAATATCATGAATGATAGTTTAAAAATACTAAGGTTTCAGATATGCAAAATTCAATATATCTACATACCGAGGAATAAATATATGCAAACAAACTGGTTTTGCTTGCCTCTTGCCATATGATAAGCGTAACTGGTATTGTAACGGGTCGCGAATAAACACACAAACAATGTAACTTTATTATACGTAACACAAGAGCAGCGATAGCTCAGTGGGGAGACCAACAGACTGCAGTGCAGAGGGTCTCGGGTTCGAACCCACGTCGCGCACCTCTGACTTTCGGAAGTTATATGACTTTTCGAAATTATGTGCGTATTGATTGACAATTATCGCCTGCTCCGTGCCTCGGAAAGCACGTTAAGCCGTTGGTCCCGGCTGCCATGAATATCTATGGCAGTCGTTATTGGGAGAGTGTAGACACAAAAGATCCCACTGGGTCGAAGTGTCGCCGGTCTGCACTGACTGGCCCTCACATAAGATAAGATAAGTAACACAGGAAGTAAGTAGCGATAGCCTAGTGGGTGAGCATCGGACTGTCACGCAAAGGTCTCGGGTTCAATCCGTTTTTAGTCATAATCGACGGTATGTAGTTTTAAGAACACAGATTGATTGCACAGATGGTACACTGGTGTGAGAGGTCAACTTCTTTTTTTTTAAGTGAAAACTTCTTTAGGCGCTTTGAGCACTTCTTGGGTGAACAAAAGTCATGGAACTCGCGTCATCGTCACGCTTCCACGCTTTATTTTTTTTTTTAGAATATTAACTATATCTCAGAAATGGTGCGTCCCAGGCAAAAAAAAAAAAAATTTACCCTCTTAATAAGCCCCAAAAGAGTATCAGGAACTAGCATACGAATCGACCCTTCTTTTTTTCTGTTTATAAAGAAGTGTTTATGATCAAGGATTAAAGTTTTCACTTCTATCGGCAGTCACCAAAGACGGCCCAATTTTTATTTTATTAAAACGACTCGCTCTAGCAATAATTCCTGTGTCGCACGAGACTACAAACATTCAATCAACAGATACAAAGAACACACAGACACGGACCAATCATTTGTGGATCACACAATTTTTTGTCCCGTGCGGGATTCGAACCCACAACACTCGGCGCAGTGGCAGCGGCGAGGCGACCACTTAAACCACTACGCCATCCGAGCAGTCGACACTTTACGTTCATATTACGTCTAGTGTTATATGTTAGGGTGTTACTAGACCAATCGATCGATCGTCGATCGACGGCATCGATCGATGGCAGAATGGGTTAGTCGACGTCGATCGATAGTTTCTACTAGATCGATCGACGTCGTCTAATTCATTCTACCATCCATCGATCGTCTATCGACGATCGATCGATTGGTTTGGTAACACCCTTACATTTGTTCAATGTAAATATAGGTGTTTTTATAGTACTGTTTTGCATTCAAACAATCCTAATCCTCCTAACTTCCTAACTAATATTATAAAAGCGAAAATGAGTTTGTTTGTTTGTTACCTTTTTACGCCTATACCACTGAACCGATCATCCTGAAATTTTGCATATACGTTGTCAGGTGTACAGTAACGGATATAAGCTACCTTTCATCCCGAAAAAAATGACTGTTCCCGAGGAAAACAACAATAACGTTCTTATGATAATAGATGGCGCTACGTGTGTTTCGAATCATGATTGAATTATATTATTACAAGCAGAGTACAACCCGAATTGATTGTCAAATTCTAAATTAACGCGAGCGAAGCCGCGGGCAAAAGCTAGTATTAAAATATATTGACAATGATAGCGATAGCCTAGTGGAAAACCGTTGAACTGCCACGCAAAGGTTTCTAGTTCGATCCGAAGCCACGCACCTCCTACTTTTCGAAGTTATGTGCGTATTAAATAGTTCATTATCGCTTGATTTACCGATAAAGAAAAACATCGTGATGAAATCTGCATCTTTAAATATCCTCAAGTTTTCAAAGATATGTGAAGTCTGTCAACCCGTACTGAGCCGAATTTATAGGACGGGTTGGGTTTCCTTGAGTGAATCCACGGTCCAGTATAGTGGACAATGTCTTAACCCTTCTCACACTGAGAATACGCCCGTGCCCAGCAGTGGGACAGTTTATTTACAGGGCTGATATCATCATTTTAGGATCGAAATACAACCGAATGACTCCGAAGGGTGAAAAGAGTATCACACCTAAAGATTTATATCATAGATGATCAAAATGCTCACACTAAGAACAGTGAGCTCACACATTACATTGTACGTGATAGAGAGCGACAATGTAAAGTTTTAATAAGAGTGAGCGTGATAATACTATATTTATAATTCAGATATCATATTGTCATTGTGTGTCAGATGACAAATTAAGGTCCAGAAAGATGACCATACTAAAACGTATCTTCTATGATTTTAATTTTATATTGCACTTTCACCACCTGTGTTTTGTATCCTGATTGCGTCATTGATTTGTTCGACGTCCTATTGTGTGATCCTTGGCTAGATTCCTGAGTCTATCAGACAGGAAATTCTCATTTACAGCATCAAGTAATAGATGGGAATAGGAACCCAGCAGTAAATGGGAATAGATTCGTTTCTCGTTTACGTGGTATATAAAATATAACTGTTGGAATATGGGTATGATAGCCTTTGCCTACCCTTATCTGGCTATCCACAAAAGGGTAGTGTACAATTCTAACTAATATTATAAAAGCGAAAATGAGTTTGTTTGTTTGTTACCTTTTCACGCCTAAACCACTGAACCGATCATCCTGAAATTTTGCATATACGTTGTCAAGTGTACAGAAACGGCCATAGGCTACCTTCCATCCCGAAAAAAATTACTGTGCCCGAGGAAAACAATAATAACGTTTTTATGATAATAGATGGCGCCACGTGTTTTCCGAATCATGATTGAATTATATTATTACAAGCAGAGTACAACCCGAATTGATTGTCAAATTCTAAATTAACGCGAGCGAAGCCGCAGGCAAAAGCTAGTTATCTATACACAAAAGGTTACATAGGTAGGTTGCCTCTCTACGTATGTCTATAGCCGTCTACTAATTAGGATGTGACCACTATAGTCCGTTTCCTGGTTCCTTATACATATATACCTATCCGTGATGTAAGTAAGAATGCACTACCCGACATAAGCATCAAATCAGGATAGTCTTTGATCAGTAGTAAAAGTAACACTGTCGTGATCTACAAAGTCAATGGCCATTGATGTCTTAAGTAGTCTAATAAAAAATAATCGGATAACACAAACCTTAAAACTTCCATGATTGCAACATAAACACAATTTCAAATATCAACTGACAGCACAGATTACGAACGCGCACTCCCGCCAAAAATTTGACAGCTACGTTCGACAGATTCAAAATCCTTATATTTTTTAAATCGCGGATTGTGATCCAGGCGCGTGTTGTGATACAGCCAAGCGCCATTGGACTAGCAGTTACATAACGTTGGGAGGCTGGAGTGATTAAAGTACAGTTACAAGACCTCGCATCGAACGATGATCTCGTCTCTCGTCCGCTTGCTTGTTTTGTGGCGAAATGAGCTTTTTTGGCTCACTCACACCGTTCAAGAACATTTTTATGATTCCGTTAAATGACCGCCCTGTTATCGATATTATATTATTATTTGTTGTTTGGTAATATCGTTACGGTTGCTTGTGATGTAAAAACTTAATTGGATGATGTTTGTTTTTTGTAATTGTGTGGTCGTGAGTTGTTTAATCTTTCACTACCGGCACGCACTGTCGTAATATAGGAGTTGAGTGTTGCCGCTATGTCCTCCTTGACATCTAAAATCTTGAACGGTCTGTCTGACATTGATAAGATGAATTGTCCTTATTGCTAAGTAGCTTTTGCTCACGGATTCACACGTTTCCTATGACATTAAAACATAGCCTATGTGTCTAACAGGAATAGTGTAACTTTCTAATAATGTACGGATTTATTAAACCGATTGAGTAGTTTTAAATATTCGGTACGTATGTATATACAAATATTTGACCTATCTATAATATTAGCTACGCTATATATCATTGTTGTTTTGGGTGAATGTTGGAGTTACCAAGTGATGGACGGTTCTTGTTTGAATGCAAAAACGGCTATTAAGTTGATATTAACCAAATCATTGTTAAGTAAAAAGAACTAGCACCGATAGGTCAGTGGGGAGACCAACAGACTGCAATGCAGAGGGTCTCAGGTTCGAACCCACCGCACCTCTGACTTTCGGAAGGTATATGACTTTTCGAAATTATGTGCGTATTGATTGACAATTATCGCCTGCTCCGTGCCTCGGAGAGCAGGTTAAGCCGTCGGTCCCGGTTGCTATGAACATCAATGGCAGCCGTTATTGAGAAGTCAGTGCCCTCTAATATCCTGACACTGGTCTAGCTTTAGGGTATCGTTAGCCTTCGGGTTGCGGAGGTCAGATGGCAGTCGCTCCGTGTAAAAACTGATATCCAGTCAAGTCCGGTTAGACTAGAAAGCCGACCCCTAGTGACTTGGGAATAAAAAAAGGCTAAGGAGAAGAAGAAGATTGTTAAGTTAAAAGAAGATCGCACTGAGTGGGGTGCTTCTCTTATTAATCGAGCAATACCCCAACGGTAGGCACCAAAACGGTAAGCTAGAGAAAGAGTGTTTTCTCGTATTGACAACCTGAACTGTCAACTTGTCAATACATAACTCCTTCGTTCGTAAACAGAAGCAGAGGTATCGTATTACCCAAAATACAGGACATTGTTTCCAAAACAAATATGCACCAATTTCGTTTGTGTAAGGCGTTCTCAAAACAACTTGGCAGCAAATGAGCAGTAACTGTCTCCATCAGGTATTGGAAAATGTATTTGATAATGCAATACACGGTCTACTTACTCAAAGTAAAAGTTTCTTCGATAGTAAAAGTGTATTAAAGTTAAAATACATTATTTATGTTATTCAAACGGTTATCCGCTGTCTGCTCGGTAAATATGTACCTATTGTGATATGAATTGTATTTATATAACCGTCACGCAATAATCCCAATGGACTATGTAGGTATTGTGGTAATCAGATACTTATAAAGGTTTAAGCCTGCTGTAATAATACGTAACATTGTTTATAACACACTGAGCGCCATATTGTTTACAATAAATAACAATATCAGCCCTGTATTAAACTGTCCTACTGCTGGGCACGGGCTTCTTCTCAGTGTGAGAAGGGTGAAAGGCCATAGTCCACCATGCTGGTCCATTGCGGGTTGGCAGACGTCACATATCTTCGAAAACATTATGGACAGCTCTTAAACATGCAGGTTTCCTCACGATGTTTTAAAGTCAGCGAATATTCATTATTTAATAGGCACATACATTTAAAAATACAGACGTGCGTGGTTTGGGATTGAACTCGAGACCTCTGCGTGGCAGTCCAACGGTTTCTCACTACGCTATCGGACAACATATTTTAATCCAAGATTATCGCGATATCCCAAAGACAAAATTATTTAAAGCTTGCTTTTACCCGATACTTAGTAAGCGTAGAATTTAAAAGTAGGTAAGTATATTTTACTGTCTTTGCATGTTTATAAGGAATAAGGTAAAAATAGCTTAAGTCTCTCTCTCCGACCCTTCTACTATTTCTTGTTTTAACTTAACTATTGGCAGCATACCAAGATCAAACATGCACCAGATTTTAAGTTAGACATCCAGCAATTCAACTTTGAAAACCGCATTCAATGTTGTGCAGTAGTTTTTGTGTTATGCATGTGCAAACATTCAGATAGACCAAAATTCTAAAATGAATTGCATTGGCTTCTACAGCTCTTATAAAAACCGTTAACATAAATTTTCTTAAATGTCTCCTATGTACAGTCATCGACCAGTTACAAATTTATTATTCGTATCAATATTTATCCACGGAATCCAAATTAAAATTGCCCAACAATCTTGGCCATATTTTTTGCCCTGTGCATTGTCTGTGGTTAAAAACGTTACTTTAATTGACGCGCCGTTATAACATTGTTAATCTATAACTTGTCTTTTTGGCGGGAGATCGATAGCAGACATTTTGTTTTCTATTTGTTATCAGGCGATGCAATGAATATTGTGCGATAGGAAAATAGATTTAGTTAGTATTAATAGTTAAAAGATGCTCAAAGTCGGCGATTTATATAAAAAGTCTGCAGTTTTCTTCGCAGAAAGTTTATAAAGATGGTTTAAGAAATTGTAAATTCTTGTTTAGCTCGGTTGGTTATATCGTTAGTATTAATAACTAATCTTACTATACATAATATTATTGTACAAATAGTGTAATGATGAATTAGTAGTCATAATAACTTTAAACTTTCGCCAACGCATGATATAGATATAATTTGAAATGGATTTAACGCGATACTTTTTACATATTTTTATTTGACTGCTAGCGATCTGCTCAACAAAACCTTAACAAATGTTACACCGAACCTTCCTCATGAATCACACTGTCTATCGCGGACAGACAGACAGACAGACATAGACGTGACGAGAGACTTTGTTTTATAATATGTAGTGATGTCGAATAAAAATATGCGAACAGTGAGGGTGGATAATGAATCTGCTGCCTCATAAACGGAGACATGATATCGCTGAACCAGTCAGCTTGTGACTACGGTGTTACCTAGTCGAAACGTCACAAGCATTAGTAAACGTTATATTTGAGGCAGAAGAATTTCAAAACGGAGACATGACACCGCAGCATCAGTCAGCTTGTGACCACGGCCGGTGTAACCTGGTCGAAACGTCAAGCCTATAAAAGGTAAACATTATGCATGATCGCGTTAATACCTGTATATATCATGCAACGCGAAAGTTTAAAAGTTCAAATTTATAAGCTGTTATATCTATTTCTGGAAAGACTTTAAGACAGAATTATTTTTATTTTAAATCATACGTCCATTATTTAGTATTTATTTCGTTCTAGTCCAGCCAAAGGTTGTCTGTAAAATACTGTTTTTAGCAATAAGGCCGCTTGTTATATATATATATGCTGTACTTTGGATATAAGTTAAATTTAATTTGGCGTTCAGTAAAGCTTATATATTCTAAAGATTTTGGATTAAATTAATTACTAATGTCGACCGTAAGTACATAGTTACGCAGGGTATTAAACCTGGATTATGTTTAACCTAATTGCGACGATAATCTACCCATATTATATGCTTAAGTAAAGTCTCATAAACCCTCATTAACCACTAATGGGATGTGCATACATAAGCCAAGATGGCAGTCTTTATTATCACCTCTTAATAATGTTATATTGCCATCATCTATCTCTATATCAAGTGTCTGTCACTTTTAGAGTTATGGCGAGATCAGGCTGATAATTTATTATCTATCTTCCAGAGTTTTTGGAGTAGGGATGTACTGATCTAAGGCTGCTGGTTGGGAAACGAAGATACCCAGTCCGCAGGCCATTGAGATGGAGCGACGTCCTTCATCGTGCCGGGGCGTCACCCAAGAATCGTCGCCTGTAGCCGCAAGGCTGCATCAGACACTTCTGGAAATGTCGCTGATGTTGTTTTAAGTTCAGCGACCCACCTGCCTTTCAAGGCAGGAGTAGACATTTGAGGTTTAGCCTATAGGACCCGGGATTTACCATATTTCCTCGGCTGAGCCCAAGATACCCTCTTAGCTCCCCTTTTTTCCGCAGAGAGAGAAACGTAACCTTCAAGAAAAGAGCGTACTCCTTTTTAAAAGGCCGGCAACGCATTTGTAACTCCTCTGGTGTTGTGGGTGTCTATGGGCGGCGGTAATCGCTTACCATCAGGCGATCCGTCTGTTCGTTTACCCTTATATCATAAAAAAAAAGTTAATGTATTCCCCTACGTTAAAAAGGTTGTGCTGTTCTGATCCGAGACCTTAAGAAGTTAATATAGACAGCGAAGATGGCGCAAAAGTAGCGCGTGCAACTGCTATGAATATGGTTCGATTTCGGGATTTTCTGTAAGCGAATACATAGTCCAGCGTGGTGGACTTTGGCTTAACCCTTTTCACACTGAGAAGAGGCCTATGCCCAGCAGTGGCACAATTTATATATAGGGCTGATATTATTATATATAACTCTTAATAGCTACACGGAGTTTGAAACTGTGCTTAGTAGACGGCAAAAGATAAGTGCATATATAAGACGTGATACCATGTGTGTATGTACGAAGTTTCTAGAATCCACGTATGTAGTTCCTATAAGAGAATATATTTTTTTTTATTTTCTTATTTATAGTTTTTAATAAAAATAATATAAACTAGCAGGGTCTATGTTCTCGAGTTCATATCGGTGCAATTGAGATACAACAGCCTTAGGCGATCAGTACAATCTATGTATCACCGGACATGAGCGATTTATCCGAACGAACGGTTAAAGACCTTTGCCGTAAAAAAAACATAAAAAAACAACTCTATTGTCATTGATAGTCTGAGAATTTCAAGATGAGATTAGTTTACGTTTAGGAACGACAGCGGCAATTTTGTTTGTATATTGGTGTTGACAAAAAGTATATGAGTAAGGTGATTACTCATATAATTTGTATTACTGTATATGAATAGCTAGCTGTCCGCCGCGGTTTTACCTATATTTATGATTGTTGCGTTGCTACAGTGGCTTGTGACCCTAAAATTTGGCTTTAAAATTGGGCTATTAAACGCAAAAAGAATTTTGTCTTCTGTTTACTCGAATGTTATTCATTGAAATTAAACTACTATATACGGATTTTATCGCGTTGTTTATTTGACACTTTATTAGAAAAATTTTGACAAACTGTTACGCTACTATAATTACTATTAAACTTTACTAACTTTAAACGTTTTTAACGTCGGGGAAAATGTAAACATAATTATAAATAGTATAATAGTATAGTAATAGTATAAATAGTTTTAATAGTTTCAATAATTTAATTAGCTTAAAAATTAATAAAGTTTAATAGTGATTAGGTATAGTAGTGTAAAGGTTATTCAAAATTTTGTAATAAAGTGTCAAATAAACAACGCGATAAAATCCGTATATAGTAGTTTAATTTCAGCAAAATGAACTTTCAAATCCGACCAGTAGTTTCATAGATTAAAAACAAACAAACTCACTCTTCAGCTTTATGTTCTTTTTTAAAAGCAATTTCCGCGCTAAGTACACAAACAATCAAATAACGGACACAAATAACATCTAGAATCCAAACAAGTATTTGTGGATCATACTAATTTTTTGTGCCGTGTACGAATCGAACCTACTAAACTCGGCGCAGGGGCCGTGTCGAAGTGACCACTTGAACCACTACGCCATCCTTGCAGTCGAATGTGTAATTCTTATTACAAATGTTTTTTCCAAAAATTGCAGGAATGCCCCCAATGAATATCCAGACTACATCGTATCGTTTTATAACACTGTCTGTCTCTCGCTTTTGCGTTATTTTCTTTTTAACACGCTTTTATTAGCTTCACCTGTATGTTTGTTAGTTTATTTGTAACCAAATCCTTTAGACTTGATTTTGATCCACTTCAAACGGTCAGATTTCATTTAAATGTTATAGACTTATCGAGGACCGATGACTATTATCATCGGTCCTCGATAAGTCTATCTATAGATATATAATATAATCATTTGATAAGATTATCTCATTATACTGATTAGGATCGTCAGGTTTAGATTATCTCACAGATCCTTTGCGTGAGTGCGAGAGAGATAGTGAGATAGAGCAAGCGCGTGGTCTGCGCATGCGTACCTTTCCGATTCGAGCACTCGGCTCGGTAGATTAATATTTCACATTAATATTGTATAATATAAAAAATAGAAAATAAATAATAGTTACAAAAACTAAAAAAACACGTTTTATTTTTAAAAAAACTAAAAAGAATTTATTTTATAATTTAAAATAAGGATAGAGTGATTAATAAAAGAAATAATTTTAATATAAAAAAGCGTGGGGTACTTTCTAAGATATTTTGATAATGACGCTACTTGGTACGCATACGTTATTGATATTCCATTTCATATATCTTAGAAAGCACCCAGGCGTGTCCTGGTAACAAAGATTTGTGAATCACACAAAGTTTTGTCCCGTGTGGGATTCCAACCCACAACCCTCGGCGCTGGGGCAGTAGCGAGCCTACCACTTACCTATACCACTACGCCATACGTCTTTATGGTCTTTATTCCCGTGCCTCGGAAAGCACGTAAAGCCGTTGGTCCTACGCCTGATCTCTCTCCGGATGTGTCGGATTATCCGTCCCATCGGATCATGAGAGTTAGGGAACAGAGAGTGCACTTGTGTTTGCGCACATACTTGTGCACTATTATAATATCTCCTGCGCAGATGGCCTGTTGTATTAGTTGTGTTAAGTTTATTAGGGATATTATTTACAAACATGGTCGCAACCGAAGACCAGCGCTAGTTTTTTCAAAACTAGCATTTTGCTGAGTTGCGACCAATTTACAGTAAGATTTGTTTTTTTTTTTGTAATTAACTGTGTCTGACGTATGTAGTGCATAATCTGCTGCAAATAAATGTATTTTCTTTCTTTTTTTCTTTCTTTCTCCGTTAAGATCGGCCGCCGTGACCAAAATTCGGTCTGGAGGACATTATTATTATGGCGGCAGAATAGAATTCAAGCTAAGTTTTCTGTGGTACAACTCTAACATGCCTCTATAGTTTCCTAATCAATGCATACTGATAACTTTTTGATATGTGCAGAACGTATGCCATTAGCAACCAAGGTGCGCTTGCGCAACTTATTTATATGACGGTACGTGACGCAGTGTGGAGTGACCCTAACCTGTTTATTGCGAATTTATGACGTAAGTAGGTGTTCTCTATGGTGTAAGTTATGGTATATCATCATCCTCTTGCCCTGGTCCCAATTTATTTGGGGTCGGCGCAGTATGTCCTTCGCTTCCATACTTTTCTGTCACCTTGTCTCTACCCTCATATTCATAACTAAGTTATGGTATAGAGTTGTTTAAATAGGAGGATTGTCTCGGTGGCACTGTGTTAGTGACTGCTGTGCATGAGGTCTTCGGCTCGAGTCTCAGGTCAATTTAAAAGAGTGGCCATGAGTTTCTTGCAGGTTTCTTCTCATAGGCTCAACCCTTTGCCTGAACTTAGCAACTAACCTAAATGTAACTTCAGTAACTTAGTAATCTCAGTAACCTATATATTTTGACGTTCATAAGTGTTTCTTTGTGACCTAAATAAATAAATGATTTTAACTTTGACTTTGACTTTAAGCAAAATTCTCAGTAGCAGAATGGATTCTAGTACTGGGGTCCTAGTGCGAATTGTTTCTATGTTAACGCGATCAAAACGTTTACCGTATTTCGATCTCTGATTGGTTAATAGCTTGGAGCGGGACAATCGGAGCGCCGAACGTCATAAGCGTATCGATCGAGTTAACCTAAAACCAAGTCGCACTGGGCATACTGAATTCGATAGATAGCTATAGGGTCAGCTCGATGGTGTAATGGTTAGTGTAACCAACTGCCACGCCTGAGGTCGCGGGTTAAATTCCCGCACAAGTCAAACATTTGTGTGCATGGACATTTGTCTTGGTCTGGGTGATTCTATATATAATATATATGTATTTACAAAAAAAAGTATATATGTATGTTTATCCATTGTCTAGTACCCATAGTACAAGCTCTGCTTAGTTTGGGCTAGATGGTGTTGTGTGTGTATGTGATAGAATAGTATTATTATAATAGCTAACGTAATATAGGTATAATACACATCTAATCAGGATATAGGCGTAAGATCTTATCTACAGATTGGCCGGAAGATTGACGTCCAAATAAAATAAAAATAGGTTCCTCGTATCGTGGGTTATCCGAATCACCCCCATGAATGTTCCGCGATTTCTCATAGGTTCCGAGTTATGACTTTTTTTCTAAATTTTTAGATTTCTCGACCTGACCAACTAAAAAATTTCTTAAAAAAAGTTAGACTTCCGAGATTTTTTTTTTGAACTGAATTTTCATGAGTTGTTCTTATAAGCATAAAATAATCAGTTTCATGACTGTGATGAAAGTTGTGAAAATGTTGATCTAAAGTAAAAAATTGGGTTCGGTGGATTATGACTTCGGTGAATCATAACTCGAAAACTATGAGAAATCGCGGAACATACATGGGGGTGATTCGGATAGTCCACGATACGGGGAACCTAATTTTTTTTTATTTTGTCGTTAATCTTCCGGCCTTCCTGTATATTATTATAATAATCTATACTAATATATATCTAAATCAGTCTATTATACCCACCATCACATAAAACAGTCCTCGGCTTCAACTCCCCAATACCAAGACTAAGCAGATTTTATAATAAGTTGGACAAACAATTTGATATGCTTAGTACCAATCTTTATAATTAAGAGCCAGGTTCACAACAGAACTAATTACTATTAGTTACCTAATTAAATTAAACTGCGTTAATTATTTATTAAGTTTTATAAAATGTAGGCTATATGACTGTTTGTTAGCTGTGTGATTAATTTTATTTTATTTTAAATTACCAATTTTCACTGGAATATTGTAACATTATTTTCACTGGAATATTGTAACATTATTTTCACTGGAATATTGTAACATTATTTTCTTATAATCTGATCTGTGTACTTAAATCCGAATGTTTTCCATAAATTCTGTGTTTGCCAATTGATATTGTTTACCCATACATTATTAATTTTGTTATGAATGTATTACTTACTTGTAAGAAATGTGCAACAATTGTAGCTGAACCTATGATAAATAAATAAATATTATAAAGAGGAAAGATTTGATATTTTGTTTGATTGTTGTTTGTGTTTGTCTAGATAATAATAATAATATTCTATCACATACACACAACACCATCTAGCCCAAACTAAGCAGAGCTTGTACTAAGGGTACTAGACAATGGATAAACATACATATATACTTTTTTTTTGTAAATACATACATATTATACATAGAAACACCCAGACCAAGACAAACATCCATGTTCATGCACACAAATGTTTGATTTGTGCGGGAATCGAACCCGCGACCTCAGGCGTGGCAGTCGGTTACACTAACCACTACGCCATCGACAGGCAATTTTAAAAATTTTAACCCCTTGTTTAACCGTTCAATTCTTCAACCGTTAAGAAGCCACGTGATCCAGAAGTAACATATTATAAGGTATATACAGTATGTATAAAAAGCCCTGTCCGAAGGTCTCTCTTAACAACCATGCTAAGAAAAATGCGTAATGGTTAGTGTAACCGACTGCTACGCCTGAGGTCGCGGGTTCGATTCCCGCACAAGTCAAACATTTGTGTGCTTGAACATGGATGTTTGTCTTGGTCTGGGTGTTTCTATGTATAATATGTACGTAATTACAAAAAAAAAGTATATATGTATGTTTATCCACTGTCTAGTACCCATAGTACTTGTGTGTATGTGGCACAATATTATTATTATTATTATATTATTCTTCATAATAATATTATACATAGCGTATTTATTGGATTGATTTGTTCGCTTACACATAGGTGAAATAGTCACCATATTTATACTTATAGATATATGTAGTTCTAATATATACCATATTTGTAAAATATAGGTAACTTTCCTTATAGAATAGCTTGGTACTACTTTACTTTAGTAAGCCTCGTTGTATAGGTATGTATGTACATAATTATATTACTTGGGTGTAATTTTAAAACCTATCTATATGTATACAGTTACATATAGATCCGAAAGAAAAAGCAATATAAATAAAAACATAGTTTTAGATTTATAAATATAAAAATAAGTTTTTTATTTATATTGCTTAGAATAAAACAAATATTCATAAACAGCTTTTATTAAAAAAATATGTTAGTAGGTAATATATAGTCTTCTTATAACACTGGCTCTTTAATTCCTTAGAGTATACATAGATTGAAAACTACATGTCAACACCTCATGTCAAAAATCAAAGATATTTTAGTTTTTTTTTAAAGACTTGTTGTCGCAGGGAACTTTACAAACATTCAAACAACGGACACAGAGAACACCCAGACTCAACTATTTGTGAATCACACAATTTTTTGTCCCGTGTGGGATTCGAACCCACATAACTCGGCGCCGTGGCATTGGCGAGGCTACCACTTAAATCATTAAGCTAATCGTGCAGTTATTTTCATATTAATAAATGTAGTATTTATTATGATTATTATCCATATTTATTATCCCATATTTATTATGATTATTATCCGTTCTTGACAGGATATTTTGTATATTTAGATATCTACTCTTCAGTTATTAATATAAATTAAGACGTTAATAATATCTGTATTACGAACTTTTGATTTAAAATATGAACTTTGGCCTGTCTTTTGACTAGTTTTCGAATGTTGTCGCTAGAGGCGCTGTTAGAAAACTTGTCAAGATGTATTTGAGGCATCGATATCGATGCTCATCGAAACCAAAGGCAACTACAACTCTATTGCCAATATTTATATTATGCTAGATTTTGCGCACGGGAATCTAAATTTTATCCATAATCTTCTATCCCTCGGGAACAGTACCTTTTCCTGGATGAAAGGTGCTCTATGTCGTTTTCTATACACCTGGACCCAGAGTCTGCTATTACAATATTGTCAGTATAGTCTATCGTTGATTTCATAATTGTTGATTTCGACAAGTTTGTTAATTTTTTTTTTATGAGTTAGGAGGCAAACGAACAGACGGACCGCCTGATAGTAAGCGATTACCGCCGCCCATGGACACCCGCAACACCAGAGGAGTTACAAATGCGTTCCCGGTCTTTTAAAAAGGAGTACGCTCTTTTCTTGAAGGTGGCGTCATTATGACTTTCCAATGGTCAATCACTGACACTCCAATGAAAAAATGGCATAGAATGGTAATCTCGTACATAATGACAAATGAATGACTGACGTATGCTGTAATCTGCTAAAGTTTGAGAGTTCCTTTGATCAAATTGCTTATAACACAAATAAATAATATTTAAAAATATAGGTATATAAACGAAATTTGGCATGAATAAATGTTGAAATTTAGTAGATAGTAGTTTTTCAAAAATCACTTCTACTAACGGGTTTTATAATAATGGCAATACAACATGTCATTCTACCACAATCCTATTACGAGACCATTGATCGACCAATGATCGACCATTATAAATTTAGCAGATTACGTACTTTTAGCAAAATGACAATGGAATTGCAGTTATGTCGTGTCGGAATGACGAATTTATAAAAATAGTAGACTTTGGCCCCTGATATCGTGTACGTGATATTTCATGATGATCGGTCGAGTAGTTAAGGCGTGAAAACAAACAAACAAATTCACTTTCATATTTATAATATTAAGTTAGGATATTATTATTCCGTACGTCTGTATTCTCTGAACTCCTGATAACGTGCTCCTACTGTTAGATTTAAATAGGATCCGGTAGGTGGCGCTGTGATCGGGTTCTAGCAAATGTTTTATATTATAAGCCAACTTCGGACAAGTCAAACATTGTCGAGTCCGCTAGTCAATTATAAAATTTGATCCAAACAAAATTAGATATATATGTATGTTCAATGATCGCATTTGTGATGTATGCTTATTTATAAAATGCTTTTCATAAAATATAAAACAATATTTATTAATTTCGATAAATTTTACACGAAGGCGGAAATTTTAGGAAACATTTTTTACTCATGGCTTTTTATATAATTTTTAAATCTCTTATACACAAAACATTTCATAAAATTAATATAAGTCGTTAACTTTATACATAGGACAGATAAAAATATAAATTTATGAACTCGTTGAGAATCTGTCCTGTGTATAAATAATTAAGTTGTCTATTCTTCTATTAAGTAATATAAAATTTATATAAAAATATTTTATATTATTTATTATGGACGATAAACTCTGTTTTCCGAGATCACTCCTTAGCTTCCAATATTTTCTTATCACATATTCAGCGCCTGAAACGAAATAAAAGTAATACTTCAATAAGATATAAATTGCCATACTGGCTTAAGCGTAAAGTATTCAGTCTCTGTGTTCGTCCCCAGTTCAGGATAGTGTGTAAATAATAAATCTTTATTTCAAACTTGCATAATTTACAAATTCATAGTAAAATACATTATAACAAATAATCAAAATAGAAATAAAATGAGTAAAACAATACAAATTATAAAATATTGAATTATATTATACTAGCTTTTGCCCGCGGCTTCGCTCGCATTAATTTAGAATTAGACAATCAATTCGGGTTGTGCCCTGCTTGTATAATAATATAATTCAATCATGATTCGAAAGAAACGTGGCGCCATCTTTTATCATAAGAACGTTTTTGTTGTTTTCTTCGCGAACAGTAATTTCTTTCGGGATGAAAGGTAGCCTATGTCCGTTTCTGTACACCTGACAACGTATATGCAAAATTTCAGAATGATCGGTTCAGTGGTTTAGGCGTGAAAAGGTAACAAACAAACAAACTAATTTTCGCTTTTATAATATTAGTTAGGATTAGGATAAGGAAGTTAGGATTAAGCTAATCTTAATTGATTGAACATTAAAATTAAAAATTTATATTCAAACATAGATAAATAGATATTCTATAAGGCAATTCTCAGACTTGCACAGAGTATTAACTACGAGTAATTAAGACTGTGACGTATGACGGCTGCAACACCTTGTTGATATGAGTTGTAAAATACTAAAATTATATTTCATGTGCGATTTGGCCATGAGTTTCTTGCAGGTTTCTTCTCATAAGCTCAACACTTTGCCTGAACCTAGCAACTAACCTAAATGTTGCTTCAGCAACTTAGTAAACTCACTAACCTATACATTTTGACGTTCATAAGTGTTACCTTGTGACCTAAATGAATAAATGATGTTTGACTTCGACGTAATGGTTTAAGTGATCGATCCACTACTGCTAGCGCACCAAGTGTCGTGGTTTCGGACCCTACACGGAAAGGAAATACTTGTTCCGGATAGTAAGTGACTTATGTAAAGCAAAAAAGGTAAGTAACATAAAATGTAGGCCTTTGCCGCAATCGAAAAACTAATCAAAAAGTTATGGAAAGACATGCCCACGATCAAATACATATGTAAGTATTTACTGGTAGATCAAGAGTTACAAGTTAGGTACCTACTCTTGACCCATCAGTACTTATTATGTACATGCCCGCCACAAGGTAGGGGGGAGGAGGGGGGGCCTCAGCTGGGACAAATTGTCCTTGAGGAGAGCCCCCAAATTCATAAACGAAATATTTTTTATATTTCAATTGAATAATAAATTGAAAATTAAATTTGAAATCGTTATAAACTAAAATAATTTTTAATTTTTGAAAGATAAAATGATAATGTATTATATGCACATGTAATTAAATTAAATAGAAACAAAACGTTAAGTATTTATTTAAAACTTTATTTTCTCGCTTTTTCGTTTGGAAAAATGAGCTTTTTTATAATTTTGTATGTGGAGGGTGGCCCCTGTTCGAAAGATTGTCTCGGGCCTCCCGTTATCATGTGGCGGGCCTGAATTTATGCACATAGTAGGCAGTTAGTTAAACTCATAAGTCATGATAGACTCAGCAATATTTGAAACAAAAGAACTAAACCATGGTGTAGGTACTTAGAGAATTTTCTTTACCTAGAGTTAACTAGGTGGTACATTTGTTAGCTACGTGATCATTCCATAAATATATGTTTATTTTTAAAGTAGCATCACGTTAGCAATAGTGCTAGGGTTAGCGAGACAAGACAGACAAGAAAATCCCAGAAAGCCGCTTTTTCTCATTGGTCAATAACAGTTCAGGATATAACAAAATGCAATCATAGAGTCGACTCTTATTACTTAGATATTATTGTCTAAACAATTAGTTCCCAAAGTGGTCCAGGTGGACACCCAGGAGTCCACGGGAGATTCGACGGGGGTCTACGTTGGCGAGACAAAAAATGGGGGTGCACAATTCGAAAGCGGGTGTCCACGAAAATTAATTTGCTTTTGATAGTGAAGAACTAAAATGTGGCTTGACTCAGCGACTGTTACTTGTAAAAACTTATATTTCATATTCACTACCAGTGGTTTTTAGATTTTTCGGTAGGGAATTACTATAAAAAATAAAAGTCAGGCCGCCTACCATGGTGGAGATAGATGTTCAGTTCCGAGAATTTCTAAAAAAAAAGGTCAGCCCGTAAGACATATGATCAAATTTTTTACTTGCAAAAACTTGTTTAGCTGCAGGGATAGCCCTTGAAAAATGGTCCACCGAGCCCTATGGTCCACCGGAATCAGCTAAATTTTGAAAGTGGTCTATGAGAAAAAAGTCTGGGAACCTCTGGTCTAAACGTTTAATGGTATAGTGTAGGTTCACACCCATGTTATATACAAACATAGTAGACAAAACAATTTAAATTCATAAAATTAAAGGCAATGCTACGGAAAATGTATCTTACTTAATATAAACGCCATCTAGTAAATATTAAGCAAACAAATACAACTGCTATATAACTACTGCTGCCATCTTTCCTCATGTATTAAAACTAAAGTTTCGCTCACCTGTGTCTAGATGTCGCTAATGCGTCCGCCGCGCTTCCCGCTCCACCTTGTCTTGCCGCTTGAGGTCATTGATCGTCGTGACGCTGCCAAACAACACTTTCGCTGTCATTTGCTGGAAACACACAAATATTTTGTTATTACAATTGATTAATGTAGGTACTTACATTACTTTGCTTAAATTATGACGGATTCTGGCTGTAAGATTAGGAATTGTCTCGTTAGTAGGTAAGGAGATTATGTGAGATCAGAGCAACAATCTATTTATTACACTGCGAAAATAGTATCAATTGATTTAGCATGGTTTCTTTAGGTTATGTTACAAAGACTACTAGTTCCTCAACGGACAGCACAACGTGACCATAATTATCTCTGCAAACCCTTCTCACCTTAGAAACGAAACTAACAAGGCTGCTTTCTATAGGGTTGAGATCGGAGTACCTTGACGTCATTGAAAATAATCTTTATCAAAGTCTAGAAGAAACTGCTCTAGGCTATCAGGAACTATACCTTTCCCTAGTGGTGTGTCATAACTCATGAGCCTCAGAATAATGCAAGCACGATATGTTTTTCTAGTAGTAAATTGAAATGTTATCTATTTTTTTTGCTCTTTATTCTACCATTTTTCTGGCATGTCGTGGATGGGCTGACCATAGCCAATTGCAGGCATGCTAGTGCTAAATCCTAACTAATATTTTAAATATGAATGTGAGTTTGTTTGTATGTTTGTAACGCTTTAACGCTTTAACTACTCGACCGGTCATCTTGAAATTTCGCATCCACGTTGTCAGGAGTACCAGTCCAGAAAAAAGTACTGTTACAAACCTAACCTAACCCACATTTACACGAGTGAAACCGCGAGCAAAATCTAGTTTATAATAATAACCATTTTTTTAATCAGCCGATCTTTCAGGATTTTTGAAAGATTGACACAAAATAAAATTTCAGTTTATCGACAAACAAATATCAATTATTATTGCTCATAACTACGTTTGAAAGTTACTGTCTCCAACTGGCACTTCTGGCAAAAAGAAAATCATGATGATGAATCAAATATAAGTCGGCTAGCGTCATCGAACCCTTCTCCTCACGTATCCGAATAGGTAATTAATTAACACCTAAAACGGTAGGTAGACAGTTTTTTTGCAGATTTGGATATGAAAAATTGGACGGCCGTGTCCTTTTGATTCTTTGCAAGTTGGAATATGAGGGGCAATGTCAGTAAAAATAGTATTTTCTTATGTTATGGCGAATATTACGTACTAATTTATGCCCGCTGCTTCGCTCGATCGGAAACAGTACTTTTCTGGCTGAAAGATACCGTGTGTCTTTTTCTGTTCCCCTGACAACGTGTATGAGAAATTTCATGAGATTGGTTGAGTAGTTAAGGCGTGAAAGCGTAACAAACAAACTCACTTTCGCATTATTAATATTAGTTAGAAAGACAAGCGAGGTCTCTAGTAGAAATCAAGTAGTTTTACGTGCACTGTGAAGATCCCTATAGTTTAGTTTAACACATTGAATGCCATACCGGTCATAAATGACCGCGAACAGTACATTTTCTATTGCGTCTGCTACATGCCATTCATAGTGTTAAAATGTAAATCTTTAACACGGCTGTGAGCCCTTCCAATTAAATATCGATCGCATTTCATTAAAGCCTTCAAAAATATTGGCAACCATTACGTGTCATCATGCTCCAGATAAACGAAAATCATTGCAAAACGCATTAAGTTGGGCAGCAGTAAATCGGGCCATGTTGAAATTGACTCAATTAGGTACTCCATTATCAGTGGGCTTCCGAGAAACGCCTTTAAGGTGAGGATCGATTCACAAATTGGAGGCAAAGCGAACAATTTAATGTACTTTGTTCGGGTGTCAAGAATAGTCTGTTTGGGGTGCGCCTTAATGTACGTTTACATGCTTAGGGTGGGGCGTTTACAGCAAATTATATTTGGGTTAGCTGTTTTAAGCGATTTCATCTACTTGAAAAAGCGTAGTTGACTCACAGCTTTTTAATATAGTAATAGCAAGTACAAAACAATTATAATAGTTATTTTAGAATTTGGGTAAAGGCAAATTTGGGCATTAACCAAATTCTAAAAAATAAAGAATTGTTGAAAGCTACTCAAAATCAATAAGACACATTGGTTCAAATCTGATAGTAGGGCTAATTTTCAAATGATAGAAAGAGAATGCAAGACACAAACGACGTAACAGCTATATAGGTCCAGGTGTCCGAGGAAGATAGCGTTATAGACCCACTATAACTCCACTTTTTTATATCCAAATTTAAAATATAAATTTATCCCTTATATAGCAACTAATTTTGATACTGTTTGCACAAAAACATTTATTTTTATTGCTTCTTGCTATTGTGTATATAATTATGTACTAAATCAAAGATACGCAACTAAGAAGTTATTCTGAATGACGATATCTACTTTATATGGATTTATCGCGGCTTATTTTACTTACAAATTTGAAACTAATCAGTTTCAAATTTGTAATCATACATATTTTGTATTCAATTACACGAAAGGCACATTTAATCAAGCGTTGGTGCTTTATATTTAAGTTTAAATCTTTATAGAGTAGTAGAGCCTTGCTGATTTCAGCATGAATGGGCCAGCTCGACCGGGGAAGGACTCACAGAATATCGACGTGAAATAGCAGTGTTCCTACTGTTGTGTTTCGTTAGGTGAGTGAGAGTGCAGAAGGCCCAATCACACTCTTTCCTACTTCCCGCTCCTTCTCCTTCCCATATTCTTTCCTAAAGGGTCGGCAACGCGCAAGTGATGCTTCTAGTGTTGCAGGCGTCCATAGGCTACGGTGACCACTTACTATCAGGTGGGCTCGTATGCTTGTTTGCCACCTTAGTCGTATAAAAAAAAAAGCTAAAATTCAATATGTAAAGGTCGAGTAAACGCAAGACAATAGTATTTTAAAATTATTTTTCACATGTGACTACTGTGACTTTCCTATTTATAATTTTATTGTTGGTTATGTCTATTTTCTATTCCTCGAGGAAAGTAGTTCTTTTGGCGGTTTTAAGGTGTGAAAGCATAACAAACAAACAAACAAACACACATTCGCATTTATAATATTGCTTAGGATACTGTCATAAAGCGGAAGGGTTGTTTTTATTTTTTGAACGAGCTAATATATAAAGCTTCCAGTCGGATTTCAAAAGCTTTTTGCTATTTATTTGATAGCTCATTCAATATTACATGTTATTTAGCATCACGCTACAAGCCACAGGAGCAGAGCAGTGTACATACAATTTTTTATGGTATAGGAGGCAAATGAGCAGACGGATCGCTTGATGGTAAGCGATTACCGCCGCCCATGGACACCCGCAACACCAGAGGAATCACAAATACGTTACCAGCCTTTTAAATTTGCCCACCAGGAGGGCAGGTTGGGTCTCCGGTACCCTCACTCACTCGACGAAACACAACGCTCGCGCTATTACACGCCGGTTTTCTGTAAGGCCGTGGTATCACTCCGGTCGAGCCGGCCCATTCGTGCCGAAGCGTGGCTCTCCCACGGTGTAAAACGTGGGTGAAACTATGGGGAATAGGTACAACTAAACGATCATAATTAAGGAAGAGATTCTCAATTCAACTTTGTTTTTTTTATGTTTGTTACGCGATTACTCCGCCAATTTTTTTGATGTTTTTGTTATAGGTCTTACTTTAGACTTAGTCCCATATCAATTTTATCAAAAAATCGCTTTAAACCAACAAAATCAAAAAACACAACCACCCATAACACGAGTTAGATCTTACATTGGGTACTAGAGTTCAACAAAAACACTGTTTATAAAATATTTATTGTCTCACCAATATTATTTGTCAGTGTAATTCTAATTTTTTTGGTAAATAAATTATTATTATTATTTATACTTTGATGACGTTTTGGTATTTTGTGGTTCTCTTCCGCAAAACTTGTGTATTTTCTACTATTTAGTTTAAGTTTGTATATGTAGGTATCTTATATACTATACTATAGTCTTAATTTTGGAATATGTTTTATTCTAAAAATTAACATTATTTTTTAAAATCGTAGCTTGGGTGCCACAGTATCAAAATACATGTGATTTTTAATGTATAAGAAAACTAGCCACCCGCTCCAGCTTCACACGGGTAGAACAAAACCTTAAACAAATTATACATCCACATCCATATGAATCACTCTGTCTATTGGTTAAAACCACATGAAAATCTGTTTAGTAGTTTCTTTTTTATTTGTCGCGTACAGACAGACAGTCGCGGTAGGGTACTTTGATTTAAAATATGTAGTGATAACAATATTTTTAGGAATTACTTTTTAGCATACTAAATCGTAAATTTTGGTAATAAAGTTCTTTTTTCAGTCAGAAGCATCGCCTTAACGCTACGTTCACAAAGCGGATCAGCAGTGAATGCTCCAGATTTAATAATTACCCACCGCGTTTGGTCAGATCGTAACATCGGTGCACGCAATATCACATTAAAATTAACGAAACTGGATCACTTCTTTACAATATACTTTTTGTATTAGAAAGTACTTTATTATTATATATTTCATTTTTTACGAGTAACGTTTACAGCCTTTACGGTATATGGTCTGTTTGGTAACATTGCCAATAAGTGGTACGCCACTTATTGGCAATGTAAGAACATCAATATACGATTGATGTTCTTAAATGTAAATGAAATATTAGGGTTCTTTCTAAATCCTAACTTAATATTATAAATGCGAATGTGAGTTTGTTTGTGACGCTTTCACACCTTAACTACTCGGCGAATCATGATAAAATTTCGCATACACGTTGTCAGCGAAACAGAAAAGGACATAGTACCTTTCATCCAAAAAATCCACTTCCTCCTAAGCCTTCGGGAATATAATCGTATATAAAAATTACGATATCTGGGCATAATTCTGTCCGATTCTCGTAAAAGAACCTGTGTGCAAAATGAAATGAAACTGAAATGTAATATATATTCACATTAATCGACATTTATTTTACTACATTGAAATTTTTAACCGACTTACAAAAAATGAGAAGATTCTCAATTCGACTGTATGTTTCTTTGTATTATTGTTAGTCGATTACTCCGCCAATTATGAATTGATTATGATGGTTATTTTTTTGTTTGGTAGGTCATACATAAAAGGAAGGAAAATCTGCTAAGTCAATTTCGATAAAATTTAAATGGGCACCATATAAATTTTATTGAAGTTGACCCAGCGCATTTAAAAAAAGTCAACAGAATCAAAAAACATATTTTTTGAGATTTTCTACAACAACAGTTTTTATTTATAAGTTTTAGTATAAGTATGTACAAAAACTCACTTCAGGACTATACTTACCTAGTATAGTCATGAAAAATGTATTTTCTAAAAATTAACTTTATTGACACTGAAACTATATCGATTTTCTATTTTGAGCAGATTCTATTACGAGAATTGGCCCTTTAGTGTAAGACTATGTACCTATGTAGGTAATAAATATTGATATGGTACAATTGTTCAGTCATGCGAACATCCTATCAGTAGACTGGTAAACTTCGCAATTCACCTGTTTTCATACAATTATGATTCATACATTATGCTTCATACATTATGTTTCATACATATGCAAGTCGCTCATGCATGTTACCCTAACTAATATTATAAGTGTGATGTTATTTATTGTTTGTTGGGTATGCTTAGTCTAGTCAACAAGTGCTTATAATATTAAAATATAAAATTATAAATATTTGTCCTACAATTGCGGGAGTCGAGACTTATTTTTAGGAAACTTCCTCCTCTTTTTGAATCTTTTTTTAGATTTGAAAAATCTCAATTAGTGTTTGAAATATTTGCAAAAAACGAAACCTTGTTTTTTTTTTAGTTAATTGTTTATAACTTTTGCAATTTTTACAAGCGGAACTTGAAATTTTTCAGAAATCATCAATATGCCATTCCAAATCGAATGACATCTCGTTCATATTTTTTCGAGATGCTGAAAAAAGTTGACCAAAAAAGCACTTGTTGACTAGACTATGCTATCGTTTTAATTATTTTACCGATCATTATGAAATTTCGCATATACGTTGTCAGGCTACAGAAAATTCCGTCCAGAAAACAAGTTCTGCTCCCAAGGGATAGAAATTTATTGACATAACGTATAATAACACCAGCGAATCCGCGGGCAAAGTCTAGTATTACTGTGTTGGTTTGTTTGTTACTCTTTCACGCCTTAACTACCTGTCCGATCGTCATGAAATTTTGCATACACGATGTCAGGGTACAAAATTGGACATAGGGTGCCTTGCATCCAGAAAAAAGTTATGTTTCTGAGGGATAAAAAATAATTGACAAAACCTAGATAAACCAAGCACAGCCACCAGCAAAATCTAATTAACAATAATTTAAAATTAATGCATTTTTAACGAAAGATCCGTAGTTACCTTTCATAATATTTGAACAAAAAATCAGGCAAAACTGTTTATACTACCAAGGCGGCTCGCAATTTAGAAGTAAGATAATTTCAACTCTAATTGTATCACTATGAATTATAATATTATACGTGTGTTTAATCCAAAATAGTCAGATAAGTACGCTTTGTTTTATTTTTAAAGTTCTTTGGTCCAATTGATGGTAAACAGTTGCGATAGTCTATACGCGCTGGCAACACCAGCAGTATTACTCATGTATTGCCAATCGAAATAAAAACACTCGCTATGCTGCCAGCGCAAGAGGCAAAAACGAGTAGAGAAAGAAAAGCCTCCTTTAAAATTTGTATTATACCCATAATCTCATTCTGTTTAGATAGATAGGGTATAGACATACCCGCTCTATCTATATACCCAAAAGGGTAGAGGAGTATTATACCCCTTTCGCCTGCTATGACTTTATTTTCCCTCGAAATAAGAGGTGAGACTATTGCCGTTTACCGGGCAATGTTCCACAAACAGCTGCTACAGATAATTTCTTGGCAGGAAATCCCTGTACAGTCGTCACCTTAGTAGTAACAGATACTGATAGGGCTGTAGGCACCCCATAGTGCCTACAGTCTTATCAGTCCTAATGCCCTAAGGCCCTAGCTTACCATATACTATGTGAATAAATAGATAGATAAATTTGAGGTACCTGCACCATGCGTCCTAAGGTAACAGGCAGAGAGTAGACGAGATGTCCAGGACGAGGATACATAACACACTGCCAGTCGAGCAGACTCACACGACTGATCAAAGATGGCTAAAGTTGTTTTGGCTACAGTAAGAGGTTGGTATGGTATAGAGTCATCTCAATAACATAATTTCCTACCCAAGAATCCTTACCAAGACCTCATGCACAGCATTCGCTTTCATTCCAAAGCAGGCACGAGCTAATGGACTTAAAAACGACAACAGGCAATAAATTTCTTTAATGTTTTGTTAAATCACTCAGCGGATGACGCTTCTGCTCACCCCATTTCGCTAGTAAGCGAGGTGCTTAGCTCAGCAACGGGGGTCATTGACGCGCAACAACCATTTACGGTCCAATTAGTAAGGGACCGAGTCCTTACGATTCGATGGAGACAGAAACTTTGCGCGCTTTGAAAACTTCTCGAAATTAAACTACTTTATACGGATTTTGCCGCGTTGTTTATTTTAAAATACTTTTATTACATAATTTTGAACCTATGACACTACTATTTTTAAAGTTCAGTCATGTTCAGACAGGCTCCCCGTGATAATGGCTGCTGAAAAGCAACTGGAACGCCCGACGTTTCAGTTTGTTTTTCATAAGCCATTTTAAATTAAAATATAAAGTTTAAATTTAAATAGTTTTAATAATAATTTAATTCTGGTCTGATTTAGTGGTTAGTTTGCCTAAAGAAAGTGAAGAGCCGAAATTTGATTACCAGTGCGGCAAAATGTTAACAGATTCCTCTGTTAAAAAGTAAAGTAGATATAGCTTTGCCCCTATTTTTCAGGTCTTACCTTCAACATAACTGCTAATATTTAGGTCTAGCACACATCTGCTTAATCCATTTGGGGACGAACAGACGTTAGCCTATAGAAATATGGGTTAAGTCAGATACCTCATAATTTCTGGATGAATCACAGATGAAGTTTCAGTTCCAGCGACCCATCCACCATTTAAGGCAGCGAGTTGGCACATCGTGGTATGTTTAGTTGGTAGTCGGTACACATGTTTTTGTGGGAAAGCTGACTGGCAGATGGAAGCCGCTGGCTTCTCCTGGCTACCGCAGATAGCCAAGGGTAACCATGCCTACTTAGCCGGCGATGTGGCCAAGGCTTTTCGTTAAGGTAGGGCCCTTATGGTAAATACATTCCCCAAAGTTCAAAAAATAAAAAATACCAACAGGTACCTGATAATTTCCGTTGCTGGTCACGCTGGGTGGCGTATACCCCCTCCCCCCATACCCCTGCCCGGTCCCCCCGTGGTATAGCGTGTTGTTATTTGCGTCCCGGGTCGTCGCCGTTGCATACGATGATTTGCAGTTTTGAGACATTCTGTGAATCTGGAATTAATCAAAAAGTTTATTTTAATCTGGTGTTTATTTGGAGGATAAGGCGTTGGATTTATAATTCAGGGAAGTTGTGGGTTCAAATTTTACTCATCGCTAACGATGTGAATCCACAATAACAATTACAACAATACTATTAATTTGCAGCTTAAATTGTTTATAATCTAAAATAGAGAATATAGTATGATCCCTAATTTCCTACTAGCGAACATGCATCACTGCCTTATTGTCATATAGCATGGCATGTCAGTATTAGGCCCAGAGGTGCATCACAAATTGGCTATACTTAAAAAATAAATTAATATTTATCGTAGTTTTTCCTTGTATTTATTATTCTTTACAAGTCGGTAATATTTTCTCAAAAATATTAAACATGAAAACGACTAGACTATAAAATGGAACTTGCAAGCAAGTACATTAACGTGAAAATGTTGTCATTACACAAAATATGTTGACAGGTAATTAATCGAAACAGTAATTTACCATTGCTATATTATATAATTATTATTTTAATCGTTCATTTCATTTTTATACAAAAACTAGCTTTTGCCCGCGGCTTCGCTCGCGTTAATTTAGAATTTGACAGTCAATTCGGGTCGTACTCTGCTTGTAATAATATAATTTAATCATGATTTGAAAGACACGTGGCGCCATCTATTATCATAAAAACGTTGTTATTGTTTTTCTCGGGAACAGTACTTTTTTTCGGGATGAAAGGTAGCCTATGTCCGTTTATGTACACCTGTCAACGTAAATGCAAAATTTTAGGATGATCGGTTCAGTGGTTTAGGCGTGAAAAGGTAACAAACAAACAAACAAACTCATTTTCGCTTTTATAATATTAGTTAGGATAGGATTATATTCACGTCATGCCATGTGTCAACATGTGTCAACCTTAGCGATAGTTAGATCACACAGAAACTTTTGTCAAAATTGGTAGACCACTTTCTTGGCCGATGGTACTATGTAGCACGGAACCGATAGTAAATAAATTCTTGTTCTTAACCCGTTTTCCGTTCTTAATATTTAATTCTCTGCCCAAGTTACTTAAATGGCGTAGTTTTTATAGTGTAAAGCTAGATAATAGCATGGCTTACTCAAAAACAACATTTAAATATGCGTCGTTAGATTACACGCTGTCACAGAATGCGTAAGAAAAATAAAGATTCACAGCTCCTCCCCCGTAGGTGATAGTGTGATAATATGTAGTCTATATGTTGACCCGACCTGTTAGTAATATTCATGCAAAATTTGAATTAAATCCATGCAGTACTTTTTGAGTTTAGCCCGGACATACATACAGACAAACAGACAAAAATTCTAAAAACAATATTTTTGGTTTCGATATCGATTGTAGATCATGCCTCAAGTATTCTTTAAAAAAAATATTCAGTGTACAGTTTTGACTTTTCTACGATTTTATTATATGTATAGATAATACAAAAGCAGATAAAAAATATTATTTTATCTTTGCAAGATTGCTTTGATTAACTTAAAGTGATGTCTATTATCGATGTATCGAGGTTTTGTGTTTGTTATGGTAACACCATCTCTAACCGGTATGACGCCGGAAAACGTAAATGTCAATATCATTGCTTGTTTTGCAACTCCATTGTGACGGTTAGTGTTTATTTATTGCGGTCAATATCTTTGACTTTTACCTGTAAGCTATAAAACTGCAATGCATTCTGTTTTATTTCATTCCTAATAGATTGTACTCATAAATAAATTAAAATAATGTATAAAATGATATGACACATATTTAATATAAATTGTATTGATGAGATATAAGAAGATTTGATAACTTTAAAATGCCAAGTTTTTTGTAAATCACTTCTTATGCTAATTAATTATTATTGGCATTGCTTACTATCATTATTATTAGCCTTTATAGGTGTGCACTGTGGGCCCGAATTACTATGGCGTCTTGGCATGCCCCTTTGCGTATAATTGTGAGGTCCTAAATTTGATTCTTAGGTCCAGCAAATTAATTAGATTTTTCTGTTTGTAAATTAAAGTCTCAGTTCCAGCGTGGAAGAACTGTGGCCAGTATGTTACCTTTAATTGAAAGAAAAGAAAAATACTGGCCGGTCCAGGAATCTAACTTGAAAGCTTATGCACAGACAGTAGTGACTCTCCCTACAGCTAGGGTTGCCAACCGTACTTTATAATAAAGTATTGTTCGTTATTCGGGGTAAACGTACTTTATACTTTATTAAAAAAATAAAGTACGTGAAAATACTTTATTTTACCTGTGTCAACTTTTACGGGTTTTATTAATAGTTTTCTTAAAGCAACGCTATAGAGATTCCCTAAATTGAATAAAACAATTGTTTATCTATCTTAATATACACATATATTGTAGAGATATGGTTAGGACGTTCCTTGAAAAAAAAAAAAATATTTTCGATGTTACTAACATCAACAATAGTAACAAAACAGCAGGTTAAATAAATAATACTTTATATTCAGATCTTGTACTTTATTTTTTACCTCAGATAGTAAATGTACCTACTCTATTTGTTCAAAATAAAAGTGGCAACCCTACCTACAGCTACCTAAATAAAGATATTTTGTGTTATGTAAATAACAATTATACATGTAAAAATTATCAAAATCGGTTTGCCATTAACATTATGATGTGTGAAAGTAGTTTGCATGAAAATGAACGTTACCGATTTTCTTCATACAACACGACAATTGAATAGGTTGACTCAATATGATTTTATGAAGCAGTAGATTAAAAATAACTATTTCTCAATGTATATTAAGATCTTCGTAACTTGAAATGGGTGAAACGGTCAAATATCATAACTGTCAAAACGGACATTTATTTAATGTCAGTTGTGACAGGTCGTGTTTTTTGGAGGGAAAGATGTGATCGATCGCGTTCCATATTTAAATGTAAGAGAACAGATTGAGTACATACTGTAAACTTAGTAGATTTAGTAGATTTTATGAGTTAAAATTAAATAATTTTTACTTTATATTTTTTTCCTTCTCCCTAGCCTTTATTATTCCCAAGTCACTTGGGGTCGGCTTTCTAATCTAACTGGATTTGACTGGATATTAGTTTTTACAAGGAGCGACTGCCATCTGACCTCCGTAACCCGATGGCTAACGATACCCTAAGGTTAGACCACTGTCAGGATATTAGAGGGCACTGACTTCCCAATAACGACTGCCATTATATGTTCATGGCAGCTGGGACCGACGGCTACGGATAATTGTCAAACAATCAATACGCACATAATTTCGAAAAGTCATAATAACTTCCGAAAGTCAGAGGTGCGCGACGTGGGTTTGAACCCGAGACCCTCTGCATTGCAGTCTGTTGGTCTCCCCACTGAGCTATCGCTGCTACTATTTACTTTATACTTCTATTACCTACATAATTTTATTGGATCACACAAATGTTTGTCCCATGTGGGATTTGAACCCACAATACTCAGCGCGGCGGTAATAATAATAATAATAATAAATTTAATTTATTCAAGTAACTAGGACGACTCATAATAAAAATTATTAAATTGTTAGTATACCTTACAAACTATGTTAGTGTGATAATAATAAACAAACTGTAAACTATATTATCTAGTCGGCTGGACCGCATACACGCGACTCACCGCTGTATCACTCCGTGAGAGATGGCACCGCAGCGATTCACGTATATACAGTCCAACCGACTAGCAATCATGTTTAGAATGCTATTGGTGCTACCCCGCACCCTGCACACCAGAGACGCACACCTCTTTCGCATAATCGAATAGAAACAATTGACTTGAGCGTCAGCGAACATCCCTGATGCGCTGCAGAAACGAGGTAGCCCCACCAACACCCGGAACGCGTTGTTATATTGAACACGGAGAGCGCTGTACTTCTGCGTATATCTGGCCCACAAGCTGCACGTGTAAAAAGTGGTGCAATAGGTTTGAAAGAGAGTGATTTTTACCTTAAGTGAGCAACGCGCAAACCTGCGAGCCAGCATATTCGCCCTTATCGACAACGCCCTCCTCTCGCGTTCAATATCAGGGTCATCATTGAGACCAGGAGTTAAGACATGACCAAGATATTTAAATGTTGTGAGGCGATCTCCACTACCGCCGTAAATAATTTCGCCATTCGTGCAGTCAGGCCTTTTGTTGTATATAATTAAGTTACTCTGTAGCATGTTATGCGGCTATTGTAAATCGAGCAGCCGTAATAAGGAGACTACAATTATGTCCAAATAAGTCGTTTCATAACTGTCCATAATATGATCAATAATATGAAGCGAGAATTATAAAGAAATCTGTCAGTATGTAGAGCATCGTTTATATATTAACTAGCTTTTGCCCGCGACTTCGCTCGCGTTAATTTAGAATTTGACAATCAATTCAGGTTGTACTCTGCTTGTAATAATATAATTCAATGATGATTCGAAAGAAACGCACCGCTATTATCATAATAACGTTTTTGTTGTTTTCCTCGGGAACAGTAATTTTTTCGGGATGATCGGTTCTGTGGTTTAGGTGTGAAAAGGTAACAAACAAACAAACTCATTTTCGCTTTTATAATATTAGTTAGGATTAGGTTTAGTATTAGGATAGGATACACCAATATATATTTATTGACGACTTTGTTTGCGATTTCGTCTTAATTCAGGAAGCTAATTATTTTTGCAAGATTAATTTAGTAGATTAGCTGTGTATCACAATACAATCATGCATTCATTCCTATTTATGATAAGATTTTTATGCTAATGTTTTATTATGATGTGCTAAAATGTATGTAACATCTATGTACCGTGACACCAACAATTAATAAATAATTATAATCTACTAGTTTTCACCCGCGGCTTCGCTCGCGTAAATATAGGTTAGGTTAGGTTTGCACCAGTTATTTTTTCTGTATAAAAGGTACCCTATGTCCTATTCTGTATTCCTGACAACGTGTATGCAAAATTTCATGTTGATCGGTTAAGTAGTTAAGGCGTGAAAGCACAAACAAACAAACTCATTTTCGCATTTATAATATTATAGCTAGGATTAGGATAGTTAGGATAGGATTAGGAGAATAATATATGCGCTAGTCTCTGGAACTACATCAATACCTAATGCATTAATAAATGTTTGGATTAGGTAACCTATTCCTTGAGGATTGTTATTCTATACCTAACTAATAACTACTAGATATAAATGCAAATGTGAGTTTGTTTGTTACGCTTTTACGCCTTAACTACACAAACGATCATTACGAAATTTCGCATACACGTTGTCAAGGATACAGAAAAGGACATTTCATCACCTTTCACCCAGAAAAAAGTATTGTTCCCGACCGAGCGAAGCCGCGGGCAAAAGTAAGTATTTTCATAAAAACGCGGTCACATGTTTCTTTATTTATGAAAATGCGGTCAAAACGTCTAAATATATTTTTAGTTCTATTATTGATTGACCTTTAATTGCAATGCAGCGGTCTGATTTATGTCTGGCTCGACTAATTTATCCAAATTTGTGCAGCAAAAATTTATGATGTGGTTCCTAAAGCCGAATTCATACTGGCAGTGCATAAAAGCAGACGAATAATATTAGCAATGCGATTGCATCAGGAAGAATCGAATAATTCGAATTACTATACTATACCGCATTCGAATATCGACTATTCGACATTGAAATGAATTTTGATGTGAGCAAATCGTGTGCATGACATAAATTTTTATTCGATTTAACTTTAACATTCGATATAAGTTGTTATTATTCGAGAACGTAAGTTAGTGCTTAAAGGTAGACAATTAATGTAAGCTATACGTTATTGTCAGAAAAACATGTAATAACTTAAAATATGTACTATTCCAGAATCAAATAGGTACGGATTGCTTAATGTAAGAAACGATTTTCGTTTTGTTGTGAGCGAATCGTATTATCACCGTACAGTTTGATTCGATTTTAAATGTAAAACGAATAAAAGTAATGATTTTTTCGTGTGTCAGCATTAGGTACATGTCTGCAATGCATGGGCTCGTCCACTGCAGTTCATATGTCACTTATATAAGACTCGAGTTACATGCGCAAATTAAAAAACTTGTTTGGTTTTTATGCGTCGATGTAAGCAAGAAATCTTGATGATTAAATAGGGGATTAAATATAATGACCACCAAAAATAGTAATTGCACACCAAAATATGCTTACTAAAATATATCATAACGAGCACCTATACGCCTCAAATCACTGCATTCCGTCTCGGAAGGGTTAGGTTATGTTAGGTTCTTTCTTAAACCCACCCAAAATGAGTCGTCGACTTATTTTGATCTCATTGCTGTGCAATTAATATTTTTGGTATTAAAATGCAGTTTTTAATTTTGGTGATCATTTACTATTTTTGGTGATCATTTACTATTTTTGACTGTTATATTTTACTATATCTGGTGATAAGTTAAACATAAGCTATTAAATAGTACGACATAGGAAATAGTTTAATGCATTTTCCAATGGGCTAATGCCGGTTAAAATATGAGCTAAACTAACGTTGGACTACCACGTAGAAGACTCGAGTTCGATCCAGATGCACGTAACTATGATTTTTAAAAATTTTGTGCTTATTAAATAGCTAGTTATCGCTCGCTTTAACTGCGTAGGAAAACATCGTGAGGGAACCTGCATGTGTGAGAGTAATCCACAAAAGATATGTGAAGTCTGCCAACTAGCACTGGGCCCTGGGCCAGTGTGTTAGATTATGGCCTAACCCTTTTCACACTGAAAAGATACTTCTACTCTAATAGATTAATAACGAGTATTTGCCCGCTAGTGTACAAGTGGACTCACCGTTTTCAGTATTTTTGCTTGGGTGTAAGAAGCCCTTAGTTTTCGTCAGTCGCTTCCAAAATGATATTAAAATAGACACCTTAATAATATGAATAAGGTCAGACTGCTGTGACGTAGGTTAATTTATATTAGTAGCAAACCTAATTCTATTAATATTATAAGTGTGAATATATTTTGTGAAGTTGTTTGTTTGTTGGTTTATCAAGAACTTGTGAACTGTTAGACGGATTTGGATGAAACTATGCATTCGGATAAACCCTGATAAACTGGGCAAAATATGTAAAATAGAAATTTTGTCCAGATATACTACGTTACCGTGGCATTCAGGCGACTGCAGTCTCATAAAAATCCTAATCCTAACTAATATTATAATTACGAAGTAAGTTCGTTTGTTTGTTACACTTTCACGCCTTAACTACTCGACTGATCGTCATGAAATTTCTTATACACGTTGTTAGAGGAACAGAAAAGTACATAGGGTACATTCATCCAGAACAAAGTACTGTTCTCGAGGGATGGAAATTTATATTAAGCGAAGCATCAGGCAAAATCTAGTTTTAAAACAAATTACGCTATAGTAATAACTAGCTTTTGCCCGCGGCTTCGCTCGCGTTAATTTAGAATTTGACAATCAATTTGGATTGTACTCTGCTTGTAATAATATAATTCAATCATGATTCGAAAGACACGTGGCGCCATCTATTATCATAATAACGTTATTGTTATTTTCCTCGGGAACAGTAATTTTTTTCGAGATGAACGGTAGCCTATGTCCGTTTCTGTACACCTGACAACGTATATGCAAAATTTCAGGATGATCGGTCCAGTGGTTTAGGCGTGAAAAGGTAACAAAGAAACAAACAAACAAACTCATTTTCATTTTTATAATATTAGTTAGGATAATAATAAAGCCTTTTATTCCGAAACCAGACAATTACACTAACAATAATGGTTATAACAAAAATCACAAGATGTCTCGAATTTCGGTGTGCGTTGTGGCATAGGCCTCCTCTAACAATTTCCATTGACGTTTTTTACAATTACGCTTGATTTTGTTCTAATAGCAATAGTGCGATAGCTTTGACCGTTGCCCGTAGCGTGATATTATATAGCTTATGCTACTTCTGAATAAAGGAGCTTTCTAACGGTGGAAGGATTTTCAGAACCAGTCCTGTAGTTTTTTGTTTAAATTACAATAATACTAAACTTTTCTCTTTAGGTATAATACTACAAAAGTACAAAGCTTGCCACTCTATAATACTAGCGGTGCCCGCGGTCTCACCCGCGTCATTGGTATTTGTGATTACTGCACCGCACAATTTTTGCCTCTTTATAATATTAGTAGGTATACATGATACCAAATTCGCGTTGCTGATATTAAAAAACAAAATTTCGCTGCAGGTACTTAATTCTTTATCTGTGGTCAAGATTATAACGTCATAGTCCAGGTGCAACCGAATTTGAAGAAACGATCCACCTTTGTCATTTAACTAATACATATAAATTTATGCAAATTATTTCGCAAAGCGGAAGATTCTCGTTGGTCTTTTTCCAGACATCTTTTTGTATGGTGAGAGAGTAGGGTCATAAGACCTATGTTACCCCGAATTGATAGAATGAGAGAAAAAAGGCTTATTCTGAGACTGATAATAATTTACTACTGCGATTCAATATACCACCACTTTTATTCTGATAGTTTGTGAAGATATTTAGATGTTTGTTATTCAATCACGTGTAAACTGCTGAACGGATTTGGATGAAACTCGGCATACCGATAGATGACATCCAGGAAACATTTTTATCCCGTAGCGACTCCACGGGATTAACGCAGGCTAGGCGTAGAACTCAAAATTATCTGTACATACAAATAAATAAAACTGAACCGTCTGTTCGTAATGTCAAAATAACTGCTTTTTACTAAATTATGTATGTACTTATATAACAATTCCTAAATTTAAAGTTTTTGTCTGTCTGTTTGTTCCGGCTAATCTCTGAAACGGCTGGACCGATTTTGACGAGACATTAACTGGCAGATAGCTGATGTTATAAAGAGTAACTTAGGCTACTTTTATTTTAGAAAAGACTATGTATCCGTAATAAAAAATAACGCGGACGAAGTCGCGGGTAGGAAATATTTAAGAAAAAAGAACTTGAAGTAAATAATAAGTACCTTTTTGCTCCAATTAAAACAACACATTTAACACGAGGTGAGCGTACACAAATAATACGGCCTTAATAATAAAAAAGCCGAGTCTCGAAATGTCTTCAAGTTGATGGTAATTAAAAAAAAAACCCGGTCTCAAACTGTAGCGGTGGTACGGGTTACAGTTACTAACTGTAACACGAAACGAACAATTAAATACGCGGCCCAATGCACTAGCAACACCGATTTCACTTAAAATACTGCACGGAGGCCGTAATTAGTTTTAGGGCAACACTAAAGAAATATTTATTTGATCACCAAAAAGGCCAGGCAACATAGCTGCATGACACAAGTGCTATATAACTATGTAGAGAAGTTAAAGTCGCTAACATTAATGTCTATTTTTGAGATAATTAAGTTGTTAGATTTAACTGGGGTGCAAAAATAAATATTATATTGTTGCCATATTGCTACCGTAAATGCTATTATTATTATTATTTTATATCGTTTGTCATCTTTGTGTTGTGTTAATTATATTATTTACAAACATGGTCGCCGCGGAAGACCAGCGCTAGTTTTTTCAAAACTAGCATTTTGCTGAGTTGCGACCAATTTGCAGTAAGATTTGTTTTTTTGCTTTGTTTTTGTAATTAACTGTGTCAGAAGTAAGTAACTATGTAGTGTATAATCTGCTGCAAATAAATGTATTTTCTTTCTTAATAGTGTAATCTGTCAAGTCATGAAATACCAGACATTATTAAAAACTTATTGTATCTAGCCGCCGGTGTGCCACCGTGACTCTATAGGTGAAGTGGTCGCATCACCAGTAGTACCACTGCGCCGCGCATTGTGGATTCGATCCTAACACGGAACTAACATTTGTCCCGTTCGTTTGTAAACGTTGTACATATATACTTAAAGTCTCGAGATATTTTTAAGCCTTACTAGTCACTGGGCAGAGATAAAAGATTTTTAATTATGCCTGGTATTCTAAGACTTGTTAGATTTATCTACCAAGTCTTCGAATACCAGTCATAATTAAAAATCTATTATCTCTGCTTATAAGCATTTTATGATACTATTCGTATCTCTGCAAGCTGATGACTATGCGTGACAATGATACAATGACATGATATTTGGCCGTCACGATCTTTCTCAAATTGGTGATCAATTAGTGAGTGGGTTTTCACGTGTCATATCAAGTCACCAATCTATATTCTGTATTTATCATGGAATTAATAAGTTTTACGTGCAACAGAAAAATGAAAATGTGATGAAAGTGAATGAAGCCAGAGAAGTGTGTCAGGATCGTAGCAAATGGAAATCCGTAGTCTCTGCCTACCCCTCTGGGAAACAGGCGTGAATCTATGTATGTATGCAACAGAAAAACTCATTGTTATCGACAATGCTTTCCTAAAGGGAAGTTCTAGTGTGGCCTTTTAAAAAGAGTAACCACGTGTTTTTAAGAACTTGGCAAATCCTAATATTATAAATGCGAATGTGAGTTTGTTTGTTTGTTACGCTTTCACGTCTTAACTATTTGGACGATCATCATGCAATTTTGCATACACTTTTGCGCGTGGCCCCGCACGCGTGGTACCTGTATCAATAAATGTAGGCTATGTTCTACCTCAGGTTTTTAACTATGAGACTATTATGAGAGTACGCCTGATGTTCTGCGAGAGAATCTACGGTGCCGTATTAGTTATTAATTGTTTATATAAACTATTATTATTAGCAATGTTTTTGTATTTAATCTATGTTAATATCGTTATCAGTTTGTAATCTATGTTAATTATTGCAATTTATTTATTTAACCGTTGTATTTAACAATAAATAAATAAAACTGTCTCTGTACCAAATTCCCTGTAATTAGTTGCGCAGTTTTGCCGTGAAGATGTACAACCAGACAAATAAAGTTAGTTTAGAATGTATAATATTAGTAAGGATTATTATATCGTCGGCGTAGTGGTTTGTGTAACCGACTGCTACGCCTGAGGTCGCGGGTTCGATTAACGCACAAGTCAAACATTTGTGTGCATGAACATGTTTGTCTTGGGCTGGGTGTTTCTATTTATAATATGTGTGTATTTACAAAAAAAAAGTATATATGTATGTTTATCCATTGTCTAGTACCCATAGTACAATTTCTGCTTAGTTTGGGCTAGATGGTGTTGTGTGTATGTGGTAGAATATAAAAAAAATACTTACTAATATTACGCCTCAAGTTATGATAAAAGACAATAAAAATATAATTATATACTATTATTGCATCTACTCTATAAAAAAATTAAAGCCTATCCCTCATATATCTTAATACTGGCACTATAGAAAACCCATGAGATTTGACCGCTTAAGTGACAGCTCTACTTATGTGGGAAGCCCACTCGAAGGCTGTTATCGGGACAAGAGGCTGCGCATACGCCGGTGATCGTTATCTACGCGTCACGACTCGACCTGCTACTGCGCATATTTGTATTGTATTGCGACGAACTTCTGGTGTGAAAAAGTTGGTCATTAAATGTTTATTTCTGTCTTTGAAAAATAATTATTCGATATTTTATGTCACCACTACACAAAATAATTCACAAATCATTTATTTGGAAGTAGTAGAGGGTAGTACAGGAAAAGCATCCTTACTTCAATACAGAAGATGGTATGAATGTACCACCATATTGGGATCAATTCAGATAGTCAAACCCAGGAAGATGCAAAACACAGTTAGACTTTCAGCTCATTTTGACAAAAATAGAAACACCTATAATTAAATTATGTTCAGGTACTTTAAAATAACTGCAATTGAAGACATTGAGACAACCAACATCTTAGTTTCCACGTGAACTTGGCTGCTGAAAAGCATCCGCAACGTCGGGGAAAGTATAAAATTAAATCGTAATAGCTTTTATAATTAAATAATAAAAATATTAAGATGATAGATTAATATATATATAAGTAAAGAGTAACTATTAACAGTGTTTAAAAATAGTAGTTTACAGTTTCAAAATTATGTAATACCTAATATAATTATTTGAAAAAAAAACAACGCTATAAAATGGATATAAAGTAGTTTAATTTCAAACTAAGGGGGTTATTAATAATTAAAATGTGAGTATGAAAAAAGTGGGGCTGTAGTGAAGATATCACGTTATCTCTCTCGGACGGCTGCCCTTCAATAACGGTTACGTCACAACGCTTATCATGCACCCTTTTTCTGTCATTTCACAACTACCTCTACTACCAGATTTGAAACGCTCATTAATTTATTACTCAGTGGAATTCAATAATTTGTATTTTAGAGTCTGGGTAACGTAAATATTTTGTTTAAGCGATACAAAATTATGAGTGAATACCCTACTAGCATTTTTGTTTTAAGTTGAGGTAATGCGTTTACGTACCCCTTTCCGCGGAAAAAGGGGACCGACGAGGTTATGTCGGGCTCACCTCAAGAAAAGATGGAAAGTCCAGCGTACTATTGACTAAACCTACCATGGTGTGCCAATTCGTTGGCTTGAATGGTGAAATGCATTGACGCATACCCCTCCGCGGGGGCGGGTGGAGGGATTATGTCTGACTCGCCCGGATAAAGATAGCGACATCCCGATCATACCGACCGAGGTCTAGTCGGTAGACTAGACCTACCACGGCGCCAGATCCGGCGGGGCCGCGTGAATCATTTTCACATACAATCGCGATCACACACACACCCTACTAAGTCTAACATAACCCAAATTCTATAATACTCCGCTTCATCCCCTAACTTACACACAAAACATGGCAGCATGTTCTTTTTCGGTGTTCCGTCAAAATAGATTACCCATTTTCTTTTTGTTGACTGTGTCGACATAGAAAAATGCTCTTTTTATGTGAAACTCTTTATAATTTGGAAGGGGATTCATTTTGAAAGGGTTTATTTCGCATGTGTTGCCGCGGGTTCACGCGAGGGATGTACCTCATTTGTATCTGTTCGTTTGGAATTAAAACGGTCTTTGATAGTGCTGAAATATTAGTGAAAGGATAATTGATGTAACTTTTAATAAGGCCTTAGGGATGCTTTTTGTGAGAGGCCATTAGTCTCGAAGCTTCAGCTATTTGGTTTGGTTAATAATTTTTCCATGCTGAAATGGCGATGCCCAGCAGTGGGCGTGTTCGGATAATATTACCTACATACATTGTATCATATCTATATTGATGAAGAGGTATTGCGAAGGTGTATTTCACTCATACTTTGACAACGGATTAAGGTCTAACGTTATATGAGGCAAGCCTATTCTGCTGGGCATAATTTCGACTACATATTGCTACTGAGAATTTTTTGACAGAATAATCCAACAACAATTAATAAATAAATGTCTGTTTTACCAGTTTCATTAATTGTTTGATGGTAATATAAATTACTAGATGTGCCCGCGGTTTCACTCGCGTTTATGATTACTGCGCCTCCCCTATGGGTTGTAGCGTGATGTTATATAGCCTATAGCCTTACTCGATAAATGAGCTATTCATCACTAAAATAATTTTCAATTCGTACTAGTAGTTCCTGAGATTAGCGCGTTCAAACAAACAAACTCTTCAGCTTTATAATATTAGTATAGATTACTAGAGTTTTCTTAAAACAATTTTATTATATAATTATTCGAAAGAAAGAATATTATTATATTATTTGCAATAATAAATTTAATGATAGCTTCGCAGACCACTTCGGGTGCGTTTCGGGACCACTAATGGTCCACGTCCACGGACCAACGCTTAAGAACCACTGATCTACATCTATGTGCGTTTCGTGGACATTTAGCCGTAACTCAATCTGTAGTTTATATGATCACAGCTTTTTTTATTAAAATCGCTTCATCTTATAACTTAAGGCACTTTTATCATAACGCACTTAGCAACCGCATATCACCTTGAAAGGGACCTGTTGGCGAATTTAATATAGAGCGATTAAACAACAGCAAAATTATCGTTTTCCATCCAAAAATGTGAAAATCCACCTTATTGTTACCGATATAAGGTTGTTATTGAGTGTAATGTTATTATTGTTTCTGGTTCGCGTTCATGTAATACGGAATTTTACCGCATACCTACTTTTAAAAGATTACCTTATACATATGCATATAATGTAAAGTTCGGCTGCTCTGATTATTTTCGTTGTCAAAACATCGTGCAATGTTGTTTTATGGGAAGAACTATTAAATGGTATATGGCTGTATTACGCTTTCTTCCTCAAAGGGGTAAGCACAGCTGGTATATACCATACAAATTTCACCAGCTTTACTTTTAAATCCTAACTTAATATTATAAATGCGAAAGTGAGTTTGTTTATTTGATACGTTTTCACGCCTTAACTACTCGATCGTTATGAAATTTAGGATACACGTTGTCAGGGTAACAGAAAAGGATATAATGTCCTTCAGTTCGAATTTCGGTCACGGCGGCCAATTTTAACAGAGATTGGCCTGCGCAGGATATATTGAACTGCGAATGACATATTTTATAAAATCTGTAATGTAACTGGAATTGTAAATTTTGTTAGCAATACTTTAGTAAATAAAATAAAATAAGTTTTAACTTTTTTTCGTCGACTATGGTAAATTTAAAACAAAGAGTGTTATTTAAATGGTTAGCATAGTATTGGTATTTTTGTGAGCAGAAAAATATAATCTGTGAGCAGAAATAGCTAATTGATCAGCAACTCATGGCCAGCAAACTTTAAAGAGATCAAACTAAGTCGACGGAGCCCCGCTTAGCGGGGCTCCTATTTTTGGGTGGATTTAAAAAAAGGAACCTAACATAACCTAACACTTCCAAGACGGAATGCAGTGATTTGAGGCGTATAGATGCTCGTTATGCTGTGCAATATTTGCTGACCAATTAGTATTTTTGATGATCATTATATTTAATCCCTAAAACAAATATTCTCGACAAAACGTTGTTCTCAAATTTCTGAAGCGGTGTCATAGGTTTAAGCTAGCCTCGACTGATAAACAAGTTATTTTAAAAGACGAAAAGTTCAAGTAATCGTCTTCTTGGGATTATGGAAACCTCATTTTGTCGGGCATTCACTTAGTTTTATGTCCATTTATTTGTTTATTTGCGCAAAGAATTGGAGTTTTCGTGTTCCCTATTTCAGCTTAATTCGTTGGTAAAATACTGTTCTCTTTGGAAATTATACAAGGAAAACGTAAAATGGCGACAAGTCCAAATTAACAGTTATTAATAATAATAATAATAATAATCTTTATTTGCTAGAATATGGTTCAGGTATACAGGTATACAGTTATTCAAGACTAGAAAAGGTAAATATTATGCATGATCACATTAATACCCGTTACGTATTATATATTATACTAGCTGTTACCTGCGACTTCGTCCGCGTAGATTTTAACTAAAAAGTGTTTGTCTCCGCGGAACCCTATTTTTTTTCTAAAATCAATGTAGCCTAAGTTACTCCTTATAACATCAGCTATGAAATGCATCAGCCAGTGAAAGTCCCGTCAAAATCGGTTCAGCCGTTTCGGAGATTAGTCGGAACAAACAAACAGACAGACAGACAAAAATTTTAAAAATAGTTTCTTTTCGTATAGGTACCTTATATACTTTCATATGCATTAGATAAAAAGCTGTTATTTTGACATTACAAACAGACACTTCAATTTTATTTATTTGTATAGATTATCTTTACACTATATTTTCCCGCAGCGTCGCTTGCGTTTATTTAGGTTTAGTCAATAAATTTCTATCTCTCGAGAATAGTACTCTCGTTCAAAGGTCCCCCTGTATCCTTTTTTGTACATCTGACAACGTGTATGCGAAATTACATGATAATCGGTCTAGAAGTTAAGGCGTGAAAGCGAAACAAACAAACACACATTCGTATTTATAATATTAGTCATGAGAACATGACTGTATTAATAATAATCTACATGAACGATTTACAACTTGTGTTCAAAGTTAGTTAGTTAAGTGTTTGTTTAGATATATTGCTAAAATTGCTCCTTTATACTTACCAAAGGAATTACTGATCATCATGAAATTTCCAATAAACTCCGTAAGGGGTACAGTAAAGGATAGGTACCTTTCATAAAGAAAACAAGTACTGTTTCGGTGCAAGCGAAGCCGCGTGCAAAAACTACTTATTAAAACTATATCATCTACTTTAGCGAAATAAAATAGGAATCCAAAATAACCATCGTATTTTGCATAGCAATCACAAAATTAGATATCGTAATCTTATCAAATATTTTAAATGCGAATGTTAGTTTGTTTATTACGCTTTCACGCCTTAACTACTCGACCGATTTCACGATGATCAAGAAATTTCGCATACACGTTGTCAAGTGATCAGAAAAGGACATAGGGTACTTTTCATCAAGAGAAAAGTACTGTTACTCTCCTAAGCTATATTTACGCGAGCAAAGCCGGGGGTGAAAATTAATTTGTAGAAAAATAAATGGCAGTTTCTAAGTTAGACTTTATATAACATGTTTTAAATGCGTTATGTATATTTATTTATACAAGTGATAATTTATATTCTCGCTTAACATAAGTTAAATATTTTTAAATATCAGTGACGTAGACACTCGCATTGACGTAGGACCTGACATTGTACACGTCTTTCTACGTCAGTCGAACTGGGACGACCTCAATACAGCAAGCACACGGCCATAACAACCGCAGAACCAAGGTGACATTTAAATGAATAGAAATCATAAGGATATGACATGTTGGGGAAGGTCTGGAGTCTGTGAAATGTAATCCATTTTAACCGACTTTAAAATAGGAGGAGGTTCTCAATACGACTGTATGTTTTTGTATGTTTGTTACGCGATTACTCCGCCATTTATGAATCAATTTTAATGATTCTTTGTTTGGTAGGTCATACTTCAGGGATGATATATATCCATATATATTTTATCGAAATCGACTCGGCGCTATTTGAAGAAATAAAATTTAATTTTTTATTTTTTAATTGTTTTTAATTTTTCATTAAATTTAATTTCCCGCACTAGGAATAATTCCTGTATCGCGGGGGACTTTACAAACAATCAAGGAACACTCAGACTCGGAGCAACTATTTGTGGATCACACAAATTTTTGTCCCGTGTAGGGAATCGAACCCGCAATATTGGACGCGACGGCAGTGTCGAGGCGACCAGTTAAACCACTACGCATTAGTGCATTCATATACATTGATGACGTTTTCACTTTTGTGGTTCCCTTCAGCATAAGTTTTGCTTTTTCTACTTTTTAGTAAAAGTTTGGACATATAGGTATAGTCTTGAGGCAGGATAACGATTTTTCCTGAAAAATTAACTTTTAAATTTGTCTTACTTGTATTATTTAGATATATAAGACGTACTGGTACCTAAAGACAAACATCCTTTATATAAATTGCACAACTGCTGAGCCCGGGCCTCTTTTAAATATGAGAAAGATTGACTTTACATACATAATAGCGGATACAAAGAACATTCAGACTCCGAATAACCAAGTGTCGATAACACAAAGTTTTGTCTTGCGTGAGATTCGAACCCAGCGCAATGGTAATGGCCAGGCGATCACCTAAACCAGCAGTTTGCAATTTTATTGCAGTCGTACTAACTGCATTCAGACTGCAAATTTGCAGTCGGAATGCAGTTGAAATGCAGTCCGTCTGTTTAGAGCCTACCACTTATGAATGTCCAATTTTATGAGTTGGTGAGTTTACTGAATTTACATTTAGGTTAATTACTAGTTTCAGGCAAAGGGTTAAGAAGATACCTGCAAGAAATCATAATATAATATCAGCCCAGTAATAAACTGTCCCACCGTTGGGCACAGGTCTCTGCTCAATGTGAGAAGGGTTCATAGTCCACCACGCTGACCCAGTGTGGGTTGGAAGAATTCACATATCTTCGAGAAAATTTTTCCTCACAATGTTTTCTTTCACCGTTTCTAATAATACACACATAACTTCTAAAAGTCAGAGATGCGCGTCTTGGGATAGAAGTTGAGACGTCTGCGTGACAGACCAACGGTTTTCCACTATATTATTGCTGCTATCTACAAGAAAATCGTACCTGCGATCAATTTAATTTAATAAATTGGCACGTAGACGATAATTCTAAGACTAATGACTATACATAAATCTAAAACAATCTGTAAACTAGCTCCGCCATCTTCTGAGGCACTAGACAATAATTACACGCGATGCAGACTAACGGGAGGTCCGGATGGTGACCTATTGCTCCGAATAGTTGGAACCGGTATCTGGTATTTGGTACCGGGATTTTTGTGCGCAACACTATATCATGTTATAGACACTGAGGTTGTTGCACTTTTATGATGACATAAGCGTCGCGACTCCATTGATTAAAATTGGTATTGCTTTTTGGTATTAAAATGTGGCTTTACTGTACTTTGATAGCAAAGAAGTGTCCGCACTAAAAAGAGTGAGCTCACACATTAGATAAAAAATGATAGTGTACAATTTTCGATATGAGTGAGCGTGATTATACTATACTAAATTTTGCCTCCAGTTTCGCTCGCGTAAATGTAAGATAGGTTAGCAACAGTACTTATTTACTGGATTAAAAGTAGCCTATGTCCTTTTCTGTTTCCCTGACAACGTGTTTGCGAAATTTCATGATAATCGGTCGAGTAGTTAAGGCGTGGATACGTAACAAACAAAAAAAATACTCACGTTCGCATTCATAATATTAGTTCGGATAACAAGAAATTCAACACCGAATCGACAATATTTAAAACACATATCGTCAATGAATTAACTATGTATCTGTATAAAAATGATCCGTGTTTACATCTAGAATCTATACATATAATAAAATCGTAGGAAAGTCAAAACTGTACATTGAATATTTTTTTAAAAGAATACTTGTGGCGTGATCTACAATCGATATCGAAGCCAAAAATATAGTTTTTAGAATTGTTGTCTGTTTTTCTGTTTGTTTGTATGTATGTCCGGGCTAAACTCAAAAAGTACTGCATGGATTTAGTTCAAATTTTGCATGAATATTACTAACAGGTCAGGTCAACATATAGGCTGCATATTATCACGCTATCACCTACGGGGGAGGAGCTGTGAATCTTTATTTTTCTTACGCATTTTGTGACAGCGTGTAATCTAATGACGCATATTTAAATGTATTTTTGAGTAAGCCATGCTATTATCTAGCTTTACACTATAAAAACTCACCATTTAAGTAACTTGGGCAGAGAAATATAGTTGGGTTCCGCGGCGACAAACACTTTTTAGTTAAAATCTACGCGGACGAAGTCGCAGGTAACAGCTAGTTTACATTATTTACGTGGACATTATAGAAACTTTAAATAAAAAGTCTATACAGTGTGACTGGTTACACATTGTAGATACTTAAGGACATGATAATTTATGGTCAGACGTAACGTATAAAAAAGAAATAAAATAAAATCTGTATAACCTGCAAAGAAAACCTTTATGAAAATTTGTATGAAATATCCATAAAATGTGGACACTGCGCACACAGCTGTCGAGGCTAATGACCTTTGATAAGAAAAGGACGGGCGGGAGTGCAAATTCGGGAGAGTGCGGGGTGAGGTAGCTGGGGGCAGAGGCGGAGGTTTTGTTTAGCTTTGGTATATGCGCAAGAGTATCCGCACATTAAGTTTTTATTGGATAATTAGGTCAAATTTTAAGTAGCTCTTTTTTTAAAATATCGGATCCAGACTCGAGTACTGAATACCCTCCTTCAATATGTCCAGTCTTTTACCAATCAGTCTGTATATATAGCCTTTTCTCTAATTTTTTAAGTTACACTTTAGAGAAATATAATTAATTATCAAGTGATTTATTTATACAAAGGTTTGCCTTGGTGGCGTGGCTTACGATTGTGTGATCGTGAGGTGTCGGATTCGATTTCTTAACACTGGAATTGTGACCAATAAACTACAATAGAATAGCTTCATTTGAGATAGGACTGAGAAAATATACATCAATGTAAAATAACAATAATGTTCTCCAGACCGAATTTCGGTCACGGCGGCCAGTCTTAAGGGAGACTGGCGATCTGCGCAGAAGATATGCACCCTATGTTAATAGGGTACATTTCATCCAGAAAATTGTTTAGATCCCGACCGATAGAAAATGAATAATATCAACATTCAAGCAAGCGAAGCCGCTGGCACAATCTAATAAAATTATAAATGAAAATAGATAATATGTCAGTTTTCAATTCTTAACTTTTCCGATCCGCTATTTAATTTCCCTAACCCGGAATTCGAACCGACGACTTACACCACGACATCTGCAGCAATGTAAATATTTAAGACATTGACTTGATATTTCACGAGGCTTATGTGTCGATACATAACTTCAGGAAAATATTGCAAATGGGATAAGAGTCGGCTCACTGTAAACATTTCGAATTTAAAGGTTCGACGGGCGAGCCAGTTTCTATTTCAATTTTGTTTTACAACATTTTATATTTTCGAGTGACAGTGGATGCGTCTGCAACCGTATTTATTTCCACAGTAGGGTTTTGAGTTCGGTTCTTGGACAAAGTATTATTGAGTTTTTCATTTACAGACAAAAATAATTACGAAATTCAGTCTCACCCCAGAAACTACCCGCGACTCTGTCCACATGGCTTTTATTTGTTAAGTGACTTTTGTTCTATCCCAGGGGATAAAATATAATGAACATCTTAAAAAAGTTATTCGTATTATTATTTTGTACAAAAATTACACTTAATCAAGCTGCCTCAATACTAAAACTAAATACATATAAATAGTTAATTCATAGTAATTGTTTTCATTAGTCTCACAAGTATCAGATATACGAAGCTTGATCGATTTTATCTATAGGTAGATACTTTATATACCTAATAAAGCTGAAGAGTTTATTTGTTGTTTGTTTGAACGCACTAATCTCTGGATCTACCAGTCCGATCTGAAAATTATTTTTGCATATGATAGCCCCATTATTTAAGGCAGGCTAATATCTATAATATCATCACGCTATGGTATATGGTCATAAACGCAAGAAAACCGTAGCAGACTGCTAGTCTTTTTTATGACAGAAGTGGAAAATAATGGCTCGTCCGATCTTTTTTTAATTGACACCTAAAGAAATATTATTGACAAAGTGTCCTTTCGCACAATTCGTGCGAAACGCCCCAAAGACAAAAATAAGCGTGAGATCTACTTGATGATAAGTGGTTGTCGTAGCCTAAGATCGTTTTTGAACTAGGGGTTACATGTCACCCAAAAATCGCTTGGAAACAGTACCTTTTTTAGGATGAAAGGTATATCCTTTTGTGGATCCTGTATGCAAAATTTCATGATGATCGACCAAATAGTTAAGGCGTGAAAACGTAACATACAAGCAGAGATATATATATATGTATGCATATACATTCACATTCGCATGCACTATGAATACCTCGTTTGCTCAAATGTCCCGTTTCACAAAAATCGGTTAAACTTATTCAAAATAAAAATCACATGCTGAGGACAGCATGTGATTTTTATTTTGAATAAGGATATCTTTCAATATAAAAAGAGATGGTGCGATATTCATCATACAGACAAACGCTAATAGCAGACTGTAAAGCAGGACCTTAAACCAATAAATATAAGAGATAATGACTCACTCAGTCCAATTGACAACGTCCGTCGTAAATGTACTAAGAGTCAAAAAATGTGTATGTCTTTATTTATATCAAGTTAAAGCCGGTTAGAATGAATGTGGTAACGGTAGCCGACCACATCCGGGTTCGTGTCTTGTATTAAGAACATCCGCTAAACTAGCAATGTCGGGAAATCCCGGTGGACAGTTCCGCTCTCATTGTCTATTAGCATAAGTACTTTCCGGGTTTAAATAACAATAATAATATCAGCCCTGTATTAAATTGTCCCACTGCTGGGCACGGGTCTCTTCTCTGGGATAGGCCATAGTCTAGCATGCTGGCCCAGTGCGAGTTGGCAGACTTCATATATCTTTGAGAACATTATGGAGAACTCTCAGACAGAGAGTTAAAGTTAGTAGAGCCTCGCTGATTTCAGCATGAATGGGCCGGCTCGACCGGGGAAGGACTACCCTCTCACAGAATATCGACGTGAAATAGCAGTATTTCTACTGTTGTGTTACGTTCGGTGAGTGAGAATGCCGGAGGCCCAAGCAACCCCTTTCTCCCTTCGCTCCTTCTCCTTCCCACTTCCTTTCCTAAAGGGTCGGCAACGCACAGGTGATGCCTCTGGTGTTGCAAGCGTCCATACGCTACGGTGATCACTTACCATCAGGTGGCTTGTTTGCAACCTTAGGAGCATAAATGAAAATTATATTTTTAAGTGTCGATTAGCACACGTCTATGTATATAATTTGAGTGTGAAACCAACCGATCTGAAAAAGGTGAGGGAAAAACATACATTATTAAAAAAATGTCTTTTCGCTCAAGTCGAGCTAACAGATTCGTGCGAAACGACCAATGAACAATGTTGTCGAATTTATCTAAAAAATACCCAATGCTAACGTTATAAGATTTGTAAGCTGTAAGCACGTCATCAAAATTCACTATCGGGGCTATTTTATAGATAATTCTAGCATAGCAAGCGTTCGTCAATAAAATCATTAATTCATTTTAGTTACAAAGTAGCACTTAGTAACATTTATGATTTATGAATATTTACTATGCGTCATTTAAATTTTTTACTAAGTATAAATTAAGTTATAAATCTCAATTCAAAATACAAACATTTATATGACAATAAAATTAATTTTAAGTATCATATTGCGATTTTTATTACAACTTTTAATACATTATTTACTATAAAACGTTTTAATTTTCAATTTTATCGCAATTTAATTTAATTTGTAATAAAAAGCCGCAATCATTATGCGTAATCAAGCCATATTTATAAAAACATGTATAATAACTGTATTTATAAATATTTATTTATTTAATTTTATTGGAAACCTTACATACTAATATTTACAATGTATTTGTAAAGATGTAATATTAATTTTGTATTAGCTGTTACCTGCGACTTCGTCCGCGTAGATTTTAACTAAAAAGTGTTTGTCTTCGCGGAACCCTATTTTTTTTCTAAATCAATGTAGACTATGTTACTCCTTATAACATCAGCTATGAAATGCATCAGCCAGTGAAAGTCCCGTCAAAATCGGTTCAGCCGTTTCGGAGATGAGCCGGAACAAACAGACAGACAGACAAAAATTTTAAAAATAGATCTTTTCGTGTAGGTACCTTATATACTTTCATATGCATTAGACAAAAAGCTGTTATTTTGACATTACAAACAGACACTTCAATTTTATTTATTTGTATAGATGTAGTAGATATTTACATTTTGTAATGAAGAATGTTGCTATTAACAAGCAACAAATACATTTTTATGTACATATTATGTAACTTATTTAAAAGATACATATAAATCATAAAGAAAGTAATATAAAGACACAAAAAGCAATAAAGTAACAGAGAAAAGTAAATATAGTATTTGGTTAATATTTAATTAATTTTGAAACGTCTCACAAAGTACGTGATACGCCTGTAATTATCATTAATTTAAAATCTCTTCTAGATTGATCCAAAATACTAAATGTCATTTCAAAATAAATGTCATGCTAAATGTCAAAATTGATAATCATAATGTAAAGTTATTTTGGCTTATCTTTATTATCGTAATAAATAGTGGTCAGGTTTTAAGTAGTAAAAAATTGTTCTCTTTTAAGTTACCTTGGTTTTCTATGAATGAGATTGCTAAGAAAACATAGGCACGAGAGTCTGCTACTGGCTAAGGTCCGTCGCCCACACGAGTTGGAGTCGAGGTGGCGTCGAAGCGCGGGCGCACGAGCGGCGCGCCGCTTCTGTTTCCTTCAGGAATAAATGGCAGTGCGCTCACACACTAGAGTCGCGTCACAGGCGACGTGGAGTCGAGGCGGAGGCGGGGCAGCGGCGTGGCGGGGTAGTGTGCTCGACCGCGCCGCGACTCCACCGCCATTTTGTCATTATGTTACTCTTAAGTTTAAATAAAATCTTCTCCTATGTCTCTCCGCTCTCGCCTCGACTCTACATAAACGCGTCACGCCTCGACCGTGCCGCGACGCCACCGCGAGCGTGCCTCGACTTATCAGTGTGCGACGTGCCTAACTGTTTCATCTGTCACCTCGAGCAACTAAAATTGACAGCACGGGTGACGTAGTAGTTTAAGCAGTCTCCTTGACATTGCCATTACGCCGAGTGTTGTGGGTTCAATCCGGGACAACAAATAGTGTAATCCACAAAATGAGGTTCCGAGTTTGGATGTTTTTTGTGTCCGTTGTTTGAATGTTTGTAAAGAGCCCCGCGACACAAGATTTATTCCTAGTGCGGGATTTTTTTTTCATAAAGTACAAAATACAAAGAGCCTATTACTTTACGAGGGAATGAGACCGGTATATTCTATGTAGGTATACCTAGTGCTGTCTCATTCCCTCTTGTACCATTGCTACTAGCAATCCTAACTAATATTATAAATGCGAATGTGAGTTTGTTTGTTTGTTACGCTTTCACGCCTTAACTACTTGACCGATCATCATGAAATTTTGCACACACGTTTTCAGAGGAACAAAAAAGGACATAGGGTACCTTTCATCTAGAAAAAAGTACTGTTACCCTTACCTAGCCTACATTTACGCGAGCGACGCCGTGGGTAAAGTCTAGAGCTGGATAAACCCAAATCCCCAGGTAATAGTCAACAAGCATACTATAGTTACTAATATCTCCAGAGTAACTTAATCCCAGTACAAATATTGTCTGTTTACAAACAGAATTAAGCTTGCTCCTTGAAGCTCGAACACGTAAGCCCTGGAGTAGCTCCCACTTGTCTGAAACTCGAGATAGTTACGGATTCAGTCGCAGTAATTGCAGTATGCAGCCCTCCATAACTATACGGATTTAAGCTAGTTTCCCAGAAATTTATTACTAGAAATATTCACTTATAATGAGCTGTGAAAAAATAATAGTGTCCTTGGATGTATTTAAAACCGTGACTTTAAGTACCTGTACCTTCAGTCCACTCCTTCCTGAATAGGAAAGAGCTTTCTGTTAGGCAATTCTAAGTAGTAACGTAATATCTCGGAACTAGCTAACACGCGCTATTTCTTCTCCGTCACGTAAAATAATTTTCTCCGTTATTGAAATACTTTTATTGATGCTCCGCTCCTATTAGTCGTAGCGTGATGTTATACAGCTTATAGCCTTCCTCGATAAATTGGCTATGCAACTCAAAGAATTTTTCGATCCGAACCAGTAGTTCCTGAGATTAGCGCGTTCAACCAAACAAACAAACTCTTCCGCTTTATAATATTAGTATAGATATGTCCTACCTACCCCTCCGGGGATTTAATGGCAAGGAATATCTAAGATAGTTCCCTAGAAATTTCTTCCTGGAAATATGTCAACAAGATTCCTATCGAGTTAGTTACACAGTCTCTATACCGTATCAAGCGGTCCTGCGCTTCAGATGAGAGGTCCCTCAGGAACTTGCCGGGTCTCGTACGACGTACATCGCGATAGTGTATCGATCGACACATAACTACGTCGTAATGTACGTCGTATCGCATTGGTCACGTCGGAACACGTCCGTACTACAGCTCTGTGTAAAAACGTTACTCCGTAAAGTTGGTGATAGACTTATGACAATAGGCATGATGACAGTGTTTAAAATAAGTGATTCTAATTATCTATCTATTAGATTAGCAAAAATATTGGAAACCTATTTTTTTGTTTTAACAAAAGAATAAAAGAATCCTAAGATTTAACGCATTAAAGTTCGGGAGTGGCGGCTTGTGACGTCACTGTATTATAAAAATTATATCGACAAGTGACGTAACACGAAATGTAAATGTGTTTTATCTTTATTGTTATTAGTTTGTAGGACAAAAGAAAAAACACGTGTCTAATATTTTTTCCTAATCTAAAAGAAGGATAAAAACTTTTTGTTTTATTCACCATGCCTATTGAAACTGAATTCTTGGGGAATGAAATCTTTGCTAATACGTAATCTCTACATTAAAATAAATGTGACGTCTGTTCCAGATAATATGGTTGTTGCCTATGTTTGATTTTGTGCGTTACTTAACTCACACGACCAAATTGCAATCCAAGGAATTTTTATTGTAAAAAAGTATCATGATTCGTTGAAAAATGGGCAAATAATGATTATTTTAAAATTGGATATAAGAAAAAGTCTAATTGAATATAATACTTTTTGGTGTTAGTAAATCTTAACTAATATACGGAATGTAAGTTTGTTTGTTATGCTTTCACGCCTTAACTACCTACTCGACCCATCATCATGAAATTTTGCATACACGTTGTCAGGGGTGCAGTAAAGAACATAGGTATGCGAAATTTCATGGTGATCGGTCGAGTAGTTAAGGAGTGCGTAACTAACAAATAAACGAACTCAGATTCGCATTTATAACCTTAGTATTTATTTGTTCGCGAGCATGATTGTAACGTAACATTACAACGCGTTGTTACAAGTCAGTGTCCGCCTTAAGGGTTCGTATTGGTATCGGATGGGTCTCGCCTCTTCTTTCACCCCTAAAAGCCACCCTGTGGTACATTTACGTAAGCTGAGGAGCGATCACTAGCGCTTACAGATACTCGTTTTAGATAACTTGCTGCTTTTACGTTGATTTTATTAAGAGTGTGGTATTAACCGTAGGAAAAAAGCGAATTTTAATTTACTTATTAGTCTAAGTTGTCCCCTCGTCATTATTACTGCGGTACCAAATTTGATTTTTGATACAACATTTTTGTGATACCCTAATTGTTCTTTCCGAGTCTGGGTGTAAAACACATCCAGACTCGGAACAACAATTTGGGTAGCACAAATAATTACTTAATAGTCTAAGTTGTCCCCTCGTCATTATTACTGCGGTACCAAATTTGATTTTTGATACAACATTTTTGTGATCCCCTAATTGTTCTTTCCGAGTCTGGGTGTAAAACACATCCAGACTCGGAACAACAATTTGGGTAGCACAAATAATTACTTAATAGTCTAAGTTGTCCCCTCGTCATTATTACTGCGGTACCAATTTGATTTTTGATACAACATTTTTGTGATCCCCTAATTGTTCTTTCCGAGTCTGGGTGTAAAACACATCCAGACTCGGAACAACAATTTGGGTAGCACAAATAATTACTTAATAGTCTAAGTTGTCCCCTCGTCATTATTACTGCGGTACCAAATTTGATTTTTGATACAACATTTTTGTGATCCCCTAATTGTTCTTTCCGAGTCTGGGTGTAAAACACATCCAGACTCGGAACAACAATTTGGGTAGCACAAATAATTATTTAGTAGTCTAAGTTGTCCCCTCGTCATTGTCACTGCGGCACTGAGTTTGAATTTTGTCACAAAAATTTGAGAGATCCACAAATTGTTGTTTATAGTCTAGGTGAAGCGCACCCAGACTCAGAACAAGAACAATATGTGGATCTATCAAATTTTTATTATTTTTACTAGACTATTATTTTACGTAGTAGTCTAAGTTGTCCCCTTAGACTACTAGGTAAATTAAAAATCTCTAAACAGAATAACATTTTGCGTATCACAAAAATATGTTTTTTGTTTCAATGTGTGTAAAGATTTTTTTATTTACGCTGCCTTGGTGGTGTATGCTACTAATTACTTGCTGTATACGATAACCTCGGGTTCGATTCCCGGGTCAGGCAAAGTGCTATTGCGCTGTGAAGTCCAGTAATTCCCAGCAGCAGTACCTACTGAGTTGGGAACTGTGCCTGGTATCCGATAATAGGCTCCACCTCTATTACGTGGGGCTGAGACCATGGCTAGTGAATTGTGGGTTTCATACCTCGCTTACCTTCGAGCATATGGGTGTGAGAGTATGTATGTATGAAACTTAGTACCGTTTCTAAAAGTTTCGCTTGTCGCTTATCGCTTGTTGTGTGTCCTAGTAGGTCGTTTAACTATTTTATTCGTAAGTTATCCAAGATAAGCGGTCTTTTAGTCGACTAGTGTCAATAGCGCTAATGGATTAAACATTGTTTACAATTTTTATATGGATTTATTCAGAATTTCTAATAAAATTTCGCGGTAACCGAACCGTTTAAAATATTAAAATAATATCGTATTATGGATTTAGTGAGTAGTACACTACATCAAAACGTAGTATAAAGCGCTCGTTTGTTTATGCGATAAACGGCGCGTTTAACGCATTTAGCAAAGACACTCCGTTTGCCGTGTACATCGCTCAAGATGACACGCGTCACACGCTGCGATTGAAGCTACGTTTAATGCAAAAATCAAAGTGTTATTATTGCTTTATATACTACTACATTTTGCCCGCGGCTTCGCTCGCGTAAATGTTAGGTTTGTAACAGTACTTTATGATGTATGAACGCTTTCACGCCTTAACTATTCGACCGACCATGATGAAATTTCACATACCCGTTGTCGGGGGCACAGAAAAGGACATAGGCTATCTATCATCTAAAAAAGGACAGTTACTACTAATATATTTACGTGAGCAAAGCCGTGGGTAAATTCTAGTAAATAATAAAAAACCGGACAAATGCGAGTCGGACTCGCCCACCGAGGGTTCCGTACAAATTTGTAGGTATTATTAGGTACCTAACTATACTTATAGAAAAGGGAAAAGGTATTATTTTCATTCTTCGTCACAAATCGAAAATACATCATAAAAATAATTAGAAATCTGTTTAAGCTTGTGCCAATGAAGCTCTTTCATACGATACTCCACATGACAAGATTAACTCAATTCAAAATTTGGACCACCGTTCCTTGCATAAAGATCCTGTTTTTTATGATTTAATTACAAATGTATAGTTTTCAGATTTTTCCCTATACTTGTAGTATAAGAAGGTATTACTTGCCAAATTTCATAGCTCTAGGTCAACGGAAAATACCCTATAGATTTTGATTCCCTTGAGAGTGTCGAAATATACGTTTTTTTGCGACATAAACGGCCGTATCTTTGTTTTACGTAAACTTAGAAGTTTGATTTTTTTGCAGCTTCAAGAGAATGTAGACCTGACTATATCGTTTTAATTTCAACTCGATACCACGCATTCCCGAGATAAACGGTCGGACCGACAACAAAGTGATCCTATAAGGGTTCCGTTTTTTCCTTTTGAGGTACGGAATCCTAAAAATTAAGTCAACTACCCTATTATACCTACCCATGTTCGCAAATAAACTGGTTGATTAGGAATCAAATAGGCGATATCACAACCAGTCCCAATCGTAAGTGAACAATCATCTAAAATGACTAATGTATTGGCATGTGATATTATAAACTTACTTTCTTTGTCAGCGCTCGAAGGTTGTATGAATCAGTGTAGACTGCAATTATTCACTGTGACTCATATTTTCCGTGTATGCTGATATGGTAAACAAGACAAGCAGGATTAGGTTCTAGTGGTTTGAAATTTACATTTATCGTACTCAAATATAGTACATACCTACATATATTATGGAATTCCATCTTTCTAAAACCTTCCAGACAGACTTACGTTCATAGCAGCCAAGAATAATGAAGATTGACCATCTGCGCAGGAGATATTATAGTTCACAACTGTTTGCGAAAATATAAGTGTACTCTCAATTACCTAGCTCTTTTAGTCTGATGAGCTACAATTTAACACGACCGGAGAGAGATCAGACGCAGGATCAACGGCTTTACTTGTTTTCCGAGGCATGGGGGTGAGTAACACCGGCAAATTCCTAATTTAGGGCTGCTATTTAGAATGTCTTGACAGAAAAACCCAATAACTGTTTTTTAGCGCGACCAATAACTGTTTTTTACCGTGGGAGAGCCACGCTTCGGCACGAATGTGCTGGCTTGGCCGGAGTGATACCACGGCCTCACAGAAAACCGGTGCGAAATAGCGCTTGCGTGGTGTTTCGTCGAGTGAGTGAGGATACCGGGGAGAGGATCTAATTTAAAAGGCTGGCAATGCACTTGTGACTCCACTGATGATGCGGGTGTCCATGGGCGGCGGTAATCGCTTATCTGCACGTTTGCCTCCTATATCATAACAAAAAAAACTAAGGGTTCAAACCCGGGATCTCATGCATTTGCTATCGGTGCACCATTGAGGCACTTCCTCAAAACTTACATGTTAATACTATAAATCTAGTCTATCTATGTGGATAGTTTTATCCAAATTGATTCAGTGGTTTAATCATGATTAAGTAAAAACATCCATACATCAACAAACTTTTACATCTATAATATTACTGAATTTTGCCCGCGGCTTTGCTCGCTCGGTAGCACTACTTTTTTCTGGATGACAGGTATGTACTTTCTGTATCCCTGACAACTTGTATGCGAAATTACATGATATCACAAATAAATAAACAAATAAATGCACATTCGCAATCTTAATAGTTAGTCGGCCTCGATGGCGTAGTGGTTAGTGTAATCGACTACCACGCCTGAGGTTGCGGGTTCGATTCCCGCACAAGTCAAACATTTGTGTGCATGAACATGGATGTTTGTCTTGGTTTGGGTGTTTCTATGTATAATATGCATGTATTTACAAAAAAAAAGTATATGTGTATGTTTATCCATTGTCTAGTACCCATAGTACAAGCTCTGCTTAGTTTGGGCTAGATGGTGTTGTGTGTATGTGATAGAATATTATGATATTAGTTAGGATTAGGATAATTAGTAAGGATGAGGTCAACGTCGACTGCCTCCTTGGCTAAATATCGTTAGTTTGCATGTCGTAAGTGAAACACGTAGGGTTACACAACAAAACAACAGTTGATGAATATAACGTGTAAACTCAGGTAAGTTAGGTTTAATATATAATATAATATAATATTCTATCACATACACACAACACCATCTAGCCGAACCTAAGCAGAGCTTGTACTATGGGTACTAGACAATGGATAAACATACATATATACTTTTTTTTTGTAAATACATACATATTATACATAGAAACACCCAGACCAAGACAAACATCCATGTTCATGCACACAAATGTTTGACTTGTGCGGGAATCGAACCCGCGACCTCAGGCGTGGCAGTCGGTTACACTAACCACTACGCCATCAAGGCCGTTAATATAGTGTTTATTGCAATCAAGCGATAACAAAAGTGAGTCCGATTTGACTGTTACACTCCGTTTTATACCAATACTAGCTATTGCCCGCGGCTTCGCTCGCGTTAATTTAGAATCTGACAATCAATTCGGGTTGTACTCTGCTTGTAATAATATAATTCAATCATGATTCGGAAGACACGTGGCGCCATCTATTATCATAAGAACGTTATTGTTGTTTTCCTCGGGAACAGTAATTTTTTTCGGGATGAAAGGTAGCCTATGTCCGTTTCTGTAGGTACACCTGACAACGTATATGCAAAATTTTAGGATGATCGGTTCAGTGGTTTAAGCGTGAAAAGGAAACAAACAAACAAACTCAGTTTCGCTTTTATAATATTAGTTAGGAAGTTAAGATTAGTAGTGACGTCACAATATAATCAAATAAGTCTATTACAACCAAAATATATCTTAATAGTATAAAGTAGCGATATCAGTTCAAGGTTAATTAAATAAACAAATAAATAATTAATTATATATCTTATCTTATATTATAATTTATATCCTATGTATATGACGTATTAGTGGAGTGAGCCAGTGCTTGTAACGTAAGTTCTCCTTGGTGTATTCTCCGGTTGGAAAAATTATATCAGATTTTTGTGGACGGGAAATTGAGACATCTTTTCATTTTGATACTAATAGCAACAAGCAATTCGTTAGCTATGTTTTTATGGTCGCGTCTATCGTGTTGCTGTCGATATTTTCCGAATATATACCTAACAACCGGTCTACCTGGATATTGAACGTAGCACCTACCGACCAGTCACAAACATGATTATGCGACGTGACAATCAAGACATGTTCGTAAACGGCAATTTCTTTAATTTAAATAAATTATCTTTGATCGTGCATAAATTATTGACTTTATCATCTAAACATGCAATAAGATAGAATAATTTTAGCGGAAATTATTTTAATTAACAAAATAATTATAAGGCTAATTATATGGTTGGACTGCCGTGCGGAGGTCTCGAGTTCGATCCCAAGGCTCTCGGACTTTTCGAAGTCATGTGCGTATTTAAAAACTGAAAGAAAAAAAGTGAAGAAAAACATCACGAGGAAACCTGCATGACTGAGCGTTCTACATTATGTTCTCGAAGATATGTGAAGTCTGCCAACCCGCTCTGGGCCAGCGTGGTAAACTATGGCCTAACCCTTCCCACACTGAGAAGGCTCGTGCCTAGCAGTATGACAGTTTAATTATAAGGCTGCCAACCAGAAAAATACCTATTGCAGATTGACATTTTTCTAGATAATTATCAGTGTATGTAGATATGAAAAAAATGATGAACGAAAGACGGAAAACGCAGCGGGGGTACCTACCCTTGCTGTCGGTGCATCGGTCTACCTACCTGGCACCTGCCCTAGATAGACCTACGACCTGGTAAGGACTGCTACGCTGAGGTGTTAAGTTTGATCCCAAGCCAAACCGATGGAAAACAGATCTCTTAACCATTCACCTAAACATTCCTAACAAATAAAAATAAGCAGAACCTGTTAGTATTACTTTAAAAGCTTGTAATGGATAACTTCTAACTATCCTACTAATATAATAAAGTAGATGTTCCCGCGGTTTCACCCGCGTTTATCGTTACTGCGCCGCCCCCGTAGGTCGTAGCGTGATGTTATATAGCCTATAGCCTTCCTCGATAAATAGGCTATCCAACACTAAAATAATGTTTCAAATTGAACCAGTAGTTCCTGAGATTAGCGCGTTCAAACAAACAAACAAACTCTTCAGCTTTATAATATTAGTTTATATGTGAAAAATGCGAAAGTGAGTTTGTATATTTGTTTGTTACGCTTTCATGCCTGAACTACTCGACCGATCATCATAAAATTTCGCAAACACGTTGTCAGAGGTACAGAAACAGAAATAGGGTACCTTTTAACTAGAAAAATACCATGCCCGAACGAGCGACGTCGTAGGTAAAAGCTAGCAAAGCTATAATAACTTACAGCTGTGTCAGCTTTTGCCCGCAGCTTCGCTCGCGTTAATTTAGAATTTGACAATCAATTCGGGTTGTACTCTGCTTGTAATAATATAATTCAATCATGATTCAAAAGACACGTGGCGCTATCTAATATCATAAGAACGTTATTATTGTTTTCCTCGGGAACAATAATTTTTGAAGTGAAAACTTCTTTAGCGGCGTTGTACACTTTTTGTGTGTTTAGGTAAAAAATGTTAAACTCGCGACAGGACACGTGACCTGATCGAAAATTCGTAAGACGGAGGGAGAATTGTCAAACTAGCGTCAGGACACGTGACCTGATCGAAATTTCGTAAGACGGAGGGAGAATTGTCAAACTAGCGTCAGGACACGTGACCTGATCGAAAATTCGTAAGACGGAGGAAGAATTGTCATGTTTGTGTACGACAGCGCAATAAATGAATATTGTATTTTATCACATAAATGATAGTACTTTTATACTGATAATTAAAGCAATTCGTGCAAAATTGTTCCGTAACCATTCCAAAATATCAAAAATGCATAACGTTAATATTCAAGTTTTCACTTCTGCCGGCACTCCCGGAGTGCAACCCGTTGTTTTTTTTGGGATGAAAGGTAGCCTATGTCCGTTTGGGTACACCTGTCAACGTATATGCAAAATTTCAGGATGATCGGTTCAGTGGTTTAGGCATGAAAAGGTAACAAACAAACAAACTCATTTTCGCTTTTATAATATTAGTTAGGATTTACACTTCATTAATTAAATTATTAAATTATTGACCTCGTGACCATCGCTGCTGAAAACCAACCGAAACGTCGGGGAAAGTGTAAACATAAATATATTGCATTGAACCCAGCACCTCAGGCACAGCTATCGCATTTACTACCATTACACTCTCCGCCACTGAGGCAATCGGGTCAGTCAATAATAAATTCATATTTTCAATAAAAATAATTAAACAAGTTCTAGGTGCCCTTGATGTAACGAAACTACTTTTATTAACTTTTTAAATATGTGCATATAATTTAGAACGTATTATGCGACAGCTTTTAATGTAGTTTTTACAGTTTAATAAGCTTCGGATATAATAATCGACACATTTGATTTCTTGTTTCTTTGTTTGTAAAGGTTTAAAAAAAATTGGTTGTCTGTAAAGTCGGCTTATGGACGATAGTTTAACGTGACAACGTCATAACAAAATTTATTTCCCGTAAAGTTACAATGAGCGTAACGGGACAATGAGCGTAACGGGACAATGAGTCATCCTTTTCCGTGCGTGCAGCCGGCGTTCGTCGATTTATTAGACATTGTCACGTCGAAAACTTACCGATTTAAAAAATTCTTTCATCATTAGGCTTTATTGGTTAGGATGTAAAAGAGAGTTTGTTTTTTGTTACGCTTTTGAACCTTAAATAGTCGACCTTAAATATCTTACATTCAGATAAAAGTACCGTTACCATGCGAAGCCGTTGGCCAAAGCTAGTATCATAATTATGATACCCGATTCTGTGGCAACTTCCTGTATATAAAGAAGATTGACAACGAAAAAGATAATCCAGAAACCACGACCTCAACATACGGTCATTACCAACTAAGCTATTTTTAGCTCTTCATAAGTGGCTCCTCAATCACTAAGACATTTTCTATTCGTAACAGCTTGTGCGTGTATTAAATCTAGGTATAGACAAGTCTAGGTATGCCGTGAAAGCATCAGACTTAGAGAAAGTCCGCTTTGAACGTAGAAAGCAGTCAGCCGGCGAGGAAAACGTTTTATAGTCATTAACGTCGGTACATAGACCCGTATTTATTTTCAAGAACATAAATTACTAGATTGATTGTACGGATGCCGCAGTGGTTTAAATGATCGACTCTACGTTGATAGTAACTCTCATACACCAAGTTCGGTGTGACCAAAATTTAAAATAAATTCAAATTCAAAGTAAAAAATCTTTATTTCCATAAAAATGTGTTAACAAATCTTGGACACGTCAATTAACTATTACATTAATAAAAAAAATTAGGAAATAAAAAATTTCTTTTGAAAAAAGCCTGTTCGAGGAGTAGAGCTTTCATGAGAAGAAGAAATTCATGGCCACTCTTTTCACAATACAATGCAATGTTATATTCTTTTTCTCATATGAACTGCTGTGTGTAGTTGTTACAATAAGATTTAAAAAGTATATACAAGTAATTGTTACTTTTTGTAGCACTGTTCACTGCTGCATTTGAATAATATTTTGACAACGATAGCCTAGTGGAGAGGCGTTAGACTTGCACGCAGAGGTTTACTGAATCCTGATCGATCTTTAGGCACGCATCTCTCACTATTTAAAGTTATGTGCTTATTAAATATTTAATTATCATTCGTTGTAACTGTGAAGGAAAATATTAAATTTCTTAGCATTAGTTTGATTATGACACGTCATTGAAATTCTTTTAGAGACGGCTCTTAATCGCGGTAATACACAGTCCTGTGACTACGATCGATGCAAGTCGGTCGAAACGAATTAGTAACAGTATTTTTTTCTGGATGAAAGGTACCCCATGTTCTTTTCTGAACCCATGACAATGTGTACGTGAAATTTCATGATGAGCTGTCGAGTAGTAAAGGCGTGGAAGCGTATCAAACAAACTCACATTCAAATTTATAATATTATATTGTCTTCTGTTTACGCGAATGTTATTCATTGAAATTAAACTACTATATACGAAGAACTCCCCCAGGGTGGGCCTTGTGGCGCACCCTGGGGGAGGTTTATGTCCAGCAGTGGACTGCAATAGGCTGAAATTATGATGATGATGATGATGATACGAAAAAGCAAACCACAGCTAGACTTTATGATAATTTGAGCTCATTCTGCGTAAATAGAAAAACCCATGATTAAATTATGTTCGGGTACTTTGAAATAACAACACTGGAACATTGAAACAACTACCATCTTAGTCTCCCCGTGACCATGGCTGTTGAAAAGCAACCGAAACGTCGGGGAAAGTGTAAACATAAATATAAATAGTATAATAGTATAGTAATAGTATAAATAGTTTTAATAGTTTCAATAATTTAATGAGCTTAAAAATTAGTAAAGTTTAATAGTAATAGTAGCGTAACAGTTTTTCAAAATTTTGTAATATAATGTCAAATAAACAACGCGATAAAATCCGTATATAGTAGTTTAATTTCAATTTATAATATTAGTTAGGATTATGTGTACATATCGGGCAAGTCTTATAACTGGGTGGTAATATCAACGAAACTGAGAGAACCATCAGCACTAACTAACCAGTTACATTGAAATTAAACTACTATATACGGATTTTATCGCGTTGTTTATTTGACAATTTATTACAAAATTTTGAAAACTGTTACACTACTATTACTATTAAACTTTACTAATTTTTAAGCTAATTAAATTATTGAAACTACAGTAAAGTTTAATAGTAATAATAGTGTAACAGTTTTAAAAATGTTGTAATAAAGTGTCAAATTAACAACGCGATAAAATCCGTATATAGTAGTTTAATTTCAAACATTCGCGTAAACAAGACAATATTATTTTAACCAGTTACAATTTTATTTCACGTCAACCAGCGTCCTCATCTATTACCAGTAATTCGTCGACCGATCCCAATAACTAGAGACAGTGTAAGTAATAAAGATACCGGGACAGTGCCCGTTTATTTCAGACAGTCGTTACAGACGACAGTTACGGAGAGGCGACATCATGCCGAATTACCAATAAAACAATTTATTTGTCTCGAGTCGTTTGCTAGAGGTGTTTCGGAGCTACGAAGACAGCGAAGGTCTGAAATAGGGCTAGTCCATACTCCAGTGAGTATGGGGTCACTTTAATAAAACGATGAAATGATACTAACGGATGACATAGTGGTTTTGTCGTATTTTAACACTACTATTAAACAGTCACTATATAATTTGTCGGCCTCGGTGGCGTGGTGGTTAGTGTAACAGACTGCCACGCCTGAGGTCGCGGGTTCGATTCTCGCATATGTCAAACATTTGTGTGCATGAACATGGATGTTTGTCTTGGTCTGGGTGTTTCTATGTATAATTAGTAGGTATTTACAAAAAATAAAGTGAGCCGTCACGGAACGCCTGGCAGATGTGAAACATCGAAATTATTTTGTACAAGTAATATGTATAAAAGAACAGATTACGATAGGAACTAATATGGCATAATGTAAAATACTATCATATAGCGTGGCGACGTGTCGACGTCGCCACGCCAGCAATCGGTTTTACGTGCGGCTATAGATGTTTCACATAAAAAAAGAAAATATATGTATGGTTATCCATTGTCTAGTACCCATAGTACAAGCTCTGCTTAGATGGCGTTGTGTGAATGTAATAGAATATCATTATTATTATTAATAATTTTTTGTCATTTTGCTTTAGTGGCACTAAAGTAATTTTTTTGTTCTATTTGTTTTTATTTTATACTGGTTATTATCTGTTTCTAGTATGTATCAAATAAACAATATTTCTTTCTTTCTTGGTTTAAGTCAGAGGTTCCCAGACTTTTTATCTCATAGACGACTTTCAAAATTTAGCTGGTTCTGGTGGACCACCAGCTACATTTCTACAACAAGTTCATTCAATTATTAATTATGCATTATCAAATCGGGGCTAACCTTTTTTTTTAGTAGTTCTCTACCGAAAAATCGGTAGGTTTGAGACCACTGGTACTGAATATGGAATATGCAAGTTTTTACAAGTAACAGTCGCTGAGCTTCTTAAAATATTATCTGCCTACAATGATAGGTGAAGTCAAGCCAACATTTTAGTTCTCCACTATCAAAGAGCAGTTGTTGCCAGTGATGACTTACGGCTCAGAGACATGGTCGCTCACTATGGGCTTTGTCAGAAGGCTCAAGGTCACGCAAAGGGCAATGGAGAGAGCTATTCTCGGTGTTTCCCTGCGGGATCGAATCAGAAATGAGGAGATCCGCAGGAAAACTAAAGTTGCCGACATAGCTCTCCGGATAGCCAAGATGAAGTGGCAGTGGGTAGGGCACATAGCACGCAGAACCGATGGCCGTTGGGGCAGAAAGGTTCTAGAGTGGTAGCCACGTACCGGAAAACGCAGCAGGGGTAGGCCTCCACAAGGTAGACCGACGACCTGGTAAAGGTCGCGGGAAGCGGTTGGATACGGGTGGCCCAAGATTGGTCTGTGTGGAAAATCTTAGGGGAGGCCTATGTCCAGCAGTGGACGTGTTTTGGCTGACATGATGATCAAAAAGCAAATAAATTTTCGTGGACCTAAGGGTTTAAGTATTCGCTTCCCCGCTTCTACTACACAAAGTGTTGTGACTACGAATCCCACATGGGACAAAATTTATGTGAAAAATATATAACGTAATATTTATTTAATTGTGTTTATCCTAGCTAATATTATAAATGCGAATGTGAGTCCAGAAAAGGACATAGGGTATCTTTCATCCCGACAATAAGTACCTACGAGTACAACAGTATCTACTGTACTTATAAAATAATAAAAGAATAAATGCTGTAGAAATGAGAGCGCTGAGAAGCATATGAGATGTGACTCTGAAAGATAGAATAAGGAATAGTGTGATTAGAGAGAGATGCGGCATGGAAGTAGATATAGTGACAAGAATAGAAAAGGGTATGTTAAGCTGGTTTGGACATGTAGAAAGAATGGACGAGGAAAGACTGACTAAAAAAGTTTATAAGGCTAGTGTGAATGGAACAGTCGTAAGAAGAAAACCTAGGCGAACGTTTCTTGATCAGATCGGAGGCGTTCTGAACAAAGGCCAGGTTAAGAGCTCCTTGAACCGACGGGCGTGTATGAGGAATGTGATGAAAGTGAATGAAGCCAGAGAAGTGTGTCAGGATCGTAGCAAATGGAAATCCGTAGTCTCTGCCTACCCCTCTGGGAAACAGGCGTGAATCTTTGTATGTATGTATTATAAAATAATAAATCTGTAACTTGGTCGTATCTGTACATCTACATTTACGCTAATATTATAAAGAAATATACATTTGTTTATGACGAATTTACTCAAAAACTACTGAACGGGCTTTAAACATTTTTCACCAGTAGAGCGTACTTCATCTAGATGTAACAATGTTTTACTTGACCGTTAAAAATAATGATAATGGCCTATTTAATACGCAAATAACTTTGAAAAGTCAGAGATGCGCGTCTTGGGATCGAGCTCGAAACCTCTGCATGACAGTCCAACGGTTTTCCCACTTATCGTTGCTTACGTCAATGAAATCGTTGCGAACTTTTGTTTAAGCGAACAGAGTCGTATATGAATGCTAGTTTACAGAAAACCTTGTTGACAACTTGTTATGTTATTTTTTATTCGTACAGTTTCATTACAAAATACGAGATATATAATTAATCTTTTAATACCAGCTTGTAATTATAACAAAGCTGTGCAAGAATATATCAACCTTGGAATGGAAACAGGCGCAAATATTTGACATTTTCTTGGCAATGTTAAGACTTTACGATTGAATAAAACAGTGGGCTATTGAATGTCATTGTGTAAATTATACGTACACTAGCGAGCTGCCCTGGCTTTGCTCGGGTAGTACAAAACCTTAACAAATTATACACCTAAACCTACCACATGATTCTATTTGTAAAACCGCATGAAAATCCGGTCAGTAGTTTTTGAGTTTATCGCGAACAGACAGATAGACAGACTTTTTTTTTTATACACCTAAGGTGGCAAACAAGCATACGGCCCACCTGATGGTAAGTGGTCACCGTAGCCTATGGACGCCTGCAACACCAGAGGCATCACTTGCACGTTGCCGATCCTTTAGGAAAGGACGTGGGAAGGAAAGGGAGCGGGGTAGGGGAAAGGGGGTGATTGGGCCTCCGGTACTCTCACTCACCGAACGAAACAACAGTAGGACTACTGTTATGCCACGTCGATATTATCGTCGGGGTAGTCCTTCCCCGGTCGAGCCGGCCCATTCATGCTGAAATCAGCGAGGCTCTGCTACTCAAAAGGGCGTGCGTACGTGGCAGGGTACTTTGTTTTATAATATGTAGTGATGCATTCCCTATATTATTTGATTGTAAGGATGGTGTAGTGGTTTAAGTGGCCGCGTTGTCACTGCCTCCGCGCCGAATGGGTTCGATTCCGACACGGTACAAAATATTGTGTGATGCACAAATAGTTTTTCCGAGTATGGGTTTTCTTTCTGTCCGTTTTTAACACGCTTTTATTAGCTTGGTATGTATGTATCTATGTGTCTATGAATCTATGTAACGGAATCTTTGAACGTGATTTTCAACCCTTTCAAACCAACGGATTGATTTGAAACTTTGCACACTTATCAAGGACCGATGACAATATAATAATTTAGAAAAAAATATAATACTTTAAAAAAATAGTTTATAAAACTAAAAAACACGCATTCTTAAAAAACCAAACTAATAAGTAGAAAATAATGTAATAATTTAAATGGAGAAAAGCGTGGGTGCTTTTTAAGACATTTTGATAACCCTCATCCCACGCTTTTTTACATTAAAATTATTATTTAAATATTTGTAAACTCCCTCGCGATGGAGTTATTCCTAGCGCGGGAGCTGTTCTTTTACAAAAATACAAAATATAGATATTCTATATTCCCGAAGAGGCAAGCAACGATGTGTAGCATATATAATATATGTATATTTTGTACAATCGTTCTAGGGCGCATGTTGTCTATTCAGCACCTTGCAAGACTCCTGTACAAGAATTTTTAATAGGGCCAATGAAATTTTGTCTGACTAGGGATTCGAGCCTAGAGTATTGTAATCGGTCGTGCAAACTAATACCATGGAATGAATGATACATTCAAGAATAAATTACGTATATGTCTATTTTTATATTATTATATTTATTCATTTACAAGACAATGAAATTAAATTACCTCACGCGCATTTTAGTTTTACATTACACTATTGTTTTATTATTTTTAGTTATTTTATTTACACGACACGTGATGAGATTAGTAAAGAAGTTGGAAGGTCCAAATGCAATGTTGTGTAAAAAGGTCATGTCAGTCCATTGACTACTTCTCTAGTTTTGAGGACACAAACATACGGCAGCTAATTTTTATATATAAATATATATACAATTATCTTAACTACAATATTATAAATGCGAATGTGAGTTTGTTTGTTATGCTTTTATGCCTTAACTACTCGACTGATTGTTATGAAATTTTGCATACACTTTGCCAGGGGTACAGAAAAGGACATAGGGTACCTTTCATCCAGAAAAAAAGTACTGTTACTAACCTAACCTAATCTACATTTACGCGGGCGAAGCCGCGGGTACAATCTAGTACCTTATAATTACAAAACAAAAGCAATCAGTACAAACTTCAACACAAATCACGGTGCGTCTCCGTTTTCACAGCCCCACACTTATTTATCGTCTTATCCCCAAATTGGTACCGATAGCAACGAAATTAAAACTCGCAACTTATTGCCGAAGTGATTTATAACTCGGCAACAATTCAAGCTGCTGACTGTACAATGATTGTAATTAGGATCGTAAATTTCATCCAATACTGTTCATAATTGTCTGAAGGAAGATGTGAAACGAAATCAATGAATGTTTTCCGTTAATGTGAATCTATTGTGAGACTAGTCTTTGTTGAAGTGAAAACTTCTTTAGCGGCGTTGTGCACTTTTTTTGTGATTGGTAAAAAATGAACTCGCGTAACGACACGTGACCTGATCGAAAATTCGTAAGACGTAGGGAGAATTGTCATGTTTGTGTACGATAGCGCAATAAATGAATATTGTATTTTACCACATAAATGCAAAATTATTCCAAAATATCAAAAATGCACAACGTTAATATCCAAGTTTTCAACCCGTTGTTTTTTTGTTTCGCTGATTTCCTGCTAGTAATTGAGTAGTTTATGTTCAAAATCCTCTAAAATACTTTTCACCAAATAATGGTAAATCACAAAAAACCATTTAAAGACAAAATAAATGGACTCTTTTAGCGGTGTTTGCAACAAACTGCTACTTTTGGGTACTTACTAGTGGGTTTTGTTGAAAACTATCAGTGCAATGCGATAGAAGCAACGAAGGAGCTTCATATTCAAGTGGAACATTATTTTTGTTCTGACATCGTTTTGGCGGGTTTCGAAACTATACTCCTCAATTATTGGCCAAATAGTTAAGCAACAGAGCATAGAATATTGAAATGCTTGGGATTAGTACAAAGCTTATATATAACAAGCTTTTGCCCGCGGCTTCGCTCGTGTTAATTTAGAATTTGACAATCAATTCGGGTTGTACTGTGCTTGTAATAATATAATTCAATCATGATTCGAAAGACACGTGGCGCCATCTATTATCATAAGAACGTTATTGTTGTTTTCCTCGGGAACACTAATTTTGTCGGGATGAAAGGCAGCCTATGTCCGTTTCTGTACACCTGACAACGTATATGCAAAATTTCAGGAAGATCGGTTCAGTGGTTTAAACGTGAAAAGGTAACAAACAAACAAACAAATAAACTCATTTTCGCTTTTATAATATTAGTTAGGATTAGGATTATCGCTCGCTTTAACGGTAAAGAAAAACATCGTGAGGTAACCTACATGTCTGAGAGTTCTCCATAATGTTCTCGAAGATATGTGAGGTCTGCCAACTCGCACTGGGCCAGCGTGGTGGACTATAGCCTAACCCTTCTCAAGAGGCCTTTGCCCAGCAGTGGGACAGTTTAATACAGGGCTGATATTATTATATATTATTAGACTAGATGTTCGCGCGGTTTCACCTGCGTTTATCGTTACTGTGCCGCCCCCGTGGGTACCAAATTGTATTTCAATTTAAATAAAAATATTAGGTCTGAAAGTCTCTGGCATTTATATAATGGTGTCTGATAATGACCTACTCGAACGATCATCATGAAAATCGCATACACGTTTTCAGAGGTAGGTACAGAAAAGGACATAGAGCACCTTTCATCTAGGAAAAAGTACTGTTAATGCGAGCAATGCTGCGGGCTAAATCTATACTAATATTATAAAGCTGAAGAGTTTTTTTGTTTGTTTGAACGCGCTAATCTCAGAAACTACTAGTTCGAATTGAAAAATTCTTTTAGTGTTGGATAGCCTATTTATTGAGGAAGGCTATATAACATCACGCTACGACCCACGGGGGCGGTGCAGTAACGATAAACGCGGGTGAAACCGCGGGAACATCTATAATGGTATACCTAAATGTATATTGTGACGGCAATCCGACACGACCGGAGTGAGATCAGGCGCAGAACCAACGGATTTACGTGCTTTCTGAGGTACGGGGATGTGTAACACCAGCAATGGGTGCAGACAGTGACGACGAGGAGAACATAGATGTCTTCTAGCCATCGTCAGTGTCAAGCCGGTCTGACCAAATGCTTCTTCACACTACGTTTGAAGGACCCAATGTCGTAGAAGGGAGGGAACACATTGCCGGAAGACCATTCCAAAGTTGCATGGTACGGCATAAGAAGGAATTGCTGAACCTTTTGGTGCGAGATTGTGCTAACCGTCCATCGGTGGTTACGAAGACCGGCACGTGTGGTTCTCAAAAGGAAGGGGAAAGGTGGGATGAGGTCAAATAACTCATCGGAGCATTCGCCATGATAAAGGCGATAGAATACGCTAAGGGACGCAATGTCTCTACGAAGTTGTAGCGTTGTACGAAATTGTTATTTTGAGTCTGGATATTCTTTGCGTCTGTTGTTTAAAATGTTTGTAAAGTCGGCCGCGATACAGGAATAATTCCTAGAGCGACCTTTTTAAGATAAGAAAACCATACTCCGGGCTGGTATTAGGTTTTCTTGGCAATTCCTATAACGTTCTATTGAACTGAACCAGGATGGGAACCTGAGACCTCATACATGCTGGTAGTTGAAACAAACATACGAAGGCTATGGCAAATGCGTTCCATCCGGCGAAAAAATTGTCTCTGTGGTCTTTGTAGGTAATCATTTGTTAATAAGTACACAGGATGACAATTAGTTTAAAAGGCCTATTTGAAAGGTCTGTGTTTAATAATGTTAAGTTATTACAGCTTTAGTGCTTCTAGATTTTACGATCAAGTCTTAGGTAATAATTAGGAGTTGTTAAAATTAAATTCAATGATTCATTAAAATACGTAAATACGGCGGGAGATTGACGTGATCTTGTTTAAAGGCTACTTTTACTTGACGCTTAGACTAAGTTAGAGAAGCTAGGTCGACTGACATAGGGGCTTAAGTGGTTTGACCACAGAACAAAAATTTGTGTTATCCAAATTTAGTTGTTTCGAGTCTAGGCGGTGTTTGTGTTCGTTGTTTGAATGTCTGTAAAGTCCCACGCGATACAGGAATTACGTGCGGAAATAGTCTTTTAAAAAGGAAAAATTACATTGGTTTTGGCTGCCGAATTTTAGGAGAACCAATTTCATTCTATTTCATAGAGTCAGGGTTATAAAATATAAATCTTAGTTTAATAAACAATAATTCATGCCGTCTTTGAATAAAGAATCGTTCAAGAATATCGATGTAGCTATAACCGTTTTAGTTCTTTCAGAAAGTATGTATATAAAAAAAACAAGTTATAAATTACGTTATCTATAAACTCAGGGAACTATTAGGAATTGAGATTATAAACCAATTCATTTCATCAAGGGTAAACTTAAGACCACAAATTTTCTTTTGATTATTTGGGCGAATTTAAAAAATGGTCAATATTTACCACATGTAATCTTCTGAAGTCATATTCAAACGTGAAGGAGGTCAAAAGAGTGCTCAATTGTAGCACTTAGTAGACTCATTAGGAAGAATGTACCGTTTCATACATACTATAAGTACCACTAAAATATTTGAGAAAATTACCTCAATAAACAAGTTAGCAAAAAAAATATATCTATGATGATACATAACTAACAAGAAAAATACGATTAACGAAGTGACGATCATTTTACAAAACTGTAAATATCAACCGCTTTATGACATAAATTGTAAATCGCAATAGTAATTCTGTATGAAAGTTAATGTAAAATAAGTTACTTGAAACCTTTTCTTTTGTTACAAACCTTTCTGGAATCTATCAATACAAATCTTTCGCGACGTAAATTGTAAATGTAATACAATTGCAAAAGTAATTCTTTATCAAACTCTAAGCAACAAAAAGTAGCAGACATGTCTTACAATCACGTCTGTTACAAACGTATTCTCCTACATAATCAGAGGTAATACGGTCACAAAAACTTAATATGTAAGTATAAAAAACATAAACAACATCAGCAAAAAATATATCATAAAACTGTTTATATTTTTTGCGTGTAGATTGAGGACAACGGGATTTTTTATCGTGTTTGTTTTCATAGGCCTTCCAATGTTATACCTAGTTAATCACCGAATATATATATTCGGCATTTAACTAGGTTAAATTTAAATTGACTATAATCAATTTAAATTTTACCCCATTTTGGGTTAATTATTATTATTGATCTGCTTTTAAAGTAAACCTTGGGATAACTTAAAACGTAATGGAACTATAAGATACCTATATACGTCCTGTTTATAGTAAAAAAATAAAGAAACCGACTTAAACACAAATATGTATATATCATAAACAATAAAAAACATAAAAATGTTTTAACAACTCACCTGTTCGTGAACGAACTTTGAAAGAAAAACACTCAACAAAAGTAAAATAAATACACAAAAATAGAACACAATTCCCGCGCAAAACTTGAATTTCGAACGAAACAAAATGGCGATCTGACAGTTGGGTGCAAACGAAAAATGGGAGACACTGGAAATGTTGATGTTATTTATATTTGAAAATAGAAATGTTGTGATTCAAAATAAATAACACTGGGTGTTAAAATGCGAGGTTTCGCTAGCAGTGAGTGCATCAGTTTGTGCGGTACAGTAATGAATGGTAGCGAGGTGCTCGCTTGAACGGCTTTGGCGGTAAATGTGAGTCTTGGTGTGATTGGCGCTGCACTCTTTGATACTTGCAAAATTTCGCTAGATTGAAGTCGTGTTTATAAAATATTTTCATTTTTGTAGATGTTACAATTGCTTTTTTAAGTTAGTAGTAAATTGTATAAATCTTTATTACCTATCATATGTAGGTATCATATGTATCATATAATAATAATAATAATAATTTATTTAGCATAAAGGTATTTTACAATAGTTGACATTATACAGTTCCAGTCATTACAGGTTTTTATAAATAGTTATGATTAGCAATTACCATAACTATCCGCACTAGGCTGAGCCTGTCCCGCGGGCAGTTCACAATTATTATGAAAGTTAACAATTTATTTTTGAATTTGCTATTAAATACTGAGGCAATGAACGAGCGGACGGTATAGGTATATATTAAATAATTAATGTATATATATATCATATGTACATACATTTATTATTTTAAATTTTATCCTTTTAATTTTTTTATCTTAGTAGGCGTAGTAAGTAGTTACATACATACATAGATTCACGGCTGTTTCCCAGAGGGGTAGGCAGAGACTACGGATATAAAGTAAAGTTTAGTAAGTAGGTATTGTAAGTATAAGCGCAGTAAGCAATAGTGATGATGACTCATATTAGACGCTATTTAATTTAGTATTATATTACTAGATTTTACCCGCGGTTTCGTTCGCGTTAATATAGACTTAGTCAGTAAATTCATATCCTCCAGGACTAGAACTTTTATTTAGGATGAAAGATACCCTATGTCCTTTTCTGTACCCCTAATCACAGATAATATAATACTATACTAGTACCTTAATAACGTGTATGCGAATTTCACCATGATCGGTTGATTGGTTAAGGCGTGACAGCGTAACAAACAAATAAACTCACATTCACATTTACAAAATTAGTTAGGATGTACGTTTTGCGATATATATAATCTTGCAAAATAGTTTTGCGGCTTTCGCAAGATTGTCTTATAATATATAACTCAATCTTATAAAAAAGTGGGTGTGGCTGACCTTTGCCCAAAATACCACCATCGCACATTGTGTTAAAAACAACAGCTGTTATTCTTTGGAACTTACGTACCTACTGTGTTATGTATATGTAGAACTACGTGCTGCGTGTAAAGGCTGCATCTTGTTATTGTAATATGACATTTAAACTAAATTGACTGCTCACGATTTTGTTTCGCTTCAGTTTCGCTGTCATAACTGTTCTTAGAAATTTATGTTTTGTATGATAAAATAACGGAACATGTACATGCCGTTTATCAATTAAAGTGCTAGACAGAAGTGTATTGTAATTAGTTTTATTAGTTAATTGTGGATAGTGTAGAATAAAAAATAAGACTCCGAGAGGCGGCGTGCGTACACCTCTGTGTCGTGTCCGTCTCCCCTCTAGGGGGGGGGGAGGGAGGGGGAAGTAGGGATTCTTTTGTAGTGGTGACCATTGGGTAGGTCTTTTCGTGTAGTAGCCTGCTGTTTCATACGGCGGGCCAAATACTCGGCGGGGTCGCGAACCCATGTGAAAATGATTCGCACGGCCCCGCCGATAGTGGTTTGTCGAGGAACACCGTGGTAGGTTTAGTCGGTATTCCAGGAGGTACCTCTCATCTCTCAGTACATAACCTCTCCACCTGCCCCCGCGGAGAGGTTTCCCCCACGCAAAAAAAAAGGATAGAAGACAAGACACTGCTGGGAGGATCGCTGATGTAATTATAGTGCTAGCGGTCCACCGTGACTCTGTGAGAAGGCAAACCGTAGTGGTTTTAGTCGGTAGGCCAAAAGTTTCAGGAGAGCGCGACATAACCCTTACGCTACCCCATTTTGTTTTCGAAATTCGTATGCTCGTTGTCAGGGGAACAGAGAAAGACATGGCGTACCTTTCATCCAGAAAAAAATACAGTTTCCAACCTAACCTACTTTTACGCGAGCGCGTGCAAAATCTAGTACAGAATACACAATGAAAATAAACAATGATTAAAAGAGACAGTTTAATATAAATATCTAGAAAGCCGCACCATTTCATTCCCTTTATAAAAAGTAGATCAAAACAGATCTACTTTTGCCAAACCAAGTATCAAAACCGCACACTCCGTGTATAGTGTTAGAGTATACTCTAAAACAACGTCAAAATATTTTGCAAAGTAGGATTTAGCGCGACAAGTATCAAGTTGGTGTTGTCGCAGTACATAGTGTAGCGGTCTGTAGCGTCGAACGGACTTGGCATTTCGGCTGACAAAACGCTCGCGCCGATGCTAAATTGTATGGAGCGGATTATTTGTTTATTTATTTATCCTGCTTTTTTTTATTTACTTCTATCGTTAGAGGTTAAAGACCTTATGGTATAGTAAGGTCAGTTATGTATCTGACATGTTACAGGCTACATACATAGCCTCACGCTTATATACCTACTCGAGGGTAGGCAGAGGTAAATAACATTCATATTATTTTTTTTTTTTAAACTACTTTGGCAGACAATCATACGGCCCACCTGATGGTAAGTGGTCACCGTAGCCTATGGACGCCTGCGACACCAGAGGCATCACTTGCGCGTTGCGTTGTTTAGGAAAGGAAGTGGGAAGGAGAAGGAGCGGGAATAGGTGAAAGGGGGTGTTTTGGGGCTCCGGCACTCTCACTCACCAAACGAAACACAACAGTAGGAACACTGGTATTTCACATCGATATTCTGTGAGAGGGTAGTCCTTCCGCGGTCGAGCCGGCCCATTCATGCTGAAATTAGCGAGGCTCTACGACTCTTGAAACTCAATTTGAGACGTGAAGGCGTAATAAACAAACAAACTTACATTAGCATTTATGATATAGGTTAGGGTATATTATATATATTTTACTCATAAATATTTCACAATTTATGTTTTTTTAGGTCTCAGTTATTAGGTGCGTGCCTTAGTCGTCTATTGGGAAAATTTCAGACAGGCGAGGTTGTCATAATTATATAAAATAAGTAATAAAGTTAGACACTGATTGAAATTGACGTGAAAAATAATGTTATAATATTATTACAATATTTTATCTTCACAAAAAGAGCAATTTCAATAAACGTGTTTTTAAAAGATTAATAATTTAAACTTGTTTGTTTGACTATGTATGTTCTGCATATAACGGTGCTCAAATATAACCACACTTATAAATTACTGGGTATTTATTAATATGTAGGTAACAGTAATCTATATCTAAACTATTTTTACGTATGTAAATCTTCTGTGCGTGTGGTTTGTAATTAAACTGCTGGACCGATTTTGATGAATTTTTTCGTGTGTGTTCAAACGGATTCGAGAATGGTTTAGATTTGTTTTTTTTTTTAATTATTTCATTTTTTCGTGTGTTGGGACACCTAGTAACAATATAATAAAGAGGCAAAATTTGACTATTTGTTGTTTGTAACGATCTAAAAAAATCTTACATAATTAGGAAGCTATATAATCATCGTGTAACATAGGCTATATTTTATTTTAAAAAAGTACTGTTATCGACATAATCTCAAGTGATGGGTTTTGGCTGTTGCTAATTCAGCTAGTCAATCGCAGCATGCGTTTTACAAAAATTGATAAAACACTTACAAAATTCTTGTGTTATGTCTTGCAGAAAACGAGGTTGGTAGTAGAATTGAAAAATACAATGTACTTACATTTTAGAGTTACAGATTCACCCATAATAAGGCGTCAGGGCAAGACTTCTTTCTTTATTAATAAGCTAAGCTTACCTTATAAGTAAAATTATCACTCGAGTTGCCGTCTCTTCAAGGCTCGAATAGCTTTGAAATTAAAGTACTTTATAAGGATTACATAGCATTGTTAAAAAAATTACATAACTACATAATTTTGAAACTATTTAACTTTACTATTTTAAGCTATTCAAATTATTAAACCATTTAGTTTACACTTTAGGCCCTTCGTACACAAGCCTACGCAAATCTTCGATACCCGACGATTTTGGTCTCTAAGCGACTACCGCAATACAAATTCATAGAGGTTCGTACACAGGCACGCGTCGCCGACATTTGCACCTGTGTACGAACCTCTATGAATTTGTATTGCGGTAGTCGCTTAGAGACCAAAATCGTCGGGTATCGAAGATTTGCGTAGGCTTGTGTACGAAGGGCCTTACTCAACATTTCAGTTGTTTTTCAACAGCCATGGTCACGAGGAGACTCATCAAAATCCATATAAAGCAGTTTAATTTCAATGTATAACATATGCGTAAACATAAGAAAATGTTATATGAATCGCATAACTGTTAAACTTAAGGCAAGATATAACTGTGCATAGGCGATAGAGAATATATTTGTCTTCGGTGTGACATTCCACTATGAAAACAGCACTGGTATTTTATGTTCACCAATAAAATCACGCGCAGCCTCTTCGGCTATTACTTATATTATTTAGCCTGCTGTTGCCTATTACTTGGCCCATTAGTTGGCAGAATATACCACGGGGAGTGCTCTGAAGAGTTATTCCACCTTATCCCGCCCTCCCCTTTCCTATCCAGAACAACGCGTGCTGGGCTCAGATGCCATCCTTACACGGTAGAGTCGATTAGAGCGCGTACCAACAAGTTTGGGTCCCCATAACTCTGCCGAACGACCAAGGCATGGAATTCTCTGCCAAAGCACGTGTTTCCTTCTTCCTTCAATCCTGGGTCCTTTAAGCGGGGCGTGAAAAAGCACCTTCTAAGGCCGTCAAAGTAGAGACTTCAACATCGCCTCGGCTGCTATGAGGGCGGTGTGGAGGCCACACCTGTTAGACCACACGACTGCTTACCATCAGGTGGTGTGTGGTCATTTTGAAGAGCAAAATAAAAAAAATAAAATAATAAAAAAGACGTGTGGCACTCGGAGACTGCCGCGGTAAAGCTATTGCATAGCATTTTTTATCAACTTATGCAATTATAATTATTTATTTATTTTATTTATGCAGTATTTTTTCCTTTGTTTTTTGTCTTTGATATTAATTCAAGTTACACTTTTTGAGCATGGTGACCGATAAGAAAACAATTTTTTTTCTTTTATTAAATAAATGAGAAGTTAATATTGTTCAAAATATTTTTATTATCTTAAATATATACTTTTAATTATATTCTGTGGCCAACTTCAACATGTAGCATTTGTGTCACAGTGATGCGCGCGCATCTTAAAATTTCACTCTCATAATTTTTTCATAACGCGCCTAAAGAAGTATAACTTCAAAAAGTATCACCGCTGTGCCGGTCGGAGTGGGGGTGTTAGGTTATTTTCGTTACGGAATTTCTGGATTCGGTCTCCACGCTCAAGGCCCGCGATAGAAGGTATGCAATAGCTTAAAAGCGGTAGAATGAGGCTTGGCAGAAGTAACACCCTCTTATACATATTGGCGAAAAAATCTCGACATTGTTGTTGAAGGCGCGGACCTAAAAGTTCTAAAGGTTCTTAATGCCTACCTTTGCCAGAAGATACCGTAGGCCATAAGCTTGTTTCACGTTGGTGTTACAAAATCTTACTGACTTAGCTTCTGCTTGCAGGACTAGACCTCACTGGTCACGCGACAACCAGTAACAGATCGAAATATTATTGTGTCTCAACACAATTTTTGAGAATGCTAATTAGTTTTCTTATTTGTTTCGATTTGAGGTCAAAGCGACTGATGACTTGTTTCGAAGATTTGAATCTACTTTAATATGGACGTGCTTCTGTATTCACACTGTTATGGTATAGGACAAAACTTAGTACACACCCTGCTTTAAAAGACACTACAACATTGAGCCTCTTAAGAAACCTTTAGAGCAAGCGGTGGTTTAATTTTCTTGAAACAGTGCATCCAAGATCCAAGACCAGAGAGATTAAAGGTCTCTCAAAATATTTTTAATTTATTGATGGGACTTTATTAAATATGTATGTATTTTATTAGGATTATATTACATCATAAAAATTATGCATTTTCATTTGTATCTATTTTACGGCCTGTCTAGGTATAAATAGACTGAACATCTCTTGCATATCACTCGCGGGGCAACAAAGAACGTGTGCCGCTTTTTGCACAAAAAAAACAACAAATAAAACTTTTCCTATTCATATTAATTTGTTTTTAATACATTATATTACTTCTTTCAATAAAAATTTCAAATCATTGACTCTTAATCTTGACGCAAATGTAAATAAATAGATTTTGTGACTATAATTAGATACATTTACAATCTTCACATATGCGCAAAACTTTACGCGGTTTTTATTGATATGCTTGTTCTTTTGTTTAAGTATGTCATTTAGTAACACCGGCCCAACTGAAGGATAGATAAGTTTAATGTATGTGTCTGTATGTGGTATCGTACCTTCCAGCCGGATAAACCGATTTTGATTTGATATTTTGTCTGAAATGTGATTTGATTGAGAGTGTTCGTAGCTATGATTGTAAAATCTGTTCAGTTGCTTGAAGATCAAGGAATAAGGGGATGTGAACAGGTACTACAGACCTGACCCATTTGAAATTTCAAAATGTTGTATTCTGTTGCTTCAATGATATTGCGAGGAGCATATTTGGTGTTGGGGACTTCTTAAAGGGATTAAATATTATAATGACCACTAAAAATACTAATTGCGCAGCAAAATATGCTTACTAAAATATATCATAACGAGCACCTATACGCCTCAAATCACTGCATTCCGTCTCGGAAGGGTTAGGTTATGTTAGGTTCCTTCTTAAACCCACCCAAAAATAGGAGCCCCGCGAATCTCGACAATAGATATTTTTTAAATTTAGGTATTATTTATTTTTTTACCCTGTTCTCGTATTTTTGAAATGTACCGAATTTATAAACATAATTTAATATGCGTTTTCCTTGTGTATGTATGTAGCAAAACCACATTTATTGTATTTTTGTTGTAATGTTAAGCATTTGCCTCCGCCCGTGCACCACGGTATCGGGTGACCAACTGAAAACCAGCGCTGGTGCATTAAATTTGGGTGCCGAGCTAATGCTGAGGTGGTGACCCTTTTTGGCGAGGGCATACACATTTTGTTTTTTAATATGTATAATATGTTTGTTTATATTGTTTTCATTAATTGTGTGTGCTCTGTACGAAATAAACAAATTTCTTTCTTTCTTTCTTTCTTTCTCTATAAATGTTCATCCCTATGCAGCAGAGTTTCTTTTGGATGAAAGGTACCCTTTTCCCTTTTCTGTACTCCTGACAACGTGTATGCAAAATTTCATATTGATTGCTCAACTGGCGTGAAAGCGTAACAAACGAACTCACATTCCCATTTATAATATTAGTCAGGGTATCCTTCATTTTGTTGCTGTAGTGTCATTATTTAGGGAGGGGAGTAAACGCTGCCCGATTGTCCATTTAAGGTAATGTTACTTGCCATTACGCGGGAAGCTAGAGACTGGCCAGAAACTTGAATGCCACTTAAGTTGTATAAAAGTCTCTGAAGGGCGAAATGTGCGCAAATGAAAATATTAAATTAATATTAATTTTATTCAGTCGTCATATTATAAAGAAATAAATAAACATTAGAAATTAAAATCTGATTTTTGTCATTGAGATTGTATGCACAGATGACATAATATTTTAAGCGGTCACGCAACTGATGCGTCATATAGCGGGTTTGATTCTTGTCTGAAGCTAATAATTATGTAAATTGAACTGTTGGTACGGTCAGTGATATAAATCGATACAGACTTGGAAAATTTCGGCATTCAAATTAAAACAATCTAGATTTTGCACGCGGCTTCGCTCGCCTAAATGTAGGTTAGGTTAGTAAGCCGTGGGCGCCGTGGCGCAGCGGTAGTGAATGCGACTGCTGTGCATGAGGACTCGGGTTCGAATCCCGATTTGGGCCAACAAAAAAGTTATTGGGTTTTTCTGTTAAGAAATCTCAATAGCAGCCCGGAGTTAGGAAGTTGGCGATGTTAGACACCCCGTGCCTCGGATAGCACGTAAAGCCGTTGGTCCTACGCCTGATCTCTCTCTGGTCGTGTCAGATCATTCGTCGAATTTCGGTCACAGTGGCTAATCTTAACGGAGACTGACCATCTGTATTATAGTATGTATTATAATGCACAAGTGTGTGCGCAAACACAAGTGCACTCTCTGTTCCCTAACTCTCATGATCCGATGTGACGGTTATCCGACACGACCGGAGAGAGATCAGGTGCACCACCAACGACTTTACGTGCTTTCCGAGGCACTGGCATGTCTAACACCGCCAACTTCCTAACTCCGAGCTGCTATTGAGATTTCCTAACAGTTCTTGGCCTGAGCCGGGATTGGAACCCGAGACCTCATGCAGAACAGTCACATTCACTACCGCTGCGCCACAGAGGCAGTTAATTCTACAATATAATAATATCAGCCTTGTATATAAGCTCAGTGGGGAGACCAACAGACTGCAATGCAGAGGGTCTCGAGTTCGAACCTACGTCACGTCAAAATTATGTGCGTATTAATTGACAATTATTATCGCCTGCTCCGTGCCTCGGAGAGCACGTTAAGCCGTCGGTCCCGGCTACCATGAACATCTATGGCAGTCGTTATTGGGAAGTCAGTGCCCTATAATATCCTGACACTGGTCTAGCCTTAGGGTATCGTTAGCCTTCGGGTTGCGGAGGTCAGGTGACAGCCGCTCCGTGTAAAAATTAATATCCAGTCAAATCCGGTAAGCCAGAAAAGCCGACTCCAAGTGACTTGGGAATAATAAAGGCTAGAGAGAAGAAGTATATAAACTGTGCCACTGGCACAAGCCTCTTTTTAATGTGAGAACGGTTTAGCCATAGACCACCACACTGGCCCAGTAAGGGTTGGTAGACATTACCTATCTTTGAGAATATTATGGAAATCTCGCAGATATGCAGCTATCTCAGATCCTCCCGATGTTTTCCTTCACCGTTAGAGGGAGCGATAATTAATTATTTTATACGCACTTAACTTCGAAAAGTTAGAGGTCTTGAGGTTGAATTCGAGACCTTTGCGTGCTAGTTAACGGTCTCTCACTAGGATATCCTGCTGTCATATATGTGTCATTGATTATATAGAACACTAGATGTTCCCGCGGTTTCACCCGCGTTTATCGTTACTGCGCCGCCCCCGTGGGTCGTAGCGTGAGATTATATAGCCTATAGCCTTCCTCGATAAATAGGCTATCCAACACTACAAGAATTTTCAAATCTAACCTGTACTTCCTGAGATAAGCGCGTTCAAACAAACAAACTCTTTAGCTTTATAATATTAGTATAGATGATAAGGTAGTGGCCAACGGGGGTCCCTGTAGGCAGCTAGCGTGTTCAGACCTCTGGACCCACTGTGAAAAGGCAGTAGATTCTGTGTAATGCGTTTTAATTATCTTTTTCTGTATTGTTTACTTTATAAGTTATTTATTGAGGTTTACCACTGCTGTCATGTTGGTGATTCAAGCAATTATGAACTCTTGGTGTTGTTTCGACTCTTGGTTTGTATTCGACGCTCAATTGAGCGTCGAATACAAACCAAAACCAAAACCTTTCGATTTAATTTTGCCACTTACAATCAATTGAGCCACTTGCAAGTCCTGTTTGTAGCAGGTTTCTCAGTATACAAACATCAAACTAAAGTATGATAGTATATTAGAATGAAAAGTAAGATAAATAATATATACCTCTGCCTAACTGTTTGATAATCCTAATCCTATCCTATCCTAATCCTAACTAATATTATAAAAGCGAAAATGAGTTTGTTTGTTTGTTTGTTACCTTTTCACGCCTAAACCACTGAACCGATCATCCTGAAATTTTGCATATACGTTGTCAGGTGTTCAAAAACGGACATGGGCTACCTTTCATCCGGAAAAAAATTACTGTTCCCGAATCCCGAGGAAAACCACAAAAACGTTCTTATGATAATAGATGGCGCCACGTTTCTTTCGAATCATGATTGAATTATATTATTACAAGCAGAGTGCAACCCGAATTGATTGTCAAATTCTAAATTAACGCGAGCGAAGCTGCGGGCAAAAGCTAGTATATAATGTTCTGCAGACCGAATTTCGGTCATAAAATAAAAAAATAAAATAAAAATAGTTTATTATCAAAAAGGTTTACAAAGCTTAAAAAATACCCGATGGCCCCACACTAGGTATAAACCTGTCCTGTGGGTACCCAATACGCTTATTACCTAATGACAATTTAACAATTGGCTCGATTGCCGACAAAGACTTAGTGACTAATTAACAATGACTTATGCTATATTAAAAGAAAACAAATTGTTAAGTTAAATACATAGAACTTTAAAAAATATATAAATATAAATAATATAATACTAAATATAAAAGTTGGTTATTACATTAAAGGAACATTTTATAATAATATGTATGTATGGATGTATATCAAAGTGAAAAGCTTGTAGGAGCAGAGAGTTATACAATGCTAAGAAGGAGATTTTCCGTAGTGCCATATGAAATCGAGTTAAACAGTTTAGTTATTTTTAGTTTAGCTTTCAATCTTTACGAAAAGCCATGCAGGCGATATTATGGTGCTTAAGTTTGTATTCCCTGACTTATAGTTCAATAAGACAACAATTTGAGATGACTGGAAAGGTGAGGCGCAGGACCAACGACTTTACCTGCTTACCAAAGCATAAAGGTGTGCAGCATCGACACTTTCTTAGTTTCGAGCTACTATTTTTCCTAACAGAAACCTCAATAACTTTGGCCCGACTTGGGATTCGAACCCTAGATCTCATGCACAAACACTTAAGTATATATCATTACACAGACAAATCGACAACTAGACAACTAGTATTTTATACACGAGACAAAAAATTATCATTTCAATTGTCTGACTTGTGCCCGAGACCATTAAATTTACAGTTGCTTTTTAAAAGTGAATTTACTTACAATTACAGTTTTTGTGAGCGAGTGGATATAATTGAATAATCGCCATGACAGATGCTTAGCGTTTAATACATCATCGGAATTACACAGAATATGCTATATCTGTCATTTTAACCGTTTTCTTTGAATTCTTTGAATCCGAGAGAAGTTAGCATGTTGCATGATAGTAATCATAAACCACGCAACATGCTATCTTTTTACTAGAGATGTCCCGCTTGTCACCCAAGCTGATATTATAAATGCGAATGTCAGTTTGTTTGTTTCGTTTTCATGCCTTAACTACTCGACCAATTATTATGAAATTTCGCATATACGTTGTCAGTGGTACACTAAAGGTCATGGGGTACCTTTCATCTATAGCACTCTAACTTCTTTTAAACAAAAATAAAAGTCAAAGGTTTATACTACTAAGATGACAAACGAGCATTCAACTTACAATAGTGCATAGGGTACCTTTCATCCAGAAAAAAGCTCTGTTTCTGAGTGGAGCCACCGGCAAAAGCTAGTATTCTTTACAATTGAAGTCAGTGACGGTTCAACATTCGATTCAAATTGTTACTTAAATTGTTAAATTGTCTGTGTTGTCGGGTTAGGCGCTAACAATGACTGGGTACGATACTATTATTATTTTCATCTTTAGTAGGTACATCAAAGTGCAGTAATTGCTTTGAATGCAATAAAATAGTATGTGGTAATCATAATGCCTTTAATACATGTATGACGTGTAAACTGATGTTTAATGGGTGGTAAAAAGGAATTAAAGATGGAATAAAATAACAGCAATTATGGATTCTATTTAGAGTAGTAGAGCCTCGCTGATTTCAGCATGAATGGGTCGGCTCGACCGAGGAAGGACTACCCTCTCACAGAATATCAACGTGAAATAACAGTATTCCTACTGTTGTGTTTCGTTCGGTGAGTGAGAGTACCGGTGGTCCAATCACCCCCTTACTCCCTTCTCGCTCCTTCTCCTTCCCACTTCCTTTTCTAAAGGGTCGGCAACGCGCTAGTGTTACAGGCGTCCATAGGCAACGGTGACCACTTACCATCAGGTGGGCCGTATGTTTGTTTGCCACCTAAGTTGCATAAAAAAAAAATAAAAAGAAAACTCTCTAAAACTCTTACTTGCCAGTTGTAATGTTTTTTAATATTTTTAGGTTTAAGACATTTATTTCTCATTAGAATATACACAATTTGTTTGAGAAACACAAGATTAACATAATTAATTGGAATGTTTCCAGCCAGACAAGTACCGGAGCGACGTTATTTAATTTTGATATTAATATGTATTGAGGGTATATTGGACATAGTACAACAAAACTGTTTAAATTCAAAACATAATGTGATATAACAATAATGCGGGTAAACTTATAATATAATAATAATATAATAATATTCTACCACATACACACAACACCATATAGCCCAAACTAAGCAGAGCTTGTACTATGGGTACTAGACAATGGATAAACATACATATATACTTTTTTTTTGTAAATACCTACATATTATACATAGAAATACCCAGACCAAGACATACATCCATGTTCGTGCACACAAATATTTGACTTGTGCGGGAATCGAACCCGTGACCTTAGGCGTGGCAGACGATTACACTAACCACTACGCCATCGAGGCCGCCACTTATACCTTATACTATTATATATTATACATTAATATAAAGACAACTCCCGTACTATTCCTAGTGCGGTATTGAAAGCGGGATTTCTGTATCGCGGGAGTCTACCAACGTCCAGACAACGGACACAAAGAACATATAGACACGGAACAACCATTTTTGGAATACACAATCTTTTGTCTTTGTGGGATTCGAACCCACAACACTGGGTCCTGTGGCAGTGGCGAGACGACCAATTAAACTACGTCACTCGTACAGTCAAATTCAGTATTACATTTGTATATGGTAGTACTGTCACAATCGAAGATTCATTCATTGGTGCCATATCTGTTGTCACAAAATTCTCTAAACTTAACTAAAAATCACTAAAATTTAGTTTATTCCTGTCACTTTTAACGATTTCAGAATACGAATTGATGTCGTTTGACAGGACTAAAGAAAATTTTTGTGATTTTTAGTTAAGCTTAGAGAATTTTGTGACAACAGAATTGGCACCATTATGTCACCAAATAAACAATATCATTCTCTTTGATTATTATTTTATAGACATTCCTATCTATAAAATATGACCTTTTAAAAATAATGATTTAGTACAAATGTGATGATATTGTTGAAATACAAGCTTTAGTTTACATCTCATAAATACCGAATTTATAATTCAATTTTTGATTACTTAAGTAAAGGTTACAGTGTTCTTTATGATGAACTTAATTAATAATTTGTGACACTAATTATTGTAAATCATGTTTTAGATTTAAGTAGATGTTGACATGTTGAACACGTGTAAGTTTACAACGCCATCTAGTGGAAACTCGTTAATTTATATTCTAGATGTTTGCTTCTTTAACCGACTTCAAAAAAAGGAGGAGGTTATCAATTCGTATGTTTTTTTTTTAATATTTGTTACCTCATAACTTTCGACTGGGTGAACCGATTTTCATGATTATTTTTTTATTTGAAAGTTGGTGCTTCCCGTGTGGTCCCATTTCATTTTAATCAAGATTTGACCATTCGTTTTCGAGTTATCTTTAATAATGCGTATTTGGCTACATTGATGATGTTCTCGTTTTTGGCAAGGTTCACTAAAAACCGAGAAATAAACAAAATTTTAACAAAATAAAAAACCGACTTCAATGAAGAATAATCTAAAACTTGTAAAATGCACAAAAGGCTAAAAAATAATTGCATATTCTTGTGAATAATTAAATTATTGTTATTTTTGGAGTCGGTGTCAGCCGCCCGCGCCGCGTGCTGCGTCTATGTGTGTAATTGTGCATGCCAATGTTATGTTATGATTATAGTAAGACATCTCATGTTTAATTAGTTACAAACCTACCTTGGCTGACACCGACTCCATTAATAACAATAATTTAATTATTCACAAGAATATGCAATTATTTATTAACCTTTTAGTGCATTTTGCAAGTTTTAGAATATTCTTCTTTGAAGTCGGTTTTCTTTTTTGAAATTTTTTTTTATTACATTAACATCCTAACTAATTTTCTAAATGCGAATGTGAGTTTGTTGATTTGTTACGCTTTCACGCCTTAACTACTCGACCTATCATCATGCGATTTCGTATACACGTTGTCAGAGGCAGAAAAGAACATATTTAAAGGTATTGGAGTATATAGCAGATCTTAATACTATACAATTTCCTGCTGTTTACTATTTTGTCTGCTCTAAAATGTCACAATACGCATATGAACATAATGTGATTATATAAATATGTGACAGCAATATCTCTTAACATTTTTAAATCCAGGAATTAACCTGATACTTTTGTCAGTGATCTCGTAAATGCCAGTGAATACGGCGACCAATTCTACCGAAGATTTGCTATTATAGTTCACAAGTAGGGTTACCAACCGAACTTTATAATAAAGTATTGTACGTTATTTGGGTAAACATACTTTATACTTTACTAGCTTTTGCCCGCGGCTTCGCTCGCGTTAATTTAGAATTTGACAATCAATTCGGGTTGTACTCTGCTTGTAATAATATAATTCAATCGTGATTCGGAAGACACGTGGCGCCATCTATTATCATAAGAACGTTATTATTGTTTTGCTCGGGAACAGTAATTTTTTTCGGGATGAAAGGTAGACTATGTCCGTTTCTGTAAACCTGATAACGTATATGCAAAATTTCAAGATGATCGGTTCAGTGGTTTAGGCGTGAAAAGGTAACAAACAAACAAACTCATTTTCGCTTTTATAATATTAGTTAGGAAATTAGGATTAGGATTAGGAAAATAAAGTACGTGAAAATACTTTATTTTATCTATGTCAACTTTTACGGATTTTATTAATAGTTTTCTTAAAGCAACGCTATAGAGATGCCCTAAATTGAATAAAACAATTGTTTATCTATCTTAATATAGACATAATATATTGTAAATATATGGGTAGGACGTTCCTTAATTAAAAACAAAATATTTTATATATGGCAAGAAAACAGCAGGTTAAATAAATAATACTCTACCTATATTCAGATCTTGTACTTTATTTTTTTACCTTAGATAGTAAATGTACTGTATGTGTATTTGTTCAAAATAAAAGTGGCAACCCTATTCACAAGCGTGTGCGCAATTACAAGTGTAGTCAATTTTCTTACACTTATAATCCAAAGAGTAGGTAGTAATTTGACACTACTGGAGAGATGTTAGGCGCACAACCAAAGGCTATATACGTCCTTTCAGAGGGCGTGCTTCACTACAAAGGTCCTAATAATATAATACAATATTCTATCACATACACACAACACCATCTAGCCCAAACTAAGCAGAGCTTGTACTATGGGTACTAGACTATGGATAAACATACATAATTATATACTTTTTGAAGTGAAAACTTCTTTAGCGGCGTTGTGCACTTTTTTGTGATGGGTAAAAAATGTTAAACTCGCGTCAGAACCTGACCTGATCGAAAATTCGTAAGACGGAGGGAGAATTGTCATGTTTGTGTACGATAGCGCAATAAATGAATATTGTATTTTACCACATAAATGATAGTACTTTTATACTGATAAATAATTAACAAAATATCAAAAATGCACAACGTTAATATTCAAGTTTTCACCTCAGCTGGCACTCCCGAAATGCAATCCGTTGTTTTTTTTTGTAAATACATACATATTATACATAGAAACACTCAGACCAAGACAAACATCCATGTTCCTGCACACAAATGTTTGACTCGAGCGGGAATCGAACCCGCGACCTCAGGCGTGGCAGTCGGTTACACTAACCACTACGCCATCGAGGCCTAATCTTGGGCTTCTTCTTCTTCGTATCGATAGTTCTTCTTGTCTGAATTATACATATTATTTGCGTAATATTCGGCCATGGAGTGTGTGAAAGAACCTCCCCGCGGCGCACCTGGAAGCAGCTAGATACGGTAACGCAGTATCCAGGCTAACGAATCCTCTCAACACAATGGTTCCAGCGGCAGATCTTGGGCTATTACTAAGAATTTTCTGTCAGAAGAATTACTCTTCTCTATGAAGTAAAAAAACAACCCTACTGTAGTAACTTATTAAACTGACTAACCTATATTTTTTGACATTCATAAGTGTTACTTTGTGATCTAAATGAATAAATTATTTTTGACATAGACTTTCTTCTTCTCCTTAGCATTTATTGTTCCCAAGTTACTTGGGGTCGGCTTTCTAGTCTAACCGGATTTGACTGGATATCAGTTTTTACACGGAGCGACTGCCATCTGACCTTCGCAACCTGAAGGCTGACGATACACTAAGGCTAGACCAGTGTCAGGATATTAGAGGTCACTGACTTCCCCCCAATAACGACTGCCATAAATGTTCATGGCAGCCGGGACCGATAGCTTAACATGCTCTCCAAGGCACGGAGCAGGCGATAATTGTCAATCAATACACACATAATTTCGAAAAGTCATATAACTTCCGAAAGTCAGAAGTGCGCGACGTGGGTTCGAACGCGAGACCCTCTGCATTGCAGTCTGTTGGTCTCCCCATTGACTTTGAATACTACAAATAGGAAAATATTTTGATATTGTACGCAGGTTTTACAAAGGTAATCGGGTACATTTCGGCCGTTTAAAGGTTTAGCTAAAGCGGTACCAACCCTTAGGGAACGTTTGTATCTTTTAGCTTGGATCTCGTTTTTTCCGCCAAATTTCTATTTATTTTTAAGGATTATTGTTTTTAACTGTACTTAGCTTAGCTTTTCGTTTTATAACATCGCTTTATCATAATACTAGCTTTTTGCCCGCGGCTTCGCTCGCTTAAAAGTAGGTTAGGTTAGATTATGTTAGTACCAGTTTTTCAAAATTAAATATAGTCTATGTTAATCGGTGGAAAATCGGCATTCTAATGGTGGAAGAATTTTTTAAATCGGTTGATTAGTTTTTGAGTTAAATACTTACAAACAAACAGACAGACATACAAACAAACAAACAATCAAACCTTCCCTTTTTATAATATTATTAGTATAATTAATCTTCTCTCTAGCCTTTATTATTCCCAAGTCACTTGGGGTCGGCTTTCTAGTCTAGCCGGATTTGACTGGATATCAGTTTTTACACGGAGCGGCTGCCACGTGACCTCCGCAACCCGAAGGCTAACGATACCCTAAGGCTAGACCAGTATCAGGATATTAGAGGGCACTGAATTTCCAATAACGACTGCCATAGATGTTCATGGCAGCCGGGACCGACGGCTTAACGTGCTCTCCGAGGCACGGAGCAGGCGATAATTGTCAATCAATACGCACATAATTTCGAAAAGTCATATAACTTCCGAAAGTCAGAGGTGCGCGACGAGGGTTTGAACCCGAGACCCTCTGCATTGCAGTCTGTTGGTCTCCCCACTGAGTTATAGTATAATTATTATGGCAATGTAATTTTAATTAGGATGTAGACAGAAAACCATCGCCAATACATTGTATTAACTCATCTATATAATGTTCTATGTATTTATATATATTCTATGTATACTAGCGGTCACCTAGTGCTCGAAATTCGACCAAAGTTTGCCTGTAAGATTTTGCTGATATAATATGTCATTATATATTGATATATGTAACCATAGTTACGTGCTTCGACTGCGTGTGTCAGATGCATGGTTGTGTGCGTGTAGCGTTTTTTCAATAATTTAATGTATTTCTAATGCATATTTTATAAAAAATATTAGGATTCGCCACTCTTTCTCCATATAAACTTTAACTGTGCCAAACTTCATACTCCTCCGTCCGCGCAATTTTCGTAAAAAGCGGTACAAAGTTTTTGCTTTACGTATTAATATAAAGATATTATGAACGTGTAAACAGCAAAGCAGCGATAGCCGGGTGGAAAACCGTTATTGGACTGCCACGAAGAGGTCTCAAATTCGATACAAAATCTCAGAATTTCGAAGTTATGTGCGTATTTAATAGTTAATTATCGCTCGCTTAACGGTGAAGGAAAACATCATGAGGAATTCTGCATGTCTGAAAGTTTTCCATAATTATGCGAATTTCTGCCAATCCGCACTGGGCCACCATGGTGACTGCGGCCTAACCCCTCTTACACTTACAGTTTAATACAGTGCTGATATTATATTATACTAGCTTTTGCCCGCGGCTTCGCTCGCGTTAATTTAGAATTTGACAATCAATTCGGGTTGTAATTTGCTTGAAATAATAATTACAATTCAATCATGATTCGAAAGACACGCGGCGCCATCTATTGTCATAAGAACGTTATTGTTGTTTTCCTCGGAATCAGTATTTTTTTCGGGATGAAAGGTAGCCTATGTCCGTTTCTGTACACCTGACAACGTATATGCAAAATTTCAGAATTATCGGTTCAGTCACTTAAACCATTACGTCACCCATGCAGCCAAATACATAATTAATATAGTTACCATGAAACTTATTTAAAAGCCTCTTCTATACAATGTAGCTTGTAGCAGCGTATGCGTCTATAGGTAAGCTTCCCACGGCGAACTGTGATGCAATTCTAGTGTCTAATGTCAGAGGTGATTGTTTTTTGTACACCGTTAGCCCTGCACAAACGGTGTGTGGGGTACATAATGAGCGATTGGCGATAACATTAGCGGAAGCGAGTTGATCGGCTTATTCATTTTAGTTTACAATTTTAGGAAAACTTACAGTTGAATTAATATTATACACAGAGTTGATACGAAAAAAGAAGGTCAAAATTAAGGCCTGTTTTGTAATGACGTCTGTTTTGTATTTATTGAAGACTAGATTAGTAGTCAATTTTTTACCCCAAGGAAATGGTTCTTTTTCTGAAAGAAAACTACCCTATGACCTTTTCTGTTCCCTTGATATCGTGTATGTGAAATTTCATGATGATCGGTAGAGTAGTTAAACATGAAAGCGTAACAAACAAACAAACTCACGTTTTTTTCTTTTTTCGTATTTATAACTGATTTTGGCCGTGGCTTCGCAAGCATAAATGTAGGTTAGGTTCTGTAATTAACAGTATTTTTTTCTGAATAAAAGGTCCCCATGACCTTTTCTGTTTCCCTGACATCGTGTGTGCGAAATTTCATTATAATCAGTCGAGTAGATATGACTTGAAAACGCAACAAACAAATAACCAAACAAACTAACGTTTCTTCGCATTTATAATATTATATTGTCTTCTGTTTACGCGAATGTTATTCATTGAAATTAAACTACTATATACGGATTTTATCGCGTTGTTAATTTGACATTTTGAAAACTGTTACACTACTATTACTATTAAACTTTACTAATTTTTAAGCTAATTAAATTATTTTTATTATTAAAACTATTTATACTATTACTATACTATTATAATATTTATATTTATGTTTACACTTTCCCCGACGTTTCGGTTGCTTTTCAGCAGCCATGATCACGGGGAGACTAAGATGGTAGTTGTCTCAATGTTCCAGTGTAGTTATTTCAAAGTACCCGAACATAATTTAATCATGGGTGTTTCTATTTACGCAGAATAAGCTCAAAGTATCATGAAGTCTAGCTGTGTTTTGCTTGTTTTGGGGTTTGACTATTTGAATTACTGGATCCCAAGCTGGTGGTACATTCCAACCATCTTCTCTATTGAAATTAGGATGTTTTTTGATTTCAATAGCCTCGCGAAGCATCCTTGGTAGGAATCGGTGTTCTTTAGCGAGCATCTGTGGTTTGTCAAATCTCAGGTAGTGGTTGGTCCCCTGTTGCACATGTTCACACGTAGCAGACTTCAACTTGTAATAAAGTGTCAAATAAACAACGCGATAAAATCCGTATATAGTAGTTTAATTTCATTTTCTAATATTAGTTAGAATTTGGTTACCCAGTGGTGTGGTTGTGGATTTTTTCTTCCAACTCCTCCAAATACCTCTAATTAAATTCATTAAGGGATCCAAGACAGGTTAGCTTTCCAGAGACTTCACGAAGTATTCTAAAGTCACCGTTGCTAAATCTACTACACAGGTATGGCAGAGGTGTAAGTGGGATCAGTACCTTTCAAAAGAACCTCAGAACTATAAAAATAATACATACATAATATAGCTAAGCTAGCTTTCAGTTCCAGCTTTCAGTAAAATGATGAGAGTAAATGAAAGCGAAAAGCAATTAGCTGCGCTGAAACTTATCCATTTTAATCACGCCTATTTACTGCAAATTGTCTGTAAATGAAGGTAATTTACACGAAATGGCTGTCATTAAATGAAGTCTATCAGGTACAATATTAGACAACGGGTCTGAATCGCGTTAGTAAATATTAAAATGTATCTATTTAATTCCCGACGTTTCATCACTTTTTTGAACATTCAAACCGTAGCCTCTACAAGTTGCTTAAACGTCGGGAAAAGGAAAAATAACTAGTGATTTAAGTGTTTGCCTCGCCACTATTACTACACCGAGTGTTGTCGCTTCAAATTTCAAACGAGATAAAAAATTGTGTGGTCCAAGGATGGTTGTCCCGAGTTTGGATGTTCGATGTGTCCATTGTTTAAATGTTTGTAAAGTCATCAAGTTGCATTGCATGGCAATGGAAGAAGAAAATTTTAATAAAAAGAGATTTTCATACTATTAAATACTTAGAAACGCCTATTATTTTGTTATTATACACTGCACCTGTGTTGATATTTGAACTACTGAGACTGAGACCATGAGATGTAAAATGAACACAATTAAATTACAAATTTTTTTACGAACTATATCTAACAGAATTAGTTTGCAAAAGACACAGGAAGATAGGTTGTTGACACTTAACTTAAGCGTGGCCAAGGATCTATAGACGTCGCTGTAAATGTATTGCAAGGGATTTTGTCAAACCGAATTTTTTTTATTTGACTTGAAGTTATTGAGACTTCACTTTGCATGCGCTAGTATCATATCTGCGTCTTTTCTGTATATCACATACAAATATACAAATCGTGAAATATCATTGGTATCACGTATACAAATGGCGAAAGCCTTAAAACGTCAGCTACAAATCCATCAGACGCTATTCAACATAAATCAATAATTCCTAACTAATCCTTACTAGTCGTTAATCTTAACTAATATTATAAATGCGAATGTGAGTTTGTTTGTTACCCTTTACGCTTAAATTACTCGACCGATCATCCATGTAATTTTGTACACACCTTGTCAGGGCAACAGAATAGGACATAATGTACCTTTTATCCAGAAAAAGTATTGTTTCTAAACTAACCTAGCCTACATTTACGCGAGCGAAGTCACGGGATAAAATCTAGTAATATTATTAATTTTAAAGTAACTCTGTCTGTCTGTTACCTCTTCACGGCTAAACTACTCAACTGATTTAGATGAAATTTACTAGATAGTTTAAAACCTGACAAAGGACATAGGCTACTTTTTTTAATGCTGTAGATATAAGGCGTAGCTGCGCGCAAAATTAACACAAATATTATGCGAATGTGTGTGTTTGTTTGTTAAATTTTCACGGCTTAACGACTCAACCGATTATCATGAAATTTCGCATGTACACTTTGTCAGGAATAACTACTTTCGGCTTTGCGTGGACAAATTGCTCAGTAAAAAATCTATTTACAAATAATTATAATTAATTAATTAAAAATATTAAAAAATACCTCGTTGCAGGAAATATTTCAGTAATAAAGGACGCATAAATAAATATTTAAACTGATAACAATCATCGGCACCGCCATTTTTCTTCTTTTGCGCTCCATTTTGGGTTAGCATATAAATAAACGTGAATTTTTAATAAGATACTTGTTTTTCTTAACATGTTCTTCTTTATTACATAAATAAGGTATCGTTTTTATAATACATATAGATATTATTCAACAATGAAATGCTCATTTTCAGTCAATTATATCTGACAATATTGCAATATTATGTATATCAACAAAAGGCATATTTTAACAACTTGCTGCAGCTTTATTTAGCTTGTTTTGGGTATTAGATATTAAAAAAGCAATGCATTTATTACTATAATTAATGTCCACGCCAAGCCGAAGCACCCTAACAAACTGAGCAATTCCCTTTATTCACAAAACCTACATTCACTCAAGCGAAACCGCGGGTCGAATCTAGTGTTAAATAATTTTAGATAATTAGTATTGCAACTGACAGTGATTATAATATAACAGACAGAACGTAAATCATTTTATAGTAAATATCTGCAACTTGTAATTAGTTCTACAGGGTTTTGAAACCCAATCCCACATTCCACATTGTTATGTAAATATGTGAAAACGTAAAATTACAATCGTATAAGTGACAAGCGTCGAGCGATTCCTATACCCATAAGCGGGAGCGACTCATTTACGAATGAATGCGCACTCATTGAATTACTGCGCACTAAATTCCTGCGTCTAATTTCGAAGTTGCTTTCTTACTAAATTTGTTTTATAGAATCTGTGTGTGTTAGGTTATTTCAGAAGCGGAAGCGGGTGGAATCTAGGTGAATCGTAGTGGGATGCAATGCCAAAGTTTAATGTCAAAGGTGCATCTTTTTGTTTACCGTTAAGTATGCAAATGTTGCATGGTGCACATAAAAGGAGGTAGCGGAAAAGAATATAAGCAGTTAAGTTAAATCTTTATAATAATATAATAATATTCTACCACATACATACAACACCGTCTAGCCCAAACTAAGCAGAGCTTGTACTATGGGTACTAGACAATGGATAAACATACATATTATATACTTTTTTTTGTAAATACATACATATTATACATAGAAACCCCCAGACCAAGACAAACATCCATGTTCATGCACACAAATGTTTGACTTGTGCGGGAATCGAACCCGCGACCTCAGGCGTGGCAGGCGGTTACACTGACCACTACGCCATCGAGGCTGTCAATAATAATAATAAAATCCACCCTGCTTGTTAACTGTCCCATTTCTGGGAGTAAGCCTCTTCTGAACGTGAGAGGTGTTATGCCATTGTCCACCGGTGTGGGTTGGCAGATTCCACCAGTCTTCTAGAACATTATGGAGAACTCTCAGATTTCCTCACCATGTTTTACTTCACCGTTAAAGCGAGCGATAATTAATTATTAATCCTAAATAATATTATAAAAGCGAAAATGAGTTTGTTTGTTTGTTACCTTTTCACGCCTGAACCACTGAACCGATCATCCTGAAATTTTGTATATACGTTGTCAGGTGTACAGAAACCGATATAGGCTACCTTTCATCCCGAAAAAAATTACTGTTCCCGAGGAAAACAACAATAACGTTCTTATGATAATAGATGGCACTACGTGTCTTTCAAATCATGATGGAATTATATTATTACAAGCAGAGTACAACCCGAATTGATTGTCAAATTCTAAACTAACGCAAGCAAAGCCGCGGACAAAAGCTAGTACTCGTATAACTTCGATAAGGCGTATCTTGGGATCGATATCGAGACCTCTGCGTGGCAGTCCAATAGTCTACCACGAAGCTATTCCTTAAAATCTTGATTAGTTTATTTTCATTGTATCTATACTAATATTATGTTTGTTTGGTTGAACGCTATAATCTCAGGAACTACTGGTTCGAATTAATAAAATATTTTAATGTTGGGTAGCCTATTTGTCGAGGAAGGCTATAGGGATAGAAGGGCATCAATCACTAAAATAATTTTCAATTCGAACCAGTAGTTCCTGAGATTAGCGCGTTCAACCAAACAAACAAATAAACAAACAAACTCTTCAGCTTTATAATATTAGTATAGATGTACTGTGAAACGTTACTATAGAATAAAATAAAATAAAAATATCTTAATAATTGACATACGTTTGTTTTACAATTAGTTGAATCCCTGATCCCTGAGCTAGTTAAATACTGTATTATAGGAGTCAGTCAGAATGAAACTTATATTACGATGGTGACGAGGGTAGTAAATTGAGTAGTAGAGCCTCGCTGATTTCAGCATGAATGGACCGGCTCGACCAGCGAAGGACTTCCCTCTCAGAGAATATCGACGTGAAATAGCAGTATTCCTACTGTTGTGATTCGTTCGGTGAGTGAGAGTGCCGGAGGCCCAATCACCCTCCTTCCCGCTTCCCGCTCCTTCTCATTCCCACTTTCTTTTCTCTTCTTCCTTTCCTAAAGGGTCGGCTACGCGCAATTAGTGATGACTCTGGTGTTGCAGGCGTCCTACGGTGACCACTTATCATCAGGTGGGCCGTATGTTTGTTTGCCACGTTAGTCGTATAAAAAAAGCGACTGTAATGCATGAGGTCTCGACTTTGATTCCCGTGTCGTGCAAAGTATTACTGAATTTTCAGTAGAAGCACTGAGTCTGAAACTGTGACCAGTGAACAATAATAATTTTACCGTATTACGTGAGATCTAAACGCATTGCTGGCAAAACCCGGGCTTGTAATAATTGTAATGTCGGCCTCGATGGTGTAGTGGTTAGTGTAACTGACTGCCACGCCTGAGGTCGCGGGTTAGATTCCCGTACATGTCAAACATTTGTGTGCATGAACATGGATGTTCGTCTTGGTCTGGGTGTTTCTATGTATAATATAAATGTAATTACAAAAAAAAATTATGAATATTTATCCATTGTCTAGTACCCATAGTACAAGCTCTGCTTAGTTTGGGCTAGATGGTGTTGTGTGTATGTGATAGAATATTATATTATTATAATGTTACTGCACGGATGTCGTAATGGTTTAAGTGGTCGCTTCGCCGCTGCCACTGCACCGAGTGTTGTGGGTTCGAATCCCACACGAGACAAACATTTGTGTAATCCACAAATGGTTGTTCAGAGTCTGGGAGTTCTTTGTGTTGATTGTTTGAATGCTTGTAAAGTCCCCTGATGGACAGGAATTATTACCAGCCTAGGCGTTGTCTACCAAAAAAAAATACATATTTGCCTTCTCTTTTGTGATGTATGTAAACAGATGAAACAAAACTTCGCGACATTTAAATACATTCCAATCCCTACAGAATTATGATTGAAAGTATAAACCAGTAATGTCAATGCCACATTACGATCTATACCGGAGTCACGTAGTCTTAAAGAGAAGCGACTATCGGATATGGAAAACAAGACTTTATAAACTGAATTAATTCCCAATGCCTAATTTTAGAATAAAAAGGACGTGTGGTCTATGGGAAGAACTGTGGCAAGTTTATATATTTTGTATTTAATATCACTGTTATTTTTGAAGTAAAAACTTCTTTAGGCGCGTTGAGCACTTCTTGGGTCAACAAAAATCATAGAACTCGCGTCATCGTCACGCTTTCCATTTTAAAATTATTTTAGAATATTAACAATATCTCAGAAATGGTGCGTCCTACGCAAAAAATAAGGAAATTTTGACCCCCTTAATAACCACTAAGAGAGTATCAGGAACTAGCATCCGACGCGAACCCTTGTTTCTTTTTTGGTTTGTAAAGAAGTGTTTATTATCAAGGATTAAAGTTTTCACTTCTATCGGCAGTCCCCAAAGACAGCCCCAAATTTTTTTTTGATGGTGTATGAGGCAAATGAGCAGACGGATCGCCTGATGGTATGCGATTACCGCCGCCCATGGCCACCCGAAACACTAGAGGAGACACAAATGCGATTCCGGCCTTTTAAATTTAACTTCTTCCCCCCTCCTTCCTTCTGGAGTATGGGAGGGTTTTGCCTCCGGTACTCTCAGTCACTCGACGAAACACAGCGCAAGCGCTATTTTACGCCGGTTTTCCGTGAGGCCGTATCACTCTGGTCAAGTCAGCCCATTCGTGCCGAAGTGCTGTAAATAGTCGCGAAAACAGTTAAAAAAATCTACTGTATTTTTATTGCAAGCCACAAGGCCTCTTGGCTTTGCTGCGCCCATAGACAGCTACTTACATTACCTCTATGGATTATCCAGCTCTGCATGTATCTCGTGATTATTTATGTATTCTAATTTCTTGACACCCATTTCGATAATTATTGAAATATAAAAATTTTGTTTAGTTACTGACTGCCTTTGCATTATCACAAAGTATACGCCGTTTCATGGTATCCTACTGTTTATTGATTAGGTATAAATTAATATACGAAATTCTAATTGATTCTCATCTTATTTACATTGCTAAGCAATTATGGTTATTATTTTGAACATTTTATAGTCAGTAATATATGGTATAATACCATATTCAAATAAGTTGTAATATACTGAAATTATATTTATTTGGCAATTGAAAAGAGCGGCCGCTCTTTCCTCACGGTAGTTTCTTGCAGGTTTCTTCTCATAGGCTTATGCCTAAATGTTTCTTCAGTAACTTAGTGAACTCACTAATCTATATAGTTGACATTTTTAAGGGGTAGTATTTAACTGCACAGCAAAAAAATAATCATTGCACAGCAAAATATGCTTACCAAAAATACTAATTGCACACCAAAATATATTTAAAGAGATCAAACTGAGTCGACGGATATTTTTTGGGTGGGTTTAAGAAGGAACCTAACATAACCTAAACCTTCCGAGACGGAATGCAGTGATTTGAGGCGTATAGGTGCTCGTTATGATATATTTTAGTAAGCATACTTTGCTGCGCAATTACTATTTTTGGTGGTCATTATATTTAATCCCGTTTTTAAGTGTTACTTTGTGACCTAAATGAATCAATGAATTTTGATTTTGCCTTTGACATGTACTGACGGATTAGAAATATTACGACCATTGTTTTATTGCTGTCTCCTATTCCTTGTGCCATATATCGCGGCGCTCGGCAGAGATCGCAGCGATAACACCGCCTTTGTACCATCCACAAAGGTCTGTATCGGTCGCGATTGTCTCATTGTGAATAGCGATGACAGAATTAGATTTTTGTTTAACTGTACTCGCCAGAATACTTGTTGATAAGCGGTGTCTTTTAATTCTGCTCGTTTTCAAGACAGTTTTGAATTTCATTATAGTAATTTAATTAATATTTCGTGGGTCTATTTGATTAGTTGTTAAGGGGTTTGCTTCACTCCTGAGGAACTCATCTTGTCTGAGTAGTGGTAGTTGGTTATGTAACTTATACATTATATTACTTTGGTAGTTGCGACGTGCGATTATATCGGATGTTTGAAACATTCGGATTTTAAAGTGATTCGAATAAAATTGATTATTCGAATACTTTAATTGTTGATATTGATAGAATTTTTGATAACGTAAACAAAATACGATTTAACAAATTCTAAAACAAACTAATATTATAAATAAAAATTACACATACACCTAGTCAGGAGGGCCAAAATGGGACATAGGGTTCCTTTCATCCAGAAAAAGTCCTGTTGCCGAGGAGTTAACGCGAGCGAAGCCATTGCCAAAATATAGTGTAAAATTAATTATTACTGTGTTATCTTTAAAACACAAAGGCAACAGATTAAATACCAGTAAGTTTATTTTTATCCAGAACAAAAAAATCTAAACTCAGGTCACCAAGCAAATACCTGAATTAAAAAACCATTGCAACCTTTTTACGATTGCTTTAGTGCCATTATTAGCGTACTACTTATAGTATACTAATGATTGCTAATTCTTAAATTAGCGTCACTTACACTCTAGTGCATACATACTTACAAAGACTCACCCCTGCTTCCCAGAGAGTAGGCAGAAAATATGCATTTCCATTGGAAAGTCTAGGTCACGTAATCTATATTGATAAGCATGCTTCACTAATATAGTAGGGCAAGGGATCTCCCAAATCTCCTACTCTACACTATAGTGTAGGAGAGTAGGAGATTAGGGAGATCCCTTGCCTTGCTTGTATAGATTTAGAGGCCTATACCTTTTCTACTCTCTTACCCTATAGGGTAAGAACTCTCTTACCCTATAGGGTAAGAGAGTAGAAGAGGTATAGGCCTCTATATCTATACAAAAAACTGTTGATATTATACACCTTACAAAGGCGATATCTTATAGATATCTCTTGAGTTGTATTGTTATTTTTATCCATTGACTTAGTATTTCTACGTACATTCTATAAATAGTTCAACTTAAGATACTATATTAGCGATGTGCGATTATCGATATAAATCAATGCAATTGTTTGTTATTCAAATGTACTGGTTAAATATTGTTGACAAAGGACGCTTTTGAGGGTGCTATTAACATGTACGTTTGTATTACAAACAAAAATGGATTATCATTCGAATAAAATCATTAGCAACTAATTATTTGACACTCGCATAATTTATCGAACTATTTTGCAATGATTTGAAATTTATTTCGTTAACAATTGCGCATCGCTTACTTTCATTTTATATTCTACCAAGATTCATTCTCGAACGAATTGATGAAATCATCTTGTTGATTTGGTTGCTCGTCATCCGTTGTTTCGTAATTTGACAGATCAAACTTATCTGCTAAGAAAGTGTCAGCCGCGTAAATCACTGGCTTATCAGTTGAGAAGAAACTATCAATCTTGTATACAGGAGCTCTGATCGTAGTAGGTTCTTCAGTAATCTTTTTTATTTCTCCTTTCTTTTCCTGAACAGCATTCAGAATTGTGCCAACCAGGTTTCTTTCAGGTGTTGGTTGACAGAAACCACCCCAGAAATGCCAGCCGTGTGGGCAGATGAAGATCTGTGGGTACAAGACCTGGTTCTTGATAAGGCAAACGTAGTAATGGTTGCTGCTTAACGGTAAGACTCCACTCTGACCAATAGTTCGACAGGTTGGGACTGGTTTCTCGACACATTGACCGTTCTGAAGTCTGATCTGAAAAATACATTATATAATTTAATATTTAGGCAGGCAAGTATCCAGTATATAGTTTATCTTAAAAACTCGCTGAATTGTAAGATAGATAGTTTATTATTATTTTATTTTTCTTTTTTTAGGGAGCTTTGTCACTTAGTGATAATGTCACCCCTATAACAATCATCTTATTAATTTGTATTAACTTAAGGGTATTGACTACATTACATAACATTATATATTCTCTTATACTACTGAGATAATATATAATTATAACACACAGCACAACAGCTTAGCCGCTTCTGACAACGGACAGGCTAAGAGGCTAAGATAGATAGATATTGAACTACCTATCTGCTATGTTTCGAATGAGGAGAAAACAGTAGGCATAAGATTCTTGCTTGTTGTTTCTCAAGAGAGCTCCACTACTCAAACAGGCTTTTTAAAGGCTTAATAATTTCTTATATTATATTATAGTTATTTAATATACAACTTATTTGATGTATCCAAGAAGTGCTTTCACATTTTTAAGGTAATAAAGATTTGAGTTTGACTTTATGACAGTCGTCTGGCGTAGTTATGTGAACCGAAAACCCCGGCATGCTTTATTAACAAAACTTATTACTTTTAATATACTTTGAATGGGCACAAACATGCTCTGAATGTGCCTTCGTCAATATATTCATGTCATGAAGTCATGAGTCATGAGTTTCCTTTCATTTATTCTACTTCTGGATTGCCTTATTTAGAAATCTCATCAAGCCACTGTTTTGGGCAAGCGACGTTAAGAACAATTTGACTGAGTCAGGCACGTGAGGATAATAACAATAAAAATAAAAAGCGAACTGACTTACAGAGCATTGTGCAGTTTGTGGGTTATAACCATAATGTCTTGGACAAAGAGCCTGCCTGTGATCTGCTGGTCTGCCATCAGGGAGACCTTGAGGAGGTGAGCAGAGATGGAACTTTCTGCAGTCGTATGCATCAGGAAATATACCCACCTGAAAAATTTAAAATGATTGTTCTTAATGTAGGAATGGATAAACTTATATGAAGATAAATCATACTCAGATGAATAGGTTGACATTAACAACCAATACACAATTTGGTTTCAACCTTCTAGTTTTATTTCTCCAATGTTTTTATGAACCTATCGTTGCCATAGTTTATTGATACTTCGATTTCAATCTGGCTTTTGGAGAAGTTACATCATTTTACAGATCGTGTCTGATTAAGACGGGAGCAGTTTTGGAAAAAGGTAAATAAAATTCTTGGGTAGGTACAATTCCTCTACGTATGTATGTACGTGTCTGATGGTCAGCGGTCACTTCAGGTTATAATAACATCTAATAGTAGAGTTTATTCGTACTGTCATCAATATTTGGCAACGGTGAGCCATTGGGCACTTACCATATTCTTTAGAATGGGAATTCAAAAAAATTGGCAACCACCTATAGTTACCATCAATAATTACCATCAGGGGAACCGATTGTTTCTAGTTTTATTCGTATAAAGAAATTGTGTTTTTGAAGCTGCTCCTAAACGATCAACATTTCACTGCAATATATAATAATAATAATAATAATATTCTACCACGTACACACAATACCATCTAGCCCAAACTAAGCAGAGCTTGTACTATGGGTTCTAGACAATGGATAAACATACATATATACATTTTTTTTTTGTAAATACATACATATTATACATAGAAATACCCAGACCAAGACAAACATCCATGTTCATGCACACAAATGTTTGACTTGTGCGGGAATCGAACCCGCGACCTCAGGCGTGGCAGTCGGTTACACTAACCATTACGCCATCTAGGCCGACAAATATGGCTGAATTCAACGATCGGCCAGTTCAGAAACCTTTAAATGAAACCTTTAGACGTGTATTTTATATGTGGCTATTTTTAATAATATCAGCCCTGCATTAACTGTCTCACTGGCATAGGCCGATTCTCGGTGTAAGAAGGGTAAGGCCACCATACTGGCCCAGAGCTGGTTGGTGGACTTCTCATATCTTCGAGAACATTCTGGAGAACTCTCAGACCTGCCGATTTCCTCACGATGTTTTCCTTCACCGTTTCACCGTGCCAAGGCACGCACCTTTGACCAAGGGATTGAATCTCTGCGTGGCAGTCCAACCGTCTCCTAGAAGGCTATCGCTGCTTTACAATAGTATAAGTGCTTTACAGTACCGGCCAGTATATATTGCAGTAAAAGTAATGCCTGTTAAAAACCATTTGATCTAATGAACTAACCTGTTCACAACTATGTTCGAACTCTTGAGCATCCTGTTCACATTCTGGCACCGGGTCTTCGGCGCACCGACCGAGGTGAGCGTTACAGCTGTGCCCTTCTTCACATTCTTCCAGTGGAACCTGCAAGATTAAAGGAGAAGACGAAGAAGAAAGAGATTTATCGCTACGAAAGGACCATTTAAGAGGCTGCTATTTTCACTGCGTCAAATCATGTGGTTTCTATGACAAGGCAAATATTTGTGTCATCTATAAATAGCTATACCGGCTTCAACTGCGGTCTGATTATTAAATAGGTAAGTTTTTGGAATGTAATTCAAAAGGCGTCTGTTTAGCAGAAAATCTGCACACTGATTAATGGGATATTAAGACATTTGATAGAAACATACAGCTAAAAGGCATATATTATAATGTTCTTTCAAGATTTAAGTCAGTCACATATGGCTGAAGGAAATCTTGTCATTACAAACTTTCAAATCTTCATAATATAATAATAATATTAGTTCTGTACGAAACTGTCTCACGGCTATGGTTAGGCCATAGATTACCATGCTGGTCCATTGCGGGTTGGCAGACTTCGCATATCTTCGAGAACAGAGACATGTAAGTTTCCTCACCATGTTTTTGCTTAAAGCGAACTATAATAAATGTTTAATACGCACATGACTTCTAAAATTCAGAGGTACCTTGGGATAAACTCGAGACTTCTGTGTGGCGGTCCAACGATCTCCCACTAAGTTATCGCTGCTGTCATAATAGAGGGTCATTTATTTTTTATAGCTTACCTTCAGCCATCCAACAGGCAAAGGCACGCAAGTAACAGCCACAGTACAATTCTGGCAGGTCATGCCGGAACGGGTGCAGATTCCTTCCACATCCAGCTCACCAGAGCCAAGAGACATGCCCAGCGGTACGCCCGCCATACGGTTGCCATTGATCACGCCGCTAAGATCGAAGGAAGATGTCATCTGCTGGAAAATAGAAGAAAGATTTCGACTCAGTTTATGTTAGTCTAGAAAGAGAAACCTCGCTAATCCTTAATTCCTTACTTTCCTTACAAATATTATAAATGCGAAAGTAACTCTGTCTGTCGGTCTGACTGTCTGTCTGTTACCCTTTCACGCTCAATCCGCTGAACCGATTTAGATGAAATTTGGAATGAAGATAGCCTAAGATCCTGGGAAGGACATAGGCTATATAACATCACGCTACGGCTCAAGGGAGAGGCGCAGTAACAACACATACCAATGACGCGGGTGAGACCGCGGACACAGCTAGTACTATATAAAAATATTCTGTAACTCGTTCGTCTAGTTAGAATTTTCTGGTAAATTCGATACGGAGGTGCTCAGCTCAAAAATAGACAAAGTTGCAATGATTAATGGAATTTTATTTTCACAGATAACAATGGATTAATTAAGACTGGGAACAGTTAAAATTAGACTGCTGCGAATGGCTGTGTGACGTCACAACATTTTAAAATGAACAGATTATCCTAAAAAATCCTTACTTATCCTTACTAATATTATAAATTTGAAAGTAACTCTGTCTGTCTATCCGTCTTTCTGTCTGTTACCTTTTCACGGCTAATTCACTCAACCGATTTAGATGAAATTTGGTATAGATATAGTTTAAAACCTGAGGAAGGACATAGGGTACTTTTTATTGATCATGCGGGCGGAGCCGGGCGCAAAAGCTAGTATTATAAATGCGAATGTGAGTTTGTTTGCTTGTTATGCTTTTGCGCCTTAACTACTCGACCGATTATTATAAAATTTCGCATACACTTTTTCAGGGAAACAGAAAACGATATAGAGTACCTTTTATCTAGAAAAAGGTATCTACTCTTACTAACCTAATGTAACCTACATTTACGGAAGCGAAATCGCGGGCAAAATCTAATCTATACTAATATAATAAAGTTGAAGAGTTTGTTTGTTTGTTTGTTTGAACGCGCTAGTCTCAGGAACTACTGGTTCGATTTGAAAAATTTAGTGGTGGATAGCCTATTTATCGAGAAAGGATATAGGCTATATAACATCACGTTACGATCCACGGGGTCGGCGCAGTAACGATAAACGCGGGTGAAACCGCGGGTACATCTAGTATTTTATAAGTGCGGATAAGAACCCTAACTTCGTAACTAATATTATAAAAGCGAAAATGAGTTTGTTTATTTGTTTGTTTGTTACCTTTTCACGCCTAAACCACTGAACCGATCATTCTGAAATTTTGCATATACCTACATTGTCAGGTGTACAGAAACGGACATAGGCTACCTTTCATGCCGAAAAAATTACTGTTTCCGAGGAAAACAACAATAACGTTTTTATGATAATAGATGGCGCCACGTGTCTTTCGAATCATGATTCAATTATATTATTAAAAGCAGAGTACAAGCCGAATTGATTGTCAAATTCTAAATTTACGCGAGCGCAGCCGCGGGCAAAAGCTAGTAATAAATATTTAGAATAATATATTTTGCCCGCGAAATAGCCCGCGTAAATATAAGTTAGTTTAGTAACAGTACTTTTTACTGGATGAAAAGCAGCGATAGCTCAGTGGGGAGACCAACAGACTGCAATGCAGAGGGTCTCGGGTTCGAACCCACGTCGCGCACCTCTGACTTTCGGAAGTTATATGACTTTTCGTAATTATGTGCGTATTGATTGACAATTATCGCCTGCTCCGTGCCTCGGAGAGCACGTTAAGCCGTCGGTCCCGGCTGCCATGAACATCTATGGCAGTCGTTATTGGGAGAGTGTCGACACAAAAGATCCCACTGGGTCGAAGTGTCGCCGGTCTGCACTGACTGACCCCCACATAAGATAAGATACTGGATGAAAGGTGACCTCATGTCCTTTTTTGTATCCCTAACAACGTTTATGCGAAATTTTGATGATGGTTGGCCGAGTAATTAAGTAATAAACAAACCCACATTTGCATTTATAATATTAGACAGTATTTTGCGAATTTAGTTTAAAGGAGTATAAGGTCTGTAAAACTTTGATGTTTTTTACAAAAAGGTGCTTCAAATCCACATTTCACCAGCATTGTTTAGGTCGACATCTATTACTGTCTTTTAGGTCTTCTACAAGTCACTAGAACATTTTTTTCTGACAGACAAATTTTACAATCGGGATATCGAACCCAAAAGCCGTCATACTCCAAATATATGCAAAAAAGTAAATATATTCAAAAAATATATGCAAAAAAAGTAAATCTATTAAAAAAATATATGCAAAAAAAGTAAATCTATTCAAAAAATCAAACTTAAGTTAACAAAAAACCATATCATTATGTTATTTATTAGATTACCACCGCAAAAAAAAAATACTTAAGAAAATAAACTCACACATTTCGTGAATGCGAAAATTGATAAGAATATAATTTGATTCCACATAATTGACACAGATACACACAAACAGGTCCTCACACGATGTTTTTAAAACTAAAACAGTTTCGTTCAACATAAAAATGTATAAAAAAGCACAAGTATATAGAAGGCCAGTGATCTTTGATCCTATTATCTTTATTGCGAGATAAATACTGCTTAAAATATAATACTACGTTGTGTTAAACTTTTGTTTATTATATGAGAATGAATTATTAGCTTTTTGTGCCGAAACTATATTTTTCCATTTTTAAAAAGACAACTCGCGCACTAGAAGTAAATAAAAAAGAAATAAATGTTTATTGCTTTACAGCTTTTAGGTAGGAACAATGTGATTAAGGATAAAAATAACAAATAATGATAATAAAGTAGAAAACATAAACAAAAACAGAATAAAATCAATAAACATCTTATGACACGTTATGCGTTCCACAGCTGCAGCAATCAGGACCCCAGTTCAGCATTTGCCTGGTCCCAAGAACCAGGAGCATCCTGTGTCATGGAGAACAAACATTCAAACAACGGTCACAAAGAACATTCAGACTCGGAATAACCGTTTGTGGAACACAGGAATTTTTGTCCCATCTGGGATTCGAAACCACAACACTCGTCGCAGTGGCAGCGGTGAGGCGACCACTACACCATGCTTGCAGTCAACTGGATTATATTATTCGTCTAAAAGAACAATTTAATATGAGTTTAGAAACTGTCTTACGGTTAGACATGGATCACCTGTAAGAGTAGACGGACCGTGCTTGCAAATTCTGTAGAAAATATTTTTCTTATTCTTCAAAGAAAACGAGTAAGGATATAATGTTTAGCAGTTATTGTAGAAAACGGAATCTCTGAGACGTATCGGGAGTAAATGTGACTACTGCACATGTGGTAGATAGATAAGTCTCGTTTTCGAATCTCAAGTGGAGCTAACAAAAAGTTATTGCGTGATATTGCCAAGAAATCGCAATAGTAGAACGGAGTTAGAGAGTTTTCTTATTTTGTTTTTATTTTATTTATTTCTAAGAAGAAATAAATAAAATAAAAACCAATTCATAATTGGCGGAGTAATCGCGTAACAAACATACAAAAAAAAAACATACTGCCGAATTGATAATAAGAAAACTCTCTAACTCTATTGTATTCGGTTAACTTGTAAAGATAGTAGTTGATTTAACCAAATAAAATAGAGTGACTATCTACTAACTGTATAACAATACTATACTAACTTTTATTTCCTTTGAAAACTTTATGAAAATTGTCGTTACGGGATTTTTTATTTTATTTAATGGCCGTAGCTGGGTCGCGTTGTTATGTTAAAAAGAAAAATACTATGTTATCTTAACATTATACTAGGTACTTATCTCTGAACCTTGAAAGTTAACTTCGAGATGTAGGGCACACTGGAGTTTATATACAACTCTGGAATATGACTTTTAACCTATTGAGTCGCATCAGTACACCGACGGCCGGACAAAATAGGTTTTTAATTATGTATTATGTCCAACAATTGACAGGTTAAGAGTGTTAGCGTCTGTCGTTGTTCATTTTGGTGATGGTGGTAATAACTTGGCTATCCTATTACAGAAAATCGACCCAACGGTAATACTTGTGTAGTAGAGCCTCGCTGATTTCAGCATGAACGGGCCGGCTCGACCGGGGAAAGACTACCCTCTCACAGAATATCGACGTGAAATACCAGTATTCCTACTGTTGTGTTTCGTACGGTGAGTGAGAGTACCGGAGGCTCAATCACCCTCTTTACCCCTTCCCGACTGTTTAGGAAAGGAAGTGGGAAGGAGAAAGACTTCCCACTTCCTTTCCTAAAGAGTCGGCAACGCGCAGGTGATGCCTCTGGTGTTGCAGGGGTCCATAGGCTACGGTGACCACTTACCATCAGGTGGGCCATATATCTGCTTGCCACCTTAGTTGCATAAAAAAAAACTAAAAAGATATTAAGTCATTTGTGGTTCAGATCATTTAACGACTTTTTAGTTAGTGGACGACAGAGGATCGCTTTGCTAGTGAATAAGAGATAGCTGGCACTCCCATCCCTGCCTTTTATTCCGCCTTTGGTTTAGTTACACATGCCAGTCAAAAGCCAAGGTCAAAGTCAAAATTCTTTATATCCATAAAAATGTGCAAACAATTCTTGGATACGTCAATTAAGTATTATATTAATCTATACTAATATTATAAAGTTAAAGAGTTTGTTTGTTTGTTTGTTTATTTGAACGCGCTAATCTCAGGAACTACAGGATCGAATTAAAAATATTATTTTAGTGTTGGATAGCCCATTTATCGAGGAAGGCTTTAGGCTATGTAACATCACGCTACGACCAATAGGAGCATCAATAAAAAGGTGGCAAAAACGGGGAAAATCTCTTATGTGAAGCAGACGAAGATGCGCAATTCAGCTAGTAAAAAATAAATAGGAAATAAAAAAATAGCATTGGAAAAAGTCTGTTCAAGGAGTAGAGTTTCCAGTGATATCCCTGATATTGCAAAACTACTACCTACCTAGATAGGGTATTAGACTGGTACGCAGAGGTCTCGAGTTCAATCCAAAAGCAAGAACCTCTAACTTGGAGCCAATTCTATATCACTACAGCTGGTCACGGCTTCACCGGATTAACTATTTGACATAAATAATAACAAAATGCGAGTCAACTACTCTATTGTTGCTGAACGTGTAAATATATATTGTTCAAAATTTATTATTATCTAAATCAGCTTAGTAAAAAAGAAATATTTATCGCTATACAGCTGTCAGGTGGGCACAATGAGTATATGGATAAAAAGAAATAATGATAATAAAAAGAAAAAACTGAATAAATATAACATTGTATACTTAACTATATATGTTTGCAGTACATGTATACTTTTTTTTTGTAAATCCTTACTTTATTAATTAACAGTAGAATAAAAATGTAATATTAGAAACAGCCTGAAACACAGGTCTCTGACCTAGTTCAGGTAATAAATTGTAAAAACAGACTTCATAAACAAGTCTCTTGTGTCCAATATTTAAATTGTAAATGTTTTCCTTTAGATTAAATATAGTTTTAATGTAAATTTAATACAATAAGTAGCCTGTAATGTGTATATAATTTTGTAAAGACTTTTATTTATTGAATTGAATAAAACCAATAAACATCTTAAGACACATGCGTCTTACAGCTGCAGCAATCAGGACTCCAGTTCAGCATTTGCCTGGTCCCGGGAACCAGGCAATGGACTTCCACTAGAGTCTGTCAAAGTGAAGTACGTTTAATAGTTAATAGATTTCTCATTAACACCTACAACTTATTAATCATAATACCTAGGTATCACTAAAGTTCATAAAGGTTCACCGATGCCGCGCCCCGCTACGCCGCGCCTATCTACCTACGCCTTAAAAAAATGCCGCCAAAAGTATACATACCACGCTCCGCGTCCTTGTCAAGTTTAGTGGAGTGTTGCTAGACTGAGCGAAATTTCAGTAATTTAAGGGTAAAAATGCTGATCAATACTGTACTTAAAAAATATTATGAAGACGTTTTACGATGATATAGATTTGTTTTGTTATTTTTCTTAGCATGTTTTTTAAGAGAGAAACAAGCTCGTAATGAATCGGATAGGGTTTATTATACACACTATATAGTGGCGCAGCAGTAGTGAATGCGACTGCTGTGCATGAGGTCTCGGGTTCGAATCCCGGGTCGGGCCAACAAAAACGAATTGGGTTTTTCTGTTAAGAAAATCTCAATACGAGCTCGGAGTTAGGAAGTTGGCGGTGTTAGACACCCCGTGCCTCGGAAAGCAGGTAAAGCCGTTGGTCCTGCGCCTGATCTCTCTCCGGTCGTATCGGATTATCCGTCCCATCGGATCATGAGGGTTAGGGAACAGAAAGTGCACTTATGTTTGCGTAAATACTTGTGCACTATAATATCTCTGGCGCAGATGGCCAGTCTCCGTTAAGATTGGCCGCCATGACCAAAAATTCGGTCTGGAGGACATTATTATAGTGTGTATAATAAACCCTATCCGATCCATTGGTCTTTATATATATAAAGACCAAGAGACATAGTCACTTTCGCGTTTATTATGGTATGTAGCGTATTAGTACGGATTGCGTAAACTTTGACAACGCGTCGTAGATGACCGGTCATTGACTTATACCCTTTTAGCGTACAATTCACTATAGATAAATCAGTGTAGGTATTTATTTTATGGCGTACTAGATTTTGCCCGCGGTTTTGATCGTGTTAATGTAGATTTAGTCTATAAATTTATAACCCTCGGGTATAGTATTTTTTTTATGGATGAGATACGGTTTGTCCATTTCTATACGCCTGACAAAGTGTATGTGTAATTTCATGGTGATCGGTTGAGTATTTAGAGTGAGAAAGCGTAACAAAAATACTAACAAACAAATTCACATTCGTATTTTACTATATCTTGCCCGCGGCTTCGCTCGTGTACCTAAATGTACATTAGGTTACGTCATGGGCCTCTTCTCAGAGTGAGATGGGCTAGACCATCACGCTGGCCCGTACGTGTGGGCAGACTTCACATAGCTTCTAGAATACAATGAAAAACTCTTAGACATACTGGTTTCCTCACGATGCTTTTCTTTACAGTTAAAGCGAGTGAAAATTAACTATTTAATACGCACATAACTTCGAGAAAGAGATGCTCGCCTTGGGATCGAACTCAAGTAGTCTGACTCTCCCATTGGGCTAACGCTGCTTATTCATCAAAAGAAAGTAACAAGAAAATATTCCTTCTCTTATCTTTTATTCCTATTTCCAAATGTAGGTAAAGTGCGGCTCAGATCCCTGGTGACGCCAGGGATATAAGCCCAGCATTACGGTAGTCATTTTGTTATATAAAACCGAGATTCATATAAACCCACATAAAAAATATACCAATGATAAAAGAGTTATTTTACACAAAATTTTGTTGTTTTCCTTAATCGTCCTTTCTCATGTGGTCACACAAATTAACTGCCGAGTTTTGTTTGAACATTACTTTGTTAAACAATTAAAACAAAACAATATACTCCTGAACGGGAGTAGAACAAATAAAAATATTACAGTTATGGTCGAGACAATATTATAATGTCTTCCAGACCGAATCTTGGTCACGGAGACCAATCTTGCCCAGTCAAGCCCTGCATATAGAGTGGTTTGACCATATTCCACCAAGCTTGCCCAGTGCAAATTGCCAGACTACATATCTTCGACAATATTATGGAGAACTCACGCAGGTTCCTTTACGATGTTCTCTTTCACCGTTAAGGCGAGCGATAATAAAATATTTAATAGGCACTCGAGACATCTACTTGGCAGTCCAACGATGTTCTACTAGGCTATCGCTGCTTTAAACTAAATTCTCAGTTGAATTGTGCCCGGTTAACGGCAATAGACTCGCCTAATATAAATATACTTGTAATATTGATCAATGATCGCCAATACGGCTTTCGGTCTAAACGATCAACGGGTGATCTTCTAGCGTCCGTCATGCACCTCTGGGGTGAGGCTATGGACAAGCACGGCGAGTCTTTGGCTATCAGCCTTGACATAGCCAAAGCTTTCGACAGAGTCTGGCATCGGTCAATTCTTTCCAAGCTTCCGGCCTATGGGTTGCCCCCTCAACTGTGCACCTGGATTGCAAGTTTCCTGCAGAAGCGTCGTATTCGGGTCCTTTGCGACGGTTGCGCTTCCAAATTTATGCAGGTCAATGCAGGAGTACCTCAGGGGTCTGTCTTATCCCCTACGCTCTTTCTTCTGCATATCAATGATATGTTGAATCTCGGCAACATACATTGTTATGCGGACGACAGTACCGTGCATGGGCGATATCTCAGACATCCTGGGGCCAAACAGGCTGAGGTTGAGGGGAAAAGGCAGAATCTTGTCGTTGAACTTAACCAGACCTTGGACCGCATCTATGAATGGGGTGCCAAGAACTTGGTCGAGTTCAACGCCAAGAAGACCCAGGCATGCGCGTTCTCAACAAAAAAGTCTCCGTTCCTTCCCCTCCCTTCTCTGAAGAACACTCCACTGGTGATACGTAAGAGCCTCTCCATCTTAGGTATGGATCTTTGCCGCTCCCTTAATCCCCAAACCTTCATCAAGAGCGTCATTAAGCAAGCTTCGCGAAAACTCGGAGTTCTGAACAGAGTGAGGCGGTTCTTCACGCCTGTGCAACTGTGCCTATTGTATAAGGCACAAGTACGCCCTTGCGTGGAGTACTGTTCTCATCTTTGGGATGGCCCCGCGCAGTACTTGCTGGACGCTCTCGACCGGTTACAGCGGCGGGCTGTCCGTATTATCGGAGATCCAGAGGTCACTGGAACCTCTGCAACTCCGTAGGGACATTGCCTCATTGGCATGTTTCTACAGAATATACCACGGGGAGTGCTCTGAAGAGTTATTCCACCTTATCCCGCCCTCCCTTTTCCTATCCAGAACAAAGCGTGCTGGGCTCAGATGCCATCCTTACACGGTAGAGTCGATTAGAGCGCGTACCAACAAGTTTGGGTCCTCATACCTCTGCCGAACGACCAAGGCATGGAATTCTCTGCCAAGGCACGTGTTTCCTTCTTCCTTCAATCCTGGGTCCTTTAAGCGAGTCGTGAAAAAGCACCTTCTCAGGCCGTCAAAGTAGAGACCTCAACATTGCCTCGGCTACTATGAGGGCGGTGTGGAGGCCACTGCTCTTAGACCACACGACTGCTTACCATCAGGTGGAGTGTGGTCATTTTGAAGAGCACAATAAAAAAATAAAAAAATCTCTACCGGCCTCTTTGTGATATAGTCGTGAGACTGAATATATCCTAACTAATATTGTAAATGCCATTGTGAGTTTGTTTGTTTGTTACGCTTTCACGCCTTAACTTCATTAATAATATAAAATTAAAGCTTCATTTTAGACGTTCACATTAATAACACATCTTTTTACAATCCATTGGTCAGAATGTTTCGAATGTATAATGACCTTTTACCTGAATATCATAAAACTCTAGACGATTTTAACTATAAAATTATACAATTTAAAAATACTTTGAGGCATATTTTGTCTTAAGTTAAATAAATTATTATTATTATTTACATAGTATAGATAAGCATCTTAACATACCTACATATTTTATTTAAACGTGTTGTAATTTACTTAGTAAGATTAAGTCAATTGTTATTATTTGTGTATTTATTTTTAATTAGAGCTCTGTAGTGTCATCTTGTACCTACTGATCTATGTATATCTAATAATCATGATGTGTACACATAGTTAGAACCATTAGTTCAAACTAAAACTGTTAGTTTATAAGTTTTATATTGTATGCACTATGTTTTGTTTTGTGTGCCTTATTAAATAAATAAATAAATTACTTGACCCATTTTCGTGAAATTTCGCATACACGTTGTGTGGGTACAGAAAAGGACACGAGGAATCTTTCATCCAGTAAGAATACCGTTGAAAATCTAACCTAACCTAGCCTACATTTAAATCTCGTATTTATACAAAGAATAAAATAACTGACGTTTGATAAAATGTTATACCTTCAAAATGATGCGAGATTATCGATCTGATCTCTGCATGTAAACAAAGCCAAAGTTAATATCCCTGCCACCTAATACATTACGTATTCACTTGTTTTGCTTGTGATTAATAAATTAATCACAAGCAAAACAAGTTCTATTAAATCGATCTCAATGGACGACTAACAACGAAAAGTTCACTACTAAAACTGAAAATTCCACAGCTAGGCGTCAAATTGAAAAGTTTTATAGACCTTTAACGGACAAATAATTACTTTTGATTCTCCCAAACGATGTCTTTCAACTTTTTTTTAGGCTATTAACCCTGAAGGGATCTCCTTAACGTCTTATTAAAATGTTATAGCAGGAGTTTGCTACGAGAACTTATTGCTAGAGGAATTAATCAGGCGTTGATAATAAAAATAGGCTATTGGCATTTTTGTTAGGTAGGTAGTAGCCCGGTGTCTTTTTTACAGCGTGTACCAGAAAGATGTGGTCATATTTTAGCGTCGCATAATATAGCCCCTGTATAATGGAAAACCGCGACAAATAAATCCGTACCTATATCTACATTATTTTTACTAAGATATAGCAGTTTCATTTTATTCAAATTATCGATATCAGCACATTCTAGTCGATACTTAACAACACTAACAGCTCACTTAGTGACCTCCATGAGCCCGAAAATTACCAGGCGCAATATCTATAGTGATGTAATGCTTTTGTTTCGATGTTTAAAAAATAAATAAATATAATGTTAGAAATTATCATAAAATCCAAACAATTCTTTTTTCTTTTTTATGCAATTAAGGTGGCAAACAAGCATACCTGATGGTAAGTGGTCACCGTAGCCTATGGACGCCTGCCCGCCTTATTATAAATACGAATGTGAGTTAGTTTGTTTGTTACGTTTTCACGCCTTATCTACTTGACTGATCATCATGAAATTTTGCATACACGTCGTCAAGAGTACAGAAAGGCACCGCGACAAAGATTTAGTCCTAGTACGGGAAAGTGTCTTTAAAGAAAAAAAGATTGGTAATATTTTGGTTTCTTTAACTCTTTTGAAGTCTACTTACATATATTTTTCATCTACCTCCTATCTACCTACGGACTACGCTCAATTTTATTATATGTATAGATTTTAAAACCATCTAAAACTATCCTGTTTTAATAAACATATAAGACGCTAAACTAAGGATGGTAGGATAATTCTATGGCATCTTTGATAAGTATGTGTACACACATAATATATACATATACATATAAATATACTGAAATGTAGAGTTACAGAAGTTTGTAAAATAGACGCCTGACAACTTTCAATAGCAAATTACATCAGTGCATTGACATACTTATTTGCTATCTTAGTCTCTTCTCTGCGAAGAAATTTTCCACAAGACTACAGTATGGAGTTCTTCAAAAAGGGTGTTGAAAGGTTTTTATGGGGTCGGCAACGCGCAACTGATGCCTCTGGTGTTCGAGGCGTCCCTAGGCTACGGTGACCACTTATCAATCAGGTAGGCCGTATGCTTGTTTGCCACTTTAGTTGTATAAAAACAAAAAATACAGACGCCTTTAGTAACAGATACGGCCAAGTATAAAACGGCAGACTCTATCGCCAGGGGTATTAGGCAATTAAAAAAAAGGCCGTGAGTTTGTAGCCCGTTCTTTTCATGGTTCTACGCCCTTGCTTTGCTGAATATGTTAAAAGATAAGTTTTAATTCATAGTACAGTTTAATTAGTGTAACTATATAAATAAATTTTGATTATGATTTTAATAATATCTTTACCCTTTGATTTGCAGATGGCAATCGCTGCCAGAAAAGCTGGTTCTCTTGCAAATTATTAAGCTGGACCACCTCTTCAACCAAAACGAAATCCGAACCAGGTTCGAACTCTCAACACTCGGTGCAGGTTCGAATCTCACACGCGACAAAAAATTGTGTGATTCCCAAATAGTTGTTTCGTATCGGAGTGTTTTTATGTCCGTTGTTTGAATGTTTATTAAGTCCCCCGTGATACAGGAATATACAAGGCAGAAATTATCATTAAAAATCTTTCTTTTCTTTTCGTGTGTTTAATGGCCAACCTGTTGTCAAGAGTTGTTCAAGCCACCCGTAGGCCTCTGACATGGCTTAACGACTACTGTCAATTTGACAACAATCGAGACCGACTTTTTACGTGCCCTCCGAAGCACGGAGACGCTCAGATAAAATACCACTGCGGTCACCCATCTATAGACACCGCACCCAACGTTGCTTAATCTCGCTAATCATTTACCGATCAGTGAGTGCAACTGGCTACAAGCGCATTAAAAGTAACTAAACAACATTATTAAAAATCTCCAATACTCTAGCTAAATCCAGCCACGCTTTACTGTCGCTCGGTCTGATATTTTTGATTTCCCATCCCATGCAAACAATGAATTAAAAAAGTAAGTATCTATATAAAAACAGTATTTTAAGGAAATGCAACGTCACTACAATCAATATATATTTTTATCCATTTTTTTTATTTTACTTAGTATGATCTTCTGTTCTACACATATATGTAATTGCCTGTCTATTGTACATTATATTATATTTACTTATTGTACATTATATTATATATGTTTATAAACTGTATGCCGAATAATCGTCCGTGCTAGCCTTTGGGTTTCGGCTGAAAAACAGCGCTGCGGTCATCCGCAGCAAAGGCTGAGCTGGAACCTTTTAGACACACTGCACAACATTTTCTTTAGTTTATTTTTGTTTATTTTTTTTGTGAATTTTTATTCCTCTTGTTTGTATAATAATATGTTGTATTTTTAGTGTGTTTAATAAATTATTTTCCTTTCTTTCTTTCTTTCTACATATTATAAAACAAAGTGCTCGCCGTGTCTATCTGTCTGTTCGCGATAAACTCAAAAACTACCAAGCGGATTTTCATGCGGTTTTCACCAATAGACACATTGATTCTTGATGAAAGTTTACGTGTATAATTTTTATTACCCGTGTGGAGTCAGGGCGGGTCGTTAGTTGTAGAATAATTTTAAGTCAATTTATCGACTAGGTACCTACGCAATCCTAACTAATATTATAAAAGCGAAAATGAGTTTGTTTGTTACCTTTTCACGCCTGAACCACTGAACCGATCATCCTGAAATTTTGCATATACGTTGGCAGGTGTACAGAAACGGACATAGGCTACCTTTAATCCCGAAGAAAGTTACTGTTCCCGAGGAAAACAATAATAACGTTTTTATGATAATAATAGATGGTGCCACGTGTCTTTCGAATCATGATTGAATTATATTATTACAAGCAGAGTACAACCCGAATTGATTGTCAAATTCTCAATTAACGCGAGCGAAGCCGCGAGCAAAAGCTAGTTAATAATATTGTGCAAAAGCATTTACACAAAGAAATAGTTCAATGATATAAATCCATAGCTAGAACTTAAAATAAGTTAGTTCCAACGGCCATATTTCAAAGCAAAAAAGGCGTGAAAAAGTTAAAAGGGCCGAGCGAGTGAACGATTTCCTTCAATACACGGGTGCGAGGGAGAAGAGAGAAGCGAGTTTATTATATTTTACTGATGGTTCTATTTACACAATTCGTATAATACATAGAGTGCGTAGTGGTTTAAGAGGTCGCCTCGCCACTGCGCCGAGTGTTATGGGTTCGAATCCCACACGGGACAAAAATTTGTGTGATCCACAAATGGTTGTTCCGTGTCTGTATGTTCTTAGTGTCCGTTGTTTGAATGTTTGTGAAGACCCCCGCGACACAAGAATTATTCTTAGTGCGAAAGCTGGTTTAAAAAAATTCATACTAAAAAACAACCTATGGAATCATTTGTATCATAATACTAGCTTTTGCCCGCGGCTTCGCTCGCGTTAATTTAGAATTTGACAGTCAATTCGGGTCGTACTCTGCTTGTAATAATATAATTTAATCATGATTCGAAAGACACGTGGCGCCATCTATTATCATAAAAACGTTGATATTGTTTTTCTCGGGAACAGTACTTTTTTTCGGGATGAAAGGTAGCCTATGTCCGTTTCTGTACACCTGTCAACGTATATGCAAAATTTCAGGATGATCGATTCATTGGTTTAGGCGTGAAAAGGTAACAAACAAACTCATTTTCGCTTTTATAATATTAGTTAGGATAGGATTATATTCACGTCATGCCATGTGTCAACATGTGTCAACCTTAGCGATAGTTAGACCACACAGAAACTTTTGTCAAAATTGGTAGACCACTTTCTTGGCCGATGGTACTATGTAGCACGGAACCGTTAGTAAATAAATTCTTGTTCTTAGCCCATTTTCCGTTCTTATTATTTAATTCTCTGCCCAAATTACTTAAATGGCGTAGTTTTTATAGTGTAAAGCTAGATAATAGCATGGCTTACTCAAAAACAACATTTAAATAGGCGTCATTAGATTACACGCTGTCACAGAATGCGTAAGAAAAATAAAGATTCACAGCTCCTCACCTGTAGGTGATAGCGTGATAATATGTAGCCTATATGTTGACCCGACCTGTTAGTAATATTCATGCAAAATTTGAAGTAAATCCATGCAGTACTTTTTGAGATTAGCCCGGACATACATACAGACAAACAGATAAACAGAAAAACAGACAAACAGACAAAAATTCTAAAAACTATATTTTTGTCTTCGATATCGATTGTAGATCACGCCTCAAGTATTCTTTTAAAAAAATATTCAATGTACAGTTTTGACTTTCCTACGATTTTATTATATGTATAGATTGCCCTTATCTCTTGCACTGGTAATTATCCTTACTAATATTATAAATTCGAAAGTAACTCTGTCTGTCTGTCTGTTAGTCTGTCTGTTACCTTTTCACGGCTAAACCACTCAACCGATATAGATGAAATTTGGTAAAGATATAGTTTAAAACCTGGGGAAGGACATAGGCTACTTTTTATTGATGTGGGTACCACGCAGACGGAGCCGCGCAAAAAAGCTAGTCGTCGATATTATCAAAATTTAATGTACCTAGGTATATTAATTTTGGTGGGGTTACATCTGAAGGGGTATAATATCAGCGGGTGTGGCTTCTCAATGTGAGAAAAGGTAGGCCGTAATCTACCACGCTGGCCCACTACGAGTTGGCAGGCTTCACATCTTCGAGAATATTATGGAGCACTCTCAGGCATGCAGCTTTCCTCACGATAATCTTCTTCACCGTTAAAACAAGGGATAATTGACTATTTAATATGCACATCACATCGAAAACTCAGAGACGTGTGCCTCAGGATTGAACTCGAGACCTTTGCTTGGTAGTACAACGGTCTCTCACTGAGCTATCGCCGCTTTTTGACTGAAGAGGTAGAAAGAAAGAAAGAAGAAAGAAAACATACTTTATTTCTTAAAACACGAAAGCTTTTTATTTTTAAGCTTATGTAAATTTTTTAAGAGAATACATGCATAGATACATATTAAATAAACATTAATTAAAAGTGACAGCTCTGCGCCACAAATGCCACGTTTCAAATGTGCCACCAGTCCATATTAATAAACTTTGGTCACCCGCTTACGCTACGAGATTGCCATGAAGGTATAAATAAACATTGTTTATCTATACCTTCATGGAGACTACACGTCACGCGCGAACGACTTTTAAGTTTTTAACCTGTGCCTCAGACGTGGCAAGCATCGGTACCTAGACAGATTTATCCCGTTCAACGTAGTAAGGGGGGAATAAACAACTTGTCTAGAATCGGGACTGATATCCCTGGTGTTACAAGTAATCAGAGTCAACCATTACTACTTAAATAACCGTGACTGAACTCGCAGCCATTATCAAATGATTAATATAATTACCATGAAATCAATCAATATTTTTCTTTTAACTAGGCTACGGTGACCACTTATCAATCAGGTAGGCCGTATGCTTGTTTGCCACTTTAGTTGTATAAAAACAAAAAATACAGACGCCTTTAGTTACAGATACGGCTAAGTATAAAACAGCAGACTCTATCGCCAGCGCTATTAGGCAAAGAAACAAAGGCTGTGAGTTTCTAGCCCGTTCTTTTCATGGTTCTACGCCCTTGCTTTGCTGGATATGGTAAAAGGTAAGTTTTAATTCATAGTAAGTTTAATCAGGATAACCTTAACGATCATGTGTTACTTTGTGACCTTAATGAATAAATATATTTAGATTTATTACCATGAAATCAATCAATACTTTTTCTTTTAACTTAATCCAACGTTATAGCGATCATTGATCAAAGAACTTCTTATTACATTCGCTGCGAGTTTCATCCGTTTGTCAGAGGGAGCCACGCAAAATAACTTCTTAGAAATATGCCTCACACTCACATACGCACTCACACACATACACTCACACCACTGGAAAGAACACGCACTCCGTTTCACTCTATTTTCTTACGTATAAAAGAGATATTCGAGAGATCAGTTGTATGATACAGTGTAAGATATTCGTCTGCTCCAGCCACTATATGGATTATCATATAAATTGATGATGATCTTGGATAAGCTCTCGAGATACCGAGTTTCATACGTCAATGTTGGCAAAAAGAAAGTTTATTTTGGTAACGGCTGAGTGGTTGAGCTAGAAGCCATTTGGGAGGTTAAGTAAGGTCAGATGTTCGGTGGGGAGAACAGTCTTTGAGATTACTATCGTAGAATACATGGAACGGGAAGCTAACCTAAAAAAAATGATTACCATTCCAAATACTCATGAGTATTTTTCAGCAGCTATAGCTTAGTGGAAGACCATTGGACTGCCACGCAGAGGTTTCGGGCTCGATCCCAGGGCACGAACCTCTGGCTTTTCGAAGTCATGTACTATCAACTCCAGCGACGGAGACCACTCCTAAGGTTAAAATCGCATAGCAGGCCAACACTTGGTACCCGTACCCGTGACACGCCCATTTCTTTGTTTGAGTTTTTTACACTTTACATTTGTTTACTGATTCTAAGGCGATACAAACTCAATTGGATCATCTGCAAGCGAAAATTTTTCTGAAATGGTCATCCGTCGCAGGAGCCGATAGTACGTATTAATTAACGCTCGCTTTAACAGTAAATGAAAACATCGTGAGGAAACGTGTCTGAAAATTGTCTATAATGTTCTCGAAGATAAGTGAAGTCTGCAACCTGTAGTGGGACAGCGTGGCGGAGTATGGCCTAACCCTTCTCAGATTGAGAACAGGCTCTTTTCCAGCAGTGGGACAGCTTATAAACAGGATGATGATGCTATAAATACATTATTATATTTTTTGATCCTGAAATATGTTTCCTCTTCGTGACGTGATGAACGATATCTTTAATGGAATCGGCCATGGTTCGTTAACTACGCCGCCTGTTGAGAACCTTTGGTATAAGGAAAAGTACCTATCGTGTGTAAACAGAAAATCAATCCAAACTAATATTATAAAAGCGAAAATGAGTTTGTTGTGAAACCATTGAACCGATCATCCTGAAATTTTGCATTTACGTTGTCAGGTGTACAGAAACAGACATAGGCTACGTTTCATCCCAAAAAAATTACTGTTCCCGAAGAAAACAACAAAAACGTTCTTATGATAATAGATGGCGCCACGTTTCTTTCGAATCATGATTGAATTATATTATTATAAGCAGAGTACAACCCGAATTGATTAATTATTAAATTCTAAATTAACGCGAGCGAAGCCGCGGGCAAAAGCTAGTATAAAATACAATTGTAAGTGATCGATGTCTTTACATAGAATATATTTAAGAAAATATCTTAAGGGGTTTTTATAAGAGAGAAAAGAGTCTATAGACGCGACCGGGTCGGACAGTGTTATTGGTAGGATTTATTAAGTATTAGATTTGGCGCGACTTCGCTCATGTAATTGTAGATTAGGTTAGGTTAGTAACAGTATTCTTTCTGGATGAAATATACCCTATGTCAAGCAAAGACATAGGGTATATTCCCCTGACAACATGTATCCGAAATTTCATAATGATCGCTCAAGTAGTTTAGGCGTGAGAGCGTAACAAATAAAGAAACAAACAAACTCACATTAGCATTTATAATATTAGTTAGGATGTTATGTAATTGTCAGGCACATTTTATACACAGGTTCTATGAAATATGTTATTTACACCTAAATATATAATTTGTCCCTCTAATAGAAAGTTCCGCTAGAAAATATTGTACTGGAACTTGGTATTTCTGTATCGCGAGACCTAAACAAACTTTGAAACAACGGAAATAAAGAACACACAATTTCGAAACAACTATTTGCAAAACATACTAATTTGTCTCATATGGAGATTGAATGCGTAAATCTCGTCGGCTATGCGACCATTTAAACCACAACGCCATCAGTAGCAAGCTTTAAGATTACCTACACTCCGTTTTGCAGACACATAATCACGGAAAATAAAATACGGTGTGCTAAGGAAATTGGACCAGACAACGCTTGACAACAACACAATAAAATGATATTTACGAAGTCGTATGTCCTACTTACGTCGATTCATTTCCCGGGCGATGCTCGACGGGTCTAAACCAACCCTATGACGTTTCCGGAGGGTACTTTTGATTTGACGCTTCGAGGGGGAAAATGTTGAAGAAAATCGTTTAAAGGGATGATGGAACGGAAAATCGATTTGCGTTGTTCGAGCGAAACAATGATTGCTAAGAAAGCGTTGAATAGAGACACGCATGTATATTTGAAGGGACAAGCAGAGGTGTACAGTATATAAATATTACTTACTAGCTTTTGCCTGCGGCTTCGCTCGCGTTAATTTAGAATTTGACAATCAATTCGGGTTGTATTCTGCTTGTAATAATATAATTCAATCATGATTCGAAAAACACGTGACGCTATCTATTATCATAAGAACGTTATTGTTGTTTTCCACGGGAACAGTATTTTTTTTGGGATGAAAGGTTGCATATGTCCTTTTCTGTACACCTGAAAACGTATATTCAAAATTTCAGAATGATCGGTTCAGTGGTTTAGGCGTGAAAAGGTAACAAACAAAGAAACTCATTTTCGCTTTTATAATATTAGTTAGGATAGGATTAGGATAGTTAGGATTAGGATTAGGATTGCTTGAGTGTTTTATGAGTGGTAAGTGGTTTAATGGTTGCAGCTCCTTCCAGAAAGACTTTTAGAATATACAATACTGTAAACTTGGCGTAATGGTTTAAGTGGTCGCTTCTGCCAGTGCGCTGGGGTGCGTTAAACCCCAACACAAGACAAACAATTGTGTGAAGCTCAAATAGCTGTATCGAGTCTAGTTGTTCTTTAATTATTTACTTTTATATATTTTTTAAAATATAATATTGAATTGATGTGTCCAAGAATTTTTTGCATATTTTTATGGAAATAAAGATTTTTGACTTTGACCTTGACTTTGTGTCTGTTAATTGAATCGTGAAATAGCAGTATTCCTACTGTTGTGTTTCGTTCGGTGAGTGAGAGTATAGGAGGCCTAATCACCCCCTTACCCCCTTCCCGCTCCTTCTCCTTCCCACTTTCTTTCCTAAAGGGTCGGCAACGCGCTAGTGATGCCTCTGGTGATGCAGGCGTATATAGGCTACGGTGACCACTTACCATCAGGTTTGTAGGCTTGTTTGCCAAATTGGGTGTAAAAAATAAAATTATTGGTTGAAGAATCGTCCGCGACAAAGGATTTATTTACTATCCGTACTCATATTATAAATGCGAATGTGAGTTTGTGTGTTTGTTTGTTACGCTTCCACGCCTTAACTACTAAATCAGCCATCTTGAAAATTCGCATACATGTTGTCAGGGATGTGGAATACGACAAAAAGTTCCTTTCATCCAGAAATACTGTGTTTGAGGGATAGAAATTATAAACAATATCTAGATAAACACGAGCGAAGCTGCGGACAAAATCTAGTCTCAACATACAGGAATAGTTAAAAGATCGATGAAGAAGGGGTTATTGAAAGCCGATCACTGTACAGCCGTTAGAGTGAGATTGCATTCAAAGCTTTGTGAGGTTGCATCAAACGGGCGCACTATTTCCGCTTCCGGTCGGCCACGTTCATCCGAACACCCTTGATCGCACTCACATAGATCTATGATGCACATAGAGTGTCAACATTAAAAAGTGGGACACCACTGAACTGCCACGCAGAGGTCTCGGGTTCGATCCCAGGGCGCGCAACTCTGACTTTTTTAAAGACAACTCCCGCTCTTGCTGTAATTCTTGTGTCGCAGCAAACTTTACAAACATTCAAGCAGACACAAATAACACCCAAACTCGAAACAACAATTTGTGGATCACACAAAGTCTATAGATGGGTGACCGCTTAGTGGTATTTCATCTGAGCGTCTCCGTGCTTCGGAGGGCACGTAAAGAGTTGGTCCCGGTTGTTGTCAAATTGACAGCAGTCGTTAAGCCATGTCAAATGCCTACGGGCGGCTTGAACAGCTCTTGACAACAGGTTGGCCACTAACCACATGAAAAAAAAGAAGACACATAGTTTTGTCCCGCGTGGGATTCGAACCCACTCGACGCAGTTGCAGTTGCGAGGCGACTAATTAAACCACTACGTCATCCCTGCAGCCAATATCTATACAAATAAATAAAATTAAAGTGTCTGTTTGTAATGTCAAAATAACAGCGTTTTATCTAATGTATATAAGGTACCTATACGAAAACATCTATTTTTCAAATTTTTGTCTGTCTGTCTGTCTGGTTGTTCCGGCTAATCTCCGAAACAGCTGAACCGATTTTGACGGGACTATCACTGGCAGATAGCTGATGTTATAAGGAGTAGCTTAGGCTACTTTGATTTTAGGAAAAAATAGGGTTCCGCGGAGACAAACACTTTTTAGTAAAAATCTACGCGGAAGAAGTCGCAGGTAACAGCTAGTAATATAATATTATATTCCCATAGTCCTCGTCTATCGTGTATTAGCTCTAGGCACTTTACAGTCGATTGCATGTACACACGCGAGCTCCAGTGATTTCTTACGAGAGAGTTCGTCACACACTGCCTTGATAGTACCACTCTGTTTGGCTAACAACATAGTTCCATTTTCGGCCACTGGAGGTACCACTAGCGTTGATCGTACCACTCTGTGTTTCGCTAACAGGCTAACATAGTTCCATTCTCCAATAGAGAAGATCATTGGCATGTACCACCAACTTGGGATCCGGTCATTCAAATAGTCAAACCCAAAAATAAGCAAAACACAGCTAGTCATCATGATACTTTGAGCTCATTCTGCGTAAATAGTAACACCTTGAAAACACTTCACTTCAGCACATTGAGAAAACTTCCATTTTAGTCTCCCCGTGAACATGGCTGCTGAAAAGCAACCGGTGAAAGTGTAAACTTAAATATAAATAGTTTTAATATTTTTAATAATTTAATTAGTTTAAAAAGTAGTGACTTTTAATAGTAGTAGTGTAACAGTTTCAACATTGAGTAATTTAGTTTCAAAATCCTCTAAAATACTTTTCACCAAATAATAGTAAATCTCAAAAAAACATTTAAAGACATAATAAAATGGACACTTTTAGCGGTGTTTGCAACAAACTGCTACTTTTGTGAGCTGATTTAATAGAATTTTAGTAGGTTTTGTTGAAAACTAACAGAGCAATGCGATAGAAGCAACGAAAGAGCTTCATATTCAATCGGAACATTATTTTTGTTCTGATATCGTTTTGGCGGGTTTTCCAACTATACTCCTCATATATGGATCAAATATCAACAAACAATATGATTTACACTCCAAAGTTATATATTATGTATTTGAATTCCTCTGTGGCTCGGTCACTGCAGTGCTAGTGACGCAATGGCCACCGCAACGCTGCCAACTATGTGTGGAGCATACATGATATATTGCTAAGGTGGTATTTGTTTTAATGTTTGAAACTGGTGGAAATACTTAGAATAGTAGTAAGTTCTAGGATGGAATTCCTGTGATGTATTACGTTATAATATAAGCTACGTAGTTCAGGGAATGTTTTGGAATTAGGTATCTTAGATATTGTAGGAGCCAGTTAGTTTTCCTACACTCGAAGATATATGTAAGTTGTTGGAATACACAGAAAGAACCACAAGTTATGTTTAAAAGTTTTAAACATAACTTGTGTTTAACTTTTAACAATATGTTAAAAGTTAAATTAAAATGTTTACAAGTTAATTAATAAGTGTGATCGGCATAGTAGTTGTTTAGCACGAATTTGTTTGCACAAATCGTGCGAAAAGACACTTTTTAAAATAATATATTTTTTGTAGTCGTTTCGCACACATGGAATATATTTTCGTGCGAATCGTTCCCGTCTGAAAACGCAAGTGCGTTTCACACGTTTTGTATTTTTAATAAAAAGAATATGTGTAAGTAACTTTTGCATATTTGTATTTTTTTAAGACAATTCCCTCACAGCGAATTATGCTTATGTCGAGGGGGACTTTACAGAAATTCAAACAACGGACTCAAAGAACAACCAGACTCGGTACAACTATGTGGGTCACACATTTTTTGTCCTGCGTGGGTATCGAACACGCGGCTCAGTGGTAGTCGCGAGGCAAATTGAACCACTACGCCGTGCGTTCTGTCAAATAATTATGTGAAAGAAAATATTTCTGAAAAACAAAATACAAACAAAGTTTTTTTAAAGTAGAGATGGTTATTCAATGACCACAGCTATTTGCGACACGCGGTACAGTCTCGAACACCTGCAATGCCCCCCACAGAAACTCTATGTAGGTTCATTTTAAAACCAAATCAGCTTTGGCAACAAACGGGACAGGGAGAGCCAACCTGCGGTCTCTGTGTTTTCAACTCTGTCGAATTGGCCCTGGCATTGCTATGCTCTGGATGTCTGGTGGACAGGTTTTGGAATACTAGTGGAGTTACTATTGAAAAATATTGTAATATTAGTTTTAATTTATTTTTGATTTAATGCAGATATCATTCAGCGTATTTGCATTATATTATACTAGATTATACTTGTGGTTTCGCTCGCGTAAATGTTGGTTATACCAATTTTATACATTATATCCTTTTCTTTACCTTTGACAACGTGAATGTGGAATTTTATGATAATCGGTTCAGTAGTTAAGGCGTAAAAGCGTAACATACAAATAAACTCACATTCGCATTTACTACCTATAGTTGGGATATTAGGATAAGTCTATTATTTTGCAGCGATTGCCTAGTGGGAGATTGCCACGTAAAGGTTTCGAGATCGATCCTAAGTATTAAGTAAATATCGCTTGTTTTAGCGGTGAAGGAAAACATTGTGAGAAAACGTCTAAGAGTACGCCAAAATATGTCATTATTATACACTAAAACTTGTTCCAGTTTACTCATTCACAACTCTTACCTACGCTTTCCACATGTTGACAATCCATACAATGTTATGAAATGGGGGGCCTGGAGATCTTTAGTACAGGCTTCGGCTTAGTTTAGACTCCAGATCTCCCACAAATTACGAATTACTGGCAATTGTTCGTGTGAACTATATACTGTATAACATGATGTAATTTGTGGAGATGAAATAAACATTATTATTAATATTATTAAAATGTTCTCGAAGATATGTGAAGTCTGTCAACTCGCAATGGGCCACCGTGGTTGACTACAGCCTTACTTTTCTCATACTAAGAAGAGGACCGTGCACAGCACTAGGACAATTTTTGTACAGGTCTGTCTGCAAGAATAGAAAAGGGTAGGGTTTGGACATGTAGAAAGAATGGACGAGAAAAGATAGACTAAGAAAGTTTATAAGGCTAGTGTGAATGGAACATTTGCAAGGGGAAGACTTAGGCGAACGCCCCAGACCAACCTTAAAATCACGCGAAGTGTCAATCAGGCGTTTTGCGTGCTCTCTATGCGAGATACGAGCGCTTGGATAAATAGAAGAAGATATGTACTAGAAGTTATATACGTTACTAGGTGTTCCCGTGATTTCACCCGCGTTTATCGTTACTGCGCCGCCCCTGTCGGTTGTAGCGTTATGTTATATAGCCTATAGCCTTCCTCGATAAATATGTTAAATAGGTTTACCAACACTAAAATAATTTTTCAAATCGAACCAGTAGTTCCTAAGATTAGCGCGTTCAAACAAACACACAAACAAACTCTTCAGCTTTATAATATTAGTATAGATATAGTAATATTGATTGCGTTGCTTCGCATGGCCGTTGCAAACATGCAATAGCATTGTTCACGTAGGTATATCCAAGCAGTGACGATGCATCATGCACTTCTATAGACTGTTATTGAAAATACAAAGCACAAGAATTTATGTTGCAGAATTGAAAAAAAGCAGATAAACACTTACATTGAAAATATGATCTTTACAAAAATACATTTGAGAACTTAAAAACATTGCAAGCTACCTGAAAACACATTTGCCACTATTTCTTTATTTGTTTATCCTTAGACACGTGAAATATAGTTTCTTTGCTGTTTTTATTGTTGTACAAATACATTGACGTACTATACTGAGCTTGTTGCTTTGTTAGAGTCCATTTTATATTATTTATTTTTTAGTTTTGTTCACTTCAATCAAACTGATGTATATACTACAAAAGATGACGTCATTCGAGACGCCATGACTTTTTTATGCGTGTAATAACGAAATGTCAAAATGTTTATAAAATTGTAAATTAATTTATTATAATGTTTTTACGGAAATATTAGCATTTTGGTTAAATACTACATTAGACACAATATAAACCTGTTTTTCAATAATCGTCAACTATCGTATTGCGTCGCTCAACAAAAACGCTTGGAAATTGTCAGCATGATATCTTAACTGTTAATAAATATTGACGACAGCACACCTTTAAAATATGTATTTTAATGTATTAATTCATCCGGAAAGGATGGAACGCGACTTCGTCTGCTAAGATCCGGCGAATGAAATTCAGTGAGATGGTAATTTTTAATAGTATTTAAATTGATTATATGTTCAATACTGGTTTTAATAATTAATTAAAAGATTCTTACATTGTTCTTTTATTTGTTTTTATGCTCTGCAGTTACGTAAGAAGTTTAATAAATGTTTTGATAGATCTTTCTAAATAAACAGTGCTTGGATTCCTTGGTCTCGGCTCGATACCAAACGTTCCAGATATTTTTCATTTTTTGACAGGCCTGTTTTTTAGATTGGACTATAGCATCGGAAGAAATTTGCTACTGGTCGAAGATATAAAAAAAAATCGCTCCTTTTTTTCGAATGTTCTTGTGGTCGGTAGCCTTTTACAATTGCGGCTCTAATGTTTGTTGGTCACCTTAATATCATAAAGATGTAGATTTTCTTTTTGTTTATAAGAAGTGTGTAAACAGTTTCGAGAACTGTTTAATCTAAACAAAATTAAATAATAATAATTATAATATTATCTACCACATACACACAACACCATCTAGCCCAAACTAAGCAGAGCTTGTACTATGGGTACTAAACAATGCATAAACATACTTATATACTTTTTTTTGTAAATACATATTTATTATACATAGAAACACCCAGACCAAGACAAACATCCATGTTTATGCACACAAATGTTTGACTTGTGCGGGAATCGAATCCGCGACCTCAGGCGTGGCAGTCGGTTACACTAACCACTACGCCACCGAGGCCGACAAAGACAAAGCCAAAGCAAAGACAAAGACAAAACTGAACATATTTTCACCCACCACGCGGCTCATCTTGTACGTAGAAGCTTCCTTTTTCTTTTTCTTATATTGCAGTAGTATAAATATAGCATAGGATGGGTCTATCATAAACCACACTATTAGTGGTGACGTTGGGAATCTTCCTACTAATGCTAACGCTAAAGAGAATTATTATTAAAGGCTGCAAATTATACCAGCCTTTTGTATTTTTTCATTCGAGAACTATATCTAATCGAGAACTAATAGTAGCACATCAGCAATGCGACATTGCCGAGCTATTCGCGCTATGTCAAATTTCCACGCATCCATACCATTCAAGCTACAGATTCTTAAGTTGCAATTTCGAATATAACCGTCAATGGATGCCGAAAATTCGGACGATTGATACCAGTCGCATTTTGTACATTCTTGTATGCATTCGAATGGGTTGAATTCAATTTTATTAGTATTTGAATTTCGTAGAAACTGTATTTTGTATACTCGTTCGTCCATTTGGGCATTAATAATATCAAAAAGACAAATCTATTGGAAAACATTACAAATTTTATAGAATATTCCCTATTTTATTATTCGCAGAAATATAAACTTCGCTTTGTTAATACATAAAGAATTATCTTTTTAATGTTACTAACTATTCCTTGAGATTTTGGTTAACGATTTTTGAAGTGAAAACTTCTATAGCGGCGTTGTGCACTTTTTATGATGGGTAAAAAATGTTAAGCTCTCGTTAGGACACGTGACCTGATCGAAAATTCGTAAGACGGAGGGAGAATTGTCAAACTCGCGTCAGGACACGTGACCTGATCGACAATTCGTAAGACGGAGGGAGAATTGTCATGTTTGTGTACGATAGCGCAATAAATGAATATTGTATTTTACCACATAAATTATAGTACTTTTATACTGATAATTAAAGCAATTCCTGCAAAATGATTCCCTAACCATTCCAAAATTTCAAAAATGCGCAACGTTAATATTCAAGTTTTCACTTCTGCCGGCACCCCGGAGTGCAACCCGTTGTTTTTTTTAATTATCCTTTGCTATACAAAAAACAATCACCACTAATTGTTTAACATGTTAAATCATTGTTCGTTTGAAAGATTTGATGATTGAAAAACATGACTGCTTCAGTGCTTCGCGGTTCCTCTCTTTGTCTTTCAGTGTATACAGCCGTAATCTTCTTCTAAAACATTTTCTATGACTTCCTATTCTTAAGTAAGCTCCTTTATTTGAAACTTGCCAACAAACAACCAACATCTTAGTCTCCCCGTGAATATAGCTGCGGAAGAGCAACCGAAATGCCGAGGAAAGTGTAAAATAAGATCTTAATCCTTACTAATATTATAAATGCGAAAATGAGTTTGTTTGTTTGTTACCTTTTCACGCCTAAACCACTGAAACGATCATCCTGAAATTTTGTACATACCTTGTCAGATGTACAGAAACGGACATAGGCTACCTTTCATCCCGAAAAAATTACTGTTCCCGAGGAAAACAATAATAACGTTCTTATGATAATAGATGGCGCCACGTCTTTCGATTTATGATTGAATTATATTATACAAGCAGAGTACAACCCGAATTTATTGTCAAATTCTAAATTAACGCGAGCGAAGCCGCGGGCAAAAGCTAGTATCTTATATACATAGAAGTAATCAGTGACTAGTAAAAGTATTTAACAATAGTACATAGTTTAAAGTTTCAATATTGTGTAATAATAGTGTTTTGGAAAAAAAAATAACGCGAAAAATCCGTATAAAGTTGTTTATTTAAAAAGTATAACTTTCGCGTATACTTAAGACAATATTAGGATATGGTTTGTTTTAGTGACGTTATCTTATGTGGGGGCCAGTCAGTTCAGACCGGCGACACTTCGACCCAGTGGTATCTTTTGTGTCGACACTCTCCCAATAACGACTGCCATAGATGTTCATGGCAGCCGGGACCAACGGCTTAACGTGCTTTCCGAGGTACGGAGCAGGCACTAATAATTGTCAATCAATACGCACATAATTTCGAAAAGTCATATAACTTCCGAAAGTCAAAGGTGCGCGACGTGGGTTCGAACCCGAGACCCTCTGCATTGCAGTCTGTTGGTCTCCCCACTGAGCTATCGCTGCTCTTTTTTCTGGGTGTTTATATGTATAATATATAATAATAAGTATTTACAAAAAAAAAAGTGTAAGTACATGTATGTTTATCCATTGTCTAGTACCTACCCATAGTAGAAGCTCTGCTTAGTTAGGCTAGATGGCGTTGTATGTATGTGATAGAATATTATATTAATATTATAAATGCGAATGTGGGTTTGTTTGTTTCTAACGCTTTCACGCCATAACTACTCGTCTGATCATAAAATTTCGTATACTCATTGTCGTTGTGCCTTTTATTCAGGAAAAAGTATTGGTACTAACCTAACCTATATTCACCCGGGTGAAACCGCGGGCTAAATCTAGTATTAAATAAACTCCACGTAAACACTATAAGCTAACCTAACCTACAAATTAAAAATAAAGCGACCTCTTTGCTGAAAATGTGTAGTATGATAAATGAGTTAGTAAAATTCATACCAGCGGGTCTCTGATAAAAACGCTGGTCACGAAAAGTTAACAAACTGCTGAACTTTCGGGTCCAAATTAAAACATTAGGGTACTTAATGATTTAAGTTGTTACCGCCGGTATATTACACTTGTAATAAAGTAGTTTCAAAGCGCCGAGTAAACGTTCCGACGAAATGTGGGAGGACATTTCAACAGAACTAATAAATTGCTCTATTCTGAAAATAAATTTGTTGTGTGTAACAAAGATTTAAGTCAAATATGGTCGCCTTACTAGACGTTAATTTGTCTTCCTAACTATATAATAATAATAGCTTTATTTCGTAAAGGTTTGAAAATACACATACAATAATATTTATAACTTGTCCAAAGAAACTCAATTTAGTTTGTAATGATGGCACCTGTGCTAGTGACTGTATTACAGGCGTCAGCGCCTTCCATTTCATGTGTGTACAGTTAAAGAAGTTGACAAACAAAAATAAACATTATTGTAAATAAATGTTTTATATATATTTTAACCAACAGCACTTATTATAATTTTAGTATGATTCAATTCGTGTGCGTGCGCGTGTGTGTGTGTGTGTGTGAGTGTGTGTGTGGGTGTGTGTGAGGGTGTGTGTGTGTGCGTGCATGCGTGCAACTAATATTATAAACTAAATTTTGCCAGCGGCTTGCAAGTTTAGGTTATTAACAGTACTTTTTCTGGATGAAAGGTACCCTATGTCCTCTTCTGTTGCCCTTACAACATATATGCGAAATTTCGTGATAATCGGTCCAGTAGTTGAGGCACGAAAGCGTTACAAACAAATAGTCAAACATTTGTGTACATGAACATGGATGTTTGTCTTGGGCTGGGTGTTTCTATGTATAATATGTAAGTATTTACAAAAAAAAGTATATATATTATGTATTTTTATCCATTGTCTAGTACCCATAGTACAAGCTCTGCTTAGTTTGGGCTAGACTATGTTGTGTATATGTAATAGAATATTATTATTATAAATATATTGTATTAAGTGGTCTCACTGTTAGAAACGGGCCTCTTCTCAGTGTGAGAAGTATTAGAACATAGTCCACCACGCTGGCCCAGTGCAGGTTGGCAGACTTCACATATCTTCGAGAACATTATGTAGAACTCTCAGACATGCAGGTTGCCTCACGATGTTTTCCTTCACCGTTAAACCGAGCGACATTGAACCATTTTAATTCGCACATAACTTCGAAGAGCCAGATATGCGCGCCTTGGGATCGAACTCGAGACTTCTGCGTGGCAGTTCAACGATCTCCTGATCGTCCAGAATTCTGATTAACTAGGTAAATTTAAATTAAGGTGTACTTTTACAGCAGTTTTTGCAAAAAGGTGGTGACGAACTGACTTATTCGTAGTGCCATTAAATAATTGTTTCCTTCACTCATAATAAAAAATGGTCTGAGGCGTTTTATTGTTGACTACTTTTGGAGGTATTATTTTATTTATTTATTTATTTTATAACAGTTACTCTCTGCACTAACAAGTTGCTTTCCCAACACGTGCAGTGCTATTATGAAAAGTAGAGTTCATTATGACTGAATTTTGGAGGATATTACTTTTATTTTTACCTAGTTTCTGCCCGTAATTGCACCAGTGTGAATTCCGCGAGAACATATTATATCGAGATGAAAGGTAGCCTATGTCTTCTAGAAGAAAACTATCTCCTTGCTAAATTTTATTAAAACCGATTTAGAGGTTTAGCTGTGAAAGCGTAACAGTGAGAGTAACTTTTGTATTTATAATAATAATATGGACATACGACATATTTTTGTTACTGGTTAGTAACAAGAATATTTAATACTAGGTTTTGCTCGTGACTTTGGTCATATTAATGTAGATTTTGTCAGTAAATTTCTATCTCTCGGCAACAGTACTTACGTTTGAATGATCAGTATATCCTATTCCTATATTCTTTTATGTACCCCTGACAACGTGTGTGCAAAATTTCATGATGATCGGTCGAGTAGTTATGGCGTGAAAGCGTAACAAACAAAAACCAAAATAACACTTTACTTAACCCTTGGACAGAACCTGAGACATAGCTGTATCGAGAATAGAATCATACATACATAGCTTCAAGCCTGTTTCCCAGAGGGGTAGGCAGAAAATAAGGATTTCCATTTGCTACGATCCTGACACACTTCTCTGGCTTCATTCACTTTCGTCATATTCCTCATACACGCTCGCCAGTTTATGGTGCTCTTAACCTGGGCAGCTTTGAATGCACATGGCAATGAGAAACACAGGCTAGAGTGGATGGCCCTTAGGGGTCTGGAACACTCCAAGAAATTCATTGCAAACGGAGCCACAGGCTTCACCCGGAAGTTCTGCGGGTATAGCGAGAGCCAAATGCGCCTGCTCACAGGAGCGTTCACTGGCCATTTTGGCACCAACGACTTCCTGTGCAGATTGAGATTGACACACGATTCGATCTGCAGAGCCTGTGGTGGACAGGACGAGTACAAACACGTACGCGCGCGTACTCGCGCACAGCTATAGCAAGTACTCCCAATTGCATGTCTGCCACGTTCGTTGAACAAAAATGGGAAATTCTTTGTGAGGGCGCTGGTACCCATAACACAAGTTTAATCTTATCTTGGGTACCAGAGTTCAATGAAACAGTAATATATAGAAATTGTTTTTATTGTATTTATGTCATTGTATTGTGGCTATTTTTGAAACAATAAATTTATTATTATTATTATTATTACATATCGCACCTACTGTGTGAATGCGACGCGTTGGCTGGACATAGGATGAGTCTGATGGGATTGGCATATCCAAACCCTGAAGACTTCAGGCTTCTCAGATAGCTAAGGGATAACTCTTGGGGCTAACACAAAAGATCCCACTGGGTCGAAGTGTCACTGGTCTGTACTGACTGGCCCCCACACACAAGATAAGATAAGATAACCTGACCTTTGTCCAGAACATCTTTGATTTAATCTAGAAACGTTCGCCTAGGTCTTCCCCTTGCGACTGTTCCATTCACACTAGCCTTATTCTTAGTCAGTCACGACAGAATCAAGCCACATGAATATAAATAAAAAAATACAATCTTCTATCACCTATTAACATCTACTTAAAAGTAATCACGTTTAAAAATAGTGTGTGCAATGTAATTGGGTCGGTAATCGAGTTCAAATGGGCAGACCCTCATCAAGGCGATGGCTTCGTTTGGCATATTTATCACTCCCAGTAGGACATTACCACAATATGCCGTATTGCTGAAATTTGTGGTTACCATCGCTACTCGAACGATTTTGATTTTAAAAGGAAATACAGTCATCAAAATGTTTAAAGAAAAGGTTGTTTATAGATCTTCTGCTGTCACGCTGAGATCGAACGAAATATCAATATGCAAAATCTTCTATACATCTATACAAATAAATAAAATTGAAGTGTCTGTTTGTAATGTCAAATTATCATTCAAAAACGGACCAAAAGAACACCCAGATTTGAAACAATTATTTGTGGATCACACAAATGAGAATGGGCAATCTTAGTTTTTTTTTTTTTTTTCTACCACATACACACAACCCCATCTAGCCCAAACTAAGCAGAGCTTGTATTATGGGTACTAGACAATGGATAAACATACATATATACTTTTTTTTTTTGTAAATACATACATATTATACATAGAAACACCCAGACCAAGACAAACATCCATGTTCATGCACACAAATGTTTGACTTGTGCGGGAATCGAACCCGCGACCTCAGACATGGCAGTCGGTTACACTAACCACTACGCCACCGAGGCCGACAAAAGTTCAGAGTTTTCTAAAAATCTCGGAGCTTTTCGTAAATCATATTTATTTTTCTTTAAAGTATTTATATAACCTATACAATGAGGTAATTTTTATCTTGCCACAAAAAGTATTTATAGCAATATAAACCGATACTAGAATCCATACAAGCCTGCGCATTCTCCTTTATCGTTGCATGAGGAAAAGCAACAGTGTAAAAGGTATAACGCAGTAGTAAAGTTCTATAAAATATTATGTACCTCTGACTTCACTTCAAGGTTATATTTTCATTGTCTTTTCTAATCAATCCACTTGGAATAAATCATGGGTCGCGAAGGACTTTGCAAACATTCAGAAAACGAACACAAAGAATCGTACAATTTTTTGTCTTCTGTTGTGATTGAATAATAATAATAATAAATATTGAACTAAAAGATGAAATACCTCGAATATGGCATTTACAAAAAGTTATCATTATCCCTATAGTTCTCTCAACCACAGGAGTCATACCAAAGCAACTACACCAATCCCTTAAAACCTTAAACTTACCACTAAAAACTTACTATCTTCTGCAAAAGGCAGTAATACTAAACACGTGCCGATTGGTAAGGAAATTCTTACAATGCGAACCGGATAACACGCCATCACTAACACACGTACCCACTTCGTCCACAATCACAAACTAATACTAAAACTAGCCTGATGGCTTAAGCCCGTGCCATCAGTTTCTTACCGGCTAGCCGAGAAAAATAAAATGAATGTATAATAATAATAATAATTTATTTACCAAAAAATTACAATTTAGTACACTTACAAATGATATTGGTGAAATAATAATATTTTATAAACAATAAAAGTAAGTGTTTTTGTTGAACTCTGGTACCCAATGTAAGAACTAACTTGTGTTATGGGTACCAGCTGAATGATTGTGATGAATTGAATGCAGCTATAGTGTCGAGACAACCACTTAACCCACCTACGCCATTTGAATATCCTTTGACTGTTTTTCCGCCTCTAGTCTCTATGTTATATATAACAGAATATCTACAGGTATGTTACAACTGAAATACAAAACACTCACCCGATAAAGAAATAAACATTTTACGTTCCTCCGACGACATTTGTGCTATCCAATAACTTTTCCATATCATCACGTTTTAGGGTTCCATGCTTAATGGTGTTCGTATATTTTTGGCTAAGAATGTTTCACAACGTCACGTTCTATGAACATTATATGAAACGAGCATTAGATGATTTACGACGCAGCTTTGCATAAGGCTTTTCTGCTATAAAAATACGTGAAGGAATTATCGCGTGCATAGCAGAGATTTTACGGTTATTGAAGATACTGGGTTTTCACACGGTTAAATGAATAGTCCGAAAAGAGAAGATGAAGATGGAAAGATGAAGTGCAAAAAGATATGAGTGAGTCCCAAGTATTTGAAGACGGGGTCAAAGACCAAGCGAAGTGGAGGCAGAAAATTAGGAAAGCTGATTCCACTACCATGTGGGATTTAAGCTAGGCGAAGAGAGAGAGGATGAACAGTTCGATTAGAAGCTAAAATTTATATCTTTTGATTGTTTGTTTATTAAAGATAAATAATATATACCTTACTGCCTCGATGATGCAGTGAAGGTGAATGCGATTGCTTTGCATGAGGCCTCGCTTCTCATCGCTGGGCCGGAGAAAGTGTAGTTATAAGTAGTAAAGCCTCGCTGATTTCAGCATGAATTACTCGGCGGCTCGACCGGAGAAGGACTACCCTCTCACAGAATATCAACGTGAAATAGCAGTATTCCTACTGTTGTGTTTCTTTCGGCGAATGAGAGTGCCGGAGGCCCGATCATCCTCTTCCCCCTTCCCGCTCCTTTTCCTTCCCACTTCCTGTTTTTCTTCTTCCTTTCCTAAAAGTTCGGCAACGCGTTTGCCTCTGGTTTTGCAGGCGTCCATAGGCTACGGTGACCACTTACCATCAGGTGGACCGTATGTTTTTTTGCCACATTAGTTGTATAAAAAAAAAGTTGGGATTTTCTGTCCAGAAATTCTCAGTAGCAGGACGGTGTCTGGAATTGTGCCCAGATGGCAAAATCTTCGCCTCGTATTGCACGAGACCAAAAACCATGGCTAGTGAAATGTCTTTGTAATAGACCTCTGTCTACCTTTTTCTGATATGAGTTTTATTATAGCTATAAGATCTGCGTGTTCTTTTTCTCTAGTAGTATGATTTTCCTTGCCACCATTTGCCTTGACATAGGTTAAAAAATATATTATTTAGTATTTACTAATATTTCTTTCCAGATTTTAATAGTCAGTAATAAATGGTAAAATGGACGACGCAACTTGTACATGTGAGTTGTAAAATACTAAAATTATAATTGAATGGACATTGAGTTTCTTACAGGTATCTTCTAATAGAGTTTTCCTGAAACTAGCAACTATGTAAATTCAGTAACATCATCTTCTCATAGGCTTTTGCTGAACCTAGTAACTAACCTTAATGTAAATTCAGTAACATAATTAAACTCACTGACTGATAAACTTCGACTTCCGTAAGTGTTACTTTGTGATCTGAATGAATAAATTATTGTTGACTTTGACTTTGAAAGAAATAACAGTAAGTTTGCTGGGAACCCTAGAACTAGTAAATTGTTAGCAGAATATTTAATACCTTCAAGATTTTTATTTTGCTGGGTTGTACTTTTGTTCAATATTTTTAAGTGCTTTTAACATACGACATTGTAACAACTACGTTACATGTTTTATCACCTACTTTTACATGTTTATTGGGTACACACTTTGTTACCCCACTTTACTGGTCCTGCATCAGTCATAAATGCAAGGAAACCATAAAATAACTAAATCAAGGACCGGACAAAGTGTTATTGGCTTTTTCGGCAGAATATCTAAGTAGCGCTGCTCTGCAGAGAGTATATAAAGACATAACCGTGACAATCTACATCAAGATTCAAAATATCAAATATTGGATTGTTAATCCAAACCAAAGTAATCTTGTGGTGCACTATATAATATACCTCGTATATAAAAAGAACTGATTGCAAATATAGCGTAGTGATTTAAATGGCCGCCTCACACATGACAAAAAAATGTGTCTGGGTTTTAGGACATTTTTTCTTGTGCTGAAGTTGTCTTATTAAATGAAAATGAATGAATAAGAGCTCTGTATATAAACTGTTCAATAGCCAGGCACGGGCCACTTCTCAGTATAAGAAGTGTTAGAAGAAGTGTAGATCTCTTACTGTTACCATAATTGTTACCAAGTCGAACTATAAGATCTTTTGTACATTATGGAATACAATAAAATTTAAAACTGAAATTGAAATCACTATTGGCTGGCTTCACAAATCATTGAGCATTCTCAGACATGCTGGTTTTATCAGGACGTTTTCCAAAAAGTTACTATACTAAAGTCTTGGATGCGGCTGTGCGGTCGAACTCGAAATCTCTGTGTCATGGTCAAACAGTCTTCTTACTAAGCTATCGCTGCTTTCTACTAACTTGGCTACTAATAAGTAGAAAGTAAAAGAAATATTAATTATTTTATAATTCTTTCAAAATGACGCGCACATGTATTTAGTTGTCGGTTTGAGTTGTTTCTTTTTTCTGCCTGCTTTGTACAGGAAGAAAAAAGAAAATGCATTTTTGTTTTGATTTATTTATATTCTTGAAGTGAACAATACTGAAACAATTCTAAAATGATTTAAATCCACATTAGACAAAATATGTTTTGTAAATAACCGTTGTTAGTAGAGTTCCATATCAAATTGGTAAAAACGGAATTCTTTGTTTGTTCGTCTGCCTTGTTTTTCTTTGTCAAACTTTGATACCTTTGGCTTTTAGAAGATACGAGCTTTTAACCGCAACTTTGTACGCGTGGAATTTGGAAGTAAGTAGACATCTATATTTTTGTTTCTTTACATTTAAGAAGAAGCTGATCTACACACATAAACCATGCCTATAAAAATATATTTATCGATAAATAGGTAATGTACAACATAAATTAGAATTATTAATTTTCGTTTTTTAGGCGGTGTATTAAGGATGAAACATGTAGAAGACTATTAGACTTCCAGCAATACAACTGTGAAAATAACGATTAATTTTGTGCAACAGTTTTTGCGTGAACCAAACATAGAGACAGACAGAAAAACATTCTAAAATAATTATTGTCTTGACTTCTATAGCTCTTATAAAGATGAAACATTGTCAATTATTTTATTGCAATGGATTTCCCCCAGGATAGTGCACATTTTTCAATATGGTGAGCTTGATAATATTATATTGTTAGGAATCGAAAGAGAAACAGCTTAAAAAAAATAACAGATGCACTTTCATCTTTAAATAATCATTGAATTATTCAAGAAATGCATTAACAAATAAAGTTAGAGATAATTGATATAACCCAACAGCGATCACACAGCACGTCCGTTGCGTCCGCTGCTCGATGTCAAAGTGAGCCATTGCGCGCCGAGTGCGCTTTTATAACCGGCTTGATTGGACAATTCGTGACGTTACTTGTTTACGTCGCATTCCGCAACCAACAATATTTATAATTCAGATGACATATTGGTATTGCGTGGCACATGACTTATATATTTTAAATGTACACTATCATGCTCTATCTAATGTATTCTTAGTGTAAAGTTTTTCATTCGATAATAGAGCTAGCTAGCTTATTAATTATCAACAATATTTTCTAAAATAGATAAAAACCAGCACTAGGAATTTAAAAAAAGTGAGTATTTATTTATTATTTATTTATTATTTATTTATTTATTTATTTATTGACCATAAAACTTACGTCTATCTTTACAGGCAAGCCTAATGCAATAGAGTAGCTGAATTAGACTATCTTATACCTATAGTATACATACACTTACTATACAGTATACTATACGCTTAAATTAAGCTACTTAATTATTTTTACCTGCGCTTAGCACCGGGTAACGGACAAATGGCCGCCGGGACAAGCTAGCAGGTATGCATACACTCAAAGTACATACTAACACTTTTTTTCCTGACCATAGACTGAACTACGCCCGGGAGCGAGAGGGCAACCAATCTGACTGCCGCGATCAGCTCACGGCGCTGCGATGCCCAGGCGGGGCAAACCGCCAAAGTGTCCAGCGCCGTGTCCTCAACAACGTTGCGGCAGTCGCCGCAGTGGTGACAACCGGTCGTCTCTTGCCAGCGTATACGAAACAGGAATTGGCAAATACAACCATGGCCAGTCATTACCTGTGTCAGCTGGAAGGTGAGGGCGCCATGCCGCCTCTCCAGCCACTCCTCAAACACAGGACTTACCGCCACGATCGTGGCGTCTCTGACATACTAACTCTACTTTATCCCATATATTTTATTTCTGAGAAAATAAGTAATGTCTGGGTCCTGAGCTCTTGGACTATAAGTACAGTGATTTAAATATAATTTGAAATTCACCTAATTATGAGTAATATATGGTAGGGGTTGTAAAAAACGCGACGAAGGTTAGTTGTAACTACTGGGACGATTTATAGCGAGATCGCGCCGGGTGTTTAATCGAATACTGGACTTGCTTACTGCGCCTGATTTATTACTGGCAGTGTTAATAGCGTCGCCGATTCTATTATATCGCGAACTATACGATCTGGTATTACTGGAACTGATCTTGGAAGGAGACAGCTAGATTTATACCGCTAGATTGGAATAGAGCACTCGGTGAAGTAGTACGATGGTTCGTAAATGCACTTTTCATACATAACGTTGTCGACAAGTTATGTATATCACGGGACAGTGAAAGGGTTAATATTATAGATAACCTCGCTGGCTTAGCTGGAGCGAATGCTGGACATTAAGTGTCGAGTTTGATTTCTGGGCAATGTGTTATTGGATTTTACAGTCATGATATTCTCAGTAGCAGGCGTTGGGCAGTAGGCGGTGTTGAATTAATATAATGATATCAGCTCTCTATATGAACTGTCCCACTTATAAGCAATTTTCTCACCGTGAGAAGGGTTAAGGCATAGTCCACCACGCTGGCCCAGTGCGACCCACTAAAGTAGACGAAGTGTGAGTGTAAATCCACCCCATATCTTACCCCTTCAGGGATATAGATATGATACTATGTATAAGTTTCTATAAATAAAACGTTTGGCAGAACGTTGCCTATAAATTGGTACAAAGGCTGTATTTTCGAACTTCAATGACACACCAAACAAAACTCACACATTGTCGTGTCGTACACAATATATAAAACCTTTAACATAGGTTTGTAACGTGAGAAGCAAGCCCCACCTCCCCTGCCCCGCAATGGACAGTCCGACAAAAAGGGAACGGCGTACAGTCAGCGACATAATTCGATAAAGAATCGCGAGTTTTTGAATACGGTAGTTATTATTTAAGTCAAATAATCACATTTTCCAAACACTAAAATACTAAGAATTTTTGTAACCTACTCAAAAATAATTAATATACAGCGTGTAACAGAAAGGTGTAGTCATATTTAAGCATCACATAATATAGCTCCAGTACAATGGAAAAGCGCGAGAAACAAATCCATATACATTATTTTCACTAAGATACAGCATATTTTGTAATCGACTTTTCAATCTCACATATTCTAGTCGATACTTAAACAACACAAACCGCTGATTCGGGGGATCTCTGTGATCACGAAAATGACCATACGCTATTTAGATAGTGATATATTGCGTGAAGTGGCAGTGGGCTGGTCACATCTGTCGCAGAACCGATGATCGTTGGAGCAGACGGGTTCTCGAGTGGAGACCACGACTCGGCAAGCGTAGTGTAGGAGGCCCTCCGGCCAGATGGACCGATGACCTGAAAAAGGTGGCTGGAGGTGACTGGATGGCGAAAACGGGAGATCGGGCCTTGTGGCGCACCCTGGGGGAGGCTTATGTCCAGCAGTGGACTGCAATAGGCTGAAATGATGATGATGATGATGATGATATTGCGTTTGAATAAAAATTAAATAAAAAGTCATAAAATTTAAAATTATTTTTTTGATCCGGGAATAGGGCACATAGGTTATTTATCAGATATATACTACTCAAAACAAAATAAGGGCCACTGGTTTATTTACATTTAAGTGCACTTTAGTAAACTGAAAGTAACTGATAAGTAGCATTATATTGATATTACGAACTCTTTGGTGTTTGAACTCTTTTATGCTGGTGTTCGTGTTCCTAATTTGAGAAGTATTGGCCATCATTTTAAGAAAAAAAATAATTGGATGTTATTCTTATGTTTGTCTTTCTAACTTGTTTCGGTTATTTTAGGAAAAAAGTTTTACTTTTTCAATTTTAATTGATTCATCTATCATCTCGCGTTAATCATGCTACCAGTTCGAAGGCACATGGATACAATTACAGCAACCAGAGCCATAGCTATGATTCAAGAAGGACGTTCTCAGCGTTACGAGGGTTTGTAGTTGGGTTTTTCTCGAAGAGCTGTCCAAAATGTATGGAATCGTTTCCAAGAGACCGGCAGTGTTGCCAGGAGCCCCGGTTCAGGTAGAGTTCGTGTAACAACGGCGCACGAGGATCGGTACGTCCAACTAAGTGCTCGTCGTGATCGTACAGTAACGGCCCGTAAGTTACAACACTACCTACGGCTGACAACGGGTACCCGTGTCAGTGATCAAACTATACGTAATCGATTGCACGAAGACCAGCAAATGTCAAGACGACAAGTTGTTCAAATTCCTCTGACCAGGGTTCAACGTGCAAACCGTTTAAGATTCAGTTCCGTCAGTATTTGAACTGGGGGATTAATCAGTGGGGTAAGGTGCTTTTTCAGACGAGTGCAAAGTAAAATTTTGTAATGATGATCGGCGTGTTAGGGCATGGAGACAACGCGGCGAGCGGTTTTCGGAGTCCTGCATCCACGAAGTTGACCGTTCCGGTGGTCCCAACGTAATGGTTTGGGGTGGGATTAGTTTACACGGTAAAACCGAGCTCACCATTTTAAATGCAGGTACCGTAACTGCAGAACGTTACATCGAGGACGTCATCAGGCCTCAAGTGATCGCATTTGCACAGCGAGTGGGGCCTGAATTCATCCTGATGCAAGACAATGCCCGTGCACACACAGCTCGATCGACCCAAACTGTCCTAGAAGGGTCTCATATTGAGGTATTACTATGTCCAGCTAACAGGCCGGATTTAAATCCAATCGAGCAATTGTGGGACCAATTGAAACGAAGGGTTAGAGAGAATGAACAAGGGCTTACAACCAACAGCAGCTGATTGACGCTTTAAAACGTGCCTGGGAGGAGATTCCAGATGAAAACGTGAGGAATTTGATCCAGAGTATGCATACGAGGCTTCAGGAGTGTATTGCTAAGAGAAGAGAACATACTCGTTACTAAAAAGAAGAAACAAAAGTGACAAGAACAGTATTTTGTCTTTTTCCGGTGATTTCTTTTGTTCATGTTTTCCATTCAAAATGGCCAATTTCAATATGAACTTAAATAAAACAATTCATGATCATTATTTTAAACAATTGTTATCCTATATTATAACCAATAACATTATTTTGTAGTTACATAAGTTAAACAATTTAATGTCTTTATTATTTTCATGGTATAGCAAAAAATCTTAGTGGCCCTTATTTTGTTTTGAGTAGTATATATACGCCCTTTAAATATGACTGCACCGTTCTGTTACACGTTGTATAAGCGTTCGTTTAAAATCTGATTGTAGGGGTAATTGTTGAATGACAGAAAAAGGATGCACGATACAAAATGTGACGTAACTTCTATATATATGTATATATATATATATATATATATATATAATATGTATGTTTATCTAGTGTCTAGTACCCATAGTACAGCCTCTGCTTAGTTTGGGCTAGATGGTGTTGTGTGTATGTGATAGAATATTATATTAATCAAAGCTGTGCAAGGGAGATAGCAAGATATCCCTACTACGACCGCACTTTATCGTATACCCAAATTTAAAATATGAAATACTCCCTTGTCTGCAACCCATGTTGACACTGTTGTCACAGTCTGAGAAGGGTAAGACCATAGTTTATTCCAATGGCCCAGTGCGTATGGGCAGACTTCACATATCTTTGAGAACAATATGTAGAACTATCAGACATGCAGGTTTCCTTGCGTTGTCTTCCCTCACCATTAAAACAAGCGATAATCAACGCACATAACTTCATAAATTCAGAAGTGTGTACCTTGGGATCAAATTCAAGATCCCTGAGTGGCATTCTAACAGTCGTACTGGGCTCAGATGCCATCCTTACACGGTAGAGTCGATTAGAGCGCGTACCAAAAAGTTTGGGTCCTCATACCTCTGCCGAACGACCAAGGCATGGAATTCTCTGCCAAGGCACGCGTTTCCTTCTTCCTTCAATCCTGGGTCCTTTAAGCGGGGCGTGAAAAAGCAGCTTCTCAGGCCGTCAAAGTAGAGACCTCAACATCGCCTCAGCTACTGCGGGGGCAGTGTGGAGGCCACTGCTCTTAGACCACACGACTGCTTACCATCAGGTGGAGTGTGATCATTTTGACGAGCAAAAAGAAAAAAAAAAGTCTCCCACTAGGCTATCGCAGTTCTTTTTTGACTACAAAATTTAAAAATAAAAGAAAACCGACTTCAAAAAAGAATATTCTAAAATTTAAAATGCACTAAAAAGTTAATAATTAATTGCATATTTGTGTGAATAATTAAATTATTGTTATTAATGGAGTCGGTGTCAGCCAAGGTAGGTTTGTAACTAATTAAACATGAGATGTCTTACTATAATCATAACATAATATTGGCATACACAATTACACACATAGACGCAGCACGCGGCGCGGGCGGCTGAAGAAAAATACACACGAATTGAAAACCTCCTCCTTTTTTTAAGTCGGTTAAAAATGATAGTTAATATAATCACAATACATTACTATAGAACAATAATAGGTACATTTTTATTCATAAAATACTGTTACAAATTTGTTTGATGTTCGTATTCATGTCGCTGACTGTACATAAAAAATATGAAATATGCGATACGGAGAACCCATATTTTATTGTGTTTTTTATTACTGTTCGGCTTGATGGAGCTACTCTACTGGAAAATTGTATTATTCTACATTTTATCATTTCGAGGGTAGACTGTGAAATAACTTTGTAAAAGTGTAAGCAGTTGAATATGGCAATACTTTAAGTACTTTTTTTATTACAATTTAAGGTTAGATGGACAGTTAAAAGCTGTGTCTGGTTTACCAAGAACTACCACTACGCCTAATTGATGAAGACTGGATAAGAAAAAGTTGATTCAAGTAATCGCTTCGCGCCACAGTATATTAGTAGACAAGACAACGCGAAGTGTTCCATACGGGACAAAAACTTGTGTCCACATAATGATAATGATGATACCTCCCGACCGATTTCGGTCACAGCGACTGCTTCATCTCCGTCGAGAAAGTTGTCGTTGATCCACATATGGTTGTTTCAAGACTGGGTTATCTTTGTGTCTGTTGTGTGAATGTTTGTAAAGCCTCCAGTAAAATAAAAAGTATTCCTAGTGTGGAAGCTGTTTTATAAAAATGGGTAAATAATAAAGATATTGCCAGAATATTTGATAGACATCTTATCTTATCTTATGTGGAGGCCAGTCAGTGCAGACCAGCGACACTTCAACCCAGTGGGATCTTTTGTGTCGACACTCTCCCAATAACGACTGCTATGTTCATGGCAGCCGGGACCAACGGCTTAACGTGCTTTCCGAGGCACGGGGCAGGCAATAATTGTCAATCAATACGCACTTAATTTCGAAAAGTCATATAACTTCCGAAAGTCAAAGGTGCGCGACGTGGGTTCGAACCCGAGATCCTCTGCATTGCAGTCTGTTGGTCTCCCCACTGAGCTATCGCTGCTCTTTTTATTTTTTGATAGACATCACTTTAGAAAGTATACAAGCACAATCATCTATTAAATATATATTGAATAGCTCTGTATGACTAATGCTAATAAATGTCTATAATTGTACTCCTTCGTATGTAAGTCTTTCTTCTTTCTTTCTTTTTTTTTTCTTTTCGTGTATTTATTGGCCAACCTGTTGTCAAGAGTTGTTCAAGCCGCCTATAGGCATCTGACATGGCTTAACGACTGCGATCAACTTGAAAACAACCGGGATCGACTTTTTACGTGCCCTCTGAAGCACGGAGACGCTTAGATGAAATACAACTAAGCGGTCACCCATCTATAAACTGACCGCACCCAACGTTGCTTAACCTCGCTAATTGTTTACCGATCAATGAGTGCAACTGGCTATGAACGCCTCCTATGTAAGTTATCACGCAGTTATGTGCGTTTTAAATAGTTAATTATAGCTTGCGTTAACGGTGAAGGAAAACATCGTGAGGTAACCTGCATGTCTGCGACTTTTCCATAATAATTTCGAAGATATGTGAGGTCTGCCAACCCGCACTAAGCTAGCGTGCTGTACTATGGCCTAAACCTTCTCACTCTGAGAGAAAGCCCGTGCCTAGCAGGATAGCTTATATACAAGGCTGATAATATTATCATATATATGATTGTGCAGTTTGACTTTTGGCATAGTTAAAGTTTATATAGAGAAGGAGCGAAGCTATGATGAAAAAACCTGGTTCGCTTGACAGTGAGGTATGTGGAGATGTGGAGGACTTACACCATTTGTTGATGGAGTGTATCAAATATGAGTCTAGCAGAAATAATTTAGTGTCTGACTTGAATTTGAATAGAGCTGATATAGGGATGTTACATAAAATTTTATCTGAACCTAATAGCTATGACGCGACAGTTTTGTTCAAATCATGTCGGATGTATAAAGTTTCATATGTGGTTAATATTATGTTTAGGTTATGTACCGACGTACGCTATGCGTAAAAGTTCCATAAAACACAAGATTAAAAAAGGAGCGAAGCTCAAATATACAAGATTTCTTTATTAGTTCATTTACAGAGCTGATATTATTATAATCACTAATTAGAGTCAGGTTGCAGTATTAGAGTGTATACAGTTATAACTATAAATGAATCAACAAAGCGGTTGCATAAACACGCATACATTTTGCAGTAACAACGCTTTCAAATACACAACAATACCGTGTAAACACGGTTAAACTAACGCACCTATTTAATCTCTAATCCGTACACAATTAGCTGAAGCCTGATGGCGTTAATATGGGCTAACTAGTTAATCCTGCTAACTATCGCTACACCGTTTAACAAATTGTGTTTGGGTACTATTAGCTGATGAAATGCAGTTTTGTTTGTAATAATAACTTTTAAACTTTCGCGTTGCATGATACATATATGTAGGAGGAAGCTATGAGTCGGGTTGATTGTTATTTACACGTATAATTCACAATATAAATTGTCTACGTCTTAATTACTTTTAAAATTCTTAATTTAATTTAATTTGATTTGTTAAATTATTCTATAGCTCATAAACATTATTAATCATAATAAAAGTTATGAATATTGTAATTCACGTAACGACCAATCAGAGCAGAGCGCGTGCTTGAATGGGGTCGAGGCGCCATCTTTACTTTAGGAGGGCCGACAGTTGTTGAGACACATTTGAGCGATAGCGACTGATCGAGTCGGAACGTTGAGTTGTGAGTTGTGTAAAAAGAAGTAAGATCAGTGCCCTGAACCCTGCTCGGTCTTAACTGTTATTTTTCATTCGACATTATTGTGAAGTGAAAATACTGTTTATTCTAAATACAAATAGTGTAAAACCGGCATCGTTGTGTTTTGTGCTCGAATATTACCCAAATAACGCCTACTAAACCCGCAACCACTACTGACGTTGCCATAGAGAACAATACATCTCCGACATATATAATATGTAACGGGTATTAACGCGATCATGCATAATCTGTTACCTTTTTTAGGCTTGACTTTTGGTACAAAAATATGCCAAAAATTTGAGGCAGAAGAATTTTGATTCACCGTGAGGGTGAAACACAAAACGGAGACATAACATCGCAGCACCAGTCAGCTTGTGACCACGGCCGGTGTAACCTGCTCGAAACGTCAACCCTAAAAAGGTAAACATTATGCATGATCGCGTTAATACCCGTTACATATTATATATATAATTTTATTTGTAGCCTTATTAATAATAATATCCTCCAGATCGAATGTCGGTCACGGCGGCCAATCTTAACGGAGACTTGCCATCTGCGCAGGAGATATTATAGTGCACAAGTGTGTGCGCAAACACAAATGCACTCTCTGTTCCTTAACTCTCATGATCCGATGTGATGGTAATCCGACACGACCGGAGAGAGATCAGGCGCAAGACCAACGGCTTTACGTGCTTTCCAAGGGGGTGTCTAACACCGCCAACTTTGTAACTCTGGGCTACTAATATGATTTATTAACAGAAAAACCCAATATCTTTTTGTTGGCCCGACCCGGGATTTGAACCCGAGACCTCATGCACTGCAGTCGCATTCCCCACCGCTGCGCCACGGAGGCAGTTACTAATATAAACTAGCAGTCCTTCGCGGTTTCTTTCTCGTTCATAATTACTACTCCGCCTTCATATTTTGTAGCGTGATGCTATGATGCTCGATGGCGTAGTGGTTAGTGTAACCGACTGCCACGCCTGAGGTCGCGGGTTCGATTCCCGCACAAATCAAACATTTCTGTGCATGAACATGGATGTTTCACTAGGTCTGGGTGTTTCTATGTATAATATGTATGTATTTACAAAAAAATAGTAATAGTATATATATTACGTATGTTTATCCATTGTCTAGTACCTATAGTACGAGCTCTGCTTAGTTTGGGCTAGATGGTGTTGTGTGTATGTGATAATGTATAATATATTTATATATTGTTAGGAATCAGTTGTGAAACAGCTTAAAAAATAACAGACGCACTTTAACCTTGAAATAATCATTGACTTATTCAAGAAATGCATTAACAAATAAAGTAAGAGATAATTGATATCACCCAACAGCGATCACACAGCACGTCCGTTCCGTCCGCCGCTCGATGTTAAAGTGAGTCATTGCGCGCCGAGCGCGCTTTTATAGCTCGCTCGATCGGATGATTCGTGACGTTACTTGTTTACGTCGCATTCCGCAACCAACAATATTATATTATGCCATCCGTTCTGTATTGTGCGTATAAAATAATTAAGATTCACTCCCTTTAACGTTGAAGTAAAACATCGTCAGAAAATCTGCGTGTCTGAGCGTTCTCCATCAATTTCTCGAAGATACATGTCTTCGAGAAATTGATAGTTGGCAGACTTCACATGAAGTCTGCCAACCTGCACTGAGCTAGCCTAGTGGCTTATGGCCTTACCCTTCACAATAAGAAAAGGCCCGTGCCCAGCACTAGTAAAGTCTATACACAAGACTGATATTATACATTTAGCCATTAGACTACTGACGTGTCCAGATATTATATTCGGTACGATTAGCAAATGTATATTTTTTGTCAATGGTTTATGTAACCATTTATCAAAGCTGTGCTCAATATCTAAAAGCATATTCATGTCGTGCAAAACCATACACGTTTTATAAATAAAATGTATATTTTTTATATTGTTTTTTTAATCCGGCTATTAATGGATATGTGATGTATTGACTGCCGCAAATATTGATAGGCCAGGTTAAACGTTAAGTTTATTATATGAATGGGGCAGCGATTTAAGTGGTCATCTGTCTAAAATGTGGCGCCAGGTACGGTGAGTTTAAAACCCCGCAGGAAACATACGTATTAACCGTGGGAGAGCCACGCTAACCGTTGGTGAGCCACAAATGGACCGGCTCGGCCGGAGTAATACCACGGCCTCACAGAAAACCAGCGTGATATATATGTGTTTCGTCGAGTGAGTGAGGGTACCAAAGACCCAACCGTCCCACTCTCCCCTTTTGGTGGGGTAAAATTTAATGGAACACAGCGCACTTGTGACTCCTCTGGTGTTGCGGGTGTGCATGGGCGGCGGTAATCGCTTACCATCAGACGACCCGTCAGCTCGTTTGCGTCGTACACCATAAAAAAAATGGTCAATAGGCCGTTTGCACTAAAATTGCTTGCTGGCCTTTTGTATTTTCAGATCTGGAATTGAATGAAAACGCACGTTTTAGAAATTCATATATATATATTATTATATATTTATATATGTACCACATCGTAGTTTTATATAAAAATAAAATAATTTCAAGTATGTTTTATATAGACACTGCAAAATGAAAAAGAAAACAATTAAAAATAGATAATATGAAAACAAGTCAGTTCGAGGAGCTCTAATGAGAAGTAGGCATGAAACTCATCGCCACTATTTTCAATCGTCAATTGATTAAAACGTATAATATGTTATGGCGATGAGTTTCTTGCTTATATTATTTTTTAAATTATCTTATAGTAGTTAGCTTATAGTTTTATTACGACACAAAAGATCCCGCTGGGTCGAAGTGTCGCCGGTCTGCACTGACTGGCCCCCACACATAAGATAAGATAGCTTATAGTTTTATATTTATTGATGATAACATATTAAATAGTGAATATACTCGAATCATTTAGACATTCTAATAAACGAAAATTAATTGATACTTGTGTCGTAGCAGCGTAGCGCAGCGTGTAGAGCAGCGATAGCTCAGTGAGGAGACCAACAGACTGCAATGCAGTGGCTCTCGGGTTCGAATCCACGTCGCGCACCTTTGACTTTTGGAAGTTATAAGACTTTTCGAAACTATGTGCATATTGATTGACAATTATCGCCTGCTCCGTGCCTCGGAGAGCCCGTTAAGTCGTCGGTCCCGGTTTCCGTGAACATCTATGGCAGTCGTTATTGGGAAGTCAGTGCCCTCTAATATCCTGACACTGGTCTAACGTTAGGGTATCGTTAGCCTAGCAGCTTACTACTGAGAAGGCCTGACGTAAAACTGTAACACTCATATTCTAAAGACGCGTATATAATAGTTATCTATACTAATATTATGTGTGTTGTAAGAGTTTAACTCAAAAACTATGCATCCAATTTATAAAATTCATTACCATAATAAAGCTATATTATCAGAGAGTAACATATGTAAGTTATATATTATTTAAAAAGGACTGTTTCTAACATAATCTAACTTGCTTATACGTGAGCAAAGCCGCGAGCAAAAGCTAATTTGGAATATAGGCATGATAGACAGGTACATCCTAACTAATATTATAAATGGGAATGTGAGTTTGTTTGTTTGTTACGGCTTCACGCCTTAACTACTCGACCGATCATAATAAAATTTGCATACACGTTGTCAGGGTTACAGAGTAGGACATAGGATTCCTGACACCCAGAAAAAAGTGCTGTTACTAAACCTAACTTACCTACATTTGCGCGAGCGAGTTATATGTATAGTTAGTTAATATGTTTAAGGATTACCAGTTCTATACGGGAAACCTTGTATAAAAATTATATCTACGCAAAAGACAAGTATATCCAACCTTTCTTGTAATTCAATTGTTCAGCATATTTTTCCCTGACTTAGCTCACCGCTGCGTTCTTATATGGTCATGCAAACAAACCTTGATAATATATGAGCGTCCACGTCCGGCGTAAACGTTTGCAGGAGACAATTGACCTACAATACTGCCCACCCTTCCGACTTCATATTATTACGTCAATAACAAAGTTGTAGATAACTTTTGGGTTTTCGCTTCGAGTACGAGTAATGAGAGGCTAGCGAAAATTGTGCGGTCGCAAGAGTATGAAATTTGGCACAGATAAAGTTTATATGGAGAAGGAGGGGCGAATCCTAATATTTTTATAAAATATGAATTAGAAATACATTAAATTAATGAAAAAACACTACACGCACACGAAGATGGATTTGACACACGCAATCCAATCGCGTTCGTAGTATTTCGGCATTGTTCGGCTGATGTCGTATAATTCTTGGTAACCAAGGTAACCCTATTGTTACTGTATTGGCCATTAACAATAAAATTATTATCTCTGCTCCAAGTAGACTACCGCGCTCAGGTGTCTACAAGCTGCTCAATGTCCCTAGATACAAGACTAATATAGGTATTAATTCTGGCAGATTTAGATATATTTGGTGACAACTTCTTTAGATTTAAGAAAAAAATCACTGTATACCTGGGTTCCAGGCTTCGGTAATTATGATACCATACTAGACTAAGTATAATTTCCCATTTTTACTATAACTTTTCTATTTCTTCTTTCTTTTTAATTTCAATATAATTTTAATTTTAATATTATGTCAATGTATTTAAAGTTTTTTACTTAGTTTTTGTGGCGAAATTTTTTATTTTTGTTAGATGTGGTTGCCTGTAAGTGAACTCACAAGGCATGTCTGTAAATTATTATTTAGAAGTAAGAAATGTGTATCATTTGTTGGCGATCCAAATAAATAAATAAAACCTTAATAACGATCAAACTTAAAATTTAAATAATTGATTTAAATTTTAAGTTTGATCGTTATTAAGGTTAAAGCGAATAGCGAAAGCAAATAGCGGTCGCCAAGTGGTCGAATTTCGACCACTTGGCGACCGCTATTTATTATAACAGTAATCTATAAATGATTGCCAAACACAACCGCTACCACCCGTAACATGTCCATCAAATAACGCTAAGGCGGTCCCTGGCACGGTTTGGCCCATAAATTTTTGTACCTCCTGTCCTAGTACGATTTATGTGTTGGAAGATACGTGGCCGATGGAAATTGGCCTGTTATTATATTATACATGAATAACAGCCTAGCTACTTCAAATAATATTGCCTAGACGTGAAATTGAACTGACGGTGGAAGTATTTTCTATTGATATTTGATGTATTTTATTACTTCCTTATTGGTATTAGTCTCTCAAAGAGTCTTCAAGAGGACTACGTGAGTCAATTTTTGATGCTTTTTCTGCTATATGAAAGCGTCGAGTGTAGCAAGATATACATTGTACATGTACATTGTATATCTTGTCAATGTACATGTACATTGTCCACTCAAAACTCTGAAATAATCCGACTGAAAATTTTTCTCTACGCACGCATGTGTAGATCATAGTTAATTGCTACGATGTGCTGCGGAGCTACGATCTGCTCAAAAGTCTGAAGTAATCTGACTGAAAATTTTTTTCCACGCACGCACGTGTAGATCATAGTCAATTGCTACGATGTGCTACGGAGCTACGATCTGCTGTGGTTTGGGGTCGGCAGTGATGGCTATTGAATAAAGTAGTGTACGACTGGCTGGATCTAATTATTCATTTAACTTGAAATATAAAAGCAAATACCTATGCTCGATTTCGTTGAGGTTCTTTATTTTTCACTCGATTCAAATCGAATCTTAGATCGTTTTGCTTTAAAATTATTTGATATGCCTAATCATTTAATAGATTAGTCTATCTAGTACTGCCATAATCTCTGTTGTATAGTAAAAAAAAATATGAATTTAAAAGGATGAGTTTTCTGTATTCAATATCAAAGGCAACAAAAGTAGAAAATTCAATAGCTGCATAGAATTACATCCCAACTAAGTACAATTCTATGTCGCTATTGAATTTTTATTTAGCAATAAGTTACCCTCTATTATAGCTTACGAAATGCCGGCTTTATATGATGCTTTCTGAACGGATCATGATTTATGATAGCATTAGGGGCATCGAGAAAGTAGTACCCATGCCAAATAAACGATTAATTGGTTAGTAGATTTGAAACCCGAACGAAGCAATACCTTTGTGATTTTCATATAACATGTTTGGCGAGTGAAAATACTTATATATAACGTTTTCTCGAATGAAAGTGGATAAATGAATGAAAGTGACAAGAATAGAAAAGGGTATTTTAAGCTGGTTTGGGCATGTAGAAAAAATGGACGAGAAAAACTGACTAAGAAAGTTTATAAGGCTAGTGCGAATGGAACAGTCGCATGAGGAAGACCTAGGCGAACGTTTCTCGATCAGATTGGAGACGTCCGGGATAAAGGCCAGGTTAAGACCACCTTAAACCGGCAAGCGTGTATGAGGAATGTGATAAAAGTGAATAAAGCCAGAGAAATGTGTCAGGATCGTAGCAAATGGAAATCCGTAGTCTCTGCCTACCCCTCTGGGAAACAGGTGTGAAGATTCACACCTGTTTCCCATTGCATAGATATGCATGTATATTTAATCGAAAGTTCATATTCACAGAAGAAAGTACGTCCTAGCTTTCTAAGAAAATCGCTTTCAGGATTGCGATCCAAAATACTGTAATCTGTCTATTAGAAAGTTAGTCTTAAAACGATCTAAATATTTAAACTAACTTTAAGTTCGGGGTTATAAAATTAAATAAATGTTAAAAATATAACACAACGGTTTCTTGGCTCATTGCAAGATCATGGACGATCAAAATGTTAAATACTTGTTGCCTTGCAGGTGCCAAAGGGCTGAGAATCTTCTAGTGTCGTTCTTTTTGTATTTCTGTGATGGTAGCGTATTTAAGGTATGCTTCTGGAAAAAGTAAATGTCAGAGGAAACGAAACTGGCGAGATAGAAATACAAATAAGCTGTTTATGTACTTATATTTAGTTTATTAAGTATCCAGACTTTTTAAAAAGAGGGATCCCTACTTTCATGTGGGTTGGCCTAATTTGTTTTTGGCATACAGTTTATGTTGCTATCATTATTTTAGTGACAACCCGAAAAATAATTACGGGTTGACGCGGCCAGTTGTGATAATATATACAATACAAGTTGTTCGTAATTTTTTTTTGGACTTACTATGCCATGTTATATTATACTGTCTTAAAATTTTATGCAAATGGATAGGGAATGGTCAATGTGCTCTTAGCACCAAGGATGACTGAAGAGAGCATGAGAGTATGCGTATCCTAGTTTGTTGCTAAAATATATCTTGTACATTTATTCAAATTGTCACATCAGAATCAGAACCATTGAGTAATAAAAAGATAAAGCAAAATACATATATATTATTCTCACAGAAATGCGAATATACAGGATGTCCCAGAAGTCGACGTCAAGCCGGAATCAGGTAACAGACTAAGTTATAATAGCTATCAGAAAAATATAAAAACAATTATATAAGTTACGTATTTTAAAAACTATAGGCATTTAGAAAATACAAAAATATCTACACCCCATGCCGGTCTTTTCACTCCTGTTACTACAGATATTTTCTTTCTGAATTATATTTTTTGATAAGTAATCCCGAATAATCGAAAAAATAGAGAGCTTAAAGAAGCATTATTCCGGCTTCACGTCGACTTCTGGGACATCCTGTATAAAGTGTATTAACATTTGTCCTACGTGACCGATTCTCGTGAAAAGTGTACCGAAAATGTTGGTAATTTCAGTATATTCGATATAACCGAGTTATGTTTTTATAGAGCTTGATTTTTCAAATTGCTTTTGATAGACGTTTCGTCGACAAGTTTCGAAATACGTAGAGGGAATATGAAATGTTTCTTTTTATTGCGTGAGTTTCTGCACGCGGGTTCGGCTGTGGTAATCCCACGGGATTGGATTCAGGGCTAAAAAGTATTCATTGTGTTAATCCAGATCATTGCCTAGCTCTGTGAGATCTTTGTCCAAATCCGTTCTACGGTTTATGCGTGATTGAGAAACAAACATCTTCACAATATATCATATTTATGATTTTAGTAGCATTGTTATTAACTACCCTCGAATATAATATAGTGACAGCAATAGCCTAGTCGGAGATCGTTGGACTACAACGCAGAGGTCTCAAATTCAATCCCCGTCGATCTCTGACTTTTCGAAATTATGTGCGTATTAAATACTTATTTAAAGAGCAGCGATAGCTCAGTGGGGAGACTAACAGACTGCAATGCAGAGGGTCTCGGCTTCGAACCCACGTCGCGCACCGCGCGACTTTCGGAAGTTATATGACTTTTCGAAATTATGTGCGTATTGATCTACAATTATCGCCTGCTCCGTGCCTCGGAGAGCACGTTAAGCCGTTGGTCCCGGCTGTCATGAACATCTATGGCAGTCGTTATTGGGAGAGTGTCGACACAAAAGATCCCACTGGGTCGAAGTGTCGCCGGTCTGCACTGACTGGCCCCCACATAAGATAAGATAAGATAAAAAATACTTATTTAAGTCGTTTTTTTCTTAGCATATTGTGATCTCTTGTTATTTATAAAACATGAGGCCTCATTTTAATTATCTTATCTTATCTTATGAGGGGGTCAGTCAGTGCAGACCGGCGACACTTCAACCCGGTGGGATCTTTTGTGTCAACACTCTCCCAATAACGACTACCATAGATGTTCATGGCAGCCGGAACCTACATCTTAACGTGCTCTCCGAGGCACGGGGCAGGCGATAATTGTCAATCAATACGCACATAATTGCGAAAAGTCATATAACTTCCGAAAGTCAGAGGTGCGCGACGAGGGTTCGAACCCGAGACCCTCTGCATTGCAGTCTATTGGTCTCCCCACTGAGCTATCGCTGCTCTTATTTTAATTAATAAGGATTTATTGATTCAGACTTGCATTTCTTGTAAAAGATCATAAATATATAAAAGAAATGGAAACTTGTGTGTAAGTGTGAGACACCTCTATCTATATACAGTATACAGGCGTTCTTACGAATGCTTATAGCCTGCTATAAGAAATCATCCCATTTCATCAATATTCTATTGATATTATGTGGGTATAGCTATTGAATATCGATGAATTGGTATAAAGAACCATTTCCAAACGATTGCTTCTTTACCTTATACATAAAGTCAATGGGGCGAAAGGTAATTCGTATGAGACACGGGCAGAATTATGGCACGATGCTGCTTACCACGGGATTGAGAAGAGGGAAGGTGATTGCTTCCAAAGTTAGCGATTATTATATTAGTGTATGCTGTTGACCTTCTAAGAATAAAGGAAATGATCAAAATTGATGCTAAAGATTTTTAACATAAATGATTAATTATTTATCTTCATCAGATATTCTGTAAAGATTTGTTGGCAATAAACGAATTTTATTTTATTTTACACAATATTTTGTCTGTGGCTTTATTCGCGTAAATGGAGGTTAAGTAAAATATTGTACTTTTTTAGATGAAAGGTACCCAATGTCCTTTAGTTAGGATAGTTAGAATTGTCTGACAGCACCTATATAGACGTGGTCAGAGAATCCCTTTGGGTATCGCAAAGTGGAAGCACTTTGGGATACCCCTAAAGGAGTCAGCTGATGTGTAATAAATCTACAATTTGTCAACTACGGTTTTAGATCCCATGTCATTATAGGGAGCGTCTACAGCCCGTCTACCATACACTGTTCCAGACTTTGTGCTGTAATACCAAACGCAAGCCGAACCCTAGACTTCATGCACAGCAGACATATTAAGTGATTGTCTCTGATTCCTTAGTCATATCGTATGCATTATTGAATTTATTAGTAGACTGGCCATTTTTACAATGTATGGATGTGTAATAATATATACCTCTGCTTGCTTCTTTATGAATAAAAGGGCATGTATTATTGTCTGTTTAATGACACCTTTGTAAACTGTATATCCCCAAAAGACTCGGCAGACCTGTATGATACCCAATAGCTGAAGTAGTTTCAGTCTCGGCAACCCACGCGCTATTCAAGGCAATAAGTTGGTAGGACCTGAGACTTTGATCTTTCCCCGGGTGACCCCGACAAACCCTCTCCGCTCTCCTATTCCCACGTAGAGGAATGAGTAAACGGCATTTCTCATATTAAAAAAAAATGTGTAATACCCACAATATGCTAGAAATGCTTTAAAAACCAACGCGATCGATAGTCTACATGGTAATGTCGCTTTGTCGCATTTCTTTACTGAAAACATAACATTTACAACATAATACTTTCCCGGACGTGACATTCGAAGGTCGTATAACATGATTAGTAGCAAACATGAGCTTGAACTTAAACCAGCATTCAAACAAAGCAGTATTTCTACTTAATTCTTATAGTCTCTTTATTTTCCACTTGCGACGTTAAAGCCTCATAAAAACACAAGGGCTACCCTGAGAATACTACTTGGTGGAAGACGTAGAACAAAGAACTGAATTGCGTCATAAACTACTGTTATCTAGCTAATATTGGAAACACAGGGGTGCCAAGTTGGTATAGAAATTTATTGAGTCGCGACTTGTACGTAAGCAGGCTAGTAAAGGAACAATATTTTACTGGAATATTGGCTGCAATATTTTTGAACTGTAGCCCGACCAGTATCCACAACTAGCAAAATATTGTTATATATCTATACTAATTTTATAAATTGAAATTAAACTACTATATACGGATTTTATCGCGTTGTTTATTTGACACTTTATTACAAAATTTTTAAACTGTTACGCTACCATTACTATTAAACTTTACTTATTTTTAAGCTAATTAAATTATTGAAACTATTAAAACTATTTATACTATTACTATACTATTATACTATTTATATTTGTGTTTATACTTTCCCCGACGTTTCGGTTGCTTTTCAGCAGCCATAGTCACGGTGAGACTAAGATGGCAGTTGTCTCAATGTTCCAGTGTAGTTATTTCAAAGTACGCGAACATAATTTAATCATTGGTGTTTCTATTTACGCAGAATGAGCTCAAAGTATCATGAAGTTTAGCTTGTGGTTTGCTTCTTCTTGGGTTTGACTATTTGAATTACTAAATCCCAAGTAATTCAATGAATAACATTCGCGTAAACAGAAGACAATATTAATGTAATTTTATAAAGCTGAAGAATTTGTTTGGTTGAACGCGCTTATCTCAGGAACTACCGGTTCAAACTGAAAAATTGTTTTAGTGTAGGTGTTAGCCCATTTATCCAGGAAGGCTATAGGTTATATCACGTTTCGAACAATATGAGTAGAGTAGACAAAACCTACACTATGTAATACGAGCGAAGCCGTGGGCAGAATCTAATTTATATGTTACCTGTAATGATGGTGTAAGATTGTATATATAAATAAATAAATAAATTTTAAAAAATCTATAATATGGCTGTAAATGCTGGCGAGAAAATTACATTTCCTCTGCTGTCCGCAATATTCTCTACGCTGGCAATATTCTCTGAGGCAATGTTGTGCTACGGCGTAGCAGTAGTGGATACTATACTCTATTTACTGACGCTTCGCTACCGATGCAGTTATAGTTGTGTATAATATACAACTAAGATTTCGTATCTTACCTTACCAACAAGTTTGGGTTGTCATACCTCTGCCGAACGACCAAGGTATGGAATTCTCTGCCAAGGCACGTGTTTCGTTCTTCCTTCAATCCTGAGTCCTTTAAGCGGGGCGTGAAAAAGCACCTTCTCAGGCCGTCAAAGTAGAGACCTCAACATCGCCTCGCTGTATGAGGACCACTGCTCTTAGACCACATGAGTACTTACCATCATTTTGACGAGCAAAATATAAAAAAATATATAAAATTTTGACTGCCCGGATGGCGTAGCGGTTTAAGATGGTCACCTCGCTGCTGCCACTGCGTCGTCTGTTGTAAGTTCAATCCCCACGCGGGATTAAAAATGGTGTGATGCACAAATAGTTTTTCTGAGCCTGGGTGTTGTTTGTGTGAAGTTTGTAAAGTCCCATGTGACACAGGCATTAATCTAAGTACGAAAGATGTATTTTTTAAACATGATAACGCTTTACCGTATGTTTCCAAAGAGTGACTTTAAACACTGCTATTAATCTAGTACGTGTGAATCCTTGGCTTAACCTGGCCTTTTACAGAGGCTCGCATAAGAGCCGCTTCAGTTGTACCGTGTATTTGTTACCGGCTCGGATACGAGCCACCAAGTGCGCGCCACTTTAAACCTTATTTTACTAACCGTAACGCTTAAAATTATTTATCGGCTACGAATGGATTTGTTTTTGGTAAATGACATATCATAAGGTATTATGAAAATATAAACATACCATAGGTTAAAGGTTGGCTGTTTGTTGCTTTCTGAGCAGCAAATATATAATTCAATAGTGTTTCCAACGATACGCTAAGAAGGAAAAGGTTGGCTTTTAACTGCTTAAGCTTCCGTGTCAACTCAAATAGATTGCTCACTTTAATAATTATTAACTAAAGCCTGGCACAAGGCTGCGTAAACTTTAGTTGACTACAGAATGTACGTGAGTTTCGGAATAGATTCTCGTGTATCTTATTTTTCCTGTATCTATAAGAGTTGTCTTTTCATCATTTTATTTGTTTGCCAATTATTTTGTTGCAATGGATTACTGACAAGTAATGCCTAATTCGTTTATAATGTAATCATTTGATTGATGTTGATTTTTAGTTTGCAAGTTAATCTCGAAAACTGCTCTACCAATATTGGTGATATTTTTTAATTTTGGTTATATCTTTCTAATGAAATTGCTATATTATCACCAACTAACATAAGCCATACATTATTTAAAAAAAGTACTTTTACTAACATACCATAACCTACTACATATTACGCGAGCGAAGCCGCGGGCAAAATCTAGTAATAAATTATTTGAATTACATGTACAATATCATAAATGCTTATTGTTAATTTATTTCATCTTAATAGCTCCTTCTCTATGCAAATACATATGTATTTTAGAAAACCGCCTTTTTAAACCCTTCATCTTGTTTGAAGCAATGATTATTTATTTATTACCGCACACTTTGTGAATACTCGAATAAGGCCCAATTGGATTTTTTTTTTCTTTAGTCCACAGTAAGCAAGGCGACCAGTAAGACATCAGTGACACTGTCAAATAAAAATGAAAAAAGTTGGGAAGTTGGCGGTGTTAGACACCCCTGTGCTTCGGAAAGCACGTAAAGCCGTTGGTCCTGGCCCTGATCTCTCTATGGTCGTGCCGGATTACCGTTCCTTTGGATTATGAGAGTTAGGGAACAGAGAGTGTATTTGTGTTTGCGCACACGCTGGTGCACTATATTATCTCCTCTACAGATGGCCAGTCTCCATTAAGATTGGTCGCCGTGACCGACATTCTGTCTGGAGGACATTATTATTAATACTCATTAATGCAACTTGTCATTGGTTGCAGTTTATCGTAAGTGTATGTCGTGGGTAGATATTGATCACTTCATGATATGGCTGACAATTTCATGAAATAGTTAAATACCTGCTGCGTAAATTATGATATAATCTGGCCAACTCAATATAATAATTATTAGCAATGATGATAATATGAACAGTTAAACGCACGGCTACTTCATGATATGGTTATGAGTCTGGATGTTCTTTGTGTCCGTTGTTTGAATGTTTCTAAAGTCCCCAGAGACATAGGATTTATTACTAGTTAGGGATATGTCTTCTATAAGAAAAAGAACATTTGTGATCTTATCGTCAAATAGTTACATTTTTCGCCGATAGAGGCGCTGATATAGTTTTGTTTATGGGATAATGTATAATCTACATATAGATTATACACATATTACGCTCTAACTCCTAACTAATATCTAAGTGAATATGAGTTTTTGTTTCTTTGTTTGTTACGCTTTCACGCCTTAACTACTCAGCTGATTATCATCAATTATCCTATACACGTTGTCAAGAGAACAGAAAAACACATACCGTACTTTTCATCCGAAAAAACCTACATTTACACGAACGTAACTGCGGGCAAAATTTAGTATTCTATGTAGTGTGAAGTATCAAAAACGATACAGGTATCTATAAAGTAGATTACAACTAGTGGATAGCTTCCATGCTATAATACGCAAGCGGGTCGCCTCTTTATTAAGCAGATTGAGTGGCAGCACCATTAGCATTCTAAATATTGCTGTTATCTGTCGTCAATATAGAAACCGTAATTACTGCTTACTACGGTTTAGTTGCCTCAAATTTACGCTACGGCATAATTTTCTGGGGTAACTCAACAAATACCTCAATGGCTTTTAAGTGTCAGAAAAGATTCATACGGTCAATTTTTAAACTAGAAACCACTGACAGCTGTAAAACATACTTTCAGAAATATAAAATATTGACATTACCAAGCATTTATATTTTGGAAATTGCAATATTTGTCAAAACAAATACTAGCTTCTTTCCTAGGTTAGAAGATACAGTTGCACGAAACAGACGTGATAATAGTAAACTGCGCGTACACCAAGCAAAAACCGAACTTATGCGTAGAAGTGTATTTTGTATGGCTCCAGTAATCTATAACCATTTATCGCAACAGTGGAAAAACTTGAGCATGAATAGTTTTAAAAGCAAATTAAAAGCTTTTTTGGAAAATAAAGCATACTACGCTGTAATAGATTTTTTAAATGACAAAATATAATTGAAAGTGTAGTTTAAAATATACTATTATTGACATAATTATGATTGCTTTGTGATACTTTATTTATTTCTGACATTAAATAATTGAATGTATAAATTTATTATTAATTTAAAATATTGTATTATATAATTGAAAATAGAATGCTGACTTAATATGTATCAAATAAGACCGAAATAATACTTTTTGTTAAAATTTTAATCTAATTGCATGCCTAATGGTAGAATATGGCAGAACTTCTATAAAATGTAACACCATAACTATAAACCCATGTTCGCAATAAATAAATGATTGATTGATTGATTATGAGAAAATTTGTCCAGGTTTTGATTGACTAAACTTAAAATTTTTATTTAAATTTTGATTCGTCGGGACATGGATTAATTTTCATTTTTAATTTAAATTTAAATTTAAATTTTCATTTTCAATTTTCATTTTCAATTTTCAATTTTCAATTTTCATTTTCAATTTTCATTTTCAATTTTCATTTTCAATTTTCATTTTCAATTTTCATTTTCAATTTTCATTTTCAATTTTCATTTTCAATTTTCATTTTCAATTTTCATTTTCAATTTTCATTTTCAATTTTCATTTTCAATTTTCATTTTCAATTTTCATTTTAATTTTCAATTTTTATTTCTAATTTTCATTTTCAATATTTATTTTCAATTTTCTTTTTAACTGTACTTGTACTGCTTTTTCCAAGATGTTATGTGTGTAACTGTAACACAACAAGGAACAAAGTCTGAAATAAATATTATTATTATATTCAAGGCTTTTACTTAATAAAGCGTGTGTCTGGTTTATTTACAGTATAATACAATTTAGTTGTCATAATTGTAACAATAAGACAACAAACATTTCTTATTGTGTCACAACCATTGCATGAAACCCAACCCTTAACTGAAGATTTAAAGAGTGTAAAGGGGCTTTGTGAAGAGTAATATACAAATATGTTCAGCAAAGGTCCAACATTTTGCCTCAGGTATTACATGGGTCAGGTACATACATATAATTTTTATATGTATTGCTTATTTCATAGGGTCTGAGTGTAAGCGAGTGTATTAGAACTTGAGAAAATATTAAAAATAATAATAATATCAGTTCTGTTCAGTGTCCCACTTCTTCTTCTTGTTTTCGTGTGGTTAGTGGTCAATCTGTTGTCAAGAGTTGTCCAAGCCGCCCGTAGGCCTCTGACATGGCTTAACGACTGCTGCCAATTTGACAACAACCGGGACTGACTATTACGTGCCCTCCGAAGCGCGGAGACATTCAGATGAAAGACCACTAAGCGGTCACCCATCTATAGAATGACCGCACCCAACGTTGCATAACCTTGCTAATCCTTTACCGATCAGTGAGTGCAACTGACTATGGGCACGAGCCTCTTCTCAGTGTGAGAAGGGCTAGGCCATAGTCCGCCACGCTGGTCCAGTGTGGGTTGGTAGACTTTACATATCTTTGAGAACGTTATAGAACTTTCAGATATGTAGGCACGATACCTTTACCGTTATAGCGAGCGATAATTAACTACTTAGCGTAGGTCCGGCACGTATTTTTTTGATTGTTTCTATTATATAGCCGTCTTTTAATTTCAATTCAATGTGGACCAAGCAGGACGAATTCTTACAAGCAATGAACCATATAATTGTTCCGTGTGAATTTGAATCGACAAACCTCCGAGCAACGCTGACCTTAAGTCTTCCCCGCTCCGCCATCCGTTTAGTTATATAAAGAAAGAAAGAAAGAAAAATGTTTTATTTGAATCTCCATACGTACATAATTTTAAAAGACTTAATCTATACATCTTTACAAATAAATAAAAGTGAAGTGTCTGTTTGTAATGTCAAAATAACAGCTTTTTATCTAATGCATATGAAAGAATATAAGGTAGGTACATATACGAAAACATCTATTTTTAAAATTTCTGTCTGTCTGTCTGTTTGTTCCGGGTAATCTCCGAAACGGCTGAACCGATTTTGACGGGACTTTCACTGGCAGATAGCTGATGTTATAAGGAGTAACATAGGCTACTTTGATTTTAGAAAAAAAATAGGGTTCCGCGGCGACAAACACTTTTTAGTTAAAATTTACGCGGACGAAGTCGCAGGTAACAGCTAGTACTAAATACAATTAAACGGAAGGCGGTACATAGACATCAAATTAGGCGTCAGCTATAGTTGCAGTATTGACAACGCCGGTGTTCTCGCAGGCTTACTAACAATCATTTATTACAAACCAATGCATAAAAAAATAAAAAATACAAAAAATAATAATATATTTAAATTATATTCATATATAAATATATATATACTGTTTACAGAAGTAAACAGTAGACATAGAAACAGCTAAATATTTAAATTATATAAGCTACTAGATTTTCCCGCGGTTTCACCCGCGTTTATCGTTACTGCGCCACCCCCGTGGGTCGTAGCGTGATGTTATATAGCTTCTAGCCTACCTCGATAAATAGGCTATCCAACACTATAAGAATTTTTCAAATCGGACCAGTAGTAATCACGCAGAATAAACCAGGAGCAACATCGTTTGTACTATGTCTGTAATGTGTAATTATTTTGCTGCGATGTTATTTTAAAACTGCGATATCTCCTTAGATATTCATCGAAATCGAATGACTTGTGACGAATAACGTATTTATTTGGATAAGGATTAATATCATGTTTATAATAATACCTTCGCAAATAATGCATTATTTTAGAACAAATTTGGTTAGCATAAAAATGGTTATAGTGAGCCAACCTTAAAAGATAGACATATGCTGTCGCGGACTCTTTTTTAGAACTTTTAAAGGGAAACAATTCTGTCATACATTATTTTTGTTCGCAAAAAACTGTTTACGTAGCGCACGCAGCGGAAGCTCTCAAAAGGAAAAAATACCCTCCGATTTTGAAACATTCTTCATTGGTACTCAGCTCCTATTGATCTTAGCGTGATGATATATAGCCTATAGCCTTCCTCGATAAATGGGCTATCTAACACTGAGAGAATTTTTCAAATCGGACCCGTAGTTTCTGAGATTAGCGCGTTCAAGTAAACAAACAAACAAACTCTTCAGCTTTATAATATTAGTATAGATTTAGTTTTAATTTTAAACTTCTCCGACGTTTCCCAGAACTCGTCATATTTTCATTCATGTAGTAAATCTAAGGATTAAAATAATATAACCCAAATCTTTATCATATTAAGGTTTCATTAACGATTTAAAATGGCCGCCGTGTGTAGGAGATAGTCGGAACCCTTGTCACATTGGACATGTCGGCTGCAAACTCAGCTTGTGTGATAGTAACCCTATCATTATGAGCACTTACATACACACACACACATACACACAAACACACACACATATACAAAAGGCTCGTTTATATTAGTTACTAAATTTTTCCCGCAGCTTCGCTTAGGTTAGCAACAGTACCTTTTTCTAGATGAAAGGTACCCTATGTCCTATTCTGTATCCCGGACAACGTGTATACGTGGACCCACATAGTTACACAAAATAATCCCTACTAATATTATAAATGCAAAAGAAACTCTGTCTGTCTGTTACGGTTTCACGCCTAAACCACTGAACCGATTTTGATGAAATTTGGTACAGAGGTAGAATAGACCTTGCGAAAGGATAGAGGCTACCTTTAGTTGTAAAAAAGGGCATGAAGGGGTAGAAATAAGGAATGAAAGTTTGTATGGGAATTCGTCATAATCGCGCCTAAGCCACTGAAACGATTTTGGTGAAATTTTGTTCACAGATAGACTAGACCTTGGAAAAAGAAATAGGTTATCTTTTGTTGTAAAAGAGGGTATGAAGCGGTTAAAATAAGTGAAAGTAGGAACGTGAAACGCTTATAACTAAATCGGTACATATTATGTACATACGTGCTCATGCATGTGTGGTTTTATATAGGCAATCACAGCACGCACAAAAAAACTAAGCATATCATTAAATTTGACCCATGATATTTTTTTTATAGACACCTGGCGCAATATAAGTGATGCCTGTGTCGTGGGGAACTTCGCAAACATTAAAAAAACGGACACAAAAAAAAACCTCTATCTACTCTTTCGGAGATATAGGGGTGATGCTATTCTATGTTACGTGTTGTTAAAACTCTGTGTTCCTCAATTTAAACACTAAAAGTAACCGTTTCATATGTAAAAATAAATAAAAATATATCGACGATTTAAAAAAAATCGGCTGCGATAACCGTTATGTGGAATATGACAAAAAATCATAAATAATTAGTATTATAACTAACTGTAAGGATATTACGGTTTTCCTTGCCGGTTAAGAGATAATTCGATTTCTCAAAGAAATTTTTCATAAAAAATTTTAATTTCTTCATTTTTGTGCAGAATTAAATCGGGTGTAATTTTTTAATATAGTTGTAGTAACTAGTAGAAGCGATATCCGGCAAAAAAACCGGCACTTGCAAATTGAAATCCCTAAGTCTATGAAAGTCTTCGTTTAAATATACCATAGATGCACATTCTCATACAAAAACCGCGTCAATATGTGGCACTGACCAGTACTACTTACTTATAAGTGTCTGCATTTATTATGCAATCCAGGAAATAAACCGGAATAACCATTGAACGCCCACTGAAAAACATTTTGTAATAGTTTAGTTAAAACGCGTCAATGTAAAGCGTCCTTAGTGTGTTACTCGCGATACGCAAGCGTACTAAGTATATGGTACGATCTCCACCGTAGTAGTTGTGTCGATTCGCTCTCACTTACGGGCAGCGCACGCAAGAGTGAGTGGGACAGGTGCATAATATAGCGCATACGACTGATTTATGCACAGTTTTGTTGGGGCCGTTTTTCGAGCGACGATCGTGCATCTATGGAAAGCCGATTTTCGGCCCACTGTGCGGCAGTAGCGAGGCAACCTCTAAACGCCATTCGAGCAGTCCAAAAAAAGTAAACCTAATACAAGCAATATATTTTTCTTTAATTAGAATGTTTCATTTTTTATTCAAGTTATTTAACTTTGTTTCTTTATACGAGCACTTAAGGATAATAGCTGTCGAGTTCAGTTACAAAATTGTCGTAAAAATAAGAGCGTTATTTTTGTTTTATGACGTCATAATAATGAGAAGATTGTATACAGCCAGCTTTTAAAAGCACGTACAGTTGACAAGTCTATCCTTATTCATCTAATACTAGCTTTTCCTTGCTATTTTGTATGTTTTGACGGCCTCGATGGTGTAGTGGTTAGTGTAACCGACTGCCACGCCTGAGGTCGCGGGTTCAATTCTCGCACAAGTCAAACATTTGTGTGCATGAACATGGATGTTTGTCTTGGTCTGGATGTTTCTATGTATAAGAAAGTATATAAATGTGTATTTTTATCCATTGTCTAGTACCCAAAGTACAAGCTCTGCTTTGTTCGAGCTAGATGGTGTTGTGTATATCCGATAGAATATTATCTATACTAATATTATAAAGCTGAGGAGTTTGTTTGTTTGTTTGTTTGAACGCGCTAATCTCAGGAACTACTGGTTCGATTTGAAAATTCTTTTAGTGCTGGATAGCCTATTTATCGAGGAAGGCTATAGGCTATATAACATTACGCTATGACTCACGGGGGCAGCGCAGTAACGTTAAACGCGTGTGAAACCACGGAACATCTAGTATTATTATATTATGTACACGTGGAATTTGGAAACAGGTGACTATCTATAATTTTCTTTCTTTGCATGTAAGAAGACGCTGATGTGCACACAATATAATTTCTAGGCGGCGTATCAAGATGAAACATGGTCCAGATTTTAAGTTAGACCTCTAGAAATACAATTGTGAAAGCCACATTAAAAAAAAAAAAGTTATAAGAAATAATAATAATAATATTCTACCACATACATACAACACCATCTAGCTCAAACTAAGCAGAGCTTATACTATGGGTACTAGACAATAGATAAATCTACATATATGCTTTTTTTTGTAAATACATACATATTATACATAGAAACATCCAGACCAAGACAAACATCCACTTAATTTCGTGCAGTAGTTTTTGCGTAATGCTCTCTCTCTCTCTCTCTCTCTGCCTTTTATAGAGTAGTAGAGCTTCGATTTCAGCATGAATGGGCCGGCTCGACCGGGGAAGAACTACCCTCTCATAGAATATCAACAGCAGTATTCCTACTGTTGTGTTTCGTTCGGTGAGTGTGAGTACCGGCGGCCCAATCACCACCTTTCCCCCTTCCCGCTCCTTATCTTTCCCACTTCCATTCCTAAAGGGTCGGCAACGCGCAAGTCCTGCCTCTGGTGTTGCAGGCGTCTATAGGCTACGGTGACCACTTACCATCAGGTGGGCTGTATGCTTGTTTGCCACCTCAGTAGAATAAAAGAAAAAAAGTTTTGGTGGAAAAAATCAGAAGCGTCACGGAGTCTGAAATTGTGCCCGGTAGAGGTCATTAGACTCACGTCTTACAACGTGGTAGCTAGAACTTTAGGATCTGGATTTACGGATTTTAAGCCATAGATTGATAAGTTTATGCTACAAAGCATGACCATAAATATATGTATATACATAGACCTGACAAACGTAATATTTTCTTAACACGGACCGCTTCGATCGCGTAAATGTAGTTTAGGTTAGGTTAGTATCAGTACTTTTTCTGAATTAAAGGTACCCTACGTCCTTTTCTGTCTTACAATATCCATGCGAAAACTCATAACGATCGGTCGAGTATTTCAGGCGTAAAATGTAACAAACAAATACACATTCGCATCCTAATCCTAACTGCCTAACTAATATTATAAAAGCGAAAATGAGTTTGTTTGTTACCTTTTCACGCCTAAACGACTGAACCGATAGTTCTGAAATTTTGTATATACATTTTCAGGTGTACAGAAACGGACATAGACTACCTTTACCTAGGGTACAACTCAACTTATATCACTCATCACAGGAGGCACATATATATATATATATATATATATATATATGGGTGTGTATATGTGTGTGTATGTATATATATGTAATATATGGATATATATATATATATATATATATATATACCTATATTATTGTTATTATTAATATATTGAATATTAATATATTGAATAAAATTTACCATGATGGTTTGCATAGATTACGTATATCATGTAGCACTGTTCTTCTTTGTTCTTTTGTTTTGTTTTGTTTTTTTTTTTGTTTTTTGAGTTTGTACTGTTTTATTGTCTTTTCTGTTTTTATTTTTGTTTTGTCTCATTTGTGACGGTCTATATTTTTATATTGGTGGACGTCGCCGACCGACGTCAGGTGACACGACACGTGGTTGGAACTGAAAATCAGTACGGGGGTGGGTTATGCCCAACTCAGTGTATGCTGAGCGTCCATCCAGATTTCTTAAACACGACGTATCTTTCGCTAATAACTTTGATTAATATTGTTACTATTCTTATAATATTGGGATAAATAAGTCTTGAACATAACCTGCTGCCAAACCATGCATTTGACAGTTGACACGTGGTGAACGCCACGTAGCTATGTACAAGTTGCCAGCCACGTCTGAGGCACAGATTAATTAGAAAAACTTAAAAGTCGATTGCGCGTGACGTGCATTCTCCATGGAGGTATAGATAAACAATGATTATCTATACCTTCATGGAAGTCTCGTAGCGTAAGCGGATTTTGATTTGAAACGTGGCATTTGTGGCGCAAGGCTGTCACTTTAATTTATGTTTATTTGTTATTGTGTATATGTGTGTTCTAGATATTGTGAAAGATTTCGTGATTTTAGAAATAAATATGTTTTCTTTCTTTCTTCTTTCTTCTTTCATCCCGAAAAAAAGTACTGTTCTCGAGGAAAACAACAATAACGGTCTTATGATAATAGATGGCGCCACGTGTTTTTCGAATCATGATTGAATTATATTATTATACAAGCAGAGTACAACCCGAATTGATTGTCAAATTCTAAATTAACGTGAGCAAAGCCGTGGGCAAAAGCTAGTTTATAATATTAGTTCGGATTATGAAAGTAACTCTCCCTGCACAAAGCCATTAAATACCTCAGACGAGTGCAACCCAAAATATTGTTGCATTAAATTTGTAAAACCTAATTTACTTAGAGATATTGACACTCATATGTTGTGGACGCCTTGAAAATATATTCTAATGTACTGCAATAAAGTATAAAATATTGCACCCTCCCTGGTGCAATATTTTATACTTTATTGTAAAGGTTGACCACGTTTATAAGGGGTGTCATAAACGTAATTCACATAGACATGCGTACACAATTATGCGCGGGATGAGCTCGGCGTTATAAATTATTAGCCGGCACAGTATTTGAAGAAGCTGGCGTTAGAGTAGTGACGTTGTTACTGCGTTTTGCCTCGTATGCAGGAATAACTTTTAAGCTTTCGCGTTACATGATATATATTATATATATATATATAATTCGTAACATGATTTTTTATACATTTTTATACTGCAATAACCACAAGCATATTGATGCTTACGATTCAATTTAGGGTAAAAAAGTAACATGGACTACAGAAGAAGGCAACTCTGAAAGCATTATTGTATCACCTTGTGAAAGCACGACATACTTATGCACACTTGTTAGTTTGTAGGCATGACCATTATCTTTGTATGTCATTTCTTGGAGCTGATAAACCTTTCGTATCGATCAGTCCCCTAACCAATACGCTGAGGTCTCCCAAATAATATAACAGCTATGAAATATAGTCTGACGACTATATCGTTGGCTAAGCTATTTAAGTATGACGTCTAAAGTTTTCTTATAACGTAGTTGTCACGTAATCGACTCGCGGCGCACGGCTGCGTGCGCGGCGAGCGAGACGGTGGCATCACTAGCCCCCTTCCGAGCGGCGGCGGCCTATATATAGTGGATCGCGTCCTGGGGCAGGCTTCTTCCTTCCGCTGAGCTGCACATCAAGTTAAGTTTGCACTCTTTAATCTTTCGAGAATGCCTAAAAGAAGTGAAATATGATTTTCAAAAGAGGACGATATGCAAATAATATCGTCGACAAAACAAAACACTTTGTTTTCAAATTCAGGACTAGAAAACAATATATCTACCAATCGCTGCTGAGTAGCAGGTGCATTAGTAAGACCAAATGGCATTCTTTTGAATTGATAAGTGCCACGAGTTGGAATATAAAAGGCTGTTTTGCAACGATCTTCCTCTCTAATTAACGTCTGCCAAAAAGATTTAGATAAATCCAAACTAGTTAGGTATTTTCTATGGCCCCACGTTGGGCGCCATTGTAACCTTAAGGGTTTAGTTAGGAAGACGACAGGCCACGCTGTAGGGGCGTGGTGTCTTAAAGTTACTTTAAGCAGAGATGATTCAAATATACTCTAGTATCTTTGAATCATCTCTGTGTTAATTGCTCTAGCAATTAACACTTTTATTAACACTGAGTATAGAACACACTTAAAGCAAGCTATACAATTAATATAAATCAGGGTGTGGTTCTCAAAGGCTTCCTACGTGGTTCATATTAGGAAGAACGACTTAACTTGATGTGCAGCTCAGCGGAAGGAAGAAGCCTGCCCGAGGACGCGATCCACTATATATAGGCTGCCGCCGCTCGGAGGGGGGCTAGTGATGCCACCGTCTCGCTCGCCGCGCACGCAGCCGTGCGCCGCGAGTCGATTACGTGACATAGTCTACTTATATAAATAGGATGACTATTGAATAATCTCTATTGAATAGCACCGTGCGATATTGATTAATTTTAATGGCTTATTGCTGATGCGCAATATTCCTATATTATACTGCCTTATAGATCAGCCTAGGCAGTTGTTGTCCCGTTTCCTTACTAATACTTTCATAATTGATATAACAAACAAAGTAAGCAAAAGTAATAACTCAAAAAAAGGATCCACTATGGTTTTAAATATTCGGACAACGCATACCAAAAATAATTTAAGGTTTAGATATCTATTATTAATAGTTTGCAATGCCACATTTTTTCACAGGTGCATGCGTGAACCATATAAATATGGTTCTACTGCTAGGTTCTAAACATGTTATGTACTCAGATATATATCATTGAATATGGATGACGTCGTTCCATGCGATGTGCATTCGTGAAGTAGATGATAAAATTATATTTAAGATAAAGTTGTCTGTAGAACTTGTGTAAGTGTTGTGATAATATCTTTATTTAATTAAAAGCAGTTTATGTTATTCAGGAGACAAATTAAACAACGTCTGAAGGCCAATTCTTGAAGTGGCGGTAGCTCAATAATTAAGGCATTCGACTTGCGATCGAGAGGTCGTGGGTTCGAATCCCATCCATTGCACCCACTACCGACGTGAACCCACTCCTAATACAAGCATTCTAGCTTATCTGGAGTAGTTAACTAGAATAATAGAACTGCGTGATAAGAGCGTCCTGATCTCCCATTATTTGCCTTAGTGGTTTAGGTGGTCCATGTGTTCCATCCCCACACGGGACACACATTTGTGTGGTCCACAAATAGTTGTTCTGAGTCTGGGTGTTCTTTGTGTCCAGTGTTTGAATACTAGTAAAATCCCCTGCGACACAAACAATATTTTATTATTTAATACCGTGGGAGAACTACGCTTCGGCACGAATGGACCGGCTCGATGAGAGTGATACCACGGCCTCACAGAAAACCGGCGTGAAATAGCGCTGAGTTTCGTCGAGTGAGTGAGGGCACCGGAGGCCCACCCCCCTTCCGCCCTCCTGGGGGATGGGACAAATTTAAAAGTCTGGCAACGCACTTGTGACTCCTCTGGTGTTGCGGGTGTTCATGGGCGGTGGTAATCTCTTACCATCAGGAGATCCGTCTGCTCGTTTGCCTCCTATACAATAAAAAAATAAAATATAACTAGTACGGAAGAAGTCTTTAAAAAATTGCGACCGATTTGTGCCGTTAGCAAATGATTAGCAATAAAAACTATTCCAGACTTAAAAAAAGTTTTATGTTTTCATGTTTAGTCTTTCAGTGAACATGGCTGCTGAAAAGCAACCGAAACGAAAGGGGGAGTGTAAAATGAAATCCAAATGGTTTTTAAAATTTACATAGCTTATATAACAGTATTTAACATAAGTTGTTTAAAGTTTTAAAATTATGAAATAATAGTAAAAAAAACGGTATATCCGTATAAAGTAGATTAATTTTAATTTCAATGCATAACAACATAATCCGACACGACCGGAGAGAGATCAGGCGCAAGACCAACGGCTTTACGTGCTTTCCGAGGCATGGGGGTGTCTAACACCGCCAACTTCCTAACTCCGGGCTCCTGTTGAGATTTCTTAACAGAAAAATCCAATAACTTTTTATTGGCCTGACCCGGGATTCGAACCCGAGACCTCATGCACAGCAGTCGCATTAACTACCGCTGCGCCACGAAGGCAGTCTATACATACACCCAATACAATATTATAAAAAAATTTCACTATAAAACTAATATGACAGTCAAAAAAGCACACCACAACAAGTCTCAGAAAAAATGGCTTCTTTAAAAGCGAGGCTCTCTATATTTCCTTCATCCACAATAACATCGTAACAAAGTTGGAACTCTTAAGCTCGTTTCGCAAAGTTTTCATGAAAAATTCAAATATTAATTTGTGTGAGGCAAAACTGGTGAAGTAATTTTATATTTATGTATAGGTACTTACTAACATGATATTTGCATATACACGGTGTGTTAGGAGCTTTACGTAAAATACGGTTAGGTGTGCCCGCACCTTAAGTTACTTTGATGAATAGGGGCTTGTGAGGGCCCATGCCAAACATAATCTATACTAATATTATAAAGCTGAAGACTTTGTTTGTTTGTTTGAACGCGCTAATCTCAGGAACTACTGGTTCGATTTAAAAAATTATTATAGTGTTGGATAGCCTATCTATCGAGGAAGGCTATAGGCTATATAACATCACGCTACAACCCACGGGGGCAGCGCAGTAACGATAAACGCGGGTAAAACCGCGGGAACATCTAGTAAAATATAATAGGTGGTATATTTTAAATGTTTAAGATTCTATTTAGTAGGTAGGTGTACTTCTTTACTTATTATAAAACTAGTGAACCCGTGGCTTCACTTAGAAACAGTACTTGTCTTTAGATGATAAGTACCCTATGTCCTTGGCAAAGTGAATGCGAAATTTAATGAAGAACGGTCGGTAATTAGGGCGTGAAAGTGTAATAAACAAACTTACATGCGCATTTATAATATTAGAATACATGCCGCCATAGTGCAGCGATAGCTCAGTGGGGAGACCAACAGACTGCAATGCAGATGGTCTCGGGTTCGAACCCACGTCGCGCACCTCTGACTTTCGGAATTTATATGACTTTTTGAAATTATGTGCGTATGATTGACAATTATCGCCTGCTCCGTGCCTCAGAGAGCACGTTAAGACGTCGGTCCCGGCTGCCATGAACATCTATGGCAATCGTTATTGGGAAGTTAGTGTCCTCTAATATCCTAACATTGGTCTAGCTTTGGTGTATCGTTAGCCTTCGGGTTGCGAAGGTCAGGTGGCAACCGCTCCGTGTAAAAACTGATATCCAGTCAAATCCGGTTAGACTAGAAAGCCGATCCCAAGTGACTTGGGAATAATAAAGGCTAGGTAGAAGATGCCGCCATAGTGAAGGCCGCGGGCGGGAGAACGGGGATCTCCCGTCCGCCAGCCATTGAGTCGGAGTGACGCCCACTGTCGTGCTGGGGTGCCACCCAGGAGTCGTCGTCCGCAGACATTTCTTGCCTGTGTTAGACACTGCTGGGTAGGTCGCTGATGTAGTTTCAGTTCTAGCGACCCACCCACCATTCAAGGCAGCGAGTTGGCACACCGTAAAAAAAAAGGATACAACTCTTTTCAGTCTTTCTGTCAGCGTGCTTCTAAAAAACCATTGTGGACCGATTTATATTACAATTTTAAATTATGGCAAGAACTGGTTTTGATATACACTTGGTTACGATATGTTTTTAGAAACATGAAACTATTTGAATTTTCCCCGACATTTCAGTTAAATCTTATACGGTAAACAGTAGTTTCATTTCAATGAATAAATAAATTTTGACTTCGATTTAAGTGGGGTGTTATTATATCCACATTTTGCCAGCTACGTTCCCAAGTAATAAAAGGCGAATAATATCACCCAGCACATTTCCAGGCACCGTATTAAAAATTTTAACTAAAAATCCCACATTGCAAAACGGGATTCAAATCAGAGACCTCACGATAGCATGCAAACGTATGCCACTCGACTAACAAGGCAATCAGTTTTAGAAGAAGTTCGAAAATCAAGAAACAATTCCACCCTCAGGCTCAAAGGTACCCGATACATTCTCAATACATTACAGTAATTCTATTACCCTCGAATTTGTGACCTTTTGAGTCTCCAGGGAAATCTGGTGGCTTACAGTAGTAATCATTTGTATGACGTCCAGGTCTCAGCCTTATTCAGGTGAGATGGAGGGCTTGTTTTATGCGTATGAAGTTTTTACAGGTCCCAGGATAAGCAGGCGGGCCTTAAAGATCGAATATGTTTTGTTGGTTGGTTGTACATAATAATAGAATACCTAGCTTGCTATTTTTTAATTAAAAAACTTTTTGCGTATTTTATCACGATGTTTATTTTTTAAAGAAAGTTTATAAGGCTAGTGTGAATGGAACTGTCGCAAGAGGAAAAATTATTAAAATTTAATTTTAATTTTACATTTTTCCGACGTTTCGCTTGGTTTTCAGCAGCCATGTTCACGGGGAGACTACAATATATTAATAAAATAATTTAATAATAATAATAAACGTTTATTTTCAGATTTTAAATCCATACCTACAAAATAAACAAGTAATGTCAAGAGAGTCAGCATTAGAAAAACATTTTATCACATACACATAATATCAAAATACATTTAACAACAAAATAACTAAGAAGAAATTATTAGAAAGAAATTATTAAAAGTAACATTGAAATAAAATTTTAATTTGTATGTCTCTACCAAGCCCAGAAAATCAATACACGATACGTACGTTTACGATCGTACGCAAACATTATCGCATAATATCACCAGAGCGAGGCTCTATCTGCTTGACGCCGAACAAAACTGCCATCTGAAATCCTAAATAACTCATTACCAGATATCGTTTAATCTAGACACTAAAGCGAGTGTTCTCATTAAGTCTATCTAGATAATTCTCTCATGTATTTAACTTCAAAGTTCGCTATAACTAAGTTTGTAAAGTCCCGGGTAGCGGTAGTTATAGCTTGTTTTGATGAACCATTAAATGTGAACTTCCCTTGTGAGGTAATCTGAGCCTATATTGAGTAACCGAAGCGGTTATTGGATGTAGATTTACACGAATTAGGGTAACCGATATGGCTTTTGTTGGGTGGAACGCAAACTGAAACGGTTTAGTTCCAGTAGCGGTTTTATTCGCGGTGGTGGTTGCGTTGATTATAACAATTGCGTTTTTCGATTTAAAATCAGAATTATTCGAATCATCAAGTAAATGGAATTATTCGATTCAATGATAATTATTTGAATGCATTAATCGTTGATATTGATTACTCATTTTCTATACCCCTCTATCGTAAAGTAAGTTGAATAAAAAATAAAGTTTATCTCAGCATTTTATCGTTACTAAATTGGCTACGAAGGCATAGAAGTACAGAAACATTAGGAGTAAGTATTAAAAAAAAATAACAAATATAATTATTAGTACTAGAACATAGTCAATCAAGTTTAAAATTCTCGATTATAATTCGAATTACAGCCAGTGACAGTCGAACGAATCAATCAACTCGGATGCGGGATTATACAAATGCATTAATTAAAGCGACAAACAAAAAATCAAATAAAAAAACATACATATTCGATTTTTTTGTTTATAACTTTGCTTTTACGTTACGAATATTATCTTATATATATATGTATATTAAAATACAGTGATAATTGAATCCAATCGAATAAAAACAATAATCGATTGATACCTTTGTCGCAGCGGTTGCAGATTGCTACCTAAAGTAAGTAGATACCAAAAAATCTTTTATCGATATTTTTACCACAGAGTACCCGATTGAACTCCAGCCAAAACCGCACCAAACGAATCATTCACCGCACAAAAACAATAACTTCAAAACTATGTCTCTATTGTAAGCCCTTTAAATTTCCAATACAGCGATTTGGCACAAAGCAACACATTTTTACATATATATATAACAATTTTTGAACCACCCAGCTTCGTATTTCAATCAACGGTCTGGCAAAGAGCCACGGATTACTATGGCAACTATTAAAATAAATTCGGTTTTAACAAACTATAAAGTATTGATGGATAGTCTGACGAACAGCCCTTTGTTTCTACAAATGGTTTACATTGCAGCAGAAACGACATTTTTAGAGAAAAAGCTCGACTTTGTCAATTATTTGCTTATAGTACTATTAAGAATCCTCATTGCACCCTAATACACTTATTGGATTCAAAATACTCAATAGAACCTCCAACGCACACTTAGTCAGCAATCGGCCTCGATGGTGTAGTGGTTAGTCAAACCGACTGCCATGCCTGAGGTCACGCCACGCCTGAGGTGAGGGTTGGATTCCCGCACAAGTCAAACATTTGTGTGCATGAACATGGATGTTTGTCTTGGTCTGGGTGTTTCTATGTATAATATGTATTTATTTACAAAAAAAAGTATATATGTAAGTTTATCCATTATCTAGTACCCATAGTACAAGCTCTGCTTAGTTTGGGCTAGATGGTGTTGTGTGTATGTGGTAGAATATTACTTTTCTTCTAAACATAGAGCTAATCCAACACACATCCTCAGTGCTAAGTGTGCCAGAGTCAATTCTAAATCTTGGTATACTAATGTGATATGTAAATAAAATAAATAAAAAATAAGGCACTTTCGTTTGTAATCAGAAAAACCAGTAGTTTTTTTTGACGTGACAACGTCTAATAAATCGATGAACGCTGGCTGCACGCACGAAAAAGGATGACTCATTGTCCCGTTACGCTCATTGTAACGTTACGGGAAAGAAATTTTGTTATGACGTTGTCACGTTAAGCTATCGTCCGTAAACCGACTTTACAGACAACCAATTTTTTTTTATAAAGCTCGATGTACTATGCCTCGTAACAGTATAAGTTGGCAATACGTGAATTATATTATGTGTAATATTAGAAGCGCTTGTAGTCAATCGTCACCAATTACTATCAGGATGGTAGTGTGCTCTTTTATCACCATCATATTGTATTAAAAAGATGGATTCTTCATGCTTCGAATATGCTAAAGGAGATTTTGGCAAATGCCGAGTGCCAATTTGCTTGTGTTTACTGAGCTATAAATAAAAATGTCTTAATGAAAATTAAAGAGAAAAGATCTCAACATATTGTTTTTAATAAGACTTCTTCTCCACACAAAGCAATTCCTCTATTGCAAGGATCTTTACCTATAAATATAATAAAACTAGATTTTACGCGCGGCTTTGCGTAAATTTAGGTTAGGTTGGTAACAGTGTTTTTTTCTGGTTGAAAAGTATGTCCTTTTCTGCACCCCTGATAACGTGTATATAAAATTTCATGATGATCTGTTAAGTAGTTAAGGTGTGAAAGCAAAACAAACAAACAAACTCACATTCACATTTATAATATTAGTTAGGATTGTAACTGATCAAAATTTGTACATAGAAAATAATTCATATTAGTATTTACGAAAAATAATTTGAGGGTGATAATTTCTTTATATGAACTAAAGAAGCTAAAACAATTATTTTCTATTTTTGTCATTACGCAAAAAGTACTAGGTATACGTAATTGAATGCGGTTTTCATAGTTGTATTGCGGGGGGTCTAATTTAAACTCTGGTCTATGTTTTATCTTGATACGCCCCCTAGAAGTCAAGTATTTAGTGTGTAGATTACAAATTTTTCTTACAAACAAGATAGACACCTACTTCCAAATTGCTCGTATACAAATTCGCGGGCAAAAGCTAGTCATCAATAAAACAACATATCCGGACTCAGTATATTTTTCTCTAATATGCAGATCGAATCCACGACGCTTGGTGCACTAGCAATCGTGACGGAGACACCTAAATCCAAGCACCATTCGTGCAGTCTAAACTATTTTGAGAACAGTCTCATACTCACTAATCACCACCTATGTTTAGGTCCCTTGACACTCATGTAACAGGGCTCGATCATTTTTCCGTATAACAAGCAAATCTCTGGACTTGGTGCCGCAACTGAGAGGTTCATGACTGAGTCGGCAATCAAACCTAAGTCTTCACGATAGACCTTACGATTGTAAAGACTTGGGTAAGCGTTAAAGACAATGTAAGTTATCGAGGTAGTTGCCATCAGAAAAAAAGGAAAGGACTAATAAAATAACAAAAAGGTTCTACAACGATTTTATTAATCTACAGTATTCATAATGAAATTGGTATTATAAACATTTTTCTAGAAGAGCATTGTTTGCGTCACAAAATAGTTAGCTACAGAAGATTCAATATAATAAAAGAAGGCACATATCTGTGCAAGATTGGTCAGAGCCTATTCATTGTTTTTTATTTTTGTAAGTTCAACTCCCTTAGGACTTTACAAACATTTAAAAAACGGACACAAAGAACACACAGACTCATACCAATCATTTGTGGATTACACAAAGTTTTGTCCCTTGTGAGATTCGGACCCACAACACTCGGCGCAATGGTAGTGGTGAGACTGCCTGAACAGGATTGATCCAGGTATAATTTTGGGATTAATGAAAGAAAATGCGTTGCTTGATGTGAACGTTCTGATTTATTTTACAAATGTAGGCGGCCGACAAAATAAAAATACTATAATTAGCGGCAATTATTAACGTAGCCTTAATATTAGTATGCGTTTATTATTAGGCGCTTGCGGAAACACTGCCACTTAAACCACTACTCCATCCACCTGTTTTGGATCAAATGGTCGCAAACCAAGCGATTACAAAGGTATTTCGTCTCACAAACGCTTGGGATCCACACTGTTTTTCCATCACCAGTTTCTACAGACTTGACCACCTAAGAAGGGAAACTTGGTCACCTGGGATTCGAACCCGCTTGGATTCTGGACCGCAAACGTACCTCTGAAGAATACCTACTAAGCATAAATGACTACGTAATTAAAATACAGTCAGTGTTTGTCTCATGTCTAGATATAGATACATAGATAACTCCTGCAGGTGCAACTTATGTCTCGAGATCAGCTATGCAGTTTTAATCTAATTCTATTAAATAACCTTTTTAAACTTTGTTTAAAATATATAATATTACTATGACCAAAGCTGTGCTAAACATATCAAATTTGAATAATTGAACTATTTTATAAATTCATGACTATTTTTCATTCTATATACGAACCTGAAACAAAAATATACATATACAGTGTGACTGGTTAAACATTGTACATACTTATGATGAGTATAATAATTTATGGTCAGATATAACGTATAAAAACGAAATAAAAATAAAATCTGTATAACCTGCAAGGAAAACCTTTATGAAAATTTGTATGAAATATCCTTAAAATGTGGACACTGCGCACACAGCTGTCGAGGCTAATGACCTTCGATAAGAAAAGGTAGGGCGGGGGTGCAAATTCGGGAGAGTACGGGGTGCGGTAGATGGGCGGAGGTTTTATTTAGCTGTGGTATATGCGCAAGAGTTTCTGCACATTAAGTTTTTATTGGATAACTAGGGCAAATTTTATTTTTTTTGTTATACGGTTCCAGAATCGAGTACTGAATACCCTCCTTCAATATGTTCAGTCTTTTACCAATCAGCCTGTATATTATCTCGCTATTATCCCCGAAGGGCTAGGTGAAAATGTATTACACTCACTTTTGACCAAGTATACTTCAGGTCATTCGTAATAGGGAGCCAAAATGCTTGTATTAGGAGTGGGTTCACGTCGGTAGTGCAATGGGAGGGTTCGAACCCGAGACCCCTCGATCGCAAGTTCAATGCCCATTGAGCTACCGCCGTTTGTTGGTGTAGTGTGTCAGCAGAACCCAGGCGTTAATAGATAAATATTATGATTAAAACTGTAAAAATATATATATGATGAATGTTGGTGCCTCCATAAGTATTTTAGCTAAGCTCTTGTTTAAAGCGGATATTTTAGTTTATAAGATAATAAGGTTGAGGTTTGCTTAAGGTAGAATATTAATGATTAGCGGATTGCCCCGTCTGGGCATCGCAGCGCCGTGAGTTGATTGCGGCAATTGGATTGGTTGCCCACTCGCTCCCGGTCGTGGTTGTCTATGGTCTGGACCGAGAGGTCGTTGAACGCCGTCGCCTCCTTCTGTGAGGAAGTAATTTGTATCAAGGAGGCGGCGGAACGGAAGAGGGACCGCCTAATCCCTCTCGCCTACCACAGAAGCGGGTGCCGGAGGGCGCGAGATGACCACCAGCCACCCTGTTTTACTTGGGGGTGGTGGGCTTTGTGGGTCTGCCCGCCATCCGATCAGCGCCAGGTCCGAGAGGCGGCGTACGTGTTCTCTCGTGCGCCTCTATGTCATGTGTCCGTACCCTCTCAAAGGGACAGTAAGGTTAACATTAGAAGTGACCAAAGGGTAGGTCGTTTCGTGTAATGGCTTGCCATTTCATACGGCGGGGTTGCGATTGCATGTGAAAGTGATTCGCGCGGCTCAGCCGACTCTGGTTATTTCGAGGAACACCGTGGTAGGTTTAGTCGGTATTACCGGGTTGTCGCCATCTTTCCCCCGATGAGACCGACATAACCTCTCCGTCACCCCGCGAAGGTATTTAATAGTACAAGTATTATATATCTTTTTCTACCATTATTTTGTCCCTATTACCAACTTTAAAAAGTTTCCACTTTATTTACTTTTAAGTGAATTTAATAAGTTGTTTCATTTTAGATTTTGATTAAGGTTACTTTTTAAATAAAATAATTTACATATCAAGGAATAAAGAAGCGGTGGCAGCACAATGGATTACGCATTTTATATCCAATCGAGAGGTCGTCAGTTTCCACCCAGTGCAATGGGCGACAAGATACCTTTCGAATGCAGCTTATCTGGAGAGGTTAACAAGAATATAATATTATACTAGTAATAAGCAAACGCAAAAAGATAGTAATATTTTTATAAACTTACTAGCTTTTGCCCGCGGCTTCGCTCGCGTTAATTTAGAATTTGACAATCAATTCGGGTTGTAATCTGTTTGTATTCTATTTGTTCATATAATTCAATCATGATTCGAAAGACACGTGGCGCCATCTATTATCACAAGAACGTTATTGTTGTTTTCTTTGGGAACAGTAATTTTTTCGGGATGAAAAGTAGCCTATGTCCGTTTCTGTACACCTGACAACGTATATGCAAAGTTTCAGGATGACCGGTTCAGTGGTTTAGGCGTGAAAAGGTAACAAACAAACAATCTCATTTTCGCTTTTATAATATTAGTTAGGATTAGGATGGTTTTGTATCTATGCTACCTCATTGAAATTAAACATTTTATTGCGGTTTTAAAATTGAGACGAACACCACTCGAATCGAATTTTCGAATAATATAAATAATTAAGATGTAATTTAATTAACCGTTATAAAATGCGTATCCATAGTTTAATTTCAATAAGGAAAATTTATCTAATTTTACTACCAAATTATAAAAATAAATTTCGTGTATTTAAGTCAAAAAACTTTGCGAATTTGTTTGGAGTCTGGAAGAAGGGAACTTAGACGTCACGTCTCTTACAGCCTTTTAGCCTTTTGTAGCTTTCGGCCGTGGCTGTCATAAGCACTTGTGACAATCGATATGGGACGGGTACAGTATAGGAGCGGCCCATAAAATATCGTAACGACTTGTCGAAACTTCGGGTCGTTAAACCATTTCAGTTGTTCGAAATGCTTTAGAAGTCCGACTAAAAACTTTGCAAAATATTTTAAGATGATTTTAATTTTATTTATTTTATGGTCTATGGCTTACTCTTTTCATACTAAGGAGACCATGCCTAGCAGTGAGAAAATTTGTAAACAGCTATATAGGATACTAGATTTTGACAGCAGCAAATGTAGATTAGGTTCGTAACGGTACTATTTCTTGATAAATGGTACCTTATGTCCTTTTTTGTTCCCCTGACAACGTGTATGCAAAATTTCATGATGATCGGTCGAGTAGTTAGGGCGTGAAAGTGTAACAAACAAAAATAAACTCACATTCGAATTTATAATATTAAGTTAGGATTATTATTAATATGATTCTTTGGTGAGATCCACATGTTTTGAGTTTAGATGTCCTCTTGTTTATTATTATTATGTCGCCATTTAGACGCCAATTCTGCCAACAGTGGGATCTCCCAGACCTGTCCCCATCTAGGGATGGCGGTTCAAACCTCTGGTATAGGCCCGGCCCGAACCAGGTCCACGAGCCCCAAACCGAGTATATCGAGGACCCGACCGAATCGTTAGAGTCGCGACACTTCACGAAGATATTGATCAGCCTGGTTGAATCTCCATTTTGTGCTAAAAGAATATAATTCGTTCCTCTTTAAGGATATATTATTATGTGATTACCTTTCAACCAACATAATCAGAGTTGCCAGCAGGTACCCTCCAGCGAGCAGGATGAATGCTGGTGCAGCACCACCAAGCGCCAGTGCTCTTGGAGAACTACCCTCGCACTTGACTTCAGGAGAGACAGTACGAGCTTGGACACAGGTGACGAAGCCACGTTCTAGAAGACGCATGAGACTGTGAACCGTTCGAGCACTTAAGTGGAAGTTAATTAGGTTATTACCATTATTAATATTCTTGCTATGTTAGAGAAAGTATTGTTTCTGAGAGATAGTTTAAAAAAATTGGGGCTGTCTTTGGGGACTGCCGATAGAATTGAAAAATTTAATCCTTGATCATAAACACTTTTTTATAAACCAAATTTTAAACCAAAAATAATTCAAAAGTGGAAAGCGTGCATTTGACACACGTAGTCAAAGCGCGTAGCTATGGTTACATATATCAATATATAATGACATATAATATCAGCAATATTATTGGTCGAATTTATTATCGCTAGTATTCTAAAATAATAAAAAAATGGAAAGCATGGAAGCGTGACGATGACGCGAGTTCTATGATTTTTGTTCACCCAAGAAGTGCTCAACGCGCCTAAAGAAGTTTTTACTTCAATAAATAAATATATTGTTTTTCAATCTCTTTGCCAAATTCGAGTTGTCATCAGTCTACTTAGAACATACCTCCAACTAAGAAACTCTTTGTATGGGCTGTCTTTTGGAACAGCAGGGTGCAAGTGTGTTCGCTCCATGGACTGCAAAGAGCCTAACTCACATAGCTCTGTCTGATCGAAGGTTCTTGATATCAATACATTTGCACTGTTTACTTCTGTGTGATAAGCGTACCCTGAAAATGTATAACCATTAGTTATGACCTTTCTTCTTGTATACAACAATCCTTTTGCATAATATTGTCTTATGTTTACGCGAATATTATATATTGAAATTAAACTACTTCAGGTTGAGACTCCACTTGAACATGGCTGCTGAAAAGCAACCGAAACCGTCGGAAAACGTGTAAAATTAAAGTTAAATATACAGTGTTAAATGATAGTAGTTTAAAGTTTAAAAACTATGCAACTATAGTGTTTTAAAAAATAAAAACGCGATAAAAAGTATCCGTTTAAAGTAGTTTAATTTCAACTCTTCTGAATATAACTGTTTACTGTTTAAGCTGTTAGCTGTTTACTTTATAGCTAATTATCACTTTTATAGATTTCCACCGGTGTCTAAATTGAAAAAGTAGCAAACCTCATTTAATTATTCTCAAATACTTTTTACAGAATCGAAATTTATTAAACCACTTTCAACTCAGCATTTACTTAAGTATATGATGTTCAAATACCTATTTATATATTTTTACAGTTTAAGGAAATTTGACACAGAAACAAAAATTACTGTATAAGTAATTTGAGTTGTTTGCAACATAATGCAACATAATTCTCAGATCAGAAACCGGGGGTAAGTTTCAAGTTTTTGACTCTGTAGAAAAGTATCAAAGTCTGGATGAAAGTTCGAGATAAAAAAGTATATTAACCCTTTCGCTGTCCCGTGATAGACACAATTGAAAATCAATTGTTATATCATATGTGATTCATCGGACAGGGAACCTGTTAAACACTAGAGTGTTTAAATACTTTTTTATCTCGAACTAAAAATGTTTACTTTGCGTTGTTTGTCTATATTAGAATATAGACAAGCAACGTGAAGTAAACATTTAAAGTCAGTCCATTGCCTACTTCTTGAGTTTCGCGGACACAAACATAGATTTTATATATAAAGCTTAATGGCGATGGCGCGTATTACGGTGCGTGCTACGCTCTAACCGCCTGGTGCAATACAGAGAAACTCCACAATCAAGCTTTAATTTAACAGTATTCGTTATTTTGCTTACTATGCCACCATAGCTTAATATGCCAGGTCCAATACACGCGATGGACCGTTACAACGCGGAACAGATTATGGGGGACACCATCAGAGCGGACAATTTGCACACTCTCATGGTGGACCCGATAACAAGACAGCATTTTATGAACTATTGCACAAGAGTAGTAGGGAAAGTTATTAAAAGAAATAAATAGCAGGAAATGTGGATGCACATATTCTATAATATGGTATACCAGCATTTATACGTAAGTCATGTAATAAAGTCAACTGCTCTTGTGCAATAAGGCAAAAAACCGTAACTAGCGTCCATTATTGTATAGTAAATGTTAGAGTATAAGTATCATTAAATATAGTAATAATTTATAGTTAGAATAAGAAAAGATGTATAAAATTAATTAATAAATTGCCGAACCATGAGATGTATGAGTGTGACGAATGAAAAGGAGATATGAAAGTTCTCTAATCATGTCAGAGGTTGGGCTCAACACCCTGTGATGACGGGTGTCTTAAAAAAAAAAAATATATGCCAGGTCCAATCATTCACCAGTCGAAATCTATACTTGAAGCAAAAAATTTGTACCCCTTTTTACGAAAATTGCGCGGACGGAAGAGTTTGAAATTTGGCACAGTTAAAGTATATATGGAGAAGGAGGGGCGAATCTTAATATTTTTATAAAATATGCATCAACATTACATTAAATTAATGAAAAAACACTACACGCCAAAACCATACATTTGACACACGCAGTCGGATCGCGTTCGTAGTATTTCGACATTGTTCGTCTGACGTCATACAATTCTTTGTAACTATGGATACCAATATCTTATTTATATGTAATAGAGGAAAACAGAAAATAAAGTAGCAAGCTTAGGAATTTTGGTCGTATTTTGGCCACTAGGCGACCGCTAGTAAGCTTAAATATCTCTGTAAATCATTTCAATAATATTATACAGGCGTAAAGCTATCTATATTAATATTATATAGAGGAAAAATTCGATTTTTGTTTGTTTGTTTGTAAGAACTTGACTTAACCTTCAACCGATTTTAAAAATTCTTTCAACATTGGAAAGCTTTATTATCGCAGAGTAATAAGGCCATATTTTATTTAAAAAAGTACTGTTACAAACATAACCTAACCTACTTCTACGCGGGCGAAGCCGCGGCCAAAAGGTAGTGTTATTATAGTCAAACAACCTGTAATAACTTTTATTGACGTTGAGTAACGCAATTGTATTAATGGTAAGAGGAAAATCTTGTTTCTAGCGATCACGTATCGGTATAGTCCGTCGTAATAGCTTGGGCAAAACCATAAGAGCATCGAATCAAACCAACACAGGTGCTGCCATTATCACCGCTGTTACGAGGTTATTAAATTCTGCATCGTTAGTCCTATGGCATAAATATACGTTTACATTCTTAACCAGTCATGGGTGCGATTGCAAAGCAAAGTGTTGTTATGTTCAACAACTTATAAAAAGCACGAGAAAAAATACCTTGGGCTTAAACGTGTCTCTTGGTTTAGAGGTACGACCAAACTCAAGGTCAAAGACAAAAATCATTTATTCATTTGGGTCACAAAGTAATAGTTATGAACATCAAAATATATAGGTTAGTGAGTTTACTAAGGTACTGAAGCTACATATAGGTTAGTTGCTAGGTTCAGACAAAGGGTTTTTTTATTTTTTTTGTAGTGCCATTGGTGGCAGACGAGCAAGTGGCCCACCTGATGGAAAGTGGTAACCGCTGCTCATGGACTTCAGCAATGTCAGGACACAGCAAAGCCGCTGCCTACCGTGAAAGAAGAACTCTCTTTAAACCTCGTATGAAGAAGGACATATCATAGCGTTCGGGAAACTCCGAAGCTGGCAGTTTAAGCCTATGAGAAGAAACCTGCAAGAAACTTAAAGTAAAAGACAAAAATCAAATAGCAAAGTAACACTTATTACGAACGTTAAAGTTTAATAGTAAGAATACTGAAGTTATATAATATACATTTATATTTGTTGATAGGTTCAGGTAAAGGTATCTTCTGATAGGTCCAACAGCCTATTAGAACATAAAAAACGCAACAATACTTTTTGAACCTCTTAATTGTTGAATTAACGTGTTCATGAAATAATAAAAATAAAAACTGCTGTTTCTGTTACTATAAATTTTTACATTTAATTTTATAATCAGTTGTCTTCCTAGTACTCTTTTTCAGGAAAATTTTGAGTTATTATTATATTGTATTTATCCTAATCCTAACTAATATTATAAAAGCGAAAATGAGTTTGTTTGTTTGTTACCTTTTCACGCCTAAACCACTGAACCGATCATCCTAAAATTTTGCATATACGTTGTCAGGTGTACGGAAACGGATATGAGCTACCTTTCATCTCGAAAAAGATACTGTTCCCAAAGAAAACAATAATAACGTTCTTATGATAATAGATGGCGCCACGTGTCTTTCGAATTATGATTGAATTATATTATTATTACAAGTAGAGTACAACCCGAATTGATTGTCAAATTCTAAATTAACGCGAGCGAAGCTGCGGGCAAAAGCTAGTTTAAAATATAATAAAGAATTAAAGTAAGCACTAAACAGACTGGTGAGCAAAACAAACGCGCTGTTTTTGGGTATTCCACCACCGCCAACGTCAAATGAATTAAGTGAATAAAAAAACACAAAATTACCTCCCATTTGCACCATCCTGATGCCTTCAATCAAGGGTTCCAGTAATGGGTCATCCTTCTTCTTATTGAACACTTTCTTTTGACGCAACTCGTCCTCAATCGGAGCGTTTCTTTTGTTGTAATAATACTTTGGCGTCTGAAATTTCATACATACATTTGACGCCGTCGAAGTTATGTGACATTTAATGTGAATGGATGGATCCCGCGGGTCTGCGGGAATAAAAGACTGAAGAACATTTCTAGTGCTTTAGAAAGACTTTTAGTATGGAAAAATGTGCTATAAAGTCTAACTTATAGGTTGTGGTCTGTCTGGAATGGGGATATTACATGATTTAGAATCGAATTCAGGAATTGATTGAAATAATACTTCTTTGGTAAGTGATAATATAAGATTTTGCGGGGAAGTAATTTCTTTCTTGCCTTTTATGGCTTTCTTTGTCTCACTTTGTAGCTGAGTTTTTTTCCTTTAAAATATTGCCTGGCTGTTATTAGAATATAAGGAAAATAAGTATCTTAGAGGAATTACATTTTGGGATGAAAAAGTATACAATTTTTATATAACGCTATATACTAAAATCACCTGTATCTCCTAGAAAATTATTAATATTTATAAGTAAACACAATACAAAAACTTATAATTAGTAATTAATTTTAAAGTATTTTGTTAAATTTGTACAAATAAAGCATTTATAACAATAGCTCCTTGAAGAGGTATTATGATGTTAATAGGAGATCAACTAACGATTGACCTACAAAAGAAAATATGGCATCAATATTTAAAATCGGTAATAATTACCAATATTTATTGAAGTGAAAACTTCTTTAAGCGCGTTGAGTACTTCTTGGGTGAACAAAAATCATAGAACTCGCGTCATCGTCACGCTTCCACGAATATTAACAATATCTCAGAAATGGTGCATCTACGCAAAAAGTAACGAAAAATTTTGACCCTCCTAATAATCCCTAAGAGAGTATCAGGAACTAGCATCCGACACGTCCCATTTTATTTTTGTGAAGTTAAAACTTCTTTAGGTTTTTGGTTTATAATTTGGTTTATAAAGCAGTGTTTATGATCAAGGATTAAAGTTTTCACTTCTATCGGCAGTCTCCAAAGACTGCCCCAATATTTTTATAATTTTTAAGTCACCTTCTGCTCTTATTATATTATTGCTGTATCGTGGGAGACCTACAAACATTCAAACAACTGACATAAATAACACATAGGCTTCGAACAAGAGCAGCGATATGGCAGTCGTTATTGGGAAGTCAGTGCCTCCTAATATCTTGACACTAGTCTAGCCTCAGGGTATCGTTAGCCTTCGGGTTGCGGAGGTCAGATGGCAGTCGCTCCGTGTAAAAACTGATATCTAGTCAAATCCGGTTGGACAAGAAAGCCGACCCCAAAAGTGTTTCGGGAATAATAAAGGCTAGGGAGAAGAAGGTGAATAAATAAATATATAATTATTATATCATTATATATAATAAATATTATTAAATAAATTGTAAATGAACTACTCCATGAGATTACCTGCAACCAAGATCTCGTGTAGCCAATATCCTCATAGATCAGTTCCAATGGACTCTCCAAGAGTTCCTTCAAGGAGTTAATGGATTGTGGTGGACCGTTCAGTAGCCAGCTCACCACAGAGCTTGTGTAATAATTATATATCAGAACACAGGATAGACCAGTTACCAGAACAGTAACTTTACGGGCTTGAGGCACATGAAAAGAAGAAAAAAAAAAAGGTTATGTATACAGTGTGAAATATTTAAAGAAAATACTATTTATAGTATCTTTATATAAAAAGTTTGTCAATTACATGCTAAAATAAAAAACTAACTCTAAGTAAAATAAAAACTTTTTAAACAACGTGGTTCTATAAGTTGTCGTATGAAGAAACTGAGCTCTTTCTTCTCAATCACAGGTGACGACAAAGATACAATACTCACACACTCTCTCTCACACACACGCTCATACACGTATCCACACGTTACAAAAACATGCACACGCACGCACAACAATATTATAATACATGGCTAGTTTAGACAGTGTGGTAAATTTCCTCAACATCGCTGTCAACTAGAACTGTCAAGTGTCCAGAAGACTGGCAGCATGCTTGCCCTGTTAAACGGCAATGCTAATTCTTTGAGCCAAGAAAAGTTCAGCCTAATCGACGCTTCAAGTGACCAAAAGTCATGTAAGGAGTATGTTCGTCGCCTTTTATCAGCCTTTTTTATGCTACCTATTTAGCTAGATTTTTGAAAAGAGGATTTTTTTTTCATAACCTTCCATTGATGGGCAAAGATCTCCCTAACGTTTTTCCAACGGTATCCTCTTTATCTAAGGCTTCAGTCTACCAGTCGTTCAAAAATGTGTCCAGATCATCGCGCCAGCGTTTCCTTGGACTACCCGGACGATGGCGTCTCTCTGTTGTATGTACAAGGTGCAAATTCAATCCTTGCCCAAATAACATCTCTTTTGTAAGTGTTATAGATAAATATTGATCGATTTGTTGCCACTGTTCGAATCACAATCGAATATTCGAAATTAATGATTTGGTGATAGCTCAATTAGACGGCTGTGATCGATCAATGGTTCTTGATATATCGTATGGCTTTAGATGACAGCGCCGGTTTTAACCTCAATGTTATTCGTAATTACATATATAATAAATATTAAAAACTTGAATGCGTAAAACTCTAGAGTTTTACGCATTCAAGTTTTTAATATTTTGATTTGCTTAAAGATTCAATATCGATCGATATCGATTTTCTTGATAATTGCTTGTTGCTATTCTCGTGTGATGAAAAATAGGTAAGCGTAAAAATTTATATAACAGATTTGCCCAAACTATACTTAGATAATACGCAAACCGTTTCCACTTACTGAAACAATTACTGAAACTGAAAATAAAAGGATTTTCCAGGTGATTTTTGTCAGCTGTCAAAAAATTCTCAGTAGCGACACGGAGTCATGGAACAGTGCAAGGTAGACGACTTTTAAACTAGTTTCAGCAGACGGCTTAGTCGGCGTGAATCCTACATGGTTTAAGATAGTCCCAATTTCTTTGAAAACATTTTAGCAGTTTACGCATGGTTGAGTTACAAATATCCAAACATATTCACAAATTTTCACTTTTATTATATTCATAAAATAAAAATACCTGTGGATATTCTTTTAGCTGCACCTTCGTCACTATCATCGTAAACTGCAAACAAAATCACCAATATAATACACCAGTGTGGTATACACATCAACAATAAATCCAAGTGTTACTTACATTGCTGGCAAATCGAAGCTATGACAGAAAACAACGCATACTGAACCGACGATGGTCTTTGTTCAAGGCGTGCTGACAGTAGTAGAACGAAAGTACATAGTACTGAGACTCCTATGACGCCCCACCAGGCGACTGGACTTAGAGGCATCAGGAACTGGTTCTCGAACTTTCCAGGGCCTTTAGTTGGTATACGGTAGTAGTACCTTGTTCTGCAAAATAACAATTTTCTAGAAACTTCTGAAGTAAATTAACATAATAAATAAACGATAATACTTTTTTCTGGATCACGGTATTTTATCCAGAACAAGTACTATTAACGGGGGATAGACTATAGACAAAACATACATTTACGCGATCGGAGCCGTGGACAAAGTCTAGTACCTAATCTATAAAATGTACCTGGTACATATCACGGTTTGGCATAGATAACTTAGAATCTATTTATTTATTAATTAAATAGGCACTACCACAGATATCAAATTAAATAAGTATACGAATAATAATAATAGTAATAGAAATAATTTATGTCAATTTGAGATTCGATTAAAGTCGAGCAAAGCATTTGAAAAAAATACAATTAGGCAGCTAGGTAAAGAAGAGAAAATATTATATAAGATAAAAGTAAATTACGTTAAAATTAGGTAATAATAATAATACAAAAAAAAGTCTAAAAACAAAGGTGGCTATATCTTCCGTCGGCGCTAAACGGACACGTGTATATGTGTGTATGGAATGCTTTTTAATAAGTACGGCAAAAAAAGGTTGACAATACTGAACTTCGGATAGGGACAGCCGCGTCGTGGGATCCGGGCGTACTCAACTTGCAGTTGTTCGCTTTGAAGTGGAACACTGCATGTTGAAGTAAGCCCGTATCCCACGATGCGTCTGTCCCTATCCAGATTTGGGTATTGTCAACCTGTTTTTTGCAATAGTTGAGGTGGGCAATCCGAGAGTGCGTGGCGAGTACCTCTCTTCCTAATAATTTTATTACTATGGATTTTCGCCAACTGAAGCGTAATTTATCAATATTACTAATTGACTTACTCAATTGATGTCAAAGGAGGTATCAGCATGTCAATCTTATCATGCAAGCTGGACAGTAACCGAATCACCGGTGAAATGTCTTGTTCTCTAAAGTATAGACTATTTGCCACCACCTGTTTAACAAAATAATAAAATTTCAAATGCTCTAGTCATAATCTATACATATATACAAATAAATAAAATTGAAGTGTCTGTTTGTAATGTCAAAATAACAGCTTTTTATCTAATGCATATGAAAGTATATACGGTACCTATACGAAAACATTTATATTTAAAATTTTTGTCTGTCTGTCTGTCTGTTTGTTCCGGCTAATCTCCGAAACGGCTGAACCGATTTTGACGGAACTTTCACTCTCAGATAGCTGATGTTATAAGGAGTAAATAAGGCTACTTTGACTTTAGAAAAAAAAATAGGGTTCCGCGGAGACAAACATTTTTTAGTTAAAATCTACGCGGACGAAGTCGCAAGTAACAGCTAGTATTAAATAATTATGTTTCTCGTCTGCCACGCAGAGGTCTCAAGCTCGTTTCCAAAAGCCGCGTATCTCTGGCTATAGTTAATTATCGCTCACTTTAACGGAGAAGAAAAACATCGTGAGGAAGCCTGCATGTCTAAAAGTTCTCCTTAATATTCTTGAAGATATGTGAAGTCTGCCAACCTGAAAGGGGCCGACTATGGCCTAATCCTTCTCACACTGAGTAGTAGGACAGTTTAATACAGGGCTGATATTATTTTTATTATGTTTCTATTATCACGAGTACCTTTTTGATATTTTGGGTTAGAAAATACTTGGATCTTATGGAGGTTAAAACCTCTGAGACAGATAAAAAAAATAATAAGTAGTCAAATTGTTTAAGAATTTAATTCTTTGTACGTTGCTGGGTCCAACGTACATAGTATTAAATATTATTAGTATTTTTATCTGAGGGGTAACTGTAATGAATGCGACTGTTGTGCAAGAAGGCTTGGTCATGTTTTTTGGGTGAAGCTAACAAAACGTTATTGGATTTTTTCTATAAAGTAAATTGTTAATGGCAGCCCGAAGACAGGCAGTTGGCAGTGTAGTGCCTCGGAAAGAACGTAAAGCTGTTGGTCTTTCTCCCGGTCGTATCGGTTTGCCATCCTATCGGCATATGAGAGTGGGACGATAGAGAGTGTGCTTGTGTTCGCGCATAGACTTGTGCACTATAATATCTCCTAGTTTCCATTAAAGATTGGTCGCCGTGATCGAAATTTGGTCTGGAGGACATTATTATTATTGTTATTTGTGGTAAGGTGTAGCTTTTATGTATAAAATATTAACGGTGAATAAGAAATAATGATAGTGAAAATATTGTTAGTACCTTCGTGCTATTTCTCTCAAATGTTCCAACCCACCTATCAGTGAATGTATAGATGAAACTGTAATCAAATAATATGTTATATTAAATATGTATAATGAACACCTTTAATGTAATTACTAAACTATTAACTATTAATGAAAGTACTATAATCGCAGTAGTGATCCGTTGTCCTTAGATAAAATGTTGAATAATTCTACATTAAACTAACAACCAAACTCACATGAACTTTTATAATACCTATTAGTTAGAATTAGAATGTTTTAAATTCACATAAGCGATTTGGTGTTAAAATACTGTAAGCTTACGTTGTATGATAAATACATTTACCTGAAGTTATGTATTTCGGCAATAAGGTTGAGTATGGCGGCTCCCGTATGTGTTATCATTGCAACGCCGGGAATAGGTGTTGGATTTGACAATAGCTTCATATCTAAATTTGTAGGCGCCGGGGATACCTGGAAATACATGGTGTCGATAAATTAGTTTGATCGATATTGGTTCATTATTTCATAATAGAAAAGTGTTAAGCAAGCAAACAAACCGCTTGATAGTAAGTGGAGTAGCAACACCATAAAGACAATATAAGTTGCAAACATACGACGAGAGATGGCGCTATACACAAAAACATATTTCGCAAACAATCCTGAATCTCACAAGCGAAGTTTGCACTGCGGGCTGCTATATATACAAGTTTTCGATATTAAACGTCGGGCTGCTGCTCGCCGGGCACGATCCCCGGCTTGGTCGAAGAATCCTCCCTTTGTGTTGGGACATATCACCACATTTCTCTACAAGTGGTAAACACCCATGACAAGGAGTCGCTGTACTGCCAGATTTTAGACAACGATTACACTGAAACTTATGTACCTCCTTAATTAGTTCATTGACGTACGGATACAATGATCTTGTCATCGTGTACAGATATATTGAATCTGATAGGTTAAAGATATATATAGAGAGAGGTAGCTCAGTGGGGAGACTAACAGACTGCAATGCAGAGGGTCTCGGGTTCGAACCCATGTGGCGCACCTCTAACTTTCGGAAGTTATATGACTTTTCGAAATTATGTGCGTATTGATTGACAATTATCGCCTGCTCCGTGCCTCGGAGAGCACGTTAAGCCGTCGGTCCCGGCTGCCATGAACATCTATGGCAGTCGTTATTGGGAAGTCAGTGTCCTCTAATATCCTGACACTGGTCTAGCTTTAGGGTATCGTTAGCCTTCGGGTTGCGGAGGTCAGGTGGCAGCCGATCCGTGTAAAAACTGATATCCAGTCAAATCCGGTTAGACTAGAAAGTCGAGCCCAAGTGACCTGGGAATAATAAAGGCTAGGGAGAAGAAATCGTATCGTCAGTTTGCTTACTGTGAGTGGACGTGTGTTAGTTTATTGTGAATATTATTTAAATTATACTATTGCAATTTATCGGACCCTCTCTTACTATCTTGTGTGTGGTGCCATATGAAGTGTCGGCCATATTAGAACTTATAGAGTGCCATCCCTGTCTCGGCTATTTCGTCATATTTGTCAGTGAACAATTATTAAATTAACCGAACAAATCGGAAAAAGTCGTGGTGAAACCCGGACGCGATCTTGATACCTCGTCGCGACGTAGTGCTGTGTAGTGCCGACCCGGCCGCCTTAGCCACTCAGCCACCGCTACGTGACCGCTTGGCGTTGAAACTTTGCACTGCTATCAGTGCTTATTGTTTTTAATAGTACTACGTAATTACCTACTTTACCAAGTTGTAAGTTTTATTACAATTTATAATGTATCGTTCGCCGAATAAATGTTCATCAAATCCGAATTTAAATACTGGGGGAGAATATGACGGAAATGTTACTCTAAGAAAAAGGAAACAACCTGATTGTGAGCTAACACAGGCTATTCAGGCGCTCGCTGTTGATTTCAAGAAAAATATTAGTGATCTTCGAACCGATATAAGCAATCAATTTTCTAATGTCAATATGTCTATCAATAAATTACGGGAAGATTTCAACACTTTGTCACTTACGACGGCTCAGATACAAGCGGATATTACTAGTTTACGACATGAATACTCCATTATTAAGCAAGAGGTATCGAATATAAGTACTAAGCACTGTGAACTATCACAGGTTGTGACAGAGCTTACAACTACGGTGAACTTTAATTCTAATAACCATGTCGACAGCGAAAAGCGGATCACAGCACTGGAATCGCAGATCGGTACAACTGCAGCTACAACGATGAATTTATTAGAAAATAAAATAGATATACTGGAACAACACTCAAGGCAGTGCAATTTAGAAATATGTAACTTGCCCGAAAAACGCAATGAGAACCTGGCACATCTGTTGGAGTCCATCGGATCAGCGATTAACTTTTCAATACCACAACAAAATATAGTCTCGGTTCACAGAGTGCCACACGCACATACGCAAAATAATAGACCCAAAAATGTGATAGTCAAGGTAACATCTCGTCTACTACGTGACAATATACTTAGTGCTTATCGTCTCACAAGAGGCCTTACCTCGGATAAAATTGGACTCTCCGGAACTGCTTGTAAGATCTACTTAAACGAGCATCTGACGCTACGTAACAAGGAGTTATTTCGCAAAGCGCGTGAAGTGGCCAAGACAAGCAAGTTTAAATATACATGGATCAGAAATGCAACGGTATTGGTTAAAGAGTCAGACAACTCCCCTACATTGGCGATCCGTTCTATGGACGACATCACAAATAAAATCAAATCAAAAAATCCTAATAACAACAATAGTGTGCATGTGTAAGGTTGTCATAAACATTGTGTTAATAATACTATCTCTCAGTTTAAGCTCTCTTATTAGTGTCAATTTTCAGTTATACTGCTTGCTATATTTTACTTACTATAATGAAATAATGTACCCGGTTGTATCATGTTGTTCATGTTGTTGCTCTCTACTGCTGTTTATAAATTGGCTACTTTGCATTATATATTATATACTTACTTCATATATTATGCGTATGTGCTTATATGATATATACTTAACCGCTAATACTTATAAACTATTGCATAACTGTGATGGCAGGTGATATATTATCCATTTACTATCAAAATTGTGGAGGGATCAGGACCAAACTAAATACGTTGTATCTTAATATATTATCGAATTCCTATGATATCATTATATTAACCGAAACATGGTTGACGCCTGATATCTCTGATAATGAGTTTATTGACGAACGCTATTTAATATTTAGATGTGATCGCGATCGTTTCCTGACAAATAAAAAGGACGGTGGGGGTGTGTTGATCGCCGTCCACAAACAGTTAAAACCATCTTGCGTCTTGTTATCACCTCCCTTAAACTTGCCGGAGCATAAAATAGTTAAGATTCCATCGAGAGGTGGTAAATATCACTTAATTTGTGCCACCTATATTCCCCCAAATACTGTACAGAATATTTACATAAATTTTATTGATAATTTATGTACTTTGATTGATGATTCTTGCGTAGACTGTTTTGTTCTCGCTGGTGACTTTAATCTGCCGGAACTAACATGGATAAACAAAACAACACATATGGAATGTGATACACAATTCAATACTTCACTCTCTGCTCGCCATCTTATGAACTCTTGCTCACATTTAAATATGTTGCAATATAATAACCTGTTTAATAACATCGGACGTATTCTCGACCTATTCTTTTGTAACGAACATGCCAAACTGTGCAGTCCTGTTGATCCACTTTTATCAGCTTCTGGTTGCCATCCAGCTTTTTGTGCTCAAGTCCCATTTAATACAATTGACGAGAATTACCGTAACTATATTAAACCCCAATTAAATTACCACAAAACTGACTACACAATGGCAAATGCGGATATTTTGAACGTTGACTGGGCGAGTTTATTGGATGATTTGCCCCCTGATGAGGCAGTTTCTACTTTTTACGACATTATCCATGGAATCATTATGAAGTACACTCCATTACGTAGACTTAAAAACACGAACTATCCGTATTGGTTTTCTAGATCCCTTATACATATTAATAAAAATAAAACAAGCGCATGGATTAAGTGGAAAAAGTATGGCAATGTGTGTGATTACGAAATCTTCTCTATACACAGAGCTACATTCAAAAAGGAGCTTGTCAAATGCTATAGACAATATATGGACACCGTGGAGAATGGGTTGCGTGATAATATTAAAGTGTTTTGGTCTTACATTTCCCAGCGTAAAACGTCGAGTAAAATTCCATCTTTAGTGCATTGTGGGCAGGTCTCTTCAAATGATCCTACTAATATATGTAATTTATTCTCTAACTTTTTCCACTCTGTGTATGAACAATCAACATTTGACCCTAATGCTTGGGAACCACCCCCATCTAACCCACAAAGTGATATTAACATAAGTAAACTTCACATCCCCTTGGACCAGGTATACAATGAACTTAAATCCCTTGACCCAACTAAAGGGCCTGGACCTGACGGTATACCTGCCATATTTTTAAGAAATACTTCCAAAATTTTATGCTATCCAATATTTATATTATTTAATAAATGTCTATCGCAGGGAGTCTTTCCAGATGAGTGGAAACGTGCTAATATTGTTCCAGTCCACAAATCTGGGAATAAGAGTGACGTAACAAATTATAGACCTATTTCTATATTATCAGCGTTATCTAAATTGTTTGAAAGGCTTGTTCATAATACAATATATCCTACTTTACATAGTGTTTTGATGGGGGAACAGCATGGTTTTGTACGAAATAGATCATGTATCAGTAATCTTTTAGTTTTTACCTCTTACTTGTTCGAAGGTATTGATAATAACCAACAAATTGACGCGGTATATACTGATTTCCAAAAAGCTTTTGATAAAATGGATCATGAACTTCTTTTGAATAAGATTGCGTACAACGGCATTAGAGGTGACCTTCTCCGGTGGTTTATTTCATATATATCAAATAGGACACAGAAGGTCGTAATTAATGGCTTTGAATCTGCATACATTTCCGTTACTTCAGGAGTCCCGCAAGGCTCAATTCTGGGTCCTTTGTTATTTATTTTATTTATCAATGACATCAAAGATGGTTTTAAACATTCCAATATTCTTTTATATGCTGACGATTTGAAAATCTACAAGAAAATTACTAATCTCTCAGACTGTATTGATTTTCAAAGTGATTTGGACCGTTTTTCATCATACTGCACGAAGAATAAACTACACCTTAGTTTGGCCAAATGTTCCAGTATAACCTTCACTAAAAAAGTTAATATCACACCATTTGTATACTATTTAGGTAATACCGCGTTAAGTAAAGTATCCTCTCTTCGTGATTTAGGCGTTCAATTAGATTCCAAACTTCATCTTGATATCCACGTTGAAAAAATAATAAATAAAGCTTATCAGATGTTTGGTTTCGTCATAAGATCGTCCAAAGAATTTAATAATTCAGCAACTTACTTATATTTATATAAATCAATAATTCGCCCTCAATTGGAGTATGCAGTATGCATTTGGAATCCCTATTACAAAAAGTATATCGAGCTTATTGAAGTAATTCAACGTAAATTCCTGCGTGGTATGCAGTTTCGATGTTGCCGTTATAAGAGTTCCTCTCAAAGCTTATTATCAAAGTACAATCTTTTAACATTACAGTCTAGGCGTACTTTACTGGAATTAATGACTCTGTACAATTTATGTCGTAATAAGTTTGACTGCCCTGAACTAGTTAATAGTTTGAGCTACCTGGTCCCTCGCACAACACACAGACGAGAGGTTCGCACGAGGCATCTGTTCGTCGCCTCTCGATGTCGAACCAACTCTGGTTTACGCTCACCGCTACATCGTATGGTTGACGATTATAATAAGCGGTTTAGCACAATAGATATATTGTTCTTGAATAAGCACACATTCAGAAATGATGTTTTCAAGGTACTCCAAAAACAGCATTAGATTTTATTTATTGACTCTGGCAACATAACTTTATGTACATTTTCTCTTTTTGTATTGATATGTAGTAGATAGTCTAAAATTAAATTCTGTTTGATCCTTACAGTATGCAAGTCTTTTATGTAATCTGTGGATAACGTTATGGGTAGTGTATTTTTTAGTTTTAAATGTATTTTTAAGCATCGATTGTTAATACATAATATACTACTGTTTGTTTTCCTTAATAAAATAAAATAAAATAAAATAAAAATTAGTTTAAAGAGCTTAGAAATCCTAACTCGGCGCAAAGTTACGCAGAGGTCTCAAGTTCAATCCCAAGGCGCGCATCTCTGAATGTTAACAGTTATGTGCGTAATAAATAGTTAATCATCGTTCACTTTAACGTTGAAGAACAAGATGGTGAGGAAATCTACAGGTCTGAGAGATTTCCATAATGTTCTTGAAGATATGTGAATTCTGCCAACTCGCATTGGGCCAGCGTGGTGGACTATAGCCTAACCCTTCCCACACTGAGAACAGGCCCGTGCCCAGCAGTGGTACAGTTTAATACAGGGCTGATAGATATGTATATATAAACTCCCTTGTGAAACTTTTATAAAATGCTAAGGGATAAATCGAAAAGAAAGCCTTTCATAGATTACTGCAAATTAATAGCAAGCAAAGTTAACGTCAGACAAAACACAACAAACACAAACTCACGGTACAAATACATAGCTTTAAATTAGAATAAGAAGTAAAATATATATATGTAAAATATATATATGTAAAATATGATAGAAATTAAATGTGATAATATGTGTACGTAATAATTAAAAAATGTATTTAGAAATAAGAACAATACTTATAAGCTTGTTATTAATAAAGAAATACTTAAATAAGGCCCTGATCCCCATGTCAGGGGAATAAGCACAACAACCTGCGATGGCGGGTGTCATAAAAAAAAAACTCCCTTGTGATGAAGGCGTTATACCTAGTGTAGGAAAACTCTACTTAAAAAAAGCTACCCAAGATCTATAAAAAGCTTACAACGAGGATCATCTTCATTGCCCAGTTCTGAAAGTTCCATCGTCTGTAATATTTATATTCATTCAGATTTAAGTCAATCTTCAAACCATTTTCATTGTCCCATGATCCAATTCTATTGACAATCAAATTGCCTCCTTGAATCTTGCCGAAATTGAATACATCATACAGGGAGTAATATCTGGAATTACCTGAAACTGACGTTTAGCCATTAGTGACGACGCGTTTAGCAGTCTACCTTTCGTACACGAGATTAAATTAATAGTCACCTAGTACTTGCAAAACGTCTAAAAATAAATATTTTCTTATGAAAAATAAAATAACTAAAGTTGCCCTAATGCGCTTCATTAAAATCAAATTTAGTAAGAAGATAAAATAATAATCGTCGCAGACAAACAAGTTCTTTAAATTTCGTATGGCGATAGCATTTAAAACCCATCGCCATATAAAATCGCCATGAACAGCTCAGCACTCATGAGACCTGGGCCATTAATGGCTCCGTACCACATGCTACTTTAAAAACCCGAATGATATTGCAAGTAATATTAGCCAGGATGTTGACATCGATATTTTTAACACTAGCATCACTAAATAAAAAAAGGTACCGTGCAATTCGTACTTCGAAGTCAATTCTTGACACCAAAAGACAATAGGCTGCGAAATGTAGTCACATGTTGTTGTTGTAGTGTCATGTTTTGTATTTTTGTAGAAATATTATTTGAATGTCATATCTTGTTTTCGTTCATTATGTATGTCGATAATATTTTTAATGTTTACCATAGTAATTATTCTTAGTCATATATCTATAACAGTTCCTGTACACGATGCCGCTGCCGCACCGTCACCTTTCCGCCACCGCGCCTCTATGCTGTGTATACGGTCGCGACCGCACCGTCATCGCGCCGCCACCGCGTCCCCGCCGTTTGATTTTAATATACCACTAGACAGTTGTTAGTAATACATTACTAGTTGCGAAGAGCACGTAACGTAGGATGCTGCGTAATGGAATAAGCAAAATCAAACCCTGGCGAATAGCGGCGCGGTGTCGTCGCGGCAGCGGCGCGGTCACGAACGTATACACAGTTGAGAGACGCGGTGGCGGAGCGGTGTCGGTGCGGCGGCGGTATCGTGTACTTGAGCGCTAAGTGAAAACTTGTAATTGGCCCTCGTTTTCATATTGTTCTGTTTACTATTTTTATATAGCTGTAAGTTTTCTTAAAATGTAAAATAAATAAATAATATTATTTCATTAATACTTTGTTCTCACTTTTGTTACCTTTATTCGAACTTCGAACGTATATAATAAATATAATAATATTCTTATTAACGGATAAAGGTCCTTACATGTTTTTTATACAAAACTATGTTTTGCCCGCGGCTTCGCTCGCGTTAGCGTAGACTATGTCAATAAATTTCTATCCCTTTGGAAATCTAGATTATTTATTTATTTGATTAGACAAAGTAATGTAAGGAATAGCACTTTTTTCTGTCTCAAAGGCCCTATATCCTATAATCCTATGAAAACTCTATATCCTTTTCTGTACCCCTAACAACGTGTAATTTCATAATTATCGGTGAAGTAGTTAAAGCATGCAAGCGTAATAAACAAACAAACTCACATTCGTATTTATAATATTAGTTCGGATTATCGTACTTATAATTAAGAACCTGTTTTAACAGATAATATTATTAAGTATGAAGTACTAAAGATACCTAAAACTCACAGGAAATTAACCCATAACATAATACAAAGAGGTTTGCGTTATATCTTTATACCTACATACCTAAAGGGCTGTGGCAGACATGCTACTTTTAATAGCTGCGACTGATGATTTAAAGCCTCACTACTCAGCCTCACACAAAATACTAGATTTTGACAGCGGTTTTGCTTGCGTAAATAATAATAATAATATAATAATATTCTATCACATACACACAACACCATCTAGTCCAAACTAAGTAGAGCTTGTACTTTGGTTACTAGACAATGGATAAACATACATAATAATATATACTTTTTTCTTTTTTTGTATATACATACATATTATACATAAAAACACCCAGACCAAGACCAACATCCACACAAATGTTAGACTTGTGCGGGAATCGAACCCGCGACCTCAGGCGTGGCAGTCGGTTAAACTAACCACTACGCCAACTAGGTTAGATTAGTAACAGTACTTTCTTCTGGAAAGAAAAGAACCTGAAAGGTATCCTATGTTCTTTTCTGTTCCGTGACAACGTACGAGTATATGCGAAATTTCATGATGATCGAAGCGTGAAACAAAACGTAACAAACAAGCTCACATTAGCATTTAAAAATTTAATTTAGGAGATAGATCTGTAACGATAACTTTACAAACATTGAAAAAACCGACACAAAGAACATCAACACCTGGCACAACTATTTCTGAATCACGTCATGTCACGTCTTGGGATCGAACCCCCGATCGAACTCGATACATTAACTGAGACGAGGCGACCACTTAACCGGTAAGCCTTTCGTGCAGTCAATAAAAAAGGGAAACTAAAAGTCGTACGTCTGGTATTGCTTTCATACGCATATAAGATAAGCACGCAAGCTAACTTGCATTAAAGCGAGTAGGGACCTCAAGATGTTAAAGTTATTCAATTGTTTTGCAATATTGGCGTATTGTGTTGTGTATTGGAAAAGGTATGGACAAATATAATCTACCAGATTTTGCCCGCGACTTTGTTCGCCTAGGCCTAAATGAAGATTACGTTGGATTAGTACCACTACTTTTCTCTGGATATTCTATCACATATACACAACACCATCTAGCTCATACTAAGCAGAGCTTGTACTATGGGTACTAGGCAATGGATAAACATACATATATACTTCATTTTTGTAAATAAAAACATATTATACATAGAAACACCCAGACCAAGACAAATATCCATGTTCATGCACACAAATGTTTGACTTGTGCGGGAATCGAACCCGCGACCTCAGGCGCGGCAGTCGGTTACACTAACCACCGCGCCATCGAGGCCGACAAATTATTAAATATCATGTAATTATGGCTAATTGAATTAACTATCATGTAATTACGGCGAATTGAAACAACGAATACGGGCAGACACTAAGCGATATACCTTCAAATACAAATTGTATAAAAGCTTCCACTATCGCTGCCGTATAAGGCGTAATGGAGCTGAAATAATATTATTATCTAATTATTATGTTTTTTGCAGATCTTACGCCATCATGTGAAGGCATAAATGAACAATACAGTCACTGTAAAAGAAGCTGCCCTCCTGAAACTTGTATTTCAACGGTTGTTGGATTTGATTGCGCATATGAACCGTGTCGAACTGGTTATGTTTGCAAGCCTGGCTTTTTAAGGAGAGATAGAAAATCACCGTGTATGCCACGATGTGACTGCCCACAAATAAAAAACACATCAGAATGTCTTCATCAAACAAATAGTTGTCCGTAATAACCTATGTTATTGAACGACATGTTAAAAAATATATTATACTGTGAATCTATTTTCTTTTCTATTATTTACATGAGCAAACAACAATCATAATTTACAATTTAAATAATACTACTAATCTACTTACTTATAAGTAAAACAAAATGAAATGGCACAAAATATAGGACTGCAAAAAAATAAAAACGTAGGTGGTATTGGTAATCTATACTAATATTATAAAGCTGAAGAGTTTGTTTGTTTGTTTGGTTGCTCGCGCTAATCTCAGGAACTACTGGTTCAAATTGAAAAATATTTTAGTTGAAATTAAATTACTATATACGGATTTTATCGCGTTGTTTATTTGACACTTTATTACAAAATTTAGAAACTGTTCCACTACTATTACTATTAAACTTTACAAATTTTTAAGCTAATTAAATTATTGAAGCTATGAAACTATTTATACTATTACTATACTATTATGCTATTTATATTAATCACTTTCCCCGTCGTTTCTTTTGCTTTTCAGCAGCCATGGTCACGGGGAGACTAAGATGGTAGTTGTCTCAATGTTCCAGTGTAGTTATTTCAAAGTATCCGAACATAATTTAATCATGGGTGTTTCTATTTACGCAGAATGAGCTCAAAATATCCTAAAGTCTAGCTGTTATTTTAGTGTTTGATATCGACCATTTATCGACGAAGGTTATAGGCTTATATACGCTACGACCATTAGGAGCGAAGCATCTATGAATTTTTTTGTAAAAACAGTGAAAATTATCTTAATTGAAGCTGACTTAGTTGCGCGGGTCAGCTAGTATGTTATAATATTAGTAGTATATTACTCACCTCGTAATCCAACTACAATATCGGCGTCGACACTTATATTTAAGTAATCAAGCACTACGATCGTATTATGTCCACCATACATCATTTTAATTTTGGTATTGTTATGGTACCGAGAAACAGCGTCGTCATTTTCTATAATAAGCCACTTATGTTGGGCGGAGAAAGATAGGTTTTCTGAAGCCTGAAAGTATACAATGATCTCATTATGGTTCGGTTTAGCATATCACCTCTATAAAAACTAGCTTTTATTCGACTTCGCCTACGTAAAGGTAGGTTAGGTTATGTAAGCACGATATGCCTGATAGTAAATAATTTAAATTTTATCCCTACTGTCGTCTTGTGGGGGTACGAAGACAAAAAGACACAGAGGCCTCTCGGATCTGGTGCTGATCAGGTGGCGGACAGGCCCACGAAACCCACCACCCCCAGGTAAAACTTCATGGTAGCTGGAGGTCGTTGCGCGCCCTCCGGCGGCCGGTTCTCCGGTTGGGGGGAGAGTTCAAGCGAAGTGCTTAACCTAAAATCTCTATTAAATACTTACAAAATACAATACGTCTTCAACTCCATTACAATTTCCAACCAAAAGTACTCCTATTGCATGCAGTTCATACTCTAGACACCTTTGGACTGAGTCAAAATCTCTCGAACCACTATCCAAATAAACTTCCGATATTGCAATTGAGTAATTTGATGCTAATTTAGTAAAAGTCAGAGACCCTGAAAATAAATTTAATATTAATAAGGTTTTAGATACTTTGCAAAAGCAGCGAAAGCCTTGTGGAAAATCGTTGGACTGCCACGCAGAGGTCTTGAATTTGATCCCAAAGCGCGGATCTCTGACTTTTCTACTAAACTTATGTGCTTATATGACTAAAGGTATGTGCGTATGAATTATTAGTTAATTATCACTTGCTTTAGTGGTGAAGAAATCGTCGTGTGGAAACCTGCATGTCTAAGAGTTCTCCATAATGTTCTCGAAGATATGGGAAGTCTGCCAACCTGCATTGGGCCAGCGTGGTGGACTATGGCCTAACCCTTCCCACACTGAGAAGAGGTTCATGCCCAGCAGTGGGCAGCTTAATACAGGGCTGATATTATAGATAATTTGCTATCCAGCGGTCTCCAGTAATTTCACTTATAAAAATAAATGCCAGCTTAAACTTCATAATTATACAAAAAGACTGCGGGTTTAAGTGGTCGCCTTACTGCTGCCATTAAGTGCGCCAGGTTCGATCTGGCTGATATATATATAATAATACCAGCCCTGTAAAAAGCGCGGGCCTCTTCTCAGTGTAAAAAGGGCTAGGCCTTAGTCCACCACACTGGCCCAGTGCGGGTTGGCAGACTTCACTTATCTTCGAGAACATAATGGAGAACTTTCAGACATGCAGGTTGCACCGTAAACCGTCAAAGCGAGCGATTTTTAAGTATTTAATACGCAAATATAATAATAATAATATATATTATATTTTTTTTTAATGTCTAATCTAATAATATCTAATAATATCTTCGCAAAGTAAGATGTGCGCTTTGGGATCGAATTTGAGACCTCTGCTTGGCAGTCCAACGGTTTCCCACTAGGCTATCGCTGCCTGTTATATAACTTTATACTTACAAGTAATATCACTTCGACAGCTTAACAAACAAATCAAGTTTACTTTTCTATATTTAAAATAATCAATACTTAAGTTGACACCGTCGTTGGTCAGTCCTAAAATGGCGGACGGAAATAGGTACGCTAATATTACTTGCATCCACATTTTAAAACCAGTTACCGTAACTTCAGCGGACGTTTGGTAAAATTCAATGCATATTTTGTGGTTTTATATTTTTGCAAAGAAACTAGCTACGGTCGGAGTAAAAATATGATAAACTAGATGTTGTCCGCGGCTTCGCTAGAGTTAAATTTCGATTTTGTTAATAAATTTTTATCCGTTAGAAATATTTTTTATTTTTATTTTAAAGGATAAAGTCCAGGTTAATAGCACCTTAAACCGGCGAGCGTGTATGAGGAATGTGATGAAAGTGAATGAAGCCAGAGAAGTGTGTCAGGATCATAGCAAATGGAAATCCGTAGTCTCTGCCTACCCTTCTGGGAAACAGGTGTGAATTTATGTGTATATGTATTATTTAAAACTTTATGCACAAAATAGTACAACTGCGGACTTATTGCCAAGGACATTATCTACCAGTCAACCGTAGGGTCACGCAGAGATAAAAAGAAATAGGTGTATAATTATTATTCTAAAGAATATCACAATAGTAATGACATATTTCGTAATATATACATACCAATTAACATATATTATATAAATAATATATATAAATATAAATATAAATATACAGTTTGTCCGGTAATTAATGGATAACCTTGAAATGTCTTATAGTAGAACTGATGGCCGTTCAGAAAAAAATGGAAAATAGTAAAAAAAATTATATACCATATATATTTAAAAAGTGCAATAGCTTGTTATACTCTTGACTGTCCATCTATTAGCATAATTAGTATTTAATAATAAAACAACAAAAAACCTATGGAATTAATTCATTTATGGTCGTACTGTACAAGAAAGATAAATATGGTAATTAAAAAAAAGTCATGATAGGATAGATTTTTTTTCATATTTTTTCACGCTTAAGCTGAGCTGGTAACCTTTTCAGCAATACATGCTTTTTTAACCGACTTCAAAAAAAGGAGGAGGTACTCAATTCGTCTGTATTTTTTTTAACTTTTTTTTATGTTTGTTACCTCGTTACTTTCGACTAGGTGAACAGATTTTGATGATTCTTCTTTTATTTGAAAGCTGGTGCTTCCCGTGTAGTCCCATTTAATTTTGATCAAGATTTGACAATTCGTGTTCGAGTTATCCTTAATAATGCGTATTTGGCTACATTGATGATGTTCTCATATTTGGCAAGGTTCACTAAAAACCGAGAAATAAACAAAATTTTAACAAAAAAGAAAACCGACTTCATAAAAGAATATTCTAAAACTTAAAATGCACTAAAAAGTTATTAAATAATTGCATATTCTTTTGAATAATTAAATTATTGTTATTATTGGAGTCGGTGTCAGCTATGGTAGGTTTGTAACTAATTAAACATGAGATGTCTTACTATAATCATAACGTTACATTATCATGCACAATTACACACATAGACGCAGCACGCGGCGCGGGCGGCTGACACCGACTCCAAAAATAACAATAATTTAATTATTCACAAGAATATGCAATTATTTTGTAACTTTTTAGTGCATTTTAAGTTTTAGAATATTCTCTTATGAAGTCGGTTTCCTGTTTTGTTAAAATTTTGTTTATTATCTTGCTGAATAAATGATCTTTCTTTCTTTATTTCTTTCTAAAAGGCTCGCTTCCTATCACGTGGTAAGAACGAACGATATATTAGTCATTAGTCATTTATTCAATACAAAAAACTGTGTAGAATTTTAAACTTACATACTAAATGTGCATATTATTTGTATATCCAAAAAATATTAAAAACATACAATTAACTCAAAATGGAATACAATATAAATAACATATTATTATAGGAGTAATATAGAATTTCACTAATTCGTATTATGCTATGTCATCAGTTAAATTAATTATTAATGTCAGCATGGATATATAAAAGAAAATGATGAATGTAAATTATGATAAAACCGAGATAAACATAGACATGTTATCATTCCGAAACTCCTCTATGCTGTAGTAGCTCTTTTCCAAAATAAATGTCCTAAGTTTATTTTTAAATCTATTTACGCAGTAAATACCTTTCATCTCCACTGGCAGTTTATTAAAGATGCTTACTGCCTGGACTGCAGAACTGTGCTGCAAGACGTTTAATTTAGGCTGAACAATGCTAGTCAAATCATTCCTACGACATTTTCCCCTAATGTTTCTTTGTTCCTTGGTTTCAAACTTGTCCAGGTTTTGTAATCAAATTAGTCAGGAGTATCAAAATGTACAGGCAAGGAACCACATATAGATGAAATCTACCTCTTTTTATCATTTATCCCTGGAGACAGGCGTAATCCTTACTAATATTATAAATTCGAAAGTAACTCTGTCTATCTGTCTGTTACCTTTTCACGGCTAAACCACTCAACTGATTTAGATGAAATTTGGTACAGATATAGTTTAAAACCTGGGGAAGGTCATAGGCTACTTTTTATTCAAGTAAGTACCACGCGGGCGAAGCCGCGCGCAAAAGCTAGTACTATATATGTATATAATACTAGATTATGCCCACGGTTTCGCTTGCGTTAATGGTATGCCAATTTTCTATCCCTTGGAAACAGTCCTTTTTTTCTGAATGAAATATACCCTATATCCTCCTCTGTATTCCTGACAACGAGTATGCGAAATTTCATGGTAATCGGTCGAGTAGTTAAGGCGTGAAAGCGTAACAAGCAAGCAAACTCACATTCGTATTTATAATATTAGTTAGGACATTGCAAGACGTGGCAAAAGGATCCGGGATCTCATTATCAAAGGATAACCGGGTCCTTCTACCACCTAAAAAGCAGTCGGTAAACCATAACCAGTTTTTAGACTGAACGGGTCGCGTAGTGGTTTAAGTGGTCGACCCGCCACAGTCACTGCGCCGAGTAATAATAATAATAATGTCCTCCAGACCGAATTTCGGTCACGGCGGTCAATCTGAACGGAGACTGGCCATCTGCGCAGGAGATATAATAGTGCACAAGCGTGTGCGCAAACACAAGTGCACTCTCTCCCTAACCCTCATGATCCGATGGGACGGTAATCCGACACGACCTGAGAGAGATCAGGCGCAGGACCAAGGCTTTACGTGCTTTCCGAGTCAGGGGCTGTCTCACACCGCCAACTTCCTAACTTCGGGTTGCTATTGAGATTTCTTAATATATAAACCCAATAACTTTTTGTTGGCCCGACCCGGGATTCGAACCTGAGACCTCATGCACAGCAGTCACATTCACTACCGCTGCGCCACGGAGTAGTGTGCCGAGTAGTGGGTTCGAATCCCACACGGGACAAAAATTTGTGTGGTCCACAAATAGTTGTTCTGAGTCTGGGTGTTCTTTGTGTCCGTTGTTTGAATGTTTGTAAAGTCCTCCGCGGCACAGGATTTATTCCTAGTGCGGCAACAGACTATTTAAAAAAAAAGAATAGAAATAGCTTTTGCCAAAATCAATCAATCAGGCCACCGCAGTCCACTGTTGGACATAGGCCTCTCCCATTTTTCGCCACAACATCCGGTCTTCCGCCTTCCGCATCCAGTCTGACCCAGCTACCTTTCTCAGGTCATCAGTCCACCTGGCCGGGGGCGTCCTACCTTACGTTTACCAAGTCGTGGTCTCCACTTTAGAACTCGCTTGCTCCAACGGCCATCGGTCCTTCTACAGATATGGCCAGCCCATTGCCACTTCAGCTTGCTTATTCTGCGAGCTATGTCGGTAACCTTGGTTCTTTGACGGATAACGTCATTTCTAAGTTTATCCTTCAAAGAAACTCCTAGCATAGCTCGCTCCATAGCCCGCTGGGTGACTTTAAATTTTTGGACTAGCCCTACCAATTTGCCAAAACATTTCACAGAAAATAATCAAACTTTTTTGCGGACGGTATCGACTTAATATAACATCTTGACATGAAAATGGCCGACTCCAATTGAGTTGTCACGAATCTATAGACCGTTGTCTCTGATATGAAAAGTAATACTATCAATTTATGTAATTGAAGCCTTTTGATAATAAATTCTATTGAGCGCATTATCCGATTTCCCTTATTTATATTTCATGGCCATTACTGTAATGGAATATCAAATTGTTTTTGAATCTCTGAATGTTTATTCCAACGGCCAGTTGTTTGGGTTGAATGCGTGTTTAAAATAATATTAAATTCGAATTAACTTTTGCTCCTGGCGACATCCGCTTTTAATTGAAATTCCGATCAGGCGCTGCGTACATAACAATGTTTTGTTGAAAATATGCCTTTAATTTTATGTAGCAATGCAACAAAACGTTTTGCCGGAAGATACGATTTTACTGCACGTGGGACGCAGTGGTTTATGAAGTCACCTCACCACTGTGCTGCGCTAATTATTGCTGGTTAGATACTCACACAGAACAAAAATATATTTCATCTATAAAGCGGACTCGCTTGACTACGCCCTTACGGATGCACTCACGGACGCACTCACGGACGCACTCTACACTACACACTACGTCGAATAGTTAGGGCGTGAAAGCATAACAAACAAACTCACATTCGCATTTATAATATTAGTTAGGAAAGTTTAGGATTTTAACAACACTGTTAGTTTTGTTTAACGATAACATAATAATTATTCTTTATAAGCCAGAGGAGCTTAATAGTCTGTTTGCCTTCTTTGAAACAAAGACTCCAACAATTAAATTACTTGGCGTTGTAGGCTTTGAGCGAAATATTGGGATTCTAATAAGGCTGTTATGGAAGGTAAAGGATAAAAATGAAACGTGGCCGCACACAATGATTTCTTTATTAAACACTACAGCTGTGTGCCCTGGCGTTGCTTAGCTACGTGGTATATATTTTTAGGCCGGGACTCCACCAAAACAGAGAGGTGTGTGGTGTGCTGTGTGCTGTGCGAGAAGATATGTTTTTCAGCTCAGGGGACTCCACCAAAGCGGAGATGTGTGCGGTGTGCTGTGTGCTGTGCGAGAAGAGATGTTTTTCAGCTCGGGCCGGCTCGGCCGGCACGCGCGCGGGGCTCTGCGGGTAGCTGGCGGGCGAGAGGGGGGAGGGTGACATCGCTCACTGCACGCCGCTCACATCTCTCATCTCCACTGCGCGTCGACCGCGCACAGCTCACATCTCCGCTTCCATCGCGCCATACAAATATTGCTGAAGCTGAGCGGAGAGGAGATGTGTCAATAACACAATTCTATTGGTTGTTTAAAAAACATCTCCTCACCGCTCGTCTCGTCTCCGCTTTGGTGGAGTCCCGGCCTTAATGTTATGTAACAACCACTGCACTATACACATTAGTATCTATTCACATCAGTATGTATTTTAACTAATATGTAACCACATTATAATGTCATACAATATGTACTCTCTTGGCTAATAAAATTATTATTATTTAAAAAAAAACCGTATTGGATGGGACCGGGGACCTTATGGGAACAGTATTATTTTCTTGATGAAAAGTATCGCATGCTCTTAGTATGTACTCCTGATAATGTGTATGCGAAATTTCATGATGATCGGTAGAGTACTTTAGGCATGAAAGAGTAACAAACACAAAAAAACTAAGCCACATTCGCATATGTAATATTTTTATTGTAGATTTTGTCAATAAATTCCTCGAGAACAATAATTTTATACTTTTAAAATATACCTTATGTCCTTTTCTGTAAACCTGACAGCGTGTATGCGGAATTTCATGATTATCGGTCGAGTATTAAAGGCGTGAAAGTGTAACAAACAAAATCACATTTATTAGCTTTTGCCCGCGGCTTCGCTCGCGTTAATTTAGAATTTGACAATCAATTCGGGTTGTACTCTGCTTGTAATAATATAATTCAATCATGATTCGAAAGACACGTGGCGCCATCTATTATTATAAAAACGTTATTATTGTTTTCCTCGGGAACAGTAATTTTTTTTCGGGATGAAAGGTAGCCTATGCTCGTTTCTGTACACCTGACAACGTATATGCAAAATTTCAGGATGATTGGTTCATTGGTTTAGGCGTGAAAAGGTAACAAACAAACGAACGAACTCATTTTCGCTTTTATTATATTAGGATAGTTAGGATTAGGATGTTAGGATTTTATAGCAACTTCACGACATTAATGCTTTCCTTTCCCTAGTTTGGCGATATTGAAAGTAGATGGCGCTTGGAATGACAATGTAGTATACAGAAATACATTCGGATCGACGGCGAATAGTTCTCAAAATACCGATTCATTGGCAAATGCATTGTTATGCCCGTACCGTAGGGTGACCATTTTGTTTTATAATTTAGTCCCCTGCGGTTTCATCTACGCTTATGATTACTACTCCGCTCCCGTGGCGTGTAGCGTGATGGTATTATACCTTACTAGATTTACATATATATATTATATCGTATCATATCTTTTTTTTTTTTTATTGCCATTGGTGGCAGACGAACAAGTGGCCCACCTGATGGAAAGTGGTAACCGCTGCTCATGGACTTCAGCAATGTCAGGACACAGCAAAGCCGCTACCTACCGTGAAACATATACAATTTTAGTATAACTTTTCTATTTCTTCTTTCTTCTTAATTTTATGATAATGTATTTAGAGCTTTTTATTTATTTTTGTGGCGAAAGTTTTATTTTTGTTAGATGTGGTTGCCTGTAAGTGAATGAGCACAAGGAATATTTGTAAATTATTATTTAGATGTAAGAAATGTGTATCATTTGTTGGCGATCCAAATAAATAAATATGTTTTGTGGTTAAGTTAGATTAGGAACAGTACTTTTATCTAAATGTAAGGTACCCTATGTCCTTTTCTGTTACTCTGAAAACGTGTATACGACATTTCATGATGATCAGTTGAGTAATTTAGACGTAAAAGAGCTACAAACAAACAAATTCACTTTTGCACTTATAATATTAGTTAGGACTACCTGTCTCCTGTGCATTCATCCACGTTTATGATTGATTACTGCTCCTCTCCAGTAGCTTATCGCGTAATGCTAAATAGCTTAATATATTATTTCTGGACAACGTAGCTTCCCATTGAAAAATAATTTAAAACCGGTTCAGTAGTTTTTGAGTTCATTTTTCACACACAAAAATACAAATATTTTATCTTTGTAATATAAGTTTTGATGACTGCCTACAAAATGCGATGTATACAAGGACATAGGATACTTTTCATCCAAAACAAGTACTGTTCCCGAGGGACCGATAGTTAAATTATGTAACCAATGGTCATTGAATAAAAGGAACTTCATTAACACAACAAAAAAAGGCAAAATTAAACCAAAATAATGTTTTACTTCGCACAAAACTTCAAATGACACCTGAAGTGGCTTCGAGTAGTGTCGCTATGAAAAAATGGTGGAACTATGCAGACTGTAGCAACTCCAGACCGAACTGGAAGTTTGACGTAAGTTAGAGTAACTTTCAGTCTGGAAAGAAAATGTAGTGTTGAGTATCATATTCCGTAGTACATATATCATAATAACCAATGGTTCCGTATCTAGAGTTTAGAAGTAGACTGGATATGTTTTATACAAAATCATATCATGTATAAACTTCCAAAGTTGACGAAAAGTCACCGAAATACTGCGAGATTATCATAATATGTACATACGCTTGCTTGGATGTTCTGCCAATAAAAGCAATTAGTACCAACTGTGGCCTAAATTCTACGAAACCTACTTGGTGCTCTCTCCTTAGTCCTGTAGCATAAGTTAACGCTCATTTTTTATACGTTGGAGAGGTCATGGGGTAAATATCCAAATTGTGGGAAGTGCTATTCAATATTTATTTAAACAAGAATTCTTCTAAGCAGCACGCAAATGGGAATTGTGCCCAGTAGATCTTCTAATAACAGGGAGTGAGTGTCGAAATATGAATATTGATAATAAAAAAAAAATAACGGGTTGCACTCCGGGAGTGCCGGCAGAAGTGAAAACTTGAATATTAACCTTGTGCATTTTTGATATTTTGGAATAGTTAGGGAATAATTTTGCACGAATTGCTTTATTTATCAGTATAAAAGTACTATCATTTATGTGGTAAAATACAATATTTATTTATTGCGCTATCGTACACAAACATGACAATTCTCCCTCCGTCTTACGAATTTTCGATCAGGTCACGTGTCCTGACGCGAGTTTGACAATTCTCCCTCCGTCTTACGAATTTTAGATCAGGTCACGTGTCCTGACGCGAGTTTAACATTTTTTTCCCATCACAAAAAAGTGCACAACGCCGCTAAAGAAGTTTTCACTTCAAAAATATCCGAATGACAAAACAAGAAGAGTAAATTGAAATTAAACAACTTTATACGGAGGATTCACGTCTCCCCGTGACCTTCGTCACCTTCATGGCTGCTGAAAAGCAACCGAAGTGTCGGGGAAAGTCTAAAATTAAATCTAAATAGTTTGTATAATTTAAATAGCTTAAATAGAAGTAAACTGTAACTAGTACAAGTATTTAACAATATTAGCTTAAAGTTTCAAAATTATGTATGTATTGTAGAAAAAATAAACAACGCGATAAAATCTGTATAAAGTTATTTAAATTTCAATGTATAACATTCGCGTAAACATAATACGAGAAGAGTAAACGTTTGCTTTGGGGAGGAAGAGTTAATTTCGAATGGCCAATACATTTCTGCCAACAAATACTGTGTAGTCATTTCTATTGAATAAATAAATGGTAAGATCGCACTATAAATGTAACATGGTCACCCTACCATAATACGGCCGTAGCTTGCCGAAAACATTCCGACTGTAATTGGATGAGTTTTGGCAGATTCTCGTTGGATGCCAAATGTCATTACACTATTTTCTTTAACTGACTTTTGTGAGTGGACATAGGTTATACAGAATGTTACCTGGATACCATGATAGCCTTCGTGAATGAATATGTCTATGTATCTATGAGCTGTACCAAAGAGATTTATATAAACACTAGCTTTTGCCCGCAGCTTCGCTCGCGTTAATTTAGAATTTGACAATCAATTCGAGTTGTACTCTGCTTGTAATAATATAATTCAATCATGATTCGAAAGACACGTGGCGCCATCTATTATTATAAGAACGTTATTGTTGTTTTCCTCAGGAACAGTAATTTTTTTCGAGATGAAAGGTATCCTATGTCCGTTTCAGTACACCTGAAAACGTATATGCAAAATTTCAGGATGATCGGTTCAGTGGTTTAGGCGTGAAAAGGTAACAAACAAACAAACAAATTCATTTTCGCTTTTATAATATTAGTTATGATTAGATTGTGCCTACGGATTCGCTTCCGTAAATGTATGTTAGATTAGTAACTGCAGTACTTTTTTCTGGATGAAAGATCATCATAAAATTTCGCGTAGACATTGTCTAGGAAGACAGGGCGCTATGGCACTCTTTGGGGGAGGGCTATGTCCAGCAGTGGACTATTATAGCCTGATGATGATGATGATGATGATTGTCAAGGAAACAAAAAAGGACATAGTACCCTATGTCTATTTTTATCCCTGACAATGTGTATGCGAAATTTTATGATAATCTGTTGAGTAGGTAAGGCGTGAAAACGTAACAAACAAAATCAAAGAAACTCACATACGCATTTGTAATATTAGTTAGGATGCGAAAAAAGGTTAGAACAGTATTTTTCTGGTTTTCGGGGTAGGTATGTATATAATCCAGAAAAAAGCGGCCAAGTGCGAGTCGGACTCGCCCATGAAGGGTTCCGTAGCAGCAAGTAACATAATATAAAAGTTCTTGTAGTTCTAGATCTCGTTCAAACTAATTTTCGGTGGAAGTTTACATGGTAATGTACATCATATATTTTTTTAGTTTTATGATTCTCTTATTTTAGAAGCTACAGTGGGGGGACACACATTTTACCACTTTGGAAGTGTCTCTCGCGTGTGTGAAAATCTTAATGCGGTTCACAGAATACATCTACTTACCAAGTTTCAACAGCATAGTTCTTATAGTTTCGGAAAAAAGTGGCTGTGACATGCGGACGGACAGACAGACATGACGAATCCATAAGGGTTCCGTTTTTTGCCATTTGGCTACGGAACCCTAAAAAGTACTGTTACTAACCTTTTTTTCCGTGGGGGAATGCATTTACACATACCCCTAAGGGTATAATTAAATTATACATATTACATAATTATATTCATTATCATCATCAACATCATCAGGCTATAATAGTCCACTGCTGGACATAGCCCTCCCCCAAAGAGCGCCATAGCGCCCTGTCTTCAACTTGCCGCATCCAGCATCTGCCTGCAGTCTTTCGCAGATCATCATCCCACCTGGTCAGAGGGCGTCCTACACTACGTTTGCCGAGTCGCGGTCTCCACTCAAGAACACGCCCCAATTACTCCAATCATATTGGTATCATGAAATACAAAAATAAATTTTCTATTTGTGTAAAAATCTTTGTGTTTTCCAAACAAGTTTCCAGAATCGACTGCACGGATGGTGTAGTGGTTTAAGTGTTCACGTCACCACTGCCACTATGCCGAGTGTCGTGGGTTCGAATATGACACGGGACCAAAATTTGTGTGATCCGCAAATGGCTGTTCTGAGTCTGAGTATTCTTTGTGTCCGTTGTTTGAATGTTTGTAAAGTGCCAAGCTAGACAGGATTTATTCCTAGTACATGCCACGGCATCTTAAAAAAACAAAAGGAAGATTTCTTACACGTGTTAAGTATTGTAAACTAGAGGTATATAATATAGTCACCAATGACATTACTGATAATAAGATAACTTGAGACCTATTCAATCAAGTTACATGATTATAAAAACGGTATATCTACTCATGTGCTCAAGTCGATACCAATGATTCACTTTGCATCAACTATTACGCAGCACTGAGTAATGTTATGAGTGCTTTTCTAGTTAATACTTCGTAAAATATAGTCAACTCATCACATTCTTCATTCCATGACAGTAACAATAATGTCCGCCAGACTGAATTTCAGTCACGGCGGCCAAACTTAACGAAGACTGGCCATCTGCGTATGAGATATTATAGAGCACAAGTATGTGCGCAAACACAAGTGCACTCGCTGTTCCTTAACTCTTATAATCTGATGAAACAGCAACCGACACGACCGGAGAGAGATCAGGCGCAGGAATATCGGCTTATACGTACCTTCCGAATCACGGGGGTGTATAATACCGCTGACTTTGTAATTTCGGGCTGGTATTGAGATTTCTTAACAGAAGAACCGAATAACTTTATTTACTCGAGCCAGGATTCAAGTCCGATACCTCATGCACAGTTGTCGAATTCACTACTTTGTTAGGAATATGATAATATACTATGGTAGAATTGCATGAATTGTGACATTCCATGCGTCATCTTAACTTGATACTTACAAGTCCAGTATTCCTAAATTGAATATCGGGTTTTATATTTGATTATTATTATTAGATTAGCATAGCACAACATAAATCCCTTATAACGTTTTATATATAATGTGTAAAATTTGAAAACAATTAAAAAACGAATAATTAAGTGCAGAAAAATGCAGGTGAAATAATTATTCATACATCAATGAGATCAATACGTTGATTCATGATTTTATAATCGAATATGATAAAATCAAAGTCAAAGTAAATATGTTTATATCCATAAAAATGTGCAAACAATTTTTGGACAGGTCAATTAACTATTATATTAATAAAAATAATAATAAAAATAAACAGAATCAAAATTTTGCATTGAAAAAAGCCTGTTCGAAGAGTAGAGCATTTTATTTTTATTTATTTATTTGAGAGCGCTGGGAAGCATATGTGGTGTGACTCTGAAAGATAGCATAAGGAAGAGTGTTATTAGAAAAAGAAGCGGTATGAAAGTGGATATAGTGACAAGAATAGAAAAGGGTATGTTAAGCTGGTTTGGACATGTAGAAAAAACGGACGAGGAAAGTCTGACTAAGAAAGTTTATAAGGCTAGTGTGAATGGAACAGTTGCAAGAGGAAAACCTAGGCGAACGTTTCTCGATCAGATCGGAGGCGTTCTGGACAAAGGCCAGGTTAAGAGCTCCTTAAACCGATGGGCTTGTATGAGGAATGTGATGAAAGTGAATGAAGCCAGAGAAGTGTATCAGGATCGTAGCAAATGGAAATCCGTAGTCTCTGCCTATCCCTCTGGGAAACAGGCGGGAATCTATGAATGTATGTATGTATTATTTATTTGGACATCTAGTAGTTGTTACATTATGTCTACGTAACTAAATAATACTACTTTAAATAGCTAAATGCACAACATTTTAAGGCAAAAGAAAAGTGCCAGCCCGAATTGCACAGAGTGCGGCACTCTTGACGATGTTCATCACCTGTTGGTGGAGTGCGTCAGAACCCAGGAGCTAAGAACTACAACGCTTCAATCTTTTGAAAAACGTATGATGAATGTTGGTGCCTTCATTAGTATTTTAGCTAAGCCCCTGTCTAAAACAGCTATGTTAGTCTATAAGATAATAGATAAGGTTGAATTAAAGTAGAATATGAATAGTTATTGAGTTTAGGATATGATGGAGCTGATATGGCCGTGTGTGGCTAAAAGCCCCCAAAGAAAAAAAGAAAACATTTTAAAGCACCACATGCATTATTATGATGTAACATTGGTATCACAATGTATAAAAGAAGGGTAAAAAACACTGATTTTATTATTTATGACAAAAATTGAGAAATAGCAATAAGTAACAATAAGTTACAAACTAAAAAAACAAATGTTATTTTTTTTATACGGCTTTGGTCGCAAACAATCGTACGGCCCACCTGATGGTAAGTGGTCACCGTAGCCTATGGACGCTTGCAACACCAGAGGCATCACTTGCGCGCTGCCGACCCTTTAGGAAAGGAAGTGGGAAGGAGAACGAACGGGAAGGGGGAAAAAGGGTAATTGGGCCTCCGGGCACTCTTACTCACCGAACGAAACACAACAGTAGGAATACTGCTAATTCACGTTGATATTCTGAAGTCCTTCCCCGATCGAGCCGGCCTATTCATGCTGAAATCAGCGAGGCTTTACTAATTTTTTAATTATTAATTTTATCAGTATTATATAATATAGGTAATAATGAAAAAAATAACAATAATAAAATAACAATATTCTAGAGATCTTATCTGTCTAATCTTAACGACCTTAGAACAATAGCAACTAAATATCTGAAAGAGGTTTATACTTATAAACCAACTCTTAAATGTTCAAGAGGTAGCTATAGAGGTAAGGTCTGTGAAGGTGTAAAAGCATTTTAAATTATTGATTTTGTATACCATTTGGATATCATACATACCAAATATGTCTTAGGAGCCATTCCCAGTAAGATACTATTAATTATATGAATATGAAATTTTTATAATAGTAAATAATAAAGTGCATCTAGTCATACTTTTGACTGTCTATCTATTAGCATAATTAGTGTTTAATAATAAAACAACAAAAAACTGATGGAATTCATTCATTTATGGTCATAGTGTAGGAATTAGGATAGATTTTATTTCATAATTTTTACTGAACGGCCATTAGTTCTATTATAAGACATTTCAAGTTTATCCATTAATTACCGGATACCCTGTATATTCCGTGGCGTAGCCATAATTATTTGGTAGTATATAATACTAGATCTTGCCTGCGACTTCGCTCATGTAAATGTTTGGTTAGTAACAGTAGATACTTTTTCTTGATGACAGGAAGAAGGCTTTTTTCTGGTTACGCGAGCGAAACCACCGGCAAAATCTAACACATATATAAAACTAAAGCAATAATATACAAGCCGGTACGAAGCAAAGAATTTTCAGCTTCACCGGCAAAACACAACGGTCTACTATTAATCCGTAACTTTAGCAAACTAGTGAATAATAACAAGTGAAACAAAAAGTTTGTTTTGTACGCGCGAAACAATACTCGTTGGGAAAACTAGCTGTTCTTGCTATAGTAGAATAATTGTTCGTAAAGAAAGTAATTTGTACGCAAAACTGTCTGATTACGAGACTACTGTTCAGCAGTGTTAGTGCCCCTATTCACGGTCCGGCTATGGGATATGAGATAATGTACGGGTAACCGATTTCGTTATAATAATGGCCGTGAGTTTTTTGTCCCTTTGCCTGAACCTAAAAACTAACGTAAATGTAGCTTCAGTAACTTAGTAAACTATGATATGTTTTGACTTTCATAAGTGTTACTTTGTGACCTAAATGAATAAATTATTATTGACTTTTACTTTGTAGGTTCAGTCAATAAATTTATAATTATCATAATATTGTCGTTCGTTTACGACTGTGAATGTTATTCATTGAAATTAAACTACTTTATCGCGTTGTTTATATGACACTTTAAATGTAATAGTTTCAAAATCCTTACTAATATTATAAATGCGAAAATGAAGTTTGTTTGTTTGTTTGTTTGTTACGCTTTCACGCCTTAACTACTCAACCGATCAACATTAAATTTTGCATACACGTTGTCAGGGGTGCAGAATAGGTCATAGGGTACCTTTCATCCAGAAAAAAGAACTGTTGCAAAACTAACCTAACCTAACCTACATTTACGCGAGTGAAGCCGCGGGTGAAAATTAGGTATGTTATAAAGTGTCAAATAAACACGCAATGAAGTAGTTTAATTTCAATAAATTTCTATCACTCGGGAATAGTACTTTTTTCCTGGCTCAAATGTACCTGATGTCCTTTTCGGTACCCCTTGTCAACGTGTATGCGAAATTTACAAACTCACATTCGCATTTATGCTTTTATATTCAGACACGATTTATAAATGTTTATTAAAAAAAAATAATATCAAATTAAAGTAGCGACTCTATTCCATTTGTAGTTTGCAGTATATCAGGTAAAGTCCGAGTCCTTCATGCCATTTCCGTCCCTTGAGTTATTGCGGTGTCATAATTTTAATGGCCTCCAAACTTCTCTCTCAGCTTTGAATGTCACGTACCTTGACAGAGGGCGGAGGGAAAATTTGAATGTTTATGTGACCATTTCTGTTTAAACAACACTGCAAAACAAATTTTTTTTTGTTGAGTAATCTTTTGATATGAACGTAAATGATATTTATTGCGTAAAATCTTTGTAGGACATAATAAATGTTATTGTTAAATTCAGTATCAACAGTTTACATATCACTAAATATTGTCCGTGGACTTGCTCGTGTAAATGTAGGTTAGGTTGGAATAGATTAGTAACAGATACCCTATGTCTGTTTTGTTCTTCTGACAAAGTGTATTTGAGATTCATGATTATCGGTTGAGTAGTCAAGGCGCAAAAGAGTAAGAAAAAATTGGGGCAGTCTTTGGGGACTGTCGATAGAAGTGAAAACTTTAATCCTTGATCATAAACACTTCATTACAAAAAAAAAGAAGAAAAATGGGCGGTTCGGATTCCTGATACTCTCTTAGGGGTTATTAAGGGGGTCAAAATTTCGTTATTTTTGCGTAGGACGCACTATTTCTGAGATATTGTTAATATTCTAAAATAATTCAGAAATGGAAATTGTGGAAGCGTGACGATGACGAATCATGACGATGGCGCGAGTTCTATGATTTTTGTTCACCCAAGAAGTGCTCAACGCGCCTGAAGAAGTTTTCACTTCAAAAACAAACAAAGTCACATTTGCATTTATAGAATTAGTTAAGATTAGGATTTGTTAATATCATCCCTGAATATAAAATATCCCACATAGTGAGAAGGATATGGCTATATTTCACCACGCTGCCCAAGTGCGGGTTGGCAGATCTCACCTATCGAGCATTATGGAAAGCTCTCAGATGTAATGCAAGTTTCCTCATGATGTTTGTTATAGGCAGGTAAACGAATAAGCATACTAGTATCAACTTTTGGTTATAATGATAGCGACAGCTTAGTAAGAGAGCATTGAACTGCACCGCATTTTGATCCGAAGGCACACACCTCTGACCTTTTGAAGTTATGAGCGTACTAAATAGTTAATTTCATTAACATAAACGGTAAAGTAAAACATTCTAAAGGAACCTGCATGCCTGAGTCAGTGCAGACCGGCGACACTTTGACCCAGTAGGTCTACACTCTTCCAATAACGACTACCATAGATGTTCATGGCCGCCGGGACCGACGGCTTAACGTGCTCTCCGAGGCACGGAGCAGGCCATAATTGTCAATCAATACGCACATAATTTAGAAAAGTCATACCTATAACTTCCGAAAGTCAGAGGTGCGCGACGTGGGTTCGAACCCGAGACCCTCTGCACTGCAGTCTGTTAGTCTCCCCACTGAGCTATCGCTGCTCTTTTTGAGAGTTCTTACAGTCTGCCAACCTGCACTTGGCCAGCGTGGTGGACCTATCTTATCACGCTGAGAAAAGGTCCATATCCAATAATGTGACAGGTTTTATATAGCACTGATCCATCCATCCTCACAAACTTTCACGTTTTGTTAGTAGGACTTTTACTAATTTGTTGCATACATATATAGATTCACGCCTGTTTCCCAGAGGGGTAGGCAGAGAATACGGATTTCCATTTGCTACGATCCTGACCCACTTCTATGGCTTCATTCACTTTCATCACATTCCTCATACACGCCTATTAATTAGCGAGGTATTTGATAGAGCAAACTCAATCATAAATATTCCTGATTTCGGTATGGTTCGTTAGTTGTATATAATCAACTGTATTATTATGTTATTAACCTCTGAGTTTTCTTCGAAGTGGTTAATGAAAACACTGTGGTTCTGTGTGTCTGTCTGTTAGTGACAGGCATAGCTCCGGAACCACTGGACTGATTGACTTATAACTTGGTGTACAGATACCTTGGGGTCATACCTCTGTCGAGTTTAAATATGGGCCCTGTGGGTCAAAAGACCCTCGAGATATAGAGGTCACTTATTTTAAATAGAAAATTATTGACTTGTAACTTGGTGTGCAAACACCTTGGGGTCATACCTCGGTCGAGTCTGAATATGGGCCCTGTGGGTGAAAAGCCCCACGAGATATAGGGGTCACAAGATCACAATATTATGTATTTTAAATAGCAGAATGGCTTCAAAAAAAACTTTATTATTATAAACTTTATTATTATTATTAAATACCATAATATTAGGCTGCCTCTCCATTGAAGCGGAGCGAGGCTGCAGAGCGGAGAAACAGAGAAATTATTAACCAATAGGATTGCATATTGGAGCGGAGCGGAGATTTCATGCAATCCTGGTTAATATTTCTCCGTTTCTTCGCTCCGTAGCCTCGTTCCACTTCAATGGACAGGCAACCTTATACAAGCATGTTACGCTGAGCTTTTAGATTGCTGTTATGGCAGTCGAGCCAGCGCCTCACCTGATTAATAAGCGTAAACCACCGCTAATGTACATTAAAATAAAAAATAAAAAAAATGTTTATTATCGTTTTCTTATAAGCTATTTTATAATCAGTAGTTGGGGTACTCCTTTTAAGTAAACATTACCTGTGTTAGGAGACCATACATGTACATATACATGTTCTTTTGTCATCACCGAAGAAACACAACCATCCTTTGCTTCATAATCATCATCCGAAAGATGTCCACTGTTGGCCATAGGCCTTTGATTTTCACACGTACAAGTCATGGGCCACGCGCATCCAACCGCTTCCCGCGACCCTTACCCAGGTCATCGGTCCACCTTGTGAGGAATCCGCTGCTTACTGTAGACATAAAAGTTAAAACAAGCTTCGCCTTATGGTAAGCTGTTACCGTAGTTGGGACGACGGCTACAAAGATAGAAAAAGGAAAGGAACGAAGGAACTGAGGGATAATTGGATCTCTTACTTTTACATTTTACCAGCTGAGGACGATAACATTCAACACACTGTTCTGCAGATCCGAAGTTGCAAGAGGCTGCTACAAATTCCTCTATACCATCCCTTGACGAAACTTTCTTGTTATACTTTGTGAAAATTGTACACAGCATCATTGATATAATAATAGTATTAATTTTCCTTTCAGTATAACATTGCAAGTCAAGGATTAAACAGACAAAAACGAACGTACTGCCTTTACATATTACGAAGCTGGGTTGCCATGGCAGTTTAGTTTTAATCTATCTTGTAACAGATAATGGGAGACACGAGAACTATGCTTGGTGAAATTTACGACGCAACAAGATTAAATGCTACATCTAGCTACTAACCCAATATAGAGGGTAACAGAATGAATTGTGTTCAAGAACGGCACCAAACAGTTTGGTTGTGTTCTTAATTAAAAAAATATTCATACATCAATGGCATCAACGGAAATTTTAGAGCTAAAGACCTAATACCTAACTGTATCTTTCGTTATACTTTGGTACGTAAGTACAGTTAAAACGAACGAGCTGTTCCAGTGCACATTCCACAAGAATACCAATAGCCTTTTAACTGGAGATCAGTGGCTGGCAGTCGGCCAGTTTGATGCGAAATGCCCAGATTCTTGCCTTTTTGGGCCAAATAAATATTTGTTATTGCTTTCAGAAAAATGTATGTATTCTTAACTTATGTTTCTGTTTTTCCCTTTGCATGGTAATTCAAATGCATTATATACTTCTTCGGTTATTTGCCTAGCCGAAGCATTTTCTTCATAATATGTATATAGTTTTAAGGCTTTTTAACAATAATTGCCTTCGTCAACTTTTTGTCTTCTAGAAAAAACAACTGCTGGGCTGCGAGACTTTAAAAATTTTGGAACTTTGGGCACAGAGTACATCCAGAGCCGAAGCAGGTATTTGTGGCCCAAAAAAGAGGGTATAGACTAAATACACTAGACAGCATTTTGCAGATCTTATTTATAAAGACACAACTTGAGTATCTATTGACAGACTACTTTTAAAACTTACTTTTCATTTACTTTTAAGTTAGTAATAATTATGTTTCTGTTCACTCTTTTTCCGGCTGCTCTAAAGATGTAAAGAAGATAATATTTAGGGCATATTGTCAGTCTTTTTATACTTGCAGTTTGTGGATCAGCTACACGCAGCGAGTCGTCAGTGGCCTGCGGATCCAATATAACAATGCTTTCAGTTTGCTGATGGGTTCGCCTCGCTTCTGCAGTGCGTCAGCGATGTTTGCTGAAGCAAAAGTGGCTTTCACGCCGTTATACGTAAGAGAGCAGCATCGCTGATGCGAAGGGTGAGAGACAGTCCCAACAGCTACCTGCGAGTTATTGCAGAATACATCCATAGTCCTACTTGGAGGCATGAATGTATATTTCGTAGGACCCTTGTTTTTTAATGCTTCTATTGTTCTGTGGTCAACTGCATAGCTTAGGTGTCGATATATAAAGAACCGAGCGATTTCATCTTTAATGACTAAGCTTTAGTGACTAAGCTTATTAGTCGATCAGATATAGCACGCGGCTGCGCTTGCGTAAAAGTAGGCTCGTTATGTTAGTATCAGTACTTTTTAAAATAAAATGCGTATTTCACTCGTTGATAATATAACTTTCAAACGGTGAAAATTTTTTTAAATCGGTTGATCAATTTTTGATTTAAATCCTTACAAACAAACAAACAAAAATCAAATCTTTACTCTTTAATTATTAGTATAGACTAGCTTTTACTTTGCAGCTTCGCTCGCGTAAAAGTAGGTTAGGTTATGTTAGTAACAGCACTATGTTTTTTTAAATAAAATACAGCTTATGTTACTCGGTGACAATATAGCTTTCTAATGCATGTAAATCAGTTGAGTCGTTTTTGAGTTAAATCCTTACAAACAAACAAATATAAAAATAAATATTTCCGTTTCATAATATGTATTATTACAGATATAAATGACACTATCCGAGAACGTCACCATATTTTAAGAACTAGTTATAAAAAGAAGCGCAATATTTTGAAAATTCATTGCCTTTTTTGTCTGATTTCTATTCACAGTAAAGGCCAATGTAATAGGTAACTATGTGCAAAAATTGAATTGTGTTCAGTTTTTCTGTCGGTGAAGCAATTTAACGGTAATGTAAAGAGATTCGTGGGGAGTCCCGGCAAATCCCTGGGATTTAGCTTGAATAATGCCCAGGTTTTACTTTGAGGCTGGGGCATTTATTTTATTTATGCAGCTCATTGGATACGGGAGTAAATTGTAATGCTTTTACGTGGCCCTGTCTGAGGTATGGTAGTTTTACTATATTTGTTTTTCTTAGACATTTTCCTCATTGACAAATTGATTTCTCTTGTCGATTAAGAACATTTACTTTTCTTCTGCTTTTTGTGTAATTTATGATTGGTCTGTTTTTCCATTAGACTTTCTTTGTCTACTGGTAAATATGGTTTTTCTCTGATTTGTTTTAAGTAGTATGCGTACCTATAAATAGTAATGTTAAACTGGATAAGGCTAGCCTCTATTCAGTGTAACAATGGTTAGGCCTTAGTCCAAAATGCTCGCCCACTGCGGGTTGGCAGAGTACACATCTTCGAAAACATTATGAAAATCTCTGAGACATGCAGATTTCCTTACAATATTTTCCATCGCCGTTAAAGCAAGCGATAATTAATTATTACACACATAACTTCGAAAATTCAGTAGTGCATGCCTTGGCTTCAAACCTGAGACCACTGCGTGATAGTCCAACGGTCTCCCACTAGGCTTAGGTTTCTGTGTTCATATTATCTTATCTTATGTGAGGGCCAGTCAGTGCAGACCGGCGACACTTCGACCCAGTGGGATCTTTTTGTGTCGACACTCTCCCAATAACGACTGCCATAGATGTTCATGGCAGCCGGGACCAACGGCTTAACGTGCTCTCCGAGGCACGGAGCAGGCGATAATTGTCAATCACTTCGCACATAATTTCGAAAAGTCATATAACTTCCGAAAGACAGAGGTGCGCTACGTGGGTTCAAACCCGAGACCCTCTGCATCTTCATATTAATAACCTATTTTATTTGGATATAATTCATGTTTCGTATACGATTAAACCGCTGAATATCTGAATGTTCTTCAATAAAACATCGATCAATTCGGATAACAATCCAATTTGAATGACCTAATTCAAAAAGCTCAAATATTTAATACTTTCATCCTAACTAACATTATAAACCCGAATGTGAGTTTGTTTGATTGTTACGCTTTCACACCTTAACTTCTTGACCGATCAGTATGAAATTTCACATAGACGTTGTCTGGGATACAGAAAAGGACACACCTTTCATCTAGGAAAAAGTACTGTTATTAACGTAACCGACATTTACGCGAGCAAAGCCGAAGGAAATTCTAGTTATCTATGATAATCGTTACGCTGCGATTAAACCAAATAAAAATGACAATTTCAGGAGGCCCAATCTTTATCAAGGCCTAATATTATAAAGCTGAAGAGTTTGTTTGTTTGTTTGATCGCGCTAATCTCAGGAACTTCTGGTTCGATTTGAAATTTTTTTTTGTGTTGGATAGCCTATTTATCGAGGAAGGCTATAGGCTATATAATATCACGTTACGACCCACGGGGGCGGCGCAGTAACGATAAACGTGGGTGAAACTGCGGGAACATCTATCTTATATGAAGCAGACGAAGTTGCGCGGGTCAGCTAGTCTCATTATAAAATACTAGCTTTCGTGCGCGGCTCCGCCCGCGTGGTACCTACATCAATAAAAAGTAGCCTATGTCCTTACCCAGGTTTCAAACTTTATCTGTACCAAATTTCATATAAATCCGTTGAGTGGTTTAGCCGTGAAAAGGTAACAGACAGACAGACAGACAGATAGGCAGACAGAGTTACTTTCGAATTTATAATATTGGTAAGGATATTGAAAATAGAGTTCCAATCTAGTCAAATTAACTTCAAATGTGTACTAAAATAGTATTTAAAGTTCAGGGTAGTCGTTTATTTTAATTTATGATAACATCATTTATAATCATTATGACATAGGGATCGGGACTCAATTTCGAACAGTTTCTATTACGAGAATTGCCCACGTAATTGGAATCTTAAAGCTTCTTGACTGTGTAGAAAATTCTAAGTACATCGGGTTAAAGATTCATTTATTCTCAAAAAGAACAGGTACAGTTCACTTATATTAAGATTCTATATAATTTTAGTGTGTTCTATAAAATACAGTCTGAGTTACGTTAAGGTAAGAGATGATAAATTAATCATTTTTTGTGACAAAATCCAGTAAAAGCTTTTTATACAATGTTTTTGTGTTTCTTATTTCATCTGGTAATTTGTTGTACAGTTGTGCGCCTTCGTAAAATATATTATTTTTCCATAGTCAGTTCTGGGTGTTGGTAGTTATAGTTTTTGTCGTCATCGTATGTGGTATGTGTGTGATTTTGTACTGAATTCTAGTTCTGAGTGTATTGTTTTTGTGATGATTTTCTTTATTTATATTCTTCATTAACTTTAAGAACTATTTCTTATTTACTACACCTTGCACTATAGCGTTACCTACTAGTGATTTCCCTAGCCAATGTTAGAATAGCGGAACTTCTTTCCTCATCTGATGTATGCAGTAAATCAGATGAAAAGCACCACAATTTTTACTCTTAGAATAAATGCGGTCGGTTCTTTAGGCGTTTGTCTAACTGGACGCGATCAGCAAGGATCGACTGAGCAGCGAAAAGCGAGCGTGACGTAACGATAGTTTTTTCATAGTACATGTATTATGTGAGTGCGCCGGGCGATGACTCACGTCGGATGCCAACTGCTGAATCACTTCATCATCTCAGCCGAAAGACGTCCACTGCTGGATATAGGCATCCTCAAGGATTTCCACAAAGACCAGTCTTAGGCTATTCGCATCCAAGAGCTTTCCGTGACCCTTACCAGGCCGTCAGTCCATCTTGGACCTAGCCCTGCTACGTCACTTCAACACTTACTTTTATGCGTAAACAGCAAACGAGTATAACTAAATGAATTTCGTTGAGCCAGCATCATCCCTGTGACCATGGCCGCTGAAAAGTGATCGAAATGTCGGGAACAGTGTAATCATAATATATAAATAACTAGATGTTCCCGCGGTTTTAACCGCGTCTATCGTTACTGCGCCGCCCCCGTGGGTCGTAGCGTGATATTATATAGCCTTTATAGCCTTCCTCGATAAATAGGCTATCCAACACCAAAATAATTTTTCTAATCGAACCAGTAGTTCCTGAGATTAGCGCGTTCAAACAAACAAACAAACAAACATACAAACTCTTCAGCTTTATAATATTAGTATAGATTAGTGAGTTTAAAATATATAATTAAGGCATAGACAGCTACAACCTAGTGGGGTATCGTTTGACAGCTACGCAGAGGTCTTTAGTGTAGTACTCTGTAGTTTTATCTATAGAAAGAATCTGGTGCGCATTTGCAACGGGATGCATTCAGGATGTGCGCCTTGCGTGCGCGTGCACGCGTTGCTTGAGTGTGTCAAACGTAGGAATAACGCGCACGCCACCACTGTGATAACGGCCTTACAAGAAACCTAGTCCCTAGAGCCTCATTATAAGTAGTAAAATTCTTTAGGACTGAGGAGGCGGCCTTAACTGTAAAATGTTTCATTTAAGTTTATTAATACTAACTTTATTCGGTGAATTTGCTTGCGAGATATTTACAAGCTTTTATTTAACTTGTTTACTATATTTGTAAGAGTCCGATCCTGCGCTGGTCAAATTTTTGTATCATATATAACAATATTATCAGCCTGCAGCCAGCAATATTATAATCTAATCTAATCCCTGTACGAGTATATATATTTTTCTATTTTTATATCTCCTACAGCTGTTGGGCAAAAGTCTCTCCCTTGGACTTCCAAATCAGTCTTTTGGTGGATATCCCCTACTGGTCCCTGGTAAGGCGACCATGTCGTCCCACCATCTCCGTTTTGGTCTGCCCCGTCGCCGTAGACTATCCTGTGGCACTCCATTGGTGATAATAGGTGACCACTACGCTATCACGCTTTAACTCAACCGATCATTATAAAATTTCATATACACATTATTAGGGGTACAAAAAAGGACATAATGTCATCCTGAAAAGACAGTTTATTTTACAATATCCTAACTAATATTATAAATGCGAAAATGAGTTTGTTTGATTGTTACGCTTTCACGCCTTAACTACTCAACCGATGAACATGAAATTTTGCATGCACGTTGTCAGGGGTACAGAATAGGACATAGGGTACCTTTCATCCAGAAATAATAACTGTTGCAAACCTAACCTAACCTAACCTACATTTACGCGAGCGAAGCCGCGGGTGAAAACTAGTATATAATAATGCTAGTTGTCGCGGGGGACTTTTCAAACATTTAAACATCGAATACGAAGAACACGCAAACTTGAAATAAACCACTTATATATCACACAAATTTTTGTAACGTGTGATGATAGACCTTTTTTTTTTTTTTTTTTTTTCATTTTGCTCGTCAAAATGACCACACTCCACCTGATGGTAAGCAGTCGTGTGGTCTAAGAGCAGTGGCCTCCACATCGCCTCCACAATAGCCGAGGCGATTCTATAACATTTGACGTAGTAGCCGTGGCGAGGCGACCACTCAATAGTGGTTTAAGTCATCCATGATACATCACCGTTTAGTACTATTAGAAAACTAGCTTTGGCCTACAGCTTTGCTCGCTAGGTAACAGTATTTATTTTCTGGATTTAAGGAACACATTGTCCTTTTCTGTTTACCTGAAAAATTATTTGCGAAATTTCATGATGATCGGTCAATTATGTAGTTAAGGCATGAAAGCGTAACAAACAAACAAAGTCATATTCACATTTATAATAATAGCATGAACCACTAAAACACATTACCATTTTTGATTTCTAAAGCGACACAAAAAGAAAGGTCCATTTATATATAAGTAGAGAGTGGTTTGGTGTAAAGTTTATGATTTATAGCACATTCGACTCTAGCCAATGCTCGCTGAAACAACGGCAATTCTCAGGTGATTTTAGAATTGTCTCTACAAAGATTAATGTAAGCTGCAAAGCGGAAACGGGTGGGGCTCTACATGTAGAGTTTTTACTTATGATGATATAAATAATATCTTCGGGAAAATAAAAGCTACCTGACTCTCGGACATGTGGCAAGAATCGAGCTGCCAAAAGAGCATATCTCGATATCAATGTATAAGTTTTTTTATTTTATGAGATAGGGGGCAAACGAGCAGACGGATCGCCTGATGGTAAGCGATTACCGCCGCCCATGGACACCCGCAACACCAGAGAAGTTACAAATGCGTTGCCAGCCTTTTAAAAAGGAGTACGCTTTTTTCTTGAAGGCTTGTAGGTCGTATTAGTTCGAAAATGCCGCAAGCGACAGTTCATTCCACAGTTTAGTCGTGCGAGGCAAAAAATTAAATGATCTAATTAATAATAATAATAAATAATTTATTGCTACATGTTTGTGTGTATACAGTAGACAAAACCCGTCCACACTAGGCTAGGCCTGTCTCGTGGAAGGTTTTACAAAAGAATTAACAAAATTTAAGATTGGTACACAGTTCTAAGTACTTATAATCTAAACACAGTTACTACAGTTACAGTAATAGAAGTAAAATTGTTTTACGGATTATTAGGAAGTTAAGACAGTTAAAAGAGATTGTTATTTTATTATTCTTAAGAATTCTTCCGAGTATTGGTAGGACCAGTTCAGCAATTGCATGGTTAATTTTTTTTTAACTTGTTAATTATTTAGTTCTTTGATTGTTATTGTGTATATGAATGGTTTGATAAAATAATTGAAGCGTTGGGCGAATGACATTTTAACTCGAGGAACCGGGATAAGAATAACTCGCTTAGTTATAATACGGTTAATGTCGGGGATGGTTGGGATCTCACGGTGGTATTCTAACGCGGACCTTAGGATAAACAAACGCCTGATGCTTAGGACCTGAAAGTCATTGTAGAGGACTGCAGTAGGGTAGCGAAATGATTTCCTAAGGATGGTCTTAAAGACCGCTCTATGGGCTCTTTCAAGAGTAATCAGATGATTAGTGGCAGTAATATTGAAAAAATTGTAATGTATCTTTTGTTCCTAGACCTTACAATTATCCTAATTAATTTATAAATGCGAATTAGGGCAACTTGCAAGACAACTCACAAAATAAGTTTAGCACTAAATAGATTTAAAACATCATGCTGTCGCAGTCATCCATATGAAGGTGACTGAGATGCCACGATGTTTTAAATCTATTTAGTGCTAAACGTATTTTGTGAGTTGTCGTGCAAGTGGCCCTTAGAGTTTATTTGTTCTAGTATTATTTAGGCGCTGCGCAGACGTAGACACATTTTGTTGCCGATACGGCACACCATCACAGGAAACCGTTGTTGCTGTGTCCTGTAGCGGCGATCGGACACAGCCGCCGGTTGCTACTCCTTGTCACTGCTAACCGTAATTCCTGTATCGGTGGCGGTGAATTGTAAGGAAATTTGTTAATGTTACTTGTGTCTTCAACTGACGACTTTTAGTTTCCAGTTACTGACACTGAACAATTTTTGATCGGCGGGGAGTATGTGTCAAGTGGAAGCAACTTGACATACAAAATGTTTACGTCTGCGTAGGGAGTGGCTGATTTCATACTGGTTATATAGAAATCCAATATTCATTGGTAGCTTGTATCCAAGACAAGACACAAGTGTCCACGTTTGCGCAGCGCCTTAGGATAGAAAAGGATGTAGGAATAATAATAATATATAACATATAGTTATTTTTCGGGATAATTTCTCTCTCATACTTAGCCCCTACCAAAATCGTGACAAGGTATATAATAATGTAGAAGGTTTGGATTTTCGCCAGTTCTTCGAAGCAAGTTTGCGCAGAATTAAGTCATCTTATTATATAAGTGATGGCTCGTTGTAAAGGACATTGTTCCATATTCCAGGGGCCATTGTGTCACCAACTTATCATAGCTTTAATATGACTTTATGTACGGTTTAATTTATGTAATATCATAAACTCTCCAACTGATGAGCAAGGGCCTCTTCTAAGTAAGAGAAGGGCTAGCCCATAGTCCACCACGCTGGCCCAGTGCGGTTTGGGACACTTCATTTATCTTCGAGAACATTATGTAGAACTCTCAGATACGTTTACTCACGATGTTCCCCTTCATCGTTATAACAAGCGATAATTAACTATTTAATACGCATATATCTTTGAAAGTCAGTAGCCTTGATATATGTACATATAACAACCATTCTACCCTACTTAGCTACCAAGAGACAGGTCTCTAGTCAATTCCAAAGAATTTTAACGAGATGGATGTAAAAACCCAGGAGTCAACCTATTCGTTTTAAATTTAGAAGTAATGAAAAGAAATGGCCCCTATATCTCGGGAGTCTTTTGCCCATATTCAAACTCGACCGAGATATGACCTCAAAGTGTCTGCACACCAAGTTACAAGTCAGTATTTTCCATTTAAAATACATGTAAACTTGTAACCCTATATCTCGGGGATCTTTTGACCCATAAAACCCATATTCAAACTTGACCGAAATATGACCCCAAGGTATCTGCACACCAAGTTACAAGTCAATCGGTTTAGTCGTTCCGGAGTTATGGCGGTCACTAACAGACAGACACACAGACCTACATAGTGTTTTCATTAACCTCTTCGAAGACAACTCAGAGGTTAATAAGTATTTGAGAATCACTTGCTGTAATGGTATGTCACGGAAAAATCCTGCATGTTAAAGAGATTTACTTAAAGTTCTTAAAGATGTGAGAAGTCTGTGGGCTAGATTTGTAGGCAATGCACGGATTGTGAAGAGGTTTAAGTGGTTCCCTCACCACTGTCGCCGCACCAATTGTTGTGGGTTCGATCCCAACATGGGACAAAAATTGTGTGATCCACAAATGGTTGTTCCAAGTCTGGGTGTACTTTGTGTCCGTTGTTTAAATGTTTGTAAAGTCCCAGGCGACACAGGAATAATTCTTAGTACGGGAGCGATTTTTTTTTTAAAGAAGTCATCCATGTTTCGCCAGTTATGGTTTTAGGTGCCACGTAAAAGAGGGCGAGCCTATACAGACTGTCCGGTAATTAATGGATAACCTTGAAATGTCTTATAGTAGAACTGCTGGACGTTCAGAAAAAAATATGAAAAGAAATCTATCCTAACTACATAGTACCTGAAATATGTATTTTTTTTAATTACCATTTTTAACTTTCTTAAATTTCACTACGACCTATATAAATGAATTCCATCCGGTTTTTTGTTGTTTTATTATTAAATACTAATTTTATTTTTTATTTTATTTATTTATTAAGGATCTCCAACAAAGAATATACACAAAATTGCACAGACAAATGGACATTAGTTTTGTATAGTGTACTCCTTTACTTATAGGAGACCACAGCATGCACATACATATAACAACAAAGCATAAAATAGAAAAATTTAAAATTAATTAATTAAAATAAGCTACACGTTAGAAATTAACTTAACAAAAGAAATAAACAATGTGAAACTTAATGAAAAACTTAAATAACCCGTTCTAAGTGTGTTTTATATTTTGGTAAGGGTTGACTAATATCAATATCGTGAGACTTTGATAAATTATTGTATTACCTACAAAGCCTTGGTACAGCAGCGTAATGACCCAGGTTGGTTTTTGAGAATGGAACATCCAATAGGTTATAATTACTTTTTCTTGGAATTCGGTTAGGTATTTTTATGTGTAAGGCGCCTAACAGTTCACTACAGTCTGTGATGCCGTTCAGAATTTTATGCAGAAATATGGCATCTAGTTTCAATCTGCGGCTTGCTAATGTTTTTAGTTTATAATGTTTTAACCTTAATGTGTAGTTTGAAATTAGTTTTGCTAAACGGTCTCCGTAACATAGGTGGTAGAGGAAACGCCTCTAGACGCTCTCTAAACGCTTTGTATATACGTCATAATGTGGATTCCATACGACTGAGCCATACTCTAGAATCGGGCGTATAAGTGAGTTAAACTTCTTTATTTTTGTTAACGAATTTTTGAAGTCCTTGCAATTTCGCAAGACAAAGCCAAGTATTTTAAAACCTCTTGCAACGGTATGTAATATATGAACATCGAATTTGAGGGCACTGTCTAGTTTAACTCCTAAATCACGAATGACATGAATCTTGTTTAGTTGGACTCCTTCTATGTTGTAGCTATTATTTTTTTATTGTTTGTTGCGGGTGAACTGTATGTAGTGACATTTACTTGTGTTTAACAGCATTTTATTATCTTTACACCAGTTTGATAGTCTGTTTATATCATTCTGTAGCATTTGAACATCTGTATCAGTTTGAATCGGTTTAATAATCTTTAAATCATCGGCAAATAAAAATAAACGTGAGTGTTTAAAGCATTTGACTATGTCATTAATAAAAACGTTAAAAAGTATTGGACCTAAATGAGATCCCTGGGGAATTCCAGAGGTGGCTTTGTAACTAGTTGAAGAATATCCATTTATAACTACTTTAGAAGTTCTGTCTTGTAAGTATGATTTAAACCACTTAATCAATGATCCATCGATGGCAAACTGAGCAAGCTTTTCAATGAGAAGGCAATGGTCCACTTTATCAAATGCTTTACTGAAATCTGTGTAGATTGCGTCTACTGGGATACGTCTATCTAGGCACTCAGATAAAACAGCCCATGAAACAAAATAAGTTAGTGTTAGTGGACCTAGATTTAACGAAGCTATGTTGATGTTCAGTTATATGTTGTTTTAGATGCCACGTTAGGTGTTTACTAACGAGTTTTTCAAATACTTTGCCAAATGTAATCAGTATTGAAATTGGTCTGTAGTTATTCACAAGATGCTCTTCACCAGATTTAAATATAAGCACTACTAAAGCTTCTTTCCACTTAGTGGGAAAGGTACCTTCATTAAGGGATTTATTAAAAATAAATTGAAGAGGATAGGCTAGAGCTTTTGCACAGCGCTTAATAAAAACAGGAGGAATGCCATCACTGCCCGCTCCCTTATTTTCGTCTAGTGCTTTTAAACCTTTATATATTTCCTTGTCTGTGAATTTTAAATTGCACAGCGCTGTCGATGTAATAACAGAAATTGTATTCGTAACATTAAAGCTGTTTGATGGTTGATTAAAAGCCTGCGCGAAATTTTCACCAAACATATTGCAAATTTCATCTCCATCTTTTGATATTTTATTGTTGTATTGCATTTGAGCTGGATATGAACTGCTACTCTTCCTCTTATTTTTAATAAATGACCAGAATAATTTTGGATTTCTAGTTATCCCGTTCTCTATATTATCTAAGTATTTTTTGTAGCAAGTTACTGTCAGTATTTTGCAATCTTCTTTTAGTTTCTCGAAGTAAACTAAATCTAGCGGATTAAAACGAACATGGTATTTATATTTTTCTTTAAATAAACGTTTAAGATCTTGGGAATACCACGGAGGATATTTTTTGTTGTTTAATGTTTTCTTAGGAATAGTTGCTAGTATTATACATCTTAACTTATCATAAAATACATCTAGCATTTCGTTAACCGTAAAGCAAGTTTCGAATAAACTTTCCCATTTTACTGACAATAACATATTTAATACTTTATCATAGTCAGCCTGAAAGAAGTTGGGCTTAGTAGCAGCTTTCCCCTTCAGCTGACAATCTGCTAGTAATGGTAGGTAAAATTGAAGCGGCGGGTGCAAAGGATCCTCTTTTGATATACTTAAATTACTACGCGCGACGTTTTCTATAGGTTGATTAGACAGTATCAAGTCTAAAATTTTTTGTTTACTATTTAGTATGTTATTATATTGATTTAAGGCGTTCAGAGATATAAATTCAGTAAATATTGCATTTATGTCCGTATTCCTGCATTCAGGGTATAATTTTTTATTTTTTGGTAGCCAAGATATATTGCTAAGATTAAAATCGCCCAAGATTAACATATTATCATTTTTATTTATAACTTTCTGCACATTATTTGTATATATTGTTAGTGTATTATGGTGGACAGGTGGTGGTAAATATACTCCACGAATATAGAGTTTACGTTTAATATTTTTTGAGAGAATGTCTATACTAACCCATAAATCTTCAATCTCACTTTCGAGATGTGATAGCCTGCATGATTTCAAATGCTTGGAAATAGCAATTAGAACACCACCGCCGTCTTTTCTAGTATTATATACTTGTTTCACGATCGCGTCTATAAACAACGTACCTATCATCAAACAACTCTGAGTCATAAACGTCACTATGTAACCAAGTCTCTGTGAGCACTACAATATCATATTTATTAATGGATATGTTCTGATACAAGTTAACAGTTATAGTTTTCAAGCCTCGTACGTTTTGGTAATATATATGAAGTGGACAATTGAATGTGACTAGAAGTGGCAACAGGAACATGATAAAAATGAGTGCAAAAAAATATATAATACGCTTATGTTAAAGATTTTAACTTATCTAAACTGCTAATTAGGATACTTTGCGTGGTCTCGTTTCTCTTAATGAAGATTTTTCCGTTTCGGACCCATACGAACTTGTATCCCAATTCTTTACCACGTATCCGGGCTGCTGCATGGATTGCTTTGTTTTCGGCAGTTAGATGTTCGCTGATGTATATAGGTAGAGGATTTTCACTTGCTATTCCCAGATGACTAGTGTTTAGTTTTTCCTGTTCCTGTTGTATTTAATTACTGCGGCAAGGAAGCTGTCACGCAGACGAGGACTACTAAGCTTGATAAGGATAGATCGAGGCCTTTTGCTTTGAGTGTCCATTTTAGCAATTCTTGTGCAGTGTAGTATGTCGTGGTCTTTCATATCGCAGTTGATAACTTTACCAAGTTGTAGTACAGTAGTAGCTAAGTTTTCAGATTTATTTTCTGGTACACATTGTATTTCTATGTTGGTGGACCTGGAGGCCTGTTCTACTAAGTTAAGACGCCTACCCATCTATTGAAGCGTTTCATGTAAGGTCACATTGTCCCTTTCAAGATGTTGGATTTTACTTGATTTTTCTTCTAGCGTAGCCCTCATTTCTTCGTACTTCTCGTTAAAGAAAGATAGTGATTTCTTAACATCATCTACGAGTTCAGTTATTTGTTGAAACCGCTTCGATACAGCATCCTTAAGTGCACTCTGTATCTCCTGTTTTATAATCTCTCGCAGGGTTTCACTTGCACAATGTATAATGTTGCCATCGTTGGCTTGGTCTGGCGACATGGTACGGGATGGTTTAGTGCGGAGTGTAATGTTGCTATCAGATGGCGAGGGCGACCGTTGCGTAGTTTTAGGTGGACTCTCAAGTCGAATAGGGCGGACGGGTGTGTTCGTGTTGTCGCCTTTGGATTGTTTCATACGGCAGCCAGGGCATTGCCAAGACCCTCTTTGTTCTAAACCCATAAGTTTGAATCGCTTTTCAGGCACATTCGCACATAACAGATCGAACCAGAGGTGACAAATGCAGCATTGCAAACATTCTCGGCTCTTAAAAGCGTTCATACAACCAGCACAGTTCTTTGTTGACATGTTTTATCAATCCACAGTCAATATTTTAAAATATAACGTGGTGAGAATTAAGCGCTATCAGCGGCGTGCAAAGCAGTAGCGTCTAGCAATACAAACTAGTATGATGCAATTACTTAAAGCGCTGTTTGGTGTAAGCGCGAAGCTCATGTGCGGCGTCTCGGTGAAAAGGTCGTAAGCGCCGTGCTATCCGCGTCGCTTACGCGTTACGGCCAACGATTTATTTGAATCACAGTTGCACTGAATTGCTTTTAACGGTTGTTTATAAAATGTTGATTTATTGCAATTAGATAAGCTTTTAACACTGAGAAGATCGTTGAATACACTTATAATAGTCTTATGCATATAATTACTATCACACATAGATCAATATCTCACTTTAAACTCAATATTTAAAAATAATTTGACGAGCAAGTTGTAATAGATGTTGTTTAGTTGGGCGTCGCGGGGATTATAATATTATATTATATAATTATAATTATGCTAATAGATAGACAGTCAAAAGTATGACTAGCTATTGCACTTTTTTAATATTTTATTTTTATTTTTCTCTACGACTATTAGTTCTACTATAAGACATTTCACGTTTATCCATTAATTACCGGACACCTGTATATCATAGTTTTAGTCATAGTGTTGCTACTGAGAATTTTTTAATGAGAAACCTATTAACACTTCGCCCCACCTAGAAATCGAACTCATGATATCACGCATAGTAGTACTTGATCTTGCTACGTTAGATCAACGAGCAGTACTATACTAATGTTGATATGTAATTACAACAAAAACAGAAATTCGAATGTCCTATTTCGCTTTCGCATGTCAATTTTTATATCGTTACTGATTTTTTATTCGAATTACTAATCACCTAAAACTTGACACACAATCGTGGTCGACCTTGCTTGCGATGTTTTCGACGCACAAGTGTTCTGGCCTTTTTAGGTCTCTATGCTCTTTCCAAAAGAAAGAAGGGAAAGAAAAATGAATTATTTTGGCACACAAAAGGGCACACTCAAAACATGAAGAAATAACAAAAATAAAAATAAAAAAGCAAAACAACAATAAAAACTAGAAATATAAAAACAAATACTAACATATAATATATACTACTCAAAACAAAATAAGGGCCACTAGTTTATTTACATTTAAGTGCACTTTAGTAAACTGAAAGTAACTGATAAGTAGCATTATATTGATATTACGAACTCTTTGGTGTTTGATCTCTTTTATGCTGGTGTTCGTGTTTCTAATTTGAAAAGTATTGGCCATCATTTTAAGAAAAAAAAAATAACTGGATGTTATTCTTATGTTTTTCTTCGATTGTCTTCTTAACTTGTTTCGGTTATTTTAGGAAATAAGTTTACTTTTTCCATTTTAATTGATTCATTTATCATCTCGCGTTAATCATGCCACCAGTACGAAGACACATGGATACAATTACAGCAACCAGAGCCATAACTATGATTCAAGAAGGACGTTCTCAGCGTTACGTGGGTTTGCAGTTGGCTTTTTCTCGAAGAGTTGTCCAAAATGTATGGAATCGCTTCCAAGAGACCGGCAGTGTTGCCAGGAGACCCGGTTCAGGTAGAGTTCATGTAACAACAGCGCACGAGGATCGGTACGTCCAACTAAGTGCTCGTCGTGATCGTACAGTAACGGCCCGTAAGTTACAACACCACCTACGGCTGACAACCGGTACCCGTGTCAGTGATCAAACTATACGTAATCGATTGCACTAAGACCAGCAAATGTCAAGACGACGAGTTGTTCGAATTCCTCTGATCAGGTTTCAACGTGCAAGCCGTTTAAGATTCTCCCGTCAGTATTTGAACTGGGGCATTAAACAGTGGGGCAAGGTGCTTTTTACAGACGAGTGCAAAGTAAAAATTTTTAATGATGATCGGCGTGTTAGGGTGTGGAGACAACGCGACGAGCGGTTTTCGGAGTCCTGCATCCACGAAGTTGACCGTTTCGGTGGTCCCGACGTAACGGTTTGAGGTGGGATTAGTTTACACGGTAAACTGCAGAACGTTACATCGAGGACGTCATCAGGCCTCAAGTGATCCCATTTGCACAGCGAGTGGGGCCTGGATTCAACCTGATGCAAGACAATGCCCGTGCACACACAGCTCGATCGACCCAAAATGTCCTAGAAGGGTCTCATATTGAGGTATTACCATGGCCAGCTAACAGTCCGGATTTAAATCCAATCGAGCAATTGTGGGACCAATTGAAACGAAGGGTTAGAGAGAATGAGCAAGGGGTCTACAACCAACAGCAGCTGATTGACGCTTTAAAACGTGCCTGGGAGGAGATTCCAGATGAAAACGTGAGGAATTTGATCCAGAGTATGCATACGAGGCTTCAGGAGTGTATTGCTAAGAGAAGAGGACATACTCGTTACTAAAAAGAAGAAACAAAAGTGACAAGAACAGTATTTTGTCTTTTTCCGGTGATTTCTTTTGTTCATGTTTTTCATTCAAAATGGCCAATTTCATTATGAACTTAAAAAAAACAATTCATGATCATTATTTTAAACAATTGTTAGCCTATATTATAACCAATAATATTATTTTGTAGTTACATAAGTTAAACAATTTAATGTCTTTATTGTTTTCATGGTACAGCAAATAATCTTAGTGGCCCTTATTTTGTTTTGAGTAGTATATATACTACTATAATAAGAATCCTTTCATTTTATTTAGAATTTCTTTGCGTATTGATCATCCCCAATTAAAATATTAATCAATGTCAAGGATTAATGCTTTCGAATAAATTTCAATATGCTGAATATATCGATTTGCTCGATGATACAATCGTACAGTTTTGACTAGAATATTTTGGGTAGTACATAATATAACATTGTAATGGAAATAAACAATAGAAAAATACTCGAATGATTTGGTTTTGGTATTTTCGATAAGCGCACATCACTAGCGTGTTTGCTACAAAGCACACAACTGGCAGATAGAATGACTGTACAAAGTTTAGAAAGGTTTTCAGAAGCGGATTAAAAAAGAAATATAATCTGCTAAAGTAGATTTATCTCCCGAGGGAAACAAATAAGGAAAAACGAGTTTCGTTTAGAATGTTTAGATGAATCGATAGCCATTTTATTCGTTAAATTCTTTTGGTATTTTGGTTGCCGGTACTTGGTATCGAATCTTTAGTCCTATATTTGTTTTCTTTTTTTTTGATGTCTAGTAATTTGGTTTTCATATTCCTTGTACTCTGATCGCCTGAAACACAGGTCTAACCTAGTTCAGGCAAGTATGTAGCTTATAATAATTTAAAGGTGTTAAAGTATCCTTTCTTGCCACACTATGACTATTATTTTGGTTGTAAACTAATTTTTTATGCATTAAGTTATTTTAGATATTAAGATTATTATTTTAAGATTTAATTTCATTTAAGTCCACCATTGTACACCTTTTAGCCGAATAAATTTTATTATTATTAATTATTCTTAGGGGGTTAACCTTTAGCTTAGCTCTAAAATGCTTGTATTAGGAATGGGTTCACGTCAGTAGTGCAATTGATGGGATTTGAACCCACGACCTCTCGATCACAAGTCCAATACCTTATCCATTGGGCTACTGCCGCTTTCATATAAATCACTACCATACGACACCCACCATACTCATAGCCAGTTGCACTCACTGATCGGTAAGCGATTAGCGAAGTTAAGCAACGTTGGGTGCGGTCAGTCTATAGATGGGTGACCGCTTAGTGGTATTTCATCTGAGCGACTCCGTGCTTCGTAGGGCACGTAAAACGTCGGTTCCGGTTGTTGTCAAATTGACAGCAGTTGTTAAGCCATGTCAGAGGCCTACGGGCGGCTTGAACAACTCTTGACAACAGGTTGGCCACTAACCACACGAAAAGAAGAAGAAGAAGAAAAGAAGAAGAATACCACTACGCCGAGTATTGACTTATACATCAAAATTAAATAAAATCGCCAAAGCACTTACATTTAAAATAACTATCCTGACTTAATATTATAAATGCAAATGTGAGTTTGTTTGTTCGTTTATTACGCTTTCACTTCTTAACTACTAAACCGATCATCATGAGATTTCGCATACACGTTGGCAGGGGTACAGAAAAGCACATAGGCTACTTTTTTCCGGAAATCTACTGTTCCCGAGGGATAGAACATTGACATATTCGACATTTACGCGAGCAGAGCCACGGGCAAATTTTAGTAAATTCTGATTCAAAAAAGCTGTGTATTGTTGTTTGTTTGTTTGTAAGGGTTTAACTCTTAACCTATACAAGCGATTTTCAAAAATGTTTCCCCATTAGAAAGGTAACAGTTTTTCAACAGTACTGATGTATTCAGTCATAGTCAGTTCAAGCCTACAAAGCTCTTGGCCATCACTAGCATTCAGTGGTGTCACAGAGAATAGGTAATTACCTATAACACCACTGGTGGTGTCACAGGGAATGAAAATTCCCCCTGACAGCACTGAGGGGTTCCATTTGGTGGTGTCACGGGCAAAAAACTATATTTTCACCAAGTAACAAACATAATACCTATACTATATTTTCAGATCCCATGTTACCTAACAAAACTCAGTTCCAGCTTGTCTGACGTAGGAATCGAATTAAAGAACCACTAATAAAAAGATATGCAATTTTTACTGAAATGGATATTCAAAGTCAAATAAGTCACATTAACTATGCAAAGAAAACTTCCACACAAGTTCACCCGGCAGTTGCGAGTACTATTTGAGCAGAATTTACATGTAATCAGAATGAACATGCTAGACGAGAGAACAGGTACTAACTCTGTGAATGCCTTAGTCCTGTTCATTTGAATAAAGTTCGTGCAGTATGGAGAGGTGGTACTTTAAATTATGGCTTCGACTAGCTTTGCGAGGAGTGTAACAGTTGTTTTAGAACTATTTTAGATTTCCATTCTAATGTATATTAAATTTGCTGAATTTCGTATTGCAGATTTATATCATTGACTAAATGCAGGACGCTGGGGTATCTTTACATATTTTTATGCAACTAATGTGGCAAACATGCATACGGCCCACTTGATGGTAAGTGGTCACCGTAGCCTATAGACGCCTGCAACACCAGAGGCATCACTTGCGCGTTGCCGACCCTTTAGGAAAAAAAGGAAGTGGGAAGGAGAAGGAGCGTGAAGGGGGAAAGAAGGCGTTTAGGCCTCCGGTACTCTCACTCATCAAACGAAACACAACAGTAGGAACACTGCTATTTCACGTCGATATTCAGTGAGAGGGTAGTACTTCCCCGGTCGAGCCGGCCCATTCATGCTGAAATTAGCGAGGCTCTATATCATTGACTAAATGCAGAACGCTGGGGTCTCTTTATTATTTATTAAAATTGTTTTTAATAAATAATAAAGACCAGGCCTTATATCATCTAAGTATCGAACAAGGGATTCACTATCGATTGCAAATATGACTATAAGATTTTATTTCCTTTGGTTTTATTCAAGCCTACATCCGCACCAGGTATAAGCTTTTGCTCACGGCTTGGCTCGTTTGGAAATAGTATATTTTTGGATGGAAAATATCTTATGTCCTTTTCTGCATCCCTGACAACGTGTATGTGAAGTTTTACAACATTCGGTCTAGTAGTTAAAATGTGAAAGCGTAACAAACAAACTCACATTCGCATTTATAACATTACTAGCTTTTGCCCGCGGCTTCGCTCGCGTTAATTTAAAATTTGACAATCAATTCGGGTTGTACTCTGCTTGTAATAATATAATTCAATCATGATTCGAAAGAAACGTGGCGCCATCTATTATCATAAGAACGTTATTATAGTTTTCCTCGGGAACAGTAATTTTTTTCGGGATAAAACGTAGCCTATGTCCGTTTCTGTACACCTGACAACGTATATGCAAAATTTCAGGATGATCGGTTCAGTGGTTTAGGCGTGAAAAGGTAACAAACAAACAAACTCATATTCGCTTTTATAATATTAGTTAGGATTAAGTACAAATTTTTCCCGCGGTATCGCTCGTGTAAATTTAAGTTATGTCATCTTTCCATCCCCCAGGTACTATACCTTTTTCTGGATGAAAGGTACCCTATCCTTTTTTGTATCCCTGACAACGTTTATGCGGAATTTCATGATAATAGATTGATTTTAAATCCATTTTATTATATTGTACTCTTAATTTCATCTCTGATATAAAATGACATCACAGCAAACAATTAAAAAAGCGCATCAAAATAAAAGTCTAGTCAATCAAATGATGAAAGTATGATAAGGTTATTCTAAGAAATTGCCTCAATGCAATCTAGTCTGTAGCCGTGAAGAGTGTAGTCCGTGAGTTGTTCCGAGTTGTCGAGATTAGTCTAGCTCTACTCGCTGCGAATCCGAACAACTTTGGATAATTTATACAGCTTCAAACCGAGCGATGGGTTTGTTTTCTTGATGATAAATTGAGTTTTTCCTGTTGTATTTTGTTGGAGAAAATTCGTTTTAGGTTTTAAAAGAAAATATTAGGTACTAAATTTTGCCTGCGGTTTCGTTGGCTTAAATGTAGGATAGGTTAGAGTAGGATTTGAACCCGGAACACCCAACGCAGCGGCAGTGGCTAGGCTACTTAGACTACTACGCCATCCGTGCAGGCTTGAATGTATGTATGTAATCAGATTGGATCTCTCTTTTAAACCAAAATCCTTATCGATGTAAACAGATAACGTCTACTAACGCTGGTATAATCAGGTCGAATTTTCCATCTCCAAACCATTCTCAACATAGCAAAACTTTTAGAACCCTCACGTTGCACTACCCCTGAATATAGGTCCGAGCTATTCAAAAGCTCCTTACATATTCCCATTGTAGTGATATTCACTTGTCTCCGGCTTGTGCAAGGCTTTAATAACTAAGCACTTCATAAATGCTTCGAACGAGCTCGGTGAAAATTTCGACATCGATGTAACTGAGTTTAGCTATTCCGTTCTGAATATACATTCAGAATATGGTTGGTGTATCGAATTTAGAATATTTTCGGGAATAATAATAATAATAATAATCATCATCATTATCATCATCATCCTTTATTATTAATTAATCAGAATTATATTTTCACGCCATTGGCGAACATGTCTAGAACTTTCTTTAACATTATATCTTGCATCCATGCGATTGTTTATTGTATGTACACATGTGTTTGAGTGTCTAAAGATAAATTAAGTATCTTATCTTATCTTATCCTAAAGACCTCGTTAATTAGTTATTGTTTATAACTATTTTGTGAAAAGCAAAGTTTGTGGTTATGTTTGTTGGTATTACATCGAATTACATACATACATACATAGATTCACGCGTGTTTCCCAGAGGGGTAGGCAGAGACTACAGATTTCCATTTGCTACAATCCTGACACACTTATCTGGCTTCATTCACATTCATAACATTTCTCATACACGCCCGTCGGTCGGTTCAAGGTGCTCTTAACCTGGCATAAAATTAAGTGTAAAATATCTGGTTTTCTTTTATTTTGTACATAATGAGCACCAGAAAATCCATAATGATGTAACAAAATAATATTCAATGTCAATGTTAAATATTCTGTAAATGAAAACATGATCTCATTTTGTTAATCCTAACTAATATTAAAAATGCGAATGTGAGTTTGTTTTTTACGCTTTCACGCCTTAACTACAGGACCGATCATCACGAAATTTCTTATAAACTTTGTCAGGGGAGTACAAAAGGACATAGGGTATCTTTCATTTAGAAAAAAGTACTGTTCCTCACCTAACCTGCATTTACGATTTTCAAAGCTGCGAGCAAAATTTTGTTTTCATAATTTATTTAAAAATATATTATGTAGAACGATCCTCGTAAGCATTATTTCAAAATCGAAGTCAGATCTGAGAAGTATACAAGCATCACTTTAATCACACTTTTTTATGATTTAAAACAAGTTAATATTTTTTATATACATATAAGTTGTATTTTTATGTTTCGAATTTATAATATCCTTACTAATATTATAAATTCGAAAGTAACTCTGTCTGTCTGTTTGTCTGTTACCTAGTAACTACGCAAAAGCTAGTATCAATATAAGGTAATATTTATTGAGATTTGATAATTAATTAGTAACACAGCCTAAGTTGGATAAATTTGTAGTACACAGCAGACTGCTCGGATGGCGTAGAGGGTTTAAATAGTGGTTTATGTAGTAGAGCCTCGCTGATTTCAGCATGAGTGGGCCGGCTTGACCGGGGAAGGACTACCCTCTCACAGAATATCGATGTGACATACCAGTATTCCTACTGTTGTGTTTCGTTCGGTGAGTGAGAATGCCTGAGGCCCAATCATCCTCTTCCTCCCTTCCCGCTCCTTCTCCTTCCCACTTCCTTTTTCTCTTCTTGCTTTCCTAAAGGGTCGGCAACGCGCAAGTGATGCCTCTGGTGTTGCAGGCGTCCATAGGCTACGGTGACCACTTACCATCAGGTGGGCCGTATGCTAGTTTGTCACATTAGGTGTATAAAAAAAAGAGTATTGTGGGTTCGAATTCAACACGGGACATAAATTTGTATAATCTTCTTTGTGTCCGTTGTTTGAATGTTTGTAAAATTCCCCGCTATACATGAATTAACCCAAGTGCGGCAGTTGCCTTTAAAAAAAAGAAGCTTAGTTCTACAAAAGAACAATGCTGTTACCAAGAACTTTCTTGTAGGAAATCTTACTTTGCCCAATTAAGAACCGGATATCTTACTATGCATAGACGTGAACGAGCTAACTTTAATGCCATCGTATTAATGAGATACACACGTAATGAAGATGTTAATCTGTTATAAAACTTTCTCGGCAAGCGAATATTTGTGGCGCTTGGGTAATGACTTAGAAATACATATGATTAGGCATGTTGGCGCCAGTTTTAATATAAACGTTAAGATAATTATTTTCCAGTATATAAATTAACCTTTTGCTAAATTAGTACTTATGCCTTTGATATATATAAAGTAAGTAAGTAAATCTATGAGTCGGCTCACTCGGGGACAAACCACCCATTAAGGTAACACTCAAACCTTTTTCATAAACCTTCACATTGATGTACTTGTAAAGTAAACGCCATTTGAATTGTAAAAAGAATTAATGTAAAAATATAAAGCTATAACTTTATAGAAAATTTTGAAACTATATCCATCTTTAAAACTATACTTAAGGTCGTCCAACGCATATGCGCAAACAACCCTACACCAGTAACTCAATTACATCTCACGCTACAACCGCAAAATTCCCAGTTTCCGTTGATAAAAATAATTGGGTATTCCCTCTGGATTTATTTACCACAAAATATTTTTAATCTTATCATCGGAGTCAGTTAACTATACCTAGTTATCATTTATATATCGAGAACGGCAAGTATCACCGCAAAATTCTCAGCTTCCGTTGTTATAACTAATTGGGTATTCCCTCTGTATTTATTTACCACAAAATATTTTTAGGCTTATCACCGGAGTCAGTTAACTATACCTAGAAGATATCATTTATATATCGAGAACGGCAACAGTCGCACGTCCACAATTCGATTTTTGAATTGTAAATATGAAGAATTTTATATATTTTCTATTACTAAGTGTTGTAATAAAACGCGCTGCATCTGGAACTTTGCCAAATCTGCCAGCTGTCTCCAATCTATCCGTAGACCCATCACCTATCACGGCTTTCTTGAAAATAGAAAATGTGAAATCTATTATTACGTCGACTTTCGATGATGCTATGAAGATAAAAGACTTAATCGACAATATCGTTAAGGAGAAACAACATATAAAAGATGAATGGAACAAACACTTTAAAGGAATATATAAGAACCTAATGAATGCGACTGATTTATTGTCTAACATCCCTGAAGACGATGCTGCTTCGCTTTTAAGGAATCCTGATGCAGTTCTGTCAGTGCCTGGAATTATATCAAGAAATGGGTACGTCTGTGAGACGCACACAGTCATTTCTCAAGGCTATGTGCTGAATGTACACAGAATCCCTCATTCCAAATTTAATTATAGTGTACCATCGAAGACTGTTTTGCTCCAGCACGGTATGTTCGGTAGTTCTGCAGCCTGGATAGTGCGCGGTAGTGAAAAAGGACTGGCTTACATTCTGGCCGATGCAGGCTATGACGTTTGGATGACAAACATAAGAGGTAACAGATACTCCAAAGAGCATGTTATATTGGAATCCAATTCCAAACGCTATTGGAATTTTTCATGGCATGATGTCGCGCTTTACGATGATCCGGAGATTATAAACTACATTTTGAAGACGAAAGGTGAAGGTACGAGAATTACTTACATAGGATATTCAATGGGAGCTACAATATTGTTTGCCATGTTGGCAATGAGGCCAGAGTATAACAACATTTTAACAGCTGGATTTGCGGTAGCACCTATAGTTTTTGCATCAGACATGAAATCTCCATTAAAATCGTTGGCTCCAATTGCAAGTGATTTAGCATACCTAAATATGCTGCAGGGATCATACGAAATGATGTCTGAAAAATCAATTATTGGTAAGATTGCCAATGTCTGTAAAGAAGGACAAAATAATATATTATACTCTGAAATTTGCAAGAACTTTATGTTTGTATTATGTGGTTTTAGCGAGAAACAATATAATAGAACCCTTGTCTCTAAATTTCTGAGTCATATGGGAACAGGAACGTCTTGGAAAACAGTAGTACATTTTGCTCAAGAAATTAATTCAGGTGGGAAATTTCAGTATTTCGACTATGGACCTGATAGCAATATGAAAATATATGGGACCAGCTCTCCGCCAGAATATGATCTTAGTAAAGTGACGCTTCCTATCAAGTTGTTTTGGTCTAAAAACGATTTGGTGGTTACCGAGAAAGATGTATTGGCGCTGAAAATGAAAATTCCGTCAAAGCCTGACATGTTTTTAGTGCCTGATTCTGAATTTAATCATTTGGACTACCTTTGGGCTGTTGATGCTCCTACATTATTAACCAATGAGATTGTGAAATCTATGAATAGTTATATGAATAATTGATAACAGTTATCAAACTATTTGGAATAATATTGAACCTAAAGGAATGCTGTCTATGTTTGGACTAAGTATTGAAGTGATAAAAGTGATGTAAGCTGCTGTTTTTAAATGCCTTCCAAGCCAAATTGCCAAGTTTCGCCAAGTTTATTTTATATCATTAATTTCAATAGTATTAATTACAATTATCGCCTGCTCCGTGCCTTGGAGAGCACATTAAGCAGTCGGTCCCGGCTGCCATGAACCTCTATGACAGTCGTTATTGGGAAGTTAGTGCCCTCTAATATCCTGACACTGGTCTAGACTTAGGGTATCGTTAGCCTTTGGTTTGCGGAGGTCAGATGGCAGTCGCTCCGTGTAATAACTGATATCCAGTCAAATCCGGTTAGACTGGAAAGCCGACCCCAAGTGACTTGGGAATAATAAAGGCTAAGGAGAAGAAGAATTTCAATATACAATATGCTTTTTGTGTGATAGGTGTTCTGCCCTTTACAACCTTCTTGATGGTACACATCAAGAACCGTGGCATAACTCGATCATAGCGCACAGTCTACTAAATATTAAAATTACTTAGAAAACCATGAAATTAAAGTAATTATCACTTCAAAAACACTTTGTTAAAGTAGAATAAGGAAAGTGTTATAATAATATAATTATAATAATAATATAATAACAATAATAATTTAATAATATTCTACCACATACACACAACACCATCTAGCCCAAACTAAGCAGAGCTTGTACTATGGGAACTAGACAATGGATAAACATACATCTATACTTTTTTTTGTAAATACATACATATTATACATAGAAACACCCAGACCAAGACAAACATAAATGTTCATGCATGCATGTTTGACTTGTGCGGGAATCGAACCCGCGACCTCAGGCGTGGTAGTCGGTTACACTAACGACTACGCCATCCAGGCCGACAATGTTATGTTATGATTGTTTGTTTTTATTCTATGTTTTTGTACTTATATTTAAATTTTAAAACGCAAGCTTATGTTAATTTATATTTAAGGTTTACATTTTATTGAAAAATGATTGTATACACTTAACATAACTTTGTTGTCTCAAATATGAATTCTGTGTTAGCTTGTAAGTGAGAGCAGCGATAGCTCAGTGGGGAGACCAACAGACTGCAATGCAGAAGGTCTCGGGTTCGAACCCAAGTCGCGCACCTCTGACTTTCGGAAGTTATATGACTTTTCGAAATTGTGTGCGTATTGATTGACAATTATGGACTGCTCCGTGCCTCGGAGAGCACGTTAAGCAGTTGGTCCCGGCTGCCATGAACATCTATGGCAGTCGTTATTGGAAGAGTGTCGACACAAAAGATCCCACTCTGGGTCGAAGTGTCGCCGGTCTGCACTGACTGGCCCCCACGTAAGATAAGATAAGATAAGTCTTAACTAAGCTGCTAATAGTCCGAGAGCCAGGTGAAAATTTGGTTAATTATTTCTTCTCGATAGATAATTGGTGATATGCATCAGACAATAGTATCATAAAGCCTAATGACCGTCAGCTGCGGCGCAGTGGGGGGGATGAGCGGTTGTAACCTCCCACGCTTGAAGAAAAAAAAAATACATTCACTCATTTCCTCTCGGCAAAAAATTTATCAAGTTATAGCTAACCCAATATCTCAACAAAAAAAAAAAATCAGCTGGCTATAACATAGTGTATTGTTCGTCAGCTGATGTCTCGATCATGGAAAAAAAAATCTTCAATTTCAGTGATGTCCTCTCAAATAAAAATTTACCTGATGATAGCTTATATGTAACTATTGATAAATATATACGTCAGCTGGCTGTATCTAGGTGGAAAAATCGTCAGCTGATACTTTGAAAATCGTTACATAGAAGTTAGCCAGAAGCATTTACTGACTATTTAAAGGCATCAGCTGACCAGGTTTCCCTCGACTTACTGCTAGCTGATTTTTTTTATTCATCACAGAAGTATATTTAAAATCAGCTCACAAATTTTCATGCGGGAGGAAATGACGTCTCTTTAATTATTCGGCATAGCACTCCAATATGAGTGTTGAGGTAAAACAATTATTTCGTATCAATATTTTTTAAACTTATATGTATATAATCAAATAATTTTAAATATATTTCAATATTTAAATAATCAATTTGCTTAATATAAATTAACTAGTTACTCGATAAAAATATTTATTATGATAATTTGGAGTCCTTAAAACAATCATTAAGATTGGCAGTGAAGAATTATCCCATGGGGAGAGTGCGTGTTTCTATTGATAACTGACCTCAACGTTTAAAGCACTGTATTAAAGTCAATGGAGATTATTTTGAATGAGCGTCATAATTATATTTTTAGTTTTATTGTAAAATGTATGAACTAACACACATTACAGTAATATATGTTTTAGGCAATAGAAAATAAATATTTTTCCTTGTAACAATATTTATGGCAAGGCTAGGTAGATATTAATGTTAATAAATTTAACATTTTTATTTTTATATATAGTCTTACCATCCTTTTACTCTCTCAAGGAGATCAAAACAGACGCGCACAAAATTTAATAAAGGACAATCGTCGTAGCGGCCATAATTCTCAATGTGCAGTCGCGGCGCGGAATATATCCAATACCAACCAACACTATAAACTTTGGCGGATCTTTGCTAAAGAAATACTTTGCGTTTGTTTATGTATCTAAGTTTTTTTTTTATAAAGCGACCAGTAACCCCTTTTTTGTAATTATATGCCTTCAGTCCCAAACTATAAGCAGTTGTATTACCCGTCGTTTATATCGTGTCCAACGAGCTCCACAGCGGCTTCATCCTTTACCGTCTGTCACCAAGTTTAAGGTTTGAGATATACTTATTTCTCATAAGAATTTCCAATAATTCACTTACATGAGAAAGTTTAAATACATACAAACAAATTATAATCTTATCCTAGGTGTACACCTAGATAGCACTTCACTCAACACATTCAATCGAAAGTATACATTTTTAAGTTATACTAGCTGTTACCTGCGACTTCGTCCGCGTAGATTTTAACTGAAAAGTGTTTGTCTCAGTGGAACCCTATTTTTTTTCTAAATTCAAAGTAGCCTAAGTTACATCAGCTATCTGTCAGTGAAAGTCCCGTCAAAATCGGTTCAGCTGTTTCGGAGATACGATATATAGAGTACTAGTAAAAAAACTTATACAAACAAGGACAATTTCTGTATGTCATGGCGTTTCAGTCGTTTAGTGTAGCTGATAGTTGTTAACGCGGTAGCTACGGCTTTTGGGTGATTTTCCAGCCGCGTTTTATACTTATTTCATGTTAGTTTTAACTCCTTCTTATCAGTTCTTATGGTCAGAACTTTTTTTATACTACTAAGGTGGTAAACAAACATACGGCCAACCTGATGGTAAGTGGTCACCGTAACCTATGGACGCCTGCGACACCAGAGGCATCACTTGCGCGTTGCCGACACTGTAGGAAAGGAAGTGGGAAGGAGAAGAAGTGAGATGTGAAAAGGGGGTGATTGGGCCTCCGGCACTCTCACTCACCGAACGAAACACAACAGTAGGAATACTGCTATTTTACGTCGATATTCAGTGAGAGGGTAGTCCTTCTCCGGTCGAGCCGGCCCATTCATGCTGAAATCAGCGAGGCTCTACTACTCAAAAAGCAAATCCATTTTAATAATACCATTTAAGAATTGAACAATAATTTTCTTTCATGGTTCCTTTTATTACTGTAACTGATGCTCGAACTTTTTATTTGAGATCTTCTGTACATCCTCGAATCTAAGTTGCGCAAACACTGAACGGGATTAGCAAAGTTTTTGTGATTTAAACTTGTGTTCCGGACTGTTCCGCTCGAATGGGTGGATTAGAGTCGTTACTGGTTTTCTTATGAATAAAAATGTATATTTCTATTGTAAATCGTTCAGGAAGTGCTGTGTACGTCACAGCTATGTTTGTCTGTCTGTATGTGTTTTTATTTGGATAGTACAGTAGCTTAAGTGATCAACAGACATGTATTAAGGCTCGACTATCGTTAAAAAATAAATCGTCGTGATCGAATGAATCGATGTGTATGACGTCACTTTCGAGTATCCCTTAATGCGATAATTCGAGTAGCAATCGAATATTCGAATCACTATTTAATTATAGATCACGTTTATTTGAATCTGAGCGCCTTTCGCCAAGAAAACGTGTGCAGTTTGATGAATTTGTAAAAATTGTTAATATGTTTAACAATATAAGAAATAAACATATAAATATAAAATATAGCATAGCATGAATAACAATAAATAATAATAATAATATATTATTATTATGAATGGGCCAGTTCTAATGACGTAAAGTAGCAGCATCCTTACTTCTGGGTTTCGGTTGTTGAGGGATGCTACCTGAGGTTCAATAACATTTCCATCCCTTCTTTTTTGCCCCCATTCCTCAAAAAAATAATTGGTTGTTACGTAGGAACCACAATTGCCAAAGTAGACTGTAGATCTTCGTTTGACGGCCGTCGGCAAGCACTTCTCCGAAGCATTAGGCGTAAGCTCTAGCACTCTCAAGAACCAGGAGATCATTGTCACCTGGGTGGATTCTGAGTTTCTCAAACGCTCTGACTGCTATTCTTCAAATAAAGTTTATAGAGAGTATTACTATTACGGTCCCTACTATTTACTATTTTCGTCCCATCGGATTATGAGAGTTAGGGAACAGAGAGTGCACTTGTGTTTGTTCACACACTTGTGCACTATAATATCTCCTGCGTAGTTGGCCAGTCTCCGTTAAGACTGGCCGCCGTGGCCAAAATCGGCCTGGAGGATATTATTATATTACTATTACGGTATGCAGCGACTTGGCTATTTATTTATTTATACATACATATATATATATATACATGGAATCACGCTTGTTTCCAAGAAGGGTAGACAGAGACTACGGATTGCCATTTACTACGATCCTGACACACTTCTCTGACTTCATTCGCTTTCATCACATATTTATTTATGTACACTATTTATTCACAATAACATAGAATACATTTAAAATATAGTATTCACGCGTTTTCCTCACAATACCTCATACTTTATCATAATAAATAATCAGCAGAATATCAACTTCTGGGTTAAAGTACAAGAGAGCGTTATGCCACTTTAGTGACCGAGGTATGAGTGAGTTAAAGCGTGAACCGCAAGCAATCGGTGCTTTCTATCACGACAATAGATGTTAGGCAGAAACAATGGCCTCTATGGCGTAGTGGTTAGTGTAACCGACTGCAACGCCTGAGGTCGCGGGTTCGATTCCCGCACAAGTCAAACATTTTGTGTGCTTGAACATGAATGTTTGTCTTGGTCTGGGTGTTTCTATGTATAATATGGATGTATTTACAAAAAAAAGTATATATGTAGGTATGTTTATCCATTGTCTAGTACCCATAGTACAAGGTCTGCTTAGTTTTTGCTAGATGGTGTAGTGTGTATGTGGTAGAATATTATTATATTATTATTAATTTGCAGCATTTGTCGTAAAGACTCGGTGCCCAGATCATTTCTTTTAAAATGTTGCATGTTCCAAGCATCTGATCATATGACCGCTTCGTTTCCAATGAGCTAAAAGCCAAACAACCCTCAAACTAACAACCCTATGCGCTCTTAATATTGCTTGTCTCCAAGAGCCACTTGCCATCAGGTGGCGGATCGCTAACTTTTTAACCACTATAATAATAAATAATAATAATAATAAACTTTTATTTCAGACTACTAACCTAATTTAGAAATCTGCGTCCCCCTCCTGGTGCACTCGATCCATACATGTGCATACGCGTCCAGTGCCACAGGAACGGGCTGTCCAGTCTGCTTGCAATAATGCTAAGGATGCTGTTAGCGCTCCCCCGCAACCGAGACATCAGGGATGCAGTTCTTTTTCTTAAAATAGCTTGAAAGCTATCTATATGCGCTTCAGCAAACATCCCTGATGCACTACAGAACTGAGGGAGCCCCATCAGCACCCTAAAAGCATTATTATACTGGATTCAGAGAACGTTGTAGGCCCTCTGCGTATGTCTGATCCACAGGCTGCAAGTATAAAAAGATTGACAAAATGCTTTAAAAAGCGTGATCTTAACTTCCTGTGAACATCGAGCAAACCTGCGGGCCAGCATATTACAGCGGACCGACAACGCTCTCCTCTCCCTCTCTATGTCCTCGTCATCTTTCAAATCTTCGGTCAGTATATGGCCGAGATATTTAAACAGTGACACCCTATTTAAAGTTACATCATTTACTATTCGTAAGAGAATAAAATAAGAATAGATTTTTATTTTATATCCACGCTCCGTTGAAAGACACTGGGATTAAAAGAAGAGCCATGAAGATGAATTTGTTTAACATGCTCTTTGGATCTCAAATTATTTGGATATTTCATACTATATTCGCAATCAAGGTCAGTAATCCTTACAAAATATAAATGGGGTCATCTTCTTCTCCCTAGCCTATATTACTCCCAAGTCACTTGGGGTCGGCTTTCTAGTCTAACCGGATTTGACTGGATATCAGTTTTTACACGGAGCGACTGTCATCTGACCTCCGCAACCCGAAGGCTAACGATACCCTAAGGCTAGACCAATCTCAGGATATTAGAGGGCACTGACTTCTCAATAACGACTGTCATAGATGTCCATGGCAGCCGGGACCGACGGCTTAACGTGCTCTCCGAGGCACGGAGCAGGCGATAATTGTCAATCAATACGCACATAATTTCGAAAAGTCATATAATTTCCGAAAGTCAGAGGTGCGCGACGTGGGTTCGAACCCGAGACCCTCTGCATTACAGTCTGTTGGTCTCCCCACTGAGCTATCGCTGCTTATAAATATAAATGGGGTCATGATGAACATAAAATATGTTTTCACCAGCAGATTCTGCGGTTATGACTCATACCAATCTTAGGTTAAGTAGTCAGCATTCGAATAGTGGACAGATAAGCGAAAACGAACTGTACTGTCTTTGACAAAACAATAGATTTATTACTCTAGAACTACTTATTTTTACGAGTGGCATGGTACAAAAAAACATGTTATCCAGTGAGCTTTGCTATGAAATAAATATATTAAGAAAGTAAAAGCTATATTTTTTACTTAAGTGAATTATGTTCTTATTTTGTAATAAAGACACCCGATCCCAAAGATAAATGTAGGTTATGCTAATGCCTCGGGAACAGTACTTTTTCTTGTATACTATGTATCCCAGTATACTTCTGTATCCCAGACACCGTGTTTGCGAAATTTCGATATCGACTAGTTAAGAGTGACAAACGAACAAACTCACAATCGAAATTATAATATTAGTTAGGATTTGGCTGCAATTCATTCTAAGGCACAACCACTATTATAAGCATTTATGTTTTCCTTTTATAATGTTCCACCTCTGTATCTTTTCGCAGTAATATTAAAGTGAAAACTTCTTTAGGCGCGTTGAGTACTTCTTGGGTGAACAAAAATCATGGAACTCACGTCATCGTCACACTTCCACGCTTTATTCTTTTTTTAGAATATTAACAATATCTCAGAAATGGTGTGTCCTACGCAAAAAATAACGAAATTTTGACCTCCTTAATAGCCCCTAAGAGAGTATCAGGAACTAGAATTCGAACTGCCACTTTCCTTTCTGTTATTTTTTTCATAAAGAAGTGTTTATGATCAAGGATTAAAGTTTTCACTTCTATCGGCAGTCCCCAAAGATTGCCCCAACTTTTTTATTTTTTTGCTTAAATGTACGTTATGTCAAATCTTTCGGGCACAGTATTATTTTCTGGATGAAAGGAGCCCTATGTCATTTTCTCTACGAAATTTCACGATAATCAATCGAGTAGTTAAGGCGTAAAAGCGTAACAAACAAACTTTAGTTAGGATGTACGCCTTGCTTTTTTATAATATCTCGCTATAGTCTCGCTTTGCTAGTATAACATACCTTAAAACTTAACAAGAAACAGCAAGTAGCAACACACAACGCTACTTGGCGAACAGCCATCGCTTGTACCGAACAGATTACGAATGGGATACTTTGACTTATACGTAGTGAGTTAAGATATAACAAAGTATAATATTATCCTTTTACTCTTTGGTGACCTAAGCAAAAGTATTACTGAATGAGAATAGCTGCCTTCTTAGTATCACGACTCTAGCGTTTGAAATGCGACCAGGGTTCATTAAGCTAATCTATACAAATATTATAAAGAGGAAAGATTTGATTTTTGTAACTTTAACTCAAAAACTACTAAACCGATTTTAAAAATTCTTTCACTATTAGAAAGCTGTATTATAATCGTGTGAAATAGGCAGTATTTTATTCAAACAACATACTGTTACTAACCTAAGCTAACCTACTTTTACGCGAACGAAGCCGCGGGCAGAAGCTAGTTCCAAATAAACGTATTTCTCTGTCTGGACTCTGTTTAATGATATAATGAGCCCTTTTATTTTAAAATCTCCCACTGCTAGGCACGGGTGAGAAGGGCTACGCCAAAGTCCACCACGCTGGCCCAGTGCGGGTTGGCAGACTTCACAAGTCTTTGAGAACATTATGGTTAACTCTCAGGCATGCAAGTTTCCTCACAATGTTTTCCTTCCCCTTTAAAGTGACCGATACCTAATACCTAAATTATTTAATACGCACCTATCTTCAAAAAGTCAGAGATGCGTGCCTTGAGACCGAATCGATTGAGGTCTCTGCGTGGCAGTGGAACGGTCACCCAGTAGGCTATTTAATCTTATATGATTTACAACAATTTACTCAAGATTGGTTGAGTTTTGGAGGAATTACGGCGGATAATGAATACAATTTTACCCCTAGTAATTGTCTTTTTCGCACATTGGTATTTCATTAAGGGCAGCGAGACAACGATAGAACTATTAAGACATTTTTGACGCCAGCATTTTTTATTATGTTTGTTGCCGATCGTGACGTCTTGGTTTCGATTAATGATAGTTGTGCAAACGACACGGCTATACCTTTAATTTTAGAACTAGCTGTTACCCGTGATTTCACCCGCGTGGAATTTTACAAAATTATTTTTATTTGTTTCGCGGATCCAAATTTTTCCAAATGAAAAGTAGTCTATGTTGCTCCTTATAACATCAGTTATCTGCCAGTGAAATGCCCAAAATCAGTCCAGCCGTTTCATAGATTTGCCGGAAAATACAGACAAAAAGTTTTTTTCAATATAAGTATATTATGCATTTAGCAAAAAGCTGTTATTTTGACATTACAAACAGAGACTTGACAATTTTATTTATTTGTATGGATTCAGTTTTATATGGACAAGTAATAATCGTATATGGCATAATGACTGCAACACCTAGTATAAATTACTGAAATTATAATTTGATAGCGATTTAAAGAGTGGCTGTGAGTTTCTTGCAGGTTCACAATAAGCTCAACCTTTTTCCATAACCTAGCAACTAACATACATGTAAATATTGTAAGCTCACTAACCCGTTTGACGTTCATAAGTGTTACTTTGTGGCCTAAATGAATAAATGATTTTTGACTTTGACCTCCTTGTTTTTTTAACTTCTGAAACGTCTATGACTCCTACGGTGGAGTCATGAACGTTGACGTCGTTGCGTGTCCGTGACCCCTACGGGGGAGTCAAAAATATTTGGTATTTTTTTCGCGACCAAACACAACGAGTTTTCTTGACTCCCCCGTAGGGGTCACAGACGCGCAACGGTGGCGTTTTTTTTGTTCATGAATCATGGGAAATTCCAAGGGTAACATAACGCCCGCATTAGGATTAAATCCTGTGTCTTTTAAACAACGGACACAAACAACATCCAGATTCGGAGCAATCATTTATGAAATAAAGAAATTTTAGTGCCATGTGGGATTCGAACCCACAACATTCGGCGTAGTGCCAGTGGCGATGCAACCACTTAAACCATTACGCCATCCGTGAAGTCATCCGCTTACTTTGACGTAATTTAGTCATAATCATGCCTACGCAGTTTGTCATAAGGCTTGGTATTTAATCGCTTCTACACGCCCAAACTTCGCACAAACAAGGGTAAGGAAAAATTTTAAGCCGTCTTTATGAATATTTATCAAACATTTTCATGAGATATTGTAATAATATGTTAAGTACATTTAATTTTGTTGATTAATAGCCATTTACATAGAAAGCATTTTCCTTGTTCTTAAAGTACTTGCGATTGTTATATACCACATAACACTTGAGGCTTATGTTTTATGTACATACATACGTTTTTGAGTAGTAGTGGCTTGTTGATTTCAGCATGAATGGCCGGAGTGCCGGCGGCCTCACCCTCTTTCATCCTTCCCGCTCCTTCTTCTTCCCACTTTCTTTTTCTCTTCTTCCTTTCCTAAAGGGTCAGCTAAGCGCAAGTGATGCCTCTGGTGTTCCAGGCGTCCATAAGCTACGGTGACCACTTACCAACAGATCGTATGCTTGTTTGCCACCTTAGTAGTATAAAAAAAAAGCTCTGACCATAAGAACTGTTAAGAAGGAGTTAAAACTAATAAGAAATAAGTATAAAACGCGGCTGGAAAATCACCCAAATGCCCAAACTTACCATCAGGTATGCTTGTTGGCCACCTAAGTTGTACAAAAAATAAGTTATAATAGAATAAGTTTCCTTGATTATGCTAGGATTATTGCGTAATTTTACTTCGTGTATACTACCATTACTGAAGTAACAAATATATTAGCGGTATCAGTTAAGGTACACGTCCATTTAAAACATTTATAAATATTAATTCCATCGTAGTAACCATTTAATTTGATATTTATTTGGGATTTACGAATTATTTTCTGCTGGGCGTCCCCATGTTTGCATTTAGAGTTACATTCGCGCACATATTATATCCCCGATAAAGTTTATTTCAAGCTCCATCTAATATAGGGTACACATCCTAATCCTAACTAATATTATAAAATGAGTTTGTTTGTTTGTTACCTTTTCACACCTAAACCACTAAACCGATCATCCTGAAATTTTACATATACGTTGACATAGGCTAACTTTCATCCCAAAAAAAATTACTGTTCCCGAGTAAAACAACAATAACGTGCTTATGATTATAGATGGCGCCACATGTCTTTCGAATGATGATTGAATTATATTACTACAAGCAGAGTACAACCCGAAATGATTGTCAAATTCTAAATTAACGCGAGTGAAGCCGCGGAAAATAGCTAGTAACTATGTAAATTCGTAAAATTAATCCTTTGATGTAGGTACATAATAACGAGATAGGTGTAAAAACCCAGGATTCAACCTCTTCGTCTTAAATGTAAAAGTAATGAAAAGAAATGACCCCTATATCTCGGGGGTATTTTGACCCACAGGGTCATACCTCGGTCGAGTTTAAATATGGGTACTGTGGGTCAAAAGACCCCCGAGATATAAGAGTCACAAGGTCACATGAAGACGAAGAGGTCGAATCCTGGGTTTTTACACCCATCTCGTTCACTCTGATATAATTCTCATAGTTCATTTAGTGGGACTCTAAAGTATTGTTTCTTTTTTATCAGTTTCGTCTAGTAGTCACTAGATAAAGGTAGGAATATTGACTATCTATCTGGCACAAAATATTATAAAGAGTAAAGATTTGTTATTTGTTTGTAATCAACAAACATAAAATTTTTATTAACAACTAGCTTTTGCCCGCGGCTTCGCCTGCCTTAAAAAAAAAAATCAATAATAAATTTATTCATGTTAGGTTACAAGGTAACACTTATGAATGTCAAAGTAACACTAAATTTTTTCTGTGAATTTACATTTACTGCCACGTTCAGCAAAGCAAGGGTGTAGAGGGCTCATGAGAAGAACGGGCAAGAAACTCATGGCCACTCTTTTTCTTTTACTCACTCGTTAATTTAGAATTTGACAATCAATTCGGGTTGTACTTTGCTTGTAATAATATAATTCAATCATGATTCGAAAGACACGTGGCGCCATCTATTATCATAAGAACGTTATTGTTGTTTTCCTCGGCAACAGTAATTTCTTTCGGGATGAAAGGTAGCCTATGTCCGTTTCGGTACACCTGACAATGTATATGCAAAATTTCGGGATGATCGGTTCCGTGGTTTAGGCGTGAAAAGGTAACAAACAAACAAACAAACTCATTTTCGCTTTTATAATATTAGTTAGGATTAATATTAATAACCCTTTATACAATTTTAAACTGTTCTCGAAAAGTAACTTGTAATTAAAATATATAACAGAAATAAAAAAAAAGTAAACAATCTCCCTCCCTAAACAACCCCTCTAATAGACGTCATAGAATTCCTCTGCATCAAAGTCGACTGTAGTGTGTCTAGAAGACTGCAGTATTGCCACGTTGCATGGCAAAACTTCAAAATAGTTTTAATAGTTCAAAAATATCTTGAAGTAGAATATTTTAAATTAACCGCAATAAAATCCGTAATTTTAATATTTAATCTCACAATACCATGACGTGATTTTATTTAGGATTGTATGTTTGTGTATATTTATTTAAAACTAGATTTTGCCTGCGACTTCACTTAGCAGAACGGTGTACGGTACACTATGTCTTCTTTCCACTTCAGAGAACATGTATACAAAACTTTATGATGATCGGTCGAGTAGTTAAGGCGTCAAAGCTTATCAAAGAAACAAACAAACTAACATCCGGATTTATAAAATTCAAATAATAAATTCCATATATGCATATAATTCCATAAAACAATTTTAAATATTATTTGAAAAAACAAATATTTCAAAGAGTAGAGCACTCATGAGAAGGGCCTCATTAAGTTACGATATGGTTTTAAATCAACGTAAACTTAAATTTACAGTTAACGTTAAATTGTAAATTTAAATTTGCCTGACGAGCTGCAAACAAATGCTCTATCATTAGTCACAAGCGGAATTAATCAAACTAGTCAGTACTCATTGAAGGTGTGCCTGTGAAACTACCGATCGTAAGATTTGCCCCGGATGAGCTTGTTACACCCACTTCGCTGCTTTTCACAGCGGCGAAAATTTGAGTCTTAATGCTCGTTTAAGGAATATGTTGCACAACAGACACTGCAACAGAAAATTCATTACCTACATAAGCACGTTCATGGCAGAAAAGACCACTGGAAGCAAGTGGATATTTGTATACTCACCGATTTTACCATGCAACTATTTAACGATAATTGAACATAATTACTATTAGCAATGTGCAATTATCAATTGATTACTCGAATATTTAATTGATTCGAATATACCAGAAATATTGATTCATTTTAATCTTTTAATCGTTGGTTAATTGTGTAAACCACAATTAACCAACGTAGTACGCAGTACGTAAAATTATTCACATTTAAATCTATACTAATAATATAAAGAGAGAAGAGTGGTATTTTGGTAATTTATAATTTATGTATTTTGTTTGTCGATATTAATATTTTAAGTATTTTTGAAGTGAAAACTTCTTTAGGCGCGTTAACTCGCGTCATCATCACGCTTCCATGCTTTCCATTTCTGAATTATTTTAAAATATTACTAATATCTCAGAAATGGTGTGTCCTATGCAAAAAAATAACGAAATTTGGAACCTCTTAATAACCCCGAAAAGAGTATCAGGAACTAGCATCCGACACAACCGTCTTTTTTTTTCATTTTCATCGAACGCTTTCCGTTTTTGAATTATTTTTGGTTTATAATTTGGTTTATAAAGAAGTGTTTATGATCAAGGATTAAAGTTTTCACTTCTATCGGCAGTCTCCAAAGACTGCCCCCATTTTTTCTTCATAATACAAGCCTATTACTATTAGAAAGCTAATTTATCCAGAAGTTCCTACAAGCTATGCGAGCTGCGCAGTAATCGTAAACGTAGATGAAACCGCGAGAATGCCAAGTATCAAATAGATTGCATGCACTTGAAAAAAAACGACAATGAAATGCGGAATCGTACACTTTTGAATCATTCGATTTTGTCTGTGTCAGTCTTAGGCATCCGTAAAAAGCACCATATTAGTTGTGCCTAAATTTTTTACGTTCTGCCTCAGTTTTTAAATTCCTGCTTCAGTTTTTTTAGTTGTGCCTTAGATTTTTAGTTCTACTTATATAGAGATGAAGGCCTACAATTTACTCTAGATACTTAACAAGTACGCAGCTTATTACTCAGACCAAGCCCTCCTCATTACGAAATGCGAACTTTCTTAAAGTTAACACCGTTAATTAGCTAGTTTTGTTAACTTTCAACTCGAGAACTTAAGAAATTGTGTAACTCAATATTTTACTTATAATATTTTGTTCTCTGTACTCCAGACGATTCATATCTGAAGTTTACGTGAACATTTACGTTCTAGTAGCGTTGTTTAGAACCAAAAAAGTTTAGTTAAAAAAAGCGTCAATCAACCTTTTTGCTATTTCTCTATATAGACCACGAGCACTGGGACCCCATGACCCTAGCGTTTGGACCCCAATCAGTCCAAAAACATAATCTCCTACCAGGTTTTTGTATTTGCGCCGTTTAAGAGTCTCCGCGGATGCAGCAGCAGCGCCAGCACAACGCACCGTGCTGGCATATACTTAAAAGGACGAAAAGCAAAGACGCTGGTAAAACTACGAACCAAGCTGTATATACTAGAATAAAGATAAATAAAATAAAGATTGCTCGCAATTTGGATACAAATTATTATTAACCTCTCCAGCTAAGCAGCACCATGAAAGAATCTTTCCGAAACTTCAATCCGAACGAAAGTGTTAAGTACACGTAAATGGACTTGTGTCATTATACGATTTGCCCGAATAATCGGCTCGAAACTTTGGCTTTACGTTTCATGGTAAGCCTACTGTTGTGAGTTTACGTCAGTAGTGCAAACGGTGGGAATTAAATCCTCTTGAATGCATGTTTAATACATACATACATACATAGATTTACGCCTGTTTCCCAGAGGGGTAGGCAGAGACTACGGATTTCCATTTGCTACGATCCTGACACACTTGACGTTTTCTCTTCAAGTTTAATGCCTTATCCATTGGGCTTGCAATTGAGAATTATAAACATGATAGGGAACCCTAATAGAAAACTAAAAGTAATTATCGTTATGATAACCTTCGAAAGCCTTTCCGAAATACATTGGGGTCATGTCGTGTGATAGATTACGTCATCAGCTGTTAATATTTTAGTGCGACACGAAACTTTCTGTCAAGTTCAGTTTATGACGATATATATCTTGTAGGATCTTTACGGTAAGACATCGTTAATAGATTGCGAGTGAATTAGACCTAAACACCAGGATTATTGGGTTTTCTGTCATTAAATTCTTAATAACAGATTGACTTAGAAAATTTATGATATTTCATACCCTCGTGACTTAAAAATAACGTAAACCTGTTGATCCTGGGCCTGACCTCTCCGGTCGGATCACCATTCCATTGGTATATGGAAGTAAGGGAATGGAGAGTGCAGCTGTATTTGCGCATATACTAGAGCACTATAATATTTCCTGCGCAGATGGCTAGCATCTGTTGAGAATGACCACCATCACCGAAAATTGATCTGGACATCATTATCCATATGGTAATCCATTTTTTCCAAAAAGCAGTTATAAGAGCTCAAATTAGCTTAAGCGTTACTCAATCTCCAGGAGATACATAACAATAGATTTTTTATTGTGTCTATAAAATGACAGACGATGGGTGCATAACAAACTATGGGTGGCCATTGCCGTACCATCCTTTCTTACCCTTTGGATAAAATGGACAGTTAATATTATTTATTTCCCCATTCCTCGTTGGTCACAAAGCCAACGATATCTTTCCAAGCTTGCAGGCCTCGATGATACACTTGACCACTCTTTACGAGCAATTAACATGACCTCTATAGAGCAAGGTTTATAGGTGAATATTTTTCGCTATAAAATTTTAACACCCCATAACTACCTAGACTTGGCTAGTTATATTTATAGACACGTAAACTTTATAGTGCGTGAACTGTGTTTTACGATGTGACGTGGACGCTAACGGGTTTGGGAAATTAGTGTCTATTAATGTCCTCCAGACTGAATTTTCGGCCACGGCGGCCACTTTTAACGGAGACTGGCCAGCTGCCCAGGAGATATCATAGTGCACAATTGTGTGCGCAAACACAAGTACACTCTCTGTTCCCTAACTCTCATGATCCGATGGGACGGTAATTCGATACGACGAATCCGGTCAGTTGCGAGCGACACTTACACACACACATACATAGGCCGCTCGCCATCGTGAGTTGCAAGAACTATATTTAATTTCAAATTTACAGAAGATTGTATGTTCACGATAATCCCTTACTAAACTCAAGCAATAGTCTGCTATCATAATATGACTGTCCCATCGGCATTGGTATCTTTCTTTCATTGTTCTAATATCCCGATGGAACCGTTCTTTATGTTGAATATCTCAAGAATCAGAGTCAATCCATACAAGGTTAATACATTGCGGGTATGACTGATGAAGGTGTTTATTAAAACTTGTAACAAAATTAATGCCACAGAAAAAAAAAATTGTTGGTTTTCCAGTCTTATTTACTTACAGGTTGTCACTGTAGGTGTTGTTAGATACACTATACGCATGAGACAGTGTATCGTTGTGTACGGTGCTAATGCTCAGACGGCATGCTGCTTAACCAGTAATAGTCATGAGAGAAAAGCGATTGTATCGTCTTATTTCTATTTCGACATGTTACTTTAGTATATACCCTCATCTGCTATTTAATGATAATAAAGAATATATAATGCTAGATAATGTATACATTGATACATCACAAATAGGTTGCCTAGCTAAATCATGTGCTGATGATGTTAAACAAAATGTTTAATTAAATACATTTGATCCACTTCCGCGATTAGTTATTTATGAAAGTCAAGAATCAGCTGAGGGAATATACCCTAGGGAACTAAAAAAATAAACGTTGCCAATATTCTCTTCTGCGCAACTATGGAGGTGCCAGGTATAAATATATAAATAAGCGTTATTAATATACTTTCATAAGTTATTTTATCAAATTACATATCAAATGATACATTATATTATTGCCAATCCAACTGTATTATTAGACTAAAACTAAACAAACAAAACGAATTCTAATTATCTGTGTCCCCTAAGGGCGCGTTCCCACTATGTCGTGACGATAGATTATCGTGTCGTTTAAAGCGTCGTGGCTTGTGTATTTAAATAGAGGTGTTCACATACTGGACGACACGATTAACTATCGTCCACGACTTTTTTTCGCAGTGACGACAGATTGTCAAGTCAATGGGAACTGCTAGCACGATAGTCGTAAAACGATAAAATAACGTCACGACTAATCATGACGGCAAATTGTGTGTCATTGTTGCAACTATCCATCGTAGCCAAGATAAAAATGTCGTCTCGTCGTTTATACGTTCGACGATAAAATATTGCGACGACACAGTGACGATAAACAGTGGATATAATGAGAACAGCTAGAGACGACAGTCGTCCAACGATAAATTAATCGTCACGACATAGTGGGAACGCGCCCTAATTCGTTATAGAATTGCCTGACTGACGCCTCACGCAAATGCAAAAACACATTAGTCAACGTTACAACGAAATTAAATGACCGCGCTTTAAGTCGCTCGCCGTCATTTTATTTCGTTGTACCAAATACAGTCGTATTCTGGAGCACTTTAGGTTGAATTTAAATTGTTACTGAATTAGTCTCTTCGCCGTCACTCCGTCCGTCGGTGTTGACCTTTATTGTCTTACGATTACTCGCATGCATTGAAAATTAAACAATTTTATATGAATTTTATAATGATTTATTTTTAAAACTACTACTGCAAGACATCCACAATCTTAGTCTTATCGTGACGAAAGCAGCTTCAATGCAATCAATTGTAATACAACAATAGCAAAGAGAGGAATTTATCATGCACTCTCAGATCGAAAGGTAACTTTTTTTAAATATTGGGCTCTGGTGATTGATAGCCGCATCGTGGGATCTGACCGTACTCCAACTCGCAGTATTGCGCTTCGAATGAGTAATTTCTTTCCAAATTGCCTTGTGGAACCCTCGCGCAAAGGAGAAACAGTTCGAAAATAAACAACCATTTTCCATGATTCTCAAATGTATATACCTGTATTCTACATTTTCAACTTCTTTCCTTTAAGTATTTTGTAGAGAATACTAAAAATCGATAATTTACTAGTATTTTGAAATCGCAAATATACACAAAGCAGTTTCAAGTGATGCATGCATTCGAATGATCGATTGAATTTTAGTAAGTTTCCAAACATCATACGCACAGTTTCACGCCCGATTTCATGAAAATCCGTTACATATGCGGGTGGAGTTAAATTCAAAATCATTTGATTTTGATTTTAACTCGTCGCGTATGTTTATTCATATAAGTTATAAAGTGATACTTATGAAACTCTTTGTTGATTATCGTCAAAGTGGGACGTTTAAAGTTTGAGGTTAAAACTATTTAGTCTTAGAAAGCAAAAAAATCGCGTGCCGCTTATATCAGACAACAGGGATGTTAGCGCATGCGATGGAAAAGTGCGGTGCGACAGAATCCACAGGGAGTCTCGAAATGAGCATACAAAGCAGCCCTATACGCTATTGATGCACCAGACAGCGTACTGTCAGCAAGACAAGCGGTGTTTTACTTCTTGACAAAAGCACAACAACTTTCGACTTTCTTCTTTCTTTCTTTTTCAATGATTGTAACCATTTGTGAGGCTTATATAAATGTAACTATCAGAAGGTAGCACTGGCTTCTAAGATACAGGTCCATACCTAGTTTAGAAGTCAGGGTCTTCAGTTTGTTATGTATTCCTTAAGACCTAAGTTTTGTACCTAGATTAAGTGTTTTTCTTATGAAGTAATAAACTTATTATTATTATTTCTTTGCCACTGTCACTGCTTCGAGTGTTGTGGGTCCGAATCCCACACGGGACAAAAATTTGTGTGATCCACAAACCGTTGTTCCGTATCTGGATATTCAATGCGTCTGTTGTTTGAATGTTTACTGCGACCACTTAACCCACCACGTAATATTATTAAAATAAATTATAATAGTATAATACTTTAGCATTAAAAAATAAAAGGCGACCACTGCATCCAGGCAAACACACCAACGACAGAAAAGTTCAGGAGATTTTTTTCCTTTCTTTGTCAACCGATTTTTTTTGTTGAGTATTTCTTATTATAGCAATAAGATATTTTGGAAATAGTTTGCTTTTCTCTTTTATATAGATAGGTAAAGACAAAGCAGTTCAGAAGTTTTCATGTCTGTTTGCCATTTAAAAGTGTATATTTTAGATATATGTAAATTGAACGAATATGAAGAGAAGAAAAATAGACTACTATTTGGAGTAGTAGAGCCTAACTGATTTTAGTATGAAACCGACTGGGGAAGGACTACCCTCTTACAGAATATCGACGTGAAATAGCATTATTCCTCCTGTCGTGTTTCGTTCGGTGACTGAGAGTGCCGAAGTCCCAATCACCCTCTTTCCCCCTTCCCGCTTCTTTTCCTACCCACTTCATTTTTCTCTTCTTCCTTTCCTAAAGGATCGGCAACGCGCAAGTGATGCCTTTGGTGTTGCAGGCGTCCATAGGCTATGGTGACCACTAACCATCAGGTGCTTGTTTTGTTTGCATAAAAATAAAACGTCGGAAAATGTAAATTCGTATAATAATATGTATATTTAACCGTATTTATAGTTGATTTCCACTTTATTTCCTAAATAATACTGTTCCTATAGGATAATATATTTTCAATCAAAATTCGCTAACAAAAGCGAGGCTAAACTGGATCTACTGGTAATATATAAACTGTATTCATTCCTAGAAATCCCTGCACAGATGGTGTAATGGTTTGGTGTTTTGGGTTCGAATCCCACACGTGGCTAAAATTTGTATGATCCAAAAATGGTTGTTCTGACTCTAGATGTTCTTTGTGTCCGTTGTTTGAATGTTTGCAAACTCTTCCGCAACACCATATTTACTTATAGAGTGGAACCATTTATAAGAAATTACAATTACTGAAGCCTTCATTTATAAAAGGAAATATAAAAAGAAAGTACTTTCAGTTGTTGCTAACGGTACCGGTGTCAAGTTCATTAACCCCGTGACGTCACTCCCGGCGGTGTATCGTCGTGCAAGTACATAGTTATAAGTACTGCAGAGAATATCGGTTGCTTCTTATATGTTATGTTGTGGGGAAAATAAGAATTACAACCTACAAAGTTTAGTCATAATATCATTAAATATTATACATACACCACGCGTTTAAGATTATATTGACGGGAGCGCCCGTGGCTCGTAACGTGATGTTATATAGCCTTAGATAGTTTTGGATACAGTACTTTTCTAATGGTAAAAGAATTATTAAAATTGGTCCAGTAGTTTCTGAGGTTATTCATTACAAACAAATATACAAATATGTTCTCTTTACTATATTAATATAGATATAATCCTGTCAATCTCACAATCATAATTACGTCAAACTAGCTTTTGTCTGCGGCTTTGTTTGCTCAGGCACAATTATTTTTCGAAATGAATGGATCCTACGTCCTATTCTGTGCTCCTCCCGACGAGTATTCGAAATTTCATGAGGATCAGTAGACTAGTTAAGACGTGAAACTTAAAAAAAAAACGGTGCCGGCAGAAGTGAAAACTTGAATATTAACATTGTGCATTTTTGATATTTTGGAATGGTTAGGGAATAATTTTGCATGAATTGCTTTAATTATCAGTATAAAAGTACTATCATTTATGTGGTAAAATACAATATTCATTTATTGCGCTATCGTACATAAACATGACAATTCTCCCTCCGTCTTACGAATTTTCGATCAGGTCACGTGTCCTGACGCAAGTTTAACATTTTTTACCCATCACAAAAAAGTGCACAACGCCGCTAAAGAAGTTTTCACTTCAAAAAGAATAAAAAAGCTTCTATTTGCACTCAATATAAAAAAAGCGAATTCCTTTTTCGTTTTAAAATTCTTGCATTCGTGATATCCATAAGCAATTTTCTGCTAAGATATTCTGAAGCGTTGCACTCCTTTACAAGCAAATATAAGTGGATCCAATTAAGTTGATGCATTCGTTCGTGATAAGTAATACTCGGGACTAATAAAAGTAATGGAATCAAAAACAAACTCACATTCGCATTTATAATAATACTAAATTTTGCTCGTGGCTTCGCTCGCGTCAATGTGGGTTAGGTTAATAACAGTGCTTTATTCTAGATGGAAGGTATCCTATGCTCTTTTCAGTTTTCCTGAAAACGTGTATGCAATATTTTGTGATAATCACTGTAGTACTTAAGACGTGAAAGCGTAATAAAGAATCTTACAATCGCATTTATAATATCAGTTAGGATTATGACTGATCAAATTTCAAATTGATCAAAGTGTAACCGACTGCCACGCCGGTTTCGATTCCCGCACAAGTCAAACATTTGTGTGCATGAACATGGATGTTTGTCTTGGTCTGGGTGTTTCTAATTATTTACAAAAAAAAAGTATATATGTATGTTTAACCATTATCTAGTATCCATAGTACAAGCTCGTGATGATGTCTGAGAGTTCTTCATAATATTCTTGAAGATATGTGAAGCCCACCCGGACATGGCTAGCGTGGTGGACTATGACTTTATCCTTCTCACACTGAGAAGAGGCCTGTGCCCAGCTGTGGGATAGTTTAATACAGGGCCGATATTATTATGTACTATTAAACATTAAAAACAGTTACAAATATGTTATATGTTCAACTACTAATATATCTGCCTTTACAAGAGTCACAGCTTCTTAGATTTTGTTTTTATTATTATTTTATATTCTTTATTTTCTTTTTGTAATTTATTTGGAAACATCAATGTACGTACCTAAATTAATACCAAACTGTTAAGAAACCTGAAAGTGGGGCCTGGTACCAATAACACAAGTTCGATCTTACCTTAGGTACTAGTGTTCAATAATTACTGTGTCTTACTTATTTGTGTTTAATAAATTTCATTTCATTTCATTTCACAGTATCCAAAAACACAAGTTTATGCAACAAAACCAACGATACGCTTTTAATATATAAACAAACTGCGTTAATTTGGGTTCATTTAATCTCCGTTACCCAAGTTAACCTAGAACTCTACAATTTATTAACTTAAGTGCTTAAAAAGTATTTAAATTATGTAAGTTTAATTAGTATGCCTGGTCAATAGTTACTAACAGCAGCGAGCAAAGTTTTTTCATTAAGTCTCTCAAGTCAGTGAAAGACAAAGAAAATAGGTGCCTTAGGAATTTTAAGTGGCACTGTTACATCGCATATTCTTGAGGCACTTCTTGCTTTTTAGTTAGAAATCAGCGATTTTTGGCCTTCACAGCCTTACTTTTAAAACAGCTTTAGTTATATCTGCCTCCGTGGCACAGCGGTAGTGAATTTGAGTGCTGTGCATGAGGTCTCGAGCTTGAATTCCATATCGGGCAAAGAAAAAGGTTTTATACAACTAAAGTGGCAAACAAGCATACGGCCCACCTGTTGGTAAGTGGTCATCGTAGCCTATAGACGCCTGCAACACCAGAGGCATCACTTGCGCGTTGCCGATCCTTTAGGAAAAAACGGAAGTGGGAAGGAAAAGGAGCGGGAAGGGGGAAAGAAGGTGATTGGGCCTCCGGAACTCTCACTCACCAAATGAAACACAACAGTAGGAACACTGCTATTTCACGTCGTTATTCTGTGAAAGGGTAGTGCTTCCCCGGTCGAGCCGGCCCTTCATGCTGAAATCAGCGACGCTCTACTACGACTAATATTGGGCTTTCCAGCTAAAACACTCAATAGCAGCCCGGAGTTAGGCAATTGGTGGTGTTCAACAAACCATGCCCAAGAAAGCTCGTGAGATTTAGAGAAGAGAATGCACTTCTGTTTGCGCACACACTTGGGTATTATAATAATTTCCTATGCATATAAAAATTTAACGTTAAAGTCTTGCCAGAGCCAGATCAAATTCGTCGACAATCGCAATTCCCGAAATCCTAACTAATTTACGTAACCCGGGAAACAAACACGGTATCACAATTCCTTGTACGTTAGCGACAATTTACGATAAACCAGCGATTTGGTTTCTAGCTATATTCAATTCAATTCGTTTATTGCACTCCATAATGTATATACAGGTCTTATAAATGTAGAGAGAACAATTATGGACCCCGTCGGGCACGGCAAAATTAGTACCTTTTAAATCTGCTGCCATTCTAATTATGTAAATAAATAAATAAGAACTGTACCTACTCAATCAATAACCATAGTTAATCTACTTTACTTTACTATCTCCATACATCGTTACTCCTGCCTACCTCATCAAGATAGGCCGTGAAGATAAGAGGAGACACAAATTAGTAATAGATCAACAACGATAACGCGACGTTAATATCTCCTATTAATTAATCATATTGTACATAGAGGTATGAAAGGACCGGATAAGCAGACCTCTGCTTATCCTGTCGACCTTACGCCTACTTAGGTGTACCGATTATCCCTAAAATATTGTAATAATTCGCCTGGACGGTTGTCGTAGTGGGTGCTGTGGTCGATCTCCACATGGGACAAAAATTTGTCTGATTCACAAATAAATATTCCAAGCCTGCGTGTTCTTTGAGTCCGTTAATTCAATGTTTGTGAAGTTCCAAGCGACACAGGAAATATTCTTAGAGCGGATGTTATCTTTTTTTTTAAATAAATAAATTTGTACATTAGTAGGGTAGTTGACGATCAGCGATAGCTCAGTGGGGGACTAACAGATTGCAATGCAGAGGGTCTCGGGTCCGAACCCACGTCGCGCACCTCTGACTTTCGTAAGTTCTATGACTTTTCGAAATTATGTGCGTATTGATTGACAATTATCGCCTGCTCCGTGCCTCGGAGAGCACATTAAGCTGTCGGACCCGGCTGCCATAAACATCCATGGCAGTCGTTATTGGGAGAGTGTCGACACAAAAGATCCCACTGGGTCGAAGTGTCGCCGGTCTGCACTGACTGACCTCCACATAAGATAAGATAAGGGTAGTTGACTCACAATTATTTAATAATGCATTTTGACCGCGGATTCCCTCGCGTAAATGTAGATTAAGTTATGTTAGTAACAGTTCCTTTTTATTAATTAAATATAGCCTATGATACTAGGCAATATTATAGCTTTCTAATAGTACAATAATTTTTTATTAAATCGAATGTGTTGTTTTTGAGTTGAATCGTTATAAACAAAAAATCGAATATTTCCTCTTTTTAATATTAGTATGGACTACATTTTGCCCGCCGGTTCGCTCGCGTAAATGTAGGTAAGGTTAGTAACAGTACTTCTTTATTGATGAAAGGTAACCTATTTCCTTTTATGATCCTCTGACAACGTGTACGCGAAATTACCCGATGATCGGTTAAGTAGTTAAAGCGTGAAAGTATAACAAACAAACTCACATTCGCATTTATAATATTAAATAGGATTAGGATTAATAATATAAGTAAAACTCAATAAATACTTAGTAGCATTACGGTGAGAGCTTGCTACGTCATTTCGTAGCTCGTAGACGCTCTACGCCATCAGCTATTCTCATATTTCATTGTCTACACGATACAATCATAGCTACGAAGTGTATCTATCAATCAGTATGACAGACATTCTTCACAACGGCTTTTGATACGATTTTAGCTTGGAGTATCACGTTACTAGGAGTGTAAATGAATTATTAGTATTGATCGAGTCACTAATTGTCGGTACCACTCGTCAGACTATCAAGGCTGAGGTTTTGGATGGATACTGATTATTTGATACCCATACCCTTGTTGTAAGCCGTTAAGCTAGTAGGCAGAGACGTATTACATCTGCTTGCAAGAAGAATTTTATATGATGCGGTTACGCTTGAAGCTATTTGCAAAGTCTCTGGGTACAAATACGGGTCGGCTCAAGTTGTTTTTTTTTTTGCCACACTGCCCTCATAGCAGCCGAGGCGATGTTGAGGTCTCTACTTTAACTGCCTGAGAAGATGCTTTTTTTACGCCCCGCTTAAAGGACCCAGGATTGAAGGAAGAAGGAAACACGTACCTTGGCAGAGAATTCCATACCTTGGTCGTTCGGCAGAGGTATGAGGACCCAAACTTTTTGGTTTCAGGTGTCCTTAAATTTTCTATTTACAATATTTTAGTCACAACGTGTCTGGTAGACAGCTATACGGTCGCTCGCCTCTATTTATATGCACAGGGTGCCCCGTAAAACTTGGAATATTCTGAAACTTTGCCTGACTCTTCTGCTAACAGAGTTAAAAATTTAAGAACCTTTTAAGAATCTATGTACATTGTGCCTTATCTGGTATGGAAATAAATTATAATTATTATTATGTTAGTAAAATAATATCAGGAGATTATTGTATGAACATTAAACGCTGTAAATTATACATACTGATACAATGGTGTATTACAAATAAATTTTTTTTTTAGTTTGGCTCACCAGCAATAAATTAATACAAAATAGTCAAAAAAAAAAAGAAGTAAAAACTGGCTGCTGGGCTGTTTTAAACATCTTTTATATTTTAGACTCATGAATCTAAATATAAAGACTAATGACAGCCAATTTTCATGATACATAGGGTATCATGATGTCTTGTCCTTTTTTGTACATGCTCGGTCGAGTACCTTTCATCCTGAAAAAGTACTGTTACTAACCTAACCTAACCTTCATTTACGCAAACGAAGCCGCGAGAAAAATCTTGCTTATAATATTAGAAACAGGGCAATTAAAAACAATCACCGCTACGCCACGCCATACAAAATCGGGACAAGCGACGTATGTTCTTTGTTCCACAAACAATGCAGTAAGCAGTGTCTCCAGTAAAGGATTAGCTTGGGATCTTTTGTTTCGCACAAAGGTGAGATTTACAACGACGGTGAAGTTCGTAAGTCGGTCAATGTGTTGTAGCGTAACACCATTGTGTTTTGTTTCGCGTTCATTTATTTCATTTTAGAAACATATTATTCTTTATTTAAAAGTTTGGCTTTCCTGATCTGCATATATAAAAATCTCGTGTCATAGTGTTTACGGTCGCATTCCTCCGATACGGATATATTACAATTTTTTTATGTATATTTGGTAGGTATGAGAATAGGTCGTAAAGTATATTTCATCGAATAACAATTGGTGCAGAAAGGGGAGTGAGTGAAGTAATAGGGTTACCAGTGCAAGAAAAACATTTCCTTAAAAATAAAAAAGAGTAATCTTTCAACTATAGTGTATGAACGGTAGCACCTAGAGAGTTACTACATTGTGTATATAATATATTCATTTCAGGATACTTATATCGAGGACGTGGTATAATGCTAGATGATTAGGGTATCCCTATCTAACAGAACAACGTTTGCCGGGTCAACTAGTTCTATAAAATACTACAGGATAAGGCAGTCTTCACTTTACTCGTTACTTAACTTAAAAGGTTATTATTTTTTATGGCCTTAACTCCTCCGATACTGAACTACTATAAAGTGATCATAATAGATTTGTTGATTACTGTTCTTGCAATAAACTACAACTTAATGTATCTACGTGTTTTTATATGTATATCATTTACACGACAGAAATTGACCATAGGTCTGGTTATAAACTACGTGACCAAAGCATTTGTAGGGTGAATGAGGTTCGGGACCTAGGGGTTAAACCACATTTTTTCAGACACGAAGAAACAGACTTTTTTCAGGATTAAAAGTGCCCTATGTCTTTTTCTGTACACTGGCAATATTTCACGACTTATCTCATCTTATGTGGGGGCCAATCAGTGCAGACTGGTGACACTTCGAACCAGTGGGCGCCTTAACTGCTCGACCGATCGCCATGAAATTTCACATACACTTTGCCAGCAAAAGACGGAGAGTAAAAAACTACCATTGCCAAACGAAGCACGTGCAAAAGCTAGTACCAAATAAACGTCAAGCCACCAAAAAAGATTGACCTCAGCTCCTATGTAATATTTCATAGCAATCGCCTTGTGCTGTGTTTCTACCGTGAGTAGGCTTTTCAAAGCTTTAGAAGGAGCCTTTTTGTTGACAGACTTCCTCAGTGACGCAGCGGTAGTCAATGTGATTGTTGTGCATAAGATTTCTGGTTCAATTCAAACTCAAAAGCGGCGGCCTCGATGGCGTAGTGGTTAGTGTAACTGACTGCCACGCCTGAGATCGCGTGTTCGATTCCCGCACAAGTCAAACATTTGTGTGCATGGACATGGATGTTTGTCTTGGTCTGGGTGTTTCTATGTACATATAATATGTACGTATTTATACAAAAAAAAAAAATATATATACAATATATATATGTTTATCCATTGTTTGTAAGGTAACGGAATTGCTCACGTCAATTTCAATCAGATTCTGTCTTTATTTCGTACATGCACATTTCGGAACAGAATTGGACATTTCATCACTCTTCGATATTTATTAAATAAGGGTACGCAAGGGACGACACAAGTATTGGTGGAAGTCTCGAGTTTCAAGTGTTGGGTGAACACATAGGCATACATGCCTAAGATACAATTGGTAAAAAAGATAAAAGCCGCATATTTTAGGAAATAGTTATGCTATGTAAAATACTGAAATTGCATGTGATTTTCTTGAATTCTCTTTTATAAATTAAATTTATTTATTTGACCTTTATCATGGAATCACATAATTAATTATACTCCTAACTGCACGGATGGCATAGTGTCTAATTGGTCGCTTAGCCATTACCGATGCGCCTAGTGTTGTGGGTTCGAATCGCACAGGGGAAAAATTTGTGTGATCTACAAATGATTGTTCTGAGTCTCGATGTTCTTTGTGTCCGAAGTTTGAATGTTTGTAAAGTTCCCCGCGACACAGGAATTATTCATAGTGCGGGAGTTGTCTCTTTCAAAGAAAAAGGAAGAAATAAACTATTACTGCCTTATATTAAACTGTGTTAAGGACGACATGGTTTGTCAAAGACGTCAAGTCCTGCTTCATGGATTATCTTTTTTACTTTGGCATGGAAATCGCTTGTAAAATAAATCTTACTATTCTATGTAATACTTTTTGCTGTTGGAAAATCTTAACTAATATTATAAATGCGAATGTGAGTTTGTTTGTTACGCTTTCACGCCTTAACTACACGATCGATCATTATAAAATTACGCATGCATGTTATCAGGGGTACAGAAAAGGGTACCTTTTATGCAGAACAAAAGTACAGTGCCCGAGTCAGCGAATTATATGTATAAATGCTAATGCTATAATTATAAATGCTAATGTAAGTTTGCTTGTATGTTGCGCTTTCACGCCATAACTAATTGACCGGTCATTATGAAATTCCGCATAAAAATTGTCAGGGGAACAGAAAAATAGATAATTATTATACATTCCATTTAGAAAAAAGCACTTTTCCCAATGGAAAAGCTAGTATCATATCAAATCAAATCAAATAGTTTATTTGTGATACATGGGTTATATACAGGTGTTCATTACATAATTATATAAGTAGTTAATAACGTCCATTCCATGATCAGCCACTTAGGCGTACAAATTATTTAGAAATAATTACAAAAAAAATAAACAAAATATTATATTATAAGTCTTGATATTATAAATTGCATTTAAGATAAAACATAAATTATATTATTACTATTAGTCCAGGCAAACACAAGATAATGAACAATAAATTATAGTCAAGCGTACATAAATAAATTTAAAAAATTATATTCGAAAAAAGTTCATCTATATTGTAATAACAATTTTCTACAAGAAATCTGAATAATTTATTTAAAAAAAAAACATGAATATTGCTACATTCTTTTGTGTGATTAGGAATTTTATTGTAGATCTTTGCGGCCATAGCAAACACACTTTTCCCAAAAAGGGTAGTTCTATATTGACTGGTAAGGTTATTGTACAAGTGACTTCTATTTCGCGATTTAAGCTCTAATGTAAATAGTGACGGATGATGTCTGATAAACAGTCATTTCAAAAATATATAAAGATGGCACGGTAAGTATTTTTAATTCTATAAAATATTTCTTGCAGCTGTCAGTTCTTTTTATGCCACACATAGCTCGCACGCACCTTTTTTGACATATGAAAACTTTATCCCATTTGGTTGTATTTCCCCAGAATATGATTGCATATCTGAGTCTAGAAGCAACATTACTATGATAGGCCACAAGCAATGTGTTAAGATTGACCTTTTTCGCTAGCATGTGTAGACTATAAGATGACTGTGACACTTTTTTGCAAACAAACTCTATATGACTTTGCCATTTCAAATTATCATCTATGTGTACGCCGAGAAATTTGGTTGTATATATTAGGCGGTGTACATATTTAACAGCACTCGTTATATTCTACTGGTTGATCGTATAGTTTTAAAACTATACGATAGATGACACATAACATCGCCTTAGATACTAAAAACGAAAGCAAATTTCAATACCTTATCCTAAGTCAGGTATAGAAATTTTAATGAAAAATATAATAGCAGCTGGGCTGCCCGACGACACGGTTTGACAAGGTCACAGGTTGAAGTTTTAAATTCTATCATTATATGGGAATAACTAATAGAATAAATCATAATATACTACACTTTATACATTTAAAAACATAAAAAGCAATATTCCATAATCAAGACAATCACCATGAGGCGGCCATTTTCAACAGAATTTTCCGTTCACCCCTCGAATACCGACGAAGCCTTTTCTCAAACAAATCAACATAAAAAAATGAATACTCGCGGACCTCGTTAAAGCGAAAATGACATGGCAAAACAACTTTTTAACACAGCCTTAACCCTTTATATCGGAAGTATGTCAAAGGTCCCGCGAAAAAAGAGGCATTATTCTCGAAAAGGCTGTATCCGCTTAAATATCGTTATGGGCGTACACTGGTATTGTGTAAAAACTGACCCCTTTTATTACGTCACACACGAGTATATTATGGAGGCTGTATGGAGGCTTTGGGGGATACAAATTGGAAGTATATTTTACGCCTGCCATCTTAATTTTCGGACATTGTTTTGTATTTTGCTTTATTTGGTGGTGATGGGTTCGTTGTATTGTTCATTGAAAGTAAACAGGTATCTGACGCGAGTTATTAATCATACATAGGTATAATTATAAAATTATATATAAATTTACTACGTAAGCTCTCGCCTGTAATTCCTGAGAGAGATAGAAAACTACGTAGTGTTTGCTTGCTATCCGACATGATTAGTTATTTATACTACTAATATCACTCGTATATACAGGATGTCCGGTAATTAATGGATAACCTTGAAATGTCTTATAGTAGTACTGATGGCCGTTCAGAAAAAAAGCAAATATACATATATTAGAAAAGTGCAATAGCTAGTAATACTTTTGCCTGTCTATCTATTAGCATAATTATTGTTTAATAATAAAACAACAAAAAACCGATGGAATTCATTAATTTATGGTCGTAGTGTACAAGTAAGCTAAATATGGTAATTAAAAAAATCATATCTCAGGTAGTAGTTAGGATAGATCTTTTTTCATATTTATTTCTGAACGGCCATCAGTTCTACTATAAGACATTTCAAGGTTATCCATTAATTACCGGACAGCCTATATAAGCTGTCCCACTGCTGGGAACGGGTATCTTCTCAGGGTAGGAAGCGTTTGGCCATAGTCCATCATGCTGGCCTATTGCGGATTGGCTGACGTCACATATCTTCAAGAACACTCAGACGTGCAGGTTTCATTCACCGTTAAAGCAAGCGATAATTAACTATTTAATATGCACAAAAGTTGGAAAAATCAAGCCCTCTGCGTGGCAGTCCAACGGTTTCCCACTGCTTGATGGTGGATGTGATACACTTTAGTCTACTTCTCCAGGGATATAGACGTGAGAGTATATTATATTGAGTATCAAAGACTTGATGAAGTCTCGAGGAAAGCTTAACTATCTTGAAACCTGCAACGAATTTAATCAGAAGTATATAGTGGCAGTTACTTACTTCGCTGGCTCAGCGACCAAAAGTAGATGTTGGCCTCCCACATTAAAGTGGGCCAAGTCAGACCAATCGAGCACATTCATCTCTTTCAGGTCTTCAGCTAGTTCATCTTTCCAGCGGTATCTTGGGCGACCCACCGGACGACGCTCGGAGTATATAGTAGAAGTTGGATGAAGTCTATTTCCCTTTTTAACAAAACGGGAGACAGAATTAAGAATATTTATAAAGGCGAAAATCCTGGACATATCTTATGGACCAGCAATTGCACATGGGTTACCGGTAATGTGAGTTGTTGGACCAACAGTCAGACAAAGTCATAATTAACTAATGAATTGACAAAACTAATAATATTATCATCTATCGTAATATCGGGCAAGTTAGTATGTATATATAAGTGTACTTACATAATACACATTGCTACGAGCTGTTAAAAGACTGCACAGGTAGTGCAGCCACGATGGGCGATCCAAGTGGTCGCTTCGCTACTGACGCCGTGAGGCGTGTTGTGGGTTCGAATCTCACACGGAACAATTATTTGTGTGAACCACAAAACGATTGTTCTTAATCTTTACCTTCCTTAAAGTACACCCAGTACTTTGTGTCCATGAATTCTAAGTTTGTAAAGACTCTCTTGATACAGGGCTCAATCTCTAACTGCGGGTAGTTGTCATTTTCAACAACAAACAACACTCGAACAAGCTTGATTCACACCTGACGGTAAGCATCGAAGCGAATAGACTGCGTTCGGCAGGCGATCGTATTCGCATGCGAAAGAATGGTGGAATCCTTTAAGCCGATGTACAAAATAGGACGTAACCGAATGCGTTAAGCAAAATCTGAGAGTAGCCGAGCTTAGCATAAATTCCTAGATGTTTTTGGCTCAACTGAAATAAAAAAAGTTTATTACAGAAACATTATATAACTCTCCTTTTAAGTATTGAAAATACCTATGCTAGGAGGCCCGCTCTTCCTAATAAATACAACAATATGTAGGAGTGTGTACCTATATAAAACAATAGAAAGGAAAAACATTTTATACATTTGATCTTTTACACATAGTTTGAGAACCCTTAGTCTTACTTGTGTATCTATTTATAACGTGGCAATATTTCTAACTGTATGTTGGCAATAAATTATTATTATTGTTTGTCCAGACCTATCGATCGCGTCTAATGGGCTGCACTGCTACAAGGTCTGAATCATACATTATAGTCCCGATAGTCAGGCGGCGGCGAATTGGTAACATTTAAAGAAAAGGCATGGAGTCCTGTAGATACACAAGGAAAAACAACCACAAATACAATATTAGGGTGGCCCTCGGTCTGTGTGACAAGCGTAATAATTACTGAGATTTCTTCCCCTTATTGTTAATGATTGCGGTTAATATGAGAAAAGGTACCTTTTGATTTATTAACTCATTAGTTATACACATTAACTCAAGCCTCTTTATTCCCGAAGGAGTAGATAGAGAAAGCATATTTGAATTTAGTTGCCTATATTTTTCTCATATACATAATAATATAGTAATAATATTCCATCACATACCTACACACAACACCATCTAGCCCAAACTAAGCAGAGCTTGTACTATGGGTACTAGACAATAGATAAACATACATATATACTTTTTTTTGTATATACATACATATTATACATAGAAACACCCAGACCAAGACAAAGATCCATGTTCATGCACACAAATGTTTGACTTGTGCGGGAATCGAACCCGCGACCTCAGGCGTGGCAGTCGGTTACACTAACCACTACGCCATCAGGCCTACGTTGCCTGAATAAAGAAAAGTATTATTATTATTATTACTACCCTCATTGCAGTGCCAGAGGCGAGCCGACCTCTTGAATCAGTATGCTATCCGTTCAGTCTAATATAATATTAAACATACTATCACCGACTCCAAAACTTCTTCTGTAATGCATCATTACCCTCTATTCCGTTGTAACTTCAAGTAGCTGTTGAATACTGCCTTCTAAAGTAAGCTGTGTTGTCCCGTTTTATTTTTAATAATTAATTAGTGTTCAACGTCGACAACAAACAAACATCTGTTGTTGATTCTTAAGTCGAAACGTAAACAACAACGCTGGTATTTATTGACGCCTACGCGTCAAAACAAACCGTCATTAATCACTTTTTGTTTAGTTACCAAGACTTTTTTATTCAAGAAAATTGTATTTTAAAATCTTATTGATAATAAACTAACTATTTACTTAATAATAAGAATATTGTAATATTCTACCACATACACACACTAACATCTAGCCCAAACTAAGCAGAGCTAGTACTATGGGTACTAGACAATGGATAAACATACATATTATACATAGAAACAGCCAGACAAAGACAAACATCCATGTGCATACACACAAAATGTTTGACTTGGTCGGGAATCGAACCCGCGACCTTAGGCGTAGCAGTCGGTTACACTAACCACTACGCCATCGAGGCCGACAATGTAATGCTAGGTTATTGGTCTTACTCGTGATGAAGTATTTAAAAGGTAATAAATACCTATTGATTGCCCGACTTTTCGACCGACTTACATTGATCGTGGTCACGAATTGACTCCCTTGAGGTTTTTATTACCTTTCAAATACTTTATCGCGAGTAAGACCCGTTACCTATCATGAGGAAATCTGCATGTCTAAGAGTTCTCCATTATATAGTGTTCTCAAAGATATGTGAAGTCTGCCAATCCGCACTGGGCCAGCGTGGTGGACTATGGCTTTACCCTTCTCGCACTGAGAAGAGGCCCGTGCCAAGCCGTGGAACAGTTTAATACAGGGATGGTATTATTAAGCAGAAATGTACATGATTATAACACCGATATCTCGGCTGTTATGGTTTTAGATGTAATGTGACAAGGTTAAGCCTATCACGTTCTACGGTGCAGTTTTAGATTCCGTGTTGCTGGCAGAAAATCTCATTAATACTTTGCCTGACCCGGTAATCAAATCTGAGGCCTAATAGACGCTAGGTAATTGTATACACTACCGCTGCGCCATGGAGGACCTTAAACTCGAATATAAATATTAGTTTCATCATCATTTGCATCGCCTCGAATAATAACGTAGAGATGTAAAATTGCTGCATTTAGATTTGTATGTTTTATGCAATCAGCTTGTTAAGGCACAATCTGCACAGAAATTATATCTGGTCTTGCTGCGTTTTAAGCTGCGCCAGCAACATAGCATGCTATTTCACATCGTTCACGTAAATATACGTTAACGTATTTGAAATAAGAAAGGATAGCAACATACTCGCACCAAGCCAGCGCCAAAAATCATTTTTGTGTGGTTACAGTCCACTGCTGGGCTTGACTACACAGATGGCGTGGTGGCTTAAGTGGTCGCCTTGCCACTGATGCTGCGCTGACTGTTGTGGGTTCGATGCTCACACGGAAAAGTAAATTGTGTGATCCATAAATAATTGTTCCGAGTCTGGATGTTGAATGTGTCCGTTGTTAGAATGTTTGTAAATTCTCTCGGGACACAGGACTTATTACTAGCGGATGAGATATATATATAAAAAAAGAAATTACAACAACAGTCAATATCCTAAAACCAGCCAACCAACCTTTAAGACGGCATCTATATATTAATACGTGAAGCAAAAACTTTGTACCCCTTTTTACGAAAATTGCGCGGATGGAGGAGTATGAAATTTGGCACACTTAAAGTTTATATGGAGAAGGTGGAGCAAATCCTAATATTTTTATAAAATATGCATTAGAAATACATTAAATTAATGAAAAAACACCACACGCACACAACCATGCATTTGACACACGCAGTTGAAGCGCGTAACTATGGTTACATATATCAATATATAATGAATGACATATATCAGCAATATCATACAGGCAAACTTTGGTCGAATTTCGAGCACTAGGCGACCGCTAGTATTTATAATATTGTCTTCTGTTTACGCGAATGTTCTTTGAAATTAAACTACTATAATAAGGATTTTATCGCGCTGTTTATTTGACACTGTATTACAAAATTTATTAATAGTAGTGTAACAATTTCTAAATTTTGTAATAGAGTGTCAAATAAACAACGCGATAAAATCCGTATATAGTATTATCATTTCAACGGCATATTTATTTTTGTTTTACGTAACCTATAGTTAAACTATCACTATCGACTACAACAGTCACCTTATTGCTCTACTCATACGCTTGTAAAATTGCTGGAACTTTTCAAAGTATTAATGAGATAAAATTTTCAAAAGCCGTCCGGGGACCACAGCGGTTAAACTCCAATGGTGTGACAAACACAAATTAGTCTCATATCCATGGCCAACGTTTGAACTGTGCAATAAACTCGACCAAGGTTTGCGGTGAAGCTGGAAATTCCCTCGCAAACTCATCTGTGAAGTGTACCATTTGAGTTACCGGGACCGCCGGCGGTGCAAGTCAAAGAATCATAGATGTATTGTTTATACTCCATAAAATAATATAGGACGAGTCCTGTGACAGATGTCATTCGTATCACGCTCACTCATCAAACTACTAGTATTTCATGACCATATAAAACGAGAGAAAAAAAATATATATTGATAAAAGTGCACTAGTGGTAAAATCGATACTTTGTAGTTCGATTAAAAGGACCTTGCGTCCTTTTAATGAAACTACAAAGTATCGACCGGACTTTCAAAATATATCGAGATTCACAATTTTTGTTCATTATAAAATAACAAAACACATCATAAACTTTAAGTAACCTTCGCCTCGCACTGAAAATAAAATTATACCTCTGTCGCGGAACACTTTACAAACATTCACATCAAAATTCGGCACAACAATTTTTTTGTCACGTTTAGGATTCGAATCTTCACCCGGACTACTAAAACTCATAGACTAGTCGTGAAGTAAAATGTTAACGATACCACGCACCCTTTTCGCACTCAACGCTCTTCTGAGCGGCGCGCGGCGATCCTTACTATGTCTTGTTTGCGGATGAATGACCGGATATATTGTTAAAGTGTTTGCGTTTCTGTGACACGGATGAAAGATTATCTTTAGTTTTATGTCTATTTTCGTTTTAGTAGGGATTTCTTTTTTTATTTATTTGTCTTCGTATTTTTTTATTTTTATCTGTCGTCATCGGTGGCGCAGTGAGAGTGTATGTAACTGCTGTGTATAAGGATTTGAGTTCGAAAGGATTGTTGTATTATTCTGTCAAGAAATACTCATGGTCTAGCAGACGATAAAAGGCTCGCCCTTCATTACGTAGGCCCTAAATCTACCAAAATGGATGGATGTAATATCTTACCTTTGCCGCTCCCTTAAGCCTTATGGGTTTTTACACGAAATATATTTTTTTGTGATCTGCGAATAGTTGTTCTGGCTTTGAGTATTCATTGTGTCTTTGTTTGAATGTTTGTAAAGATCTTCGTGATATAAGATATATTTCTATCGCCGGAGTTACCTTTGAAAAGAATATCTATCTGTATGTTTCAAATAAAGTAAATAAATTATTATATGTTTATAATCCACAGGATCCTATAACTTGCAGCATACCCGTAGATCGACACTCGGAGGTCCTGGGTACTCTTCGTTAATTAGAGTCCTGTGTAAATTTGCTCAGCCGATTCCACTTAATAATTACTGTTAGTTTTTAAAAGTATTCCATAAAAAATACTCTTTAATTAATTACCTTATTATGCGGTTGACTTTTGGGGGTACGTTTAATATTTATTGTTATTTCATATTAAATAATCCTTACTAATATTATAAATTCAAGTGTAAATTTGTTTCTTTGTTACGCTTTCAGGGTTAAGAAAAAGATATAAGAAAAAGTACTATACTCGATCGATCGAAGACACGGGCAGAAACTAGTAATTTATATTATTGATGTGACCAATTAAACTCACTGGTCATATCGCAGGACCAAAAATTTTGTGATCCCTATATATTATGTAGTTGTTTCCGAGTCTGAATGTTTTTTATGTCCTCTGTTTCAATGTTGGTTAAGTCTCCCGCGATATAGGAATTATTTAAGTGTACTCCTACACGTGCCTTTTTTTTAAGTTTATGAGAATACTATATATATGTTAGATCTTTTTCTAAAGTATCTCACTGCTGGGCACGGGTCTACTCCCAGTACAAAGGTTACGTCATACCTAGGCTGGTCCAGTACGGATTAGCAAAAATAACATATCTTCGAGAATATTAGGTATGACGAACTCTCAGACTGACTTATGATCTTTTCATTCAATGTAAAAGCGTTGCTACTATCGCTTTGCTTCTACTATATGCCTTCGGCTCAAACTCGAGATCTCTGTATGGCAGTCGAACGGCCTATTGGAATACGGAAGTCAGGTCTGGAACCCGAGATATAATACATACGCAACTCGAATTGAAAATATACAACGCAAGTTTATAAAATTTCTATGCTATAAGTTGAAAATAAAATATAAGTCGATAATTACTTCAAACTATGTGCTAAATTTCATATCTTGCCGTTAGCCAACCGCCGTATGATAGCAGATGTCGTGTATCTAATGAATTTGTTATCTGGCAAAATTGATTGTCCAGGCCTACTTTCTAAAATAAATTTTAACGTACCTACAAAAAGCACGAGACAATATAAGCCTATACACATGCCTTTAGTATCCACAAATTACAGACAGAATACATTTCTCTGGCGAGCGGGTGATACTTTAAACGAACAAGCAAGAAAGTTCGACATTGATGTTTTTAATACTCAACCAGATGCAGTGAAGCGCATGCTCAGTCTTGATTTTTTACAAGGTTTAATGCTGATTAATTTTACTTTATTTGTGTTTAAGTGATAAAATAGTTGCTGTCCACGCATTGTTATTTAAGAGTTAGTCATGGAGATCTATCATTGGCTCTCTGTTGCATATTTATTTTCACTACTATGTATTTCAAAGCTGTTGGTCTTCCTAATACATAAATAAATAAATAAATACCACTGTCGATTTATTGGTATGAAAAAGTCAGTGCAGAGCGCACAAAATAACATTAAAACGATCCAAATTATTTTATATTTAATTTTATTTATTTTATCATTTTTACTGTATGAAACTTACCCTTTGACCTTTTGTGTACCCCTGACAAAGTGCACGCGAAATTTCATAATGATCGGTCGAGTAGTTAAAGTGTAAAATCTTAACAAACAAATTCACATTCGCATTTATATTATTAGTTAGGATAGACGTAAGAAAATACACTAGAGCTCTGTAAATAAATGAGTACAAGGAAGATCGATTTAATCTGCCGGTGGATATATGACTGCTGTAAATAAAGATCCCGTTTTCTTTAGCGAGACGGAACGTGTTGTGATTTTAACGTCATTTAATGACAACCAAGGGCATACAAAAAAGTTGTTGGAACTGAACAAAATTATATCACGTAGTTTATTTCTTTTAATTTACAAAAAGAAAAAATAGACAGCTGCCGCACTAGGAATAATTCCTGTGTCACGGGGTACTTTACAAACATTCATACAACGAACAACCAGAATCGGTGCAACCATTTGTGGATCACACAAATTTTTGTCCCATGTAGGATTCCAACCGACAACACTCGCTTCAATGTTATTATGATTTTTATAAAACACTATAATTACATAATTATAAAGCCATATAAAGTTCGCGTAAACGTAAGACAATATTAGTTGTTGGTTTTGAATGGCCTTGACAACTTTACGCGGACTATCGGTGAGCGCAGGAGGTACCCAAACTGTGGACAAATATTACATCGACCCGAGTTATATCCATACTAAGAGGTGTATTACTATCCAAATTTTGCGACCTATGTTTTTAATTCCAGTCGTATTAGTGGATGAGTCAGTTGCTAGGCACTAATAAATAAAAATAAAACATGGGAGCGGTACTTTTATACTCACCACACTTTATTATTGATATCACTGCTACTTACTCAACTCTAAAATAATAATAAACCCCTCTGGGGCAGTCGTTACCTCATCATGAGACCAACACGATCTCTTACGGCATAGTACTTTAGCTTTAATATATACCTTCACCTTGTGATATAAACAAAAAATGTATCACCGGATTTACATAAAGCGTACAAACCGCAGAGCAGCTTGTGGCGAGCTGAATATGAGTGGCGACACTGCGGTCCTGAATGCTTCAGAGAGTCGGTTACGGCCTCATCCCCGGCTTGCCGTTGCTGGTTGGCTGAGGTGGAACTTCAAGAGCCCGCAGAACTCTCTATTCTGGCTTGCCTTGGTGGCCAGTCAGATGCACTGCCAGAGCTATATGCTCATGGGTAGAAGTATAATTTATAAGGACGTAACAACAGGGAAACCCGTTCCGGGTCTTTGTGGTCACGAGGCCTGTGATGGCAAAACCGGCGCCGCACCGTTCGACGCGCCTAGCCGCTTATACCGGTGTTGCGTTCTAATACTTTTAAGGCTTGTATGCCTATGGTGGCTATTCAGGGAGCCCATCTAGTGAGTAGGCGAGTTACCGTCTGCCATTCCAATTTGTTCTGAAAGAGTATATCAGACAGATGCCGTTTTTTATCCATAGTTTCCATAATCCTTAGGTCAAATTTATAAAATAAAATATTACTATCAAGTCGTATGAAGTGAAATAAACAACCAACTAGCGAAATTTATTAGCGGCTAGTGACTGCAAACTCACAGTCCTCGTGTTAATACATACATTCCACGTAACTATTCCATTACTTTTATTAGTCCCGAGTATTACTTATCACGAACGAATGCATCAACTTAATTGGATCCACTTACATTTGCTTGTAAAGTGAATGCAACGCTTCAGAATATCTTAGCAGAAAATTGCTTATGGATATCACGAATGCAAGAATTTTAAAACGAAAAAGGAATTCGCTTCGTTTTATATTGAGTGCAAATAAAAGCTTTTTTATTCTTTTTGAAGTGAAAACTTCTTTAGCGGCGTTGTGCACTTTTTTGTGATGGGTAAAAAATGTTCAACTCGCGTCAGGACACGTGACCTGATCGAAAATTCGTAAGACGGAGGGAGAATTGTCATGTTTTTTTATTTTATTTTATTTGGGAAAACAAACAATCGTACATTGTATATTAAATCTAGGTATACAGTATGCTATGGGTAAATGTACAATCCACAGCGTTTCCACATATTACTAACTTATATTAGATACAGTTTTGGTTAAGTAAACAAATATATAACAATACAGTTATTCGCTATTTCGTAATCTAGTATTTATATTCAAAAACTAAAACTTAATACATATATAATTTGTAATAATTAAATGTTTTGAGCAAGGCGCACAATAACTTGTTTTTTAAATTTGGATCTAGACAGAGCAAATACATCTATATCGTTGAAATTCTCATTATAAGCTTTAACCAGTCTCCGGAGCGGCGACTGCCCCAGAGGGGTTTATTATTACGAGTATTATAGAGTTGAGTGAGCGGATGTTTGTGTACTATAGCGCAATAAATGAATATTGTATTTTACCACATGAATGATAGTACTTTTATACTGATAATTAAAGCAATTCGTGCAAAATTATTCCCTAACCATTCCAAAATATCAAAATGCACAATGTTAATATTCAAGTTTTCACTTCTGCCGGCACTCCCGGAGTGCAACCCGTTCATTTTTTTACATATAAATAGTGTGTTACAAAAAGGTGTAGTCACATTTTAGGATCGGTATGTATATCTGAACAATAACCCATGAGCTCTATCCCTGGATCAAAACAAATTATTTTAACTGTTATGACAATATCAAACATTTTATTTATTTATTATTTAAACATTGAAATAAACGCATTACTTCACTGTCATTTCGAGTTTACGAAGATAAAGTATTTAGCTGTTAGTGTTATTTATTAAGTATCGACTGGAATGTACTGATATTGATAAGTCGATTAAAAAGATACTGGCTATATCTCAGTGAAAATAATTCAACTGTATAATAACGCATATCGATCACCAAGGGTTTGAACAGACTACACCCAAATTTTCGTCTCATGTCTCACGTGTCATGCGGCAAGGCTACTTTCATCCATTGATTATATTATCATATTACATAATGCTACTGACTAATTTCATAAGAAAAACCCGGTCAAGCATTCTCTGACTCGTCCAAAGAACTAGGAATCTCCTTGCATCTTATCACTAACTTTCGAAACAATAAGAATCTAGTCGAATAATACATACATACATACATACATAGATTCACGCCTATTTCCCAGAAGGGTAGGCAGAGACTACGGATTTCCATTTGCTACGATCCTGACACACTCCTCTGGCTTCATTCACTTTCATCACATTCCTCATACACGCCCGTCGGTTCAAGGAGCTCTTAACCTGGCCTTTGTCCAGAACGCCTCCGATCTGATCGAGAAACGTTCTCCTAGGTTTTCCTCTTGCGACTGTTCCATTCACACTAGCCTTATAAACTTTCTTAGTCAGTCTTTCTTCGATAGTATAGTTTATTTTGTTATCTTTTTTATTTTAGAGACTTTTATTACAAAATAATATGTTAGCCCCGTCGTGGCTTATTCTAAGATACTTACTTACTATGTAATGATAGGAGACAGAGGAAGTCGTTGTTGTACATATATTTCAAATAGGTCTAACGCCGCATTTGAAGTAGGGTTCACTTAGAATATTAATGAAAAGTCCTACATCGTACACGTTAAGATTGTTTTTGAACATCAACGAGTTCCTTTGGCGCTACTATTTGACACTATCCATCAGTAAGTGTTGGACATCATCAAGGACTCCGCAAGTTTCACAACCGGCGTATCGACTTTTTTCATGAGATAGTATAGTTAGTATAATAATTGTCTTAAAAACGGATCCAAAAAGGGGATAAGCAGCGATATCCTAGTAAAAAAACCTTTTGACTGCCACGCAAAGATCTTGAGCTCGAATCCAAGGCCATACGCAGAAAACTTTTTGAAGTATTAAATAGGTAATTATCGCCCGCTTTAACGATGAAGTAAAATATCTTGAGTAAACCTGCATGTCTGCGAGTTTTCCATAATGTTGCTAACCCGTACTAGGCCAGTGTGGTAGACTATGGGCTAACCCTTTCCACACTGAGAAGAGCCCTGTGCCCAGCAGATTATATACACGGCCGCTAATTATAAAAGGGGATCTTTAATACTTCTAAAATTACAAACGAAAGAGTCGACAATAGGCAATATTATACTCCAGTAATATCAATCGATTACAGCTTACGGTAACAGCTAACTATCAGGTAGGCTGTTTGCTTGCATGCTACTGCTGTAGTATAAAAAAGCACTTTCATTATTAATTGGTTATAACTTGAAGAAGTAAAGCGCAGAGAAATAGCAATGATAATTGTAAGTGAAAAACGAAGTCAAACACAATTACAAAATCAGCTCTTTATGTAAACTGGGCATGGGTAGCGATTCAACGATATATCGAATATTCGATAATATCGTCGATTTTTTATCGATATCTAACCATCGTCGATACGATATTATCATATCGACAAGAAATTAAATATCAATATCGAACGATATATGGAATATTCGATAATATCGACCCTAAAATATCGATTTTTATCGATATCTAACCATCCTCGATACGGTATTATCATATCTATTTGTAGAGTAGTAGAGCTTCGCTGATTTCAGTATGAATGGGCCGGCGCTCTCACAGAATATCGACGTGAAATAGCAGTGTTCCTACTGTTGTGTTTCGTCCGGTGAGTAAGAGTGCCGGAGGCCCAGTCACCCCTTTCCCGCGCCTTCGCCTTCCCACGTCCTTTCCTAAAGGGTTGGCAACGCACAAGTGATGCCTCTGGTGTCGCAGGCGTCTATAGGCTACGGTGACCACTTACCATCAGGTGGGCCGTATGCTTGTTTGCCACTCTAGGTGTACCTATAAACAAAAAATATCGATAAGAAATTAAATATCGATATCGAAATATTTAAAATAATATTTGGTGATATTTATTATTTGCTTCTTATTTTCCCACTTCTACTACTAACTTTAAAGTTCTGAATTATCGATAATATCGCATTGGAACTGTCGATATTATCGATCATCGATATTTTCAGGCCTTCGATATAAATATCGATATTTATATCGATGTTTTGGTCTCCTAGCAACCCTAGCCACGGGCCTCTTCTGTATTAGAAAGGTTAGGCCATAGTCCACCATTGGCGAGAAGTGGCCAAAGATCGGGCAAAGTGGCGTTCTCTAGTATCGGAGGCCAAGACACATTTTGGGGCGTTGAACCAACAGAGTAAGTAAGCATAGTCCACCATGCTGGCCCAGTACGAGTCGGCAGACTTCACATATTTTTGAGAACATTACAAAAGCTGTCAGTTACACAACTAGCATGAAAATACAGATTAATGCTGTTACCATTACAAATACATACAACAATAGTCTCTTGCATCTCGTATCTATCTGTGTAATCTAGGCTTAAAGACGAAAATCAATCCAACGATATTAAATTGTGATTGTAAGTTATCCGTTTGGACTTTAGACGAACCCAATCAATATAGTTGGATAAAAGTATTATGCGGTCTACGGCGGCTTTAAGTTTATCTGTCCTCTGAATTTCATTAGGATCGAACTGAATATTTCGGGATCCGGTAATGGCGATCGGATTTTAACTATTAATGGAATGGTAAATAGAATGAAAGGTTTACTTTATATGTTTCTAATATACTAATATTATAAAGAGGTAAGATTTGATTTTTGTTTGTTTGGTTCAAATGAAATTATATTTTATTTCACATAAAATAGAGTACAATTAGGTGATTAGATTGGTAGGCGGTCCATCTATTTTGCCACAAGTGGCATATGAAAGTTTACTTCACGACATAGAACAGTAGGTATAGTCAGGCTATTCAATAAATTTTATAAAAATTCATAAAATAAAGTAAATACACAGATTATTAAAAATGTCAAATTTCATATACTTAATAATAATAATGACGAAATGTCAATGGTTTATAAAATATTAAAATGGGTATGCAATGTCATAAAAATATTATTGACTAGTTTTCACCCGCAGCCTCGCTCGCGTAAAAGTAGATTAGGTTAGGTTTGCAACAGTTTTTTTTTCTGGATGAAAGGTACCCTATGTCCTATCCTGTACCCCTGATAACGTGTATGCTAAATTTCATGTTGATCGGTTGAGTAGTTAGGCGTGAAAGCGTAACAAACAAACAAACTCACTTTCGCATTTATAATATTACTAGTTTTCACCCGCGGCTTCGCTCGCGTAAATGTAGGTTAGGTTAGGTTTGCAACAGTTATTTTTTCTGGATGAAAGGTACCCTATGTCCTATTCTGTACCCCTGACAACGTGTATGCAAAATTTCATGTTGATCAGTTGAGTAGTTATCTTATCTTATGTGGGGGCCAGTCAGTGCAGACCGGCGACACTTCGACCCAGTGGGATCTTTTGTGTCGACACTCTCCCAATAACGACTGCCATAGATGTTCATGACAGCCGGGACCAACGGCTTAACGTGCTTTCCGAGGCAAGGAGCAGGCGATAATTGTAAATCAATACGCACATAATTTTGGAAAAGTCATATTACTTCCGAAAGTCAGAGGTGCGCGACGTGGGCTCGAACCCGAGACCGTCTGCATTGCAGTCTGTTGGTCTCCCACTGAGCTATCGCTGCTCTGTTGAATAGTTAAGGCGTGAAAGCATAACAAACAAACAAACTCATTTTCGCATTTATAATATTAGTTAGGGTTACATAGAAAGGATTTCATTTACAGTGTAATAACATTTATCCAGTAGCCAATTTTTTAAATGATTTTATATTATGTGATGTTTTTTTTTTTAATACAACTACGATGGCAATCAAGCATACGGCCATTTTTAAGGCATTTTTTTAAACTGCATCTCTGGTTTGTTGCTTTAGTGGTGGCCACGAAGTCTGCTACGTTGAGCCTAAACAGCTGGCAAAATGTAATTGTCATACACGTCTGCCTTCCTTTTCAGGAATATACAAGCGTGAATTAATTATGTACGCATTTAGTATGTATTTTTAGCCATACGTCGTGTTTTGTTTGTTTAAAAGATAAAAAAAATTTAATGATTGTGGATCACGTAGTGGTTGGAGGGGTCGCCTTGTCACTGACACCGCGCCAATATTTGTAAAGTCCCCGCAACTCAGGAGTTATCCCCAGAGGTTCTAGGAATTATTCCTGTATCGTGGGGAACTTCACAAACTTTACAGCAGCTCATATAAGTAAAATAATATAACATTGAATTGTATTGATGTAAACATTTGGCGATTGAAAAGAGTGGCCATGAGTTTCTTGCCTGCGTCTTCTCATGAAAGCTCTACTCCTCGATCAGGCTTTTTTGCCAATGCTAATTTTTTTATTTTTTTTGTTAATACAATAATAATGTCCTCCAGACCGAATTTTCGGTCACGGCGGCCAGTCTTAACGGAGACTGGCCATCTGCGCAGGATATATTATAATGCACAATATTTAATTTAAGAGCCTATATATAACCATATTCTTGGAAATAAAGTTATTATTATTATTCCAAGTATGTGCGCAAACACAAGTGCACTCTCTGTTCCCTAACCCTCATGATCCGATGGGACGGTAATCCGACACGACCGGAGAGAGATCAGGCGCAGGACCAACGGCTTTACGTGATTTCCGAGGCACGGAGGTGTCTAACACCGCCAACTTCCTAACTCCGAGCTCGTATTAAGATTTCTTAACAGAAAAACCCAATTCGTTTTTGTTGGCCCGACCCGGGATTCGAACTCGAGACCTCATGCATAGCAGTCGCATTCACTACCGCTGCGCCACGGAGGCAGTTAAAAGGCAGTTATTAATATAATAGCGAGTTGACGTGTCCAAGAATTGTTTCCACATTTTTATGGAAATAAAGATTTTTGACTTTGACTTTGACTTTACTTTGCCCTGGGCTAGAGCGACAGTAGTCTTTTTTAAATAAAAATATACTCTATTTGACTTTTTATTATCAGATGGACCTTATGCTTGTTTGCCACCATTATCATTACATATTATAAAACAAAGTCCCCCGCCGCGTCTGTCTAAACGGATTGTTATGCGATTTTTACCAATAGATAGAGTGATTCATGAGAAAAAGTGAAGGTGTAAAAGGAGACCGACCACCTTGTATGGGATCCTGGCCTGGGCGTGAACAATTTTATATTGTAATAACAATATTAATGTTGAGTAGCCTAAACTAAGTACATAATATTATTCTTTGAAGTTCAGTATCAAGTTCGTTAAATAATAAAATAAAACACATTGTTTAAAAAATATTTATTTGCATGTGTCACCATCACCTTCATAAGTTATTAAAATATTTTCCAAAAACTGGGCTGGTGAAGTGACATTTTCATATCTTGCCCAGCTTAGGTACCGTATTACAGACATTATGTGAGCACAGCAACCAACATTACTTCAGCCGACTATGCAGTTGTAGTAATATTGCCTTATTGCTTCCAGGCTGTGTGTACTATTTTGATACAGGTAATATAGAAATCAAATACGTCAATGTCATACTACTGGATGGTAACCAATATTTATTACATATTTAAACAAAGCTTTTAATATTTTACTTCGTTTCTAAAACGATTGTCCACGTGCAAGCCGAATATGGACGGTCTCCTTTATTAAACTTTTGTACTACGCGTGCGAAGCCGCGGCGTGTCGCTAGTTGTATTATAAAATACGACATACCATTTATGTCTTTATAGCTGAATACCTACTTTAAATTTATGCAGATCATTACGGCGTGAATATTAAAAATATTTCAGCACAAAATTCAGAATTTCGCATGTATGTTGACTTGGCGGGATACCAAGCTTGTGTTCGCACCAGTTGTATGTTATGTGACACAAACTGTACGTCAGATACGTACTGCATATTTTAATAATGGAATACCGTTATTTATAAAATATTTTGAGCTTGATTACTTCTCTACAATTATATTTACTACATATATACCAGACTAGATTTTGCTTGAGGTTTCGCTCACGTAAAAGTAGTTTAGGTTATTGATAGTATTTTTTTAACATAAAATATAGTCTATGTTTCTCTGTGATGATAAATAATTTTCAAATAAAGAATACATTTTTAAAATAGGTTCAGAACATTTTATTAAAGTCTCTCTATTTCACATACAATTGCAAGCTAAACAAAACCTCGTGATAATACTAGTTACAAAAGCTCTGAACAAAATAAACCCAAATGGAATCCGTAAAAGCAATTTATCTTCATGTATAACATTCGCGTAAAGTACGAAAATACTAGCGAACTCGAACAGTTCAATCCAGACATTCTGTGACATAGAGACCCGCTCTCCCAGTGTCTATACATAAAGTAAAATTGTAACTGTTCGATGTCTGTACATCCTAACTAATATTGTAAGTGCTAATGAGAGTTTGTTTGTTTGTTACGCTTTTACGCCTTAACTACTCGACCGATCATCATGAAATTTTGGATACACGTTGTCAGGTGTACAGTAAATGACGGAGTGTACCTTTCATCCAGAAAAGTACTGCTCCCGAGGTATAGATTTTTTGATATAATACAGATCAACGCGAGCAATTTGAATTTGAATTCGAACAATTGATTGACAATTATTGCCTGCTCCGTGCCTCGGAGAGCACGTTACGCCAATGGTCCCGGCTGCCATGAACATCTATGGCAGTCGTTATTGGGAAGTCAGTGCCCTCTAATATCCTGACACTAGTCTAGCCTTAGGGTATCGTTAGCCTTCGGGTTGCGGAGGTCAGATGGCAGTCGCTCCGTGTAAAAACTGATATCCAGTAAAATCCGGTTAGCCTAGAAAGCCAACCCTAAGTGACTTGAGAATAATAATAATAAATTATTATTCGCAAGTCACTTAGGGTTAAAAAAGGCGATAATTGTCAATTGTTTTATAATAGACTGGAGATCTAATTTAAAAGCTAGTGCATGTTTCATCTTGATACGCCGCTTCGAAGTCTAGTATTAAGAATAAGAAAGTTTGGTACGCTGCCTAGAAGCTGTTATTACGGCTTCTAGGTAGCGTATCAAACTTTTTAGTTCTTGTTGTTACAAGAACTAAATTATTAAGTGTGTAGATTAGCTGCTTCTTGCATGCAAAGAAAGAAAAATATAGATAGGTATCTAATTCCAAATTCTACGTACGAAGTCGTGGGTAGAAGCTAGTTATAGGATAAAATGCAGCAGGCGACATGCAAGGTGCGGCAAGCGTCGTAAAACCGAATGAAGCCGGATTTCGTAGGTTGTAACCGAGGCTCTTCAGGATCAAGGGCTTAAGAAAACTGTGTCGAACGGGGATGAGGAGTTTTAGCTAGTTAAAACCAGGTTTTACAACATACACATGCTTGGTTCTTCAGAGTTTGAACGAAATTGATTAGGGGGAACAAAATGTGAGTGTTAAGTTTGCAGTCAAGCATCAGCTTAACGTGTAGGTTACACTAAAATAGCTGATCTTGGTGTTGTTTTCATACCTTATTTGAACTTTGACTGTGTGATTTTGATTATAGGTTTGAATCTCACACGGGACAAACAAAGTGCGATCCACAAATAGTTGTTCCTGGTCTGGCTATTCTTTGTGTCCGTTGTGTCAATTTTTGTAAATAGGTATAGGATTATGGGATGACGAGGGACTGCCACGCGGCGTTATTGCATACTTATGTCTGACAACACTACTATTACAGTGTTTTTGCACTACTATATGTTGAAATTCTATGATAACGTTGTAATACCCCGGTCGAGCCGGCCTATCTGTACCTATCTATATTTACCTAATAAACTTTTGTATGCCTCAAATTTATGTTTTATGCTAAAACATGCATATGTCCCACTAGCTGTGGCAACTGCATTATTCATACGTTGTGATTAAATAAAATACAATCAAAATCAAAATATCTTTATTTATTTTGGTCAGAAATAAAACACTTATGGACGTCAAGGTTAAACTGACTAGACTATACTATTATTTTTACTTGTTGCCACGTTTAGCAAAGCAAAGGCATAGTACCAATAAGAAGAGCGGGCAAGAAACTCACGGCCATTCATTTTAATCGCCAATTTTACAATGCTGCTTATTTTACAAATTCTATCGTACCTTCGAGGATAAAATGTAGTCATCATCATCCTCTTGCCCTGGTCCCAATTTATTTGGGGTCGACGCAGTATATTCGTCATCTGATCATTTACTCCTTTCCCTTTCATATCCATCCTCACACAGTCCATCCATCTTTTCCTTGGCCTTCCTCTCCCTTTTCGTCCCTCTACCCTCATATTTATATAATATATATGAAATGTAGTGAAAAGTCAAAATACTAGTTTCCAGGAGAGCCAAAAAATAAAAACCTCAGTTTTACTTTTCTTTGTATTAATAATTACTTTACATCGTTTTTTTAGCTCTTTATGTTTTATAATTTTGAAATTATACATATATTTTACAGCATTTGCGGTTAATTATACCATTAATTATAAAATAAAAGTTTTATAATACGGCAGGTATTTTCTCGGTAGTAAAACAATTTTTGTGCGAATATCAACATTTTAAGTACAAATGCAGCTCGAAAATCTGAATGAGGTTACATCAATAAATAAATTTCGCCAAAATAATAATATTCTACCACATACACACAATACCATCTAGCCCAAATAAGCAGAGCTTGTACTATGGGTACTAGACAATGGATAAACATACATATATACTTTTTTTCGTAAATACGTGCATATTATACATAGAAATACCCAGACCAAGAAAACATCCATGTTCATGCACACAAATGTTTGACTTGTGCGGGAATCGAACCCGCGACCTCAGGCGTGGCAGTCGGTTACACTAACCACTACGCCATCGAGACCGAAAATGGCGAATTTACAACATTTTATTCTCAAACGGTCGCTTTCTGTAAGCTGCAACCATTGTACCATTTATAGCAGTATTAAAGCCTCATTGATTTCAGCATGAATGGGCTGGCTCGACCGGGGAAGGATTATCCTCTCACAGAATATCGACGTGAAATAGCAGTATTCCTACTATTGTGTCTCGTTCGGTGAGTGCCGGAGGCCCAATCACCCTCTTTCCCCCTTCCCGCTCCTTCTCCTTCCCACTTCCTTTCCTAAAGGGTCGGCAACGCGCAAGTGATGCCTCTGGTATTGCAGGCGTCCATAGGCTACGGTGACCACTTACCAGCAGGTGGGCCGTATGCTTGTCTGCCACCCTAATCTTATAAAAAAAAAGTTGTCGACACAACACTACCAGTACACAGTATTTTTAGCACAGTAGTGTTAAAAATAAAATTTCCCAACATTATGCCAGTATTTTCCCTAATAGGTGCTACCCGTTTACTCTTACCAGCCAAACATTATCCCATATAACACCCCGTAGGAATAAAGCTAAACCCGTATTACATACTAAGTAAACCAGCACACTCGGTGTTAACAAATTACCTGCACTTTAGCTAAACAAGCAATGTGCACTTAAGCTAATATGAAAACAGCGGTCAGCTTTTGGAAACGCGCCAGTTCTCTAATTTTTTAAGTAGTTCTGATAAAGTAAATGTTTCTGCAATATAAACCTTCGAAATCGGATAAGCAGATATGTATGATCTTAAAAAATAAGTCGGTACATAATTGTGTGATTTTAAATTGCATCACTACATATAATAAAACATAGTTCCCCGCCGCGTCAGCCTATCTGTCCGCAATAAACTCAAAAACTACTAAACGAGTTCTCTAACACTCGACTTCTAAAAGATAGAACAAAATTAGTTAGCAGTCAATCAAACGCATCTCAACTTCTGTGATTGGCTAACTAAATGAGCAACGGCCAATTATATTACTTGACTGTAACCTTGACACGTCGTTGATTACATTTTCAGAGACCCACTGTAAATAATGGGACCAAGCTTTTCTAATCGTAATGTTAAATAGTAAAATAACTACAATTACTGTTATATTCCATTTACAAAACAGTTTTACCTTAGTGTATCTCTATACGCTCTCGTCTTAACAACATTTTGAAAATACAGCTACATAAAGTAATTACATTCAAAAACCTCATAATATGATACAGGATTGCAACCTTTTAATTTTCTGCTTTATATATACATATATACCATACATACCAATATTCGTTTATCTACAGTCTTACATAAAATGGTTCTGTTATACTAACCAAGCTTTGACTTTAATGGCTGCGAACTTTCCAAATATTAAATTTTCACAATAAGTAGGTTCTGAAACTAAACTTAGTTCTGCTTCAGACCGGCTCCTATTATTTCACAGGGACTTGGCAGCCTCACTTGTTAGTTCGCGAGACGTATGTATGCCATATTTCAATGTGGGAAATATATTTCTATGTTATCTATCTTTGCCATGTAAGTGAAGGAATAATCTTGACTAGTAGATAGACTTATAACTTGTGCCTGCGGGTTTGTTTACGTAAATCCCATGGCTACGTATATACATACTTGATTTTGGCCGCAGCATCGCTTGCGTAAATGTAGTAAGGGTTTTTATTTATTTAATAAGGCACACAAAACAAAACATATTGCATACAGTATAAGACTTATAAACTAACAGTTTTGGTTTAAACTATGGTTCTAAACATAGCCTAAGTTTAGTGGGTGACGTTGGAGTGATACATAGAGGTCTCGGGTTCATCCTGAAGCATGCATCTCTGAATTTTCGAAGTTAGGTGCGTAATAAATATTTAACTATCACTTGCTTTAACGGTGAAGGAAAACATCGTGCATTTTTGAGAATCATAATAATGTTCTCGAATCGCCATAATGCTTTTGAAGATGTGAAGTCTGTCAACCAGTACTGGGTGCCAAGCAGTGGAACGACTTCTTTGTGGTAAGCAATATATATATTGATATTGTTTACCACAAAGAAGGTCGGTATTTGGCGCTCATTCCTCTTACGGGATAATATATGTAAGTTAATCAATAGAAAACAGCTGCCTGAGTAGTATTATTATAAATAATAATATTTAGATATGTCGGAGAGTAGGACGGAAAACTCGCTTTTGACATGATGAAGCAACAAAATATAGGCGAGGTATTATACTTCGTACGTATACTAATGATAGGCAAATACAAGAGAAATAAAACAATAAAGGTTGACTGTGATTATCTCTGGTTTGATCCGTAACGCAGCGAGTTCGTCCACCGAATGTGTCCGCGCACGGGTTTCCGGCGCTTATATATCGTCAATATGACACTGACAGTTATAACTGTCACTCCAACTGACACATGAACTTGTTTAGCTGCAGGGGGTCCACCACAACAAATTAAATATATCGGTAAATGTCAAAACTTCCCAAATATCATTAGCTATAAGCACGGAAATAAGAGCGGGAAACATACATTACTCATAATTTAGTGTAACAACAAAATTACATTAGCCGTGTGTTGCGAGAGAGAGTTTTTGAAGTTGAAGTTTTCATTGTGCACTGTTTAAATTGGCGAGCATTTCGGATGATAGGGCTTAAGCACATTTGTTATACAATACGTAACCCGTTGAAGTACCTGCAATACTTCAGTTAAAATAATTAACTATCGCTTGCTTAAGCTAAGTAAAACATACTGAAGTAACCTGCATGTCTAAGAGTTGTCCATAATGTTCTCAAAAAAATGTGAAGTATGCCAACCCACATTAGGCCAGCGTGGTGGATTATGGCCTGAAAAGTTTTACACTAAAAGCAGGCCCGTGCCCAGCGGTGGGACTGTTTATACATATCTATACTAATATTATAAGGCCACTTTTCGCCCTCGCAAGAAACGAGACGTGATGGGTGGCGGACCGCGTCGCCACCATGCGGATTATTAATAAAATCAAAGTCCATATGCGTTCCCACGATTGTTAGGGAAAATAATGTCCACCTCCGCAGAGCCCTTTACAGAGGTAAGGTGGATCCATCCTGTGCCCTGTGAGCACCAACACAGGCACCCTCCGTTCACGACCAGCTTTTCCTTTGGCCACGAATCCATCAGCACGGGTCGGTTAACATCTTGGATCGGGGTTTATTCTCGGGTCTGCTCCCTGAAAATTGGTTTGACTTCGGAGTTTTCCTTCTCCTAGACAGGTTGCAAACCAATGCTAACGAGGCCCATCTGCCCGGTAGTAAATGGAAATGGAATGAATGTCGTATCAAATGGAAATCCGTAGTCTCTGCCTAACCCTCTGGGAAACAGGCGTGAATCTATGTATGTATGTATGTAATATTATAAAGCTGAAGAGTTTGTTTGTTTGTTTGAAAAATTCTTTTAGTGTTGGATAGCTTATTTATCTTGAAGGCTATAGGCTATATAACATCACACTACGACCCACAGGGGCGGCGCAGTAATGATAAACGCGGGTGAAACCGCGGGAACATCTAGTACAGGTACATAATTCTTCAGTATGGCGCAGTATAGGTTAATTTATTTATTTTGGTTTGCTAACAAATGTAACAATAATACAAATGCACAATTATATAGAAGTACATTAGATTTTAGACAAAAAGTTACATCCAATTACAAGGAAACACTACATGCACTAATAAAGATACGTATAATTAATAAAAATGTATCTTCTCCCTAGCCTTTATTATTCCCAAGTCACTTGGGGTCGGCTTTCTAGTCTAGCCGGATTTGACTAGATATCAATAGTGGGGAGACCAATAGACTGCAATGCAGAGGGTTTCGGGTTCGACCCCACGTCGCGCACCTCTAACTTTCGGAAGTTATATGACATTTCGAAATGATGTGCGTATTGATTGACAATTATCGCCTGCTCCGTGCGTCGGAGAGCACGTTAAGTCGTCGGTCCCGGCTGCCATGAACATCTATGGCAGTCTTTATTGGGAAATTCAGTGCCCTCTAATATCCTGACAGTGGTCTAACCTTAGGGTATCGTTAGCCTTCGGGTTGCGGAGGTCAGATGGCAGTGTAAAAACTGATATCCAGTCAAATCCGGTTAGACTAGAAAGCCGACCCCAAGTGACTTGGGTATAATAAAGGCTAGGGAGAAGAAAAGTTACGATTATAACAGTAGAAAAAGACAATCTATGAAGCAGGACTTGAACCTACATCCCCAAAAACCGCGTCGTTTAATTAATTTAGTTTTATTAAAAAAGACACTTTCCGCACTACGAAACTACAAAATCACGTGTGCTTTGACGACCTTATAAACATTCAAACAACGGACATAAAAAACAACCAGGGCCGGAACAACTATTTGTCGATCACACAAATAATTGTCCAAATGGGGTTCGAACCCACAACGCTCGGCACTTTGGCAATGGCAAGGCTACCGCGCGCCATCAATGTATCGACTATAATCACACTGTAATAAACACATGTTTTGTTTTATGCCTCATAAAATAAATAAATAAATCGAATCGATCGTTATTTAAGTTTTCTGACTCACTCTTCTATTATCTGCTTACACTTCTTGCGGCATAGTCGCATGATAATAAGTTATGACACTTTCCTGACGAACCAATGAAGAAAAGCACAAAAGGCTTTTGACCTTCATCAATATGAAAACCTAAAACAAATTTGACGAGAGCACATCGATCTAAAACTTTGCATATCAATCAATTTGGCTGAAGGATATTTGATAAAGCCCTTTTACTGAATGATGAAATAAAAGAAGGCTCTATTTGTTGGTGAGAATATGAAATTAGCTGGCTTTTCCTCTTACCGAATACCCAATGTTTTCTGCCCGATTTGGAAATGTTACAATAACATATTTATTTTTCGCTATTGTTTTCCTTTTAGTTAAGACAAGGATCTCGAATAAAATGGTAGTACTTTTTCTGTTAGCGCTTTATAGCAGTTAGTTGTAGCCAAGTAGGTTATGTATTTTATTTTTTTACTATCTTTTGCCCGCGGCTTTGCTCGCGTTAATTTTGACAATCAATTCGGATTGTACTCGGCTTGTAATAATATAATTCAATCATGATTCGAAAGAAACGTGGCGCCATCTATTATCATAAGAACGTTTTTGTTGTTTTCCTAGGAAACAGTGATTTTTTCGGGATGAAAGGTAGCCTATGTCCGTTTCTGTACACCTGAAAATGTATATACAAAATTTCAGGATGATCGGTTCAGTTGTTTAGGCGTGAAAAGGCAACAAACAAACAAACTCATTTTCGCTTTTATAATATTAGTTAGGAAGTTAGGAAGGATTAGGATAGTTAGGATTAGGATTAGGATAGGAAGTTAGGATAGCAGAGGATACTACTTAAGTGGCAAATAACCATACGGCCCACCTGATGGTAAGTGGTCACCGTAGCCTATGGACGCCTGCAACACCAGAGGCATTACTTGCGTGTTGCCGACCTTGTAAAAACCTTTTAACGCCCATTTTGGAGAAGCCCATAGTGTAGTCTTGGGGGAAAACCTGGGCAGGGAGTTCATTCCACAACCTGAGCGTCCGCGGGAGAAAACTCCTTTGGAACCGCTTGGTGCGGCACCAATTAGGTTGTAAGGTGTGAGAATTAAATCTATACTAATATTATAAAGTTGAAGAGTTTGTTTGTTTGTTTGTTTGAACGCGCTAATCTCAGAAACTACTGGTTCGATTTGAAAAATTCTTTTAGTGTTGGATAGCCTATTTACCTACCTATCGAGGAAGGCTATAGGTTATGTAACATCACGCTACGACCCACGGGGGCGGCGCAGTAACCATAAACGCGAGTGAAATCGTGGGTACATCTAGTCATCATATTATACAATATCATTGTTTACTATTATTCTCTTCACATGTACAGCTTTTTACACATGCATAGCGCCTATAGAAAAAGATTAGCAACGAGTCCCGCACCAGTGTTAATTTTTAACTACACACTTTTGCCCACACGTAAATATAGAATCTAATTCTACATTAACGTGTGGGCAAAAACAACGTGGTAAAATCCGTATAAACATTAAAAAAAGGCTTTTTCTGTTAGCCGTTCTCCGATAGAAACAAAAAAAAAATAAGCCCGTAATCGCTGTTACGCTCTATTCTAAGTCTATAGGTAAGACATTAAAAAATAGGTGCCAAAATGTGGTTTAAACATAACGTTTATACAAAGCCAAAATGTGGCTCTAACAGAGACATTAGAAAGAAAAGAAAAAGTATTTTTTATTTATTTGTATCTCCATACATAGATTATCTTAATAAATTGAGAAGAAATACAATTTATTGAATAGAAGGCAGTACAAGGATCAAATTGAATCCTAACTAATATTATAAATGGGCATGTAAGTTATTTCTTTGTTTGTTACACTTTAACATCTTAACTACTCGACCGATCATCATGAAATTTTGCATACGCGTTGTGAGGAGGAAAGCATACTGTTCTTGAAAAACAAATTTATCGATTAATTCTAGATTAATACGTGAGATGCCGCGGGAAAATCTAGTATAGTAACATTTGCAACTCATTCTTATAAAGTACCGATCGTATAAACTTATGGAATTGAGTTCGATCCTTCCGTCGTCTGGAAAAATATTGCAATAACTACAATAAATTTACAACTATTTCTATCGCGGCTGTCATTTATAGTTAAAATGACACGACAGACAACTAACAAGATAAGTTTTGCACAACTAAACAGCTTTTCTGTACAAAGTTGCGTCGCATTTTAGTGTTCCGTATCTGAACCAACAGGACCCTATTACTTAGTCTCCGCTGTCCGTCCGTCTCTCTGTCAGTGGACTGTATCTCATCTTTGTTTCGTTTTTTAAAAGACATCTGACACACTAGGAATAATTCCTGTAAGTATCGCGGGGAATTTTACAAACATCGGACACAAAGAGCACCCAGACTTGGCACAACTATTTGTGGGTCACACACATTTTTGTCTCTTGTAGGAATTGAACCCATAACACTCGGCGCAGTGACAGATGCGAGGCAATATATCATCAAATAGGTAAAAATTTTCAGAGTATGTATTTCTATTGCTGATAACATCAAATAATGAAAAACCAAGATGGCGTGTTTCCCTTCGTGTGCGAGTGCCACTCGCACTTGACCGGTTTTTATAACTCGGTTCATACCAGCAACCTTAGTAGGGCACTTCCACGCCTTTTATTTTTAAATCTGTGTATTATATAAGCAGCGATAGCCTAGTAGGAGAACGTTGGACCACGACACAAAGGTCTTGAGTTCGACCTCAAGGCGCGCATCTCTGAATTTTCGAAGTTATGTGAGTATTAAAATGTTAAATATCGCTTATTAACGGTAAAGGAAAATATCTTGAGGAAACCTGCATGTCTGAGAGTTGTCCATAATGTTAGACCGCCTCGATGGCGTAGTGGTTAGTGTAACGGACTGCCACGCCTGAGGTCGCGGGTTCAATTCCCGCACAAGTCAAACATTTGTGTACATGGACATGGATGTTTGTCTTGGTCTGGGTGTTTCTATGTATAATATGTATGTATTTACAAAAAAAAAGTATATGTATGTTTATCCATTGTCTAGTACCCATAGTACAAGTTCTGCTTAGTTTGGGCTAGATGGTGTTGTGTGTATGTGGTTGAATAATAATAATAATATTATTATTATATATTATTATTATTATTATAAATATATATATACATATATATATATCTATTTATAATAAAAAAAATATGTATCTCCAGGAGATACATAACAATAGATTTGTTATTGTGTCTATAAAATGACAGACGATGGGATATATATATACAGGGTGTCCCGAAACTCAACGATAACCTGGTACCGGGCGAGAGGCCAAGATATACCAGTTATGAAAAAAATAAGAAAAAAAATCCATGTCACTTAGTCAAGCGATAATAGACATTTTTCAAAAAGTTGAAAATTTGACACCCGTGGTCGCATTTTTAAGTACTGTGATCACAATTTTCACAATTTTACAGTGATTTTTTTAATAATGTAATCTCAAATAATAGTGTTATTAATCGCAACCACAAATAAAAGTAATAAACATTGTTAACTAAGTAAAATAAATTAAGTTTGGATGAGTTATGGTTTACAAAATTATTGTCAGTTAACTTTGACACTCCATGTTGGAAAAAAAATGTACCACACTATCCTTGGCAAATTATTTCAAAATATGGCCCATTTAGTCTAAATTTCAAAATAGTACAACACTTGCGACTTTTCTTGCCAATGAAAGTGATACTTCGTATTTTTTGCGAAGGGACCTCATGGAAAACTTAATCAATATAAAACAATCAATTATCGTAACACTTTAATATCCTCCTAAAACTAAAGTAGATGCTCAAATTGTTTCCCTCCGGCACGAATACAAGCTCTGCATCGCCTCAGAAATGACCTCTTCACCAGTCGTGCACATCTACTCGCGTTCATTTCTTCTGATGCTGCATAAATTTTTTGGCGCAATTATAATAGATTTTGTATTGGTTTTGAGCAGATTTTTCTTTTATGCATCCTTAGTAAAAAAAATCTACTGGATTCAGGTCTGGGGAACGAGGGGGCCATAAAATTGATCCACGGCGTCCAATCCATCTATCGGAATATTCTTCGTTTAAATATTCTCGTACAGGGCCGGGCATAATGAGCTTGGCAACCATCTTGTTGATACCACATTTCTCTGTAGATGTTGAGGGGTACATCTTCTAACAATATCGGCAAGTCATTTTGGAGAAAATGCAAGTAGGTGGCGCCATTTAAATTTTCAGTCAGCTCAAATAGTCCAATTATTTGACCATTTAAAATTCCTGTCCACATGTTGACTTTAAATTGGTACTGGGATTGGTCCTCACGCATCAAATGCGGGTTTTCTATGTGCCAACCATGTAGGTTGTGTAAGTTTAAATAATTTTAATTTAATTTTATTTTATTTATTTATTTTATTATTATTATTATTTATTATTATTTTATTTTATTATAATTTTTTATTTTTTTTATTTTTATTTTATTTGCTATAAACAGGGTACATTAATTGATGTTATAGATTATTTACAAGAGTACAAGCCAATTTAGCAATTTCAAATGGCATGCAAATGTAATATATTATAGTTCTATCATTTATACAAACATATTAAATTTCACATTTTCAATATCAGGTAATCAGGTATCATTTAATTTTTTGTAAATGAGGGATGCCTTCGCAAAAAATACGAAGTAGCACTTTTATTGGCAAGAAAAGTGGCAAGTGTTGTACAATTTTGAAATCTAGACTAAATGGGCCATCTTTTGAAATAGCTTGCCAAGGGTAGTGTGGTACATTTTTTTTCTAACATGGAGTGTCAAAGTTAACTGACAATAATTTTATAAGCCATTACTCGTCAAAACTTAATTTATTTTACTTAGTTAACAATGTTTATTACTTTGATTTCTAGTTGCGATTAATAGCACTGTTATTTAAGGTTATATTATAAAAAAAAACACTGTAAAATTGACAAAATTGTGATCACAGTACTTAAAAATGCGACCAAGGGTGTCAAATTTTCAACTTATTCGAAAAATGTCTATTATTGCTTGACTAAGTGACATGGATTTTTTTTCTTATTTTTTTCATAACTGGTATACCATGGCCTCTCGCCCGGTACCAGGTTATCGTTGACTTTCGGGACACCCTGTATATAACAAAGCATATTCATTAAAATTAAGTACCAACTTTAAAACAAGCCTGCATCGAATAAAATTAACTTAGGTATAATCCTTCAGGAATTATTCACGACTATCATTAGTTGTAACATGACTGCATTGAAAAATATTTATCATAAGCGTTATCTAACTGAAAGTGGTTATGCGCCTAAAGCGCGAATTCACGTCGTGATAACTGATCATCGCACGTTCGCGTCTTAAGTAAAAGCTCTAACACTGACTAGAGCGTGATTATGCGATTAAAGTGCGGATATGTGACATGATTACTGATCATCACGCGTTTAGGTGTTGACCAAAAGCTGTAACATTGACTACTCAAGGTTTCAGCTTTTGGTCAACACCGCTACGCTGCGATTAAGGCTGAGGCTACATTAGTCCGTGACACGACCGATACGTAAGCGATACGTAAGCGATAAAAACAAATAATTCATATTCACGTTTATCGCTAAACCGTACGCCATATATTGCTATTAATCTTTGATTTGTTTATGCGATAGAAACAACATTAGTGTAATCACGGCATCGGCTACATCAACTTGTCAGCGAAATTGAAGCGAATTCATTAAAATTTTCGCTTATAATGTAGCCATACCATGTTTATATCATTTCGCTTTTACAGTCGCATCGCAAATCGCTGCCTACTGTAGCCTCAGCCTAAAGCGCGAATACGCGACATGATCACTCGTCATGATACGTTGGCGTCTTGACCAAAAGCTCTAACACTGAATACTAAGTGAATGTGCGATTAAATCACGGATTCGTAACTGACCCTTGCACGTTTGTCTTTTGACCAAAGTTCTAACATCAACTAGTAAGTGATTATACGATCATCCTCTTTCTCCCTTCCCGCTCCTTCTCCATCCCACTTCCTTTCCTAAAGGGTTGGCAACGCGAAAGTGATGCCTCTGATGTTGCAGGCGTCTATAGGCTACGGTGACCACTTACCATCAGGTGGGCCGTATGCTTGTTTGCCAATTTAGTTGTATAAAAAGAAATTAAGCGCGGATTCGTGACTGATCATTGCACGTTCGCGTGCTGACCAGAAGCTCTTACACAGAATAGAAAGCGATTATGCGATTAACGCACCAATACGCGACGTGATCACCAGTCATCGCACGAGTGCAAGATACTATTTAGTTTTGAGCGTGTACATCCGTATGATATAATTAAAGTATTTAAGTCGCTTAATTAAAAAATATCAGCTGACTTCTGGGGTATTTCGGTAAAATTAGATAAAAGTATTATTGTTAATATAGCGCCACAGCTAGCCGCAATATTCAACGGATGCATTGATGTGGGCATTTTTCCAAACTTAATAAAATGTAGTAAAAAAATACCTTTATTTAAAAATGGTTGCAAAAGTGACCCCAGTAATTTTAGGCCGATTTCAATATTACCTGATATTAGTAAAATATTTGAGAAGATTATATTACAGCAATTAGAGAGCCACTTCAGTGTAAACAATTTATTTCATACAGATCAATATGGTTTTAGTAAGGGCCGTTCTACGATAGATGCGGGTGTTACGCTTTTAAAACATATATTCAGTGCCTGGGAGAATTCGCAAGATGTCATTGGCGTATTCTGTGATCTCTCTAAAGCCTTTGACTGCGTTGACCATCAAACGCTGTTGCGAAAACTCAGGCATTATGGCATCCGAGATACTGCACTTGACCTAGTTGATTCCTACCTAAGCGATAGACTACAACACGTTGATATCAACGGAAGTAGATCTTCTGGATTACCAGTCACAATGGGCGTGCCACAGGGCTCGATTTTGGGACCCTTTCTGTTTTTAGTGTACGTAAATGATTTGCCGTTCTTTGTTCAGGATTTGTGTGACATTGTTTTATTCGCGGATGACACATCCCTTATTTTTAAAGTAGACCGAAAAGCACCAAATTTACGTGCTGTTAATGATTCACTCGCGGAAGTCCTGGACTGGTTTACGGCGAATAATTTACTACTTAACTCTACAAAAACTAAATGTATCAAGTTTACATTGCCAAACGTAAAGAGTCCTAACGTGAATATAATTTTAAATGATGAAATTATTACTTTAGTTCAATCAACAGTCTTTTTAGGATTAACTTTAGATCATAAAGTTCAGTGGGGCGCTCAAATATCGTGTCTTGCAGGGAAACTTAGCTCAGCCGCATACGCAATTCGGCAAGTAAGACAGCTTACTGATATAGATACTGCAAGACTAGTATATTTCAGTTACTTTCATAGTGTCATGTCCTACGGTATATTATTGTGGGGCAAGGCAGCTGATATTGAGACAATTTTTATTCTTCAAAAGCGTGCAGTACGTAGCATTTATAATTTAGGACCACAAGTTTCCCTGAAAGATCGATTTAAAGAAATAGGCATACTTGCTGTTGCGTCGCAATATATATTTGCTAACATTATGTTTATTAAACATAACATTTACTTATATAATAAGAATAGTGATATCCATAACGTAAACACTAGAAATAAGCATAAGTTAGTAGGCCCATATCATCGTTTACATAAAGTTCACAATACATTTGCGGGACTCGGTATACGTTTTTTTAATAAATTACCTATTAATATAATTAATTTACCATTGTTTAAATTTAAAAACGCCGTTGAAAACAACTTATTCGGAAGGGTTATTATTCAGTCAACGACTACTTAAATGACAAAAACTCATGGAGCTAGTTGCTTGTTGCGTACAGGATTCAAAGATCTGTATTACTTATAAGTCAATTTAAGCCTTTGCATAGTCACAAAGTGTAAGTGTATGCGCCATCATGCCATCTTACTGTCTATTTTAGATTTATATTAAATAATATATCTTAGCTCAAATTATTTCCTCTCTATAATATTATTAAGTTATTATTGTTATTATCTTTAGTTTTTTATAGTCAGTAGTATATGGCATAATGGCTGTAACACCTTGTTAATCTGAGTTGTAAAATACTGAAATTATATTTAACTGGCGATTTAAAAGAGTGGCCGTGAGTTTCTTGCAGGTTTCTTCTCATAGGCTCTACCCTTTGCCTGAACCTAGCAACTAACCTAAATGTAGCTTCAGTAACTTAGTAAACTCACTAACCTATATACTTTGACGTTCATAAGTGTTACATTGTGACCTAAATGAATAAATTATTTTTGACTTTGACTTTGACTTTGTGTTTTGACCTAAAGTTCTAACGCCAAACAGTGAGCGATTAAACGATTCAAGGGCAGAAACGTGACAAACCATCGCACGTTCGGATGTTGACTAAAATTGGACTTTTTAATAGGATGGTCACATCGTATGATCGCGCAGACACATTAGCGCAATCATACAAACGAGTTTGGCGCGATTCGATTATAAAGCAATTGTCGAGTAGGTCTTAATGTTTAGTATCGTAATAATCGAACTGCGACCGTGACTTCAATTTCGTCACTTTTTTGGGAGAGTCAATGTTCTTACCTATAATTCAAATGATGTCCTTAACAAATTTTTACAAATTAATATACTGGCAGGTAAAATTGAGAATACGTAATAAAGAGACACAGTATGTATTGTGTTTATCGAGTTTAGAACGTAAACAAATCATCTAGACATCGGTAACAATCGATATACATCGAAATCGGTAAATAAATCATAGCTGTCGTACGAACTTTATATAAACTAACACCCCAGGGCACCAGCACTGTAAGTAATAATTATTGCACTTCACTTTTAGCAGCAATAATTTAATAGATACATAATATTAGTATCTATGTATATATTAATACGTGAAGCAAAAACTTTGTACCCCTTTTTACGAAAATTGCGTGGATGCAGGAGTATGAAATTTGGCACAGTTAAAGTTTACATGGAGAAGAAGGGGCGAATCCTAATATTTTTATAAAATATGCATTAGAAATACATTAAATTAATGGGAAAAAACTACACGCACACATCCATGCATTGGACACACGCAGTCGAATCGCGTTCGTAGTATTTCGGCATTGTTCGTCTGACGTCGTAAAATTCTTTGTAACTATTTATATGTAATAAAGAAAAAAGAAAACAATGTAGCAAGCTTAGGAATTTTCGAATTTTGACCACTAGGCGACCGCTAGCTATATATAATAATATCAGCCCTGTATTCAACAGTCCCACTGCTGGGCACGGGCCTCTTTTCAGTGTCCTACGCTGGCCTAGTGCGGGTTGGCAGACTTCACATATCTTCGAGAACATTATGGAAAACTCTCCGATATGCAGGTTTCCTGACGATGTTTTCCTTCGCCGTCAAAGCAAGCGATAATTAACTATTTAATACGCACATAACTTTAAAGAGACTTTCAGAGATGCGGCCTTGGGATCGAGCTCAAGACCACTGCGAGGCAGTCCAACAGTTTTCCACTAGGCTATATACTAAATTTATATAACTGCTAATACTAGTGCTGTGTCCAAGACCGATAACACTGAATATAATATATGTCCGAAGAAGAATGCTAAGGTGTATAATATACTAACATTACGCCAGGTACGTTTTAAGTTACGTATTAGATTCAATCTATCAAAGCTGCCAGGCAACACCATTTAAAAAAAAATTAAACGTTGTGTTTAACTCATCGAACCCAAGGCTTCAAATATGGGTAGGTACCTAAGCGCAAATTAATACGAAAGTTATGAGGTACTCATACAAAAATATGATATTATTTTCCTAGAAACGATAATTTGAATACTCTAATTCCATACTTTTTGCTTTTATAATATTATCTGCCAAAATGTTCTGATCTGTTTGTTCAATACTTACTGTAACTAATCCCGGCGAAACTGTAATAGCACTCGTTCCAATTCCAACACCAAACATTCTTCTGTGAGCTAGTTTTCAGTGAGGATTTGTCAAAATATTTGTACTCTAGACATTTCACCAAGTACTAAAGCCTGATAATTAATTACTGTTCCTATTGTTATGCGCTAGAAGCATTGTTGATGTAGCTGTTATACATTTATGGTCTTATGCATCAATTCTTACTGAAGGCTAATACGATGGGTAGATGAAAATGAAAAGAAAATGAAATGAAAATTAAAATTAAAACTTTATTCATAAATTTTCCGTAAACCTTTATTATATGTATACAGCATCGTTGTGACAATATAGCTTTCTAATGCATTATTATAAACAATAATTTTAGAATGACGTTATCTTGTAATGACTTGTAATGACGTTATCTTGTAAGTTTTATACGGATTTTATCACGTTGTTTATTTTTTATAAAACACTATTATTACATAATTTTGAAACTTTAAACTACTATTGTTAAACACTTTTACTAGGTACCTAGTTTAACAATATTAGTTTAAAGTTTCAAAATTACTTAATATCCTTACTAATATTATAAATTCGAAAGTAACTCTGCCTGTCTATCTGTCTGTCTGTCTGTTACCTTTTCACGGCTAAACCACTCTACCGATTTAGATGAAATTTGGCACAGATATAGTTTAAGACCTGGGGAAGGACATAGGCTACTTTTATTGATGTAGGTACAAAAATAAACAACCCGATAAAATCCGTACATAGTTTGTTTAATTTCAATGTATAAAAACATTCGCGTAAACATAAGACAATATAATTTACCTAATGATAATTATTATTATATTATCATGTTGGTTTGTAATACAGACCTATCCAGAAATGAATCATTCCAATCCATCGTTCAATGTTCAGAACCATAAAGGTTTACCTTTATAGTTCTGGTAATAAGGTAATTTTGCTGAACACCCCAGAAAGATTTCATTAAAAGGAACACCATATAAAAACTTTTAACTAAAAGTGCTTTAGTGTTATCAAGCAATATTTCAGGTATGTCTGATATAAAGAATCAATTTAGTACAACAGTCTAAAGAAAATGATTTCTTATTCGTCTAACTATAAGTTTTCTGTGTGTTATAAGTATTTTATATCATAACTTTATCAAACGTATAAAATTGTATACTTAAGTGATGTTAACACTTAACTATATAATATCATTCTATATATTAATTTCTAACTGCCTCCGTGGCGCAGCGGTAGTGAATGCGACTGCTGTGCATGAGGTCTCGGGTTCGAATTCCGGGTCGGGCCAACAAAAAGTTATTGGGTTTTTCTGTTAAGAAATCTCAATAGCAGCTCGGAGTTAGAAAGTTGGCGGTGTTAGACACCCCCGTGCCTGAGAAAGCAGGTAAAGCCGTTGGTCCTGCGCCTGATCTCTCTCCGGTCGTGTTGGACTACTGTCCCATCGGATCATGAGAGTTAGGGAACAGAGAGTGCAATTGTGTTTGCGCACACACTTGTGCACTATAATAACTCCTGCACAGATGGCCAGTCTCCGTTAAGGCTGGTCGCCGTGACCGAAATTCGGTCTAGAGAACATTATTACTATTATATAATATCAAATTTATTTATAAATTTTACATCAAATAGAACAGCTTTTATACGTTTGATACATTTATAATGGCGTTACCAAGTAGGCAGTTTCGATCATTCGATTGTGTTAAGTTAATCAATCACATGAGACGATATAACATTATTTACGGATTGATTTATATATGAATTACTTACTTCAATGATGTGAATAACTAATCTCTTCAATGCAATAAAGTTCTAAAGTGTTATGTGTTGTGGTTCGCTGTTATCGCTACAGTAAGCTTGTGAAGTACGTTTTATAGGTCAATGAAACTACAAATATTACAGATTTTCATTTATTTCAGTGATTACTGATTACATAATTAATAATAACATACGATACCTTATAGCTATTGATTCTAAAAAAATCATTTCCAATATCACCCTTACCTAGTTATTAAACGGATAAATCCATTAAAAATTACTGTTTATTACTTATATTAAGTAAAATTAAACGAAATGTAATTTAAGTAAAACATTTAGACGTTTTTTACGACTAAGACATCGGCGTTAAAATTTTATTATGTCATTTGATAGCGAGTAAATTATTGGTTTTGGGACTTTTATAGCCCGAAAATCTTTGGTTCAACACAGCATAACAAGGGAATAAAATACTAAAATAAAATAATAAAAACATAATATAAAGAGTACACCTTGAAAATTCGTTCAAAAGCTAAAATAGAAATCGTTGACAGACCTTGCCACTGCGTTTAAACAAGTTTCCCTTATTTTTTACTAATTTTAATTAAACAGTTTATTATATCTAAGGTTAAAATCTCTGAATTGCATTTTTATTATACTGATTAACAAACAACTGTTGATTTTTCACGTTACTTAACTAATACTACTTTACTTACTAAAATTTCTAATTTTTATTAACTATTTTAATGCCTAAAGGATAGTTGAATTGATGTGTGAGAAAGATGATCAAACTATATCAAGTGGAGCAGAGATGGCCAGTGTAGATGATAAAATAGATAAGTACGTATAAAGAATTGACATAGGTTGCTTAGACGATGACGCTGTAGACAAGCTGTGTTGGCTTCTTGGAACTAAACCGTGTGTGTTATTGTCGGTGTTGACTTGTGTGTTCGTGGAAGATGCTCATGTAGAGAACTAGCGACGACGATTAAATCATCTAAATAAACCAAATTCGATTCACAGCCAGAATGATTACCATACACCGTGTCTAGATATGGTAGAGGAAGGTACATTTTTAAATTTTTAAAAAGAGTTTTTATAGTTTAAAGTTAGATTTTTTTTTAATCTATAATTATCTACAGTGCGTAAGTTTAAATTTTCTATTTTAATCAAAAAATAGGATTAAATTCAATCCATTTAATTGGAATGTTAGATTAGTAGCGCTACTCGAACTGAATACAACCAAAATTGTTCCGTTCCGAATGAGATTCTTTCACAAAACAATTCTGAAGTACAGTTACAGAAATCTTAGATTACAAATTTAGAAGAATTTTATATGGAAACTACGTATCGCTTTAATAAGTAACTTTCAATGACTTAGGTAGAATTTCGTCGGTTTAATTTTGAATTATACTAAGCTAAACGAGTGCTAGATCATTTTAAAAATGTATTTTGATAGTTTGAATTTTAAATACTTAGTTTTAAATATTTTATAAGGTGTTAGGGATACTGAAATTATAAATGTTAGACAGCTGGAAATAAACGATAGATTTTGCTTAGTAGCGATTATATTTAAGAATTGGAGAATAGAAGATAGCTAAGAGCTAGAAGCAACTAGACCAATGGCACTGGAATGTACCCGTGTTTATAAAAAAGTATCCTAACCAGCTTAACAATTAAGTTTCAAACAAGATTATGTTGCATTACTCTTAAATTTACATTTTTTTTCATCGTCCCTACCTTTTTTAATCATTTAACTTTATTCATACTACATTCCCTTTATTGCCAATTTTTTATCATTTCTAATCCGTGATTCAGCGAATATGTATTAAGTTGTGATTTGCGATTATCCCTATAGTTTTAACATTATATATTTTAAATACGAAGATTCGTGAGCTCGGAGAATCTTCACATTTAATTTATTATTTTATTTTCTAAATTTGTGGCAAGGTCTGTTGAGAAACTATCCGCAGAGATGAAATGCACACACTGCGAATGGCTCTAATAGAATCCATCCCAAATCCATACAAACAGATGAAAAAGGAAGTTGCTTATATTTGTATGGAACTGCATGGGTTCTTTAGAAAATATATTCTAAACAATTTTCAAGGTGATACCCGTTCTAGTTCTATTTCACAAATAAATTATAATATTCGGTTGTCAACGTTCAATTAAGATTATTTTACACTTTCCACATTACAATTTTTTTTATCTCATTCATTTTAACTTTCCCATTAACTTCTACCGATAGTATCATGTCCAAACATTCTATTACTAGAAATACAAAATTTAACGTATTTACAACCATTTTTTTTAAACTTCATTTTTAACAAAAACATTCATAAGTACATTCTTGCTTCGCGCACAGTCTAAATGTACATTCTTTACATTAGAATTATAAGGGACTAGATTCGTTTTGGGAACAAAAACTACAAAAACAATTAATGAAAATAAAGTAACTTTGACTTTTGGCTCTAAGTTTGGTGGTTAATCTATATCTTTATATTGTCTGGCAGTATTCGCTAAACCTTCTTCTATTTCTTCAATAATATGTTAAACTCCTCCAATCTCTTCTGAATGTACCAGACTCGATACCATACTCTTAAACTGAATATTTTAGAATTTTGGTGATATTTTTACTTATGTATAATATGATTACATAATGATGCATTTCCCTTTTTCAGCCCAAGGGTTGTTTTTCTTGTCTGGGGCATGTATAAGTGGATCGTTCTTTTCGTTTTCTTCCACATACTCCCTCATCCTGTAACAAAAGATTAGATTATTTATCAATAATGTAAGGATTTTCTGTATTTTGCTTTCCAAGCATTCTTTTTGCAAATCATTCGGCTTCGCTTTCATATAAAATTATTAATACGTTCCCTGTTACATTACTTTCTTTGAAAGGGAACCTTTTATATTCTTATGAAATATGATCTTAGAAATAGAAAGTAATATGGATAAAACATCCAAAGCTGCTTAACAACAACAAATAATCAATGGGTCTACGGTATTATTAAATAATATAATTTTATTTATTTTAAATAATTTGAGTACGAATGTATTAGCATTTCACAATACTGAACAAAAAATCTTAAGGTCAATTATGAGTTAAATCACTTTGAATATAATCTATAACAATAAACATCTAATCAATGACTTCGCTATATTGTTATCTTAAATAGTAATAAACATGTTAACAGAAATATCGTCCAACTAGAGAGTCGCCCATTATTTAATAAGTACAAAACTATAAATAGATACATCCTAAAAAAGAAAAAGAAACTCTAAATACTATCGGTTTGCAAACTTCTCAAAATAAATGTTTATGATAATTTAATATTACTATCGATATGCAAATCGTCTAATAAAATATTATAATAACATAAAAGTGTTTACTATGCTCTTAAAATCCAACGACCGTTTAAAATAATCACAGCAAAGCATTTTAAGATCTTTATGAACCACTCTAGTTCAATTTTAGTTTCATAATGGAACCAACTTCAACGGAATCAATTAATCCTAAAACTTTAATTAAACGAAATGTCTGTAAAGTTTTCAATGGTGTATACACTTTGATTACGTTCAAAGTGGAAGTGAGAGCAGAAGTTGGAACAGTGAATGCCGTTTGTAAACGCTGTTGTGTTATTCTTGGAATGGGAGAGACCGAAACAAACAACGCTGAAAGTACAGTCAATACATTTTAGACTTACTACATCGTGGTTCTCACTAACATTATAAATGACACGATACGAATACCTGGTATTGGTGGTACCTTTTGTATAAATCCGTATATATTTTTGATGTGAATAGTTAACATCTTTAATAGGTACAAAGCTTACTAAGTCCTCACGTGGAAAATGTCAATAAACCAGTAATATATATAACAATTAATCAATGAACGTTTGTTAAAAGTAACACTTGCAAGAATTTTATAAAAGATTTGTTTGACAGTAAAACAGCTGACTCTTTTAAGATCAGTTAAAATTATAAACAATCTTTACCTATAACAACTCAATCTACCTCCAAATTTGTTAGGTCAATGCAAACAGGACTAACAAAAGTTCAGTAAATAATTATAATGTTGCAAATTGATCTAATAGATTTATCTTATCTGAAATGTATCTCTCCCATATTTACAATTCAAGAAATACTTAAATGAAAGCTACATTCAAACCAAAATATGAAATCATAAAATGTTATATAAAATAGAACACAGAAAGTATCGGTTTCATCAAGTAAAAGAACTACTCGATAATACAAAACCAGAATTCACCGAATCAAAACCTACAACAGCGTAGCAACTCATGAATTTAGATTGTAATCTGCAAAAGACAGTAGATAGCTCTCTCTATATACACAACTACATAAACCTTCGTAAGTATAGCTAGCGATGTATAAACCGTGTCACGTTAGACTGGAAACCCGACGTACTTGCAAAGGCTAGGATCGATCGATCGACCTGCACAGAAGCCGTTTAACTACAAGCCCCTTACGGAACATTGGCTTTCATCTACGGTTTTACTCGAGGACCATTTCACTCAAAGAAAAATGAGGATATTTTTAAGGATGGACTGTAGGTATAACATAAAAGAAAATTCTTTAATACGATAATGGAGTTGGTTGAGTGTTTTATTTTCATTAAATATTATGTTATTAAATAGAGCTTAGAGTAATAGTTATTATGTTTTTTATTTTAATTTTATTTAGAGGCTTTTACCTTATAAAGGTATGCCAGCCTCATCGTATCCTAAATTACATTTTCCTTATGTTTAATAATACGCTTGCCTTATTACAATAATGGAGAGGCAGACAGTGCTGCAGATACCATGTCATAAACACACCTTGCTGCCGGCGATAAAGGTTCTGAAAAAATCCTTATAAAAACCCAACGTCATAGTTATTTATGTTACATTTCTGCATCACTAACTCCCTCTCCCTTTGGTTCTTCTTACATTCCATCAGTAGGTGTTGGACATCATTCATCATCATCTTGCCACATATTTCACAATTAGGTGAGCTGACTTTTTTCATAAGATATCCAAACTTTCGTGATGGAATATGACCAGAACGCATGCGATGTGCAAGTACAACATAAGTTCTACTTATTTTATTATCAGAAAACCAAGGGATCCGACGAGGCTCACATTGCATAGTTTTATACCAGATGCCTTTTTCTTTACTCGTTTGATTGAAATATTCCTTAAAACTATTAAAACAAATTTCCTTAAATCTCCAAAGTATTTCTGTGTGATAAGGCGCTACATCAATTTCTATACCTTCTAATATAGCTGCCTTTGCTAATTTATCAACCTCCTCGTTTCCCTTTATGCCTATGTGGGATGGGATCCATTGCAACCTCAAGTTAATATCTCCTAACTCATAAATTTGTTTGAATATTGCATAAGCTATCGGTACACCTCTATATCCAGCGGGGCATCGAGCTAGATGCAATAACCCACTTTTGCTGTCAGTGTATATGACTATATTTTGGTTGGTGGATACGCTGTTGTTATTACTATTACTAATGATGTCTAAAGCTTTTGAGATTGCAACTAGCTCCATTGTCATTATAGACACATTGTTATCAAGAGATCTAAATAATCCCGAGGTCCTATTGACTGCATTATAAAAAGCAGCCCCGCTATCAGTCTCTTTTTTAGACCCATCAGTGTAGAAAGTTGACCAATCCAAATACTTTTCTTCTAATTCCTTAATTACATCAAATTTAAGTGACGTGGCCTCGTGTGTATATTTAGATCCTTTGATGCAGTCTAAATTATATTTTATCTTATCGTGTACCTTTATTTGTGACAACCATGTTTGTAAAGTGTACATGTCTAAGATATTTCGGCAATATACATTATAAGCTCTGCACTCGTTATATCTTATCTTATGTGGGGGCCAGTCTGTGCAGACCGGCGACACTTCGACCCAGTGGGATTTTTTGCGTCGACACTCACCCAATAACGACTATGGCAGTCGTTCATACCCGGGTGCCATGAACGTCTATTCGACTATAGACGTTCATGGCAGCCGGGACCGACGGCTTAACGTGCTCTCCGAGACACGGAGCAGTCGATAATTGTCAATCAATACGCGCATAATTTCGAAAAGTCATATAACTTCCGAAAGTCAGAGGTGCGCGACGTGGGTTCGAACCCGAGACCCTCTGCATTGCAGTCTGTTGGTTTTCCCACTGAGCTATCGCTGCTCGCACTCGTTATAAATAGTTGCTAGTATCGGTATTTTCTTCTTATGCCAATATCTAGTGTGTGTAGACTATTTAGTTCATCTATAAACTTAATAGTATTGTTGTTCATACATGACTTGTTTTTTATACAATATTTATATGCAAAATATAATCTCCTATTGGCTAATGGTATACATAATTCAGTTTCCATCACATGGACTGGAGAACTTTTAATGAATCCATCTTTTATCTAGCTTATATATACATATGACTTTTAGCGCTGCTATCTTATAGAAAGCAACCAAAGTCAATTCTGCTTCTAACTAATGATATATATAATAATCTTAAGTACTTAGGATGTATTCCGCAACTGGGTCCTGCCAATATCTTAAATTTAATATTAAAAAATTTGTTAATTCTTTCAATTATTTTATTTATATGTTTTTTCCATAAAAGAGACCTATCTAACCATAAACCTAAATGTTTGACACAATCTACTATTGGAACTAGTTCTTCGTTTATTGTCACTTGTATTTGATGCCTTTTTACACCTCTACTAAAAAGAAATTTTTGATTTAACTGGTGATAATTCCAGTCCTATATTATCTAGCATTATTACCATAGAATTTAGAGCAGTTTGCAATTGTGTCTCAGAATAATTTAGATTTTTGTGACTAATATAATCTAAGAAGCATGCAACTGTAGGACTGTTCTTTGTAAACCCTATTTGTATGTATGTCGCTAGCCGTGTAATGCAGTCCAGACAAGACTGAGCCTTTCTAAATCCACCTGTGGCTGACAATATATAATGCTTCTCAATGTACCACTCTATTCTTTTGCCAATCATACTATGAAATATCTTGCAAACACAGGATATACGTGAGATGGGTCTTAATTTTGGTTCTGAACTGGCTTTGGGGATAGCAATAACTGATATTGTACGCCACTGACTTGGAATAATTCCAGTTCTATATACATTATTATAAATTTCAAAGAGCAGTTTTTTGACAAATTATGTGGGCGATTAAAAATCAAGGAAAAGGTAATTCCATCATTACCCGGAGCAATGTCCTTCTTTTTTAAACTATCCTCAAGTTCTTGCATTGTGAATGCTAAGTCTAGTAATTTGTTCTGAGATGTAAATGTTGGTGGTATATTTACAGCAGTGTGTGGGGTAAGCGAGTATAATAATTCCTTCAATTTCTCTTTAGATATAATTACTTTATCTTGTCGAACTCCTTTAACCCATATCATCTTACGCCACATATCCGACACGGAGGTAGATTCATCTATGCTGCTGTAAAACTTTTTCCAGCTGCGTTCTTTGGCATTATTTAATAAAAAGCGTACATTTGTTACCATCTCATTTAATTTTGCAAGATTGTCAGGAACTGGATTTCGCCTAAATGTTGCCAAGGCCAATCCACGTTCGGCTACTGCTCTGGATAACGATGGATTCTAATATTCCTATGGTTTAAATTAATTAAAGGATTGATGATCATGATTCGTATTCAATTCATAAAACCCAGAAAATAAATTATTAAGCTCTTTACAGAAGGAAGGCCAGTTCACTTTATTAAATTTGGCCTTTGTGTGTACTCTACGGGCCCCTGAAAATTCATCGACATCTTCACAACTAGATGTTCGCTACTTAGATTTTCATTAATTACGCGCCAATGAAATTTATCAGCAATGTCAGATGATGCGAATGAGATATCGGGTGATAACTTTTGTATAACCCCATTAACTAGCTTTATTCTGGTGGCGTCTCCATTGTTCAATGTAATACAGTCTTGTTTTAATGCCAAATCCAGTATTTGAATACCACGCTGGTCTGTTTTATAAGACCAGTTTGTGTGATGGCTATTAAAATCTCCTAAATTAAGTGCTCACCTAGACACTAAAGAGAAAATATTGTCCCAATCAGTGATGGTTGTTCTCACTGAAGAAGGGCAATAAATTGCTACGATATATTCTAAGCCTCTACAATTTAGTAATTTTACGCAAATAGTTTCGATACCTAAATTGTTAGCACGAAAGGGAAGCAATTGCGCTTTAATAGACTTGTGGATAATAATCGCTGCACCTCCGTAGGAATCGTTCCTATCTTTTCCAAATAGATTGTATCCATTCAGATGAATGCTAACATTGGAATTTAACCAAGTTTCACAAACTATTGCAATATGTATTTTTTCTTGTGAAAGTAGTTAATTTAGGTTTCAAACTTTGACTATTCCATTGTATTATATTGATCACTGACTTCTTACCATAGTTACTGTCCATAAAATATAGTTCCTAATAGTGTTTGAAGTAAATTATCACCTACAACATATTCTCTTACCTTACATTCCTCATAAATTGCTTTTAACACCATAACTACCTTATCTTGAAAAGCTTTCTCACAGAAAATGATTTCTTTAATTTTTTGAAAAATCTTCCTAAACTTGAACCTTCTTTGTATCTTCTTCTCAATATCTTCTCCATCATATTGTTGAACTTCAGTGTTATTATCCATATTATCTTCGCTTGAATAGTTTTCTACCTCTGTTTCCATGAATGTTACTTCCTTCTCACGACGACTCTTGTTTGGACATCGTTTTTTGGGCTTCTGCACTTTTACATTTTTTAGCCGCTTATTCCGACTTCCTTCTTCTCTTTGGAGGCCTGTATCCTGGTCTGACAAATTCAGCTCAATTGTTTTTGACCGAAGAGCATCACTGTACGTTTTGTTTGGCGAAGGTTTATCTATGTTGTCTAGGATCTCTCTAGTAGTCTCCATTACGTCAATTGTAGTAGTATTACAGCACTTCGTCAAATAAATTTCAAGTGCTTTTCGATAAGGAATGTTTCTTTCGCTCATCAGAGTACGTATCTTTTTTTCCTTCAGGAAAGCAGGACAGAGCTTGTCGAGAGCCATATGGGGTCCTTTACAATTAGGGCATATAATTTTATCAGTTTCGCAATTAACATGCTCTTTGCCACACTTTGGACACAAAATTTTTTTGATAGGGCAGAATTTTTTGATATGTCCAAACTTCCAACAAGCGGAGCATTGGCTGACTGGGAAGATATAACGTTCCACTTGAAAACGGCATCCATACGCGTATATATAAGGGGGTGAAGTCTGAGTTTCAAAACAGAGGCGCATGGTCTCACTTTCTATCCATTGTCCGTTCTCGTTAAGACGTCGTAATCTTTTAACAGATACTATTTTGCATGAACTCTCTAATACTGCTAATACTTCTGACTCACTTAATTCCAAGTCAACTCCCTTAATTATTCCATAGGATAAACGGTGTTGGTTGACAAATTGAGCCCTAATATCTAAATTAATAATCTTTTGGCATCTAATCAATTCTTCTGCATCTTCTTTATTTGAAAATTCTATAAACATCTTATACGGACTCATGTAAATGATTTTACTTACATTTTGTATATTTTCACTTTTTAATAATTTTGCTAACGCCATTTTTTTGGGCAATAACTTCAAAGATGTTAGGCAAACCTTGTTCATATTCTCCATATTTTCACTGCCTTCATTATTTAAATTATATTCTTTTCCATCTTCGATTGGCGATTCACTTCTTATACGGCGCTTTGGACGTCTTTTACCTACCGTTATAAATCCTTCCTCGCTACTTTCCTCACTTTTTTCCCTTAGTCTTTTCTCCATCATTCTTCGCTTATCAATCACACAGTTCTTCATGCTGCTACTTTTTTCACTCTCCCGTTCACTAACATTAATTATTTCTGAATAACTATTTTCAAACTTATCTTCATCGCTATTTACATCCATTCTAAATGTATGTGGATACTGAGAAATATTTAATGCGGTCGGAGCGGAAGTATGTGTAAGGTTCGCTTGCGTCAAGGTTTCGCGCGCCACTGAGAGTTATTATGGTAATATATAATCTTTGGGTTTTTAAGTCAGCCCATTAGGAATAATCTCTGTATTGGTGGCGTCACAAAAATTTATAATAGATTTGTGCCGCGATTAAACTCACAACATGTCGCAAGACGTAATTGAGACGTGACCACTTCCTTAAATTGTTGCGTCACCTGTGCAATCATATTATAAACCATGTTATAATTATTACCTATTGCATAATAAATATTAGTAGTTTTAAATTACATTTACAATTCAGTAAATTAATACGTTATATATACTAGGATTGAGTTTAGCTGAAGACAAGAGATTACATTAGAAATACGTCCCCTGGAAAATTATCAATTCTCGTAAGGACTGAAACAGAATTAAAAGTAGACTGAGAAGTATGTATAGTTATAACGAAGAAGTCTGCTCTAGCGAATTTCGATATTAACATAAACAAAAATATCGATGATAATGGATGAGATCATTTCACTTATACGATAGCATCATACCATTTTAACATCAGTTGCAAAAATACAATCACGTAACAAACTTCCATGATTTATTCATGCTTAGTAAGTATTATATAAATTTATACGGCAATAAAGGGATCATATGTACAATTTATGGAGTTGAAGCTATTAAATTGAAGTGGGTATAAAAATACTCGGATGCTTTTATCGTCTAAACGAATATTATAAATAGTATTTTGTCTATGTCGGTGATGATGGATGTTTGTTTTTGGTCAAAAGATGTTTGAGGTGAGATAGAACTAGCTGCTTTTTAAACTGTCTAGTCTGTATTAGCCTACAGTGTTAGTGTCCATCTTGCGTGATTTTAGACAGTAATTTATCTCGACTTCACGCAGATTAGCTTCCATCAAATCGCACCAGTGGGTCCAGCAGTATCAGGGACGACCTACCGATCGATGTCTGCTTGATTAACCCAGGTAAGCTTATTTGTCTCCTGGATCGCAATAGCTCTATCTCTATAATTTTGTATTGAACATTGCATCGTTTAGTTAACAAAAAGACATATTGTAAATGATAGGAATTGCAAGAATAAAAGTGTCCTCCTTGATATTATAATTACGAATAAGAGTTTGTTTATTTGTTTGTTATGCTGTCACACCTTAACTACACGACTGATTATCATTCAATTTCGCATACACGTTGTCAGGGGTACAGAACTATTTCTGTATATAGGGTACCTGTTATCCAGAAAACGTACTGTTCTGAGGGATAGAAAGTTATTAACAAAATGTAGATTAACGCGAGCCAATCTGCGGGCAGAATGTAGTTTAAAATAAGAGGAACGGAGTTAATGAAATATTTTTTCTACCAATAAAATATTCTATTATGGATGAAAGTTTGCAGACTTATGTCCAATATCTGTTTATTGAGTTGTCAAGCCGGGAAAGAATATTGTGGTTAATAATTAAACAAGTTTTTAATAGTGAACATTCAAAGATGATTTTGCGAGTTACTTAACTTTTAATCCTTACTATTAATATTATAAATGCGAAAATCAGTTAGTTAGTTTGTTTGTTTGTTACGCTTTCACGCCTTAACTACTCAACCGATCAACCATGAAATTTTGCATACACGTTGTCAGGGGTACAGGTTAGGACATAGGGTACCTTTCATCCAGAAAAAAGAACTGTTACAAACCTAACCTAACCTAACATACATTTACGCGAGCGAAGCCGCGGGTGAAAACTAGTTTACTATATTTTGCATGATTTAAGTAACAAATAATAATAATATATATTTTTTTTTTATAAGGTTGTACAATAACACTTTAACATATAAATATTTGGCATAAAATGTTCATACAGTAACATTATGGTAGTGTTGTGTAAAACTCTGATACCCATCATGGTAAGATTTAACTTGAGTTATGAGTACTAGTAGATTGAAAGATCTACCCAAAGATTCCTTTTTTATCAGTAAGCTTTAAAAATAAAGTCAACACAACATACGAAACCTTGGGTAAATTGGCAATTAGGGTGGCAAATATTTCCGGCCAAATTAAAACTGAAAGTAGATTTATACCAGGAGCGGGTTGCGATAGAATATCGAATTAATCTGTTCATCTAGCGGATTAATACGCTATTTCAGCAGTCATGGCCGATACCGACCCAATTTGAGCGATTTAAAATGTAAGCTGTATTATGAGATTAGGTTTTTGATTATATAGAAATTGGTCGCATGTATTAATGGTGATCGACTTGCTTTTTACTTATTTAGAATTAGATTTTCCCGCTGTTTCGCTCGCGTAAATGTAGGTTAGGTTAGTTAGATCAGCAACAGTATTTATTTCTAGATGATAGGTACCATATTATTATGTCCTTTTCTTCTACCCCTGACAACGAGTATACATAATTTCATAATGATCGGTCGAGTAGATATGGCGTGAGAGCGTAACAAATAAACTCACTTTTGCAGAATGAAGAGCGAAGGCTATAAGACTGTCTTTGGCTATACATTTGGGATCATATATATATAATATTATATATTATATCACATACACACAACACCGTCTAGCCCAAACTAAGCAGAGCTTGTACTATGATACCCATAGTACAATCTCTGCTTAGTTTGCAGGATTATGCAGGATTATGCAGCAGTGTAATACATACACGGCTGTATATACATTTTCAGGCTTCATACGACTACTAGGAATTATCTATACATCTATATTCTATACAAATAAATAAAATTGAAGTGTCTGTTTGTAATTCAAATTAAACTACTAGGGATATACGGATTTTATCGCGTTGTTTATTTGACGCTTTATTACAAAATTTTGAAAAACTGTTACACTACTATTACTATTTAAACTTTACTAATTTTTAAGCTAATTAAATTATTGAAACTATTAAAACTATTTATACTATTACTATACTATTATACTATTTATATTTATGTTTACAAATTAACATAGTGTAACAGTTTTTCAAAATTTTGTAATAAAGTGTCAAATAAACAACGCGATAAAATCCGTATATTATAGTAGTTTAATTTCAATGAATAACATTCGTGTAAACAGAAGACAATATTGTGTCTGTTTGTAATGTCAAAATAACAGCTTTTTATCTAATGCATATGAAAGTATTTAAGGTACCTCTATACGAAAACATCTATTTTTTAATTATTTGTCTGTCTGTCTGTCTGTTTGTTCCGGCTAATCTCCGAAACGGCTGAACCGATTTTGACGGGACTTTCAATGGCAGATAGCTGATGTTATAAGGAATAACTTAAGCTACTTTGAATTTAGAAATAATAATTGTGTTCCGCGGAGACCAACACTTTTTAGTTAAAATCTACGCGGACGAAGTCGCAGGTAACAGCTAGTCTAACAATAAAAATTGATAGTCCTTTGCTCGACCCAAATGCTTACGATCTGATCATTAGATAGAACGGAATTCTACAAATACACACTTAAAACACGTATGTTAGTATGTTTGTAGTCACTTCTTAATATGCAAGACAGTAGGCCACACTAAGTCGTAGCAGCTTACATCTTATCAAAAAAACTAAATAAGATTACTCTTGAATGTTCCCAAAGAAGAATTAGCTGAACTATCCTAACTAATATTATAATTGCAAATGTGAGTTTGTCAGTGTTTTTGTTTGTTATGCTTTCATGCCTTAATTACTTGACCAATCATGATGAAATTTCAATCATGTTTCAGGAGTACAGACAGGGACATAGGGTACCTTTTATCCAAAAAAAGTACTGCTAAACGTTAAAAAGTACATTAACGCGTGCGAAGCCGCGGACAAAGTCTAGTTTATTATAATAAATAATAAACCATAACATTAATATTTTTTTAAAGCTGGCGTTACATCGTCTACTTCAAAGTCATACATTAACATTTAAATGAAAACACCAAAGTTAACTGATGGACAAGGGCCTCTCCCAGAAGAGAGTTAAACAAAATTGAAGTTACAATAATAACATTAAAGGGCAATAATATATCAAGGCGGCTGTACACATTGGGCCAAGGTAGTGGGCCAGCGTGTTGGGCCAACGTGTCTTGGCGGTATCAAAGTACCGCCAAGTAGATCTCTACACGTTGGCCCAACACGCTGGCCCACTACCTTGGCTCAATGTGTACAGCCGCCTTCACATTACAACGGTATATCCCCAAAGAGATAACAAATCACTCCCACGCTGTAACATCTATCACATGGGTATAAGGGAAAGATTCTTTTGACATCTACCAGATTCTACCGAACCAAACTGCTTAAGAGAAAATCCCTATGAGACTTACTGACTCAAAAAGCAAACACTTGACCTCAAAAACAGGAAAGTAGTTAGAATTGATTTATTTGTAATGTACTTACATTATATACTAACTTTTTTTAAAAAAATTTTTTATTGCCGTTGGTGGCAGGCGAGCAAGTGGCCCACCTGATGGAAAGTGGTAACCGCTGCTCATGGACTTCAGCAATGTCAAGACACAGAAAGCCGCTGCCTACCGTGAAAGAAGAACTCTCTTTAAACCTCGTTTGAAGAAGGACATATCATAGCGCTCGAGAAACACCGAAGCTGGCGAACTAATATTATAAATGTGAATATGAGTTTGTTTGTTACGCTTTCACGCCTTAAATATACGACCGATCATCATGAAATGTTGCATACATCAGGGCAACAGAAAAGGATATAGGGTTTTATCTAGACAAAGTACTGTTACTAACCTAACCTATATTTAAGCGTGCAAAACCGCGGGAAAAATCTAGCAAATTATATAATATATTATCTGTTGATATCAACGCAGAAAGTAAAACTGCAGAATCTAACACTTAAAGACTTCTAAGCTGTTAATGAAACTTAGGAAACTTTAATTTAAGTATTGTGTTCATTAAAAAGTAATTTCAATTTCATTTCAAGAAATACATGATGATTTCTTCAAATGTTTAGGATGAGAACAACACAGACATTTTGACTACTATGCATGTATTAGAGCCCGTGTTTTTATACATGTATAGCTGCCAAAATGTTTAACGTGGTCCCTGCCCTGGGTAAGAATTTCTGGACGTAAAAATTCATAGCATGTCTTTCTATCTACGTTGAAGGCAAGTGATTAAGTTGCCGATAGCAAATATCACTAGGTTATCTGGATACTATGATCTTCATACAGGAGAACACAATACGATAGTATTTGGCTACGATCTTCTATAAAATCCGTTAACAGTTATTTAAATTTAACATGTAACATTTAGCAGTTTTATTTTTCTGCTCGCAAGTGAAAACCGCAAACGGAATATTCCATATTTTCCGCATATAGTAAGCGTCCGATATCTATAATTTGAATATTTCAACATAAAATAAGCATAATGATATTTGTAAAAAACAATAATTTCCCTACTGTTGGCCAGATTTGAGTAATATCGTTGTTTGGAAAGGTATCCGTTGGCGGCGGACGAGACCCAACGTTGAATAATTTATCATTCTCTTGAGGGACGACATTTTGTTTACTTATCTTAGGGTAATTTTACTTTTGGGGATATCTGAGTTTTAGAACCTTTTGTGTTTGTGACAGGAGAGGTGATAACTTTTTTATTGTAGTGTTTGGCAATGAGACTTAATTGGTGATATAATATTGACGTTGTGAATCATAAGTTCATTTCTGACAATGATTTGAAAAGTTACTAATAATAAAATATATGTATATAATTAAAATATTATGAAGTTACATAAGTAAGACTCAGCTGGATAGTCACTCAAAACCGGAAGGCCTAACGTGGACAATATATCCACACCTTTGTTTAAATGTTATCCAGACCCAAATGTCGTCCAGGCTGGCCAATCTCGACGGAGACTAGCCTGACAAGCAAAACCCTCGCAGTGCTGAACCAAAGAAAATTAAATTAACGACGGCATGAAAAGAAGGCAACAACAGAGATACTTTTATGGAACTCCGGCACTCTTTTCAGGCGAAACGCAGTAACACCGCTACTGTTACGCATTCTTGTAAGAGGTTGACACTTGCAAGCCTGCTCATTTGGATCATCAGCAAATATGACAACGACAAGCTGTTACACTCTTTGACATCCTAACGCGTGAAAGGCAAGATAAAGTTCCTAAAGACCAAATCGAAAATATTTTGGCCAAAATTGAATTTCACATAATTCTACACAATACAATGCAGGAGAATGACGTGACCTAAACAAATGCACACAACAGTTATTTATGCGTACAATTTATTGCATTCGCTTCGTTTATTTTACAACCGTAAACCACTCTAACATAATCCGATCCTTTTCTGAGTGCGTTGGAGTTTCCACGATATGCTAATGAGTAAATCCAATGCGAATTATTCTCGGGGTTTTTCCAGGAACCCTGCATCCGCAAAGTGTCACTAAGCTTAACAAATGGGTGTATTCATTAACTTTCTAATTTTAAATTCAAATACGGTGATTTTACTTCATTGACTGCCTTGTTGGGTAAGTGGAATAAGTACGGTTTTATTTGTCGATTGTTACTAAGATTAGGTAAAGTGTTATTAGATTTTTCTATGAGAATATTCATATGAAATCTGAACAAGGGAATCTTTATACCGAATATATTTTATCAATAGGTTTTCAATTATGTTTGGCATTTCAACAATTGACAACACACAAGACAAGACAATTGTTTTTTAAAAAGACAACTCCCGCGCTATGAATAATTCCTGTTTCGTAAAGGATTTTCCAAGCATTTAAACAACGAAGAACATCCAGACTCGGAACAACCATTTGTGAAACACACAAAGTTTTGTCCCGTGTGGGATTCGAACCCACAACACGGCGCAGTGGCCACTTAAACCACTATGACACTCGTGCAGTCTAACTTAAGCTCCAGATAATAGATATCGAAAGTATTCGCTTGAGATAATTCTGTCTTTGCCTAGATAGGTACTATGCCATCCGTGCAGTCTAACTTAAGCTTCAGATAATAGATATCGAAAGTATTCGCATGAGATAATTCTGTCTTTGCCTAGATAGGTACTATGCCATCCGTGCAGTCTAACTTAAGCTTCAGATAATAGATATCGAAAGTATTCGCATGAGATAATTCTGTCTTTGCCTAGATAGGTACTATGCCATCCCAGTCTAACTTAAGCTTCAGATAATAGATATCGAAAGTATTCGCATGAGATAATTCTGTCTTTGCCTTGATAGGTACTATGCCATCCGTGCAGTCTAACTTAAGCTTCAGATAATAGATATCGAAAGTATTCGCTTGAGATAATTCTGTCTTTGCCTAGATAGGTACTATGCCATCCCAGTCTAACTTAAGCTTCAGATAATAGGTATCGAAAGTATTCGCATGAGATAATTCTGTCTTTGCCTTGATAGGTACTATGCCATCCGTGCAGTCTAACTTAAGCTTCAGATAATAGATATCGAAAGTATTCGCTTGAGATAATTCTGTCTTTGCCTAGATAGGTACTATGCCATCCGTGCAGTCTAACTTAAGCTTGAGATAATAGATATCGAAAGTATTCGCTTGAGATAATTCTGTCTTTGCCTAGATAGGTACTATGCCATCCGTGCAGTCTAACTTAAACTTCAGATAATAGATATCGAAAGTATTCGCATGAGATAATTCTGTCTTTGCCTAGATAGGTACTATGCCATCCGTGCAGTCTAACTTAAGCTTCAGATAATAGATATCGAAAGTATTCGCATGAGATAATTCTGTCTTTGCCTAGATAGGTACTATGCCATCCCAGTCTAACTTAAGCTTCAGATAATAGATATCGAAAGTATTCGCATGAGATAATTCTGTCTTTGCCTTGATAGGTACTATGCCATCCGTGCAGTCTAACTTAAGCTTCAGATAATAGATATCGAAAGTATTCGCTTGAGATAAATCTGTCTTTGCCTGGATAGGTACTATGCCATCCGTGCAGGCTAACTTAAGCTTCAGATAATAGATATCGAAAGTATTCGCATGAGATAATTCTGTCTTTGCCTAGATAGGTACTATGCCATCCATGCAGTCTAACTTAAGCTTCAGATAATAGATATCGAAAGTATTCGCTTGAGATAATTCTGTCTTTGCCTACATAGGTACTATGCCATCCGTGCAGTCTAACTTAAGCTTCAGATAATAGATATCGAAAGTATTCGCTTGAGATAATTCTGTCTTTGCCTAGATAGGTACTATGCCATCCGTGCAGGCTAACTTAAGCTTCAGATAATAGATATCGAAAGTATTCGCTTGAGATAATTCTGTCTTTGCCTACATAGGTACTATGCCAACCGTGCAGTCTAACTTAAGCTTCAGATAATAGATATCGAAAGTATTCGCTTGAGATAATTCTGTCTTTGCCTACATAGGTACTATGCCATCCGTGCAGTCTAACTTAAGCTTCAGATAATAGATATCGAAAGTATTCGCTTGAGATAATTCTGTCTTTGCCTAGATAGGTACTATGCCATCCGTGCAGTCTAACTTAAGCTTCAGATAATAGATATCGAAAGTATTCGCTTGAGATAATTCTGTCTTTGCCTAGATAGGTACTATGCCATCCGTGCAGTCTAACTTAAGCTTCAGATAATAGATATCGAAAGTATTCGCTTGAGATTATTCTGTCTTTGCCTAGATAATTGGCATTCACCGGATAACGTATCTACGGAAGGATATCGAAATGTAAACAGCGATCACTTGAGTAACGACGCTGTGAAGCGATATTTCAAGTCCAGAAAATAGGATTTCCAGAGACGCATAAATTAACAGTTTACTATTAAGTTTATAAACAATGTCTATTTTATTTACATGTAGCCTATTGAGTCGCAGCAGCACACCAGCGGCCAAAGACAATAGTTTTTAATTATTTCATGATCATCATCATCAGGCTATATAATAGCCCTCCCCCAAAGAGCGCCATAGCGCCCTGTCTTCAGCTTGGCTTTCCAATCATTGACAGGTTAATATTATGCACAATTTACTAAAGGTGATATTATTTTTATTACTGTAATTTGTAATTTTTTTATTGAAAGCATTTTTGTGTTTCTAATAAAGCCTGTGTGTCATGCAGAATTTTACAAATCTCTACAAGCGCTAAATATGATTTTGCATAAATCCCACGGGACTACATAATGAAATAACAATTAATAAAGACATACTATGCGTTTCAAATAAGAATAGGCGCGTCAATGACCTCGATCTGTCAAATGTTACTAGGAAACTACAGATAGCAACAAAAAATAATTTGCGTAAATATTATTTTTCGTTTTATTAGTGAACAAAAAATAATTTGCGTAATTATGACTATACTATTATGCGTTTTTTTAAGGAGCAATAAGCACCTACATCATTTTCTTGAAAATTTGAGTGCTGTCAGAGGTAAAATAACTATGAATAACTGATATTGTCTATTATTTGTTGTTTAAATAAAGTATCTCTGTGACTCGTATCGAAAATGAATACCGGCAACGAGAGTTTATAGAAGACGATGATAATTTCAGTTTTGTTATAAACACAGGTAAGAACATTAATATTTTCTTTTAAATAACAGTCAGTAAAATATGTTTATGACCTAAATATTTTTTTAAAGGGGAAAGCAGCAGTGAGGATGATGATGGCGGTGAAGATGATGACTGCTCAAGCAGTGGGATGAGCGAAATCGAAGAACTACGAGATTCAGATTAAAAATAGATATTATTTTAAAAATATCTGTTTTACTGACCCTACCTATTTTGTTAGATTTGACAGCTTTGACCTCACAATATGGCGCGGGTTCATGCCTATTCTTATAAATTGTCAAATGACAGATAAAGGATGCACGATACAAACTATGACGTAACCGCTATCCAAACTATCCGAACGAGATAGCAAGTGCGTGAGTATCTTAAATCCACAAACATACAATCAGTAACTTAGTGAACTCACTAACCTATATATTTTGACGTTCATAAGTATTACTTTGTGAACTAAATGAATAAATGATTTTTGACTTGACTTGGAATAACAACACCATGTACAAAAAGTACACAAGTGTTTCGTGTAGGTTTTGAAATCATAATACTCGGCGCGGCAGCGGCGAGTCGAAGACTTGCCCGACTCGCCACTGCCGTGCCGAACTGCACGGATGATATAATATAATTATCATTCGTGCAGTTTAATACTTTATATTTTATTACTAGATTTTGCCCACAGTTCGGTTATTTATATTCCTCGGTAACTGTACTTATTCTTGATGAAAGATACCCTATGTCCTTTAGGGCGCGTTCCCACTATGTCGTGACGATTAATTTATCGTTGGACGACTGTCGTCTCTAGCTGTTCTCATTATATCGACTGTTTATCGTCACTGTGTCGTCGCAATATTTTATCATCGAACGTATAAACGACGAGATGATATTTTTATCGTGGCTACGATGGATAGTTGCAACAATGACACACGATTAGTCGTCATGATTGGTCGTGACGTTATTTTATCGTTTTACGACTATCGTGCTAGCAGTTCCCATTGACTTGACAATCTGTCGTCACTGCGAAAAAAAGTCGTGGACGATAGTTAATCGTGTCCTCCTGTATGTGAACACCTCTATTTAAATACACAAGCCACGACACTTTAAACGACACGATAATCTATCGTCACGACATAGTGGGAACGCGCCCTTATTGTAACCCCGACAACATGTGTGCAAAACATCATGATGATTGGCCAATTACGTAAGGCGTGAAAGCGTAACAACCAAACAAACTCATATTCACATTAATAATATTAGTTAGGATATTAATCAAATAAGCTTCCAACATACACGAGGCATAAAAAAACAATGTCAGCTCTACAAGTTAAACAGTCAATCCATAATTTAATTTACGGAAAAAACGAAAGCACGTGCTTCGCGTTATTTTTTACGCTCCGTGTCAAGTTAATTTACGTAATTCTCCAATGAAGTCACGTATTTGTGATGGAGTGAGAAGGGAGCCACTACCAGCGGAGTGACGGCTAGGGGAGGGGCGGTTGGAGGTTTACGAGCTCACAAATTAGTACATGTTACACGTTGACTTGACGGTCGTTTAGTCGTAAGCAAGTTACAAGTCCAATTAGGCTTAAGCGTTTGGAAATTATTTACTTTTTTTGAGAAGCTGCTAAAGTGTTAGAATTTTTCGTGATAAAGTTTTACTTGATGAAATTAATTTACACTCTTGGTAGCAAGAAAATAAAATATATCTAAAACAGTTTTTTACTAAAATGTACGACTGTTTCGAATTATTTGGTGAGGATACGAATAAATTACCTCGTTCAGAAAATACCACTATATTACAGAAATTACATAATAACGAGTTACCGCCTTTCGCCTAGTATGTATGAGTTCCAAAAGCTCTATTACCTCGCCCATGCTTTTCCATTCATCACATCTTTAATTCCTTGGTCCTATAGTTGACAACGCACATGTATTTTCAGCGGTCATGGTCTATAGTGACAGCTTACCATCAAACGTCTATATGCCTCGATGCTATCTTGATAGAAGAAAATATAAAAAATCTATACTAATATTATAAAGCTGAAGAGTTTGTTTGTTTAAACGCGCTAATCTCAGGAGCTATGGGTTCAAATTAAAAAAATCTTTTAGTGTTGGATAGTCGATTTATCGAGGAAGGCTATCCTAACTAATATTATAAATGCGAAAATGAGTTTATTTGTTTGCTTTTTTGTTACGCTTTCACGCCTTAACTACTCAACCGATCAACAAACCTAACCTAACCTACATTTACGCGAGCGAAGCCGTGGCTGAAAACTAGTAGGCTATATAACATCACGCTACGACTCACAGGGGCGGCGCAGTAATCATAAACGCGGGTGAAACCGCGGGCACATCTAGTCTAGTATATAGCGGAGGCCTTACAAATCATTAGGCACGTAAACTAACACTAATCATAACTAATGGTCCTAACTTACATAATATCTATACTAATATTATAAAGCTGAAGAGTTTGTTTGTTTGTTTGTTTGAACGCGCTTATCTCAGGGACTACTGGTTCGAATTGAAAGATTATTTTAGTGTTGAACAGCCTATTTATCGAGGAAGGCTATAGGCTATACAACATCACGCTACGACGCACGGGGATGGCACAGTAACTATAAACGCAGGTGAAACCGCGAGCACATGCGGGTAATATGAAAGTATTGCGAATTTGAGTTTGTTTGTTTGCATATTTGTTAGTTTAATACGCTTTCACACCTTACCGACTGGACCGATCATCATGAAATTTCGAATACACGTTGTCAGGGATACAATAATCGACATAGGGTACCTTTCATCCAAAAAATGACTGTTACCAACCTAAACCACACTTACGCGAAGCCGCGGACAAAATCCAGTCTGATTATAAAAACGAAGAATATTCATTTTATATTGATAGCAAAATTTTATTTATCGATTTTGTTATTTTTGGCGTACGTTTGGCGACGTTTGTTCTCGTACATAATATGAAATTATTGCCCACTGTATTAAATATAATATACCGAGTAAAATCAAGTAAATGGAATGCATTCTATTTTGTTGTCTCTATATTGTTTCATTCACTTGTTTATTTTGAAGTGCTCACCAAAGTACATTGTAGGCAAGCAAGCACTAGATTTAGTAAATAAACTATTTTGCTGAATCCAGCACTTTAGTAACACTTTTTTTTGGCTTAAGTACATGAATATAACACCACTAATTTGATTACTTATTCAAATACCTCAAAAACATTAATTAGTAGATTTCGCCTGCGGCTTTGCTTGCTCGAGAATAGTCCTTTTTTTGGATGAAAGGTACCCTATTTCCTACTCTGTACCCCTGATAATCTCATGATGGTCGGTCAAGTAGTTAATGCGTGAAAGCATAACAAACAAACAAAATCACATTCGCATTTATTATATTAGTTAGGATTGACAAACTTTACTTAAAGAGTATTTGCCACATCAAGCATAATAAGGCTGCTATTCTTCGCATCATAAACTCGTCCAACTTCCCCTTGCTTCCCTAGTCTCATAAGACAGGCGTTAATAACAATAAAAGCAATTCAATTAATGTAGAAACGTTTTGCTAAGCTGTTACCCCGAACTGGCTAAGATCTGCCTGGGAGCAATCATAGGAGATACAATAAAAATTAATGCTTTCTCGGATATTACTGGTGATTTAGATAATAAGATGGCTTGAACTGCCTGCCTCGTTGGACCAGCGATGTAAGATTGCCTTTCCTCTCATTGCCGATCGTGTTCGGATTCCATTTCCAGATCTCGCCAAACTAATGGGTAGTTGTATCACGTAATTGTCAGAAACAGGACGGATACAGATACACAAATGAGAAGAATATAATGCTTGGAAGGAAGCATAAAACCGATGGTGAACACCTATGATAGTAAATATGGAGAGTTACATCCTATCACTTGCGGGATGTTTTAAATATATAAAACTAGAACTAATTTACTTGTGTAGAAGCAGACCTACCATTGTTTTCATGGAAAAGCTAGAATTCATCAGTCAACGACATCGCATACCTAGTTATGGGTCAATTTAACATTATAGTTTGAAATATCTTATTTGGAAGTAAATTAATTAATTAGAATGCATTAATCTAATCTAATCTACCAGTCTAGAGAAAGTTTATTATATAAACCATATAATATCACACCACGGCCCAAAAGAGCGGTAATATAAAATTAGGTAAAATCGTAGAACAGAGATAGTAACAATAATATGTATTACTAGCACTGCGTCGCTGTTGTAAAGCCAATAACCATCAAGTATTCACAGAATTTTTATTCGAAGTCTTTATACGAAGCCCATAAGAGTCGGTCAGACAATACAATGATAATATAAAAATTAATGATACAGCCTTACGCCAGGCTGGCGCTGCTGCGTATACTGTGAAAATTATCATAATAAAATATATTTATTGAGCCTATTCGTATTGTAAATGCGAAAATGTGCTTGAATGTGTTTTGTTCTGAAAATGTGGCTGTTGAATAAATTTAAAGAACTTATTATAAATGAAATGTATGATATGGGTTATGGTCATTGCAACGTCTAGAATAAATGGTGCGTTATAGCAGTTGAATATCTTTGTATTTCTATTCTTGCTTCGTCAAGTTCTTCTGTCAAGATTTTTCAGTAGCAGCATGGAGTCTGAAACTGTGTCCAGTTCGACATGGAACCTAAAAACCTGGCTAAAATTGGAATGGTAATTTGGTCGTTTGTATGTAACAAACAACCAAATTACCATTCCAATTGTCAGAGGTGCAAAAAAGGACATAGGGTAGTTCTCATCCAGAAAATACTCTGTTGCTAATCTGACCTAACCTAACCTACAATTACGCAGGCGAAGCCGCCGGTAGAGTCTATTGTCGTCAAAAACATGATTTGCTTATGTGGCTTGCGTTGGGCAAACCTTATGAGCAACATCAAAATAATATACGCAAGAATTATTGTAGGTCCTAAAATGCCTACGCAAAATCCTTGCATTTTAATGTTTTAGCTAATCTAAAATGCTGAAACATCAAATTTTCAGCATATCGTGCACAGCCTTGATCTAAAAATATCTACCCTTGGCGAAAAAGGATTGGAGCATGATACTTTTAACTTTGTCAGTGAGGTTAGTAATCCCTTTTCTGTCTTAGAAGGCACGATTTCGTGCCAAGAGATTTTAGCGTTACGTTTCAAAGGTCCAGGGGTAGTTAAAAGCTTTGAATATCTTAATACTCTCAATTTTAAGATATTTTAATCTTATTACGCTGTTCTTGCGCTAATAAAGATATTAAGAACTTGCACTATGGAACATTCTGTATATGCGTAATATGAACACTGACTTCATACGAAAGACAGCCAATGCAGTGACGAGAGCGATGCTTGATTCAACATTCGTATTTTGAATCTACCTTCAATAATTGTGTAAAAATTTTACACAGTGTTTAAAATTTTTGTTTATTGGATTATAAGTTTGTAAGGTATTTTACTATGCATGAATTGACGTAGTTATGTCGAACGAGTTTCCGTTTGCATCACGAAAAAAAATTTATTTGTTTCTTTAATTATTTATATAACAGTTTAATTAAAATTATGGATAGTGAAAACTAAATGTCTACATATGTGTATATGTAGACATTTAGTTTTCATATTTGCATATGTGTATATGCGACTATCTATTAGTATATAATATTAGTATATTATAAAGAGAAAATATTCGTATTTTTGTTTGTAATAAATACACTTAAAAATTACTTGACCGATTTTGTAAACTCTTTCACTAGTGGAAAGCCTCATTATCCAGGAGTTCCAAAGGATATATAAAATCACACTTCAAGCTACGAGACTGGGACAGTAATCATAAACGTGGGTGAGGACAACTAGTGTATATCTCTACATGTTATCTCGGACGCGAGTACGACTCGCACCGGTGTTTTTCATTTAATTTAATTGTCCATCAAACAACTTAAACACCGCTACATAAAATTACGAAATAACTCTAAAAGGTATACCTAAAAACGTAATAATTTAAACAGCGGCAACACAAATGCGGTGGACATCCCTAACATAAGAAGGGGCTGCTAAAATCCCCCCTTGTCACATTTACAGAATGAGACCAATTTGTTTTTGGGTCAGCTATTTTTACTCAAACGATGTTTGTGCATTTAGAACTGTATAATGCTTTTTTGGGTAACTTGACAATGTGGTACGAAAAGGTGACGTCATATCTCTATATCTATGAATAACGAAATTATTGAAAATAATTTTCTTTTTATTCAGCCTGTTCATTGACGCAGATATATATGTACGTAGTCTTTCCAATGATCGCTTCGCCATTGCGACTATGTCAACTGTTCTATCGAAACATGGGGTCAACAAATAGCTGTTGTTCCAAGTATGGGATTTCCTTGTGACCGTTATTTAAAAAAGGGAGAGGCTCCAAATTAGTATCAACTTTTCAACGATGGTCCATTATTTGGTGAACCTACAACTCTTTTAGTAAACCTATATATCTTTCAGTGAACCTATGAAACTCTTAGTGAACCTATATGGATGGACATGCTCGCCCAGAAAGTTTCACCCTCCAATAGTTGATATGTGAATACATATCAAAATATGTATCGATAATAAAAATTTATATTAATTAATTTGTTTAACATATGTAACACAAACTCTCTATAAAACATGCCTTGGTTCCAGTAACAAGCGAATGACACCCATGTGCCATATATCATTGGTTGCACTGGCTAAGCTTGCATAATTTATCGATCATAAGTTCTTGTTCTATTTTTGCGTCAAGCATAGCGCTATTAGATATTTTTATTCAGTAATTCTTGATAACTACGCAAAATAATAATAATAATAATGTAATATTCTATCACATGCACACAACACCATCTAGCCCAAACTAAGCAGAGCTTGGTCTATGGGTACTAGACAATGGATAAACATATATATATATATATATATATCTCTCTTTTTGTAAATTCATACATATTATACATAGAAACACCCAATGTCGAAATGTCGTAAAGATGATATCTTAAGAGAAATATAGTAATATTCTAACGCGACGCAAGAATCGAGCCCATCGCTATCTTATGCTACGGTAACAACTAGGCAGTCAATTTAATAATTGCAAAGAATATTGAAAACACAAACATTTATCAAACACGCAAAACATTGATGACAGTTAGAACAAAAATGGCCACTTGTGCACGTACGCCTAAACCGCGCATTCGAGTAAGAACGTCATCACCATATCGTTCCACTCAGAATAACTGACCCAAAAACGGCGTAACATCCCCTGATTGTGACAGGGAGGATTTTGGCAGCAGAGCTCGGTAGGGATATGCATTTAAAGTCTTAATATGTTTATTTTACACAATCCTAAATTTTGCCCGCGACTTAGATCGGAAACAGTACTTTTTTTCTGAATAAAAAGTACCCTATGTCCTTTTGTATTGCCCCTGATAAGATGTATGCAAAATTTCATTAGTTATGATATAAAATACCTAGTCGAAAAATCTAGATATTTTGTCAGTAAATTTCTATCCCTCGAGAACAGTAGTCTGGAGAAAGGGTACTCTATGTCATTTTCTGTACTCTTGACAAGGTGTATGCAAAATTTTATGATGAACGGTACAGTAGTTAAAGCGTGAAAGCGTAACAGATAAACAAACTCAAATTAATTTATAATATTAGTTAGGATTAGGATTCTTGTCACTATTCATTAAGCTATCCTTTCTAATCCAGTAAACCTTTAACAAACTAAGTATGTAACATTAGAATATTAGTATAGATTACGAAAAGCCAGCATAAAAGTCATAGAAAACTGCCACAGTTCCGCATACTTCTAAGGTCAACTAATTGTAACGTAGACAGTCACGTCCAGAGGTCGATGTAATGTTTTAGATATTATATTATCTCAATGCCATCTGATCCTTTCCCTTAGAATATTGGGATCGGGAAGGATTTTCACCTGACCCATATATAAGTTTCGATAACCGAAGTATATGCTGTAGTATCTACATATAGTAATATTATATAGAGGTAAATACATACATAGATTCACGCCTGTTTCCCAGAAGGGAAGGAAGAAACTACGGATTTCTATCAAAAAAAAATTAGAGATAAATACGTAGCCAAAAAATCAACACACAAATATAAGAAAACAAAAATAAGTTGTAACTTGGTAGTCGTCGAGAAAAGTTGTCTCTTTACAATTCTCTCTTCGAAATCTTTATGAAAATTCAAATAAGTGTGTCTATAAAACTGTCCCCAGACAGAGACACTGGCATTTTGGGTCACTTTATGGTAAGAACCTTATCAGAGTCACGGTCTTCTGTTGTATTTTTATTCTATATAGTGCGTACTTATGAACCAGTGATGGTTATTCGGCGTATTGTAAATTGCTATTAACTAGATGTGCCCGCGGTTTCACCTGCGTTTATCATTACTGCGCCGCTCCCGTGGGTCGTAGCGTGATGTTATATAGCCTATAGCCTTCCTCGATAAATAGGCTATCCGACACCAAAATAATTTTTCAAAACGAACCAGTAGTTCCTGAGATTAGTGCGTTCAAACAAACAAATAAACAAACTCTTCAGCTTTATAATATTAGTATAGATTTATTTATTAAATACGTTTGGATTGACAGGACCTCACGTTCAACAATAAACTTCAATTTATACATACGCTGTACCTAGAGGCAAGCTTATGAATTGAATTCAGGATCTCACGTTCGACTGTCATCGACAACATAAATAGAGGCCACTGTACCAATAGGCATTTAAAGCGATTCACAAGTTTAGTGTGCTTCTAGCAAAGGCTTAAACACTTTGTTCTAAGTTTATTATGCACAGAGTCTCACATTACAATTTGTTAAAGCCACATCCGTTGAGAAACACATTAGTCTTTCTAGCCGTTTATGTACTCGTATGTCGAAACCTAGGTAGTTCATTAGTATTTTAGATGCGAATATGAGTCGGTTCGTTTGTTTGTTTGTTAGGCTTTCACACCTTATCTTCTCGACTCATTATCTTAGAATTTCGCATGCACGTTTTAAGGGTACAGAAAAGGACATACCTCTCATCCAGGAAAAATACTGTTTTCGAGGCATGAAAAATTGACGACAACTATATTAACGCAGGCCACGGACAAAACCAAATAGTCTATATACAAGAAATTTCCTTCATCATTTCACTTGCATTAAAACATTACTTAAGTTGCTTAAAAACTAAAATTGCGTTAAAAGCATTTTGTGTCGATAAAATGTCAACACAGTTGCCAAGTTTTAGATTCGAGCCTTTCGTAATAGTATTTTTGGCAAACAATTATATGGCTCAGCTGATGGTAAGCAGTAACCCTAGTTTATAAACTTCTAGCACATTTATAAATCGCGGATTAACGACCCTTTAAATAGGTCACATTTTGCCAGCGCTAAGACAAAGCTTACTCTATTGACAGCATAGCGCTTTCTGGAGGCTGAAAGCACTGAAAGGATACAACAACCTTGGTCTCCCCGTGACTATGGCTGCTGAAAAGTAGTCAAAACTTCGAAAAAAGAGGAAATATAAACAGCTTTAAATTTGTTAAAAGTTTTAATTAAAATTAATTACGATGAATAAGGTACAGTAAGTAAGTAAGTAGTTTAATTTTATTATTATTTAGTACAATATATTATTTAGTTGCGACCTTTTGCAATTTCCAGGATCATCCTCAGTGTAATAGTACTAGTTTGAATGAAATCGCGGCAGATAAAACTACTTCAGATGGTCATCTAAAGTAGTTTTATCTTAAAACCTTAATTTTATGCTCAACCCGTCTACGGTAAACCTGCGATAATAAGCGATACTTTGTAACCGAATGATGAAATTATTCTTGATTAGATTTTCTCTCAGTCTTTTCTTTTTCTAAATGTGGGGTACCTTATGTCCTTTTCTGTATCTCTGCAAAATTTCATAAAGGCGACTAGTTACTCGTTGCGCGCCATATGCACCACATAGGTGCATAAGCGCCAAGAGCATGCTGTTCTTTTTTTTATACAACTAAGGTGGCAAACAAGCATAGGGCCCACTTGATGGTAAGTGGTCACCGTAGCCTATAGACGCCTGCAACACCAGAGGCATCACTAGCGCGTTGCCGACCTTTTAAGAAAGGAAGTGGGAAGGAGAAGGAGCTGGAAGGGGGTAAGGAGGTGATTGGGCCTCCGGTACTCTCACTCACCGAACGAAACACGATATTCTGCGAGAGGGTAGTCCGTCCCCGGTCGAGCCGGCCTATTCATGCTGAAATCAGCGAGCCTCTAAGCGAGCTTTTTTTTTAACCTGGCGTTCAAAGGCAAGTTTAGTGAAAACGTAACATACAAAGTCACATTCACATTTATAATATTAAGTAAGGATTAGATTTCATTCAAGCGTTGACAATACGTGACATCGCGGTCGGCATGATAATGCCTAAATTACATGTTGTCGACTCATTTTCGACGTACGTGTTCAAGTGTATTTCTGCTATTTTCTTGTCTTTTTCCTTAACTTTTTTTCTTTATTCCAAGCGAAAGGCAATGAAACACCTGACGCAAGTCGTAAAATTTTAAAAGATGCGTTTATGGTCTGAAGTTTTTTTTATCTATGTTTATGAGCTTAGTTTTTGTTGTACGAGGTATCGACTAGAGTGCTTTTAAGTGGGAACATGAATAAAGTTTACGGTGGAAATATTTTGCTGTGGGAAACGGAAAAGTGACGTTTTACTTGAAAGCTTTGTGTAGTACTTGTGTTGTACCATAGACTTTAATGAAAGACAAAATATGGAGTACAAGCATAATAAAGTGAAGATGAAGGCTATATCAGACTTTTGTAGTTAGATGTATTTAATTATTTGGGAATATAGACCTAATGTTTTAAATTCGATATTTAGGACTGTGGTGATTTCAGTTTTCGTACTTATAAATTTTAAAGCTATTTCGCTAGTACTTTCACTATTCTGATGTGTCAAACAGTATGTACCACAACTAGTGCCAATAAGTAAAACTTAATTGTTATAATAATAATGTCCTCCAGACCGAATTTCGGCCACGGCGGCCAATCTTAACGGAGACTAGCCATCTGCGCAGGAGATATTATAGTGCACAAGTGTGTGCGCAAACACAAATGCACTCTCTGTTCCCTAATCCGATGGGACGGTAATCCGACACGACCGGAGAGAGATCAGGCGTAGAACCAACGGCTTTAGGTGTTTTCCAAGGCACGAGGATATCTACAGCGCCAACTTCGTAACTCCGGGCTCGTATTGAGATTTCTAAACAGAAAAACGCAATATAATTTTGTTGGCCTGACCCTGGATTCGAACCCGAAACCTCATGCACAGCAGTCGCATTCACTACTGCTGCGCCACGGAGGCAGTTATAATAAAATGTTAACATCTCATCACACGACTATGACTACATCTCAAATATGACAAATTTATTATCAGGACATCCTCAAAACTTACCTGAACAATATATCACAATTCACGGTTTTCAACATCTTAGCTTAGCATAAAAAGAAACTATTTTGCTGAGTAAGATAAAAAAGCAAGGGCTCAATTTTTCCAATAAAACACCCTAACTGTAAACCGTTTGATTTGAAAATACCAAATATAATTAGGTTAAAGAATAAGAAAGAATAAGCATTGTCATTCAATGTGGCAATGATGCCAGTCTTCTGGGCACACTACCAGTCGACTGTGATGCGGCAAAATACTATGACGCCTAATATTAGAGAGTTTAAGTTTTTTAAATTATATTATATAATATTTTAGGTATAAGTTAGTTCCAAAGAATTGTTCAAATTGAGAATATTCATTTGTAATAATTAGTTTAAGATCCGAATAACAGTTATCCTGACCGAAAACGAAACGTGACGCCAGTAATAACCTAAAAGAAGTCCAATATTTGAATGAGTCGAACAATACACAACATCGCACGCTTCATCGCTTTAAAGAATTGGATAGCGTTCCTTGATCGAGTTTCATCCAAAAAGCCAAAAGAAAATAATTTGTTTGAAAGAAACAATATTTTCGTACCACCGAAAATAAATATAAAGCAAAGACAGGAGATGAAATCAGATTAAGCTTCAGTCGCTACTGTGTGTTATAAATCATGGTAGCCTTATTATTAGGCAATCTGTTTACTCTTCGATGAGAGTAGAGCCTTATTTTCGGTCTCGCGGCCTCTAAATTATGTAATGGATTGTGATGTGATTATTTTCCGGCACAATCTTGTTTATTTATAGGCATTTCGCCGCTAAGTGAAGCTCAAAGAAATTGATCGGGATGTAAAATGCTTCTAACTGTAATTGAAATAAAATTTGTCTGTGAACCGTGTGAAATGATTCAGTGGTAACTGCGTCAACATTGCATGTCACAAAAATAAAACAATGTTGTCTGAACAGTGCCGTGATAAATGAATTAGAAAAAGTTAAACCGTACTGAATAGATCTTTCTATATCGTCATCTCAGCAGAAATATGTCCACTACCGGACATATGCCTCATCCAAGGTTTTCCACACAGACCGTTTTTGAGCCACCTGCATCTTAGTCTTTTTTACTGATTGTCTAATATCGAACTATAATTTAGCAATATCTTCTAAACTCGATATCATGTTTCGAATTTAGAAATGTGATGTCAACAAACCTAAGAAGAAAGAAAGGAAGAAACATTTACTACCACGTAAGGCTGTGAGACACTGACTAATGAACATTAACCAGTAGAAAGAAAGAAAAAGAACATATTATTTTATTGATAGGGCCGATTAAACACTTACTATCAATAAACAATATATGTATGTAAGCTATTCTTAGTTCGGGAGATTTTCAGCTACATTTCAATTTTAAGTCTATTGGAGTAATTCTATTATACAAAGATAAAACGTGCCCAAGTTGGATTTATATTTATGAAGACACAAATACAAATATCTTTACACAAACAAAAATACGCTCACATTCCCAACATCCTTAGAAATAGTTTTAATACCATTAGCAAACAAGATGTTTTCGCAAAAGCATTCTCCAATAAATTTATCCGAGAAAATATTCTGGTAAGAAAAGAATAAACAAGAAAAATTGGTCTGCTTAATAACAAAATTGTGGTAAAGCATTAGCTGAGGCGCGTGCTAGGAATCCGAGGAATGTTACTTGTGGTCCGCATACCAAATGTTGACATAACACCAACCAAAGTCGTAAATATACTTAAGTGGCTCTCAGGCTTCTAATTTTGATAAATAAGATATTATGTATAGGCGCTGTGGAAAGGACTATAATATAAGGACTCTTTTGACGATAAGGCATCTGGAGCGAGGAAGATTGTAGAAGGATTTTTGTGACTGACATACAATTTAAAGTTAGTGGGAAGAAGAGGCATTTTGAAAGAATTAAGATTCCACTGACAAAAAAGGTTTTCGAATAGCCACAATGCATAGACACTTATTGACACGTACAGGAAATCTGGTCAAAAGAGCAAAGATCAGCATAGACCATTATCAGTAAAAACGTCTACGATATGCAGTGTTCGAACGGCTAAAATGATTAAGATGCTAGACAAGAAAAGATGCCGACTAAATAATTTGATACCTACATAATTATTTTGTCGATGTCGTGCAAACAAACCCACGAACCATATATACATAACCACCTAAAGAATTGCGTCATCCATGCAGCAATATAACCACGGTTAAATATTGAAGTGCGATTATTGCGGCGTCCTATCAGTCAAGTATTAAAGCAGGTTCTTGTATCCCAATCACAATAATACACATTTTAGGATAAGACTTGGCATTAACAACAATGAAACTTAAAATTTTAAAGAAGCTGGTGGTTGGAGCATAGTTTGATCCCTACCTATTGCATTACTGACGATTAACGTGAGCTCCCTCCTTACACAAGCTAAACTAGAGGGATTAGCAAGAATACTAGTCATTCGCTATACAAATTGCAAGTACGACTTTCTAAAAAGATATATGTACATAAATTGAATGATGAGAGAAAAGCAATCCGATTCAGCTCTTCATACAATGTGGTAAGGCAGATCTATAAATTCCTATTATGTGGTGCTCAATTGCACTGTTGAGTGTTGAAAGCAAGCAAGTCTCGCTGTTCCCCTAAACTTGTTATGGGTAAACGTCGGGAGCGGGGTTCCTTAAAAATCCAATACATCCCAAACTTCCCCTAGGGAGTTAAATATCTTTCGTAGATGTCCCTTTGCAATAGGCCCCTTTTTGTTTACGGCATTTTGCCTGTTCCAAGTCTCGAGTGATTTAAGCGACGCCCAAATTGAAACGATCAGGTTACACGTAGAGGTGGTGTTTGCGGTGGTAATAAAATACGTAGGTATGTACGTTTGTTTTTTGTATGTATACTATCATAATCAGTCTCTACTAGGACGTTATGATTACCACTATATTACGCTTCACATCGTGATCGTTGCTGATTATATGACGCAACACAACCTGAATGTATTTTATCCAAGTTCCTTTCTTCAAAATGTTGATTTTGATAGATCTAAAACTAGCACTGGCCTGGTATGGTATAGCCGTACCAAACCAGTGCTAGCTTTAGACCTATTATTTCAAAAATAATTTAATTAATCAATTATAAAATTATCTTTCTATAAAAAGAAAATGCAGACGAATGTCTTGTTGGCGGTGTGACATAAATTTGCAAACTTTTGATCACGATGTCCCATGTTTAATAAAATTTACGTGTCAACTGAAGTGTTTTTGGGTTGTAAATTTGAGAAATAGTTACAAGTGCAAATAATTATGACGGTGCTTCCTGTTACGTGGGAACTAAAACAAAACCTCTGCTAATACAGCTCTGCCTTCTCTTTCGGAGATAGGTTACCGTGAGTAAATATAACTCCTTGACCTAAATGGTGGTAAACCATAGGTGGCTGAAATATTCAGTGCTTAATAGCCCTGAATATTTCAAATTAAACCATCAAATTGTCTTAAGTTTACGCAAATATTATTCTTTAAAATGAACGCAATCAAATCCGTATAAAGTAGTTTAATTTCAATCAACCATAGAAGCCAAAAATACGTAGATATATTGAAAATCTATAAATAGTTGTCCCGAGTCTTGTTAAACTTTGTATTTTAGTTAACGTCTATACAAGGTTAAATCCCAAAGCGTCAATCATAAAAGAAAAATATAAAGCCAATAACCTGTACAGAAAAAGGAGGGATTAGAAAAACCACACTCGATTTCTGAATACCCGCGTACATAAATCAGTTGGCTATAAAATATGGCGGTACGGGAAATTCTTATTATGTAGTATAAATAATGGGAATTTCACCCATGCGATCGAATATCTATAAGCTTTTGTATTGGTTTGTTTGATCGGGTTAAGTAGCAGTAGGGTTTGGGAATAATGGTTGTTTCGGGTTGATTTTGAGCTGTTATGGTTGATTTAAGATGTGCGTGCTAGTATTTTTTGTGTAGAAGGAAAGTTTGGCCATATCTGTTGTATCTAACTATATTTATAGATGTTAAAATAGATATGTAGCGAGGTTCTATCTGTTTATTGGAGACTAGTTTTTGCTTGCGATTATCCGCATGGACTTAAGTTGTTACGTAAATTTTGTCTGAAGCTGGTAAAATTTTGAAATATCCTGAAAGTAGTTGTTATGATTTAGAATTACTTACCCACATGCCAAATTTAAAGTCTTTAATAATAATATAATATATACCGCACTTGAAATTAAAAACCAGTAAATTTACAAGTAAAAAATAATTTTATTTGACCTCTACGTTTTAGTTGTACTCTACTAATATTATTTATGAAATTGTGTTTGTTGTTGTTATGATATTTGTTACTCAATCACGTGTGAATTGCTTAACGGATTAAGGTAAAACTTTGCACACTAATAAACCATATTATTATCCTTATTAACTTTTTAAGGCATCTCACGCACTGCCTTTGAATTCTCGTGTCTTATATTAACAGGTTCCCTGTCCGATGAATCACATATGATATATAACAATAGATTTTCTATTGTGTCTATCACAGGACAGCGAATGGGTTAATATTTACATAGGTACATGCCATCAGCGGATACAAAGTGCACTCAGAATCAGAACAATCATTTGTGGTTCACACAGAAACTTGTCCTTTGTGGGATTCGAATCTAAAACACTTAGCACGGCGGCATCGGGACGACGACCGCTTGCACGCTGCGCACACCGTGCAGATCCCCTTTTTATAAGATATTTCCCGCGTTTGCGCTCTGTGTCGCAAGGATCTTTACAAACATTTCAACAACAGATACCAATAAAACTCAGACTTTTTAATAATCATACAAATTTTTGGTCCATGTGGAGACATGGCGCAAATGCAGAACCTGATGACCTGAGGCGGAGACCTGACCTGACCCTGGCGCATAGGCAATGGTGAGGTGACCACTTAAACCACTACTTCATCCGTGCAGTCATGTCTATGTGACCTGAATCATCACACATGCTACTTATTAACCTCTGAGTCTTCTTCAGAGGTTAATGAAAACACTATGTGGGTCTGTGTGTCTGTCTGTTAGTGACAGGCATAACTCCGGAACCACTGGACCTATTGACTTGTAACTTGGAGTGCAGACACCAGAGGTCGAGTTGGAATATTGGCCCTGTGGGTCAAAAGACCCCGAGATATAGAGGTCACAAGGTCACATGAAGACGAAGATGTTGAATCCTGACTTTTTACACCCATCTCGTTATGTCAGTAATTCCTTTCATTAGGATTCACGCAGCCGAATACGCAAGCAGAAACTAGTATCCCACAATCTAACATCTTGACACAATAATTATCGTCATCCTCATGCCCAAGGTTAGTCACACAAAGACGTGTGCGGCCATAAGGTCAGCGGTTGTGTTACACGTTTCTTGTATCTCTAACAAGCCTTGTGACGTAATTAACGTACAACACTACGAATAAACAGGATATTTATGTATGAAAAGGTTTATGTTGCGGTAAATATAATTATTATTATTAATTATGAGTGATAATGGTTACGAGAATACTACTAACCGGACGAGTGACTGAATAAAATTGACTAATATAACTGTATTTGGCGTAATGTGAGTGTATACACCTCTGCTTACACCTAAAGGAGTACCCTTAGTTAAAAAATAAAGCCCTTAATTAAAATGTCCCACTGCTGGGCACGGGCCTCTTCTGTGTGAGAAGGGTTAGGCCATAGTCCACCACGCTGGTCCAGTGCAGGTTAGCAGACTTCTCATATCTTCAAGAATATTATGGTGAACAGACATGCAGATTCCCTCACGATCTTTGCCTTCACCGTTAAAGCCAGCGATTTAACTATTTAATACGCACATCATTTCGAAAAGTCAGAGATGCGCGCCTTGGGATCGAACTCGAGACCTGGATGTAGCAGTCCAAAAGTCTCCCACTAGGCAATGGCTGCTTATAGGCGTGACAATAATAATATGTTAGTACAATACAATATAGTTTGAATGAGATATTCCGCAATGTGAAAATACTTCACCGGTCAAACTGCTCTACGTTTAGAGAAACTTAAAAAATCTAAAGTAAATTTTTCAAGTTTCGAAGCCAATCAATCTGTCCGCTTTGAAAATTAAATAGCATGATTCAGAAGTGATTCTGCTGAGTTTGAGTGAATATATTTTCAGTTCGTTAATTCCATGTTTCTAACGTGACACCTAGCTTAACCCTAGTGCGAAAGTTGTCTTTTTAGAAGAATATATAATACTAGCTTTTGCCCGCGGCTTCGCTCGTGTTAATTTAGAATTTGACAATCAATTCAGGTTGTACTTTGCTTGTAATAATATAATTAAATCATGATTCGAAAGACACGTGGCGCCATCTATAAGAACGTTATTGTTGTTTTCCTCGGGAACAGTAATTTTTTTAGGGATGAAAGGTAGCCTATGTCCGTTTCTGTACACCTGACAACGTATATGCAAAATTTCAGGATGATTGGTTCAGTGGTTTAGGCGTGAAAAGGTAACAAACAAACAAACAAAAAAACAAATTTTCGCTTTTATAATATTAGTTAGGATTATCAAACGGTTAGGCAGAGGTATACATAGTTACGATTTCAGTTTCCCTCGTGATGGGGGGCGATGCCATTACCGCCTGTCACATTTCAATATTACTATAGTTCCGTAACAAAATTTCCGTACACAATATCGTAATAAAACTTTGCCTAATTCGTAAATCGATACCGAGACCTCATACACACTAATCATATTCACCAAGGCAATACTTGTGTTGTAGTAAGTAGAGCTACCAGGCTCCTTAAAAAAGTGCTGTCAGCGAGCGATATTTAAATTAACGGCTCGAACATATTCTTCCATCATAATGGAAAAAGACGTATCTGCCAGTATTTTAATATTAAACTAGAACTTTTGCTCTCGGCTTCGCTCGCGTATAACCTAACTTACATACATAACTAACAGCATGTAAAAAAAACATTGCCTATGTTACGTGACGATAATAAAGCTTTTTAATGGTTTAAAATCGGTTGAGTAGTTTTTGAGTTAAATCCTTACAAATAAACAAACAAAAAAATCAAATCTTTCTTATTTATAATGTTAGTATAGATATGTTACTTTTTATTGATACCAATACTTAAAATAATTTTATAATAATACATTTAATAATTTGGAAAAAAAATTAGATACGTTTTCTCCCTTATGACGTCAGTATTGTAATGACTAGAAAGTCAGGGAGCACATAATATCCAGACAATAGCAAATAAGTTTGAGAGTACAATAAGATTTCACACACATAAAAATCCGAGCAGCTAACTATCCACACGCGATTATGCTGTAGAAGAGGCATGTCGCTTCTGATGTTTGTAAATTAACACAGTTTTTGTAGTAATTAGGTATCAAGGCATAATACCTGCCGAAGAAAAGCATGTGATATAGATGATTGCCACAATGTACATACTGTCAGTCACGCATTGCAGTGCAAAAATAAATAGAAGATATGCAGCAAGACCAGGGCATATACTGGTTAAGTAAGACTGCTGCCAAGATTAGGGGTACAATTTTTTGGTTCTAGTGTCGTTGTAGAATGCTGTGGCACGGCGGTAGTGAATACAAATCAGGTCGCGGATATTAATCCCGGGATAGGCCAACAAAAATTTATTGGGTTTTTCTGCTAAGAAATCTCAATAGCAACACTAAATTAGAAAATTGGCTGTATTAGATAGAAACGCGCCTCGGAAAGCACGTAAAGCCGTTGGTCCTGCCCCTAATCTCTTCGGTCGTATCAGATTGTCGTACCGTAATGACAGTCAGGGAATAGAGTATTCTCTTGCGTTTGCCCATACACTTATGCACTACAATATGTCTTGCGCAGATGACCAGTTTCCATTAAAATTGGTCGTCATGACAGAAATTCGGTCTGGAGGAGAACGTTAGATACGCTTTCTAAAAGCTTTAGAACAATGCAAGGACACTACACAACGTTATTTGGATGCCATTGGCTGTAAGGTACTTGCCCAAAGAGCTATTCTATATTTATAGGTTAATTTTGTTGCACTCTCACAAGGTCACACTTGTAGGTTACGAGTATGACTATATGGATATATTCCTGAACATTTGGGAATACTCCATATATACCGTCTTATAAAAAAAAATTAGTTTCTATATTATTATATTATTGTCTTACTTTTTTATGATCTCTATTTATTACGGAACGAATTTAGTCTGAAAGCAGTAACTGGATAATTTTATAATAAATATGTTGTTTCAAAATAACTATTTATTAGGGAACGAATTTAGTCCGAAAGCAGTAACTGGATGATTTTATAATAAATTTTGTTGTTAAGCAAATAAGACAGCTAAGAAAAATGGACTAAAAAGTTGAAGTACGCTCACACAAGCCAGCTATGGTTCAATCCCCACGTAATAGGATACGAGCTTATTATTGAATTAAGAGTTTCTTAACAAAAAATTCATAAACATTTTACAACTATGAATCCAGTCTTACGCAATGAAAGATCTAAATCTTATGCACACACGTCGTCATGCAACAAATAAATAAATACTTCATCGCGAGCTAGACCCATTACTTAGTATTATATTAATTATGTGTACAAATCGCGATAGTCTAAAAACGTTTATAACAAATAAATATGTAAAGTTCAATGTTCAAAGTCAGCTAAACTAAGAAAAATTATTGGAACGAAAAGAATGATTTTATTGCATTAGATTTGCAGCAAGTCAAGTAACAAATTATTCGATTAATATATGCTTAAAGATATGAAGATACAGTGATCATTCAGCGTATAGATTAAAATACCTTACTCAGTTACCATGCAGCTGGTTAAACATATTCATTCATACTCCTATGTTGATCTAAGAGCGAAGGAGATAGCTAGATTGTATAGTTTATCAGCGTGTGAAATCTTGAGAGCAAATTTTTAACACAGCCGTATTTATTTGCGTAAGAAAACGCTTAGAGACCGTGAGAAAACAATACTACGTTTCATGGCCTTTTTGTATATTTTGTTAACGTTTCTAGAAGCTAAGTTATATTTGGAAATATTTTCAATACGTAGCTGGCGTTACTATATTTTAAAACTAATCGAACGCAGACTTCACGTGAGTATTCAATGAATAAGATACTAACAAAACTGATCTTGCAGTACAAAGTACACATGTTACTATTTGAGAGACCAAACATAAACATCAGTCATATGTATAGTGATGGAATAAGCAGCACCAGCATGGCAAAGGTGTCTAGACACTGCATCTGCTATAGTTATAAAATATGCAACGTAATAAAGGCCAGGCCTTTTGCTGTCTTACATGCAAAGTTCTAGAGTCCGTCCGCTACCGAGAAATTCTTGACAAATAAACCAAATAACACTTTGCCTGATCCGAGAGTCAAACGTGACACTTCATACACAGCAGTCGTAATCACGAGTACTGCGCTGGTGAGCCAGACTAATAAATGTTAATATATACGCGAAAACCTCAGGAAGATTACGTGACACTAGGAGTCTTTTTTTTATTTTGCTCCTCAAAATGACCACACTCCACCTGATGGTAAGCAGTCGTGTGGTCTAAGAGCAATGGCCTCCACACCGCCCTCATAGCAGCCGAGGCGATGTTGAGGTCTCTACTTTGACGGCCTGAGAAGGTGCTTTTCACGCCCCGCTTAAAAGACCCAGGATTGAAGGATTCTTCCTTCAAACACGTGCCTTGGCAGAGAATTTCATGCCTTGGTCGGTCGGCAGAGGTATGGAGATCCAAACTTGTTGGAAGTCTGCAGAAACATGCCAATGAGGCAATGTCCCTACTATATATAGTGTATTCAGGTTTTCTTCTTCATCTACCCTAGATGAAGAAGAAAATCTGAATACACTATATATAGATAAGAAATCTCAGAAGATCAAAAATCTATTGCGTTTATAGATTGATCGTCCGTCAATACACTTGTAGATTAAAGAAAGCTAAATATAGATACAAACACAAATAGTGCTTTGATGTAGAAAGATTGTTGATGAATGATTGTTTAGTGAACCGAAATGGGCTCTTGACTATTTGGGAGAACAGAATCAGAAACTGACTTAAAAACTAAACAAGATCGTCCAAGCATACGCCAGAATCAAAACGAAGGAGCAATAGCTACAGCAAGACGATGACTTAAAACTAATCCTTACTTATTACCGACGGACGGTATAAACGTGAGCAGTAATTTATAGAACGTACTGCAGTGTGCGTAAATACGTCGTATGGCCAGTTAATCGTAACTTGACGGCTGTTTTGATTGGAACTGTGTTGCCAGAATCGCTTGTATTGACCAATGCACTGTATTCGCAATACGTTGGTGATTTCGATCAAGACGTATTGTTAACCTAGCTAACGTTATGTTTGGTGATAGAATGTGTATGGAATTTTAGCTGTTAGCAAAATGAATTGTACAGTACTGACACTTGATGTTTGAATGGCTAATAAATATAACAACATTTAACATTATACAAGTTACACATTTATTTAATTAATTTGTTAGTTTGGAAATAAACCAACTAATAGATTTTCCTAAATCTAATTTCGTTATCGTATACAAAATACAATAGTTACGATGAACATCCATTTTTATATCGAATAGTAATTATAAAATTTAATACCCATTAATAATTCATAGTTATACCTATACAATTTGTGTTCAAGTTAAGACCTTTTACGTATTTTAAGGTGACCGGGCCTAAAGATAATCAACTTTGCATGTAAATTGTCTTTCAATTCGGATATGCTATTAAAGAGAATTGATTAAATAGTTTGTGAAAAATACAACGTTACCATTTTTTTTCATTCAAACGTCATAAGTACAGACCCAAACTTGGATCAAACTTGTTAGTTCACCAGAATTTAGCATTCTGACTTACACAAGACTTATACGAACGAGAGATTTGTATCGGAATGAGCAAAATAAAAATAGTGAGAGATGAGTAACAATTGTAAAGAAACATTCCAACTTAATAGGTATATCTCTATTACTGCCATCATCCATAAAGTTGATCCAATAAATAACTAACGCTCAAATCCATATCCTTAAGGATATTAGAGCAACCAGATTATTATGTCTGCATCGGCCGGCGTCAAAATCCCGATACACATCTACATTACAAGGGATATTTGTATCGGTAATCCCAATACGGATTATAGAGTTAGAGAGATATGTATAAATATACACTTATAACCAGGCGATGACGTCAGTAACTCCCGAATTGATAGGGGTTGATAAGCTTGCGCTTATCGCTATCTATTAAACGAGACCCAATTTCCGGGCTTCAAACGCTTTCAGTGAGCTAACTACCAGAATTTGTTAACTAATGAAAATAATAGTGCATGCAGCAAGACTAGAAGTACCTAGTTTAGAAGATTGTTCAAGAATATTAAATAGATAACGTAATATAATTTTGAGTCAATAACAAAGAAATATATAATTAATTGTTTCAAACATGAAAATCGATTTCTAAACTGTTTATGTTGCCAACTTATAATAAAAGAACTGTTACTTGTTAGCTAAATAAAACCGAAAATGGAATTCAAATTCTTTAGTCCGGCAACATCTGCTGCGCGTGGGCATACACATTTGTTTGTACTACTGAATCTGTTCAAGTGTGGTAACCATCGATTCGCGTAGTCATCTATTACACAAACCGATTCATAAAAATATTTCTATAAGCGGAAGTTTGAATGAAAGATTTTATTGAATCAAATTCATTTCTTTAGATCTTAGAAATGGGTTATGGGTTATTGAGACTGTCTGAGAATATTTTGCTTAGGATAAATATAAGCGAATGGCTCAATCTGATTGCTATGTACCTGGAAGATAAAATCTACGTGCGATCGGATTCTGGAAAGAATTTTATTTTAAAACTTCAACACAGTGAGATAGATAAAATTTGAACAGAATAGAGAAAAACACAACCAACACCAAAGTGATTTTGTTTTTATAGTCACATCGGTACAATGAACCTTTTAATTAATGTTATTGTAAAGAAGACATAATTTTCCTTTTTATTAGCTTGGTGATCAATACATAATAGACTAGAAAGTCGACCCCAAGTGACTTGGGAATAATAAAGACTAGGAAAAAAGAGAGAGAGAAGTGATCAATACATAATATTTATGTCTAAGAATCATAACTATTTTACGAGCTCTTAGACAGAAAGCTAACAAATCAGTATTATGATGATAACTTGTACGTTTGTTCCTTGTGTTGTATAATTCGTATGTTTAGTAGTGTGTTATACTGACTAAGGAAAAAATTTATTATGTAATTCTAATATGCTTATTATATCTACACATATGTTTCGCGTTGATGATGAAACTATTAAATTGAATACTGTCAACAACAATTTTCCAAAATGTATTTTTAATAGATTTTGCACGCAGCTTCGCTCACGTTAATGTCAATTTTGTCAGTAAAATTCTATTCCTAGAACAGTATTTCCTTTTTTTGGATAAATTGTACTCTTGACATCGTGTAGGTATGCGAAATTGTATGATGATCAGTCGTATAGTTAAGCCGTGACAGTGTTACAAACAAAAAAGCTCACATTCGCATTTATAATATTAGTTAGGATATAAAAGCAACCTGAGCAACTTATACTTAAAGAATTTAATTGTTTATTTATGTCAAAACAGTGTCGTAAATATTCTAATCGAGATAACAAAATTTCATCGAAGAGAAATATAAATTCGTGCTGTTAACGACGTGTCGATTGATATTATCACAAGCCTATAAAGATAATTGAAAAAGAAATAGCCCATTGTGCTAGAATAGAATTATCTTAGAATTTGCTTTTACTTATTATTTCTAGGCGGTAGGTAGATTAACAATATCATATTAGCAAGATATTACAGATGATGCCAAATTTAACTATGGCAACCAAATTAGAACAGATAAAAATACAAACACATCAAATTAACTAAAACGTCATGTCTTAAAATATCCAAATACCGCTCACGTATTCAAATGTCACTCTTCATTAGATACATATCACCTAAGCAATTAAATTACAATTACAATTAAACGACCTGATTGTACATAAAATCCCTTCCATAGCGGCCTTTACAAGATAAGCTGAGCCTAAACTACTTACAGCTCAAACACTTGAAACTAACCTAGACGTATCAAATAAAACATGCATGAAATGAGCTAACTTGGAAATCATGCAAATGGGAAGGGTCCAAGGATCACGAAGCGAGGGTAAACCCACAGTGACTCTAATAAATCTTGATAAGATACCATGTAAAAACAGTAACGTTGCCAACAACTTCAGCTAAAACTTAATTTGAAATATGTAATAAAAAATATTAAATTAAATTGTTAGTTCACTATTTGGGTGGCCTCGATGGCATAGTCAGACGCCTGAGGTCAAAGTCAAAGTCAAAAATCATTTATTCATTTAGGTCACAAAGTAACACTTATGAACGTCAAAGTATATAGGTTAGTGAGTTTACTAAGTTACTGAAGCTACATTTAGGTTAGTTGCTAGGTTCAGGCAAAGGGTAGAGCCTATAAGAGGTCGCGGGTTGGATTGCCGCTCAAGTCAAACATTTGTGTGCATGAACATGGATGTTTATCTTGGTCTGGGTGTTTCTATGTATATGTACGTATTTACAAAAAAAAAGTATATATGTATGTCTATCCATGATTATCCAGTGCCCATAGTATAAGCTCTGCTTAGTTTGGGCTAGATGGAGTTGTGTATATGTGATAGAATATTATATTAAGTAATCTGTGAATAACAGCGTGAGTGCACATTTTCTTAAATATAAATGCTATGTAAATTTGTATTATATATTGTATAAATCTTAGTTATTCCACATTCATTGGCATATTCACGGTCGACAGTGATACTGAGGAATTTTACGACGCCGCCTAAACCAGTCATTTCTTTTTATTAAATTTTAAAGTCCCATATTTCGTTACTTTTCATTTTGTTTTATTCATAAGTGGTTAGGTTTGTTAATATTCGTTAAGTTGTAAATTATGATTGTTGCTTTGTTTATGTAAATAATGAATTTGAAATAAACCAATATTGATTCCAAATAAATAAAATAAATAAGACACACTTTGTCGCACTATACCTAGTTAAATTGACACAATGCTCATTGTATTGAAATTAGCTGTCTTTCTGCACGTCCAATACTGGCTAACTGATTACAGACTCGTCTGCCCCAGATAAATAAACATAAAGAGTCAAGCTATGAAATCCCGTATTATTTTGATGTGCTTTCGCACAGAAATTACAATACTTTTGTAGTATTAGAATGACTGACAGAAACAAAATCAGTGACATTGATAATAATCTACTTGGATTGTCAATCAACGAGTCAGTTATAACTTCAAAATGTAGATTGAAATTAAACAAATTTATAAGGATTTTATTGCGTTGTTTATCCTTCCTAATATCCTATCCTATAATATTATAAATGCGAAAATCAGTTAGTTAGTTTGTTTGTTTGTTACGCTTTCACGCCTTAACTACTCAACCGATCACCATGAAATTTTGCATACACATTGTCAGGGGTACAGAATAGGACATAGGGTACCTTTCATCCAGAAAAAAGAACTGTTGCAAACCTAACCTAACCTACATTTACGTGAGCGAAGCCGCGGGTGAAAACTAGTTTTATATAAAACACTATTATTACATAATTTTGAGGTAGCTTAATTTTGGACTCTATACGTCATGCGAGATTAAATACTTTAATAGACATCAAACAGACAAACTACAACGCGATGCTGCCAGGATTCCAAGCTTGCCTTTAGAATTCCGAAACCCTAATAAAACCTTTATGAGTAATGATACAGTTAAGGATAGCCTTTAAGAGGATGTAACGTTCGTCATCCAAGCTTATCTTCCACTATCAATATGAAGTGAAATATTTTGAAAACACACAAGAACACCCTTACATTATTTTTAAGCTTATCTAAGTTAAAAAGATCTAGTTGTCCCTTTGCAGATATTAAGTAGAATGCAGTTATTCCATGAGAATAAAACGTCTTAACTCCTATCACACAAGAAACTGAAATAAAACATAGAGTGCTTAGTAGATTTTTATTTTAGGTAGATAATCCTGTACTAGGAATAATTCCTGTATCGCGAAGGACTTTACAAATAACAGACGCAAAGAACATTCAGGCTCAGAACGACAATATGTGGAATACACAAATTTTTGTCACGTGTAGAACCCACAATACTAGGCCTAGTGGTTGTGGCAATCGGAACTCTGAAACCTATCCTATTTCTATTTATCAACTAGTACTATCTATGATCAATCATTTATTAACAGTAACCACTTCTAATTACCATACTGCTGCTTTAGAGGCTGCCATCAAATTTTATTAAATGCTTGAGTATGTTCAGTAGTAATTCATGGAGAAATGGTGGCACCACCTTACAGTTATGATATGTAAACAATATTTTAATGTAAACTTGGCGATTAAAAAGAGTGGCCATGAGTTTCTTGCCCGTTCTTCTCATGAGCCCTACACCCTTGCTTTGCTGAACGTGGCAGTAAATGTAAATTCACAGAAAAAAATTAGTGTAACTTTGACATTTATAAGTGTTACCTTGTAACCTAACTTGAATAAATTTACTTTTGATTTTTGATTTAGATTTTGATAAAAGGCTGATCAAAATAAAAGAGCAATGAAACTTTATTGATCAAGTAATGGATAACATAGGCCTAGAGACTATTGCCTTGAGTAATGTTTCCAACGTTGGCGATCAGATCTTAAGTAAGCGGTTAATGATTATGTATCTATACTTTTGTATAGAATTTAAACATATAAATAAAATCGTAGTCTGTTTGCAACATAGATTTTTATGAACCTCAGGTTTTATGCACAATTTTCATGGTACGAAAACATAAGCAGAAATTTAAATTTTTGGTTTGTTAGTTTGTTGTAGTCAGGCTGATCTTCGGAAAGACTGAGCCTTTTGTGCTAAAATTTAGCATAGAGGCAAAGACCATGCAAAGATCTGGCGTGATCTAGAGTTATCAGTTTTCGTAACTCATCATGGCGGACGAAGTAGCTTACAAAATCCAGTTGCAAATACAAATTATTTGTAATAATTAATCTTTTATTTAGTTTGTCATGTCTCTTAAAACCTAGCATAAAATGTACGGTCTCGTTTATTAAGTAATATATATAGGCAAAGTATGGGCATAGTATAATTGCTGGGTTGTATAGTCACGATACATTGGTCACTACCAATATATGTACATTATTATTAGTGGAAAGATATTTGCCTCATAAAAATATCTTGTTATAAATGTAACACAAATAGTCCTTTCAAAAACTGCCTCGCTGTTTGAAAACACACTTTAATAATGATGTATTTTCAATACGTAAAATAAAGGATTAACTAATAACAATAAAATAACAGTGATTACGATGTAAATAACTATATACATTCAAGGTTGGATTATCAAAGACAAAATATGGTCTGTGTGGCAAAGTGTGTGCAAGAATAATCGTAAATGCACAACAAAAGTGTAAACAATATGTAATTTATGACATTTAATGACCCCAATATCATGTGTACGCGTGTGAGTATAAAAACAAAAATTCGAATCAGTACAAATACATACACTTCGAAATGCTGTTTATCGATATTCATGTAATTTTAAAATGTACTTGAAAGTAGACATTTACAGTTTAAAGGGAGATATGAAAACTTTAGCTAAGAGATAATTTTTGATTAAAACGAGAATATACAGATGTACTACTATGTGACCTTAAATATAGAATATAATATATCTGAAAAATAACTATGTATATTATTAAAAACATACACCGAAAAATGTTGAACATGAAAGGCGTGAACAATAATACAAAAAAACAAATGTCGAATACTACGTTCGGAAATTACTAAGGGAATGACGTCACTCCACCTGTCATTCTATCATGGCTGTTTATTGTCCGAATGTCAGAATAGTTATGTTTTAAACATAACACACTAAGCATTCGCTACACCCCGTGGATAATGTCCAATTAAACGCACAAAATTGCCTATTGATAGAAGTGTTTTAGCTATTTCGTTCTCTAAATAGCACACGAGGTAACAATAACATAAATGCATATAAATTTTATGTCCTTTTAGTAGGACGTTAGGCAGTTCAGCATACGGTGTTTTGCTTGGATTATTGATTAAAACCTTGCAATGTGAATGAACAATGAACGTGTTGTGAGGTTACAGTAAATGGTAGGAGGCATTGATCCCGAGCCAGAAAATAATAGACCAATTAGTGTCACTGTACAATTAATAGAAATAGCACTATGTAACACATTCTATTTGATACTAACGACCAAACATGATTCTAACACGAAAATAATTTCACTATAAAATATAACTCACAAAAAATACTGATAAAAAATGCGCCAAAATCACGAAAAAAAGACAATCTAATCGTTTGGAAAAATAAAAAAATATACCCGTAATCCCTTAATAGTCGTACGGGTAGGACCACGCAATTTTATACCTCAACCTCCTTGAATAAGACTCCATTATTGCTTGCACACACTTTGGGCGACTCCCGATTCTAGCACTACACACGGCTTCACCGCACTACTAATTTTTTAAAATAAAGATGTCTACTCACGCTGCAATGCTTTTAGAAAGCGGCCAGCGTTCCATAGACGCTTGGTACTTCATGTTTTCAATCTGCTTTTTGAGTGCTTCTTTGTCCATGGCTGCGAGAATACTAGGGTCCATCGCGCAGAATCTGTGGTGTAAAGCACACACACATTGGTTAGTGTATATCGTATTGCTGTGAGGGACGACTCCAGTACAGTTAGGCACAAAAGTCTTCGTAAAAATAAAATACGTACTCATTCTTCGTACTCTATAAAATTATATCAACAGGAAAATGCGTAATAATTCTCATTATATATTATTATTAACTATACATAAGGAAAAGTATAAGCGGTTAATTATTTATATAGATAACAGGTAATATTTCAACACTAATTAACACAATGGACATCATCATAGAAAGCTCGTATTAGGAAAAATAATATGTTATAATAAATCATAATAATAAAGAACGCATAAAGATCACAATGAAAACAATATTATATTGAATAATGATGTCGTTATTTGAGAAATAAATTACGTAACTTAGAAATCTTTAGATAAATAGCATCCCAAGGCAAACTCAAGATAAATAACATATAAGTGTTTAAACACAATCCATTATGATAATGTGTAAAACAATATGCTTTTTTTATTAACATTTACGTAATATACACAAACGCATAAATTAACATAGGATTCATAGATTTTCACAACAATAACAACAAAATTTAAAACAAAATGTTGAAATTCTACCTCACTTAGATAAAAATCTAACATTTTCTCATCACCATTAATGTACTTTCATCCTCCTTTTCATATGCAAAATAGGCCACAGTTATTTATTCATAATTATTTTCTATTTCATTTCTAATTAGGACAGGAGCTCCGAAAACATCATTTAATTTTAGCCACCATAATCTAATTAGAACAATATTCTACTAATTGTCTTTACGAAACGCTTCTGTTGTCGAGCGTACAGTATACCCGTCTCTTTTGCACATTAGGGGAAACGTCTGCATGTGTGCGGGCGTGTGTATGTGTGGGTGATGCGCGCGCAGAACTTCACAGTTTCTATGACAACCCCTTTAGGCACACTGAAGTTAGCTTGCGCAAAGTTAGTTAACACGTATAGGTTTAAATATAGACCTTATAGTATCTAAAATATAGTTGATTTCAGATTGGTGTTTGGGTTGTAAAATTAATGAATTAAAGCGTAATGCCCGGTAGTTCTTGGCGTTTTGTACAAGCATTATTCTTTGTTTTCAAATCGCTGACATAGAGGGCGTTATGCGCAACCATAAGCGATGACGTCTGTTCGGAATTTTGAATCCGTGCACTGGATACCTTTTTAATTGATTTTTATTCCATCTATATGTATTTTTTTACTCATTGCTATTCATTTTAAGTGAAACTCTACGCTTCAATATGAATATTTTTTGACATAGTAACAGATGTGATATAGGTAAGTAACGAGAAATCGATACCATACATTGCTCAGTGGCAATCGTCACCTCGCCACTACGAAAGTATTAAGTGGTGTGAGTTCGATCGCCGGACGAGACAACTAAATGTGGGGTACTAATACGGCATTGTCTGAACGCATGTGTTTTACATACCTTGAATATTTAGAATAACTATTACACATTACATTTTTATAGAAAATATCGAAGACTAGACGACGATGTTTCTTTTTAACTTAAATTTTAATTTAAAAATGGTAATTGAATTTCAATGTGTAGGTATTGTGCGTGGTGCAGTTGCTATTCAGTATAATAAAGTATCATTGGGTTCGTAACATAGGTATAATCCAATCCTTTATAGAGCTAATATGTGTACCTTAAAGCGATGGTCATCGTAAAGGGTCATTATTATTGACCGCAATATTCATGACCTTCTGAGAATAATTTTGATATATTCAAATAGATATCATCCATTACATAATATAGGTACACTTGTGTATGTGTGTGTGTGTGTGTGAGGGTGTGTGTGTGTGTGTGTGTGTTTGTGTGTGTGTGTGTGTGTGTGTGTGTGTGTGTGTTCACTGGTTAAAGCGAGCGATAATTATGAACTTGATGACCCCTATTGATTTTTTATACCAGAAAGTCTATAAGTAATTCGCAGTCCCCGATAAAAAGGAGTATCCAAGGCACATGAATATTTGTATCCAGGATCACTGCCGATACTTTAAAAATGCTGAATTGTGTTTTTTAAGAACTCTAGGCATAGGGACTTAAGGAGTTTGATAGGGCTGCTTCATGGATTACCCTATAAACTATCACAAAACCTTAAATTGTGTCACAATCTAAGGTTTAAAAGTAAATGTAAATTAAATTATGGTACAGTACGGTACAACATCAGATTTTGATTCCCTTCATGAATATTACCATAGTGTCACGGCTGCATCCCCAAATGGGACGGTAAATCTGGAGAATGTCTTGACAGAAGAACTCAATAATAACAGTTAGCCCGACTGTAGTAGATATTAACTATTTATTACTTATATAGCAGTGAGAGCCTACTAGTCGGAGACTGTTGGACTGCTACATCCAGGTCTTGAGTTCGATCCAAGGCTCTCTGACTTTACGAAACTATGTGCGTATTAAATAGTTAAGACTGCGCCGAGCGAAATGTACCAAAACAGGCGGTCACAGTTAAGTGAATAAAACAACACTTTTTATTTAATACAAATATAAAATATACATTTACCATAACGATGAATGTGTTTACAATTACTCCGTGTAAAATATTTCAAATAATGAATATTTTCGCCTACAAAATTACGTAAATTTTCATGTGTTACGTCTCGTGTTACGTGATTTTTAGATTATAACAGTAGAAGTCTGTCCTATTTTACAGCTTAAACGAAACATAAATAGTTATATTAGAATTTGTCCGTCCCAAAAATTTAAGTTATTGGTTGACAATAAAGATATATGTATATTTATCAAAAAAGCACTTCAAATCTTCCATACAATTTTACTATGGCGGCCGCGCGCCGATTTGAATATGCGCCGCACGAGCTCTGTCATTATCTGTCTTACGCTCGGCGCAGTCTTAATTATCGCTCGCTTTAACGATGAATGAAAACATGGTGAGGAAACCTGCATGTCTGAAAATTCTTCATAATGTTTTCGAAGATCTTTAAAGTTTACCTCCACTGGGTCAGCGTAGTGAACTAATGACTTAACCCATCGGACACTGAGAAGAAGCCCATAACCAGCAGGGGAACAGTTTCATACAGGGCTGATATTATACTCATAACTTTGAAAGGCCAGACGTGCGTACTGTAGGTACGGGAGAAGTTGAGAACTCTGCGTAGCAGCTTAACAGATTTTCCACCATTCTGGCAGATTTTGGTTTTTTATACGGCCAAAAGTAATATATTCGTTTTCACAAGAACCAATGTATGTAGTCACAGTGGAAATGAGTTGATCCTTAAAGGAAACCGGCGTAAGAGTAGTAGCATTGCTAATGTGTTTCGTCAAGTAAGTAGCAGGCTCACACACATAGCTTTTGCCATTCCTTTCCTTCCATCCCATCTTTTATTTCTTTTTCCTAAAGTTGATAGAGCGTAAGTTATTGCCTTAGTTACTGCTTACGATCAGGCGATATGCGTCCTTGTTTGACACATTTGTTGTATAAAAATCCTAACTAATATTATAAAAGCGAAAATGAGTTTGTTTGTTTGTTACCTTTTCACGCCTAAACCACTGAACCGATCATCCTGAAATTTTGTATATACGTTGTCAGGTGTACAGAAACGGACATAGGTTACCTTTCATCCCGAAAAATTACTGTTCCTGAGGAAAACAATAATAACTTTCTTATGATAATAGATGGCGCCACGTGTCTTTCGAATCATGATTGAATTATATTATTATACTAGCTGACCCGCGCAACTTCGTTTGCTTCACATAAGAGAATTTTCCTAGTTTTTGCAATATTTTTCATTTATGCGCCGCTCCTATTGGTCGTAGCGTGATGTTATATAGCCTATAGCCTTCCTCTATAAATGGGCTATCCAACACTGAAATATTTTTCTAATTTTTACCCGTAGTTCCTTAGATTACCGCGTTCAACCAAACAAACAAAACGTGAGTGAAGTCGGCGCGTGAGCGCCCCCGCCTTTTTATAAATGCAGCGGATGGCCGTTTCGCGCGTCAAACAACAATCAACCGTATAGCCGTACCCATACTGGCGCGGCGAGATTTGGAAGTTTTATTTCATCTATATCTTGTGTGTTTATAAACCGATTCCTATATTTTTTTTATAATAGGTATAAATATTAAAGTGTACTTTTTGAATATGGGAGTTCGATAAAGATATATCTATGTGAAATACAATATATTTATGTATTTTAATACACTTTGAAGAAATGCCTAACGATTAAACACGTTATTGTGGCTAATTTATAAAAGATAGATATATACTATTTAGGACGTTTTTGTAGATCTTTTGAAGACCATCATCTTTGTAATACATACTTTTGGTGTATGATCAACGTATGCGAGGATAAGAGCTCGAAAGCGCATTTTCGTCCGACTTGCTTCAAATTTATCGTCACTGCTCAGCTCCTATATGTCTTAGCGTTATGTTATATAGCCTATAACCTGCCCAGGAGTATGGACTACAATCGTACCAAGTTTGGTTAAAATCCCTTCAGTAGTTTTTGACCCATACGTGCACATACAGACAGACAGACAGACAAAAAATTTACTGATTGCATTTTTGTCATCAGTATCGATCACCATTCATCCTCCAATATTAATTTTGAATATATATTCAATGTACAGAATTGACCTCTCTACAGTTTTATTATAAGTATAGATATGAGTACAAGCAGAGTACAACCCGAATTGATTGTCAAACTATAAATTAACGCGAGCGAAGCCGTGGGCAAAAGCTAGTAGTCTATATTCTTACTTTCTTACTAATATTATAAATTCGAAAGTAACTCTGTCTTTCTATCTGTCTGTCTGTTGCCTTTTCACGGCTAAACCACTCAAGCAAATTAGATGAAATTTGGTACAGATATAGTTTAAAACCTGAGGAAGGACATAGGCTACTTTTTATTGATGTAGGTACCACGTGGGTGGAGCCACGCGCAAAAGCTAGTTAAAAATAATAATAATAAGTTTATTGTTTCAAAATATTGTAGTACATGCATAAAGTTTACACATGATAAAATTAAATTTTTCTACAATTACAATGGGTGCAGTTCTGATCTCCTAACTAGGTTATAGAATAACCTGTATGAAGGAAAATAAGGAAAATAATATTCCTTTAGCTTTCTCCGTAATATACAGAGTGTAACAAAAAGGTATGGTCATATTTTAAAACCATGGAGTATATCTGAAAAATAGCCTGTGTACGCTTTCCCCACATCAAAACAAACTATTTTAAGTTTAATGACAACTTTGAACATTTTATTTATTTTACTATTAAAATTGCGCCTGGTCAGTTATGGGTTCACGGCGAGCAGCGATAGCTCAGTGGGACCATATAGAGATACCAACAGACTGCAATGCAGAGGGTCTCGGGTTCGAACCCACGTCACGCACCTCTGACTTTCGGAAGTTATATGACTTTTCGAAATTATGTGCGTATTGATTGACAATTATTGCCTGCTTCGTGCCTCGGAAAGCACGTTAAGCCGTTGGTCCCGGCTGCCATGAACATCTATGGCAGTCGTTATTGGGAGAGTGTCGACACAAAAGATCCCACTGGGTCGAAGTGTCGCCGGTCTGCATGACTGGCCTCCACATAAGATAAGATAAGATTATGGGTTCACGGCGGTCACCGATTCAGCTGATACTACTGCTAAAGTATAGAACAGAATGTGCTGATATTGACAAGTCGATGAAAAAGAAAATGCTGTATCTTAGTGAAAATAATGTAGGTATGCGGTTTTATTTGTCGCAGTTTTCCATTGTACGTAGGTAGGGTATATTGACCAGACCTTTCTGTCGCTGAAAATATCGCAAAGTATCCTATTTGATATTTTAAATAAAATCGAATTCCAAAAGTACCTTAATTACTTTAGCACCCCAAGTATAAGATTGTCGAAGCTGTTTTATTTTAATCAATTTAATTTGCCGCCCCATTGATCTCACAACAAACCGTTACGGGCCGTTAACATCAAGGTACTGGGTTTGATCCCTAAATCTGTAAATTGTTGTAGGTCTTATTTACAGCCTGAGTTTAGTACCCGATAAACGGTGCTATTTTAGTACCCTCGTCACATTGGCACCTAGAATACCGTAAATGTTCTGGTTAATACAGAAGATCGAAGTTTCAGCAATATTGTGGTAAAGGCTGGCTCTGGTCTAGGAACATTTTGCGTTTGTAAATAATAATATATTCTATCACATACACACGACACCATCTAGCCCAAATTAAGCAGTGCTTGTACTATGGGTACTAGACAATGGATAAACATACATATATTTATTTTTGTTAATACATACATATTATACATAGAAACATCCAGACCAAGACAAACATCCATGTTCATGCAAACAAATATTTGACTTGTGCGGGAATCGAACCCGCGACCTCAGGCGTGGAAGTCGGTTACACTAACCACTACGGCATCGAGGCGGCCGATATCTCTGGTTCGTTTCCTAGAACAGTCAAAGTATTCGTTTTGGCATCGAGAAATACTCAATAGCAATAGAAATATGCCTTTTTTGTGGCATCGAATGGCAGACGAGGTATAGGCTCACCTGCTGATAAGTGTCAACCGCCGGTCTTGTATTTCGGCAATATCAAGGGTACACACCGGCATTCATTCATATCATTGTATTCATAAGTCATTGTCCAACACACTGGCCCAGTGCTGGTTGGTAGACTTCATATATCTGAGAGAACATTACAGAGAACTCACGGATATACAGGTTTTCTCACGATGTGATTTTCACCGTCAAAGGTAGCGATAAAACTCAACGTTCGGGCTACCCCTGCCTATAGTAAAATTACAGACTTCTATTTTTCTTTATACTATACTATATTATCTTTTCACGGCTAAACCTCTCAACCGATTTAGATGAAATTTGGTACAAATATAGTTTAAAACCTGGGACAGGACATAGGCTACTTCTTATTAATGTAGGTACCACGCGGGCGGACCCACGCGCAAAAGCTCGTATTAAATAAATTTAATAATTCCTGTGTCGTGGAGACTTTACAAGAATATCGAACAACGAACATAAAGAGCACCCGACTGCACAACCATTTGCGGATCGCACAAATATTTGACCCGTGTGAGATTCGAACCCACAACACTCAGCGCAGTGGCAGCGGCGAGGCGACCACTTAAACCACTACGCCATCCTTGCAGTCAGCAAGAAGATCTATCTCTTTTTTTTATACAACTAAGGTGGTAAACAACGCATACGGCCCACCTAATGGTAAGTGGTTACCGTAGCCTATAGACGCCTGCAACACCAGAGGCATCACTTGCGCGCTGCCGAAACTTTACGAAAAAAAGAAAGTGGGAAGGAGAAGGAGCGGGAAGGGGGAAAGAAGGTGATTAGGCCTCCGGCACTCCCATTCACCAAACGAAACACAACAGTAGGAACATTGGTATTTCACTTCGATATTGTGAGAGGGTAGTACTTCCCCGGCCGAGCCGGTCCTTCATGCTGAAATCAGCGAGGCTCTCTTCTCTATGGAGTAGAATATTGCATTAAATATAACAAAATAACAATCGCGTAAACGTTAAAACAAAACCACCGTAGTCTTTTATTATTTGAATCCATAAACCATCCCAAAGCTGCGACCTTGTTGACCCGAATGACCTCGTCAAACAAAGCACGGCAATAATTTCACTAATTTCATTTAAAAGCGAAAGAAATCTTGAAAGATAATAATTAATTAAGAACACAATGAGTAAGATAAGATTTTTATTCAGATAACAACAATGGGATGTTTTTTACGGCAGAAGGCGGAATATTAATTTCAACGGAGTTCTTATTAAACTTTTTATGCTTATTCATTTTTGGGGTAAGCAGAATTATTCAAACTCTAAACTGCCATTCCAAGACATGAGGATCGAACCTAGTAGGAGACCGTTGGACTGCTACGCAGAGGAATCGACACATTTTTGGGTTAAGCAGAATGGTAAGTATTCAAATTTTTTTAAGCTACCTTACCTAAGGCTTTCGCCTCAGATTTCTCATCTGAGGCGAAAGCCTAGTAGGAAACATTTGGATTCGCTACGTAGAGAAGTCGAGTGACTAAGGCGCGCATTGCAGAGTTTTCGAAGTTATATGCGTATTAAAATAGTTCATAATCGCTTTAAAGGTGAAGGAAAACATCGTGAGGAAACCTGTACGTCTGATAGTTCTCCATAATATTTTCGAAGATATGTGAAGTCTGCCAGCCCGTACTAAGCCAGTGTGGTAGACTATGGCGTAATCCTTCTCACAGTGAAAAGAGATGCACTCAGCAGTGGGACAGTTTAATACAGCGCTGATTTTATTTTTATTGGGAGACAGGCTTGTGGCTCACACTATGGTAAGCGGTAACCGCCTATCAAGATAATGTTCTTGTTCTTTTGGCCTTACATAAGGGTTTCAAGAAAACAACCAAGCCGTATCACATTGATGGCATATTTTAGAGAACTCTGACATGCAGGTTTCTTCACAATGTTTCCGTTCAGCTTTCTGTTACATGCTGTATATTTTTTTTAAAAACGGGAACATAGTCGGCGTTGAAAGTAAGTTTTATATAAATACTAGATTTTGCCCGTAGCTTCGCTCGGAAAGGTTCCCATTAAAAGTCAATACCAGAAAATGCCATACCCTAGATATGACATTTTCTGTTACTCTGACAACGTGTACGCAAAATTTCAGGATGATCGGTCAAGTAGTTAAGGCGTGACAGCCTAACAAACAAACAAACGAACAATCAAACGAAAAAAATCACATTCGCATTCATAATATTAGATAAAATGTCTCTAAAATATGACCACACCTTTCTGTTACACGCTGTATATATTATTCAAAGAAAATGGAACAAAGTCGGCGGTGAATGTGAGTTTTATATAAATATTTATTGTATCCAATCACCTAAATGTACTCCATCCGGGTTTAAACCCATGATGGATGGTGTGTTAGAGCTATAAACAAACGTAACTCCAGTCAGGCTTGCCCTAGATACACCCGACAATATTTGTGTGGATGGATAACATGGGCAACACACCCAAATCCGCGAGATTTGTGAGAAAATCACTAAACATAAATATAAATAGTATAGTAATAGTATAAATAGTTTCAATAGTTTCAATAATTTAATCAGCTTAAAAATTAGTAAAGTTTAATAGTAAGTAGAGTAATAGTTTTCAAAAATTTTGTAATAAAGTGTCAAATAAACAACGCTATAAAATCCGTTTAATTTCAATGACTAACATTCGTGTAAACAAAAGACAATATTATAAAAATCACTATGTTTTATGATATTTTTGTTCAAGTATTCACTATATATATCACTAACTTTTGCCCACGGCTGCGCTCGCTCGGAAATAGTGTTTTTTTTTTCAGGATGAAAGATACTCTATGACATTTTCTTTATTGTTAAGGAAAATCATAAGTCAATAAGGATAAAATATTCGCAGGTGTGCATATTTTGTTCTCATTATTTTAAGCTTAAAATAATATAATTGTTATCACTTTTTCATAATCGACTACTAATTCAAGACCTGCACTAGAAATAATTTAATGAATAGCCAAAGATCGTCATCCCGCATACGTTTAAACAATGAACATACAAAATAGAATCCTAAAGTTAGTCGAGTCGAGTAGTCCCGTGGGGAATCGAACTCATATTATTTGACGAACCATAGTGGCAAGGTAAATACTTAAACAATCACGCTATTTATGTAGCCCAATTAAAATATCTATACATATCAAGAGACTCACTGAGTGACCTATGAATGTTATGGACAAACCGCTGTACCTGGAAAGCTTAAATTTTGCACACAGATTTTCTTTATGATGTAGGCAAGGTACCGGGTTCGCCGAAATTCCCATAGGTTACGGAACAAAGAGGATTTTAGCTTAAAGTTGCTTTGTTCGTTAGGTATGTTATAATTATATTATTACCTACTGGAATTCGGTATATAAGTAGATAATTATAATCACTAAGAACTATATTCAGAATTTTGATAATTATTCATCTGGGATGGGATAAAAGCATGGAAAGAATCAGTTGGGCAGAAATAAAAGTATCCCTGGAAGTACTGAGGCTTCTCCAAGAAGAACGCAGCAATAGACAACAGAAGAGGAAAAATGTTGGGCAATCTTATACGTCATGAGGACTTCATATAAACCATCATAGAAGGAAAACTGGAAGGAAAGAGAGGAAGGGGTCGATCCACAATTAATGTGAATGTCCATATAAAGGAATATTTAAGTATTTACTAATAAAACAAAAAAAAGGTGTCTTGTCTTTTATGGAGGTCAAGTTCTTGGCTGAAGATCAAAATATGGTGTATACTCCACTGGAGAGAGCAAAGCTCTTAAGTATTAAAAAGAAGAATAAAAAACATAATATAACAACTAAAACTCACGCGAACTAAATTGCGACCTAAAGCGAGTATTAAATATCTCGATATGTATTGTAGAATCTCTTGCACAATTAAACTGGCTTTTTTACATAATAAAAGCCTCCTCACATTTACGCGAATGTTATAAATTGAAATTAAACTACTTTATACAGATTTTATCGCGCTGTTTATTAACACGATGAACCATGTGTCTTCCCGTGAACATGGCTGTTTTAAAGCAACCGAAACGTCGGGAAAAGTGTAAATTTAAATATAAATAATTTTAAATAGCAAAATGTGAGCAACGTTTCAGTAGTATTCTAATATTTTTTAAATTATATAAATAAGTTTATTTTGCTCGTTTATTTGAAATTAGCTTTTGCCCGCGGCTTCGCTCGCGTTAATTTAGAATTTGACATTCAATTCGGGTTGTACTCTGCTTGTAATAATATAATTCAATCATGATTCTAAAGACACATGGCGCTATCTATTGTCATAAGAACGTTATTGTTGTTTTCCTCGGGAACAGTAATTTTTTTCGGGATGAAAGGTAGCCCATGTCCGTTTCTGTACACTTGACAACGTATATGCAAAATTTTAGGATGATCGGTTCCGAGGTTTAGGCGTGAAAACGTAACAAAGAAACAAACAAACTCATTTTCGCTTTTATAATATTAGTTAGGATTAGGATTATCGTTACAATCAGAAACTATTTTGGAACGATTATCGATACCTACTATTAAAAATCGATGGCAACGTGACAAGGGTGGGTATCAAAACACCTCTCGGTTTCCAAAATGGTGGAGATATCCCCATAGCTATTAAGCTATCGCATTTAAATTTGGACGTGATACGAATCTGACATTGAGCTTTAATTGTTCGATAGCAACAGGCAATTGTAAATAACTAGTTGTTCGCAGCGGTTTTACCTCCTTTTATGTTCACAGTTTCGTTCCCGTAGCTCGTTGTGCGATATTATATAACTTCCTCAAGAATTTGCTTATTAAATGCAAAAAGTATTAGTCAAATATGACTTGTAGTTCCAGAGGTTAGCACGTTAGATAAAAAAGTTAACGAGTTCTTTAGCCTTATTATAAAACTAGAATTTGCTTACGTTAATCTAGATTTTCTCAATAAATTTCGATATCTCGGAAAAAGTAATTTTAGATGAAAGATTCCCTACAGAAAGAGTTCTGTACCACTAAAAACGTGTATGCGAAGCATAAAAAACAAACGAATAAACTCATTTATACTATTAGTTAGAAAGTATGTCCGAGTATCTGGACATTTATGATTAAATGTCGTTCTATTTGATATAAAATAAAGGCTTATGTTTAACTTATCACCAGATATATAACAGTCAAAAATAGTAAATGATTACCAAATTGCACAGCAAAATATATTTAAATTTTAAAGAGATCAAAATAAGTCGACGGAACCCCGGGCAGCGGGGCTCCTATTTTTGGGTGGGTTTAAGAAGGAAGCTAACATAACCTAACCCTTCCGAGACGGAATGCAGTGATTGGAGGCGTATAGGTGCTCGTTATGATATATTTTAGAAAGCATATTTTTCTGCGCAATTACTATTTTTGGTGGTCATTATATTTCCCTAAAATAAATAAATAAGTGGGCATAAGCCTCTACTCATGAGTAAGATTAAACTATAGTCCACAACGCTGATCTAGTAAATAGATTTCTGTCGAGGAATTCTCAGCAGCAGGGTTTAAGTGGTGGCCACGCCGCTTACACTGCACCGTGTGATATGGGTTCGATACCCACAGAAGACAAAAATTTTGCGGTCTTCTTTGGAACCGTTGTTTAAATGTATGTTAAGTATCCAGGAACACCTGTATAGCATTGATGACCAGCGAAAGTATTTAAAAAAAAATTATGTGTCTCATGTTCGACAATAAGCTAATAATAATATAATAATAATTTATTATCAAAAGCCAAATACACTTTGTCCATATCAATCACATAATATATAAAAGTACCATTATGTACAACGCTATGTATTTTTAGAGATAGAGTGAACGTGAAGTGAATACCTGTGCTAGTATTAACTGTGTTACAGACACTGGAAAAGAAGCTTGCTCTTTATTATGTGGGAAGAAGCGAAAATTATAACTAGTGAAATGCACGGATGGCGTAGTTGTGGTAGCCTCACTACTACCCCTGAGTCAAGAGTTCAATCTCCAAACAAAACAAAATGAGTGTAGTCCACAAGTTGTTGCTCTGAGTCGGGGTATCCGTTGTTTGAGTGTTTGTAAAGTCCCCCGCGACACAGGCATTATACCTAGCTCGAGAGTTGCCTTCGCAAAACGAAAAATGTAGGTGAAATACAAGTGTATTTCACTTACATTTATCAGATTAAAACTAAGAACGCAGAGGACTGCGTACCCCTTAGGAAATGAAGGCGTGAGACTGAAGATTTTTAGAGTAGTAGAGCCTCGCTGATTTCAGCATGAATGGGCGGCTCGACCGGGGAAGAACTACCCTCTCACAGAATATCGACGTGAAATAGCAGTATTCCTACTGTTGTGTTTCGTTCGCCGGTGAGTGAGAGTACCGGAGGACTAATTACCCTCTTTCCCCCTTCCCGCTCCTTCTCCATCCCACTTCCTTTTTCTCTTCTTCCGTTCCTAAAGGGTCGGCAATGCGCAAGTGATGCCTCTGGTGTTGCAGGCATCCATAGGCTATGGTGACCACTTACCATGGGCTATGCTAATTTGCCACTTTAGTTGTATAAAAATAAAAACAACGGGTTGCACTCCGGGAGTGCCGGCAGAAGTGAAAACTTGAATATTAACATTGTGCATTTTTGATATTTTGGAATGGTTAGGGAATAATTTTGCACGAATTGCTTTAATTATTATTATCAGTATAAAAGTACTATCATTTATGTGGTAAAATACAATATTCATTTATTGCGCTATCGTACACAAACATGACAATTCTCCCTCCGCCTTACGAATTTTCGATCAGGTCACGTGTCCTGAAGCGAGTTTAACATTTTTTATCCATCACAAAAAGTGCACAACTACGCTAAAGAAGTTTTCACTTAAAAAAATCTATGTATGTCTCATACAATTATTATCAATGTCCTTTAAAACCGTTACTGCAACCTAGTACGTAATCAAATATGTGCATAAGTTTGGAATCAAACACTATTTACTTAGTAACCTGATGAACGAACAAAGGGACGAACCTTCAATAGAAAGCTCTGTTTGTATGTTTATTCGCTTCATTGCTACCAATTTTAATTAATTAATTGACCCAGCGACGCAGTAGTTATCGCGATTGATGTACTTAACATTTCGGGCTCAATACCCGGATCAGTCATCCTAATCCTAACTAATATTATAAAAGTGAAAATGAGTTTGTTTGTTTGTTTGTTACCTTTTCACGCCTAAACCACTGAACCGATCACCCTGAAATTTTGGATATACGTTGTCAGGTATACAGAAACGAACATAGGCTACCTTTCATCCCGAAAAAATTACTGTTTTCTGGGAAAACAACAATAACGTTCTTGTGATAATAGATGGCGCCACGTGTCTTTTGAGTCATGATTTAATTATATTATTACAAGCACAGCACGCCCCGAATTGATTGTCAAATTCCAAATTAATGCGAGCGAAGCCGCGGGCAAAAGCTAGTAGTGTTATAAATAAATATATAGGGTATAACTTACAACAGTTATTTGGATATCCAAGATACAGTGATTTACCCAAAAGTGGGATATACCAATGATTGTACGCATGAATAATTCTTTATACCTGTAATCTCGTAGTCACTGATATCATAAGATTAAAAAATGCTTAATTTTTCGCTTATTTACATTTGTCACACAGGTTTCGAACCTATACAGACTCCAGATCTCACAGTTTGATTATACTCCTTTTGTGTTTAAAACTATGTGTTCACCTTTTGAGAGCTATAAATTAATTTATAGTTCAGCATGAAAAATAAGCTTAAAATCATAATTGATTTACAAGTTAAAACAATATTAATTATAATTTGGAATACAGTAATGAATAGTTGTTAGAAATATAATATCAGAGACGACTCATTAATATTTTAAAGGTAAAAACAACGACCACAATTCAGTGAGTATGGGTATTTAAAAAAAAATATGATCGTAACGTCCGAAGTATTCAAATTTTTATGATCTAGCCAGGCTATAGTTGGGTCACAACAATATGACAGCCACATATTATCGTTAAAATATTACCCGTTAGAACAGTTTCTAATCCTAACTAATATTATAAATGCGAATGTGAATTTGATTGTTTGTTGCGCTCTCACTCCTTGAGACTGCGCCGAGCGAAATGTGCCAAAACAGGCGGTCACAGTGAAGTGAATAAAATCAACACTTTTTGTTGAATACAAATTTATAATATACATTTACCATAACAATGAATGTGTTTACAATTATCTACTCCGTGTAAAAAACTTAAAATAATTAATATTTTCGCCTACAAAATTACGTAAATTTGCACGAAAAATGCAAAAACGTACGAAAATAGATTTCTAATGGTGAAAGATTTTAAAAAATCGGTTTTATTAGTTTTTTAGTCAAATTCTTACAAACAAACAAGAAACCAAATATTTTCTCTTTATAATATTATTAGTATAGATATATTGACATTGTAATACTGTGTTTTTGACAGTAAAATAAAAAGAAATAAAAAAATATATTCGTAAGGTCATGCCAAAGAACAAAAAAATAAAAATTTCTGATATATAAAATATATGATAAATAAAATAACAATATTAACTATTACAACTAATCATCCGTTTAATCAAACAGCTGTGTTAAATAAGAGAACACAACATTGGTAGTGTAGATATTTAAAGTATGAAAAAATTCATAACACAATAATTATTATTAAAGTCCGCTCTGCCAACTACATATTAAATATTCATTGTTAACAAGTCTTTGATCGTGAGCTTGCCCGTGAGATATTACAATTTAATATTCTGTTATTGTTAGTATTAATTAATGTGAGTACATATTATTTATGCAAAAGGATACTAGGGAGATTTTCGAAGGTCTTGAGTACGATATTATGGGACAATCCTTTGACTTGCCGTTTCTGTCTTCTCTTCATACAACACTAAAGATAAGCATCGTGAAATCCTGCATGAGAGTCTTTCAACCCCCACTTAGCCAACGTGCTGGACTATGGTCTAATAAGTCTAATCCTTCTCACACTGAGAAGGGGCCTGTGCTCAGCGGTAGGACAGTTTATCTTTATATGATATATTATAAAACTTCTGTGCATGTGTTTGTAATTAAACTCCTCCTAAATAGCTGGACCAATTTTGATGAAATTTTTTGTGTGTGTTCAATTGGATTCGAGAATGGTTTAGATTTGGTTGTTTTTTTATTTCTTTTTCCATGTGTACAGGACAATGTCTGTCGGGACAACTGGTATCTGTATATAATTTGTCTTACCGTTGAGCACAGACCTCTTCGTGGCTGTTTAAAGTAATATAATCATATTAGCCCTATGGTTAATATGATTATAATATTAATTTCATAGCCACGCAGAGATCTCAAATTTAATCCCAAGGCTGACTCTGACTTTTCTTATTATATACGTATGAAATATAATATTGTCTTCTGTTTACGCGAATGTTATTCATTGAAATTAAACTACTATATATGGATTTCATCGCGTTGTTTATTTGACACTTTATTACATAATTTAGAAACTGTTACACTACTATTACTATAAAACTACTAATTTTTAAGCTAAATAAATTATTGAAATTATTAAAGCTATTTATATTTATGTCTTCATTTTCCCCGACGTTTCGGTTGCTTTTCAGCAGCCATGGTCACGGAGTCTCCCCACAAAAAAAGCAAAATTCGTATATAGTAGTTTAATTTCAATACGTATGAAATAGGTAATTATTATCGGTTAAACGGTGATGATAAATATTGGAAAGAAACATGCCAAATTTACTAGCACATATGTGATATTTACCAACTTGCACTAGGATATGCACGTTGTGGAGTGTGGTCTGATGGTTTTAATTGTGATAATAATCCTGTGTCCACCAGAAGAGCAGTTTCTAAACAAGATTGATATTACATATAATATATTGTATTGAATATTTGTACAAACATTTGTGATGCTTAACCAAAACAAACAACTGTGTATTTGTTGGCGTCATGCTCGTCAACAATTGTTACAGGTGTCGATTGTAACTTGTTAAACAACAGTCATCACTAGGGTAATTTGCTTTAAGATGTAGAAAAAAAAATGCTACTTATATCTCTTGTAATTAATTGCTAGAGGCAGGCGTTCAAAAATGACAATGAAATGAAGAAACCAAGATAAGGCCAAATAAATCTCATCTCAATATTGTTGTAAATTTTACAGCCACTTAATTTTGCTAGCCGACTTATTTTACTCGAGCATGACTTTGCGCAGTATATTATGTAACAATTAATCTCAAACATCAGTGTTAACGTTCATGAGCGCAACGAAAGGACAACCAATTTTCGTCATGCTCGGAAACGAACACGATTGGCTTTACAATATTGGTATAATGAAAATCAATATAGATTAGCTTTATAGGAGATTAATAAAGGCTTACCTAATCCAATATACATTATTATGAATATTTGTTATCATATTAATTGCCTTATATTTAAAGAGGGCCCAATTGTTTGTTTTGGGGAATTCGTAGAAAAGGGAGTGGGTATAAAATTACGGTATCGATTAGATTGTCCATACGATATGCTTTTACTTTGGCACAAAGAATGATATTCATAGTGCGTGGAATATTACACGCCGCGCCGTATCTCTAGGGAGATGTAAGTAATAATACCTAATATTCGTGCCGAAAACGAATGTAGTGGCAATGCTGACACAGAATTCTAAGTACTACGTCGCGTTGCATTGATTCTTACGCTGCAGTCATGTACAGGGCAGTCGTTGTATAGACTTTGTTACCTAAAGACGTGACCATTGTAATTTCTCTGGAATCTTCTTCTCTCTAGCCTTTATTATTCCCAAGTCACTTGGGGTCGGCTTTCTAGTCGAACCGGATTTGACTGGATATCAGTTTTTTACACGGAGCGGCTGCCACCTGACCTCCGCAACCCGAAGGTTAACGATACCCTAAGGCTAGACCAATTTCAGGATATTAGAGGGCACTGACTTCCCAATATTTAACGACTACCATAGATGTTCATGACAGCCGGGACCGACGGTTTAACGTGCTCTCCGAGGCACGGAGTAGGCGATAATTGTCAATCAATACGCACATAGTTTCGAAAAGTCATAACTTCCGAAAGTCAGAGGTGCGCGACATGGGTTTGAACCCAAGACCCTCTGCATTGCATTCTGTGGGTTCCCCACTGAGTAATTTCTCTAGAATAATAATCTTTATATTTAGTGGACATTGACCTCTCATTTATCTCCTGCACACAATAACCTTAATATTAGATTATAACAGTAGAAATCTATACAGCTTAAAGGAAACATAAATAGTTATATTACAATTTGCCCGTCCCAAATATTTTAGTTATTGGTTGACAATAAAGATATATATATTTATCAAAAAAGCACTTCAAATCCTCCATACAATTTTACTATGGCGGCCGCGCGCCGATTCGAATATGCGCCGCACGAGCTTTGTCATTATCTGTCTTACGCTCGGCGCAGTCTTCATAATATATGTTTAATTTATTTCTAAAGTTATGCTAACTTAACACGCTGTATTTTAGATGGAAAACATGTTTTGTCTTAAAAGAAATAAGAAACAGTCAACATATCTATTTCCACGCGGGATAACTTATTTGCATGGTTTCCCGTTATCTATTTGTTTGGGGTCGTGTATGTTTTGCATACATCTACATACAAACCTAACATGGCTGTGATAGAGAGTCCTTACTCACTAAGCACACTAATACTACAGTATTGTCTCACAGTGAAGTGAAGCCAATATAAATGTAGTATATTAAGATTTATTTTATAAGTATTTCCTATATTAAAGTGGAATATAAATTATAACAGAGGGAAAACATAATCCATGAAGCAGGACTAGAATCTGCTACCTCGAGATATAATGTGATAGCCTTGCTAAAAACCAAGTTTTAAAGGAGACCGTCCATATTCGTTTGCACGTGGACAATAGTTTTAGACACAAAGTAAAATATTAAAAGCTTTGTTTTAATATGTAATAAATATTGGTTACCATCCAGTAGTATGAAATTGACGTATTTTATTTCTATATTATATCAAAATAATACACACAGCCTGGAAGCAGTGAGGCAGTATTACTGCAACTGCATAGTTGACCGAAGGACTGTTGGTTGCTGTGCTCACATAATGTCTGTAATATGGTACCTAAGCTGGGCAAGATATGAAAATGTCACTCCACCAGCCCAGTTTTTGGAAAATATTTTAATAACTTATGAAGGTGATGGTGACACATGAAAATAAATATTTTTAAACAATGTGTTTTATTTTATTATTTACCTAACAATCTTGATACTAAACTTCAAAGAATAAAATGTTATTTACTTAGTTTAGGCTACTCAAAATTAATATTGTTATTACAATATAAAATTGTTCACGCCCAGGCCAGGTTCCCATACAAGGTGGTCGGTCTCCTTTAAAATAAATTTTTACGCACTAGAACAAATCCTGTATCGTAGCTCTTCACAAAAAATCAAACAATGTACAGAGAGAACAACACGTAACTATTTGTGAAGTCTCATAATGTTTGTCCCTGTGGGGATCGAACCCATTACATTCGGTGAACCACGGCCACTTTAATCATTACGCCATCTGTGCAGTCAAAAGCATGGTCCTACGTCAGACCTTTGTGTTTCGCATCTGGTGATGCTATGCATCATGATCGGGACTTTGTTGTATGTTATGAATGCTATAACTAATATTATCAATGTGACATAATTATAATAATCATTGTTATATCTTTCTAAAATAACTACTGTTTATAGATTTTTTTGTGATATTTGTTAGGTACTTATTCACGCGTAAACAATTAAAGGATTTGGATACATTTTATCAAAGCAATAGTTCGATGGTTCCTTCAGTCCCGGAAATCCAATCCGGCGACAGAAACTAGAAAGAGGTACTAGTTTTTAAGCATATTGCGATTGGAAAAGTGTGAGATTTTATATTATTTAAAATGTATATAGCAAAGATGAGCTGAATGCCAAGATTTATAAAATATATTTTAGAAATGTAATTAGTTACGGTCGAATTTTGACCATCGAGTGAACATTAAACCTAATGGTATAGTCTATTCAGTACAGTCACTCCCAATAAGATATACGACATAAAGTTACATTAAAATGTCCAACATATTGTCAACATCCAAAGTGCCAAAATATGGTATTCATTTATTGCGACAATACATACTTTGTACTGTGATTTGTAAAGTGTGGATGTTTCATATATTTGTCACTAATAATATAAAACCTTTTTTAACATAAAACTATTGTATAATAACCATGTAAATATAACAGACTAGATTTTACCCGCGGTTTCGCTCACATAAATGTCCTAGTCTGTACCCCTGACAACGTGTATGCACTGTATGCAATCGGTCGTGCGGTTAAGGCATGAGATTGTACCAACAAATAAACAAACAAACTCACATTCGTATTGATAATATTAGTTAGGATAAAGATACACAGTACTTTGACAGATTGCATGTAGCCATCTTCATGAAATTTTGTACCGTATGCATCTTTTTGTACCGTATGCATCTTTTTGTACCGTATGCATCTTTTTGTACCGTATGCATCTTTTTGATGGTGACTATGTATTGCTAGATTTTGTCCGCGGCTTCGCTCTAAGTTAAAATGTCGTAAATATACGTTATGTCAATTTTGTATCCCTCGGGAACAGCCTTTTCTTCTGCATGAAATGTACCCTATGTCCTTTTCTGCACTCCTGACGACATGCATGCAACATTTCATGATGACCGATCGAGTAGTTAAAGCGTAAAAGAACAAACAAACAAACGAAACAAACTAACTCATATTCGCGTCCTAACTATCTTTATCCTTACTAATATTATAAATGCGAAAATGAGTTTGTTTGTTTGTTACGCTTTCACGCCTTAACTACCTAACCGATCTACATGAAATTTCGTATACACGTTGTCAGGGGTACAGAATAGGACATAGGGTACCTTTCATCCAGAAACAATAACTGTTGCAAACCTAACCTAACCTAACCTACATTTACGCGAGCAAAGCCGCGGGTGAAAACTAGTAATATTATAAACGTGAATGTGAGTTTGTTTGTTACGCTTTCACGCTTTAACTACTCGACCGATCATCATGAAATTTCGCCACGTTGTCAGGGGCACAAAAAAGGACATAGAGTGATACCTTTCATCGAAAAAAAACACTGATACTTAACTAACCTAATTTACAGTTACAGAAGTGATGCCGCGGGCTGGATCTAGTTTATAACATTAGTTTGGACAAATTTACGTCAAAACGAGTCAAAACTTACATCATCGCGGTAACTTTTGCTGTAACGTTTCTGTTTGTGTAGCAGCCACTAGTAGGTATATAGCGATACATAGGTAATGAAACGAATGGGCGCATGTTTCGGCCTGACCTCAATGTTCGAGCTTCAATAATTAACCACGCACTTGACCCCCGGTGACTCTGTTGTACCTTCGGTTCATATAATTGACCCGGCTGTGTTGCTAACAAACTTTAACACAGCATTACGACTGTTTAAATCCGGTGTAGGCAGAAATGTTATATTGTTAAAACTACATAGACGTGGTTTAAGTATGTTATATATAAGTTATGTAACATACAATTATTCAAGATGGTAACTATGGCTAACTTTGTCTGAAAGGCAATTGGAGTTACAACTAGTATTAGTATCAAGCCTATATTGAAGTGGTGGATAGAAGTGTAATACGGATGGCGTAGTGGTTTAAGTACTCGCCTCACCACTGCCACTGCGCCGAGTGTTGTGGGTTCGAATCCCACACGGGACAAAAAAATTGTGTGATTCACAAATGGTTGTTCCGTGTCTGAGTGTTCTCTGTGTCCGTTGTTTGAATGTTTGTAAAGTCCCCCGCGACACAATATTCCTAGTGCGAGAATTGTACTTTTTAAAACAAAACAAACAGACACATATATCCTCGAAGAGGCGTATTAAACCTAGATTTTGACAGATAATATGTATCTATGATAAATGAGTTTTGCTACCGAGCACTTTTACAGATTCCGCACTGCTACTGAAAATTTCCTTAGATTAGTCGGCCTCGATGGCGTAGTGGTTAGTGTAACCGACTGCCACGCCTGAGGTCGCGGTTTCGATTCCCGCATAAGTCAAACATTTTGTGTGCATGAACATGGACGTTTGTCTTGGTCTGGGTGTTTCTATATATAATATATGTATATGTATTTACAAAAAAATAAATTATATATGTATGTTTATCCATTGTCTAGTATCCACAGTACAAGCTTTGCTTAGTTTGAGCTAGATGGTGTTGTGTGTATGTGGTAGAATATTATATATTTTAATATTTTTTTTTTTATGCTACTAAGGTAAGATACAAACAAGTATATGGCCCACCGGATGGTAAGTAGTCACCGTAGCCTATGGACGCCTGCGATACCTGAGGCATCACTTGCGCGTTGCCGACCCTTTAGGAAAGGAAGTGGGAAGGAGAAGAAGCGGGATGGGGGAAAGTAGGTGATTGGACCTACACAACAGTAGGAATACTGCTATTTCACGTCGATATTCTGTGAAAGGGTAGTCCTTCCCCGGTCGAGCCGGCCCATTCATGCTGAAATCAGCAAGGCTCTACTACTCATAAAAATAACCTAATAGAATTATGTACGACATAGAAATCTAACCTACGATTGCACAATCATGATAATATGTTATGTATGTAAAAAAAATATACAACTGAGCTAATTTTCTATAACATTTGAATAGATATATCTATATATTAATACGTGAAGCGAAAACTTTGAATCCCTTTTTACGAAAATTGGGCGGACGGAGGAGTATGAAATTTCGCACACTTATAGTTTATACAGAGAAGAAGTGACGAATGCTAATATTTATATAAAATATGCATTAAAAATACATTAAATTAATGAAAAACCACTACACACAACCATGCATTTGACACACGCAGTCGAAGCGCGTAACTATGGTTACATATATGACATAATAATGTCAATATATATTATTATATCAGCAATATCTTACAGGCAAACTTTGGTCGAATTTCGAGCACTAGGCGACCGCTAGTTACAAATAAAAGAACCTGCTTGACAATATATTGAACTGAGATCAACCAATCAGATAAAACAACATCTGGTAGAATAAAGTCTATAGTTTTCTGCGACACGAGACTAATCGTAATTGTGGGTATCTGCTTACCCCCTTTACGATAATAATAATGTCCTCCAAACCGAAATTTCGGTTGGAGACTAGCCATCTGCGCAGTAGATATTATAGTGCACAAGTATGTGCGCAAACACAAGTGCACTCTCTGTTCCCTAACTCTCATGATCCGATGGGACGGATAATTCGACATGACTGGAGAGAGATCAGGCGCAGGACCAACGGCTTTACATGCTTTCCGAGGCATGGCATTGTCTATCACCGCCAACTTCCTAACTCCGGGTCCGTATTGAGATTTCGTAATAGGAAAACTCAATAACTTTTTGTTGGCCCGACCTGGGATTCGAACCCGAGACCTCATGCACAGCAGTCGCATTAACTACCGCTGCGCCACGGAGGCAGTATCACCATGAGACTATATTTATAAACGCAAATAACATCTACTCTAATGAGCTAACGTTCTAAAACAGATGCTTTATATTACAAAAAAAGGAACGTGCTTGACGTATTAAGATCAAACAATCAGATTAAACAACATCTGGTAGACTCAGTCTCTAGTTTTTTTTGGAATCTTGTCACGAGACGAAGGGATTTAAACATGAAGTTGAGATTTATAATAATATGAAGAAAATAGTTTTTCGTACTAAGTATTTAATCAATATTTTTTGCATGGCTAATTTATTAATATGTATAGATGCTCGTATTTTAGTCACTATGGTTTGTCTAAAATAAACAAACCCATCAACCATGTGGCGAATTGAATTTGTTACAATTTGTATTTATATTGCTTGGTTTTAATTAAGCAATAGCAGCGATAGCTCATTGGGGAGACCAACGGACTGCAATGCAGAGGGTCTCGGGTTCGAACCCACGTCGCGCACATCTGACTTTCGGAAGTTATAGACTTTTCGAAATTATGTGCGTATTGATTGACAATTATCGCCTGCTCCATGCCTCGGAGAGCACATTAAGCCGTCAGGACCGACTGCCATGAACATCTATGGCAGTCGTTATTGGGAAGTCAGTGCCCTCTAATATCCTGACACTGGTCTAGCCTTAGGGTATCGTTAGCCTTCGGGTTGCGGAGGTCAGATGGCAGTCGCTCCGAATAAAAACTGATATCCAGTCAAATCCGGTTAGACTAGAAAGCCGATCCCAAGTGACCTGGAAATAATAAAGGCTAAGAAGAGAGAGAGTTTTCACTTAAGAGATATAACTTTAAAAATTGTATAAAATTTTATTCATATTTATTAGTTATATTACAATTTGTCCGTCCCAAATATTTAAGTTATTGGTTGACAATAAAGATAAATATTTATCAAAAAAGCACTTCAAATCCTCCATTCAATTTTACTATGGCGGCCACGCGCCGCACGAGCTTTGTCATTATCTTTCTTACGCTCGGCGCAGTCTTAAGCTTTGTTGTTATACATTTGTGCATGCTGTGGTCTCCTATAACTGAAGGAATATATACATACATAGATTCACGCTGTTTCCCAGAGGGGTAGGCAGAGACTACAGATTTCCATTTGCTACGATCCTGACACACTTCCCTGGCTTCATTCACTTTCATCACATGCCTCATACACGTTCGCCAGTTTAAGGTACTCTTAACCTGGCCTTTGTCCAGAATATTTCCGATCTGATCAAGAAGCGTTCGCCTAGGTCTGCCTCTTGCGACTGTTCCATTCACACTAGCCTTATAAACTTTCTTAATCAGTCTTTTCTCGTCCATAAAGGAGTACACTATACACTGTTTATATGTGTGTGCAATTTCATGTATATTCTTTGTCGGAGATCCTTAATAAATAAAACAACAAAACAAGAGAAAATACACACGTACCAAGAACATGATACTACAAAGCCAATAAAGAAACATGATAAAAATAAATGGGTTGTCAAATAGAATTGTGCCGCGGGAACTGAATCTTGTTCCCCTGGGAATCGAACCCCTTACCCATGCACTCATAGGGGACTTATATCCGTTTTTATTGTCTACATCAATGATTTTATGTTACGTCAATTTAAAGGTTCTTATAAACAATGAGTATTGAAAAGATAGATCTGTTCAATTTTTTTGAAGTAAAAACTTCTTTAGGCGCGTTGAGCACTTCTTGGGTGAACAAAAATCATAGAACTCGCGTCATCTTCACACTTCCACGCTTTCCATTTTTGAATTATTTTAGTATATTAACAATATTGCAGAAACGGTGCGTCCTACGCAAAAAATAACGAAATTTTTACCCCCTTATTAACGCACTTTTTTTTTTGTTTATAAAGAAGTGTTTATGATCAAGGATTAAAGTTTTCACTTCTATCGGCAGTCCCCAAAGACTGGCGCAATTTTTATTTTATAATTAGAATACTTACGCTCTAGGAATAATTCCTGTGTCGCCGGGACTTTACAAACATTCAAACAACGGGCACAAAGAACATCCAGACTCAGAACAACTATTTGTGGATCACACAAATTTTTGTCACGTGTAGGATTTGAACCCACAACACTGAGTTCGGCGGCAGTAGCAAGGCTACCAGTCTTAAGCCACAATGCCATTCGTGCAGTTGATTGTGTGAAGGAGTATCTTAAAGTGTCTGGTTTGAAAAATCACTTCAGTGGTTATGAATGGATGTTTATTTTATTGATTTGTACTATTACGCCTGTGTCCTAGAAGAGTAAGCAGGGTATGTGGCTGTTGCTGTATTTGACGTTATCAAATTATTTATGCTCTTTCGTCAGTATAGAGTTCGACTAACTTTATACTGACGAAAGAGCATGGTCTTCCAGATGTTGCCAGAGATTTTCAGAAAATTTCTCTATTTCGGTTTTTCTTCAAACCCTTACTAACATTATAAATGCGAATATAAGTTTGTTTGTTTATTACGCTTCATGTGTGATTTCAGAAACAATTGCGGGATTGACCAAATGCAGCTCAGAGAATAGAAATGTGCCCACTGTCATACTGGACATTTTTCATACTACGAGCTCTTAGAAGTGTCTTGCCACATTAAACACGTCCCAATATAATTAGCCAAATGTAGGTATAATACAAGATACAGGTCATAGCTCATTAGAGCCACTCGGCACCCGACCAGCATCGCCTCGCCTCGAGCGGTTTGTATTCTTTGTATGGGAGCAGCGATAGCTCAGTGGGGAGACCGACTGCAATGCAGAGGGTCTCGGGTTCGAACCCACGTCGCGCAACTCTGACTTTCGGAATTTATATGGCTTTTCGAAATTATGTGCGTATTGTTTGACAATTAGCGCCTGCTCCATGCCTCGGAGAGCACGTTAAGCCGTCGGGACCGACTGCCATGAACATCTATGGCAGTCGTTATTGGGAAGTCAGTGCCCTCTAATATCCTGACACTGGTCTAGCCTTAGGGTATCGTTAGCCTTCGGGTTGCGGAGGTCAGATGGCAGTCGCTCCGAATAAAAACTGATATCCAGTCAAATCCGGTTAGACTAGAAAGCCGATCCCAAGTGACTTGGAAATAATAAAGGCTAAGAAGAGAGAGAGTTTTCACTTAAGAGATATAACTTTAAAAATTGTATAACATTTTATTCATATTTATTAGTTATATTACAATTTGTCCGTCCCAAATATTTAAGTTATTGGTTGACAATAAAGATAAATATTTATCAAAAAAGCACTTCAAATCCTCCATTCAATTTTACTATGGCGGCCACGCGCCGCACGAGCTTTGTCATTATCTTTCTTACGCTCGGCGCAGTCTTAAGCTTTGTTGTTATACATTTGTGCATGCTGTGGTCTCCTATAACTGAAGGAATATATACATCCATAGATTCACGCTGTTTCCCAGAGGGGTAGGCAGAGACTACAGATTTCCATTTGCTACGATCCTGACACACTTCCCTGGCTTCATTCACTTTCATCACATGCCTCATACACGTTCGCCAGTTTAAGGTACTCTTAACCTGGCCTTTGTCCAGAATGTTTCCGATCTGATCAAGAAGCGTTCGCCTAGGTCTGCCTCTTGCGACTGTTCCATTCACACTAGCCTTATAAACTTTCTTAGTCAGTCTTTTCTCGTCCATAAAGGAGTACACTATACACTGTTTATATGTGTGTGCAATTTCATGTATATTCTTTGTCGGAGATCCTTAATAAATAAAACAACAAAACAAGAGAAAATACACACGTACCAAGAACATGATACTACAAAGCCAATAAAGAAACATGATAAAAATAAATGGGTTGTCAAATAGAATTGTGCCGCGGGAACTGAATCTTGTTCCCCTGGGAATCGAACCCCTTACCCATGCACTCATAGGGGACTTATATCCGTTTTTATTGTCTGCATCAATGATTTTATGTTACGTCAATTTAAAGGTTCTTATAGACAATGAGTATTCAAAAGATAGATCTGTTCAATTTTTTTGAAGTAAAAACTTCTTTAGGCGCGTTGAGCACTTCTTGGGTGAACAAAAATCATAGAACTCGCGTCATCTTCACACTTCCACGCTTTCCATTTTTGAATTATTTTAGTATATTAACAATATCGCAGAAAGGGTGCGTCCTACGCAAAAAATAACGAAATTTTTACCCCCTTATTAACGCACTTTTTTTTTTGTTTATAAAGAAGTGTTTATGATCAAGGATTAAAGTTTTCACTTCTATCGGCAGTCCCCAAAGACTGGCGCAATTTTTATTTTCTAATTAGAATACTTACGCTCTAGGAATAATTCCTGTGTCGCCGGGACTTTACAAACATTCAAACAACGGGCACAAAGAACATCCAGACTCAGAACAACTATTTGTGGATCACACAAATTTTTGTCACGTGTAGGATTTGAACCCACAACACTGAGTTCGGCGGCAGTAGCAAGGCTACCAGTCTTAAGCCACAACGCCATTCGTGCAGTTGATTGTGTGAAGGAGTATCTTAAAGTGTCTGGTTTGAAAAATCACTTCAGTGGTTATGAATGGATGTTTATTTTATTGATTTGTACTATTACGCCTGTGTCCTAGAAGAGTAAGCAGGGTATGTGGCTGTTGCTGTATTTGACGTTATCAAATTATTTATGCTCTTTCGTCAGTATAGAGTTCGACTAACTTTATACTGACGAAAGATCATGGTCTTCCAGATGTTGCCAGAGATTTTCAGAAAATTTCTCTATTTCGGTTTTTCTTCAAACCCTTACTAACATTATAAATGCGAATATAAGTTTGTTTGTTTATTACGCTTCATGTGTGATTTCAGAAACAATTGCGGGATTGACCAAATGCAGCTCAGAGAATAGAAATGTGCCCACTGTCATACTGGACATTTTTCATACTACGAGCTCTTAGAAGTGTCTTGCCACATTAAACACGTCCCAATATAATTAGCCAAATGTAGGTATAATACAAGATACAGGTCATAGCTCATTAGAGCCACTCGGCACCCGAACAGCATCGCCTCGCCTCGAGCGGTTTGTATTCTTTGTATGGGAGCAGCGATAGCTCAGTGGGGAGACCGACTGCAATGCAGAGGGTCTCGGGTTCGAACCCACGTCGCGCACCTCTGACTTTCGGAATTTATATGGCTTTTCGAAATTATGTGCGTATTGTTTGACAATTATCGCCTGCTCCGTGCCTCGGAAAGCTGCCATGAACATCTATGGCAGTCGTTATTGGGAGAGTGTCGACACAAAAGATCCCACTGGGTCGAAGTGTCGCCGGTCTGCACTGACTGGTCCCCGCATAAGATAAGATAAGATTCTTTGTATGGAATATGGGTATACGCTCACTACATCAACTCCGGAGCGCCTAGCCCGCGGGCTGACCGCGCGCGGACAACGAGTGGGCCACTCGGTGACCACCCATGGCCTGCATGCTTGCCTTGCGTTACCCACGCGCAATTATCGTGACAGCTATGAGAGCCAATTCTTGGTTTGTAAAGCTAGCCATAACAATATACACGTGTAGACCTATGTACACGTGTATATTGTTACGATGTAGTGACGATCCCTGGCAAACTACTTATCTATTCACAGACAACGCAATGTCCGCTCGTTGACCACGCGACGTCCACTCGTTGACCACTCGGTGTCCACCCGTGGACCACTTGTCGTCAACGAGTGGACACCGAGCGACGAGGTGGTGCTGGTCGGGTGCCGGGTAGCTCTAATGAGCTATGACCTTCATCTAGTAATACTGCTTGCCTACATACATAAGTCTATATAATTTGTATATGGGGAGTAATGAAACAGTTAAGTATGGTTAAATTGTGATCTTTATACGCAAAACATTACTTTATGTTGGCATTTACGAGTCAAACAGGAAGGCAGTTTTGTTTCCCTTGTTTTATACCCATGTTAACAAAACCGTAAATGAAAATCTCTCTTTTAGGGCTCACTCAGATGGTCCCGGGTTTTATTGTTATTAGTAATTCTAAGCTGGTGAGGTAAGTGTGGCACCAACCAGGTTGGTCAGAAGGATATGTTAAGTTTTGCTAGCTGGAAATTCTCAGTTGCAGAACAGTTCGGTAGGGGTGCAAAGTTTCAACAGCTATGACTAGATTTCACGTAAAAGTGGGAGTCAAAATAGTTATGGAATCTTCCAGCTGAAAATTGCTATCAAATTCTCAACAGGCACAAATTATTGTTACAAAAGATTGCCTGATAGTAAGATCCGATATTCTTTTTCCTCAGAAGATCAGAATCAGTAGCTGCGAATATTTACACTACTATGTATAAGATATCGGCGTTCTATTTTTAGATTATTGAAAATTAAGGACGTTGACCTCACTGGCCTCTCGGACTCTTACCAATAATGAAAACATACATTCGAATACTTGATTAGTACTCGAATACAGGATCGTACTTGCTACGTACTCTTATAAGGCATTTCTGCCGAGCCTTTAAAAAATAAACGAATTTCTAACTTTGACACTATTCTTTTTTTATTAAAAATTTAATTTAGAAACATGGAAAAGGCGAGTGGTTTGGGATCATTCGAAACTTCAAAAACAACTTCGCATAATTTGTTAAGGCATTACTAATATCAGAGTATTATTTATTCAAGAAGCGTCTAGTAAAACCGTTCGTCTGGATAAGCCAGTCAACCATTCGACAAATCCTAACACTGAGAGTCTTGTATAAAATATAGTCGTGGAATTTCAAGTAAGTATTTCGAAGCAAATAAACGTTGACACTTTACCTTTTTGCTAATTGCTTCGGTCCTTAGTGCTGTCTGCTGCGCTTCTGGGCTGTTGAGCTTGAGGGATTAGAGTCTCGTTCCGGCTTAGTCTGAAACATTTTTGTCATGTTTAATATTTTATGTGGAAAGAACACTATTTTATTTTTGCTCCCTTTTCTGTAGCGTACTTAATGGTAGATTTTTCAAGCTACCTGCAGAATAATGAATTGGTTTTATACTTTGTTTTGTTTTCCGATTATGCTAAAACGACTAAATCCTTCTGGTGATTTAATTTTGTTGGGAGTCTAAAGCGATGTATTTTTTTTTAATAATGACAACTCTGCATTAGTTATAATTTCCTGTGTTGTCGCGGAGATCTTAACAAACATTCAAACAACGGACACAAAGAACACTCAGAATCAGAACAACTCTTCTTCTCCTTCTTCTCCCTAGCCTTTATTATTCCCAAGTCATTTGGGGTCGGCTTTCTAGTCTAACCGGATTTGACTGGATATCAGTTTTTTACACGGAGGGACTGATCTCCGCAACCAGAAGGCTAACAATACCCTAAGGCTAGACTAGTGTCAGGATATTAGAGGGCACTGACTTCCTAATAACGACTGCCATAGATGTTCATGGCAGCCGGGACCGACGGCTTAACGTGCTCTCCGAGGCACGGAGCAGGCGATAATTGTCAATCAATACGCACATAATTTCGAAAAGTCATATAACTTCCGAAAGTCAGAGGTGCGCGACGTGGGTTCGAACCCGAGACCCTCTGCATTGCAGTCTGTTGGTCTCCCTACTGAGCTATCGCTGCTCTTCATAATCAGAATCATTGATTCATTCAGAATCAGAACAACTACTAGTGGAAAATTAATTGCTCTAAATAGAACGTAACTGAAAAGCTAGAACGAAATTCATCGTATCATAAGATATATGAATGCTTGTGAATCCTCCTGTAGTATACCTACCATTTTCCTTACACTTATGAATAATAACGCTAGGTTGAAAACAGTGTAACATAATATACTTATATTTAATAGGGACCATTGATTGAGTACAATAGACCCCATGCCCTCTACATTGAAGGGACCCTTATTAAGGCCAGAAATGATTCAATTTGATACTCAGATTTAATACTGTTCAATCATCGCTGACCAAGATTAGAATCAATTGGTCAATTTTAATATTTATTGACTGCAGTAGCGCAGCGATAATAAATTCAACTATAGTTTTACATAAAGGTCCGTTTTCCGGGTCAGACAACGTATTTGTGGGTTTTCCTGTCATGGTATTGTTAAAAGCAGCACATAGCCTGGAACTATTTTTACTAGTCGACAACAGGCTCATTTTCTATTATGTAGGACCTAACCTACTATGACAATCTAGGCATCGAACCCGAGAATGTACAGTGGACACGTTCATCACTACTGCGCCACCAAAATGAATTTAATGCAATCGGTTTATAACGATATATTCACACATAGGTGCTTATATATTATATAATATTTGGTAAGACCAAACATTTGGTACAGCTATATTCAATAGAATAAATAATAAGTTGAAGCGGCGGTAGTCCAATGGATAAGGTATTGGACTTGCGATTGAGAGGTCGCGAGTTCGAATCCCACCCATTACACTACTGACTTGAACCCACTCCTAATACCTACAAGCATTCCAGCTTAGCTGAAGGGCTTAACAAGAATGTTAGTTATCTTAAAAAAAAAGAAAACAATAATTCCAAGTATTTATACATTACAATATTATTTTAGACTAATCAAAATGCTTAAGGCTATAAATCTGTCTATATCTATAGACTATTTTCTTTTTTGTCTCATTTGGTAACATTTGACAACAAGCTCATTAAATAAACATTCAGTTATTGTTTTCAGACTACATTCGTATTCAAACTCTCGTTTGCCAGCGGCGTGACAAAAAAATGGGGGTTCGGTTCACAATTCGTAAGCGGAGGTCTACGAAAAATTATTTGGTTTTGATAGTGAAGAACTAAAATGTTGGCTTGACTTCACCGCACCGACTGTTCGATTAGCTCAACGACTGTTACTTGTAAAAACTTTCCTATTCCATATTCAGTACGAATGGTTTTTCGAGTTTTGCAGAGAACTACTAAAAAAAAAAAAGGTCAGCCCGCCTACCGTAGAAGGTTCAGTTCCAAAAATTTCTAAAAAATATGCTAATTCCGTTTAGCTGCAGGGGTCCAGCGGAACCAGCTAAATTTTGAAAGTGGTCTATGACAAAAAAGTCTGGGAAGCTCTGCGCTAGATTATGTACGTCTGTTTACCAGCGGCTTGGATAAGAGCCACCAAGTGCTACGCCACTTTAAACCTTATTTTACTAACCTTAATGCTTAAAACTGATTGCTTTTTGGCTACAAATGGATTTTTTGGGTAAAGGACATAATATAAGAAAATATAAACGTACGAAGAACGACAATATATAGAGGCGGATCTCTTTTATTGTCTCCAGCTACCATTACGTCATCTTTGTTTATTAAATATTAGCTTTCCCCGCAGCTTCGCTTGCATGAAAGTAGGTTAGATTAATTAAAAAAAAAATAGAGCCTATATTACTCGATGATAATACAGTTTTGTAATGGTAAAATATTTTTTAATATCGGTTAAGTAGTTTTTGAGTTAAATCCTTACAAAAAATCTAATGTTCATATAATACTAGCTTTTGCACGCGGCATCGCCCGCGTTAATTTAGAATTTGACAATCAATTCAGATTGTACTCTGCTTGTAATAATATAATTCAATCATGATTCGAAAGAAACGTGGCGCCATTTATTATCATCAGAACGTTTTTGATGTTTTCTCCGGGAACAGTAATTTTTTTCGGGATGAAAGGTAGCCTATATTCGTTTCTTTACACCTTAAAATGTATATGCAAAATTTCAGGATGTTCGGTTGAGTGATTTAGGCGTGAAAAGTTAACAAACAAACAAACTCATTTTCGCTTTTATAATATTAGTTAGGATTAGGTTTAGGATTAGGATAGGATTAGTATAGACAAAATTTAAGAAAATAACGGTCCATATTATGTGTCATTGTTGTATATATTTCTTTACCTCCAAGCAAACAAGAACCAAAAAAAGCTTAGTTCACATACTTTTTGGCTTCCACTCTACAAGGCAATCTTTGTAATCCAATTATACTAATAATACACGAACTAGTTGCTGTGTAGGTGTAACAATGTATTACTGTGCTGTGTAGGTGTAATAATATATTTAAATTTTTTATTCTTGGGGAACAGCTTTGTTTTGGATTAAAGGTACCATATTATGTCCTTTTCTATACCCCAAGTAATATGTAAGCAACATTTCGTTCGATCGGTCGTGTAGTTCAGAGGTGAAAGCGTAACAAATAAATAAAGCAAAAAACAAAATATAATACATATAATTGTATAATATTCTATCACATACACACAACACCATCTAGCCCAAACTAAGCAGAGCTTGTACTATGGGTACTAGACAATGGATAAACATACATATTATATACTTTTTTTTTGTAAATACATTCATATTATACATAGAAAGACCCAGACCAAGACAAACATCTATGTTCATGCACACAAATGTTTGACTTGTGCGGGAATAATCGAATTATAATATCAGAGCTCTATATATACTGTCCCGCTGCTAGGACTATGGACTAGTAACCCTTCTCAGTGTGAGAAGGGTTACTAGTCCATAGTCTATCACGCTGGCTCAGTGCAGGTTGGCAGACTGAACGTACATACAAGTACATATTTAATAGACCAGTACAGCGTACTCATAGACATGCAGGTCTCCGCATGAGGTTTTCCTTCGCCGTTAAAGTGAGTGATTATTAACTAGATGATACGCCCGTAATTCCGAAAAGTCAAAAGTGCGTGCAATGAAATCAATCTCAAGTCTTCTGCATGGTAGTTCAACGGTTCCCTAAGAAGCAAGTGCTGATTTTTCTATAACATCACATGAGTTTTACTGACTTAAAATAATGTATTTTAGTTGATATACTCAAACGAAAATGCCCTTCAAATGTAATAACTCGATTGAGCTACGCCAAGGTGAAAATTTGGCTTGTAGTTGAGGTGTCAGAATTCGTCAGGTCGTCATAATAAATTAATCACACTTGTATAAGAATAATGTAATTGTATGTTTTAAGCGATTTTAAAGTTATATAGGTTATCATACTATCCAAACTAGTATTATAAATGCGAATGTGAGCTTGTTTGTTTGTTATGCTTTCACGACCGGCTACTCGACCGGCCATCATAAAACTTTCGCATAGGTACACGTTGTCAGGTGTACAGAAAAGGCCAAAGTATTTCTTTTATCCAGAACATAGGTAATGTTCCCAAGCGAAACCGCAGCCAAAAACTACTAATATAAATTTTCAATGTTTGTTACTCAATCAGGCCTTAACTGTGGAACAAATTTTAATAAAACTTGACATACTGATAGATAATTTTCTGGATAATCATATGAGACATTTTGCATGCAGAAACTAGTAGTTATAAAATATTCATAACCTTTTTGGTTTCATGGCATAAATGCGACTATATTTACGTTGTAACGTGAGGTTTCGGGGTCGATGCTGGATCGGCAGAATCGGTTTTTCTGCCGAGAATTCTTAGTATTAGCACTTTTTTTTTATAGTGACACGGCAAAGTGATTGTAACGGACCTGATGGAAAGTCCAATTACAGTCCAGAGACAGTGAAGACGAGAAGATAGATGTCTTCTAGCCGTCGTCAGTGTTTGTCGGCCTCGATGGCGTAGTGGTTAGGGTAACCGACTGCCACGCCTGAGGTCGCGAGTTCGATTCTCGCACAAGTCAAACATTTGTGTGCATGAACATAGATGTTTGTCTTGGTCTGGGTGTTTCTATGTATAATATGTATGTATTTACAAAAAAAAAGTATATAATATGTATGTTTATTCATCGTCTAGTACCCATAGTACAAGCTCTGCTTAGTTTGGGCTAGATGAGGTTGTGTGTATATGATAGAATATTAGAATATTAGTGTCAAGTCGATCTGACCAGATGCTTCTTCACACTACGTTTGAAGGACCCAATGTCATAGAAGGGAGGGAACACATGTGCCGGAAGACCATTCCAAAGTTGTATGGTACGGCATAAGAAGGCATTGCTGAACCTTTTGGTGCGAGACGGGATTGTGCTAACCTTACATCCGTGGTTACGAAGACCGCCACGTGTGGTTCTCAAATGGAAGGGGGCAGGTAGGATGAGGTCAATCTTCGGAGCATTCGCCATGAGCATTTTGCAGATTAGCAGATTAGCAAATCTGTCCAGTAGACGGCAACAGACTCACTCCTTATTACATGAGACCTAAAAAGCTGGCGAAATATGTGTAATCCTCTACCTACATCTATGGATTATAGATGTAAAGTGTAACTTTATTATGTAATATTTAATGAGCAGCGATAGCTCAGTGGGGAGACCAACAGACTGCAATGCAGAGGGTCTCGGATTCGAACCCACGTTGCGCAGCTCTGACTTTCGGAAGTTATATGACTTTTTGAAATTATGTGCGTATTGATTGACAATTATCGCCTGCTCCGTGCCTCGGAAAGCACGTTAAGCTGTTGGTCCCGGCTGCCATGAACATCTATGGTAGTCGTTATTGGGAGAGTGTCGACACAAAAGATCCCACTGGTTCGAAGTGTCGCCGGTCTGCACTGACTGGCCCCCACATAAGATAAAATAAGATAAGATGTAATATTTATGTAAAGTGTAAGTTGTAACCAGCTGGTTCAAAAGTTACAAGGTTTTCTTGGTACAAGGTCCATAACTAATAAGGAAAAAATTTTAATAGGTATAAATCGAATAATATTATTTTTTATTATTTTTCATAGCGATAAAATGATGTCTAGTTTTACTCATTTTCATATGTGCACTTTATGAAAACTCACACTGTACAGTTCAAAGCTGTTCTGCCCACCTTAATATTGGAACTGCACGTAGTTTGCTAATTAAATTACTGTTAATATAAGCCATTGTTTCTGTAGCAAGCACAGTCCCTGGAGAGACATAATTATTTATAACTTTCACCTTGCGTTCTATAAACCTTACGGGCAGTAATTTTAATCCATATATACTAATATCTATACTAATATTATAAATCTGAAGAGTTTGTTTGTTTGTTTGAACGCGCTAATCTAATTATATAATACATTCTTTTTATTATAGTACTAGCTGTTACCTGCGACTTCGTCCGCGTAGATTTTAACTAAAAAGTGTTTGTCTCCGCGGGACCCTATTTTTTTCTAAAATCAAAGTAGCCTAAGTTACTCCTTATAACATCAGCTATCTGCCTGTGAAAGTCCCGTCAAAATCGGTTCAGCCGTTTCGGAGATTACCCGGAACAAACAGACAGACAGACAGACAAAAATTTAAAAAATGTCACAAGTCCTTTTAGATAAGTTTTAAAACAGTTCTATTTATATTATATTAAATATTTCTGATAATATGTCTAACATTGTCCTTAACACTTTGTATGCAGTTAGATCGACCTACATATTAAACTAATCTATACTAATATTATAAAGCTGAAGAGTTTGTTTGTTTGAATGAGTTAATCTCAGAAACTACTGGTTCGAATTAAAAAATCTTTTTTTGTTGGATAGCTTATTTATCGATGAAGGTTATAGGCTATATAACCACACGCTACGACCCACGGGGGCGGCGCAGTAATCATAAACGCGGGTGAAACCCCGGGCACATCTAGTAATTATAATAAAACTAGAGGATGCCCGCAGCTTCGCCCGCACATGTTTTTTTATTTATCCATTTCTTCCCAATCCCGTGGGAATTTCGGAAAACCCTTCTTAGTGCACCCCTACAGTACCCAAGGAACATACAAATCAAATTTCAGCTTCTTGCGCCCAATAGTTTCGGCTGTGCGTTGTCTGTCAGTCACTTAGTACTAAGTGACTGACAGACAACATATATATAAAACTCTTCCGTTACTTAATATATATATATATATATAGTTTTATATATATATATATATATATATATATATATATATAGTTTTATATATATATATATATAGATAGATTGTAACTAGTAGATATCTGAACATAGAATATATTTAAAGATAATGTGTTTTAAGAGCTATAGTAGCCAAAACAATTATTTTTAGAATGTTTGTCTGTCTATATGTTTGTACGCGCGTTACTCATAAACTATTGCACGAAATTGAATGCGGTTTACACAGTTGTATTCCTGGAAGTCTAACTTAAAGTATTTGCTTTATTTTGATAGGCCGCTTAGAAGCCGTAACGACTAGAAATGGAGGATAGGAAAGAACGACTTATTCTATATTTAATATTAATATGTATTTATATCGCCTTCTTACATGCAAAGAAGTAAAATATAGATAGGTACCTACTTTCAAATGGGTAGTATTTAACTGCACAGCAAAATAATACTAATTGCATAGCAAAATATGATTACCAAAAATACTAATTACACACCAAAATATATATAAAAAGATCAAACTAAATCGACGGAACCCCGCTTCGCCGGGCTCCTATTTTTGAGTGGGTTTAAGAAGGAACCTAACATAACCTAACCTTTCCGAGAAGGAATACAGTGATTTGAGGCGTATAGGTGCTAGTTATGATATATTTTAGTAAGCATAGTTTGCTGCGCAATTAGTATTTTTGGTGGTCATTCTTATTTAATCCCCTTTCAAACTAGCCTTTATGTGTACATTATTGTTCTCCCATATAACATACTAGATGTTCGCGCGGTTTCACCCGCGTTTATCGTTACTGCGCCGCCTCCGTGGGTCGTAGCGTGATGTTTTATAGCCTATAGCCTTCCTCGATAAATAGGCTATTATGAGATTAGCGCGTTCAAAGTGTTCAAACCAACAAACAAACTCTTCAGCTTTATAATATTAGTATAGATAGCTGACCCGCGCAACTTCGTCTGCGTCACATAAGAGAGAGAGTGGGTCGTCGGCACCTATAAGACAATTTTAAAGGAGCTGAAACCTTCTTTGTTCAATCTACGAATCACATAAGAACCATTGAACAACATTCTATAAATATACCTAAGTGCTAATTTAAAATCACGCAGAATAAACCAGGAGAAACATCGTTTGTATGGCTGTAATGGGTAATTATTTTGCTGCCAAGTTATTTTAAAACTGCTATATCTCCTAAGATATTCATTGAAATCAAATGATGTGAAGCGAAATTTTGTTTTAAATTAAATACTTGTGATGAATAATGTATTTATTTGGATAAGGATTAATATCATGTTTATAATAATACCTTCGCAAATAATGCATTATTTTAGAACAAATTTGGTTAGCATAAAAAAGGTTATAGTGAGCCAACCTTAAAAGATAGACATATTCTGTCGCGGACTTTTTTTTAGAACTTTTTAAGAGAAACAATTCTCTTATAAATGATTTTGGCGAAACTTTAACCGTTTACGCAGCGCACGCAGCGGAAGCTCTCAAAAGGAAAAAAAACCCTCCGATTTTGAAACATTCTTCATTGGTGCTCCGCTCCTATTGATCTTAGCGTGATAATATATAGCCTATAGCCTTCCTCGATAAATGGGCTATCTAACACAGAAAGAATTTGTCAAATCGGACCAGTAGTTCCTGAGATTAGCGCGTTCAAGCAAACAAACAAACAAACAAACTCTTCAGCTTTATAATATTAGTATAGATTTAACAATCAACTACGTGTTAAGTATCCATCATCATCTCGGCCAAAAGACGCCCATTGCTGGACATAGGTCTCTCGCAATGGTCAATGATCAAAGCGTTACTTTATGTGTTTTATGGTAATATTAGCACCAAACTTTAGGCTCGAAATTTCGGAATTTATGTTTTAAGATAGGTCTAATGATAACGGTCACGGGAAGCGGATGTATGCAGGTGGCACAAAATCAGTCTGTGTCGAAACACAGACCGATTTCGAGCCTGATGTACATACATACATAGATTCACGCCTATTTCCCAGAGGGGTAGGCAAAGACTACGGATTTCCATTTGCTACGATCCTGACACACTTCTCTGGCTTCATTCAGTTTCATCACATTCTTCATACACGCCGAGCCTAATGTTTGGTGCTAATTTTACCATAAAACACATAAAGTAACGTTTTGATCATTTTAAACTATTTAAACTCTACAGCGAAGTAGTCCGAACAACGGAGTAATGTGGCTTTAAAAGAAATAAATCCAAAGATAATTCACGATAGATATTCTAAATAATATTTCGATTGCTAGTAATTTGGAATATGGAGACATTTTCATGGTAGACTTACAGGTCATAGGTCCACCTTGTATTTATTCAAATTAATATATTTAAGTACCTATGAGTCATTAAAATACAGCCTTCATACCCGCGTAATTTACAATGCAAACGGCACTCAGAGCGCCTACTTCCTTTCGTGAATAATCATAATTACAATTGTTGATTGTATTACTCATATTTTTATGCAAATTCATAAAACACCTGTACTTACTAATACATATTTACATAACACAGTTTTGCAAAGTCTGCTGAGGGTGTTACAATTCTGCATTTTGCATATTTAGTCATTAACCGACCCGCGCAAATTTGTCTGCTTTACATAAGAGAATTTTCCACGTTTTTGCAAAACTTTTTATTGATGCTCCACTCCTATTGATCGTAGCGTGATGTTAGTCTTTAGCCTTTCTCGATAAATGGGCTATCCAACACTAAATATTTTTTTAATCCGAACCAGTAGTTCCTGAGATTAGCGCGTTCAACCAATTAAACAAACAAACAAACTCTTCAGCTTTATAATATTAGTAAAGATTTACGTGATTAAGTGGTGGGAAAGTATGCTTGCCTATTGTTCTGTCAAAATATTGTTAACTTTTCCTTTATTTTTAGAATTTAATTTTGTATGGACCGTGACATATTATGGCATAATGACTGCAACACCTGGTACATAAATGAGTTGTAAAATACTGAAATTATAATTTGATGGTGATCTAAAAGAGTGGCCTTGAGTTTCTTGCAGGTATCTTCTCATAGGCTCAACCTTTTGCCTGAACCTTGAAACTAACATAAATGTAAATTCAGTAAATGTAACAAACTCACTAACCCCTTGGACGTTCATAAGTGTTACTTTGTGACCTAAGTGAATAAACGATTTTTGACTTTGACTTTGAAAAAAAGGAGAAACGCCGAGGATTTGCAATTATTACTTTTTATTCAACTCAAAAGGAACTAAGGTCTGTTACAGTCACTAGATAAATCTAAACACGGTCGTAAAAATTTAAGTTAACGTGGAATAATTTTAACGTGTTGAATTCTATGACCTGTCTTATAGATAAGTAAAACTTGGCCCACTGCGAGGCACCGGCGTCTTATCAGTCTAAAAATTGTTAGACCTTAGTCTACCACGCTGAACCAGCACGGGTTGGCAGACGTCACATATGTTCATGAAAATTACGGAAAATTCACTGACACGCAGATTTCCTCACAATGTTTACCTTCACCGTTAAAGAGAGCGAAAATTTAGTATTTATTACGGCATTTAACTACGTAATCAGAGGTGCCTGCATTGGTATCGAACTCTAGACTTTTGCGTGGCTATCCAACGGTCTCCCATTTAGCTATCGGTGCTTTTAGCATCGATTTTAGTATCAATTGTGAATCCTATCGTGACTTTATCAGCAACTAGCTTTTACCCGCGGCTTCGCTCGCGTAAAAGTAGTTAGTTGTGTTGGGCGTCACCCAGGAGTCGTCGCCCGCAGACCTTCCTGTTTGTATTGAGCACTGCTGGGTGGGTCGCTGATACAGTTTCAGTAGCAGCGACCCACCCATCATACAAAGCAGCGAGTTGGCAGACCGTAGGGTTTTAGTCGGTAGGCCCGAAGTTTCGAGAGAGCCCGACATAACCTTCTCGCTTCCCCTTGAGGCGAGGGGGTGGGTATGCATACGGCATTTCCACACGATAAAAAAAAATATGTTAGTAACAGTACTTCTTTATGCCTATGTTTCTCGGTGATAATATAGGTTTCTAATAGTGAAAGTATTTTTAAAATTGGTTTAGTCATTTTTGAGTTTAATGCTTACAAACAAAAAATCAAATCTATGCGATATTAGTCGAAGTATAGATATAGAAGACTATTATATAAGTCAAAGACTACTACTACTTATGCAGACTTTCACGAGTACTTCGCGACTTGACGCTCACTACATAGAGCCATGAGTCAGTACTGCAACGTACTTGCATATCTTATTGCATATCTTATTTTAATATTCCACACGAAGAAGCCACAGGCTCACAATCGCCATTATATGCTCACTGGAATTGGAACCGTTAAGGGAACAAAACATTGTATACTATGCGATTCAACTAAAATAGGACCGAACTTGACGTCAAAAATGATAAAACTATCAACTATCACTAGTTAAATAAGATTTTTAATGCAGCATTTTGCTTTTTTGCCATGCTGTTTCTGGCAGGCCATTATGCTTTTTAAAGGCAATTCTCGCTAGGTATACCTATAATCCTTGTGTTACAGCGTACTATCTAAACATTGAAACGACAAACAAAAAAAAACACCTAGCCTCGACAACTATTTACATACATATTATGTAGTTTCAGTTTCTCGACGAAAATGCATAATAATATAGATTTAATGAACTTACACCACTTACATGAGTATTTAAAATAGCATAATATAAAATAATGTTCTGTTAATGTTCCGCTGTCGAGACTGGTAGCATGATGTTATAATTATAGCCTTGTGTTATATATATATACGTAACCTACCTCAAGAATTGGCCTATCAAATGCAAAGAAATTTTTCAAATATAGTAGTTCCTGACATTAGTGCGTTTATACTAACAAACTCTTCAGCTTCAATACCGGTACCGGAGTAGCTGGCGCGGGTCGCTAGTATAGGTATACTAGCGACCGGGCCCGGCTTAGTATGGGTACTACAAGACCTTAACAAATTATATCTAAACCTGTCTTATGAATCACTCTGTCTATTGGTCGAAACCGGTTAAAATCCGTTCAGTACTTTTAAGTTTATCGCAAATAGACGAACAGACGCGGCGAGGAACTTTGTTTTATAATATGTAGCTATATTAGGCAACTATTTGCCTTATATCGGGATCGAATCCTCGGTATCCTGGTAGCGGCGTAGTATTTAATTGAACCGTAAGGTTTTTTATTACAATTAACCGCATTAATTCTGTGGTATATTATTATCTATTCGCGAACCCAGTAGTCGTATAAAAGGCCTTGTGGCTGTAGTAACCCAATCTCTTGCCACGGTAGGAATAGTTCTCAAATTCACAGTCACGCAACGATGTATGGAACGGCCTTTACTTGGAGTATCTTTGAGGAATAAATGAGATTATGGATGGTGTAGTAGCTTGAGAGATCGCCTCGTCACTGCTAAAGAGTGCTGTGGATACCATTGCCACACGATACAAATTTGTGTGATCCACAAAATGTTGTTCGGAGTCTGGGTGCTCTTTGTGCCCGAAGTTTCAAATTCAAATTCAATTTATTGCATTCCATAATGTACATTTAATTTTAAAGGTGGTAGGCTTAAAAATAAGTAACAAATTATGGACCCTTTCGGGCACAGCACTATTAGGAGAGAGGAGAAGTTGTTTAGATATACTATTTTTTAAAGTTTAGTTTTGACACAATTTTATCAGCTTTTGAATCTAGTTAAGATAAGTTAGTATTTAACAGAAATATGAGAAATTAAAAAGATGAATAAATAAATAAACTTAATATTTAAATTAAAATTGCAGGATATATTATGATACATATTTATAATAATATTTATTGATAATTTATGCCTATTGCATTTATTATTGCACAATGTTATTACAAAATTTGTTTGAATGTATGTTAATGTCCTTGCGACACAGGAAATATCATAGTTAGAGTATAGCCTTTTTATAAAATAAAACAAAAGCTGAAATTACTTATATCGTGACATGAGTAACGTAGTGTGTTAAGTTTTTTAGGTATATTATTTACAAACATGGTCGCAGCGGAAGACCAGCGCTAGTTTTTCCAAAACTAGCATTTTGCTGAGTTGCGACCAATTTGCAGTAAGATTTGTTTTTTTTTCTTTTTTTTGTAATTAACTGTCTCTGAAGTATGTAGTGCATAATCTGCTGCAAATAAATGTATTTTCTTTCTTTCTTTCTTCCTTCCTAATGCTGAAAAGTAGCAAAACTCAATGGCATTATGGCGAAGGACCGATTGCCGTTATAACGCGTCTTAGAATGGAGAAGGCAAGTTAGGATATCCCGCGACCAGGTGGAATGATGACCTAAAAAGGAGACTGGGTTGGACTGAATACATAAGGCAGAAGACAGGATGTAAATTGGGAGAGGCTTATATCCAGCAGTGGACCGCGATAGAGATATTCAGATTGAACCCTAGGTAGTGGTTGACTTTTACACCTCACGACTGTTCGAATATCATAATTAATGAGAAAAGAGTAAGTCTCTTTATAAACAACAAATGTGACAAACGAGCATACATTCCGCTTGATAGTAAGCGTTTACTGTAGCTTATAATTGAAAACAATGTCCGAAATATCACTTACGCGATATTTCGGACATTGTTTTGCACTAATGGCAAACAAATCTTCATTTTGAAGAAAAGACAACGTCCTCATTCTGGCCCGTGTCACAGGGTACTTTACAAACATCTATTTGTGTATCACACAAATTTTAGCCCCGTGTGGGATTCAAACTAACAACACTCAGCGCATTGGAAGCCACCATTAAAACTACTATGTCTTCTGGCAGGAAACAATTAATGGTAGAGATAGATAGTGTTCGATATAAAACTTGCCTCAAACATTTATTCCTTTGTTAATATATATGTAGTCATTAAAAATTAACCCTTTATCCCTAGATTAAAGATAAGTTTTTCAATGACTAGTACCTACCTACTTATGTCGTCATAAATAAACACGTAATATACGTGCGTAAAACAATACTCACATCAATTTAATATGCAATAAAGATCCTCTTAGAAAAGTGGACATTATGCTCACGGACGCTTTAAAAAATTACCATTACCTTTAATGATATAATGTGAGTGTATTTGTTGTTATTTTGCTAGATTATGTTCAATTATATAAATATTAAATTAGACTGCTCAGCAGTTCTAAGTTTGTATGCCATGATATGTGGCAAACAAATAGGTCATCATCACAATTTAAATACATCGCAAATATATTTTTCCAAAAAAAAGGACACAAAAAGTAAGAATAATTCCTGTGTCGCGAGGACTTTACAAACATTCAAACAACGAACACAAAGACACGAAACGACCATTTGTGAATCATACAATTTTTTGTCCCGTGTGGGATTCGAACCCACAACACTCGGCGCTCTGGCAGCGGCGAGGCGACCACTTAAATCACTACGCCATCCGTGCAGTCGAAATTTTTACTGTACACTCATGGTTCGACAAATAAACATATCTTTATCTTTACACTTTACTGGAAGAAAAGCTTCTGTTGAAACATGAAGTCTGAAAACATGACGTTAATAACATATCTGACACAAATATATATAGATACCTTTTTGGGGTTATAGAGGTGTGAGTATATAGAAATACATCTTAAATAAGAGCCTACAAGAACGTTATTATACATAATATATAACACCATATTGAATGTAAAATTAATGTGTATATAATTTAAATATGGTGGACAAATCAAAGTGTCACAAAGGACGCATATATATTTAAAAGACTGCAGTAAAAAAATATAAAATTCATCGCAATTATTTTAGTACAATTATTTTATTTTATTTAAAACCTACACGAACTTGTTTAATGAAAAAGTAACCTATAATAGCACCTAGAACAGCATGTTGTTCGTAAATATTTTACTTATGTAAATTATTTTTATAAGATCCATTTAAGTCGCTTCACAACCAAGATAAAATACCATTTTTAATTTTAATTATTATTAAAGAATAAAACAAATAAATGATGGTAAAATATCATGCTGCATAATATCACGATCAAAATGTTGCTATAATGTCCACTGCCTAAAATCTAGTATATTTTTATGAACAATACTCACGTGTAAAAAAACAGAGTACCAAGAAGAAATCCAACAAGTAATTAGCAAGAGAAACACACTCAAATACACTTAATGCCTTCAAATATCCAACCTACTTTTTCATTGCGTGACTCGACGGGCTCACCGCAAAACTAATTTAATTATGACTAATTCGATTACCTCAATAAGCTCCCGTCTGTCCTCCACACACACATCCATACAGACACAGACACATCCACACTTACACAAACAATACACGAAAACCTTAAAAGTACACGCAAAAACAAAAACACGGAATCCCTTTTTAGTGTACAGGCTATTCGATTTTCAAAACTCGGATTAGATCGAACTACTTTTAAACTTTGTTCCGCGTTCGAAATTTGAAACAAAATTTTTCGGGAACAATAGAGACGTGAACGAATTTGCTTTTTTGTGTTTTATGTGATATTTTTGTTTTGTTTTTGACACTAGTGTTGTAATTGAAAAACGTACCGTCTTTCTTGAGAGCTAGTTCCACTATACGAGGCCTCGTATGAGCTCGCTACCTCGTTCTACGCTCTAATTGACTAAGAATGTATCATGCAACTTCTATATTCTAGCTTTGTTTTGTTAAAATAATGTAGATGTCAATTTGCATTCTGTTATTGCGTGATTCGGTGAGGTATTTAGAAATCGTTAACTCCTTTTTTTACCGGTTAATTAACGCTTAATTTTTATAGCGTGAAATATTATCTGATCTTTATTCTAGCAAAATGATACGTGTCTATAACAGCATAATTGTTCTGCTCTTCATAAATAAATCTTGGCAGAGCAACAAAAAAACACAAATATTTTTGGAAATACCATAAACAAACATACAAAAAATAAACATAAATATATACATACTAATTCTTCACTACACTGTACATTCTAAAACAATAAGCATTATCTAAATAACAACACAACACTTTCGATTAAAACATAAACAAAAATCAAAATAAATATATAAAAAAATTCTCACATACGGTCTTCTGCCGGCCAAGCGTAGAACAAGGGTACGCACACATGCACACATAATAGACTCACACAAGCGCAAACGGTGGATGCATATTGACCGTTTACTATTATGAGTTAGGTTATGGAAGTATGTTCACATTGTCTTACGAGAATTTGTTCTACAGGTATCATATTGGGTAATTGGGTGCTTAGTACCCTAATTTTAGGGTATAAGGTCTTAAGGTATGGAATAGTCATGTATATCCCACATCATCTACATATTATATATACTACTAGCTTTTGCACGCGGCTTCGCTCGCGTTAATTTAGAATTTGACAATCAATTCGGGTTGTACTCTGCTTGTAATAATATAATTCAATCATTATCCGAAAGACACGTGGCGCCATATATTATCATAAGAACGTTATTGTTGTTTTCCTCGGGAACAGTAATTTTTTTCGGGATAAAGGTAGCCTATGTCCGTTTCTGTATACCTGACTATGTATATGCCAAATTTCAGAATGATCGGTTCAGTGGTTTAGGCGTGATAAAGTAACAAACAAACAAACTCATTTTCCTTTTATAATATTATAGTTAGGATTTATATTACTAACTAGATGTTCCTGCGCTTTCACCTGCGTTTATCGTAATTGCGCCGCCCCCGTGATGTTATATAGCCTATAGCCTTCCTCGATAAATAGGCTATCCAACACTAAAATAATTTTTCAAATCGAACCAGTAGTTCCTGAGATTAGCGCGTTCAAACAAACAAACAAACTCTTCAGCTTTATAATATTAGTATCCTATCCTAATTAATATTATAAAAGCGAAAATGAGTTTGTTTGTTTCTTACCTTTTCACGCCTAAACCACTGACCGATTATCCTAAAATTTTGCATATACGTTGTCAGGTGTACAGAAACGGACATAGGCTACCTTTTATCCCGAAAAAATTACTGTTCCCGAGGAAAACAACAATAATTTTCTTATGATAATAGATGGCGCCACGTGTCTTTCGAATCATGATTGAATTACATTATTACAATCAGAGTACAACCCGAATTGATTGTCAAATTTTAAATTAACGCGAGCGAAGCCGCGGGCAAAAGCTAGTAGATAATAAATATCTATTACCTTTTATACAATTTGTATTTAAAGTTAGATAGCTTAGTGTCTGCCCGTGGTTGTTGTTTTAATTTGCGTTAATTACATACAAATACAGTGGACTAAATACAAGCAACTATACATGAAAAAAACATGACATTCGAATTGGCCTTTCAAATAATATTGATGATATGGTCAGTTTGAAAACCACAATGATTTTTTTCATATAAAGCAGCAACTTCATATTTAAACCCCTATTACTTACTGTTATGATTAGCTCAGTGGATAGCTAGCGTGTTCTTGAGTGGAGATCGCGACTCAGCAAATGTAGTGTAGGACGCCCTTCGACCAGGTGGGCATTGGTCACGGCGGCCAATCTTAGCCCAGACTGGCCATATGCACAGAAGATATTATACTGCACAAGTTTGTGCGAAAACACAAGTGCACTCTCTGTCCCTAACTCTCATGATCCGATGGGACGGCAAACCTTCACGACCGGAGAGAGATAAGTCACAGGGCCAACGGCTTTACGTGCTTTCGAGGCACGGGGTGTCTTACATCATCAACTTTATTACTCCGGGCTGCTATTGAGGTTTCTTACCAGAAAAATCCAATAACTTTTTGTCGGCACGACCCCGGATTCCAACCCGAGACCTGATACGCAGTTGCATTCACTACCGCTGCTCCATGGAGCCAGTTGAAACTTACTACATACAGTATAATAAAGAAATTAATACTTACCTGTTCACTAGTACAATGGAAACCCACACTATTCTCACAGAGGCGCCGACGTAAATGATTCGTGTTATATACATGCATACATTACTATGTGTTGCAGGTGCAAATCTATGTATTGATGATCTAGTATATAGGTACCTTTGCTCTTGTTTAATGATTATGTCATCACAGCCTTTTGTACACAAATATCGTCATTTACATCATAAAGCGTTCGCGTGAGTCACGTTTACAATTTTAATTAATGATTATCGATTATTCGAATATGTATAGCAGCGATAGCTCAATAGGGAGACCAACAGACAATGCAGAGGGTCTCGGGTTCGAACCCACGTCGCGCACCTCTGACTTTCGTAATTAGTAAGTTATATGACTTTTCAAAATTATGTGCGTATTGATTGACAATTATCGCCTGCTTCATGCCTCGGAGAGCACGTTAAGCCGTCGCCGCGTCGGTTCCGGCTGCCATGAACATCTATGGCAGTCGTTATTGGGAAGTCAGTGCCCTCTAATATTCTGAAACTGGTCTAGCCTTAGGGTATCGTTAGCCTTCGGGTTGCGGAGGTCAGATGGCAGTCGCTCCGTGTAAAAACTGATATCCAGTTAAATCAGGTTAGATTAGAAAGCCGACCCCAAGTGACTTGGGACTAATATAGGCTAAGGACAAGAAGAAGAGATTATTCGAATATGTGATTTTGATGTATTCGAATAACAATTATTCGAATATAGTCATATCAAGACTGTTATAATACAAAAAACATACTGTAGGAGGTCGCCTAGCAACTGCCAGTGCTTCAAGTATTATAGGTTCGATACCAACGTGTGTGATCCACAGATCGTTGTTTTGAAATGGATGTTTCTTGTGTTCGCATTTGGATATTTGTAGACTGCACGAATGGCGTACTGGTTTAAGTTGTCGCCTTGCCATTACCACTGCGCTTATTGTTAATTAAAAATTACAATCCATATACAGGCTGTCCCAGAAGTCGGAAAAAAAACGAGAGTTTAAAGAAGCATTATTCGAGATTACATAACAAAAAAATTATTCAATAAGTAAATATCTGTAGATAGTATTTTATTATCTGTGTCTGTAGTAACAGGAGGGAAAAGACCGTCACAGGCTGTAGATTTTTTTGTTTTCTTTTTTAAAATGCCTCTAATTTTAAAATACGTAACTTAGATCTTTTTTTATTTTTTTCTGATAGCTATTATAACTTAGCCTGTTACCTGACTCCGGCTTGATATCGACTTCTGGGACACCCTGTATAATTGTTTCGAGTCTGGGTGTTATTTGTGCCCATAGAACACAGAAATAAGGTTCGCATTCTATGTTTTGTTTGTATGTTTGTAAATATCTACGCGAAGCAGGATTTACTCCCAGTGCGGTAGTAGTGTTTTCTAATAAGATGAAATGAAATGAATAACAAATAAACTTTTATAAGCACATTACTTTCAGTAGCGTAAATGCGCTTAATAATTTCATGCGCGTACTATGCACCACTGTTTTGGCTATAAATAAGGCGATACAAGTTTTAATTTATTTTTCGTATTAGATTTTATACACTTATTTTTTTATACTGATATGGATTTTTTTATTTAGAAATGTATGAAATAGCAGTTTAAATAAGAAAACAATTATTACAAAAATTTAAACTATTACTATTTAAAAAAATTTTAAAGTCTCTTGTACCGTCGATTCGGTTGCTTTTCAGCAGACATGGTCACGGCGCTTTCTAAATTTTGAATGTTTTAATATTTTAGACAGTTTTTTAGTATGTATAAAGACGCTATATTACCAATAAAAGAGCATTGCCTTTCATTAATAAACATACTTCATATTTATTTTTCTCCTAGCTTTTGCCCGCGAGCTTGCTCGCGACCAACACTTTTTCTGAATGATAAGTACCCTATGAACTTTTTGTGCCCTTTACAACATGTATGCAAAATTTCGTGATGATCAGTTCAGTAGTTAAGGCGTGACAACGTAACAAACATACTCACATTCGCATTTATCATATTAGTCAGTATAGGTAGGTCTCTAAGGAATCTTAGATTCCTCTCGAATTCTGGAGAGATACCTTACAGAAGATCGCAGCCATGTCGTTGTGTTCCTGCGGTGAATAGGGTACCCAGGCTCCTTTGGAGGAAGTTGCCATCGCATTTTTATAAGCAACTTACAATCTGACGGATCGTATGCTCGTGTGCCAAACTCATAGTATAAAAAAGTTAGGATTTTATGCCTATGACGGTTAATTACCATGAGCTTGATTGATCAAATATGGATTCCATGGTGCTTATCATGTGTATCGAACAGTACATAGTGTAATTATAGACAGTGCTAAATACATTATACATGAAATACCGCAGTTATGACAACCGCTTCCGTTATTGAATAACAGAGTTAAGCAACTGCGTTCGGCGTAGTTTCAGATGAGTGAGTGCTATTATAGTAAGACTATCTTGGTGATTCCGTGATGTAAGTTTACGACTGACGACGGTTCCGGGTTTGGTAACGGATGGGGCTAAGTGTTATTCAATTTTATGTCAAAATATTCTCAGTAGTGAATCTAAAAGGCAGGCAAATACAGTCTCACAAAAAAGAAACTGTTTTTATTTTATATTTATTTATTTCCATTATAATGTTAGATTATGTACTACATAAAATATTCTCGCCATTTTTTTTACATTTGACGGCGAGATATGCTCATTTTTCTAATCTTAAACCTTATACTGTCATAAATACATAGAAAGAAAAAAAGAAAGAAAAGTAATTTATTAGACACACCAATAAAAACATAAATATGGTAATATGGTAACAGTATACAATATTAACATGGTAACAGTACAAATGATAACTATTAATAATTAAAACAAAAAATGAAAACTAAAAAAGAAGAAAATCCAAAAAATAAAAAAAAGTTGTGCAATGTGTCCAAAAGGTGCCAGCTCAGCCTTTGCTATGGATGACCGCAGCGCTGTTTTTCAGCCGAAACCCAAGGGCTAGTCACGGACGATTATTCGGCATATAGTTTAAAAACATACTTAATAGTTAGAGTAAGTCTATACATCTATACAAATAAATAAAATTGAAGTGTCTGTTTGTAATGTCAAAATAACAGCTTTTTATCTAATGCATATGAAAGTATATAAGGTACCTGTACGAAAACATCTGTTTTTTAAATTTTTGAAAACGAAACGATACGGCTGAACCGATTTTGAAGGGACTTTCACTGGCAGATAGCTGATGTTATAAGGAGTAATATAGGCTACTTTGATTTTAGAAAAAAAATAGGGTTCATCGGAGACAAACACTTTTTAGTTAAAATCTACACGGACGAAGTCGCAGGTCACAGCTAGTATAATATAATGGACAGTAGACAGGCAATTACATATATGTATGCGTAGTAAGATCATATTAAAAACATAGATAAAAAATACACTTATTTAATTAATAAACATACATAGAATAGATAGAATGTTCGTTCTTCTCTCCTAATTTTGCCGTGCACGACGGAGTTCATAATTGTTCTCTCTAAATTTATAAGACCTGTATATACATTATGGAGTGCAATAAACGAATTGAATTAAATTGAATATTTAATTGTTAAGATATTCATAAAAATATATTATTGTTAATAAAAAACAAAGAAAAGAGACTATTGCGTGGCACGTACTCCTCAATGATAAGGAGACATTGTTTGTATGTCACTAAGGAGTAAGTCCTTGAGCTTTGATTTTAACACACCTTTGCTAGGCTTAGGGCTTGTTCTACCATCTCCAGATAGCATTCATCTAGAAGATAAAAGTCTCGCCATCTCTCTGCTTTAATCTAACATGAGTGAGACACCATGCGATTTATCTTTCGGATATCTTATCTTATCTTATGTCGGGGCCAGTCAGTGCAGACCGGCGACACTTCGACCCAGTGGGATCTTTTGTGTCGACACTCTTCCAATAACGACTGCCATGGATGTTCATGGCAGCCGGGACCAACAGATTAACGTGTTCTCCGAGGCACGGAGCAGGCGATAATTATTGTCAATCAATACGCACATAATTTCGAAAAGTCATATAACTTCCGAAAGTTAGAGGTGCGCGACGTGGGTTCGAACCTAGACCCTCTGCATTGCAGTCTGTTGGTCTCCCCACTGAGCTATCGCTGCTCTACAAATCTTTCGAATAACATTTACTTGTTAGTTGTAGGAGTGGCCATAAGTATATTTTAAATTTGGCGATAGACGGCAATAAGTTGACGTGGAACTTCCATCGTTTATTAGAAGGTATAGAACTATCAAGGCCGGATCAAAAATAATCAAATGTATCATGTACACACATAAACTCACGCTTCAAAATCCCCAAATGGGTAGGCACGAATAAAATTTTGCTAGCTATGTCTTAAGTATCACGTAACTGGAGGCGAACATACCGTTGTTTTAGTTTTTAGAGTTCGAAAAACTCTAAGGCCCTTCGTACACAAGCCTACGGAAATCTTCGATACCCGACGATTTTGGTCTCTAAGCGACTACCGCAATACAAATTCATAGAGGTTCGTACACAGGTACAAATGTCGGCGACGCGTGCCTGTGTACGAACCTCTATGAATTTGTATTGCGGTAGTCGCTTAGAGACGAAAATCGTCAGGTATCGAAGATTTGCGTAGGCTTGTGTACGAAGGGCCTTATACAACAGCTTTATCCGTCCGTCTGTCCGTATGTCTGTTATACAACTTTCAACTCAAGAACCGTAAGAGCTAGAGAATCGCGGTCAACGTCATTCGACCCAGCATAGTCGATATACCTCCGAAATGACGATGACCTTTGACCTTTGACCTCAAGGTCACGTGGTATCACGTGACCTTTGCATATTATATGAACCATTTTTTCGAACTCTAAGATTTACGGCAATTCATTGCCGATTCACACTTGTTATAGAGACATATCCGGCGCTAGAACTAATTCCTGTGTCGCGGGAGACTACACACATTCAAACAACGGACACAAAGAACATCCAGACTCGTAGCATCCAGTGGATCACACAAATTTTCGTCCCGTGTGGGATTCGAACCCACAACACTCGGCGCATTGGCAGTGGCGAGGCGATCACTTAGACCACTACGCCATCCGTGCAGTTGAAAGGATTTTTATCTTAATTTTGATCCTAATAATTTAACCCTACTACATTTTACGTTTTTAAACGACACAGATCTTTAAAATTAAATTACTGTATCGCAGTTTATAAAACAGTATTTTAAAAATATCTTGTCAATGCTTAGAATGTTAGACATCATTGAAAACCTCTCTGGCCGCCAGTGTGCCGCCGCGAGTCAATAGGTCATACCAGTCATAATTAAAAATGTATTGGTTTGAAATATTAAAACCAATACATTTTTAATTAATAATAATAATATTCTACTACATACACACAACACCATCTAGCCCAAACTAAGCAGAGCTTGTACTATGGGTAGGTACCTAGACAATGGATAAACATACATAATATACATTTTTTTTTTTTTTGTAAAAACATACATAATTATTATACATAGAAACACCCAGATCAAGACAAACATCCATTTTCATGCACACAAATGTTTGACTTGTGCGGGAATTGAACCTGCGACCTCAGGCAGTCGGTTACACTAACTATTACGCCACCCAGGCCGACTGATTATGTCTGGTAATCTAAGACTTGTCAGATTGAAATATTTATATTTACACTTTTCTCGATGTTTCTACACAAATCTAATAGATCAAAAATGTTTACCTACTTCATGAGAAAAGAATCCTGGACGCCGGCGTCTGAGCAATCTATACTAATATTATAAAGAGGAAAGATTTGATTTCTTGTTTGCTTGTTTTTTAGGATATAACTCAAAAACGAATCAACCGATTTTAAAAACTCTTTCACCATCAGACAGCTATATTATCACTGAGTAACATCCTAACTTCCTAATCCTAACTAATATTATAAATTTGAATGTGAGTTTGTATGTTACGCTTTCACGCCTTAACGACTGAACCGATAATCGTGAAATTTTGTATACATGTTGTCACGGATGCAGAAAAGGACAAAGGGTACCTTTCGTCCAGAAAAACACTGTTATTAATCTAACCTAACCTAATTTTACGTGAGCGAAGCCGCAAGCAAAAGGCTAGTGGTTAATAATTTAAACGTCGTGTAGTTCAATACAGCCTTAAACAGAACCGGTGAACGTTATGGCCGACACTGGTTGTGAGCAGTGTCATCGCTGCCATATAGAGTTGAGTCAAAGGCGCATTTGTTATGGTAACTGTATGGAGTATTGTGAGGCAGTTCTGGACTTCGAATGTGTAGGGCTGCCAGGACTGTTGCATTATTTTTCATTTCAGCTGTAAAAACTTAATTACTGCATATATTTAAACTCTCTCATATGACCAAACCGAGCAGTTACTTGCAATCTGTAAATAAAATTTAGTTTTAAAGTAGAATATTAAATTTATTTTAATTGTTTTTACTTTTACCTTTAGTTTATTACTAGCTGTTACCTGCGACATCGTCCGCGTAGATTTTAACTAAAAAGTGTTTGTCTCCGCGGATCCCTATTGACGTGACAACATCTAATAAATCGACGAACGCCGGCTGCACGCACGAAAAAAGATGACTCATTGTCCCGTTACGCTCATTGTCCCGTTACGCTCATTGTTCCATTACGCTCATTGTAACGTTTTCATCAATGTTTTGTTATGACGTTGTCACGTTAAACTATCGTCCGTAAACTGACTTTACAGACAACCAATTTTTTCCTTCTAAAATCAAAGTTGCCTATGTTACTCCTTATAACATCAGCTATCTGCATGTGAAAGTCCCGTCAAAATCGGTTCAGCCGTTTCGGAGATTACCCGGAACAAACAGACAGACAGACAGACAAAATTTTTTAAAATAGATGTTTTCGTATAGGTACCTTATATACTTTCATATGCATTAGATAAAAAGCTGTTATTTTGACATTACAATCAGACACTTAAATTTTATTTATTTGTATAGATAGTGTTTATTTATTATGCTTTTACGGCTTAACTATTCGACCGATCAACAAATTTCCCATACACATTGTCAAGGGAATATAAAAGAACGTAAGGTACCTTTCACCCAGGAAAAAGTAAGTTTATTAACGTTTTTTTTTTTTTTTTAACTTAACCTAACCTATATTTATGCGAGCGAAGCCGCAAGCAAAATATCCTAATCCTAATCCTAACTTCCTAACTAATATTATAAAAGCAAAAATGAGTTTTTTTGTTTGTTTGTTTATTACCTTTTTACAACTAACCACTGAACCGATCCTCCTGAAATTTTGGACATACGTTGTCAGGTGTACAGAAACGGACATAGGCTACCTTTCATCCCGAAAAAAATTACTGTTTCCGAGGAAAACAACAATAACGTTCTTATGATAATAGATGGCGCCACATGTCTTTCGAATCATGATTGAATTATATTATTACAAGCAGAGTACAACCCGAATTGATTGTCAAATTCTAAATTAACGCGAGCGAAGCCGCGGGCAAAAGCTAGTAGTATATAAATACGAATGTGAGTTTGTTACGCCTTAACTATTTGACTGATCTTCGTGAAATTTTGCATACACGTTTTCAGAAGTACAGAATGGTTCCCTTTTATTCAGAAAAATGTCTTGTTCCTGAGAGAAAGAAAATTTACGCACTAGATTTACGCAGACAAAATCTACTATCTTTATATATATGTCGGAGCGTCAAAAAAATAATCATTGGAATGTAATTTATTTCTGTAATTGGAGTTGAATACAGCGCCATCTATTGGTTTGTTTCGGAACGTCAAGCGGAAGCTTGAGTGAGGTCGCCATCAATGTGTCAGTTGAAGTGACAGTTATAACCGTCAGTGTCATATTGAAGTTATAGAAGCACCGGATACTCGTGCGCGGACACATTCGGTGGACGAACTCGCTGCGTTACGGATCAAATCAGAGATAATCACAGTAAACCTTTATTGTTTTATTTCTCTTGTGTTTGCCTATCATTAGTATACGTTCGAAGTATAATACCACGCCTATATTTTGTTGCTACATCATGTCAAAAGCGAGTGTTGCCATCCTAACTCTCCGACATATATGAAACGAGAACATCCTACCATTTAGCTGTATTTTTCAATCTTGCTACTGCAAATAATATTTTACTTTAAGTAAATTTTTATCGAAGCTTCACGTTTGGAACTTCTATTTTTATTTTAGAAATTGCATTCATTTCTCTCTCTAATTCTTATTTAGACATATGTTAATTTTCCACAACGGTACTTTCTTTTATCTATTTGCTTGTGTTTACTTTTTGGCATGTTGTGATCTTTCGTAATTGAGGAAAAATGATACCTCATTTTAATTATCAATATGATGATTAAGACATTGTATTTCCTGTGAGAGATACTAAATTCTAACTAATATTATAATTGTTAATGTGAGTTTTTGTGTTTGTTACGCTTTCACGCCTTAACTACTCCATCGATCATCAGGATTTTTTGCATATACGTTGTTAGGGATACAGAAAAGGACATAGAGAAGGTCTTTCATTCAAAAATAAAATACTGACAGAAAATTGACATAACCGACATTTATGCGGGCAAAATCTAGTGTATTTATAACTAGTTTTCACCTGCGCCTTCTCTCGCGTAAATGTAGGTTAGGTTTGCAAGTTATTTTTTCTGGATGAAAGGTACCCTATGTCCTATTCTGTACCCCTGACAACGTGTATGCAAAAGTTCATGTTGATCGGATGAGTAGTTAAGACGTGAAAGCGTAACAAACAAACAAACTCATTTTCGCATTTATAATACTAGCTTTTAAGCGCGGCTCCGCCCGCGTGGTACCTACATCAATAAAAAGTAGCCTATATCCTTTCCCAGGTTTTAAACTATATCTGTACCAAATTTCATCTAAATCAGTTGAGTGGTTTAGCCGTGAAAAGGTAACAGACGGACAGACAGATAGACAGACAGAGTTACTTTCGAATTTATAATATTAGTAAGGAAGTAAGGATTAGTAAGGATTAATAAATCAAAAACAACCTACCATTTAGCCGTATTCTACTTTGTTACGGTAAATAATATTAAATAAACATTGTCTTGTCAGCCCTATTCGGAACAATCGTGGTGACAATGATTGTGGGTCCGTCGCGCAGACAAGGGTTCTATACAATACCCGACGGACTATTGATTTAACACAGTTTTGAACACCCACGACATGTGTATACATATTTATATATAAGTATAGAATCACGCCTTAGATGTCACGGGTAAAGCACAAGTATAAAGTATTTAAAGTGTATCGATATTATTATGGTCCTTAAGTAGTGTTTGTTAGGTTTCTATAAATAGAAAGTAAGCGTTGTTATCCTCTAGACACAAATATTACATGATAGTAAATTTTTCTCGCTTTTTATTACAACTTCGCGAAAATAAAAGTAATTAAATTGGCAGCCAAGCATAGGTTTTGATAACTGATAGTAGATAAGCGATTACAGTACAAACGCTTTCAAAATTGCCGATTTTTCAGAAATGAAATAACTGTTTTACCAGGTCAAACGTTGGTACGTTACTGACACCACGCAATCATTTAATGAGCCTGGTAATAATTCATCGTAGTAACATACGCTTTTTCTCTCTCTAGACAGAAAAAGAGAGTCATCTTATCATGATAGGCAGCATCTTAGATGTGTAGACTCTTAATATTGCAACAGTCCCTATGGACTGTTCGATGGCGCGATTTTCCTTTACCACTAGTCTGCTACTGGAAAGCAATAAAAAACAAATAAAAAATTTAATGGAAGTATAAACTCTTAAATGTTATTAATCAATAAGTTATTATTTTGCAATTTCAGTGACGTTTAACAAGGTTCTAGCCTTAGGGTATCGTTAGCCTTCGGGTTGCGGAGGTCAGGTGGCAGCCGCTTCGTGTAAAAACTGATATCCAGTCAAATCTGGTTAGACTAGAAAGCCGATCCCAAGTGACTTGGGAATAATAAAGGCTAGGGAGAAGAAGAAGAAGTGACGTTTAACAAAGTTAAAATCGAGAAGAGCCGTAGTGGTTCTTGTAAATGTATTAAATTTGTATGGAACCATTTTTAAACGGAACCTTAAAAAAAATTCAAATCGGTATCTCGTAAAAAAGAATTTATTCTTAAAATAAATAAAAAAACATAAACAAATGTATTTAAATCTTCCTTCATTCTGAAATTCCATTAAAATAAAATACCTAGAACCATCTGGCGATCCTAAAGAACGCACATACTTCGGTTAGCATAGAGCTATATCACAATCGTAACATCATCGCTACGTCATTCATCCAACCCAACGGGAAAAGTCCTCTTGTGTCACACAGTGATTCAAAATAACTTTCCTTGCAGTTAACTACAAAGTCCGTACGTGTGGCGAATGACGAATAAATTGTAATGATTACGGTAAAACCCGAATACCACTTGAATATTCATGGGTACACGTAGAAAGGGCTAATTAGTTATATGCTTTTGGAAATTTGCCGATATTTTGAATGTATGTTTAGAAAGAACAGATGTTATGGATTGCCCATTAAGAATACATACAAGGCAAGGTATTTCATTGCTTGATAGAAATTGAGAGAGTAACCTATGTAGGCTGTATTTTCTTGGTATCGCAGAAATACAACAAAGCCACTGGCTGCTGTTAGCCACATATGTAGGTGGCAGACAAGCACACAACTGCTACTAGCATACGATGGTAAGTAATTATTCTAGCACGTTTCCATTAGCAAAATACCAGTGTCTTATACTCTGCCAGCAAGAAAGATTATTTTTGAATGGTCAGCAAACCTTGTACGCTGTATATCGCATCGTGAATCTTCTCCTTAGCCTTTATAATTCCCGAGTCACTTAGGGTCGGCTTTCTAGTCTAACCTGATTTGACTGGATATCAGTTTTTACACGGAGTGACTGCCTAACGCTAAGGCTAGACTAGTGTCAAGATATTAGAGGGCACTGACTTCCCAATAACTCCTGCCATATATGTTCATGGCAGCCGAGACCGACGGCTTAACATGCCCGCCGAGGCACGGAGCAGGCGATAATTGTCAATCAATACGCACATAGTTTCGAAAAGTCATCTATCTTCCGAAAGTCAGAGGTGCGCGACGTGGGTTCGAACCCGAGACCGTCTGCATTGCAGTCTATTGGTCTCCCCACTGAGCTATCGTCGTCGTCGTCGTCATCGTCAATAATAATATTAAATACCACCGTTTTGAAAATTCGCTGTCTTGGCTAGTTTTATGTCCATTGTTTACTATTACTTCCAAATATCCAATTATACAAACTGTCAATATTTGGAGAATTTATTATGACTAACAAAATTACTCACCCTGCCAAATAAGTTGCCATAATATCATTTGCTTTACAGTCCTAACAAGTTTACAATATTTACAAAAATGATTTTCTCGCTGAGACACTTTGTAAGACAACGAAATTATACATATTCAGCAAAAAGTAGATTCCTGCACTAGGTATAATCTATGTTTCACGGCAATATTTTTAGTAATTTATTATATACTAGCTTTTGCCCGCGGCTTCGCTCGCGTTAATTTAGAATTTGACAATCAATTCGGGTTGTACTCTGCTTGTAATAATATAATTCAATCAGGATTCGAAAGACACATGGCACCATCTATTATAATAATAAGGTTTTTGTTGTTTTCCTTGGGAACAGTAATTTTTTTCGGGATGAAAGGTAGCCTATGTCCATTTCTGTATACTTGACAACGTATATGCAAAATTTCAGGATGATCGGTTCAGTAGTTTAGGCGTAAAAAGGTAACAAACAAACAAACTCATTTTCGCTTTTATAATATTAGTTAGGATAATATAATATTCTATCACATACACACAACACCATCCAGCCCAAACTAAGTAGAGCTTGTACTGTGGGTACTAAACAATGGATGAATATACATATATTTTTTTTTTGTAAATACATGCATATTATACATAATTGTACGTTCATTTTGATTATATACAAAGCATACCTATCTACTCTTGATACGGATTATAGCAGAAAGCGAAACTGAAAAATATTGTGAGATCTGCTAATTAGCAGAATTCTGTAACCTGCTGAAATCTACGTTTTAGTGTCATCCACATAATACACAGTCATTGACAAAATTTACATCTGTAAAGACAACTTACATTTTGGTATTATCTACTAGCTTTTGCGCGCGGCTCCGCCCGTGTGGTACCTACATCAATAAAAAGTAGCCTATGTCCTTCCCCAGGTTTTAATAATAATAATAATAATAATAATGCTCTGTCTTTTTATAATAATAAAAAGACAGAGTTATCAGGTAGGAATACAATAAAAGCAATTAATACATACGCAGTCCCTGTCTTAACATACTCATTCGGGATCATTAAATGGACAGCTACAGATCTAGATCGGCTAAATAGAATAACTCGAACAACATGCAATAAACATCTTATACACCATATCCACTCAGCTACAGAAAGATTCAATCTTAAAAGAAACTTAGGAGGCAGAGGTCTAGTTGATATAAAGAACTTACATAATAAACAGATACACAACATTCGCACATATATGCATAATAAAGCCATTGATAGTCACATTCACAATTCTCTCACATACATTCCAACATCAGGTACACCGTTGAAACTAAATGACAACAGTTTTAATATTATACAAGAATACATAACAGATGATCAGAAAATTACAAGCTGGAAACAAAAATCTTTACATGGAAAATACCCAAACCAACTACAACAGGAATATATAGATAAGGAAGCATCAAGTGCATGGCTGTATAAAGGAAACATATATAGAAGAACATATAAAGAAACAGAAGGATTTGTGGTCGCAATCCAAGACCAAATCATAAAAACAAAAAACTATCAAAAATATATAATAAAAGACCCTACAGTAGTATCAGACAGATGCAGGTTATGTAATACAAATCAAGAAACAATAGACCTTATCACAGGGGGATGCCCCTTTCTAGCGAACAAACAGTACACTGAAACACAATAATGTTGCAAAACAAATTCATTTCCTCTTAGTTATAAAATATAAACTAGAAGATAAAACGAAGCCATATTATAAGTATAAACCAACAAACGTCCTAAACAACGAATACGCCAAACTTTACTGGGATCGAGACATTATAACAGACAAAACAACCACAAATAATAGACCAGACATCACACTTACACTTAAACAAGAAAAAGTCACATACTTAATAGATATATCAATACCAAACTCTGAAAACATTAGAAAAAAATACACAGAGAAAATTCAAAAATATATGCCATTAGCAGACAAAATAAGACAAATGTGGCATCAGCATACAATTAAGATTATTCCAGTCATTATTTAATCTACAGGACTCATTCCAAAATCACTTCATACGTCACTTAAAGAATTAGACTTGCATAAAAAATCATATATAAAACTACAGAAATCCGTCATCATCGACACTTGCTCTATAGTCCGGCGATTCTTAACATCCACTACACAGACACTTACAACAATAATCAATGAACCGACCCACTTGGCATAAGCCCGTGATAGGTCCACACTCACCAGCATTAAGCTGAGATTCGAAATATTTTATAAACCACCATAATAATAATATTCTACCACGTACACACAACACCATCTAGCCCAAACTAAGCAGAGCTTGTACTATGGGTACTAGACAATGGATAAACATACATATTATTATTATTATGTTATTATTATTATTATTATATACCTTTTTTTTTGTAAATACATACATATTATACATAGAAACACCCAGACTAAGACAAACACCCATGTTCATGCACACAAATGTTTGACTTGTGCGGGATACGAACCCGCGACCTCATGCGTGGCAGTCAGTTACACCAACCATTACGCCATCGAGGTCGACAAACAAACTATATCTATGCCAAATTTCATCTAAATCGGTTGAGTGGTTTAGCCGTGAAAAGGAACAGACAGACAGACAGATAGACAGACAGAGTTACTTTCGAATTTATAATATTAGTAAGGTTAAGTATTAATATTATAAAGCTGAAGAGTTTGTTTGTGTGTTTATTGGTTTGTTTGAACGCGCTAATCTCAGGAACTACTGATTCGAATTGACAAAATATTTTTTTGTTGGATAGCTTATTTATCGAGGAAGGCTATAGACTATATAACATCACGCTACGACCCACGGGGGCAGCGCAGTAATCATAAACGCGGGTGAAACCGCAGGCACATCTTCACACACTGCATCTGCACACTTCGTTGCTACAACTTAGTAAACGGACTTGAGGTACACAGCAATGTACCCGAATGATTTAATTATCCATGTAGTCCATACCAGTAGATTGTGCTTGAAGAACGCGCTAGTTACTTGTGTCGTACACAAGTTATAAGGATATGGACTTAGGTTTTATATGGACAATGACATATGGCATAATGACTGCAACACCTGGTACATAAATGAGTTGTAAAATACTGAAATTATAATTTGACTATCAATTCGGGTCGTACTCTGCTTGTAATAATATAATTCAATCATGATTCGAAAGACACGTGGCACCATCTATTATCATAAGAACGTTATTGTTGTTTTCCTCCGGAACAGTAATTTTTTTCGGGATGAATGGTAGCCTATGTCCGTTTCTGTAAACCTGACAACGTATATACAAAATGTCAGGATGATCGGTTCAGTGGTTTAGGCATGAAAAGGTAACAAACAAACAAATAAACAAACTCATTTTCGCTTTTATAATATTAGTTAGGATTAGGATAGTTAGGATGGTGATTTAAAAGAGTGGCCTTGAGTTTCTTGCAGGTATCTTCTCATAGGCTCAACCTTTTGCCTGAACCTTGCAACTAACATAAATGTGAATTCAGTAAATGTAACAAACTCACTAACCCTTTTGACGTTCATAAGTGTTACTTTGTGACCTAAGTGAATAAATGATTTTTGACTTTGATAGAAATATATTAAGACAACTGTGAGGTCCAATTCTTATTTTTATTTTTGTAAGAAACGACTATTGCCGCTCTAAGGATAAATCCTGTGTCGCGGAGGACTTTATAATCATTCAAATAAACAAAGAACACCCGTTCGAGGATCACACAAAATTTTGTCGCGTGTGGGATTCGAACCCACAACACTCGATGCAGTGACCGCCTGCCAATTAAACCACTACGCCATCCGTGCTGTCTATTATTTATTATTATTATTTAGTTTTTCTGACTGCGTACTTCTTGTCGTACATAAGAATATCCTAACAGCAAAATCCAACAAAAGTTTGCCTAACCCTGAATAACAAACCCTTAATCGGCTGTAAACATGGGTTTCGGGTTATCTCGTCGTTAACGGTAACTGGTAGTTATTTGTATAGTTGTAGATATCCTGATCCTAATTAATATTATAAAAGCGAAAATGAGTTTGTTTGTTTGTTTGTTAAGCTTTTACGCCTTAACTACTCAACCGATCAATATGAAATTTTGCATACACGTTGTCAGGGATACAGAATAGGACATACAGTACCTTTCATCTAGAAAAAAGAATGTTGCAAACCTAACCTAACCTAACTTTTTTTTTTTTGATACCCAGGAAAAATGCTTGATGCACTATCCGCCTAACCTAACCTACATTTACGCGAGCGAAGCCGCGAGTGAAAACTAGTAGTAAATAATTCACAACGCACCACTTTACGTTAAATAGTTTATTTCACTATAAAAACATATGTCTACGGCTATGTTTAGGTATCTGAGTCGCACTTTACGTAATACTAAGTTATTATTATAAACACTGATATATAATATACATTAGCGCGTGACGAATGTTTAGGTACGGCAAATTAATTAATTGTTTGGTAAATAAGAATTGTGCTGTATGAGCGTTATTGGCTCGTTCAATTTTAAATTATGCGTAAATTTATTCCACATGAGCTTAAGACGGTATTAATATGCTAAGATAAGAGTAACAAAGCCAGCTGCTAACTAGTTCTAAATTCAAGACGCCTGAATATATTTTGCAAGCAATATTACAACACGATACATCTGCTGTAGGTAATATTAAAGTGTGTACTTTGTAGCGGGTTACTTGTGAAATCAATTAAGTCCGTACCTCCAGGGGTAAAGGTTCATTATAACAGGACATTCTGCATACAAAGCGGGGGGTGCTACAATGGTGCCAAATAGTGTTCAATCTTTTGAACATTTTGGTACCATGTGTGTCTTTTGAAATGGACTAACTAAGTTCTATGTTTGTGATGTCATGTTTGTTAGTAGTTTAGTAAGGTCAAGGAATGATCAATTTTAGTTTAGATAGGTGCATGGTTTAATGGATTCTAAGTAGTCAGTACTTAGTTTAGTAGTTACTTACTCAGTAGTCCTAAACTTAGGACTACTGAGTAAGTAACTACTAAACTAAGTCACAGGCACCAACCAGTACGAAAAATACTAACATAATTTACTACTCAATATCTAATATTAAAATAAAACATAACTTTATGACATCATACATAGATTAGTATAGAAATTGACTCACACCTGTAATCCTGTACTGGTACTATTTTAACACTCAAAGAATTCGAAAATAGTGGAAAAGAGTGCTCGTGATTTTTTTGCCTGTTCTTCTCATAGATTCTGCGCCCCTGCATTGCCGAACATGGCACATCAATAATGAAACTTTGATATGCATAATTTTCATGACTGTTACTTTGTGACCTGTATGAGTAAACATATTTTTATATTTATTTATTATACAATACAGCACGGATGGCATAATAGTTTAAGTGGTCGCTTCGCTATTATGATGTCGGCGAGTGTTGTGGAGTCGATTCATAAAAAGTTGTGCCGAATCTAACTGTTCTTTCCCTATCTACTGGACCCGAGTAGGTAGGGTTTCGGGGGTGAACTACGGGTCTCCCCCTTAGGACCAGGGTATTGCGGGGTCAGGAAGCCCACTGCGACTTGAAAGGTGTGTTCTATCGACCATTGATTAGAGTGCGCGGTGCCTGAAATTGGTATTGGACTCGCAGGGGTATGTGGTTAGCCGCTGAAGACGACATGTTCGTTGACGTGGCGTTCGAGCGTCGGACTCATGTGAACTAATTCGAACCAGTCGGTCGCGCGAGGCACGGAGTTGTCTTTAGAAAAGTGGCAGCGTAGTTTCGCTGCCACGACGCATCTCGGTTGCTTGCCTGCTCAGCAAGTAAGAGTCGTAGCTAGAGTAACTCAGGCCACACCCGGCTTGTAGGCCTATTTGGGTAGGCGTATGGATGTACGTCAGGAAGTGAGCGTGCCTTATACAGCTCCGGTACCATACTGGAGATATGGAAGGCGGCTTCTCTGTCGGCTTCAGCGAGGTTTTCGCTAGCAACTCCCAGAGTTGCGAGTGATGAGCGTCTTTATAGCTCCGGTATCTATCTGGAGAAAAAGTAGTGTCACTTGGGCACGAGGTAGCTCGCTTACGAGAACCAGATCTCTAAGGTTAGGATGGAGAGTCGAGATTTGGGGACAAGACCTGTCTATAACTGGTCCCGGAAGGTGCTCTCGGGCACTGGAAGGTACAGCGGCTCCCACTATTATAACCTAACGGTTGATGTAGGGGAACGCTATATCATAAACTGGACTGATCGTAGAGAGAGGTGATGTTCTTTCACTTCTTTGTATCTGTTATTTGAATGTTATTAAAGAGCACCGTGACACAGACATTGAAAAAAAAAGAAAAGTTATTAATGGGAGTAATATCTCTACAAACACTTTATTTTGATTAAATTTGGTTGCATCTATTGTAGCTGCAACCGCACCGCCATTGTTTTACACGTTCTGTTTTTAATCAAGTGCGAGCACATGTGCAGTGGAGCTGCTATGTGATATAACACCTAAATCAATTTACCGTCATACGCTGTTCGCGAGAGATTGACTCGTATGATGGAAGTCAAGATGACGTCACTAGATTTAAATCATAAATGAATTTAAAAGTATAGTTCGGTTATGTTTAAATTTAAGCAGCGACAGCCTAGTGGGCGACTGTTGGACTGCCACACAGACTCTCGAGTTCCATCCTAAGGCGTGTATCCTAACTAATATTATAAAAGCGAAAATGAGATTGTTTGTTTGTTTGTTACCTTTTCACGCCTAAACCACTGAACCGATCATCCTGAAATTTTGCATATACGTTGTCAGGTGTACAGAAACAAACATAGGCTACCTTTCATTCCGAAAAAAATTACTGTTCCCGAGGAAAACAACAAAAACGTTCTTATGATAATAAATGGCGCCACGTTTCTTTCGAATCATGATTGAATTATATTATTACAAGCAGAGTACAACCGAAATTGATTGTCAAATTCTAAATTAACGCGATTTTGAAGTTAAGTGCGTACTGAATATTTAATTACCGCTCTCTTTAACGGTGAAAGAAAACATCGTGAGAAATCATGCATGTCTGAGAGTTCTCCATAATGTTCTTGAAGATATGTGAACTCTGCCAACCTGAATTGGGTGTTGGACTATATAATAGCCAAACTCTCTTCACACTAAAAATAAGCCAGTGCCCAGAACGAGCAGCGATAGCTCAGTGGGGAGACCAACAGACTGCAATGCAGAGGGTCTCGGGTTCGAACCCACGTCCCGCACCTCTGACTTTCGGAAGTTATATGACTTTTCGAAATTATGTGCGTATTGATTGACAATTATCGCCTGCTCCGTGCCTCGGAAAGCACGTTAAGTCGTTGGTCCCGGCTACCATGAACATCTATGGCAGTCGTTATTGGGAGAGTGTCGACACAAAAGATCCAACTGGGTCGAAGTGTCGCCGGTCTGCACTGACTGGCCCCCACATAAGATAAGATAAGATAAGAAGCCAGTGCCCAGCAGTATGACAGTTAAATACAGGGCTAATTTTATTATTATACATCCCTTCGAGGACTACAAGCGTCTATGTATTATTTGCAACACATAATAACATGTGTTCGCCTTCACGCTTCCTAAATCACACCTAATGATGCTCATCCTAAAGAAATATTTTCATCGTGTTTCCATTTTCCCTTCAAAATCTTGGCTTGACAGTTTTAGGAGGACCTTTGCTTTTCTCCGCAACTGACATACTAGATATAACTAAAACGGTGGCCGGCGCCCGCTTCCTACTGGAGTTTGTAGACCAACTTTTAGTGTCTTTATTTGCCTTTTTTTGGACGAGAGGAAGCTAGTTTCACGATTGGCTACATTCGTGAATATATATGCGAGGGAGGAAAATACTCTTTATAGAGTTGTAAGCTTCTGAATCGTGTGTTGGTGTATTGAGATTGCAGTGGTTAAATTGTTCGTCTTGATACCTGCTACACGTCGAGTATTGTGAGTTCGATCCTCATCTTCTTCTCCTTAGCCTTTATTGTTCCCTAGTCACTTGAGATCGGCTTTCTAGTCTAACCGGATTTGACTGGATATCAGTTTTTACACGGAGCGACTGCCATCTGACCTCCGCAACCCGAAGGCTAACGATACCTTAAAGCTAGACCAGTGTCATGATATTAGAGGGCACTGACTTCCCAATAACGACTGCCATAGATATTCATGGCAGCCGGGACTGACGGCTTAACGTGCTCTCCGAGGCACGGAGCAGGCAATAATTGTCCATCAATACGCACATAATTTCGAAAAGTCATATAACTTCCGAAAGTCAGAGGTGCGCGACGTGGGTTCGAACCCGAGACCCTCTGCTTTGCAGTCTATTGGTCTCCCCACTGGGCTATCGCTCCTGTTCGAACTGCGCGGCTACGGCTGACTTCGATCCTCATATGGAGCGAACATTTGTGAGATTCACAAAATTGTTGTTTTGAATCTGAGTGTTTTTTGTGTTTGTTGTTTGAATATTTGTAAATTCCTAGTGACACAGGATTTAAAAAAAGACGATAGAGTCCATAATTATGATAAAAATCGCATTAGATGTTCAAACTTGGGTAAAATATTATAGTATTTTATTTAAAAATATCGTAGTAGCAGACAAAATCTAGTACTGTTATCATAATATAGCAACAGGCTCAATCCTCATTCTTCCGATGTTAACAGCCAAAAGTCGTTTTTCGATGTCGAAAATGTAATCATGGATTCCACGAAATTTACAAATCCTGTATTATATTACAAACGATCATGCCTATTAATATGGTAATTATTCGATTATCATTATAATATTAAAGTAGTAATACATGAAAGTTTTTGTGTGAAATCAGGACAAAGAAATACGAACAAGGATTAAAATAAATACAAAACCATTTTTTTGTACCTAAGCTACGTACAAATCCTTAATCAGTTGATATCAGTTAAATGGTATTTTTTTATAATTTATGTTTTAAAGACAGACATAACGTTGCTTGTGATAAAAAATATTTATTACTCTGCTTATTTTAAATTGATAATGATTATTATTACTACCCTAATAAAATTTCAAAGTAGCCATTCATCGATCTCTGAACACGTTAGAATTGTCGATTTTTAAGTATACTCGTAATTTGTACGTGACAAAGAATTTAAGTATAACCTAACACCTTCTTCTTCTTTCCGTGTGGTTAGTGGCCAACCTGTTGTCAAGAGTTGTTCAAGCCGCCGCCGCGTCCGTAGGCCTCTGACATGGCTAAACGACTGCTGTCAATTTGACAACAACTGGGACCGACTTTTTACGTGCCCTCCGAAGCACGGAGATGCTCAGATGCAAAACCACTAAGCTGTCACCCATCTATAGACTGACCGCACTCAACGTTGCTTAACCTCGCTAATCGTTTATCGATCAGTAAGTGTAACTGGCTATGAGCGGCTTACACCTAATAAAAATACAAGAAGCGTACATAGGTAGGTATAATAAAGTTCCTGTTCCTATCTTTTCCTTAGACCACATTAAAAGTTTCCGAATATCATAATTATTATAATCCACATCTTGTAAACGATGCCCGTCTACGTGCTCTCCGAAACATTGTTATGTGAGTTACACCAATTTCTTTTGTTGAAATTCACAACGCAGCAGGTCCGGTGCAAATTCAATTTGCCTCGAGACACATCGAACTTTGCCCAAGGTAATAGCATCACGGGTTCACAGAATTTTTCCTCGTTACGTCATGAAAAAAGTTAAAATGGCCTCGGATGTTTTTGAAATAGATGGAAGTTTTTAAGAGTAATATTGGTAAGTAGAAGTAAGATGAAATTGAAACTGACAAAGGAACTTTAATACTTCGGTTCTAGATATAACTGAAGAAATATGGGTTGGTATCTTATGTCTATGACTGATGATCAATAATTTGGTAACTTAGTAAAATCACAAACCAGTAGTAGTAGAGCCTCGCTGATTTCAGCATGAATGAGCCGGCTCGACCGGGAAAGGACTACCCTCTCACAGAATATCGACGTGAAATAGCAGTATTACTGTTGTGTTCCTTTCGGTGAGTGAGAGTGCCGGAGGCCCAATCACCTTTCCCCCATCCCGCTCCTTCTCCTTGCCACTTCCGTTCCTAAAGGGTCGGCAACGCGCAAGTGATGCCTCTGGTGTTGCAGGCGTCTATAGGCTACGGTGACCACTTACCATCAGGTGGGCCGTATGCTTGTTTTTTGTTTGTATAATAAAAAACAACCGTATGCTTGTTTGCCACTCAAGTTGTATAAAAAAACAATAGATTTTGAGGGTCAATAAAAAGTATTTTTTGTTTTTTTATAAAAAGAACTTCCTCACTGCGATTAATTTCTGTTTCACGTGGGTCTTACACTCGGCAAACGTTATAACTACAGAAACAAAAAATACCTAGACTCAGAAAAACTTTGTGAATCACACAAATTTTGTGACAAGTGACAGCGGCGAGGCTATCGCTTACACACTTTTGGCTTTGACTTTAATGCTATATGCAGTGGTCCAACCGCCCGGCGAGAAAACGACTAACTATCGGCGATTTTCTCTCTCAAGAAACGCACAAATAATATACATTCCGTGTAAACGAAAGAGATGCATTTATTAAAAGTTGCTCGCTGACTGTTCACACTGCCGGCGACGACTCGCTTTACTAGTTTCGTCGCTGAACGACAAGAGCTTTCAAAAATAAACTCGCTCAGCGATACTCGTTCAGCGATGCTCGCTCGTCGCCGCGCGCAGGTTTGGACAGGACTGAGCAACCGCGGGCGAGTGGCGCGAGTAATCGCTCGTCGCACTTATACGCTCGCTTATAGCTCGACGACAAAACTATCGAAACTACACACTCGCTTCCCGCTGATCGTCAACTCGTTTATAATTTCTAGTTTTACTCGTTTCTCGTTCATCGTTGGCGGTCGGACCACTGCCATAAGGATGTTGTACAACTTGTACTCCGTAGGACAGGGACAACGGTTATTCATTATCGCAGTTTCTGAAGTTGACTGCATGAATGATGTGTAATTTTCAATAGTCATCTTTGCCGTGTAAATGCATTGAGTGGGTTCAATCACCACACGAGACGGAAGATTTGGAAGAGTCGTAAATCTATGGTATTTTTTATCGGACACAAAGAACACCATAGATTTACTAATTAAATAATTCATAGAGTATTAAAAATAAAAAAATAAAAAAATTAGAAATGTTCTAAATGGCGTACGGTTTATACAGAACGCGGCCGCCGTCTTTAAAAGAATAGAGTCCTCTAAAGCAAGGAATTAATACTAATTGTAATTTTATTTAACATGTAAATTTCTTATCAATATATCAAAAAAATGTTAAAGATCCTAATTGAATAAATAAATAGCTGCGACATTTTTCAATGAAATGTTTATTTGAGAGAGAACATGCTAGTTCTGACTTATATTAATTAAACTGCGTCGAAGAACTAGGAATACGAACTATTTACTTACTACTCGAGGCTAATAAATAAATAAAATTTAAATACTACTTAGTTGTTAGCATTCTATTTTACTACTGTAGCCTCTTGCGCGTGCACGCGGTCGTGTGAGTGAGTAAGTGTGCGTGTGTGTGTGTGTGTGTCTAACTGACTGCACGGATGGCGTAGTGGTTTAAGTGGTCGGCTCGCCACTGTCCCTGCGCCGAGTGTTTCACAAGACAAAACTTTGTGACAAATAATAATTTACAAATGGCTGCTCTGAGTCTGGATGTTATTTGCGTCTGTTATTTGAATGTTTGTAAAGTCACCCGTGATGCAGGATAAACTACTAGTGCTGGAATTGTCATTATAAAAAAAATTGGTTGTCTGTAAAGTCGGTTTACGGACGATAGTTTAACCAAACAACGTCATAACGTGCCTTTCGCTCGCTCGTTTAGCGCTCTCGCTCCGATCGTAACGTTACAATGAGGGTAACGGGACAAAGAGCGTAACGGGACAATTAGCGTAACGGGACAATGAGCGTAACGGGACAATGAGTCATCCTTTTTCGTGCGTGCAGCCGGTGATCATAGATTTATTAGACGTTGTCACGTCAAAAAACTAGTGTCCAGAAAAATGAAATAATATATTATTTAATTACTTTGAAAACAAACTAACAGCTGGCTCCATCAAAAAACAGTATTTGTTCAACAATTTTGTATGCAATATTTTTGTTGTCTGTTTGTAAGCGAACACACAAGACAAGGGGGGCCATAATGTCAAGTGTTTGAGGTCTAAAACATGCACCTTTAAGTACTGTGTGAATAGTTTATAAAACAGTGCTTACGCCGAGACAGATGCTAAGTGGACTTTGATGGGCGGCCGCTAATGGTGGTTACGGCTTAAGGCAGGAGAGGAAAGCGTGTAAGTTTTCTCCATATTATTTTAAAATTCAATTTTATGTTTTGTACTCTTTTATTGTAGAATTGTTTTGGATCTTGATAAATGAATGTTATTGCAACAATAAGTACAGATAACTAATAAAGAAAATATGTGAACCTTATAGTATAGGTGAATCGAAATAGAGATTACAGTTTTAAAAAAAACAACACTCAAAGAATGCTGCGTGTTTGCAGTTCCAATCTTTGTAAACTCTCACGTGACACAGGCATTAAACCTATTATTTTAAATTTTGTTACTACTCTTCCGCTTTTAATATTTTGCATACACCTTGACCGTTGTGCAGAACTTCATCCAAAAAAAAATGGCGCTGTCTTAGGGGACTGCCGATAGAAGTGAAAACTTTAATCCTTGATCATAAACAATCCCTTATAAAAAAGAAAAAAAAAGTGGCTGGTTGGATGCCTGATACTCTGTTAGTGGTTATTAAAGGGGTCAAAATTTCGTTATTTTTTGCGTAGGACGCACCATTTCTGAGATATTGTTAAAATATTCTAAAATAATTAAAAAATGGAAAGCGTGAAAGCGTGACGATGACGTCAGTTCTATGATTTTTGTTCACCCAAGAAGTGCACAACGTGCCTAAAGAAGTTTTCACTTCAAAAATTCGCTTTCTCGAGGGATAGGTAGTAAATAATATAAATTCCGCTACCGCCCCCATCTTGAACAAATGCCACTACCATCGGCCGCCACTCATTATTACAACGTTCCGAGTCTGCACATCTTAGAGGAAATACTTAGCAACTCATCACACAAATTGAAACAGTCAAACATTGTTCTTGTCAAATATTGTACACTTCTTAAGGGAAACTTCACTCAAGTACATAAGGTTTAAAGGTTTTAAGCATCTGACTGACGAAGCTTTTTACTGCAATATGACTGCAAAATAATGGCCGGCAATAACAGCCATATTATGAAATACCTACATGGCAATAATTTGCAAACAATAAAATCAATGTGTTTTGGTATGATCGATACACTCAAATGATCGATACACTCAAATGCTTGTAGCTGACTGGTTTATTTGAGTGCATGGATAGCGTAGCGGTTGAGCTCTCGCCTCAACATTACTATGTGTTGTTTTTTTTTTATTTTGAATTATTTGATCCCCACATGAGACAAAAATGTTTCTTTCGAGTCTAGGTGTTCCTTGTATACGCTGTTTGAATGTTTATAAAGTCCTCCCGCGATACAGGAATTATTCCTTGAGCAGGAGTTGCTTTTCTTATAAAGAAAAGTTATCTTTTTATAATATTTTTTATTTTTTTATTTTGCTCGTCAAAATGACCACACTCCACCTGATGGTAAGCAGTGGCCTCCACATCGACCCCACAGTAGCCGAGGCGATGTTGAGGTCTCTACTTTGACGGCCTGAGAAGATGCTTTTTCACGCCCCGCTTAAAGAACCCAGAATTGAAGGAAGAAGGAAACACGTGCCTTGGCAGAGAATTCCATGCCTTGGTCGTTCGGCAGAGATATGAGGACCCAAACTTTTTGGTACGCGTTCTAATCGGCTCTACCGTGTAAGGATGGTATTTGAGCCCAGCACGCGTTGTTCTGGATAGGAAAGGGGAGGGCGGGATAAGGTGGAATAACTCTTCAAAGCACTCCCCGTGGTATAATCTGTAGAAACATGCCAATGAGGCAATGTCCCTACGGAGTTGCAGAGGTTCCAGTGAACTCGTGACCTCTGGATCTCCGATGATACGGACAGCCCGCCGCTGTAACCGGTCGAGAGCGTCCAGCAAGTACTGCGCGGAGCCATCCCAAAGATGAGAACAGTACTCCACGCAAGGGCGCACTTGTGCCTTATACAATAGGCACAGTAGCCCAGGCGTGAAGAACCGCCTCACCCTGTTCAGTACTCCGAGTTTTCGCGAAGCTTCCTTAATGACGCTCTCGATATAGGTTTTCTGATTAAGGAAGCGGCAAAGATCCATACCTAAGATGGAGAGACTGTCACGTATCACCAGTGGAGTGTTCTTCAGAGAAGGGAGGGGAAAAATGTAAAATTAAATAATCGGTCGGCTTTCTAGTCTAACCGGATTTGACTGGATACCAGTTTTTACACGGAGCGACTGTCATCTGACCTCCGCAATCCTAAGGCTAACGATACCCTAAAGCTAGACCAGAGTCAGGATATTAGAGGGCACTGATTTCCCAATAACGATATAGATGTTCATGGCAGCCGGGACCGACGGCTTCGAGGCACGGAGCAGGCGATAATTGTCAATCAATACGCACATAATTTCGAAAAGTCATCTATCTTCCGAAAGTCAGAAGTACGCGACGTGGGTTCGAACCCGAGACCCTCTGCATTGCAGTCTGTTGGTCTCCCCATGAGCACACAAAATATTATATTATGTCTGTTTCATGTACGAAGTATGGTATATCTTCAATCAGAGTTCAAACAACTACATTAATTCCCTAGTCTATCTAGTGTATACATATAAATCCTTAGCTCATCCAATATGATAATAACAGCGTCTGTCCGGCAGTGGGAACATCATAAAAGCAGAAATCCAATAACACTAGTGATCCGTGCAGATTTTGTGAGGGCGAAGATTATTATAGAGTAAGTATTATGGACAGATAGGTCTTTGTTCAGGTTCTTGTTTTGTGCCTAACGCTTCTGCGAGTAGAAGAGTTAAACGCTATTGCCAATAAAATTACATTTTGATGATGGTGCAAATAAAAACATTAATAATCTTACTAGCGTTGGACTGCTACGTAAAGGTCGCGTTCGATCCAAAAGCACGAACCTCTAACTGAATTGAAAAATAGGTATTTGTAAAATCTATTGCTGTCGCGCAGTGCGATGTACAGTATCATGAGCGCGATAGAGACAACTACAGCGTGGACTGAAAATACCTATTAAAAGTACACAAAATCAACGTTTCGTAGTCCCCTGATTCCTTCTCCAAAACTTGACCGATTTAATTCCTTTTTTCATTAAAATTAAAAAAGAATTTGGCCGTGTTCCTATGTTTTTCTTTTTTTATATAATCTAGTCAAATTTACTGGCATTATCCAGGAAAGAAACAGGGGACTACGTTTGTATTGAAAAACGGCCCTTGTGTTTTCTCTTAAAGAGTTAATCATCGCTTTAACGACGAAGAAAAATATTGTGAGAAAACCTGCATGTCTGAGAGTTCTTCATAAAATTCTCGAAGATAATATGTGTCAGTGTAGATCATAGCTTAGCCATACTCATATTGATAAATACGCGTACATAGCAGTGAGACACTTTATATACAAGTAAGTATTGATACTGATAGTGCAAATGAGCTTGCTTGCTCAGAAGGTTTCATCCTCTCGCCGACGACGTCAAGTGACACGACACTCGTGGTTGGAACTGAAAATCAGTACCTACTGGGGTGGGTTATGCCCAACACAGTGTACGCTGAGTGTCCATCCAGATTTCTTAAACACGACGTATCTTTCGCTAATAACTTTGATTAAGTATTATTGTAACTAGTTTTATAATATTGGGATAAATAACTTAAATAAGTCTCGAACATAACCTGCTGCCAAACCATGCATTTGACAGTTGACACGTGGTGAACGCCAGGTAGGCGTAGTTTGGGCGTAGGTACACGTTGCCTGCCACGTCTAAGGCACAGATTAGAAAACTTAAAAGTTGATCGCGCGTGACGTGCACTCTCCATGAAGGTATACATAAACAATGTTTATATATATATACCTCCATGGCTATGGCTATGGCTCGTAGCGTAAGTGGTTGGCACCATAGATTATTAATATGTTTGAGTCGTGGCATGAAACGTATGTTTGAAACGTGTATTTTATGTATATTCTCTATCGTATAGTCTCTTAAAAATGTACATAGGTATTTACATGTAAAATATTGTATGTGAAAGCTTTTGTGTTTTTTAGAAATAAAACACTATGTTTTCTTTCTTTCTTTTCTCATACAAGAAACAAGCGATAAACTGGTAACGCTGATACTGCGTATCAAAAATGAAAAGAGTTTGGAATAATTATATATGTTTCTTGTATTCATTTCAACCCATAAATTTTCCATCCTTTGCCCTATGGCCACTAATGCCCTTGATATTGCAAAAGATAACAGGCGATGGTAACCGTTTATCACCATGTGGGCCTTAAGTTTATTTGTTGCTTTATTATATTATATGTACTAGCTGTTACCTGCGACTTCGTCCGCGTAGATTTTAACTAAAAAGTGTTTGTCGCCGCGAAACCCAGCTATATTTCTCTGCCCAAGTTACTTAAATGGCGTAGTTTTTATAGTGTAAACCTAGATAATAGCATGGCTTACTCAAAAACAACATTTAAATATACGTCGTTAGATTACACGCTGTCACAGAATGCGTAAGAAAAATAAAGATTCACAGCTCCTCCCCCGTAGGTGATAGCGTGATAATATGTAGCCTATATGTTGACCCGACCTGTTAGTAATATTCATGCAAAATTTGAAGTAAATCCATGCAGTACTTTTTGAGTTTACATACATACAGACAAACAGACAAAAATTCTAAAAAACTATATTTTTGTCTTCGATATCGATTGTAGATCACGCCCCAAGTATTCTTTTAAAAAAATATTCGATGTACAGTTTTGACTTTCCTACGATTTTATTATATGTATAGATTATGCCCTGATGTTATGTGATTACCAACTCCACAAATAGGATTCGCAGGGTGACCTTACGCAAAGGACAACGATGACAGTTGCCCTGTTTACAGTATACTGTATTTTTAAAGTGCCTGATAGCATTCCTCACTGCAGGACTGTTTTACCGCGAGCGTCTGCAGGAGTCAAATACTTACCCTGACGAACTGTACCAGTTTGATTGTAATACCAAGATAAAGTGGAGATTTTGATGTGCTCTATTGTCTTGTCTTGTCTTGTGTGTGGGGGCCAGTCAGTACAGACCGGCGACACTTCGACCCAGTAGGATCTTTTGTGTCAGCTCCAAGATTCATGTGTGTGATGTGCTCTATTACTAAAAACTAATATTTCAAACACAGATACACATGCCGTTTAAGTAATAGATAAGCTAAGCAATAGGATTTGCGTGGACTCCAAAAGAAAAAATAAGCTGTTTCACGTAGATGAAACATTGGATTTTATTGTATGACGCATCTTGCCAGTTGTAACGCCCTCTTTATAATTGAAACACGTAAAGCCATACATGCCGGCAAAAATGAATAAGATTTATTTTCAAAAAATTCCCATTACCTTGGAGCTAAAGATTGTCGGATTTGGTTTGAAGACAGTTGATCAGAACGATAACGTTAGGTTATTTTTCCGATTGTGAGTAATAATAATCGACCTTTCAGAACCAATGCATTATGTGTAAACACATCCATTTTAACTAATATTATATACGAATGTGAGTTTATTTGTTATGCCTTCACGCTTTAACTATACGACCGATTATTATGCAATTTCGCATACACATTGTCAGGAGTACAAAAAAGGACAATGGGTATCTTTCATTCAGAAAGAAAGTCCTATTCTCGAGGTATAGCAATTTATTGATAAAATCAAGATTAACGCAAGCGACACCGCGGGCAAAATCTAGTATCACCATAATCCCTCCTCAAAATCACGTACATATTACAACGTCGTATCTGAAATTCAATAACTAATCTATGACTGAGATGGAGAAGCAATATCAAACGTATTGCAGCGGCGGCTCTCAGAGTCGCATGCTACCGACCTCGTGGATCATCGGAATTTATTACTTTCCTATCATTCGATATGTTTTACACTTGCCAATGTTTGCCAAACATTTTTAGGCTCTATACGGTATTCGGCAATAATTTTGCATATGACGTTTACCATTGCGTAACATTGAAGGGATTATTTGACAAGTAAAAATGAAAAATTGAGAAGGAGTATTTGCTTACTGACCAGTTTGGTCGTTAGCTCGTATACTTGCGTTATGGGCGTCAAATAACGTCAAAGGGTCAGATAAGAATTGTATCTGTGAGTAGGATTTCGAGAAACAGACATGGGTTCATGTAAGTAAAGAGTAACATTACACAAGGTCCTGCCATTCCTAATTTGATTCGAATTTGATTGAAATGCTATATCCAAACTAATATTATAAATGCGAATGTGAGTTTATTTTTCTTACGTTTTCACGCCTTATCTACTCAACCGATCATCATAAAATCTTGCAAATACGTTGTCAAGACTACAAAAAAGGACAAAAAGCACCGTTTTCAACACGGCACGCTAGTGAAACCGCGGGAAAAAACAATTTATTCAATAAAGAATTTTCATAGTAGGTATATCATGTCACCGGTAGTTACTGAAGGATTTTGGTGCTATAAGAATGCTAATCAAATTTCGCCAGTAGATAATATTTCAGGTCCTACGTAAAAGATGTCGAGCCTTTTGACATCTTCCAGGCATAGTTCCATTGTACGTGCTGCTACTGAAAATTTTCTCACAAGACTAATAATACTTTTTCAATATAACAATTTAGGGCTTCTAAAGGACAGTCTAGTGTATTCTATGAATAATCTAAAAGACTACCCTAACTATGACTTCAGCATTTTGTTATAAGTAGTAATTTCTTATAGATTTGTGTTGGTAGCATTTTGAGCTCTATATTATCTTGCTTAGTGATCAATTTTGCTTTCTGCTGCCCGATAACTACAATCTGTCACCATTTTATTCTCTTCGTCATATTTTAACTTAATGTGACGCCATCTCACAAAATTGTCACCTAAGTGATATTTAATGGTACCAATAATTTTCCTAATGGTCCCTTAAACAGTTTTCCACTTCGCCGATAGTGATGTTTAAAATTGGAGGCTTAAATGCTACCTTTCGCTCAATACTTTGGCAGTGTTTTATAAATAGCTAGCGATATGAGAGTGTGATAAATAAAAACGTGTAAATGTTGCTGCTAATGTGATGTTATGGAAAATCTGCTCTAAAAGGCACTATAGTTTTTAATTTTAACAATATAATATACCAGCGTGCGGCTTATCTAACTTTAAGTGCTTAGTCGCATGCAAGACTAGAGATGTATCTTTTTCTTTTCATTTTTATTAAATGGTGGACCAGCGCACCGAAATTAATGCTGTGTCGCAGCGGACTTTACAAATATATTTTTGAGTAGTAGAGCCAAGCTGGTTACAGCAGGAATGGGCCGGCTCGACCGGGGAAGTACTACCCTCTCACAGAAAATCGACGTGAAACAACAGTGTTTCACTGCTGTGTTTCGTTCGGTGAATGAGAGCGCCGGAGGCCTAAGCATGAGGTGACGATTCTCGCAGCTTATGAGGGACCTGCAGAGCATCCGTAGAGTCATTGTGTGTGTGGCGCGAGTCGACCCGGCGGCCAGGGAGAGCCGTAGAAACGGTGCTCTGCTGGCCGCCCGCGGTATAGTCCAGAGGCCCAACCGAGTCTAACCAACTAGGTTGGCTGCCTTATCATACCGCGCATAATCTCGAGGTGGCTCGTCGTGCCGGATGGTGACCGGAGGGTGGGTCCCGGCGACCACTTTCGGGAGGGTACGGGGGTCCTTCCGTCCGTCGGATCGGCTATCGTCATACCATACAGTTATATGACAAAACTTGCTCTGCGCCTTGCCCCACTTTGCTGCGAGAATAGCCGCCTCTTTTTTTCACGCTTCCCCTTCCTTTCACTCTATGGCAGTACGAACAAAGCATTGTCGTTCAACAGCAGCCAATCGCCGTAACCCCACTGCTGCTTCCTGTGTCGTGGAGTTTATTAACATCAGAGGACTCCACGCTAACCTTAATGCCGTCCATCACCACCTGGAGACGGCTCGGCCGGCAATGCTTTTTCTAACGGAGACACAAATACGCCGTCCTGCAGACACGAACTACCTGCAATATCCCGGCTACGTGCTAGAGGAGTGTTTCCTCGCGAAAGCCGGGGTATGCTTGTTTGTTAGGGCGGATATTTGCTGTCGCCGTCTACAATGCCTAGAGGACCCTTCCTTCTCTATCCTTTGGGTACACGTAGATCATGGCTCTTTCAGCCAAATCTACATGTGCCTCTACCGATCCCATTCAGGAGACGCTAGAACAACTCGACTCTTCAATTACCTGAGTCAGGCGGCAGACGACGCGCAGGAGCGGTTTCCGAACGCTGAGTTGGTGTTCTTGGGAGATTTCAATGCCCACCATGAGACCTGGTTGGGTTCTCCCAAAACAGACCACGCGGGACGAACTGCCCATGCGTTCGCTCTCACGCATGACCTGTCTCAACTGGTACTCCAGCCCACCCGGATACCAGATATTGCAGGTCAGGCGCCCTCTCTGCTCGATCTGCTGCTGACGAGTAACCCGAACCGGTACAGTGTGTCGATTCGTGCTCCTTTGGGCACCTCAGACCACTGTCTCGTTTGTGCCACAGCTGTTGTTGTTACGCCCCCACGACTCGAGGAGGCAAGACGACGACTGTGGCACTACTCGTCAGCAGACTGGGATGGAATGCGGGAATACTTCGCATCCATCCCTTGGGCTCAACGCTGCTTTGAGAACAGGGATCCATCAGAGAGCGCTACTGCTGTCGCTGGTGAAATCATCCTGGGTATGGAATATTATATTCCATACAGTGATGTCACGAGCGGCGGCAGGAAAAGGCCCTGGTTCGGGCGTGAATGCGCCGATGCTGTTGAACGCAAACAGACAGCGTATCGCGCTTGGACCAGGGCTCGCACTCTCCACGACCCTAACGTGGATCACCTGAAGGCAGCGTTCAACCAAGCCACAAAGGTCTGCAAGAGGGCATACTTAAGAGCGGATGCCCAGCGCGTCGCACGGTTCGGCCAGGAACTAATGGCGCATCCTACGGGCAGTCGTAGCTATTGGCGCCTGGCCAAAGCCGTGCAGTCCAACTTCTGCCAGACCATGCTGCCCCCTCTGAGGTATCCGAATGGATCACTGGCTCATCGGCCGTAGGAGAAAGCAGATCTGCTTGCAAATCTCTTTGCGGCCAACTCCCGAATCGATGACTGCGGTTCGCAGCCGCCTAACATTGCCAACTGCGGCTACACCATGCCTGATATATGTATCAGGCAACGAACCGTTCGTGCGATACTGCAGTCTCTCGATGTTCGGAAAGCCAGTGGACCTGACGGCATCCCAGCTGTGGTTCTTAAAAAATGTGCAGCGGAGTTGTCTCCCACACTTACGCGCCTATACCGGACGTCTTACGTCGCAGGCATTGTGCCTGAGGCTTGGAAGGAAGCGACGTTCAACCGATTCCCAAAAAGGGGGACCGTTCCGAGCCAAGCAACTATCGACCCATAGCTATCACCTCGGTGCTTTCCAAGGTGTTCGAGCGGATTATAAACACCCAAATTGTCCGCTACCTGGAGGATCAATCGTTGATCAATGATCGCCAATACGGCTTTCGGTCTAAACGATCAACGGGTGATCTTCTAGCGTTCGTCACGCATCTCTGGGGTGAGGCTATGGACAAGCACGGCGAGTCTTTGGCTATCAGCCTTGACATAGCCAAAGCTTTCGACAGAGTCTGGCACCGGTCTCTTCTTTCCAAGCTTCCGGCCTATGGCTTGCCCCCTCAACTGTGCACCTGGATTGCAAGTTGCCAGCAGAAGCGTCGTATTTGGGTCCTTTGCGACGGTCGCGCTTCCAAATTTATGCAGGTCAATGCAGGAGTGCCTCAGGGTTCTGTCTTATCCCCTACGCTCTTTCTTCTGCATATCAATGATATGTTGAATCTCGGCAACATACATTGTTATGCGGACGACAGTACCGTGCATGGGCGATATCTCGGACATCCTGGGGCCAAACAGGCTGAGGTTGAGGGGAAAAGGCAGAATCTTGTCGTTGAACTTGACCGGACCTTGGACCGCATCTATGAATGGGGTGCCAAGAACTTGGTCGAGTTCAACGCCAAGAAGACCCAGGCATGCGCGTTCTCAACAAAAAAGTCTCCGTTCCTTCCCCTCCCTTCTCTGAAGAACACTCCACTGGTGATACGTGACAGTCTCTCCATCTTAGGTATGGATCTTTGCCGCTCCCTTAACCAGAAAACCTATATCAAGAGCGTCATTAAGCAAGCTTCGCGAAAACTCGGAGTTCTGAACAGGGTGAGGCGGTTCTTCACGCCTGGGCAACTGTGCCTATTGTATAAGGCACAAGTGCGCCCTTGCGTGGAGTACTGTTCTCATCTTTGGGATGGCTCCGCGCAGTACTTACTGGACGCTCTCGACCGGTTACAGCGGCGGGCTGTTCGTATCATCGGAGATCCAGAGGTCACGAGTTCACTGGAACCTCTGCAACTCCGTAGAGACATTGCCTCATTGGCATGTTTCTACAGAATATACCACGGGGAGTGCTCTGAAGAGTTATTCCACCTTATCCCGCCCTCCCCTTTCCTATCCAGAACAACGCGTGCTGGGCTCAGATGCCATCCTTACACGGTAGAGTCGATTAGAGCGCGTACCAAAAAGTTTGGGTCCTCATATCTCTGCCGAACGACCAAGGCATGGAATTCTCTGCCAAGGCACGTGTTTCCTTCTTCCTTCAATCCTGGGTTCTTTAAGCGGGGCGTGAAAAAGCATCTTCTCAGGCCGTCAAAGTAGAGACCTCAACATCGCCTCGGCTACTGTGGGGGCGATATGGAGGCCACTGCTCTTAGACCACACGACTGCTTACCATCAGGTGGAGTGTGGTCATTTTGACAAGCAAAATAAAAAAAAAAAAAAAAAAATGCAAATAACGGACACAAAGAACATCTAGACTCGAAACAACTATTAGTGGATCACACAATTTTTTGTCCTGTGTGGGTATGAAACCCACGACCCTTGGCGCAGTGACAGTGGTGCAATGACCACATAAATCACCACGTCATCCGTACATTCACTGACAGCAGCTCTGCATTTTTTTTAAACAAGTCTCTCAGCACTAACTTTTTTCTATCAGCTATTGGTAGCACATTGAAAAGTCTATAGGTAACTATTACACTAACAATGTGAACCCACTCAAATACAAGCCTTTAGCTTAGTTTGAAAGATTAACAAGATTCTAGTAACTTGTAACTCAAAAAGATATCATTTTTACAAAGAGCATTTTTACAACATTACTAGACTGTTGTAAAGATACTCTACGCATGACAGAAATGCTAAACAAGATTGTTTGACTTATATAGAGTGAAGGACATCCAGCCGTTTTGCTTAAGATTGAAAAAATTCATGCTTGGATGAGGAACCGTCCAATTGTCACACTTGTACACTCAAAAAAATAGTTGAAAGCATACATAAATAATAAATTGCAGCCTGTTTTCCAAATAGAAGAATAAAGTGTTCATTGCGAATTCACATTTATAAAATTCTGAAGTCTTATATATTTGTTTCATTTGGTCTTATAATATCTCTCGCTTGCTTTTCCGTTTCTAAACTTCGGTTTTCTTCGAAAACTTGTAAAATTTGATCAAAACCGTTTCCAGGGGTTTCTCCTTTCCAATTATCCCTTTCACACTTGCTGTGTGAACATACATTAGATAAAACACGTAAAATTGTTTTAGAATTCAATCTGATAACATATTTATCTCAGTTTTTCGTCACAGAATATTATTTTTTTTCAGAACAGAATATTATATACTTACTAGCTGTTACCTGCGACTTCCTCCGCGTAGATTTTAACTAAAAAGTGTTTGTCTCCGCGGAACCCTATTTTTTCTAAAATCAAAGTAGCCTATGTTACTCCTTATAATAGCAGCTATCTGCCAGTGAAAGTCCCGTCAAAATCGGTTCAGCCGTTTCGGAGATTAGCCGGAACAAACAGACAGACAGACAAAAATTAAAAAAATAGATGTTTTCGTATAGGTACCTTATATATTTTCATATGCATTAGATAAAAAGTTGTTATTTTTAGATTACAAACAGACACTTCAATTTTATTTATTTGTATAGATATATAGATATTTTTATAATGTACTTAGCTGGATTTTGCTCGTGACCCCTTACAATGTGGTTGCGCAATTTCGTGATAATTGGTCATGTAGTAAAGACATGCAAGCATAACAAACAAACTTACATGCGCATTTATAATATTAATTAGGATTAGGACTTAGGATTACTTATATTTTAACAATCATTTTAATTCTTGTGTTTAAAAAATACACGTCCGTTTTAATAAAATTATAACTTCAGCCTTGTGCAATTTTTTTGCGTTAATGCAAAGAAATATTTACCACACTACATATTAATGTACTGTGTGTCTAGTTTTACATGCCGTTTTTATGTATACTCAATTATATCAGCACGTATTGTCAAAGGCAAAAGGCCTCTCTCTCCCATTTCCACATATCCCTGTCTTGCGGTAGCTTAGGCTAATCTCTTCTATAGCTAGGCAATCTAGCAAGCAAAATTTGTAGTGCGAGTACAAGTTCCCAACAGCAATCGTCGGGAGATGGCCCGCCAGACACGTTTACTCAGTCCGATTGGAACATCCTTCATTTGTCTTCTTCTTCTCCTTAGCCTTTATTATTCCCAAGTTTCACTTGGGGTCGGCTTTCTAGTCTAACCAGATTTGACTGGATATCAGTTTTTACACGGAGCGACTGCCATCTGACCTCCGCGACCCGAAGGCTAACGATATCCTAAGGCTAGACCAGTGTCAGGATTTTATAGGGCACTGACTTCCCAATAACGACTGCTATAGATGTTCATGGCAGCCGGGACCGACGGCTTAGCGAGGCACGGAGCAGGCGATAATAATTGTCAATCAATACGCACATAATTTCGAATAGTCATATAACTTCTGAAAGTCAGAGGTGCGCGACGTGGGTTCGAACTCGAGACACTCTACATTGCAGTCTGTTGGTTTCCCCACTGAGCTCCCTTCTTTTGTATTTGAGAAATATCATATCTTGTGCCACAGTACTAGTATAATTGTACATAATGAAAACCCAAATATCAGCTTGCCAGACTCGCAACATAGCTACTTAGGTCACGTATATGAAACAAACATTTGTTCCTCATTAGTTTTATTGAATCCGAGTGTATTTTGTGTATGTTGTTTGAATGTTTGTAAAGTCCCTCGCGACAAAAGAATAATTTCTATTGTGAGAATTGTCTTGTCTCTAAAACTTAACTGAAACAATAATTGTAAACTTCATCGGCAAACATATTTGCTAGACAACCAATGAAACTAAAACATTTGTTTCTTAAAAATGTTTATTGAATAAGTTGCGCCTGGATAAACTGCTTCACATTTATAAAGAAAATCAAAGCGTGGGTGTCCACTAAGGCATGAAACTATTTTGCTTGCTACGTTATCTATACAATTGAGAGGTTATTTTGTTGAGGGAATTCATGTTCGTACGTATTCAAGCTCTTTCTCCCCATAGAGACAATTAAGTAAATAAAATAATAATAATAATAAAAATAATTTATTTTCACACCACAATACAATTGAAGTAGGTACATTTGATATCATACATAAATTTAGTTGACGTAGAAGTACTGTGGGAGACTGGTGCCTAAGGTAGACGGAGAGTCTGTGTTTCAGGACACCAGGTCCCCACCTCACGGACAAGTTGCATTAAAAAATAATAATCAAAAAATACGAACAAATACAAGTTACTGGTGCGGTATACATTTTTTTTTTATATTTTATATTTTAATTATAATTGTATTATATATATTGTTAGTATGAATGATATTTGGTGTACACAAGTTGTGTGTTTGTGTGAGAGGGTGTGTGTGTGAATGTGTGTGAGGGTGTGTGTGTGTGTGTGTGTGTGTGTTTGTATGTGTATACATACATACATATTTTATATGGTCACGAATTTGTATGAGTTATGCCAGTACAGATAATATATTTTCCGTGTCCTCATAGCTCAAGCCCTGCAGCCAACAGCTTACCTTCATTTTGCACTTTATTTTGGTGAGGTGGTATATTGAAAGTGTCCCGTTTACTTTATTATAAAGGTAGCCACCAAGGAAGCAAAAGAAGCGATTACAGAACATGGTGCGTTGCTTTTGTTGCCGATTGACAGGGTTAAATCGCCTTTTATTCCGCGATAAAACCGGGTTAAAGCTTAGGAGTCCATGCTGCTTTAGAATCGTTTGCAATATAAATAGTTGTCGTATTGTTAGGACCCTTGCTTCTTTATACAAGAGCGTTGTTGCATACCGAAATGGTCGGCAATAAGACACTTTCAATATGACCCTTTGCGCACGTTCAATTTCCAAAATTGTGTGTTTTGGAGCGCCACCCCAGGACGTGATGCAGTATACTAGTAACGACTGTACAAGAGCATAGTAAACTGATTTTCTTAATCTTTCGTCTGCTATATGTCGCAAGGTTTTAAAGACATATATCAATTTACGCAGTCTATTACTAAGAGTACTGATGTGCTTATGGAATCTTAGGGTATTGTCTATTATTACACCTAGGTATTTTATATCATCTGTATGGTCTATGTGACTGCAGGAGCATGTATTAATATTTTGTTTGGAACATGAGTGGGCTACAATGGAGTACGATGACGGTGTTAGTGTGGTATGTAAGTTATGTTTTAAAGAAAATGTCATGCATTTGGTTTTTCCCGCGTTTAAGGTGAGGACATTATTATGAAGCCACTCTGTTACAACGTTAAATCCTGACTGGGCAAATGCATACACCTCACGCCATGAGCCAGCACTAAACAGCAAAGCAGTATCGTCAGCGAAGGTTATTATCTTGCCTTTCGGGATGGTAAGCAAGCATAGTTCGTTGATGTAAATGAGAAAGAGCGTTGGACCTAGCACGCTGCCTTGTGGCACGCCGTAGCTTATGGTACACTCATCGCTCAAAACATCACCAATTTTGACGCACTGGGTTCGCTGACTTAGATAGTCCTCAAAAAGTTTTAGCTGGACACCCCTGATTCCTACTTTTTCCATCTTGCCCATTAAAATGGGAACAGAAACCGTGTCAAATGCTTTGGCAAGGTCTATAAAAATTCCCAGGACCTTTTGCCCACCATCCAAGTTTGATACAACATAATTAGTCAGATCATGGACAGCATCAGATGTGGATTTACCAACTCTGAATCCATATTGTGTAGGTGATAGAATGTTGAATTTTTCTAAGTAATCCACGAGCCTGCTGTTCATGATCTTCTCTAATATCTTGGATAGAGCAGGGAGCACTGCTATAGGCCTGTAGTTGGTGACATGACTTCTGTCCCCATCCTTAAAGATGGGATGAATTATTGATTTTTTAAAAACTGTAGGAAATTGACCAGTTGTAATAGCGAGATTACAGATATATGTTAGGGGTGGTACAACTATGGTAATATATCTTTTTAGAAAATCACCAGTTATTCGGTCCCAACCAGCGGCGCAATTATTTCTTAATGACAAAATGAGTCTAGTAACTTCATTGTCGTCCGTAGGTAAGAGAACCAAAGATTGGGAGGTAATATTACTGGCACAGGTTGATGTTTTGCAGGTGGAGTTAACTATAATGTTTTCAGCTAGTTTCTTTCCAATTTCAGCAAAGAATTTATTTGTTAAATTTATTGACTGTAAAGGAGTATCTGCGATATTTAATAGGTCTAATGGGATGTCTCTTTTTTTGGTTCTATTTGTTATTGAGTTTATAGCTGACCAAAGCAGTTTGGTACTACTACCAGCATCACTTATTTGTTTCTTTTCAAAGTCTTTTTTTGTATTTTTAATTTGCTTATTGCAGTAGTTTCTGTATCTGGTAAAGGAGACTTTTAAAATTTCATTGTTAGGTGACTGTTTAGCTTTTTTATGTAAGTTGTCCCTATGCCGGATACATCTAAGGAGGGCTGGGGTAACCCAAGGCTTTATGACTAATTTCCTATTTGGTATCTTAACTGTTTTGGAACAAGACTCAATTACCCAAATAAGAAGATTTATCATCAGTTCAGCTGCTACGTGAGGATTCTTAGTATGATATACCTGTTCAAAGTTAACTTGGTTTATTTCGATATCCAACCGTTTATAATTGATGCGAGAAATTGTGCGATTTGTACACACCTTTGGTATTTTCTTGGCTAAGAAAAAGAAAATAGTTTCATGGTCAGTTAATGCAGAGTGCGCTATCAAAGTTGAGGCAGGCATTCTTGTTTTCAAAATGATATGATCAAGGCATGCGTGAAGCCGCGTAGGTAGTGAATGTGCAGGGAGTAGACCATGCGAGGCCAATAAATTAAGGTAACTAGATTTGGTCGGGTCAAGACAATGCTCATTAATGTTTATGTTTATGTCACCGGTTATAATTATGTTTTGATACCTCACGTTATTCAACAGGATTGCATCGAGTGAGTTGAGGAAATTTGTAACATCCCTATAACCAGGAGGGCGATATATTGCTAATAATAAAGTGTTAGAATCAATTTTTATTAATAGAGCATTTGCTTCCAGGATTAAGGGTTCCTTCACAGATACCTTAATGTCTTGATTCACATATACAACTACTCCTTCATTTTGCGTCATATTTATATCAGTTTTAAAACAGTTATAACCTTGTAGGTCAGGGATATATTGTATGTTAGGGAGCCAACATTCGGTCAACGTGATGATATCCCACTCTACCTTTATTCTCGCGAGAATGGTGTGAAACCCTGTCATATTCTTTGATATACTCCTGATATTTTGATTGATAACCTTAAGAGATTGATTTAGGTTAACGTTAGATGGGACACAGTTATCTAATTCGCAAGTGGATGAGTCCGAAATTGAGACAGAATCAATGTTATTTATGTTAGTTTGTATATTATCGAATTGTATTTTACAGGTATTTGGGTCCATTGCTTGGTGTTGTGGTAATGTTTAGTAAGCTCAATTTGCTTAAGATAAGAGAAAGGATGTATGTTGTTTATAACTTTACTTATAGAAGTGTAAATTGGCTTAGTGTGTAAGTAAAGTTGTGGGTGTGATATTGTGGTATGGTTGAAGTTAGGGTATGTATGCGAAGGTTTGTGCAAGACCTGGTGTAAATTATATATAATTTTACATGTAGGAGTGTAATGTGGTTTGGTGTGTAAGTAATGTTGTGAGTGTGACATTGTGGTATGGTTGAAATTAGTATAGTATTTATGCAAGGGTTTGTACAATTTTTGGTGGTTTACTGGGTATAACAATAGTTTAAACAGCAGATTTGTTAGTTTAAAAGATTTTAAAATATGAGCTATAAAAATTAAATAGTATGGTATTAATAAATAGGTATTAGTATATGAACAAAACAGTCATGTTTTACGTATAAGCTTAGTAAGGCTTGATTAATTTTCAACACGAGCTGAAGGCTCACCTTCGGCTCTGCGTATATATACTAGGCCTCGCGAGGTCCAACAGTAGGGATATCCGTTATCACGGGCAAAATGACGAGCAGAATAAAAAAGCTTTTGGGCTTTGGGCGTTAGGGCTTCCGATACGAAAACTGGCTTGATTGGCCCAGGTATATTGAGATGTCCAGTATTCAATTTATCCTTAGTTTGCATTTTTTATTAAAATTTTTGACTTGTTGTATAACTTTTTCTCTCTTTATGACGCTGTTTAGTTCTACCAAAATGGGTTTATTATCACCCTTGTGTGTAATAATTCTATATATATCTTTTATGTCATTGTCTTGCAGGTCAACCTCAAGGCTCTTTGACAAATTTTTCACTATTTCGATGGTGTTTTCTTTTGTTTCATATTTTTTATTATCGGGCAGAGTTATGGGCACGTTTCTTATCTCTAGACTAGTAGATTTGCTCTTACGCTCAAGGATTTCTATCTTCTCCTCCAGCTTTTGGATCGTATTTTTGTCCTCTATTCTTTCTGACTGCATGTTGCAAAGTGATTCGAGTATAGCGTCATATTTGTGAGAGATGAATTCTAAACTTTCTTTTAGTTCCTCATTTTTTTGCTTGAGGTCTTTAAAATTCTGGTCAACTTTGGCCGACAGGGTGGCGATCAAGCTTTTAAGCTCCTTATGGTCTTCATCTTCACGTTTGCGCTTGTATCTTACAGAAACGTATGCGTGACCACTTCTTTCAGATGCGGTATCTGATTCATACGCCTGAATTGCAGAGCCAGTTTCCCCAGGATGGGCAGTACCAGGGGCTGAGACTGTTGTAGCAGGTGGAGGTGAATGTCTTAGTGGCATGATATGTCCAGACACCTATATACTCTGGACGTACAGTCAATTGTGGGGTATGTGCAGGGTTTTGGAACTCGTGGATTCAGTAATATATCTTATTTAAAAAGATTTTTTTGCAATATTTTTGTATAAATGTTAATAATTTTATCAAATTATCCCGCTAAAATAAGGAAGAAATATTGCAGAATTACAAAAAGCTTCTCGAACTGCTCGGGGTTTGATCCCGAGGTGTAAGTAACAGGGTCACTTTTTTAACCGTTGTACCACGGATACTTGTAACTTCGTAGTCGAATTAATGCTTTAGTAGGATGGTCGTTATGAATAGACCTCTGCTAATTTCTGTTATCCTGGTACTCGATGCAGTTGTGACTTGTAAGTTAAAATAGGTTTGTCTCTCTCACCCGTGGGCGTAGCTTCGCCAGTGCTTGCGTAGACGTCGCTCGTCGAGAACACAGTCGAACAGTTAACCTCTTCACTAATTATGCACTCCTATTTTTTGTTGTTGATTTTTGTTTTCAATTATGTTAATAATTTTAAATTAAATTGCGTAGATTTTGCACACGTCTGCTCAATATCAAGGTCCGGAGGGGAGGGGGGATAGGTTGACTTCTATTTATACTAGTACAAGATCCAAGAGTAGCTAAATCTACCTAATTTTTTGCATAGTATATTTTTTTATAGTAGTAAACATCAAAAGTATAGAATGTATGCATTCAAGAATATTACAATTGGTTGCACTATCAAATTCGCACGATCGTGCTACGTACAAATTCGATAGAGGGCCAATTCCTTTTTATTTTGTTTTCTTTTCGCTACTTGCACCTGACTGGCCTCGGATCGATCTGTCTGCTTACAATTCGGCTTAAAATAGGAAAAGACAAAAGTGCTGTCTACCTTTACCGAAAAAATACAGACATGAGTTATAATGTGTGAAGTTGATTGGCTGCAAGGATGGTGTAGTCGTTTAAATAGTTGCCTTGTCATTTCTATTACGACAAATTTTGGATTCTAAAAACCAATTTTGGATTCGAAAAAATTTGTGTGATCCACATATACTTTTGCCGAGTGTGGGTATTCTTTGTCTCCCTGGTTTTAAATTTCCCTACAATACAAGATAATTCCTAAATAAAATGCAGTAAACTACGCTTTTACTTACAAAACTATACTATAACACAAGCAGTTGCTGTAATTTACATATTGTTCTAATGAATGATTTTTTAACTTATTTATTGGATAATGGTTGTTACATAATATATTTAATATTAATGTGTTAATTGTTTAGGATAAATCTATTATTTATATTATTATGTTTTTTGTTGATACACGTCGTTCGGCCGGTATTATAAAGGTCTAGTTTTATGTAAATTCTCTTGTAAGTAAAAGTCTTTATTAATTAATTCTTTACGAGAATAAAGCTATCCAAACCTCTTAAACATATTATGTAACAGTTTCGTTATACCCTAGTGAAGAGGAACCTTTACTTCGTGATCCAATATTTCAGCGCCCTGTTAAAACTGTTCCGTTGGATCACGTCAACGCTTGTCTTGGTGCTGGCGGTAGAATTTATCTCAGCCAACATTATTAGATTGCTGGAAATTAGTTTTGAAAAGTAATGTTGGCGTTTTACTTTGTTCAGCTTCATTTATGATTTATTCCTTTTATGGTTATTTTCTTAACATTAAAATGTGGTATTACATTTCCATCTATAAAAAAGGAAGATTGATGGCCAGTTCAAACCTATAAGAAAAAGATCGGGGTTCGAACTTAAAAAACAAAAGCTATAGTGATGTAGATCTCGCTAATGCGGTTGGCTGCTGAACAGGTTCTTTGTGGACGTCTTAGCCAAAGAGCAACTACTTTGAAAAATATAGACGGGCGAATAACTATTAATGCAATGCAAAATTAGTCGCATACACATATCATTGTTAAACGCAATAGTTTAAGTGGTCGCCTCATCTTTACTCCGTGTGCCAAGCATTTAAAAATTTAATCCTCATATGGAAAATAGCCAAGTGTTGAGATAACGTAGCTAAAATGTTCTATGTGTATGGATCCAAAATAGATGTTTCGAATAAAGTAGTTATTTATATCCTTTGTTAAACTTTTGATATTCTTCAACAACCCACGATATTATCTCTAGTGTGGGTTGTCTTTAAGAACTTGAGCATCCGAGATTTAGTAGTAACATTTAGTAAAATGTTTACACACCTCTTAAACAGTCGTTGAGACTTTAGTTTAGTAGAAGTTAGCATCTTTTATCAGACGGAGAGATGTTATAATTTTACAATGCGTTAGCTGACAGTGATTACGTTTATGATACTATATGAAGGCTTTTGGCCTCTGAAAACTAATAAAACCGTTGGTTATGCGCCTGATCTCTCTCAAGTTGTGTTCGATTGCCGTTCCATTGAAGTAAGAGTAACAGAATAGACTATTGCATTCTTTATTCTGTTACTCTAATCTAACTCATTGCTAATCTTAAGGGCAACTAGCCATGAGGCCTACTAGCCATTGCCCTTATCTTATCTTATGTGGGGGCCAGTCAGTCCAGACCGGCGACACTTCGACCCAGTGGGATCTTTTGTGTCGACACACTTCCAATAACGACTGCCATAGATGTTCATGGCAGCCGGGACCAACGGCTTAACGTGCTTTCCGAGGTACGGAGCAGGCGATAATTGTCGATCAATACGCAGATAACTTCGAAAAGTCATATAACTTCCGAAAGTAAGAGGTGCGCGACGTGGGTTCGAACCCGAGACCCTCTGCATTGCAGTCTGTTGGTCTCCCCATTGAGCTATCGCCGCTATAATGCTGCATTGCCCTTAAGATTAGCAGTGCTTTATAGTAAAACAATTACTAATAAATGTTATAACATAAGTATTTTATTCCCTTTCTTCTTTAAAGATAAACTGTAACAATATAAGAACCATAAAAGAACAATCTTCTCTTAACACAAGCAAACTTAAAATCAATAGTTCTTCTCTTAAAACAATCTTCTCTTTTTTACTTCTTCGCCTTTGGCTCCTGCTTCTTCTTGGTGGTAGACATGGCTCTCGTATTTATCTCCAGATTAATAGCTTCACTTCGCTCATCCATGACTTGTTGCAATTTTGGTGGCCATGTAGCATCTATAAAAGAAAGAAAAAATTATTTATTTCTTTTCTTTCTTTCTATATGTAAAATATTTGGGATGAAAAGAAAGCAATGGGCGAGTTAGATATGTGTCTTCGATATCCTTACTCGCTTGACAGTGATAGTATTACTACTATTATACCGGTTTTTCTGCAGAAGGTCCTTGACTAAGCCGGCCAACTCGTTACCAAATATCTTGCAATTGTAAGCTCTGCTATTTATAATATACATATCTATATGTCAATATTCAATACTGACCAACATACAATTTCTCCAACAACTTTTGCCTGTCTCTTTGCCTGCCCAGTACGTGAATTTCATTGTACTGTTGCAATTCATGCATGCGTTCTATTGCGGCTTCCACACGAATATGTTTGGCTTGCTTAGCGGCTTCTACTATATCGGCGGTTAGCACTACACTATAAAAGAAAGGAATTTGTTAAAATAAAATTAAGCAGTCTCATGAATTTTAGAACTGTAAAATATATTTCATGACTTTTTGCACCAACACAGTCATGACTATAAGCCATAAGTAATCGTTTGCCATCAAGGGCTTGGTCTTGCATTAAGTCAAAGGCTAAATATTTTAATAATATCTAAGAAATTCTTTATTGCTTGTAGTGATAGTAAAGCAAATTAATGTTGATAAGTGAGTGTCGCTTTTGGACATGGCTGATATGTTTGACCATTATAAACAAGGAACATTTCAAGAAAACAATTACCTATTAAACGAATAAGTCGGACAGAAATAAGTAAGAAAAAACCAATTGATACTGATGTCTGCTACCAGTAATAGGAAATGGAGAGGCAGGATTAGTGCAGCAATATGCCATAATAATATGCCTAATTCCCCAAGAGGAAAGAAGAGGTTTATTAGAGTCTATGGTTTTACCTTCCACGTAATAGGGGTCAAGCCTATTATCCTCTATCGGACACAATTCGAGATGCAGTGCTTTTGAGAACTCCTTGGAATTTTTATTTGAAAATTTTCACTCTAGAATGAAAATCCCTATTTTTATCAACAGTGAGTTACCTAAACGCTGGATCTGGAACAACGATAATTTTGAAGTCTATTTAATTAAATCTTACCATCCATCTTCAGATAATTCTTTCATACACAAAGGCACGAAGCTGAGTGGTACGAATTTGTCCCGTAGTTGCTCTGGCATCAACAGGTACTTTATTTCTTCTTCCACCTCGATTGACATTTCAATCACTGAAAGTAGAAAAATGTTTAGACTCCTTGCTTGACTTAAGATATACCACTTTGGAAATAAGTAAAGTCTGCTTAGTAACGTTACGTTTTCAGAGCTTTTAAGATAGAGCTGAACTATCAAAGAAAATCAACATTTATTTATTCCAAATCCCACTTCGGCACTAGTAATCGAACTGTGTGTGCGCGGGACTTTACAAACATACAAACAATAGATACAAAGCGCACCCATTCCTTAGATCAATAATTACTGGGACAAGCAAATAAATGTGTATAATATGTGTGTGCGTTACGATTGCTCCGCCAAGTTATCCAAAGAGAAAAAAACTTCGCCAAAAAAATGGTCGGAATTTGTCAAAATCGAAGAGAACAAACTAAAAATTTGTCAAAGTAGAAATAAAGAAGCTATAAGGGTTTAAAGTTAGCCGCGTGAACGTAACGTGGAGGATTGCGCGGCCATGGAGATCTCAGCAACTACTTGAGTTAGAGATCGATTTTTTTTTGTCAATTGAATACTAAATTTGTCAAAAATTGTCGCAAATAGAATTACAAGCTTTAGATCAATATTTTATGAATTATTCACCTTGGATGTTATGGCTGCGCAATCTGGCACTTGTTGTTTCTTTATTGTTGATTATTTCTTTAAATTTTAAGACTTCATACAGAAAACTGTTACAAGAAGAAAGGTCTTAATTTGTCAAAATTAACGAAAGCAATAAATTACAACCAAAGTCTAGTTAACCAGACGAAATCAGTCCAAAACAAAAAGTACGTGGTCGCGCGGTCGAAACGTTACTTCGTAGGTTGATATCTCATTATCGATAACTGCTAGGATTTCGGTGTGAACATCCATTTATTCGACATATTAGCCTAGTTATAATGACATATCGTTTTACACTCAGAACAGTTTTCAACGCGTGTAATTTCAAAAATAACGTGGTCTCAAACAATGTTCGTGCAGGGTAACCATAATTTCGATTTTATTTGGAAATATTTGTAACTGGAGACCAGCAATTATATTAGAAAACAATCATGTAGCTCAATCTGCAAAATGTATTATTACTAAATAATATAATTGTATATTTCAATAATTTGATATGTTTATTCATCATAGGCTCAATTCTTTGCCTGAACCTATCAACTAACCTAAATGCAGCTTCAGTAACGTAGTACTCACTAACCTATATATTTTGACGTTAACTCACTAACCAATATATTTTGACGTTCATAAGTGTTACTTTGTGACCTAAAGAAATAAACGATTTTTGACGTTGACAAAAATTGTAATTTAACAATTTTCTTTACAAAATATAAGATCAATAAATACGATATGTGTATTTGACTCTCGTTTTATTTTTGCTAGCCCTCGAATATAAATATAATACATACATACCTACGCGATATATTTGACAATAATAATTGAAGGAGTAACAATGAAATAGCGTTTTTAAAAATCTTATGCTATTCTGATAACTATATTGAAGCAAATACTACAACAATAAGCAAATACAATCCTGAAAATAAAAATTGCTTCAAAATAATATATGTCGGAGAATTATTGAATCCAGTGGCGCCATCTATCAATGGTTTGAGGCATCTCGAGGTGGCGCCATCTATTAATTCATTTAAGAGTTATTCACTTCCTTGAGTCAGTAGTTTCGAGCGGAAGTCTGTGATGGCGCTGTCGGCGTCGTCAGTGAATGAGTGAGAGTTGAACGAACGTTGTAGCGAGTGAAGTAGTGGTGGTACAGATTAGCTCGTTCGTTCGTTCTGTCACTGTCAGTTGACTTCGGGAGCTCGACCGCGTCGGACGTACGCACTGAGTCATTTATTTTATTTCGTACACAATATGGCGGACGATGAACAATCTTACGAACGGAATCGGTTTCCATCCGCGACATATATGTACTTTAAAATAAGCGATATAATTTTGACTTTAACGCTGCATTTATTTATGGACACATCGTAAATGACACTATTTTCGGCTCTAGTTCTATTAGTAATTGTTCAAATAGTACGTGTATGAATTCGAACCCATCAGAGAGAAAACACGTATTACTACCGTTTTTAGTTTTAATAAACATTTTTTCAACTACCACCTAGGAAAAGGCTATTCTTATTCATGATTAAGAAAATGTACGATGCAGAAAATGCCATGAATTAGTTGAATTTACTTATACATTATAAAAATATTAACATTTGGTTTAAATGGCACACAAAATATGATGTTGTAAATGTTTTCGTTTTCTTTTTACCAGCAATTTGGGTTTCAAATGACTAGTATTCTTGTAAATCCCTCTAGCTAAGCTAGTATGCTTGTATTAGGAGTGGGTTCACGTCAGTTGTGCAATGGGTGGGATTTAATTAAACCAGCGACCACTCGATCCCAAGTTCAATGGCTTATCCATTGGGGTACCACCATTTATAAATTGTTAGGTGCTATTGAATCTATTTCTCGAATCCTTAGAACAACAGCTCACTACAAGTGTTAGTTTTCAAAAAAAGCCGGGATATTTTGCTACGATGACAACAAAAGTAAATTATGTAAATAAAAAAAATACTCTGTTTCCATCCATTTTCTCACATATGGTTTTATAGAGGTGTAACTAAATTATTATTTGTATTATTTAATTGGTTGATTTCTGTAAGTACTTACAGATTTTTAATTTTTATAAAAATGGTTCCGTAAATTTTTTTAAAGAATTTTATTTTATTTGTTGATTTTTTGTAATCTTTTTATTATGTTTGTTAATTTTGCAGCTATGATGAATAAACATATCAAATTATTGAAACATAGAATTTTTTTATTCAGTAATAATACATTTTGCATATTGAGCTATATTATGGCCGCGCAATCATGCATTTGTTGTTTCTTTAAACAACAAGTGCACGATTGCGCGGCCATAACTTCTAAGATGAATAAATCGTAAAATATTGATTTAAAGCTTATAATTCTTTTTCGACAATTTTTGACAAATTCAGTCTTAATTGACAAAAAGAATTAGATCCCTAACCCAAGCAGTTCCTAAGATCTCCATGGCCGCGCAATCGTGGACGTTACGTTCGCGCGGCCAACTTTAAACCCTTATAACTTCTTTATTTCTACTTTGACAAATTTTTACTTTTTACCTTCGATTTTGACAAATTCCTTCAATTTTTCTGGCGAAGTTTTTTTTTTGTTTGTATAACTTGGCAGAGCAATCGTAACGCTTACTAATATGTGGATGGCGGCAGCAGCTAGGCAATTGCTTGCCCTTTGCACCATCTGTGCAGTCAGCTTACTTTAAGTTTACCAACATCAATAAAGTACAGTAGCTGCTTACCATTAGGCGAATTATAATACAACTAATGTTAAGCAGCACCCTAGCTTATTTGCTTCTTTGCAAGTAAGCTAGGATTTGAACTTAATTATTTAAAATTAGATTTAATATACTTACATCCACTTTCAGTAACGGGTGTAGGGCCTTGTGCCACTCCCTCTAGTTCTGACTCTATAAGAAAAGAAGACAGATTGTATCATGGAGAATGATTTGGTCTAACTTTTATCCCGGTATTTGATCTCGTCAGATTCCCGCGGGCAGAAACAAGTATATGTAAGCATCATTACACATTTTTCCAGTAATATTTTATGTAAAATCATTAATACTATGATCTCCTGTCGATTGTGACTGGCTATAGGTATACAAATAAATAACTGTCGCTTAGGCATTCACCTAAATGGAGCTCTGAGCAAAAGATAGTCGCTAACTATTTAACTGATAAATAAGGTACAGATCGTGATCACAAAATATTTATTTTTATAAAAACCGCCACACGAATAATGTCTAGGATGCAGGCAACTTTGCAGAGACTGAAGCATTAAACACGAATACCATAATCAAACTGGGAACACGAACAAGAATTTCTGCACCAACAAAACTTCTTCTTCAAGTTTTTGTTGAAGAAGATTTTTTTAAGATTATTTATGTATTAGTTATATTTTTTTATTTTTTTATTTTGCTCGTCAAAATGACCACACTCCACCTGATGGTAAGCAGTCGTGTGCTCTAAGAGCAGTGGCCTCCACATCGCCCCCACAGTAGCCGAGGCGATGTTGAGGTCTCTACTTTGACGGCCTGAGAAGATGCTTTTTCACGCCCGCTTAAAGAACCCAGGATTGAAGGAAGAAGGAAACACGTGCCTTGGCAGAGAAATCCATGCCTTGGTCGTTCGGCAGAGATATGAGGTATATTCTGTAGATTAAAGACAAAATATATTCATGTTTTGTCCTCAATGATTTGAGTTGATAAGTAATCCTACTTACGTTTGAATTCATCCTCTAAGTGTTCTTGTTCACCATCGTAATTGGTTAGCTGTAAATACATGTATTTATTATTAAATATATTATATTGGTTTTGTCATGTTCAAAAGACTCTTAACTGAAGATTAGATTAGAATAATATGTATGTATTTACAAAAAAAAGTATATAATTATGTATGTTTATCCATTGTCTAGTACCCATAGTACAAGCTCTGCTTAGTTTGGGCTAGATGGTGTTGTGTATATGTGAAGTAAATTCTTAAGTACCTTATAAAGTGACTATGGTTGTTTATCTGTCATAGCTGCTTATTTAAATAATTACTAAGTATAGCATCTACGAAAATTTTTAAAGCTTATCTTTCTCTTTTATGAGGACATATCTTGCCTCAGGAATTATGTATAGAGTACGGCTCACGTGTCACGGATGTCCTGCGTCATTTGCTTGTTATCATATATTATCTCAAATCAAATGAAGACAATGGCTCCTTAAAATCAAAGTAACTTACGTCATCAGTAACTGTAGTTGTGACAGGGCTCCCAGGGGGAATCGGCGGTAATACCAAAAACTCGTCGCGAAATTCTTTTCTGTAAAGCAATAAAAAAGTAAACAGGTAATTAAAATGTTCAGTGATATTATTATATACATATATATACGTAGGCTATGCAAACATTTTAGACCAAGCTAATATAATTGAGATATAGTAGGTACTATTGTTAGTATCGTGTTAAAACTTGAAATAGATATCCGTTTTGGGTATTTACCTTCACCCTAAAACAGAATGTTTAAATAATCTTGCATCTTGTTTTGAGTATTATTAAAAAAAATGTGGATTTAATTTCTGGCCCAAGATCGGTCTTCGTGGAAAACTTTGGCAGACGCCTATGTTCAGTAGTAGAAGTCTTTCGGCTGAGATGATGATCATGTTGATTTAATTATAGTCCTGAACCTAGTTTTTAATTAATAATGTTGCTGAATATATTCTATAAGCCGCTGTTATAGCTGTCGTGAATTGAGGGCCTGTATATGTTTTTCTACACAACATATTCTTTTTTAACCTGATTTGCGCTCCACGTTTGCTCCTACCAGGATCCATCTCTTGCCATGACCTTCTAGCATTAAAAAATTCCAATTCCCTCTCATCATCTCTTCTGGCAAGTATACCTCCAAAAACGGCTAAAGAACATTCCAACTCCACATAAGCATCACCAGGATGCGGGTGATGAGTCAGGATTGGAGGACTAACTTTCTCTGGCTTATCCTTTGTCGGTTTTACTGTAGCCTGAACAACAAAACATATTGATAGAATTTAAGTGAAGTTTGTGCATTCTTAAACAGCCTATCCCTTTAGGTATATATTAAGCTAATTCTGGCACTCCTGAGAGTTAATCTCTTCTTTCTATTAGAAGTTTATTACATTCAAATTTTGTCAGAAACGTTTCAAGTCCCTCATTATAGTGGTCGAGAATATTATCATTTATTGGCCATGCTTTGAGGTAACTACCTCAAAGCATGGCCAATAAATGATAGTCGATGCTGTTGAGTTTTCCTGCCAGTTGGCAGGAAAACTTAACAGCATCGACCCAGAAACCCAAACTTCTTAATTCATATGTAAATGCTATCAAGATTTATAACAAATTACCGAATGTATTCAAAGATCTACCCTTGACAATGTTTAAGACCAAATTGACTAAATGGCTTCTAGACAATTGTTTTTATAACATTAATGATTATATGACATTTAAATATACAATATAATTATATAATAGATAATAATTAATATTTAATGTACAATATTGTACAAAGATGACATAATGTAATTATTATTATTAACAATTTTCTATTAATAATTCTAATTTCATAATTTGTATTTATATAATAAAAGAACTTCAATAATAATATAATTCTCCTAGAATAGACTGTAAATTATAAAATTATATAATAAGACCTTTTGCACACCATTGTTATGGTAGAATGTACAGAACCATTATTGTAATTATTGACATCTGTTGTATGTACTACATTCTGGCAAATAAATGAATCTGAACCTGAATCTGAATTAGTTGCGGCATCTCTTAATCGGTTGTAGTCACAAGTGGGATGGGATTTGCAAGTACACACACAAACTTATATTTGCACACTGGCGAGTGCTTTGGATATAAAGTTTTTAGTGCAGTTATAGATTTGATTATTAGGACATCTAATATGACATACCAATTACAAGAGGCTTGAAAATATTATTCATAAATTTATATTAATGATAAAAGGTTTTTAAGCTATTTTGTAAGTAAATCTTCAAATTTCAAGTAAGCTGGAGATTATATTAATACTATTAGAGAGACAAGACTAAGAGTATTACAAATAAATCTATTTTATCGCGGTAAACCCATATTAAACATGGCTACCTGACAGCGTAAACCTTGTTTAGCAATAGAATTATTGACGTGTTTTAACGGTATTACTTTAGTAACATTCTCAACGTTTCCTTAGTGTTCCTATTTTAGGTTGATTTTTGTGGTTGCAGCGGTTGACTTTGTTGCAGGCCTGGAAAGCTTTTGCTGGCACCACGCTGACGTCATCAAGAATACGACGAAGTACGATCGATCCCTTTATGTCATGACAATATGATGAAGAGTTCAGACGCTACACCAAGAAAGCTAGGTTCTTTGTGAATTTAATGTAGAGTGACTTCGAAGAGGACGAAGTTGTTTTAGGACATCCGTATACCTAAATATTAATTCTGACTAATACTGACTGCTATAAGATATTTAGGGTTAATAAGATATTTTCTAAATATAAGGTCTGGGCTGGGTCCAGTATAGGCACAGCTTATTCCGTGGAAATCAAATAAATTCCATTACGTACTTATTATTTCTAAGTACAAGATTATACTGGAAACTAATACAAACGTTCTCAATCAACGGAATCTTGAAGATATATTATTATTTGTTTTCGTCAGACCTTAAAACATGAGATGCTAACATTTCTTAACTAAAAAAAACCATATCGAGTAGCTCCTGTGTGGCTCCTGCATATTACGAATACTTCTATGGAATAAGAACTCAAATGTTGGTACCTTTTCTTTTATAACAACCTTCTTCGGTGTATAATCAACTTTCAGGAACTCTGGTGAGTTCCTGATTTCGTCTACTCTCGTCCATTGTCCAATGGTCAGCGGCCATCCATTAGGAGCCACCACCCTGCGCAATACGAATTAAAATATCATGCTATATAGATATCTGAGCATGAAATAAAATAAAATTACTGCACACATGGCGTAGTAGTTTAAGTTGTCGCCTCGCTGCGCCGATTGTTGTGGGTTCGAATTCCACACGGGACAATAATTTGTGTGATCCACAAATGGTTGTTTCCAGTCTGGGTGTTCTTTGTGTCCGTTGTTTAAATATTTTTAAAGTCCCGCGACACAGGTATCATTTCAAATGCGGGCATAGTATTTTAAAAATAAAAACATATTTAATAAAACTTATAAAGGTGACTTTTCCGTAATCAGCAGGCGCACCATGATTTATTATAAGTAATCTTTCTTCTAGATAGTCAGAAACAGAGCTAAAATCTAGAAAAATAAAAAAATCTAGGAAATATGTTGATACATCAATCAAAATACTTTTCTAGTGTTTTTTTTTAGAAATAGTCGTTTCGTAGCTCGGCCTTTCCTAACCTTTTGCCTACTTCACGCATACATTACGTCTGCAAAAACTACGGTAACTGTATCATACAAGCCATATGATCTTTGTTAGCTTGGTAAAAATAGGCGTATATTGAATCAATCAAGTGAAATAAAATAATATATGTATATACTTACTCTAAAAGGTATTTTTTCGGCTGAGCAGGTGCCGTTGGCACTCCTTTTATCTGAAATACAAATATATATTTCAATTAGACTATAGATATTCTATTGCAAGAGGTATAGGCACAGAGTTCTGCCAGTACCCAAAGAAATATATAATATATAATAATATCAGCCCTGTATATAAACTGTCCCATTGCTGGGCACGGGCCTCTCCTCAGCGTGGGAAGGGTTAGGCCATAGTCCACCACGCTGGCCTAGTGCGGATTGGCACACTTCACATAATTATATTCGAGAAAATAATGGAGAAATCTCAGACATGCAGGTTTCCTCTCGGTGTTTACCTTCACTGTTAAAGCGACCGATAATCTTATCACTGCTATAAGCCAATGCGTAAGAAATAGGCGAGGTAAATTATATTTAAATGTCGCCAACTTTGTTTTAAGTCCGTTTTTTCAATAGCAGCACAGCGCCTAGAATAGTGCCTGGTACGTGCTCAGCATCAGTGCCAGACAACGTCCACCTCTAAATATGCCACTTCTCTTTGACTCAGGAATACGGCAACTCATAACTGAATGTGCACTTAATAATATATCTATGCCGATGAACTAATAAATAACTCATAATTATTCTACCCGGGTAATTTATATTTTATATGAAACTAGGTTTTGTCCACGGCTTCGCTCACGTAAATTTAGGTTAGATTAGTAAAAATACTTTTTGTGGATAAAAGGTACCCCAATTCCTTTTCTGTACTCCCGAAGACGTGTGTACGAAATTACATGACGATCGGTTGTGTAGTTAAGGCGTGAAAGCGTAACAAACAAACAACCAAACTCACTTTCTCATTTATAATATTAGTTAGGATTAGGATAAGGACTAGTTAGGATTAGGATGTTAAAAAATGAAACTTAAAAAGTATCTCATACCTTTGTTGCAGATTTTGAGTGTCTCATACTTCCTGGCTTGGCTTTACCCCTGCCTATACTGTGTGCGCTTATGGAACTTAAGTTGCGAGCTTCCTGTACAAGAACATTAATGTTATTCTTAGATCTTCTTCTTCTTCGTGTCAATGTGTGAACACCCTTAAATTTTGTCTGCCCAAAATTCCGCCACAGCCACGGCATCGTCCGTTGCCCTCCACAGATCCTCCACAGTGCAGCTGGAGGGGCACATTGGACAAGAGAGCAAATGTGGCATAGTTTGCAGTGGAGCTCCACAGTCACAGCGCGTTTGCGACTGGTCTGTGTAGCCCCAATTTGCCATATTGTTCTTGCAACGACCAACCTGGGTACGCAAGCGGTTCAGTGATTTCCAAGTTGGCCATTGCAGTTGGTGTCCAGGTGGCAGGTTTTCTGAAGGAGTAATGAAACTTGCCGGGATAGGATGTTTCGCTGCCCACATTTGCTCTTTTGCCCGTTGTGGGGGAATCTCACCACAATGGTTCGAACACCTATTAATAATTCTTAGATAATGTTATAAGAGCACCATACTGGGGATAATCCATTTTTACAGGCCAGTTTTGCTTGCAACACAGCGATTTCTTTTTGAAATCCTAATATTTCGCGTTGCTGCTAAGCAATTATAGTTGCTTATGATTGCTTGCAGTACCAGAGCTAGATATTACATGCGTTGTGCCGACACTATTACACATCAGATGTGTGGTATGTGAGCCACTAGAACTTTTTTGCGACTTTAATATCATAAACATCATTAACACTAGGATTAGTTAAACTGATGCCAAGGTTTTTGAGCCCACGCGTAAATTTATTACATATCCAACGTCCTCTTTCGAGAACTGTTCTTACCAGTAAAGCCATCTCCATATCTCTCTTTATCCCGCCTCTTTTTTGACCTCTTGATACGATACAATACCATCACCTTCTCCTTGGTTTGCTACGTAGAGATCGGTATTAACAATAGAATATGCAGATGTGCATTTTTTAAATTATTTTATCGGCTTTTACATACATACATAGATTCACGCCTGTTTCCCAGAGGGGTAGGCAAAGACTACGGATTTCCATTTGCTACGATCCTGACACACTTCTCTGGCTTCATTCACTTTCATCATTACACGCATATACACGCATATACACGCCCGTCGGTTCAAGGAGCTCTTAATCTGGCCTTTGTCCAGAACGCCTCCGATCTGATCGAGAAACGTTCGCCTAGGTTTTCCTCTTGCGACTGTTCCATTCACACTAGCCTTATAAACTTTCTTAGTCAGTCTTTCCTCGTCCATTCTTTCTACATGTCCAAACCAGCTTAACATACCCTTTTCTATCTTTATATAATTTTATCGGCTTTTATGTATACAAAACTTACTGTTCTTAAATTCAATATTGAGATTTCCTTCGGTGGCGCAGGTTGTAGTCGTATGTACGGCCAGTAAATCTCACCTTTACCAGCGCAACTGCCTAACTCTTCGACGCTATCATCAGCTGCTACTGTCCGAAGCTTCGCCACCATTTCCAGCTGCATGTGACAATATCAATATTACACAGTTAATTCTGTTCGGTAAGCATGGGCTTCTTTGCGGAATGTAAGGAACTAAGGCATAGATTCTGTCAAATTATACTTAGTAGCAGAATGGTGTTTAGTTCTCTACCTATTGAACGTATCGGCACTATGGTGAAAAAACTACCTTACGCGAAATATTTGTCTATTTGATGGCAGCACAGTGACTCTTTTTGAAGGGTTGGCAACTCGTGATGGTGTTGCAAGCACCCATAAGCTACAGTAACCGCTTGCAATCAAGCAGTACGTATGCTTCTTGAAAGCCTTCCAATTAAACGTATGCAACAACTTTACTCACATCAGGTGATGTCGCTGCAACTCTGAAGCTCACAGCCTCATGCCTGGTTACCGACAGTTGGATCCCTCCCAAAATGTTCCTCCTATTTGGAATATAAATCTCGTCGAGATGCATCTTTGTAGCATAAGAAAGAGGCATTTCTCTGCACTCTTCATCATTGTTACATATGTGGAAGGCACCGTCAAGACTTGAGAAGACCGTAAGTTGCCAGGTGGCATCGAAGAAGATTCCTGATTCCTCGTTTAGTGAACCATGGCCCAAGACAGTATAGCTGAAATAGACAACTAATTAAAAAAACGAAGCTACCTTTATTTTAAAGCTAATACAATTTCCATAGGTATTGTGGTGCAGAAAAGGACTCTTTGTTATCATCATCATGTCAGCTCCATATCTGTACAAAAAATTAAACAAGCCTCTCGGAATACAAAGATTCCATAAAAATAAGTGCAAAGATGAAGTATTTGACTATATTCATAAATGAACATACGTTGAAACCGAAAGATTATTATGTTTATTACACTAATTTTTTTGTATTATAATTTTTTTTTTATTTATACTTTGTAGCTGTCCTATTTTGTTCTATTGTTCCTAAAATATATCATCACCAGGTAGAGCGCTGCTGTCTGAAATATTATACAAATTTATCTAGTTAAGACACACATGCCATAAATATATTTGCGAGGATCAATCCAAATGGTAAACTTGTTTTATAATGTATTTCTGCCTTTTATGAAATAATAATTATTATTATATCCGCAGGCCCAATCACCCTCGTTCTCCCTTCCCGCTCCTTCTCCTTCCCACTTCCTTTCCTAAAGGGTCGGCAACGCGCAAGTGATGCCTCTGGTGTTGCAGGCGTCTATAGGCTACGGTAACCACTTACCATCAGGTGGGCCGTATGCTTGTTTGCTACCTTTGTAGTATAAAAAAAAAGGTTTTGGCAACAAATATGCTCTTGGTATTACCACCGTCTATCGTTGAATACCTATAACGTCTTAACCCTAAGCAGGCAGTACACCTGTTTGACTATCAATTTCAGAGTCCATAAACCGCTTAAGAAACTGTATGCCGAGTTTTATTGACCATTGTTTCTTATAATTATTATAAAGCTACTTCCTCTAAAAAGTATTCTATCATATACACACAACACCATCTAGCCCAAACTAAACAGAGCTTGTATTATGGGTACTAGACAATGGATAAACATACATATATACTTTTTTTTTTAAATACATACATAATATTATACATAGAAACACCCAGACCAAGACAAACATCTATGTTTGATGCACACAAATGTTTGACTTGTGCGGGAATCGAACCCGCGATCTCAGGCGTAGCAGTTGGTTACACTAACCACTACGCCATCGTGGCCGACGCTTGCCTCCTATAGGAAACGCTTTTCATATTTTACTACTCTAATCTGATAGTGGCAACTACACAAGCGTTATATAAACGACGCTTCGACCGTCACTCACCGCCAATATTATTGCATTTCTAATTATATAGCAGCACGGTGTGCAGTATTCCATGATCTAAGGCTACTACTACTTATTATTAAAGTGTATGTTTAAAAATGTTAAATACTTACCCATACATATTTGGCTTGAAATCGAAAGTCTTATGCGCGTTATAAGCTTGAGGCAATTTCTCATCAGTGTCGTTGTCATACACCTCTACCGTGCTGTGGTGAAGCGAACCACTCACGTCAAAATGTACTTTGCATGGAACGTGACAGTAGAATACTCCTTGAAAATATGGAATCCATTTACATTTAGCTGTAACCTGGGTTAATCCACTGTGCTGGCGCAGACCATAGACGCCGCTTAGAGCCGATGCTACTGAGTAGGAGTATTTAGTTCCTGGATATAATAAGAAGAACTCATTCATAAGACTTGAAATGGTTTCTTGGTTACCAAATACTGCATCTTGTAGCTGAAAATAGTCATTACTTTAGAATACAACACTGAAGAAAAAAAATTTCTTCTAATCAACGATTACATATTCCTTTTCTCTTCCACCACGACCACGAGAACAATCTAACATAGCACATTTTTACAGATTGTACGAGATTCATAATATTGTAAAAATAGAATATACCTACATTTTAAAAGGCAAATAAGCATACGGCTCGTCTTATGGAATTGAGCCACTGTAATCTACAAGCGCTTGCAATACGAGATACCTCATTCGCATATTATCAACTTTTTAATCTCAATGAGTTGCAGCCGCACACCGGCGGCCAGACACAATAGGTTTTTAATGATGACAGGTTAGTAAAGGACGTTTGCTATGCTAACGACCATCACCTTACTGAGAAATAGACACCGGGTCTAATATAAAATAAAGAAAACAGTGTTATTTACATTCATAGAATTACAAAAAACATCTACAATGCAATTTAAACCGTACATCTTAAAAATAATGCTCTATATTGCTTGCATTATGATGAAGATATCGCCCGCATTGCAGCCCCAAGCCAAGAGTAAGATCTATTTGCTGAGACAATAGAGCGTGTAACTAAAAAGGTTTGTTCATATTTGAGAACCGTAATGTTAATATGAAAAATCCCGGATCAAAACAATTATTTTTAATTTTACGAAATTTAAAACATTTTATTTATTTATTACTAGCTGTGCCCGCGGTCTCACCCGCGTCATTGGTATTTGGGATTACTGCGACGCTCCCGTGGGCCATAGCGTGATGTTATATAGCCTATGTCCTTCCCAGGCTATCTCCATTCCAAACATCATCACAATCGGTTTAGCGATCGACAGACAGACAGACAGAGTTACTTTCGCATTTATAATATTAGTAAGGATTTAAACATCGAAACAAACACATTAATTACATCACTATCAGAATTTTGACCCTGGTAATTTCAGGTTTACGTTTATATTTGCCCCTAAAACCTTTCTGTTACACGGTATATCATAGTCAGTTATTAAAAAAATAAGAGTATACTTACAATTCGTAAAGCATCGGCACCAACTACTGCTATGTCACTGAGGCACATCCTAGCCCAAGTGCCTCTCCAAAAAGCCTGAATAGTAGTAGCAGCGACATGTTTTCTGATCACCTTGTCTCTTTCCTCCTTTAGGATTCCACAGGGGACCTCTTTAGTAGCCAGTTCACACACATTAGAGGCAACTGGAGGTACGGGAGGTTCCAGAAGACTGTGCATAACTTCTGTAGTTACTAAGACCTTTTCCAGATCTTGCACTACTAATTCTTGCTAAAATGTTTAACATAAATGTTTATTGAATCGAATTAAGCCTTACTATGCGAAAATTTTCTTAGTTTTTAGCTACTTATGTTGCTGACTGTACGTAAGACAGTCTATCAGCAATTTGATAATTGTAATTAGGCTAGAGATTAAGTGCTTTTTTAAGGACTCATGTGAATAGAGGGCAAAACTGGACATTGGTATAGCCTAAGACATATCAGTATATTCTCAAACGTCCAGTCATCGTAGAGGAGTCAGGTTTCACGAAGGTTACATTTCGACGCTAGGTAGACCTGTGACGACGTGTTAAAGCAGTCCTATAATTGTAATTACAGAATAAGAGTGCAAAAAGTACAAGCATTACGTTTCCGGTCGTGTCAAATTACCGTCCCATCAGATCATGAGAGTTAGGGAACAGAGAGTGCACTTGTGCTTGCGCACACGCTTGTGTACTATAATATCTCCTGCGCAGATGGCCAGTCTCCATTAAGATTGGCCGCCGTGACCGAAATTCGGTCTGGAGGATATTATCATTATTTCTGACCAGGTGATATGTCATTTGATAAAACGGTAAACAGATTATAGATTAACATTTATATTGTATGATGATCTTTGTGTCCCTTATTTGAATGTTAGAAAAGTTCCCCGCGGTACAGGAATCATTCCAAGCGCCAGTGTTGTCGTTTATAAGTATGAAAAAATTAAAAATAATTAAAACTCGCAGTCATTTTCTTTTAAAACTATTTTAACAACGTAAATTGTGTAATAATACCTCTTCAGTATCTTCATTGTCTTGGAATTCCACATCTACTTGTTCATATTCAGGTACTTTACAATCACATGGATCAGTATCTGCAATATCTTTGAGATTCATATTTGGTGCAGGTTTTGGTGGGAACCCAAAGTCAGGATCGCGAAAATGTATCCTCAGGACAGTTAGCACGACTGGCAAATCTGCTGGTTCAACTTTTTTGAAGATATGACTTTGTAGAGCTTGTCTAAACATCCAATGTAGCAAATGACGGTTGTAACCCACTGCCTTATTCTCCCAAGGTAAGTCTGGGAGGTAAGACCTGTTTAAAGAAATTATGCTAAGAAAGTAAAACAGATTGTGTAAAAAAATGAGTGGTAGAAACATGCTCGTTTTAGCACAAATAAGATGGCTCGAAGAACATTGACGTAAAGTATTAGTATTTAAATACTGTTGCATTTTGATCTGTAAGTGAGAGCGCCAGCGGTCCAAACACTTCCTCGATACCCTTTCTTCTCCGGTTCTTATCCTCTTCCCTCTAATAGTAACTTATAATCATCAGATAGGCCGTGTTTTTGTCTAATAGGAATATAAAACAATTCTGCGCTGGACATTTGGCGAAATACAAACTCTATTATCTCGATAATACAAAAACTCACAGTTTACTCAACGCCCAATTCATATCTCTTTATATGTAATATAAGTGACTTCCAGTTTTAGCAAAATTTATTAAAACTATGCTAAAGATACAATATTGCTTTACGTATGTTTGTAAGTTTTTTAATTTGATCATAGCTGTACGGTTAACGTACAGACTATTTAGCTGACGCGCCGTTACCTACTTTCGGCACTTAGTATATTTTATTATTTATAAAGTTAGTTGACTCATAACGTTTGAGCAATAGCCACGGATTAGCATCCAAACTATCGTATTGTAATCAGTCGAACAATAAACATCGTATATAATTGATATCTGTGGTTTACGTCAACTCAACCTTTAACAACATAACTTAACAAATACATTCTGGGCCGTACAACAAGTTTGGTCCTTCGAGCAGTAAAAGTGTATGCGCGTGTGTCTAGTGTCTTTTGTCGATAGCGAATCGGTTCATCTGGTCTCCCACAAGAGGGTCACCCCAGGTGAATTGAGACGAGGTCGCACATATCGAAGTTGGAGCACAAACAAATGACATTCGTGTTTACATCTGACGTTTCGCGAAAAACTTCGTGAAAAGTGACCTTAGTACGTTACAGTATATTGCCTACAGTGAACTTTATCGATCTAACATCAACAAAATGGCTCAGAACGTAGCAGATTTGATCAACAGTCAAGAAGCAATTTTCGACAACTTGAAGAGAATTTGCATCAATTACAAGAAATACAGTTCTACTAGGAAAACTGCTCAATATTTAGAGGAACGTCTTTCTCGTCTTAACAAGAGCTGGGAGCAGTTCATACACAATCATCAGGTATTGGAAGAGTGCGGAACAACGGACATCCAGTATTTTACTGATGATATCTATAACAAAACAAAGAAACTGTATGAAGAAGTCTTACAAGACATTTTGAAACGCCAGGCGGAGTTACCGTCCGTGAGTACAAAAAACATTGGACCACCCTCAGGAACTACGGGTATGGCAGAGCTGTCTCCGTCGGTGGTTCCCGCAAAAGGTGAATTATCCTCGAAGTTTAGTTTTGATGACATAGCTTTTTACGCACCCTCTCGTGAAACTCGTGAACTAACTGAAAAGCAGCAAGATCTACTGCGACAGCAATACTGCAACTTCAAGGCCTTTCAACGAGCAGTAGAAAAGATAGACTTAAACAAATATTTGGAAAAGTGGGAGTTAGAAGATGGGCTGAACATCTTGAGAAGTAAGTGGGAACACATTGAGAAAGCAAATTGGGAACTTGACTATATTTTACAAGAAGAAGATTTGTCATACCAGGAAAAATATAGCGCTGCTGAAAACATATATGACGACTTGCGAAAGAAAATTCAAAATAAAATATGGAATAACACATACTATGAGAAATCAACGCCAAAAATAGTAATACCCGATTTTTATGGTAACTATAACCAATGGTTAACCTTTCGTGACCTCTACATCGAAAGTGTACACAACAACCCTATACTTTCAAAAGCGCAGAAAATGCAAAATTTAAAGACAAAACTTAAGGGTGAAGCTGAAAAGTTGGTGCATCACTTGGGCATCAGCGCCGAAAATTATACATCATGCTGGGAGATAATCACGCATAGATATGATAACAAGTGTCTCCTATTCACTTCATACATGAATACGCTAGTGAATCAACCTAACATCCAACAAGCGACTGCTACAAGCGTGAGGAGGCTACATGACGTCATACTGGAATGTCTGAATGGTCTGAAGAACATTGGGTTGGATATTTCGAAGTCTCATCCAATCATTGTCCATCTTATGGTTCAGAAATTAGACAGTGCCACGTACAATGAATACATCAAAGATCTCAAACAACCGAGAGAGTTTCCCGATTTAGATGAATTAATGAAGTTCTTAGAGTCTAAATTTATGGCGTTGGAAGCTTTATCAGGATGTAATCAAAAGTCATATACGTCGACAAAACATCTCACTGCAGATAAACAGCCGAAAAAAATATATGAAGCCCGCAACAATTATAATAAATATAACATACAGAGGTCATCGCACTTTAACAAGTCTTATAAGTCGCCACAAACCTTATTCACGACAGCTAAAAACTGCCCGATTTGCAAAACGGACCATGTTTTAATGAATTGCGAAAAATTCTTGGCTATGAATATAATGGCGCGTAAAGACGTAATTCGCGACCTGAATATTTGTAATAATTGTTTATTTAGCCATGGAGGCCAACAATGCTTATCGAAAAAAACGTGTAAGCTATGTCGCAAGCCACACCATACACTTATGCATGATGCTCAGAATGAGCGTGTTGACAACTCACAAACAACAAACTCTGTCACGTCGTCCCGGGTCGTGAACAATGTCATAAACGAAGAGAAAGAAGTCTTGCTTACAACGATGCTTCTACAGGTCAAAACAGCTGACGGCAACTACATAAATCTAAGAGGCTTGCTTGATCAAGGCTCGCAAGTGAGTCTGATTACTGAAAACGCCGCACAGCGACTCAGGTTACCCCGACGAAAAATGAGCGCCGTCGTGTCTGGTGTCGGGTCGCTAAGCGGCAATTGTAAAGGGTCAATGCACTTAGAATGCAAGTCAATACATTCGAACTATGTTTTTAATTTAGAACCTCTTATAATGAAGAAACTGATGAATAACTTGCCAACAGCATCGTTCTCTATTGAAAATTGGCATTATATTGAAAATTTGAAGCTTGCTGACCCACACTTCAATGTCTCGGCTCCGATCGACCTACTCTTGGGGGCTGATATTTATTCTGAGCTTATTTTAAATGGCGTCATAAGGAGTGATAGCAGCTTTCCTATAGCACAACAAACTAAAGTGGGTTGGATCTTATGTGGCAACGTGAAAACGTTTAACTGTTTTGTGACGCTCAATGACTTAGAAAATATGTCACGTTTCTGGGAAACAGAGGACGTCGTTGACACTGTTTCATCTTCTAATGAAGAGCAATTTTGTGAAAAGTTTTACGCCTCCACTACGGAAAGAGCGTCCGACGGAAGATACGTGGTACAAATGCCCATGAAACCTAACTACGAGGCTAACTTAAAAGATACGAGGCGTCAGGCGATTGCTCAGTTTTTACAACTCGAAAGAAAGCTGCAAAACAACAAAGAACTTGGTCACGAGTACAATAACTTCATTAACGAATACATCTCAATGGGTCACATGAAACCTGTAACTCAAGAAAATGGAATCCGCATCTACTTACCCCATCACGGCGTGTTGAAATTTGAGTCCACAACAACTAAACTTAGAGTGGTTTTCAACGCGTCATACAAAACAAATAATAACTGCAGTCTCAACGATCTTATGTATGCGGGGCCTAATTTGCAAAAAGATATGCTCACGCTTTTAATCAACTGGAGGAGTTACAGATATGTTTTCATAGCTGACATTGAGAAAATGTATCGTCATATCTGGTTAAATAATAAACAACATCATCTTCAGACAATAGTATGGAGAATGTCGCCTTCAGAACCGCTTCAAGATTGGCAGTTATGCACCGTCACCTACGGGATGAAAAGCGCACCTTATCTTGCGATGCGCACTCTGGTTCAACTCGCACAAGATGAGAAAAACTATCCAGACGCGGCGAATGTGCTGCGAGACTATTTCTATATGGATGATCTAGTCTATGGTCAAGATAGCCTAAATAGAGCAAAAAACCTAGTTTCAGAGCTCATAGCATTGTTAAAATCAGGAGGTTTTAACTTACGGAAGTGGAGGAGCAATGAACCATCAATCTTAAACGAGTTGCCGAATGATCAAAAAGGCGGTTCTAATACCAACATCGATTTTAAACCGGACACAACATCAAACACAAAAATGTTGGGTATGAGATGGAATCAAACCAGCGATATGTTTTCTTACAACTGGAGTTTGTCAACGAAGAAAATACTTACGAAACGTGTATTGCTGGGTGAAATCAGTAAACTATACGATCCTCTTGGTTTCCTGTCACCTATAACAATAAGAGCTAAATTACTGTTTCAAAAGGTTTGGATTAGTAAAATCGACTGGGATGAATCTCTGCCTATGACGTTCCAAACGGAGTGGGAAACATTACGAAAGGACCTTCCACTGACAAAGGAAATTTCTATACCAAGATGGTTACAATGTAGCGAAGATAACCTGGAAATACATGGATTCTGTGACGCAAGCGAGAAAGCCTACGCGTGTGTCATCTATAGTCGAGTCACAAATAGCAGCGGTGTTTATATAACTACTATTATAACTGCAAAAACGAAGGTGGCACCGCTTAGCAAAAGGATAACCTTGCCTAAAATGGAACTCTGTGGAGCATTGCTACTGACCAAACTCATGGAAAGAGTAAAACGGATCCTATGTCATAAATATCTACAAATACATTGCTGGAGCGACTCTATGGTAGTGTTAGCGTGGATACAGGGTGACGTAAACAGATGGGAGAGATACGTTGCTAACAGGGTATCACAGATAAGCAATGTCATTCCCGCGAAGCAGTGGCGTTACGTGAAGTCGGAAGATAACCCCGCTGACTGTGCAACCCGGGGTCTTTCGCCTTCGCAACTTACTACTTTTAAAGTTTGGTGGTACGGTCCCGATTGGTTAAACAATAACATTATCAAAACTAATAACGTAAACGCCATTACCTACTCAACAAATCAATGCTGTCTTACAATTTGCCAACGTTGCGAAATAGTCGACACATTACTTACAAGATATAGTAACTACAATCGTGTAATCCGAGTGCTTGGGTGGATTGTACGATTTATAAACAAACGAAACAAAGAAATTGGATATAAAAATAACTTAACCGACTGTGACAAAAGGGAGGTTTTGTATTTGTCACAAGAAGAAATATTGCAGGCACACGAGATAGTAATGAGAACTGTCCAAAGAGAGTATTTCGGGGAAGAAATGGAGTTATTAACTAAGAACAAAGCAGTGTCAACTAAAAGCAGCCTTTTGAAATTATCTCCATTTTTAGACGAGAAAGGCTTACTACGTGTAAAGGGGCGACTTACTAATTCAACCTTGTCACCCGAATCAAAATGTCCTATTATTCTTCCTGCTCATGGAAGAGTAACTGAACTTATAATACAAGAGGCTCATCGGGATACCCTTCACGGAGGTGCACGTCTTACTCTTGCATATTTACGACGGAAACATTGGATTGTTGGCGGAAGCAGGACTGTGAAAAGGGAATTGCACCAATGTATTCGATGTCATCGGTTTAAGAATAGTAAGAACGAACAATTTATGGCGGACCTACCAAAAGAACGTGTAACACCTTCGCGACCCTTTACTAACACGGGTGTCGACTTCACTGGACATGTGGACGTCAAGATCAATAAAGGGCGAGGTGTGAAAACTTGTAAAGGTTACATAGCCGTCTTCATTTGCATGGTTACAAAAGCCGTGCATCTAGAATTAGTTTCTGACCTAACTACGGAAACTTTTATCGCCGCTTTGAAGAGGATGTGCGCACGCCGAGGCACTCCGAAACACATTTTCTCTGATAATGGCACCAATTTTGTGGGCGCTGCCAAACTTCTTCACGAGGATCTAGAACGACATAGAACATTGAATACATCTGAATTCTTTGACGAGACGAGCCATCAACAGATACAATGGCACTTCAACGCACCCCTTTGGCCGTCAGCTGGCGGATTGTGGGAAGCTGCGGTCAAATCGATGAAATATCACCTGCACCGCGTCCTGGGAGAGCAGAAGCTTACTTTTGAGCAATTTAACACGTTACTTACGCAAATCGAGGCCTGCTTGAACTCTCGCCCGTTGTGCCCCCTAACCGAGGATATTGAAGACCTAGAATATTTGAGTCCGGGTCACTTTCTCATTGAGGGACCCTTATTGTCTCTACCACAAGAGGAAGAAAGGATCAATACATGTTTGAGAAACAGATGGCGACTTGTTGAACAAATGAACATCCATATCTGGAGACGCTGGTCGCAAGAGTATTTACATCAGTTACAAGTACGGAGCAAGTGGCATCAAGCCAAAAAAAACCTGAAAGAGGGAAGCTTGGTACTAATAAAAGATGAACACTTACCACCGGGACGATGGGCTCTCGGAAGAGTGTTAGAATTACATCCTGGAACTGATGGGATAGTTAGGGTTGTAACCCTTAAAACAAAAAAGGGTCAGTTGAAACGCCCTATCAGCAAACTATCGCCATTACCACTATCTGAAAAAATATCTACTACAATAGAAACGGAAAAATGCGAAGAGAAGCCAGCTGAATCGGCAAAACATACGCATATAAAACCCAGAAAGTATAAAATTGTTTCTTTCATTCTAATGATAATTCTGGCAATGTCAGGAATTGCAAGATCAGCACCGACGGCCGGTAATTATAAAGTTACCTCAATACAAAGCAGCCATCCTATTTACTTCGACGAAGCTGGTAAATTACATCTTATTCATGACGAGTGGACACTATTAATCTATTACAATTTAACATCGTACTGGCAAAGCACAGAGAAGATTAGTACGTATATAAGTCAAATGAATACACTTTGTCAAAATATAGTACACGAATATCAATCCTGTATACCAGTCATCGATCACTTACGTCACGAACTACGTCACTTGGAGGACTACAACTCTATGTTACACTCTCAAAATATACGACAAAAACGAGGCTATTTTGATGGAGTTGGAAAGCTATCTAGAACTCTTTTTGGCACGTTGGACGTCGACTTTGCCGAAAAATATGAAAAGGACATAAAGATCTTGCAATTTAACGATAATTACCTGTTGCAACTTATAAAAAATCAAACGCTGATTGTAGAAGCTGAAAATAATTTTATAAAAACAAACACAGAATTTATTTCGACACCATACAAGCCTACATGAACCAAACAAGCAACGTAATCACTCGTATAGAAAACAGAGCGCATATGTTGTATGCCATGAATGACATTAATTCAGCCGCGGTGACGTCAACTTTAATAATAAGTGACCTAAATCGCATTTTGGAATTACTTATGAACGCCTTGGGGAATATCTACAGAGGTCACTTAGATACACACCTGCTATCAGCCTCTCAACTAACGGAACAGCTGAACATTATATCGGCGAAACTGCCGCAAGGATTATCGTTACCTGTGAAGAATGGACAAAGCGATTTCAAGAACATCTATGACCTCATACATGTAAAGGCACGAATAACGAACAACTTTTTTCTTTTTGAACTGCACATTCCATTACTGAGTGACGAAGACTACAAGATTTACCGCATTATCCCGATACCGTTTTCAAGACAAGGACATCTAAAGTTAGTTCAATCTAATTCAAATTTTATTGCCATCAACTTCATGAAGAACTCGTATATTACTATGGATATACAAGACATGCAGCAATGTACGTTGTCAGGAAAGGACGAATATATTTGCGTTTCACATCAACCCGTGTATAATTTGCACGATATAGATGCACCTTGTGAAGCACAGGTCTTTAGTCAGCAGACGTCATTATCATGCGTCATCAGTGACGTCATGTGTAAAGAAACGTGGATCAAATTGCATAAACCAAATGTATGGTTATTTATATTATGCGACCAACAAATGATGCGTGTCATATGTAGTGATCAAGTTACGCCGGCGGTCATTACCGGGACAGGTGTAATTGCTTTGAAGCCGAAATGCATATTACAGAAGAAAGATGCAACGATTTTCACTTATAATCACCTAGGAAGTCAATTTTACATGAATCCAGATATTGACGAGCCCATCACAAACTCCACAATTAATAACATATTTGACCTTGGTTGGAAGAACGCTCAACTAAATATCACACCAATCGGAATACCCAGCACAGCGAACTTCTCTGAGGTTGACAGGGAGTTGAGATATCAACAGCAGCATGAAATATTATCAGTGAGCCCGGTCACGTCGTACATTACTAGCCATGACATATATCATTATACAGTATCTACTGTGTTGCTGGGAGGAATTGCTGCGTTTGCTTTGTATATCGTAATAAAACGAAGGAAAAGGAAAATCGAGGCAAAGAACAATACACGTCGGCTGCGCACTTTTATAGGACAGGACAATGCTGGAGTGGACATCGAGATGCGCGAAATTCAACAATCAGCACCACCGAAACCACCCCGCGCCGAACCGACGAAGAGATTTAGTTTCGATGAATTGTCGTCGTAATAATTACTATTTTCACTTTATACTTGGTCTTGTATTTTTTATACTTAATCTTTATATTTTATAAGCTTTCATTTAATATGTACTGGATGCTCATCCCACTTCTTTTCCCTCGGGAGCATGTACGGTTAACGTACAGACTATTTAGCTGACGCGCCGTTACCTACTTTCGGCACTTAGTATATTTTATTATTTATAAAGTTAGTTGACTCATAACGTTTGAGCAATAGCCACGGATTAGCATCCAAACTATCGTATTGTAATCAGTCGAACAATAAACATCGTATATAATTGATATCTGTGGTTTACGTCAACTCAACCTTTAACAACATAACTTAACAAATACATTCTGGGCCGTACAATAGCTGATGTCATCATACATTTTTGCATAATCAAATGCTATGGAATTCATATTAGAATAATATAAACATTATCAGTTTTTCTTACTGATAAATACGAAGAACTAGAAACCAGGTTTACAAACATAAATCACTTACCCAAAGAACTCCTTATCAATTGTTTGAACAGTGTGTAAAGAATACGTCGATCTGGCAACCTTCAGCCAATTAGAAAAGGCAGATCCAAGATTCAGAAGGAACTTGGAGGCCCAGGGACATTCCATGACTGCAGCGATTTGTATCTGGTCTCTTGGTCCAAGGTGTAGTGTAGACTCACTGAGTAGCATTATGTGCCAATTCATTCGTGAGTGGACCCAGATCCTGGCAAAATATATTGTGATTATTAGGGTTGATAAGGAGACGATTGCTGGAAAAGCTAGACAGCTATAGGAAAAATTGGCTTTAACTAGCAACATAGCAGAGAGATGAGAAAACTGATAGAGAGCTTTGAGCTTTAACTTTCAGCAGTCGAGACAACTCACATAAGACGAGGTCTCTTAAGTGAGTTGTTTCGACTGCTGAAAAAATTTGTATCGTGGACACTAAAAACATTTTACGTTTTTTTGTTGTGTTTAGCTTTCAGACTCAATTCTGTACGTTCAGTGAAAAGTGATATTTAACTTGAAAATCATGATCTTGAGATATTTAACGTTGAATTTAAAAAAGTTCTTACTTTTTTCTACTCCACTAAAATAGAAACTGATTAATTTCAGTGATAACATTATCTTTGAACATGTTTCAATGTAATAAAAAAATGCATTAATTTATATGGTTTTTTTTATTATTTAAAAATAAATCAAGTTGTATCAGTTAACACAACGAATCCCGGCTGTAGTTCAGTCTATGGTCCGAAGTGAGAGGTCGTGGAATGCCGTCGCCTCCTTCTGTGAGGAAGTGATTTTCATCAAGGAGGCGGCGGAGCGGGAGAGCGAGCATTTAAACCCTCTCCCCAACCACAGAACCGGGCGCCGGAGGGCGCGACATGACCGCCAGCCACCCTGAGGTTTGACCTGGGGGTGGCGGGCTTTGTGGGCCTGCCCGCCATCCGTTCAGCACCAGGTCTGAGAGGCGGCGTGCGTGTTCCCACGCGCGCCTCTGTGTCGTGTCCGTCTCCCCTCCAGGTGGGGACTTTTTAAAGGTGACCATTGGGCAGGTCTTTTGTGCAGTGGCCTGCCGTTTTATACGGCGGGCCGTAACCTCGGCGGGGTCGCAACCGCATGTGAAAGTGATTCGCGCGGCCCCGCCGATAGTGGTTTGTCGAGGAACACCGTGGTAGGTTTAGTCGGTATTCCGGGAGGTCTATTTTATCGTTTTAACATCTTTCTTTTACCCCGGCGAGTCCGACATAACCCCTCCGTCCGCCCCCGCGGAGGGGTATGCGTCAATGCATTCCCCCACGTAAAAAAAAAACGAATATTAATGTCGTTTTATGTGTCAATTAATTTAAAATTACATGAACCATTGGTGTTAAAAGATCTATGATTCGTATTTTTGGAGGTTTATACTTTAAGGTCTTAACACGTTGCATGCTTTACGACCCACCGGTGGGCCTAGCGAACTACTTCATTCGAGCCAAGCCAAAATCAGGAAATCTATTATTTTTATTAAATTGATATTTTCATTCCAAATTGAATAAAATGCAGTTATTCGAACAGAAAATAAAAATTAGCGACTTCTACCGTCTAGTTTTAGCGATATAACAAAATGCTCACTGGTGCTGCAGTTATAGTTTGTGTTAATTGTTTGTGTTAGTTGTTGGCCTCAGATGGCCTCTACAACTTTACGCGGACAGTGGGTGAGCGCAGAAGGCGCCCAACCCGTAAAGTAAACTAGACAACGTTTGCCCCCAAGGTCGGACCTCAGCTTGGGGCGTTGTCAACAACGTGGATCGAAGGTGTTCCACGGAATTAACGTTAGCGCGACGCGTATTCCGACCTCTGCGGCGAGGGGCGGAACCGCGGACGACTTTGTATGGCTACGCGAGCCGTGTATGCTATGTCTTAAGCGAGTGTAATCCTATCATCTGGTTCATCAAATATGTGCTTAGGTCTCCTAACGTTGGATATCCTAGATGGAGTGCAATTTATCGCCGCAACTGGGGTTGGGGTGAGTCTGAGCAGAGTCAAAGTAGGAACATTGTTTCATGAATTGCCTGGTGGTCGGCAGCTCTGATCTATGTGTAGATCTTCATTGCGCACGAACCACGGTGCTCCCGTAGCTTTGCGCATGAATCTATTTTGTAGTGTTTGTAGCCTATGGATCCTGTTTGGCTTAACGTGTATGAATTCTACACTGGCGTATGTCATGATGGGTCTAACACATGCTGTATACAGCCTAACCTTGTGCCTAAGTGATAGTTTAGGGCGAGTGTTAATGAGAGAATGGAGTCGACCAAACTCAAAGGCGTCCCGGCCCGGTTACGAACCGTCCTTAGGCTCATCTCACCTCCGTCCTCAGACGGAAGGAGAGTCGATTGTCAAGGGTGACACCTAGATACTTGGCTTCTTTAGCCCACAGGATAGCGGAGCCTAACATTCTTATTAGTGGGGTCGCGCCCGGAGGGTACAGGCAAGATAGTCTCCTGTAAAATAAACACCGCTTGACTCTTCTCGGGATTGACCTCTATTCGCCATTTCCGAAACCAAGCGCCTAAGGTGTTGGCCGCAGATTGGAGCTTCCTACTAACTGAGACTGGGTCTTTTCCTGCATAATAAATAGCTGTATCGTCTGCAAAAAGTGCTGTCTGCGCGAGCCTATGCCTTGGTATGTCGACGACGTACAGAAAGTACAGTAGCGGAAAAAGCACTGAGCCCTGGGGCACACCGGCGCGTATAGCGTGAGGTGGTGACAAGGCCCCCTCGATGCCGTAGCGAAAGCTTCTATTAGACAGGAAGTCTCGTATGATAAGTATGAGCTTGGGAGGGACACCCATAGTGAATAGCTTGTACAACAAGCCTTTGTGCCACACTTTGTCAAAAGCCTTCGCTACGTCGAAGAGTGAGTGTGAGTAAGTTTCACACTAATCTACTCAACTATACGGTGCACTTGTTGGTCGCGTGGTTTCTTATAAAGGACTACAAAATTTCTGTTGGCGGGGCCCGGGGGGTCACGATACTACACCCCGCGCTACACCTCGCGCGCGTGCTGCTGCCGCAGCGATTTATACGACAGGTCAATATCGCGCGCAGCGTCATCAAGTGAGGACATTTTGTTAAGCTTATCACGCAAAAATGGATTTTAAAGATTTTGAGTCAATACAAGAGGAATTAACAAAGTAAATAAACATTGAAATAAATCTTTTAAACCGTTCTTTCCAAAATAGGTTCAGAATAAGACGTTCAGGCAACGAAAAGAAATATATACTCAGAAAGTTACGATCATTTTTGTTTTTGTCTTAGCCTGTTTGCTGCCCAAGATTGATACGTTTTCTGCGTAACATTCACATGTTTTTCTGACTTTTCTAGCCAAACCCACTTTTTTCAAGGTGTGTTTTATTCTTTTCGGTCTTCAGGCGCAGAATTTTGTGGGACTTCACAAAGTTTCATCAATACAAACTTTCGGAAATCTACCATTTGTATATTTTATTTAGTCATTGACTTAGGCGCAATACAAACAGAAAGCGGGGAGGCGAAGGTAGGGTACAGATACGGCGCAGATACGGTGCAGGCGCGATATCTGCACAAACAGACGCTGCGAGGATACGGCACAGAGGATTATTATACAAGTTGCTCTTTAGTGGAGATAACACTTATTGCACTTTCGGTTTTTTTTTTTCAAATACTAATATCCCTCCTTTTACATATATCTTAATCATAATCAATTTCCAAAAGTGACAGATCGATCATTAGTTTGTGCTATGTTTCCGCTATGTTAGGTACATTTTCCGCTATGTAACCGCTGTGTTTGCTCTTTAAGTGCTTTAAATATAAAAACAAGTTAAATTATATCGGATTTTAATTAAACCTGTAGTATATTTATGTCAGTATGTCTCAAACCAATATTATTGTAGTTGACGGTGTATTAAAATAAACCAGTATTTAACCAACTTGCGTGTGTTTCATTACATGGCGACAACGGTGGGATTTGTTTCACTACAAAACCCATGAATTAAATACTCATACATACATACATACATAGATTCACGCCTGTTTCCCAGAGGGGTAGGCAGAGACTACGGATTTCCATTTGCTACGATCCTGACACACTTCTCTGACTTCATTCACTTTCATCACATTCCTTATACACGCCCATCGGTTCAAGGAGCTCTTAACCTGGCCTTTGTCCAGAACGCCTCCGATCTGATCGAGAAACGTTCGCTTAGGTTTTCCTCTTGCGACTGTTCCATTCACACTAGCCTTATAAACTTTCTAAGTCAGCCTTTCCTCGTCCATTCTTTCTACATGTCTAAACCAGCTTAACATACCCTTTTCTATTCTTGTAACTATATTCACTACTAAATATTCATATGGACGGAAATTTGAACAGTTCAAAATATATCGCTACGCATCTTTGTTCATACTGAATATAATGCGAGACGCCGCTTGCGCCTTACCGGTTTCACATGTGCTGGCGACGTGGCGGGGAGCGAGGAGCGGCGTGCCTGCGCCGTCCGCTCGCCGCCTTCAGTCACGAACAGATAGTTACGCAAGACGCACGATATTAAATTTAATATTGAGTTTTGCGAGTTAATTGAGCAATACCCGAATATCTATGACTACACTAAAACAGGGTACAGTAATAGAAATGTACAGGATAAAATATGGCAAGAAATAGCAATAAAAGTCGGTGTAACAGGTATGTATTTTATTTAAACATTATGTCTGTTCTGAAACGAAATCGGAGATCGTTGTTTTAGATATGTCGTAAGATATTCCCTGATATGTTAGGGATTTTCTCCCATTAGTTGCATGTTAATGTTTGCTCCTATCAAATTATTTCTAAACCGCGGATTTGATATTTTACCATCACATGTGCGAATAACGTTATGCAACACACATGCTTTTATAATATTATCATCATATTCTGGTTTGCAGTGAATAGGCGTGTTTAGTCCACCAAACTTTGACGCTAACATATCAAAGGCACATTCTACTGACTTACGTGCCCTTGACAATCTGTTATTATAAGCTCTTCTGTCATTAGTCAATTGATTTCGACCATATGGTATTATAATTTTTTTGTGGAAAATCTTCGTTTGGCACAAAATAAAAAGGCACATTTTGTGTTTCTCCAGACAATGGTGTAGAGTCCGGTAAATCGAGATCTCCTAGATCCATAGCTTTTTCAAAAGAGCTAATTTGTAATAGCTACTCGTCTATCACTATTTCGGCCGTATTCACCAAGCTACTTCTACCCATTTTTGTTGTGTAGGTATAGGCATATATTCCGGCTGTAGACATTACCACAAAACGCTAGAGGTTTCATGTACAATTTGCCGGACGGTACTGGCTCCTCTCAATACATATCCGGAAAGTGATGTAAACGAACAGCCATCTGCGTAGTATCTGTAACAAAAAATAAAATAGTAATAAGTGTGTAACTAATCTCCTTAAATATTTTTCAGCCCAAGATTGTAAAGATCGGTGGAAAAATATTCGATGTAGTTACAGCAAAAACAAGAAAAAGCTAGATTTGCCATCTGGATCAGCTGCAAAGATGATTAAAGAGTACTACCTTTCACCATCCACCATCTAATTTCTATTCTACTTAATCAAATTTCTGCATCACACTTGCTTTTTTTTTATTAGTTGCCCAAACTGATCGTCTTCTTTCAACACGCTTATTATTTTGTCCATTATCTCTTCATATTGATTCTCTTCCTCTATTATAGTGTTTTCTATTTTATTATGATCTTCTTCCTCTGTAACAATAATTAATTCTTCCATCCAGTTGTATCATTTTAATTTTATCAATTTAATTTCTTCACATTAAGTACATTCGTGCTCTTTTTTCGAAACGCTTCATAATTTTAATAATAATGCGAGATTTCTTTGTTGTCTCAAGAATAAACAGTTATTAAATTATTAATATACGAAATCAAATAAATGATACCGGTAATTGAAACTAAAGTACTTTGTACGGATTTTATCGCGTTGTTGATTTAACATTTATTATTAAAGTTTACTACATTTTAAGTTAATTAAATTAACTATTTATATTTTCACTTTCTCCGACGTTTTGGTTGCTTTTCAGCAGCCATGTTCACGAAATGGCTAAGATGGTAGTTGTTTCAATGTTATGATGTGTAGTTATTTCAAAGTACCCGAACATAATTTAAACATTGGTCCCTATCTACTAGACCCGAGTAGATAGGGTTTCGGGAGGAGAACTACGGGTCTCCCCCTTTGGACCAGGGTACTGCGGGGTCAGGAAGCCCACTGCGCCTCGAAAGGCGCGTTCTATCGACCGCTGATTAGAGTGCGCGGTGCCTGACATTGGTGTTGGACTCGCAGGGGTATGTGGTTAGCCACTGAGGACGACATGTTCGTTGCTCGACAAGCACGTGGCGTTCGAGCGTCGGAAACAGGCGCGGCGAGTGCGAACCAGTCGATCGCGCGAGGCACGGAGTTGTCTTTAGCGAAGTGGCAGTGTAGTTTCACTGCCACAACGCATCTCGGGCGCTTGCCTGCTCAGAAAATAAGAGTCATAGCTGGGTGACTCGGGCCACACCCGGCTTGTAGGCCTATTTGTATTCCTATTATAAAAATACCAGTTGTTTTTACATTATAATAACAACTTTAACAGCATTTCAACAACATAGCGCTTTGTTTTTCTTGCAACGAATATTTGCGTACTTCGATACGAGAACGCAATATGGTAAACAAGCTTTGGCAGCGGCTATTTTCCCGTGAATCTCATTGGATCACATAGCGAAATATATTGTAGTCTCTATCTGTGTGTCTCTTTCAAAGCTTTCTAAGAAAGCAGAAGAAAAAATGGAAGATAAAAAACTGATCAAGAAATTATATGAGTTATCTGACTGAATCGTAGACACTCTGAAGAAAGGTCAGATTAAGAGTAAACCACTGAGCGTGCTTATAGAATTTAATGAAACTTAATGCAGCAAAAAAGGTATGCAAGTATCGTGAAATCAGTATTAGTAATTTCGGAAATAGACGTGAATCTATGTATATATTTATTAGTAAACTGTAAAGGATTAAGCAAAGATTTACCTGCAGAAATGTCTACCCGGCACAAAACTAACTTCGACAGCATCATACCCACAGGTCCTGATATACGCCTTGGGCTTCGGCAGTTCACAATCCTCGAACCACTCGAATCTTTCCAGAACCAAATAAGCTGATTCCACATGATCAGTAATAAACACTCCAGCGTTTGACAAAATTCTTGGATGAAGAATGCTTAAAGAAATTTTTAGTTTGTTGACTTCTGGTCCGTCTATTTGAAGGTACAAAGGGGCAAATTTTGGAGCGTGGACCTCTAGAGTTTTACTTGCGCCTCCTTTGGTCACCCTAATAGGTGGATTACTTGCTGCTGAAGCGCATTCATACATGGACGGATAGTAGAGGGCGTAAATAGATTTGGTTACTTCGTTGACCTAGAAAAGATTGATAAGATTAATGTGTAATCAAGCAAGAAATAATTATCATATAGCACAAATTACACCATAGTACTGTTGGTTCAATGTTGTGTTGACTAAAAAAGGGATAACCTGAAATCGCCTGGCACGGAGCTTGTGTAGTTAGACGTAAATAAGGTCGCCCCTAAATAATCTTGAGTATTGTATTCCTACAAAGAGTAAGTTTACACTTACAACATTTGGACTTTTGATCACTTATACCAAATTGCCACTAGGCTTAATATTTAAATATATTATTTTTGTCAAAATTAGCTACTTTGTGTACACAACACACTTTTTTACGCGACTCTGAAGTACCGTTCTTAGTTAAATTTTAACAAATAGAGTATTATAATCTCTCTCTCTCTCTTCCCAGATATGTATCCCACATGGTGGTGGGGTCAGCTTTCCTTATTTTTCTCCTCCACTTCGCTCTGTCTTCGACATCATCGTCAGTAACATTACATTTCCTCTTGTCCTTTAGCACTACATCTAACGTTACGTTACTAAAATATAATAGTAAATTAAGTACTGCTTCGAATAGCATCCATTGGCGAAGTTCTTCTTTTAACTGAAACTGCCCCACAGTACTGACGTTGGTCCCCAGCTTTGAATCTTTGACTTTCTTTTCTTTCTACAATGAAATAAGTTACAAATTATTCAAAGAACAGCAGAGAAAGACCTCATAAATACATGTTAGGCTACATTAAAATCTATCAAACCGTCTGCGCTACAGATCTTGGCGAAGTAATACTTTATATATATTATGCATGCACCCGAAAAGCTCCCTCTTTTTAAACTTGAGGAAAATAATACTTCTTTATTGCTTTAGAATTTTTGGAAAATATTAGATGAAGCTTGTGCAAAGAATGTATATGCGATAAAAGGTGATAGTCTGGATCAGTGGCTGTATATTTATTTTTGACCTAAATGCCTGGTATGCACTATAGTTTGTACAATTTCTTAACTGGCACTTCATAGATTTTATAGAATTTCGAAAAAACTAAATAATTATACCCCCACCAAGTATATTATAGGGACACCAAGTATATTATATTAAAATAAGAAGAATTTATCTGCTTGTAACATGTTATTAATATCTGCAGAATAAGCATTTATCTGCTTGTAACATGTTATTAATATCTGCAGAGTAGTTTGGGCGTAATTGAGTAACAGAACTGGTAACAGACATAATATACAATTTTACATAATAATATTATATAATATTAGGTAATAAAATGGGTGTTCTTCAACTTACTGGTATAGTAGAAAGATCCGCTTTAACAAAACCAATAGTAAGCTGTAAATAAAATAAAAGTAATTTGTTTAAGTAATCGGGGCTTAACTTTTTTGTCACAGAAGCTTTTGCTATGTTTGAGAAAATGCAATTAAACATAACATTCTCATTTATTGTTAATTTTGAGAAATAGGACAAGATGGAGTGACTCCGGATTACATAAGCTACATAATGCACAATAATATTAGCCCTGTTAATAATCTATCCACCATACTGGTCTAACGCGGGTCTAGTCAAAGCGAGCGATCATGTTTCTTCATTCTGTTAATTTAAGTTGTGGGGTTTTTTTAAATTGAAATTGAGTGAAGGGCATGGCTCTGCCTAATTCCCATAATTAACATAATTTTACTTACCGACTCCGTGCTCATAACATCTAAGAGATGCGGCGCAAAAGACAATTTCAACAAGCCATTGACTTTAAGGTACCTAGTTCGAGGACACTCATAGGCGCTATATAGACCATGGAAACGAGCCCATTGTACCCAGCGGTAGGTCTTCCATAACGGCACCTCTGAAATGTGTAACATTTTAAAAGTTGGTTTTGCTTTAATCTTCGTCCTCGTCTTATACTAGGTTCAGCTGAATGTTATTTGACTGCGGAGTAATTGCCATCGGATTGTTGCAATCCAAACAAATAACAGTATTTCTAAGGGTAGACCAGAGTACACTGTAGGGTACTTACTGACAACTTGTACCGGCTATAAATAATATTTTCTTATAGCTGGGGCTAACGATTTTAGTGCTTCTGTTTTATGTGGTTCCTATGGATGCTTAGATGACTAGGAAAATCATACCTACATAGTAAATAAAACAGCATCAATACCACAAAAAGCCTGGAAACACTCCCATTGCAGAAAAATAACACAAATGCGTTTGGATGCGATCTTTTGTAGCGTGAAAGTAAAGTACAGTACACAGGCGTGCTGGCGAATTTAAAACAAATAACAGGTTGCGAAACCGCTGTGTCTTTCCCTTGTGGTCTATCACAAAATGTTAGCAAGTTCATGCATCAGTTTCTGTCATAAAGTGAATGTGTAAGTGTGTGTCTGGAAAAATGGTCCGGTATACCTGGTTCTGGCAACGGTTTCTTCAGCGGCAGATCTCGAGCCATGGTGACTAACAAACTCATTTCGAAGCCTGGGGTTATTCCTGGGAGGAAATGCGGACTGTAATCTTTTGTTTCCATTAAAATGACGTACACCATGCCTCCTTTCTGCAACAACAGAATTAGAATTAGTAAAAAAAAAAAGGAAACCAAGAACAGCGTCCTAAACGAAACTGATATACTTGTAATATAGCTTTGCTGTATAGTAAGTTTTATATGCATTTAATACGAACAATCTTATTGATTTCACATAATTAATTAAAAGCGCTTTAATTATATTTCTTTCTTAGGATATTATTAAATATTACTTAAAGCACCTCGTTTGTAAAGCAAAATGTAAATTATAAACGAGGTTGAAATTTGTGATGCTGACTATATATTTTTTGTTTGATAAGATTTCTGAATCTGCTTGCGGTTTTATTAAATGTGATGATTGACATTCGACCTAACTGCACTCTCGGGTTGTAATACTGTTATTCAATACCAAACGGCAGAACCAGTCATAAATAATAAAGGCTTCAGAACGATCAACACCATTTTATATGCGACCAGAGAGTCATTGGAAAAATAAATCGCTTATACAAGCAACGGGAATCGGAAAGGCTTTGTTGGTTCACTAAATTTTATTTGAAGCCGAATTTTTGATGAGTCTTATTTGATTGGTGCCAGATTTTTAAACACGTTTTCGAATTCAAAGAGTTTTTGTTGATGCACACAAAAATATATTAAATTTCTATTGGGACTTCCCAATCGAAATTCAATATATTGATGTTCTGCGTTGCCTATGCCACATATTTTCAAATAGTCGTTATAATATTCAATGCAGTTATAACTGTTCTTGCAAGTAAGGGTTATACCCAAATACAGACTAAAAGCATTAACCAAAGCGATTGCTATTAGCTTCTCACCTTTTCTTTTTATTAGTTATAGAAAATTTATTTGCAATCATTTGAATAGCACAAGGAAGCGTTCTGCAGTCTGGGCTTTTCTTAAAATACTCGCTGCTGAAATTGGTTTTGAGTATATCTAATATCATTTAATCTAAAATGTAATATATGATTTTTAGCTTACCTTGACCTTAACTGTAGTGACTTCCTTAGCAGTGGTTTTTTTCGTACTCTTTGACCTAACAGTACTAGCCTGTGTTTCATTATCATCATCCCAAGAAAAAATAGGTACTTCGTTCGATATGAACGACCAGATACCTTCATTATCTGTCGAAACAATCAAAGTTTATTTTGATGTCTTCTTAAAGAAAATCTTGGAGATAAGATGTCCTGAGAATTTGACATCACTTTATTCAAGGCTAGGTACAATGTCAGCAACAGCAACTTGAAAATGGCGATATGCGTAGGTTGGAGCAAATATTGGATAATATTTGGCGTATTGGCAATGTGAGATTATGATATTATTTTCTCGCAATTTGTAGAATTAAATCCAATGAGCTATGATATGATTGATTTTTTTATTAAGAAATTAGCACATAGTCTAGAAATTTGCACAGAAGACGATGATGGCCATATTTTTGGCACCTACAAAGCCGATATTGAAATCAAATCAATAATTTTACAATTCACACTCTGTTGAACCGGTTAGGCAGCACCCTTACCTGTAAACTTATAACATATATTCATGGCACCAGTCAGGGCGTTCAGTATATCAAATTCGGGCATCAATTCGTCATCCACGCTCTCGCTGTTCTCATCAGAATTCATGATAGGTGCCGCCAACTTGAGAAGCGCCTGTTTGATTTTCATTAGCAATTAGTTACCGGCGTGACATGACTGTTGCTATGTTATAGTTTGTAGGCGCTAGTTTGTTCCAGAGGACAGTTTTAACTTTTAAGGTACCTAATTTAGAAATTGTAAAGTTAGAACGGTATTGGTGTAAATTTTATCGGTAGTCACAACATGCTGCAGTTATTTGGCTGGAAAACTTTCGCAACATGAAATATTCCTGTAAAGGCCGCAATGTTATTTTTGTTTTCTTATACACCCATACTAATACTACTGAAACATAAAAATGAAACTACTTTCATTTAGTACAAGGAACTACGTCCTTCTCTCTTATTTTTGCTCGCTGCTAAATTGATATTAATAAAACCTTGTATATAGATATATTATAACTCTACTGTAAAATAAACGGCTGAATTAAACAGGTATATCAATAATTAAACTTAGATTCGATCACTCCACCGACAAGAGCTACGAGAAAGACGAAAGAGATTCGATTGAATGGAAACTGAGCTGTCATATTTATTAATTAAGAACTCTTTTTTATTCGGTTTCTGTTAATATACTTACAAAGATCGAAGTAAATGCCAATCAATTTAGAAACAGTTTTAATTTAGCTATACAACTGCTCCATTCACCGTTTCTATGTAACTTTATAGACAGAAGCAAGGACATTTCTTCAAACGATAATCGATACAAATCACTCAAAATAACACGAAAAAGCCATTCTAAAATCATTATTTAGGCGGTAAAAAAACGATTTGAGGCAATTTTATTTGCCTCAGAACACTTCATCATGAAACTTTACATAATTTGTTGTTCCACTAACAAAGTAACCAAATTTGGCTGGCATCAGGCAGTTTCGCAGCTCCGCTACGTCATTAGACATTCCTCGACCACCGTTCAATTACACCAGTCAACGTTTGTGGTCAGAAAATAAATCTCCAATTTGTTTCGCAATAAACGGTCTTACTGAATGAGGTTTGGTCCCTCTTGTGAGCGAACAGAGAGCGATGCGGGAATATCTAAGCTGTACTGTGCCGGTACTTTCCGAGCTGTTTATTTTTGTGGACATTCACGTTATGGACTGTATGAATTTAAAACTGCGGTGTTTTTGCTGTGAACGCTGTGTGATATTAACAGAGTGGATTTGGTAGAGAGTTGACAATATTTGGATGAGGCTAGTGTTTATCGGATGTTAGACTATTGTGTTAAAGTTGAAATAATATCTCAACACCAATTAATATTTTTATTGCATAGACATAGCCATTCCGTTACTGGTTGTATACAAACTGTAGTTACGTTTATCATCAATATCTATAAACATATAATTATAATACAATTGTTACTAGTCGATATCTATATAAAGAAGAAAAATTATGTAGGAAAAAGAGGTTTTACTTTAAAGAGTTTTAGAAGCCAAAACAATTATTTTACAATTTTCGCTGCAAACGTACAAGACAAATTACGCAAAAACTACTGCACTAAATTGAATGCGGTTCTCACACTTGTATTGCCGGAGGCTTAACTTAAAATGTGGTGCATAGTTTATGAGCTTCGAGTATTAGAAAAAAGGGTTTAGATTGTGCATTACCTATCTCTAACTAAATATATATTCTACCTATAGGAGCTGTCACTGTCAACATCGGACTACGTATTTATTTTAAATATTAAATAAACAAAAAAAAATCGCCATCTATCTAAATAACGGTAAATTAATAATAAATAAATCATAGTTATATGAAAAATAATATAACGTATATTAGCGATTGTATATGGCAAAATCATAATGAGATTTCATTGAAAGCGGAAATACATAATTATATTGTGTTAAGGATTCTAGCATCCTAGCCAAACAAGTTGTATATTGATTTGCCCTTGTCTTTGGTGCAGTCTTGACGGGACGCGACGCCGGCACCAAGGCGACGCGGCAACGCCTCCGTCACCATGCAGAAAAAATATATTTTTCAAATTTGACAAATGTCACACAGTTTTTCTACATCAGTTTTAGTTATTTTCACTTTTTTATATTGTAAATAATTTATAGTGTAAGTTAAGTGTAATCATATTATTTTTAATGTCACATAGGTTCGAGCGCTACAAGTGATGTGGAAGTGAGTGCCAATCAACCTTCTACATCCCTGACTAACCTCGTACATTGTCCCTCTTGTTCCCAGGCTCGTTTCTTTAAAGGTAAACGGGGCTTGAAAGTACATATTGGTAAAGTACACAAAAACCAAAATGTACTTCCTTGCCCCAATATGTGACCAATGCAGTTGCACCCCAAATTCCCTTTTGGCAGTATCTAGAACATTTAACATATTATATTCCGGTTTTGAAACAAGTTCCCCGCGGCGCTAGACCCTCGGTTGCTCAAAGTTTGTCTCACTGCATTGGTCTTGTCGTCCGGGAGAACTCAACAACAGCTTGGGAATAACTACTCACCTTCCCGTATAGAATACTCCATGTACAAGAAGACCGGACCTCACAAAACTCTTTAACAGCCAATATTAAAAAAAAAACATGTTTCGACCTGCACTATTAATTCAAAATTACCCAGTTACCGTAACAGCTCAATGAAAAATGTGGTAGAATCAAAATTAAGGGAAGGTGATATAAGAGGCGCGTCCCGGCTATTATTTAGTAGTGATGTGGTGGCGCCTTGCTCTCCAGATACACTCACTAGTCTGCAGAGCAAGCATCCAACGCCATCTGATAACCTCACCTACCCTGACCCTCCTAGTTCAGATACTGAATATCTCAGTATTACAGCCAACGATGTTCTTTCAGCCGTTTGCTCTTTTCGGACTGGGTCTGCTGGCGGCCTCGACGATTTGACACCACAATATCTGAAAGATCTTGTGTGTTCAAGCGCCGGGGCGGCTGGCAACGTACTGTTGACGGAGCTGACGGCTTTAATGAATGTTATGTGGACGATGCCATCATCGATGTTTTATACGGTGTAAATTTATGTGCCCTAGGGGAAAAGGATGGTGGCATTGGTCCTATTGCCGTAGGGTGTACTTACAGGCGTATGGCAGTGAAAATATGTTGTAAATATTACAGCACAAGCCTAGCGGAAAAATTCCAGCCCCTATCACTTGGCTTTGGATCTAAAGAGGGCTGTGAGGCTGCCACAGAGGCCTTGTCAACATACCTTGGCTGTGGTGGCGGTGACGTTATCTTGAAGGTTGACTTAAAGAATGCCTTTAACTCAGTGAATAGGGACACTTTGTTAACACAAGTAAAATTAGAAACCCCCAATATTTATAAGTTCATTTGGCAATGTTACAGATATCCATCAAAATTAATCTACAAGGAAAACCTTTTGGGGTCAGCCGTTGGTTAATTTCTATTAGAAATCAATTATAAAACTTTTATAGTGACAAGAATATGCTTTTAATTATTATTGCCTATCGTAGTGACTACACTCTGCACTCAACAGTCCACGAGCAGAGCAAAGAGAGTAGAGCTTAAGAAATTGAAACTATTACTATGGCTCGACTTGCACAATAGAATAAAACTAACTTAACTTGTAAGTCTGCCATTTTGCATTCAAAAGGAATTAATGTTATTGCTTATTTAATAAAATAATATAAATTATTCCTTGCCGGTTTAGTGATGTAACCTATCCTTAGTTGCGCAAGTGTTCACGCAAGTATGGATAGTAAAGATTAGCTTCTAGAATATATGTTTAAAAAGATAGCGCTCGCACTTTACCATTTAAACCAATTATACAATGAAAGACCCTTTACAAATATTCAAACAGTGGACACAAAGAATATCCAGACTCAGAACAACCATTTGTTGATCAAATAAAGTTTTGTCCCGTGTGGGATTCGAACCCACAACACTCGGAGCAGTGGCGAGACGACCTCTTCAATCATGCCATGCCTGCAGTAATGGAAACTATTAGCATTGCTCGACTTGCACAATAGAATACAACTTGTAAGTCTGCCATTTTGTATTCAAAAGGAAGTGTTGAATGTTATTGCTTATTTAATAAAACTAGCGGTCACCTAGTGCTCGAAATTCGACCAAAGTTTGCCTGTAAGATATTGCTGACATGTATGTCATTATATATTGATATATGTAACCATAGTTACGCGCTTCGACTGCGTGTGTCAAATGCATGGTTGTGTGCGTGTAGTGTTTTTTCATTAATTTAATGTATTTCTAATGCATATTTTATATAAATATTAGGATTCGTCCCTCCTTCTCCATATAAACTTTAACTGTGCCAAATTTCATACTCTTCCGTCACTGCAATTTTCGTAAAAAGGGGTACAAAGTTTTTGCTTCACGTATTAATATATAGATAGATATTAATAAACTATTCCTTGCTAAATTACGCTTACACCGCTACATAGCGTGGTGTAAGCATTAACACTTGCGCAACTAATAAAGATTCGATTCTAGAATAAAGCAAAATGTTATTGCTTTTCTGTCTAGTAATTCTCATTAGTAGTACGATGCTTAGAACTGTCTTTAATGGATAGCAGCCACAAGCCTAAAGGAACAATCCCTATTACGTAAGATTATAGGACAAGAAACCAAAGCACGATAGTTTCTTATTAGACATATCATATCAGTTCGACAGTATCATTCCGACAGTATCAGTCCAACAGTGTCAGAGCGACAGTATTAGTTCGACAGTATATTTTATAAATGCGAAAGTAGCTCTGTCTATATGTCTGTCTGTCACGCTTTCACGGCTAAACTACTGAACTCATTTAAATTAACTTTGCCAACGAGATAGATTAGATTAGGGTAGTACATATTCTACCTTTTTAAGCCACGGACAAACACTATTATATAATATTTAGTTTTATGAAGTCGACGCCGCTGGATGTGTACCGTTGATAGATAATCTGTACATCTATACAAATAAATAAAATTGAAGTGTCTGTTTGTAATGTCAAAATAACAGCTTTTAATCTAATGCATATGACAGTATATAAAGTACCTATACGAAAACATATTTTTTAAATTTTTGTCTTTCTGTCTGTTTGTTCCGGCTAATCTCCGAAACGGCTGAACTGATTTTGACGGGACTTTCGCTGGCAGATAGCTGATGTTATAAGGAGTAACATAGGCTACTTTTATTTTAGAAAAAAATAGGTTTCCGCGGAGACAAACACGTTTTAGTTAAAATCTACGCGGACGAAGTCGCAGGTAAAAGCTAGTTTCATAATAAAACTCACCTTGCAAATCAATAAAGGCCACAACAAAACAACGTTGGAGGTGACAGTGGGGGGCACTTGCTTCGAACCTTTAACAGCAGGAGCGCGGCACACGAGCGGCGAGAACGGCAGTAGGGGAGCATCAGTAGCATCGACTGGTACCTGGTCCGTCACCCACACGCAGCGCCACGCGCCGAGGTGATATAACCGGACTAAGTAGCACCCTAGAAAATATAGTTGTTGATAAATCCTCGATATACTTATAAAGACGCAACTGGTTGTGAACCAAATATTCTCTAATATTCAAAACATAAACATACACACAAATATGAATAATTGACATTCGTACATAACGTAACTAAATGCTCTGAAAATATTAAAGAATACGAATAGTATTTAGTATGGTTACTAAAATATTGCCAAAATAAACTTCGCCGTTCAGGAATTCTTATAGTCTGTATGTCCAGCTCTAAACAAGCCATTCAAATTAACAAATTACTAGTCATTTTAAAGCAAATTACTAGTAATCTTAAAATACCTTATATTGAAAAGTCAAAGTCAAAAATCGTTTATTCACTCAGGTCACAAAGTAACACTTATGAACGTCCAAGGGGTTAGTGAGTTTGTTACAGTTACTGAATTTACATTTATGTTAGTTGCAAGGTTCAGGCAAAACGTTCTACTACGGGCGTTGCCTTTTTTTAATAGACCACTTTTCGCATTAGACATATTTCAGGGTCGCGAGTGACAACAAACATTCAAACAACTGACACAAAGAACACCTGAGTGATCTTTGTGTCCGTTTTTTGTCTGGACTCAGTCTGTCCGTTGTTTGTTTGTCCGGAGTCTGGACTGAGGACAAAGGTTTTTGACTCACACAAATTTTTATACCCTATGGAGATCTTACCCACAATTTTCAGACTTGGCAGTGGCAAAACGACCACTTGAACCTCTACAATGCAGTCAAACCTATGAACTAGCAAGTTTACAATAATCAAAATTCCAGTCAGATTAATAAATTAAAGTCAACAGACCAACTATTTTAATATGAATTGTGCACTTGCATAAATTTTTTACATATTTTGATTCACCTTCCGATAGACCATTCAATTACTCACTGTTATTTTATAGCTTCCCACTTTCACACGACACCGTATAAAGCTATCAGGAAGTCACATTAACGAAGCCCTTACTCAATGATAGACATGGATGTTTACATAACATCAATAAGGTTATAATGTCAACAAAGACATACGTCTAGCACTCGGTTTAAAAGTTAAATTAAAATTCAAGTATTCTATTTCCTAATAATACCAAGCTTTATTTGGACAAGTCGATATTTTAAAAATTTTAGTATTTTGAAACAGGCAATAATTTAATATTGAAAAAAGAACTAGTGTAAGGAGTAGAGTGCTCATGAAAAGAAGCAATACAAGAAGCTCATGGTCAATCTTTTTAATCGCTTATTGTATAACCATAAATTACAGTATACATTTTTTTTGGTGTGTGTACTAAATGTATGTAACAACATAAACTATATTTTATATGCTAATCAACTATGTTTAAAAATTAAATCCATATGAAGTGATTTTATTGGAGAAATTAGTCACCCAATCACAGGGGTTAGTATGTGCCCTATGCTTGTGTTAATATATGTTTCAGAAACTAGGTAGGTCTTTTACATACGAGGGGCAAAGTCCGTCAATGGATATTCCTTTTTTTGTCACATGCTGTATGGATCAGGTCTTGTACCACAAGGAACTTTACAAGCATCTGCTTTTACTAGTAATGCACTAGTTACCGAACACAAAATACACCTAGATGCAAAACAATAATTTGTGGTATACACAAATAATTGTTCCGTGTTAGATTCGAGACCAAAACACAGCTTGGCGGCAACGCAAAGGTGAGGCGAGCGCTAGCCTGCTCGGCCTTTAAAGAAGTCATGATAAATACTTACGTTACGACTGTTGTAATCTTACCACTTTTCGACAAGGGCGGCCGATGTTGCGTTCCTCCACCAGCCTTCATGCCAGGGGAATAGATGTGATATTTGGCACGCCAGCCCTCCGGACCCAAATTGCAGCTGAAGTTATCCCACTGATGGTCCACCTGAAAAAAAAATTATAAGCTGCTGCGCAATATAGATAATATATGTCCATAAGTCTCTCGGAAGTAATTAGTTAAGAAAGTTTTAAAATCACTGAATCCTTACTAATAATATAAATGCGAATATAAGTTTGTTTGTTACGCTTGCACGCCAAAACTACTCGACCGATCTTTATAAAATGCCGCATATTCGTTGTCAGGGGTGCAAAAAAGTCCTGTTTTCGAGAGATAGAAAATTGTCATAACACGCGAACGAAGCCACAGAGCCAGTAAAATCTAGTGTTGTATACAATTAGTATGACAAACCAGTATAAAACCTGCCTATTGCCAAGCAGATACTTCAACCTACATAGATTGCAATACTAGAAGTCGTCGCTGACGTATTACGATTTCTAGATGAACGAATAGGTAGGAGTAGAAGACGAAACGCAGGAACCGCGTTAATCTTACGCCTGTTTCCTGTAAGAAGGTGGTATTCCTCAGGACAAATCGGCCCTGTCATACTGTCACCAAACAATTCCACATACAGTTAGGAAATTAGCAGTAGCCATATGGAGTCTCAGCCTCCATGTGGCTACTACACAGACTGGACACGTGTCTGGATATCTGTACCGCAGATAGCTTTATAAGGCCGACCTTTTATTACGTTTCTACAGAATATACCACGGGGAGTGCTCTGCTCTGAAGAGTTATTCCACCTTATCCCGCCCTCCCCTTTCCTATCCAGAACAACGCGTGCTGGGCTCAGATGCCATCCTTACACTGTAGAGTCGATTAGAGCGCGTACCAACAATTTCATACCTCTGTCGAACGACCAAGGCATGGAATTCTCTGCCAAGGCACGTATTTCCTTCTTCCTTCAATCCTGGGTCCTTTAAACGGGGCGTGAAAATGCACCTTCTCAGGCAGTCAAAGTAGAGACCTCAACATCGCCTCGGCTGCTATGAGGGCAGTGTGGAGGCCACTGCTTTTAGACCACACGACTGCTTACCATCAGGTGAAGTGTGGTCAAAAATACATATAGCTGACGAAATGTAGGTACTGTGTACTACTGCCTATCCACCCTGTCAGATATATATGTAGGTAATGCGTGTCTTTCACCCTCGTCTATATCTGTGGCAATAAACAGGTGTGATACTATGTATGTAACTGTATTAATAAGGTCAACTGCAAATCAAACCGTCTACTTTCTATTCTTGTGAGAAACTGTATCACAGGAAACCATCGGCGGTTCTTCCGCCAATTAAAGCTAATTTCACAGAAATATTTGTAATGAGGAAACCATTAATTATGTCGAAACCCAACTGATACCGATGTTAGCAAATGCAATTGTTAATAATAATAATAGTTAATGGCTCGACACCCCTAGCCGCTCGCACCGGTGTTGCCCTCTGCTGCTGGCTTGTATGCCTATGGTGGATATTCAGGCGGCCTATCTAGTGAGTTGGCGAGTCACGGTCTGTCCATTCGATTGATGCTATTAGAGGATTCAGGGCAGGTTCATAGTTACCAATATACCGGTCTATCAAACACCCATACCCATAGCCCATATATTAGAATCCATACATAGCAATAGTCCTACGCCTGCTGTGGCTAGATCCGCTGTAGGTGTTCCATCCCACCTTTGATTAAAACTCTCGAAGGGCCACTTCACGTTGGACCCATGTCTCCGTGTCAGCCTCCCAAAGGGCCTGGTATTTTCCTAACGTATTAGGAATATACCCGTGAAAGAGAAACAAATAATAATTATATATTAATATGAAGGGTCCGGTCAACAATCTTTGACTAGATCGATAATTCTCTGCAGAAAGGACAGGTTATAAGTACTATGAGATACCTAACGTGTATACAGAATTTAAAGTAACTGAAGACCATAGCTTCAAGCGATAAACTCTTTAAACCTCGTTTGAAGAAAGACAAGTCATAGGATTTGTCTTTCTTCAAACGAGGTCTAAAGAGTATATTATTACAGTATTAGTTGGTTTAGCTGTCTAGACTCTTAAGAATGCTAAAGACAAAGTGGCGGTTACCATTAATTTTCATCAGGTAAACCGACGACTTGTCTGTTACTAGAGGCAAGAAAAAAATAATAAGTATTCTGCAGCCTCGTCTACTCCTCTAAAACACGGGTGTGTCATTGAGTATATGTGAAGATATATGGAAGTATTATTTGTGGCATATTATGTGATACTAGAAAAACACTGCAAGGTTGGAGCAGTGATTTAATTGGTCGTCTCACCACAGCCAGATTGACGACCAAGTTGGAACGATATCGTATAAACTTTAACGAGTATGTGATACAAGAATAGTTGCGACGGGACTGGCTATTCGAGTGGCAATAAAAAATATACAAAATCTGCAGCAGTCTGAGAGAATATTGCTTGAGTTTTTCTAGTAGGCACTTTTTTAAACTAGTCAATCCTGTTAAATCTAATGTAATATAAAATACCATATGACCCGATTAATGATAATCTACTTTCTCGTGGCGCAGTGGCAGTAAATACGACTGTTCTGCACGAGGTCCTGGGTATGCATCCCGAGTTGGGACTATAACAATCTACTCGAGTTTTCTGTCAATAAATTCCCAATACCAGCCCGCAGTTAAAAAGATCGTGATATTTTACATGCCCGTGTCTTGAAAAGTACATAAAGCCATTGGTTCTATGCTTGATCTCATAAGAAAATAGAGAGAGCATATGCACACCCAGTTATGCACTGTAATATCTCCTTCACGGATACAGAGAGAGCCAGCCTAGGCCAGATAGATCTTTAATAAACTTGGAAGACCATAAGGACCTTATTTATATATTCATACTAAGTTTACAAAGTATAATGTAGGTGCTACGTTTTGCAAGATGGCGATACAATTTGAGCCGATCCTTGTTTGTTTAAAATGATCATTATGCCTTGCATCTTTCATCTCCAGCACTTTATACTAACTTAAATTATATTGGGCGTCTTACTAAAGTGTTTTCACTCCTTTCTAGCATAAAACAAGCAGACAAAACTTTTCTGCAGAAGGATGATCTGTTGAGAACTTGCGCATGACTCAGCTGCACGTCTGCCACTGACATTCGGCTGTCAGGACCCTCCTGGTAAATATATAAAGTGTATCAATATTGATTATGACTGTATCTACTAATGATGCAATTATGCCGTCAACTGTCGATCGACCTCCTAGAAGTCTATGTCAAAATACGAGCATCTGTCGAGACGCCTGTAGGAGGCGTCCGATCGACCTCTAAAAGGCGTCTAAACAGATGCGTATATTTAGCATGTTTAAATTATGACTGATTTATCTAACCTTAACAAAAGGGTATGGCAAAGACAAAGGATGGCATAAAATCACATGCTACGTATATTAAACAAATGAATATCTGTTCCTTGAAGTGACAGTTAAGCAAAGTTGCGGCCATGCATTCGAGCGGATACATGAACGATGACTTTGCCAGTACCAGTCGCTAAGAATTATAGGTTCGATCTCCATGCTGAACGTATTTACACGAATATTTGTTCCAAGTTTAGATGTTCGTGTTATTATTTGAATATAATATTAAGTCGACTGCAATACAGATATTAGCGCCTGTTATTTCTGGCATGGGAGATTACTATAAACACTTCGGTTTGGTATAAAATGAAATCACGGGAGTGTTCTCTGGTGTTATGGTGAAAGTAAGCGCGAATGCTTGTTTACTTATACTATCAGCACATAAGTTATTGTCTTTATTGCGCAGCGCCTAATCCTACATTTAATTGTTTTTTAGGAATTGAGCAACGAGCTAACTTTGTGAGGACGTTCATTGTTAATTATTTGATGTAGGTACGACTAAACCGGCAGGTCTGGGAAGTGCAGCTCTCGTACTTGTATTTCGCACGGTAAATCAGAGCTCCGGAGTTCATATAACTAGATCTGTCATTCCTTTCATCCTGTCTTTAATTACTTTTCCCGAGAGTTGATAACGCGCGAGTAATATATCTGGTATTGAGGGCAATCGTAGTTTAAAGTAGACTCTTAGTATTAGAAATGCAGTTAATACTGCTAGGTTACTATAGCAGTATCGTCTTATTTGCCACTATATATTTGCAACAGTACTTAACTGTTGCAAATATATAATTTTAATGGAGAATCTCTTCTATGAATATACGACTGTCTTACAATGTAACGTCACATATAGATCAATTTCACAGATTTTCGCAAGTTTCGAAGTATGTATTGAACTATTGAGTACCAACTATGTTCTCACGTCCGCTTGATTTATGATAACCGAATTGTTACAAAACCCTTGGAAGTTGCCTTGAGGATAATATCGTTCACAGCTGTTCCGGCGAGTTAAATAAATACTATATAACAAGGAAACATTTTAAAAGACATGATGACTATTAATATAAGTACATAGAAATAGATTGCGCATTACATTAAAATAACTTTTTTTTTAAACATCTCCCGCACTAGGAATAGTTCCTATATCGCGAGGGACTTTACAAACATTCAAACAATACAAAGAAACAAAGAACACCTAGACTCGAAACAACGATTTGTGGATCACACAAAGTTTTGTCCCGTGTGGGACTCGAACCCACAACACTCGACGCAGAGGCAGTGGCAAGGTGCCTACTTAAACCACTACGCCATACGTGCAGTCGATTACAGATACGATGATTTCAGTTCATGATTTGAACGATTAATATTAAATCTAACTTACAAGCTAGAGATTGTAGCAGCGATAGCTCAGTGGGGATAACAACAGACTAATGCAGAGGGTCTCGGGTTCGAATCCACGTCGCGCATCTTTGACTTTCGGAAGTTATATCACTTTTCGAAATTATGTGCGTATTGATTGACAATTATCGCCTGCTCCATGCCTCGGAAGAGCACGTTAAGCCGTCGGTCCCGGCTGCCATGAACATCTATGGCAGTCGTTATTGGGAAGTCAGTGCCCTCTAATATCCTGACACTATAGCCTTCAGGTTGCGGAGGTCAGGTGGCCGCCCCGTGTCAAAACTGATATCCAGTCAAATCCGGTTAGACTAGAAAGCCGACCCCAAGTGACTTGGGAATAATAAAGGCTAGGGAGAAGACAAGCTAGAGCCGGTGGCCCAATAGTAAATGCCGCAGAGTTGTGACCAAAAAAGCGTAGGTTGCCCCACCCATTGCATTGTTGACATAATCCCACTCCTAACACAAGTATTTAGCTTAGTTACTAGTAGTTTGAAACCCAAAATTGCTATTATTAACAAAAAAATCTGATTCAATTCCTGGCATTAGAAAAATGTATTTAATATTATGATGATATAGTCGAAAGGTTGACAAAGGACTCATCTATCGTCTGTCTATTCTAGTTTAGCCAAGTATAGGCATGAGTGTATGTATAAAATATTAGCCCTGTTTATAAAAGCCCGGTCCTGGGTGCGAGCTTCTACTCTGTATAAGAATGGTTAGGCCATAGTCCATCACGCTGGCCCAGTGAACTTGCTGGCAAACTTCACAGATCTTTGAGAACATTATACAGAACTCTCGAAAATACAACCTGTATTTTCCTAACGATATTTATGTAAGTATTTCTTCCCCGTTAAAGTGAGCGATCATTATTGAATACTACGAAAAGTCAGATATGTGTACCGTAGGATCAAATTTGATATCTTCATGTGGCAATCCGATGGTCTAACATTAGGCTTATGCTGCTGATACTATCGATCTGAACGATATATTATGAATACCTCAAAAACGACAATGTCAGCTTCCCATCGTGTCCTGGCCAGCTGCTCGGCTCTTTCATATCTGTGAAGGTATTGCCTCACAGATCTCGGCAACGGTTGGGTCTGATCGTCAGCCCAGACGTAATCTTGGGGAGGTTTTGGGGTGCCAGCACCTTTGCCTAACGCTGAATGGGCTCTGAAGGCACTCGGGCCCTGGAATAAAATAGGCAGTACTAAATTCCAACTTTAAAGTCTTGGATCATGTCTGGTTTATTCTTTGAAGTGTTGGTGTTGAAGTGCTATTTAAAAGCCTACAACCGGCTTACGATATATGTGTTCAATACTCATCTTTTTTAAGAACTTTTACGTTTTGTAAGACTTAGTAGTGTCATAGTGTTATATCAGAGTAGTGTCATAGAATCATAATAATATAACGATTTTAGTGTAATATGTAGGACACACACACACACACACTCTAATTCTACTAACTGGATACATAGGAAAACGCCTTCTATTATAATCGAAATTTTCGTAGTCCAAAAGTTCATTACACACTCTTAAAGGTTGATTTATTGAAAACTATCATAAATGTAATTGTTTATGTTTTGGAACATTTTACGTAGTTACAACCTAATATAATTGTTCTACATTTGATCACTATACATACTTAATTTAACTCCTAATTTATTACCTAACCATTTATAAGGCAGAGAAAACCGGAAGTGGTAGGAAAACAAAATTTAGGTATGTTAATAAGGATTTTTTTTATATCATGATTTTAAGAATTTTTTCATCTGGGAAAATTGCTGGAAAATATATAGAAAATTAGGTGGCAGTATATGTGCCACTGCCCATACTAAAGTGGGGATATTTTGACGAGCAAAAAAAAACAAAAAGTTCTGTAAATTTCATGTTTATTATATATTTTATATTTATATTGGATTACAAACAAAACGGTAAGTATTGGACAACACAAATATTTTTTATAGAAAAATATGATTATTATTTTTCTTTTTTTTTCGTGGGAGACTGCACTGACGCATACCCCGCGGGGGTGGGCGGAGGGGTTATGTCGGACTCGCCGGGGTAAAAGAAAAGATGGAATGAGAATAATGTACCTCCCGGAATACCGACTAAACCTACCACGATGTTCCTCGACAAACCACTATCGGCGGAGCTGCCGTACTTTCGCGCAATAATGGATGACATAAGCTTGACAGCTTTGATCTATCTATCTGTCAAAGTAATATTATCTTAAACACAAAATATATCAGTGTTACCGTCAGTGAAAATAAATAGTACCGCCAACAATACAGACATGAATAAAAAATTAATTTTGTTGGTGGCACATATACTGCCTCTACCTTAAAAAGGGGGGCCAGAGAAGAAGAGATTGAATCCAAAAAGCCCTACTATATTTTATGTTTTTACTATGGAACCTGCGTGCAAAAATTTTTAGTTTCTAAACCTTATCGTTTTTGCTGTTAGCAAGATATAATAATAACGCATTAAATCCACAAAGCATTTGCCTTAAAAATGCTCTTGGTTTTATGAATGCAACTATAACAAATAAACACTTCGCAGCAGGCGAATCACTGAAGTATAGAAAAACACTTCTTTTTAACCGCTGTCTCTTTCTACCACCCTATTCAACTCTCTTTAACGCTCTTCTCTATCTCTCATTCTTAGTCTTATTCTTTCTCTTTCTCTCTCTCTCTTTCTCTTACCATTCCCCAAAATTCTGGCTGCAGCTCATTATCTCGGAACTCTCTGAAAGGACACTCCGTTGGATCCACAGTGATCACCGGCTTTATAATGCTAATGGTTCCTATTTTCTTGGTGGACGATTTTGGCATCATTTTTATATGTCTATCAGTACTTTCTGGATTCTTAATAATATTTATTTAAAATAATAATTTTACAATCTATGTAGTTGATGACACTTTGAAATTGACAGCCATTAATTTTTTTTAAATTGCCACGGCTTATAGATCTGCTGGATTTACAAAGTAGGTATGTTTGTTAGAAATATTATTACGTTATTTATATATATGGATATTATGGATATATTATTTTCTTATGTACGACTAGCTGTTACCCGCGACTTCGCCCGCGTAGATTTTACCTAAAAAGTGCTTGTTCAGTTCGCAAAGTTTACGAATACTCAATATTTCTGTATAGAAATATAATATATAGTAATACCGTACGTATAGAAATACCTATGCTAAAACTAATGTAATTCTTCTACTTCTTTATATTGGATGTATATACATAATTATATTAATATTACATATTATTATTTAATATACTTAAATTTCCCTATTTGTATCGGAAATTGTTCACTATTTCATATTCTTCGATTTTTCTCCGCGGATTCCTGGGTGTGATGGGGGCAGTCTGATTTATAAAAGGTTTGTAGATGATACTTTTACAATATTACCAACAGATAGTGTAAGTGTATTCCTAGAACATCTTAATGCCATTAATAACAACATACAATTTACTATGGAATTAGAGGCAAATAATTCATTAGCTTTCTTAGATGTACTTGTTATCAGGAATCTTGATCATAATTTGAGCCACACTATGTATAGGAAAAAGACCCATACAAATAGGTACTTAAACGGTGAATCTCACCACCATACTAAACAGTTAGTTACCGTGGGAATGTCTTTGTTTAAGAGAGCCCACGGGATCTGTGACAAGAAACACCTGGACGCCGAGCTTCAACATGTTAAGCAAATACTGCAAGACAACAAGCTCCAACAGCTGCGCCGCTGTCACAGATCCCGTGAAAAGCCAGCCACAGTCGAGCACCAGCCTGCTATACTGCCTTATGTAAAGGGTGTCACTGACAAGATTGGCTACATCTTGAAGCGAGCTTCAATCAACACATACATCAAGCCGCCAACGAAGATAAGTAAATTTTTACCATCCGTCAAGTGCCAACTACTTTTACAAGATGCAGGGGTCTAAAAAATATATTGTGACTGCAGACTCTCATACATTGGTCAAACCAAGAGACCACCTGAAGGCAGCGTTCAACCAAGCTACAAAGGTCTGCAAGAGGGCATACTTAAGAGCGGATGCCCAGCGCGTCGCACGGTTCGGCCAGGAACTAATGGCGCATCCTACGGGCAGTCGTAGCTATTGGCGCCTGGCCAAAGCCGTGCAGTCCAACTTCTGCCAGACCATGCTGCCCCCTCTGAGGTATCCGAATGGATCACTGGCTCATCGGCCGCAGGAGAAAGCAGATCTGCTTGCAAATCTCTTTGCGGCCAACTCCCGAATCGATGACTGCGGTTCGCAGCCGCCTAACATTGCCAACTGCGGCTACACCATGCCTGATATACGTATCAGGCAACGAACCGTTCGTGCGATACTGCAGTCTCTCGATGTTCGGAAAGCCAGTGGACCTGACAGCATCCCAGCTGTGGTTCTTAAAAAATGTGCAGCGGAGTTGTCTCCCACACTTACGCGCCTATACCGGACGTCTTACGTCGCAGGCATTGTGCCTGAGGCTTGGAAGGAAGCGAACGTTCAACCGATTCCCAAAAAGGGGGACCGTTCCGAGCCAAGCAACTATCGACCCATAGCTATCACCTCGGTGCTTTCCAAGGTGTTCGAGCGGATTATAAACACCCAAATTGTCCACTACCTGGAGGATCAATGATCGCCAATACGGTTTTCGGTTTAAACGATCAACGGGTGATCTTCTAGCGTTCGTCACGCACCTCTGGGGTGAGGCTATGGACAAGCACGGCGAGTCTTTGGCTATCAGCCTTGACATAGCCAAAGCTTTCGACAGAGTCTGGCACCGGTCTCTTCTTTCCAAGCTTCCGGCCTATGGCTTGCCCCCTCAACTGTGTACCTGGATTGCAAGTTTCCTGCAGAAGCGTCGTATTCGGGTCCTTTGCGACGGTCGCGCTTCCAAATTTATGCAGGTCAATGCAGGAGTGCCTCAGGGTTCTGTCTTATCCCCTACGCTCTTTCTTCTGCATATCAATGATATGTTGAATCTCGGCAACATACATTGTTATGCGGACGACAGTACCGTGCATGGGCGATATCTCGGACATCCTGGGGCCAAACAGGCTGAGGTTGAGGGGAAAAGGCAGAATCTTGTCGTTGAAGTTGACCGGACCTTGGACCGCATCTATGAATGGGGTGCCAAGAACTTGGTCGAGTTCAACGCCAAGAAGACCCAGGCATGCGCGTTCTCAACAAAAAAGTCTTCGTTCCTTCCCCTCCCTTCTCTGAAGAACACTCCACTGGTGATACGTGACAGTCTCTCCATCTTAGGTATGGATCTTTGCCGCTCCCTTAATCAGAAAACCTATATCGAGAGCGTCATTAAGCAAGCTTCGCGAAAACTCGGAGTTCTGAACAGGGTGAGGCGGTTCTTCACGCCTGGGCAACTGTGCCTATTGTATAAGGCACAAGTGCGCCCTTGCGTGGAGTACTGTTCTCATCTTTGGGATGGCTCCGCGCAGTACTTGCTGGACGCTCTCAACCGGTTACAGCGGCGGGCTGTCCGTATCATCGGAGATCCAGAGGTCACGAGTTCACTGGAACCTCTGCAACTCCGTAGAGACATTGCCTCATTGGCATGTTTCTACAGAATATACCACGGGGAGTGCTCTGAAGAGTTATTCCACCTTATCCCGCCCTCCCCTTTCCTATCCAGAACAACGCGTGCTGGGCTCAGATGCCATCCTTACACGGTAGAGTCGATTAGAGCGCGTACCAAAAAGTTTGGGTCCTCATATCTCTGCCGAACGACCAAGGCATGGAATTCTCTGCCAAGGCACGTGTTTCCTTCTTCCTTCAATCCTGGGTTCTTTAAGCGGGGCGTGAAAAAGCATCTTCTCAGGCCGTCAAAGTAGAGACCTCAACGTCGCCTCGGCTACTGTGGGGGCGATGTGGAGGCCACTGCTCTTAGACCACACGACTGCTTACCATCTGGTGGAGTGTGGTCATTTCGACGAGCAAAAAAAAAAAAAAACAAAAAAAAAAAAAAGCATAGGCACCCGCATAAAAGAACACATAGCTAATGTAAAACACCAACGCTCGTTGAAGTCTGCTGTGTGTGAACATGTGCAACAGGGGACCAACCACTATCTGAGATTTGACAAACCACAGATGCTCGCTAAAGCCACGATTCCTACCAAGGATGCTTCGCGAGGCTATTGAAATCAAAAAACATCCTAATTTCAATAGAGAACATGGTTGGAATTTACCACCAGCTTGGGATCCAGTAATTCAAATAGTCAAACCCAAGAAGAAGCATACCACAGCTAGACTTCATGATACTTTGAGCTCATTCTGCGTAAATAGAAACACCCATGATTAAATTATGTTCGGGTACTTTGAAATAACTACACTGGAACATTGAGACAACTACCATCTTAGTCTCCCCGTGACCATGGCTGCTGAAAAGCAACCGAAACGTCGGGGAAAGTGTAAACACAAATATAAATAGTAAAATAGTATAGTAATATGTAGTTTTAATAGTTTAAATAATTTAATTAGCTTAAAAATTAGTAAAGTTTAGTAGTAATAGTAGTGTAAGTTTTCAAAATTTTGTAATAAAGTGACAAATAAACAACGCGATAAAATCCGTATATAGAAGTTTAATTTCAAAGAGAGATAAATATTGTTATATTATGCTGCAGTATGATAAACTACCCTAACTAATATTATAAATACGAATGTGAGTTTGTTACGCTTTTACGCCTTAACCATGAATTCTGAATGCACGTTGTCAGGGGTACAGAAAAGGAAAAAGGGTACCTTACATCTAGAAAAAAAGTACTGTTCCCGAGGGATACAAACGTGAACAAAGCGGGCAAAAACTAGCAAATAATAAATATAGCTTGTACAGTATATAATATCAGCCCTGTATTAAACTGTCCCACTGCTGGGCATGGGCCTCTTCTCAGTGGGAGAAGGGTTAGGTAATAGTCCACCTCGCTGGCTCAATACGGCTCGGCTGACTTCTCATATCTTTAAGAACATCTATTATCTTTGAGAACATTTTGGCGCAGTGGGTTAGGTGGTCGCCTCGCCACAGCTACTACGCTGAGTGTTGTGGGTTCGAATCCCACATGAGATAAATATTCTGTTATCCACAAATGGTTGTTACGAGCTCAGTGACCGTTGTTTGAATGTTTGTAAAGCTCCACGCGACACAGGATTTATTTTTAGTGCGGGAGATGACTTAACGAATTTTTTTTAAATTATCTTTTTGGCTGTCGCCTGTAAAGTAATATAGCACGGATGAATTTATTTTAAGCATTATTAGTTTTACCTATATCATTAGATACTTTATCTTCTCCCTAGCCTTTATTATTCCCAAGTCACTTGTGGTCGGCTTTCTAGTCTAACCGGATTTGACTGGATACCAGTTTTTACACGGAGCGCCTGCCATCTGACCTCCGAAACCCGAAGGCTAACAATACCCTAAGACTAGACCAGTGTCAGGATATTAGAGGACACTGACTTCCCAATAACGACTGCCATAGATGTTCATGGCAGCCGGGACCGACGGCTTAACCTGCTTTCCGAGGCACGGAGCAGGTGATAATTGTCAATCAATACGCACTTAATTTCGAAAAGTCATATAACTTCCGAAGGTCAGAGGTGCGCGACGTGGGTTCGAACCCGAGTTCCTCTGCATTGCAGTCTGTTGGTCTCCCCACTGAAAATAAGCTCAAATGATTTCATCATCATTGTAAATTTGGTTGAAGCAAGAGACAAACATATACTAGTATCGAAGTAAATGGAAATCCGAGGTCTCTGCACTTCAAAAACCATTAATGAGTTTAGATATTTAAGTACATTGAATTATATTTACTCAAGAAAATTACCGGCAATTAATTAGATCAGCCAATGAGTACTAAATTCATATCGCATTCACCTTGTGAAGGCAAATACCATTTTACTTATGTAACTATCTACAACATGTTTAGTCGTAGTCACGGACATAAAAGCAAGGTCATTAAACAAAACGTCTAGTCACGGACATATACAAAGAGTCTGATTGTGTGTTGCGTTAGTATCAATAGATGATGTATGGCAATAGGTTTGACCCCTGTGGTATACCCATCGGTATTATGTTGACACTATTTGACCCCTGTGATATACCCATCGGTATTATGTTGACACTAATGCTTAATGTCAACCTGAACAATATAGATGACTTCCTTATTGGTTGAATAGATGTGTGAGAAAATTGTTACAATTTCAGACATACGATATCTATCCTCAACGTAACTTTAATTTCGGGATAAGTACCTAATCAGTAGCTCTTAAAAATCGGGAGTAATCAATTTTATAGCGAAAATGGTAACCTGCCATTTAAGACTGAAGTGCAGAGTTACGTTGCAAAGGTGCAGTGATTTCAATAGAAATGGTTTAACCTATTGACTGTATTGATTTGAAATGTCCCCATACCGTGAATATCTTATTGAAAACCATTGAACTTATAATATACTTAATAAATATAATTTTAGCCCAGTATATAAACTGTCCCACTGCTAGGCATGAGCGGGTTTTCAGGTGAGAAGGGTTACGCCATAGTCTAACACGCTGACCCGGTGCTGGTAGACTTCAATATTTTCAGGAACATTATATCATTATTCAGCTGAAAGATATCTACTGCTGGAAATAAACCTCCCTAAGGCTTTCTCACACCACCAACCCGTAACTAACCGCTTTCCGCAACCTTGACCTGGTCGTCAGTCTACCTTGTGGAAGGCCTAAACCTGCTGCGTATTCCAGTGCGTGGCCGCCATTCCAGAACCTTTCTGCCCCAACAGCGAACTATGTGCCCTGCCAACTTCCGAAGTGGCAGCTTGGCTCTATCCGGAGAACTATGTCGGAAACTGTAGTATCTTTAGTCTTCATTTCTGATTCGATCCCGCAGGGAAACTCCGAGTACAACTCTCCCCATCGTCCTTTCAGTGACCTTGAGCCTTCTGATTAGAACATTTTATAGAACTCCTGAATATGAAGGTTACCTCGTGATATTTTTCTTCTTCGTTCAAGCGAACGATAATTAACTATTTCAATACGCACATAACTTCAAAAAGTTTGAGGTGCGTGCCTTGGATGGAACTCAAAGCTCTGCGTCGCAGTCAGTTGATCACCCACTCATACCTAAATGAACGAATTTCTAGAATGCATATAGATGTTTATGGAAAGTTAACAATTATCATTTCTGACTACATTCGATGTAGTCAGTCATGTTCAATAACTACCTATAAAACTACATTACTCATTAAAATGAAATTGTCTTAAAATCTGTCATTTGCTAAATTAATTAATGGAAACATATCTGATTCATCCGTTAAATTAAAGATAAAGTCATAATTATGAGTCATTTAATATCATTAGTCATATTTATGTAATACTAAATTTTGTCCGCGGATCCGCTCGCGTAATTTTCTATCCCTTGGGAACAGTACTTTTTTCTGTATGAAAGGTAATCTATGTCCTTTTCGGTACGCCTGAAAACGCGTATGCGAAATTTCATGATGACCGTTTGAGTAGTTAAGGTGTGTCAGCGTAACAAACAAACACACATGCGCATTTATAACATTACTAGCTTTTGCCCGCAGCTTCACTCGCGTTAATTTAGAATTTGACAATCAATTCGGGTTGTACTCTGCTTGTAATAATATATATAATAATATGATTCAATCATGATTCGAAAGACACGTGGTGCCATCTATTATCATAAGAACGTTATTATTGTTTTCCTCGGGAACAGTTTCGGGATGAAAGGTAGCCTTTGTCCGTTTCTGTACACCTGACTATGTTTATGCAAAATTTCAGAATGATCGGCTCAGTGTTTTAGGCGTGAAAATGTAACAAACAAACAAACTCATTTTCGCTTTTATAATATTAGTTAGGATTAGGATTAGGATTTAGGATGACAAACCAACTATTGACTCTGGCCTAAATATATATTTCCAAAGGGAAGATGTATTATGCACTTACATTTCTCCAGCTACATACTTAAGTGTTTAGATGCTACATAATAGGAGTGAAATACAACTACTATAGTAATGAATAAAAAATATATATTAAAGTACAGGGTTACTTTTGTTGTCAGTCTACGTTTTATTTAACACTAGCTTTTGCCCGCGGCTTCGCTCGCGTTAATTTAGAATTTGACAATCGGGTAATTCAATCATGATTCGAAAGACACGTGGCGCCATCTATTTTATCATTAGAACGTTATTATTGTTTTCCTCGGTAACAGTAACTTTTTTCGGGATGAAAGGTAGCCTATGTCCGTTTATGTACACCTGACAACGTATTTGCAAAATTTTAGGATGATCGGTTCAGTGGTTTAGGCGTAAAAAGGTAAAAAACAAACAAACTCATTTTCGCTTTTATAATATTAGTTAGGATTGTAATAGTATGTAATTTATATTAGTATAATTAGCATCGATAATATAAGCGATTTAATTAATAAATAAATAAATGAGAACACATGTACGGTTCGTGTAAGTACGAAGCAAATTCGCGTAACGGCTAGTAACATAATGAGATCAAAATCTATCAACAATAAACTGTTCTAAAGTACCTAACCATGTAATTTAATATATATTTTTTATTCATTAGTATAGTAGTTGTATTTTACAAGTAAAACACGAGCCAACCACTTCATTGTCAGGGCAATCGTAACATTTTTAATACAAAAAAGCTTCCTAAAACCAAATTCCTTCACTATCATTAACAAGCAATATTTGATTGGCAATATTCCACTCCAAAACCTCCTTTCTTTTTTGCTTAACCCTAACTAGCATTGCTTCACCTAAGGCGATAATAGTACTTGTTAGTATAATTCTACCGCCTTTTGCATACCGGAAGAGATGGTAGCAAAAGCCACTACGCAGTAAACCCGTATTATCTTGCAGAAACATCGTAGTATTGCAAGATTTTTTCTGACATAAATAGCGCAGTGATTTGACTAGTCACTTCACAATTGATATTGTGCCGTAGTTGTTTTTTGTATTCGTTATATTAATTTTTCTGAAGTTGCCTCGAAATATACTTATTTGCTTACTAAGGAAGTTGTCTCTAAAAATCAAAAGAAATTGAGCTATCGCTGGTGAAGTCATAGTTCCAAGTCAACGAGGTGTGAAGTGAGGCGGCACGCCGTGGTGGTTTTAGTCGGTAGGCGAACAGCTCTGGAAGAGTCTAACATAACCTCCTCCTCTCCCCATGGCGAGAGGGTATCCATAAGACGCATTTATAAACGTAATCCACGTTTCCACTTGAAAAGATCCATCAATGAGAAAACACTCGATTTGTGGGGTAAGCGGAAATAAATTCATCTTGAACAACCAATAGGCTCAACTATTAACTAATAACATTCATAACGCTCCGAATTTTCGACTCAATAAATTAGATAACATGCATACGTCAACAGTGGACCAAGCAAGCTATGTAGGCGGATATGGGTCGACATTTAGTGCAGGAAGTGTACCAATAAGCAAAGAGTACCGGTTTGCCGTGAAAGCCTTCGTGGGTAATACCCGTTCTGCTTAAACTGTACTAGCTGTGCTTTGTGACTGAGCCACCTATTGGAACTTGTATTGAATTAATCTAGCGAATAAACTTTTGATTTTGTATAATGTTCAGATTCATTCGTTGTGGTAACGTTCACTCGATATATTTACCAGATAAAATGCATTTAACAGTACTTTAAGTCACATAATATTGTCTTCTGTTTACGCGAATGTTATTCATTGAAATTAAACTACTATATACGCATTTTATTGCGTTGTTTATTTGACACTTTATTACAAAATTTTGAAAACTGTTACACTACTATTACTATTAAACTTTACTAATTTTTAAGCTAATTAAATTATTGAAACTATTAAAACTATTTATACTATTACTATACTATATAGAATACTCTGAAAATAATGACATCGTATATTTTGTATTTAGCTTCAAGTTCTATATTGTTATAAAAATAGGATACATGTATTATTATATTTTCGATATTGCGTCAGATTCTGCTTAAAAAATGGCAAAAATGATGCTGCAACCTTAATAAAAGCTTTTCTGTTATTTAATTGACATTAGTTGACTTTACATACATACAAAACTTAACATCGAGATCACCGTTGTGAACGAAAGAGTAAAAAGTCAAATTTGCCTATAATAAAATTTTCACAACATGCGTAAAACCGAAAGTTTTGGATCAACAGGTCAGTCTTAAAGTACGCCAAGCGATTCAACAAGATACATTTTTACTTTACAACATTTCGCTCATTCAATCATGTCCGCTGCAATTACGCCATAATCATTTACATAAACAATGACGGTGGTTCTAAATATACATTCTACATTCTCGAGACGCAGGAAGGAACTACACCTGTTCTAAAGGTCACCAGTATATTGCATGATTCACCGCGATCCCACTTTCTCTGCAATTTCTTTGAACGGCACCAAAATGATTGGCGTCCATTTCTTTTTGTGACTCATTAAGTTTATCTGTGAAATGTTCAATGATATTATCGTTAGCTTTATTGTAATGTGAATGGTTTTCTTTCCTTTTGTCTATGATGTATCCGGTTTTTGATCTACTTTATTATTTTACCGCAGTTGAGACGTTGGTTCTTTTTCTCTTTAGTTGTATACAAGTGATAGCCGATTCGTATAGGCGATTTCTACCCTCCTGTTGGTTTAAAAATGTAGTTCAATAATAATAATAATATTACCTTTGTGCATAAACTATCACATTTTCGGCTCTTCCTCAGTTTTAAAAAGATTAGGCCATATCCGCACGTTAGCTTGGGTTGACAGATTTCACATATAGACAAATCACACTATGCAGGTTTAGTTACAATGTTTTCTTTCACCGTTAAAAAGAATATTAGTGACCTATTTGATACGCGCATAACTTCGAAAAATCCGAGGTGCGTGCTCTAGGATTGAATTCGAGAACTCTGAGTGACAGTCTAAAAGATTTTCCCTAGATTACAAAACTGTTCTCACTCCATTTAAGTCTAGAACTTATTTATTTATTACAACATAATCATGTCAATCGTATAATGTCCATTTCTGTACATAAGTCTTCTCAAAAGATATAAGATTAAATCACACAAATGATGTTTTTTTATTTACTATCTGATATTTAATTTAAAAATTTAGAAATCAAATCGCCATCTGATCTAACTAATGCATTCTGCTCGCTGCAACGAGTTTTGTGTACTTTATAATTACGATTTAAATAAAATGATAACATACATTGCAAACTTTGAGTGTTTGCGTAAGTTTAGTACATTTATGAGGTTTCTATTTCTGATTAGGCAAAGTGAAATGTTAAAGTTTGTCGTGAAGGTTTGCATGGAGTTCAGACGAAATAACAAAATTCACAGTGTGCCTTATAGAACACGTCTTCACTTGTCCTATAAGGCACACTGAATTTTCATAACATGACAAATTAGTGTTCATGACAGTAAGGCCAAATAATAATAATAATATTCTATCACATACACACAACATCATCTAGCCCAAACTAAGCAGAGCTTGTACTATGGGTACTAGACAATGGGTAAACATACATACCCTCATTTCTTTTGTAAATACATACATATTTTACATAGAAACATCCAGACCAAGACCAACATCCATGTTCATGCACACAAATGTTCGGCTTGTGCGGGAATTGAACCCGCGACCTGAGGCATGGCAGTCGGTTACTCTAACCACTACGCCATCGAGGCCGACTTCTCGTTTGGCCTAAGTGTCATGAATACTAACTTATCGATTGATTTAAAGCTCTTAATTATAGTATGTGACCAATGAGTTAATCAGGATATTTTGAGTCCACTAAACAAATTCATAAGCAGCGATAGCCTATTGGGAGAACGTTAGACTGCCATGCAAGTTCTTGAGTTCGATTCCAAGGCTTGTCAAAAATTTTGTCAAAACTTGTCAAAAATATGTGCGTATTGAATAGTAAATTATCTGTTGCTTTAACGGTGAAGAAAAAAAATCGTGAGGAAACCTGCATCTGTAAGAGTTCTCCATGATGTTCTCGAAGATTTGTGAAGTCTGCCAATGCGCCAGTGGATTATGACCTAACCCTCCTCACACGGAGAAGAGGCCCGTGCCCAGCAATATGAGCCCTATCCCTCAGGGCTGATATTATATTATTATATAAACTAACTCAAAATATCCAGATTATTTCTTTGATCGCATGTATAAGCATTTATATTGAGGTCACTCGTGAGGCGTGTCCAATTTGTGGGTCGGCCTAAGCGATTTTCTGTTTCGAAACCGTCGGTAGCAACACGGAAGGGCGAGCCGGTAAATGGCATACAATCGCGCTCTTTATTACGTGAAACTTAAAAAGATAGCAACATATGCTGGGTGCCTAGTGTGAGTTGTTTTTACATTAACACGATCAAAAAAAAACGTTTATCGCGTTTGTCTCTCTGAATGGCCACGAGCTTAGAGCGGGCCAATCGGAGCGCCGAACGCATAAACGTGTCGATAGCGTTAATGTAAAACAAACTCGCACTAGGCACTCTGAATGTTTTTGTGTTCGTCGTTTAAATGGCGCCGTAAAATCTCCGCGACACAGGCGTTGGACTATTCTTAGTCCAAGAAGTGTTTGAAAGAAAACCATTACAAGAAAAGTACTGGGCATACAAATAGAATATCGGCAAAATAAATACATAAATAAATATTTATAAAATGCATAACCTATAAGTATTTGCCTTCTCAAACAAAAGGACGTTAATTTTCGCTGACTATTAATAATGAAATCAAACCATGTAATAAGTCTAAGTAGATTATAATGAAACTCTGAAAATCCCTGTAAAGTATCAAGCCGTAATAATATATAATATTCTAATAATAATATTCTATCACATACACACAACACCATCTAGCCCAAACTAAGCAGAGCTTGTACTATGGGTACTAGACAATGGATAAACATACATATATACGGTTTTTTTTTGTAAATACACACATATTATACATAGAAACACCCAGATCAAGACAAACATCCATGTTCATGCACACAAATGTTTGACTTGTGCGGGAATCGAACCCGCGACGTCAGGCGTGGCAGTCGGTTACACCATTTACTACGCCATCGAGGCCATCTAAGTAATATTTCCTATAGGCCGATATTCTGAGATCAGACCATCATTTCAAAACAATATTAGAAATGAAGAAGTGTGTGCGTGAAGAATGCTTTCATGTTAAGATAAAAATAGAGCTCATACATCACTTTGGTCACCATTTGTCTACCCATCCATCAAAACCCTTTCAACCAGGAAGAGCCAGATATATCAAGATGAAATAAGTAACAATAGAAATTAGATATTTCATTGTTTAAACTTGTGGAGTGCAGTAAAGAATAATTATGATCTTTTACATAATATTGTCTTTTGTTTACGCGAATGTTATTAATTGAAATTAAACTATTTATATACGGATTTTATCGCGTTGTTTATTTGACACTTTATAACATAATTTAGAAACTGTTACACTACTATTACTATTAGGGATTAAATATAATGACCACCAAAAATACTAATTGCACATAAAAATATGCTTACCAAAATATATCATAACGAGCACCTATACGCCTCAAATCACTGCATTCCGTGTCGAAAGGGTTAGGTTATGTTAGGTTCCTTCTTAAACCCACCCAAAAATAGGAGCCCCGCGAAGCGGGGCTCCGTCAACTTAGTTTGATCTCTTTAAATATATTTTGGTGTGCAATTAGTATTTTTGGTAAGCATATTTTGCTGTGCAATTAGTATTTTTGGTAAGCATATTTTGCTGTGCAATTAGTATTTTTTTGCTGTGCAGTTAAATACTAGCCTTACTATTAACCTTTACTAATTTTAAGCTAATTAAATTATTGAAACTATTAAAACTATTTATATTTATGTTAACACTTTCCCCGACGTTTCGGTTGCTTTTTAGCAGTCATGGTCACGGGGAGACTAAAATGGTAGTTGTCTCAAAGTGTAGTTATTTCAAAGTACCAGAACATAATTTAATCATTGGTGTTTCTATTTACGCAGAATGAGCTCAAAGTATTATAAAGTAGACTAGTAGTAGCTATGGTTTGCTTCTTCTTGGGTTTGACTAAACTGTCTACTATACAACTGTATATTATACATCATAGGCATAGAAATGTGCTTACTATTGCCTGTATAAAGTCGTGGTAATTAAATCTGGGATCTAAGGAATGCCTTTACATATACCTACATGATTTTTGTTTATACATAAATATATAGGTGATCCTTCAACCTGTCATTTAATATACTAATCTAAATCTTAAGTAAAATATAATAAAATATCTGACCTGTATATAAAGCGTTCCACTGCTGGACAGAGGCCTCATCTCAGTTTGAGAAGGGTTAGGCCATAGCCCATCACTCTGGCCCAGAGTAGGTTGGCTGACTTCACATTACTTTTAAATTAATATAAAGAACTCTCATACATGCAGATTTCCTTGCGATGTTTTCGTTTATTGGTGAAGCAAGCAATAGTTAGGTATTTAATACACACATAACTTCAAAAATCAGAGGTGCTTTAGTATCGAACTCACCTTCGATCGAATTTGTCGGCCTCAATGACGTAGTGGTTAGTGTAACCGACTGCCACGCCTGAGGTCGCGGGTTCGATTCCCGCACAAGTCAAACATTTGTGTGCATGAACATGGATTTTTGTCTTGGTCTGGGTGTTTCTATGTATAATATGTAAGTATTTACAAAAACAAGTATGTAAGTATGTTTATCCATTGTCTAGTACCCATAGTACAAGCTCTGCTTAGTTTGGGCTAGATGGTGTTGTGTGTATGTGGTAGAATATTATATATTAAAGACCTCTACATGGCAGAGCAACGGTCCCCTACTAAGACCTTAAAATATCACAGCTGTATCTTAAAATAACGTACAGCAAAAAGAAATACAAATAGCCAGTGTAAATCATAACGATGAATGCAGTCGACATTTTACAAAACCAGTTCGCCTTGTAAAGTTAGCGACATACATGTGTAAAAGATTTCGACGAAGGCTGCCACAGTAATTGTTTTAGTATTAATTGGCTCTTGATTGAATTTGTAAAGGTACCCAAATTAGTTTCATTGCCTTAGACTAGATTAAGACTTATGTTATTAAATTGAAGTATAATAGTTGCCTGTATTACACCATTGTTAATCAATTATTCCTCAAAAAAAGAACGAACACTGTCTATATTTTTGATATCACTGCTAGTCTAATAAACTAATCTCTACTCAGAGATAAATTCCCACTGGCTTGTGTCTAGTCTGAGTACATTGCCCAGTAAACGCTAAATTGCATTTTTGTATTATTGATTAAGGATAATTGACCTAATACATACAAGCTTTTCCATATTCCTCGCTCAAGAACAAATCTTGGATACTACGCAGCTGTAACCAGACTCTGTAGGCGATACAATGCACTTTCTGTTAACACCGACCTAGACATAAATAACAATTTAATACAATTTAAAAAGTGTCTCGCAGATTGTTATCTTAGTTTTACATACACTTATCTTTTTTCTTAATTAAATTTGTACATTTTTTATATAACTCTATTATCTAACAAACTATTATTGTTTTACTCCAAAGTTTACCCTAGAGGCAGAATTTTATGTTTAAAAATTTTATGTTTTATGTTTTCCCTGTTTATTTCTTTAATTAAGTTGTTAGTTTAGTTGTAATTATAATTTGCAAGCTGTAGTTTCCTATAATTGAGGGACTATACACGCTAAGAACTTTATTATTGCTTTGTAATGTATGTTATTGTATATTCCTTTGTTGAAAATCATTAAATAAATAAATAAATAGATATCTCGACCGCTGTACTTCTGTCACTAAATACATTTGCTACAAGGAACCCCTCTTAACCTGTTGAGACTAGGCACGATAGGTATTTAACCACTGAAAGGTAAATTGACCTATTTACTGATAATATACTTATTAAAAAAGATTATGGGATCTGACTATTATAGTCTAGACTAATTATTTTAACTCATCTAGATATCCAATTAATATTTCCAGCACTATATAGTGTATTCAAACACATGCATCATTAAATTCAGAAGTGCTGAACTCTGTGATTTTCGTTAAAACCACACATTCATGAATGTAACACAGGCTTTTAAAAAGTAAACTCGTTTAAAAACCACACCACTCAGAAGTACCTATATTGAGTACAGCTGGAAATTATTCTCACCTTACCAAATAAAGAATACTCATTAAAACAAAGTAATTGTTAAAACTAGCAAGTGAGAACACTAACACCGTATTTGTCAAAAGAGATCTCACAAATGATGTTTATTGCGTTAAACCAAATATTTTTGGCCTGAAAAACCGTATCAAAACGTTATTAACGCCCAAATAAGTACACACACATCTGTGACATAATTCCGAGCGATATTATCTTTAACGCTTTGAAGTTCATATTATTTTAATATGATTACATAAAACGTTAAAGAAACAGGTGCGCCCGTTTTTGGTTCAAAAACATTAACACCTGTGTCATCTCACACGTGAAATTTAGGGTCCAGTAAGCTATAAACAGTAGAGGGATATTATGAATAGGCTCTGTTACGTAAGGGTACGAAGTAAAAAACATTTAAATGACTAACATTATTCACATAATCGAATTAATAGAAATGTTTAATTTATTTAGCGTGCTCTAACGTAAATAATGATATATACATACATACATACATAGATTTACGCCTGTTTTCCAGAGGGGTAGGCAAAGACTACGGATTTCCATTTGCTACGATCCTGCCACACTTCTCTGGCTTCATTCACTTTCATCACATTCCTCATACACGCCCGTCGGTTCAAGGAGCTTTTCAATGATATTATATGTTTAGAAATCCTTATTCAATGTTATTTAATTCATGACATAAATTGACGATGAACTAATTAATTAAGGACAATATTTATTTTTATTTCATACAGTATTATTGTTATCTTAATGTTATCTGATATTCACATATTGTTAAACTTGAATATTAATTTTGCGTACCGTTCATACGGTGAGACATGCTGTGCTTATTTTATTATTTAAACATCTTTGTAACCGTTTTTCTAGCAAATAAAGATTATTATTATTATTTATATTTTATCGCTTTTATCCTCGCCCATTACTGGGGAAATTCGCCAGAATTACGAGCTTTTGGCCAAAACAACTTTGGTGGTATGGTAAAATAATCTATAGATAAAAACTTTCTGACAATTCTGCATGTATTTAAGATAACTGCTTTCTGTAGTAGTGTGTATGTGAAAGGATGGATGTTTAGTGTTTTTAGGCTTGTATGGAGTGTTTTAGGTATGACGTCTGTGCTGGATATGATTATGGGGATGGTCTTGACCGTATGAACTCGCCACTGGGTTTTGAGTTCAATAGTCAAATCTGCGTACTTGGAAACTTTGTTAGTATGAGTGGAACTTAAGTTGTGTGTGTTGGGAAGAAGAGACAAGAAATATTCAACTTTATTTTGCTTGTCGTGTAGTGTGATGTCCGGTCTATTATGATTTATTGTTTTGTCTGTGAGTGTAGTTCTGTTCCAGTACATTTTGAAGTTTGGTGAGTCTAATATAATTATTATTATTATCTAATCATTTACTTCAACATTGGTAAAAAATATGGTATTTGATCAACTAATAATATGGTTTAATACGAGTTTTTACCATTAAGTTAACTTATGCAGTTAGTGTATATCTAATGAAAAACTTAAGAAATCTTTTTAAATAGATTACCTGAGCTGACAACGCAAGAACTTCTGCCCATCCTACTAGTAGCACGATATTAACTTATGGAGCTCCGAAACCACTACTAGCCTTAAGAATAATACAAGGGTCTTTATCTTGATCCTAGAAGAATGCAGCCGCAGAAGATAGCAGCTTCTGCGACTCCATTCTTCTAGGATCCAGGTTTAACTTGTTAATTCTTTAAAAGCTTGACGTTATTAAAAACCTATGGTGCCTGGCCGCCGGTGTGCCGCGGTGACTCAATAGGTTAACAGAGGATTCCACTGCGGCTTACTATGAAAATAAAAATGCTTGAGCTTACAAAATCATTTATTATTTACATCCTTATATTTAACAACTTTGTTCCTTACCCACAAAAATCCTAACTTCCTAACTAATATTATAAATGCGAAAATGAGTTTGTATGTTTATTTGTTACGCTTTCACGCCTTAACTACTCAACCGATCAACATGAAATATGCATACACGTTGCCAGGGGTACAGAATAGGACATAGGGTACCTTTCATCCAGAAAAAATAACTGTTGCAAACCTAACCTAACCTAACCTACATTTACGCGATGGAAGCCGCAGGTGAATAGTCTACGCTAGTCTACAATAAAACATACAAGCTGCTTCAATTTAACAACGGAATTACGATATCAAAAGAAATAATATTGCTACAACACATAAATATGTAGCGGTTATTCGACGATTTGTAACTTTGCACAACGAAGTCTGGTCTAGAAATTAATTTCATAATATCAGTTACTTGTTTAACGACTGTACGTAACCTAGGAATTATAACTTTGGTCAATTTAGATAACGAGTCTGCAATACACAGCTCTCAACTTTGCGAATGTTGCAAAGGGCATTGACATTTCAGCTATTCTAGCGCAAAATAATTTTGGTGGACTACGTTCAACGATATTATAATTTAGGAAAATGGCGGTGAACATCATCTATATGCATAAGCAACTGTTTATAATGCTTTACGACAAAAAACAAGACAGTAACATCATTTTATAAAAATACTAGCTGTGCCCGCGGTCTCACCCGCGTCAGTGGTATTTATGATTACTGCGCCGCTCTCGTGATCCGTAGCGTGATGTTATAGCCTATATCTTTCCCAGGGTCTCAGGTTATCTCCATTCCAAGTATCATCTAAATCGGTTCAGCGGATTGAGCGTGAAAAGGTTACAGACAGACAGACAGACCGACAGACAGACAGAGTTACTTTCGCATTTATAATATTAGTAAGGATTAGTAAGGATAAAATGACCTGCTTTGTCCTTAATAGGTTAAATAGTAAAGTGAAATTACATTCATGAACTAAGTTTGTTATTACAGTATAAATATTATAATTAGAAATAGTGACGGTGTGTGATTATTTGTTAGTTAGTTCCATTAACAAAATTGTTTTATTGATACACAAATAAAAGTCCCACTATTTTTAACATCAATTTAATGTATTTAGTTCTAATATAATCGGTAAAATCTTTTATTTTCAGTGTCAACTAGGTTATTAAAATTTATTCTAAAAAAATATCCAGTCCACGGCGACGTGACATATTTTAACAAACCAGTGAGCGAATCTATAATTTTTTGACAAGCTTATTACCCCAGATAGCGGCTATTCGTTTTTCATTGCCATCAAATTACTTTTATCAATACATTAATTTTTTGATATTCCTACGTTTAAGTTTAATACTTCTATTATTATGTATTACATTTTTGTGACGTCCAAATATGGTTATTATATTTGTATAAGCATTTTATTTTTAATAGACTCAATTGCTTTCATATCTCAAACTGCATTTTTACGGAACATTGTTCTCTCAGCCACAAACTCCACAGAACCCAATAGGTCGCACCCAGTATCTTCGTCCGATCTTAATTTCATTCACACCATATGTAAAGATTGTGATACAATTAACTTCGTTTCCTGCATGTGCCATACGTTGCACCGATATGATTGTCACAATCCGTATACTTCACAATAAGGTCAGTTGCAAAATGTACCGAGTGAAAGTAGTTCTACACGACCAGTTACAAAGACCTTACGAGCTGGTGCAAATTCAAAGAGGTTTAATGTAACTGAGAGATCATCAGACTGGTTTTAGTAGCCTGTCGCTTTGTTGAGCAAATTCAAATCTTGTTTTAGTTGACTATGTCTCGATGAATGATATTTTAATCAGTGTTATCATGTGCGATCTGTAGTCGTCATATTATGATGTTTCGTCACTTTAAATTGATGGATTTATTTGCTGTCATAAAGTACATCTACGTGGCAGAGTTTATCGTAAAACCAATTCGTATTCTGTATTTATATTTGCGCATAAGATTGAGATTTGCTTGCAGATTTATGTTGACTAGGATCAACTATTTTAAATAACCATTATTAGTAGAGTATATTGTATGAATTTAATTGCAACTTATAATTAATAAGAGCCATAAAGTAATTTTGCGTATAATAGGTATTGCCTGATGGAATGTTCTTGTAAGGAACACTTTAATTAAACAATACAATCGGCAATCTAGGATAAATTTGTATTACAGCATACTATCAGTATCTTTACTGATAATAATTAATCGAAACTATTCAGATTATGTCAAAAATAATTCTTGATCATTTTCCATATTTTCGCACTATCGTACCTTAGTTATTCAAATACAGGCGCAGTAAACCTCAAAATTCGTATCAAATTGAGCATTTCCAAACTAAACATATTACAATAATTATTATTACTTCCTTTCCTTTAGAGGTTACAATCTGTTACCTTTTACGATAGGTAGGATTCCGGTTTTCTTCCTAGCGATATAAACCAGAAATAATGTTCACTTAATTATCCATACCTTTCTTTTCTACTTCATACTTCAATAAGCATACAAATTGGTCCGACATGTTTATCTTTATTCGCAAGATAACTAATGGTCATAAACCATGGCTAATTGGTATCAATAACCGATCTGATGAAAGTGGGACAAACCACAAAATATGGTCTTGCATACTGCCGGAATATATTAGGGTCGTATGTCATATTGTTTAGTTATATGTTGCTTGTTTACGCTTCATTGGCCAAACAATTATCAGGTTCTGATGTTTCGGATCACAAGTCAGGCAATACATCAATCATTATGGCTATCATTCACTAGAGAAAGCTATGCCCAAGGGAAATTTCAAACTGATCCGTATCACGCTTTTGTTTTTCAAGTTGATGTCGACAGTTTCTAAGTCATCATTATCATTACCGTTGACTACAAAGTACCAAGAGTATCTATGGTGTGAATCATTCTTTCATACAAGATATTAAGCTACGCAAAAATTAATATACAGATACTTTGCTAACTGATCTTAAAGAAAAAGACGAAGGTCCTAAATTTGGACTTCGATTAGATCTTTGATTACATAATATTACTCAATAAAATAATAATATTTAAGGTTGCCTTTTTGGATAATACAATGTAACGTTTTAATGCCACATTTGAACTTTATGTAAGCTTAATAATTAGGTATTGATTCTTGTCAGTAATGATAACCCGGATTCAAGAAATTAAAAAGTGGATAGGTGGAGGTGTTGCGTTATGAAGTAGAAAACAAAACATTGTAGTGCTAATTAGTCACGACGATCGATTAACACGCGCAGTAGCCATTAAACACGAATTCTTAAAAACACACTACTAATGATAACTAATTAAAATTATTGACCAACAATACTGGTCCCATAGTGCATCCCTTAGGGACTCCACAACTGACGTTACTTGGAGAATATGAAAATATAAACTTATGGTATGGTAATTTTTAATATACATATATGTACAGAAATCGTTGAATCTATTTACCTATTAGCCAAATATTTTGATATAATTCACAGTAATTGATCCAAACTTGGTAATTTATTGTATTTTATATTTTCATGTCTTAGATTAAGATGTAATAATTATGTAGACCAATACAAAAAATGGCACCGTGAGATAGCAGAATAATTTAAATGGTAAAGTTTTTCTATTGGAAATCATATTCATTTGACTAGAAAACAACCTTTTATCGAAAGCATTTACTCAAGGAATAATTTCATAAATATTATAAGTAAAATTACTTATAACTATAGGGCTTTGTTACTGTTATTTTTCTTTTAGTATTTATTATACGTACTGTGTAACTATAACTGAGTCTGTTTCACTAATCGTGTGACATAAATTCGCACTTACCATTACGGCCGATAATAATGTCTCAACTTCAATTCCAGGGTCAGACTATGTTATTGCAGTTTTCTCTTAGAAAACTTGGATCCAAAGTTTAAAATTCCCAGTAATGAGCTCGCATCTTACTATAAAAGGTTTCAAATAACACAACTGACGAAACGTAGGCGGCAAAAACTTTATAAATATGAAGGCGTGGGTTTATGCTTGTAGATATGTAAATTTATATAACCACACGTAGCAGAACTAGTTTCAAGTGCTAAAACAATAGACGAGACTGCATGTCTCGTACTTTCGTCGCGACCTTAGTAATTTGCAAGCAGCTTAGTTTCACAGTCGCTTTGCTTGGATAATATAGGTATGCATGTTTAACACTGTGACAGACTTGTTTTCTATGTATTGTCGCACTTAATACGAATACGCAAAAGGTAATACTATAGTAGCGTCAGTAGAACTTGAACATCTTAATATGGCCATCATCTTTGGTGTGTTTCGAGAAGATGTTGGATCTTAAAGGCTACCGAAGATTGTAAGACATGAATTGAGCATTTGGTCAATAATTCGCCAGCTACAGATTTACATAATATTATCTTATGTTTACGCAAATGTTAAAATTAAACTATTAAGATTTTGAATATTAAAATTAATCTATTTAGATTTGGTCGTGTTGTTTATTTTAAAACACTTTTATTACATCATTTTGAAACTAATACACTAAAATTAATTGATAAACTTTATTGTTATTTAAGCCATTTAAATCATTCAAACTATTTATTTTTAAGTTTACACTTTCCCGACGTTTCGGTTGTTTTTAAGCAGCCATGTTCAAGGGGATACAACCCATAGCTTAAATAAATAAATAATAAAAGTGTTTTAAAATAAACAACACGACAAAATTCGGATAAAATAGTTTAATTTCAAAGTTATAGATTTCAAAGGTTCAACCTAATTCTTATTAGGTTGAACCTTTGAAATCTAGGCCCAAAAGCCGTGAAGTAACTGGCATCTTTGCCAGTTACTTCACGGCTTTTGGGCCTGTTTGTTTAACCGCTACTAAGCGACATTGCTGCTTTTCTGGTATAAAACACATAGGTAACAAATTTGTACAGAGCTTATTGATGGCTAGCAGCTGAAGCACAAGGGATATCCGCGGCGTAAAGTACTTTAGAAGAAGTTATCACTCAAATATAGAACAATAATTTTTATTATCATTACCGAACCACAGTACTTGCCCGTATCGCGGTGGCAGCACCTAATCAACTGGTTACCTGCTACGCCATCGGTACAGTCAAAATTCTATAAATCTCACTACATAACACACTATATGAGGAATGTGATGAAAGTGAATGAAGTCGGAGAAGTGTGTAAGGATCGTAGCAAATGGAAATCCGTAGTCTCTGCCTACCCTTCTGGGAAACAGGCGTGAATCTATGTATGTATGTATGTATAACACACTGCCGAGGAGTGATAATTAGAGTAATTGTTCTACCTACAATAACAATAGCATTAATAAATAAATAAATTAAATAAATAAATTTGGTTTGGATGAATATGGCTTTGTTGTGACAAAAGAGTAGGAGATATTATTTTTACTTAATAGCTTAATACTGTCGTAATGCATCACCAGTACTTATAGTTTGACACACTTCAAGATGTTTGAGAATACTACACTCTTAGACATAAGGGCTTTTTGGGTAGAGCTCTATTTGAATTAGCTGACTAATAATATTCTATTACATACACACAACACCATCTAGCTCAAACTAAGCAGAGCTTGTACTATGGGTACTAAACAATGGATATACATATATACTTTTTTTTGTCAATATATACATACTATACATAGAAATACCCAGGCCAAGAGAAACATCCATGTTCATGCACACAAATGTTTGACTTGTGCGGGAATCGAACCCGCGACCTCAGGCGTGGCAGTCGGTTCCACTATCCACTACGCCATCGAGAAAACAATAAACTGTTGACAATATAAGTCTGATTAACCATCTTAAAGTCGTGGCAGAAGATTGCGCTTACGTTTTATACGATCGTGAGTATCCGATTTGGATTTCAAAAACAAGCCATTTTCTTTTACCTGTAACATATTGGAGATTCATGTCAAGAATACATATTCGACACTTCTAATTAGTTCACCTAACAGCCCTCAAGTCTTTCGCTGATACATTAAATAATGATTACCTCACAGCTATATCCATTGAATACTGCTACACTACCATTAAATACGTTCAAAGTATACGTATGATATATGGCCAGTACTTTTGGCTCGTCTGTGCTTACCTGTCGGAAGTGTACACTTTCACTTATGACGGCCAATGAACGATTGTTTCATTGCAAAACGCCGTACGCATTTTGGTACGACGCCAACTAGAAAATCCTTTTGGATTTTCATTAGATTTCTTTATAGAAAATCCAGGACTAGGTTAGTGCAGACAATGTTTGTTAACAGGAGGTTAGTTCATTTATTAATTTTTGTAATTAATTATGGGATTAAATATTATAATGACCACCAAAAATAGTAATTGCACACCAAAATATGCTTACTAAAATATATCATAACGAGCACCTATACGCCTCAAATCACTGCATTCCGTCTCGAAAGGGTTAGATTATGTTAGGTTCCTTCTTATTTTCGTCGACTTATTTTGATCTCTTTGCTGTGCAATTAATATTTTTGGTATTAAAATGCGGTTTTAATTTTGGTGATCATTTACTATTTTTGACTGTTATATTTTACTATATCTGATGATAAGTTAAACGTAAGCCATTAATTATTTACATAAACAAAAGCAACAATAATTATTTACAACGTAACTAATTAACAAACCTAACTACATAATTGTAAATAAAAAAATGAAGAGGAGCAAAATAAAGGACTGTAAATTTTGTAGAAATGTCTGGTTTAGGCAGCGTCTTGAAATTCCTCAGCATCTCTGTTGACAGGGAAAGTGTCAACAGAGACTGGCAGCATTGCTATGCTGAATGGCAATGCTGGTTCTTTAAACAAGAAAAATCCAGGATGTTAGTTGGTATTGGTTTTTTAAAAGTCTGACCCTGCAAACACTTCGCAATCTATATTGAAGACTATAATTTATAATTTACCTTTATATCATTACGAGCTAACCCTCGGAATCAGTACATTTTTGGATGAAAGGTACACCATGTCCTTTTTTGTACCCCTGACAATCTGTATGCCAAAGGGGAGTGCCCGTCTGAGGCCACAAGTGGACAAGAGACTAGAGAAAAATACTTTCCAGTTGATTTTGTCATACAAAAATATGTATTTTCTTTCATTCAAATTGATGAAAGATGTGGTATTTCGTCGCTTCCGCGGACAAGTACCAGCCGAGCGCACTAGTATTAAGTGTGCGAAGTGAATTTTTACTAACATAGTATTAAGGTGTATTTACTAACATCAAATCGGCCTCGATGGCGTAGTGGTTATTATAACCGACTGCCACGCCTGAGGTCGCGGGTTCGATTCCCGCACAAGTCAAACATTTATGTGCATGAACATTGATGTTTGTCTTGATCTGGGTGTTTCTATGTATAATATGTACGTATTTACAAAAAAAAATTATATATGTATGTTTATCCATTACCTAGTACCCATAATACAAGCTCTGCTTAGTTTGGGCTAGATGGTATTGTGTGTTTGTGATAGAATATTATTATTATTATTATTATTTCATTCAAATTGACGCCACTGCAATTTACAAAAAAAAGTTAATAAGAGTAAGTCTATTGGGCAAGATATGAGTCCAATATATGCCCTCCTGCGCCTTTTCTAAATGATTTGTTAATAATATATGACAATGAAGAGAATATAGACGTTTAATATAACTAATGTGTTTTTCCCATACCCTATTAAGTATAACTGGGTAAAAATATATTACAAACACACTTCCTATCATAATTAAATAATAGAGCATTGAGAAAAGAGATGTTTTTGTATTATCTCACAGCCAGACATATGTATTTTCGTATAGAAAAATAACCTCAATACATTTTTTTTATAGGTATTTCTAAAATAGTGGCGTCAATTTTAATATATTTTTTAGATATGCAATACTGTTAAGATCTTAAAACAATAAATTTTTATAGTAATGTTTGATGTCTATGTTTGGCCTGAGACACTATGGAGAATAGGCATTCCCCTTTCATGATGATCGTTTAAGTAGTTAAGGCACGCCTTAACTTGAGCGTAACAAATAAACAAAGCCACATTCACATTTATAATATTAGTTAGGATGTTGAAATCCTAACTAATATTATAAAAGCGAAAATGAGTTTGTTTGTTTGTTGCCTTTTCACGCCTAAACCACTGAACCGATTATTCTGAAATTTTGCATATACGTTGACAGGTGTACAGAAACGGACATAGGCCTACTTTCATTCCGAAAAAAATTACTGTTCCCGAGGAAAACAATTAGTTATAAAGTTGCACCCATTGCCGACAAAGTCAAGGAGAGACGCCTCCGCTGGTACGGGCACGTACTCCGTCGCCCAGAAGGTCATATGGTGCGAGTAGCCCTTGACTTACTCACGGCGACTCGACGACGGGGTAGACCACCCGCCACCTGGCTAACAACAGTCCAAAAGGACATGCAGGAATTTGGTGTGGGTGCCTCAATTGCTCTAAACCGGCAACAATGGAAGAAGCAGACAAGGAGAGCCGACCCCAGATGATGGGACAAGGCTTAGGAAGATGAGGAAAACAATAATAACATTCTTATGATAATAGATGGCGCCACGTGTCTTTCGAATCATGATTGAATTATATTATTACAAGCAGAGTACAACCCGAATTGATTGTCAAATTCTAAATTAACGCGAGCGAAGCCGCGGGCAATAGCTAGTAAGTATATATTTGAATTGTCGTGTTAGTGGTTAGAAAGTAATCGGTTCGTCTTATGGCAAGCGATTGCCGTAGTCCCTGTTCGTTTGCATCAAGTAGCGAGTTTGGTGATTCAGAATGTGGCAAGCCGTATGGCTTTTACCAGTTCCTAAATGAGGTTCGTAATCCTTTGTGTTCCTTCATTATACTCTAATTTCTCTTGCATTTCGTGGTTGAGTTTACAAAGCACTCTTAAGTCATGTTGGTTTTACATAGAACATAATAACCTATTATATATTTGGGATTGTTTTAGTATTTAAAGCTTTTAGACTTATATGAAAAAACCGCCGCTACTAACATCGCAAAATAAATTATGCGTAGTACGCTGCAAAAAGAAGTCACTGCACTGAAAGAAATAAATACTATTTCTCTCTCAGTAGTATACACAAATGGCAGGAAGAAGAAAGAGCAAGGCACACCCTGGTGGTTTTAATCGGTAAGCCCGAAGTCTCGGGAGAGCCCAACATAATCCACTCCCCTTGCGACGAGAGGGTATCCATCAGGACATTTCCCCACGAAAAAAAGGGTCGGTATGGTATGGAGTTATTTCTAATGAATTGGACCCAGCTAGCAGCAGACTGGGTAAAGTAGCAGGAGCGTAGGGATGCATTTGCTGTATAGTGAGACGAAACGAAGCTGAAATAAAAGGAACTCTTTGAAATTAAACTACTATATACGGATTTTATCGCGTTATTTATTTGACACTTTATTAGTCTCCCTGTGACCATGGCTGCTAAAAAGCAACCGAAACGTCAGGGAAAGTGTAAACACAAATATAAATAGTATAATAGTATAGTAATAGTTTTAATAGTTTCAATAATTTAATTAGCTTAAAAATTAGTAAAGTTTAGTAGTAATAGTAGTGTAACTGGTTTCAAAATTTTGTAATAAAGTGTCAAATAAACAACGTGATAAAATCCGTATATAGTAGTTTCATTTCAATGAATAAACATTCGCGTAAACAGCAGACAACATTATAAAAGGAACTCTTTTTTATCCATAGTTTCTATTATACAAACCCATAAAACACTAATTTCTATGGTCCAGATTTATTACGACTTGTATGTAGCAATAGTCGTCATCACTTGTCACGGCTACAATCTTGGTAGGTCTCCAATACCACTCAAGATAAAACTTTCAAAGGGCCAGTCGATCCCTGTTCCTGTATATTATGCCTTCTCGCGTACTAGGGGAAAACCTGATACAAAATATAAAAACTTCTGTACCCTCTCAGCCAGTTTACAAAGTCTTAGTTTTAGCAACTCTGTAATAATATTTATTATTATATTTATACAATAAGATACAATAGCATTGCCCTTCTATTGTGCCCCAATTCATAACAAACTAAAACAAAATATTGAAATAAGCATCAACAATTTATTCATTGTTCCTTCATCCTGACTCACTTCTGTATTTCCCCGCGAAGGTGGGTAGAGGTGCATAACACTAGCATTTTGTCAGCTGTTTTAAGTCCTACATAATCGGGAAATTATCTAACAGGCACATTGTCTGACTGCGTGCTGGTTTGGTACCAGCACGCAGTCAGACAATGTGCCCGCATTTCCTAATAGAAAAGCGTTTTGTCGACAACGTTTTTTTATTGAATAAAAACAATTATTATACTTCGTTTCGGTATATAAATTGCAGTAAACACTAAGTATGAAATTTATTTAAAATACAACTAATATGTAATTTGTTAGTGTCACATTTTTAACAAATTAAGCCTGGGTAACGAAACCATATCGTGATTCAGGAAAAGAAATGATGCTATTTAGAGAGAACAGAGAATTTTTTGCCAACATTTGTTTGTTGAATAACATATTTATACCGACTAAACTTTAGACTTTATGACACTTTGAGCTCATTCTGCTTAAATAAAAATACCAATAGTCAAATTATGTTCAGGTACTTTGAAATATTTACACTTCAAGACGTTAAGAGCATCAACATCTTAGTCTCCCCGTGAATATGACTGCTGAAAAGCAACTGAAACGTCGGTGAATATGTAAAATTAAATCTAAATGTTAACAAAAGCAGTTTTCAAAACTATGTAATAATATATAATATATATAATATAATATTCTATCACATACACACAACACCATCTAGCCCAAACTAAGCAGAGCTTGTACTATGGGTACTAGACAATGGATAAACATACATATAATTATATCTTTTTTTTTAAATACATACATATTATACATAGATATAAAAAATAAACAACGCGATAAAATCCGTATAAAGAAGTTTAATTTCAATGTATAACATTCGCGTAAACAATACAATACAATAACAATATTATAATATTTGTTTGATTTACAGATTCGGTAGTAATATGGTTATTCGTATAATTTTGTCATGAACACAATAAATTGTAATAAGTCATAGTTGTAGTGAGAAAATAAATAACGATAAAATCTATATAAAGTAGTTTGTAGTGCCACTTGTTAAGACTGCGCCGAGGGAAATGTGCCAAAACAGGCGGTCACATATAAGTTGATAAAATCATCAATTTTTGTTTAATACAAATATAAAATATACATTTACCATAACAATGTATGTGTTTACAATTACTCCGTGTCAAAAACTTAACATAATTAATATTTTCGCATACAAAATTATATTAATTAATTTATCCCACATTTTCCCAATTATGATTTTAGGTACGACCTGTAAGTGGGCGACCTTATTGCAGTACACAGTTTCAGACTCTATGCTGTTACTGAAATTTGTCCGAATAACCTAATACCAAACACTTTGATCGACGCAGAAATCGCACCTAAGACATCACATCGGTGGGTCTCGAGGCAGTCAACATTGAAGTGTTGCAGCTGTACTTATAAACATAATTAAATATTTAAGACATAAAATACACAAAATTAATATTAATAATATTATTTTATTTTTTATTTTTCACCTTTCTCTTGTATAATATGACAGATACATAATTTAACTCTCATATGACATAATATATTTTAAATTTTGAAGCTTAAACATTGAATGAAGTTATGTCATTAAGTGTGACATAATACCTACTTACTAGTATCCATGACTGGATCGTATTGAAAATAAACAAGTTATAATTTGTTTTTATTTACCTAGGCGAACGTTTCTCGATCAGATCGGAGGCGTTCTGGACAAAGGCCAGGTTAAGAGCTCCTTGAACCAGCGGGCGTGTATGAGGAATGTGATGAAAGTGAATGAAGCCAGAGAAGTGTGTCAGGATCGTAGCAAATGGAAATCCGTAGTCTCTGCCTACCCCTCTGTGAAACAGGCGTGAATCTACGTATGTATGTATAATTTATAAATAACATAAAAACCTCGACTGAAAACATGTGCATAAAAATACCACTGATAATTCATTTTTGGAACTGACTATGGCATTCATTTCCAAAAATATTATGTTTTACTTGCTTTTGCCCACAACTTCGCTCGCATAAATGTAGGTTATGTTGACACCCTAATCACCTAGCGGTATGAAATATACATTACGACCTATTCTCGTACCTACCAAATATACATAAAAAATCATAAAAAGCGGTCGAGCCGTTTCGGAGTAGTGCGACCACAAATACCGTGGCACAAGATTTTATATAATATAAAGATGTAATTTCAATCTTTTTAGTCGCTAGCCTATTGAAATTTACCAATGCTGAGCAAAGCTTTGATTTTTAAATTGTTATTTTCTTGGCTATGTATTGCTAGTATTTTCAAATACGTCCAAGTCATTCCGTTGTTTTTATGGCTTGTGTTTAACTTATCACCAGATATAGTAAAATATAACTGTCAAAAACAGTAAATGATCACCAAATTCTACAGCAAAATATATTTAAAGAGATCAAACTAAGTCGACTATTTTTGGGTGGGTTTAAGAAGGAACCTAACATAACCTAACCCTTCCGAGACGGAATGCTGTGATTTGAGGCGTATAGGTTCTCGTTATGATATATTTTAGTAAGCATATTTTGCTGCGCAATTACTATTTTTGGTGGTCATTAAATTTAATCCCTATTTTTATTGAGGTCTTTTCTGGCGCCATCGACTGTCTTGAGATACATTGGTCACGATTTGTGCTCACCTCTCTGGATGCATACGGCAGACGTGACCGGACCAATATTAATACTACGATAGATCTAACTTCTTCTTTTCTTCTTTTCGTGTGGTTAGTGGCCAACCTGTTGTCAAGAGTTGTTCAAGCCGCCCGTAGTACGTGTCCTCCGAAGCACGGAGACGCTCAGATGAAATACCACTAAGCGGTCACCCATCTATAGACTGACCGCACCCAACGTTGCTTAATCTCGCTAATCGTTTACTGATCAGTGAGTGCAACTAGCTATGAGCGCTCATACATAGATCTAATGACAACCCATTTATTAAATAAATTAATCAAACATCAGAGCATGGTAATGAAATAGATAGCCGACTACGTTAAGTCAAAGTCAAAGTCAAAAAAATCTTATACATATGTACGTCAAAATACATAACCTATGTATTTTGTGAATTTACTAAGTAACTAAAGCTACATTTAGGTTAGTTGCTAGGTTCAGTATCTGCAATAAACAAAGAAAAATTAGCTAGGTTATATATAGGTATACGTTCCAGTATCAGCGACCCACCAACCATTCAAGGCAACGAGTAAGCACACCCTAGCAGGTTAGGTAGGACTCAGAACTTTCCATTTTTCTCCGGATGAGCCCGAAATACCCTCCGCTCCGCTCCCATTTTCCAGAGGAATGTGTAAATGGCATTTCCCCAAGTAAAAAAAGGTTACGGTGTATATTCTCATTTTTTTTATAGGAATACGGCAAAGTGATTGTTACGGACCTGATGGAAAGACCAATTACAGTTCAGAGACAGTGATGACGAGAAGATAGATGTCTTCTAGCCGTCGTCAGTATCAAGCCGGTCTGACCAGATGCACACTACTTTTGAAGGACCCTATGTCATAGAAGGGAGGGAACACATATATCATATGCATTAGTATGAAAAACTAACGGTGAAAAATGTAACAATTTTACAATACCACTACATATTTTAAAACAAAGTTCTCCGCCGCGTCTGTCTTTCTGTTCGTGATAAACTCAAAAACTGCTGAACGGATTTTCGTGCGGTTTTCACCAATAAATAGAGTGATTCATGAGGAAGGTTTAAATGTATAATTTGTTTAGGTTTTTTACTACCCGTGCGAACCTGGGGCGGGTCGCTAGTGGTTACTAATGTTTGACCATATTACGAAGTAGTATCGCACGGCTACTTTATGATATAATAATAATAATATTCTATCACATACACACAACACCATCTAGCCCAAACTAAGCAGAGCTTGTACTATGGGTACTAGACAATGGATAAACATACCTACATATATACTTTTTTTTTGTAAATACATACATATTATACATAGAAAATAAATGGTCAAAAACATTACATCATATTGCCAAACGTTGATTATTCAGTGATCTGGCCAGACCATATCATGATCACGGCAGCAGGTATTTGGCCATTCCATGAAATGGCTGCTCACATCATAGAGTGATCAATTTTATGATCAGGCCCCGAAATTTATTCAACTCTACAAATGTACCTAACTTACAATATAAAGCTACAATAAAATGCAAGGATCGTAGCTAATAGAAATCCTTCATCCAATATCTTGCTCACCCCTTGAATATATGTAAACAACAGTAAAGTATTCCATTTATGTATTGCTGTGTAGCAGAAACAAATTGTTTTCCTCATAGATATATAAAACTTTCTTCTAACAACACTTTATTACATTTGTATAATATATTGTGAACAATATGATGTGATAGTTTGGAATGGCGCCAATCCTTTCAATATGATTCTTATTTTCTGATATTTAGGTCCTGTTTCACAATCTTCAAGAAACATATTTTATACTGATAATATATGACGTAACAAATCAAATATTGATTGATAATATTATTATTACATAAGCAGTCTGAAAAGGACTCTAGAGTTCCAATCTATCATCAATCTATTTCAATTCGTATTATGTAATCCAACAGGTTCTAGCTAAAATTATAATATAAATACAGAACAATTTTTAATGGTGATCTCTGACTTTACAAACACACAATAATTAACGGACACAAACTACACTCAGACTCGGAAGAATTGATGATGGTAAATCACATAAATAATTGTTACGTGTGGGATTCAAATTCACAACACTCAGCGCAGTCATGGTAATGTTATCTAACAGTATTCTATCTTCATACAAACGGTCGGAACGCAAGTCATACCTACGCGCGTCTAGGTCGGCAGGCACTTGGTTCGCAAACAGTCGCAAGTGTGCCGCAGCAATGAACGGACGGTGTGATGGTTTTGTAAGCAGTAAGCGTGCGACTTGTTTATATTTGATTGAAATAAGTACAAGTACTTACATAATAATTATGGAAAAGTACAATTTTATTGTAAACAAAAGTATTTTAATTAAAGATTTATCCGAATGCGGATTTTTTCATACTATTAAATTTAACAATAAAGCTTTTCGTATGTCTAAGTCGAGGCGCAAATATTTTTCAGCCTCAATTATATAAGGTTGTATTTTTATTAAATCTACTAATCAAAAAACATAACATGATTTTTATTGAACATTTCCTACTTTATTCACAACAAATTACATTTTTTAAATAAAAAATATAATATTTACAATCACTAAACTAGAAAGAAATTCAAGTAGGTAGATGAAATTAAAATAAAGGTGGGCAGCCCTCTCGTGTATTCGCCAACCGCTCGGCTGTAGACTGTAGGTAATTATTTCAAGGACAGAGCCGAGTTACAATACTATTAGATAACATTACCGTGGCGCATTGGCAGTGGCTAAGTGACTGCTTGCCCACCACGAATCTCTGGATATGTGTTATAGTTATGCGGTGTATGTGTGTGTAGTCTGCCTCTATAGTGCAGCGGTAGTGAATGCGACTGCTGTGCGTGAGCTCTCGGGTTCGCATCCCGGGTCGGGCCAACAAAAAATTATTGGGTTTTTCTGTTAAGAAATCTCAATAGCAGCCTGAAGTTAGGAAGCTGGCGGTGTTAGATACCACCGTGCCTCGGAAAGCACGTAAAGCCGTTGGTCCTGCGCCCGATCTCTCTCCGGTCGTATCGGATTACCGTCCCATCGGATCACGAGGGTTAGGGAACAGAGAGTGCACTTATGTTTGCGCACACACTTGTGCACCATAATATCTCCTGCGCAGATGGCTAGTCTCCGTTAAGACTGGCCGCCGTGGCCGAAATTCGGTCTAGAGGACATTATTATTATTATGTGTGTGTTTGTAAATATCTGTATATATCTGCTTATGTGTAGTGTTTTTGTTTGTTTATGTGCGTGTTTTATAAATTTTACCAAACCTAACGTAACAAGTGACAGACAGCATTCGATTCGTATTTCGAATAACATTTACTTGATCATTGTGAAACATATAATTAAATTGCTATATAAAAGTGGTGTAATACATAAATTATCATATTAGTTAATTTGTTACACATGTTGACCCGTCCGTGACTTGAGACCACGTCCATATCCGCTCTGGGGCCAGTTTAGACCGTCATAGGTCAATAGATGCAAGCAATCAAAAGCTTTATATAAACAAGTTTTCTACCTGTCTTTCTGGTTTTGTTTTCTTTAAAAACATATGTATCTGGGCTAGACATCTTATTTAAACGATTGTTAAGTTTCCTCAAATATGAATATATTAATAAACAAAATATAATTATATATAATATAGCCCCGTGTTTGCTAATTTTGTGTTTGTTGAGAAGAATCTAAAGAAAATTTTGTATTAATAGTATGATAGGTGAAAGCGTAACAAACAAACTCACATTCGCATTTATAATATTAGTAAAGTAAAGTACAGTAAAGTAAAGTAAGGTAAGTATTTATTTTGCAAAACATAGGTACACATGATCTTATACAAATATTATAACACAGAAAACAAAAAAATTACATATAATATAATGAAAAATGAGGTTACCACTCAGGTTTGTTGTTGGTTTGGGTTTATACCTCAAACTTGACTTATTCAAGAAATGCATTAACAAATAAAGTAAGAAATAATTGATATCACCCAACAACGTAGTGTAGGACGCCCTCCGACCAGGAGGGATGTCAATCTGCGAAAGACTGCAGGCAGATGCTGGATGCGGCAAGCTGAAGACAGGGCGCTATGACGCTCTTTGTGGGAGGGCTATGTCCAGCAGTGGACTATTATAGCCTGATGATGATGACCCAACAGCGATCACACAGCACGTCCGTTCTGTCCGCCGCTCGATGTCAAAGTGAGTCATTGCGCGCCGAACGCGCTTTTATAGCACGCTTGATCGGATGATTCGTGACGTTACTATATACATATATATATATAAATTACTATATAAATAGGTATTAAGTTAGAATATTATAGTTCCTCTTTGCATAAAGATTGAATGTAAATAATCCACCAACACAACTAGCAGTATATCTCCATCTTCCGCATCCAGTTTAACAACGTAACCTTTATCGCAGCTCGATAGTAAGGACCGTTTTCCAGCCACATCGATGACCCGAGGAAACCTTTCAACCTTTTAACATTCTAAGCTAAGTGGTTAGAAAGCAGCAGCTTGATATAATACGTGAAGCCTGTATTTTGTGTGGAACGCGGCTGGTAGTTATAGCAAGGAGAAAATGGTGGTCATGTTGAGAATGTACAAAGCCCGCTGATTTTAGCATGAATGGGCGGCTTGACCGGGGAAGGCCTACCCTCTCACAGAATATCGACGTGAAATAGCAGTATTCTGACTGTTGTGTTTCGTTTGGTGAGTGTGAGTACCGGAGGCCCAATCACCATCTTTCCCCCTTCCCGCTCCTTCTTCTACCCACTTCCTTTCCTAAAGGATCGGTAACGCGCAAGTTATGCATCCGTTGTTGCAGGCGTCCATAGGCTACAGTGAGTACTTACAGAGTTCTGCCAGTACCCACAGAAATAAATAATATAATAATGTCGGCCTCGATGGCGTAGCGGCTAGTGTAACCGACTGCCACGCCTGAGGTCGCGGGTTCGATTCCCGCACAAGTCAAACATTTGTGTGCATGAACATGGATATTTGTCTTGGTCTGGGTGTTTCTATGTATAATATGTATGTATTTACAAAAAAAGAAAAAGTATATAAGTATGTTTATCCATTGTCTAGTACCCATAGTACAAGCTCTGCTTAGTTTGGGCTAGATGGTGTTGTGTGTATGTGATAGAATATTATTATATTATTATTATATCAGACCTGTATATAAACTGTCCCACTGCTGGGCACGGGCCTCTTCTCAGTGTGGGAAGGATTAGGGCATAGTCCACCACGCTGGCCTAGAGCGAGTTGGCAGACTTCATGAACAGTATGAAGAAATCTCAGACATGCAGGTTTTCTAACGATGTTCTCCTTCACCGTTAAAGCGAGCGATAATTAAATATTTAATACGCACATAACTTTGAAAGTCAGAGGTGCGTGCCTTGAGTTCGAACTCGAGACCTTACACTCTCGAGACACTATGCTATTGCTGCTAGCCTACGGACGCTTGTAACCAATTTTTTTTTCTGGTTTTACTAATATGGGAGTAAGCGACCACAGACGATGAGTATTATAAAAATAAAGCAAAACTAATGGAAAATATAATATAAGGTAAACTTGCGCACCTGTATTTACCAGGAATATTTTATAAGGAAATAATAAATTATTGTAAAACAAATCATACCTAAAATTAGTGTGGTAAATTAATAACAAGGTGACAAACTAAATGATTGAATCACTGCTTTAAAGGAGATATGCAACAAACCCATACAACTTCGGCCTCGCATGGACAAAAATAAAACTGTATGTTTTACGAAGAACTATTAGTATTCTATAACCTTGTGTAATTTCAACATGCTATCTAGTTGGGTTTCAGATATATAAGGTATCCAAAATGAACAGATTTGCTCCGGTGATACTTTGGCACAAAGCATTTTTTTCAAAATGAATGTATTAATTATACTTGTTTCTGTCTAAAAACCTAGAATAAGTTTATATAGCTGGTTTACAGAGCTTACTAGGCTAAAACTAGTTACTTTACTGAACTCAGGTAGCCAGTGCTCACTCTGCAAAGCGAGCGCCCATCAAATAACTATAGTTACTATTCATTTATTATTAAATCATAATTAATAGTCCAAGAAACAAAGGCTAAAGTAAACAATAGTATATTTTGGTATTAGTTTATTAGTATCCAACCACTACATTACCTTCATTATGACTAAACATACTATCGAGGTGTGGTGCAGGAGGTGCTACATTATTTTGAAATCTTGCCCAACATAAATACCATATGATGGACATTATATAATTATGTGCACAGCAGCCTACTGTTCTTCTGCCTACTATGCAGTTACAGTAATGCTTTTATCAATTAAAATGTACACATAGTACACTTTACGGCTTACATGCCTGGATTGTATTTTGCCTCTTAAAATCCAGGCATTTGTACTTTATAGCTCTCTCATAACATTGTCACATCACGAATGATAAATTACAATGAGGATCGAGTGCCCAACGAAAAATGTTGCCACTACCACATATTGAATAATGCCATTACATTGAATTGGTCAATCTATTGATTGGTAAAATAAATGACAACATTAATAAATTGATACTTTTACATCTCTGTTTAATCCACATAATATGTGGAGTTTTTACTAACACAAGTAATATTATTATTATTTGTGTTAGTAAAAACTTAATTTAATAAGTATAAATAATAATGTTTCGTAATAATTTCACTTCTTATAAAAAATACCTTTTATTTAACACTGGCAATGTTGTCCCAAGCCATAATGGTTTACTGAATCAATAAAATGTAAAAAAAAATTAAATCCTTTTTCCCGCTAGGTTCGGTTAAAAGAAAACGATGACGACATATAAAATATTATGAGACATTTTTACAATAAATTATATTCTTGACCACTAAGGCCGTAATTTGCATACCTCCTTTGAAGGGATTGGCAGAAGATTTTCCCTGTCTTTTCCATTTGTTTGTAAAGTAATACAGAAATTATGAATACGAGAAACGATTATTTAAAAATCATTACAAATCAGTTATCTGGTGTCTTATAAGAGATATGAGTGATATGACTGCACTGCCTGGAGGGCGTAGTGGTTGGTCACTCGCCTCTGTCACTGCTTCGAGTGTTGTGGGTTCGAATCCCACACGGGACAAAAATTTGTGTGATCCACAAATATTTGTTCCGAGTCTGGATGTTCTTTGTGTCCGTTGCATGAATGTTTGTAAGGTTCCCGCGATACAGGAAGTACTCCGAGAGCGGGAGTTGTCTTTAAAAAAAAAGGGTAAAAAAGAACTAATCGCACACTGGATTGCCCTTACCACCCATTTGGAGTGGTCTTTCTTTTTTTTTCTTTTCGTGTGGTTTGTGGCCAACCTGTTATCAAGAGTTGTTCAAGCCGCCTGTAGGCCTCTGACATGGCTTAACGACTGCTATCAATTTGACAACAACCGGGTCCGAATTTTTACGTGCCCTCCGAAGCACGGAGACGCTCAGATGAAATACCACTAAGCGGTCACCCATATATAGACTGACCGCACCCAACGTTGCTTAACCTCACTAATCGTTTACCGATCAGTGAGTGTAACTGGCTAGCATGCTGACTAGAAAACGAGCGTAAGTGTAACACACACGGAGTAAGAGTAATGGATATTCGTATACATGCTTCCTGCACTTCTCTCCTCTTATATAAATTTTAGTGTCTTGTCCCCAAAAAAAAAAAAAGTAAGCTATGCCGACGGTCAGCGATGTTTGAATGATACCTTTGGCATTACAAGCGATCATAAGATATGGTAACGCTTGTTTATAACATTTGTTTTGTAATAAACAAAATTTTAATAAAAAGAAAACCGAATTTAAAAAAATATATTCTAAAACTTAAAATGCCCTAAAAAGTTAATAAATTATTGCATATTCTTGTAAATAATTAAATTATTCAACCAAATACACATTACTCGAAAACGAATGAAATCTTGATCAAAATTAAATGGGACCACACGGGAAGCACCAGCTTTCAAATAAAAAAAGAATCGTCAAAATCGTTTCACCCAGTAGAAAGTACTGAAATAACAAAAATTAAAAAAACAGGCGAATTGAGAACCTCCTCCTTTTTTAGAAGTCGGTTAAAAAGACAGAGACGATATTTTAAATTTAAGGCGCAAAAATGAAGACACACGCATAAATTTATTAATTAATTTTTTTTTGCGAGCTTTTATGCTTGCTTCTATAACTGGTGCGAGTGCATTAGTTTTGGCACGGTGAACATCGGTTTCTATTCGATTTGTCGTTTTGCTTTCCATGACATATAGATGTCTATTGCCGTCTGTCAATTATAAATCTTCTTCTTCTGCTTAGCCTTTATTATTCCCAAGTCACTTGGGGTCGGCTTTCTAGTCTAACCGGATTTGACTGGATATCAGTTTTTATACGGAGCGACTGCTATCTGACCTCCGCAACCCGAAGGCTAACGATACTCTAAAGCTAAACCAGTATCAGGATATTAGAGGGTACTGACTTCTCAATAACGACTGCCATAGATGTTCATGGCATGGCGACGGCTTAACGTGCTCTCCGAAGCACGGAACAGGCGATAATAATTGTCAATCAATACGCACATAATTTCGAAAAGTCATATAACTTCCGAAAGTCAGAGGTGCGCGACGTGGGTTCGAACCCGAGACCCTCGGTATTGCAGTCTGTTGATCTCTCCACTGAACTATCAATTATAAATAAATTATATATTTGTTACGAAAATTAGACCATCGGATTGCCACATGAATATATCAAATTTGATCCTACGGTACACATATCTGACTTTTCGTAGTATTCAATAATGATCGCTCACTTTAACGGGGAAGAAATACTTACATAAATATCGTTAGGAAAATACAGGTTGTATTTTCGAGAGTTCTTTATAATGTTCTCAAAGATCTGTGAAGTTTGCCAGCAAGTTCACTGGGCCAGCGTGATGGACTATGGCCTAACCATTCTTATACTGAGTAGAAGCTCGCACCCAGGACTGGGATTTTATAAACAGGGCTAATATTTTATACATACTCATGCCTATACCTGGATAAACTAGAATAGACAGACGATAGATGAGTCCTTTGTCGACCTTTCGACTATATCATCATAATATTAAATACATTTTTCTAATGCCAGGAATAGAATCAGATTTTTTTGTTAATAATAGCAATTTTGGGTTTCAAACTACTAGTAACTAAGCTAAATACTTGTGTTAGGAGTGGGATTATGTCAACAATGCAATGGGTGCCCCAACCTACGCTTTCTTGGTCACAACTCTGCGGCATTTACTATTGGGCCACCGGCTCTAGCTTGTCTTCTCCCTAGCCTTTATTATTCCCAAGTCACTTGGGGTCGGCTTTCTAGTCTAACCGGATTTGACTGGATATCAGTTTTGACACGAGGCGGCCACCTGACCTCCGCAACCTGAAGGCTATAGTGTCAGGATATTAGAGGGCACTGACTTCCCAATAACGACTGCCATAGATGTTCATGGCAGCCGGGACCGACGGCTTAACGTGCTCTGCCGAGGCACGGAGCAGGCGATAATTGTCAATCAATACGCACATAATTTCGAAAAGTCATATAACTTCCGAAAGTCAGAGGTGCGCGACGTGGGTTTGAACCCGAGACCCTCGGCATTGCAGTCTGTTGATCTCTCCCTTGAACTATCAATTATAAATAAATTATATATTTGTTACGAAAATTCGGGCTTTTGATCAAATTTCAACAAATATATAATATACCGTTGAAATTAAACTACTATATACGGATTTTATCGCGTTGTTTATTTGACACTTTATTACATTTTTTCTTTTTTTTTTAAAACACCGTCTAGTCCAAACTAAGCAGCGCTTGTACTATGGGCACTAGACAATGGGTAAAAATATATATATATACTTTTTTTTTTGTAAATACATACATATTATACATAGAAACACCCAGACCAAGAGAAACATCCATGTTCATGTACACAAATGTTTGACTTGTGCAGGAATCGAACCCACGACCTCAAGCATGGCAGTCAGTGACACTAACCACTACGCCATCTAGGCCGACGAATTATATTTATATATCCGTATATAGTAGTTTAATTTCAATGAATAACATTCGCGTAACCAGAAGACAATATTATTATATATACCGCTTAGCCTGATCTAGTATACGTAAGCGTAAACTTGCAGAGCAACCAGGAAGTCTATGAATCATTTCAGAAATAATATGTAATGCAGTCATGGCTTTAATATGTCGTAAATATTAAATTATCTCTCAGAGTATTCTTTTTTATAACTAAGGTTTCAAACAAGCTTACGGCTCACCTGATGGTAAGTGGTCACCGTAGCCTATGGACGCCTGCGACACCAGAGGCATCACTTGCGCGTTGCCGACCCTTTAGGAAAGGAAGTGGGAAGGAGAAGGAGCGGGATGGGGGAAAGGGGTAATTGGGCCTCCGGTACTCTCACACACCGAATGAAACACAACAGTAGGAATACTGCTATTTCACGTCGATATTCTGTGAGAGGGTAGTCCTTCCCCGGTCGAGCCGGCCCATTCATGCTGAAATCAGCGAGGCTCTACTCTTCCAATTATTGATATACAGAACCTTAATAAAATGCACAGTCCCTTGCAAATATAACACTAAAAAGCGTCAATGAAATATATAAACAACACGTAAAGATAAAAGGACCACAGATCCTTAGGTATATATTTTAAATACAAGTTTAAATATCAAACTTAAGAGCATAAAAATATATTGTTGTTTTTAAAACTAAAGAAACTAACAAAAATTCGAAACATTGCTCTCAATTTGGATTCGGGCGCACGTTTTTATGCAGATGGATTCGTATCGTAGAGTATCAGTGATTCCAGAAACAGAAGTTGAAATTGAAATTGGAGTGAAAGAGAATTTTCTTGGATAGCACAGCCTACCGTAACCCATTACTCGTCGAAATAGGCCTCTAACAAAATAGTGACGTTTCACTTGCTAAGACAGTTCTCACATTCCTGCCTCCCTATATTTTAATTGTCATTCAATCATTCAACAGTCTGTGGACCGAACACACACAACTTCTTATTAAAAATTCTCTTCTTAAAAGTACACATTCTATTATAGGATTGGATGGTAATAACAAATTGAACTCATCGTTTATACCTAAAAAGTGTGATTTAAAACTGGGATCCACCGAAAATAAATGATTCTTAATATTCGTTTGTCTGCTCTTCCGAGCCAATAATTGAAATAGCAGAACAAATCGTAATGAAATTAGGTACATATTCTACCTGTGGAGCGATGTAATGTGGTGAAATTGTATAACTATTCTAGCATTCTATTTCTTTTTTTCAAATATTCTCGCCAAAAAAAAACGCGGCGAAAGGTAATGATAAAATAAAATGTAATTTGCCGACAACATACGGACCGCGTCCGCATTCTTAGGCATGTATCTTGACAGCCTTAGTTACAAAAATGTTTACGGCGATTAAAATTACAATTGTTAATAAGAGATTTGACAAAACTAATGGACTGTTGCGCTCGTGTTTTGAATGTGATATTTTTTGTCTCCCTCGCACCCACTGTACCCTGTATGTAAGGGGTGAAAGGAACGAAACCGATTTTTATTTTGACAAAAATGCGTGGAATTCAGAGCCCGTGAGATCTTGATACTTTGAAAGGGGGTTTTAAAGCACATAAGGAAATCGAACATTTATAATGAAGTACAAGAAATTAATTATAATTATAGAAGATAAGAGATCTGGTGTTAGCGAATGGCAATAGGAAATTGTATCCGAAATCAATTAGGTGTTTTAAAAGACGTGTTTCGTGCTCAGGATAATCCTTCTGTAGTGACATTTGAACAATCTTTTCTCAAGGTCATTGTGCCGAGGCCAGCCTCGGAAGAGTAAGCATTTTTATTGTGCCTTATAATGAGATCAAACCTCGCAGCAATTGGTGATTTGAGTCTTCCACTAAAAAATTATCTACCATTAAATCAGCGTACATAACAGTTTTCTCAAGAAGATGAAGTGCTATATGATATTATATAAGTATAATCACTTTTGACTGCACGAACGTTTTAATTCGCCAACTCGCTTTTATGCCAGTCAGAGGTCTGTAAATTCATATAACACTCAAAAAAAGAAATATTAAATATTAATTAAGAAATAAAATATTTTCAATTAGTTTATTTCAAGACTGTGTGTTATATTTTATGTCCATAGCTTTATTGTTTCTGAAATTATTCGCGGTTCATATTTATAGGCTTTCTAATATGAGAGTTACTTTAAAATAATATATTCAGTATTTACGTAGTTATTACGTATGTTTAATTTTCACCGGTACCTAACATTACTATCTATTATTTTTTCGTGTCTTTATATAAGGCGAATATGATCGGATATTTCGTCTGATTGACCTTGAGATTGCTACCTTGCAGTTGCTTGGACATTAACATAAAATACAAGTTTATAACATTATCATACGTGATAGTATTGTCACTATACTTACTTAAAAAGAATCCAAAATTTATTCAGCTATCTATAAGTCTTATCATGTACTGTCGCTTTTATAATCCGTACTAAGTTTATCAATGTAAACATTATTGTAGGTATTACTTTATTTATTTATAACATTTTCCTCGCGGTTAGTCTCGCGTAAATTTAGGTTAGGTTAACCTCGGCGGGATCGCGACCGCATCACGTCTGGGGGGTGGCCTTGGTGAGCAAGGCCACCCCTCCACAGGTGCTGAGGCCCGGTTACCATCAGCCGGGCCAACCACTGGGGCGGGATGGTGATTGCTAACGCGACCCCATCCAGCCCCACCCCGTCGGCGGAGAGACTGCTCACGCCAGGTTTTTAGTGTGTATACCGATCCCCTTCAGGGGCGGAGAGTTTCACATAACAGGGGGGGGAGGGAGCATCCATAAAGGATTTTCCTGGGTCAAAAAAAAAAGAACTTGTCGCGACCGTATGTGCAAGTGATTCGCACGGCCCCGCCGATAGTGGTTTTGTCGAGGTACACCGTGGTAGGTTTAGTCGGTATTCCGGGAAGTATATTATTCTTATTCCATCTTTCACTTTTACCCCGCCGAGTCCGACATAATCCCTCCGCCCGCCCCCGCGGAGAGGTACGCACCAATGCATTCCCCCACGTAAAAAAAATATAACAATCACTGATGTAGTTTCACTTCCAGCAACCCACCCACCATACAAAGAAGCGAGTTGGTCCACAGTGATGGTTTTAGTTGGTAGGCCTGAAGTCTCGGGAGAGCCCTACATAACCCTCCCTCCCTTGTGGCGTATGCATGAGGAGCATTTCAAAATGTAAAAAAAAGATTAGTTACAGTTTTTTCCCTACATAAAAGGTATGTCGTTTTCTTTTGCCCTGACGACGTGTATGTGAAATTGCAAAATGATCTGTCAAGTAATTAAGGCGTGAAAGCGTAACAAATAAACAAACTCACATTCACATTTATAATATTACCAGCTTTTGCCCACGGCTTCGCTCGCGTTAATTTAGAATTTGACAATCAATTCGAGTTGTACTCTGCTTGTAATAATATAATTCAATCATGATTCGAAAGACAAGTGGCGCCATCTATTATTATAAGAACGTTATTATTGGTTTCCTCGGAAACAGTAATTTTTTTCGGGATGAAAGGTAGCCTATGTCCTGTACGCCTGTCAATGTTTAAGCAATATTTCAAGATGATCGGTTCTGTGGTTTAGGCGTGAAAAGGTAACAAACAAACAAACTCATTTTCGCTTTTATAATATTAGTTAGGATTATAATTTTATTGTTATGTTTGTAACGGTGGCTAAAAGTTCTGATCTGATTTAAATGGAGTATTGCTTAAGCGCTGAAAAGGGACGATTTCAATATGGTCCCTCTATGTTCAAAAATACAAAGTGACGCACACAATGCAGCCAGTATTTAGAATATAATGCATATCATGTGATATTCGTAATTTTCTGTTATTAATGCAAAATGGCTTACTAATGTGTCGGATTATTAGCCAGGAAGAGAAAGAGAAAGACTGCTAACATAATTTCTGTAAGATACTTCAAGAATCAGGATTTGATTACAACACCACTAAGTCAAAAAACTTTTCTCCATCTCCTATTTTCATAAATTAATTTATAAACTGACATTTCTAATCTTCCGTTCATTTTCATATATATATTATTATATAAATAATAATATCAGCCCTGTATTAAACTGTCCCACTGCTGGGCACGGGCCTCTTCTCAGTGTGAGAAGGGTTAGGCCATATTCCACCACGCTGGCCTAGTGCGGGTTGGCAGACTTCACATATTATCTTCGAGAACATTATGGAGCACTCTCAGACATGCAGGTTTCCTCACGATGTTTTCCTTCACCGTTAAAGCAAGCGGTAATTAATAAATTAATACACATATAACTTCGAAAAGTCAGAGATGCACGCCTTGGGTTCGAACTCGAGACCTCTGCGTGGCAGTTCAACGGTTTCCCACTAGGCTATCGCTGCTGTTCATTCGTTCATTTTCATACATCGTTTTAATTTTGTAATCGATTTAGCGTTAGAGCTAAGAATAAAGGCTTTCGATATCTTACTATTTCATTGTTTTCAAGGCATTCCTTAGAATGTGATTTGCATGCAGGCTTGACATACTGATGGTGATAGCACTAATTAAAAACATATACACGTATGCAAAGAGACCTCCTGAGCTGTTGTCCTTGATAACTATGTGCAAAAATTATAGATACGTTGATAGAATGATGTGTACCTACGATTACGTTAAAATAGTATTTTATTAATTTATAATTTATATAATACAAAAATTATTTTAATTAATTTTTATTTATGTTTTTATTTGTCATATACAGGAATGATAAGTATTTCTAACACTTACAATACTTAACTATTCAACCCATAAAGGAATGTAAACTAAACATTAATATTCTTGACACTCTCAATTGAACTATAACAATAAAAATATGCATTGAAATAGCACTCTCGTTTTTACACCAATCAAAATTCAAGACAAGCGTCAAGACAGTTAGGTCCGCATATCGTCGCACGCGCACCTTTGAATAACCAAGAACTACGAAACGCAAGACTTTCCGTCGCACGGTCAGTCCACGACTGTCTTTCAAACCGGACAGACGACAGGACAGACATGTCTTAAATCCAACGAACTAATTTATATACTTTTTTTTCAACGAATATAGTTTATATAGAGAGACAAGTGATCGAACAATTGTGCAATTTTTTGTAAATTTCTCGTGTTTCTGTGACTGTACTGTGTTCGGTACTGTGTGTGTGCGGATAATTTTATTATTTATTTATAGTACAGTGATTTTCGTGGGAACCAGAAAAAATGGTAAGTAATTTTTAAGGATTTTTTATATAATTTAATTCACTAGAAATATAATTATGTTAAAATAGAAAGCTCGTAGAAAGTTTTCTGTTGTTGAGGAACTTACATTTAAATTAATTTCGCTAACTACGTTTAGGTGATTTTTTATTCTAAAGAAGCAATTTACATAAATATCTATAAATCCTCAAAAAGGTTGTTCTTCATTATTAAATATTAAATTCGCCAATATACTTTTTACTTTTTTGTAATAAAAGAACCCTGATTTACATTCATACTTCAAACTTTTTTATCGCCTTCAACCTTCATTTATTTTACATCACCTTAAACTTTAAAAATAAATAACAAGAGCCAAGGAGTTTTGGACCTATTCTCGTAAATACCTTTTTGCATAAAATATCGAATATATCACAATATCTGCGCGTTACTTTTAAAAACACGAGATGATTCTCTTTTCTTTTAAAGTTCACCTTAGCTCTTTGTTCTTATATTATTTTTAATTCAAACCACAGTAAAATATATACTTGAATTTAAAATTCTTTAGCTTGGAATGTAAATTTAAATTCAAAGCTGATTCTACTCTAAATTCAAAATTTACATTGTATTTTCCTAATTCGCGTTACACCGCATTCTGAATTTAAATTGAGTGCAGTGATCTAAATAAAATTCTGTATTTCGATTTTGCTCTAAATCGGCTTCAAATTTGAAATCCTTCGTCGTACGCTATTCGAAATCGGTAAGCGGTGTGGCGCTGACAATGAACAAAAAGCCTCAGTTTCTCCCAGTGAAAGTGGTTAACAGTGGTCTTGTAGAAATCGGCGCATTCGCACAACGAACGCGTCGTGTGTGCTGCGTTTGATTTAATTTTTTTTCATTATTTAGTACATGCCATTATGTTACGGGTGTTAGGAAGATAATGTAAAGCTTATGTTTATTATATGTTACGAAGGCAAAATCTAATAAGAAAGTTTAATGAGAATAATACCGCGAAATACCTGTTATGTGCTAAAATATTTGCGAAAGCCTGTCGGTAGCTTAAATTATCGTTAAGGTTTTTTTTGTACGTTTAACGCATAAAAATTATAAGCACCTTGGGTGTTTTTAAAAAGAAAGTAGATGCAAGTTATTATTATTTGATTGAATACAATTAATGTTAAACATATTTTTAGTTCCCAGAACTATTATTTATAACTCAATAATCGAGTCGAGTAGAAAAAAATACAGCCATGAGATTCAGCGAGAGTCTAGTAATGTCTCTAATTTTATACATCTTAGCAAAAACCTACATGACCCAGATACATTTGTTACCAGCCTTTCTTACATATTCATTACATAAAATTGTCATTCAAAGAAAACTTGTATTCGGTTCTAGTAATAATAACATTGAAGTTTATTGCAACTATTTAGAAAATGGATGTTGCATTAATCTTACGTATATTTAAGACCTAGTAATCGAAATAGGTAGGCTTGCTAGTACCAATGTTCATCCGAATTTTAATTTCTTGAACAAATATATTGACTTTGATAGTTTACGCGAAACTATCAGAAACCTTTAAAAAGTATTATATATGTTAACTCAGGACATGGTCTATCTGCATGCAAAGGATTGTCCAAATCCGTTAATCAGTTCATGCTTGACCAAGTAAAAACATCTTTAGAAACATTACATTACATTAGAAGTATAAGCTACATTTTAATGCGTTCGTGACTTTCATGTGCACACAGTGATATATGATCTTGAACATTATAAGCTTAGTTTAAGTCCAAGCATACAATTTCTACCTCTTGTTTCTGTTGACCAAGTCGAATCGTTTAATCATTATGATAATAATAATGAATCAGTAATTAATTATTTTCTATTTGATTAGATGCAATAGTTTACAACATATATTAAAAATATTTCGTTTTAACGACTTTTGGGCTATTTCAGACATACATTTTTATAACAGGTTTTCTAGTGACATCAACGACGAAGATTTCGTTGCTATTATTTCCATTCTTAATTATTGACGGCGTATCAATCCATTAAGTATCCAAATTGTACCTATTTGAAGAGCTTGAGTAAATACGGTAATGCCTTCCTTTAGAACCTAAATAATTGCATAATTTTAATAACAGTTTGTTACAATCGGAAGTTTCTTGTTTGATTAGGTACATTTAATATAATTATACAGTTTTTGTTTTAACCATCTATCCATAGCTATCACATGGCTAATATTCTATTACTTTTATTACGTATAGGTTTTCACTGTTGCTAATATTATTATATTAGTTTAAAGTTTGTATAATATAATTACCATAGCTAGTATGATCGTTATCTATAGTATTTTAAATACTACTAATATTTATCTGCTTCATTTATGCAATACAAATTTATATGATTAGCATTAATTGGACAAGAAAACTTTAAATCAATCTTTCGAAAGATTTGTTACTAACCTCAACATGCATTTGAAAACCTGCCATGAAATCGCCATTTCTACGATGAGAAAATTTCTTATAAAAGATATAGGTATGCTTTAGAACCAATGTATGTTTAGATATAAAATTGTTAGTTTGTTGATTATAAACATTCAAGTATTGACAAGTAACGAGTTGATTCCATCAATTGGTTACCACTTGAACGGAATAATAACCAGGTTTCTTAAACTAGATGTTTTATTTATTTCGTAGACCCACATAACAATAAAATACTTTACAAAATAACAACAGTAACATTGGCAATAGTATTTAAGTTGATCATCACTAAACAAACAAAAATTTTTTGTCCTAAATTATTTCAATGACAATTTCATCAAAACCTCTTTGAATAGAGGTTATTATTTGTATGATTTTAGATGGTATCATCAGTGTTCATTGTCAAGATTGTCTATGCTTACAATATTATTAAATAGTTGGCTTTACCATAAGCTAGATAAATACAAACATTTGACGCAAATCAATTTTAATTGCGTGCTTCTATCATAAATGTTCGTGAAACCGAATTCTTATTTATTTCGATTTGGCTTACGTCTGTCTTCATCAAACATATCAATAAAAAGGTCATGGAAATATTTTGTCTGTCTCTAAAATTGCACCTAGCTTTTGTATCGTACAATTTTGTTTGCAACTGTATTATAATTTCTAATGAAGCCTTTAGGCATCTTTTTGCGTAAATAATGCATATTCAGTCTGATAAGTAGTTCAAGAACACACTTTCTTTGGTTCAACATGTGGCTTTATTGGTACGATTTTGTGATTTTGTATAATGTTCAATGTGAACAAAAATACCAGGCTTCAAGCTTGATTACTTCTTGTTGTTAATGCATTTGCACATTCTCAGCGTTTTTATAACTTGACTATTGTGGTAAGTTTCAGATTTTCTCTTTAACCGTCAGGAGTATACATTTTTGCAGACTATTCTTACTCATTCTGACAAGAGAATGACATTTAAAAAAATATATAAATATATAAAATCAATTTAAAAAAATTACAATAAGCCAAAACATTAAATGGAATACAAATGTTTTCTGCTTACATTTTAATAATATTTATTTAATAATTGATGACATTTACACTGCCTATGGTATCTACTAAAGTTGACAATAAAGACCTAAGTTCGTAATTTATTAAAGCGTACACTTATTTAACATAACGTACCATAGAAATTGGCATTTATCTAGTTTATCACAATTCTACTTACGTTTTGCAAATAAAATATACCAAGTCTCATATAAACGATATATTATATTAAAATTAAATTATTGTATTAACTTTCGCTGTGACGTCTTCAGTTAGCAATAAAATTGACAACTAAATAATCTCTGGTTCTTTATAAGTACACATTTTATGTACAACCTTTAGACAGAGCCTATTTGTTAAATCTGATATAAACATTGTCACATTAATCAGCCTCTTACAAGATTATAGTGACATTTACATTAAAAACTATGTCGTGAGCGTCGCAATCTTCTATTACCGTTATGGCATAGTTCTGTGGTGCAATGGCTATCAGGCTTAGAAAGGCGTAGTTTGTTATAAGTTCCTAACTGGTTCGTAATTGTGTATGGCTCGTAAATGTTTCAGGTTACGTGTAAATATTTCATGATTGTGTAATAGCTTCTTGATAGATAAGTACAGATTTCAAGATAATGCTAAAGATGGCTCTTTAGGGTAGTTGATTGCTGTTGTAAAATTGTAATAAATCACTAATCATTTTTGTACAGTGCTATGAAAGAAGCTCCAGGCAGTTTCTTCTATTGATAAATATTTACCAGGCTTCAGGAATTTCAGCTCTGAGAGTCAAGGTCAAAGATTAAAAGAGCAATATTTTGCTGAAATTGCACTACAGCTTGTTATTTCTTTATTTAACTAATTTGATACCAGTACCTACACATCTTAGCAACTATAATTGTGCATTTTACAATGTTATATATTTTATAAAAAAATATTTTTTGATAATCAGTTAGAAAAAAGGACTTTGATAATCAGTCAAAAGTCCCACATTACTGGTTACTACATCCTGAAATATGAATTGAGAAAATATGTCTATATCAAGAAATATCGATGATTTTTAAATATTACGATTGAATTTTGCGCAGAATAAGTTATGTTGCTAGCTTCTTATGTCTAAGTCCATCAATATTATCAACATGATCTGATCCGACATGTTTCTCTTTTTTACCATCAGTGCTTAGTGTTCCTAGTTTATATTTCTCTCCCTCTACTTCCTCGGCATCCCTTTCACCCAGTCCTTACGGCATCGTTTCAACAGAGTTACGTAAATAGCGTAACGAGTCTTGCCCAACAGTTGCGTCCATGCTTTGTTGTGGCGATCTGGATATGTGTACTGGTCATAGAATCGACATAGATTTCGCATTTATGATCCCATACTGTGACGGCTTACACGAATACATTTGCATCTAATGCATTGATTGTAACATTATGATTTTAAGTGTTATTGTCTGTTGAAATTACTGGTAATGGCAAATGAAATCCTTATTATAAATGCGAATGTGAGTTTGTTTATTTGTTACGCTTTCAAGCTTTGACTACTCGACCGATCACCAAGGAACGTTTCGTACACACGTGATTAGACGTACAGAAAAGGGCATAGGGTATCTTTCGTCCTGGAATTTAGTATTACGACTCCTATATAGAAATTTATTAACAAAATTGATACTAACGCGAGCGAAGCCACGGGCAAAATCTAGTATAAAATTATATCCTCGTACTAAGGACCATCGTAAAAAATAGTGGCTGTGAGTTTACTGGAAGTATATTCTGATAGGCACAACCATTTAACCTAATTTTCATCTAGCCTGTATATAACTTTAGTTCACTAACCATCATACCATGATAATATATTATTTTGTGACCAAAATGAATAAATGTTGTCTGAAGTTAAAGTATAGGATTCACTTTACAGCTTTTTACAAATAAAGTGTTTAGTTTTAGCAAAGGCGTTATATTGCAGGAACTTTATTGTGTTGGTATAGTTGTGAACTGTTCCTGTTTTCGAAGTTCACGAATTCAAGTACCTTTTATACGTAATAAAACGAATTTGTAAAAATACTTATTTGAACGTGAGCATGCAAACTTATAAAAAACTGTTTAAATTCAGTCATAATTATTCGATTTCTTGCAACACAGTGATACCAGCAACACGCACAGAAATAATTTCGAGGCGAATGTACGAATTACAAAAACTATTACGTCGCTACTGGATAGGTTAGCTTAAAGATTTTATCAACCAATCAAATATAATACTATTGATTTTTACCAATAATCTAAGGTTGTAACAAAATTCCAAGTTACCAGAAACTAAAGCTAAAATCAAAAGCTTCTTGTCGATAAATAAAGTACTGTTCTCAACCAATATGATCGAGGTGGCCTCGATGGCGTAGTGGTTAGTGTAACCGACTGCCACTAGGTCGCGGGTTCGATTCCCGCACTATTCAAACATTTGTGTGCATGAACATGGATGTTTGTCTTGGTCTGGCTGTTTCTATGTATAATATGTATGTATTCACATATATGTATGTTTATCCATTGTCTAGTATCCATAGTACAAGCTTTGCTTAGTTTGGGCTAGATGGTGTTGTGTGTATGTGGTAGAATATTATATTATATTATTATTATAATATATTCTTTAGTCCTAAAACTTTTGACTGCACGGATAGTGTAGTGGCGTAAGTGCTTGCCTCGCCATACCACTGCGCCGAGTATTTTGGGCTCGATCCCCACATGGGACAAAAATTGGTGCGATCCACAAATGGTTGTTCCGAGTCTGGGTGTCCTTTGTGTCCGTTGTTTGAATGTTTGTAAAGTCCCCCGCAATACAGGCATTATTCCGAGTGCGAGAATTGTCTTTACACACCTATTGTGTGTCTTAAAACACTGCTTATACAGCTAATAACAAGAGGCGTGAGTATGGCCATGTTACGAACATAATAAGCAGCCAGTATCGTTTTCACTGCATGGTTCACGGTCCGATACGTCGTCCGTCCAAGCGTTGGACTCACTTACGACACATATTATTAGTAGCTGTGGTCGCCATGATTGAAAATATCGAACGGAGTTAAGTACCTACCTGTTTGACTTTTGATAAGTAAAACATATGTCTCTGGTAATTACCAGTTCTACAATTGAATTTCAAAGTATCTGGTTTAGTTTATTTGTATATACATATATTGATTGTCTCTTTGGCGAAGTATTTTGTGATGATCAACGAAACGTTACTGCGTTTTTCTGTCAAAACTAAAAAAAAAAAATTCTCGCAGTAGGAAGTCAGGGACTATCCCTGGTGGATGACAAGGATCACAGTGTTAGGAAAAAGCTGAAATTGTAGCTGGATAAATATGGGTGTAGCACACCTCTAGTTTTGAATTAGGGGATAGATTCAAGACTATATTATATCAATGTTAAAGTCCAATATTGCTTTGTAATTAGTTTATCTTGCAGTCAAAATATGTCAATATTGTAGCTAATTAAAGATCTTAGTCTCTACTACCTTCAATTAGCTACAATACTGACATATTTTGACTGCAAGATAAACTAATTACAAACCAAAGCATAAGCAGAGGCATAGCCCTACAAAAAATATGTATGAAAATGTGTATATATATTGTAATTATTATTAACAACTAAGAAACTATTAAAATGTTTAGATGTTACGCCCTCATTATATTTATATACTTATAAAATCTACTTTCGTATGTTTGTGTTCACAAAACTCTAAAATTAGTTAATGGATTGACTTTTCTTTTCATTTTTACTGTTTTGATTTTCACGCAACGTTGCATTTCTATATAGAAGTGTTTTTATATACTTGCAAGTTCTAAGTTCTAACAAGAACGGAAAATTACAATACCAGACTGAGACACAGAGAAGCTTGACTGGATTTAATGCTTTTGTGCAATGGCACTTATCTTTGTATATAGGTATAATGAATTCTTAAATCATTGTCACATTCTGTAAACTATTGCAAACTGTACTGATTTTCTATTAAAAGTGTTTCAGGTGTTCTTATATAATATGTTTTGACCATATCAACTGGCCGTATCATAGTTTACCAAGTCGAATTCTAATATCGATTTGGCTGTAGCTAGAAAATCCTTTTTTTTAGATATACTTACTTAGTCTCACCTATATTTCACTTACTATAATAGGAGGCGAGCCTATTGCCGTCCTCTGTACAAAGTTGCAGACTCTATACTGCTACTGAAAATTTCTTATAGGCAAGTTCGAAAAAAAATTGTTAATCGACAAACGCCGCTGCGGCTGCCATGTTTTGATGATGATGAATTTAAATAGTATTGAACTTACTATATTTTCAAGTAATACTTCGTTCAAAATTTGAATATTTTACTACTCTGTAAAAAAAAAACATTGAGATAATGTTTTTTTCGTAAGCGTCAACGTTCAATATAATATATGAATGATTGCAATCTAGCGATTCATAAATGACATTTATTAATTATCATTTATAATTAAAATAACCCATCCAACTAAAATAATATAATTTAATATTTAGAATTGATATATTATGCCAGTTTGTAAACACTGCCATATATCGATTATGTACCAAGCTTCGATCTCGAGGGATTATTCGGGGATCGCGGACTATCGTATCGAGTTTGAATTGTTACCAATGAATTCCAAGTTGAATCCCCTAATGTGAAATTCGGGAAAATCCACGATTCTCTCGAGGCATTAAAGGATTGCCTCCAAGTCAGTTTCTTTCGACTCCCACAGGCCGTATTACAAGATGGTGTTTAGATAATCTGGGTAATAATAGTTGAAGATATTTTGGACTTTGTATTTTTTCGGACGTATTATCACGTTTTGGTATCTTTATATACAACAAGGAAGGGCGTTTACATCTATATTTTTCCAAACATGTTTGCCTGAAAATATTCACTTTATGAGTGAATACACGCAGGTAAAAAATAGGGTGTGTATTCATACCACATTATCACGCGTTTGCGAGGCGGCTTACATCGCTTTAGCGAGATATTTTCTCATATGTATTAATGTTCCAGCATACATTCATCCTATAGGTATGAATGTACGTAGACAAAAAATAATAGTTATATGTATTAACCTATAAGGAGTGTGTATGTAGTCACACTCCATTTTGGCTGCCATTAATAACGTCTAGAAATAAGTTTATTGAGCTGTGCAAAAAGCCGTGCAGTATATAATTGTATAATGATAAAGTTACAAAAAACCTTACAGCTTGAGGTATATTTTACTGCAATAGTCTTCTTGTCACGCCGAGTTTTGTTAGATGGACAAAAATTTGTCTCATGTACGATATTTTCTTTGGTATTAGGTATTTCACTTGTCCATTTTTTCGTTGGTAATAAGTGCACCGATGAAGCTTGTATTCCTAGTCCAGAGGTATTTTAAAATACAAGCAAAATATGCATAGGTCAAAATTCTGCCATTTAATTTTATATATTATTGTAATAATCGCTGTATTTGGGTAAATACAATAATGTACTTATAAATTTTGTATTTCACCCCAGGGTGCAGAAAATTTAAATATTTCCGTTGTAATAAAATCAGTGATTGGCCTCCATTGAGGCGCTTAATCTGATTAACGATTCGCCATACTCAATTTTAAGTTGGTATTTTTGTTGTTTCATATGCTAATGAGTTTCTGAAACATATATTTGATACCAGAAGGTCCAATCAAACATATTTCAATCCTAACTAATATTATAAATGCGAAAATGAGTTTGTTTGTTTTTTACGCTTTCACACCTTAACTACTCAACTGATCTACATGAAATTTTGCATACACGTTGTCAGGGGTACAGAATAGGACATAAGGTACCTATCATCCAGAAAAAATAACTGTTGCAAACCTTTTTTTTTTTTTTTTTTTGGTACCCAGGAAAAATGCTTGATGCACTACCCGCCGGCTAGGGGTCGGCACCGGCGGGGCGTGTGGGACTCCCCAGCAAGAGAAAAAGGCTGGTATACCCACTAAAAAACCTGGGGTGTTCCCTCTCTCATCCAATGGGGGGGCCTGTTGGGAGCTCTTAAAAGAATTGAGTCATCCATAGCAGGCCCCCCCGTGTGGGTGCGGGCCGGGTCATTTTTTTTTTTTTAGGACCCGACCCCCTCTTGTCCCCAGGGGAGAGCTTTGCCGCTCTCCCCTTTCAGCGTTGGAAGGCGCGCGGGAACACCGCGCGCGCCCTCTCGGGGTTCTTAGTTTACGGGTGGCAGGCCCCCCTGAGGCCTTGCCACCCGGAACCCTTAAGTGGGGGGCAGGAGAGCGACATAAGCGCGTCTCCTGCGCCCCCTCCTCCGGCGGCGGACTTCCGGGGCGTAAGGATCTTCCTCACGCCCTCGTTCCGCCGCCTCCTTCTGCGAGATGACAGACTCACAGAAGGACCTCATTGCGCCCCAGCACCTGTCGTCGCCGACCATCTTGGATACGACGGTCGGCAAGGAGAGGTCGTGGCCAATCACAGCGACCAGGGCACAGCGCTCCGCGGCCCACGCCGGGCACTCCTCCAGCGTGTGCTGCGCCGTGTCCCGGTCACACTCCTCACAATGGTGACACCTGGTTGTCGGCTCCCTACCGGCTATCTTGCAAAGGTACTCTCCGAAACAGCCGTGTCCGGAGAGCACCTGAGTAAGCCGGTAGGTGAGCGGTCCGCGCCGTCTGTCCGTCCACTGCCTTATCACCGGACGGACAGCCTCGACGGTCCTCACCCCATAGCGGGGCTGGGCCAGTCTATTCTCCCACTTTTCCACGAGGACCAGTCGAGCCTGGGACCTTCGCGTCTCCACCGCCCTGTGCGTGGGTTCTTCACCCTGGAGCCGGAGGTCAGTGCGCCAGTAATACACTGACGCTTGGACCTCCGCCTCCAAGTCCCAGGGCGGCGATGCCGCCAAAACGCACGCCGCCTCAAAGGAGACGGTGCGGTACGCCCGTGACACCCTGATCGCCATCGCCCTCTGAGGTCTCCTGAGGAGGGCGATATTTTGGCGATCAAGGGCGCCAGCCCAGATGGGCGCTCCATATAGGGCCATCGACCGCACCACCCCCAAATAGAGGCGGCGGCAGACGACACTGGGCCCCCCGATATTCGGCAGCAGAGAGCTAAGCGCTCCCGCTGCCGCCATCAGGCGGGGGGCCAGGCGGCTAAAATGGACGCGAAAGTTCCAGCGGCCGTCGAGGTGGAGCCCCAAGTACTTCATGCTTGGCTCCACCCCGATGCGGACCCCTCCAACGATGATGTGGGCATCGGGAGGTGGCGCCCGCCGAGGCCCGTGAAATAACAGGGCCTCGGACTTATCCAGCGCCACCTCCAGTCCCAACATCCTAATTCTGCCGACAACCAGGGCCACTCCAGCCGTGGCAAGACGGGCAGCTGCCCCGCAATCCGCTCCCCGGGCCGTAACCAACGTGTCGTCGGCGTAACAAGTTACGCCGACGCCCGGGGGCAGGGCGCCCCGCAGCACCCAGTCGTAGCCGATGTTCCACAGTATCGGACCCAGAACCGAACACTGTGGAACACCGCACGACATCTCCCTCCGGAACGTCTCTCCGTTCCGCCCCACACAAAACACACTCCTCTGGTGCAGGTAGTCCCCGACTATTCGGCGTAGATAGGGAGGCACCCCATGAAATCGGAGTGCCTCCCTAATAGTCGCCCACGGCAGGGTGTTAAAAGCGTTGGCGATGTCCAAGGACACCGCCAATACCACCCCGCGCGAGGCGACCGTCTCTTCCGAGAGGGCCTTGACGCTGCTGATCGCGTCAATCGTCGATCGGCCCTCCCGGAATCCGAACTGGTGTTCGGATAAGTCGGGGCCCACCCGCACCAGGTGCTTGGAGAGGCGGGCAACCACTACGCGCTCAAAGAGCTTGCCCACCTCATCCAACAGCACTATGGGGCGGTACGCGGAGGGAGAATCCGCGGGGCGGCCCTCCTTTCTCAGGAGGACCAGCTTGCCCGTCTTCCACATGGAAGGGAACCGTCCCGACTCCAAACAGGCGCTGAACAGCCTGAGGAGCCGGTCCCCTAGGGCGTCGAAGGCCAAAACCCAGGCGCGGCCAGGAATTCCGTCCGGCCCCGGGGCAGTGTTTTTGCCCTGAAGCCGCACTATTGCCGCGCCGAGCTCCGCCATCGTAACTTCTGGCACCCCGGCATCGGCACCGCCCTCCTCAATTTCGGGCGGCGCCATTACGGGAGGCGTGTGCTCCGCCCTCGAAGGAAAGAGAGCGGAAATCACACCCTCCAATTGCTGGGGCTGAAGACTCTCGGTGACCGGCGGGGCCCAGGGGCGCAACTTGCCCCTAACCGTCTTGTACGGACGGCCCCACGGATCCGCCTCGAGAGTCCCCAGGAACTCTTCCCATCTTTGGGTTTTGGCCTCGCTGATGGCGGACTGCAGGGCGTACTTCCGCTGTTTGTACGCGTCCCGCAGCCGTGCCTCCACGGTCGGGTCACGGTACCGCCTGCGTCGGCGGTACCTAGTGTACTGGCGACGCGCCGCAATGCACGCGGCGCGTTTCTGACTTATGTCGTCAGACCACCAGTACACCTGACGTCTCGGAGGCTGAGCACTGGCCCGGGGCATTGACGCGTCGCAAATCTGCGTCATCGCGCCCCGGAACCACTCCGCTTCTTGCTCAACCTCCACAGGCCCTTCGACCATCGGGGTCCAGGCCTGCACGATGGAGGCTTCCACCAGCACGTCTGCATCGAGACGTTTCAACGCCCATCGTGGGGACGACGGGGTGTGCACTCTCCTCGGGCGATCGTCCGGGATCGCCGGCGAGGCGGAGATGTCGAACCGCACGTAACGGTGGTCCGACAGAGACTCCGCCTGGACCAGCACTTGCCAGTCCCGGACGCGGCGCGCTACGGCAGGGCTAGCGAACGAGATGTCCACAATGGACTCGCCCTGCCAGCGCACGCATGTGGCGACCGACCCCCGATTAAGAACGACGAGGCCGGTCGCAATCGCCCACTCCTCCAGCGCGTCGCCGCGAGCGTCGGTGACAGGGGATCCCCAAGCCGTTGATTTGGCATTGAAGTCCCCCGCCACCACGACCGGACGCGATGGGTACCGATTAATCACGGCCCCCACCGCGCCCAAAAATTGCTCAAACTCAGCGAGGCGCCGGTTCGGAGAGAAATACACCCCGATCAGGACGGTTCCCTCCCAATCAACACATATATACCCCTCGCCCCTGTCTGTCATCACCAGGAGCGAGGGACCAGACGAAACAATGGCCGCCAAGCCCCCGAGGTCCCCAAACCAGTTGTGACGGCTGGGGACGCAGTAAGGCTCGGCGACCACGGCGATGTCTATTGACCACTCCGCCATGTGCTGCAGCAAAATATCCTGCGCCCTAGCGGAGCGGCCAACGTTCGCCTGTAGGAGGCGATGGGCCATAATTAATTATGTGTCCATCGCCGTCCCACTGCTCCCTGCTTGGGGAGGGGCCGGGGCGGCCGGAGTCCCGGCGACCGCCCCTCTGGCCCTACGTCTTTTTGGAGGGGAGCAAGATTTGCTCCCCATCCGGTGCTCCGCCGGTTTTCCTGCAGCCGAACATATGCTGCAGGAAGACTTTTCGGCGGAGCAGGCGGCGGCCTTGTGGCCGGGCAGGCCGCAGCGATAGCAGAGATCGCTGCGATCCGTTTCGGCGGTGCATTGCTGCCTCACATGCCCCGGTTCGAGGCAGCGGTAGCACCGCCTGGGCCTCGGCTCCAGGAGGTTTACCTGAGCCGAGACCATCCCGACCAGCAAACGGCCGGCCGCCACCTTCTTCGCCGCGGCGATGGGGCAGCGCACCACTACCGTGCACAAGCCACTCTCGCCGCGGCGCATCTCCCCCACCCTGACGTGGTCCTGAGGGCAGGCTCCGGCATGTGCCACCGCAGTGGCGACATCCTCGGAGGAGGCCGAGTCGTCCAGCCCGGTTACTCGCATTTCTGCGGACTTCACCGGGCGGGACACCCTGACCTCCTCGGGCGTAAACAGGGACCGAATTGTAGCGGCCACCCTGTCCGCCTTGTCGCCGGAGGTGGCACCTGGGACCTCTAAGATCCTGGCCCCAGTGGCGGCAACTTTAAACATAACGCCTCCAGCAAGGCCCATCTCAGCCAGGTTACTCTGCATAGCCTGAGTGGCCTGCCGGAGGACGCCTGCGTAGCTGACGCCCCGCCGGAGCCCCTCCTCCGTACTGTTGCAAACCTAAACTAACCTAACCTACATTTACGCGAGCGAAGCCGCGGGTGAAAACTAATAAAGTAATAAATAAGCACGTATTAGAAAGCAATTATTGTAGCTTATACATAAATGTAGTCTCATACCCAAAGGAAAAACATAGCATGCGTTAAAAAACGCGATCAAAGTCGGGGATAACATGTTTGGATGTTTGTCACACTTATGTGTAAACTGTCGAACGAATTTGATGAAACTTGCCTCCCAAGTAGACCATATCTTGAATAAGCATACAGGATACTTTTAATCCCACTATACGTTGCGTGTACCCTAGAGTTTCACGAGGGCGGAACCACGTGCAGAAACTAGTATTTAATATTTACATCACGTGTCATATCGTCGGTTACCTATGACGGTGCGTTTAACCAAAAGAGAATATATCATACGTTGCTAAGCTGCGTGAAAATACCTGTCTAGCTGGCGTATTTATGCAACGGCTTGGCCCGTCTGTTATTGTAGCCAGGCGTGTTATTTATACGGAATAAGGAAATCACTCATTACACGGTGCAAAAGCGATGAGCTTCGTACACTAGTGTGAATCCACAGAACTGGTTCTATTTTTATGTGATTTGGTATCTAAGCTAATGATTTAATTGGTTAAGGCCTCTGTCTAGACTGATAGACGAAACTTAAACAGATTATTTACTCTTGAAGATCATAATAGCTACCTATCTATTATAGCGGAAACTGTCAATTTTGCCAATTTCTGATTCGAAGATCCCTATAACTCTTATTCAGGAATTATGTTTTATAACGATGCAACTATTAGCAATTCACGTAACTTATGCTATTTAGTTTTTGATGCAAATGTGATTGGAACAGCGGAAATGGCAAGCCCTAAACAAATTTTTGGCCGCATTATTCTTTTGGAGAAATGCCAGGTTAAAAGTACCTTAAATCAAGGAGTGTATATGAAGAATGTTATAGGAATGTTTGAAGCAAGAGTATAGGGGAAGAAGAGAGCAGCGATAGTTCAGTGGGAAGACCAATAGACTGCAATGCAGAGGGTCTCGGGTTCAAACCCACGTCGCGCACCTCTGACTTTCGGAAGTTATAAGACTTTTCGAAATTATATGCGTATTGATTGACAATTATCGACTGCTCCGTGCCTCGGAGAGCACGTTAAGCCGTCGGTCCCGGCTGCCATGAACGTCTATGGCAGTCGTTATTGGGAGAGCGTCGACACAAAAGATCCCACTGGGTCGAAGTGTCGCCGGTCTGCACAGACTGGCCTCCACATAAGATAAGATAGGGGAAGAATCTTAGTAAGTGGACTACAGCTGTAGTCTTTGCTTACTTTATTGCTAAAATCTGTGGGCGGCAATTACCACTTACCGACGGGGCTAGCTCACTTGTCAAAAGAAGCAATAAAAAACAAAAGCTTAGCCCATCTACTACAACCTAGGTTACGATTTGGGGTCATCGAAGCAGTCAACTACTATTCACTGTCAGGTTTAAGCAATAACGCTGTTGTTCATCGAGTTCTCCAATATATAATTATGTTTTAGTGTGTCCATTTCTCAGTAAGTTTAACTTTCAACATAGCTTGTCCTAAAATAAACAAAAACTCTTTGAATTTTCGGAGTTCATTGGAGAATAACGCAAATAAGCCGCTATAAAATGTGCTGTCTAAATACGAGGTAGACTTTGCACATTGCAATTTTATGTTTCAAATTTAACTACTGTAATTTGTCTGTATTGCAATAGTTGTTTTGGAGTCGTTTGTTTGCACAATAAATCAATCATTCATTCGTTTATACGATGGCTTCCAATTGTATATATGAACTGAATATGGTATACATAGGGCGTTGGTGAATATTATGTTTTGTTTTATAATATGCGTTGATAGATGTGATAGATATGTACATTATAATACGCGTTGTTACATATCGTTCTCTGAAAACAGAGACTGAACTCGAAATTTGGAAGATAGGCAATTTGTGCTCTCATAGTGTGTAATTTAGAGTTCAAATTGCCTAATTTCCAAGTTTTATGAGTGCAATATTGCAGTTTGATTTAGACACTATGGATGATGTCGAACCTAAACAATGTTTCTTGTCAGAAGGTATGGTTAAGTTCGATGGATTTGTCCAACAGATTTTTGGAATCTGTCCGGTGTCGGTAAGGAAATGCTTTGGGTAACTTATTTTGCACTACTTAGTATAGCTTCCACTAATTAGGATCTGATAATCCTAATCGCAGCAGAAACTCACCACAACGTTGTTTGGGTGTGATCTTCCGCAGGACCTATCTATCCTATGGGAGCTTGGGAGCTAATTAATCTTTGAGAAAGGATATACGCTTCTATAAACCTCGATCGTAATCGTAACAACCAGTAATTGTTTAAATAACACTAGTAACTTACAAGAATTATCAATTTTCTAGACAACCGTATCGGACACTGTTTGATTACATTGCAATTTTGTAATCGCGAATCCACCGAATCGCCGGCTAAATAATTGTATAATAGGACAAAATATATTTACATACATTTTAATTGAAACGAATTGATCTATTGTTAAATAACACGACTGCCTTGTAGGCCCCGTGGCTTGCGGTTGATTGCCTGAGGTAACGAAATCCCGGGTTTGATGTCCTAAAAAAATAATGTGGGGATTTTCTGTTAAAAAGACATTTCCAGACTTCGTGCTGCTTTTTTTGGTTGACGGTAATAGGCTCGATTATTACGTGAGACATAAAAATATAGCTGCCAAAATATGGGTGCAATACATCTTTGATATACAGGCATAAGTCTATAAACATACATTTGCGTTGCTATAAAATATAATGTTAGTAAAAGACTGTTGAAAATAACTGTCAGGTAAAAAAATATCGCTCTTTAGTTCATATTATTATATGCAGCACAGAAATATAGTATGCACGCTTAGGTTAAATAACTATACATTTTATCAAGTAGGTTATTAACCCATTCAATGCGGCAACAAATTTTGCTTTCACTAGCCAGAATCGGCTCATATTTAACGTAAACGCCGATCGGCGTCAGACGCACTTGATGAAATAAAAATAAACAAAATATCTAAAAACTACTCATGTCAGGCATTTCATTAGTAAATTCCAAACACATTTGTTGTTTTATTAATATAATATCTTTAAATTTAGGTAAAATATAAAACATCTATACATGACGCCCATCGGCGTCCTCCGAATCTGAGTATGAAAAAATAAGACGCCGATCAGCGTCCGCCGCATTGAATGGGTTAAATGCGTGCAAACGCAATGCAGCAGAAATGCATACATGTACGGAACAACAATTAAGGAACCGACAGTTGGGACTGCGCCTCGTCTGCCTCTGTTTAAATGATACCATATTGAAATGTAGCATGCATCTATGCGTGATTAGGTAGAGGTCTATTATAGCTGCACGGATGGCGGAGCAGGCAAGCAGCTGCTGTCCCTGCTCAATGTTGTCAGTTCAAATCGCACATGGGACAAATATTTGTGTGATTCATATGGGATTTTTCTGAGTCTGCATGTTCTTTGTGTCCGACAAATGTATGTTTATAAGGTTTCCCTTGACACAAAGCTTATTTTAAAAAACGAAAGATGTTATATTATGTATGAGAAATTAAATAATTGCCCTGCTATATATTTTAGATATATAGCCCGACGGGCGTGAATGAGAAATGTGATGAAAGTGAATGAAGCCAGAGAAGTGTGTCAGGATCGTAGCAAATGGAAATCCGTAGTCTCTGCCTACCCCTCTGGGAAACAGGCGTGAATCTATGTATGTATGTATGTATGTATATTTTAGATATTAATAACAATTCTCTATTCTATCTCGGTAATGCTTTAGAATTGCCACTAATCTACCCGCTCAAAAAACCTGAATAGCACAGGACTGCATAAAGCCTGAATATATGTCCAAAACATTTGCCTCAGGAGCAGCGAGGCAACATCAATATTTGACCAAACTGTAACAAAACCGTGACTAGCTCTAGTATAGACCAATCATAATTGTGATATCGTGTTAGGAACAAGGTTTAGATAATCACAGGTTTTTGCTGTAACATAATAGGTCCGACCCCTAAATATCAATTCGTTACACCTACTGTAAAATTTACGCTCATATTATATAAATTGTTTGTTGTTATATAAACATTTTTGTTATTATAAAGTAATAAAGAACCATTCGGCCGTGGGTGGTCTGTAATTGGTTGAAAAGTAGGTCGAATATGTAGAAGTCAGATATTTTTTTAATATTATCAAGGTGGTCATGAATCTCACGACTCGCCTTTTGGTAATAGTTAGTAGGGTCAATAAAAGCTTTTTATACAGAATTGCTAAGTACTAAGCCTTTGAAAAATCTCATGTTGTAGTATCTTCAGAGCAAGCTACAACCGGTGAGCCTAATATTATAAACGTGAATGTGATTTTGTTTGCTACGCTTTGATGCCTTAACTATTCATGACACTGAGAATTATCTAACAGAAAGCCTTAATAATACCTACTTGAACTATTAATACAAGTGGAGAGCCCAAGATCATACACAAACATACGTCACGGGACCGATAAAACTCTATATCAAAATAATCTAAGGACGAGATTATACGAGTATCTCTTGAACTTCCATTTCAAATCAATAAAATCTGTTGCTACCCAGAGATAAGTTTTCAATAATAGCAAAACGGAGGCCTTTTACCAGCTTCTGCAAGGCCTTTGTTTTATAGTGGATTACCAATAGTCCTTTATATTTAAAAACGCGTAGTGGTTTAAGTGATAGCCTCGCCACTACCAATGCACCAAGTGTTTATATGGATTCGACCACACGCGGAATTTGTGTATTAAACAAATTCTTGTGGTCATTTTTGTGGTATTTTATGGGTCCATTCGTTGAATGTTTGAAAACCCCGCGACACAGGGTTCAGATACCTAGTGCGAGAGTGGTCTATTTAATTAATAAATGAATATAATAAAAATAAATTACCACAGACCATACGCTCCAATATTCAATTATAATCTAGTATGCTTACATGCCTTCACAAAAACAATCTATTAAACAGAGGTGTCAAGACAACAGAATTATGACAATTCAATTAACTTCAACAAGAAACACGATAGACATCATATAAACGCGGCTATTTTGTAACCAACTTGAACGCCATGACATTTGACATACATGGACATAATATTGGTTGAAAAACTGCTAAAATATTATCACAAACGAATTCTAACTTTAATTTTTAGGTAATAAAGTTTACAATTTATTGGCGGTGTTTTAAGATTTGGTTGAAACGAGTTTTGGTGTATGTGATTGTGTGTGGAGTAGAAGTTATTTATGTAAAGGACAAATTGTCGTTCCTTTAAGGGATTGGTTCCTTATTTGTTGGTATGTTAACTTGGTACTATGACAGTGATAGTGAATGCGACTGCTGTGAATGACGTCTCGGGTTCGAATCATGGATCAAGCAAAGATTTTCTTTCACCAAGTTCTCAATAGGAGTCAGAGTCTGGCACTGCCCGGTAGACGGTAACAAGCTCACCTCCTACGTCATGGGACCTTAAGCCATAGTAAGCAAAATTTGAGCGTAATACTACCGAGTAGGTAGTATTACACCTATCTTTCGCCTAACTACTTATACTTTGGGCATAGAGGCTTAAGTGCATTATATTTCTATAATCTAATATTTGACAAATTTCAACAAAATTGAATAAGATCATCCTTAACCATTGCGCCATTCTTGTAACTAGTCAATACAATAATATTATTTGAATGCTAAAGCTTTTGTTCACTGCGTGTTTCTGAAGTTGAGTTAGGTAGCTTTAGTCTAGTTTCCTTGAATAGTTTTTATGCGAAGCTTCACACATCCGCCATTGACTAGTCTGGCAAATCCTTTTTTATGTTTTGTTTAGTTTATGTTCTACATTCCTCAACATTGGTATTTATTTTGGCAGTATTAGAATACGTAGCATATTTTAGTGTTTTGCAAGCTACTAGGCATGCTCCAAGAGTAGGTGCTTATAATAGTTAAAAACACTTTTTTGTACTACTAAGCTGTAAAAATATACGGTACATCTGACAGAAACCTTTAACACCAGAGGTATTACCTACGCATTGCTTATGAAAGATACAGAATAGAAGTTTGTGATGCTGCACGGTCTGGATTTGGATTGAGAATAAATCTGGATCTCGAATCAGTCTTGATCTGGAATCAATCTGGACCAAAAATAAATCTGGATTTGGAATCAGTTTCGATCTGCAATCTATCTGAATTTAGAATCACTCTAAATATGGAATTAATTCGCTACGAAGTTTTCCAGCAAGAGGTACGTTTTCAGTCCGGTTGCGCTGAGTTTGAATGAAGCATTTGTTGTAACATTCCACTCATGCTCATTATATTAAGTAGTATGATTATTCAGAATCAAATTACAAAAACAAGTCAAACTAGGCTATGTAAAAGACTCACAAACAACAAATAATTAACAATGATAAAACATAATTTAGATTCCAAGCGTTCTTTAACACACGTTGACAATAATTTTATTACTGACCTTTTATAACTAAGATGTTTTCTTGTTTGAAAATCTTTGTGGTATGGCTAATTTATTTAAATTGCGCACCGGCTACCGATGATTGCAAAATGGCCGTCCCTCCATCATAAAATGTATGAGATAGACAAAAATTTGCATTTTAATATCGCGGGTATCTAGATAAAGGGATATTGTGTTCCTTTTTTTAAAAATAAAGAATATATTACGAAAAAAATGTGTTTAGAAGGCAAGGTTGGTTCTGTTATTGTATTTTTTTATAAACAGTCTTTACTGTTTCCTCAAAATATTTGCGTATGTTACTACGTGCTTTTTGTGAAGACATAGGTTCGAAACTTTAATCAGACTTTTTTATTTACTTAAGAAGTTCATCTATATAGCTTGCAATGCCAGTACTACCTGCCGCGTTGCCAATCCTAGGGAAATTGAGTTGACCGTTTTCAACTCATTTTAAAAATAAATGATGAGCCTCCAATAATCATAGTTATTTTAGTAAACTACACTAACTAATCGCCGAAATAATATCGTCTATTGGGCACAGTTCAAAATACCGTTCTGCTACTGAAAATATTATATTGGCAGCAAAACCCACTAACATGGCAAGACCGGGGAATCGCACCCGGGATTATGCACAGAATTCGTATTGCCGGCAAAGTTGCTATGCCTCCGAGTTTTGAAAAGGACAAGGTTTACAAAAACACAAACAATCTTAAAAATAGTAATTCTAAAAGGCATTAGACGTTGAAATTTACAAAACAAGTTTCGTACAAAATAATCTCTCCAATATTTCACATCTATATAAAACCATAAATAATTTAATAAAATTGCATAACGCAATTCAAAGAAAACATAGTCATACTTAATATAATGCTAGTTAACGGGTCTTACTCGCGATAAAGTATTTAAAAGGTAATAAATACCAATCGACTGTCCGACATTTCGACCGACTTGCATGCGTAGCGAAAAATTCTATGTCTATGACTTGCATCGATCGTGGTCACAGGTTGACTGGTGTGAGATCAGCGGTGCCTTCGTCATAGACATAGTCAGTTTAGTGAATTAAATCTTATAAAAATAATTAGAATTTACCAGTTCGAGTTTCGAACGCAATTCGAATCCCATCAAACAACGCTTTCAACCGTCAATGCCGCCATATTGTAAAAAGAAAACTAAAATAACTATTGCCATTTTATGAACATCTAGCTTTTCCCCGCAACTTCGCTCAAGTACTTGAGTAGTAACTTAAGTATCTTTATTACTGAAAGTGCAACATGCCCATATTTTACTTAGAGTTAAGTTACCTTCAAAGCAAACTGATTAACTGATCATTAACTCTGAAAACATAACAACGAGATAAATATCACATCCTAACTAATAGTATAAATGTGAATGTGAGTTTGTTTGTTACGCATTCATGCCTTAACTACTCGACCAATGCTTGTTTTGCATACACGTTGTCAGGAGCACAGACAATGACGTAGGGTACCTGTCATCTAGAAAAAGAACACTGTTGCCGAGAGATAGTTAGCTTTAGAGATAGCAAGCTGTCTTTTTTTCATAAAAATGTGTAAAAGCTTTGGACACATATTACTAAGAAGAATTTTAAGAGTAGTAGAGCCTCGCTGATTTCAGCATGAATGGGCCGACTCGATCGAGGAAGGACTACCCTCTCACAGAATATCGACGTGAAATAGCAGTATTCCTACTGTTGTGTTTCATTCGGTGTGTGAGAGTACCGGAGGCCCAATTACCCCTTTCCCCCATCCCGCTCCTTCTCCTTCCCACTTCCTTTCCTAAAGGGTCGGCAACGCGCAAGTGATGCCTCTGGTGTTGCAGGCGTCCATAGGCTACGGTGACCACTTACCATCAGGTGGGCCGTAAGCTTGTTTGCCACCTTAGTTATAAAAAAAAATACTCTGAGAGATAATTTAATATTTACGACATGTTAAAGCCATGACTACATTACATATTATTTCTGAAATGATTCATAGACTTCCTGGTGGGGCCGTATGCTTGTTTTCCACCTTACATGTATAAAAAAAAATTGTCACAATGACAACACTTTAGCAAGGCTGTGTCAGCACCACTGGCACCAAAATATTTTAACTCATAAATATTTCGATTAACTATATATTTAGATACTGTTTCCGAGCAAGCCAATCCGTGGCCAAAAGCTGGTATTTTATAATACGAACACGATACTCTGTGTCATAATAAACTAAGACATAATAAAATAAAATCTATTACTACCTGTTAAGTAACAATTTGCGGTAGGCACGATGGTGTCTGCCAGACTTTATTACATAACAAGACCGTTAGCAAATAGAAACGTGATTCAATTTTAATAATTGCGTTTGGTTTTTAAACTGACTTCGTAAAATATCCTGTAATGTCTATATTATTTCATAACTGTGTAATTCAGTCTTATTATGCAAATAGATTGTTGTAAATTTGTATTTACTTTGGACGCACAAGATCGCGTTAGGCAGCTTTGTATTTCGTAAACACTGTCTCAATTATTCTGTGGCATATGTTTACGTGCAACTTTCAGATTCTTGGTTCGATGCCCGGTTTGAAAAAAGTGTTATTAAGAGTCTGTAAATGTGCCCGGTAGATATCAACAGTAATACAAGTTTGACAGCAAACTGACATTATTTTTACTGCAATATACTGGCCGGAAATAGTAGCCATATTTTATAATACACGTCAGTATCTCAAGAGAAAATAAAAAAAAAATATGTTTGGAATGACTGATGCATTCAATTGTTTCGATCTGTCCAGGCAGTGCCTAAAATATTTCCCATTTAGAAGCCTCCGTAAATAAACCTATTAGTTCTAGTTATTAGTGAACGAATACTACCGGGTATAATCTTTTTTAGAAGTTAAAGAACTAGTTTGTTTGATCAGTTTTATTAAGTGATATTTAATTTGTTTCTGAAGTTGGCCTATAGCTTACACAATGAGTTATTAAATTGGAACCTATTTATTTTAATTAGCTACGAATTTATAACCGTTATTATGATTAATAGTTAATTCAGATAAGATGATATTGATCCAAACTTATATTATAAATGCGAAAGTAACTCTATCTGTCTATCTATAACGCTTTTACAGCTAAACTAATAAACCAATTTTAATCAAATTTGGTAAGGAAATAGATTGTACCCCAGGGAAGGACTTCGGCTAAATTTTATGTGTTCTCGTAGGTATCATGCGGGTAAATCTGTGGGCATAAACTATTGATATAAATGTGAAAGTAACTTTATTTGTACGTTAAGTTTTCACGGCTAAACCGCTGAACCAAATTTAAAGTAATTTAGAATGACGATAGCTGGAACTCGTCTAGGCTAAATAGACGTGATAGAAAAAGGAAAGAAAGAGAGCTAGTACTATCATGTATTATACTGAGCCATTCTATTGTGAGCTAAGTATCCGTAACATTATAATTGGATAAATAATACGTAATATAATATAAAGAGGGGGAATCTAAAAATAGCTGAGAAATACATACTCTCGAACGCATTTTTAAATATCAGTGCACATTATTTATAAATATAATTATGAAATAGTGAAATTTTAATATACTTAATGTATTATAAATTGTATTAAATTATAATAATTTAATAAAAAATTAAATTACTTGGTACAACCAAGTAATTTTCACCAGAGAGAATATAAATTTCATGCAAATGTTTACTTAGAATAGTATAGACATATTTTTATTTAATATTCGTTTTCAGAAAAGCATGTAAGGGCTGATATTATGATTTATAATAATGTCATCCTAATCCTTATCCTAACTAATATTATAAAAGCGAAAATGAGTTTGTTTGTTTGTTACCTTTTCACGCCTAAACCACTGAACCAATCATCCTAAAATTTTGCATATACGTTGTCAGGTGTACAGAAACGGACATAGGCTACATTTCATCCTGAAAAAAATTACTGTTCCCGAGGAAAACAATAATAACGTTCTTATGATAATAGATGGCGCCACATATCTTACAAATCATGATTGAATTATATTATTACAAGCACAGTACAACCCGAATTGATTGTCAAATTCTAAATTAACGCGAGCGAAGCCGCGGGAAAAGCTAGTAATATATAAATTGTTCCACTACTGGGCACTGGCTTCTAATCAATGTAAGGCGGATTAGCCTATAAGTATAGCCAATCAAGAATGTGCCAAAATCAAACTCATATCAAGTGATTTGATTGACCATTCAATCAGCCAATTACAGCAGTTGACATGCGTTTGACCGTCTGTTAACGAAACTTTGTGTTGAACTGCCTTTCAGAATCCATACATAGTCGTCAACATTTTTTTTGTAATACTCAACATAAAGAATTTGACAAAGAAAGTAGTAAATAAAAACAGTTTTTTTATATTTATGTAAATTTGTACTCTTTCTGGGCAATGCGAGGCAATTTCATGTGCCAAATGTTATTGACATTTACAAAAAAAACCTGTTCAGCAAGTGTGTATCAAACTAAATTTAATTAAGTTAATTTAAAAATGATTTTTTTTAAATGTTGCCATCAATACTCCAATTAATAACTGTATCTAGGAATAACGCATAATATTTTTTTCACCAACATCAATAAAACGAGGGAGTTTTAAGTTCGCTCCGTATACATTCTTTATATATTTTATCATTAACATTATTATAAATTGTCAAACAAGCATACGGCGTATTTGATGGTGATAGGTTATCGTAACTTGTTTTCGCCTGTACTGTGGATATCTGTTTTTTTTAGGAAATTCTCATTATCATCTATCGGGCACTTTCTAGCCAACGTGATGGCTGTAAAAGAGACTGGTAGAAGTAAGTTAACTAAGTAGTATCCCTCTTATTTCGTGTTACGTGAAGCATAACTGGCTAGCTAACTTAACTGGCACAGTGATAATATTTGTTTAATATATATCTATCTATCTATCTATATATAAAGGAAGATGTCCTGACTGACTGACTTAGAGACAACGCACAGCCTAAACCGCTGGCCGTAGGAACTTGAAATTTGGAGAGCATGTGTGTTTTAATTTTTAGGGGTGTACTAAGAAAGGATTTTTTGAAATTCCACCCCTGAGGGGGTGAAATTGAGGGGTAAAGTTTATATGGAATTTGCTCATTTCTATACTTATAAGTATAAAAATAGGTATAAAAGTTATTGATTAGAATTGAAAATGACCTGTGTAGGTAAAATGGACAAAACTACCCCTAAAAAAGAAGTCGCGGGCAGAAGCTAGTAATCTATAATATTATAAAAAGTACAGATAGGTACATAAGAAAAATGGTAATCTTACGGTGAGGTATGCAAATGATGTGTATTAAGAAAGCTACCTATTATTGAAGGGCCCTGATCACAATGACATCATATTTATGTTATGTACCAGTTCAAACAATACATACACTGACGGACTCATAAACTGCATCAAAGTTCAGGATTACTTTCGAATTAATATTTTTGATAAGTATGCAAACTTTTTAGATTAAACTTAAATGAAAATGTCGAGACTCTCCATTAAACATAAAAAAAAAATTAAATAGAACTGCAGTAAAATATAAAATTATAGTCGGGAACAAAAAATTATGGATAGTCTCAAATTCGTGTGTTATTACTGTTATTAGAGTAAAGTTTGAAATTAATTCTTTTTGTTTTTTTTTTCATTTGCGATTTAAATTATTGTTACCTACCAATAGTATTGATTATTAGTCTTTTAAACTCAACAAAAGTTTCGTAACCATAAATATGGATACTTCGTCCGAACAAGCCACTCAAATTGTGGCATTGGTGCGGGAAGGCTTGGATCAACGAACGATTGCTACAAATTTAAATTTAAACCAGTCTACGGTTTCTAGAGTATACCGAAGGTTTGTAGAGACAGGTTCTTACAAAATGAGACCCGGTACCGGCAGAACTCCAGCAACCCCTTCAATAACCAACCAAAACCAATTTTTGTTACATTTATCGTTTTTGTTAAAAAAATTGTATGGTCCTTTAATGGTCCAGTAACATACACTTAAGGATATGATACTACGCTGTTATGAACTTAACGAACCAAACTATAGGTTTCAATTTAAATTTGTATAAAAAGTTTGAATACTTAGTTAAAATATTTATTTTAAAGGCGTCTTGAACATTGATGCAGTTTATGAGTCCGTCAGTGTATAAAGAAGTAAGGCCTACCGTTAAGGAATTTAAGGTGATCCAATTGTTTTCTATGATACAATACGATTGTAATCATATCATGTTTCTTTGTCTCTCGCTGTGTGTATGTGTGTGTGCATGTGTGACTGTGTGTGTGTTGTTTGATTAAGTCATCTTGTATCTTCTTCTCCCTAGCCTTTATTATTCCCAAGTCACTTGGGGTCGGCTTTCTAGAAAGCTAGACTAGTCTAACCGGATTTGACTGGATATCAGTTTTTATACGGAGCGGCTGCCATCTGACCTCCGCAACCCGAAGGCTAACGATACCCTAAGGCTAGACCAGTGTCAGGATATTAGAGGGCACCGACTTCCCAATGACGATTGCCATAGATGTTCATGGCAGCCGGGACCGACGGCTTAATTTTAAAATTAAGTCATATTGTATATGAATATAAATTAACCTGTAATCCAAAAAATATTTAATAATAATTATCCTACTTCTTGCCAAAGTTTAAATCTGTATTAGTCATATGATATTAGAGGGAAATTCATTTATTCATTTAATTTAACTATAATAATATTTTTTATTATTATTATTATTTTCTCATTATTTAATTATTCATTATTTTAATTTACTGTGCCGACATTTCCAATTTTATAATATTTTTTTTTTTTTTTTTTTTTCAATTTCCTTTTTTAATTTAATTTATTTGTAAACATTGTGCATACAATTTCTTATGATTGTTATTAGTTTTAACGGCATTGTTTTTTTGTCCGTTTGTTTAATGTATCACTTTTTGTTATTTATTATAGATATTTATAGTATATTTTTTGTTTTAATGCATGCCATTTCTGCCAATACGTAAGACAGCACTTTATAATCCCTATTTATTCAAATATCTTATAATATGCTTTGTTGGTTATCCTTAAATACAATAATAATGACATGGGTGTAAAAACGCAGAATTCAACCTCTTCGTCTTAAATGTAAAAGTAATGAAAAGAAATGACCCCTATATCTCGGGGGTCTTTTGACCCACAGGGCCCATATTCAAACTCGACCGAGGTATGACCCCAAGGTGTCTGCACACCAAGAAGTCAATATTTTCCATTTAAAATACACGTGACCTTGTGACCTCTATATCTCGGGGGTTTTTTGACCCACAGGGCCCATATTCAAAGTCGACCGAGGTATGACCCCAAAGTATCTGCACACCAAGTTACAAGTCAATCAGTTTAGTGGTTCCGGAGATATGCCTGTCACTAACAGACAGATACAAAGACCCACAAAGTGTTTTCATTAACCTCTTCGAAGAAGACTCAGAGGTTAATAACACACTTTATCAAAGATATATGCTGAGGCTGTGAATGCAATTGTACATGTGCAAGTGGACCCGAGTTAGCTGCCCGGGTCAGGCAAAGATCTGAAAGTATCAGTAGCAGCACAGAATTTCGAAATGTGTCTACCCCTTTGGAGATGTAGGCGCGAGAAGTATGTGTGTATGACCTTACAAATAAGCACGTAAACGTAACCGAGTGCCATGCCTGCGATTCCCGCACAAGTCAAACATTTCTGTGCATGAACATGGATGTTTGTCTTGGTCTGGGTGTTTCTATGTATAATATGTATGCGTATTTCCAAAAAGAAGTATATATGTATGTTTATCCATTGTCTAGGACCCATAGTATAAGCTCTGCTAAGATTGGGCTAGATGGTGTTGTGTGTATGTGATAGGAAAATAATAAATTAATTATTTGAATAACTAAAATTTTAATATCCAAAACGTCCTCGGATACCAAGACTTCAATAAAATTATCATAAAGCTGAAACATAATATTAAGTTACAATACTTATAATGGGAGTTGTTCTGTAAGTATCCACTTGGAGGTAAGCAGACAGGCCGATATCGATACTCTAAGAGTGTCTGAGTGGAAACTGAAGGTCGCAAGTTCGTGAATTGATTTCTATTCGTCTGAACGAGTTTTACGAAGTTATACGTTAGATGTAGTTAGATTTGCAGTGTAATGTTCTACCATTCTCGCTGGTTGTTATTGATTGTGGGATCTGAATTCATATCTGGTGGAATGTGATTGTAAACCACCTGAACTAACAGTCATTTGTCCATCAGGAACAGTACGTACTTTTTCTGAATAAAATATATTTTTTCTTTTTTTTATACTACTAAGGTGGCAAACAAGCATACCTGATGGTGAAGTGGTCACCGTAGCCTATGGATGCCTGCAACACCACAGGCATCACCTACGCGTTGCTGACCCTTTAGGATAGGAAGTGGGAAGGAGATGGAGCGGGAAGGGGAGAAGGAGGTGCTTGGGCCTCACTCACTGAACGAAACACAACAGTAGGAATACTGCTATTTCACGTCGATATCCTATGTCCTTTTCTGGACGCCAGAAAAAGTGTATAAGAAATTTCACTATGATCAATTAAGTAGTTAAAGCGTGAAAGCGTAACAAATTAACAAACAAACTCACATTCACATTTATAATATTAGTAGGGATTTGTGTCACTATTTACGCGAAACCAGCTCAAAATATGTCGAATATTGCTGCCTTAACTTCTTGATGTGTTGAATCTTTCCTAGATCCTTATCTGAGGGTAGATTCCATCAATCTCCAACTCCATTAAAATTTATGTATGCATTAAAATGTCACCTACCTTTCTAACAGATGTAATACTATGCTTTAAAGTTGTACCACACTTTAAGCAATATACCTTTATCATTACCACGGCCACTGTAATTTCCATAACTAGGTACGTGTATCTGCGTACTCAATCCCATCGATGTTTCCAGCAAAAACTATTACATTCACAACGAGTGAACCAGGAAGCTTTTATATCTCTTTTCCACGCCACACATTGTCATGTAATATACACATAACTCATTATGTGACAGATTTGCGTCATAAAAAAATTTGTGCGTTTTCTTGGTAGAAGGGCCGTGTTAGCTATGACGTAAATGTGCACATGACTCGTCTGATTGTAAGTGGTGACCGTACTGTAGGTTAAGTAATGAAATGTGATGTAAATATGCATAAGGCTTCTCTGATGGTAGCTGGTTACCATTCCTTGGGTTGTGTAGTGAACTGTGATGTTTATAGGCGCACTGTTCACACCCGATGGTCAGTTATTATAATACCATTCATGATTACGTCACCAAGGATTACATTGTGCGTTTACAGCTTTACAAAAGGAAAGGTATTCTGCTGTAATCGATAGCTTAGTGATTCAGAATCTTTACTTATCTCAGAAACAAGACAGCAGATACGATCGTCTGAAAATTAAAGCTCAGGCGCTGAGAAAAGATCCATTACGTCCTGCTTCTCTAAATTATTGATGTTATTACTTCTTCTTTCTTCTGTTTCGTGTGGCTAGTTGACTCTTGACAACAGGTTGACACCTGTTGTCAAGAGTTGTTCAAGCCGCCCGTAGGCCTCTGACATGGCATAACGACTGCTGTCTATTTGGCAACAACCGGGACCGACCGATATTTTACGTGCCCTCCGAAGCACGGAGACGCTCAGATGAAATACCACTAAGCGGTCACCCATCTATAGACTGACCGCACCCAACGTTGCTTAACCTCGCTAATCGTGAGTGCAACTAGCTATGAGCGCCTGTTATTACTAATGAACTAGTTTCCAACCGAAGCTTTGCTCACATGGTATGTCAAAAAACATAGTCTATGTCAATCAGTCATAGCGCAGTTCTTAATGAGTGCACTTGTAGAATCGGTTCAGTTATTTCAAAAATGACCATACTCATACAAGAATTATATTACTTTCTCCGAATGAAATAATTTATAGAATTAGTTTAATATTTACAGAGTTTACATTAACGTACAAACAAATCTAAAACTCCGCCTTTCTTTTTCTAACAAGACTACAAGCAATTTGCGTTGCAAAATACTAGTATCTCACTAAAATGCTTGTGTTAATAGTTTTGACGTCGGCAGTTGCTTTATCATAATAGTATAAATAATTACGACTATTAGAGAACAGTTAAGCAGCAATATTGACCTCTTTGAACTTGTGAAAGTAATGTCCGAGGCGTACGCGAAAGTTTTAGTCAACAGTATCGTGCGTACCTCTCGCTACCTGTTAGGTAGCAAGTTCAACGCATGCAGAAAGAAAACCGACAGGTGTTACTTAATGTTTGAGTGCTAAAATATGTTTCTCAAGATTGGAACCGTTTTAACTGAGAAATATAATATTACTAGTTTTTGTCAGCGGCTTCGCTCGCGTTAATTTATATTTTGCCAATTTATTTTTTCTTTTGGTACAAGTATTTTTTTCTGGATAAAAGGTGCCTTATGTCCCTTTCTGTACCTGGGAGAACGTGTATGGGAATGCGAATTTCATGATTATCGGTGCAGCAGTTAAGGCGTGAAAGCGTTACAAAACTTACATTCGCATTTATAATATTACTAAGGAAGGACGTTATATTTAGGTACGTTTTCCTCTTAAATAATCTGTGAGGAGGTCTAAGCTTGTGAGGAAACCTGTATAGAAAGAAAGAAAGGAAGAAATATTTTTTATTTTGGCATACAGAAGAGCACACCCAAAACATGAAGAAATAAAACATAAAAAAAAGTTAAAAAAAATACTAATTAAAAAGCAGAACAATACATAAATAAAATAAAACAAATACTAATACTAACACTACAACTATTTCATTTCATTTCTGCTCACTGGCAACACCACACCCATCCCATCAAGTCAAGGCTAGGCTATTATCACAGAGTACTTTATATACAAGCTATTATTGTCAGTGAGCATACAAACCAAAAATACAAACAATATAAAATTATTTAAGTTTAAATTAAATTTCAAAAGCAATACGAAAGTGTGTGTTTTCGGAAAGTTCTAGATTATGTTCTCGAAGATGCGTAATATCTATCAACTCATACGGGGCCAGCCTCATAGGCTGGCCTGACTTTTCATATGGTCAAGAGATACGTGTCCAGTGCCAGTTTGTAAATGGGTAGTATTATTTAGTTTATTATTCGATACCAACTTTATTCATTATGTCGAATTTTAAAGGTCTATGTTATCGACTAGCATTTAAGCATCGAATCATTTATCCTTGAAGAGGCAACAAGCAGATAGTCGGACAAATTTACATTCGATTTTATAATATTAAGTTTGTTTAAGTTTATTTGTGTATTATAGATAACTAGATGTTCCCGCGGTTTCACCTGTGTTTATCGTTACTGTGCCGCCCCCGTGGGTCGTAGCGTGATTTTATATAGCCTATAGCCTTCCCCAATAAATAGACTATCCAACACCAAAATATTTTTTTAAATCGAACCAGTAGTTACTGAGATTAGCGCGTTCAAACAAATAAACAAACTCTTCAGCTTTATAATATTAGTATAGATGAAAGAATAATAAAATCGCTGGACTTATTGCTAAACATTTCATCTATTATTCAAAATCGTATTATTTACATTATAATACTAGTGAATGACCGTGACTTTTCTTACAATAATTATCTCATGAATGCGCATCGTTGTGTTGAGAAATGTATTGTTATACTATTTAGATGTACATTTAAAATTATGTTTGTCATTATAATAATAAATAAGTATACTAATTATTATTGGCTTATTTATAAAAGTCAAAAATTAAGTACCTGCTTACGAATAACAATTATTATTGGACGTTTGATAATGGCGTAAGATTCTGATATTATATTACTATTAGCTAGCTTTTGCGCGCGGCTCCGCTCGCGTGTTACTTATATTTTAGGCTTCCTAGGTTTTAAACTATATCTGTACCAAATTTCATCTAAATCAGTTGAGTGATTTAGCCGTGAATAGGTAACAGACACACAGACAGATAGAGTTACATTCGAATTTAGAATATTAGTAAGAATAAGGAAGTAAAGATAAGGATATTATAACAATAATTACACGTCCAGGTCCAGGTGATGAGTGCTTATATTATTATACCGTGACCTATGAAATTTCAGTTTTCCAAGTCCAACTTCGTGATTTATATATACATTAGAACTTATATTTAAAATACATGTTTACTTCGAGAAAAGACTATAATTAATAGGCTATTTTTAATTAACTGCATGAATAAATGTTTATACAATTTGTGTTTTAAAAGGTTGTTTAACTGTTTTGCTGTTCAAATCGATGTTTCAATTCGCCATAATTACTGTATAGATATTATTTTTTATTTTATTTAATACAAACCATACTTGGTGTAAAGTTAGCAATTATACATGTAAAATAACATCAAATACAATTTTGCCATAAAAATAATACTGAAGAAATATTTTGAATGGAAACATAACATTTACCAATTTTCATCATATAAAATTGTGAATTTCTCGAAGTACTAATTGCCAAAAAGTTGCTGGGCTACCAGACAAAACTGCTGGCTAAATATGCTTGTGTGCTTTTCCTGTGGCGAGTAAAATTTCTAGCAGTCCCTTAGAAGTCATGCGTTTATCAGCAGAAGGACCAATGATCATTTTCCTAGTGCTTAAACGTAAGCGTTATTTAAAATCCTGAAATAGTTAAAAGAATAACCGCCGAGCCTCAATATTTTCGTCATCTTAGTCCTTAGGTTATAACAAATCCTAGAAATTTGAGCTTTAAGTATTCAAAATTATGTATGATTACTAGTTAGCTACTGATATGAAATTTAATTCGCTTCATTTTACAATCGAAAACATTCTTGGTATAACCAGTAATTAATACTTGCAAGTTTAAAGTAATGAAGTTTGCAAGACAATTTATCTTTAGTTTCAAAATAAAGCAACGTGGAAGCCAAATATTCAATCGACCACATAAATATCAAACTTCACGTCTTTTCGCGAAACTACTGTCCAAACCAATTTGTGAAGGTCCCTGTCTGTATGTCCACTCTCCTTTACATGCACCAACTGCTCCAAATTCACAAGAGGTCAGAGAGCTCAATTTAAACTGGCTAGTATCGTCTACTATTAGTTGAGCTTTGTGTTCTTTAGTCAATGTTCTGTGATTGAGGCGTCAGATGGGTCTGGGTGTTTTGGCTGTCGCTGTTGAGTAAGATAGTGTGTTGAAAGCTTGCGCACGCGTTGGCAAGGCCGGCCAGTCTCGTTAAGGACACTGTATGTTAGTTTGTCACTTCGGATTACGATTTTTAATGTCATAATAATGTTTGGTGTAATCGTTTTGTTGACTAACGATAGTTTTGGAATGTCATTGTGAGAACTTCTGCCTGCTTTATCTGGTATAATGTCGAGTATAATAACCATTTGATTTTAATACAAGTTTTTCATTCTCGTTAGACCTGAATTTTACAAGACGGTAGAAAAATATTATATATGTTAGATTATGTTTAATATTGAATTAAGTTGTTAAAATTGACGTGACTGACATCACATTTAGTCTTATCTTAAATATTCTTGCCTTTTAAACTTTCAAATAACGAGTATATTGTGCCTCCGAATTTAAAATGACCATCTATGGATTATAATATGAATTTTTGATCTGTAACCTTCACTCGCAATTTTAATGCTTTAGTACATACATGGCGATGTAAATAAACTGCTGCCCATTCGTCCAGTTTCCTATTTTGACCTACCAGACTAACCTTCAGAATGGCAGTCAAAATTTTATTTTTTAAGCACACAAGTATGAGTTAATACATGTAATATATCATTTTCACCTTCATATAAATAATTGTTGGTTGCCTTCAGTACGATATCGACCTCTACCGCTTGCACCATATCCTTTATTAGTCGAAATATTACTGCTTTACCAGGTTTTCTCACATACATTACCAAATTATTGAACATTAAATGTTAAATTGTATCTAAATTTTATATTAGGTTGCGAAATTCTGAATACCAGAATTTTCGATTGTCTCACGTTCAAAGTAAGTCAGCAGGCATGTTTTCGTTTAAATAGTATGAGTATTAAAGTGGTAATGTGGTAACCATTAACCGGTACTGGTAAATAGTTACCTTTGTGTAAATATACTCCTTGCCTGGATATTCTCCTGGTAAGAAAAGATCGCTACCCCAAAAGACTCTTTCTAACAGTTTCTGAACGATGGATTAAATTAAATTAACTTACCTATGTTTCCGAGTCACCTTTATTTATATTTATTGAAGTGAAAATTTCTTTAGGCGCGTTGAGCACTTCTTGGGTGAACAAAAATCATAGACCTCGCGTCATCGTCACGCTTCCACGCTTTCCATTTTTAAATTATTTTAGAATATTAACAATATTTCAGAAATGGTGCATCCTGCGCAAAAAATTACGAAATTTTGACCCCCTTAATAACTCCTAAGAGAGTATCAGGAATCCGAACCGCCCATTTTCTTTTTTGTTTATAAAGAAGCGTTTGTGATCAAGGATTAAAGTTTTCACTTATATCGGCAGTCCCCAAAGACTGCCCCAATTTTTTTTATTTTTTAAAAGACAACTGCAGTTCTGCGTCTAATTCTTGTGTCACGGGGACTTTACAAACAACGGATACAAAGAACACCCAGACAGGTGAAAATGCCGCTGTCCTTTGTTTCGGTTTCGTATTCCGTCTCCCTATTGCCGCAGAGCTTAGAGAACAAAGCCGTGTCAGTGACGGCAGTTGCTATTTACTACCAGGTACCAGTGGCTCTCAAATGTGATCAAGCCTCGAAAAGCACAGTCTCTCATTATGGATGTCTGGATGCCAAGGCACTAGACAACACACGATTGTTATGCCACGTTCATTGACCTATTTTCTTCCTGATACCTCCAAGCTTATGTGATTTACTTCCAAATAAGCTAATGATTGCAAAAGATCATGTTTTCAAATTTATCTTTAGGTATAGCAAGTTACCTAATGATGATGTGTGGTTTCAAAGCCCTAGAAAATATTTCGTCAACAAACATGCATCACCTTCGAAACTGACCTCCAGTTACGTCATGTCCGTTACTGATACAGCTATTATGCTGCCATTTGTAACAATTATCGCTATGTTAAACGTACGAAAGTTAAGCAACGCTAGGCGAGGTTTGGAATTAGATTACAAAACGGCAGACCATAAAACAATAGATAATATTTTGTCATGCGTAGACATAATTTAAGACACTTAGATCGTGCTTAAGATAGACGGACAGATTTGGATCGATAATAAAGTTACGAAATAGATATATTGAAGAAAGGTTAGTAATTTAAGAGAATTAAACATATTATATAAATTAATATTTTCATAAAAATATTTACCAGACCTTTGAAATTATACCACTATAAACGAATTTTATCGCGTTGTTTATTTGACACTTTATTACATAATTTAGAAACTGTTACACTTCTATTACTATTAAACTTTACTAATTTTAAGCTAATTAAATTATTGAAACTTTAAAACTATTTATATTTATGTTTACACTTTCCCCGACGTTTCGGTTGCTTTTCAGCAGCCATGGTCACGGGGAGACTAAGATGGTAGTTGTCTCAATGTTTCAGTGTAGTTGTTTCAAAGTACCCGAACATAATTTAATCATTGGTGTTTCTATTTACGCAGAATGAGCTCAAAGTATCATGAAGTCTAGCTGTGGTTTAGTAGTTTAATTTCGATAAATAACATTCGCGTAAACAGAAGACAATATTATTTAAAAGACCTGTTTCTTAGCTTTATAGCAAAATTGCGTTAGTTTAAATTGCATTAATTTAGGATCTTATCTATCTGATTTTGAAAGAATTTAGCTACCGGGTTCAATTTCAGGATTTAGTGCGGTTGAAATTAAACTACTAGTTTAATTTCAATGAATAACATTCGCGTAAACAGAAGACAATATTTAGTGCGGTTATTCAGATTTTAGCAGCTAAAGCAGCCAAAAAAAATTACTGTGCCTAACTAAAGAACCAAATTCGGAATCTGACGATCAGTCCCAAATGTAAGCGCAAACTTACGACGCGGCACCAAAGATATAATAAGAAAAATATTTGTGTGTGGCACAACATTAAAAGCATAACTACTTATTATCTAATACCATAACGAAGGGCTTTTGTGATTGCGTTTATAATAGTTCCATGGAGCTCTAACTTAAAGCGGACTTGTTCAATAGATTGTGACATGACATGACAAAGAACTGTTATTTGATCAGAAAAACGTTTGTGACTAAACCGATTACTGTGACGAAAGGGTTACAAAATATTTAACAGTTCATTTGGCAGGTCAAGAAAACGTGAGCGATTTGGGTGAACGAGTAAAGTAGGCTTGTGAATGTTATATTAAATCCATTTTACTTGACTTAACTGCGATAAAAAAATATTGTAAGATTTGGTCCCATATAATTATAAAGTTTTCTATGCGGCTTAAATTCTCTCTCTGAGCACTTACTTTGCTGCTGTTTTCTTATTGACTAGAATAACTCCCCAAAGAGCTAGGCAGAGCGTTTGTATGATACATTACATTGCAGATGTAATAAATTACCCTCTCATTTGTCCACCAGTAATCAGATCAAAATAAAATATAACAGTATAACACCTTATAATTTTATTCGTACCAGCAATCGAACCCGGCGAAGATAATTATGTGCAAACTCATATCATAAGATTAAAGAGAACTCATTATTGCCTCACTGATAGCAGAGAAAGAGAGAGAGAGAGTCGGGTTAGAAAATGAAATCTATTTCGAGTCAACTATTTCGAGAGGTTGTCATGAAACTTGAATCCTACACATAACACTACCAACGTAATTTCAATATACAAGCTTAGTGAATGCTTGTAATTAGCAACATGTGTATCTTAATTGTAACTGATCAAATGTATTATTAGACTGTAAGCTTTCCTAAAATAAATAAATAAATAAATAAAATAAAATAGTTGGGCGGTGTAACATGAATACTATAATCACTTCCTTACAACTCTATTTCCTTTACTAATGATTTTTGTTTTAATTTCAGGTACGTTGGTGTTTATATTTCCTCTTTACTTTATGGACCGGGTAAGCAACATTTCCTTTCAGAAGCAGTAATCGTCAACCACATCGTAGCTTTCATCAGATTTTTATGTAACAAATATAGTGTGGTCGGTAATTAAGTCAGGGTTACAGGTCATGCTAACAAACAAATATGTATACAGTAAGGTCAACGAGAGTAGTACTTACCGTATGTTTAGATTAATTAACATGTGTTTACTAAATACACACATACAAAAGTAAGGTATTAGGTAAGAGCAGCGATAGCTCAGTGGGGAGACCAACAGACTGCAATGCAGAGGGTCTCGGGTTCGAACCCACGTCGCGCACCTCTGAATTTCGGAAGTTATGAGTTTTCGAAATTATGTGCGTATTGATTGACAATTATCGCCTGCTCCGTGCCTCGAAGAGCACGTTAAGCCGTTTATCCCGGCTGCCATGAACATATATGGCAGTCGTTATTGGGAGAGTGTCGACACAAAAGATCCCACTGGGTCGAAGTGTCGCCGGTCTGCACTGACTGGCCCCCACATAAGATAAGATAAGGTATTAGGTACTTTTGCGATATTACTCATACATATATCGTTAAGGTCATTTGTTACCCTAATTTAATTACCGGTTGCATCTATTTTGTGCTCATAGCCGAATAAAATTTGAAAATATTTAAATTTTTGCCTAATTTTTGGCTCATGGCCCATTTCACAATGATCAAGTATAAAAAGCTTATTCAATATATTAATCACATATTGGTGCCAATTCTGTTGTCACAAAATTCTCTAAACTTAACTAAAAATCACTAAAATTTAGTTTAGTGCTGTCACTTTTAACCATTTCAGAATACGAAATGTCGTTTGACAGGACTAAACTAAATTTTAGTGATTTTTAGTTAAGTTTAGAGAATTTTGTGACAACAGAATCGGCACCACTGTCTACGTCTGGGCTAAGTAAGTAAATGTATTAAGAATATTCAAGCAACGGACACAAAAAGCCCCCAGACCATGAACAACTATATGTGGATCACACAAATGTTTGTCCCATGTTGGGATCGGACTCACAACACTTGGCGAAATGGCAATGACGAGGCGACCACTCATCGCTTCTAAGTTTCTTTTTTATTTTTTTTATGGCATACGGGGGGAAACGAACAGACGGATCGCCTGATGGTAAGCGATTACCGCTGCCCATGGACACCCGCAACCCCAAAAGGAGTTACAAGTGCGTTGCCAGCCCTTTAAAAAGAAATGAAGGAGGGAAAGGACAAAGGAAAGGATAGGAAAAGGATCGGGGTAACTAGGCATCCGGCTCTCTCACTCACCGATACGAAACGCAATAGTACGGGTACCGTTACTTCACGCCGGTATTCTGTGAGAGGGTAGTACTACCCCGGTCGATCCGGCCCATTCATGCTGAAACCAGCGAGGATCTACTACAGACTATGTTTTGATGGTGATGACGCGAGAGCCGCCGATGGTAGCTAGTTGATTTATATTGATGGCTTATCCATATAAAGCCTTACAATCCTATACGTATATATTTATGTTGATGTTAATTTCCTGACCATGCCTTCCGTGGCTGTAAAAGGTATGAAGAATCAATACAGGTAGTAAGTACTATTATTAGATTTACATTACGTTGACTTAATTTATGTAGCTTTGTGGCAAGAAATATTGCTTTACTATTCACCTTGTGAAGTATTTGTCTCATTGGCTCTGTCATATAAGCCTGCACTTATAGCTGGAACTGATTGTGAGGTCATTAAATCAGATCCCGGATAGAGCAAAGTTTAAGAAAAACTGTTAAAAAGTACCATTTCGTTGAACCTATGGTATAGGGCTTACGATCGATCTTGTAGTGTCAGATTACATCAGGACGGGACCGACTCTAGCATTTGTTTTTAAGAAATTCTTTATTCCAGCACGGAGTTTGAAATCATTCCTTCAATAAACTCAATCACGGTTTAGGAGGGTCTAGATACATACATAGTTGTTTGAATCGCCTTTTTTACACATCTGCTTTGCCATTCAAAGATATAAGCGTGATGTTATGCATAGTAAATGTTAAATTATCTGTATTATTTGGTACCGTTACATTTATACAAAACACGTATCCACAAACAGCTGTTTCTCGTAAAACTATATTGCTTCGCAGAATTTTTTTGCTCACAAATAATGTTCTCAGTGTATGTATTGTATTATAAAGTAAGTAAGAAAAAGGCGTGGTATTGACGAAATTTAGTGACGATACTTCGTAATAATTCGCCAGTTTCGCTTCTACTTCGATGGAGCAGCTGTTGTAAATATGACTGCTGTGTATGAGGTCTTCGGTTCGATTCTTCAGTCGGACAGACTATTGTCCATTTGCTGTAATGGCTGCTGTCTTTCCCTGTTCCCGGAGGACGGCAATAAGCTCCTCCCCTATAATTTAGGATCACAAATCATAGTTGGCGAAATGTGGCTGTAAAATACTTCTACCTAGCCCTTTGAGGATAAAGGCAGGGGCATACATTTTTAATATTCTCTGACCATATGTTTAGTGTAGTCGTTTAAAATTGCTTCTTTCCGCGCTGTTGTAAGCCGATCCTAATAGTTTTACAATACAAAATTGTAAAGGCGAGCGTATATTTCATCACAGTACGGACATTGCATACTGTAGGTCCATAAATAGTAGCCTAATGCATTGACCAATGGGTTGACTTATAAACAACCTATTGCTACCAATAAAACTCTTAACCCAACGAAATACAGTCCAAATTCAATTACAATTAACTTTTTTCACAGCAAAAACAAGTTTGGTTTCTTTAATTTTATTCTGCGTTTTTGTAGTCCTTATTACTAATGTAATAAGAGTTATTTTATTATCAGCTGTTGGTACATACATGATGGTATATGACACAATAGATAGGTGATTATCTAATAGGTTTGATGGTTATTAAGTTAATAACGTAATAGTTTACTTTGTGAATATTTTAGCATTCTTCTAATATGGCGAAAGGGCTTGTGTTTACTTAAATTCTTTGACATTTGTTGACACATATCCATTGAAAGCTTATGAACTAATTATAACAAGTTTGAACATATAAGTTGTAATAGAAGTTGTTAAGGTTTTAGTGAGAAATACCTTTTTAGAAACAGATCTAGCAATTGGAAAGTGTCTGATTTGTGGCCAGTTAAAAACGAAATATATTATTGAAAAGTGTAAGTTTATCTGTCACCAATCTTAAGTGTATCTTGTATTTAATATACAAGGTTATTCTTAGTATAGTGAAAACCCCTCAAGGGGTGATTATACTTGTTATTATGAACAACTTTTGATCTGAGACATTGCCAAATTCGCGAAAAAAAAAAACAGCTCTTCCATACATTTTGTCGAGGTCAAAGTTCAATTTTGTATGGAACAGCTGATTTTTTTTCGCGATTTCGGCAATGTCCCAGAACAAAAGTTGTTCATAATAACAAGTATAATCACCCTCTAAGAGGTTTTCACTATATTAAGAATAACCTTGTATATAGTTATATTTGAGTAAATACTAGATGTGTCCTTTCAAGCATCGCCGAGAGTTCAATAAACATAAATATTATATATCAAAGCCCCAGGCTCTTTATAGCTATTAATTGACAATATTATATCAAGTGTATTTTTTTTAAATATTACATCGGTAAACATTATTTAAAATCTCGGCGCGATCTGTAAAAACCAAGCCATCTTTGCGTAACAAAATTAATCAAACGGGCAATATATAACTCACACATTGACTTCTTTTGAAAGTGTTACAATGTAATAGACCTTGTATGTATAGATATAAAACAAAAATTTCGACACGGCTCCAACAATACCAGATGAAACACAAATTCCTCATCCATCATCGTAAGTTGACCCCTTGCATTTTAAATAAAAAAATACTGTCAGGTAATATATGCATACTAGTCATTAAAACAAAATTATAGTTAATTTACGAAAACACAAATGACCTAGATTGGAATAGGTGCTTTCTCCTCTTCAGAACGGGTTCAGCTTTCGCGATTTTCTATCAAGACACTATGAGACTAGATCATAGAGCACGAAACCTGCTGGTTTCCTACAAGAAACGCCTACTTATCATCCTAACTAATATTATAAATGGAAATGCGACAAATTATCATAAAATTTCGCATACACGTTGTCAGGGACAAGGAACAGGATATAGGATACCTTTCATCCAGAAAAAGTACTGTTCCCGTGAACGAACGTATCAGTGGCAACTAAACGGGTGATACAAATATGACACTTATATTGTCGAACTAACGGTGCTTCCCTAAAGCAATGTTGTTAGTGACTTGAAATAACTATTATTATAGTTTTTACTTACCTAAAGCGCGGCGAGCAATATTCTGTATTCTGTAGACTAGACACTTCTAAAACAAGCATGTATTTTAGCTAAAGATTATAATAAGGAAACGAGTACATCGTAACCAAAATTACTAAGAATCTTTATATATCTACACAAATTGTAAACAAAATATAAAGATAGAAGAATAGAATATAGACTGTAAAAACAAATTAATCTCAATTGATTAAAAAAATACAAGCGTTACAATCAAGTAAGTAATGACCAATGTAGTCAAATTCAATAATTAAATATTTATACATTTAGATAACATACACTTTTGAACGTCAAAAGAAAAAATGAAGATTTTATTTTAGACTCAAAAGGTGCTGACACTTTCACCCTTAAAAAATCTCTGTAGAAAACGAAATCCCAAGACATAATTATTAAAAATATCATTTAACACCGACATGCCTCTTGACGTCACGCCATTAATTATGTTGCTACATCAAAGAAGTAATTAACCCTCAAATTATGGCTAATTAAACAAACTTCATCTGACTTTTTGATTAAACAGCTGAATTAATTACCTTGAGGTATGTTAGAGTATAGGGCAGAAGGTGAAATTTGTTTCAGTTCTTGGATTTCCACGTCTATATGAAGGCCTTACTTCCCTATGGGATCGGTGAGATGCAAGTAGTCATAGCCCTGGTATTAAAAGTGATAGAGAACGGTAAGTTACCTATCATCAGAATTGCGGTATGCTTTTGCCACTTTTGTTGTAAAAAATCTATGAATATTGTATCACTGATTTCGGTCTCCGTAAAACTCGCTTCCATTTTTCTCTTTCGTCGTATAACCAAAACATAGGCAAACCTCAATTTCTTGTTTATATGTAATATTTTATTTACTCCGAGAAGATTTATACGAAGTTTATAGATTGAATCTCTACAAGGAACATTTATTTGTATATTTGTGCCAAGCTGAATTGTTAAAGTACGGTACTGAAGAATTAAGCAATATTGCTTAATGCAGAAATATTTGCCTTGGTATCATTCGTCAGAGTATGGTGAAATCTAGGACCGTGTTTGTTAGTAAAAGATTGTTGTATACCAGTTGCTCTAGACAACTTGATTTGCGTGTAAATCCAGTATAAGCTGAACGGCAATTTCTATAAAGTTGCTTGATAACGGAAGTTCCGCTTTACATATTTGATTATGATAATATCGGCCCTATTAATAAACCGATCAACTAATTGTTGCGTGTTCTGTCTCGGTACAAAGTCATTTGCCAGTTTGCTGGATTATTATACTACGATGGCAAATAAAGGATTGGTAGATTTAATACATGTTCAAGATATCGAAAGGGGTTACCTGTAATGATAGTTGTATGTTTAAAAATGAACAAATAAATAAAAAAATAAAAATTATGGTCTCTCATATAATTTCCTTCACTCTTAAAGCGTGTTATAATAAAGTGTTCAAAGTTACACATAACTCCGAAAAGAAAATAGGGGCATACAGCAGCTTGTCAATCCAAACGCTTCCCACTTGGCTATCTCTGCCTATACATATATTTTCATACCTTAAAATAAAATGTTGAACAATATACCCTTCATACCATAAAGCTTAAGAAAGAAGGGAAAATAGATAATAAAATATATGTGTTACGCACATTCGAAGAGCACAACAAGAGCAAGTAACATAATTATGTAGGTACATTCCGTATTACATAATTACTAGTATTAATAAGCTAATTGAAAAACAAAAGTGTGTCATTTAATATATTGACTACAGTGCATCGACCCTACTTACATAACTCAGCAAATGACATGCAAAGTATGTCATTTAGTTAACCAACCTTATGTAATGATATGAAGCAATAACGCTTTTGTGAAGTTTAAGTTTTTTAGTTTAAGTGTTAACTAGTTAAGTTATGAGTACCTCATGTGGTATGTGCGGTAGAATCTCCAATTAAACCTGGAGTTCCACTCAAATTGTGACACTCGATGAAGTACATAACAATATAGTCTTACGTCTATATACCTAAAAGGATAAGCATATGCGTATTACACCTTTATTTGGGGCAACCTGACATCCCTATATCATATACATAACTATATCCCTATATCATATACATAGATATAGGGATATAGCATAGCAGCATAGCCTTACATATATATGCCTGTAGGACGAGCCGAATTGTATAACATAACCATTTCGCCAGCTTGGTCCCTCGGAATCGTCCATCCGTCACAATTTCAGACTGCGTGCTGACAATAGGAACAGCAGACTTGGGGCTGGGTACCTGCCTTACAAGCAGCCAATAAACCTGCTGTACAGTTTCGTTTTGTTGACAAGGCTTATCAGGCTCCTTAAAATAATTGAAATGGTACTATGCTAGCTGAATATTGGTTCTCATCACTTTTCTATTGTATTTATAATATATGGACTTCGTTTTAAAATTATTTCAAACTGGGTTTACCACCAGCATGTCTATGATATGGCAATATATTATTGGCTAAGTTTGTCTTATGTTCATCATCATTTAGGTTAATTTAGTTATTTGGTCCAACAAAATAATCCAATGTCCATTATTTATTTCTTTTAAAACCAATGTATTTCTTCCGAATCCCCAAATTGGCGTATTTTCCTGAGCTTATCAAAGAAATTGAATTAAACTCCATAACGATGTATCCGAATATTTTATCTATCGATATCTTTTCAAGAGGTAGCCGCATCGGTACTTCTGCCTTCGCCTTTCCTATTATCCTAATGAAGACCCCATCAAATATCGGATTTCTTAAAGAATATCGTTTTCTTAGTATTTGATTAACTTAGAAGCTTCGTATAACTTAGCTTTTGTATGTTCGAACATCATTTTAATTTTTGAATCTTGCCTTTCAAAGCTTCTTTGAGTAGACTGGCTGTTATCTGATTCTCGACAATTATGTCTGATGAGATCCCACGCTGATTATAATGGTTAAGCCAGTCCAGTAATTTATACGTTTCGATAGGTGACATATTTTTTATCAGATATAAAGAGATATAGAGGTTTATTTCACCACGACTTTGTACATACCACGTTATAGGTGAAAATATTGACGTAGAATTTACATTACACAACTCAATGACAATTTATACACTTTATTTATTATTATGTTTGTAAATATATTAATTATAATATTGTAATTCTTTTTCATGAGGCATTTTAAAACTGGAAGAGTTTTTATGCCATCCGTAGGGCCATTACCGGCATCAACGAAAATTTTGAAGTCATTAATCCTCATATCGGCCACCATAGTCATTAATGACAGCCATGACTAATGGCTATGCAAGACTCAGACTTGGTATATTCTCCTTCCAGAATCCGTACACAAATTTTCCTAACAGAACCAGTAACGCTTCATAGATGATATTAAATTTTACTGTATCTTACTTTGATTTTTGTTGTCATGCAAATTTATTTTATAATTTATAAACACAACAAGTTAATATTGTCGCTATATGATCAGAACGATCTATAAAAACTGGCAACCGGTTTTTATATTGCCGTCGTCGACAGGTTGCGAAGGTTACTATTAAACGACAGCTTTATCTAGAACGATGTATTATAAGTTTTTATTAATAGAAGCCTACCTCGTTGGTTTAGCAGTGTCATGGGCGTGCGTAGTATCCAATCGTACAGACATGGATTTGATGCCAGAGGCTGTGTTAAGATATTTCTATAAAGAAAATGTTGGTAAAATCATGGTTAGATAGTAAAATGCAATCATAATATTAAAACAGAATATTAAAGCTAAGGTCCCTACAAAAGAGAGCCACTACGCTGCCAGTCTAATATAAGTATATATCATATCTTGTATGATAATAATATGATATAAATATATACTGGCTGTTAGTAAAAAATAATAGTACAACATTCTAATGAGCTCTAAAGATCATGATCATCAAAAAACTTGGCTTGAATTTCTACAGTCCTTTGTACCTGCAAAAATACAGCCTCAGTTTATTTTGGTACTATTTTCGGGACAGTATTACCAGTCAAGCTAATGCTATCTCTTAAGTGTTCGTGATTAATGCAGCCTCAGGTCTGATTTCCTTGTTAGTTAGGAAATCGAGCCTAAGCAAAATTATGCCAGTTTGGGTTTGAAACTGATTTCCAAAGTCGGCAATATTTTAATAGAATCTTCTGTTAGGAATTTTTCAATAATTGTGCCGATTCTGGATGTTCTCTACTGTTGAGGACGACTATATAAGCGTAAACTGCCTAAAGGATCACATCAGGAGAACTTAACAGTCTAGGTATAATATATCTCGTATTGTGTATATTATACAGGAAACAGCAAAAAAAGAGAAACATGTCTTGTAAATATTCACTTAAATTAGGAAGCAGTTTGCGTATAGCCTGACCTCATGCCTGACTTCAATAACAAATATCACAAAAGCTAATAACTCAAATATAATACAAAAACCAACAAACCAGACACGACTAAATATAGAAACACGGTGACATACTAACATACAAGATGTGCCTAAAAAAGAAAGTGGTGAATGGACGTTTCAAGGACACAGACGACATACTAACGGTCCATGTTTGGCATTGTTTGGCAATTTGTTATTAGCTACCGTCAACATATTATTCGTCCAGTGGTGCGAGTACTTGTGTAACTGCTGATTGGAAGGTGCCAGTTCGATTTCCGCATAGACATTTATCCATGGATAGATTAAGGCCTGTATATTATCCAATGGCTTTGGGTCCCACGTAATAGGGAGAGAGCCTATGAACCGGACACAGCTCCCAACTGCGTGCTGCTATTGAAGATTTCTTGATAGGCAATCCAATAACACTTTATCTATTAAAGCATTAAACCTGAGACTTCATGTTCAGCAGTCACATTCAACTGCACTGCACTACCGACGCTACTGAGATATATTCTGCAGTAGGTATAATTTATTTGCTCATTAGGACATAAAGCCAAACCAAGCTTCAAGACAATTATTTTGAAGATATAGTTACCCTAAAGCTTTTAAGGATTCATTGGCTTATTAGACCAAGTTAAAGACTTTGGGCAGGCTGAAAAATTCTGACACTAATCTGGCAACCTAGTAACATTAAAAGAAAAAAATATTATATACGGCCAAGCTAGTGTCCTAGTGTCGGCGAATTCTGGGTGCCGGTAATATTTTTCTTTCTTTTGTGTATTAGTTTCATGGTAGCGTAAACAGATTTGGTGTTAAGCTACGGCTATCAAGTCTAGTATTTGGATTGGTGCCGCAGCATTGTGTAGTGTCATGCTGATTTAAGATGAAGTAAAATTTACGGTTTTGTAAGACTTGTTAACTAACTAGCACAGATTTTAACTGACGGTGTGAGATCCTGTTATTTAGATTATGTATGCACACATAGTCTCACGCTTCTCCCGATAGGGGAGGCAGAGGTGTACCTCACTCACATTTCGGCAGCTGTTTCTAGTCTAGTCTAGTCTATTGTCGTCTACCAGGCACAGTTCCACACACAGTGTTAAATTACTTGATAGAAAACTCTTTGTCTGAACTCTTTCTCCTTAATCAGTAAAGCGAGCGATAATTAACTATAAAATACGCACATAACTTCAAAAAGTCAGAGATGCGCCCAAATATATAGAGCCTTATGTATGTTCATAGGCCAATGAAAAAATATTTTTCGAACTGACCATCAAACCTAGTATATCGGCCACAAACATATGTCACCAGACCAATGAAATGGCCAATAGAAAACTATAGAAAACGCGAAAGACAATTATAAAGTCTGTTTAAAATATTTTAGGCTATAAAATAGAAACCTCAAATAGAATTTTACCATCATAACAAACGGACTTATCTATACAGGCCAAGTGTATAGAAAGTGGTAGAAAACTAGACCAAAGAGTTTCTCTAGGCTTATGCCGATGTTATGTTTTACAATTCAATTATGATGGCTGGCATTTAGTTTTATGGGGCTGTTCTACTTGTTAATTGTACTGACATTTCTCTAGCTATTTAAAGTTCCCAGAAGATAGTGGACATGGTTCAATAGGCTAACCTTGACAAAATAGTCAGTTGGTGTACGGGGTCTGAAAATGTGCCTGTCAGACGATAATTTACGCCCCCTGTCACATTGAAAGTAAAACCATGCTTGGCGTAATGTGGCTGTAATAAGCTGTCTACGCCTTCTGGGATATAAGCATGAGGATGATAAACATGTTGTTAGGTTCTGAAGTTCTCAGTAGCAGTGGGTAGCCAAAAACTGGTTCCAGTAGACGGCTGTAAGCTCGCCCTTGTGTGACGAAATGTAATCTAAGTGTAATACATCTACTAAACTTATAAGGACTTTTAAAAATAAAATTCTTACTAATATTATAAATGCGAATGTGAGTTTGTTTGTTTATTACGCTTTCACGCTAACTACTTGACCGATTATCATCAAAATTTTGCATACACGCTGTCAGGGGATCATAAAAGGACAAAGAATACATTTCATAATCTTTCATTAAGAAAAAAAGGACTGTTACTAACCTAACCAAAACTACATTAATGCAAGCAAAGCCCCGGAAAAATCAAGCATAAATGTATGAAATATTATACTTTAGAATCAAAAATATGTAAACTGCAGTTTTCAAATCTATCTGTGACATATAACGGTTCAAGATCGGCTCACCGAACCGTGAATGTGGGACGTGTCGATACAAACACTTGTTTCGTGTTCATATGTTAAGTTTCGATATCGCAAATGTATAACAATTATATGACTAAAGGAATAACGCATTCTAATACAATCTATATATCGATAAAATCTAGGTCGCATCCTCGACAAAACCATAATTATAATTATAGGTTTAATTAATTCATAAAAAATGTTTCTGACGCTTACCTACAACTTAGTCATGCATTACATCCTGGAAAAATAATTGAAAATATATTTAATTCACTAGAGTTAATAACTCATATATTCACGCTTATTTATATGGAATGGGTAGTCAGAGGTCTATTAAACATCGCCATGCCATCAATTCTGTGATCAGAGGAAAGCCTTTTAGCATCTACTTTCGAAAATTTTCAGACCCCATGCAACCACTGCCAGAAAATATTATTAACACTTTACTCGAGTTTGAAATTGAGCTTAAACTCAACAATTTGGACAGTATCTACACATATCATAAAATTGTACCTGCTCTATGTATCTATATAGAAGATATTTCAGAAAAATATTGTGGCAGGTCTTTATAAAAACTAAAGAAGCCAAAACCATTATTTTTCTACTTCCGAATTCCACGCGTACGAAATTGCTGGCGAAAGTTAGTTTTTAAATATAGCTATGGTATCATAACTCAAGGTAATCCTTTCAACAATATACTAAGTCTTTGTCTTTAAGATACAAAATATGAAGCCAAAATATGCTCCCAAAAGCAAGTCATACTAAGGTCAGAACATTACTTTAAAATTTCCATCACAACACTCTGTCCAATTCTTTCCGGTGCGTTAACAGCGAGGGAACATAAAAAGTCCGACTTATGCGTTATACGGGACAGTTAGCCTCTTTCTCTGCTTACGACACGATGGAGACACGATATGAGTTAGAAAAATATTTCAATAAAAACTACTTCCGCACTAGGTATTGTACCTGTAACGTAGGGAACTTTATAACATTCAAAGTATGATCACAAATAAAACTAAGGTTCGGATCAACTATCTTTGGATCTTACTTAGTCTCGTGTATAGCTCAGACTTGAAACAACTTTCTGAGTCAGATACTTCCCGAGCAGTTATTGAACCTGCAAGCTATGACACTCTTGCATCGTGTAGTAAACAGCTACAATCCAAAAACGAAACATATAATTACTAGCTTTTGCCTGCGGTTGCGCTCGCGTTAATTCGGAATTTGGCAATCAATTCGGGTTGTACTCTGCTTGTAATAATATAATTCAATCATGATTCGAAAGACACGTGGCGCCATCTATTATCATTATCGTTTTTGTTGTTTTCCTCGGGAACAGTATTTTTTTTCGGTATGAAAGGTAGTCTATGTCCGTTTCTGTACACCTGACAACGTATATGCAAAATTTCAGGTTGATCAGTTCAGTGGTTTAGGCGTGAAAAGGTAACAAACAAACAAACTCATTTTCGCTTTTATAATATTAGTTAGGATTATGAACCTCTTTATTGCTGTAATGACAGACATAATAATAGTTACTCTATTCAAAGTAATCGACACATATTCAGGAGAATATGGTATTTCCAATGTAAAAGCGATAATAATGTCATGTTTTTATCACTCTTAAAACAACCACTCTACGTATTAATTATATTGACTGAACATACAGAAGTTTAAATACTACCTCACCACTCTATATCGCAAACACAAAAAAATATGTGACCACAAGATAATTTTGGAAAACTAAGTGTTCTGTTTTAAAATTTGTAAAAGCCACTGCTTGGGAAACTGCCTTTCATGTTAACAAAATCACGAAGAAGAAATAATAAATATTGAGTTAGTGACCACTTGAATCGATACACACAAACATCAAAATCAATACAACATAACGTTACTACTCATCTAAGATCAATAAAACTCAACGACGACCTCGCGACCTAAAAGTCGTCACCTAAAAACGGCTTAAAGGCTCAAACCGAGACCTTACAGGGACCTTCGAGAGTTTATTGAACCCGACCTCTTTGAGCTAACATCGATTCCTTTGACATTACGGTAAGATTATTTTTTTCTGGCCCGGAACAAATAAAATAGGGTAAAGGATAATAGGGGATAGTTTTTGTTTAAGTAAACAAAAGGTGGTAAACAAAACTCTGTTGTAGGCCCTTTGAGGTCTCTTCCTGAGGGTCACGGAAGGGTTTAAAAGAATAGTGATTTTTGTGAGTGAGTTACTGTACTAAAGTATGACGTAACATTACGCCTACATGTCCCTAAAGGATCAAGCAGAAGTATGTTATGTGTCACCTACGTTGCATTACATTTCTGGCTTTATGTTAGTATTGATTATTTTCCGATATAATAATTCTCGATTGCGATAGAGAATGCGACTATTATACGTGAAATCTCGGGTAGGGCAAAGTGCGATTAGGTTTTTTGGCAAAATTATTTCACCAGTAGTACGGAGTCTGGACAGTAGTCGGTAATAGGCTCGCCTCCTATTACGTAAGACCTCCCGTACTTTTACTTACCACGAACAGTACCTATGCTACTCCTTTTACGGCACTTTCCTGTGAGATGGTAGTACTACTCAAGGCGAGCTGGTAGACAATCACCAGATTATTGGCTTTTGGTTCGGTTCATCCACGTAGCTTAAGTAATGTCTATTTCTATTCTGCCTTTCAAACTCACTTTCAAACACACAATTCATTTGGTTAATCTTCTTGTGCCTACTCAAGTAACAAATGCTTCCTGGCTCCGAACCCGAATTCTGTAACATCCAAAGCATCCTGTCTTAAAATAACATCAATACTAAATGTAATGTCCTTACGGATGCCAATCAACGAGCCGTGAAGATAATCATATCGTTTCCGATCTCCATTACAGACTGGACAGTATCCTTCACAATTGTTCATACCGGAAACATCCACCTACAAACTTTTCATTTTATATGCAACTCTATCACCTTCATAATAAGAATCAAATTCAAATAGCAACATTCAAAATGAATATGGTTTTTACTTATAAAGCCTTTGGTGGTATGTATGCGATTGTGGACTTTATTTTTTTGTTAATAAGTTTAACTTTTCGCATGTGCGGTGGTAGGTATATGAATTTAGATTACCAAATTAATTTTGCGTTCACAAGACATTGTATTTAGAACAATTTGAAGGTGATAATTGTTGTTTTAATTGCACCTGATAGCTTGATGTTTTTAGCCATTGGTACAAGAATTGTTTGTTACAGTCGGTAATTAAATTTCTAATTATTATTGTAGGTTGTAACTATATTCGATAAATTTGTGTGCATTATTTTGGTATAGTTGCTTATGTTTAATTTTGTATATTATTTTACACGCAAGAGCAAATAACAATCAAAGGAACCTTTTGAGGAAACAGTTTTAAAAATAGTTGCAGAATAAGGGAGTAATTAATATTTTAATGGCTATACGAAAAAGTGGGCATGTAGTTGGGATATCTCGCTGCCTCCCTCGCATATCGGCATTTAAATAGCGATTACGTCACAGTTTGTATCATGCATCCTTTTCCTGCCGTTTGGTAAGTACCCCTACTACCAGGTTAGGAACGCTTGTATCTTATTTATTTTGAGTAGATTTCAATATAAGCATCACCGTTCACATTTCAGAATTCAGTGCTCCCTAAAACTAGCTTCCTCACACAAAAATCCAATAACAGCAACTTATAAATTTGCATAAATATATTATTATATTCGCTGTAAGTCACAATTCTCACCTTTATATATTTTTTCTTTTTCTATAGCTTTTAGACGCCTACTACATCAATTCTTGATCACAAACAACTATGATATAATTTAAAGTCGATTCGTTTCCGTACTTGGTCAGCTCAGCGAATAAAATTAAATTGATTGGTGACTCATTAAGCCTTGATCCTAAGGCATTTCGCAACATAGAATGACGTCACCTGGTCTAATGGACCTATTAATTTTGTCATATAGTTATTAACTACCTTGGTGGTTCCATAGCATAAATCGCGCTGTTGTTTGCGGGTAGGTTGGCGTAATGGTTTAAGTTGTTTTGGCCATTGCTACTGCAACAAGTGCTGTGATTAACTTAATCTTTACATGAAACAAAAATTTGTATCATTCACAAATAATTATCCCGGTATTGGTTATGTATGTCCATCGTTTGAATATGTGCAAATCCCTCGCAAAACTGAAAATTAAAAAAATACTTCACGATTTCGGACTCTTTGAGCAAATTAGTATCATGTTTTTCTGTAAGAAAAATCTGAGTAGCAACACGGGATCTAGTCATTGTTGTCACCTGGATGAGAATAGGGTTCACAACTAATTTTTAGGACGTCAAACCTAGGTGACTAAAAGTGAGTATGAATCACCTTAACCTAGACCGTCGAGAATCTTCCATGCTTGCTAGTCAAAATTGCCTATTAGAAAAATCCGACAACAGTTCGCCCGGGTATCCAAACCAAAACGTTATCGACAATAGCAACAAAAATTTAGGTTATGTTATTCAATTGCAACTAGTTTCAAGATTTATTACGCGATATCTCGCTACGTGTATGTATATCAACAAATATGTTAAGTATGAATACTCAATCAGCCTAAAGCGACGTTGTCACGATGGCCTGAATACGTCGAGTTCCAAACTTAAAGCTTCCAACAACTTGATGTACTTATCATAAGCGACTTGGCTTTGTAATTATAGGTATGTTTTCGCTTTTGTATAGATTGTCTAACGTATATCCCCGAAGGGGTTCGCTGATGTGTGTTATACTCATATATCTCTTGCTATGGTCTTAGGTTTATTGCCAATTCGGTAATTTTTCTTCACAGAAAAACTCAATAAAATGTGCCTAACGGTTGAACACTAACAATGCGCCACCCTGGCCTGGCAGTCTTGATGATAATGTGTTTGTGAGGCAGAAGAATTGTCATCCAGTCTTACTTTTCGCATATTTTTATTTGTTCATATACCATTGCCATGTTTTCTTTTGTTTATACCTTTGTATAAGTATTCGTATATCCGCACTGAAGTATAATTCTCGACTATGTATTATTTTTCTTCGTCTTTCATTTTTAGAACTTAACCTACTACATCAACATAACTACCATTACGCTACCGTGGTAGTCTCGTTGTACAAATTTTAATATTATCTAGTTTGAAAGCCTACGCCACTGTAATAAATTATTCTGCATATCAAACTTCCGTGTTCTGACATTTACGATTTATAATTAGATTTTTTTCGCGAATTACTTCAAGTTTTGTGATGACAAATGTAGCAGTTTAAATAAGAGGTAAATTAATGAATTTATTAATATTGACAGTCATTTAAAATAAAATTTGATTGCTCAGAGTATTGTAGTTTCGAATGCCACCTAGAACAAGAATTTGTGTAATCCACATAGGTATTATGATTAATCTGAAACTGTAATCTGTTCTTTTTGTATGCTAATTGTCCTTTTGTAAAGTACCAACAAAACAGCAAAACAGGACTTGATCTCTTGTGTGGTTGTGGTCTTTTTAAAGCCAAAAATAAAAATACTGCGATTCAAAATTCTTAGTATATGTTGCCATAACAAGCATGAATCTATTGTAAAAGGAAGCATCAACGCGTGACCTTAAATATTCATAATAAATCCTGTTTCGCAGAAATTCTCGGAAAATAGTGGACAGCTAGACCAAAGTAGAAGCTTACAATTCACTTAAAAAGCTGTATATTACTAACGATACAAAAACACAAATAAGTCACCAGCCATAACATTCACTTATTAATTATTTATAACTCAATCAATTAAATCAAGTCTGATAACGGATGTCATCCAAATAACATCTTCGTCCTCAGACAGGTTTCAGTATCAACAACTAATAATGCCAGTAGAAAAATAATTTCTTTGCATAAATTATAATTGGCATTGACATATGACATTGCATTAAGATGAATGCATGCAATATTGTTTAAATCTTAGAGTTTTTAATAAACATACTAGTTTTAATCTAGTGCCATAAGCGCAGGCGTGATTGCCGATGCTAAAGTCTTTCGATTTCCATGTCAAATCATTTCTGATAGAAAATATCCAGGAATTAAATAAAATTTGGAAATGTCTGGTAGGAGGTAATTGCCTTTTACCTAAACTTAGCTGATAAAATTTAAGCGTAATATACATCGGCTTAGCAAATACGCTTTGAGTGACATGCCGCTATGATAAAATTGACTTGATTTGAAAGATACCTCATTGATCTCATGGCTATTGTTTGCGGCCGTCGATTATGCGTTTCTGAGTTCAGGTCAACAAATATTTTATAAGTTCCTTTTACTATACTAATATTTTTAGTAGCAGCTCGAAATTTTATTCCTGTGCTTAGAAAAGCATGTAGTACTTAGGACCTGAGCCTAATCTGTCTCCGGTCGAGTCAAATTGCCGTCTAATATAGAGAGTGCATTTGTATTTCCATACAGTAACTCCTGCACAGTATCGATCAAAACAGACCGCTATAAATGTCTAGGGAACATTATTATGAAGCCAAAATCAGGAAATATCTTTTTAAAAACAGAATTTATTTCAACTTTTTACACGATGAAACCCTTTCTAACTCTATGGAACAGAATCCTAACTAATATTATAAAAGCGAAAATGAGTTTGTTTGTTTGTTACCTTTTCACGCCTAAACCACTGAACCGATCATCCTAAAATTTTGCATATACGTTGTCAAGTGTACAGAAACGGACATAGGCTGCCTTTCATCTCGAAAAAATTACTGTTCGCGAGGAAAACAACGATAACGTTCATAAGAATGTTATTGTTGTTTTCCTCGGGAACAGTAATTTCGGTAATTTTGAAAGACATGTGGCCTCATTTATTATTATATGATAATAGATGGCGCCACATGTCTTTCGAATCATGATTGAATTATATTATTACAAGCAGAGTACAACCCGAATTGATTGTCAAATTCGGAGCGAAGCCGCGGGCAAAAGCTAGTATCTAATAAATGCATTGGGTATTCTGTTCAACACAACAGTGACAAAATATCAATACTCACTGTCAAAGACCCAATAAAGCCAATCAAAATACAATTCCAAATGTTCATTGGAGTCTGAATTCTCCGTCTGCTAGTGACGCAACAAGTTCTGTTTCAAATGTCAGATCGGACTGGCCAAACCAGTAGCAGTGCCGTTGCATGGAGTCCTAGTTTTGTCGTACCAATGCTTTATAATCTGGTTTACTAACTGTATCTTGGAGTGGTTTTCTATACAGTGCAATGGATTACGGGATTTAGTTATAGGGTGAGTTGGTTATCCCGTTTCTGAGTTAACTTGTTTTATGTGTTCAACTGAAGCTTTGCATTTAGTTTCTAGATATTATGGGCTAGCATTGATTTTATTGGAATTGAATTGGACTAGATTTCTTAGTTAGAAAATTATGTAGATAAATGTAGATGGAATGTAAATAATGTAGATGGTCTATTTTAATGTTTTATAGCTATTCATAACATTTTATGAATAATCATAATATTTGATGAGAAAATGTTTTGAAATTGAGAATACCACCTTAAAAATGCTAATGCGGCAATATTTATTAGAAAGATTTAAAACTGATTTATCCGGAATAATTCGAGTAAAAATTAAAAATCAAAATACTGATATTAAACATAATACACTGTATTCAGAATATAGTATATAACACCATTTACAACCCTAAAATATGACTATTTGCCGTCTTAAGTCCGATCATCAAACAAAATTGTCATTTTACACCAGAGCCCAAAAAAGCTCTCCTCGGCGCCCTGGTATGCTCTCAACTCGGAAACCCATGAGTACCTGAAAATCCCAACCATTTTGGATGAAGCAAAACGATACTCAGCCAACTACAAGGACCGCTTGACAACTCACCCAAACCCGTTATCCAGTATGCTCCTGCAGCCCAATCCAGTTAGAAGACTCAAGAGAACCGATGTGCTGCCTTAATAAGGGGAGATAGAGCAGTGGCTCTACCCCTCCAAACTCCAACCTCTTGCAACACATCTGATTATAGTCTAGACGACTGATGGCAGGTCTAAATATAGGAAAAAAAAAATTACACCACGGACGTAGCACTTCTTTCTTTCTTTTTCTTTTTTAAAGACATTTCCCGCTCTAAGAATAATTCCTGTGTCGCGGGTGACTTTACAAACATTCAAACAACGGACACAAAGTACAGCCATACTTGGAACAACCATTTGTGGATCACACAGTTTTGTCCCGTGTGGGATTCAAACCCACAACACTCGGTGTAATAGCAGTGGCGAGGAGACCACTTAAACCGCTACGCCGTGTAGTCACTTCTAGTATCTATATAAATCTAAACCACATAAAAATAAACCAAGTGATCTGAGACTATTAATTACTCCACGATGACAGCCCAAAGGCATTACATAATTTAAAGCCTGTACTACTTTTACTTTCTTGAGAACACCAGGCCACACAACAGGTTGAATAACAACACTAAATTGCTTCGAATCGCCAGATTACCTTGGGAAAACGAAAACATTGTGGGAATCGCTTCAAGAAACAATGTGCTGAGGTTTTAAAATTTCTTCCGGACATAGCTTTTGTGTGCTGTTTCTAAAAATGTTAAATCTTTTTAAGTTTTAAAGTTTGGTTAAGTTTAAAGAAGGTTTAGACAGTATCAGTATTGAAACGTTTGACTAGGTATCGAATAGATAGTACTAGAAATCAAAACCAAAATGCTTAAGCTGCAAACTTAACTAGGTAGTAAGTTACAAGTATTCTTTCGTAGTCTGACAAGTATCAAAATACCAGACATAATTAAAAATTTATTGTGTCTGTCCACCGGTGTGCTGCTGCAATTCAATAAGTTAAGAGCAACGTGCACTATAGCAATAATTCCTGTATTGCGAGAAACTTTAAAAACACTTAAAAAGTTTATAAAAAGAACACCTAGACTCGGAACAACCATTTGTACCTGTCATCATCATCATCATCAGGCTATAATAGTCCACTGCTGGACATAGCCCTCCCCTAAAGAGCGCCATAGCGCCCTGTCTTCAGCTTGCCGCATCCAGCAGTCTTTCGCATATTATTTATTTGTACCTGTTCTGTGTTGTAAGCTGTATTGTATCCGAATACAAAACATTGCGTCCATTTAAATCACTACGCCTTTCGTACAAAATATATACAACAAATAAATACAGTACGCGCAACCGGTAGACATTGGTTACAGTAACCTCACTGTAACCTACAATTGGCAACTGTTGCGAATATGTTGCCAAACAGCCACCCGGTTGGTGCCGGAACTCATCAATGCAATCGGCGAATAATTACGTTACGTGAAGTTTTACATTTGTGTGTGTGTGTGTTTTATATTTACACAGTATTACGCATATATCCGAGAAGGGGTTGCATACCCCTGTGGGGTGTATTACACCTTCATTTCGCCAGTTATTGAATGTACCACGTAATAGAGGTCGAGTCTATTGTCGTTTAGCACGAGCAATTCCAGACTGAATATAATAGAATAATATAATAATATTCTATCACATACACACAACACCATCTAGCCCAAACTAAGCAGAGCTTGTACTACGGGTACAAGACAATGGATAATATATACTTTTTTCTTTTTTTTTGTAAATATATACATATTATACATAGAAACACCCAGACCAAGACAAACATCCATGTTCATGCACACAAATGTTTGACTTGTGCGGGAATCGAACCCGCGACCTCAGGCGTGGCAGTCGGTTACACTAACCACTACGCCATGTTGCTATTGAGAATTTCTATACAGAAAAATCAGACTCAGGTATATTGTTGAGGCGACTGCCGTACTAGGAATGAATCCTGTGTCGCAGAGGACTTTATCAACGGACACAAAGAACAGCCAGACTGGGATCAACAATTGTGACACAGATCGCGCACTGTATGATGACCGGTCTGAACATTGCGCGAGTGGCGTCGCAGTTACAAGTTTTAGGTCTCTTTGGTGACAGGGGGCGGGGGCGTTACGCGTCTTAGCGACTGTACATGCACAACAATTCGGAGACGCTATGTTCAGTCCGGCCATCGTAGATTGCGCGATCTGTACAAAATTTTGTCCCGTGTGGGGATCGAGCCCACGACACTCAGCGTAGAGGCATTGGCGAGGCGACCACTTAAACCACTACGCCATCCGGGTAGTAAAAAATTATTATCAAAAATTATTGAATGTTACACGGAAAATATAATAGAGATAGAGACCAAGAGAGGTCGAGCCTATTATTATCTACCACACCCAGTTCCAGACTTCAAGTTGCTATTGAGAATTTCTTGACAGCTAAACCAGATGACACTTTGTCAGACTCGGGATACGAATACGAGACCTCATGCACAGGAGTTGTATTCACTACCGCTACCAAGGTAACATAACCAGGCGTGTTATAAGTGAAACTAAATCAACCGCTATCACTATGAATCATATTTCACACTCACATAATAAAACGCTCTCATTCACTATTCAAACACAGCTGCGGACTTTTTATATAACAACATTAATAAAAAAGCGCGAAAATAAAATCAATCATCCAATAAAAAAGTAGCTGGCAAAACTTATGTTATATAAAAAATAATACTCAATAAAAACGGTTCTGACAAATCGTTCCACCATTTCAGATTGAATAAAAACTGTATACTGAAAAATATACGAAAAATACTCCTGAAATTGGCTTCCGAAATATTTGGGACACAGATTAATGTGCAAAACGTGGCTAGAAAGCTCTCGCGATGCCAAAATATATTCAGACGAAAGGACATTTTCTGGTGCTGAAATCCCTCGGTTACGCGAGAAACCATAAAAAGTAAAAATTATTGTGCCATATATACCGAGATGATATGCATAAGATTCCCAAAGGAATAAAGTACGCAAAAATTTAAATATTCAGCATTGGAGATAGAATTAAAAAGTGAGGCTAGACAAGCTAGGTTTTTCTGACTGTATCTTATGAAGGCTTTTCTAGGCTATTAAAATAAGTATCTTTTGTTTACTTCCAGTCGATTTTTGAGTGGCAAACGCTGTGTTTATGTACAGTCATATTAAATAAGTATTATGTAGATGGAAAAAATAACCTTTTGGTTTAGTGATAACGTTTTCTTTACAATCGAACATAGGATCCCTGACATGGTTAATATAATTGATCTTTTGTAAAATTATAATTTAACTAGTAGAATGAACGTCAGCCAACTAAAAGAGAATACAAATGGCGCCTTTTAAGAAGGCCTTAAATGTATTGAAGAAGATTATCTAATACATACGTCATACATATGTACATACAGGCGCCTGTATATCTCTGAATAGGAAGACATAGATGAATTGAAGCCACAATTCTCCAGCTATGTTTTAAGTTTCACTTTATAAAGTGTGAGTCTATTGCGTTTACTTAGGCACTTTTAGGCTTTGTACTACTTTACCCGGCATAGAAATCAAATTTGAGGTCTTAAGATCGCAAACATAAGCACAAACTTCAGCAACAATAAGGCAGCCAGCTATCTATTTCGGGATAGACGTAGCGTAAGATATACATTTATTTCTTCTCATTATATTTTCACGAACATTTTCCAACTCATACTTGGCTATGAGCAAGTAACTTGTTAGTAGTGTTCTCATAAAAATTAAACAATATCTCAAGTAGTGAGTCGTCACACATTACAACATTATTTTTACATTTCAGACACGTAAAGTGTTGTGACTTAACAGGATGACGCAGCTCATTGGGTCAAGCTTTCAAATCATACATGCATGCATATCACGCTTGTACCCTTGAAGAGATAGACAGAAGTATATTACACCAAGAAAGATAATTCAAGAATCCTTATCACTACGATCTACACTACAAATCCAAAACTTCATGATCGTTGGTTGAACTAGAACTCTATCTTTAAACGACCATCAACCAATCTGCTTAAGACATTTAGGCTGAGGCCGGACTGGTACGACAACGACGACGCATCGGTGACTATTTTCAAAAAAAATTCATATAAAACAAATTGAAATCCGTAGTCCCTGCCTAGTTCTCCGGGAAATAGGCGTGAATCTATGTATGTACCAGTATGTAAGTAAACGCAGTTAAACAAATTATGTTGGCGGCCACATACGAAAGATAAGATGATGATGTATTTGTTTCATGTCGCCGTCGCAATATCAGTGCGGCTTCAGCTTTTAAAAAATCCCTACCTACATTACGCAAAATAACACACACATACAAATACAAGCACAAAAAGGGCACATTACCTAAATTTGAATGCTTTTCCGAGTAATGAAATTGTAGTATAAACGGTTTGGAAGAATGAAGGAGGCAGCGGTGAGCCTTGTGTCTTATTGTTGAATCGTAAACAAAGTGTATATCTAATAAGGTTTTATTTTAGGAACGATTTTGAAGAAGAACTCTAAACATTTTCTTAAGTCATATATTTTTATTGTAACGAAGCTAAGATTTTGCCACGAAGGTAACAAATAGGCATATAGACCGCTTGATAGTTAGCAGTAATTGTAGCCTATTGTAGTTGGCGATAGGGTATATGTAACTGGGGTATCATTTACGTATTACAAATCTTAGTAAAAAAGGACTTAAATAAAGATGGAACGAAAGGAATCACCCAATCCTTTCTTCTGTATACGTCAAAGATCCAACATATCTTTTAATTACTACGAACACACAGTAATTTAGTGGGGAGACCAACAGACTGCAATGCAGAGGGTCTCGGGTTCGAACCCACGTCGCACACCTCTGATTTTCGGAAGTTATATGACTTTTCGAAATTATGTGCGTATTGATTGATAATTATCGCCTGCTCCGTGCCTCGGAGAGCACGTTAAGCCGTTGGTCCCGGCTGCCATGAACATCTATGGCATTCGTTATTGGGAAGTCAATGCCCTCTAATATCCTGACACTGATCTAGCCTTAGGGTATCGTTAGCCTTCGGGTTGCGGAGGTCAGGTGGCAGTCGCTCCGTGTAAAAACTGATATCCAGTCAAATCCGGTTAGACTAGAAAGCCGACCCCAAGTGACTTAGAAATAATAAAGGCTAGGGAGAAGACACAGTAACAATGCTAATATTCTTACGCCGATATTATGTAAAAGGTTAATACTTCCCCGGGAGCCTGGGCTCATTCATGCAACTTTAGATTAAGTATAAATCATATAATATAGCATACTCGTCAGATATGCTAAATTCACCCGTGGTGTAGGCACAGCTCTTACTAAAAATTCCCAGTTACTAAAATCCAATATCAGCTAACCAATATCGAAGTCAAGATTGCAGGATTGGTACTTGAATACTCAACCAACGAAACAGTCGGAAAACTATCACAAAAGGATTTTGTAAATGAAGTTAATAAATCAGATTACCTAAATTAAATGAAGAAACATTTAAATTCAGAACATCTTCAGCAATACTAAATTGGCAAAACTGAATTGAAACCATCTCGTGATTAATTGCACGATAGTGTTGATCAAACGTCGGACTAAGTTTCAGTACACAATCTGAATAAATTAAGTCGCGTACAAACTGAATATTCGCAATCTTACTACTATTGACTCAAGTCGCGACGCTACCGTGATATTGAAGAGGGCGTGAATTACAAATAGTATTTTTTACATTTCAGATCACCTTTCTTTTTTTGTAAAAATATTTCTATCTTCGTGTATAAAGTCTAGACAAGTGACGTTGATTACTTTAGATACGGATTAATAAATATAATAATCCGTATCTAAAGTAATCAACGACACTAATTGTCAAGACATTAATTGTAAATGTAATAACATTTACAATTAATGTCTTGATAATTACAAATATATGTACCTACGTACATTTTTTCAAGTTTACCTGAACTAGATTATACCTGTGTTTCATGTGAAAAAGTATTTATATCCATTAGTGATTCAAATATACATAACAATATATTAGATATGATAAAGTAACAGTCGCAATAATAAATCTAAGCTTTAAACTTTGTAAATGCTTAGTTTGCTTATATGACTACTTGTTTATGTAAAGATGTTTACATTCCAATAATCAACTAGCGATCAAAACACTTATCCATATTGTTAACCATAACATATAATAATAATAATTAAATATGTTACAAAATCGCTGTATCTATTCACTGTAAATAAACTTCATTAATTTATAAATTACGCAAGATATAAATTCTTTCTTAATAATTTCAATGTCCCCTTTCCCAAAGCAGAGATATGAAAATGAAAATACTGCAATAAAATAAATACGAATGATAATGGAATACAGCGGTAGTCCGAGAGTCTGGTAGAAAAACAAGACAACGGACAAATGGAAATTAATGCGTCTCTTGCATACATTCGATTAAGTTAATAGCCACACTTGGCAACGCTTTATGTGGCTAAGTTATGAGAATATGCGGGTAGATAATGATAAAAATAAATTGTTACGTTACGTTTTGTTCGAAACGACTTTTGTGTGGAATGAAAATAAAGTGATTGTTTTATATTATTGGATTTATAAGAAGTATATAAGGGATGTAAATATTTTAGAATGAACAAAAGTTACATACTAGTAATATTTTGTAAAGTTAAAGCTGTTTGGATGTAAAATGGCAACATACATTGAATTATCCTATGCAAAGAAATCATATTTAATTTAAAGTTGTCAATATTATGATCGTCTTAATATCGCACTACTATACCACAACTCATTGGCTATAATAAAAATTTGTATGAAGGGAGTAACTAGATATTTATTTATTTATTTATGTATTAGGAAGACCAACAGCTTTGAAATACATAGTAGTGAAAATAAATATGCAACAGAGAGCCAATGATAGGTCTCCACGACTAACTCTTAAATAACAATGCGTGGACAGCAACTATATTATCACTTAAACATCTAACATATAACAAATAAAGTAAAATTAATCAGCATTAAACCTTGTAAAAAAATCAAGACTGAGCATGCGCTTCACTGCATCTGGTTGAGTATTAAAAACATCAATGTCGAACTTTCTTGCTTGTTCGTTTAAAGTATCACCCGCTCGCCAGAGAAATGTATTCTGTCTGTAATTTGTGGATACTACTTACTAATAACTGAAATTAATATTTATGTTTCCTAAATAATTTATCAACACAACACCAACAATTCAATCATCAAATTCAACAGCATAACCACACTTACTTTTCTCAAAAAAGTAAAAAGACCGGTCACCGTTAATGCGTAACTAACAAAAAATTTACCGCAATCCAACATCTAGTATAAAAGAACGACATAAAAAAATATTATATTGATCAAATTTTTTTATACTCGTTCGCCTCCGTTTTGTGCCACACTGTAAAGTCCCCTGCGTGTCGGAATTCACCACGCTCTAATTATTGCAATTGTAACACTTATCAATTTCTAAGTAAATATTTCAAACTATCTTATACCTGCGGGCTTGTCTACTTAGAGTTATAGTAATACATATTTTGATACAATCAGTGAGCGTACTTTTCTTTATATAATTATACTGTACTAGCGGTCACCTAGTAGTAAAAATTCGCAGAAAATTCCTAAGCTTGCTACTTTCTTTTCTGTTTTTCTCTATTACATATAAATAAGGTATAGGTAACCATAGTTACAAAGAATTATACGACGTCAGACGAATAATGTCGAAATACTACGACCGCGATTCGACTGCGTGTGTCAAATGCAAAGTTGTGTGCGTGTAGTGCTTTTTCATTAATTTTTTTGCTTCACGTATTAATATAATTATAGATGCAGGAGAACTACTCAAGAACACGATTATAATAATTTTGCAGCCAAAAATATTATTTACAACAAAAAAATCAATATTGCAATGTATTATGAACAGACTTTGAGTCACGCCTTTATAATCCTAAAAGTAGTAGGTATGTAATATCACATCAGCGGCTATCCTACGTATCGAGGACAAGTTTTTTAGTCAACTGCAAGTACAGATATCGCGCTACTACCAAAAAAGAACATAGAAAATTGAACCCTCACGATTGGCCTCAAATCAAAGCACAAACTTATGCCAACGGGCCAACAAAGCAATAGTAACTAATTTTATATATATATATAGTATATATATGTAGTATATATATAGTATATATATTTTTATATATATATATGGTATAGTAGGCTCCCTCTTAAGCTTTGGTGTCATATTTTGGGGGAATTCTACCAATAAAGACATAATTTTTAAATCACAGAAGAGGTGCATTAGGGCCATGTTCGGTATAAAAACAATTGATAACTGTAAACCCTACTTCATTAAGCATAAAATATTAAGTTTGCCTTCTCTGTTTATATACGAATTAGCTTGTTTCGTGCACAGTAACCCTAAACTATTCAACAAACTATCTGACGTTACAATACGCAGTCGTCGAGACAATGATAGATTATGCGTGATACGATCTAATACGGCTCTAATGCATAAGAGCATATTTTGTTTAGCGCCCATAATATATAATAAAATCACTAAAACAATGAAACAATACCCTACTTCACAATTTAAGCTCCACCTCAAAAAAATTCTTGTAGCCAAGTGTTACTACAGCTTATCAGAATTTTTGAACAATTGCAAATAGTTATTTTTTATATTTGTGTCAATGTTTGTTTATCTGATGTTTTATTTTGGTTGTTTGTTTTTATGTTTTGTTTGAGTATTTAAAATGTTGTTAGTAGTGTAGTTTTTTTAGCCTTTATCTCGTGCACTAAAATATATTTAATTAATTATTTTTAAGTTGGCTGTCTCGTACATAAAAACAATTATTTTATATATAATTAATCTAGTAATAAGTTTAATAACGTTTAATTTCTAGTTTCTTTGATGTCTCGTGCATTCAAATATAATTTTTGTACGCCACAAGTGGCAAAACATGCAGATCTTTATTTTAAAACTGACCACCATGTACCTACTAAATTGTTACTCATGTTTTACAAAATAAATATCTTTATCTTTATCTTTATCTTTAGTCATATATTCCGCTTGTAGACTCTTTCTTTCCTCAATCTCGGTAGTTTTAAGATCAAGTATTAATAACAACATTTTATAAGCAAAAGTTAATGAAAATGTGTATGTTAATTAATAAATTAATTAGTAACACTCTTGATAAGCGAAGGTATATTATCTCTACTTATTAGGTTGCTTCATAACACTATGAGTACATCGTTAATTAGAAATAAAAATTTTAATTAGAACATTCATTTAATGTTTTTCTCCAAGCGTTTGAGAGAGTTGTTAGGTGATGTTTATCAGACAATTTGTAAAAGTATTAATTATCGCCATGTATTTATGTTTTCATCTTGCAAAGAAAGTGAAACGGAACATACAGCATCACTATCATTAGAGTCGGTAAACGTTTGACTGAGCAGAACGAAAAAATACAGAGGTATTTTAAAAAAGCTTCCACAAGGCACCATGCTGGGTCTCAAATATAGCTAAAGAATTATTGTAGTCTTACAAAGAAGCAAGTTTTTATGTATATCGTAAAGAAAAAGTAATACTGCTTTATGTAGAGCGAATAAAATATATTATAATATAATAATATTCTACCACATACACACAACACCATCTAGCCCAAACTAAGCAGAGCTTGTACTATGGGTACTAGACATTGGATAAACATATATACATACATACATATTATACATAGAAACACCCAGACCAAGACAGACATCAATGTTCGTGCACACAAATGTTTGACTTGTGCGGGAATCGAACCTATTGTTTACTATTTATTTAAAACTAGGACTTCCACCAATATCCAATCCGTTCAATGCGTATTAGTTGAAGTGGGCGCTGCCAATACGGCAAGTGGTGTGTGTTCGAATCCCACACGGGCAAATAATATAATAATAATATAATATAATATTCTAGCACATACACAAAATAAATAATTGTTTGATGCAGATATGGTTATTTCGGGTCGAGGTGTTCTTTGTGTCGGTTGTTTGAATGTTTGTACAGGCCCCTGCAATACAGCAATTAATTATGGAAAGGGAATAGCGATTATAAAAAAAATATAACATTTATTATTTTGCTAGCTTTTGCCCGCGGCTTCGCTCGCATTAATTTAGAATTTGACAATCAATTCGGGTTGTACTCTGCTTGTAATAATATAATTCAATCATGATTCGAAAGACATGTGTTGCCATCTATTATTATAAGAACGTTATTATGGTTTTCCTCGGGAACAGTAATTTTTTTCGGGATGAAATGTAGTGTATGTCCGTTTCTGTACACCTGTCAACGTATATGCAAAATTTCAGGGTGATCGGTTCAGTGGTTTAGGCGTGAAAAGGTAACAAACAAACGAACAAACAAACTCATTTTCGCTTGTATAATATTAGTTAGGATTAGGATTAGGATAGGATTAATAAAAACCGTGTAATAATTATATCGTATCTCAGCATTTTATGTAGTGTACTGGGATAAGATATGCATGTTATATTACTTATCTTACTAATAAATTAGTTTACTTAAACGTTATACACGTTTTTCAATACGATGAATAGCAAGATAATTCAAACCTTTCAATACATAACCCACTTGCAGGAACAACTATTTCGGATACCGCAATTTATAATTAAGCAACATATCCACGGTCTGTTTCTGATTGACACTTCAAAACATTCCCTTTTCTAAAGGTACTTTCAGGCTAGAGTACTTCGATGTATGTTTTGCAATTTCGTTTGCAGTTTCAATAGAACGGTTGTGAGGTATCATTTACGCGAACGTTCTGGTTTCTGTTCGATGAAGTAATGCGTGACTGTATTTTGTAACGTGACTATCAAACGCCAATGGTTGCACTGATTTCAATGGTGGCACGATATACCATATATCTGACTCTCTAACAGAATTATAAATTTGACGTTTGACATCGCACGTATATTATAAAAAGTAGGCCTCTGACATGGCTTAACGACTGCTGTCAATTTGACAACAACCAGGACCGACTTTTTACGTGCGCTCCGAAGCACGGAGACGCTCAGATGAAATGCCACTAAGCGGTCACTCATCTATAGACTGACCGCACCCAATGTTGCTTAACCTCGCTAATCGTTTACCGATCAGTGAGTGCAACTGGCTATGAGCGCCTCAAAATTGATTTTACTACAGTATTATTATGAAAAGTGTATCTATGTCTGGCAATTTGCAGTTTATTAGGTTTATACTCAAATACGTTATACCAATAATAGGTATATACCCCGAGGTATATACCTATTATTGGTATAAGTCTATAGCTATACCAATATGTTCCCAAAGGTAAAACTTGTGGATTATAGAGACATTTTGCCTGCTATGTTTTAACTAGAACGTAATAGAAGACGGCCCTTGAGTTAAGATTATCTTTTTTTTCTCCTAATAGAAAAAACCAACATCACTTTGCCTAAACATTCAATCGAACTCATCTTCATCCATATTCAAGTTTTGTCATGAGGCAACTAAGTATGATAATTAAAAGTTTTAAATGACATCAATCGTGATGCAAACCATTGAAATTGTATTCTAAATTGCAGCATTCGCTTAAACGTAAACAGTAGTACATTTCTCAAAGCTAATTACTTTCGTAGCATCTCTTGAAGTTAATTAACTTTGAGAAATGCAACGCCACTAATTAGCGGTTATCTAAATACTAAATATACACAAGTTGAAAAAACATCAGTGCTGATCACTCATTTCTACAATCTACATATAACATAAGGTTCAGATGTTCTGTTAAAACCGAATGCTCTAATTTGTACATACATTAATGAAGTTTATATTAGGAGCAAACAAGTTAATTTGTTAAAAGTTCATATTGTATCTGGGGTAAGGAAAACTCCCGTATAATCAATTTTGCATAGTTTGTCCCTTGTTCCAAAAATAGTGGGGCCCATTAAAGCAACTACTGAATGTTTCATAGACAGTAATTTTGAATTAGCAACACCGCAGTGTTCCGCAATGCCTTTTGGCCAGGCATTTTGATAGTGCTGCGACGGTATACTATCGATAAAATGTACCGATAACACTTTCAATAAATATATTCCAAAAATTCTCGCTTACATAAATAGGCTCAAGCTTGTTTCCTAGAGGGGTGGGTTATACGGATTTCCACTTGCTATGATTCTCGTTTAGTGTCTGTGGAAAGCCTAGGTTAATAAACATAAGGCACTTCTTATCTTTCGTAACCTAGCCCTTCTCTTTAATCCTGGACACTAGACCAGCTATAAACTAGCAGAGCTAAAGTAAACTAGGCAAAATAAAGTGAATACTGCAAAGCTTTTATATGTAAGGACTATTATAAAATAAAAATCTTATAAGTTTTATAAGATTGCTTCATATTTTTTACAAAGCCTATTACACGTATTGCATACAAAAAAACGCAAAATCATGTATAGATAGATTAGAAATTGTGAGCGTTAACAAATCACAAAACTATGAATACACTTCGTTAGCGACAATATAACTTTTAAAGGCATTATGCCTCCTATTCTGTTTTATTTCTTCATATCAACATAATTTTGTCATACATTTGTTAATTTTTTTATCACGCCTAAATTATATTAGCTAAGAACAGCAATATGGAACAGATTTTATTTGTAATCTTATAGTTGTTTTCATTCAACAATGCGCTTAGCAAACAACTTGTCATTAAGATACAATTGACCATTATTAACAAAGCAACATCAGGCTTGATTAAAAGTGTTAGGTAAAAATTAATAACAATAAGCACTTAAATAATTACAAAGAGCATTAAACAAAGTTTTGAAATTATGCTAATTACATTTTTAGTTTTACCACCATTAGCCTTCGCTATAACATGAATGGTTGCTATGGGCGAAACAAAAACTAAACTTTTAAATTACTGCAACATAGTTACATATGGAGCAGGTTTTCTCGTGAGGTTTTTAATGCAGTTTTTATAGTATATTTGTGAGAATTTTTTGTTGCTAAATTCTTTATATTTATTTGGCAGAGCTATAAACTAGTTAAAATAAAGTTAATGGTGCAAAACGCACACAGTAAACTATGAATTTCGAAAAAACAATGAGAACGTGAGTTTTACTCATAACATTGCCTTAAATGATTACTGTGACTAAATACTTACTACAGACTTAGTTAAAATTAAAAAAGTTTTTTTTAAATTGGAAATAAACTTGTTGATTGTAGGTAATAATAGCAATATTATTAATTTTACGAACAGCATATTTTGTCCTGGCTTATATAGACACCGTTAACGGGAATTATTTCGCTGTCTAAGTTTTACTGTGACGTACTATAAATATATGATGGCACCAGGTTACAAGGAACCTTTCAAATTGATAGCTCATGCGGATCATATGATTGTTTGTCTTGTGTTGCAAGCAAATCCCAATGAACTGATAACGTCAAATTTCTAGAGCAGTAAATCTCATTCTCTATAAATAATATCGACACACACATTCAATAGCGTATCCCTACATCACGACAATTTCAAGGTGCACAGTCCAGCAAAAAGACTCATTGGATATTTATCTAGTACGGCATTCAGCTAATGTTGTTGCAGACTCCAAAAGCTTCGTACTGATGAAATTTCAACGACCACATTTTTTCATGCACTGTTTCATTCGCTAAGTTTCTGTTGGGAAAAGTATTTCCAGTTTTTTGCTCGAATTTTATGGAATCAAATGTGTTTTTGATTGCTATGCTGATTCCGAAATGAAAAATTAGGCGAACGGCTGTGCTGCTGAAATGATTTAAGGAACGGGTTATTTTTATGGTGATTTTATTTAATTTGGAAATGCAATTAAGGTTTTTGTTCGGAAAATAATCACTTTTAATATAAATTATGCAACTTTAATATTAATGAGAAAATTTATTTTTAATATTTACTCCAGATTGCGTATTGTTTTACGTGATCATCTTGCTATTAGCAATTCTTGAAAGTTATGTATTTTCCCTACCGCAAACTTCATTTCTAAGCAAATCTAATAAGTCTTAGTATACATTGTGACCATTCTAATATTGCCTGACCACTAGTTATTAATTTTAATTAACTCCTTTTACCAAATCAAATAATGCTTAGATCGAAAAAATGTATTATATAACGATAAAAATGAAACTTCAAATTAAAGAACTGGTTCTGTACTAACATGTTTTATACCATCAAATCTAAAATAAATTGCTGACAAATATAAGCATGGAGGCATCATGTCGCAATAGTTAAATGAATGTTCATATCAATAAAATATGATTTGTAATAATTAAATAAATTAAGCATTTCATAATCCTTTTGGTAATTAGAAACATCTTGAAAGCTGTTGACAACCTGTCGGCAATAACTATCTTAGAAACAGGCTAATAGTGCAATTTACATACCAAAATAGTTTGTGCTGCAATTCGTTTGTTTATGTTGACAAACTCGTCTTCTATTACGTTGTAACTTCAAACATTATCTATCTGTCTTATGAGAATAACTATATCTTTATATATTTTGGGAATGACACAAATGGAGAAGTAAGGAATAAAAAAATGTTTAACAAAGCATTACGCCTGTAAATCTCCGAAAGGTTGACAAGTAAATTATAGTTAAGGACCCCGTAATAGGCGCCTTGCAAAATTTTAATAGGAATTTTTGACAAGCAATTTTGAACGACTTATGACTAGCAATGGACTCTCTTTTTATTATAAGAGGGTTTAATTTTCGAAGAAACATAGCCATAATATATCTTCGAAGATCTCGTGCATCGTACTATAATAAATAGCTTAGTATAATAGTCTTAATATGATAAGCTTTACGTAATATAACGCTATGGGATCCCTCAGGGCACAAGGCCTCACTTTGCCGTCTTTTAATTAGATGTTATCATTATTTTCATCCAACTCATCCCATGAAGATTGCTCTGATGGTCAGAGGCAGAAGATTACGGGCCCTGACAAAACAAAGTTTAATTTAACTGCAGCGAGAACACTGGCCACACAATTTGGACCCTTTTCTGTAAGATTGGCTTAATATTCAACAGATTTGAAAGGTAGGGAAGAATTTTTGGGATTGAGATACAGTATCACCTATACTTAAGAAACACAATTTATGTGTAAGAGGGTGTTCTTTTCCTGTTAATAGTGATAAACGTAGACCAACGTGACCAAAAAAATATAATTATTATAAGTCAGGTATTCGATGTTCGTATTTCTATGTTTCGGTATTACCCGTGTCTAAATATGTTACGGTATGTTATGGTTTTACTTTTTGATTTATTTATTTTCTATTAATTTTTGGTTTCTGAAATCGTTCTTTTGTTATGAACTATGTTGTTGACTTACCAATGGATAGCACTAGTTCCATGTTCGTATGTAACTGAATTGAATTGAAATTTACTTGTTTTTAATCTAGATTTCTTATTATCTATGATTTCAATTATCGTATAACTCATATAATCACAACACCTAACCTCCATTAGAGATACCTTTTGGTTGCCATAGCTTGTGGACTAACAGACCAAGGATATCATACGTACTTCTAAATCTTGAGCTTGAAATTATCTGATCCTCTGTCGTTTCTCACTACAGTTTTGGTTGCATTATTTTGTGTAATGAACTGCTTTAGATGAGCATCATCTCAGGTACGTTATGCGGAGATCACCTTGAGCACTACTCTTAGTATATCGTATCTCGTAGTTATGACCTATAACAGCTGAAAATAAGGCTCGTCAAATTTAAGTTCTGTTAAAAATATTTTGAAATCCACTGCTATTTTTTTAAGATTTTGCTATAAATTAGATTACCAATAAGCCAGTATCAAGAGCAAACATCTTACAATAATAAATAGCAATAGAAACGTAACAACACATGACCATATGGAAAGCAAGGTTAATGACCATAATGCTGTAATTATTTTTACCTCTACAAATGGGGTAATGAGTTAGACCTTAGCTGTTCTAAGATATAGTCCAGTTTAGAGTTGTGGAGGTCAAGACTAGCAAAAGCACTTTAATATTATATTTTAGGTAGTTAAGATGCTTGTTAAATGTTTCTAAAAAAGATAATAATATCTCTCTTTATAAACATACATAGTTGCACGCCAATATACTAAACAAATTTAATATACCATGAACAAGTAAGGTGAGCTGCTGCTGTATTACATCCATATTTCAACAGCAATTTTAGGTACTTTCTTGTGAGAGACTAGTCTTTTGCCATCTGACTAGCTTTTTAGACTTCAAGTTGTTACTAAAACTAAATAAATTTAGTATTAAACGCAATACCAATTTGCCCAACCTAGCGTATCGAGATGTCGGGTTGAGCAAAATACTCCTAGAACCTGACGATAGGTAGTAACGCTAGCGTTTACACCAACACACACAAGTCTGTAAATAGATAAAATACTAATAATAGTCGTACGTCTAAGTAAAGAATAATAATTTTTAAAGAGATTTGAAAACCTTGTCTTTTCGACCTCAGATTCTAAAAGTAAAGGTCAATTAAACGACTACACATTGTTTCAACACGCAGAAACAAATTGTTATATGTATGTGCTTATATTCATACATGCATACATTATTACATAGCATCACGCCTATATGCTGCCGAAGGAGTAGGACAGAAGAATACACCCACATTTCACTAACCTATGCTTTAGGTAAGCATGCGACAAGCATGCATTAAGAAAAGACGATAGTGAGTGGAACAAAAGCGTTGTTCTGATGGTAATCTGTTAATGAAACTTATTACATACCTTTCTTTTACATTTCACCATTTTAATTAACGTAATGATACTTAATCTTACGTAATGATAAGTAATCTTGTTTAATTTAACACTAGGTGCACACCTAGTGTTAAATTAAACAAGATTACTTTTAGTCAACTTGTAAAAATTTATATTCAACGCAATGCAAATATATTTATATATATAATTCTACTGTACGTGTGTATGTCACTGAACTCCTCCTAAACGGCTGCACCGATTTTGGTGAAACTTTTTGTGTGTGTTCAAGTGGATTCGAGAATGGTTTAGATATGTTTTTCTTTTTTTTTTCTCTTATGTACAGGACAACGTCTGTCGGGACAGCTAGTCTATTATATCTATATATTAATACGTGAAGCGAAAACTTTGGATCCCTTTTTACGAAAATTGGGCGGACGGAGGAGTATGAAATTTTGCACACTTATAGTTTATACAGAGAAGAAGTGACGAATCTTAATATGCATTAGAAATACATAAAATTAATGAAAAAACACTACACGCACACAACCATGCATTTGACACACGCAGTCGAAGCGCGTAACTATGGTTACACATATCAATATATAATGACATACATATATCAGCAATATCTTACAGGCAAACTTTGGTCGAATTTCGAGCATTAGGCGACCACTAGTAATATTAGATACGTAAATAAGAGAATCTGCTAATTCTTACCATGACTGTGAGATTAAAGGATCAACTCTTTTGCTAAGTTTTACAGTGTTATCTATTAGAAAATTCTTAATGGCAGCTCGGAGTCTGTTACTTATGTCTAGTAACCAGCAATGAGTTCTTTAAACGTGAGACCTAAAGCATACCGAAATGATGAAAAAAATTGGTGTGAAACATTTGACTATGTACATACTTTTGACTATGTATGTATGTAGGTAGATACAGATTTCTAGAAGCCTGTAAAGAGAAATTTGTCAGCGAGGTTATTTGAAAATATCGTTTGTTTTTCAAAATAGACAAGTTTCAACGGAGGATTTACAAATATTTAAACAACGGATTAAAAAAAAAATCAGACGGCTCAAAAGTTTGTGCATCACACAAACTTTTGTCCCGTCTGGGTTTCCTCGCTACTGACACTACGTCTAGTATTGTGGGCTCGAATCCCACACGGGACAAACATGATCCGTATCGTCAAACAACAGACACAAAGAACATGTTTCTAAATGTTTGATGACTATAGTTGTTACAATTTTTATAAAACGACTAATCTAAGACTCGCCTTTATGACCTTACTGTCAGTTTGAATACAGAGTAGTGTTGTTCGCAGAGACAGCTTTATTATTTTATTCATATTAATATTTAATGTTTGCTTATTACGACCTACGTTTCATTTTTTTATGTTTTCTGTAGAAGAGACTCTTTAATGATGTACTACTAAAATAAAATAAGTTAGTATTTTAGGTATAGTTTATTTTGCAATCATGTCTGTTGTTAAGCGCCATGGCTTTGTCTGATAAAAAGGTTATTGAAGATATAAATCGTGAATGTAATAACAATATTATTATAATCATCAAAACATGAGGTTTATTTATTAGGAAACAACTAATATCTTGTATCTCTCTTTGTTTCGTTTCTAAATTTGTTACCAACAAATGTATTTTTTCAATAAATACTGAATTTAAAAGTCGATCGCACATGACGTACATTCTCCATGAAGGTATAGATAAACAATGTTTATCTATACCTTCATGGCAATCTCGTAGCGTAAGCGGGTGGCCAAAGTTTATGCAGGTACTAGTGGCACATTTGAAACGTGGCATTTGTGGCGCAGGGCTGTCACTTTTAATTAATATTTATTAAATATGTGCGTTCTCTTAAACAATTTACATATTTAAGTATATGATATTGTAAAAGTTTTCGTGTTTTTAGAAATAAAGTATGTTTTCTTTCTTTTCTTCTTTCTTTCTGAAACATCTCTTCAATTCTAAACTAAAGCGCTAACAAGCTAAATAATACTTCATAAATAAAAGCAATGTCTCCATTCTCATTTACTAAGAACTATTATAACACATTGTGCTTCCTCCACGTCGAATGACTAACAAAACAAAACTGCGCATAAATCACTTTCCCTAGGAAGTAAACACAATCGCCTAATAAATCTGTGGCTAGGCGTAGGCGTTACAGCTGTCAAATTAGCTCTTTACCGCTAACAAAACTGGGATTGTGATATTTTATTGCTTATTTATGTAATGTTTACATTTCGCTGTGTTAAAATGCCGGTTTGACGACTACTTGTGTGGGTTTACAATATGACTAAATCTTTTGTGAATATCATTGTGATTTTTTTTTACGTAACTGAATAGGTATATTTAAGTGTGCTTCACCGATCCTATCATCTCAATGTAAGTCCAAGAAAACTAGTGATTGTATATACGTTTGAAGAGCTTTACCCTCAAGTCACCTTCTGGTGACCTGAATTATTACATTTACTTTTATTGTAAAAAAACTTCATTTCACAAGTCAACTGATATTAATTGGAATACTACGACTTAAAGTCACAGTCAAAAATCAATTATAAATTTAGGTCACAAAGTAACACTTGTGGACGTCAAAGTTACTAAAGTTACCTTTAATACTCGATTCAGGCTAGTTCTAATTATTGCTTAAGTTTATTACATTTAAATAAAGCAAATACCTTGTAAATTACTCAAAGTAATTATGAAACTAGTTTCATCGAAACAGTGTTAAAATAATATGAATATATCACTCCTAATAAATAGGTAATACAATAATTTTAGTATATATTTTACAATTAACGACAGTAAATTTATTTGACGACATTATACTATCGCAATCAAAAGCTTATTTACTTGGTATGGTAGCTGAATGTAATTACCATACATCAATAAAGCTAAACTTGCGAAACATATAGACGTATTAACCTTTAAATATAGTCGTTATATGTTGACGCTTTGAAACATACCACATTTAGCTTTAAAGACTAACCACAAACACAGTTTTATTCTTCTTTCTTGATGGTTTAACTAGCTTTTAATGTTGAGTTCTAGAAACTGTTTAGCATGAGGTCTCGTGTTCGATTCGCGAGTCCAAAAAGTATTATTGGTTTATCTATCAAGAAATTCTTATTAACAGCACGGACTTTGTAAGCTCTTCTATTACGTGGAAATTTAAAACATAGCTAGCGCAATGGCACGGTATTATACTTTTACATACACCGTGGGGAATACAAGTGTGAGTCTACCTATATACTCGTATAATGAAACAAACTATATAAATATATTAATACTAATATTATAAAGCTGAAGAATTTGTTTGTTTGTTTGGTTGGTTGAACTAGGAACTATTGGTTCAAATTGAAAAAATATTTTTAGGATGGATAGCCCATTTATCCAGAAAAGCTATGAGCTGTCTAACATCACGCTACGACCAATAGGAGCAGAGTTTCAATGAAAAATGTTGCAAAAACTGGCATAATTATTTTATGTGAAGCAGACGAAATTGCACGGGTCAGCTAGTATAGTAATAATATATACTTCTGCTTATACCATCAGTGGTATAAGCATCAGTCTACGTTTTGACAAATTAACTAAACGTTATACATATATAATGACGTCAACCGTCAACCACAGTCATCCACATACCGCCAAACAAAAAAATATTAGCTTTACCTACAAGTACCTCAGTGAACAACTACACTGTGTAAAGTTTTTGCCGCTCGCTCCTTTTCCTTTCGTTCGACCTTGACGTGCGTGCCACAACGGCCACAACGTGCAACGGCCACAATAGTAACACCGCTGTATGCCAATTTACTAATTGTACCTTGTATCGAATTATACTTATGTGTTTCCTTTGCTATGTTGATTATTAAGAACTTACTACCGTGCATTAATATGCACGTTTCAATACGGCAGCAAGTTTTTAAGACTGCGCCGAGCGAAATGTGCCAAAACAGGCGGTCACAGTTAAGTGAGTAAAATCAACACTTTTTGTTTAATACAAATATAAAATATACATTTACCATAACAATGAATGTGTTTACAATTACTCCGTGTAAAAAACTTAAGATAATTAATATTTTTGCCTACAAAATTACGTAAATTTGCACGAAAAATGCAAAAACGTAGCTCGTGTTACGTGCTTTTTAAATTATAACAGTAAAAATCTATCCTATTTTACAGCTTAAACGAAACATAAATAGTTATATTACAATTTGTCCATCCTAAATATTTAAGTTATTGGTTGACAATAAAGATACATATTTATCAAAAAAAGCACTTCAAATCCTCCATACAATTTTACTATAGCGGCCGCGCGCCGATTTGAATATGCGCCGCACGAGCTCTGTTATTATCTGTCTTACACTCAACGCAGTCTTAAAAATCAAGACTGCACGGCTGACGTAGTGGCCGCTGTCACTGCGGCGAGTGTTTGGGTACGAATCCCATACATAATAATTTGTTTGATCCGCAAATGGTTATTCCCAGTCTGGGTGTAAGCAATTTTAATTCGACAATGAATATATTCGAATACTGAACGTTTTATTTTATAATAATAATAAATAATAATAGTTTTATTGTCTCTTAAAAACAAGGAATAGGTACATGGATTGAGGCCCTAAGCCCACACTAGGAATCCCTGTGTTGTGGGATCTAGTTTCTTTCGTTCAATTACAATAATTTGACAATAGAATAAAATGAGATGAAAGTACAAAAAAAGGGTAGTATTTAACTGCGCAGCAAAAAAACACTAATTGCACAGCAAAATATGCTTTCCAAAAATGCTAATTGCACACCAAAATATATTTTAAAAAATCAAACTAAGTCGACGGAGCTCCGCTTTGCGAGGCTACTATTTTTGGGTGGGTCTAAGAAGGAACCTAACATAACCTAACCCTTCCGAGTCGGAATGCAGTGATTTGAGGCGTATAGGTGCTCATTATGATATATTTTAGTAAGCATATTTTGCTGCGCAATTAGTATTTTTGGTGGTCATTATATTTAAACCAAAAAAAAATATGTTATGTAATTTGTGTAGTATGGTTAGTGAGAATTGGTAACAAGGGATGAGATGTGGAGAGAAGTGGTATGGTGTTTTATACTGTAATAGGCTTGCGTTTGACCGTGATCTCACCTGATCTTAAGTGAAGATGCAGTCGACGATGGAGCACGCTTGCCTAGAAGATACCTATTCACTCGCGACTTGAAGACACCCAGATTGTACTCATCAGGAAACACAGACTTAGGTAATGAATTCCACCCCTTTGCGGTACGCATTATAAAAGATTATAGAATACATTTATCATATACCAGATTTTGTCCGCAGCTTCGCTTGCGTTAATGCAGATTTTGTCAATCAATTCCTATCCCTCGCGCACAGTACTTTTTCTTTGGATGAAAGGTTTGTCCATTTTTTAACCCTGACAACGTATATGCAAAATTACATATTGATCAGTCGAGTAGTTTGAAAGCTTAACAAACAAACTCACATTCGCACTTATCTATACTAATATTATAAAGCTGAAGAGTTTGTTTGATTGTTTGTTTGGACGCGCTAATCTCAGGAACTACTGATTCGATTTGAAAAAATATTTTTATGTTGGATAGCCTATTTATCGAGGAAGGCTATAGGCTATATAACATCACGCTACGACCCACGGGGGTGGCGCAGTAACAATAAACGCGGGTGAAACCGCGGGAACATCTAGTATAATGTCATATATTAGTTAAGATTATTATTTAGAAGATCGAACACACTAGCAGTGGCGAATAACCACTTACTACGCTATACATGCAAACAACATGTATGTAATGTAGTCGATTCATTCGAATATATTTCGAATACACATCGCTACTACCGTGGACTCGTTGTCACGATATATCAATTAAACTAGATGTTCCCGCGGTTTCACCTGCCTTTATCGATACTGCGCCGCCTCCGTGGGTCGTAGCTTGATGTTATATAGCCTATAGCCTTCCTCAATAAATAGGCTATCTAACACTACAATAACTTTTCAAATCGAACCAGTAGTTCCTGAGATTAGCGCGTTGAAACAAACAAACAAACTCTTCAGCTTTATAATATTAGTATAGATGAATGTCCAATTTTATTAAAAATCGATATAGCCATATTAAAACATTTTGGTATTTTTACATCGTAGAGGAACCTAGGAGTTAGGCCATCTTATGCAAACCGAGCTTTTATAAATGCTGTAATATATTTATCGGGAATGCCTCGCTATTATCATGGCATACCTTTGCACTTATGTAGCCCAAAACAAGGTCTGGGGTTATGTTCCTTGGTCAAATAAAGATGGTTTTGCTTTTAGTAAATTCTTGATAGCATAACTGAATCTGTAATTACACCCAATAGATAAAACAATTCGTTTCGTCCTAAATAAATAGAGCCCTTATCAAATATAACCGAATCTTAATATAATAATATTATAATATTCTATCACATACACACAACACCATCTAGCCCAAACTAAGCAGAGCTTGTACTATGGGTCCTAGACAATGGATAAACATACATATATACTTTCTTTATTTAAATATATACATATTATACATAGAAACACCCAGACTAAGATAAAAATCCATGTTCATGCACAAAAATGTTTGACTTGTGCGGGATTCAAACCCGCGACCTCAGGCGTGGCAGTTGGTTACACTAACCACTACGCCATCGACGCCGAGAAAACTATTTGTAGAAAATGTTGAGTATAAAGATTTAATTCTAAATCATAAATGCTGCACAGAGTTTGGTAATGTAAAGTATTAAGTTGAACCTAATACATACCTCGTGAAATACAGTTGCCATAGTAAGGTCCCCTATTACCTGGGACCTTATACATACCCAGTGATATATGGAATTAAACACCCTGCCTGCTCCATTGGAAATTACAGGCGTAAGGTTTTAAGTATGTAGGCTGACTGATTGATCTAACTGGAATATTGTTATGCCTTTAGATTGTGGAGGTCAAATGGCATTCGCTACGTAACTTAACTGATGTTGTATGATGCTTATAATAGTCGTAATGAAGTCGAGACTAATACGTTAAATAAAGTGGCTTTTAATCTTGCATCACTCAAGTCTTAATACAAATACAGTGTTCGAATAATATATTATTTAGGAGCCTTTGAAATAACTATTGATAAAGATTAACGATTGAGCTTCTATGAAATCTGTATAAAGTAATTTAATTCTGTTTTTAAACGTAAGACGTAAAGAAAGTGCAACTAGAAATAGTTTTAAACTTTCAATAGTGTAATTTAATTTAGATTTGAAACCGCGAAATTTTACAAAATTTCAGTATTACTTAAACGTGGAAACGTCTTAAACATAAAACAATACGTAAGACAGTATAATAGCTACTACCAATTCCAATCCTAACTTCCTAACTAATATTATAAAAGCGAAAATGAGCTTGTTTGTTTGTTACCTTTTCACGCATAAACCACTGAATCGATCATCCTGAAATTTTACATTTACGTTGTCAAGTGTACAGAAACGGACAAAGGCTACCTTTTATCCCGAAAAAATTTACTGTTCCCGAGGAAAACAACAATAACGTTCTTATGATAATAGATGGCGCCACGTGTCTTTCGAATCATGATTAAATTATATTATTACAAGCAGAGTACAACCCGAATTGATTGTAAAATTCTAAATTAACGCGAGCGAAGCCGCGGGCAAAATCTAGTATTATAATAAAGTTATTTGCTTGCCTTTTTCATCATAATATTTTCTGGTGGCCGCGTTGGTCTTGTATCATAAGCTTGCGCTTTCGATTGGGACAATCATGAGATTCCAGAGATGAATTCCGAGTTGGGCAGTGTTCTTTGGTTTTTCTGACAACATTTTCTCAGTAGCAGGACGGTGTCTAGAAATGTGTCTGATAGGCGGCAATAAACTAGCCCTTACTTATATAGCTGATAAAATGTTAGTGTAATACGCTTATGCCTACCCCTTAAACATAAAGCTATGTTTCTATCTATAGCTTTTCCACGCGGCTTCGCTCGTGTAAAAGTAGGTTATGTTAGTATAATGAAATTCACTCGTCTAAAATATTATGTGACTATATTACTAAACTCACAGCAATTACACGGACTATTGAGAACGTCTTACTCAGTTGAATGCTAGTTCCTCACTGCTGAGCGATCTTTCGCCGAGAGACGAGTTATTTTCCACTTCCACAATAACCCCACTATTTAAAAATGATGGTTGGCTGTGTTGCCAGTTGTGTAAATAAAAACTCCAGAACAGAATTATTAACAAAAATAAGAAATCATGACATTAGTAACAGTTAATTTTTTTTTTAATATAGCCAATGTTACTCGCTGATAATATAGCATTCTAATGGTGAAATATTTTTTTAAATCGGTTGAATAGTTTTTGAGATAAATACCCTACAATCTAATCCTTCGTCTTTATAATATTATAATAGATGTAAGTTATAGTAATTTTTGCAAACTACAGAAAACCCCATAACATAATCCTAACTCTATAGTGTAATAGTGAGAAAAGTTTACGAAAAGTGCCATTCAGATGTGTTAGCACTAAATGTCTCGGCAAAGATTGTGTTTGGACCCTTTTTATACATACCCCAAACAGCTTAAGGCTGAAAAATGGCGGGTTAAGTGTTGCAATAATGCATTAAAGGATATGTGAAACTGGTTCCCGAATCCCTTATTCGGTTCTCGCTGTTTAGGAACACATAAGCTGTTTGTTTATTTTATTGGTTTCTTTAGGGTATTCGATTCTATCTATTTAGTAGATCGTAATCAGGCAGATAGTTGTTATAACAGAATATAATTATTTAAGAAAATATACAAAAACCGACTTCAAACCTATACCTACCTGTAAGTACCAACTTAAACAAAAAGTAAAAAATAGTTTTGAAGTCGGTTTTTGTATATTTTTTTAAATAACTTTATTTCAATTTTAGTAAGAAGTAAGTGTATTTTTAATGTTTATTGATCCTTATATATAATATGGGTAGGCCTACTAAACGCGCTGTTCAAATGACAGCGATGTTTGGAAGAAAGTAGATCTGGGTATATATTTTGTTTTTTGGTGATTTTCTCAAAAAGCGATTTCGATAAAATTAATAATATGGGCTACCTCTGAAGCATGATCTACCAAACAAAAATGAATCATAAAAATCTATTCATAAAATTGGCGGAATGATCGCGTAACATACATACAAAAAAATAATATAGTATAATAGTCTAATTGAGAACCTCCTCCTTTTTTGAAGTCGGTTAAAGAATATATAATTAATTCTATCATTTGGACCTTTTCTTGACGTAGTCATGTGTAAACCATTGAACGAATTTGATGAAACTTGGTACGCCCGCTATCATATTAATAAATTTATCAGTAATTCAATATCTGATCTCAAATTGTACCTATATATAGTGTAAGTACGAATATTTTTTGAATAGCTATGATTCTTTATTATCTTTCTATTTATATTTTAGAGTTAGATATTATATAAAAAAATTACGTATGTCTACTATATTATGATCTATGCATATTTGTAATTAGCGTAAGCACACGATCTTGCCTTAGATATTATTTATGCGTATTAATAAAGTAAAAATATTTACTCTATTAATACGCCTAATAAATAAATACATAGGATAATTTTATGCGGCATACGTCTCAGTGGGATTCACGCAGGCAAAACTGCAAGCAAAGCAATCTGTAGAATTAAAATCTGTATCTGTAGAAAAGTAAAAAATACTTTTTCAATCACATGACCACTTAACCACAATCTGCTTTATTACCTTCTTAGTGATATAAAAAGCTATGTATAATGAATATCCGGTGACTAACCACGTAAACCAGTGTTTACTCATATGAACTAGATGCTGCGTTATTCTAACTAAATAAAAGTAGTACATAGGAAAATCTTGAGCAAACTGATCAATCACTGGAAATACAAAAAACATGTTGACTCAAATGCCCAGCACTTGTATTGCCTTAGTTAGACCAATAAGGTCAAGTTAACTCAACAGTGTCGTATGTTTTTAATGTATTATTCACATGATGAATGCCTTCTAAGATGAGTTTCCAGTATGACCATCACTGGTAGATAGATCTTAACAAATATATAGATTTTACTGACACGCTCGGATTGTATAGAAAACTAACTATCCCTCGAGAGCAGCGATAGCTCAGTGCGGAGACCAACAGACTGCAATGCAGAGGGTCTCGGGTTCGAACCCACGTCGCGCACCTCTGACTTTCGGAAGTTATATGACTTTTCGAAATTATGTGCGTATTGATTGACAATTATCGCCTGCTCCGTGCCTCGGAAAGCACGTTAAGCCGTTGGTCCGGGCTGCCATGAAGATCTATGGTAGTCGTTATTGGGAGAGTGTGGACACAAAAGATCCCACTGGGTCGAAGTGTCGCCGGTCTACACTGACTGGCCCCCAGATAAGATAAGATAAGATAACTATCTCTCGAAGACAGTACTTTTTCTGGATGAAAGGTACTCTTTATCCTTTTCTGTATCACTGACAACTTGTATCCGAAATTTCATGATGATCGGTCGAGTAGTTAAGGCGTAAAAGTGTTACAAACAAACTCACATTTACATTTGTAATATTAATTGAGATTTATTTTCGTATTTTAATTTTTCTTACTTGTTATTGTTATTCTACTATTAAAATGTCCACTGTTTTCGGTTACATGTTTTACAGTAACAACAGAAAATGTATTCTCATCACAAAATACTGAACAACATGAATTTAAAACCGAACGTACAGCAATTCATTCTTCAACGTAACACTGTATCAGATTGGAAACGAACGCTTTTAATAAATTACAACGCAGGGGCACGCTCTCCGCTAATATTTGAACTGTCGGGTACTGTGTGCTGATATTGGTGGCTTTTATCTCGCGTTTTCATATTCAGTGAATATTCTATATTTTTTTTGAAACCCGTGACTTCAGAGAACTGTAAGGCTAAGTCATTTTGGTAAGCTTAATTTATGGATGAATAATTAGGTATAAGAACATTCCTTGGCATACCTGGTAGAGCATGGAGTGGCTATAAAATTAAATGTCAATGAAAATCCAGGTAGATTATATAAAATCATTTCATTCGCTTCTTAGATTTAACTAACATATTTTTGGTCATTGGCCAGTATCAAGGAAAGAACTGGGGTGAGTCTATTTGAAAATATTAGCTCTAACTTACGTCTACTTGTTTTTTGTTAAGAGCTTCAAATTGTTTTATGACTCAAATCATTTTGTCTCCATATATTATTCATTGACAGATGCTGATATAAAAAAGAATGAGCTTAAGTATCTATTTTAAGCATATTTATATTCGCGAGATGCATTGTGCCTAGATCTTAAAATAGCATTACGCCTTATAATGCCATTTTAAGATCTGAATACATCGTCGCCGTACGTAAATTCCGAGTTTGATATCCTTAATAGTAATACTGCTTTCGGATCTCTTTAATTCTTGTCACAATCTAGCCAGATGAAAGAATAGGACTAGAGAAGGTACCAAACTACTGTCTGATCTTACAAGATTGATCTTTCAATACCTGAGTTATGGCTAGGATATTTTCAGTTCATAAATCTCCATAGGTCTTGCCTGCTTCCGAGCTTTATATAAATTTGAAGGCGGAGTATATTACCGATCGTGACATGGCAGTTTGATACCCGTATTGGTTACTGGAAAATTCTCAGTAGCTGCACGTAATCTAATTTCTTTTTCGTAGATGGCAATAGGCTATATTCATATTACATGGGACTAAAAACATAGTTGAAAACTTTATGTAATAGATGCCTGCGTATGTCTTCGAGGGCATAAAATCGTAGGTATATGTATGTGGCATCCAGTAACATTTTGTTTCATCCAAAATCTTAAAACCAGTAGTTACAGAAACCTATACTGATATTCCACTAGTACCAACGAACCATTCAAAGTCAGCTTTCTCCAATAAACTCATAATACATAAAGATATAATAGAAGTTTGCCTTGAAAACTTGACTTAAGAGCAACGACCTGTTTTGCAATATTTTCGACCAAATGTTCACAATTAGTTATCACTCGTTTAGAACGATGAAGAAAGATTGTCATGAAGAAACCAACGTGGTAATTACGTCACGACTTGAGAAATGTGACATGGATCTGCACTAGCCCATGGTGGGTGGTCAACACCTACACCTCTATTGGTAAATAGGCGGTAGCTAGATTTGAAGCAATAACAATATATAACAGTGATAGCCTAGAAGCAGGCCGTAGGATTGCCACGCAGAGTTTTCGAGTTCAATTCTAAAACTTTTCGAAGTTATGTGCGTATTATGTAGTTAATTTATCGGTCGCTTTAATGGTGTGTAAAATATCTTGAGGAAACCTTTATGTTTGAGAGTTCTCCATAATGTGCTCGAAGATATGTGAAGTCTGCCAACCTGCACTGGGCTAGCATGGTGAACTATTCCCTAACCTTACTCACACTGAGAAGAAGCACGTGTCCAGTGGGACAGAGCTGATGCTGTTAGATTTTAAGTAAAAAGCAACATACATCAGAAATAAGACAGTAAACTGAATAAGATCGAAAAAGACCATCAAACGTATCCTAATTCGCTCTCTGCCTTATTTGCTCCGTAGCAAATTTGCGTTATGTTTGTGGCCAATCATAAGTTTCCAAACTACACGGGTCGAGCAAAACTCTTCTTGGATTTTTTTTAGTATTTCAACAATATGTCTGGATCGGTTAGTGACAATAAGCTGGGCCTTACACAGGGACTTTAGAACATAGCTGGTAAATCGTGGAGTTTGTAATAAACCTTTGTGTGCACCTTCAGGGATATACTGGTATGTGTCTATACAATACATGTTTCTTTAGAGAAATAAATATTTTACTGGCTTAAACATAGACGCTAACGTACTAATATTATAAATGCGAAAATTGTTTGACTTTTGAGTTACAATGTAGAAATGACCAATTACCAAGACCTGGTACATATTTTATAGACCCACAGATAGCGTAGCAGTAACTAATTTCTAATAAAAGTATTCGCTTTGTCTTGCAATTAATTGCAGAGTTTTAAAAGTATGCGTATACATACTATCCTTATGACCTCTCCATATACTTCGTCCATATAATTCTTATTGACACTAACTTCTATTACAATTACTATTACTGAAAAATGTATACACATATTATGTGGATACATAGTTCCACTTTTTTCCTCTGAATTATATATATAGTCGATAACACAACTCAAATATGTGAATAAGAATTGTGAATAGATTACTCCATTTTTATCCTCAGGACTATATAGTCAATAACAACACTCTAACAGTATAAAACTGACCAATATAAACAACTGATGTTGAAAACTGATTTGATTTCACCCGTAATCTTAAATTCAAAGTAACAATATCCAATCTTAAGATGAAAAATTGTCCAACAGCTTCCGCGTTATTAATAAAAGAACAAACGTTTTAATAAAGATTATTTTTTCGCTCGACGGGTTCATTTGTCATAATTTTTCTGTAATCAGTACAGCCCTTATTGTTGCGAATAGTGATTTTAAATTAAAAGAGCCCCGAGCATTGTCCTTATTTTTGCAATCTACGTGTATTATATCTTTTATGACTTAACGTGTATTTATTGAGCAAAAAAGTAGTTGACTTTATCATCTCAGTCGAAAGACGTCTATTGCTGGATATAGGCCTTCCCCAAGGTCTTTCACACGTACCCTTCTTGGACCGACCACATACGTAGGTGCGTTATCCATCAGCTATTGCTGGTGTGATGATTAGTTAAAATGTATATCTCAGTGATGGAGGCAATTCGATACTATGACATCTAAGTAAAGTAAGTGCGCAAGCCATAATAATTCACCGAAGTAGCTGAAGTATAATACATAGAAGAAAATTCTCGGGCCGAATAAGTTTACATGTGTTTTTTCAAGGTGGGCACAAGGTCGGCACGCCCTATTTTATGTGGGACCCAGGCTATTAATGACGAAATGTGAAATAGACTGGTGAGATTATAAATGTATATTGATATGTAATAATCTCAGTTCGTATTTTACATCCCATCTATGTATATCTACGCAATTTGTGACAGAGGATGCTACTTACAACGTTGTTGCAAACAAATAATTCATTATCAGCTGAGTTGATGATAGCCTTGGCTTCCGAGAAAGTATAAAAATCTTGTGAAAGTGTGTAGGGCATATAACTTAGTACAGCAGTGCATCTCTATAGAATTTATAGATGTAATGAAAGTTTGACCAAGATGCATCAAAATCACATTTTAATTGCCGTAACCTAAGTAATAGCGATCAAATTTATTACTGTCATATAAGCAACATATCAAAGACTGTGTGAGCAAACCACATAATAGCACTTTTATACTTGTTACCCGAATGGGTAGGTATCGTCGTGGTATGTCTATCTTTCTTCATATTCACCCCGAGGCGAGAGAGTAGATAGAAACAACGGTTTGTCACCCGCTCCTAAAATATCTAAGTTCCTTATTTAACTTTCATTACATTCTTTATAGAAGCTCTTCAGTTTAGGGATGATCTTAACTAGAACGTCGGTAAACTAAAACTCTAAAAATTTGATATATTTGCAAATGAACTACTTAATATTAAAGTATTCCGGTAAGTATCAACAGATTTTTTATTCACAATAATACTTAATATAAAGCTACATTTAATTATAGATAATAATATTTTACTAAGGGAACAGGATAAAAAGCATTTCTCATAGACTCAACAAATAATGAGCCAAAGTTTATGCAGTGGAGTTTGGAAGCCGATCTGAGCGGACCCTAATTACAGTTTTGAAAGGGATCGTTTTTACAAAAGTTTGTTTTACAATTTTTCCAGAACTTCTGCAGTTGTGTGTTTCAGCTTTATTTTTTCTGTATGCTAATTCTGGATGAGATGGATTAGAGTACTTTATTCTGTTTGAAGGAGATTGAAACAATAAGCATTACGTATTTTTACGTTGGAAACTCTATGTTGTTCCATAAACATTAATACTTTCAAGACAGACTAATGCTTTACTTCGGCAGGAGAAACAAACTCATAAAATTACATTTACTGGTCAAGTTATTAAATTTAGGTAAACAAAATTAAGTAGACTTACTATGTGGTATTAGTTTCAAGAAAAAGAAAATATTAACAATTCTTTCCAAGATTCAATTACTATACTATTGCAAAGGAACTCAAAATCTCTTGGACTATCAAATTGCATGCAGACAGCGTCAGAAGTAGTGCCGCTGCTCTTCCATGCAAATCTTAAAATTCAATATCCTTCTAGCTATGTTTAAAAAACTACACAAAGGTGTTGGCAACTTCCAGCAAATTGAGTGTTGTGTTGCAACAGTTTACATTTACACTGACAAAATAACTGAGTACGGTCTTGCAACCTCTCATTACATGTCATTACGTATAGTTACTGCACACAGACTTATGTTTACTGATATTTCTTTAATAACAAGTAATAATTTAATTTTTCTGTATTAAGCGGCGTTAAATAGTAGTAATATTTTCTATTTCTCTTTTTCTTTATTGATTCACCATCAATTGTTACGCTTACTAAACTAGATTTAATCTTGGTATATTTTTATTTTTAAGTTAGCGTAAAACGTAGGTATTAAAGAATCATTAACTGTATGACTAATGTAAATGTCAAGACCATGCTTTAAGCGCCGCTAAAGATTTTGAACTAAAATGGAAACACAAGCATCTGACTTGATGTAATTAGCATTCGTATTTGCCTTCATATTTTCAGCTAGCTTATGTAATAATTTACTAAATCCATTAGGTACTTGTAATACAAATATTTTTGAAACTGACTTTAGGTCAACAATTTTGCTTTTACTCTAGACTGCCATTACGGCATAAAGAAAATTGTATCATTTTCTCTCAGCCCACTATTCTTATAACACAAATCCTAACAATGACCTATTTAGTCGTTCTCCAAGAAAAACATACTAAGCCATATTCCTACGTCATCTTTTTATATTATGTTTCCAGACAGAAAGACGTCCATTACTGAAGGACACCACTTCAAATTGCAAAAAGATATCGACCGCCTGGTTCTTTCAAAATTGCAATGGCTATTCAATTTAAATGTATATAACGAGGATTGAAGTACAGGATTACTCCGCGAGCAAAAGTTTTTCAGTTTGGCGGAAATATTATTTCAAAAGAACAAATATAACCCATTATAATGTCTTCGGTTGCCTTTGGTTTATTAAATTCTAATTAGATTATCTGAAATGTTTTCCAGTGCGTTCCAGTAACAAACTTTTGTTTACCAAAATTAGTAGAGCATCTAATTACTTAAGCTGTCAGCAAAATACGCCATCTTGGATTTATGAGATAGAAATAAATCGTGCTGTGGTAGCCATTACCATCCTCGTGTCTGGGGATAAAATATGATGTGCTTATGTTGCGGTGAAAAACTTTATGTAGTCACATTTTTGGCGGGTACTTTCTAATGGCTGGAATATGTGATGCCTTTTGGAAATGTTAGGAGGGGAAAAGCCTTTAATGTGATGGAATCTAAATGATATGAATACAATGAAAATATTGAACGTGTTTTCAAAAAACATGCTTTTTTTCTTACTCTCGTACAATATTCAAACGTACATACAATCTACAATCTATCAAGTAAGGAATGTTTCGCAATTATTATGATTCGTAAAAGAGAGAGTATTGTGCAAATAAATTGCTTTTTCTTGTTTCCGTTTCCGTTTCACGCATATGCATCTATTAACTTTTTATCATTGCTCCACTTGCAGCATCATTATTATTAATTAACTAGATTTTGTCCGTGGTTTCACTTACGCTAATGTAATTTTTGTCAATAAATGTTAAATGGAAACAGTACTTTTTTCTAGATTAAAGGTACTCTATGTCTTTTTCTGTGGTCCTGACAACATGTATGCGAAATTTCATGATGATCAGTCGAGTAGTTAAGGGGTGAAAGCGTTAAAGTTTAAGTAAAAAAACATTAAAGTTAGGATATGTATTCTGTTGGAGTATTTTGTTCATCGTAAAAATGGTGTATGTTTGTTGTTAAGATAGGTGATATTCGGTATCACCCTTTTAACACATGCAAATTCCAAAAAACTCTATTTCGTTTTTATACTCGTTTTAATATTAGATGCCATTTCCATTTAGTACAATGGTCGTAATCAGCCGTTGTCGAGTTTTGGTAAAGATTATATCATGTGTCGAATATAATACAATGATCCAATTAAATGCCGCTATTATGAATTGCCGCATTTGATTGTGGCCTGAATTCCAAAGCCCATGTCGTACTACTAAAATATTCGGCTAAACCAACAAGCTTACCATTTTCTATATTGAAACCAGACTAGTTAAGCCCGTGAAACAATGGTTGTTTGGCTCAAAGCCTATTACACAGATAATGTTGGACCACTATTGATTGGAATGGAAGCTTAGAATTCATGATATTGGATAGTTCATGAATAAATAATAATTTGTTACGAGCCAATTATTTTCTGTGATGGTCAAAACCGAGCAGGGGTAATGGGATATCAGAACAGTATGTATCCTCCATGAAATTAGATGTGTTTATTAATCTCTGGCCCAATACGGATTGATAGATAATCTTCAGGATCATTTTGGGGAACTTGAGTTTATTAATTTTAATATATAGAATACTACTACATACTAGAATACATACTAGAATACATACTAGAAGGTGATAGAGTCAATGCGTGTGGCTCTCGTGATTTAGAGATTTTAACGAGTGTTTTTGAAACTGTGTATGTTACACATGTACATGAAGTAAGTTTTCGATCTCGTGATGTTTTCTTTCGTGAATAACATTCAGAGATATATATTTTATAAAATTATCCCAAATATAGTATGCTATACAACCCACATAAACTCTAAATTGCAAATTAAATAACCTTTATCTGTTTAAAGTTGAGAAGGTCATCGTATTCTTGCGATCTGATCTACTCGAACTGATTTCAAAGTCCTTCAAAATATCGATATAAAACAAAGAACAAATATTTTCTGTTACCTCTAAAGGTTTTAGCGATATCCACTCAGTCTTTGACTAACTTATTCAAAACATGCATCCATGCAGACAAATTAAAAGTATTAATTTATTACCTAAGTAATAGACTCGTTATTTTTTTATTGTAGTATATTTTAAAATGTCAGACATATAGTTAAATTTTATTTAAGTTGATTAATATATGTATAACTCCAAAATATTAATAAATTCAAAATTGAAACCAATGTCCCTAAACCAGATAAAGCCTGTCTCGGCCACCTTATTAATAAATATTGAAAGATGTAACCAGAGTTTTTACATATTTCATAAAACCAGTAGGTATCCATGTTGAATCGATCCGGGGCATAATTTCAATACCGGGGGAGAAGCGTCGCTCTGTTGCATTATTCATAGATGTGACGTGTTGACGGCCAACTGAAACTGTAATCTTGAAGTTAATCCTTTGTTCTAGTGAGAGCGATTAGCGATTTTAAAAGATGACATAGAACTGCTAGTTTTAAGCGTTCTTAAGTTTATGAATCTGCTTGGGGTGGTGTGCGAAGGTGTGAAGTGGCAAGTGGTGAAGAAACAACATGAGAAAAATAATTGTCTCTAAAAACCTTATGTTTCTTTTAATGTGTAAATATTATGCAAAAATTATGAAAATACAACCATTAAGCAGGTCTAAAATATTCAGTAACACAGAAGCTATACCATCCGTGGAACGAGAATCATAAAAACTGTGCCTTCATTATTAAAGTAAATAAAAAATGGCATCCTATGTAATTTCCATCTTATTAATTACAGGAACAGTCGTTAAAGGTTTAAGTCTATCTGATGCTAAAGCTCCATTACTGGCTCAGTACCCAAATGAAAATAAATTGACCTTTAAAGTACTTACCTTTCACTATGAAAGAAAATACATTATAACGCTCACAGTATGACATGTCTTACGCGTCCTGTCACAAAATCCACTTACGAAAATATTAAAGTAGGGTCTGGTACAAGATATGGCACATATATTATTTTCTTCGCAAACACATACGTCACGAATCTACATATATTAGACATTTTCTTGAAAAATAACCTGACCTCAAAATTTAATATAGAAGTCATCATATTTTCTGAAGAATTCGCTGAATTTAAGGACTACAATTTTGCTTGAATTGTGAATCTATTTTATACTGGGTGTAAGGGATGGTGTACCGAAAACTGAAATAGTAGATTCAGACCATTATTCTGAGTTAAAAATCGTTGGAATTTATTTCAACAATCACAATTCCTTTTCTGCAATTTTTATTTTTCTGACTGTCACATTTTTCTACAATACAGCAATGTAATTAAATGGTCGTGATTTAAATAGATCAGCTGTTTTTATGCGCGCGGAACGCAGAGTTCATTCGTCGAGTGTGATGTATTGGTAGCAATCCATTGCGTACCGCGTAATAATGTTAATCTACATTACATTTAAATTTTGCGTTTTTTTATTGATTGAAATTTGCGTCCTGATAAGTACTTATAGAAAGACGTCTTGCTAAAGTGTTCGGTACGCCGTCCCTTACACCCAGTATAATTCAAAATATTGTAATTGCATTATACTGATCGTCTCTATTTTTTTCATAGCACGATATGCTACTACTACAGTACTGTTCTTCATGGTGAACAGTTGTTCATCATGAAGAACAGTAAGTAGTATAGCTACATCAGTAAGTATTTATAGGTCAAAATTTGTCAAGTTGTTATTTATATTCCGAATCAAAGGCATCATGACGTAGTGTTGACCACGCAAAACGATCGATCAACGTGGATAACCAATATTACCATCATCAAGCTCACGGGTGCCAATTTACAAAATGTCAACTCCTGCATACCGTAAAAATTTAGATGCATAAAATTCTTCATTGTTTAAATATTAATAGAATTTATTAGTCTGAAAGTTTCAGTCCCGGTTATTAATTGAAAAGTGCTTAACTTGCTACGATTGTTAGTCACATGTTCGTTTTCAGCTATTTTCACTGCGTTGCTAAAAAGCTCAAACAAATTTGCTTTAGTTCTAAAAGTAAATGCGATGTTCGCGACTACAAAAAATCTGTCGTTTTATACTTCCCAGCAGTTTCGACAATTTTGTGCAAAAATTCTACGTGAATATTTTCTTATAGGTTCAACGGTATTTTTATGTCTTTTAATTTATTTCAAGACTATATGTGATGATAATTTACTTATAAAAACTTTTCTTTTGTTACAGTGGCCACCAAGATTGCTTGGGTGGGCGATTACAGTCCTGCTTATAGTCGCCGTGATAGCACCTACGTCAGATTCCACTAGTAAGTTGTCTTTAATCTTTCATCTAATTCAGAATAATTTTGTGTGGAGACGTCTTAACGGCATTCCCCGCTCGGAACTTGTATGAGCAAACATTTTGATGTACTTATTCTTGTGTAAGTAAATTCGAAGTTGGTCTGTGGATTTTTGCATGTATGCAATTATATCATAATATATTATAATAAATAAGACGGCTTCATGTATGACTATATCTTTTAATTATTTTAACGTGATCTGCGAGTGTTTTTTTATATTAATGTAAATAGAGTAATTATTACGAACCTCTTTTTCGAAATTATTATTGTGAGATATACTAAAAAAATAAATATGAACTGCTGAAAATGATTTAACCTTAATTAATATCCTTGCTGGAATATAGGTACTAATTTGACATCAATCTGTACGTTCCAGCAAGGCAATTAATTAAGATAAATTTATTTCAATTAATATAATACGAATTCCAAAAACATGATAATGAATAAAAACATTTATCTTTTTGATATTATCACTAAAAAGAACAAGCTTAATATTAGTCTAGCCTACAATAATAACGAAAATGAAATCAAATTTGCCTTGAAAATTTGTTAATTTAATAAAACATATAACTTAGTTTCACTCGACTCTAGACAGTTCATTATTTCCTGAAACCTGTCCTATGAAAACATATGTGTTTATATGCCACCTTACCTAGCAACAGTACCCAAAATGGCCACTATAATTTTGCACCTTCTCTCGCGTGCCCTTTCCATGACCTCTTATCAAATCATTAGCATAGTAGGCCACAAAATATGCTAATATGGTCCAAAACCATGTACATATACACAAACATACGCGTATGGATGTGTATGCAAATATTTGAGACCACTTTTGACCTAGCAAATTGGTGGAGACGTCTTTTTAAGTAATGGTATTTTACATACTATCGAAAGTTTAATTTGGTGCGCATTCACAGAAACAAATTGCGCTTCAACTCTGACATTATAATTCAGCAGGAGCAGCTTAGTACGGAGGATCTCGGAGGAACTCCGTGGCTTCAACTTAAATAAACGGCACGCATCTCTGATAATTATTATAATATCATCACGTTCGGTTATAAAAACTTCGATTTCTGTATAAACTTTTCCTCTGAACTTCATGTATAACCATATATGTCACCACACTGCTTAAGTATGAATAGGTAAATAACTCATATCGTCGCGTGTCAGCAACATTAGGAAACAACGCGATAAAATCCGTATATAGTAGTTTAATTTCAAAAAAAACATTAGGAATATTATATTAGGATAAAAGTTTCGGATAGGCATATTGTCAACCATCGTCAAAGCGACCTATAGTTATCTTTTAATACGCACATAACTTGTTAAGCATACAAGGCTGAGATGCATGTTGTAAATTCATTGACTACTAGGTTTGAACTTGTCTGATAAAATTGAGCTTAACAAAAATGGCATACTTTTGTGATAAATACTTGATCAATTTACAAATCACATACATTCTAAAACTTCTCCCGTATTAAGCCCTCCTGCATTTTCAAATACACGATCACAATTTTAGTTTTTACATCTTAAGTCAGAACTCGGAAGGCCTTAATCGTGAAATAATAGACTCAGCTCCTGTGCAATTTTCTGACTGAGGATTCTTCCATTAGCCATATCAAAAATTGTAGATAGTAGGAAACAATGACCATTTTTAAAAAGTCGGTTGTGAAAAATATTCTCCATGATACACAGGCAAGGCTATTTGTATAGCAGAATTATGGTTATGCCATCATACTGTGACATGTCCAGGTTCGCACACGCGGTCCGCCACGAAGATATATTGCTGATAATCTAGCAATTTATTTGCCTAAAAACGCGCTTTTTTGTACCATAGTTGATATTTATGTGGACCTTACCTTGATGTTTATATATTTTTAAGAAAAATAATAAAAGTACAGCCTAATGTCATTGCTATATATTCGTTATGCTTTAAGTTCATGACACGTTTGTAAATAAAATCGTAAGAGCCAATAAAATGACCGGATTATATAAGGCATTATTAGGTATTTCTGTCGGGTAACACAAATAAGCACAGATTCAGTCTCTCTTGTAGCTAAAATTACTAACCATTAACCCAAATTCTGCGAATTAAAGTTATCATGTCTCAAATAGATGAAATGTTTTAATTTATATTATGATTATTATCTAAACAATCTATTATGTTTCTTATTAAAAAGTTTTAGATAAGTCTAAACTTACAAATTAAAATTCACCCCTTTTAAAGTGTAGTGTTTATAACTCAACTACAGCGCCATCTGTATAGTTACTATGTTATAACTTATAATTAGTTATTCAAAAGTTATACCATCACAGACATCCGAATCAATAACTATGTAACAAAAGACAAATTGGTGATAGTCATACAATCGCTTTAAACGCACACACCTGAAATAAACTCTAATAAAATATTTCTTGACTGACAATAGCTAGCAACTACACGCTTACCAATTACTAGTAATTAGGTAAATATCTATTAACCCTTAATAACCACATCCATGAAGCATTAGTAATAACATTGAAATAAACCATAATGCACAAAATATCGTGTGTCTATGCGTACAGATTGCGTGATTGACGCTGATTTAATTACGGCAGTGTGCCTTGAAAAGAGACAAGAAAGGAAGTTGTCTGACTTATCGTTTAAATACATGATTAGTTTTGTAAACAAATATGTATGTAGTGGAAACTAAGATAAAATACCAGACAAGCACAAGCACTTAACATAACGTGGAACGGCCTCGCTATGTTGATTGGTTTCGTCGAGAAAAGGATTGGCTTCTTCCTTTCGATGGGTCAAATTGTTGATGAGGTTAACATCTAATATGAACTAAAATAGCCGTATGTTAAGCTTTAACCGAGTGATTGCAAACTGTATTTTAGGTAAAGTATCATTAGTTTTTTCTGTCACAAATTTGCCAGAAGCAGCACGAACTCTGGATCTGTGTCTATTAGCAGGCAATAGGTTCGCTTTCTGGTGTGATGTATTTCTACCTAAACCTTTGGGGATAAAGGTGTGAGACTTGAAGAGGAAGAAGAGGTTAAAAAAAATATGATGTAATGGAGCAGTTAAATAGCTTTAATGTGTAGCCCCTACACGAATGTAACTGACGATACTATTTTGTTTTACAAAGAAGGTACATCTTCATTGTATTAGTTATTTGAATCGCTCATTCCCGATATTAATGTAAATGTTCCGTAGAAAGAAAATATATGTGTGACATAGCTATATAGTCCTCCGGCACTCTTACTTTTCGGATGAAGAGCAGTGACCGTGTTTCTACTATTACCCCGGGTTCCTGTCAAAGCATGCATATTCATAACATCACCAAATAATTCTCAACGACGCTGGCGGCCTTTTTTATATTAAGGTCTACGATTATTTGTAGGCATCAATGCAAAATCTCCATGCGATGACATTACACATTCTTCTTTTTAATGTTTATATAGCCCATAGGGTATATACAGAGCTGTGTTATATACCAGTTTTAATTTGTGTATAGGTCGTACGTAATAGCTAAAGATATAGAGAAAGAAACAGAGAGAGAGAGGTAGAGACATAGCGAAAATATTCAAGAAGAAAATATATTTTGAATTATATTTTCGAATTATATTCCACTTAAGATGGTCGCTATAATCTGTTCAAACTCGAATTGATCGAAGTTTCACTGACTCACACGATCAGGGTATTCAATCAATCATTACATCCATTTAACAGTGCATAAATCTGAAAAACATACATACATTGTTTCTGGCATAGATTGATCAAATTGCAAACATGATTTCTAAAAAATTATCATTCATCTGTAAGATAAATTACAGAACATTATAAAACAACTTGAAACGCATAAAGTGAACATATTTGTAGTATGAGCCTCCAATAGTAGTAGAGCGAAACTTGCTGGAAAAGAAAATAAATGTATAACAAGAGCGATTGCTTTTGTTCACGTCTCTTGTATTCAACGATAAAAGAAGCTATTTAAATTTTTATTTCTGTTTCTCTTATCACAGATATTTTTCTAAAATATTAGAAAAATATTTGGCCTTTTAGGAGGCTTACACAGAGACATGGGTCCACCGTGAAGAAGCTCTTCGAGAGTTTTAATCTAAAGTGGGATGGAACACCTACGTTGGCACTAGCCGCAGCAGGCGTAGGACTATTGCTATATATGTACTCTAATAAGTCTGGGCTATGGGGATGGGTGTTTAATGGACCGGTATATTGGTAACTATGGGCGTAAAACGGCAATAATAATATAATATAATTTTTATTATCCTAATCCTAACTAATATCCTAATCCTAACTTCCTAACTAGTAATATTATAAAAGCGAAAATGAGTTTGTTTGTTTGTTACCTTTTCACGCCTAAACCACTAAACTGATCATCCTGAAATTTTGCATATACGTGTACAGGTGTATAGAAACGGACATAGGCTACTTTTCATCCCAAAAAAAATTACTGTTCCTGAGAAAAACAAGAATAACGTTCTTATGATAATAGATGGTGCCACGTGGCTTTCGAATTATGATTGAATTATATTATTGCAAGCAGAATACGATCCGAATTGATTGTCAAATTCTAAATTAACACGAGCGAAGCCGCGGGCAAAAGCTAGTTATTTATAAAACGATTAAATAGCTACTTTTGTCGTTGAATAGATAATGCTATCCCAAGGCTATCTTAATTAGTTTTATACTAAAAAGTTATATACAATACTAACATATTATTATAATAATACTAGTTTTCACCCGCGGCTTCGCTCGCGTAAATGTAGATTAGTTTAGGTTAGGTTTGCAACAGTTCTTTTTTCTGGGTTAAAAGTACCCTATGTTCAATTCTGTACCCTTGACAACGTGTATGCAAAATTTCATCTTGATCGGTTGAGTAGTTAAGGCGTGAAAGCGTAACAAACAAACAAACTTATTTTCGCATTTATAATATTAGTAAGGATAGTATCACTTCTGTGCATGTTATGACCAGAAATATCCATTCGGATTTGCCAAAATATATGTTTAGATCCCACACGCAGGTGTAAGTAAGTGAGCTAATTGCCATTTTAAAAGGTACAGTTTTGGATAGTAAATAGCTATTAATAACGTCGACTTTAAAAATAAAAGTAAATCATCAAATTTTACTAGTTCCATTAAAACTGTTTTAAAAGGATATGTCATGTCCCCTTTACTCTTTCCTCGTTGATTTATGTGCTTCACGAAAGACCAAGCGTATTTACGTCTGATTTGTCTAAAATGTTCGCTTGATAACTTTGAAAACGTGCTCGCGTGGTATTCAGCTTGCGTCTGTTGAATTTTTTATGCAAATCCCTATATATATTTATTGGAGTGAGGGAGCGTTTATTAATTGTATCCTGTCAACGCATCTGTTTTGCGGTATGTTTTTACTTAGTATGTGATAATTCTGCAAAGGGATAAGTTTAACGTTAGTTGAAGTTTAAGGCAATCAAACCACACATACTTCTGGTCCCAGTTGGGTACCCTGCAGAACAAATAACTATTATCTTTTAATCCCATGGTAATGCATTATTTAAATAAAATGTATCCTTTATGTTAATTGAGGCCAAACTAATATCTATATCTTTTTAAAAGCTTTCAAATGTATACTATAAAAAGAATATAATATACTAAGATATATATAAATGCCATCATGTATAAGTATAGCCATGTTACCGCTGAAAAGTTTCAAATTTGAAACTCGAGTCGGCGAAAGTAGTACCATACTTGGCGATAATAAACTCACTACCAATTTTTAAGACCTAGATACATCTGGAAATGCAATATACTCCATCGGACGCCACAAGGAAATTAAAACGTGTTAACTGTATTGTGGCGCCCTAATTGTATTTTCATTTTAACTGTTACCGGCAGGACTGTATAACTTACAAAAAGTTGCTGCATTGTAATGAGTTACTAAAAATGTAAAATTATTCTAGTACTCTCAGTGTTCACATTTTGTCCAAAACCTCTTCACCCATATATCAGACTAAATAAACTTTTCAAATGTCCTCGGACAAAGCTACGTTTCCCAAAACAAACACCATGCCCAACTCATGCATTAAAACAGTTTCTTTTGTGGAGGAAAAATATATTTTTCTGCCACTACAATTTTCACCTTATCCTCTTGGAAATAGAATACAAATTCTGGTATGCCATGAAATACCATCAGTTACAGTGAGTCCCTTATGTTCGTTTGGAATTCAAAGTATAGACCGAGTTTATTACTCGGAACATATTGGTAAAATTGTTTTGTGAAAATGATGCTAAGATCCTGTGTACTGTTTGTATACTATGGAATATTTTGGAAATCATATACATATTATGTATAGGACTTCTATAAAAAGGATAAATTGTTCATGCTTTTGTGACTTGAAATTTGTAAAGACTACTGAAGTGAATATTTTATACAGATAAGTATAAGTCAATAATAAATACAAAAAGAGTAATGTCATGGTGAGTCATTCTCACCAAACAGGGGCTTAAAAGCATTGCCTGATTATGTGTATTACTATAGAAAATGGATTGTCTGAATATCTGACTCACCCATTTTTCATCCCGAATATCGAACCCGGGATCTCACAATGAGGAGTGGCATTTTTTATATTTACCACAAAAACGGCAACGAGGCATTTTGTGCTTGTTCTTTCTCTCGCGTGTCCAAATCTAGTCCCAAACGATTAAAAGCTAACAAAGATAAGTAAGGCATTCCCATATCTATAAAAGTTTTCCTGCAAAATGCACTTAGCGTACTCATAGACTTATGCCAGTTACCTAGATGGTCAACTCATACTAGGCAAATCCTCCGTAGTATTACCTCCGTTTATGCTTCGTTCATTTTACTTGGAAGGCTTAAACTTATTACCAAGATAAATATGAAAACTTATAACTACTTTAACTTCAGAACACTAAAAGCCTTATTTACGATGCAATGATTTACAGGCACAGTTAGCTAATACTACATATACTATTAAGCCAATAACTGACTGCAGCCTCACTTTGAAGTTAAATTACGCGGAAGATTGAGGCGAGAAAGCAGCTCTTTGATGTTAAGATTGTGAACTTTTTGCTTCATGCTTCTTCCTAGGTAGTAGATAAAATAACGTGAAACATTATCTGCTAAGGATAGCTAAATTAAACCCGCTACGACTTTGATTCCAATTATAGCGAAGGTGTAGTAAAAATAAAATATGTTATTTGCTAGCATGAAGTTAGAAAAATCTAGAATAATAACTTTATTACGAAGTAAAATATAGATCAATACATACGTGAAGTTATGCTAATTCTAGTAGTAAGATTGGCGAAAATTTATAAAAATAAACCTTTAAAACATGTAAAGGCGTTACTCTATATGTTGATCGTGTCAAGCAAAGCAACAAACTCATGTTGTCATCAGTAATGTGCAAGACTGACCTTGGGGGTGGTAGGCTTCGTGGGCCTGCTTGCCATCCGTTCAGCACCAGGTCCGAGAGGCGGCGTGCGTGTTCCCACGCGCGCCTCTATGTCGTGTCCGTCTCCCCTCCAGGGAGGGACAGTAAGGATATTTTCATTAGTGATGACCTTAGGGTAGGTCTTGTCGTGTAGTAGGCCGCCGTTTTATACGGCGCGGCGGCGGGCCGAAACCTCGGCGGCCTCGCGACCGCATGTGCAAGTGATTCGCGCGGCCCCGCTGATAGTGGTTTTGTCGAGGAACACCGTGGTAGGTTTAGTTGGTATTCCGGGAGGTACACTATTCTTATTTATTCCATCTTTCTATTTATTCTACCCCGGCGAGTCCGACATAACCCTTCCGCCCGCCCCCGCGGAGGGGTATGCGTACCCGTTAATGAATTCCACCAAGTAAAAAAAAAATGTGCAAGACTGACTGTAAAACGTTGAAGCTAATATTCTATTTAATATTCAGAAATTTCACGCAGTTTGAGCACAATATCAACAGATTTACTTTTAATTAACGTATCAATATGAAGCTATTAAAAGCTACAGAAACAAAGACTTATAATATATATTTTGTTTTTTGCAATAACGACGAAACTTTTTATATCATTGCGTTGATTGACACATTGCAAGACCAGACTATTATGTTTGTGTATTATAATAGTCTTCAATTATATTGCTTATATTGTATATATTAGTTCGATCGTTGCAAAACTGTCCGTCATGGCCATATATATATTATATATGATTTTAATATAATTGTCTTGCGTTTACTAGTCAATAAAATATGTCATATATTCTAAATATTGTATGCAAACGTAGGTAAATTGTGCTGCACCTATTTTTGAAGTGAAAACTTCTTTAGGCGCGTTGAGCACTTCTTGGGTGAACAAAAATCATAGAACTCGCGTTATCGTCACCGAACGCTTTCCATTTTTGAATTATTTTTGGTTTATAAAGAAGTGTTTATGATCAAGGATTAAAGTTTTCACTTCTATCGGCAGACTCCAAAGACTGCCTCAATTTTTTTTAAATTTGAACGCATCTTATCTGTCCCACCACAATTTATATAACTAGATCTTCTATTTATCATATAACTATGCATTGATAATAAAAATATGTTTTTAAAGATGCGTTTCATGTTTTATTCATATTTTAGAAACATGTATCCCAGCTTGATTTCCGTATAAATGTCACAGCAACTGACCGTCTGACATTTCTAATTGATTAAGGTGACAGCCTGTACAGGAAATTAACATTTCCTAATTATATGAAATTAGTGAATAATCCAGTTTTAATAAATTAATTTTATTGGTGTTTTTATTACTGAACGTATTAGAATAAAATTGCTTGTATCCTTGACCCTATTATACATAATTATGTATACCCATCACATTTGGCATCGTATGCATTATGTATAACACATTTTTTTTATTTACAGCCGTCCGTAGAAGACTTCGCAAGCCGAGCAAAGTATCCACCTCAGTGACATCCAGTGTATCAAGATCTACAGACCAGATCATATCTGCTAGCGTGAACAGGCCTAAGATCCGCGGTCGTCCCAATGTGGCCAGTAGAAAATCGTCTGCCGCCATCGACAACTCTGTAACGACTGACCATCATAAAGACAAAGATGGATACAAGGTCAGTATACATTTTATTATTTCGTCAGAGCAGACATAATATCACATCTGATTTTATTCTGACTTTAATAATAATATTGTACATTGAATTCAAATAGGTATACATATATATACAATAATCATAATATGTCTAAGGTAGATAAGATATGACTATTTTATACATTATTTATAAATTAATCATAAATCTATTCACAATGGATAGTGTCATTGGATGGTATTGAATAATGATAATTGAGTTGACATGAAAAAATAATCATTAGAAAGCTATCAACCAAAAAATATATGGCTGTTTATATTTAGTTTATTATTTGGCCATTATTAATTCGATATGAAAATAACCAAAGCCGATAACAAGTACAATTTAATTTAATTCAAATAGTAAACGGTTTAAATATTATTATCGTCGGTATAGATAAATAGCAAATTTCCTACAAGACAGGAAAAGACAGCGGACCCAGTTTTAAACCTTGTGAGAACCATGATACAGACTTAAATTTCTATTAAAAAGTTACTAGTGCAAGCGAGTTTAGTTACTATCCCCTTGAAATAAAAGTGCCGAGAGTAGTTTAAGACATGTCGATGTAAATTTGCTGAATCAAAGTACAACGCGGATATGAGTGAGCTTTTCGAACGCAAAAGTGAAGTTGTTAGCCTTCAAAATAAGTATTTGCTTGCTTGTACAATTTTTATACGACATTTGTGAAACTTATTCTTATAGTAGTAAAGGTCATATTTCATTGTACCGCTACAATTCAGATATTTAATACTAAGCGAATATCTCTGAGATAGGTTAGCGAATTTTATAAATATTTATACTTTATTAAAAATGAATCTTACCGCGATAGCTTAAAGTTTAGAATTGAAAGCAGCATTGAAATTTTTCTTATTAAATGAGCTAGTATTTTTAAAGAGTAGACAGGAGTGGGCTATAAAACTGAGTGCTTGGATGCAAAGTTTGCTTAGAAATATGAATCCTGGGATATAGCTCTGCATTGTTTAAGAAAGACGTGAGCTCAAGTAATAAAATGCGAGGAATTTCTTTGAAACAACCGAAAGGCATTTTAACTTATACCAAGTTCTTGTATTATAAATCTCGCGCGTGTTACTTACAGCCAAGCACATTGTGTGCCATTATATTCAGGCTCAAACAAATAGTAGGTATTCGGTTGTGTTTTTTCCACATGGAACATTTCCGTGTAACTCAAACACGGACCATGCGGGCATTAAACATTTCACGTCACTGAAAAGTAGGTACTTATACAAAAGTTGGAATAATTCCAAAGCAATTATTATGAACTAAACTCAGTACAAAAAATGCGTCACTACATGCATATTGTGATTTAACAGGTTTCCAACTTGTTTGCAATACCACTTGCAGCTGGTATTGAATAAGTGAAGTGTTGATTAAAGTTTACTTGCACGAAATATAGCAACTGGATTTTGTAAGCTTTTGGTTCAATGTGCTCGTAATGATTTTCGTTTTTTTTACATTTTAAAATATTGCTGTAAGGATAACCTTTGTATTGATTTTTACGGGGTTACATAAATAAATAACTGCCCTACAGGGCTTGCCCCAGTATTATGTAACCTATAACCTACCTATTTTAAAATTGCATTATTTGCATTATGCGTCAATATTGAAATTTTATTTTCAATTTTAGAAAGGATAATAAATTCACAGAATTGTTTAAACTTTGTTATCGCCATTGATTTATCTTCTCATTCTGCTCATGAATATACTTTAATCTAGCTGTAACTTCTTGGTTCACGTTACATGAAAAGCCTACAGTCAAAATCTAAATTTAGAAAACTATATCCTTGCCTAGAGTTCTAGACGTTTCCATTCCAAATTATAAAAATATCTATATCAACTAACCTGTTTGCCTAGCAAATAGACAAGGTTACTGCCATGTCTATAATATAAACACAATCTAATAAAATTACAATGACATTTGTATAGATTAAAACCAAATAACATAATCCCACCGTTAACCTACCATACCGCGTATAGCAACCACTTATCGACAGGTATGTTCACATCCCAAGTAATAGATGGCAAGCCCATTGCCAGCTGTCTGGCACTGTTCCAGATACCGGGCCGCTCGCCCGCTACTGAGAATTTAATGACAAAAAACCCAGGAGCACTTTATTTTCAACCTCTGAACTAAGGAAGCTAGTAAAAACCAAATCAAAGGAAAGCTGTACGGAATCACGGACACAAAGTGAATTCGTACAAAAACAAAATCTAGATTTAACAAAGTAAATGTTATGATAGTTTAAGCGTATATCGCCTGTGTTGTTTGAAGGTCGAGGCAAAGATGTATTATTCTCATATTTTACCGAAAGAATTTATGATGAAACCTTTTCTCCTTGTTTTTATATCCATGTTACAAAGCTTGTACCTATATCAAGTTCTTTAGTCGAGTCTTTATTCTCATTTCTTGTTAAAAAGACAATTGCCTGTACTAAGAATAATTCTTAGTAAAAGTACGCCAAAATTCATAAAACTATTTGATCTCACAAGTTTTTGTGCAGTGCGGGTATCGAACTCATAACACTCAGCACACTGGCAGTGGCAAGGCGAGGACTTAAACTACTAAGCCATTCATACATTTGAACAAGTCTGTACAAAATCTAGATTGTAAATTTTATTTGTGTGCTATATCACTTAGTACTAGTATCGAATCTACGGCATTTTCATTTTAAGTTCAATGCCACCATAACCTACTAAAATTATATCAAAATTATCATTTCATAACGTTGTTTGAAAATATGTCTAAATAAATTGCATATATTATATAGTATTTCATAAAAAAACGTTACATGAATCATTTAACGCTAAGACAGCCAATTTATAAATAGTGAGAAAGAAATATAAATTTAGCAATTTCTAACCTTGGTTAAGACCTTTGACACATTGTTACTTAATTTTGAATATTGTTTACATTATGTTGCCATGTGCTTTAATCTGCAATAGATTTTTTATACGAATGAAAGTAATATATTTTTATTCGTATAAAAAGTCAATAAACTATACATCATACATTGTAATGTTGTTGCCTACCAAACTTTTCCCTATTGATAGTTAACACATACATAATAATTTGTATATAAGGTTTAATGTGTATGGATATATATTATATAGAGTCAGAAAGACTAGGTTATATCGTATTATATTGCTTATTATGGCTTTAGGTCCCACGTTACAATGAGCGAGTCTATCGCCGTCCACCACAGTTTCAAACTACCGTCGTACCATAGTTTCGAACTCCGTGATGCTACTGAGGATATCTAGATAGAAAACCTACTAATACTTTGCACAACTCTAGCATCAAACCCAACAAACTTTGAATAAAACAACAGTCACACACTACCATTTCACTACCGAAGCTGTCAATTTACACAAAAATACTCATTTTAATTCTTCTTCAACAGATTGTCTGCTACTACACCAACTGGTCCCAATACCGTACCAAGATTGGAAAGTTCACGCCAGAAGACATCCAACCCGACCTCTGCACCCACATCATCTTCGCTTTCGGCTGGCTGAAGAAGGGCAAGCTTAGCTCCTTTGAGTCCAATGATGAGACTAAAGATGGCAAAACAGGATTATACGACAGGATCAACCAATTGAAAAAGGCTAATCCCAAGTTGAAGACCCTTTTGGCTATTGGTATGTGTACTTTTATAAACTTCACATGCCTATCTATCCCTGAAGGGGCAAGCAGATACATATAAACTATACACATAACCTTAAAACTTTACCTTATACTCAGTTGTTAAATAAATTTGATTAAGATACGTCAGGTATATGTCAAGAGCCACATAACAACTTGGATTGCCAAGATATTTTATGTGCTGCTATACAGAATTATCAAACTAAAAGACTCGAAAACATTGTACGGCTTGAGTATCAAACCACAATCAGAAACAAACATAAACCCAAACTCATTTATATGACTATGTGTATATAAAACAGGCCTTATTTTATATTCGACCAGTGTATCGACAGTGAACGCTCTTAGAAACAAGTTTACCAGAATTTATCACCTCAATTATAAAAAGCTTGATAAAGGTCTCCACTACAATAAACCATTACAACAAAAAGGACAAATAATAGAGTCAAAATAAGTTAACCATAATCCACAGTAATTGTCGATATCAAAGTAAAATCATCGCTTCTACCATTTATCCAGATCAGTACACTTTCCAAACCACACGAGATATCACATTCAGTACACAAGTTCAGTAATCGATAGAATAGGCATGCGCCGTAGTCGATAAAATCCTTTACCTTTGTTTACTTATTTACAAAATCTTATTTAGTTTACTGTGATATTTGATGTAGCAAAAGACTCGACCCCAATTACGTGGGGACTATAACATGGAGAACAAAATTTGGATGTAATATATTTCTTGGGAAATATACAGGAGTGCGTTATCTCTTATTAATTAATGCGAGTGTAAGAACTTATAATTACAAGCATATCGAGTTCAACATCGTTCAAGACATTCCATTTACTACCAGAGCTTAAGCTAAATTAAACATTTATTAAGTTATGATTTGTATTAATTGGTTTTCTTCGTACATCTTCTATAATGTATATTATAAAATAACTATCATAGAAATCTCAAGAATAATTAAATCAATTTACATAATATATAATAGTTAAAGCTGATTGGTCATTAATTTTCATTTGATAGTTATTAATCAGTATTTCCTTATGGTATTTAAATGAAGACGTAGAAACAGATATCAAACGTTGTAAGGTAATTATTGTAAATATGCATAATATTAATATTAAACGGCTATTGTACGTAATTACATCTGCCTATATGCAAATTTTCATTACGATTAGTAAAGCCATTCGGAAAATGAACACGTATAGATAGACAAAACGCTATGCAATTTAGTATTGAGATAATCATTTAGGCTTAATATAACAGACAGCAATTTATCTTGATATTGCGCTTAAATTTTATTTACAGTCAAAGATTATAACGAAGATTTGGCACGTAGATTATTCATAAAATTAAATCTTCATAAAATATCAACATTTCACTAACCATAAACATCGCAATATAATAATTACTAAATACATAATATCATAATCAGATCCTTTAGTAGGTGTTTCTTATATATTCTATTGTATTAGCTTTACTATATCTCTCTTCCTATGGTCGGTTCCTCATGTCTGAGGATCGTGATTATCGTTGGATAATCCACACTTGGATCGAACGATTTGCCGCCATTTCTATTTACTATATCTACATAAATATAATAATAATAACATTCATCAAATACACTCAACATCATCTAGCCCAAACTAAGCAGAGCTTGTACTATGGGTACTAGACAATAGATAAACACACTTATATATTTTTTTTTTTGTAAATACATACATCGTGTATATTATACATAGGAACACCCAGACCAAGACAAACATCTATGTTCATGCACACAAATGTTTGACTTGTGCGGGAATCGATCCCGCGACCTCAGGCGTGGCAGTCAGTTAAACTAACCACTACGCCATCGCTATGATGACGCTAAAAAACAAAAGAATTAGCCTTTGGTTCTTGTAATAAAAGATGTTCAAAATAGAGTTCCGATTAGTCTAATAAAATTCAAATGACAGCTATATTATGTTCATATTTGACATTTATTTGAATTTACCAATTTAATAAAAAAAAAATTGTATTATTTATTTTGTGATTTCTTTTTATTTGTTTTTATCGCAAAGCTGCGTACAATCTTTCGATAGTACAATGATATTTATCATTAGCTCAATCAATTTACATGAAGATGTATCCTACAAGATGCAAACATTACATGCTAATAATTATATGACAATTATTATTATTACGTATGCTTAGCTTAATTATTTATGAAATTAAATTTATATTAATATAGACAATTAAGACTTTTCATTATTAAGGTCATAGAACTACATTTAAATAAATCGATGTCTGATTTACGACACTATGACTAAATTAGAATTATATTATATTATATAGAACGTTTTTGTTACGAGTTTTGGCCCACTAGCCAATTAACGCCATCTATCGGCTCGAGGTAGTTATAATATAAAGGTTTTCTTCATATTACATTCATGATACTAGTGATTTTACTCTATATTATATATACTAATATTATAAAAAGGAAAGATTTGATTTTTGTTTGCTTGTAATGATTTAACTCAAAAATTACTGAATCGATATAATCCCAGAGTAACAAAGGCTATATTTTATTTATAAAAAGTACTGTTACTAACATAACCTAACATACTTAAACGCGAGCGAAGCCGCGGGCAAAAGCTTGTACGTAATAAATAAACAATTAAACTATTTAAAACATGTTATATGTCACACTTTTCACTACATTTTATACGTCGTATAAATGTTAAGTTAATTTATTTATTTATTTATTTATTTATTTATTTAAATAATTAATTAAAACGGTATAACACCAATTACATTAATTAACACAAAACCATAGTTGGTAACACACACATAAATAACAACAAAGAGGAAAAAACAATAATAAAATGGAACACACAAATAAATTCAACAAAAATAAAATATACACAGAAAAAAAAGAACTAACAATCATAATGTATAAACAAAACACAATACACGAAACACAATCAATACACAAAAATAAGTTTAGTTAGTGTGTATGCGATTCCTTTCACAGAATCGCAAACACACCAACATAATTACATGCCATCCGTCCGCAAACAAGTCACAGTCCGGATTGGCACTAAGGAGAGTGTTGAGAGCAGACTGGGTGCGCGGTATGGGTGACTTTGCACGAGCCACAGTGCGACATGACGGTACGGCGAACAAAACATGTTTCCGGTTACGACGGTAATTATTAGGGACATATAATCGACACAACTCATCATGAAGATCCGGTGCATCAATCTTACCTCTGAGGATTTTACACATTACTGTGAGTTGGTTCATCTCACGCCTTACCTCTAAGGAGTTATAGCATAGGCTACCCAGAAGAAAGTGTGTAGGGTACATAAGTGGATAGTATCCATGGATACGCATGTATAGGTACCTAAGGAAAGCCTTTTGTACTTTCTCAAGCAGAAGAATGTACTTTTTTTCATGCGGGTTCCACACACACCCAGCACTCTCTAGTTTGCAGCGAACCAAAGCACCATAAATCAATTTTATAACTGGATAGCTACTAAAGTCATGGGAATTCCTCAGTATGAAACCTAAACGTCTAAAAGATTCTTTTGCTAGTGCAGTTACATGATCGTGGAATGTTAATTTACGGTCAAAAGTGACACCCAAATCCTTAATGGTGGTTGACCGATTTATGCTCTGACCAAGTATCTTGTAGTCGTGTTCAATTGGGTGACGCACACGACCGAAACTTACAACATAGCATTTAGTGGGGTTAAAATCCATCTTGTTCGTGTGGCTCCACTGATATAAAGAATCGATATCATGCTGTATAGCTAAACAGTCAGTTTCAGACCTAACCTCCATATAAACTTTAAGGTCGTCGGCATACATTAAGCAACGGGTGTGCTGCAGAACTGAAGGAAGATCATTGATCATGAGCAAGAACAACAGGGGTCCAAGTATGGATCCCTGGCTCACACCAGAGCGCGTGTGATAGGGCTTAGACTCATAAACACCAAGTCTGACAAACTGTTGTCTATCGCGGAGATAGTCAGCAAGTAGCTGGAGTAGTCCAGGAGCAAAACCGATAGCGCTAAGTTTGGCCAGTAGTATGTCATTATTGACTCTATCAAACGCCCTCCGGAAGTCAAAATACAGCACGTCTACTTGTGAACCCCCGTCCAATACAGTGGACAAATAATCTACTAAGGTTAGTAAATTGGAATCCACTGACCGCTTTGGTCTAAAACCGTGCTGTTCGTTGCAAAGAAGTTTGTCCACTTGTGCAAGTACGTATTTGTGGATTATTATTTCAAACACCTTTGCAGGAGTTGACAAGACAGCAATCGGTCTATATTCCTCTACCTTAGACTTGTCAGAGCTCTTTGGTATCGGGGTTACCCTTGACAATTTCCACTGGGGTGGGTAGTGTCCAGATTTTAATGCCAGGTTAAAAATGTGGCACAAAGGAATACAAAAGATCTTATTAGAATGCTTAATAACTGTTGACGGGATACCATCAGGACCAGCAGAACTACCCAGTTTCAATTTATTTATAGCCCAGGTGACATCACTAGGTGTGATTTGGTAAATATTTACATAGTTACTGTTGTATTTAGTATCCTGTGTGTTTATTAAATTGGTATCAAGCACCGGGATATCTGGCAAAAACACGCCAGCGAAGAAGTTAGCAAAAGCTTGAGCAGCCCCTACAGCAGAAAAAGTTGAACCATTGTAAGAGACGGTGGGTTCAAATCCTCCTTTGGTACGTAAACTTGAGATATGACGCCAGAACTGACGAGGGTTAAACCAAATGCTGCCCTCAATGGAGCCAATATATGATGCATAGGCTGCCGCTACACGTAATTTAAGGTCAGCTCTAAGTTCTGAAAACGATTTATAAGACTCTTTGCTTTGAGTACGTTTCCACGACGAGTGTAAATTGGCCTTATATTTAATGTCACAAATTATGTCCCTGGAAAACCACACGGGATAGCGACAATTTGCAGAGCTTTTACGTATTTTTTTAGGCATACACTCATTAAATATGCTATAAACAATATTGTATAATTCGGCAGTAGCATCAAGAACGTTACTAGCTTCTAACACCGTCCCCCAAGAACATTCTGAGAACAAAGAATATAACTTCTCGAAGTCACATTTATTAAAATTCCAGTCTTTAGCTGGACTTATATTACTAGGCTGCAGATGATCAGATCGATGAGTTGTGTCGATTCTTACCTCAACGTCCAACGGAGGATGGTAGGCGTCGGGGGGAACTATTCCATCTGTAGCTAACACACGAACTTTACACATCTCATCACTTTTCCGGACCAGAACGACATCTAACATGCCTCCATGTACATTCTGTATCACATTTGTTTCAGACAGGTTACAGTAGGACAAAAAATAGCAATAATAATTGCTGACATTCGTGGATGCACTATTTAAATTTAAATCACCGAAAATTATAATAGGCGCCTTAAAAGTACATACAAAACTCTCAACTTTACAAAACCATTGCATGTAGTCACTATCTGTTGCACTTGGCTTAATGTATACAACACACAGATAACACTGACGACCATTCCATGAGACGGATGACCAGAGATCCTCACCGGTGTCGGTTTCGAGCTCACGCTGCCTGCGCAGAACAATGGGCGCCCGCGCGGCAAGCGCGACGCCACCGCATGGTGTACTTCTATCCCGCCTTAGAATACTCCAGTCTCCGCATTCGAGTTCAGAATCCTCAATGGAGCTATCAAGGAACGTCTCGGTAACCGCCGCAATGTTGTATACCGACGCTGCTAAGTTATTGCGCCACGTTTTTAATTTAGTTTTTAAGCCACGTACGTTTTGGTATAAGATATTTAAACTAACAGTTTTCCTGTTACGCTCTTGTAGAACCGCGAAAGGGCTGGTTGTTATGTGTGGTAGGTACTGTAGTCTTTGTGAAGTTAGCGGGTCTTTGATACGGTATCCAAGCCTTGATCCTCGCGTTGACCGGCCAGACGTCAGTTGAGAAACACAAGTCGTAAGCAGCAGTCGGAGAGTCAGTTAAATGACGGTGCAGATATAATAGCACGCAGCACACCTCACTTTCCTACACTTTGATTACGTAACGATTGATTCAATCAATCATTAGCAGTTCAATCAACCAGTATAGCCAAGCAATCAACAAATATTATGACTCAAGTTTTTATACGCAACTTTCTAAACGTTTATGATTTAAACATGTTTTTTATGACTTTGAGTAATGCGTTTACGTTTTGTTTTTTAGCAGAATAATTATGAAATAATAAAAGAAAATTGTATACAATTTTGACTATTATTGGAAAATTACCTATTGTACCGAATCTAGTAATGATTATACAAAATAGTATAATTTATTATGTCATATAATTTATCATAGCTGGTGACATAATCTTATCTCTGTCAACCTCCTTGACGAAATATAGTCATGTTCCTCTTTTTTTTATTCCACTTTCCAGCAAAGGCTTCCTAAAAACTTCCTTCCTTAAGAAAATGGTTTACAGTGGATGTTTGTCACTAGACTAGATACCATTTAAAAATGTTAGTAAATAATAGGTACAATTAAGGATATCTAACATGAAAATTAAGGCTTTTCTATTTAATTTCTTACATACATCAATATAAATGGTAACAAAATCATTTCAATTACAAAATCATAATAAACATCGATATCGCTATATCCCATCACTAGCTCAATGCGAAAACAAACCTTTCCCACGGCACAAAGCGCATTCGCGGCACATTTTCACCTATTTTCACGGGAATGTCGGTAAAAACCGCGCCTATTTTCATGAGAGCAGTGTCGCAACACATTATGGGACCAAGAAATCGACATGTTGCCTTTTTTGTTGTTCACTACACTATGCTCTTGCGAAAATTTTACTCGTGTTAACTATTAATTGGTGCTTACAATTTATGTGTGTTTTGTATAGCTGTGAATTAATATTGAATAGGGATTGTAATGAACTGGACCGATTGGAAACTGGGAACTTGATCTAATTCTGTGTGCATAATTCATACATGCATACATAAATTAACGCCTATGTTAGGTATATACATATCTAAGGGGCCGACAGAGACGTAATACATCCACATTTAATTAGGCAAATTTCCGCACCCCGTATTGCTACTGAAAAATTCCTAATAGAAAATCCAATAACGCTTTGCTTTCACAATCAGCCGTACAAATAAGTGCAAATCTATGCCCCAGAACTAAAGCAGATTGTAGTATTGATGGTTATGGAAAAATTTTAATATCCATATTGAATTAATAATTGCGCTGTATATTTTTGTGAACTTAAGCTAAAATTAAACAATTCTAGAGATTTTCTATAGATGGACAACGATAAGCGATGTGTTATCTTTTTTTATCACCACAGACCGCATAAAGGCCCACGTAAATATTTTTGATGTACTAAGGCAATCGGACACGGAAATGAAAAACTGAAGTATCTCATACAATATCTATTAAATAAATCTTTTATTCGTATTTTACGACGCTCAAGGGATACTACCCTTAAATTAGTTAGGATCGTGTGAGACCGGACAATTTCCAATTTTGGATTACAACTATTCTCATACATGTTTTACATACATACATAGATGTTATTCTAATATATACCCAAACGGGTGGATAGAGATGTATTATAATATACTTATATGTACATATCTTGATGGCTCTATTTTAAATACCTCGTATTAGCGGACGAGTCTGTTGCCGTTTTCAGAAACATTTTCAGGCTTTGTGCTTCGACTTAGAATTTATTATCAAACTAGATGTGCCCGCGGTTTCACCCGCGTTTATGATTACTGCACCGCTCCCGTGGGTCGTAGCGTGATGTTATATAGCCTTCCTCGATAAATGAGCTATCCAACACTAAAATCATGTTTTAATTCGGACCAGTAGTTCCTGAGATTAACGCGTTCAAACAACCAAACAAACAAACTCTTCAGCTTTGTAATATTAGTATGGATATACTTCCACACTTTGTCTTGACCCGAGAATGCAACCAAGATATTTGCTGCAAATTCATGACATGAGACCATCAAATCACTCGTAGGTAATTGAGAAAAACTTATAGTATGACGTATCTAAATGTCTAACATTCTTCTTCAGGTGGCTGGTCTTTCGGTACCCAGAAGTTCAAGGAGATGTCTGCGTCCCGCTACGCTCGTCAGACCTTCATCTACTCTGCAATCCCGTACCTCCGCGACAGGAACTTCGATGGTCTGGATGTGGACTGGGAGTACCCTAAGGGTGGTGATGATAAGAAGAACTACGTGCTGCTTCTGAAAGGTAAGAAGTTCAAGTATTTTTGATTTTTGGTAAGTAAAATTATGCTTAGAAGCCAAAGTTTGATGACAAGTCCTCTTTCGTGGAGGAGTTTAAGTCCTGTTTCGTGGAGGACTTTTTATATAATAATATCAGTCCTTTATATAAACTGACCTACTGCTGGACACGGGCCTCATCTTAGTGTGAGAAGAGTTAAGCCAAGGTTACCACGCTAGCCCAGTGCGGGTTGGTAGCCTTTACATATCTTCGAGAATATTATGGAGAACTCTGAGACATGCAGCTTTCCTTGACTGTTAAAGCAAGTGATAATTAACTCATTAATTCGCACGTGAAACTAAAAGGTTTCGAGCCTTGGGATCTAGTCCATCGGCCTCCCACTAAGCATATCCCTGCTCACCCTATGGAAGACTTCACATAATTTAGAATAATTTCATATAGATTATAGTAACTATTTGCCAACTGCCTGGCTGTATATTAGTAAGCTACCTTAGTGATATAAAATATAAAATACAACGTAACACAAGACTATAGTCTGCAGTCAAGCAATATGTATCAAAACTTATGCCACTGCAAAATACAGACAGTATGACATTCTATTTCCGAGTAAATCCTACACAACAAATACTGTAGTTTTACAACACTCAAAACCTTAGTTTTCCATTTCACCGTTCTGTAGCGAGATTCATTTTAAATGTAATCTGGTGCCGGATGGCAATATCGTCCGGGTGGATCGTCTAAATATTGGCAAATATCGGACTGTGACCACCGCAGTCAGGTGCTGTTGTTTTTGTAGAGCTATTAATGTTTAGACGCGGCAAAATCTTAGAAAAATTCTATTATATTGTATTGATAAACTCTCTTGCAGCTTAGTAAGCTTATGCGCGTATATGTTCAGGTTTGAAGAATATGTTAACTTTAATGCAGCTCAGTGATTACGTCTTTATCACATTTTCAGTGAGCCTATTTTACGCTCCCACTTCTCGATTTATTTAGTTTCCTTAAGAAGATGGTCCCGATAGGTTTAATGAAATAAAAATTTTATATATTACTTGAAATTAAACTTTATTGAAGTTGTTTTATTCCTATATAAATAACTAGATGTGCTTTGACTATTGTGATTCTAGAAAATTAACTATTCAGGCATTATATTAAGACATTGTGCTTTTTAAGGAAAAGTAACCTATATCACTCTCAGACGAGTAGGTACACGTTTCGTGCAGCGAGTAAGGGTTTCTAATGCTCACTGGACCATTCGAAACCCTTACCCGCTGGGTAAAATACAATAACAGCATTATTAGTCTAACACCGGTTACCTATAAGACGATGATACTTCCCGAAACGAAACGACTCATCCATACCGTCATCAAATTAATGGCAACATGAGAACTTCCACTCAAAACTAGAAAAACAAGTCTGTCAAAGCATCAGTTACCTGTCACGAAGATTTACGACAAAATAATATATAATTCTTGAGAATATAATTACACTGTCGTGAAATTAATTCCATACGATTGATGACTCTTTGTCAACAGACAGTCATTATGTTATATAACGTACACTTGTAGAAGAATTTACAGATTTTATCAGCAACATGTTATAATAAATACTAGCTGCGCTTGATATTCATGATAATTATAGCGTTTTGCGAGAAGGCCTATACTCAGCGGTGGGATCTCAAACGTGAATTATATGCTTCTTTGATGCATCATAACATTGATAATTATACGCTAGCCAAACGAGTTATTGAAGTAGCAAAATTCTAACTAATATTATAAAAGCGAAAATGAGTTTGTTTGTTTGTTACCTTTTCACGCCTAAACCACTGAACCGATCATTCTAAAATTTTGCATATACGTTGTCAGGTGTACAGAAACGGGCATAGGCTACTTTTCATCCTGAAAAAGATACTGTTCCCGAGGAAGCAACAATAACGTTCTTATAATAATAGATGGCGCCACGTGTCTTTCGAATCATGATTGAATTATATTATTACAAGCAGTGTAGAACCCGAATTGATTGTCAAATTCTAAATTAACGTGAGCGGAGCCGCGAGCAAAAGCTAGTATATTATGTATAAAGGTGTAGTTATATAAGCGAAATATAAAATATTTATCTCTTGATTTTGGTCAATTTAATTTTCACACGGTAAACATCTAATTTATCGTTCTGCGTAACAGTTTTCTTTGAATAGTCTTCTTTTCCCTAGCCTTTATTATTTCCCAAGTCACTTGGGATCGGCTTTCTAGTCTATCTGGACATCTACTTTCTACTCTATCTTTTACACGGAGCGGCTGCCACCTGACCTCCGCAACCCGAAGGCTAACGATACCCTAAGGCCAGTGTCAGGATATTAGAGGGCACTGACTTCCCAATAACGACTGCCATAGATGTTCATGGCAGCCGGGACTGACGGCGTAACGTGCTCTCCGAGGCACGGAGCAGACGATAATTGTCTATCAATACGCATATCATTTCGAAATATATTATTATTCATATAACTTCCGAAAGTCTGAGGTGCGCGACGTGGGTTCAAACCCGAGACCCTCTGCATTGCAGTCCGTTGGTCTTCCCACTGAGCTATCGCACTACTTTATTTGGATAGTAATTATCTTATTAACGGCCTGTCTCTCAATATCTAATTTGCAGGCACAGGCCTCTTAATTAATCGTAAGGATACTTTGAAGAAACTTAATATCTATGTTAACAAACGTATTGCGTCTCCAATTGAAATTTATATTAAATTCTTTCTACAGAAGAGAATGCCTGGGAATTATAGATGCATTGTAAATATAAAGCATATAGTAAACGAGTATAATGGCCGACTAATATTTTATTTAGAGGTGGAATAGTAGCTTAGTACAATGACTTCGGAAAGGTGCTGACTTCCTTGACTTTTTATTTTAATTTAATAACACTATCGGGTACTAAATTAGAATTAATCAAGTGGCACTAGGGAGTTAGTACTAGGTAGGAATATAACGCGGCTTACGTAAATAATGTAATCTTATAATAGCTATAAAAAAATAACAAGACAAATTATCCTTGCTTTTGCAAAACATACAATAAAATCATAATTCTAATCGAAACAATTCTGACAACATAATTACTTAATCAATTTTGTTCGCAAAATTCTCATTAAAATAATAAAATTAACAGTCACGTCTATCCCTAATAGGGCTGTGTACTATCAAAATACAATTTATCGATATATCGATACCGTGTCGCAACCACTGTGCTCTACTGCACCTGTCGCCGGCACGGACAGTGCTGCGCCATAAAAAACGTTTTTATCGATGAAAAATTTTGGTTTTAATATCTTATTTATTGCCGGGCTGTGCAATACGGTGTTTATTGATTTTTATTAAAACGAACACGAGTCTATTATTCATGGCTGAAATTGCAAGCGTTTGTGCGGTGAAATGCATTGGGAGTTTTATCGCAATTATTATTTGTTTGGTATTTTAAATCTACATTTTATGGTAACAGATACATCCTCGTATATGAATAAATCAAAGCGGCTTAATGGGCTGTAGTTCTTTTTACAATAAGCCTGATTTTAAACTGATCATGCATGTGATTTATCATCTTTTGTGTACATCTACATACTATTTATTGAAACTATTTACTTAATGCTAAAACGTAACAACTATAATATAATTTACATGACAAAAAACAGTGATGAATGATGAATAAACTAAATTAGATTTACAAATAATATACATACATCGCTGATAACATTTGTTAAAGCAGTATTACAAGCTAGTGATAACAGCTTGATAATTATTAAGCAAAATTTGAGAAAACATAACAATAATCATTATTATTTTATAAGTTTATTCCAAAATAAAGTTACTAAATTGAAATCTATTAAAATATACATGTATAAAATCACGCCAGAACGTTAAAAAAGGTTAAGCAAAGGTCATACACGTTTCCCAGGTAGTAGGGTATATATGACTATAAATTGCACACATTTCTTAAAGTCTTACAAGTGATGAAAAATAACTAATAGCAGAGCGCAATATATGTATATATGCCCGATTCGAGATTTAAAACACTCACATTCTGTCCTATGCGTTATAACATTTTATAAATCATTTAGTAATATCCATAGACCATTAAATGCCCTTAATGATTAACACTAATGAGTCATTTTGGTTATATAATTCGCAATACACATTATAAATTTACAACTAAAATCCACGAGGTACTAAAACGGTATACATCTCAAAATTCTTAGTCCATAAGTCAATCAATGTATAAAATAAGGTCAACATTATCATAAATTAATGATTGTAAAATGTTAAAATTTATAAGATTTGGTCAAGGTAAATTATTAATTTTCAAACTACGAAAAAACCTTTGATTTTTGACGTAAACAATATGTTAATATGGTAATTTAGATGCAAGGGAATGTAAATTTTAGATTTATGAAATCTGAGTTGATCAACTGTCGTTATATATATATTATTATGTATATTGTTCATGGGTAGTATAATGCTTCTGACAGTTATCGTTTCTTTTGTTATCTAGTCTTAGGATGATATTTATTTGGTAGTAACAATATCTTGTATGTACTTCTAATGTAATGCTAAGATAATTGCTTACCGTGGTAGTAGAAGCAGATGAAATAAGATGACCTGCCTAACGGATTACCAATAGGCAGGTGATCTTCATGGTAACAGCTATTAAGCTGTTACCATAACCTATCGATACTGAGAAGACCACATAAATTGATAACCTATAGTCAAATCTGGAAAGACCTTAAAGGCACTTTCCCAGTCGGAATGCTTAAAATTTGAATATGCCTTATTCATATCTGAAGCTGACTGATAGTACAGTAGTTGAGAAATTCTTCATATTTTAATAGCTATAGAGGTATAAAGCTTACTGCATATCTCAGTAGGCAGACTTATGGCTGTTGACTTTGTTTTCAGTTCATAGGCATTTGTTAAATCCTACTACTTAATATCGTAGTATTTATACAGTTTGAGGCACTAACCCATTTCAGCTAGTCATTTTCAAATATATATTTCTATTGATAGGTAGATGTGTGAAATACACACAGCGCTGCCTCTTGATATCGTAGTCAAATAGGAAGACGTCCAATTCATTCCATTTCTTTTATCGCTTAGATTTTATACTTATATTTTATTGATTATTCAAGAAAAATTCTCAATGTCTTACAAAATTCCATGAAAACAAATCTTACATCACTACTTATAATAGTCGGTTACACAGAAAAATAAACGTGCAACAAACTCGTAAAAGATACATCAAGATATAATTTTGTTATTCTAAATCTAAGTTCAAGAATCAGCAATCCCACGCTCCACTCAAATCATCGTAGCTTTTAAAAAATAGCTCAAAACTATCGACCTCGTTTCTCGACATTTGCCGTCCCTAAAGATCCTTTGTAAATCAGAATTCGCGACACGTTTCGTCACTGCTTCGTCACGACGACATTTAGTCGTGTCCCTGTCATCGTAGACGCTTACAACTAAATTATCTTACTTTCGAAATATGGATGGACTAAGTAGGCTTTGAATTCTCTGAACAAGTAATTGTACTGGTTGTGTATAGACCTAGTTTCAGGTGAAAGACTAAAAGCAAGGTGTATGCGTAAATGAATAGTATTTCACTATATAATACAAAACGATGGAATACAAAGGATTCTTTTATGTTTACTTCTTCATTAGGTAATGCTCACAGACAATCGCCCTATACAAAGATAATAATATAGGAAACGTGGTATGCTGCACTGTCCCAGCTAAATCTTTAGTAACTATTGCGATCTGATGACTTTTTATATGTATATTATAGGTACCTAACCCGAGCAGCGATAGCTCAGTGGGGAGACCAACAGACTGCAATGCAGAGAGAATCTCGGGTTCGAACCCACGTCGCGCACCTCTGACTTTCGGAAGTTATAAGACTTTTCGAAATGATGTGCGTATTGATTGACAATTATCGCCTGCTCCGTGCCTCGTAGAGCACGTTAAGCCATCGGTCCCGGCTGCCATGAACATCTATGGCAGTCGTTATTGGGAATTCAGAGCCCTCTAATATCCTGACACTGGTCTAGCCTTAGGGTATCGTTAGCCTTCGGGTTGCGGAGGTCAGGTGGCAGTCGCTCCGTGTAAAAACTGATATCCAGTCAAATCCGGTTAGACTAGAAAGCCAAGTGACTTGGGAATAATAAAGGCTAGGGAGAAGATTATAGGTACCTAACCCGTTGTTTGAGTTATGAGTGTATTATGTTTTTCTACTAAACATATTGTCGAATAGACTGCTACGTTAGACATGCAATCTGCTGAGCATTTGGTACTCGGTGCAATACCCAGGTCGTGCAATGTTTTTGAATTTTATGTTAAAAACCTGCCTGGTAGATGATAATATAGGCGTTTGCTATTTGTCATATACAGGTGGAATTCTGTATACTTATGTATGTATATAATAAATATAAAATAATTTTCAATAGTAATAAAACCAGATACATTTAATATTAAAAGACAAATATGTAAATCGCAAAATCATGTGAAAATGTGAATAATAATAATAATAATAATATTCTACCACATACACACAACACCATCTAGCCCAAACTAAGCAGAGCTTGTACTATGGGTACTAGACAATGGATAAACATACATATATACTTTTTTTTTGTAAATACATACATATTATATATAGAAACACCCAGACCAAGACAAACATCCATGTTCATGCACACAAATGTTTGACTTGTGCGGGAATCGAACCCGCGACCTCAGGCGTGGCAGTCGGTTACACTAACCACAACGCCACCGAGGCCGACAATCTTACCAAATATTACAATTTAATTACTATATTATTATTTCTTGCTCCTATTTCCAATCACATTATTAATATTATCATGAGTGCTTCTTTTTATTCGGATAAACAAAAAATCAAGAAAATATAACACCCATGTTGAATTTATTGAAATTAAACTACTATATACGGATTTTATCGCGATGTTTATTTGATACTTTATTACAAAATTTAGAATACTGTTACACTACTATTACTATTAAACTTTACTAATTTCTAAGCTAATTAAATTATTGAAACTATTAAAACTATTTATTTTTATGTTTACACTTTCCCCGACGTTTCGGTTGCTTTTCAGCAGCCATGGTCACGGGGAGACTAAGATGGTAGTTGTCTCAATGTTCCAGTGTAGTTATTTCAAAGTACCCAAACATAATTATATATAAATACCCGAATATAAATGATGTAATAAAGTGTCAAATAAACGACGCGATAAAATCCGTATATAGTAGTTTAACTTCAATTAATTACATTCGCGTAAACAGAAGATAATATTATAGCCATGTTGAACCTAATAAATATGATTGAATAACACAACCCTCACGTATTATATCATTGTCATCTTTATAAATTAAATATTCGCTAAGGCGAAAAAAATAATACAAAACACAGCTTTTTTATTATGTCATATTGCTGTTGTATGTTTGAAAGATTACCAAAATAACAAAATAATTATTCGGCTATTCTTTAAATATTCTGCGCAACAGAAAAGTTGTTTTGTTTATTTATGTGTTTATATTAATAAACAAAAACTATTTCTGTATTTTGCGCAGAATTTTTGTTTTCGTATCGCATTTTGAATAACTAACTGGTTTATTAATTGCTATTTGTTTATTTGAAGGTAGAAATAAATAATTTATGCTATATCAATAGCAGGCTGACCCTCGCAACTTCGTCTGAATTATATAAGATAATTGACCCCGTTTTTGCAACATTTTCCATTGATGCTGCGCTCATATTTGTCGTAACGTGATGTTATATAGCCTATAGCGTCCTCGATAAACGGGCTATCGAACACTAAAATAATTTTTCAATTTGAAACTGTTGTTCCTGAGATTAGCGCGTTCAACCAAATAAACAAACAAACTCTTCAGTTTTATAATATTAGTAGGTATTGATATGATGAAGCAATCTTCATGTAATTTCATATCTATAATTAGGGCTTATGAAATTAAATATTGCTATGCTAATTCTAATTCTGCGTTTCCTTAATACAAGATTAGGTACGTTACATCGCGAACTACTTTATGGATTTATTTCAACATACCTCCTACCCGCGGTTTTATCCTCTGGGAACCAACATTAAAATAATCCTATGTTAGAACACAGAATTATTTTAGTTTGCCAAGACATGGTCTATTTATGTACCGTGTTCCGAAAATGACTTAGTTGTATAAAAATTATACAAACATACACTTACGTTTATCCCCAAAGGACTACTTTACAAAAGGGTATTACACTCACATTTTGCGAGCCATAGTTTTAGGTCCCATACGGTAGGGGGAGCGTAGTGGCGATCATTCCAGTAAGAACATACGAGATATTTTTATTATTTAAAAAAAGGCAACTCCCGAACTAGGAGACATTCCTGTATCGTGGCAGACTTTATCTTATCTTACGTGGGGGCCAGTCAGTGCAGACCGGCGACACTTCGACCCAGTGGGATCTTTTGTGTCGACATTCTCCCAATAACGACTGCCATAGATGTTCATGGCAGTCGGGACCAACGGCTTAACGTGCTCTCCGAGGCACGGAGTAGGCGATAATCGTCAATCAATACGCACATAATTTCGAAAAGTCATATAACTTCCGAAAGTCAGAGGTGCGCGACGTGGGTTCGAACCCGAGACCCTCTGCATTGCAGTCTGTTGGTCTCCCCACTGAGCTATCGCTGCTCTCGCGGGAGACTTTACAAACATTCAAACGGACACAAAGAACATCCAGACTCAGAATAACTATTTGTGGATCACATAATTTTTTGTCCCGTGTGAGATTCAAACCCACAACCCTCGGTGCAGTGGCAGTCAAGGCGACCACTTAAACCAATACGCCATCTGTCAGTCTTGAAGAATTATTAGTGGTCTCTTTTTCGTGCCTATACGTCCAAAGCATGGCTACCGCAATTCGTATGGTATGGGGTAATGGGCCTTAATGTTATTTAGTTACGCAGACCTTACAACTCTTGTTAGACCCATGAGTACAAGCACGGGTCATTAGCAACAAAGCATTAAGAACCTTAATTACACCCTATGACAAATAGCAAGGGTAAGTTTACAAGTAACACTGGTGTGGGTTTCCGAACTAAATGGGATAAAGGGATAGTTTTAATTAAACGACACTAAAATTTATGTCAGCCATGTTGATCTGGCTAATGGTTGTAATGCATTAATGGATGACCTTCTGGGGTAGGATTTCAACGCCTTTTGTTATGACGTAGGCGTGGACTGAAGAAGGGAAACTTGCAAATTTTGATTACGTATGTACTTAGTCGCTTCAGTTTTCATTTGAACGTGAAGGGTGGCGAGCCTATTGATATTTAAAATCTTCTTTCAATCGGGCTAACCCCGTATTGAAAATACCCTTACCTTTTTATAAAGTACTAGATTTTACCCGCGGCTTCGCTTGCGTAAATGTAGTTACAGTATTTTTTTCATTATAATAAGTACCCTATGGCGCTATGGCGCTCTTTAGGAGAAGGTTATGTCCAGTAGTGAACAATTATAGCCTGATGATGAAGTACCCTATGTCCTTTTTCTGTTCCGCTGAAAACGTGTATGCGAAATTTCATGATGATCAGTCCAGTAGTTAAGGCGTGAAAGCAAAACATATAAACAAACAGATTCATATTCGCATTTATAATATTAGTTAGAATGCCCACGCTATTCATTCCCCTATTGCAGGAGACCTTACAAAACCTCAAACGACAAGCTCACGGTGTATTTGTCAATAATGAAGTATCCACCTAAACGACCGTGCCATCGGTGCAGTCCTAGCCTTTGGTTTAGGTTCGTAAAGGCCAGGGCTATATAGAACACTTTTTGGCACCTAAATATAGCTTATTGATAGGTATTCTGTTCATAGAACACGATACGTTTATCACTTAAATAAATAGTTTTTGACACGTAATTTGTTGAAAACATTGAATATGATTATCGAGGAGTAAATATGTAATAGTAAGAGCTATTGAAACAAAGATTTGACAATGACCTTAATGCTTTTGACCACTAACTGACCCAATGCTGGGGTCAACTTTAAATTTAACGAAGACTGCCTTCTAGACAAGGCAATATATACATACATAGACTGACGTCCTTTTGGGGACAGATGTCAATGCATTTTGTTATGGGCTAAGCAGAGATTCAAGATGGAGAAATATGCAAATCTTTTACACATACACATTTTTCCATGGATTTGCGTCTGTATATCCACGATGGGATAGGCAGGGATGTATGTCACCCACATTTCACAAGGTATACTTTGGTCCCTCATAATAAGGAGTAAATCTAAACCCATCCACCAAGCCCATACTCAGACTAACTGATACTACAAATATTTTTTTATACAAACTATTACAACATTTTTTCATTTAAATGATGTGATTTTGTGTTATTTGTCACCAATATTCTTGTTAATACCCTCGATCGCAAGTGCAAAGCTACAGCCATCGAGATACCGCCCCTACGATATTTTACAAAGTTTGCCCTTGAATCTCGAGGTTATATCGGTCGCAAATTTATACCAATAATGTAGGCAAGACTACCTATCCAGTATAAACATAATACCCATTTATTTTTATTTTTATCAATCTTGTTACCTAATAAATGAATTAAACCCACCCAGTCTTCTAAGTTTTTACTATAAACAGACGTATGAGTCATGTATGCAGTGTCCTCGACATTTAGCTAAGGTGAATGGGTTGAACCATCGATATTTCTATGTAAATGATATCAGTTCGTAGTTTTTTTATTTTTTACTGGACTGTGAAAATATAATGTTTATTTTGTTCTGCTAAGGTAGTAAACAAGCAAATAGCTCGCTTGATGGCAGGTACTTATAGAGGCCTATGATACCTTATAATACAATATAGTGATATGAAATTACTTAAAAAAAAATAACGTTATAATTTAACATTAATAAATTATTCGAATGTATGGACCCGCATTCGAATGTTGAATTTTTCATTACTATTGATTGATTAACGATTTGAATTACATACTATTTCGATTTTGTATTAATTATTGCAAATCGCTAAAGTAAGAGGTATTTGTGCCTCGGAGAGCACGTTGAGCCGTCGGTCCCGGCTGCCATGAACATCTATGGCAGTCGTTATTGGGAATTCAGTGCCCTCTAATATCCTGACACTGGTCTAGCCTTAGAGTATCGTTAGCCTTCGGGTTGCGGAGGTCAGATGGCAGTCACCCCGTGTAAAAACTGATATCCAGTTAAATCCGGTTAGACTAGAAAGCCGACCCCAAGTGACTTGGGAATAATAAAGGCTAAGGAGAAGAAGCTAAAGTTAGAGGTAATATTCCCGCATTTCTGACACGGAATTTAAACATGGCATGACAAAAGTAAAAGAGATATGTGGGCCTTCGGAACTCTTACTCGCCGTGCAAAACCTAGTAGCAGTGTTACTGCTTTATCTATTTTGCATTTATACTTCTCCTGCACTAGTCCTAATTCCCTGTGTAGCAGGGAAAATATTCAAACAATGGACACAATCACATACATTTTTGTCCCGTGTGGAATTTGAACACACAAAACTAGATGCAGTGACGCTTATCACTACTCTTACGCTGGTTCCCTGTAATAGGGTGGTACTTGTCCTGCCAAAACTGGCTTCTTCATACAGTCACAAAATATTATACATTCTCCATGTGTTATGTTATTGTTATTCTGCGCATATTGTTGAAGGAGAAAGTATGGAAGGAATAATTCTCTTCTTACTTTCTATATACTTACTGTTATGCGTTGTCTTTTAATGTGGGCCATGGAAAAGTGAAACCAACCCGATGGAAATTATGTTAAACTATAAGAATACGAGGACTAATGTCGCCAAAAATGTTGTGGCATGGAGAAAACAAAATTAAATCTTTTGTCATTAACATTAGAGCTTATATTCCTTTGCATATCTTAATCATATTATGACATTTAGTAGCAAAATTATTATTATTATTCTTGTATTTTTTAAAATATGTATATATAATGGACCGATGTTATCGTCATCTACCTACATATATTCCCTATCTCAGTGCAGCCAATAAAAATTGCCTAACAGAAAAGTCGAATTACAGTTACTGACCCAGAAATTAAACTCAGAACCTCTCAATTGCAAACATATTTAAGCTAAGCATAATTTAATAGAATATTTTGAGCCTCTATCTAATCTTCCAGAATAGTCTGATGAATAACTAATCAGTAAATGGCTTTTGTATACGACGTGGTAAAACATGCGCAATTATGATAACTAGCGCAAATAAGCAGCTTCTTGCATATGTAGCCAGCTTCTTGCGTATGTAGCCGGCATCTTGCGTATTTAGCCAGCTTCTTGCGTCTCATACAAGCACCTTAACTATAAGTCAACAATAGTTATCTTTCATTATTTCAATATGAAAATTTTACATCCTGCAGTCGCAATTTATTTTAATCTTTTCGTAAGATAACCCAAATAAATCTTGTTTTTACTACACCATTAAAAGAGTGAACGCTTAAATAGCATTTTGCTTAAGGATGTGTGTAAGTATTTAAAATCGCATGAAATTGACCTGACATTGGAGTTTCCAATCTCGCCGTGTTCACTCGCGAGTAATTCTATGCGGTAATCAAAGTAAAAGGATGAGGCAAGGTGCCTTTTACAGCGGAGAATTCAAAAACATTTTTTTTTATATTGGTATATTACCAGACAAAACAAAATATATATAAAATCAAACAAAGTAACATAGGTTGCGTACCATAGGTACTTTTATGACCATATATTATATATACTGGTTCTCCTAAAGCCAATGCAAGATTTTCGACTGCCAACTGACGGACTTGTAGGTAGTATCTGATAGTAATCTGCAAGTTATAAATATTTTGGAATTAATAAATGCCAATATAGACTGTTGCATTTGCTCATGACAATTGGAACCTATAGAGTTCTTCTTTCCAAATTGTATTTGATATGAAAAGTAAAGGGGCTTCTAAACGGTCATTAGTTTTCCTGCAATGTTTGACTACAATGCTGTGGTTGGTAGTAACAGAACTGACATAGAAAATATTATAGAAATCACATATATCTTATCTTATCTTATGTGGGGGCCAGTCAGTGCAGACCGGCGACACTTTGACCCAATGGGATCTTTCGTGTCGACACTCTCCCAATAACGACTACCATAGATCTTCATAGCAGCCGGAACCAACGGCTTAACGTGCTTTCCGAGGCACGGAGCAGGCGATAATTGTCAATCAATACGCACATAATTTCTAAAAGTCATATAACTTCTGAAAGTCAGAGGTGCGCGACGTGGGTTCGAACCCGAGACCCTCTGCATTGCAGTCTGTTGGTCTCCGCACTGAGCTATCGCTGCTCGTTTTCTCGTTATCGTGCCCTATGGTATCAGTAAACCCTATTAAATCTACTTCGCAATCAACAGTTGCCCTGATATTTAGCATAGTCGATGAGAGTTATACCGGGCCATGCTAATTAATTATCAATCATTTTTATCTTTTACTAGCTTTTGCCCGCGGCTTCGCTCGCGTTAATTTAGAATTTTACAATCAATTCGGGTTGTATTCTGCTTGTAATAATATAATTCAATCATGATTCGGATTCGAAAGACACGTGGCGCCATCTATTATTATCATAAGAACGTTATTATTGTTTTCCTCGGTAACAGTAATTTTTTTCGGGATGAAAGGTAGCCTATGTCCGTTTCTATACACCTGTCAACGTACATAAATGCAAAATTTCAGGATGATCGGTTCAGTGCTTTAGGCGTGAAAGGTAACAAACAAACAAACTCATTTTCGCTTTTATAATATTAGTTAGGATTTCTCGTTCTGCTATTTACTCTAACTTGTACTATCTATAATGTTTTGATTTCTCTGGCATATAAATTGCTTTATACGTTAAGTACCGGAATTAATAAGTACAGTGTCTACTTAATTATGATTTCCTTATTATTCTTGTCTGTCATTAATATTATAATCTGTGTAGCTTATCTGTATAATTATTATTAGCGGACGTGTAAAATGTCCACACATTCGAATACTATTACATTTTGTCTTTGTATAAATATGTGCGTTGTGCTTTCGACCATGCAAAGTAGGTATAAAAGAAATAATAGGTTTTCTAATCTATACTAATATTATAAAGCTGAAGAGTTTGTTTGTTTGTTTGAACGCGCTAATCTCAGGAACTACTGGTTCGATTTGAAAATTATTTTAGTGTTGGATAGCCTATTTATTGAGGAAGGCTATAGGCTATATAAAATCACGCTACGACCCACGCGGGCGGCGCAGTAACGATAAACGCGGGTGAAACTGCGGGCACATCTAGTACGTGCATGTTTTATAAAATGTAAAGAGAATCCAGTAATATAGAGATTTTTAATGTATGAATGTTTTTTGTATAAATTAAAACGTGATACTTTGTAAAGCATTTTAGATTTAGATTCTAAAAAAGTAATATTTTCAATAAGGTCATATATTATGTATAACATGACATTTTTATAGGCTTTTGGTATTTTATATGTTATATGACATAACATGACATATAACAGCAAAAAGAAACGAAGAGCTTCGAAAATGTATAAAACCTTTACCCATGATAAGGAGCGTATCTTAAAAAAGCAATTCATATCCTTCCTGAAGCTTCAAACTTACAAACAAAGATTTGCAGTAATAAAAAGCCCGCTGGCACTAACACTCCACACCGTAACTTAATGTTTGAGCGTATGCTGATTGAAGTCTGTGGGATTGTACTTGGCTTGTTTGAACACCGCGATATTGCCTTGTATACTTGCACAGACATGTACGTAATCGTATTTAGAAGCTCAATTGAGTGCCACGAACTAAAGGCAAATATTAAATTAAGTTATGTAACTGTATCCTTCATTAGGCTAAATACTGATATTAATCTTAGGAATGTGCGCAATTATTTAGAACTAGCGGTCGCCTAGTGGTCAAAATCCGACCAAAATTCCTAAGCTTATTACATTGCTTTTTTTTCTATATTACATATAAATAAGGTAACCATAGTTACAAAGAATTGTACGACGTCCGACGAACAATACCGAAATACTACGAACGCGATTCGACTTCGTGTGTCAAATGCATGGTTGTGTGTATGTAGTGCTTTTTCATTAATTTAATGTATTTCTAATGCATATTTTATAAAAATATAAGGATTTGCCCCTCTTTCTCCATATAAACTTTAACTGTGCCAAATTTTATACTCATCCGTCCGCGCAATTTTCGTAAAAAGGGGTACAGAGTTTTTGCTTTACCTATTAATATATAGATTATGTGCGTAAATATTGTCAATATTATACATATGAACATTATCTTTACGTTATTAGGATAATATAGGAATAATGGTCTCCTTTGTAAGCATATTTTGTACGTGAAGGAGTTTGGGATTTATATACTGAAGAAACACAAGAGAACATTCAAAATGAGATTAAATATAATGACCACCAAAAATACTAACGTAACGTATATCATAACGAGCACCTATACGCCGATAATTTCGACCACGACGTAGGCAGTCAATCGCAAACTGGTCATCTGGGCAGGACATAATAATATCATAGTGCTCAAATGTGTGCGCAAAGATAAGTGCACCCAACTATAAAGATTTTATCGTAGCAAAATAATTATACGTTTTTTACGACCACATCCCGTAGCTTCTTAAACCATTTATAATATGTAAGTATTTACAAAAAAAAGTATATATATGTATGTTTATCCATTGTCTAGTACCGATAGTACAAGCTTTGCTTAGTTTGGGATAGATGGTGTTGTGTGTATGTGATAGAATAGAATAGAATATAGGTATTTTAGCTTGGAAATTATGCAGTTATTGATATACAAATTGATATAGCCTATTGGAACCGAGATATAGAGATGTGAGTGTTATGTTATGTAGTTTAAATATTTTTATTTATTTATTCAATTTTAGGAAGGCTTACAGACTAATATAATTCTGAAAAGTATACATTTACTGGGTACACATGTTGCTAATAAGAAGCCTCCACATATGAATATTAAAACAACAAAGAAAAAAAAACAAGAATAATCTAACAAAAGTAAAGAAAAATATCAATAACAAATAGCAAACACAGTTTAATTACAGTTATTATAGCTTTACAGTTTGAGTGCCGCTACCCACTATCAAAGAAAGAATTCGCCAAGAGCCTATCTACTGTTCAAACACTTGTGCAATATAGGTCTATGTCCAATTCGACAGGCAATTGATTAAATGCCTTCATTCCTCGTTGAACGAATGCATTACGCCTATAGTTTGTCGTTGCCAAGGGTTCATTAAGTATAGGACGTGTATGATATAAGTGAAAATGTGATGTAAAGCTAATACTATTAAAATTTAATAGCTTCTCCTTGCGCTCTTTGCAAACTGTCGTAATGCTAAGATCATTCATGCAATTGTATGTATAATAAACGCTGTTCTTGTTAACGTATTCTATTGAGGTTAAGTAAAGTAAAAAGCAGTCGTGTGACGATCAATATCATGTAATGGATGGGGAATACTCATATGTAATACTTCTGAGCGAAGTATTGTGAGATAGTTTTGTGAGAATGAGTTGAGTTTAGATTGTAGAACAGACAGTTCCTATAATTATATGAGCGATATAATTTTGTAGTTATGTAATATCATGGTTAGGTCTGAAATTTTTTAACGGAAGGCATGCATCATGGAGCCTGAACGCAAGTAGTCTGAGCATGGTTGCATGCGCAAGCTACTTGCGTGGGCTACATGCGCAAGTTAAGTATACTTGCGTTGTAAATGCAAGAACGTAATACGTTTTAATATAAGTTCATTTTCAGTGAGCATATAACTAAAAATGTTAAAAAAATAAAAATGGACGCTAATTATTTTATGTCGCGACAGTGACTATGCTCGGGTTTATGTTTTTATTAATAAATTACTATACGTGAGTATATTAAAAAGTATTTAATATACTCACGTATCTCAAACCCCGGTGACGCTATATGGGGTCGAGCGTTGGGACGTGTTTTGTTTGCCGTTTTTTATTATAAGGCCTGTATTTAAAATATTGTGTTGCATATCAATGTTCTCAGAATGAACCCAGCTTTTCGAATTAATATTTATCAACTGAATAATATTTTTCTAAATATTTTTTTTGTCATGTCACGTGACGTCACGTGACGTGACGTGACGTCTATGTTATTTGTTCCGCTGTTATCTGTAGTTTTTATAGGGCAAGTATGTAAGTATAATACATTATTGGAAAGCTTATTCTTTCTATTTTTAGACACAATAAAAACAATAGTGACTATTGTTATTGTTGTATAACAAACTGAAGCCCAAAATAACCTATTACCATTTCTCAGATTTCCCGCCTTTTTTTTTTTTTTTTTTTTATTATTTTATTATATCGTATTTCAGGTTTAAATCACTATGATAGTGTCATTTATTAGTATTTCTATAAAATACGTGAAAAACACGTACAAGGCTACGTCAGAATTTTTTTTAGAAATTTTTCAAAATTTACTTTCTCCGCGCTCTAAAATGTACTCGTCACGCACTTTCAAATGCTAATATCTTATTTTTTTCTCACAGACATTATAAATACTTTTTTTTACTATAAAGAGTATTTAACTAGGAAATAGAAAAAGTAAAACATCTTATTAGACAAATCAATTAATCTATATAATAAAGATTCAGCCAAATCTACATGTGCCTCTACCGATCCCATTCAGGAGACGCTGAGACAACTCGACTCTTCAATTACCTGAGTCAGGCGGCAGACGACGCGCAGGAGCGGTTTCCGAACGCTGAGTTGGTGTTCTTGGGAGATTTCAATGCCCACCATGAGACCTGGTTGGGTTCTCCCAAAACAGACCACGCGGGACGAACTGCCCATGCGTTCGCTCTCACGCATGACCTGTCTCAACTGGTACTCCAGCCCACCCGGATACCAGATATTGCAGGTCAGGCGCCCTCTCTGCTCGATCTGCTGCTGACGAGTAACCCGAACCGGTACAGTGTGTCGATTTGTGCTCCTTTGGGCACCTCAGAACACTGTCTGGTTTGTGCCACAGCTGTTGTTGTTACGCCCCCACGACCCGAGGAGGCAAGACGACGACTGTGGCACTACTCGTCAGCAGACTGGGATGGAATGCGGGAATACTTCGCATCCATCCCTTGGGCTCAACGCTGCTTTGAGAACAGGGATCCATCAGAGAGCGCTACTGCTGTCACTGGTGAAATCATCCTGGGTATGGAATATTATATTCCATACAGTGATGTCACGAGCGGCGGCAGGAAAAGGCCCTGGTTCGGGCGTGAATGCGCCGATGCTGTTGAACGCAAACAGACGGCGTATCGCGCTTGGACCAGGGCTCGCACTCTCCACGACCCTAACGTGGATCACCTGAAGGCAGCGTTCAACCAAGCCACAAAGGTCTGCAAGAGGGCATACTTAAGAGCGGATGCCCAGCGCGTCGCACGGTTCGGCCAGGAACTAATGGCGCATCCTACGGGCAGTCGTAGCTATTGGCGCCTGGCCAAAGCCGTGCAGTCCAACTTCTGCCAGACCATGCTGCCCCCTCTGAGGTATCCGAATGGATCACTGGCTCATCGGCCGCAGGAGAAAGCAGATCTGCGTGCAAATCTCTTTGCGGCCAACTCCCGAATCGATGACTGCGGTTCGCAGCCGCCTAACATTGCCAACTGCGGCTACACCATGCCTGATATATGTATCAGGCAACGAACCGTTCGTGCGATACTGCAGTCTCTCGATGTTCGGAGAGCCAGTGGACCTGACGGCATCCCAGCTGTGGTTCTTAAAAAATGTGCAGCGGAGTTGTCTCCCACACTTACGCGCCTATACCGGACGTCTTATGTCGCAGGCATTGTGCCTGAGGCTTGGAAGGAAGCGAACGTTCAACCGATTCCCAAAAAGGGGGACCGTTCCGAGCCAAGCAACTATCGACCCATAGCTATCACCTCGGTGCTTTCCAAGGTGTTCGAGCGGATTATAAACACCCAAATTGTCCGCTACCTGGAGGATCAATCGTTGATCAATGATCGCCAATACGGCTTTCGGTCTAAACGATCAACGGGTGATCTTCTAGCGTTCGTCACGCACCTCTGGGGTGAGGCTATGGACAAGCACGGCGAGTCTTTGGCTATCAGCCTTGACATAGCCAAAGCTTTCGACAGAGTCTGGCACCGGTCTCTTCTTTCTAAGCTTCCGGCCTATGGCTTGCCCCCTCAACTGTGCACCTGGATTGCAAGTTTCCTGCAGAAGCGTCGTATTCGGGTCCTTTGTGACGGTCGCGCTTCCAAATTTATGCAGGTCAATGCAGGAGTGCCTCAGGGTTCTGTCTTATCCCCTACGCTCTTTCTTCTGCATATCTATGATATGTTGAATCTCGGCAACATACATTGTTATGCGGACGACAGTACCGTGCATGGGCGATATCTCGGACATCCTGGGGCCAAACAGGCTGAGGTTGAGGGGAAAAGGCAGAATCTTGTCGTTGAACTTGACCGGACCTTGGACCGCATCTATGAATGGGGTGCCAAGAACTTGGTCGAGTTCAACGCCAAGAAGACCCAGGCATGCGCGTTCTCTACAAAAAAGTCTCCGTTCCTTCCCCTCCCTTCTCTGAAGAACACTCCACTGGTGATACGTGACAGTCTCTCCATCTTAGGTATGGATCTTTGCCGCTCCCTTAATCAGAAAACCTATATCGAGAGCGTCATTAAGCAAGCTTCGCGAAAACTCGGAGTTCTGAACAGGGTGAGGCGGTTCTTCACGCCTGGGCAACTGTGCCTATTGTATAAGGCACAAGTGCGCCCTTGCGTGGAGTACTGTTCTCATCTTTGGGATGGCTCCGCGCAGTACTTGCTGGACGCTCTCGACCGGTTACAGCGGCGGGCTGTCCGTATCATCGGAGATCCAGAGGTCACGAGTTCACTGGAACCTATGCAACTCCGTAGAGACATTGCCTCATTGGCATGTTTCTACAGAATATACCACGGGGAGTGCTCTGAAGAGTTATTCCACCTTATCCCGCCCTCCCCTTTCCTATCCAGAACAACGCGTGCTGGGCTCAGATGCCATCCTTACACGGTAGAGTCGATTAGAGCGCGTACCAAAAAGTTTGGGTCCTCATATCTCTGCCGAACGACCAAGGCATGGAATTCTCTGCCAAGGCACGTGTTTCCTTCTTCCTTCAATCCTGGGTTCTTTAAGCGGGGCGTGAAAAAGCATCTTCTCAGGCCGTCAAAGTAGAGACCTCAACATCGCCTCGGCTACTGTGGGGGCGATGTGGAGGCCACTGCTCTTAGACCACACGACTGCTTACCATCAGGTGGAGTGTGGTCATTTTGACGAGTAAAATAAAAAAAAAAAAAAAAAAAAAAAGATATAATAATATCATCTCATATTTCCAATTCGGTTACTTTAACCAGACGTATAAACTAAAATATACACGTAAATGCGATGATTCATAACACTTATCGTAGCTTACAATGTATACTTCTAAGAAACACAAGCCTTGTTATCATAACTTTGCGTTCTAAATTATAAACATCTGCCGACCCACTCGACTGACGCTCAAGTGTCCTTGAGTGCCCGGGCGGCGCGGGGCGCGGGGTTTGAGAGGTTAATTTATTACTTGTTTTCACAACGCATGTCACTTTAAAAACTATAAAAATACATATGAACGCTGCCGGCACAATCTTTTTGCTGGCGACGATCGCTCGCGGCTTTTTGTATCGTAATTTTATATTTATTTAATAATAATAATAATATATATGTAATAGTAATTATACCGCATGAACCGATAATGCAAAAGCACAATTATGTGTTGTATAAGACACCACTTCATGTTCCGTAAAGGAAAACTACTGCATGAGGAAATGGATAACATCCGTACATTCAGGCGGTGAACTGAAAGTTTCCGATATAAATGTCAATGAAATTTGATTTAATGGTGTATATGACCATATATTGTTCTAAGTATCCGGTGGTATTTGCGTGAACTATTGGTCATGTCACATATAAGAGACCGATGAAAAATGGTGGGTCTTTCCGTCATATTTTACTATAGCACTAAGTTTAGAATACTGTACACTAAGGAGCTTAGTAAAGGATTGATATATAGTCGTGTAGGGATGGTAATACGTGAAGCCCCTTTTTTGCCCAAAATCCTGCTTCAGCTATTCGTGTACGGATCGCAGTATACTGTTTTGGACTTTTCACTCCGAGTATGCTACGTTAAAGACCTCGCTGGCATACTTGTATTTGGACTTCTGAATCTCGGTATTCTCAGTTACAAACCATGTTTGAGCACCACAACTTGACTTAGAGATGGTGTAGTAGAGCCTCGCTGATTTCAGCATGAATAGGCCGGCTCGACCGGGGAAGGATCCTCTCACAGAACATCGACGTGAAATAGCAGTATTCCTAGTGTTGTGTTTCGTTCGGTGAGTGAAAGTGCCGGAGGCCCAATCATCATTCCTCCTTTCATTTCCCCTTTCCCGCTCCTTCTCCTTCCCACTCCCTTTTAATCCTAATGGGTCGGCAATGCGCAAGTGATGCCTCTGGTGTTGCAGGCGTCCATAGGCTACGGTGACCACTTACCATCAGTAGGGCCGTATGCCTGTTTGCCACTTAAGTTGTATAAAAAAATAAATAAAGGAAACATACATTTAATACGGCAGGATTCTCGCTGAATTACATCCACCCTACGGTTATTACAACTAAAAAACATTGAGTTGTATTTCTGTGATAAGTATAGTTTCTGGCCTACATAATGAAGCACTGTGCTATTTAAAAGGCAGAAAGATTACTATTTATAATATAGGGAATTCATAATCTCTGCTTACCATATAAAACAGGCTTATTTTTATATATCCTAATCCTAACTAATATTATAAAAGCGAAAATGAGTTTGTTTGTAACCTTTTCACGCCTAAATCACTGAACCGATCATTCTGAAATGTTGCATATACATTATCAGGTGTACAGAAACGGACATATTGAAAAAAATTAATGTTCCCGAGGAAAACAACAATAACATTCTTATGATAATAGATGGCGCCACGTGTCTTTCGAATCATGATTGAATTATATTATTACAAGCAGAGCACAACCCGAATTGATTGTCAAATTCTAAATTAACGCGAGCGGAGCCGCGGGCAAAACTAGTTTGTTTATATTACATTGTAGTTGAGCACTAAACATTATTGTTCGAGTATACGCAATAATATCTATGTCTAAAGTTCCACGACGAAATACCGTACCGAATTCAAGGAACTTTGTCACGGAGATAATATGCTGTATATAGAATAACAATACCACGGTATCGTTGAAACAAGTTCTAAATCCATAAATATTCGGATTAACTATTTATATATGTCGAAGAGTAGGACGGCCGACTCGCTTTTGACATGATGAAGCAACAAAATATTGGCGTGGTATTATACTTCGTACGTATACTAATGATAGGCAAATAAAACAATAAAGGATTACTGTGATTATCTCTGAATTGATCCGTAACGCAGTGAGTTCGTCCACCTAATGTGTTCGCGCATTAGTCTCCGGCGCTTACATAACGTCAATATGACACTGACAGTTATTACTGTCACTTCAACCGACACATTGGCTCTATGGCGACCTCACTCAAGCTAACGCTTGACGTTCCGAAACAAAGCAATAGATGGCGCTTTATTCAACTCCAATTACAGAAATAAATTGCAATCCAATGATTCTTTTCTTGACACTCCGACATATACATGTAATAATTTCAGCCCTGTATTAATATTTCCCAATGCTGGGCACAGGCTTAATCTCAGTGTGAAAAGCTGATAAGGTTACTTATATACATATCACTACGGCATGAAAGTGGATACAGTTACAAGAATAGAAAAGGGTATGTTAAGCTGGTTTGGACATGTAGAAAGAATGGACGAGGAAAGACTGACTAAGAAAGTTTATAAGGATAGTGTGAATGGAACAGTCGCAAGAGGAAAACCTAGGCGAACGTTTCTCGACCAGATCGGAGGCGTCCTGGACAAAGGCCAGGTTAAGAGCTCCTTGAACCGACGGGCGTGTATGAGGAATGTGATGAAAGCGAATGAAGCCAGAGAAGTATGTCAGGATCGTAGCAAATGGAAGTCCGTAGTCTCTGCCTACCCCTCTGGGAAACAGGCGTGAATCTATGTATGTATGTATGTATACATATCACTACACTAAATTTCAGACACACACACAAACACAAAGCATATTAATACACGAAATAACTATTTGTGGTTCAAACAATTTTTTATACCGCGTTGTATCGAACTTATGATACTCGTGACGTTGTGACTATTTAAATAACTGTGCCATCCATGTCTATTACCATCGACCTTTAATATTAAAATATATGACTCCATAATATTCCTACCCTACCTATATATTAAGCAACCAAATTAATTCAAAGGCACGGTTAATTGTAGGAAAATTATGATCGATTCGCTAGCGTGCGGCAGCTTATCAAAAACTTGAACAAAAATTGGCGTAGCGTGCTACACTGCACTCTTGTGTAACCAGCCTATTAGCAGTAAATGGTTAATTTTCATAATAACCCAGATTTATTACCTAGCTAAATGCATTAGGTAGGTGAAACAAGGAATAAATAATTGAATTAAACTCTGAAAGACTTATGTTTGTTTACGGCGCGAGTTGCCTTTTATACGAGACAAAAAAACCAGCACACTCACTACTTTGACTGATGGCTTAGTGGTTTAAATGGTCGTTTCGTCACTGCTTCTACGCCAAATGTGTGTTCAAATCTCACTCGGGACAAAAGAAATGTGTGTTCCGCAATTGGTTGTTTAGTGTTGGGTTGTTCTTTTTGTCGGTTGTTTGAATCTTTGTAAAGTCCCCCGCGAAACAAAATTTATTCGTAGAGCGAGAGTAGTATTATTAAAGAAATATGAGCAACCAGTTTGCTCTTGCGGTTCTAAGAGAAAATTTATAAATATCTTGAATCGTGCATTATTTGCAGAATATAGCAAGCGTGCATGAAGTATATAAAGAAACTGAACGTATCAAAAGGATTGCTAAGATCGTTGCACGTGGAAATCCCTATTCTATTCTTTTTAGGAAACAAGCGAGCGAGAGTATGCGTATGTGTGTGTATGTATATACATAATTATTTATAAGTTAACGTCGACTTTATACGTCTGTAGAGAGTCAGCATAAGACTGCATGTGTGTGTGTGTGTGGGAGAGAGAGAGTCAGAGTGAAAAGCGAATAACAAAGGAATAAGAATTCTGGCTGTAGCATTTTAGAATCAGGCTGACGATTTAAAAAAAGAATAATATGTATTACATGACATTTACTTTTTATCCTAGTCTCTGTTTTCTCCTTCGGGAAACAGGTGTGAGTTTGCGTATGTGTGTGTATATAGAGTTAGTGTAAGACTATGAAATGGTGTATGTGTGTTTGCCAATGAATCAGCGCCAGAGTGAAAAGGAAGAATAATAAAAAAATATAAAGCATTTGAGTCAGGCTGACGTTTAAAAAACGAATAATAATCATTGTATGACGTTTACTTTTTTATTGACAACGCATGGGTTCAGCCTTCGATATACGACCTTAAAAATCGAATATAACTCTTTGTTGTCGGGTCAATCATAACACGCATGTCTTGACCTCTCTTCCGGCAACCATACAAAATGCAGATATGATCAATGGCTCCATAAATATTAATATCAATGGAAAACGCCTTCTTGATTAGACAAGGCTTGTTATAAAAACTGCCTCGGTGGTTCTGCATTCTTTTGCGCGTGACGACTGATCGTGAAATGGTTCGATGCTCGGGCTACAAAGTGATATTGGGTATTCTGTTTAGTTAATTTTTAGTACCAATACAGCGTCGTTAATTGACTCGCCCAAGAGGCAACTTGAGTACTGATAAAAATTGGGTGTGAAACACCAACACCGATGCTATTAAGGTCTAACTCTATATACATATGTATGTGTCTATGCAAAGAAAATAACAAATAATGTTGTAACTATTAAGTTGTTTCTACAAAACCTAAAACTAAAAAATTTTACAAAAACAAAATAACAGTTTATATAATACTAGCTGTTACCTGCGACTTCGTCCGCGTAGATTTTAACTAAAAAGTGTTTGTCTCCGCGGAAACATTTTTTTTTTTTCAAAAATCGAAGACTTCTTACTCCTTATAACATCAGCTATCTGCCAGTGAAAGTCCCGTCAAAAGCGGTTCAGCCGTTTCGGAGATTACCCGGAACAAACAGCAGACATACAAAAATTTTAAAAATATATGTTTTCGTATAGGTACCTTATATACTTTCATATACATTAGATAAAAAGCTGTTATTTTGACATTACAAACAGACACTTCAATTTTATTTATTTGTATAGATGAGACATATTAATTTAATGGCCTCGATGGCGTAGTGGTTAGTGTAACCGACTGCCATGCCTGAGGTCGCGGGTTCGATTCCCGCACAAATCAAACATTTGTGTGCATGAACATGGATCTTTGTTTTGGTCTGCGTGTTTTTATGTATAATATGTATGTATTTACAAAAAAAAGGTATATAATGTATGTTTATCCATTGTCTAGTACCCATAGTACAAGCTCTGCTCAGTTTGGGCTAGATGGTGTTTTATGTATGTGATAGAATATTATATTATATTATATGTATAAAAAAATGTGTTCTTTTTAAAAATCTTTTCAGGATAAAATACATTTGTGTACCGTTAGCAGATAAATTGAATGTTGCTTACTCCTGATATTGGTGAACATCGTTGAATGTTATTCATTAAAAAGAAACTATATGGATTTTATCGCGTTGTTTATTTAACACTTTTATTACATAACTAGCTATGGCTCGCGGCTTTGCTGGCGTATATAGCATATGTTACTCGGTGATAATATAGCTTAATAATGGTGCATGAATTTTTAAAATCGCTTGAATAGTTTTTGAGTTAAATTCTTACAAACAAACCAATAAATAAATCATTCCTTTTTAATATTGATACTCGAATGATTCTTAATTTGAGCAAAATAATAATAGGTATTTTGTTCAACCTGGGAGTCAATCGCGGTGCCTCACGATAAACAGTTGCACAAACGCTCCTATAGATCTATGCTACAAACATTTACCTAAAACTTTTCTTTTACATACAATATAACTTTTATATAATATGTAATAATAGTCAGCCTCTATGGCGTAGTGGTTAGTGTAACCGACTGCCACGCCTGAGGTCGCGGGTTCGATTCCCGCACAAGTCAAACATTTGTGTGCATGAACATGAATGTTTGTCTTGGTCTGGGTGTTTCTATGTATAATATGTATGTATTTACAAAAAAAATGTATGTATGTATGTTTATCCATTGTCTAGTATCCATAGTACAAGCTCTGCTTAGTTTGGGCTAGATGGTGTTGTGTGTATGTGGTAGAATATTGTGGTAGAATATTATTAATTGTAGTACATATTATGTACTTTGTTATATGAGGTTAAAGAATTTATTTTCAAAAAGACATACAATATGTCACTTACATAAAAATAACAAGACGTCATTTAGTGAAATACAAACAATTGTCGCCGAACACTCCCTTAGTAGTTTAATTGGTTTGGTTAAAAGTAATTAAATTACATGCACTTGGTCACCCACCACTCGATACAAGCTATGCCTGTAACTCATGGCGAAAAGTGCCCAAAAACGTACTGAAACAGTTGTGACTTAAAACTACTAAGTGAGTTTACATTTTTTATGTCCGATGGTAGTTTGTTGAATAGCTGTGCTCCCTCAAATGTAGTATTACTTTTTGCATAATTAGTTCGTACTTTTGGTAATACAAGTAAGCTAGGTCGACGAAGACTGCGTTTGCAAACTTGAGATTTCTTTATTATTTCTTATGTAAAATTGTAAAGTTAATTATTATTGGTGTGATGTAACACTCACACTTACAATACTGATATCAAAATTACTACAATCAATACATGTATTACAATGGCCAAAACATATCAAAATAATTGTTTATAAAGATTTAATTGATGTAATAGAATACATAATAGTACCTATTATCAATTTAAGAATACTTTTTTTAAATATTTGGTAATATATTATAACTGACTAGTTTTGCTCGTGGCTTCGCTCACGTAAAAGAAGGTTATATTACGTTATGATAGCAACGATACTCTTTTTAAATTAATTAAAGCATAATATGTTACTGTGTGATAATATTGCTTTCTAAAATGTTGAAAGAATTTTTTAAATCAGTTGAGTTGTTTTTGAGTTAAATCGTTACAAACAAACAAAAAAACTATCCTTTTTATAATATTGTTATAAACTAGCTTTAACTGCGACTATTTATGGACGGATGTACAAAGTAGGTACCTATCTATATTGTTCTCCTTTCGCACATAAGAAGATGCTGATCTTCGCACATAATACTCGAATTCTAGACGGCATATCAAGACGAAACATGCACCAAATTTTAAGTTAGACCTCTAGCAATACAACTGTGGGAATTGCATTTAATTTCGTGCAGAAGTTTATGCGTGATGCGCGTACAAACATACAAACAGACAGATAGATAAAAATAGTAAAACTATGTATTTAAAACTCCTTGCATTAATTTGTCTTAAATATCTCCTATGCACAGGCATTTAAACAGGTCGAGGTCTGTACCTTGACCTGTTTAAATCTATACTAATTATTATAAAGCTGAAGAGTTTGTTTGTTTGTTTGGTTGAACGCGCTAATCTCAGAAAATACTGGTTCGAATTGAAAAATTATTTTAGTGTTGCATAGCCTATTTATCGAGAAAGGCTATAGGCTATATAACATCACGCTACGACCCACGGGGGCGACGCAGTAACGATAAACGCGGGTGAAACCGCGGGCCCATCTAGTTTTATTATATTTATAGATAACTAGATGTGCCCGCGGTTTCACCCGCATTGCTAGTGATATTTAAAAAAGGACACAAATAATATCCAGTCTCTTAAGAACCATTTGTGGATCACACAGATTTTATTCCCATATGGGATTCGAACCCACAACTTACCAGTGAAACCACTACACCATCAGCGCAAACAAGTGTATGTTGAAGCGAAACTTTATCAAATAATATATTTTCTTATTTTATTTTCTAACCATACATAGTTAACGGTATCATTGGCGGTCACGAGAGATCTAGGCCAGGGCTGCGTCGTGTGAATTATACATGTTAAAAAACCTTATCAATTGCGACACAGCATTATCGCAGTTATGTTTACCATACATACATACATGACACTTACATAACGTGACTGATTGTGTAATATAGTTGTTATTTAATAATATAACTGCTATTATTAAAATAATAAACGTTAATTATTATGATTATATGTTGCACGCTCTTCTTGATATTGTGGTGAAGTTTTCAGAAAGGGACTTGGATGTGTTAATTTTAATGTTTAAAAGAATTAATTATTCATAAATTTAATTGTCCGGTATTTTAAGATAATTATTCCGGAAGCAAGTTGTTTTTTCTTTGGTCGGTATAGTTATTGCAACAGGCTTTTTTATACGACTTAAGTGGCAAATAAGCATACCTACGGCCCGCCTGATGGTAACTGGCCACCGTAGCCTATAGACGCCTGCAACACCAGAGGCATCACTTGCGCGCTGCCGACCTTGTTAAAACCTTTTAACGCCCTTTTTGAAGAATCCTATACTGTGGTCTTGTGGGAAAACCTCGGCAGGGATTTCATTCCAGAACCTGAGCGTCCGCGGGAAAAAAATCCTTTGGAACCGTTTGGTGCGGCACCAATTAGGTTGTAAGGTGTAAGAATGAAATCCCTGCCGATGGCGGTCATAATAATATATAGTCATAATTATATAGTTTCATGTCTAAATCCTCAAAAGAGGTAGACACAGATATATTAAATCAACATTTCACTAGTTTCAGTCTCAGGATCCGTGTAAGTAACAGGCAGATTGCTTCTATTAAAAATTTTGAAATAGAAAATTCTAATAACACTTTTCTCAACTCAGGAATCGAATCCAAGACCTCATGCTTAGTATTGGAATTCTTTAACGCTGCACCATCGAGGCAATATTTACCTTTTTCATGAACAAGACAGTGCTTAAATTTGCATACTGATTATGTTATAATAATATTTTACGATAGATTTTAGATTACATAAAATTACGTAAGAAGAAAAACGTAATTTTCTACTTACCTTGCCAAAACATAGGCGTGAGCCTTTACATTTGTGTACATATATTAAACAGTTGTATTGTTACATACTAAATAATAACATATATATTACAGCTTACTGGACAAACATTTCATGTCCAATTCAATACCTCGAAAATACCAACACAATGTAAGCAGGCTTTATTGATACCGAAAAACAAAATCTTAATATTATACAAGTAAAGATACACCGTATAAAAGGGTTAACTGTGGGTGAATAAATAAATGAAAATTAGTCACCCACTTGAATAAATAGTGTTCGCGATTTTATTTATAGGGTTACATAAATTCTGTTATGTAATATTGGCGATGAATGTGTCTTCTTTTTGCTTTACGGCCGTACCATGTGCTTCGGTTTTTTTATCAAGATAGTATACTACAGGTTTTTAGTGACTGTACTGGATCGGTATCATGCATTAGGGATGTTGCGGATGCAGATTTTTTTATATCCGCAAATGCAAATGCGGATATTTAAAGGCTCACATCCGCAAATGCGGATGCAGATGCGGATATCCAAATCGATGGGGAAGCTTCGCAATTATGCATGCGGATGTTGATGAAAATAATTGTGCATCTTATTTAATAAAAAGTATCAAATATCACCTCTGCAGGTTCAAGCCTGTTTTGCAAAGGTTCATAAATGTAGCTATGCCATTTTCTAGTGTTTCTTGATTCTCATCTTCACTTGAAGAATCATCGGGCCATTCATCGGATCACCCATTTTCTTTCTTGTCGCAACCTGCGCTATATGTGGATCCACATTAACATTCGCGTTGATTATTCCGAATGCGGATCCGGACGCAGATGTCTAAATCGATGCTGAAGCTCCGCAATTACGGATGCAGATACGAATATTCGCAACATCCCTGTCATGCATTGCCAAGACAAGCTTAGTATGACGTGAATATAACTATTGTGCATGAGTTCTTCGGTCTTCAAAGTCGAGCAAAATGTTATAGGGATAGCATGTCAGGCAATCCTCAGCAGCAACACGAAGTTTGGAACTGAGCCTGGTAGACGGCAATTAGGCTGTTAGATACGGCCTATACTAGACAGGGATTTAATACACTTCTGCTTATACCTTCTGGAATATAGGTCTCAGACAATTTATGTATAAGTGTTATACCCGCATAAGTTGATTAAAATACGTAAGTATAATAAACCAGATTAAACAACTATGAAAAGAATAGAATCCTTATCCTAACTAATATTATAAAAGCGAAAATGAGTTTGTTTGTTTGTTATCTTTTCACGCCTAAAACACTGAACCGATCATCTTGAAATTTTGCATTTACTTTGTCAGGTGTACAGAAACGGACATAGGCTACTTTTCATCCAGAAAAAAGTACTGTTCCCGAGGAAAACAATAATAACGTTCTTATGATAATAGATGGCGCCACGTGTCTTTCGAATCATGATTGAATTATATTATTACAAGCAGAGTACAACCCGAATTGATTTTCAAATTCTAAATTAACGCGAGCGTAGCCGCGGGTAAAAGCTAGTATAAAATATATATTAATGGTAAGTCATCAGAAAAAAATAATACTCTTTAGTTATCTTGTTACAATATCATTTTCCTGTTTTTGTTTTTTTTTTTTGCATTACACGTCCGTTATCTTTACTACTCCACTCGTAATTTCGTAGACAATAGTGTGGATTATACGTTTTTGATATTTAAATGCTAAATTATTTGTTGCACTGCAATGTATAACTGTTTTTGTCCCAAATAAATAAATAAACCAAGCATCAAGCGATAGAAGTCAGTATATAATAAATTCGATAAAGCAACTATGAAACGCATAAAATATAAGAAAGTATTGATTAAAGATTAAACTGTTACCTGAATAAGAATTCTATTATGAAGGTGTTCTCTTTTTAGTTTTGTTCCTATTTTTTTATTTATTTATATACTTACATACAGTTATAAGTAATTAAATAACCCGCAATAAATTCTGTTTTACACAGTTTGATGTCTGTATGTAATATTCGCGTAAACGTAATACAATACCAAGAATATGACACTTTCATCCTTTCAAAAGCCTTCGTTGATTTATATGCGTTCTCATCTATTTAGCATACAAAACAAATTCTAGTCAAATTCACATTTAAACCAGTACTTACTGTCGCTGATTGTATCTTTGCTATTATTATCATAAATGCGACTACGAATTTAAAAAACCACATATGCGTGCAAAATTTTAAATAAGAATAACTATATTTTGTATTCTAAACATAAATTTGATGTCAAAATAAACAAAATGGATTCTTTAGACGCCTCTGATACAGTTAGTGTGGCGCACAGCCAGTATACGTTTAGATATTCAAATGAGACTTCAAACAACAAAGTACGGCTAAGTTTCTAGGTATTGTCGTTTAGTATAACACGTTTCTTTTAGACTAAGATCTCAGAGCCTCTAGACCTATGGCATTTTAGCTTGCTTAGTAATGCAATAGCGTTGGATAGGTTCAGAGTAAGTAGTTTACGAACTACAATTTTAAGAAGAATGTTTAGCAAAAGGGTTTGTATCTAATTGCTGTAAACTACACCTTCCTTATAAATATTATCGTTTGCTTGTGGAAACTGTCCTCGATTCTGGTTTGTTTATGTTTCGTCTAGCTCTGTTTATTACCCAAATTAATAAAGTTATATAAAATTATTTGTGTAGTAGAGCCTCGCTGATTTCAGCATGAATGGGTCGGCTCGACCGGGGAAGGACGACTCTCTCACAGAATATCAACGTGAAATAGCAGTATTCCTACTGTTGTGTTTCGTTCGGTGAGTGAGAGTGCCGGAGGCCCAATTACCCTCTTTCCCCCTTCCCGCTCTAACTTTTTCCTACTTCCTTTCTCTCCCAAAGGGTCGGCAACGCGCAAGTGATGCCTCTGGTATTGCAAGCCGTATACTTGTTTGCTACCTTAACAGTATAAAAAAAACGAGCGATGATCAAGCCAAGCAAAGCTCTTGATAGTTAAGTTTAATTTTGACACGTCGTCCTTAAAGATTTCCCCAGAACAGAATAGTTACTTGTTAGGACTGTCTACTATTCTATTCTGAGGCAATCTTCCTTTTCTCAAATATCCTGATCATTTTATTTTAGTAGCCACAGATTGCACTCTATTCCTTTTCCAGCATTCCCTAACGCCTAACGTTGAGCACACAACGTTGCATTTCGCTAATGCAATTTGGCTCAACAAAGTCAGCTGAGGTAAACATCTGTTACTCAAAGGGGAAAATACAAACAGTCACGAAATTTAGACGTCGCAAGTAGCAACATATATATATATATACTTCAAAGCATAATACGCATGAACGCCTCGTTGGTTCGGGGTAAAAATTGTGGCAGCTTGTGAGATATTGTTTTCGATGCCTGGGTCAAGCAATATGTGGTGGTGAATTTATTTTTAGATTACTAGCTGGAAATTGAATTGACAAAAGTCCTAATAAGACGGTCCATCTCGGGTATCGAACCTCATGATCCAATATCAGCATTATTGCAAACTTTTGCTTTTCTCAGTTTAAATATACCTATGTAGTATTATTTTTATACGCCTATTTGGTTAAAGTAAGTGCACAAATATAATTAACCATATATACATGCATATTCCCATGCCTATATCTACGAAGGGATAGGTAGAGATGAATTACATATCAACATTTTGTCAACTCGTTTCTGATCTCTACTCTTTCAGGGATATTTGGGAATCAGTCTTACTAGAAGTCTTAAAGGCACGTCACGGCTACGTTACTCGCATGTATTACAAGACTCGCTCTCGAACTTAATCTAACACCATCTTAAGCAGTCTATGGCAGCCCAACTGGATATAAGCTTCCCAAAACACGTATTATTTAGCCTAATATAGCTTAAGTCTCACGGAAGCAAGCTGTCTGAGTACAAATCGAGGTTAACGAGAGAATCGGACGTTCACTTGTGGATCCTTTCACAATCATGGCCCGCAAAGCCTTCGTGGTACATGCAGACCATTTGTATTTCATAAATGTTAAACGTCTAGATTTGATGATTCAGCTCTCGTCTCTACACCTGTAATACTTAAAGGGTAATAGCGGTGGGATGTATTCCGATTATTATTTGCAATGAGAACGCGGAATACAGGGCCTTTTGTGAGGAGAGTCGGTAATCATTCTGCCGTGAGGAAATCGCTTGAATAATATGGTTGATCTTGTGTGTGATATTATTTGTATGTCTTGATCTTACGTGTGACTATCATTATAAATTTATCTTTAGATGCGTACATATAAAAAAATGCTATGAGGACATGAATTAATAATAATAATAATCATTGTTTGCAATTATATTAGTAGGTGGTCGAGCGAAAGTATTAGTAGAGTTTTCGGTAAGGATTCCAGACAGAGCTAAAATTCTTATGACTACTGAATTTTTAGTAGCAGAAAGAAGTCTGATCCTGGGGCTAACAAAATATTTTTATTTATTATTTTTTGGGAAACAAACAGATGTTATATAACATAAAAGACAGTAAGTATATCATAAAAGACAGTAATTAAAACATAATCCAGAAGAGTTTCCACACATTGCCTTTACATTCTGTGACAGATATTAAAATAGTATTAATTAAGAGATTATAAAACAAAACAGGATACGTAACAATTTAGAAAAAATACAATATTAATATGTATAATAAATAATTTTGTCCGTTATTACTGCCAACCTAGGTATAAACGGTCAAAGTTGATTATTATAATATACTTTCATGTATGTTCCAAGAACATAGAATCATTTCTGATAACATAGAACTATGAATTTCGGAAAAACGTTTTTAAACTACCAAGTTGACAAGTGGTCTACCTGGTCTTAAGCAGCGACCTAGCCTAAAATCCCTTGCAATATTAAAAATATCACTGGCGCGGTGCCAGATAACAAAGAGAGAAGCAGGTATGTGGGATCCAAAACGCCTACTTCATGGGCCAAGCGCAGTAACAGTGTTAGTTCTTTTACGCCGGCTTTGTGTATGTATTACCTTGAGTAGTACTTCTTCAGGCAAACCAGCTCATTCGTACACTTACCAAATATTTGGCAAAGCGTTTGCACTTGAACATATAAATTTAAAAGCAATTCAATGCAACCTTTGTATTTTTCTATCATCAATCAGCAATAATAATCAATTCATCAATTGTACCTATAGGAATGTATAAAGTAGATAGATGCCTACAATTGATTCTCAGACTATTCTTCAACTGAAAACAATCGCTATTTATGTTCCCAATCAAACAATAACAGCGGCTTGGCTATCATAAATATGTATAAACAATATACACTAGTGTGTCCTTGCTACATTTAGAGAGGAACCTTTCGAAAATTCCTTTATTCAAGACATTAAAACCTTGCTATAGTGACGTTAGACAGTATCGTATTATAATCTGTAAAGCACTTTTTGTTTCTAGAGTTTAGACGCGTTCACTTTGTTTTAACAACTTGAAATTATACTCATTATTAGTCCTGAATATAAACTTACCCTCTCCTGGAAAAGGGCGTCTTATAAATGTGAGAATTTAAAGGATGGAGCTAAGAGGAAGCGGGTCAAGCCATAGTCCACCACGCTGGCCCAATACGAGAAGACAGATTCCACACATTTTGGAGAACATTATAAAGAACGCTAAGGCTTAGTTATTCTTCACCATAAGAGCGATCAACAATGAACTAATTAATATGCATTTAGCTTTGAAAAGTTAGAGGGGCAGATCTTAAGCTCGATTTCGAGACCTTTGCGTGGCAATGCTTCGTTCTACGTATTATTTAAAAGCCTATAAAAAGAATAATAAAAATGAAATGCATATAAGCAGAGATATCAAAAAAGCAAATTAATTAGATACATTTGAGACACGCATATTCTCATAGAAGAAGCTGGTAAATCAAAGTCAAAAGTAATTCAGCCCTTGAGAAGATACCATAAAAAAACTCATAGCCACTGTTTTTATTCGCCAATTTTCATTCACCATCATGAGCGTGAGCCTCTGGGTAAGAGCAGTGCAATCCCAAGTATTTTAATATTCTAAATAGTATGTGAGATGCAATGTATTAATTATGTGTGTTGTCAACAGAACTGCGTGAAGCCTTTGAAGCTGAAGCCCAAGAAGTGAAGAAACCTCGTCTGCTCCTCACCGCTGCTGTGCCTGTTGGTCCTGATAACATCAAGGGAGGATACGATGTACCTGCTGTTGCTAGGTTTGTATTACCACAAACCTCATTCAGTCTATAGTTAGTTAGTTAGTTGGACGTATGTTATCCGCACTTAGCTCCACAATTGGGCCATTGTGCGTAAGTAACCGACGCGAAATACTGTTCGCCTACTCATACCACCCCAGCTCCATCCAAAAAGACAAAAGGGGACCGATGTTGCGCAGTACCTCCTTCATCGTTTCTGGATTGTTTAGGAATTTCGCCCGTTGGTTGCTCACGCTTTTACAATGTATAAGCACGTGAGCTGGTGTCTCCTCGGTCTCCATGCAGCCTCTACATAAGGGACTGTCAGTGATGCCGATGTTGAATAGGTGCCTGTTGAGCGAGCAGTGGCCTGTTATTATATGACTGTTATTATATGATGAATTATATGACGTAAGTTTTTCCTTGTGGAACGTAGCAGTTTGCGTGACAAATGTCTGTCTAAGCATGGAAGGGCTTCCTTGGTCTGTCTACATTCCTTTGTTTCTATCCACTGTTTTTCGTGTAGTTCCGTGGTTCTATCGCATAACCATGTTTTGAGTTGGCAGAAGGGTATCGGGACAATTGGTTCGGGTCCTACCATTTTGGTGTTCGATCCTCTCTTTGCCAGTTGATCTGCAGCATCATTGCCAGAAAAGTTGCTTTCGCCGCGTATCCACTGCAACGTTACCCGATTTTTTGTTGCAATACTTTGCAGCTCACGGTGACACTCCAAAATGAGTCCACTGTTGAAGCAGTTACTCTTAAGAGCTTGTAGTACCGCGGCACTATCTGAGATAATGCGTATTGACTTATCGCTTATACCCCTTGATGTAACCGCTGTTGCAGCCCGGGTGATTCCAACACATTTTGCCTGGAAGATAGTGTTGAGGTTTCCCAAGGTCGTTGAGTAATTCATGTTTAGGTCGTGGGAGAAGACTCCGACTCCTGTTCCTGATTTTGTTTTGGATCCATCCGTGTATATTCTCACTTCATGAATGCCAGAGCTATCTTTAGATTCCTCATGAAGTTGGATGTGGTATTTTTTGTCAAAGACAAAGGTTTTTGGGATGATATCACATGTCGCCTCTATCATTGGAATTTCATTGTATACTAACTCCTTTAGGCGCACATGAGTTATTCTATTGTCTCGTTTCCAGAGCCCTACCTTTTCAAGCCGTATGGCAGCTGCGACAGCTTCCTGCTGTATGATAAGGTGTAGGGGTCTGAGATTTAGTATGGCCTCCAGCGCTGCCGTGGGGGTTGTTCTCATACAGCCTGTCGTCGCCAGGCAGGCGACTCGTTGCAGGCTTTGTAGTTTGTGTATGACTGTGCTTAGAAGAGTGCGGGGCCACCAAACTATGGCGCCATATGTTATCATAGGGCGTATTATGGCCGTGTAGAGCCATATGGTTATAGATGGTTTGAGGCCCCATTTTCTGCCTATTAATCTTCTGCATTGCCAGAATGTTGTGCATGCTTTGGTTATTTTCGTGTTAAGGTGCTTACTCCAGTTCAGCTTATGGTCGAGTACTACGCCCAGATACTTGACTTCTTGCGATAGGGTAAGTTTCGTTCCAAATAATTTTGGCATGTTAGTTAACTGAGTTTTCCTTTTATGTGTGAAAAGGACCAGTTCTGTCTTAGTCGGGCTCACCGTCAGTTCATGATGTTTACACCATTGTTCCATGATCCTGAGGGCTGATTGCATGCGATTACAGATTATGTTTTCTGAGTCGCCTTTGATCAGAATGACTATGTCGTCCGCATAGCCGACCGTGTGACTCATTCATTCTATATCACGTTCAGCTTTCATAGAAAGGCATGTGCATGAGGTCTTGGGTTCGATACTGGATCGGGCAGTCTTACTGGGTTTTCTATCAAGAAATTCTTGGTACAATGGTGGTCCAATAAAGAAAGTTATACAAAAGAAACTTATAGTTCAAAAGTTAGTATACATTAGTAAAGTAAGTCCGTTAACCACAAACCGTCTAGAATATTACTCTCCTGAATATTCTCTAAACACCTTAAATATTAACTGCCTGAGACCATTTCTATTTAAATCCTGACCTAAATAATTTATATTGAGTAGTGAAAAACAGTGTCACACGGGTGTTGAGAAATTTTCTCTTATTAATAAATTTTTTACTTTGTTCTACCGGCTCCATACGTTTTCCCACATTCAGATACATTGTACGAGTGACAAAGTTATCTAACTCACAAACATTTGATTTGTTATCCTAATTTAGACCTTATGCCTTGTTATTAAGATCTTTGATATTAATTTTATGTGTAACGTTATCTTTGTCATGTTAGCCGCGTATATTTTGACGTTTACTTATCGTTCTTTTGACATGTCTATCAGAAACATTCAAATTCTGTCTTTTACGAAGCTCCAATGTCACTTTAAAATTCTTTGTGTTCAATGTTGGTACGTCAATACGAAGTTTGTGTATGTCGGTATTGTTTAAGTAATAATTAAGTTTATTTCTTAAAACAACATTAGCTGAGCATGTAAGGTAATGAACGTTACACAGAATTTCATATAAAGAATTAAGAACGTTTCTCAGAATATCTATACTAATATTATACAGCTGAAGAGTTTGTTTGTTTGAACGCGCTAATCTCAGGAACTACTGGTTCGAATTGAAAAATTGTTTTGGTGTTGGGTAGCCCATTTATCGAGGAAGGCTATAGGCTATATAACATCACGCTACGACCAACAGGAGCGGAGCAGCAATGAAAAATTTTGTGTAAACGGGGAAAATTCTCCTATATGAAGGATACGAAGTTGCACGAGACAGCTAGTGTTACTTATGTAATAGTTAAGTTTACAAGTATTCTGTACTAGATTTTGCCCGCAGCTCCGCTCGCGTAAATGTCGATTAGGTTATAACCTAGATTAGCAACAGCACTGTTTTCGGGATGAAAGGTACCCTATGTCCTATTCGATACCCCTGAAACCGTAGATGTGAAATTGTATGATGATCGGTCTGGTAATTAAGGCATGAAAGCGTAACAAACAAACAAACTCACATTCGCATTTATAATATTAGTTAGGATAGTAAGAATTAGACTTTAATTTGTAACACGATCGAATTCTGTTTACTCAGTAATTGTGCTAGTATTGTATGAACAAGTCCTTTTGAGCACAGAAAGTAATATTGTCTTCTGTTTACCCGAATGTTATTCATTGAAATTAAACTACTATATACGGATTTTATCGCGTTGTTTATTTGACACTTTTTTACAACATTTTTGAAAACTGTTACACTACTATTACTATTAAACTTTACTAATTAGTTTTAATTAAAATTAGTAAAGTTTAATAGTAATATTAGTGTAAAAATTTTGTAATAAAGTGTCAAATAAACAACGCGATAAAATCCGTATATAGTACTTTAATTTCAACACAGAAAGTCAATTATTCGATTTAACTAACCTATATCAATTAGCCTATATCAATAAGCAGCGATAGCTTAGTGGGTGATCGTTGGACTGCCACGCAGAAGTGTCAAGTTCGATCCCAGGGCATGACGACTTTTCGAAGTTATGTGCGTATTAAATATTTGTCGGCCTCTATGGCGTAGTGATTAGTGCAACCGACTGCCACGCCTGACGTCGCGGGTTCGATTCCCGCACAAGTCAAACATTTGTGTGCATGAACATGAATGTTTGTCTTGGTCTGGGTGTTTCTATGTATAATATGTATGTATTTACAAAAAAAGTATATATATATGTTTATCCATTGTTTAGTACCCATAGTACCTGAAAGCTCTGCTTAGTTTGGGCTAGATGGTGTTGTTTTTATGTGGTAGAATATTATTATTATATTAAAAAATTAACTATCGCTTGCTTTAACGGTAAAGGAAAACATCGTGAGGAAACCTGCATGTCTGAGAGTTCTCCATAATGTTCTCGAAGATATGTGAAGTCTGCCAACCCGCACTGGGCCAGCGTGGTAGACTATGGCCTAACCCTTCTCATATTGAGAAGAGGCCCGTGCCCAACAGTGGGACAGTTTAATACATGGCAGATATTTTTATATATCAATTTTGATCTTCTCGCCATATTAAGGTAGTATCACGGTCATTATCAAGCTTCATTGTTTCAAAACGATACAATCTAAATCCCTTAGAAGCCTTAGTAATAATACTAATGGTGAAGATCTTGACAGCTTGATTGGAAGATCGTGAGTTTACACTATTGCTCGTTAAACTGTTATAGTGTAACTGGAAACCAAATACAGCTTAGTAGCATAAGTAGGTACGTGTTTAGTTAATAACATCTATACAAATAAATAAAATTAAATGGTGTTTGTAATGTCAAAATAACAGTTATTTGACGACTCGATGGCGTAGTGGTTAGTATAACCGACTGCCACGCCTGAGGTCGCGGGTTTGATGCCCGCACAATTCAATCATTTGTGTGCATGAATATGGATGTTTGTCTTGGTCTGGGTGTTTCTATGTATAATATGTATGCATTTACAAAAAAAAACAAGTAAATAATATGTATGTTTATCCATTGTCTAGTATCCATAGTACAAGCTCTGCTTAGTTTGGGCTAGATGGTGTTGTGTGTATGTGATAGAATATTATTATTATTATATAATTTTTACTAAATGAATTACTTTTAAATTTTTTGTCTGTCTGTTCGTTCCGGATAATCTCTGAAACGGCAGGACCGATTTCAACGGGCCTTTCACTGGCAGATAGTTGATGTTATAATGACTAACTTAAGCGACTACTTTTCTTTTAGAAAAAAGTATCTCTGTACTGAATAAACACTTTTTCGTTAAATTCCACGCGGGCCAAATCGCGGGATACAGCTAGTTTGTAAATAAATCCACTGTTTTTCTGAGGTTAAACTTCATAATGATATGCTTAAGCATTTATTAGGTGTTAAATTAATAATAATTGCTTTGAAGCTAAATTGGTACTTTTATAGATGCACAAATCTAAAATGTTATCATTCCTTTTTCACATGCATGCTATTTATATTCTGTATATTATTCTTATTAGCTTTGGCAATCAAACGAACTTACTTATATTCATATTGAAAGTGCAATAATACTTTAAATACTATATTCTAAATCCAATGACCTTCTCCCTAGCCTTTATTATTCCCAAGTCACTTGGGGTCGGCTTTCTAGTTTAACCGGATTTGACTGGATATCAGTTTTTACACGGGGCGACTCCCATCTGACCTCCGCAACCCGAAGGCTAACGATACCCTAAGGCTAGACCAGTGTCAGGATATTAGAGGGCACTGACTTCCCAATAACGACTGCCATAGATGTTCATGGCAGCCGGGACCGACGGCTTAACGTGCTCTCTGAGGCACGGAGCAGGCGATAATTGTCAATCAATACGCATATAATTTCTAAAAGTCATATAACTTTCGAAAGTCAGAGGTGCAAGACGTGGGTTCGAACCCGAGACCCTCTGCTTTGTAGTCTGTTGGTCGCCGCACTGAGCTGAATCCAATGACCGCTGATATAAAGTACAAATCTTGTTTCACCAACAGGAATTTGTATATGGTTCTGAAATTTAATTATATTAGTTCTATTCAACTGTTCGATATCAAAAAAACGACCGAATGCAGGCCCAACTAAAGAAACGATATGATTGCGAATTTATAGGAATAAATCGTGAATAGCCCAACGGCTACGATGTTGGTAATCGAAAGGTCGTGAGATCAAATCCTGACTGGTTGAGTTATTGCATCGACGTTAGTGTATTTTAATTTAGGTGGAACTTAAACACGAATATTGGAGCTTTGTGAGAATTATTGCAAAACTTTTATTGAAAGGCTTTATCAAAGTACAATTGTAAAGTACTGACATAAGCAAGTCTAAGTAACTTGAGTAATATGATATAGCGTTTTGACGGCATTACAGTTGTATCAAGCGATTTTACTAAATATTATCCATTTACGCACATAATTTCGAAAAGTTATGTAACTTCCGAAAGTCAGAGGTGGGTGACGTGGGTTCGAACCCGAGACCCCCTGTATTACAGTCTGTTGGTCTCCCCACTGAGCTATCACTTTACCACTGTGTATTTAATTATACTACTAATATAAGGAACATAGCTATTTATTCTGTATCTGACTATCCTTGTGCCAGTGTTTTCAATGTGTGTTGGTCCCCTCAACAATTATATAGTCAATACTCTTAAAAGCGAGATCCTTAACAAAAATTTACGAGCATGTTTTATTTTTCCATCAGCTACTTGGACTTCATCAACGTGATGGCTTACGATTTCCACGGCAAATGGGAGAGAGAAACTGGTCACAACGCACCACTGTACTCGCCGTCCTCTGACTCTGAGTGGAGGAAACAGCTGTCTGTTGATCATGCTGCGCACCTTTGGGTCAAGCTTGGAGCTCCTAAAGAAAAACTTATCATCGGTAAGTATATTCAATGATCAGTGTAATGCTATTAGTTATTAATGTCCAGGATGAAAACGATTTGTCATCAACATTCATAATGGTTGATATTCTTATTATTCTAAGAACAATTAATATAGTTCTTAGAAAAATAAGAATATCGACCTTTAAGAACGTTGAAATGTGAAACATTTCTAGAACATTAGTTCTAGAATTGTTTCATATTACAACAGCATCACATTTTGGTATGTGGCTAAAAGGCTGGCTTTAAAACGAAATTTTATAATAATTAATTGGCTCAACGAAGTGAATGGAACAGTCGCAAGAGGAAAACCTAGGCGAACGTTTCTCGATCAGATCGGAGGCGTTCTGGACAAAGGCCAGGTTAAGAGCTCCTTGAACTGACGGAATAGGGAATGTGATGAAAGTGAATGAAGCCAGAGAAGTGTGTCAGGATCGTAGCAAATGGAAATCCGTAGTCTCTGCCTACCCCTCTGGGAAACAGGCGTGAATCTATGTATGTATGTAATTGGCTCATTGAATAGATTCCGATAACAGTTATTAATTATAATTTTAATAAAAATACCTATATAATATTTACCTATGCACTTTAAATTCAATATTAAAGAAGTCATTTAAAAAAGTAGTCACGTTTTAGAAATCATTCTAAGTCCAGCAATTGGCTCTAGGCACGCCAACAGAGCCTTTATTAATGATTGATGATACCCAATTGACTTCTCCCATATTACGTAGGCTTTTGTGATTCAACTGTGCCCAACGCATCGAGATCGTATGTTATAAAAATATGTAATATCATCAATATTGAATCGTAATCCAACTTAAGTTCTAACGAGATAAATGTTGTTACACCACAAAGTACTAACATTCTAAGTATTTGAGACAAGCATATCTCAAATGAACAGAATCCTTCAAGAAGCTAAACATTCTCAAGTACCTACGCTAAGGCTAGACGCATACGTACAATTTGAATGAAAGGTCTGTTTAGTTTTATGTTAAAGGTTTGGAGAAGAAATAAAGCTCTGCACTTTATTAATTCAATAGTTGTTCGATGATAAAATTAATAAAACTGAGTCAATATCACTTTGACTCACCAACCAGCCAATTCTCCATTCTCCAGGCCAATTCTCGTAATAAAAACTGTTAAAAAATAGTTACTATGTAATCTAAGAAACGTCTGACATTTGTGATATATATATGATACTAAGACTATCTATCTATTTCAAAACCATTTTTATAGAGAGAATTGGCTCACTGTCTTATATATCTCTCAATTACCTACACAGAAAATAATATACTATTCAGATTTGGTAAAGTATTACAATTTAATCAAGCGTAATGACAATCAATACATATTTTGATAGAAAACAAAGTGCGACTGAGCTGCAAGTGTCATGCACGCCAATTCAAAAATGAAGGCAATAACGACTAAACCAACTAAATTAGTTGTGGAAAATTATACCTTTACACACCGGACTAAACAGTCTAAACAGTGTGATTGATGTAACAATAATCACATGTTTGAGCTAGGCCGTAAAGAAAACGACGATTGCAAATGGATCGGTGCACAATTTAATCGATCGTTGAAGTATACTGGTGAAATCGTAGCATTAATAGCCGACGTACTTCAACAACTCGATTGAACGATTCGATTCTGTTAAAGAGTTGTGTGTTTACGCTAAGCCTTAGCTGATATTACGTACTATTTGCAGGTATGCCGACATACGGACGAACATTCACCCTATCCAACCCCGATAACTTCAAAGTGAATTCTCCAGCCAGCGGGGGTGGTAAAGCCGGCGAGTACACAAAGGAAGGAGGCTTTCTCGCCTATTACGAGGTTACTGTAATTAAAAAATATTGCTTCGAGTATAAACGTTATTTACAGAGACGTGTTTATGAGTTTGTAATGGCGTACTCCTACGACGACGAGTAACACGAGAAATTTTGGTGGAATTTATTTGGTAACATTAAAGTCGGTAATACTACTTTAAATAAAAATATATTTGTTGAATGCTTTCGCTGATCGTAATATGATAATCAATGAATGGAGTAATAAAACTACAGAAATATACGTATGAGTAGCGACTTAAATGGCTCAAACAAAGACTTAGAAGTTAGAATATAAATTATCCTGTTTTAAAATTGTTACTGGCAATTTGGGTTACAAATTACTAGTATTTTTGATAACTCTTCAGCTAAGCTAGTATGCTCGTCGATAGTGCAATGGCTGAGATTCGAACCAGCGACCTCTCGATCGCAAATCCAACGCCTTGTCTATTGGGCTATTGCCGCTTAACTAAACGAATTATTTACGTACAGCGAGAATTACGTTTATATCAAATATAATTTTGGTAGTAGTATTAGAATATTATTCATCCATAAGTATACATTTACTGTGTATTAATTTCTAATATATTATTTCTTTAATTTAGGTTTGCGAGATCTTGCAAAATGGAGGTACATACATTTGGGATGATGAAATGAAGGTGCCATACGCTATCAATGGTGATCAATGGATCGGCTTTGATGATGAGAAGTCTACCAGGAACAAGATGAGGTACCTTTCTATATTTAATTATACTAGCGGTCGCCTAGTGCTCGAAATTTGACCAATGTTTGTCTGTAAGATATTACTGATATAATTATGTCATTATATATTGATATATGTAACCATAGTTACGCGCTTCGACTGCGTGTGTCAAATGCATGGATGTGTGCGTGTAGTGGATTTTCATTAATTTAATGTATTTCAAATGCATATTTTATATAAATATTAGCATTCGTCACTTTTTCTCTATATAAACTATAAGTGTGCGAAATTTCATACTCCTCCGTCCGCCCAATTTTCGTAAAAAGGGATCCAAAGTTTTCGCTTCACGTATTAGTATATAGATTAAGACGCCATCTGAAATAAGGCTGTTTCAGTAGCCATCTCTATGATAATCTTCCGTATATTTTTATAATAATATAATAATAATATTAGCCCTGTATTAAACTCCGCCACACTGCTGGGCACGGGCCTCGTTTCAATTTGAGAAATTAGACCATAGCCTAACCCTTCTTTCATTTTTAAGAGTTTGTAGTTTGATGTATGATATATGTATTTATGTAGACTAGCGATCGCCAAGTGGTCGAAATTCGACCATAATTGATTTATGTTTGATCGTTATTATATATACCGCGATATTGCAATAGGTACTTAAGGTATGCAACCATAGTTACGAAGAATTGTACGATATCAACCGATCATGCCGAAATACTACGAACGCGATACGACTGCGTGTGTCAAATGCATGGTTGTGTGCGTGTAGTGTTTTTTCATTAATTTAATGTATTTCTAATGCATATTTTATAAAAATATTAGGATTCGCCACTCCTTTTTCGTATAAACTTTAACTGTGCCAAATTTCATACTCCTCCGTCCGCGCAATTTTCGTAAAAAGGGGTACAAAGTTTTTGCTTCACGTATTAATATATAGATACCTCTATCATGTTTGTTTTCACATTATTTTAAAACTTTAAACTATTATTGTTAAACATTGTTACTAGTTACTGTTTACTTCTATTTAAGCTATTTTAATCATAAAAACTATTGCAATTTAATTTTAATTTTTCACTTTCTACGGCGTTTCGGTTGCTTTTCGGCAGCCAATCATCCGCTTAAAGTAGCTTTATTGCAACATTCGTGTAAACGTAAGATAATATTAAATATATCATGTTTTTATTTGTTCACAGGTGGATCAAGGACAACGGTTTTGGCGGTGCTATGGTATGGACTGTTGACATGGATGACTTCAGCGGTAGTGTGTGCGGTGGTGATGTCAAATATCCACTTATTGGAGCCATGAGGTGAGATATTCACGACTATATTTACCGAATATTTGATTCAATACCTAATACAGTGTATAGAAGACTGTATTAGTTATTGAATCATTCTTGGTATTAATCACAAATAATTGTTCCGAGTCCGATTGCTCCTTATATCCGTTGTATAAATGGTTTGTTCCCACGCGATACACAAATTAATATTGCTTTAAGCCGTATGTGGAAGTACTCCTGTTAAATAAGATATTTTCGCATTTATAATAATATTTTTATTATGGATTTCATATAATATTTATTTTATTTGCAGAGAGGAGCTCCGCGGTATTTCTCGAGGCAAGGACGCTAAGGACGTTGATTGGGCATCAGTCGCATCCAGCGCCTTGATCGAAGTCACTGAAAAGCCAGAGCCGATTAAGATCAGCCTCTCAGATGTCCTTAGCAGAGTCAAGAAACCAGTGAAGAGTCTCATCATCAAGAATAATAATGCTGCTAGTGATAAGAACAGTGAGTTATTTTATTATCATAAAAATAACAGAACGATTGGGAAATCCAAAGGAAAGGCTTTTGCTCAGTAGTTGGCGATACCAACAGGCTAATATTAGGAGAAGCATTAAAGGAAAATCATAATCATTACAATAAAATGTCTTACACTGCTGAACTTAAACCCCCTCAAAAGAAATTACTACAGAAATCATTGGTCTGCTGTTTACGTAAATCCAAGAAAACATTAAAATATTTTCTTGATTCTTGTTCAACATTTCCACCTGTATCACCTTCAGTTATTAAAACATGTGGCATGTTTGCCTAAAAACTAAATAAATATACCACTAAAATATTTGGATATGAGATTAGGACTAGAACATCAAACGTCAACCAGATCAGGAACGTCAGCAATTATTTTAAGATAAATATGACTTCTTACAAACTTTCAATTTATATCTACGATATTATTAAGTTATGATATAATATGTTTCCTTTGGAGAACATGGGACAATGTATTAAAGTAATTAAGCTAATAACCAATAATTGTCGTCTTCATCAATTATGACATAACACCAATCAAAAACTTTTTCTAAAACAAAAAAGTAAAATTTTAGAAAGTTAAAGTGTTTGAACTAAAATTATATATAGTCATTGTGGGTTTGGTAAACGCCGTCAATTATCACCATTTTGTGAAAGTGTTTATAGATGTTATTAAAATAATATTTGGTGTTAAATAATATAATGACGGTGCATATTTGAAAATTATGCAAGCTCCGATGTTGCTGGTTAAACTTTATTCTAAAGTGATGGAAAATGTTTTTTACCTTTAATCATAACAAATACAATGCCTTTTTATGCAGTATCTCGGGCTTGTCTACTGGAAAGAACGTGGATTCTTTATCAAAATTGTAATTTCTAAAAATTGCGAACTGTATTTTATAAAATTTATTGCCATTTAAATATAAATCTAACGAAAAATGTTTAAACGTTTGGGAACTCAAAACTCAATATTGTTTTCCATATTTTAGTTAAAAGTTGCAACCATGTAATAATAACATTTAAATCAGTTCCAGGCTTAGAGCTCAGTGTAAATGTGTCTAACAAAATATGGCTGTAATTCGGCTAGCTTTTCGGAGATATAGAACCGAGCGTTGTACGAAATCTCTAAGCTTGATCTTAGAATAAACACAAGTATTTGACTGAATATCAGTTTTTACACGGAGCAGATGGCAGTCGCTCCGTGTAAAAACTGATATCCAGTCAAATCCGGTTAGACTAGAAAGCCGACCCCAAGTGACTTGGGAATAATAAAGGCTAGGGAGAAGAAGAAAATTCAAAGCCAACGCTTTATTCACAATTCTCATAATAGGCATAAGTAATTTAATAACGCATATTCTAGCACAAACCGCGAGATGTTTGTGACATTTATTTGTCTTTAGTCTGCAGCTGGCTTCTAATTTGCTAACGCTTGCCACTTTATAGTACTTTAATCCACAAAATATTTAGCCTAAGTCTCATAACATATTACGTGCGTACGTAACTCTGAGTCTCGCAAAAGTTCAAATAAATAACCTTTATGTATGTAATATATCTAAAAGGATCCCTAAGAATAGGTGGAGATAATTTACTACATTCAGAATTGCCCGATGACTCTAAATGAAGTCCTATATTACCACAATAGCCTTATTGCCGTTTTGTTCATACTTATATATAGCATTGATCTAGCTAAGGTTATGTAATAAATAATGTATTAAGAGCTCATATGTTTTTATTAAAATAGGATGACCTTTAATAAAAAGATAATTCGGTCAAATACTAAACTCTGGTTTGCTCAGTTTTCGTAATTTACAAATAAATCAATTCACATTGTTTCTTATCTCGACCTGTTGAACTGCCAAGACAAAAGTTCTACAAGAATTGCCCAATTTCCCATCACAGCTATCAAAACAAAAACTTTCTGACGCGAGAATGGCTGAAATCTTAAAAACTGAAAACACAGGATTATCTTCGAAAGTTCAAAGCGTGTAAAGTTACGATTTCGTTTAGCGAAACTCTTAGGCATGTCAGGCGCAAAGCGCCGATGTAAACATGTTTGGAAAATTCCATTTTCCAACATCGTGAAAAATAAACAATGGCTGGAAATAAATGGAAGATATTGTTGAGTCCTTAACGGTTCACTTAGCTCATATATCGACAGTTTACCGTTTTGAATTCTCTCTATTATATTTCATGAGCTTAGTACAAGGTACGGCTTTCAAGGATCTACCTGTTGTCTCGCTCGAGATTTAATAGAGCGGAATGAGTTATGTAACGCTCGATCAACTTACCAATACACAAGAGCAATATTCTTATTTCTATTATACTATTTCTTATAACAGCATTACTTCGATATAACAAATAAATATTACGTCTGCTCAATAACAAAAACAGACCCAAAGTTAAATTACATCGATACAAACGACTTCAGAAGTTCCATTCAATAAGCTCCCCAAAAAATTAAGGTCAGACAAAACAAAAAGTTTGTTCCCATAAACTTTCATTAGCAAACATACTTACTCGAAATCTCCTAACAGATGAAACAAAAACAACGGAGAATGTATTTGACACTAAAAGCTCGACAACCAACAGAGTACCGCAAGGGTCACTCTTAGGCCCTCTGTTGTTGCCAAGAATGGCTTAGGAAAGTCGACATTTCGTGACATAGTTGCTAAAAGTTTGAAATATCGAGTGCTTTTACGTTCAAGTGGTGCCCGCGACCAGAATCTTACGGCCTCTGAAAATGAGTCAACACATAACTTGGCTTTAATATTTTCGGAAACGTGGAAAGGGTGGAAAGTGTCTGCCTGTACTGGCAAGGTGGCTCAAATGGGGTTCGTGATTTAATGCCGTCAAGTTTATGACACTGGCGACCGACGTCTTAACAAGTAGGTACGAGTTTTACGACGTTCCAAGTGGAGATATTGTAATAAATAACATATTTTCAATGTTAAGCTTTATGTTATACTTGCTTAAGTATTCTTTTGGCGGGGAAAGTTTCTTATTTTCTTTGGGACAAGAGGTGATTGTTTTTCCGTTTTGGAACAAATTCAAGAACAATGTTGCGTTTCAAAAGTAAATTTAATGGCATGAACCCGAATAAGATATAGATTATGCATCAGTATTTCAATAAAAATGGTAACATCTTGTAATAGATGATTTTAAGCAAAGCATACCTAAGTCTAAGTTAGAATTAATTTAACTGGAATATTGTATTGAAATTGATGACGTGCTTTTTATAAGGTCGTAATGTCCATTAGATAAATATTATAAGATTTTTTAAACGATATTTATTCAAAAAGAATTAGGACGCTGTATATAGTTAATATTATTGCCTCTTTGGTATCGTGGCTTACAATTATGTGCGAGATGTGGTCCTAAGTTCAATTCTGAGATCGAGCAAAATGTTAATGGTATTTTTTGTAAGGCAATTCTCAATAGTCTGGATGTGCAGTCGGTCGGCCAGTACCTATTACACGGGATCAAAAACATAATTGAAAGATAGAATAAGGAATAGTGTGATTAGAGAAAATGCGGCCTGAAAGTGGATATAGTGACGAGGATAGAAAAGGGTATGTTAAGAAAGTTAGAAAGAATGGAATAGAAAAAACTGACTAAGAAAGTTTATAAGGCTAGTGTGAATGGAACAGTCGCAAGGGGAAGACCTAGGCGAACGTTCCTTGGTCAGATCGGAGACGTTCTGGATAAAGGCCAGGTTAAAAGCACCTTAAACCAGCGAGCGTGTACAAGGAATGTTATGAATGTGAATGAAGCCAGAGAAGTGTGTCAGGATCGTAGCAAATGGCAATCCGTAGTCTCTGCCTACCCCTCTGGGAAACAGTATGTATGTATGTGAAAACTTAACTGCCGAAATGTCTCAGTAACACGCCTCAACCTATTGTTATATTCCATTTAATAAAAAGGTTAGAAGATGGTATGAGAATATACATGAAGATAAGATAATAAATAATAATAATAATAATTTATTGGCATCAGAAAAAACGTACAATGCAGTGTATTTTACATTATATGACTTAATGAACTAGAGACATGAATTAACAAGAAAACACAGTGATCAATGGCCCCCGAGCTAGGAAAATCCTGTGTTACGGGGGACATCCAATCGGTCTATATGTTAACAATTATTGTGAACTAGGATTTATTAACAGTTAAGGTAAGTACGATTCCTTTATTGTAAAACAAGTAGGTTAAATGGTAAGTAACGTGTGGAGTAATCATTTCTGGTTTTATATGGATTGTGTGTGTGTGTGTGTGTGTGTGTGTGTGTGTGTGTGTGTGTGTGTTTGTGTGCATGCGTGTGTGTGTGTGTGAGTGTGTATGTGTGTGTGTATGTGTGTGTTTATGTGTGTGTTATATAATTATCTCACGTGAACGAAATCTTCGTGAAAATTAAGGCAAACTCAAAGTTGAAATATAATATCTGTTTTCAGTATTGATTAGCTTTTGACTGTAATATCCTCTGACTGATTGATGAGATTTTTAATAAAAATCTAATGCATAACAAATTGCCGTATGATAGTGCTAAATGATTTCTTATTGAAGATTTGTGATGAGTGAAATTTAATTCAATAACTTAGATTAGAATTTGATTTATAGATGTGATTTTGATGAATGGTTTTTATACTTGATATTAAAGTTTCACACTTCTTGCTGAGTTTCGACAAGTTGAATGTGTTTTTTTATTGTATTTGCGGTGAAAGTCTGGGAATCTTTAAGATTTCTACAGTCAATCGGCTTTATTACTAAAGAAGCGTAATTATGATCACGCTAGATGTCGCTCGCATGTTATTATGTTTTAGTAATGATGGCAATCTTATCACGACTGCAGACTTTCTCTAAAGATTATGCTGTGCTAATTCTAGTCCTAATTAGTAATCAAAACTAGTATATAAGACTATTTTCTTGGCTTCTTTGATAAAGTTGTTTGTCAATGTAATGGGTAGCATTTCTCGGCACTTAATTACTTTATATAAAATATTTAGTATCAATTTGTCATCATAATTTATTTATACTTGCGGCATGAACATCTCCGCATCAGTGCAATTCTACTATTGGGCAATGAGTACATTTATTGCTTATAAAATGGCTTTCCATTGTGTGTACATAGCTGGTGAAATATGTGCATATTACCACTTGCCCAATACCTGCAATATAAAAAGATTGTATGCTATATTAGCTTTACATAACATTAAATATTATCTATCTAAACATCAATAACCATACCTAACCGTAAAATTCGACAGATAGTCTGTTTCAAAGTAGATTTTTTGATTGAAGTTATAATTTCTAAATTATAAATACCTAAACTAGTATATTAGGTCTTAAGTATCTAAAAACATATAATTTACTTCACAGAGCGTGAACCACAAATCCTGTGTTACCTAACTTCCTGGTCTTCCAAGAGGCCTTCAGCTGGTCGCTTCATGCCTGAGAACGTGGACCCTACACTCTGTACTCACGTCATTTACGCCTTCGCGACTCTCAAGGAACACAAGTTGACTGAAGCAGACGAGAAAGACGGCGAAATGTACCACAAAGTTGTAGCCTTAAGAGAAAAGAACCCGAATCTGAAGGTAAATTTGTTAATGAGTAGTTGTTATGCTCGACTTTGTTCCCTTTTCTTACTGTTTTTTTTTATTTATTACTTATCCATATTAACACTCTATGAATCAATAATTATGAGTTCTTACTGAATTTTAATTTAATTCACACTTTAACATTTATATAAATAATAATAAACAACAGATCATATAGTCAATTTATTATCTATACTAATATTATGAAAAAGAAAGATTTGATCTTTTGTCTAATAATATTGCAATCGTAATCAAAATGTGACATAGTTATTATAATTATGTTTATAGACGATATGTTGCTTATTTAAGTAACAGGCTAAGAATATGATGTCTTTTGATACGATACGATTCGGTGAAAACATTAAAATATAGAGTATCGCATAAATACAAGTACGCGTTGCGTAACATTGCTTAATATAAAAATATTACTTATCATCACAAACTTCGTCAAATTATTCTTACTTAATATTCCTAACTTGTCATCTCCAGATCCTCCTCGCTATCGGCGGCTGGGCCTTCGGCTCCACTCCCTTTAAGGAGCTGACTTCCAACGTGTTCCGTATGAACCAGTTCGTGTATGAAGCCATCGAGTTCCTCAGAGACTACCAGTTCAACGGTCTGGATGTAGACTGGGAGTATCCTAGGTAAGTCGAAACTATTGCATGTCACCAATGGGCCACTTTTAATTCCCATCTCAAGGTATTATCTCTGCGCTCTAAAGATTTTAAATATTCTATTCACAATGACTTAATACAGTTAAAACTAAACTTGAAGTACCAAGTTAAAGCTTTATCCGTTGGTAAAACTTTTATAAAATCCATAGCACGGCCTGCACTGGTAGACGTAGCAAAACTACTTATTAAACTATTGCGGGATGAATCATCGTCGGGATTATTTAATTCAACATAACGATTTCTTTTTCTGATTGTATACTAAAGCATCGGCGATCTAGTCGTTATATTACAACCGCGTGTTCTTTAGTTTACAGTTGATTCTGAATTCAACTCTTGATTCGAACGAAGTTTTGTAGCATTTTTCTGTCAAAAAGTTTTCGGTAAATAAATTTCGATAAATTGCAATACGCGCCTCTATTACTTGGCATCTAAATTCAGCTGGTGCAATGTTAATGTAGTATACCGCTACCTACTCCATTGGGGTTGGACAGACACAAGTTCTGCGATATGTCCTTGAGTTTCTGGCGAATATTGTAACCGTAAAATATTTTTAGGGAAAATGTTCATAAAACTTTTTGTGACCTCAATATACTTAATGGCTATTAAATATTTCAAAACTCCCTGTTCAATACTGTAAAGGAATACCGCAAGCTTATTTAAAAGTTGAATGTTTGAATGAGAAGCGATACTAATTTAAAAAAATACATCTGTATAGTATTCTTATCTGATTCATATTATGCGACAAAACACAATCCAGGGTTTTACAGTGGGTCTGAATACTCCAAATGACTTTGTACAAAGTGCTATATGTTTATACATACAGGATGATTTTGAAATCGTGTAATTCCTTTTAACCATGCATTCTACTGGTGGTATAGAGCAACCCTGGCCATATTTTCTTTTATTAGAATTATTTTTTTGGAAAAATTAATGTACCGTTCTTTTTTGTGAAATGGTTTCAGATAGTCATATGTTAACCACCCGAAGCAGTTTTTATTTTTTACTAATAAAAAAAAAATAACGTTTCAATAATTAATGTCGTAAATAATAACGGGCGATCCTTTTTATCGCCCCTTATTATTTATGGTATCAGTTATTGTTATGTTATTTTTTAAAATTATAAATAAGAGATTTTACTATTAATTCACAAACTTTTAAATTTTTAGAGGAGCTGATGACCGTGCGGCCTTCATTTCTCTGCTCAAGGAACTGCGTCTTGCATTTGAGGGTGAAGCCAAAACATCAGGTCAACCTCGACTCCTGCTTTCTGCTGCTGTACCTGCCTCCTTCGAAGCTATCGCTGCTGGATACGACGTGCCTGAAGTCTCAAAGTATTTGGTAAGCTTTTGAAGGTTGTAATTTAAAATTATGGACGTTGTTGTAGGTCTACTGCACATTAGACTAGACGATTAATTTATATCTAGTTATATTTAGAGTGTCTAAGTGCTAAGTATGTTTATCGCGTGACCTCTCTGGTATTTTTTTGGCGCAATAAAAAAGCTTTACCATCTAAGGTAGCAATGCTGCCAGTCTTATGGGCACTAATGTATACCAACTAAATGCGAACGAAGAAGGTCCATTTTCATCGTTAGGTTAGCATTTTATTTGTATAGATTAAGTAACAGCTTCTGATAACTATATCAATGCATGTTGGCAATAAAGACCTACATGATAGAACACACCTTTTACCATCAACCAATACACATTAAAATACTAGACTGTAAAATCGCAAAATCTCAAAGGCACTTTCTTAGCATTCAGTATCAAACAACAATGGCCGTCAAACTGTGCTGTTAAAAATATATTGTCCTACAATTTACTCTCATCTTGCAGGACTACATCAACGTGATGACTTATGACTTCCACGGTCAATGGGAACGCCAGGTCGGACACAACAGTCCTCTCTTCCCTCTTGAGAGCGCCACCAGCTATCAGAAGAAACTCACTGTGGTAAGTGCAGGACATAATAATACATCTTAATAAAACAGTGACTTAACTCGAAATTTGGAAGATAGGCAATTTCAAATCTAATTGTGTGACTATAAATTCTAATATTATATTTGTGCTAAGTAATTACTACAGAGTTTAAATTTGTACAATCCAAAATATTAGATAAGTTTCCGTGTTATTAAGACAGCATTATCATCTTTTGGTTTCACGTGGAATTTAGAAATTACATGTCATTTCATTTACGACAATTCTGGGCTATATACTTGTTGCGCTTTGCTGAACTTGCAAAGGACAGCTTTTTGTGATCACGCTATCACAAAATATTAACTACATAATTAAACTGCAAAGGCATAAAAATATTTTGCTCTTACGTATTTGGGCCCACATAATAAATAAAAAAAGATAATGCATATCATTACATTTTATATTCATGAGAATGTGATTCACCACAGATTAATTCAGTTCATACAAATGTACTCAACATTTTAATTACGTTGAGAATTTCTTGTAAATTAAAATACGCCATACATTTTAAATTGTAAAATGTAAAATATTTTTATAAAATTGTACCAATTACCTTAGAAATAGTTTCTTAAATTACTGTGTTAATGAGCTTGGTAAGAATTTGAATAAAGCAATATTAACACTTAACTCTGAATGATTTAGTAGTAGGCGACGTGTATCGTGCAAACGCTAAAATTAAGAAGTAAATTGCTGCGATATAGTTCATGTTGAATTTTATTTACTTACAGTTGTAAAAGCGCAGTTACTTAAGTGTTATTTTAATATAGAAAAATAAGTAATTGCACTTGAAAAAAACTTAACTAACCCAATATTTTCTTTTAGATATGACGGCCTCGATGGCGTAGTGGTTAGTGTAACTGACTGCCACGCCTGAGGTCGCGGGTTCGATTCCCGCACAAGTCAAACATTTGTGTGCATAAACATTGATGTTTGTCTTGATCTGGGTGTTTCTATGTATAATATTTACAAAAAAAAATATTTACAAAAAAAAAAAGTATATATGTATGTTTATCCATTGTCTAGTACCCATAGTACAAGCTCTGCTTAGTTTAGGCTAGATGGTGTTGTGTGTATGTGGTAGAATATTATATTATATTATATAGAATAGTACTCCATTTGCTTAAATAAAATGTTACTATATTAATAAGCTCATAGTTATATATTAATTTATATTATTAATTTAAATACATGTATATATATTTATTATGCCTTTGTAAGAGACTTGGAGTCTGTGCTAGGGTTACCCCTGTGTTACAGATCCCCAGGCTCTCTCACGCCAGACTATTTTAAAATTGCAATATAATATACATAATAAAAATGAAGTAAAGAATCAATAGGTGTCATCAATAATGTGCTTGTTTAAGTCATTAATACATGATTTGGCACAATGATTTCAGTGGTAACCTTGTCACTACGTCGTGCCAAGTATTGTGATTTTGATCCCAACACGCGTCAATGTATGAGCCATATGTATGCAGAAGCTAAAAATCTTTTACAGATACTATCTGCTAAAAAAATCATAGTAGCATTGAAATAAACTATGTACTTCATACGGATTATTTGACTCTTTATTACATAGTCTCCCCGTAAACATGGCTGCAGTAAAGCAACCGAAACATCGGTCAAAGTAGAAAATTAAATATAAATAACTTTTATAATATAATTAGCTTAAAAAGTATTAAATTTCAATAGTAGTAGTATAACAGTTTCAAAATTATGTGTCAAATAAATAACGCGTTAAAAGCCGTATAAAGTAGATTATTTTAATAAATAACATTTCAACGTCTCAACGTAAGACAATATTAATAATAATACTTTATTTAGGACTCTGGGAATTGGGATCCATATACAAGGTTGACACATAATTAAGTAATAGTTAAAATTGGAGTTAAACACATATTAATTGGCAATAGCCATCCATCGTCGATATGTTACAGTCTGCAGCAGACGGTCTGACAAACTCATAATGATAGTATTTTTACACATGGCAACTCTGAACATAAAAGACGCTATTCTTTTACGCTGAAATGCATTAAAAGTATCAACGCGTGCATCAAAAAACATTAATCACAGTAGCAGTTTGATGTTATATTAGACAGCAATCAGGAGCTTTTATTATAAAGAGCATATATTATATCGAAACATGGTTGTCATACCCTTGTCCACTTGGAGGATACACACAGTAATGATATGATAGTCAACATAATATATAGATATAGATAGATACTCAATGATCTTTGTATTCCAACAGGACTACTCGGCCCGCGAATGGGTCCGTCAAGGTGCTCCTAAAGAGAAGCTGATGATCGGTATGCCGACGTACGGAAGGTCCTTCACATTGATCAACGAAACTCAGTTCGATATCGGCGCACCGGCTTCTGGTGGTGGTGAGTACAAGAAAAGTTATTTTGTTCTTTATTATTCAAATACTTGTTTTGGTTTTGATGGAATGCTACACTTGGAAAAGATAGGTCACATATACTATATGAGTATGTTATATAATATATTATATACCATATGAGTTTAGTTTAGTTAAAGGTTCTCAGTTTTAATTCTATTGGATGCCAAATATCCAGTTGTATGTTTAAAGTTATGAGACAGATAATTATGTAATAATACTTAAAGATAATAGCTAGGACATAGAAGCTGCTCATTAGTGTCTTATCATAACTTTTCCAATATGGAATTCGAAATTCTGTACTTAGATATAAGGTGCTGAAATATGTCCTCGGCTCATAAAATTTTCAACTTATCAGTAACACCTTTAGTTATAACCAATACAATTACTTGGGTTTGCGTTTGATTTGAACGTAATTATCGGTTTACATTGCTGTCAATCAGTTCTCTCCAAAAATAATAAATTTCTAACCAATTTAATATAATGTAAATTTTTGCTGTAGGTGCCGCTGGGCGCTTCACCAACGAAGCCGGCTTCATGTCGTACTACGAAGTGTGCGAGTTCCTCCGCGAAGACAACACTACTCTTGTGTGGGACAACGAGCAGATGGTGCCTTTCGCGTACCGGGACGACCAGTGGGTCGGATTTGACGATGAGAGGTCGCTGAAAACTAAGGTCAGTATTTATGATAAAACAACATAGCTTTCAAAATTCAGTGTAAAAGGAGTTCTGATAGAGATATAGACATGCATTGCAAGTAATCATTGGAAGTGTGTTCAGAATAAATAACATTTTAGCTTTAAAGTAATCATAATAGGTGAGATGAGATCAATTTACAAACAAAACAAATACTAAATAAAATGTTTTTATAATACAGATGGCCTGGCTCAAAGAAGAAGGCTTCGGTGGTATTATGGTCTGGTCTGTCGACATGGACGACTTCAGAGGATCCTGTGGAACTGGAAAATATCCACTCATCACTGCCATGAAGCAAGAGCTCGGTGACTACAAAGTCAGGCTGGAATACGACGGTCCTTACGAATCTTATAACCCGAATGGACAGTACACTACAAAAGATCGTAAGTATTTACATAATGTAACATTATTAATGTTTATCCCCTAAGAGAAGGTATAGAAGTGAATTGCACATAAATCTATAGCACATTAGACAAATACGTTTAGATCATTAGTTCCCAAAGTGGTCCAGGTGGACCCCCAGGGTCCACGGGAGACTCGACGTGGTTCTACGTTGGCGTGACAAAAAATTGGGGTGCACAATTCGTAAGCGGGGGTCCATGAAAATTTATTTGCTTTCGATAGTGAAGAACTAAACTGTTGGCTTGACTTCACCGACTGTTCGACAAGGTCAGCAACTGTTACTTTTCAAAACTTGCATATTTCATATTCAGTACCAGTGGGTTTTCGATTTTTGGATAGAGAATTACTAAAAGAAAAGGTCATCCCGTAAAGATTTGATCAAATTTTTTACTTGCATGAACTTGTTTAGCTGCAGGGGGTCCACCGGAACCAGCAAGTGGTCTATGAGAAAAAAAGTCTGGGAACCTCTGGTTTAGATTGTATTTGGTTGGGGTTAAACAATGTCGTTTGCTGGGAAAGTAACAGATTCGTACTGGTTTTAAAATTTTTGATTGTAAACCCGCAGTAAAAGATTTTATCTACCCGGGAATGCATTCCTTGTAATACATTATTATTAATATATTGATAATAATTGGGTAATAAATATGATACAATTCCACGTTACTTACACGTTTTAGCGTATTAAAATGAAGTTGTCTAACAAAATGATTTAATTTTCAGCGAACGAAGTGGTCTGCGAAGAAGAAGATGGTCACATCTCATACCATCCCGACAAAGCTGACTGCACACACTATTACATGTGCGAAGGTGAAAGAAAACACCACATGCCATGCCCTTCAAACCTAGTGTTCAATCCCAATGAAAATGTGTGCGACTGGCCAGAAAATGTTGAAGGCTGTCAACATCACACCCAAGCACCCGCGGCTCGACGGTAAACTAGACTTCCATCAAATAGAAATAAACTATAATATACCATTCAATTCATGATTGCTTATAAAAGTAACTTTTTTAAATCATTTGTTGACGTATTTAGGTATTATTCGGTGTTTTTAAGTCCCGTTATAGCTATGTAAATCGCAATAATTATAAATGCATAGTGTTCAAAATTAGATTTATCTAGATGACTAATTAATACATTTGCCTACTATTGCAAGCTCAAGGGATGTGTAAGATTGTTTTCTTTTTTATTTTTATATTGAAATTGGATTTTATTTATGAAAGGTAAACGCGCCATTTATGATAGTGCCACTGTGATTGACGCCCGACGAAAATATTAAGGGTATTTCTATTGGTCATTAAATACAAAATTGGTTTCAAATGTTGCAAAAAAGATATCATACCCATCGATATATATTATATGTAATTACACATTTAATACGCTGTTTAAAACATACAACAGAAGTAACAGACACATACACACATATTAAAGCCGCACCTAATTTGATAGATGTCTAACGGCAACACGAGTAGGACTAACAATTAATATTTTTAGGAGTAGCAGATATTGCATTATTGTACAATTTTATGTTTTTGAAAGATATTGACACTTTCATCGTTGTGCATTAAAAGTGAATTAACTATTTGTCGCAAGACTTCTATGAATTGATACTCAGTAGAGCCAATTGGCGTCTACATATTTGTCATGTTGTTTGTTGTAAATAGCGGAATTGTCATTGACTATTTAAAAGACCGCCAAGTACAGTAGCACACTTAAAAAGGTATACATTATAACTATGATACTTATTTACTAATAAAATGATAACATAATATCATTCTGGAGAGAATTATTTGGTTTCTATAATATCTAAATTCTCAGATAAAAATAGTGATTTTACATTTTCATAATGATAAACTGGTACATTTCCTTTACGCTTTATGCCAATAATCGGTGTAAGGCTCTCAGAAGGGCAGTAATTTTCTAGCTATTACATAATAAATGTTAGAAAAATCTGTGAGATAAAACCTGGTTCTCTAAAGAATTTGCTTTAAAATTTAATAAGTTACTCCATATAATGATATTCTCACATACGCACAGAAAGCCACCAATATATTTAATAGCTTATGTATTACATTATTTATTGGCGTAAGTTGGCATCATGGATAGTGGATAAAAGAAATTGTGTGATAAACAAATGTAAATTTCTTAAACATTATAACTGAAACTTCTTAGTTGTATCTATTGTTAAATTATATTTCTTAGATAAGTTATATACTCTCCCAAAGGTGCATAATTATAACGTTGCAAGGAAGATAAATGATCATATAAAAAGCTTCGAATATATTTATATTCTGCTGCTAGTTTTTATACGAAATAGCTGAATGAATATAAATTTGTCCTATGATGAAATATACTAGAGATTGAGACCAATGTACTGAACATTTTTGTACCTAAAATTGCTAAGAATTTCATTCATGATAAACCCACCTACCGCATCAATATAAGTGCACAAATCGATGTTGTATCCATCCAGCTAAATTATACGAAACAAAAAATGATATGGGGTATATTATCTGAAAGACCTTTGAAATTATCCCTAGTTCGGGCTATCTCATTAAATTACAAAAATAATATACTATAAGGTTTTATTGTATCCTATTTCAACTCCCAACATTTTGCAATCACTTAACTTTTTAAACTATTGTCAGTACCTTGGTCTTGGTAAAACAAACTGAAATTATGTATCTTTAGGACTGTGTCATCATAGTAATAATTATAAGTAGCGAACCGAAGCTTTGTAAGTTTGATTAATCTGAAATACTCAAGAACATCTGTAACACTGCCTGTAACTGCCACCCGTGACTGATGCCCATCAGTGACAAATTGGGATAAAACGTGAATTTATTTTAATTGTAGTTAGTTGTGTGATTAAGCTTGTAAATATTGTATTTAGATACAAAAGAGATGTAAGAGTATTATTAAACATTTTTAAAAGACTTTCTTTTTTGTATGAATACCAAAACAAATAAATCTAAATGATATATCATATGATTCCAACGATTTTTTTTAAATGAAGAAAAATTATCTTCACTTTAAAACCAACCACAAAATATTTATAACAGTAAACATTAAAATTTGTATGTTAATATCCATGAATAATGATCCAAAGCCTTGTGATGTAGCCTACCGACATCAGGTACATCCTTACAAATACAGACTGCCTCAATAATGGTCAGCGCCGACGGACGGAGTGGCGGCGAAGAGACTAATGCAGTAACAATTTAAATTCAACTTATCGTGCTTCAGAATACGACTGTATTTGGTACAACGAAATAAAATGACCGCACTTTGAGTCGCTCGCCGTTATTTTATTTCGTTGTACCAAATACAGTCGTATTTTGAAGCACTTTAGGTTGAATTAAAATTGTTACTAAATTAGCCTCTTCACCGCCACTCCGTCCGTCGGTGCTGACCCTATAATTGTCTCGAAATAAAAATCAAACTTATCCAACTACCTTCCAAATCTAAATAGTCCTTCCAAAATGGAAGGTATATTCCAAATTTGAATATTGTATTTTCAAACCGTTTGTCTGCTGCAAACAGCAACAATATTACAATGCAGTATACAAGATAGTTGCACTTCGTTATATGTTCGCAAGTGGCAGATAATGCAATGCTGCATCGAGTTAAAATTCATGTCGTGTGCGGTACAGACTCATATGTTCGTGTCGTCTTGATATGAACGTGTAAACAGGATTCTGTATGAGATGCTGCAAGTTTTAAATAAATATGCACTCCAGTACGAAGATTGTGATATAACATTACTTGGTAACGTGAGTGTCTTTTTCGTGCGGCGGAATATGTGCGGTTACGTCATCGGCGATAGTAAGGAACTGTTCTTTTTAAAAGGTAAATAAAGTTTTATAGAATTACTTCGTAAAAATGTTCACAGTATTAAGACTGCGCCGAGTGAAATGTGCCAGAACAGGCGGTCACAGTTGATAAAATCAACACATTTTGTTTAATACAAATATAAAATACACATTTACCATAACAATTAATGTGTTTACAATTACTCCGTGTAAAAAACTTAAAATAATTACGCCTACAAAATTACGTGAGTTTTCACGAAAAATGCAAAAACGTAAGCTTGTGTTACGTGATTTTTAGATTATAACAGTAGAAATCTATCCTATTTTACAGCATAAACGAAACATTAATAGTTATATTACAATTTATTCGTCCCAAATTTTTAAGTTATTGGTTGACAATAAAGATTTATCAAAACAGCACTTCAAATCCTCCATACAATTTTACTATGGCGGCCGCGCACCGATTTGAATATGCACCGCACGAGCTCTGTCATTATCCGTCTTACGCTTGGCGCAGTCTTAATAAGGGGAGTCGATTGTTTCACCCACATTCGAATACACTCAAGAATACTCGGTAACTTCTTTCACTAACTACACTGACCACCTGGTGAATACTGGTTATAGACGGTACTCTGAAGGTTTTCATAATCGATTTTTGATAATTGTTATGTACCTACCATCATGACCGACAAACGTAGGCTTAAAGCCATAATTGCTTTGATAATAGGTTTGAAATTGTTACATCATAATATAGGTATCCTATCCTAACTTCCTAACTATCCTAATCCTAACTAATATTATAAAAGCGAAAATGAGTTTGTTTGTTTGTTACCTTATCACGCCTAAACCACTGACCCGATCATCCTGAAACTTTGCATATACGTTGTCAAGTGTACAGAAACGGACATAGGCTACCTCTCATCCCAAAAAAAAAACTGTGTCCGAGTAAAACAACAATAACGTTCTTATGATAATAGATGGCGCCACGTGTCTTTCGAATCATGATTGAATTATATTATTACAAGCAGAGCACAACCCGAATTGATTGTCAAATTCTAAATTGAAAAATTGAAGGTGCGAAAATACATATCCTAATTTTACTACTAAGTCGTTAATCTTCAAAAATAGTTTTTTCCTTAAAGACAATTTCCGCACTAGGAATATTAATTCCTGTATCGTGATGGACTTTACAAACATTCTAACAACCGACACAGAGAACACCCAGATAAGAATCAACTATTTTTGGATCACACAAATTTTTGTCCCGTATGGGATTCGAACCCACAACACTCGGCGCAGTGGCAGTGGCGAAGCAACCACTTAAACCACTACGCCATAAGTTTAAGATGTTAGGCAGTTTGGATGTTTGTATTTTATTATTGGTGTCAGATCAGATTTGAATAAAACATGGCGATCATATAGACCATGTCCTGGATTATCATGCAGGATACTTTATATCCCTAAGTACGCTCCATGAAGTCACACGTCTATAATAATTATTTTACGTCTTTTATATAAAATTAGATAATTTTCTCAATAATTCCATCCTAATATTATAAATGCGGATGTGAGTTTGTTTATTTGTTACAACTTCTCGCCTTAACTGCTCGACTACTTATTATAAAATGTCGCATACACAATGTCAAGCGTACAGAAAAGGACGTAGGGCACTTTTCACCTGAAAACCCTGCTATTCGCATAAGTAAGTATTACTTTACTATTATATAAAATTAAATTACCACTGACTGACTGACTTAGAGAAATATAGGTCATACAAGGGGGAGTCGTAGGAAAAAAGTAAATATAGCGTCGTATAGACAATCGTTCAGAAGGCCCGGCAAAAATGCCTGACCTTCGGAAGGTCAGCTCTTGGTGGTGGTACACCATCGGATCTCGGAAACGGTGATATCTACGGGAGTCGTTCTGGAACAAAATGTTCCTAAAATCCTGGCAACTTTCAGGGGCGGGGGGTGAAAAAAAATATGGCTGCCATACATAAAACATGGCCGCCATAAAAACTTTGACCTCTAATATCTCCGAAACGGTTAGAGATAGGCGGGGTGTGTTCGAACAAATATTATAGCGGTCGACGAGATATTTCCAGAAAAGGTAATTTTTGGTTTCGGGGGTTTTCAAGGTCCCTTTTTGATTAAATCAAACTATTCAACCACGCGAAATACTAGTATTTATATAATCTTGCTTTTGTTCTAGTCTACATATGTGTGAGTTGTGTTAAGGATTTTTTTATAGCGCCGTTTATTTATAAAACGCAAATATTCTCTAAACGCGGTTCAGCAACGTGCTACCCCAGTTTCACTGTTTTATTTCTCAGAATGCATAGTACGTCAAAGATATAATACATTATTTTGCTTCGCTCGCTCGTTCATCACGGGAAATAAAAAACATATTTTAAAAGACATGACAGTTACATCTATCTGTGTGCCAAGTTGCATTTAAACAGTTTTGAGTGTACGCATGGTTTAATAACAAATATCGAAACATTTTCACAAACTTGCATATTACCTACTTATCGTGTCGATGGCAACACATCTAGCGGTCGCCTAGTGCTCGAAATATTATGTCATTACTATATTGATATATGTAACCATAGTTACGCGCTTCGACTGCGTGTGTCAAACGTTTGTCGGCCTCGGTTGCGTAGTGGTTAGTGTAACCGACTGCCACGCCTGAGGTCGCGGGTTCGATTCCCGCACAAGTCAAACATTTGTGTGCATGAACATGGATGCTTGTCTTGGTCTGGGTGTTTCTATGTATAATATGTATGTATTTACAAAAAAAAAAAGTATATATGTATGTTTATCCATTGTCTAGTACCCATAGTACAAGCTCTGCTTAGTTTGGGCTAGATGGTGTTGTGTGTATGTGGTAGAATATTATTATTATTAAAAAAAAAAAAAAAATGCATGTTTGTGTGCGTGTAGTGTTTTTTCATTAATTGAATGTATTTCTAATGCATATTTTATAAAAATATTAGGATTCGCCCCTCCTTCTCCATATGTAGTATAAACTTTAACTGTGCCAAATTTCATATTCCTTCGTCCGCGCAATTTTCGTAAAAAGAGGTACAAAGTTTTTGCTTCACATAGATAAATCTTCTGTGCGTGTGTTTGTAATTAAACTCATCCTAAACGGCTGGACCGATTTTGGTGAAATTTTTTGTGTGTGTTCAAGTGGATTCGAGAATGGCTTAGATTTGTTTTTATTTTTTGTTTTTTTTTCGTGTGTACCGGGCAACGTCTGTCGGGACAGATAGTTTTATATAATTTTGGACCACTTTACTTGCATATTGAAATTAAACTACATTAGTTATACGGATTTTTGGAGTTGTTTAGCATTTATTACATAATTTTGAACTACGACACTATTACATAGGAACTGACTAGAGTAGTCGGTTTACCTACTCGCCCACTTGCTCAGACCCGAACAACTAAATCATAACTACACAATTCTTGTAATTATTTCTAGCTCAACTTACTAATCGTCGTCAATGAGACGAACGTCTAACACAGAAATTAATAATAATAATAATGTTCTATCACATATACATACACACAACACCATCTAGCCCAAACTAAGCAGAGCTTGTACTATGAGTACTAGACAATGGATAAACATACATATATACTGCTTTTTTTTGTAAATACTTAATATACATAGAAACACCCAAACCAAAACAAACATCCATGTCTATGCATACCAATGTTTGACTTGAGCGGAAATCGAACCCGCGATAGGCGTGGCAGTCGGTTACACTAACCACTATGCCATCGAGGCCTTTCTATGAAGATCTCAATAAGATTGACTGTTATTCTTCTATCTACAACTAATAATAAAAACATCAATTAACAAACATGTACACTATAATTCCCGCCACGCAAACAGTTTACATTAAATCAGCCATCAAGTGAAAACACAATTGATGCAGAAATTAATTTCATTTGAGTTCGAATTGCAATTCACATGAAAATGATAAACATCAGTTTACATCTGGTTTTCGAATTGATTTTATTGCGTGTCAGTGTAACGTTGGATGTTGGGGATAGGACAGTGATATTTAAATCCCACTTAACCCTACTATTACTATTTTACCTTCTTACTATTTGTGGCGGTGTTTAGCTTACAGTAGGTTGATAAATGATTCTCCCACCCGCCAGCCATTGAGTTGGTCTGACGCCCTCTGTAGTGCTGGAGCGTCGTCCAGGAGTCGTAGTCTGCTGGGTAGGTCGCTGAGGTAGTCTCTTTTCCAGCGGCCCATCCACTATACAAGGCGGCGAATAGGCACACCGAGTAGGAAGGGGTTTTGGTCCGTAGGCCCGAAGTACGGGAGAGCCGGACATAACCCTCCCACCTCCCAGGGTATGTCTGTCCATGGTTACGGATTCAATTCTCTGATCAGGCAAAGCCTACTCCGCCTACGTTGTAGTTTGCTATTAGACTTGCCTGTCAAGAAATTTTCAGTGGCACTACGGTGGTTGTAACTTTGTCCAGGAAACTGCAACAGGCTCATCTCCATGGCACCTAAAACAGAATTAGCGAATTGGAGCGTAGAAAACTTCTACTTGACTGTATCGATGGCGTAGTGGTTTAAGTGGTCGCCGTGCCTGCCACCGAGCCGAGTGTTGTGGGTTCGATCCCCACACGGGACAAAACTGTATGTGATCCACAAAACGTTGTTCCGAGTCTTTTTTTTCTCAACTTTACAGATACATTTATACTATAATACAAAGTAAGTGTTTATATAATACAGTGAAATTTGTTAACATTCTAGATAACAAATGGGACTTGCATTTATTTTAATTTCCTTACAACTACCTAACTAAAACTAAGAGGGAAGGTAATTGTAAAAGAAATCTGTTTACGAAAAAAATTAACTCTGCCCTTTAAACTAGGCAGTCTAATTGTTCTTTGTGTCCGTTGTTTGAATGTTTGTAAAGTCCCCCGCGATACAGGAATTATACCTAGTGCGGCAGTTGTCTTTTATAATAAATATGAAAAAAGTTCCAATGTATGTATGTATACTCAAGAATACAGCAAGCGATCGAAACAAGATCCTTCCGAAAAGAGGTTGCATAAAAGTTTAAAGTTGTGCAATGTATTCTATCTAATCTCGTCGATCTACGTGAGATGATTTGAAACGAAGATACACGTATGGAAACCAAGAAAACATCACCCTAGTGGTTATCAATTTGAATTGGCAATATATTATATCGAACCTACAACCGTAGGGAAAGAAATGTCCCCGAGCGAAAAATACTGACTACCATATGCAGTGTTCGATCCCAAAGGAAAGACGGATGATTTATTCAAACAATTTTATGCAAGTGATACTATATCGATATGAAAAGACTACCTTATGAGTTACTAGACGTTCACGCGGTTTCACCCGCGTTTATTGTTACTGCGCCGCCCCCGTGAGTCGTAGCGTGATGTAATATAGCCTAAAGCCTTCCTCAATAAATAGGCTATCCAAAACTAAAATAATTTTTCATATCGAACTAGTAGTTCCTGAGATTAGCGCGTTCAAACAAACAAACAAACTCTTCAGCTTTATAATATTAGTATAGATAATATACTAGCAATCCCAAAGGACCACTACTTTTTTATGGATGAATGATACCCTATGTCCTTTTCTGTAGGCCTGACAACGTGTTTGAGATACATGATGATCGGTTGAAAAGTTAAAACTTCATGTTTTAACTTTTCGACGACAGCGTAACAAATAATCCCACTTAAGTGTCTCTTCGATCCTAAATCCTTCTCTGTCTCAGCATGTCCTTAGACCGCCAAAGTAGAGATCTCGGCACCACTTCACTTGAGGACGTGGTGTGGAGAGCATTCTCCGTGGAGTACATGAAGGCTTACCATCATGCGGAGTATAGTCTTTGAGAATAACGGTATACGGCCCGATGGTAAGGGTTTATTGTCTATCATCACTTGCAAACAGTGTGTCAATAACGAGTTTTGCTATCGTAAAGTAATTTAACGATCGAATATAACAGTCGTTATTCAAAAATAGAAACCTTTCCATACATTTATATTTTGAAGTGAAAACTTCTTTAGGTGCGTTGAGCACTTCTTGGGTGAATAAATACCATGGAAATCACGTCATTGTCACCGAACGCTTTCCATTTTCGAATTATTTTGGTTTATAAAGAAGTGTTTATGATCAAGGATTAAAGTTTTCGTTTCTATCGGCAGTCCCCAAAGACTGCCCCAAATTTTTTTTGCAAGACATTTCATGCTAGAGAGAATTCAATGCTAGTCCGCTATTATATAAATATACTAGCTGTCCCGATAGGCGTTGTCCTGTACACACGAACATTTTTCTTTTACCCCTGTTCTCGTATTTTTGAAATGGACCGAATTTATAAACATAATTTAATATGCCCTATACGTTTCCCTTGTGTATGTATGTAGCAGAACCACATTTATTGTATTTTTGTTGTAATGTTAAGCATTTGCCTCCGTCCGTGCACCACGGTATCGGGTGACTAACTGAAAACCAGCGCTGGTGCACTCAATTTGGGTCCCAGCTAATCCTGAGGTGGTGACCATTTTCGGCGAGGGCATACACATTTCGTTTTTTAATATGTATAATATGTTTGTTTATATTGTTTTAATTAATTGTGTGTGCTCTGTACGAAATATACAAATTTCTTTCTTTCTTTCTTTCAAAAAGAAAAAAATTAAAGAACCAAATCTAAACCATTCTCGAATCCACTTGAGCACACACAAAAAAATTCATCAAAATCGGTACAGCCGTTTAGGAGGAGTTTAATTACAAACACATGCACAGAAGATTTATACATAAAGATAAACAACACAATACCAGGGGTTATCTAGTGCAGAGCTATCGATCGAATTAATTTATATCGAAAATTGTCTATTGTTCAAATTAATATCTTCACCACTAATCCCGGCTATTATAGTAGTGTTTAAATATATCAAATAACTCCAGAGGACGGTGTACAAATTTTCATATAAATTTACTGAAAACTGTAATTTACGGACCAAAAATTACTTTTCTTTGTAGACTCATAATTGAAACACTCGCGTATCGCCTATCCTAGAATGAAGGCACTAACGAAAGGTTGAAACGAAAAGATTGAGAGAGGTACGTTAGCCTCTTGAACATTATTGCCAAATATTGTTTAGTCAAAGTCAAAAATAATTTATTAATGTACGTCATAAAGTAACATATAGCAGCGATAGCTCAGTGGGGAGACCAACAGACTGCAATGCAGAGGGTCTCGGGTTCGAGCCCACGTTACGCACCTTTGACTTTCGGAAGTTATATGACTTTTCGAAATTATGTGCGTATTGATTGACAATTATCGCCTGCTCCGTGCCACGGAGAGCACTTTAAGCCGTCGGAACCGGCTGCCATGAACATCTATGGCAGTCGTTATTGGGAAGTCAGTGCCCTCTAATATCCTGACACTGGTCTAGCCTTAGCGTACGGTTAGCCTTCAGGTTGCGAGGGTCAGATGGCAGTCGCTACGTGTAAAAACTGAAATCCAGTCAAATTCGGTTAGACTAGAAAGCCGACCCCAAGTGACTTGGGAATAATGAAGGCTAAGGAGAAGAATAAAATAACATTTATGAACGATTAATCTATCTATTGGCTAGCACGTTCACTAAGTTAACAAAGCGACAATTAACTTAGATTCGAAGCAAAGAACTGAGCTTGTGAGAAGATATCTGCAAGAAACTCACGGCCACTCTTTCAAATCGCCGTTCCTAATTAATATTATAATGCCGTATATGAAATGAAATGAAAAGATTTTTATTTTTGTACCATCATGACATGCATCATCAATTATTATAGAATGCGGGTATAACAAAAAGTAAATAAAAATATGGAAGTATAAAGAAATTTTAAAAACAATTAAAATGTTTATGTGCAGATGCACGTCCCATCTGACGGCACAAAAACAACGGTGATGCGCTCAGCATAATGCTGTGGCACTTGCATTGCTGCAAGCACTACACAGCGCTGATTTTCAGCGAACACCTCAATTGAGTTTATTTGTTTGTTACGCTTTCAAGCCTTAGACTGGTCATCATTAAATTTCGTATACACGTTGTCAGAGGTACAGAAAAGGGCATAGGGTACCTTTCATTCGCAAGAAAAGTACTGTTGCCGAGGGAAAATACTGAATTTGTATTGAACTAGCTTTTAAATACAATTTCAGTATTTTACAACTCATATCAACAAGATGTTGCACCCATTATACTTATTTTTAACTGCCTTCGTGGCGCAGCGGTAGTAAATGCGACTGCTGTGCATGAGGTCTCGGGTTTGAATCCCGGGTCGGGCCAACAAAAACGAATTGGGTTTTTCTGTTACGAAATCTCAATACGAGCTCGGGTTAGGAAGTTGGCGGTGTTAGACACCCCCATGCCTCGGAAAGCACGTAAAGCCGTTGGTCCTGCGCCTGATCTCTCTCCAGTCGTGTCGGATTACCGTCCCATCGGATCATGAGGGTTAGGGAATAGAGAGTGCACTTGGGTTTGCGCACACACTTGTGCATTATAATATGTCCTGCGCAGATGGCCAGTCTCCGTTAAGACTGGCCGCCGTGACCGAAAATTCGGTCTGGAGGACATTATTACTTATTTTAACATTGTTTGTCTCTATTTAAAATTATTGTTTAAAAAGGGACAACATCCAACGGTGTCTAACTTTAGCCACAGCTTTGTAGTAACAAAGTAAATGATTTTAAAAATTGAATTAAGCTCTGTAACGTTGTGTTGAGGTTTTCGGGGAAAAGCAAACGACGCACGAACTTTTCTATTAGTTAGAAAACTCTGGTAATTTGGCTAATTTCTAATGTTAATTATTTTATTTTATTAGTTACGTATAAAGAAAGAAAGAAAGAAGAAAACATACTTTATTTCTAAAAAACACGAAATCTTTCACGATATCATGTAGTAGGTACATTTTTTAAGACATATTTAACAAACATTACTTAACACATATTTAATAAACATTACTTAACAGTGCCAGCCCTGCGCCACAAATGCCACGTTTCAAAAGTGCCACCAGTACATATACTTTGGTCACCCGCTTACGCTACGAGATTGCCATGAAGTTATAGATAAACCTCGTAGTTAGACAACAAATTAACTTTGTATAGTTATATATCTACCTACTATATACCTACAAAATCTGGACGCAGAGGTAGTAAATGCGGCTATTGGGCAAGAGGTCACGGATTCGATACCCGGGTCGGGTACATATAAATTAACTAGAAGTTCCCGCGGTTTCACCCGCTTTTATCGTTACTGTACCGCCCCCGTGGGTCATAGTGTGATGTTATATAACCCATAGCCTTCCTCGATAAATAGCCTATCCAACGCTTAAAGAATTTTTCAAATCGAACCAGTAGTTCCTGAGATTAGCGCGTTCAAACAAACAGACAAACTCTTCAGCTTTATAATATTATGTATAGATATTATATCGTTACAATATGTGAATATAGCAATCTAATATTGCATCCTATACACCTAAACATATAAATTTATTCACACACAAGCGTACACAAACCTCTCTTCAATTCAACAAGTAGACCGCTGTCAAGCTGTACTCAGTTATCATTAAGAACTTTATAAAACTACGAGAATAGGCTTTACCCGACATAATCAAAACTACACAATAAGCTTACTGTGGTAACTTGCGCTGGTCAAATAGCCCGGATTCAGTCGGCTCCTGCTAAACTTTTATTGAAAACTTCTCAAAGCGAAGGAACTTTTCAAATAGATTTAGTACCTACTCCACGTACGCCTAAGTTTGTTAGAAAAGCACAAAGAGAACTTTATTTCATACTGGTGTTGGAATTAAAAGTGAATTGAGAGATCGAGTAGTGTGTTTTGAATTCTGCTGGCTTTAGTTACTAGAAATTTCTCATTGAAAAGCAATGAGTTGATGTAATCTTTGATTATCTTAAACCAATGTCTTCTATTCGTCTCATATTATTTTTCTTCTACCTACTAAATGCATATGCATGTCGTGGCGCCAAACACAAATTATACATAATAATATATTATGTACAAGTCAGGAGAAAAAGTAATGGTTTGAAATGAAACTACTTTATACGAATTTTATGTCGTTAAACACCGTGCGATAAAATCCGTATAAAGTAGTTTAATTTCAATGTATAACATTCGCGTAAACGTAAGACAATATACTATGTTAGTAAAAAAAAAAAAATTAAGTCTGTTCGCTCACCTGTAATGACAAATAATAAATGATTCGGGTAATATATACAAAACGATACTTCAGGGAAATTCTTGGTAAGCTGGATTTTCGTATGAACGTTCCCTTTGAGGTTTAAATTAAAGCCCAAAAGTCCTCTTTGATGGTTAGATACATGTGCTGCGAAAGAGATTATGAGGGATTAAAGGTCACAAAACGATTCTTCATAGAAATCTCGGTAGCGGTTAGTTTTATCGAAAATATAGTTATCAGGATACTTATAATTAAGAAAAGAGATTAAATATAATGACCACCAATAATACTAATTGCGCAACAAAACGTGCTTACTAAAATATATCATAACGAGCACCTATACGTCTCAAATCACTGCATTCCGTCTCGGAAGGGTTAGGTTATGTTAGGTTCCTTCTTAAGCCCACCCAAAAATAGGAGCCCCGCGAAGCGGGGCGCCGACGACTTAGTTTGATCTCTTTAAATATATTTTGGTGTGCAATTAGTATTTTTGGTAAGCATATTTTGCTGTGCAATTAGTATTTTTTTGCTGTGCAGTTAAATACTACCCTTAAGAAAATATCTATATAATATGTTAATTTTTTTTATTGCACTGGAAATAATTTCTGCTGAGTTTACAAACATTCAAACACCGGTCACATACAACACTCACATTCGAAATAGTTACGAATATGTGAGTCACACGATTTTTTTCCTCGTATGGGGATCGAACCCGCCACACTCAGCGTCGTGCTAATAGCGAGGCAACCACTTATAGCATTACGCCATCGTGCATATCGTGCAGATTAAAATAAACAAGTAATGTTGTTGAACTTGTCAAGTATAAAGAAACTCACTTGTCTAAAATATTATGGGACCATATTACCAAATTCACAGCAATTACATGGACTGTTGAGACCGTCTTACTAAGTTGAATGCTCGTTCCTCACTGCTGAGCAATCTTTCGCCAAGAGACCAGTTACTTTTTACCTTCCAAAATCTTCTTCTTCTCCCTAGCCTTTATTATTCCCAAGTCACTTGGGGTCGGCTTTCTAGTCTAACCGGATTTGATTGGATATCAGTTTTTACACGGAGCGACTGCCATCGAACCTCCGCAACCCGAAGGCTAACGATACCCTAAGGCTAGACTAGTATCAGGATATTAGAGGGCACTGACTTCCCAATAACAACTGCCATAGATGTTCATGGCAGCTGGGACCGACGGCTCAACGTGCTCTCCAAAGCACGGAGCAGGCAGTAATTGTCAATCACTTCGCACATAATTTCGAAAAGTCATATAACTTCCGAAAGTCAGAGGTGCGCGACGTGGGTTCGAACCCAAGATCCTCTGCATTGCAGTCTGTTGGTCTCCCCACTGAGCTATCGCTTTACCACTGTGTATTTAATTATATTACTAATTTAAGTTTAGATATATAATGAAAGAATAAAGCAACTGGTGGTGTAATGTTTTGTAATTATAATTTCTTTTTATGACAATAAATTTTATTATTATTATTTTATTTTAGATCCTAAATCTCTTGAGGCGAATCTATTGCTACTAGGTACGATGCTGGATTCCATAACTCAAATAAATAAATATTTGTACTTTATATGGATAAAAGGTACTCCTATGTCCTTTTCTGTTCCCCTGACGTGTATGCAAAATATCATGATGATCAGTAGAGTAATTAGGACGTGAAAGTATAAAAAACAAACAAACATTCGCATTTATAATATTAGTTAGGGATTGAGTCATGGTGTCCTTGTCCCTGTCTGCAAATTCTCAGGACTTTTTTAATTTGGCCCGATTCGGGATTGACCTCAAGACGTTATCGAAATCATTTTTAAAGATAAAGATAAAGATGATTTATTTGCCATAACATGTGTACAATATGGTGTTACAAAATATTACAGTTTCAACATGTTCCGTCAATTTAAAGACATGCAAATATTGATAATAATTAAAAACAGCATGCATGTTACATAATCATAAATAATTAAAAGAATGAAATATAATAATAAACAAGTAACAATAATATTTAATTTTTTATTATTAATAAATCATAAGTATTTAAAACAATTGAATATGAGGAAATCATGTAATAGTAAAAAAAATTGTTATAGTATCAATGTCAATTTAAATAATCAAGAATAACAATTAAAAATATAATAATAATAATAATTTAATTACATTATTTGTTTATCATTAAGGAATTCATTTATATTATAATAACATTTTGATAATAGAAGGGCTTTAAGATAATGTTTAAATAAGTTTAAATGAACTGTTTTATATAAGTTCGGCACTTTATTAAAGATTTTTGGTGCCATATAGAATATGCTTTTGCTCATGAATGTTGTCTTAGCAGTGTGTTTAAGACTCTAAAGATCTGCCAAAATGTAGATATTCGTCATCTCCGCCTTCCTCTTCAGTAAAAGTATATCTAAAAATAATTTATATTCAATACCGTTTCATTCACCCGATCAAGATATCATCAGACCATAGAAATTTCATTTTACGATAACCTTTATATAGAACGATCAAATCCATATAAATTTTACGTGCAGCCATAATCTTGGCCATAATCGGGCAACATGGCAAATCAGAAACCCATTCTGTTATGCATTCTAAATGGCGACGTTCTGTTCTTTCCAATATCAACCGTAACTCTATGTCGATATGGTTGAATTTCGTAAAGCATGGTTAAAGGTTTTGGAGTATGAAGGCTGCATGTGTGATCTAACTATTCTATTAACAGATTTTGAATCATTGTAAACGCATGGAATGTCTGTAAGCGTGCTATTAACTTGAAGGCACTATGATTTAATGTGAAATTACAGTTACATTGTAAGAGCGGGAGTAAATGTGACTGCTGTGCTTTAAGCGGTTTCGATTTTCGGGTCAGGCAGAGTGCTATCAGATTTTTCTATCCGGAAATTGTTAGTTGCAGAACTGTAGCCAGTGGACTTCTTCGACTTGGAAATCCTTCTTAAAATTATTTTCCACTAGATTTTGTCCATGGCTGCACTCGCGTTAGTAGGTTAGGTAAGGTTTGTAATAGTGCTTTTTCTGGAAGAAAGGTACTCTATGCCCTTTTTGGTACCCATACAACGTGTATGCCAAATTTCATGATGATCAGTCGAGTCGTTAAGGCGTAAAAACGTAACAAACAGACTCACATTTACTTTTATAATACTAGTTAGAATAAAAAAATTCGCAGTAGCTGCACAAAGACGGTAACTGTAATAAATTACAATAAGCCTGTCACCTTTTATGTGAGACCTAAAAATATAACCAGCGAAATATGGTGTAATATAACCAACCAACCTCTTCGGGCAATAGGCGTGGACATTGTATGTATGTATCTTATCTTATCTTATGTGGGAGCCAGTCAGTGCAGACCGGCGACACTTCGACCCAGTGAGATCTTTTGTGTCGACACTCTCCCAATAACGACTGCCATAGATGTTCATGGCAGCCGGGAACAACGGCTTAACGTGCTTTCCGAGGCATGGAGCAGGCGATAATTGTCAATCAATACGCACATAATTTCGAAAAGTCATATAACTTCCGAAAATCAAAGGTGCGCGACGTGGGTTCGAATCCGAGACCCTCTGCATTACAGTCTGTTGGTCTCCCCACTGAGCTATCGCTGCTCTTAATGTATGTATGTAAATATGTGGAGATAGATTAGAAAGAAAAAGACAACTTCTGCTCTAGGAATAGTTACTACAAAAATTCTGTGATCTACAAATTGTAATAGATCACACAAATTTTTGTACCGTCTAGGGTTCGAACCCACAGCACTCGGCAACAGTGTCGAGACGGCAGCTTAAACCACTGCGCCATCCATGCAGTCATATGTAAGAGGCACATAATTAACTTTGATCCAGTTTCATTTAAATTAAAATTACATTTGCAGTAAATTGCACGAATGGCGGAATGGTTATAGTAATTGCTTCCCAACATTAAATTGTGTATCGTAGCGATTTGTTGCTATTCAACTATGCTAGATAGTCCAGTCATCTAGGCATGTCATATCGGAATCTAACGGAATAAGCTGAATTTTTGTATAGACCTTTATTTTAGCATTACAAATGTTGTCTCAAAAGTCACATATGCGAACGTGTGAATTTATAAAATTGGGATTGCTTGCACGTGTAGACTGTTGTACGTAGGAGTCGTGGATTAAAAAAATTACAACAAAATTACTGGTGCAGCAAAAGACGTCAAACAAAAATAACAGACTATACGCAATAGCGTTCAAATAAGAATTGTTTTTATGTAATAATACTAACACTAATCTAAAATAAACTTATTTTTCCTAATACAGATTTTCTTCTCTCCTTCTTCTTCTTAGTCGGGCACTCTTGTCAGAGTGGTCGTGGCTATCATTGATGGACATGGTAGCGGCGCACTGACGACATTTGCCGCACGTCGAGCGATGTTCTTTCACCCCTGGCGGCTACTGGCATTGCGAGCACACTGTAATGCGGTTGACTGCGTAACTTTGGTGATAAAGTCGATCCAGCGCGTTGGAGACCGACCGCGGCCTCTTTTGTCTTCAATGCGGCCCTGCACCACAAGTCTCTCCATTGAGTCCTCGTTTCTGGAGATATGCCCAAAGAACTTCAGTATTCGTAACTGCACAATCGACGAAAGCCTGTCTTGTATGCGAAGCTCTCCATTTAATTAACGACAACTCTCTATAACGTCAAAATATGTACAGTCCCTTGTCGTTATATAGAGTTTACACTGTACTAGTTTAATTTCAATAAACGGTAGTATTTTAGCGAGCATTCTAGCGAAAGGACAGTAAAATTGCTTCTAAATTACATCGTTCGGTAAAATTATCGTGAAAATGTTCGTAGCGATGTTCGTTGTTCAGCTCCACAATTAGAAACGGCGAAATTCGATGTTCTGTTATAAGTTTGTATATTTGGGTACTTTGTTTACAAGGGATGGTAAACATGACGGAGATATTGAAAGGAGAACGATTGCTGCCAACAAAGTGAATGGAGCCCTACGCGCTTTTATGAACAGTCGAAATGTATCCGAAAAGGCACATTTGGCTGTTCATAGAGGACTATTAGTGCCCACACTTATGTATGGAAGTGAAAGTTGAAGCAAAAGAAACATGAGAGCAGAATAAATGCTGTAGAAATGAGAGCGTTGAGAAGCATATGTGGTGTGACTCTGAAAGATAAAGAAGGAATAGTGTGATTAGAGAGAAATGCGGCATGAAAGTGAATATAGTGGCAAGAATAGGAAAGGGTATGTAAGCTGGTTTTGACATGTAGAAAGAATGGATGAGGAAAGATTGACTAAGAAAGTTTATAAGGCTAGTGTGAATGGAACAGTCGCAAGAGGAAAACCTAGGCGAACGTTTCTTGATCAGATCGGAGGCGTTCTGGACAAAGGCCAGCTTAAGAGCTCCTTAAACCAACGGGCGTGTATGAGGAATGTGATGAAAGTGAATGAAGCCAGAGAAGTGTGTCAGGATCGTAGCAAATGGAAATCCGTAGTCCCTGCCTACCCCTCTGGGAAACAGGCGTGAATCTATGTATGTTATAAGTGTCAGTCTATCAGCCACCTTTACGGGAAGATTTTCTACTATACTATGCACTTGATCAATTGCAATACGCATCCAGAAATAGAATAGCGTTTAATGATTATTGCTTCGACTAGAATTATGTCTTTCCATAACAATTTCTTAGTAAAGTTGAAACTTAGATTTGAGTACCATTGTATACTGTTATGTTCAGTTTAATTGTGCAGGAATTCTGAAAGCTTGGGAACATTAAATGTACCTACATAAAATCACGCCATTACGTCTCCAAGGGTGTGGGTACAATAATCATAACAGGCAAAATACGTTACAGATAAGTCTACGAAATAGGAATCCGTTCTTTTCGCATAACGTTTTTTGCATAATATATTTGGGCATATTTAGCCTCTTGAACGTCTAGGGGAAATACGTAAAAATAATTAAACATTCATTGTGCAAACAATACACAAACGGACAAATGTATGTGCGCTCGACACTAAACTCATTAAAGAGTCAGGTGTGCAGCGGACGACATACATTTGTCTTTTTTTTTCGAGACTCTTTTTTGCGGACAACGTATGTCCACTCGACAGTTGACGGGTTAGTTTGACATAATTGTTTTTGGCATAATAATACTATGCCATAATTGTCTTTGGAATACAGATTATGCTGACATAATTGTCAATCGGCTAGTTGTGATATTATACAATTAAACTTTATGATTAGGTATGCTAAAAAAGATTATGTCGATGGCATAGCACACTGATGTGGTGTGTGCATTGGAATGACTTTTACAGAACAGCGATTATAAAATATTGTCTTCTGTTTACGCGAATGTTATTCATTGAAATTAAACTACTATATACGGATTTTATCGCGTTGTTTATTTGACACTATTACAAAATTTTTTGAAAATCTGTTACACTACTATAATCACTATTAAACTTTACAAATTTTTAAGCTAATTAAATTATTGAAACTATTAAAACTATTTATACTATTAATAGTAGTGTAACAGTTTTTCAAAAAATTTTGTAATAGTGTCAAATAAACAACGCGATAAAATCCGTATATAGTAGTTTAATTTCAAAGCATTATAAAGTTTGCATATTTGGAACATTTAAGCTTCTATTGTTATAGCTGCTATATTAATATATACCTGTAAACTAGTTCATTGGTAAACACAATAATATGTAATTAAAGTAATAAAAGTAAAATTTGAATGCTTAAATTTGAATTAATTACATATAGATCTGCACTTAACACTTCTGTGTACGACTCTATTGCACATACTACATTTGACTGCTTCTCATATCAGGTTTACAAGGAGAAAATACCTTTTCATAATGAATTAAAAGATATTTAAATATTATACAAGCATGGATATTGTTGTACAAGATTAATAAAGTTTAAACTAAAAAAAAAAACAATTTTCATTCTAAATGCTCATTGTGTAAGCTGATATGCGTAAATATATTATTATTTAGGGCATACAGAAGTATGCCATGTTATATTATGTCTAAAAACTTTATGCAAACGGATAGGGAAAGAAACGTGGAAGTAACACATCTGTATTAGGTAGGTATACTCAAATCCTAACTAATATTATAAATGCGAATGTGAGTTTGTTTGTTAGGCTTTCACTCTTTAACTACTCGACCGATCATCATGAAATTTCGCATACACGTTTTTGGTGCAATGGAAAAGAACATAACATATAACATCGCCCGCTTCGCCACCTCCTTAATGGAAATTACTTCTTCACAGAAGGAGGCGATGGTGCTCCACGATCTCTCGCTCCGGACCATAGACTGGACCACGGCTGGTAGCGAGAGACCTATACGCGGACTTGAGGAACTTCTATCAACATTTAATCATTCGAACGTGACTCTGTTTTACCCGTAGGTAATTTATTTATTTATTAAGGACTAGTTTTCGCCCGCGGCTTCGCTCGCGTAAATGTAGGTTAGGTTAGGTTATGTTTGCAACCGTTGTTTTTCTGGATGAAAGGTGCCTATGTCCTATTCTGTACCCCTGACAACGTGTATGCAAAATTTCATATTGATCGGTTGAGTAGTTAAGGCTTGAAAGCGTAACAAACAAACAAACTCATTTTCGCATTTATATTAGTAAGGATTTCCGACGAAGAATATATACAAAATTGCACACACAAATAAACATAAGGTTTCTATAGTGCACTCCTTTAGTTATAGGAGACCATAGCATGCACATATGTAGGTACATACATATAACAACAGAGCTTGAAATATAAAAAAAAAATCAAAAGAAAAAAAAAATTAACTTAATGGTAAGCTTAAATAATTTTATCTAAGTGTCTTTTATCAATACTAATATTATAAAGAGGAAAGATTTGATTTTTTGTTAGTTTGTTTAACTCAAAAACTACTCAACCGATTTAAAAAATTCTATCATGATTAGAAAGCTATATTATCACCTAATAACATAGTCTATGTATATATATATTTTTAAAGTACTGCTACTAACATAATATAACCTACTTTTAGCAAAGTCGCGAGCAAAAGCTAGTATTTAATAAAATATTATCAAAATACTTTTAAGAGTCTTAAATGAAAATATACAAAAGTAAAATGATATTATTATTTCATACTTCAGTAAATAAACAGGGCAATATTATAAGTGGTCATATTTAAAGCTCTCCTTTGAATCCTTTGAGCTGAAAAGAAATGAGTATTAGTTTGTTTGCAGATAGTCCGAGACAGATTTACTGAATAAATATATGTGCTTACAGAAATCTTTCGCAAAGCACACTATTTATTACTTTTATTTGTTGAGTTAAAAATAGGATTTTGGCTTTACAAATGTTATACCTATCTTCTTCTCCCTAGCCTTTATTATTCCAATTTCACTTGGGGTCGGCTTTCTAGTCTATCGGATTTGACTGGATATCCGATTTTACAAGAAGCGACTGCCATCTGACCTCCGCAACCCGAAGGCTAACGATACCCTAAAATTAGAGGGCACTGACTTCCCAATAACGACTGCCAAAGATATTCATGGCAGCCGGGACCGACGGCTTAACGTGCTCTCCAAGGCACGGAGCAGGCGATAATTGTCAATCAATACGCACATAATTTCGAAAAGTCATATAACTTCCTTTAGTCAGAGGTGCGCGGCGTGGGTTCGCACCCGAGACCCTCTGCATTGCAGTCTGTTGGTCTCCCCACTGAGCTATTTTACTTATCTATACTAATATTATAAAGCTGAAGAGTTTGTTTGTTTGTTTGGTTGAACGCGCTAATCTCAGGAACTACTAGTTCAAATTATAAAATTCTATGAGTAGGTACTGGGTAGCCTGTTTATCGAGGAAGGCTATAGGCTATATAACATCACGCTACGACCCACGGTGGCGGCGTAGTAACCATAAACGCGAGTAAAACCGCGGGCACATCTAGTCTGTTATAAATCTGTGTCGGTGACGCCTCAGTGGAGCAACAGTAATGAATGCGACTGCTGAGCGTGAGGTCTTAAGTTCAAAATCTGGTTCGCGTAAAGTGTAACCGGGTTTTGGTTTCTCGGTCAAGAAATTTTTAGTAACAGTACGGTATCTGAAAATGTGCCGACATATTAAAGTAACCTATATTGCATGAGAACTAAAAGCATAGTTAGCTTATATTCTTATGCCTACCCTTTCGGGGATTTAGGTATGAGACTATGAAATCTATACGTTGTCAGAGATGCAAAGATGGACAAAGGGTACCTTTAATCTAGAGAAAAGGACTGTTGCAGAAAGAAAGAAATTTATTGACAAAATCTACATAAAAGCGAGCAAACCCGAAAGCAAAATCTAGTTATTATTATGAGTATGTTATTGCCATAATAGTTAGCTACTCAACGCGGTCACATAGGTACTAATAAGATTAATGGCTCCTCGCCATACGAAGGTTCAAATTTATACTTATCACGTGCTAGTAGTTCTATTACAGTACAAGTCATAACATTATTGCTAAGGAGATATTCTCAGACAAGTCTTTGTAAACAATTAATGTTATTATTTAAGTCTATGAGTAACTAGAAAGGATTTAGTTTACATGACTGCTCCAAAGGCATGGAGGTTGTTTTTTAAATATAATTAAGGTGGCAAACATGCATACAGCCCACCTGATGGTATCTTATCTTATCTTATGTGGGGGCCAGTCAGTGAAGACCGGCGACACTTCGACCCAGTGAGATCTTTTGCGTCGACACTCTCCCAATAACGACTGACATAGATGTTCATGGCAGCCGGGACCAACGGCTTAACGTGCTCTCCGAGGCACGGAGCAGGCGATAATTGTCAATCAATACGCACATAATTTCGAAAAGTCATATAACTTCCGAAAGTCACAGGTGCGCGACGTGATTTCGAACCCGAGACCCTCTGCACTGCAGTCTGTTGGTCTCCCCACTGAGCTATCGCTGCTCTCACCTGATGGTAAGTGATCACCGTAGCTACGGACGCCTGCGACACCAGAGGCATCATTTGCGCGTTGCCGACCCTTTAGGAAAGGATGTGGGAAGGAGAAGGATTGAGATGGGGGAACGGGGGTGATTAGCTACCATTCCTTTCATACTAAAAATGTCATCACACAGAATGAGGGTGTCATTGTATATTATAAATCTACCCATAACTATACCGTATTTGAACCCTCTTTAGCAGATGATAACTGCTTGATAGTTAAATGCGATACCCAAACTGTGATACTCTGATTATATCGTTCTCCCGCTTTAAGGGATATTACTAAATTCATTGAATCGTTAAACAATATACTAACAACCCTGTCATCTTACAGAAACATACTTCTTACAGGTGATATAAATATTGACATATCGACAGCCACAACAGATACAAGAGCTGAAATTTATCTAAATCTTCTAGCTTCACATGGTATGCTGCCAGCATATTATATTCCTACACATTCAAAGACTTGTCTTGACCACGCAATAGTCAAAACCAAGCTTCCAATAACAAGTTTAGTCGCGCATACAACTCTAACCGACCACTATAGTATCATTATTAGTCTTTCCCACAGTTCTCCCTCACGTTGTCATACTAAAATAATCAAGCACATAGATTATGTATCCCTTGACGAGAAAGTTAGATTATTGAACTTTGAATACATCTATTCACTGGATTGTCCTAATGACGTGGTTTCTTTTTTCCTTAACACACTGAATAGCACCATAAGTAACTGTTCTATAAACATTACTATCCCAAGACGTAAGCGTATAATTAAACCGTGGATTACACCAGGATTACTGCGATGCATGCGCAACCGGGACAATCTATATCTTAAATATAAGCATCATCCAACCCCCAACAATAAAATCATCTATACACGGTACCGTAACTTTTGTAATAGTATTTAAAAAAAAGTTAAACAAGAATATGACAAGGTTGAACTCGCTAAATGTGGAGGCAACACAAAAAAGATATGGAACAAAATCAAATCAATAACAAGCACCAACAGTCAGAAAACCCCATCCATAGATCTAATTGATAGAAATAATCCAATTAAATCTGTTAATAGGATTAATCAGTTTTTCGTAAACATAGGTTTGTCATTGGTTAAGTTTATTATAAGTGCTAACCCCGCCGCCTCTAACTGGCCTTTACTGCAGTCTAGCCACTTTTCATTTGTCATACTTCCCACTGACATCCAAGAGATAGCAGCTATCATATCCTCCCTCAAAACTGATTGCGCATTAGGAATTTGTGATATTCCTGGTAGCATATTAAAAAGATATTCATATTTGTTAGTGGAACCCATTGTGCATATATGTAATACTTCACTGTCCACGGGCATATTTCCCACGGAACTCAAAAAGTCGCTTGTTCACCCAATTCACAAGAGTGGTAGTAGAGACTGTGTCAATAATTACCGTCCAATATCGATCCTGCCAACTCTATCAAATATCATCGAAAAGCTTATTAATAAACAATTATCTAAATTCCTAGAGTCTAAAAAGCTTCTGTCAGATAATCAATATGGTTTTCGTAATGGCAGATCCACAAATGATACAGTTCATCAACTCACGGATACCATAGTCACCAAGCTTGACGATAAGAAAAAAGTTCTTACGATATTTCTAGACTTGGCGAAGGCATTTGACAACGTCTCTGCGCCACTCTTGTTGAAAAAACTTGAACGCCTTGGAATTCGGGGTACTCAACTGGAACTATTCCGTAGCTACCTAAATAACCGTGTTCAATGTGTCAAGGTCGAGGAGTGGATAAGTGATGAGTGTGACGTTAATATTGGTATTCCTCAAGGGAGTATTTTGGGGCCTACCCTCTTTTTAATTTTTATTAATGACCTCTGTCAACTAAAGCTTTCAAATGGTAACATTATCACATTTGCGGATGATACAGCACTTCTTTTCTATGGTTATACTTGGGAGGAAGTGTTTCACTTTGAGCAAATTGGTTTCACACAGGTGAAAAGTTGGCTCATCGACAACATACTCACATTAAATACAGGAAAAACCAAATACATCACATTCTCCCTGTCACATACACACCTCAAACTCGACTCATCTCTAAACATTACAGCCCATTCATGCAACAATGACTCATATATTACTTGCACATGCCCTAAAATTGAAAGCGCTGACTCAGTTAAGTATCTTGGTGTAATTATTGACAAACACTTGTCCTTTAGCATACACATCGATCTACTGACCAAACGTATAATAAAGCCTATTTATATATTTAAAAACCTCCGAGAAGTTGCTGATACGACAATTCTCAGGACTGTGTATATTTCTTTATGTCAGTCGTTACTAACATATTGCATCACTACATGGGGTGGGGCCTCTAAAATCCATATGATTAAATTAGAACGTGCACAAAGAGCGGTCCTTAAGGTAGCACACTGCCTTCCTTTCTTTCATCCGACTTCTGAACTTTATACAAAGTGCGAGGTGCTTACAGTTCGGCAACTATTTGTGATTTACACTATCTTGCGCAAACATTCCCACATACAATACAACCCAAAATTATACGCTCATAAACGCAATAAAAGTAAAGTATGTTCATTCAAATTGTTCAAAACTAGTCTCGAAAGACTCGGAGCTATTCTTTCCTTAGCAATTATTTATATAATAAAATGAATGCTATTGCGAACATCTATCCTCTGACAAAAGTGAAGTGTAAGCAAGCCCTAACCTCGTATCTTTTAAAACATAATAATTATGAGTATACGGAAAACCTCCTAATCGTCCTTAAGTAAAAATCTGGCATACCTCATCACTTCCACATACACACTCACATGCTCTCGCGTGCACACTTTCACATGCACGCATGCGCACTAACACACACACACACACACACACACACACACACACACACACACACACACACACACACACACACACACACTCACACACACTCACACACACCCTCCCACACCCTAACACACACACTCACAGACATACAAACACACACACACACACACACACAACATACACTTTCGCTCACACACGCACACTCCACAGCCTACATTTAGTTACTGATAAATTATATGATATTCCACCTTGCAAATAATATTTTAATAATACTTACATTGTTTTAGGGGGCCTGGTAATCTGTGTGACAGGGTTGCCTAGTGCAGATACCAGTCTCCCACAAGGGTCTTTTGTTTTTATTTAAGTATTTCAATTATATTTTAAGTTACCTTTGTGGAAGAGAAAAATAAATCATTATTATTATTATTATTATTATTGGGTCTCCGGCACTCTCACTCCCCGAACGAAACACAACTGCTATTTCACGTCGATGTTCTGTGAGAGGGTAGTCCTTCCCCGGTCGAGCCGGCCCATTCATGCTGAAATCAGCGAGCCTCTACTTACCCTTAAACTAATCCTGCAGCGCATATAACCTACCTACCTGATCATAATATCACATATCCCATAACTTATACCGTAAATAGAGCACACCAATTACCGTTAACTAACAAGGATATACCACGGTCGCCTAGTGACACACTGGACCGACACTAAACCACTCTGCTACGCCGTAAGTGCCATGGAATAGCGAGTACGCAGGAAATATCATACAGCTGTGACAAGCGTGTCGAGTTTATGCTCAGATGACCATAAGTCTATGTTAAGTGTAAGGCGATTATCACACGGCACCGCGCACTGCTGCGGAGGGCGGTGGCGGTAAAACGGATTTCGTAGGTAGCGGTGCTCCGCGCGGTAAGGCGGTTTACGCGCCTGTCCGCGCGGATGGATTTAACGCGGTTTTGACCAGTTTGATCATTTTTAAATTGCAACACGTTCTGCACCAACGATGATCCGCGCGGTTATGCGGCATCCCATGTGTTAGGTATCAACGGATTTAGTAGAGTCCAATGCGACATGAGATTCGCTTCACCGCCTACCGCGGCGGTGCGCGGTGCCGTGTGGTAATCGCCTAAACATCAGGCAAATTGTATTGGCTTACTAGTCTAAGATGTCCTTCCCAGAGTGCAAGTGGGTGCCATCATTAGATAATTAATTAATTCATAAGGTTTTGTTAGAAAAAATAATGTTCAACTGTATAGACGCGCAATAATTCAAGTGGTTACTCTAAAGGCGCAAGTGTGATGAATTCGATTATTAGTTACTGCATTATAGAAAACTAGGTTTTGCGCGCGGCTCCGCCCACGTGGTACCTACATCAATAAATAGTAGCCTATATCCTTCCCTAGGTTTTAAATTATATCTGTACCAAATTTCATCTAAATCGGTTTAGTGGTTTAGCCGTGAAAAGTTAACAGACAGACATACAGACAGATAGACAGACAGAGTTACTTTCGAATTTATAATATTAGTAAGGATTGTTTCACGTCTCGTTGTTCTTTGTTCTTCTTCTTCGCGTTAATTATGATCTTTATATTATATGTGTGTTTATAATTCTGCGTACGTGTGTATGTCATTAAACTCATTCTAAATATATGGACCGATGTTCATGATAGTTTTTTATGTTATGGTTGAATAGTTTAGTTTTACAATTCAGCCAGTAGGTGGCGCTGCGAGCGGGTTCTAGGATTTCATTTTGAACCAACTTTTGGGCAGGACTCATCTAATATTTTAATTCAAAGGAATATAAGCATGTGGTCGCAAATCAGCTTATGAACACTGGAAAAATGACCAGTGCGTTACCCTTTCTAGGGAAAAGGAAATAAGGATAAGATGAAACGAAATAAGACAGGCATGATGTGAGCCTCCAGATCTCTTGAATTAGCTGGCGAAATACAATAACAGTGCTACTATTATAATAATAATAATGATTAATTTCTGTAAGTAGGTTTGTAGAAACACTTTTACATGTCAATCACATTTTAAAAACTAGATGAGTCCGGCGTTTCGTATCTGACTACTCTGAGAAGAAAGGCCGAAACAAACTCAAGAGGTCACAGTCTCTTTTAAAGTCCAGACACAATCTTGGTCAGATCATGTGAAGACTATGCAGATTAGTGTCTGAAATGGTCTTTTGAGGCAAGAACCCACACAGATTGAGTGGACCTGTCAAGTCAGTGCACGCATTTGTCAGTAATCGTGCAGCTCAACTCAGAACTTACATATATTCTTACGGTACCCCGGTGACCTCTAGGGGGAGAAGTCTTTTGACTAGATATATTGGACATACATAAATATTATTGAACGAGTCGGATTATACTTACTGTCACCAAATATTTGGCAACGGCCACTAATTCCATTCAAAATAATAATACATTTTGACGATATCAGTTACCGTACCCATGAAGCTTAACGCCATATCCATGGCGTTCTTCACTCATTATTCCTCGACAACTACACTTTGCACAACTTGCTTATTACTAGAATTTTCACTACTTAGAAAACTCGTGTTAGAAAAGCTGTTTTTAATCTACTTAAGTAAGTGGTGTGGAACAGAAAGGGGTGATGCTATTTACCGTAGCATCAAGATCGTAGAGGATACACTGAAAAAATGCACTAACTTTCATCGAATAGTATAGGACTATGAGAAGACCAATTAATCTAGAATTTTGATGTAGGTAAATTGATGTCTTTAACTAGAATATCCTAGCTCAAAAACACGATATTGAGATTTTGGCTCGATCATAATTATTTTCGAAAACACCTCTGAAAAATTACTATTTTTTTAAATTACACTGAAGTTACACTATCATTATGCTTAAGAATTACTCAAATATATTCGTAACATCAATATTAGTAATTTGCTAGCTCATTATTGCCATAACTAAAACCAATCATGTCTAAATAATATTTTAAGATTTTAACAAACAATTTCTAAGCGCCCTCGAACATTGCGGGCGCATCGCTATTTTAGACCTTATGACCGCTCTTTAAGGATTGATACACAATGAGTGTCAATGAGTACTACGTCACATTTTGCGGTGTCCCCTTAAAGGGTTAGTCAGACATTAAAAATCAGAAGTATGTACTTATATTCATACATACATACATAGTCTCACACATTTACGTAATTGGAGGCGAGCCTGTTACTGTCTACTGGAAAGAGTTCCAGACTTTGTGCTGGTATTGAGAATTTCTAAACAGAGCAGCGTTGCTGTGGTTTCCTTAGTAATACTGCCCAAAATTTAACCCAATACCACATCATCACACACAATAACAGCACAGCAGTTGAATGAGCAAAAAACTAGCTACGCTCAAATTAAAAAAAACATTTTAGATCTTCTTGAGCATTTTCTTGCACTATATTATTTGAAGTAACAGAATAACTTTCATATCGAGCAGGCATATTGAAGTGGCTTAAATCCCTTCATCAACAACAAAAGAGCTGATGATCTACAAACAGCTGAATATATTGACTAAAATTAAATCAAATTCGGTTTACCTGTTCATGAGATACGATGCCACAGGCAGATACACAGATAGACACGTTAAACTTATAACACTCCTGTTTGCGTCACCAGTTACAAAACTCCATTGTTCGGTTAAAATTTAGTATTCTTGTTGTGCTTTCGGAGTCAGTCTATAATAAAATATCGTATATTTTGATGAACATACATACATACATAGATTCACGCCTGTTTCCCAGAGGGGTAGGCAGAGACTACGGATTTCCATTTGCTACGATCCTGACACACTTCTCTGACTTCATTCACTTTCATCACATTCCTCATACACGCCCGTCGGTTCAAGGAGCTCTTAACCTGGCCTTTGTCCAGAACGCCTCCGATCTGGTTGAGAAACGTTCGCCTAGGTTATCCTGATGTTGATGAACATATAACAATAAAATAGTTTAAAAGGTTGGCGATGATTGCTATATGTAATCATTACGACATTAAAAGTACATAAATCGATAAATTGACATTTGCCAAAGCCATGATTGTTTCATGGCCAAATACAGGAAGTTATAAATCATGAGAGTGTTGATGGCAATGCCCATGAACAATCCTATATATATATATATATATATATATATATATATATATATATATATATATATATATATATATATATATATATATATATATATATATATATATATATATATATATATATATATATTATATATAATATTATAAAAGCGAAAATGAGTTTGTTTGTAACCTTTTCACGCCTAAACTACTGAACCGATCATTCTGAAATTGTGCATATACGTTGTCAGGTGTACAGAAACGGACATAGGCTACCTTTCATCCCGAAAAAAAGTTCTGTGCCCGAGGAAAACAACAATAAAGTTCTTATGATAATAGATGGCGCCACGTGTCTTTCAAATCATGATTTAATTATATTATTACAAGCAGAGTACAACCCGAATTGATTGTCAAATTCTAAATTCTAAATTAACGCGAGCGGAACCGCGGGCAAATGCTAGTAATAAATAAACGAATCTTTAAATTGATATGTATAGTACTTCATTAGTACGTTTAGCTAATTCATCAGTTGTTTAAAAGACGTACCACGAAGCTTAACAATCATAAGAAGAAAACTCTTGGAAAATCAAAATCAAAATCAAAAATAAATTTATTCAAGTTATCTTATCTTATCTTATGTGGGGGCCAATCAGTGCAGACCGGCGACACTTCGACCCAGTGGGAACTTTTGTGTCGACACTCTCCCAATAACGACTGCCATAGATGTTCATGGCAGCCGGGACCAACGGCTTAACGTGCTTTCCGAGGCACGGAGCAGGCGATAATTGTCAATCAATACGCACACAATTTCGAAAAGTCATATAACTTCCGAAAGTCAGAGGTGCGCGACGTGGGTTCGAACCCGAGACCCTCTGCATTGCAGTCTGTTGGTCTCCCCATTGAGCTATCGCTGCTCTTATTCAAGTTAGGTTACAAGGTAACAATTATGAATGTCAAAGTTGGAATATTTGTAGTCTCCCGCGATACAGGAATAATTCCTAATTAGGATATAGGAAAAATAATTAATAATTAGGATAACAGATACAATTTGTTTTAATATAATCCTTACTAATATTATAAATGCGAAAATGAGTTTGTTTGTTACGCTTTCACGCCGTAACTACTCAACCGATCAATATGAAATTTTGCATACACGTTGTCAGGGGTACAGAATAGGACATAGGGTACCTTTCATCCAGAAAAAAGAACTGTTGCAAACCTAACCTAACCTACATTTACGTGAGCGAAGCCGCGGGTGAAAACTAGTATTCTATAATATAATATTCTACCACATACACACAACACCATCTAGCCCAAACTAAGCAGAGCTTGTACTATGGGTACTAGACAATGAATAAACATACATATTTACTTTTTTTTGTAAATACATACATATTATACATAGAAACACCCAGACCAAAACAAACATCCATGTTCAAGCACACAAATGTTTGACTTGTGCGGGAATCGAACCCGCGACCTTAGGCGTAGCAGTCGGTTATACTAACCACTACGCCATCGAGGCCGAAAAATTTGTTCTTAGTGATAAATGTTTGAAGAAAGCCTTAATATCTAAGTACCATTATTATGCACAGCTAAAGTTACACGACATTAATGTTCTTTTTGTTTGACCTTTCATATAGCTGCATACTGATATCGATACATCAGGACTGATATCGATTGTTCATTGATTTACTCGTTTATTTGAAAAATTGCACATCACTATTGCAGATTGAATTACGATAGTTCCAGTACAATATTAACACAGACAGTAATAACAGATACAAAACTGTGATAGTGATTTCAATTTCAATCTATACTAATATTGCCCTACTTACCAGAAAATCTAACAATACTTTACTTGACTGGGTAAACGAACCTAAGTCCTCATGAACAGCAGTCACAGCGAAAATAAAAAAACCAGTGTGGAAGTGTTGAAGTTTCAAACAGTTTTCCTTTATAAACAGTCGCGTGCTACTCCACACTTCATTAACTCGATAAAAAATGTTTGACATACATAAAAAATATGAATTTGCAATACAAATGAGAGCAGTTACTGTTATGAATTAAGTGTACTACAGTATCAAGTAAATCAATTACTATGTGATAATTGTTCACATAGACGGCCGGCTGGTAGAAACTCGAGCGCATTCGTCTGTTAGCGGGCAGAGGAAAATTATAGCGCGAGTAAATGAAGTTGATCGTTTAATGTGACGTTGTTATTAAGTAGTAATGTCATTACTAGCAATAAGTGGAGGGTGAGGAAAGTTAAAAAAAAAACTGTTAATTGTCCAGGGAAGGACTACCCTCTCACAGAATATCGACGTGAAATAGCAGTATTCCTACTTTAGTGTTTCGTTCGGTGAGTGAGAGTGCCGGAGGCCCAATCACCCTCTTTCCCCCTTCCCGCTCCTTTTCCTTCCCACTTCCTTTCCTAAAGGGTCAGCAACGCGCAAGTGATGCCTCTGGTGTTGCAGGCGTCCGTAGGCTACGGTGACCACTTACCATCAGATGGGTTGTATGCTTGTTTGCCAACTCAGTTGTATAAAAAAAAAATTTCACGTTCAGATGATACTTTTGTAAGCTATTTTAAAGCTTTGTTTCTTTTTTATACAGACTGATGGTTGGTGTTATATCTAATTCGAGGGACTCTTCTTCAGTTGGAAATATTAATTATTATTTATCAATAGAATTAACTTTTTATATTTTCTTGAACATATTTTCATCTTAGTAGTTAATCTGTCAAGTCTGAGGATACCAGACGTAAATAAATAATTTGCCACCGGTGTACCGCGGCTTTTTGAAAGGTTAGTTATTTCGTATAACATTTTATATAGTAGTCCTAACTCAGCTAGTAGTACTTATACCTAATTAAGAATATAATATCTTTATGATTCCAAATGTAGGTAGGTACAGAATTAATAATAAACACTTATCGTAATTTATAAATACTGTGGCGCCAAGGTATTCTACCATCTCGACATCAGATGTAATATGCGCACCTAATTGCTGTATATACATAAATAGAAAGAATGAAGAAGGAAATATATTTATTTGTACATATAATTATGACGCAGATCAGGATGTCTGAATAATTAATTGGTTATCAGTTATCCGCATGATATTCCTAAAAGATATAGTTAAATGCTCAACTCGACATTTGTCATGTCATCTAATTATTGTTCAAACATGCTGCCCTAGGTGTCAGTATAGATAATTTTATATACATAAATAATCATAGATATGTATATAGCACTGTCTAAAAGCTATCATTTGTAATTTTTCATTAATATTCATACAACCAGATGCCGATGACGCCTTAGGTTTTGCTGCAATAAGTTAAATAATTTCCAAGCCCTAATAACCTGCCTAACAATTGTTTATACAAACCAATGCATCTTCTATCGCTTGTACTATGAGGAGTGCTCCGAAGAATTGTTCGAACTGATCCCTGACGCCTCTCTTTGCCATCGTCCTACGCGACAGCATTTTCATTTCCATCATTTAGATGGTTGACAGTACACAACTGTGCGTTTCTCCAAGAATTTTCTGCCTCGCACAACAAAACTGTGGAATGAGCTGTCGCCTGCGGTATTTCCGGACCAATACCACCTTCAACACTTCAAGAAAAGAGCGTACTCCTTTTTAAAAGGCCGGCAGCGCACTTGTAACTCCTCTGGTGTTGCAGGTGTCCATGAGTGGTGGTAATCGCTTACCATCAGGCGATCCGTCTGCTCGTTTGCCACCTTACCCATAAAAAAAAACCTAATCAACAAGCACAACTCCAATTACCACAAACAAATATATTTAATTCTTTACATTAAATAACAAAAAGTCATCTCAAAACGATCAAAACTATGAACACCAGCTATAAGTTTTCGAATGGCCACTGTGGCGCTCGCGCACGCGAGTCGTATCAGTTGGTTCTGTAGGTCACCCGTGCGAGCGCGTCTTTCTCCCGTTCAATGAGACGTAACAACGAAAACACATTCGCGATAAAAAAACTCTGGAGGTGAAATTCAATGTTTCAAGGGTCTGTGTGTGAGATTGTATAACAATAAACATTTTGGTTTTTTTCTGTGAGTGTAGTGCTGTGATAAGGTTGTGTTTATGGACTTTTTACTTTCTGAAAGGTTTGTTAATGTTTTATTTTGATTTCACTCATATGTTTTTTGAAAAGCGCCATTTCAGTTGTTCTTTTTTAATTTGTCAAGTCTTAGAATACGAGATAATTATAATTAAAAATCTATCCTGTCTTGTCACCGGTGTGCCACTGCGACTCATAGGGTAATTATGTTTATGTTTTTTGGAACTGCCTCCTTTTTGTTCTACTATATTTATACAAGAGTATGTAGGTGGACTTAATATATCTATACTAATATAATAATGTTTGTTTGAACGCGCTAATCTCAGGAACTACTGGTTCGATTTGAAAAATTCTTTTAGTGTCGGATAGCCTATTTATCGAGGAAGGCTATAGACTATATAACATCACGCTATGACCCACGGGAGCGGCGCAGTAACGATAAACGCGGGTGAACCGCGGGAACATCTAGTAGGTGATATTTTTGAAACCATATTATCACAATAAAAATATTATTACCGCGTTTATTTTTGTGACCATTCGTGATCAAAAAATTTACATAATAATTCACGTCAGTGGTAAAATACTAGCTAGTACAAACATTGAACAATTTAATCGACACCTAACGTTTATTTGCTATTAATGTTAAGGTGTTTGGTTTGATTTCCGATTATGTAATTAGATTTTCTGATAAGCTATACTGAGCAGCAGTAAGTAGATATGAAATATGCCCGGTAAATGTTAATAGCCTTCGCCTCTCTTATGTGGGAGCAAAAACTACAGTTGCTGAAATATATGTAGTTATACAAGTTCATACTTAGTAGTAGTCATCATCTACTTGTTGAATTTTGGTCATAGTGCGGTAACAAGGACTGGCCATCTGCGCAGGAGATATTACCATATAGTATTTATTTATTTATAATAGGTGCACAAACAGATTACAGTCTTACCATAGTAAGTAGTAATAATGAACATAATGTATAAACCGGACAGTAATCCTAAAGTAGTGTAGGTACACAACATGTACATATTAGAGCAGATTACTCATGCAAAACAAAAAACATTAAAATCTAAAACTGCGTATACGCTAGACGAGCCGAGCACGAGCGGAGCCGAAATTCGTGTAGTGTGAAAATTTACGAGCCTCGAACGAGCGCGCTTCGAGCGTTCGGCTCGAGCTCGACCGTGCTCCGCCCGTTGTCGGTTTTTTGACGAACACAAAGGGATTTGCATCGCGTTCACTACGTTCGAGGACAGTGATTGTTGTAGGCTCGTTGCACGTCCGCACTTGACACTGCGAGCGAGCGGCTCGGCTTGCGCTCCGCTCGTGCTCGGCTCGTCTAGCGTATACGCAGCTTTAAATTCGTTAGCGTAGGATACAAGTGGATAATTGTAAGTACAGAAGTATGTGCGCAAACACAAGTGCATTTTCTATTTAATCACTTTCATAGTCGGGTTGGACGGTAATCCGATATAACCGGAGAAGGAGGCATTAGGATCAACGGCCTTACATGCTTTTTGAGGCACAGGGATGTGCAATACTGCAAGATCCTAACCCCGCCCTGTTATAAATAATTGATTGAGTTAAACCGATAGGAAAATAATTTTCGGGTAGTTTGAAATAATTTGATACATTGATATGACCACTGTTCGGAACTACGCATCCGAACAGCTCAGCGCTTTACATTTGTGCATTGCATGCACATTTGCGACGCGTTAATTTTATAATTTTATTTGACTTTCTAAGTCAGTTCGCAATCGAGTAGCGACCGAGCTCAACTACCATTAAACCATTAAGTTTACCATTTAATTTACCTTTTTTAATATTAATTTACCATTTAGCAACCAGTTGTTAAGTAATAAGTGTTTTTACCAATATTAACTTTAGAATAAATAATTATTATCTCTTATCATACCATTCGTAGTATCTATTTAACTAATCTATTAAACATAAAAGAGTTCGCTCCGTTACAAGGTCTTTCGAGCAAGGGCTACGGTTTCGCGTGAAATTTTTTTCGTGTGAACGTGATACGAGAATCCAGTGACGGAATTGAACAGACATATTCACGGGGTAGTCACCCCGTGAATATGTCTGTTGAATAATCTCAATATCTTTTTAGTTGAGGAGTCAACCTGAGGAGTCGATATCAATAATAATTTCAATTGTAAAATTAGAACTCCTATAGCATAATTACTGTGCCGCGGGGGACTTTGAAAACATTTAAACAACTGACACAACGAACAACTATTGGTAAATCACATACAATTTTGTCTCGTGTGGAGATCGAACTCAGGTCAGCGCAGTGGCAATGATCAGCCATCCGCTTAAACCACTATCCATGCAATCGTAATAATGTATGTACATATAAATGCTAAATAAGACTTTATATAATAACGGTAATATTTTTTTAATAACAGACGTTGCTTAAATTAACGCGAAATTACCGAGAAGAGGTTTGTATAATTCATACATATTTTTATGAGTATAATAAAATTTCTAGCACGCAACGTAACAACACAGACCTGTGTATTTGTAAGAGGGTAAGCAGAGTACTATTACACCTACATTTTTCTAGTGAAGTATGGCGAAAGCCATAGTATATCATAGTATAGTATAGTACATGCAAACGTGATATATATAACTTGTTATTAGCAAAGCAAAATACTACGTGCCGTAATACATAATAGTTAATATTGTTAATTATGCAAATAAAGTAAACATCATAATTTCCCTTTCCTATATAGGTCCGTACTACGTATGTATAATAACTTAGTATACATATAAGCCTTAATTAAGTAACAATAAACCAGTCAATATTCAATCACCACATCGTCGTTTTAATTGGTTCATAAAGCAACACGCAATAATTGGTGACCCCGACGTGATCTATTGGTCTCTAGTGCTGATATAATACCGGGACGACCGGAACCCAATTTGGTTTTCAGCGGTGAATCTAGAGAACAATAGTATTACGATATTATCACATCCTCATAACGTCAGAAGAAAAATGGCTCCACCAATAACTCCTTCAAAAGGCGACTCAGGCTGCGAAACTGTTGCTGCAATCACGGTCACGGAAAAACTACCGCAATTTTGGACAGACTCACCACGATTATGGTTCGCTCAGTTTGAAGCCATCTTGGCACCACAAAAACAGGGCGAAGACTACAAATACAATATGGTAATATCTAAATTACCAAAAGAGGTAGTCCATCAGGTTAGTGACATTTTGACTAATCCTCCCAGCGATAATAAGTACTCCACCATCAAGGAACGTCTAATAAACTGCTACGAAGAGAGCGAACACCGACGTTTTCACAGACTACTATCAGAAATGGACCTCGGAGACCAAAAGCCTTCCCAGCTCTTGAGAAAAATGAAGGAAGCGGGATGTGGAAATATAAACGACGACACTATTCGTTTTCTGTGGCTAAGACAACTTCCCGCTTCGCTAACAGCGATTATATCGGTTACAAACAATTTATCATTAGACAACTTGAGCGAGTTAGCCGATAAAATATATGAAAACTTGACCTACAACAAGAATACCACTCAAGAGACATCGGTTGACATTAATTTAATAACAAACATATCGTCACAACTTGCAGCTATGCGAATAGAAATAAATGCATTACGTAGCGCACGCGAGCATCAACCTATGCAACGCAGCAAATTCCATTCACGCCATATGAAGCTTTAGATCATTAGTTACCAAAGTGGTCCAGGTGGATCCCCAGGGCTCCACGGGAGACTCGACGGGTATCTACGTGGCCGTGACAAAAAATGGGGGTTCACAATTCGAAAGTGGGGGTCCACGACTGTTCGACAAGCTCAGTGACTGTTACTTGTAAAAACACTTGCATATTCCATATTCAGTACAAGTGGTCGGTCGATTTTTCGGTAGAGAATTAATAAGAAAAGTAAAATAGGTCAGCCCGTACTATGAGAAAAAAAGTCTGGGAACCTTTGCTTTAGGTGAACACATTGCTGTGGCGAGCATATCACTATATCACCATCACTGCATATAATAAAACAAAGTCCCCCGGCGCGTCTGTCTGTCTGTTCGCGATAAATTCAAAAACTACTGAACGTATTTTCATGCGGTTTTCACCAATAGACAGAGTGATTCATGAGGAAGGTTTTGGTGTATCTATAATTTGTTAAGGTTGTACTATCCGTGCGAAGCCCGGATGGATCGCTGGTGAAATTATAATATGCTTGTGCTGCTATTTTGAACCTCTTTTTAAGTATGTCCGACCAAAGCATCGAATCGGTGAGCTCAACCCTCATACTTAGGAACTAGGTAGCCTCCAAGCAATCCTCTGAAAGTGTGGGCAGGGCTGTTTTGAAACTACATTTCGCTAGCTATGATTTTAGGTTTGTATCTCGTCAAATCTACCGGACACGGTTCCTGCCACCATGCACTAAAGAAATATTCCCGGCCTCGATGGCGTAGTGGTCAGTGTTACTGACTGCCACGCCTGAAGTCGCGAGTTCGATTCCCGCACAAGTCAAACATTTGTGTGCATGAACATGGATGTTTGTCTTGGTCTGGGTGTTTCTATGTATAATATGTATGGATTTACAAAAATGAAGTATACATATATGTATGTTTATCCATTATCTAGTACCCATAGTACAAGCTCTGCTTAGTTTAGGCTAGATGGTGTTGTGTGTATGTCATAGAATATTATTCAAAAATCCCATTGCCTAATCCAGACATCAAACCCGAGAGCACAGCACAGTAGTCACATTCACTTCCACCGCCATCGAGGCAGTGGCCATGTATCCATTTAAACGACTGCACTATTCATTTTTATTACAATAACGGTAGAAACAAAATTTTAAACATGTCTTCTACACGCCATGCATTCCATTTCGTTCATGGTGCTCTGTTAAAAGCCATGAAATATTTGATAATAGTCTTCACGTGCGTAACTGCTAAGACCTGGGTAATAGTGTGGTATTATCCCATAGTACCTAATATTTAATTTATTGAATGAAATAATATTTATTATAGACTATATACTTACTGTGATTTCAAATTTTATTTTTTATGTTATGATTTTTATATGCTGTTTATGGAACCAGTTTTCTGATATAATTCGGTGTTTCCCGAGTGCTATGATATGTCCTTCTTCAAACGAGGTTTGAAGAGATTTCTTCCTTCATGGTAGGCAGCGGCTTTACTGTGTCCTGACATTGCTGAAGTCCATGAGCAGCGGTTACCAGTTTTCATCAGGTGGGCCACTTACTTTGTCTGCCACTAATGGCAATAAAAAGAATATATATATATAATATATCTGTGCCTCCTGTGACAAGTGATACAAGTCAAAAATCAACACTTTACAGAAAAAAAAAAACAAGATTTTAAAAATCTAGTTCGTGTTCTAAGTGGGCTAGGATTAACTTTAGTACTTATTTTTGTAGATAAAAACATTCACTTTCACTATTCATTTACATTTTTGTGGTCAATATTATAGATTTAAAGTAATTGTTTAAAAACCTATAACTTGTACCTTTTTTATTTCTAATACATCCTGCTCTATAATGTGATAAATGATACAACTACAGTTACATCATATTGCACTTATAAGTTGTCTTTGTGTAAGATGAATAATTAAATGTGCAAAGAAATATATATCACACTTATACCATGAAACACAAAAAATAATGTGTGGAGCATTTACTTATAAAGTTTACAACTTGAAATATATCTATACTCACGATATTTTTGCAAAAATCCAGTCAGTTATATCACTTTGCACAAAATTATCTCCGAAACTATGGTAGATAGAAGAACGTGAGTTAGATCAAAAACATCCTAATTCTTTTCTGATCTTTTCTATATAAAAATCACAAAAAGGGTACAACTCACTTATATCACTCATCATAGAAGCACAGATATATACTATATATTATATTATATTATTAAATAAAATTGACTGCACAGATGGTGTAGTGGTGTAAGTGGGCGCCTCGCCGCTACCATTGCGTCAAGTGTTGTGGGTTCGAATCCTACAAGAGAAAAAAATTGTGTGATGCACAAATGGTTGTCCCGAGTCTAGGTGTTCTTTGTGTCCGTTGTTTGAATGTTTGTAAAGTCCCCGCGACACAAATTATTCCTAGAGCGGAAGTTGTCCTTTTAAGAAATGAATTGAATTAAAAATTATATTTAACCTTTAATTTGTTGGAATTTGTTATTGTTGTTTGTTTTGCTTTTCTGTTATGTCTGGTCGTAACAAAAAAGCTTATTGTGTCTGGATGCCGAAGTACTATTGCGACTTAATAAGTTATCTTGGTGATAGCACCTATTTAATATGACTGCTGGGGGTGATATTCCTTGTTCAATATTTGGAATACCATTTCTTTTAAGCGCTTTCAATTTAGGCGGTTGGTGCCGGACTGCTGCAGTCCAGGTATCGTGCTGCGCACAGGTGGTTATGATTTTTCATACAAAATGACTCGACGCAAAGATGCATTTTTGCCGTTCCGCCAACGGACGTGCGCCGCACTGCTCTCGCACGACCTTGCATCGTTCATTTTGTATGAAAAATCATAACCTCCCGTGCGCAGTACGATACCCGGACTGCAGCAGTCCGGCACCAACCGTCTAAATTGAAAGCGCCCTAAATGTCTCTTTGAGGTATTTTATCTGACTGCTAGGCATGATCTATGAATAAAACCTATTTATTCCTAGATCGGTTAAAGTGTTATTAGAATATTCTGTCAAGAGTTTTTAGGTAGCTTGTCGGAACCTGAAATAGGGACGGGTAGATTGCCTGATCAGGCTGTTATTGTGAGTGTTTGTTAGGGATTTATTAATATGGAAATGTACTAGTAAATGCTACAGCTGTTTAACATAATTACCCAGTTCTAGGCTACGTGCTTCTTGATAGAAAATTCAATAACACTTTGTCCGACCAAAGAATCGAACCCGAACCCGAGACCACAAACACAGCAGTCGAGTGCCCCACCGCTGCACAAGACTGGCAGTTATTCTTATAAAAATCATACGTTTTAATGTCTTATAAATACGCAAATGTTCAATAATTGTGATAATTTAAGTAAACCGAGATAAAATATGTAAAATATTTTTATTTTAACCTGTCAGTTCTTGGAATGCCTAATATAATTAAAAACCTATTGTATCCGGCCGCCGGTGTACCGCTACCACTCAATAGGTTGTTTCATTGTTCTCTTTCATAGAACCGTTGATACCTATTCAAAAGAATAATATCGACATCTACTCTAAACAATAACATGAAGTGTTGAAATCGATACAGGAGTTTACAAGAATGAAGCAAAAAACCAAACATACATTGTAGGAACTAATACACAACTGTTCCGTTTCGCTTCGGCGCAGTTGGGTAAAAACATTGTTTAGTATGCAGTCGTAAGACGGAGGAACGAAAGTATAGGAAGTTGTCGCCAATCTTTAGTGAGTTTTGCGGCTACGTCTCACCAAACGGATATAAGTGGTATGTGTGGCCATCGGAGCAGTAAATAATTTTCTAAATAGGTATTGGAGCAGTCGTCTTGCTGTTACCGCCTCTCTAGGTGTTGTGGGCTCGATACCTACATAGGAAAAATATGTGCGTTTCACAAAATTAAATAGTTCCTTCTGGGTCCGAGTATGAGTATTATATGTGTATGTTGTTTGTATCTTCACCTTCTCTCAAATTAATTAGGAAACGCGCATTATGCTTTTGCTAATGCATGTTCCTTATGTGCATATTCATAAAACTAGAAACAGAATATCAAACGCGACTTATAGTTGCGACTAAAAGTCATGGTAGTCGAGCAAAAACATTTAAAGCAAGCTAGGTTCTTATCACACGCCCACATTATAAAGCCAACAGTGTAAAGTTCGCGACTTGTTGTTGACCCTTTGTAATGGTCTTCGCACTGTTATTTGCTAGATATGGCATAAGGTGTTTTGCAGACGAACAACAGCGCCAGTACGGGTAATTTGGCCGCTATTATAGATTATGGAATCCTATGCAACAATCCACACGAAGGGAAAAGACAAAAAATCCGTTGATGCTCGGCTGAGTCCTGCGGGCTTCGGCCGAGAAAACAGACCGTAGACGCGGACGACTACACACAGGGATCTTTTTTTTCTACTGACTTTTTGTGTCCTTCGTGTACGCTGTTGCATATAATTCTATATGTTCTATAACGCCAGTCAAATTTTCCGGACCACCGTTGTCCATCGTCTGCGGAACTTCGTACATTCGCTCACGTGCCGCGTCCAGTGTGCCGGGACCTTAACTCCATTATAACATGTACCTACACTGTAGTGGGCACTCAGCCCATCGCGTACGCAATAATTGCAGTTTTACACAAATGCATTACGTTATTTATAGTTACATAGTGTAATCTGCATAAGCTATTACCTTCAGTTAGCTGTCGTAAGGAGAAAGTAATAGCTGGATAATAGCTTAGAAAATATAATCAACTTGTATGTAGCAAAAAAGTGTATGAACTGGTGAGAAATGTTTCATACAAAAAATGACAGTTTAGAGATAAGTTAAGTGATCGATTAAAATTAATTTACATGTCAACTTTTTGTCTAATTGGTATGAGTTTGCTGTGGCAATCGACAATGAGGTCCCAGATTTGATACCGGGATCAAACATAGTACCTTTATTCTGTGAGAAAATGTCCATGACATCATAGTAACTAGCATGTCATCTCGTCATATGTCCATGACACCGTACTAAGTAGCATGCATGACATCTCGAAATGTATACGACAAACAGCAACAGGCTGCCCTTTAAACTATGAAACCTAAGCTCAGTTGATGAAATATGGGAGAAATTTACCCTCTTCAGTAATATACAGATGTGGTCTATTTAACAAAACCACTTTGTACCACCTAGGAATCGAACTAGGACTGTCACGTTTAGCCAATATACCTACACTCACGCCTATACCACTTGTTCAACGAAGCGTAACCAAAGGTCTACTCTTCGTAGTTTACAAAAAAGAAACAGCAAGTAAAAGGTGCACTTTCCAAATATCAGATTGTTACTATTTTTTGTGCATCGAGTTCGCAAGCAATGCGCGTAAGCAATGTTTTTTGCGCTTAAATGTAAACGTTTTTCATTCTGTGTTATAAGTAATTAAACTACGAGTAGTATAAAAATCCTACTAATGTTATAAATTCGACCGATGGCGTAGTGGTTAGTGTAACCGACTGCCACGTCTGAGGTCGCGGGTTCGATTCCCGCACAAGTCAAACATTTCTGTGCATGAACATGGATGATTGTTTTGGGCTGGGTATTTCTATGTATAATATGTGTGTACTTACAAAAAAAAAGTATATATGTATGTTTATCCATTGTCTAGTACCCATAGTACAAGCTCTGCTTAGTTTGGGCTAGATGGTGTTGTGTGTATGTGTTAGAATAGAATAGAAAAATGTAAAGGTTTGTGGATGTTTGGATGACTGACACTCGATACTAATGACACAACTTTAGATAAAATTTGGCATACAGAGGCATGTTCATATCCTGAATTCATATACCTATATAACACTTTTTGTCTCGGTATGCATTAACTTAAACTAGTTTACCAATAAAAACAAACCTGAAAAAGTATAGGGCTCAAGAGATTTAAAATCTTGTAATATAATCTTTATCACCACAGTATAGGGCTCAAGAGATCTAAAATCTTGTAATATAATCTTTATCACCACGGTATAGGGCTCAAGAGATTTAAAATCTTGTAATATAATCTTTATCACTACAGTATAGGGCTCAAGAGATTTAAAATCTTGTAATATATACTTTATCACCACAGTATAGGGCTCAAGAGATTTAAAATCTTGTAATATATACTTTATCACCACAGTATAGGGCTCAAAAGATTTAAAATCTTGTAATATAATCTTTATCACCACAGTATAGGGCTCAAGAGATTTAAAATCTTGTAATATAATCTTTATCACCACAGTATAGGGCTCAAGAGATTTAGAATCTTGTAATATAATCTTTATCACCACAGTATAGGGCTCAAGAGATTTAAAATCTTGTAATATAATCTTTATCACCACAGTATAGGGCTCAAGAGATTTAAAATCTTGTAATATAATCTTTATCACCACAGACAATGAGGCATCTGTTGTTGTGCCCCATGAGCCCAGAATCGTGCACACTGGATGACCTGTACCAGGCTAAACCAAATGCAATCCGCGTTGCCGAAAACTGGTCGAAAATTATATAAAATGTGTTGCCATCGACACGATAAGTAATAATCTTTTTATTATTTTATTTTATCATTTTTGGGAAACTTAGAGCTAGTAAACACAGTTAAAACATTAATAGCTAAATATGGCCAATTATAAGTTTTCGCGTATGCATAATTATGCAACTTAACCTTTAGCTAACGCAGGTACAAGAATTAAGAAATAAAAAAACATATACATAACACATCAATTATAACAAGCGATTGCAGCCGTGGTGGTCATCAAAAAATTTATTACTGAGAGTGCTTTTCATTTTCAAGACACTGGTGGTAAAAAGGTCGATATCTACATCCTGGCATGTCACGTAGTACATTTTGGCTCGCCCTAATCTATACTAATATTATAAAGCTGAAGAGTTTGTTTGTTTGAACGCGCTAATCTCAGGAACTACTGGTTTGAATTGAAAAATTATTTCAGTGTTGGATAGGCCATTTATCGAGGAAGGCTATAGGCTATATAACATCACGCTACGACCAATAGAAGCAGATCATAAAGGAAAAATGTTGCAAAAACGGCAAAATTTCTCTTATCTGAAGCGGACGAAATTGCGCGGGTCAGCTATCTATACTAATATTATAAAGCTGAAGAGTTTGTTTGTTTGAACGCGCTAATCTCAGGAACGACTGGTTTGAATTGAAAAATTCTTTCAGTGTTGGATAGGTCATTTATCGGGAAAGGCTATAGGTTATATAACATCACGCTACGACCAATAGAAGTAGAGCATAAAGGAAAAATGTTGCAAAAACGGCAAAATTTCTCTTATCTGAAGCAGACGACATTGCGCGGGTCAGCTATTAAATATAACTAGCGGTCGCCTAGTGCTCGAAATTCGACCAGTTTGCCTGTAAGATATTGCTGATATATTATGTCATTATATATTGATATATGTAACCATAGTTACGCGCTTCGACTGCGTGTGTCAAATGCATGGTTGTGTGCGTGTAGTGTTTTTTCATTAATTTAATGTATTTCTAATGTATTTTATATAAATATTAGGATTCGTCACTCCTTCTCCATATAAACTTTAACTGTGCCAAATTTCATACTTTTCCGTCCGCGCAATTTTCGTAAAAAGGGGTACAAAGTTTTTGCTTCACGTATTAATATATAGATTATGATGATGTACTTTTAATTGCACGTATAGCGTAGTGGTATAAGTACTCGACTCGCCATCACCACTACCGAGTGTTGTGGTTTCAAACCTCAAACGGTACAAATCTATACTAATGTTATAAAGCTGAAGAGTTTGTTTGTTTGTTTGAACGCGCTAATCTCAGGAACTACTGGTCCGAATTGAAAAATTATTTTAGTGTTGGATAGCTCCTTTATCGAGGAAGGCTATATACTATATAACATCACACTACGACCCACGGGGGCGGCCCAGTAATCATAAACGCAGGTGAAACCGCGGGCAAATCCAGTATTTGTATAATCCCCAAATTGTTGTACTGAGTCTGTATGGTATTTATGTCAGTTGTTCGTATGTTTGTCAAATCCCTCGTGACACAGGTATCATTCTTTGTGCGGGTATTGACATACTTATATAAAAATGTAATATAACTTTAGTCACGATTTTGATAGTTTTAACTCAGTCCTAGCGTAGTACTGAACTATCTTTATATAATTATATAAAGCTTCTGTGCGTGTGTTTGTAATTAAACTTCTCCTAAACGGCTGGACCGATATTGATGAATTTTTTTTTGTGTGTTCTAGTGGATTCGAGAATATTTAGATATTTTTTTTCGTTTTTTCAGGACAACGTCTATCGAAAAAGCTAGTAACTATATAGAAAGCGATACTAGTGGATTGTTATTCCCGAAGGATCACGGATGTATTACAACCATACAATGTAATAGGGATTGAGTTTATATCTGCCAGAAACTGTTCCAAACGCTGTGCTGCTTAAAATTTCTTAAAAGATTAACCGAATTACACTTCACTTAAATGTTAATCAGCAGGTGCATTCACTATCGTTGCACCGTCGCATGCACAGATTCAATCCATTTATAAATTCTATACACGAGCAAGGCTTAATAGTCAATAAAACTAGAAGCTTGCGTGTTTAATATGATATAAATAGCAAAAATATCTTAGCATTCTAAGTAACAGTATATTATAAACCAATAAAGTGAACCAAGCTATGACCTAAAAAGTTAGTTGATCATAATAATATATCCATTAAAACTGGCTGGCAACATAATATTGTATATGAATAAATCACGCTTTTTAATTGGTCGATTTAAATCGAGAATGCAGTTTAAATTTAGAACGTACCGTATGAATTCTTTATTTGATATTCGCTATTATTCTACGGAAACATATCGCTGATATACCACTCGATCGCCTCAATATTCTAACGGCAAAAACGCATGCACTAGTAGCAATTGTGAGGATCTAAGTTTGAGCCCAGGATCTTTAATAATAGGGAATTCACAATATGATTGCCCTATCAGTTAGGATCCTAAAACTTATCAGGGCAAATGTAAGGTGCTATACGTTTCTGCTTATTCCTTCGAACTTTAAAAATAATCAATATATTTATGCATGGATGGCGTAGTGACTTAAATATTCAATTCGATTTTTCACTGCGCCGAGTGTGGTGGATTCGATCCACACGGGACAAAAAAAACTGTGATGCACAAATAGTTGTACCGAGGCTGGGTTAGGTTAGGTAGTTTTTTGTATAGCCTCCCACGACACAGCATATATCATGTAAACACCATAATTTTATAAAGTACCCTATCTCTGAATTTATAATCAAATACCTACTAAAAATAAAGCTATCCATATGCATGCATTCTATTTTCAGCCGAATCTAGTACCAACCTATAAATATTAATATCTTTTTAATTAATCATCCTAAGCTGTCATTATAAGACGAGCGGTGGCCCTTCAGAATCGCAGTTGCGATCGCAGTCGTGACCAGACAGAGACTCGGCGAGCGCACGGGTCGCCTGTCAAATGTCAACAACCGTTGGGCGAACGTCATTTGAAATTCAAATTTAGAATGCCTCATGGCTCATGTTTGACCGTTGAAATTTGTAAAGTGAAACTAAACGTTTATATTAATAATAATTTAAGCATTTAATTAAAATATCTTAAAGGCTGTATGTCTTCGCAGGGTAGAGCAGAGGTAAAGACGTACCCCGATCTCTTTTAGACACAGTTCCACTCTCTTTACTACTTCTGAGTCCTTCCTGAAAACTTATCAATACTTTGTTCACCTCAGGAATTGAATTATAAATCTCTCTTAAATGTATTTCAATGATGCAGCCACACTAAAAACCTTGATAGGCTTACACAAAATTGTGCTTTTCTGTAAGAAAATTCGCGGCTACAAGACGGAGTTTGGATCTCCTGGGGTGTTATAGACCTTTTACTACGCAGGAGCTAAGGGTGGTAAAATATTTTCAGTAAATAGTAAATACAATGCCTGAATCTAATATATAAGCATTTAACATAATATGTAGATGATTGCAACACATCATGTAATCGCTGTCTTGGCAGTACAAAGAAACAAAAATAGTGGTCCTCCGCTAACAGCACAGCATACCTGATATATGTATATCAGGTTTAAGGCAATTCTTCAGCTGGACTTTTTCAAATCTAAAGACACTTCTCCAGGTGTTAAGCAAGTCTTTCCCGCTTCTCAAATGATTTTTCTTATAGTGGAATCTTAGAAGACGTTCAAGAGCCAAAGTTCTTCTTAAATCATTGTAAAAACAAACATAAACCTTACTAACTTTATCTATTTACTTGAGTTTCAATTAAAACTAACTTGAAGCGGATTAAATTAACCCAAGATCTAATTAAACTTAGCAAATTAGTGGCGTTATTCAACACTTTAGAATGGAGTAACAAAAAGTCTTAGGGCCCTGTCACACTAAACGTTACAAAACCGACAGCACACATATAACCTGCCCTCTAAGGTATTTATTAAAAGCTATATAACATTGGCCATTAACCAAATCCGATGAATGCAATCGAGTTGACACTTGTGCCCTGAAATGAAAATCTATACATCTATCCTAATATTATAAAGAGGAAAGATTTGATTTTTTGTTTGTTTGTTTGTAACGATTTAACTCAAAAACGACTAAATCGATTTAAAAAATTCTTTCACCATTAGAAAGCTATATTACCACAGAGTAACATAAGCTATATTGTATTTATTAAAAAGTTCTGTTACTAACATAACGTAAACTAATCTAACCTACTTTTACGCGAGCGATACATCCTAACTTCCTAACTAATATTATAAAAGCGAAAAAGAGTTTGTTTGTTTGTTACTTTTCACGCCTAAACCACTGAACCTATCATCCTGAAATTTTGTATATACATTCTCAGGGGTACAGATTTTACTGTTTCCGAGGAAAACAACAATAACGTTCTTATTATGATAATACATGGCGCCACGTGTCTTTCGAATCATGATTGAATTATATTATTATAAGCAGATTATGACCCGAATTTATTGTCAAATTCTAAATTAACACGAGCGAAGCCACGGTCAAAAGCTAGTATACTAAAATTCAGTTTTAATGTCCAATATTATTTGTATACAGTTAGAGAAGAAACCTTATTCAGCTTAATCGTACGCTGTAAAGAGACAGCAGTAAAACTAATTACAAACCTCATAACAAATTCTAACCACCGGCTTATAAAACACTGGAACCTAGCTCAGTAAAAATATGAAATCATTGATACAAAAATCTTTTAAACATTTTGTTTATTTTAGACCCAAGAACCTAACGACAAAATAAAAATCTATCAAACTATCAAAGGCGAAATATATAGATACATATTATATAAATTGATATGTAAATGAAAAGACATACATATAATTCAACATGAGTGGACGCTGCATTGTGCAGTAGTATTATGCTCGGCTGCGGCACAATACGGATGATGCTACACGACATTGCCAAACAATGCAGCATCGACGTATGAACAATCGTGCCATTGCATTGTCGTCCTGATTGAACTCATTGTGTGGTAAGGCCCTTACCGCCTTAAGAAACATTACCCTTTCGGAAAATTAACTAACATTATCGCACTATAGTAACCAATCTGACTTTTTGTTGACATATTTTATAGTTGCCTTGAAAATTATCCGAGTAATGTTAGATTTAGTATTTTATAATTAGTAATATAATATATATATTTCAACTGATTTAATTTTTACTTTTGAAAAGTTGTCACACGTCTTAAATTATCAAAGACCTTTTTCATGCTATATTTACATTTTTAAATTTATATAAATAATTATGGGTTAAGTGTCCTTTTTTGACAAGGGATAGTCAGATGATGCATATACAGGCCAAAATATGTACATTTATCTCCTATGACCGTCAAAGTGGAAGACTCGACTCGACTCTATTTTAGCATTTGAGCGTTTTAAAATCAAAGCTTGGATAGCACTAGCAATAGCTAGCCAATAGGCTACCAGGCAGAAAGAGATAGTTTCTGAGAGGGATAATAAAATACTAGCTTTCCTCCACGTCTTCACTCACGTTTCTGATAACTATTCTGCTCTTGTGACTCGTCGACTGATGCTTTGATAGCCTATGTTGCATCTGGATAATGTAGATTTCTAATGATGAAAGAATTTTTAAAATCGATACCTTATTCTTAGAGTTAATTCATTTCACACAAAAATTCAATTATTCCTTTATAATCCTAACTAATATTACAAATGCGAAAATGAGTTATTTTGTTTGTTTGTTTGTTACGCTTTCATGCCTTAACTACTTGACCGATCAACATGAAATTTTGCATACACATTGTCAGGGGTACGGAATAAGACATAGGGTACCTTTCATCCAGACAAAATAACTGTTGCAAACCTAACCTAACCTAATGACACAAAAGATCCCACTGGGTCGAAGTGTCGCCGGTCTGTACTGACTGGCCCTCGCACACAAGATAAGATAAGATAATATACATAGATATAATCCTAAGCAGTTGGATACAATCTTCTTTGAATATGCAATAAAAATCATAATATTATTCTTGGGTTTTATTATTTATCATTGCTAAAAATATTTTTAATAAAACAAACAAGGAAATGTTATTCATGCATTATGCAAATACCCACGATTATTAAGTAGGAATGTTGTCATTGATTTTTGTGAAATATTATATCATATTACCTACTTTTAATTTTAGTATTTAATTATGCTATATAGAATATAATATTATTGTCTTACATTTACACGAATGTACGTGATTAGGACCGTAGATTCTGAGATTAGCGCGTTCAAACAAACAAACATAAAACAAACTCTTCAGCTTTATAATATTAGTAGATATAAATTTTAGGAATGGGTATCTTGTAATCGAATGTAAGACCTCCGTTTAAATTTTAGTTAAACGGTTAACTACTTACTAAAACCTTATAACAATAATATTTACATATTTTCAGACTAAGTCCATAGAATACATATTGTAATAACAATTATATATTATTTTATATTGCAAGGTACTAACCATTCGTCAATTATTTATTATGCACACTATACTTAAACAGCACACTGAGGTCCCGTTTACCCCGGTCTTAGATAAGAGAAGAAAAGACTTAGTCTGTATAAAGTCTCAAACCAGACACGCCTTTGTCAATAAATTCTACGTATTTTTAGGACCATATTTATATAACAAGTTAAATAAAATATTAAATATATACAATGTTAGTTATAAAAAATGTAGTATCATGGTAATGGAATACCTAGGAAAATTAAATTATACGGACACAGAAAAACTGCTAGAAGTCTTAAAATGATATTGAAATTAATTTTAAAATTGTATATTACTTCCTGAACACCTTTAATCGTAGATGTACTTTCGACTGTAAATATTTGTATTAATTATGCGCTAGTATAAAATAAAATTGTCAAGTGATGTCCTGAAACACAGGTTTATCCTAGTTCAGGCAGGCTTCAACATAATCTTTTGAACTTCATTTATTTTGTATACACTATAAATTAACATAGTTTAAGAATTAATTTTAATTTAAGCTTAAATTATTTAACAATGATGTAATATGTATGATATAGTGTAAAGATGTATTTTATTTTTTCTGTCTATAAATAAATATTATTATATATTATTATTATATAATGTCAAATAGATGAATCCAGTTTGCTACAGCCTTATACACAACAAGTGTTGATTAATTTGGTCAAGATACGTACGAACCACTTCATACTAGATGCTTCATGCTGCTTTTGTTAACCTAATAATATTGAAAAAGCAAGTCATTGGTAAAACCTTGATCCGTACTCGGCGTACCGTCAACCGAGGCTGTAAACAAAAAAGGAAATCAACAAAAAGAAACCTTCTAAGACATACTATACGAATCTTATTAAAACTGATTCAACAAATAAAAACGGTTTCTTACTAATATGATAAAACATTTACAATATATTTACATTATTCATTTTAAAACTTATTAATCTAATATATTTATATTATACAAACGTATTAAAAAAGATAACATATTTATAAAAACTAGCGGTCACCTAGTGGTCAAAATTCGACCAAAATTCCTCAACTTAGTTTTCTGTTTTTGTCTATTACATATAAATGAAGTATAGGTAACCATAGTTACAAAGAATTGTACGACGTCAGACGAACAATGTCGAAATACTACAAACGCGATTCGACTGCGTGTGTCAAATGCTTGGTTGTGTGTGTAGTGTTCTTTCAATAATTTATGTATTTCTAATGCATATTTTATAAAAATATTAGGATTCCCTCCTTCTCGATATTATATACTTTAACTGTGCCAAATTTCATACTCCTCCGTCAGTGCAATTTTCGTATAAAGGGGTACAAAGTTTTTGCTTCACGTATTAATATATAGATACTAATAGTTATGATATTAAATGTTTACAGAAATGGTTTAGGCGTCGTAGAATTCGTCAGCATTGCTGTCAACTGTATTCTTACTATTTCATTGGAAGCAGATTGTTGTTCGTAATACGTCAATTCAGTGTAACTTAGGAGTTTTTAACTGCACAGAGATGGCGTAGTAGTTTAGTGGTCGCCACTACCACGCGCCGAGTGGATTCGAATCCCACACGAGAGAAAAATTGTGTGATCCACAAATAATTGTACAGAATATGGATGTTCATTGTGTCCGTTGGTTAAATGTTATTAAAGTCACTGCGATACAGAAATTATTCCTAGTACAGCAGATGTCTAAAACATAAGTGAGTAAGGAAAGGTGATTCGTTAGTCCGGTGGCAGAATGTTTACTTCGAATCGAAATCAAACAATATATTATTAGGTTTTTAGTTGCACGACTTTCGGAACTGTACCGACTAGGCAATTGGCCTGACCATTATTACGTGGAACCTCAAAATAGGTTAACTTGCTTCTAATCCTATAGTAAACAGTAACTGTAGTTGTCAAAATATACTGTTTGTAAAGTAAGTGTTAGACTGCCTCTGAGTACGCTTGTTCTAAAACTTGTATTACCCTTGTCCCTATTTTACAGAACCACAGCGTACCATATAGTCTAAGCGATAATGTTTTTTATATCAGCTGGTCCCATCGTAACTGTTGAGATATACATATGTACCAAATTTCGTTCCTTATCCAACTCACGTCCAACAAAATCGGGGTCATTTCAGTTTTGAGATTGACGTTTAAACTACAGCGTCATCCATGCAGATAACCTACAACTCTATTTATAAGAGCAAACCGCTAGTAAGGCGTATAATTAACCAAAAGTTGATGGATGAGGACTTAACGTCTCAGCATCAACTAAAGGTGACGACAGACCAAGCGAACGATAGCGAACGAGTGTATATCGCCGATAGACACTTCGTTGCTGTTCGCTTTCGTAAGCTTTAGCTGTTGGTTCTACAAAGAATAAAAATATACCAGCAATGGGCACATGCCCTGTGTTTGAGATGCACGATCCAAGCCCGGAGGCAACTTACATGTTTTGGTCTCAAAATTACTGCTGGAGCTGGATTATTTTGTTATCTAGCTTAGAAATTAAGCGGATCCTCCACTATGTTGTTACTCAGGGTCTTCAATGCTTTAAATGCGAATCTGCGTACACACTTGTACGCGTACGTTCGTTATATTTTGCTCACCTTCATTGTTGTATCCACATATAACTATTGAAGTACTAACAAGCAATGGAGCTTAGCTGAAAGCGAGCATGGGTCTTAGTGCATATTTATTCGCTGTCACAAAATCATCAATACATACTCGTTCGCTATCGTTCATTAGTCTTCGCTTGCTTTCGCCACGATTATAGGTAAAGCAAATGCGTACAAAGGTGTTTGTGTACATTCGTTTGCTGTTCTTAGATCCACACACATAAGTTCGCGAACGTTCGTTCGCCGTCGCGCGCTTTCGATCGCTTAGTCTGTAGTAGGCATAAGTGATTCTATGATAAATCTTCATCACATCTCTCTTGACAGTATATTGCAAGGGGTTGTTCAACAACGGTAACCAATTTTATAATAAGCTATTATTATTATAATCTAATTAAAATTATATACACGGATTGATGGCAATTTTATTGTAAGAGAGCAATTCTACCCTGTCACTCAAAATGTCACCGTTATTATTCGTAAAAGATTGCTTTAGTAATTTACTGAGTACAACTAACAGTATCAAGAAGCAGGTGGTTAATATACTTATATTGTAAGATAAGATAAGTTAAGAATAATGTTTATTGTGCACAAATTCATTTTAGTTTGCATATATATACAGTAAATTATATTGTATATAGGGTGGCCTTATCTTAAAAGCAACTCTTAGAGATAAGCTTCGGATGTATATTTTTGGTACGTAAAATAGTGTCAGTCAAAAGTCTAGAAACTCTTGAATCACCCCTATGTAATTTTTGCGAAAAATTTGGACAATTTCTGACAAAGAATGAAAAATTTAATGTTTTTGTTCTATAAAAATTTTCAAAATGCTGGTAACACTGAAAGTTCTTATAGGGTTTGTCAGAACAAACAGAAATACAACTATTAGCAAAAAAAAACCGGTGAGAATCGAACAATATTGACGTAAAATGTACTGAAATATCGATCCACCATTACACCTCGGTATGAGAAGGAAATTCGAAATATTTCGATTGCCCACTATCGGGGGTGGTCCAGAAGGGTGGCAATCGACGGGGATGGATTATAGGCGATTACAGGCGATATAAACGAAAAAAGCTGGAAAATATGGATTTTTTTTAGTCATGATTTTGTTCTCAATATTTCAAATCCCTAAAAACGTTAATGTTACGCCTTCAATGTATTTGTTACTTTGAGAATTTGAATCAATATCGATTTGATTCAATACTTTTTGTAACGCTGTGGTATAAGTCAAATATGGGGATGTGGATACGGGGAATTGAACCCATTACACTTGGCATACTAGGAGTCACGAAGCGACTATCTAGAACTATCTATCCAGAACAACGCGTGCTGGGCTCAGATGCCATCCTTACACGGTAGAGTCGATTAGAGCGCGTACCAAAAAGTTTGGGTCCTCATATCTCTGCCGAACGACTAAGGCATGGAATTCTCTGCCAAGGCACGTGTTTCCTTCTTCCTTCAATCCTGGGTTCTTTACGCGGGGCGTGAAAAAGCATCTTCTCAGGCCGTCAAAGTAGAGACCTCAACATCGCCTCGGCTACTGTGGGGGCGATATGGAGGCCACTGCTCTTAGACCACACGACTGCTTACCATCAGGTGGAGTGTGGTCATATTGACGAGCAAAATAAAAAAAAATCTAAACAACTATGCCATTCATGCAGCTATAAACCATAAACGATTGCTGACGATCATAGCTATTTGATATTTAAATTTTAAAGGACATGGACAGAATAATTCCTAAATCTTTGCAAACATTCAAACGACGTACACAAAGAAAACTCAGACTCGGCACAAATAATCGGACGTACTTTCTGAAAAACGTTCCAACCCACACTCGGGTCAAAATCGAGTTATTATTAGCAAATTAGTCACGGGGTTACTATTTACTAGCTGAAAAAATGTGGTAGCTCTACTATCACTCTAAATATGAAATAATGACTTAGTAGCCCAACCCACATGTAATGTAGAAGCAATACGGGATTGAACTTCAATCACGATTATGTCAAAATGTTAACTTTGTGGGTTGGAACGTTTTTCAGAAAGTACGTCCAATTGTAGATTACACAAATTTTCTTCTGTTTGGTGATTGAGCCCACAACCTTCGGCGCAATGGCAGTGACGACAACTTACCATGACGCCTCCGTGCAGTCAGTAATACATGACAGGGTAAATTATAGTTGTTAATACATTGTATGATTTATCCATAGACGTAGACGAGCTACCCAGTCGACTGTACCTGTGTTGCAACAATATATAAAAAACAGCTTTCGAATAACTAAATGATTTGACATTTAAATGACATTTAGGAAGCTACTCGTCCAGTCACATCTTCTTTGTAAATATTTGTCCATTTACTTGCACTAGCGGTCGCCTAGTGGTCAAAATTCGACCAAAACTCCTAAGCTTGCTAGTTTGTTGTAATAAAGAAAACTTGTTACTATGGTTACCTATAGGTAACCATAGTTACAAACATACAAAGAATTGTACGACGTAAAACGAACAATGCCGAAATACTACGAACGCGTTTCGACTGCGTGTGTCAAATGCATAGTTGTGTGCGTGTAGTGGTTTTTCATTTATTTAATGTATTTCTAATGTATTTTATAAAAATATTAGGATTCGCCGCTCCTTCTCCATATAAACTTTAACTATGCCAAATTTCATACACCTCCGTCCGCGCAATTTCGTAAAAAGGGGTACAAAGTTTTTGTTTTTAATTTATAGATAAGTTTTTACTTAGAATGAGTAAAAAGAAAGAAATACATCTATTTGCAGCAGATTATGCACTACATAGTTACATACTTCAGACACAGTTAATTACAAAAAAAAGAAAAAACAAATCTTACTGCAAATTGGTCGCAACTCAGCAAAATGCTAGTTTTGAAAAACTAGCGCTGGTCTTCCGTAGTAGAGTAGTAGTTGTATATAAATTGAATATTAATGTTTTCTTCATAAATCTGCATGCCTTCTCCATGAATAATCATGGGTAAAATCTGAATATTGATTAATAATATCTACTACCGTTTTGCTGTAGTGGTATGTGCGCTTACGGTCAGCGAGATGGTAAGCGGTTACCGTAACATATGATAGATTGCCTTGATGCCGATACTAGGCAAAAAGGTATTAAATGAATTTAGTATAAAAGGAAAGGAAATGGAGAAGTAGGTATAATAATAATAATAATCATTTATTCAACTTAAATTGGTACAAATGGATACAGAGCTTAGGTTAAATCGTAAAGGTAATATATAAGGTGTGCCTGTACTAGGGTAAGCCTGTGCAACAGGCATTAAGGGCACATACTGTATACCTAATATAGATATAAATTCTAAAACAATACTTATAAAACTTTGTTATTTGTATACAAAAACTTATGAATTACTTAGAATTTGACAATCAATTCGGGTTGTACTCTGCTTGTAATAATATAATTCAATCATGATTCGAAAGACACGTGACGTTTTCCTCGGGAACAGTAATTTTTTTCCGGATGAAAGGTAAGCCTATGTTCATTTCTGTACACCTGACAATGTATATGCAAAATTTCAGGATGATCGGTTCAGTGGTTTAGGCGTGAAAAGGTAACAAACAAACAAACTCATTTTCGCTTTTATAATATTAGTTACGATTAGGATTAGGATAAGGATAGGATGTAATTACTATGAGTAATTAAAGAGCTATTTTATTGCGTAGGTAATATTTATTGAACAACTTCTGCGGAACTCTTACTCACTTGGCTTAATGCTGTATTAATATACTGCTTCCATGGCGCAGCGGTAGTGAATGCGACTTCTGTGCATGGATCTCGGGTTCGAAACCCGGGTCGGGCCAATAAAAAGTAATTGGGTTTATATGTTAAGAAATCTTAATAGCAGCCCGGTATTAGAAGTTGGTGCTAGACATCCCCGTGCCTGATCTCTCGCCGGTCGTGTCGGATTGCCGTCCTAATGGATCACGAGATAAGAATAGAGAGTGCACTTGTATTTGCGCACATACTTGTGCACTATAATATCTCCTGCGAAATTAGGTCTGGAGGACATTTTGGTGCCTGACTGTATGTTAATATGCGTGTTCAAGTGTCCAGGGTTATGTGCTGGGAGATAAATTAAAGTAACAAGGCCGATTGACTGAAAATGTATATATTACGTTAAGTAGTTACAGTAATACAATATCGCGTATGTGGCGTGTGTCGGTAGTGCACGGTACGGAACGACTGGCGAGACAAGTTATAAGAACTTCACACTATACAATTTGATGTGTCAGCACAGCCACTACAACATTATAACTGATCTTTCTCCGATTGCCTACAAGAGAGTAGTAGACAACATAGATGGCGTAGAGGTCAACAATTCGTGCTAGGATTCGTTCTTGTATATAAACATAAGTAGGTAATTATTTCTCGTGAATTCCAATTTACCAGTTTCTTTGACCAAATAAACATTAAAATACGTCGATAGCCATTTATGCCGAATTGTCCCGAGAGACTTTAGAAACATTAAAGCAGGGGGGGACACAGCCCAATACTTTTCCTATATCCAAAGATAGGACTGACATCTGTGTTTTTGGCCCCGTACTTGTGCTGTAAATCAATCGCAGAAGATAACGCTTAAAATATTTTTAATTTATTATTTAGTGTCAGTTCTTACCTATCTATACTTTTATATTTTTAATTTATCTAGAATCATATTTTCTTCTCATTTTAATTGTTTTATCATAAAAATGTCATAAAATACAAATTAGTAAATATGTCGGTTAAAGACTATGATTCAAACATTGGATTTGTAAGTCAGTCACAAAGTCACAATATGGCGACTGCATCTTGCCCGTGCGCACGTTTGTAGTTTTTTGTCCTATATTGTATATTTTTCGGCTGTGAAAGTCTTAAGTAAGTGCGTTGAGTCGAGCTCTGTGTTCCTCCACCTTGTGTCAATTAACTTCCCATCGAAAACTGTTGTTATCAGTGTGTGATAGTGACGCTTTTAGTGTTTAGTGTTGTGCGGTTTTTCCAACTAATAAAATGCCAAGACGCTGCGCATTTCACTGTGAACCTAGAATCCGCTGCACAGTTATATTTTAATAAACATAAACATAATAAAATGTTATTTGTAGTTGTTTTATTCTTATACTACGATATGCACCCTATACTTATTGTATTTAAATTGTTTTGTTTGGATCAATTTTTGTAACATTCTACTTGTTTTATTTGCAATTTTATTTGCATATTTTTTATGTTACAAAAATACGATTGATACAAAACAATTTAAATACGAATTCTGGATTAGTAATACATAATATAAATAGCTATAGGCACAGAATACGGAATAGCTATAGCTATGTATAGAAGGATTAGTTCGGGGCCAAAAGTTCAGATGTCGCTGTTTCAAATAGGGTTGGCTGAAATTGACCATAAGAGGGCTCTCTTTTCCCTATGTATTACTTTACTCTTTGCATTAAAGTAACGGACACAAGGAAAACCCAGATTCGGGGCTACTGTAAATCTCGCAGATCGAATCCACAGCACTTGACGCAGCGGGAGTAACGAGGGATCCATTTAAATTACGCTACCCCTCCAGTTGTATACCCCATGCCATGCGAAGTCATCGGTTATGCACCTGATCTCTATACCTATGCTTATTCTATCATCAAAATAGGACCCTGAACATAAAAAAAAACAACGGGTTGCACTCCGGGAGTGCCGGCAGAAGTGAAAACTTGAATATTAACGTTGTGCATTTTTGATATTTTGGAATGGTTAGGGAATAATTTGCATGAATTGCTTTAATTATCAGTATAAAAGTACTATCATTCATGTGGTAAAATACAATATTCATTTATTGCGCTATCGTACACAAACATGACAATTCTCCCTCCGTCTTACAAATTTTCGATCAGGTCACGTGTCCTGACGCGAGTTTGACAATTCTCCCTCCGTCTTACGAATTTTCGGTCAGGTCACGTGTCCTGACGCGAGCTTAACATTTTTAACCCATTACAAAAAAGTGCACAACGCCGCTAAAGAAGTTTTCACTTCAAAAATTCTTAATGTAATTTATGAATCAAATTCTAATTAAGACTCTGTGTTTTTGAACTGTGATGAAATCAACTATCTTTGACCTATCATTGATATGGAAACGAATATTTGTTATAGTTTTCAGATAATCAAAATGTCGCACGTGTGTGCTTACTGATGACTGTAGTTACCCCTTTTAATGACATACAGGCGTGAATATACGCATAGAAAGTGACGAAAATACCATTTAAACCGTGCAATTTATAAACACATAATTGTTTGCGTCAATTAAGGCTGATTATATTGTCCGTCACGGATTAAACTACGATAACAAAATAAATGGCTGCCACCACAAAGAGAAGATTGTAATTATCAAATCAGCAATTAGGTTATCAAACATCTTTAGTTGCGTACAACCAGTTGTAAACGCGGATACGTGTGCGCGTTCAACTACCGGTGACTTTCATCCAGTTTAGTTTATAAGTGACGAGCGGATTCAATTGATGGCCTACCTAGTAAAATTCAAGACCGAATTTCGCTCATGGCTATCTATCTTGCCAGTGACGGATAACTGTGCAAGATATATTACAGTGCACAAATATAAATACGCTTCCCAAGCTACTGTCAACAATTTCTTGACAGAAAATCCTGATAGTTTTTTGCTGATCCGCACTAGGAATAATTCATTGTGTCGCGGTGGACTTTACACACATTCAAACAACGGACACAATGAACCTCCAGACTCGGAACAACCATTTGTAGATCACACAATTTTGTCCCATGTGGGAGTCATACCCCCTACACTCGGCGCAGTGGCAGCGGATTGAACTAATGGTCTACTTAGTATGACAGGAACTAGGCGATAGTGTATCTCGCTGACCGAATGTTGATTGGCAGACTTCACATGTCATGTCTTCATGTCAATTAAAGATCAGACATTAAATTATGGATAATTGTTCAGAGAAAACTTTATTAATTTTATGCTGGCCGAAGCCGGAATTTGTACAAACACCGATTTTGCAAATGCAGCCTACTACTAATGAAGCAATGTTGCGTTTGTAAAGTTCAGCTTCTTTACTAGATTTGGCCCGTGGCTTCGCTCGCGTTAGTATGGAATTTGTACAAAAAATTTACTATCCTTCGGGGACAGTACTTTTTCTGGAGGAAACGTATCATTTATCCTTTTCTGTACCCCTGACAACGTGTATCTATGCAAAATTTCATGAGGATTGGACGAGTAGTTAAGACGTGAAAGAGTAACAAACAAACTTACATTTTTATGTATAATATTACTCAGGATACATGTCATAGTCAGACGCTTCGATCTTCGAAGTGGAAGAGATGCCACATTTCCTAAACTATTACTTTAGGTTCCACGAAATATAGGTAATCTCACATAACATTGGTGCTGCAATTAAGTATTTCTTTACAGAAAAAGTCAATAACTACCCGATACGGAGATCGAACCCGAGACCTTACATGCACAGCAGTCGCACTCACTGCCACTGCGACACCGAGGCAGGTCTTAACATATAATAAAACTACAAACGACAAAAACAATTAGCATTTAATTGCTATTCATCTTTCTACGGTTTTAATTGGTTAGTTGTTGACGCGGGTATACCCTACCCTGATAATCCATTACAATATACCCATTTTAAACAAAAGATCGTCCATCCCTCCCGAAAAGGTTAATTGGGGTATAATAGTTCGTACTAAAGTTTTGTTTACAAAGTGCAAATTGTATTCGACCGAAATTAAATGGCTATAGTCCTATTTTAAATGTTTATCTTGTCAAAGAAGTAGGTTTGATTAGTAAGAGGACTTTTTTCTGGATGAAGGTATCCTATGTCCTTTTCTGTTGCCCTGATAACGTGTATGCAGCACACAGAAGTCCGATGAGTGTTGTTGAGTTCGATACTCATACGAGGTAAAAGTTGGAGTGTTTCTCAAGTACTTATGCCGAGTCTGGGGCTTTGTACCCGTTGCTGTATTTTGTAGTCTTCTGAGAGACAAGAAATATTCTTAACCCTAGAGTAACATGTAGGTATATAAAAACGCAGTAAGTTTTTTTTATACTACTAAGTGTTCTAGTTGCCCCAGGTTTAAATGGGGATTCCAACATACTCTGCTGTCCTTCCAAGTAACAAAATATCTAAATATTAGGGTCTTTAACTACGAACTGCCCGTTTTATGCCATACATTAAAATTTCGTGGTTTCTGAAAAAATGCAATGGTTATTTTATTATATCTTCTTCTCCCTAGCCTTTATTATTCCCAATTCACTTGGGGTCGGCTTTCTAGTCTAACCGGATTTGACTGGATATCAGTTTTTACACGGAGCGACTGCCACCTGACCTCCGCAACCCGAAGGCTAACGATACCCTAAGGCTAGACCAGTGTTAGGATATTAGAGGGCATTGACTTCCCAATAACGACTGCCATAGATGTTCATGGCAGCCGGGACCGACGGCTTAACGTGCTCTCCGAGGCACGAAGCAGGCGATAATTGTCAATCAATACGCATATAATTTCGAAAAGTCATATGACTTCCGAAAGTCAGAGGTGCGCGACGTGGGTTCGAACCCGAGACCCTCTGCATTGCAGTCTGTTGGTCTCCCGTATATTATAATTATTATCAATAAACTTTTCTACGATTTGTATTTAAACTTATATCGCTTAGTGATTGCCCGTTTTTATGTTTATATTTTTTTACAATAACATGATACTATATGTTTTTGATAATTAAAACAAACAAAAGTGGCTCTAATACAAGCAAGTATGAATGAATCATAAACATACATTTAGAATTGGCCATTCAAAAATATTGACAAAATAATATGAAAATCGCAACGTTACCGATTTTCTTCATACAAAATTTCATACTTAAACCCCTATTACATTTATCAGTAAATCTCTGCAAGCCTTGAATTTTAAGATAAGGGCTTTAGCGTAACATTTTCAGCTATTTACCTATGTATTCATTATTAATTTGTTGTAACTGTTGTCCGATGTAATATTGACACAAAACACGTGAGTTGATACCAAACAAACCCCGACTTCGGCGCATAATTTCGGAACTATCACGACAGGATGCATTCTCAACATAGCATTTCTTTATTAACAGACTAACATTGGATATACTATATTTTTTTACGGCTTATGTTTAACTTATCACCAGTTATAGTAAAATATACCAGTCAAAAATAGTAAATGATCACAAAATTGCACAACATAAATATATTTAAAGAGATCAAAATAAGCCGACAGAACCCCGCTTCGCGTGGCTCCTATTTTTGGGTGGGTTTAAGAAGGAACCTAACATAACCTATCCTTTCCAATGCGGAATGCAATGATTTAAGGCGTATAGGTGCTCGTTATGATATATTTTAGTAAGCATATTTTGCTGCGCAATTAGTATTTTTGGTGGTAATCCCTTTTTTTACTGTGCCCGCACTAGGAATAATTTCTCCGTCGCGGGGGACTATATAATTCAAACAACGGACAAAGTACACCCAGAGACAAGGACAACTTATTTGTGCATCACACAAGATTTGCTCCGTTTAGGAATCAAACCCACATCATCCAACGTAGTAACAAGTTGCAAGAAGAACACGTAAACCGCTACGCCATCTGTTGAGCCAACTGTGTAGCGTAAATTTGAATTTAAAAGGCTAGGTATTTGACTTAGCGCTATTTTTTGCGATAATGACTTATATACATTATCTTATATACATATCATATTTAAGACTGCGCCGAGCGTAAGACGCGGTTGGACTGAATGACAGAGCTCGATATTCAAATCGGCGCACGGCCGCCATAGTAAAATTGTATGGAGGATTTGAAATGCTTTTTTGATAGATATGTATCTTTACTTGCTTACTAAACTTAAATATTTGGGACGGACAAATTGTAATATAACTATTTATGTTTCGTTTAAAATAGGATAGATTTCTACTATCTACTATTATAATCTAAAAGTCACGTAACACGAGCTTACGTTTTTGCATTTTTCGTGCAAATTTAAGTAACTTTGTAGGCGAAAATACTATTTATTTTAAGTTTTTTACACGGAGTAATTGTAAACACATTCATTGTTATGGTAAATGTATATTTTATATTAGTATTAAACAAAAAGTGTTGATTAGATCACCTTAACTGTGACCGCCTGTTTTGGCACATTTCGCTCGGCGCAATCTTAAAACTCAGAAAATTTTGCTTATTTCAAATACCTTATAACATTAAGCAGCAAGCACAAGTATTATAAACAAAAAATGGTGCTTGAGTCAAATAACATTTCAACTGTCGATATAACAATAAACATTATTAACTTCAGACTTAAACCCTGTGTTCCGTAGTCCGTATCTGATTCAAAAAACCAAATCGCCACCGCAAGGCATCCTCAGAACAGCTTAGTAACGAATGAACTGGTCAAACCATCCTGAGAATGCCTGGTTCATGATACTTTGAGCTCATTCTGCGTAAATAGAAACACCAATGATTAAATTATGTTCGGGTAGCGGCCCCGCACCGGAACACGCAGCAGGGGTAGGCCTCCCACAAGGTGGACCGACGACCTGATAAAGGTCGCGGGAAGCGGTTGGATGCGGGTGGCCCAAGACCGGTCTGTGTGGGAAACCTTGGGGGAGGCCTATGTCCAGCAGTGGACGTCTTTTGGCTGACATGATGATGATGATGATGAGGTACTTTGAAATAACTACACTGGAACATTGAGACTACCATCTTAGTCTGCCCGTGACCATGGCTGCTGAAAAGCAACCGAAACATCGGGGAAAGTGTTAAACATAAATATAAATAGTTTTAATAGTTTCAATAATTTAATTAGCTTAAAAAGGATTGAAGTTTAATAGTAATAGTAGTGTAACAGATTCTAAATTATGTAATAAAGTGTCAAATAAACAACGCGATAAAATCCGTATATAGTAGTTTAATTTCAATGAATAACATTCGTGTAAACAGAAGTCAATATTCTGTGTTCGAATCGGGATACTGCAAGTTCGAGTACGCTCGAATCCCACGACGCGCCCGCTCCTATCCCTATCCAGAGGAGGTCGATATTGTCAACATTTTTCTATTGCAATAGTTGGAGTGGACAATCCGATGGTGCATGGCGTATTCCTCTCTTCCCAATTATTTGGTAAAACTTATTATGATCTTTTTGCTTAGTATATGCACTTATATACAGTGTGTAACAGAAAGGTATGGTCATATTTAAGGGCCGTTATATATCCAATGCGACGCATACCAAAATAAAAATAAAACATGATGACTATTTGAAACATTTATGATTTAAACATCGAAAAAGTCGCATTACATCACTATCCAAAATAGTGATAGGTAATTTTCGGGATGACGGCTATTACACGAGTTAGCTATTGGATTGACTCTCTGCGGGGCGACGGAGAGGTTATGTCGGACTCACCGAGGGAAAGATTTTGGACTATACCTACCACGGCGTTCCTCGACATAACCAGAGATGGCGGAGCCGCACGAATGACTTTCACATGCAATCACGACCCCGACGAGGTTCCCATGATCAACTTAAATAACCTTACGCCTACGTACCAATCTTCTCCCCAGCCTTTATTATTCCCAAGTCACTTAGGGTCGACTTTCTAGACTAACCGGATTGACTAGATATCAATTTTTACACGGAGCGGCTGCCATCTGACCTCCGCAACCCGAAGGCTAACGATACCCTAAGGCTAGACCAGTGTCAGGATATTAGAGGGCACTGACTTCCCAATAACGACTGCCATAGATGTTCATGGCAGCCGGGACCGATGGCTTAACGTGCTCTCCGAGGCACGGAGCAGGCGATAATTGTCAACCAATCTACGTACCAATAAGGCTGATAACTCGCTGTGCTCATGCAACTTACACCACAACGTCTTTTGAAGCGTATACACATAAAACTGTCACTACTTATATCTTGCGGAAGGAAACTATATGTTCAACGTAAGCTGGTCAAGCGTGCGTAGCTACAGAATAAACGAGGCTTTAATGTTAAAAGATATTCACAATATGTTCATCTATACTAATATTATAAAGCTGAAGAGTTTGTTTGTTTGTTTGAACGCGCTAATCTCAGGAACTACTGGTTCAATTTGAAAAATTATTATAGTGTTGGATAGCCTATTTATCGAGGAAGGCTATGGGCTATATAACATCACGCTGCGACCCATGAAGGTAGCGTAGTAATGATAAAAGCGGGTGAAACAGCGGGAACATATAGTATTTAATATTGGGAAAGTACTTACTTTAAATATGGAAATAAGTAAATATGATTTTGGATATGCCAATCCCATCAGACCCATCAATCCAGCCAACGCGTCACATTCACACAGTAGGTGCGATATGGACTCGTCTTGTTCACCACAGGCTCTGCAGATCAAATTGTGGGCCAATTTCAATCTGCACAGGAAGTCGTTGGTACCAAATTAACCAGTGAACGCTCCTGTGAGCAGGCGTATTTGGCTCTTGTTATACCCGCAGAACTTCCGGGTGAAGTTTGCAATGAATTTCTTGGAATGTTCCAGACCCCTAAGGGCCATCCACTCTAGCCTGTGTTTATCATTGCCATGTGCATTCAAAGCTGCCTTGACAGTGCTCTCAGAGAGTCCTACGGATGGCTTGGAGCCCACAAACAGTTGCTCCGAGCCCTTTCTGGCTAAACGTGCTATTGTAACAATTTACCGCAATATAACTTTGCCCAACCTGTGAATTGAACCCAGAACCTCGTGAATAATAGTTGCTTTTAGCACCGCTGCACTATTGAGGCAGTAAAAACATACCTGAGGATATATAGCTACCTAAGGTTATGTAGACTTGTAGTAAAAGAATTCGCAATGCCGTCAGCGCAAAATAAGGCGCAAGACACACAGAAAAGACGTAAGACGAGGATGCGTCGCAGACGCGGCGCCCCTTCAATCAGTTTTCATACTAAATGTCTACACATTTTGTATGAAAATTGATTGAAGCGTCGTGTCCGCGTCTCGTCCGCGCCCTATCTTTTCTGTTTGTTTTGTGTCGCGACGCTTCTATACATTTTGTATGAAAAATTATTGAAGGGGCACCGCGTCTGCGACGCATCCTCGTCTTACGTCTTTTCTGTGTGTCTTGCGCCTAACCCAAAATGTTGTCAGACTCGGTAATCAAATCCGTTATCTCACAAATATCAGAGCAATCTTATACCAGACCATCAAACCATTCATATAATTTACATATCTGCAAGAAAATCATTTATCAAGTCCATAAACAGCGAAACAACAAAAACCCATACACATCCCATACAATATTACCTCAAGAACACAGTACGGTGGTCATGTAGGATAATTTGTATGCGCAGACGCCGACTGTGCGCAAGCGCATCAGCTAATGTACTGAACATAATAGATCAATAATAACACAGTTTCTAACGTTGTAAGAAACATATCTTACGCCGGGAGAAAATGTTTGCTTTATTTGTTTGTTTAAGAATTATCAAACGCTTAACGTCATTGCGGTTTTGTTTTGTTATCATTCCGTAGTTTGTGCTGCTGCGGATAATTTCCTGATGTAAAATGTGAAAACGATTTGCTTAACGCGGAAGTAAATTGTGGAATATATCAATCGGCTGTTGTTCATGAGCTTACGTAATTGGGCTACCGAAGCGGTCAGTTGGATACAATTCAGGCAATTTTAATGTGAAGATTTTGTATTAAAATTAAAGGCATAGACAGATGTATATTACACCCACATTTAACCAATTCTTCTTCTCTTACTTCCCTTAGAAAAGACAACGCCCGCTCTAGGAGTAATTCCTGAGTCGCGGGGAACTTCACAAACATTCAAACAACGGACACAAAGAACACCCAGACTTGGTAAAATTATATGTGGATCACATAATTTTTTGTCCCGTTTGGTGATCGAACCCACAACATTCTGCGCGGTGTCAGTGGCGAGGCGACCACTTAAACCACTACGCCATCCGTGCAGTCATTAATTATTTCAATTATGATTTCAAGCCTCACGGAATAAGGGGCGAGTCGTTCGTCTATAGGTCACAGTTCCATGCTCCGGCCTGCTACTCAGATTTTTCACGGTAAATCCAATAGCTTTGCCCTGTTCGGCAATTCAATCTGGGATCTCATGCAGCAGTTGCCTCGTCACTGCCATATCACTAAATACTGTGGGTTTGAATTCAAACGGGACAATTATTAGTGTGATCCGAAGTTATTGTTCTAAGTTCCACCGTGAGAGAGCCACGCTTCGGCTCGAATAGGCCGGCTCGACCGGAGTGATACCACGACCTCACAGAAAACCGGCGTGAAATAGCGCTTGCGTTGTGTTTCCTCGAGTGAGTGAGACGCCCAACCCTCCAAATTTAAATTTAAAAGGCTGGCAACGCACTTGTGACTCCTCTGGTGTTGCGGGTGTTCTTGGGCGGCGGTAATCGCTTACCATCAGGCGATCCAACTGCTCGTTTGCCTCCTAAACCATAAAAGAAAAGTCCGGTTGTATTATTTTTTACATACTTTTCAAAACATAGCTTAATTTAGGATTGAGATTGGAGTGCTTAATTTTCCTATGCGGTCGAAAAGATTTCGCAGTGTCCACGTACTAGTAAATATACTGTCACTAAGGGACAGGCTTCCTCATTCCCAATTGACTACATCATGAATATGTTTCAAAACAAAAAATTATTGTTAAGTTCCGCGACGACACGCTAGAAAGGTGTAGTCTTTTTAAAAATAAAGAAAGAATTTGGTTCGCCTTATGCTTCATTTAAAACAAATTTTAATGCAATCAATTGTGAACTTTATTTAGAAATTCCAAACTTTCGCCGCACAAATAGGCATGATAAAACTTACAATGACGAAAAATCTCACGACACAACAAATTAACAATTATATATAATTTAAAGCATTTCGACCGTATTTACTTTAGATCACGTTTTTTTTCTGTATTTCTCACGATTTGCTTTCGTTTTCGAATGCCTCGGTGGTGCAGCGGTAATAAATGGCATGTCTAAGGTCTTTGTTAAATCGACGGAGGTTCGATTAATCATATCATTAAGTTAATTTTAAATATGAGTAGCTGTGACGTATACTTCATTTTTTACATATTAATTTGTATCTTAGATTGACTAAACCTTTACTTTTTGAATCGTACTTAAATAAACTATAGTACCAATTACACACAGCAGCTCATATTAGAAAAAGAACCTAAAATTGAATTGTATTCTTTAATAAACATTTGGCGATTGAAAAGAGTGGCCATGAGTTTCTTGCCTGCTTCTTCTCATGTAAGCCCTACTCCTGGAACAGGCTTTTTCAATGCAAAATTTTTGTTTCCTTTTATTTATTTCTATTATTATATTTTAATTAATATATCAGTACATTGAAGTGTCCAAGAATTGTTTATACATTTTTACGGAAATAAAGATTGTTGACTTTGACTTTAACTCCTGGCTCGTGTAATGCTATTAGGTTTTACTGACGACAAATTCTTAATCACAGCAAGGAATCTGGCACTGTGCCTCGTCTTTAAAACCTCGAGTAATCTGACTTAGGACAAAGTCTAGAGACACAATGTGTCTCTAGATAACCGCACAACCTTATGAAAATTGCAAACACGTTGTCAGGAGTACAGAATAGGACATAGGGTCATACATCCCCTCTCTCTACGACTAGTCCAGTTTATGATATAGCGTTCCCCTACACCAATCGTTAGGTTATAATAGTGGGAGCCGCTGTACCTTCCAGTGTCCGAGAGCACCTTCCGGGACCAGTTATAGACAGGTCTTGTCCCCAAATCTCGACTCTCCAATATTTCAGTCATTGTTCTGGATGAAAGATCCAGAAAAATTACTGTTCCTGAGGTATAGAAATGTATTGACAATATCTAGATTATCACGAGCGAAGCAGCGGGCCAGATGTAGTTATAATAATCTAACTTATCTAAAATTATTAACCTTTCAAACCGTGACGGCACACTGGTGGCCAGACATTAGATTTTGGTATTCTAAGACTTGACCGATTAAGCGTGTTCATATTTTAAATATCACTAGTACCTGTTTGATATCCGTATTTATAAAATAACAATTAACATATTTAATGTTGTCTTAGGTTTACGCGAATGTTATACATTGAAATTTAACAAACTTTATACGGATTTTATCGCGTTGTTTATTTTTTATAAAACACTATTATTATTGAAATTAAACTCTCCCCGTGACCATGGCTGCTGAAAAGCAACCGAAACGTCGGGGAAAGTGTAAACATAAATATAAATAGTATAATAGTATAAGTAATAGTATAAATAGTTTTAATAATTTTAATAGTTTCAATAATTTAATTAGCTTAAAAATTAGTAAAGTTTAATAGTATTATAGTAGTGTAACAGTTTTTCAAAATTTTGTAATAAAGTGTCAAATAAACAACGCGATAAAATCCGTATATAGAGTTTAATTTCAATGAATAACATTCGCGTAAACAGAAGACAATATTACACTATTATTACATAATTTTGAAACTTTAAACTACTATTGTTAAACACTTTTACTAGTTACTGTTTTTTAAGCATTTTAAATTATACAAACTATTTAGATTTAATTTTACACTTTCCCCGACGTTTCGGTTGCTTTTCAGCAGTAATGGTCACGGAGAGACTAAAACTTAACATCATAGCCAGTTGCACTCACAGATCGGTAAACGATTAGCAAGGTTAAGCAACGTTGGGTGCGGTCAGTCTATAGGTGGCTGACCGCTTAGTGGTATTTCATCTGAGCGTCTCCGTGCTTCGGAGGGCACGTAAAAAGTCGGTCCCGGTTGTTGTCAAATTGACAGCAGTCGTTAAGCCATGTCAGAGGCCTACGGGCGACTTGAACACTCATGACAACAGGTTGGCCACTAACTACACGAAAAGAAGAAGAAGAATGACTCATCGTTTCCCAATTATATTCATTGGAAGATATGTTGTTATGATATGAAAAGCTGAGTGGTAAATTGAGTTGTATCGGCTTTTTGCCGTCTTTACGCACCCTTGATGGCTTTTAATACATTTAGGGAAATTGCGAGATCACTTAACGAATATTGGTGTACATATGTGCGTAGCTTATCCATGCATATTGTGCTGGTAGCTTATCTTATCTTATGTGGGGGCCAGTCAGTGCAGACCGCCGACACTTCGACCCAGTAGGATTTTTTGTGTCGACACTCACCCAATAACGACTGCCATAGATGTTCATGTCAGCCTGGACCAACGGCTTAACGTGCTCTTCGAGGCACGGAGCAGGCGATAATTGTCAATCAATACGCACATAATTTCGAAAAGTCATATATCTTCCGAAAGTCCGAGGTGCGCGACGTGAGTTCGAACCCGAGACCCTCTGCATTGCAGTCTGTTGGTCTCTCCACTGAGCTATCGCTGCTCTTTGCTGGTAGGTACTACTTTAGTAAAGTCTAGAATGAATATAACGTTTTAGACCTAGGTGAGGCAAGGTGTTTATATTATGTAGACATCCATTTTTGGAAATGTATTATCTATAATTGATTGCACGGATGGCGTATTGCAACCATTTGTGAATCACACAAAGTTTTGTCCCGTATGGGATTTGAACCCACAATACTCGGCGCAGTGTCAGTGACAAGATTACTTAGACCACTACACCATCCGTGCAATCAATTCTCTCATTGCCCTCCTTCTTGCAAGTAAACAAACACACAACTTAAATAAACACATGACACACTAAAATGTATTCCAATATACATTGACCGCTAGAATCGTAACCTACATAATAATGTATTAATTATTTAAATTCTCATATGAACTGCATGAGCCGGCTAAGGCCCGGCTATCAATACCTCACAGTTAGGTCGTTTTAATATATTCACATCGTAAATTGTTGCCGGTGAATGGTTCTAACATATAACTGTTTCGCTTTTAATAAAAAACTCTAGCTATGTTATCTATATATTAATTCTCAGTATCATCACTGACTGTAGAAGTAAACCCGGAAGATGACAATGGGCTATACTGGGTGTAAGGGACGGTGTACCGAAAACTGAAATAATAGATTCAGACCATTATTCTGAGTTAAAAATCGTTGGAATTTTTTTCAACAATCACAATTCACTTCTGCAATTTTTCATTTTTCTGACTGTCACATTTTTCTACAATACAGCAATGTAATTAAATGGTCGTGATTTAAATAGATCAGCTGTTTTATGCGCGCGGAACGCAGAGTTCATTCGTCGAGTGCGATGTATTGGTAGCAATCCATTGCGTACCGCGTAATAATGTTAATCTACATTACATTTAAATCTTGTGTTTTTTTATTGATTGAAGTTTGCGTCGTGATAAGTACTTATAGAAAGACGTCTTGCTAAAGTTTTCGGTACGCCGTCCCTTACACCGAGTATAATGTGCAATTGTAAACCCTTGCCAATTCTTTCGGATTAGTAGAGCCTCGCTGATTTCATCATGAATGGGCTGGCTCGACCGGGGTGTGACTAACCTCTCTAGAATATCGACGTGAAATAGCAGTATTCCTACTGTTTTGTTTCGTTCGTTGAGTGAGAGTGCCGGAGGCCCAATCATCCTCTGTACCCCTTGTGATCAACTCACTGATATGTTACGCAGAATAATAATAATATAATAATAATAATATTATACCACATACACACAACACCATCTAGCCCAAACTAAGCAGAGCTTGTATTATGAGTACTAGACAATGGATAAACATACGTATATACTTTTTATTTTGTAAATACATACATATATACGACCTCAGGCGTGGCAGTCGGTTACACTAACCACTACGCCATCGAGGATCGGAATGCGTAATGGTAACGGTACTGACCGGTAACTGATCGGCTAATTGATTAATCGATCAATTTTATTGCCGTTGAGTTAATAAATACCAGTTAACTTAATTAATTAAAGTGTTGTTATCGCGGTTATGGTAGACTCTGTGTCAAGACCGTCTCCCCTCTAGGGGGAAGACATTAGGGTCTATAGTGAGTGATTGCCTTTGCGTAGGTCTCTTCGTGTAGTGGCCTGCCGTTTCATACGGCGCGGCGGGCCGAAACCTCGGCTGGTTCGCGACCGCAAGTGCAAATGATTCGTGCGGCCCCGCCGATAGTGGTTTTGTCGAGGAACACCGTGGTAGGTTTAGTCGGTATTCCGGGAGGTACATTATTCCTTTTTCCATCTTTCTCTTTTACCCCGGCGAGTCCGACATAACCCTCTGCCCGCCCCCGCGGAGGAGCATCCGTTAATGCATTACCCCACGTTAAAAAAAATTTTAGTAACAGTTATTTTAAAATAAAAATAGCGTATGTTATTCGGTGATAATATAGGTTTCCAATGGCAAAAGAATTTTTAAAATCGGTTGAGTAGTTTAGAGTTAAATCAAATTTTTTTTTTAAACAACTAACGCGGCAAACAAGCATACGGCCCACCTGATGGTAAGTGGTCACCGTAGCCTAGGGACGCTTGCGACACCAGAGGTATCACTTGCGCGTTGCCGACCCTTTAGGAAACGAAGTGGGAAGGAGAAGGAGCGGGATGGGGGAAAGGGGTGATAGGGCCTCTTACAAACAAACAAACGAAAAATCAAATCTTTCCTCTTTCTAATATTAGTTTAGATATAAAAAACTCAATAAAACTTCATCCCGACTCGTCATCTGTACTAAGCCGTGTATCGCGGGGAATTTATAAACACATAAACAACTGACACAGAGACCACCCAGACACATATCAAGTATTTGTCGAACACACATTATTCTTACCCCGTGTTTCCCACACAGACAAAAAAATACACACTCACAGTACTCGGCGCAGTAGAAGTGACGAGTTGACCTTTTGAACCACTGTGCTATCGCAAATTCAAAATTCAAATTCATATTATTTTTATTTGTTAAACACAGGTTTATAAAAAATATCTTCCAAAACACAAATTAAAATGCATAACTGTGTCTTGCCAATACAATCGGCGTACAAAAATATTATGATGAAACATAAACACACAAATAAATCATATAATTAATCAAAAACAAATCTAAAATTTAACAAAACGTGTCATTTAGAAAGTATTTGATAGAGTAGTAGCATTTTTTATACAAAAATATATTTAGCTTTTTTCTAAAGTGTTTTAAAATTAATTCATTGAAATTAAACTACTATATACGGATGTTATCGCGTTGTTTATTTTATTGTATATAGTAGTTTAATTTCAATGAATAACATTCGCGTAAACAGAAGACAATATTATTTAAATTTAATTGTTTATATTCCTCCGGTAGCTTATTATAGAGTTTTGGAACTAAACAGAATATACTGTTCCACATGAGGGTAGTTTTAGCTCTTCGTATGCATAAATTATTTTTGCGCCTATTACGTAGAACATCGGATAGACTGGGAAACAAATGAGGATTTGTTTTAACAAATAATGCGACTTCAAATATATATTTTTATAGTTTTTATTTTCTTTGTGCAAATTCCTTTTCATGATATGTGTTAATTTAATCACATAAAATAATTTGTAACTTTTAATAGGGGGAAGATACTGCCTCCTGCAACACAGTTTTTACTAGTGCAGGGGTCAGAGAATTCTAAATATTTGTGGATTAATTTGTGTCAATAAAGAATTATTATTATTAATATAAAAACGGAAGCATTAGCATTTTGTGTTTGATAAAGTGAGGTTTACATTTATTGTCAGTTACTTGAAACCCAAACATTCGCATAGATGACATAATAGTTTATAAAGAATACTCAGATATGCAGGTTTTCTTACGATGTCTTCACTATTAAAGTGAGTCATCATCTTCCTAAGCCTTGTCCCGTCATCTGGGGTTGGCTCTCCTTGTCTGCTTCTTTCATTGTTGCCGGTTTTGAGCAATTGCGGCACCCACTCCAAATTCCTGCATGTCCTTTTGGACTGTTGTCAGCCAGGTGGCGGGTGTCTACCCCGTCGTCGAGTCGCCGTGGGTAAGTCAAGGGCTACTCGCACCATATGACCTTCTGGGTGACGGAGTACGTGCCCGTACCAGCGGAGGCGTCTCTCCTTGACTTTGCCGGCAATGAGTGCAACTTTATAACTACCGCGGATGTGAACGTTCCGCACCTTATCTATCAGTGTGACACCCGCTGACCAGCGTAACATGCGCATTTCTGTAGTGTGCAGTTTGGACAATAGTAAATAACTTAAGTTTATGTTATAAATGGTTTTTGATTTTGACCTGACTTGTACTTACCGAATTCGGTATTATACCGATCGGTTTAAACCTATGTCAAGAATACTACCTCTGAATTCAGTTTGTGCCACGAATTTCTCTTTAGGAAGCACCTGGAGTGGTATTAAAGTTCAATACGGGTGAGGTTTCTATACAGAGTTTCTTCACAGTATTTAGTCCAAAAATCCATTGCGCCAGTTCTCAAACGGCCGTCTACAGGCTGTTCTAGGAATATAACCGCTGGTTATTTTGAGAATTAGTTCAATACAGCGATGCATGTCCTCTTCTTTTTAACTAAAGCTAATAGGCAAAAGTGCTAATCTTATGTTATGTTCATGTCTAAGCTTATATGAGTAGTAGAGCCAAGCTGGTTACAGCAGGAATGGGCCGGCTCGACCGGGGTAGTACTACCCTCTCACAGAAAATCGACGTGAAACAGCAGTGTTTCGCTGCTGTGTTTCGTTCGGTGAGTGAGAGCGCCGGAGGCCTAAGCATGAGGTGACGATTCTCGCAGCTTATGAGGGACCTGCAGAGCATCCGTAGAGTCATTGTGTGGGTGGCGCGAGTCGACCCGGCGGCCAGGGAGAGCCGTAGAAACGGTGCTCTGCTGGCCGCCCGCGGTATAGTCCAGAGGCCCAACCGAGTCTAACCAACTAGGTTGGCTGCCTTATCATGCCGCGCATAATCTCGAGGTGGCTCGTCGTGCCGGATGGTGACCGGAGGGTGGGTCCCGGCGACCACTTTCGGGAGGGTACGGGGGTCCTTCCGTCCGTCGGATCGGCTATCGTCATACCATACAGTTATATGACAAAACTTGCTCTGCGCCTTGCCCCACTTTGCTGCGAGAATAGCCGCCTCTTTTTTTCACGCTTCCCCTTCCTTTCACTCTATGGCAGTACGAACAAAGCATTGTCGTTCAACAGCAGCCAATCGCCGTAACCCCACTGCTGCTTCCTGTGTCGTGGAGTTTATTAACATCAGAGGACTCCACGCTAACCTTAATGTCGTCCATCACCACCTGGAGACGGCTCGGCCGGCAATGCTTTTTCTAACGGAGACACAAATACGCCGTCCTGCAGACACGAACTACCTGCAATATCCCGGCTACGTGCTAGAGGAGTGTTTCCTCGCGAAAGCCGGGGTATGCTTGTTTGTTAGGGCGGATATTTGCTGTCGCCGTCTACAATGCCTAGAGGACCCTTCCTTCTCTGTCCTTTGGGTACACGTAGATCATGGCTCTTTCAGCCAAATCTACATGTGCCTCTACCGATCCCATTCAGGAGACGCTGAGACAACTCGACTCTTCAATTACCTGAGTCAGGCGGCAGACGACGCGCAGGAGCGGTTTCCGAACGCTGAGTTGGTGTTCTTGGGAGATTTCAATGCCCACAATGAGACCTGGTTGGGTTCTCCCAAAACAGACCACGCGGGACGAACTGCCCATGCGTTCGCTCTCACGCATGACCTGTCTCAACTGGTACTCCAGCCCACCCGGATACCAGATATTGCAGGTCAGGCGCCCTCTCTGCTCGATCTGCTGCTGACGAGTAACCCGAACCGGTACAGTGTGTCGATTCGTGCTCCTTTGGGCACCTCAGACCACTGTCTGGTTTGTGCCACAGCTGTTGTTGTTACGCCCCCACGTCCCGAGGAGGCAAGACGACGACTGTGGCACTACTCGTCAGCAGACTGGGATGGAATGCGGGAATACTTCGCATCCATCCCTTGGGCTCAACGCTGCTTTGAGAACAGGGATCCATCAGAGAGCGCTACTGCTGTCGCTGGTGAAATCATCCTGGGTATGGAATATTATATTCCATACAGTGATGTCACGAGCGGCGGCAGGAAAAGGCCCTGGTTCGGGCGTGAATGCGCCGATGCTGTTGAACGCAAACAGACAGCGTATCGCGCTTGGACCAGGACTCGCACTCTCCACGACCCTAACGTGGATCACCTGAAGGCAGCGTTCAACCAAGCCACAAAGATCTGCAAGAGGGCATACTTAAGAGCAGATGCCCAGCGCGTCGCACGGTTCGGCCAGGAACTAATGGCGCATCCTACGGGCAGTCGTAGCTATTGGCGCCTGGCCAAAGCCGTGCAGTCCAACTTCTGCCAGACCATGCTGCCCCCTCTGAGGTATCCGAATGGATCACTGGCTCATCGGCCGCAGGAGAAAGCAGATCTGCTTGCAAATCTCTTTGCGGCCAACTCCCGAATCGATGACTGCGGTTCGCAGCCGCCTAACATTGCCAACTGCGGCTACACCATGCCTGATATATGTATCAGGCAACGAACCGTTCGTGCGATACTGCAGTCTCTCGATGTTCGGAAAGCCAGTGGACCTGACGGCATCCCAGCTGTGGTTCTTAAAAAATGTGCAGCGGAGTTGTCTCCCACACTTACGCGCCTATACCGGACGTCTTACGTCGCAGGCATTGTGCCTGAGGCTTGGAAGGAAGCGAACGTTCAACCGATTCCCAAAAAGGGGGACCGTTCCGAGCCAAGCAACTATCGACCCATAGCTATCACCTCGGTGCTTTCCAAGGTGTTCGAGCGGATTATAAACACCCAAATTGTCCGCTACCTGGAAGATCAATCGTTGATCAATGATCGCCAATACGGCTTTCGGTCTAAACGATCAACGGGTGATCTTCTAGCGTTCGTCACGCACCTCTGGGGTGAGGCTATGGACAAGCACGGCGAGTCTTTGGCTATCAGCCTTGACATAGCCAAAGCTTTCGACAGAGTCTGGCACCGGTCTCTTCTTTCCAAGCTTCCGGCCTATGGCTTGCCCCCTCAACTGTGCACCTGGATTGCAAGTTTCCTGCAGAAGCGTCGTATTCGAGTCCTTTGCGACGGTCGCGCTTCCAAATTTATGCAGGTCAATGCAGGAGTGCCTCAGGGTTCTGTCTTATCCCCTACGCTCTTTCTTCTGCATATCAATGATATGTTGAATCTCGGCAACATACATTGTTATGCGGACGACAGTACCGTGCATGGGCGATATCTCGGACATCCTGGGGCCAAACAGGCTGAGGTTGAGGGGAAAAGGCAGAATCTTGTCGTTGAACTTGACCGGACCTTGGACCGCATCTATGAATGGGGTGCCAAGAACTTGGTCGAGTTCAACGCCAAGAAGACCCAGGCATGCGCGTTCTCAACAAAAAAGTCTCCGTTCCTTCCCCTCCCTTCTCTGAAGAACACTCCACTGGTGATACGTGACAGTCTCTCCATCTTAGGTATGGATCTTTGCCGCTCCCTTAACCAGAAAACCTATATCGAGAGCGTCATTAAGCAAGCTTCGCGAAAACTCGGAGTTCTGAACAGGGTGAGGCGGTTCTTCACGCCTGGGCAACTGTGCCTATTGTATAAGGCACAAGTGCGCCCTTGCGTGGAGTACTGTTCTCATCTTTGGGCTGGCTCCGCGCAGTACTTGCTGGACGCTCTCGACCGGTTACAGCGGCGGGCTGTCCGTATCATCGGAGATCCAGAGGTCACGAGTTCACTGGAACCTCTGCAACTACGTAGAGACATTGCCTCATTGGCATGTTTCTACAGAATATACCACGGGGAGTGCTCTGAAGAGTTATTCCACCTTATCCCGCTCTCCCCTTTCCTATCCAGAACAACGCGTGCTGGGCTCAGATGCCATCCTTACACGGTAGAGTCGATTAGAGCGCGTACCAAAAAGTTTGGGTCCTCATATCTCTGCCGAACGACCAAGGCATGGAATTCTCTGCCAAGGCACGTGTTTCCTTCTTCCTTCAATCCTGGGTTCTTTAAACGGGGCGTGAAAAAGCATCTTCTCAGGCCGTCAAAGTAGAGACCTCAACATCGCCTCGGCTACTGTGGGGGCGATGTGGAGGCCACTGCTCTTAGACCACACGACTGCTTACCATCAGGTGGAGTGTGGTCATTTTGACGAGCAAAATTAAAAAAAAAAAAAAAAAAAAATATGTAGGTGTGTGTGCGATTTTCTTACTAACTTTATTATAGTTGAGCTTAATGGGTTTGTCTGATATCTGGCGGCCACGTATTAAATGAGAACATGATATTTGCGATATAGAAGTAATGATTACAATATATGTTGAAGATTTGTGAAGTAATATGTTAGATTATTTATGGCTAATGAAGGCCAGAAGTATAAGAGCTGATGTCACTTGATTCAATGTCTTTAATATTATAATCAAAGTCAAAGGCAATAATTAATCTTTATTTTTATAAATATAAAAATGAACACGTTTTGGGCGCGATAATTAACAAATAGGTATATTAATAAAAGAAAATAATAAAATTGCAGCAATCGATTACGAGTAAACTAAAAGGCTGTACCGTCATTTAATTATAAAAACTAGCGGTCGTCTAGTGGTCAAAATTCGACCAAAATTCCTAAACTTTGTTTTCTGTTTTTCTTTATTACATATAAATAAGGTATAGGTAATCATAGTTACAAAGAATTGTACGACGTCAGATGAACAATACTACGAACGCGATTCGACTGCGTGTGTCAAATTCATGGTTGTATGCGTGTAGTGTTTTTTTATTAATTTAATGTATTTCTCCGTCGGCAAAGTTTGCATATCTGATGAAAAAAGTCAATTCGCCAAATTGCCTGACTTGTGGAAGGGTTGAAGATGTGCAACATTTGCTGATGGAGTGTGTCAGAAGCGAGGTCGAGAGGGAGTCGATGATGAGAATGTTTGGTATTAATAGGTTGGATGTAAGAATTTTACAAAGTGCTTTGAGTTATCCTACCTCGGAAATAATGTCAGCAGTTTACCGGCTAATACCGTGGACTCAGCATCGACTGCCTCAATAGCCTTTTTTTAAATTAGTTATGTTCAAGTATATGTACAATGTGTTTGATATGTATTTTTTTAAAGAAAACCCTAAATAAAATTAAATTTAAAAAAAATGCATGTCTAATGCATATTTTATAAAAATATTAGGATTCACCCCTCCTTCTCCGTATAAACTTTAACTGTGCCAGATTTCATACTCCTCCGTCCGCGTAATTTTCGTAAAAAGGGGTACAAAGTTTTTGCTTCACGTATTAATATATAAACAAAAAATAAATATGAGTAAACTAATTAGATATGCGTTTATTATTAAATTATATTTTAAATAACATGGTCGAACATAACAGGTGTGTGACTTCTATGAGTCATAGATGTGACCTCTCTTTATCTGAAACCAATTAGGAAATTAGCTCCATTTTAAAAAAGGCAAACTACATGCTTATTTCTAGCTTGGGCAACACGGGTAAGCTACTCGCTCAGGCTACACGCATAAGCTACTCCGGCTACATGCGTGCATGCAGGTTTCAAGTGCAAAGCATCCGAATTGCATGCGAGACTGACCTGCATAGTTCATTTATTTGATACAAAATTCACAAAATGGCCCCCACTTACGTAAAAGTGAAAACTTGAATATTAACGTTGTGCATTTTTGATATTTTGGAATGGTTAGGGAATAATTTTGCACGAAATTGCTTTAATTATCATTATAAAAGTACTATCATTTATGTGGTAAAATACAATATTAATTTATTGCGCTATCGTACACAAACATGACAATTCTTCCTCCGTCTTACGAATTTTTGATCAGGTCACGTGTCCTGACGCGAGTTTAAAATTTTTTACCTATCACAAAAAAAGTGCACAACGCCGCTAAAGATGTTTTCACTTCAAATATATAAAAGAAAATACCTTAGCATGGGAAATGCTTATAAGATAAAGCTTAATATACTACAACATCAAAACTAAAGAATTTAATAACGTACTCTTACAGACCAACCTGTATTTCCCAGTGATCGAGGTCGGGAACTGCGCCAAAACACACACCTTCATTACTCAGATTGAAGCGCGATGCAGTACCAGTAGAGTTTTTACACTCCTGCACGTGATATACAACCTTTTTATTAACACTATCTGTTTTGTGGCCTCGTTTATGTAAAGACAAACTAGTTTTTGGTTTCAGGCTAATTTATTTTACATTAAAAACACTCTGAGTTGATAAGTTAAGTGGAGAGTCTACTATTGCTATTTTTCTTAACAGCCGCACTAAGAATAAATTTTATGTCGCAGGAGATAAATTTGAAATTGGAAATTGCAAATTTAAACAACTGACACAAAGACAACCCAAATTCGAAACAACTATTTATTAACTAGCTTTTGCCCGCGGCTTCGCTCGCGTTAATTTAGAATTTGACAACCAATTCGGGTTGTACTCTGCTTGTAATAATATAATTCAATCATGATTCGAAAGATACGTGGCGCCATCTATATATAAGAACGTTATTGTTGTTTTCCTCGGGAACAGTAATATTTTTCGGCATGAAAGGTAGGCTATGTCCGTTTCTGTACACCTGACAACGTATATGCAAAATATCAGGATGATCGGTTCAGTGGTTTAAGCGTGAAAAGGTAACAAACAAACAAACTCATTTTCGCTTTTATAAAATTAGTTAGGATGTGGTGTTCCGTGTGAGGATCGAACTCACAACACTCGGGTCAGTGGTGAGGCGACCGCTCCACTACGCCATTCGTGCGGTCTATTGTTTGGTAACAGTAAGAGCCGAGGTGTCTAAGAAAGGACCTTCCTTTAGTATTGTCTCTTATTACAGTTTTGGTGACGTTACAATCGGCATTTTGTCCCGTGAATGAGGACCTTTTCTATTTCTGCCATTCGTTTCTTTTCAACTTACCTTTAAATGCTGTTCGCTAGAGTCAGGTGCGCACAAATTATACCTCTGGTTTTGCATGTGATTATAAGCTACGGTAAACGCTTACCATCAGGCGGGCCCACGGTCGGTTTGTTATAATACAAAAAAACTGCACTATTGAAGCAACAGACACCAAAAATTCTCACAACTGGCTTCTGAAAGACTAACCAACAACGTCTCAAAATTAAACTCATATCAAGTAGTTTGATTAGCTGTTGCTAATTTAGACAACCAATCACAGCAGTTTGACTGTCTTATTAGAAATTATCATGTTGATATGCCTTTCAGAAATAGTGTCAGCCTCGAAACAACTTTACTATTTGCGTATTACACAAAATTTATCTAGATGAAGATCGAACTTGTAAGCCTCAGCGTATTGGTAATGCCAATGCGACCACATCAACCATCACGATATCCGTACCATAAAATTTCTATTGTTTTCCCCGCGTATTTTTACTAGATGTGCCCGCGGTTTCACACGCGTTTATGAATACTGCGCCGCCCCCGTGGGTTGTAACGTGATGTTATATAGCCTATAACCTTCCTCGATCAATAAGCTATCCAACAAAAACAATAAGTTTTCAATTCGAACCAGTAGTTACTAAGATTAGCGCGTTCAAACAAACAAACAAACTCTTCAGCTTTATAATCTATATATTATTATATAAAACTCTTCCGTTACTGAGTGACTGACAGACACCGCACAGCCGAAACTACTGAACGCAACAATCTGAAATTTGGCATGTATACTCCTTGGGTACTGTAGGGGTGCACTAAGAAGAGATTTCCTGAAATTCCCATGGGATTGGGAAGAAATGGATAAATAAAAAAACTTGTGCGGGCGTAGCTGCGGGCATCCTCTAGTATTAATATAAATTAACAGCGTACCCTATCACTAACCAGTATTTTTCATCCCAAAGCACTTTTATCAAACATTTGACATGTTTTAACTTTTGCAATGGACAATTTAATATATTCCTGGGGGCCGTATTTATGGCTCACGCTACACACGCTTAATATATTACTGGACCGTTTCGCCCCCGCTAATTTCAACGCGTACATGCTAATACCATTCAATGGGCAATAATTTATCGCGTATTGTTGTTTAAAGATTTACACCCCGCATTGTACTAAAGCCGCTGTATTAATTTACTAACATAATACCAGATTGTACAATCCAATTAGGACTCTGTATCTTGATCGTTATAGTTGGAAATAGCTAAGAGAAAATAAGGCGTGTTATATCGTTCTGTGCTGAGATAGAATATTGTTATAGATTTTCATTATATTCATTCTTTCCGTCCGTTCTGAGTCATTAAATATCGGGATGTCGCTTTTGACAGTTAATTTATTATTTTTGGTTGTTAATTTACATGTTAACTTTTTGTATTTTAGTTAGTCCTAAATAATAGGAAGCCACACCGTAAAGGATTGGTAGCCCACAGAAAAGATTAGATACATATTTAATATAACAAAAAAGTGAATGAACTAGACACGCCTACGGCAAGCGTAGGACAATCATCACGAACCCACGTCTATTAATCCCCAAAGGAGAAGGGCAAAGATATACATACTCCTAAATTTCGCAGGGTACCTACCAGAAGAATATAATCAGCAATACATCATACGTTAGTAGTTGCTTTTTGTAGCTATCATTTATACTACGTATTCTTTTAAGATACTGTTATAAAAATTAAATTATAAAACAAATAAAATCGGACAAACGTTTATCAATTAAAGTTGCTGACAATACGTATTCAGGAGTGAGCTTGCTGCCGACTATTGCACACATTTACAGACTTCGTGTTGCTATTGAGAAATTCCTAATTACAATAAAATTTCGTCCGACCCGGGAATTGAAGTCGAGTCTACATAATCCGTATTTTCAGCATACCCCTATGAAAATCAATCGTGAGTCTTGAATGTTAGTGAAGAAGTCTTACATCGCTGATGACGATACTATCCACAATCGCTTGCTACAGCCATTCCCAAGCACTTAAACCTAAAATTCTGCCCTACCTTTTTCTATAAACAGTTATGTTACTACCAAGAAAGTAAAATAAATAACTAAAATTTCCGCAAACTACAAAGTTTAATGCTGACCATTTTCTTTCCTTCCTGTGGAAAACAGGAAGAAACCGACTAGAAAGTTAGTCCACAGGACGTGATAGATAACCACAGAAGTGACATTCTTACGTAAGTTTTAATTAATTCCTACATATCTAAAAGTTCATGCTGCAGTTCACGACTTTTCCCTCACGATGTATTGATACACACATTTCCACTTAAACAAGCGTTGTCACAGTTTATTTGTTACAAAGGCCGGCAGTTGTGTTGTTCTGTGTCTATGGTAGATGGCACAAAATGGTGGTGTATGTCTACCATAGCGTCAATAGTTAATAATAATAATCCTAACTAATATTATAAAAGCGAAAATGAGTTTGTTTGTTTCTTACATTTTCACGCCTAAACCACTGAACCGATCATCCTGAAATTTTGTATATACACTGACAGTGTACAGAAACAGACATAGGCTACCTTTCATCCCGAAAAAAAATACTTTTCCCGAGGAAAAAAACAATAACTTTCTTATGATAATAGATGGTGCCACGTGTCTTTCGAATCATGATTGAATTATATTATTACAAGCAGAGTACAACCCGAATTGATTGCCAAATTCTAAATTAACGCGAGCGAAGCCGCGGGCAAAAGCTAGTAATATATATTATAATAATATATAATAATATTTTTATTTATTTATTAAAAGAGAAATCACATTTTACAATTCCTTATAATTCTACTTGAGTATAAAAACCATATTATTAATTACATGTTCCTGTTATAAGAATAAGGAAAATTACTAATGAACTCCACACTAGGTCAGGCCTGTCTTCGTCGTGGTGTTACCAGAACACTTAAGGGGACACCGCGAAACGCGACGCCCGTACTCATTGACACTCATTGTGTATCAAGCGTTAAAGAGCGGTCATAAGGTCTAAAATTGCGATGCGCCCGCAATGATCGAGAGCGCTTAGAAATTGTTTGTTAAAATCTTAAAATATTATTTAAAAATGATTGGCTTTAGTTATGAAAAATATGAGCTAGAAAATTACTAATATTGATGTTACGAATATATTTGAGTAATTCCTAAGCATAATGATAGTGTAACTTCCGTGTAATTTTAAAAAATAGTAATTTTTCAGAGGTGTTTTCGAAAATAATTATGATCGAGCCAAAATCACAATATCGTGTTTTTGAGCTAGAAAATTCTTGTTAAAGACATCAATTTACCTATATCAAAATTCTAGGTTAATTGGTCTTCTCATAGTCCTATACTATTCGATGAAAGTTAGTGCATTTTTTCAGTGTATCCTCTTAATGCATTTTATTTTACATGCAATCTTATTATTATTGCAGTGCTATATTTAATTTTATATTACAATTACATAAGCAATCTACGAAAAAAGGAAAGAATACAAGTTTTGATTTTGTATTTTTTTATTTTGTTATTTATACTATTGGTTTGTGAAATGAGTATGTGCGTAAATGTGTTTGTGTATGTGTGTGACATCTATAAACTCTGCGATTTAGGAGTTGTGAATGTTCCATTGATTGAGCAGATTTTGTGTTGTTTGTGTACCATATTCAAACTATACAATTTTCGTACATTAAGCGTCGAGGCTTCTTTGTAAAGGCTGTCCATTACTTGTTACTTGTTAGTTTATCATCTTATTTTATATCCTAATTCCTAACTAATATTATAAATGTGAATGTGAGTTTGTTTGTTACGCTTTCACGCCTTAACTAATTACCAATCATCATGAAATTTTGCGTACACTTTGTCAATGATACAGAAAAAGACATAGGATAACTTTTACCCAGAAAAATTTTAACAAAAAAGAAAACCGACTTCAGAAAAGAATATTCTAAAACTTAAAATGCACTAAAAAGTTAAAAAATAATTGCATATTCTTGTGAATAATTAAATTATTGTTATTTTTGGAGACCACAAGGGAAGCACCAGTTTTCAAATAAAAAAAGAATCATCAAAATCGGTTCACCCAGTCGAAAGTAACGAGGTAACAAACATAAAAAAAAAATACAGACCAATTAAGTACCTCCTCCTTTTTTTGAAGTCGGTTAAAAAGAGTACTGTTCTCGAGAAATATAAATGTATTGACAATTTACCTCAGCACTTTTTTCTAAGTAAATCGATTCTGATGATTCTTTAATTAAATTATTGTTATTTTTGGAGTCGTTGTCAGCCGCCCGCGCCGCGTGCTGCGTCTGTGATATTATGCATGCCAATGTTATGTTATGATTATAGTAAAACATCTCATGTTTAAGTAGTTACACCTACCTTGGCTGACACCGACTCTATTAATAATAGAAAATATATATTATTCACAAGAACACACAATTATTTTTAAATTTTAACGCATTTTTTGTTTTAGAATATCCTTAACTGAAGTCGGTTTTCTTTTTTGTTAAATTTTTGGTTTTAAAATATGTTCAAATTCAAATTCAAATTGTTTTATTTGTGAAACATAGGTGGTTGAGGAACAAGTTATAACATATTAAAAAAGTATCACTATGTTTCGCCCTGTGGGGCGTACAAATTAATTATCTATAAACAAAATTATTAATTATACATAAATATTTATCGAATTTTAAATTACATACCATATCATAATAGAATTATCAAATGAATTATTAATATCATATAAACATCGGTACACAATATCATATAGCCAATATAATTGGCTATTTAAATAATAATTAATCATATAACTATTTGTTATTCTATTCATATTAAATTAAACTAATAATAAATATATGAGATACTAATATGATATTGGGATTACAAATATATCGGATACTCAGACATTTAAAGATTTGTCATCAATAAAAACTCATTAATCGAGTAATATGTTTTTTCAAGCAGAAACATGTGCAGAGATTTCTTAAATTTGTTGAATTCCAAAGATCTTATGTCTTTGGGGATTTTATTAAATATTTTTGGTGCCATGCCAAGAAAACTTTTAGAAAAAAGTGCAGTTTGATGTTGCTGTATCCGTATTTTGTCTTTATGACGTCTGTTAGTAAGGCTTTCAAATTGACTCAAATTACTTTTGACAAATAAGGATACCTCATATATATACAGACAAGGAACAGATAAAATTTTTAATTTTTTGAAAAATAGTTTGCAGCTTTCAGTACATGTTGTGATTTAAGATATTTTTTTATGTTACAGATTTTCGTTATGTTATTATATTACCTATTTACATTATGCTAAGAACCTATAATGATAGATATTAATCTGATATTTTTATATTTCAAAGTTAATACTTTGATATAAAAAGGAAAAAAACATATTACCTATATCATTTATACATCTACTTACCCGCTTAACGGAAACCATCATAATATGGCATGTGGACTTTCTAACTGAAACCAGTCGTGGGCAGTTGTCCAATGCACTTTCCCCAAGCTTGCTTCTATGTCGAGTATGTGGAAAATACATTAATTTTATGTAACAACATTCAAGGTACCAATATTTATTTAAAAGATATAAAGTAACAGTTTTAGATGTCCAAAGTTACTACTAGTAAAATTTGTGTGATTCACAAAGTTTTGACCGCACGAATGGCGTAAAGGGTTAAGTGGTCGCCTCGCCACGGCAACTGCGTCGAGTGTTGTGGGTTCCAATCCTACACAGGATAAAAATTTGTGTGATACACAAATGGTTTTTTCGAGTCTGGGTGTATTTTGTGTCCGTTGTTTGATGTTTGTAAAGTTACAGAAATCATTCCTAATGCAAGAGGTGTCTCAAATTTTTGTTTGCGTAAGTCATGGTATAAAATTATGTTACAATTATGAAAATATGTTACACACGTTTCGCTTAACATGCATGCAATACATTTGAGACATAATTAGTCTGATAGGCACAAAGTTACAATATTTTCCAAATACTTCTTTAACACTATAAAAATTATCCTTACTAATATACTAATTATACTAATTACTAATTTACTAATATTTACTAATTTTACTAATATTTACTAATTTACTAATATTTACTAATCCTTACTTCCTTACTAATATTATAAATTCGAAAGTAACTCTGTCTGTCGATCTGTCTGTCTGTTACCTTTTCACGGCTAAACCACTCAACCAATTTAAATTAAATTTGGTACGGATATAGTTTAAAACTTGGGGAAGGACATATTAGGCTTATCTTGTCTTATCTTATGTGGGGGCAGTCAGTGCAGACCGGCGACACTTCGACCCAGTGGGATCTTTTGTGTCAACACTCTCCCAATAACGACTGCCATAGATGTTCGTGGCAGCCGGGACCAACGGCTTTACGTGCTCTCCGAGGCACGGAGCAGGCGATAATTGTCAATCAATACGCACATAATTTCGAAAAGTCATATAACTTCCAAAAGTTAGAGGTGCGCGACGTAGGTTCGAACCCGAGACCCTCTGCATTGCAGTCTGTTGGTCTCCCCACTGAGCTATCGCTGCTCGATAAGGACATAGGCTACTATTTATTCATGTAGGTACCACGCGGGCGGAGCCGCGCGCAAAAGCTAGTTTTTAATAAGTATGCATCGAATTACAACAGCGATAATAGTTATGTGCGTATTAAAAAGCAAATTATTGCTCGCTCTAACGGTGAAGGAAAACATCGTGAGCAAACCTGCATGTCTGAGAGTTCTCCATAATATTCTCGAAGATATGTAAAGTCTCGCAACCCGCACTGGGCCAGGGTAGTGGACTATGGCCTAAGCGTTCTCACACTGAGAAGAGGCCCCTGCCCAACAGTGGAACAGTTTAAACCAGGCCTCGATGGTGTAGTGGTTAGTAAAACCGACTGCCACGCCTGGAGGTCGCGGGTTCGATTCCCGCACAAGTCAAACATTTGTGTGCATGAAAATGGATGTTTATCTTGGTCTGGATGTACGTATGTATGTATTTAAAAAAAATATATTATATATGTATGTTTATCCATTGTCTAGTATACATAGTACAAGCTCTGCTTAGTTTGGGCTAGATGGTGTTGTGTGTATGTGGTAATATATAAATTATAGGGCTTATTATATTAATATAATAAGGCATTTTTGTGATTTATGTTAAATAATCAGTTATTGAACTATTAAGTGACGCGGTATCTTACTAAATATGCGTAGGTACACATCACTTGATAGCTTTTATTATATTTAGGCAATCTTCCAACATAATTAAGTACATGTATAATATCTAAAGTTACTTGTAAGTTACCACTAGTAAAATTTGTGTGTTCCACAAATGGTTGTTCCAAGTCTGGGAGTACTTTTTGTCCGTTATATGAATGTTTGTAAAGTCCCCCGCGATACATAAATTATTGCAACTGCCAGAGTAGTCTTTTTTTAAAACTAAAACGGCTAATATATCGGTGTGCCGTGAGATGGTCTGTACTTATATATTGTATACTATTCTATAACAGTATATAAGCTGTCTGTACTTTAAATTTGACTGCACGGATGGCACATTAGTTTAAATGGTGGCCACGCCGCTGACACTGCGCCGAGTGTGGGTTCTATCCCCACACGCGATACATTTGTGTAATTCACAAATAGTTGTTTCGAGTTTGGGTGTTCTGTATGTCCACTAATTTGATGTTTGCAAGCTCCCGTAACATTATCCCATCGACTGTCATTTTATAGACACAATAAAAAATCTCTGTTATTTTATAGACACAATAAAAAATCTCTGTCATTTTATAGACACAATAAAAAATCTGTCATTTTATAGACACAATAAAAAATCTCTGTCATTTTATAGACACAATAAAAAATCTCTGTCATTTTATAGACACAATAAAAAATCTCTGTCATATTTTTATAGACACAATAAAAAATCTATTGTTATGTATCTCCTGGAGATTCAGTAACGGTTAAGCTAATCGTGTGGAACTTTACAAACATGCAATTAACTAAAACAAATTACAAATGTCAGATGACAACTTAACGCCCAGAAAGGTGACCACATTTAATCGTAGTATGATAGCAATCATGGGCGCATCCATGATTTAACCCGGGGTCATGGGGGTGGAAAAGTGTTACACGGACGTTGGGGTGGGTCTCACAGACCCGTTCATTATAATCAAAATTATTCCAATACTTTATAAACAATAAAGTGAATATTTATTCGTGTTTAGTTTTTAGGTATTAATGTAATTAAATGAAACACAAATATCATATTATATTATGTATTAATCATATTTATTAGAGCTTTAAAAAAAAGAACGACAAATATCAATAAAATCTTTCTCTTCTACTTAAAGGTAATTCTAATATTAAATAACAAACAGTCTTAATGTTTTAATGGCACCTTTATGTAGGAAACTAAATTATCTTTAGAAGAAAAAAACAATTAAACACTCTGAATCATTATTTTTGGTACAGTCAGCACAGAAAGGTACAATATGTTATAAACAAATATGTTTGTTGCAGCTCTCGCAGGTGTAATTTGTTTTACGGTCTTTCTTGGCTGGACACACTTGGCACCTTTTGCGAATATTAGCCTTTTTTGCCGGAGGTTCCCTTGAAGATTCACCAACAAATTTTCTATTTTTTTGTCGCAACTCACGTGGAAGCAGTGAAAGACTTTAAGATATCTTGCTCTGTGTCACTAGGATTACTAAGCTCACTCAAGTGATCTTCTTCATCACAAATCTCCTGGTCTGACAACGCAGAATCAGAGTCAGACTCTTCTAAAATCGAAAAAATACGCTGTCGTTCTGCCTCTTCTCGATCCATTTTTTTTACTAAGTACCTACAAAAAAAAAAAATAACATACATTAAACTATATATCAGCAACTTTAATTGTAAACAACAACAAAAACACAAATATAAAAGGATAAATACTTAAAATAATATCTATACAAAATGGCGTGAAATTGTGACACTAACTGCGGGGATGGGTCTCACATACCTTATTCAATTTTGTGCACGTGTAACTCCCACTGTGGCTGTCGAACGACTACCGTGTTACCTGGGACGCATAGAACAACTCAACAGCTCCAGCTATTGAGAAGAACGGCAACGTCGCACGCATAGTAGCCGTACTAGAAACAAAATAAAATGTGACGGGTCTCACAGACCCAACCCCCATGACGCCGGGTTAAATCTTTGACTTGTATTCTTGTATGTGACACAAATTCCTAAACCAAACCAAAACGAAAAACACCAAACTGTGCTAATGCTTTTAGGTTTAATAAGTGTTTTAAATTGTAACCGGATGTATAATATACGATACTAATAAAATATTATGAGCAAATCCGGTATTCATTCAATTAAAGATTAATTTGGGTTAAATCAGTAACAAGGTTAATTGGTTACATTCATCTTTTGGAAGTCTGAGATGCTTCCTCTGTTAAGCTGTTCCACATTTGGGCTTTTTTTTTAAGATACGAAGTTTTGGACTTGGTAACCAAGCACTACCTCACATATTGAACTATTCTATCTCTCTTTAAGAAGAAATGCGAGCAGCGATAGTCCATACAAACGTGTATTCCTCTGTTTTTCCCCCGAAACATTACATTTGACTTAAAAATAAGATATTATACTAACTAATATTATAAATGAGTTTGTTTGTTACGCTTTCACGCCTTAACTACTCGTCCGACGATCATGAAATTGTGCATAAAGTGTATGCAAATTTCAGCGGTACACAAAAGGACATAGGGTACCTTTCATTCAGGAAAAAGTACTGTTTCCAAGGGATAAAATTGATTTACGAAATTTACGTTAACGCGAGCAATAACTTGTAATCTATTATATACCACTAACATGTTCCTATTTTTCGCTTTTTTATTAATTTAATTAATATTCCTTTTAAAATCTATACTAAAAATTATAAAGCTGAAGAGTTTGTTTGTTTGTTTGAACGCGCTAATCTCAGGAACTACTGGTTCGAATTGAAAAATTATTTTTGTGTTGAATAGCCTATTTATCGAGGAAGACTCTATAGTCTTCCTCGATAAATAGGCTATTCAACATCACTCTACGACCCACGGGGGCGGTGCAGTAACCATAAACGCGGGTGAAACCGCGGGCACAGCTATTATAAATATGGCCTGGCCATAATGTTATGTTTAAACATCGAGCAAACAAATTTAACGAATTTAATAAAATGAAAACATATACATAGACATAGTCAAAAACCTTCTCAAATTGTTTATAAAATATTTGTTGTTTGTAATGTAAATGTATTGTAAAAATAGGATCATCAATGAGGAGAAAACATAGATGGCTGACACTAACGAAATGTGGGTTTAGTATAATCCTATATACTATTTGGGGATACAAAACTATACATGTATGAACGATTTGACTTACTTGTCTTATTTTATAAACTAACAACTCATTATGAAATCATTTAGTTACTGCTTTCACGGATGGCGTAGTGATTCAAGTGGCCGCCTCGCCACGGCAGCTTCGATCCTCGACCCAGTATTCGATTTCCACACGGGACAAAAATTTGTGTGATTCACAAATAGTTGTTCCAAATCTGGTATATATTTGTGTCCGTTGTTTGAATGTTTGTAGTCTCCGGCAATACAGAAATTATTGCTAGTACGGTCGTTATCTCTTTTAAAAAAGAAGAAAGAAAAGAAAGATTACACTGGGAAACAAAAAATATATATTTTCTGCGGCATTAATTTTTTTCGGTTTTCATAAACACCTTCATCTGTCATACCTGAAATGTATTTACTTTGTATGGATTGTCTCTGGTTCTTGAGATATTCAACATAAAGAACGGTTCCATCAGGACATTGAAAGAAAGATACCAAGGCCGATGGGACAGCCATATTATGATGGTAGACTATTGCTTGAGTTTAATGTGGGATTGTCCTGAACATAAAAACAATAGATAAAGTTTTCTAGACTTACAGATAGTTTTAGAATATTTATTTATGATTTTTTGTTAATAGCATCTGCGTTTTTATATAGCCGCTTCTAAAATATATATTTAATATATAATTGTATTTTTATTTCGACCTTCTTTCAGTCATATAGTTATAAAATCTTATCTCATAAACAAAAGTTAATTTAACAAATCTGATATTTTTTTCGTATTTAGCATTCTGAACTTACACAAAATTGACTTCAACTTACCATACCGCAAAATGACTGTTCACCAATGTTATATTCCCTAATAAATAACTTCGCTGGCTCAGCGATCCAAAGTGGATCTTGGCCTCCGACATTAAAGTGCGCCATTCTTTCCTATTTTGTGCCAAGTCAGACCAATCGAGCACATTGATCTCTTTCAGGTCTTTAGCTAGTTCGTCTTTCCAGCGGTACCTTGGACGACCCACCGGGCAGCGCTTGGTGGGTCGCCCGAGATATGGTCTTTTGGCAGCTCGATCCTCTCCCATTCGTTCCACATGTCCGAGCCAGCGAAGTCGGGTAGCCTAAAAGATGACAAAAAAAACATACATAGATATGAATATCTATATATTGTATGCTATATTACTAAAAAGACAAGGCAGAAAAATGGCATTCTAAGTGTAACTTCCCATAATTTTTTAAGATACAGCACTCTCGGTACGCGAATCCAACTCGCAATTGACCGGTCTTTTTAACTAGAATTCTAAGGATACATTCCTAACAGATTACAGATAGCCATTCGTTGATGTTAAATCGCTTTCATTACAATTTATAAAATCCATACTTCTCCTTGAATAAACCATCGCGCCTCGTAAGTTGTAGCAAACAAACGGCGAATACGGGATCTGGTTTCTCTTGATTATTCCGGTCATCTATACGTCATAGAGGGGTATAACTCATGATTTTTACCACTGTGTAGATGATGTCAGTATATCAATCAAGAAATCCTAACTAATATATTATTATGAATGCGAATATGAATTTATTCGCATGTTCCCGTTGGGTAGCACCAGTTTGTGCCATACTGTTACTCAATTGGAAAAATATTCTCGAAAAGTAACACTGTGTTTTTTTTTCCTATAGATAACACTGTAACATAACAGAATCTTGTATTCTCGTTAAGCAACACCTCTTTGTAATAAAATCATTGTTGAAATACGCCTTCAACAAAATGTAACGATAACTAATATTGCGATTATCCCGATAATTACGATAATAGTTATTTTGCACAACGACGATGAAATAAATTATGCAAAATAAAATATTCTTTATTAAAAACTTTTGTCCATCCGTACGATTCCGACTTGGAAGCGGTATGTTGTATTAGGTTCTCTTTTGTAAACCCACCCAGAAATAGGCGCTCCGCGAAGTGGGGCGCCGTCCAAAACTTCCATTAGTTCTACCATAGAACTGAGGAATAGAACAATGTGTAGTATTCGCCTAACCCATAAACAATTTTATTAAAAGATGTTGATTTTGGATTAGAATGATTTCATTTAATTTTCACCTAAACAATAAAGTTCTGAAACTTTTTGAGATATTTCGTCCAGATAAAAAAAAACGTTGCATTGATTTACAGTGTTACTTTTAGGGTTTTTTTTTCTAATTGAGTAACGGTGTGACACAAACTGGTGTTACCCAACGGGAACAAAGGAGTTTATTTGTTTCTCAGTCTCTGTCAGTATCTCTATCAAGCAACTATGAAAAAAGGAAGGTGTCTAATTATGACTGACATTTTAGTGCTGCCAGACCTACATACGTAGTTCTATCAAAGCTGTAACATTTTTATCGGGCTGATACGTTCTTCAAATCTTTAAAAATAACAAATTGTGATATAGAGTCTGTCAAGCGAGTCATGTCCCATGAAACAGGCGGCAAATTTAAAAAATCGTATTATAGTATCCCTGATAGTACTGTAAAAAAATCGTCTTGATACTAGAATTCACACTAGAAATTATTTATTCACAAAAATATATATATATTAGTAGTATCAAGATGGTTTTTTACAGTACTATCAGGGACACCACACCACGATTTTTTAAATTTGCCGCCTTTTTCAAGGAACACGACTCGCTTGACAGACTCTAGTAATTAATGTATGAACATAATAAGATCTATATTTGGCTGGACTTTGCAAATATTGTTCTAATTAAACATTTTCGTTGATAATAAGCTGAATATTATGATGACTTTGGGGCTACGTCATAAGGTGGTAAATTAATTTAATGTTTTAAATTGTATGTAATTGTAGCGTATAAAATTAATTTAATATTTAATAATTCAATTCGTTATGTTTTTCTATACGTGGCTAGATAATTATTACGATGCTTATAATTGGATAGCAAAATATTTAACGCTGTAAATAATACATAGTCTCACTTTTCCATGTTGATACTGTGAGTGACTTTAAAGAAAACTCAACACTTTTGGTTTAATCGGTAAGCGAACCTCGCTCCTAACATTAGCAGTAAAGCCTAATTCACACAACTAAACCCACGATGTAGTCCTATTATTTGTAGCAAAACATCGTTTCTGCTTTATCAGAAAGCATTATGACAATAATAATTTATTCAATAAATAAAAGTGTCATGGAACCAATGATAAAACGACAAAAACAAACAAAATAACACTTATTTCAGCCACTAATATACGACATTTAAAACGAGCAAAAACCACATTCCAATCCATTTAATGAAACATAAAAGCGCTCGATTGATATATTAATGAAAAGCAAAAGCTGGGAGAATGAAAACAATTTAAAAATGAAACCTGCACTGAAACAGGCAGTGGAAAAAAGAGTACTGTATAATTTTCCAGTGACATAATTAATGGAGCTGCATCCCCGCGATATGTGGACATATTCGCGGTAAAACAGACATGTAAAATATTAACTCAATTTATTAAAAAAAGGATATATTGGTGTACGTAGTTTTTGCAATGACGTGACGTAAATGCAAGTCCTGATCTCGGTCTGACTCGATTTAAGTTGAGTTAATTATTGGCTTTTTTGGTTGGTCAATTCTGTATTATGTATTTCGTTTTTGCTGGTGGTGATAGACAAGCTATAGTCCTGCTAGATGGTCAGCGGTAACTACTTCAGGTCAATATGGCTGTGATTTCTTTGCATGGTTGGATTTCCTTAGAATTGCTTCTGTTGCCACAGAAGCAATTCTAAGGAAATACAACCAAGCCGCTGCTTTCCATAAAACAAATACGCACCGTAGCCTATGCTCACTTTTGAGTTGCTATTTAAGATCATGAGCATAGGAAACATGTGGGCTTAGGCAGGACAACAAACCGAAAGAGTGAATCAACTAATCAGCATAAGAAACGTAACATTTCGAATACTGACTTTAGGCCGATATTTTGTAAGTGAACGCTTTCTATTGTTAGATAATATTATAATATCTATCCATATACAACTTTCAAGTTTATTTAAAACAGAATTTTGTAGCGTTGTCTAATCAGTATTGCGCATTTTTTTATCTATACTAATAATATAAATGCAATAGTAACTACTTATTTGTTAAACGCTGAACCACAGAAGCGACTTCAATCTTTAGTATGCCGTCCGTCCGTCACATCCAGGAAAAGCCATCAACTTCTTTATTACATAATTCATTTAATATAAGTAGTAAATCCGAGCAGAAAATTCCAGTGAAAAAACTCAGACACATTTCAGACTTGCATTACTGCAAGCAACTGCAATACAGCACAGAGTAATAAAAATCCAGATTATACAGGCTCGCGTAGATAAATTCCACTTTATTACAACTTTCTGTATAAATAAGAGCTTCCTAGTTATAAACATTATTCATAAAGGTTGTTCAAATTATCTTATCTAGTCTGTAATTAAATTCACAGTTGTAACAATGCACTTTTGAGATTGTAGACTTGTTTAAAGTGATACGTGTCCGTTCTTGTTGTTTAAAGTCTTTGGTGTTTATAGTATTCATAATATTATACAATAATTAATGATGGATGATGGATGCTGGCAGAACATATACCTATTTGTTGTAAAGATTGAAAGAAAGAAAGAAAGAAATTTGTTTATTTCGTACAGAGCACACACAATTAATTAAAACCAAATAAACAAACATATTATACATATTAAAAAAACATCATTGCGCTATCGATGTTAGAATTTTGGAGAAATAGGTAGATGTCGTTGGACGAAAACTAACATTCCGGAAGGCATATCGTATTATTTAGTATTATTACCGTTTGCCTGGACCTAGCAATTAAACCTAAACCTAAATTTGCTAACTCATTTGACATTCATAAGTGTTACTTTGTGACCAAAATGAATAAATATTTTTTTGACTTTGAGGAGCAATTCAAATAGTAATTAAACAAGCAACGTGAGTTAATATATCAATTTTGTAATGTTGCCTACCTATATACCAAATGCTAATTATTATAAAGATGAAGATATAAATATTGGTCATTTTGTGTTGTTTTTTCTATTAATATCGCAACCGAAATATCCAATTATATTCTGCTTGACCCGGAAATAAAATTTGGGTCACGATTGCACACAAATATAACCGCAAATTTAAGCTAAGAAGACAAAGAAACGCAGAAAACTTTAATGATTCAAAATTCCCCAAAGTGACTTCAGATTTTCTCGTAAAAGAAAATATTAAAAGGAAAATAGAAGTAATATCTTTTTGTGGGTCGTTTATTTTTATTTTATGTGTTAACACCATAAATATGATTAATGAAAGTAAACCCCTAGGGTGAAGGCTAACTTACATTTGTCAGAAGGTCCTTTCATTTCGCCTTTAACAATAAGGATAAACAGAATGGTGGAGAAGTGATTAAGAAGACACTTATTAAAATTTTACATAAAATCATACGAACTGTTATATCCATAATTACTTCTTAATTAAATGCTGACATCTGCACTATTTATACTAATCCTAATCCTAACTAATATTATAAATGCGAAAGTGAGTTTATTTGTTTGTTACGCTTCACGCCTTAACTACTAAACCGATCAACATTAAATTTTGCATACACATTATCAGGGATACAGAATAGGACATAGGGTACCTTTCATCCAGAAAAAATAACTGTTGCAAACCTTTTTTTTTTTTTTTGGTACCCAGGAAAAATGCTTGATGCACTATCCGCCGGCTAGGGGACGGCACCGGCGGGGCGTGTGGGACTCCCCAAACTGGTATACCCACTAAAAAACCTGGGGTGTTCCCTCTCTCACCCAATGGAGGGGCCTGTTGGGAGCTCTTAAAAGAATTGAGTCATCCATAGCAGGCCCCCCCGCGTGGGTGCGGGCCGGGTCAAACGGACCCGACCACCTCTCGTCCCCAGGGGAGAGCCTCACCGCTCTCCCCTTTCGACATTGGAAGGCGCGCGGGAACACCGCGCGCGCCCTCTCGGGGTTCTTAATTTGTGGGTGGCAGGCCCCCCTGAGCCTTGCCACCCGGAACCTTTACGTGGGGGGCAAGAGAGCGACATAAGCGCGTCTCCTGCACCCCCTCCTCCGGCGGCGGACTTCCGGGGCGTAAGGATCTTCCTCACGCCCCCGCTCCGCCGCCTCCTTCTGCGAGATGACAGATTCGCAGAAGGACCTCATTGCGCCCCAGCACCTGTCGTCGCCGACCATCTTGGATACGACGGTCGGCAACGAGAGGTCGGGGCCAATCGTAGCGACCAGGGCACAGCGCTCCGCGGCCCATGCCGGGCACTCCTCCAGCGTGTGCTGCGTCGTGTCCCGGTCACACTCCTCACAATGGTGACACCTGGTTGTAGGCTCCCTACCGGCTATCTCGCAGAGGTACTCTCGGAAACAGCCGTGTCCAGAGAGCACCTGAGTAAGCCGGTAGGTGAGCGGTCCGCGCCGTCTGTCCGTCCACTGTTTTAGTACCGGACGGACAGCCTCGACGGTCCTCACCCCGTAGCGGGGCTGGGCCAGTCTAACTTCCCACTTTGCCTTGAGGACCAGTCGAGCCTGGGACCTAACTGTTGCAAACCTAACCTAACCTAATCTACATTTACGCGAGCGAAGCCGCGGGTGAAAACTAGTATTATATATACGGCCATAAGCCAGGCGTCAAGGCCAGTTGCAGATAGATATTTCAACAGTGCAGTTAGAACAATCGTAAATAGTCATATTTGTACTAAAGATAAGTGAGCTTGTAGGTGTTTGTACGTGTAACATCTTTCTGAAATAAACTGTGGTTTTCGCTGAACTAAAAGTGTTTTTTTAAAAAGACAATCCGCGGCCGCCGCCTAACAGAAAGAAATTTTTGGACTAGTGTTATTGGTTTTACTAGTGATATATGTATAATCGATCAAACTCTCAAATTATATGATGCTCAAATCTTTTGCATATATTTGATTTAAGTCGGAATTATACAATTTGTAATTTGCTGAAATGCGATTCTCGCCTCCAGTTGGATTCCACTGTTTTTAACCTATTGACAAGCAGCGACACACCAGCGGCCAAACACAATTATGTCTGACAAACCACAAATTTACAGGATTAAAAACTAATAACAGCAGCAAGGAAACCAAAACAAAATGACCTAACGAGATAGTACTATACCCTACCCCGAGAATGGAATCCAATCACCCAAATGCATTCATTCGCAAAATCTACTTAGATTATGCAAGAAAACCGACGCTTTAATTGTTCCACGATTATAATCTACATATATGCCAGCCATTCGAAAAACAACATCAGTTAAAAAAGATGACCATACCACACACATAGTAATTATTCTTGATGACCCAAACATTACAAAAAGTTGAATACTGAGGTCGTTAGACTAAGACACGTTATAAATATGAACATTCTAGGAAAGATGCTTAAGAAGTAAAGGCGTAATACCGTTGCAACTTCCAGTGCAAAATGAATAAATTGTTTTTATACAAACGTCTAGCTAGACTCACGACTGCTTCCTAGGACCCTCTCAGGTAGATAGGGATTACATACGACCACATTTAAACGATGCTGTATGTAAAGGAACTAAGGAAGTCTGTAGTCCTTTATTGTTTTAATATTATTTCTTTCTAGATTTTGTCAATAAATTTCTATCCTCGGGTACAGTACTTTTTCTGGATGGAAGATTACTTATGATGATCCGTCGAGTAGTTAGGCGTGAAAGCGCACAAACAAACTCACATTCGCATTTATAATATTAGTTAGGATTTTTAGAAATATTAATATTATAAGACGTCAATCATAATATTACCCAACTTAAGAGCAGCGATAGCTCAGTGGGGAGACCAACACACTGCAATGCAGAGGGTCTCAGGTTCGAACCGACGTCGCGCACAACTGACTTTCGGAAGTTATATGACTTTTCGAAATTATGTGCGTATTGATTGACAATTATCGCCTGCTCCGTGTCTCGGAGAACACGTTAAGCCGTTGGTCCCCGCTGCCATGAACATCTATGGCAGTCGTTATTGGGAGAGTGTCGACACAAAAGATCCCACTGGGTCGAAGTGTCGCCGGTCTGCACTGACTGGCCCCCACATAAGATAAGATAATATACCCAACAATATTTAGTTTTAAAATCTATCTTTCTTAATACTTAGCTAATAAATTGTAACAAAGCTGTGTTTGTAAATTTTGAATATTTTTGCAGAACTCCTTATGATTGTCTACGCAATTTAGTAGACCTTGAAACTAAACCAATGGTGTTTGGAAGTTTTCCGTCTGTCTTTATATCTGTGTATTTATCATCAAGCAGGAGTCAAACGCTCGCTAGCAAATGATAGTAGAATAAAAATAATTAATATCACTGCAATGGCGGAGGTGCATTACACCCATAATACACAAACTACATTTTAATGATAGTAGTAAATCTTCCATACTATTACTCCATGCTATTGCTGAGTTTATCTTATAGAAATACAAAATAATACTCTGATTTCCGAATCGAGAATCAAACTTCAAGCAAACATTATCGAATATATTTTTTTTATACTACTACGGTGGCAAACAAGCATATTATGATGTTAAGTGGTCACCGTAGCCTATGGACGCCTGCAACACCAAAGGCATCGACCGACCGATCGCGTTGCCGACCCTTTAGGAAAGGGAGAAGAGAAATAGGAAATGGGAAGGAGAAAGAGCGGGAAGGGGGAAAGAGGGTGTTTGGGCCTCCGGCACTCTCATTCACCTAACGAAACACAACAGTAGGAATACTGCTATTCCACGTCGATATTCTGTGAGAGGGTAGTCCCGCCCCGGTCGAGTTGGCCGTTCATGCTGAAATCAGCGAGGCTCTACGAGGACCAGCCACACTGTTTTATGAGACTTACCTATAATCACTTCTTTGCTATTTTCAGGACTCAAACCTACTGACCCTTGTGATAACATGAAGTGATTCCTCGTTCACCATGGGTAGCGGTATCAGCAGCGCAGCGAGTAGAAAATGGCCAGGTCAGAGACGAGAGCCACCTCCTCATGCGGAGTCCTCAAGAGTTCTGTTCCTCCTATATCTGATACATAGGACTTGGAATGTAGTCGTGGACCATGTTGATACGAAGAGTGCCAGGTACGTTTTGGATATTGATCATAGTTTTACTAAAAATAATTGAGAAGACCCTTCGCAATTATTTTGCCGCAAGTTAATTTATTTTCAAAGAATATGCAAAATGCAGTGTTACATTGACCCCAAACTAGCCAAGCTTGTAACTTGAAAACCAATATAGAAGGTTATATAAATTAATTATTCCAAATTGAAAATAATTCAACAGAAGCTATAACACTTTATCAAATATCACAGCTAAACTAAGAGAGTAGAATAAAATAAAACAAAACAGAATGAAAATAAGTATAAATGTACGTGATAAATGTGACGATTTTTTAAGGTGTGGCTGTGTTGAGGTGTAGGTGTGTTGCATGCATTTGGGTGTAGGGTGTGTGTATACACGAGAGATAGAAAAAATACCTAAAATTATATTAATAATAAAAAAATAAAGGTGTTCCATCCCACCTTTGATTAAAACTCTCGAAGGACCTCTTCACGTTGGACCCATATCTCCGTGTAAGCCTCCCAAAGGGCCAGGTATTTTCTAATGTAATATGTTAGAAAATATCTGTGATAAGAGAAACATAATAAAAAATAATAAATGATAATTAAAATACCTAAAATGCCAAACGCTGATTTCTGATTGTGGACAGTACGAATGCACTCATTCTTTGTCAAATTGTCCTAACACAGAGATGAATGAAACAACTGTCCAGGTAAAAATGTCTGCTTTAATTTTTGATTGAACGGATGGGGTAGTGGTTTAAATATTCGCCTCATCACGTGAGCATTGTAGCTTCGATCTCCACACGTAACAAAAATTTGTGTGATCCACAAATAACGAGATGGGTGTAAAAACCTAGTATTCAAACTCTTCGTATTCATGTGACCTTGTGACCCGTAATATCTCGGGGGTCTTTTGACCCACAAGGTCCATATTCAAACTCGACTGAGGGATGACCCCAAGGTGTCTACACACCAAGTTACAAGTCAATCAGTCCAGTGGTTCCGGAGCTATGCCTGTCACTAACAGGCCGACACACAGACCCACAAAGTGTTTTCATTAACCTCTTCGAAGAAGACTCAGAGGTTAATAATTGTTGTCTAGATTTTGGGTGTTTCTTGTGTTCGTTGTTTGAATATTTGTAAAATATCCCGCGACACAGGATTAATAATTATAAGTGTTATTGTCTTTGTTAAAAAGAAAGTACATATTACATATTAAAATTTGGGGGTGTTAACAACTTTAAATATATATTTTGAACTGGACGCGACCGCACTCTATCGCACTTGAACAAAGACTGATAAAACGTCACATAGGTAGTGTGTGACAGAGATAACGCTCTACGAAGCCGAAATTAGCCGATTGTCTCTTTCCAAAGGTCGATGTGCAATGTTTATCGCCGGGTACTGTACTTACTGCGTCGTGTCGTTGTTATAGAATGGGTTCGGTAGACAATAGCACAATATTATGTAAACCAATATTATAAAGAGGAAAGATTTGATTTTTCGTTTGATTCAAAATCAAAAATCAATAATATATTTATTCAAGTTAGGTTACAAGGTAACACTTATGAATATCAAAATTACACAAAAAAAAATCTGTGGATTTACATTTACTGCCACGTTCAGCAAAGCAAGGGTGTAGGGCTCATGAGAAGAACGGGCAAGACACTCATGGCCACTCTTTTTAATCGCCAAGTTTACAATAAAATTTTGTTTACAAATCATGACTGTAAGGTGCTGCAACCATTTCTCCATGAATTACTACTAAACATACTGAGCATTTAATAAAATGTGATGGTAGCCTCTAAAGCAGCAGTATGGTAAATAGGAGCATCCACTTACATGTACATAAATAATAAAGACAAGGCATGATTGTAGTCCGTAGTTTAATCCAACTGTTTAAATAAAACTCAAAAGAAAACTTTACGGAACTTCACGGATTGTTACTTAACACAAAAACTAATCAATGGATTTCAAAAATTCTTCACCATTAGACAACTATATAATAACCGAGTAACATAGGCTATATTTCATTTTAAAAAATACTGTTACTAACATAACCCAACTTAATTTTACGCAAGCGAAGCCGCAACAAAAGTTGGTTTATTGAAATTAAACTACTATATACGGATTTTATCGCGTTGTTTATTTGACACTATTACAAAATTTTGAAAAACTGTTACACTACTATAATCACTATTAAACTTTACAATTTTTTAAGCTAATTAAATTATTGAAACTATTAAAACTATTTATACTATTACTATACTATTTTTCAAAATTTTGTAATAGTGTCAAATAAACAACGCGATAAAATCCGTATATAGTAGTTTAATTTCAATGAATAACATTCGCGTAAACAGAAGACAATATTATGTAAAAAGTTGGTTTTTTTATATTTTCATTTCTTTTCAGTATTCGTATGGTTACGAGCTAAAGTTCCAAGACTGTTATACTAAGTCCTTTCAAGGTGCTAAGTCTTCTTTCAATAACTCTCATAGCTTTTCATAGCAGCAGCTGGGATCGACGGCTTTATGTGCTAGACACAGTGAAGGGTCGCCTTACTTTCAGACTCCATACTACAAATCTATACTAATTTATAAAGCTGAAGAGTTTATTTGTTTGTTTGGTTCAACGCAATAATCTCAGGGACTACTGGATCGAATTCAAAAATTATTTTATTGTTGGCTAGCTTATTTATCGAGAAAGATTATGGGCTATAAAACATCACGCTACGACCCACGCGGGCGGCGAAGTAATCATAAACGCGGGTGAAACTGTGAGCACATCAAGTATATATATTCGGAGATATAGGTATATAGTATACATAGCTAGAGATATCGCTCAATGGGGAGACCAACAGATTGCAATGCAGAGGGTCTCGGGCTCGAACCCACGTCGCGCACCTCTGACTTTCGGAAGTTATATGAGTTTTCGAAATGATGTGCGTATTGAATGACAATTATTGCCTGCTCGGTGCCTCGGAGAGCACGTTAAGCCGTCGGTCCCGGCTGCCATGAACATCTATGGCAGTCGTTATTGGGAAGTCAGTGCCCTCTAATATCCTGACACTGGTCTAGCCTTAGGGTATCGTTAGCCTTCGGGTTGCGGAGGTCAGATGGCAGTCGCTCCGTTTAAAAACTGATATCCAGTCAAATCCGGTTAGACTAGAAAGCCGACCCCAAGTGACTTGGGAATAATAAAGGCTAGGGAGAAGATAGGTATACACCTATATCTCCGAAATGGAAGGTGTATTAAACTCGCCTTACGTCAACTAAGCCTTTATAAAGACATAGTAGAGGATGAGCCTATTTCTATATACCTGTCAAAGTCTTAGGCCCGTTGCCCACACGAGCTGGAGTCTAGGTGGCGTCAAAGCGCGGGCGCACGAGCGGCGCGCCGCTTCTACGAGTATGTTTACCTTCAGGAATAAATGGTAGTGCGCTCACACACTAGAGTCGCGTCACAGGCGAGGTGGAGTCGAGGTGGAGGCGGAGCGGCGGCGCGGCATGATATGCTCGACCGCGTCGCGACTCCACCGCCATTTTGTCATATAGTTTCTCTTAAGTTTAAGTAAAATCTTCTCCTATCTCTCCTCCCTCGCCTCGACTCTACATAAACGCGCCACGCCTCGACCGTGCCGCGACGTTACCGCGATCGTGCCTTGACTTACTAGTGGGCGACGCGCCTTAGACACCGAGCTGCTACTGAAAATTTGTTGACAGAAAATGACAAAAAACCAAAGAATGACACTTTGGCGGACCAGAAAACTGGGTCCTCATGCGCTATAGCTGCATACACTAGCGCAGTCAAACCCAAGAATAAAATGCAAGGTCTTTTTCATCAGCAGTCATCCTTGATCCTAAGCCATTCGATCAATATTCTAATATATTCTATCACATACACACAACACCATCTAGCCCAAACTAAACAGAGCTTGTACTATGGGTACTAGACAGTGGATAACCTACACTTTTTTTTGTAAATACTTACATATTATACATAGAAACACCTAAACCAAGACAAACATCCATGTTTATGCACACCAATATTTGACTTGTGCGGGAATCGAACCCGCGACCTCATGCGTGGCAGTCAGTTACACTAACCACTATGACATCGAGGTCGTCATTAACCAGTCTGATGTCTATCTAAGATTATTATCTAAGCTTAGTAATTAAACTACTTTAAACGGCTTTTATAGCGTTCATTATTTTAAATCACTATCATAACTATAATATTATAAATGCGAATGTGAGTTTGTTTGTTTGTTACGCTTTTACGCCTTAACTACTCGACCGATCATCATAAAATTTCGCATACACGTTGTCAGGGGAATAGAAAAGGACATAGGATGCCTTCCATCCAGAAAAAAGTACTTTTACTAACCTAACCTAGTTATTACATAATTTTGTAAATGTTAAGCTACTACATTACTAAATGTTTTAATTATGAATTCCAGATGGCGCGGTTCTCACACAGTTCCGAGCTCCGGCGAGGGTCTAGCACACAGGTTCGATTCCGTCAGCCTGGCAGACTCCGACCCTGGGTCCTGCTACTCCGACTGCAGTTGCAGCTACTGCCGGCTTAGAGAGTGCGCTCATGATTGTGTCAGGTTGGTTACTTAAAATATATTACCAAAATATACAATTCTAAGATTTCATTTCTGCGTCCTGTTTTCAAGTAAAAATAAAATAAAATAATCGAGAGGATAGCTGTAGGGGTGAGGGCGTTGACATCTTATGACAGGTAATCGCTAATAAGTGCCATATTTTTGGATTTTAAAAGTAATTTATTTGAGTTGTCTTTCAAAATTATTTTAAGGGATTAAATATAATGATCATCAAAAATACTAATTGGTCAGCAAATATTGCACAGCATAACGAGCATCTATACGCCTCAAATCACTGCATTCCGTCTCGGAAGTGTTAGGTTATGTTAGGTTCCTTTTTTAAACCCACCCAAAAATAGGAGCTCTGCGAAGCGGGGCTCCGTCGACTTAGTTTGATCTCTTTAAAGTTTGCTGGCCATGAGTTGCTGATCAATTAGCTATTTCTGCTCACAGATTATATTTTTCTGCTAACAAAAATACCAATACTATGCTAACCATTTAAATAACACCCTTATTTTAATACACTCTATAGAATAGTGTAACATATCGCACTCTTAATAAAACAGCGACTTAACTCAAAATTTGGAAGTAAAGCAATTTTAACTCTAATTGTGTGACTATAAATTGTATTATATTTGTATTAAGTAATTGCAATAGAGTTTAAATTTGTTTAATCCATAATACTCAGATAAGTCTCTGTTGTATTATAAGTGCGATATATGGAATAGAATAAAATTATCTCTATTATATAATCCCTGTTTTCTTTAGTCACGCCATAATTTGAGAACGACTTTACCGGTTTCATACATTTTTTTAAAGTTTTCAAATACTTTGTAGAAGGTTCTTACCCAAAGAAAAGTTAAGAAATATTTGCTCAATAAATTGGTTAATTTCAAAAACCTTAATGAGTACCTATTTTAACTTCGCGAGTTTGACAGTTCGTCTAAGACAGTAGACAAAGTCTGTTGGGTCCGCTATTATGATTACAGTATAGAATGTATTAAAACATTAAAATTATATGACACTTACTTACGACGCCGATGTTACCATTCGTAACAGGCTTCTTCTTAGTCGTTCATTCTTGACAGAATAGTCGTGGTCATCACGTTGTCTAGGTGTCCAGAAGAGTCGACGTCACACGGCTCACGATGTTCTGCCATTTCTTCCGGTTATCGGCATGTCTTGTACACTCATGCAATGGACCGCCCACGCCTGACTTGACTTGGTCAGTCCATCTCATGGGTGATCTTCCGCGCGCTTATCTGCCTTTTACCTTTCCTTGGACGACCAGATGCTCTATAGAGTCAGTATTGTCCCTTGACACGTGCCCAAAGAACAGTAAAAAAAACACAAAACAGGAAAGTAACAGGCTACAATGCGTAAATAAACGCTCTAAACACGATGCTAGTATTGAAATTAAATTACTTTATACAGATTTTATAGCGTTATTTATTAATTAACACTTTTATTACATAATTTTACTTAACTACTGAACCTTTACTAGTTTACTAATAAAAGTGTTAATAAATAACGCGATAAAATCCGTATAAAGTACATAGTGTAATTTTAATATATGACATTTGCGTGTACTTAAGACAATATCAAGATGCTATTAACTTGTATTGTAGCCCAGATCTATACTAATATTATAAAGCTGAAGAGTTTGTTTGTTTGTTTGTTTGAACGCGCTAATCTCGGGAACTACAGGTTCGATTTGAAAAATAATTTTAGTGTTGGATAGCGTATTTATCGAGGAAGGCTATATACAATCACGATACGACCCACGGGGGCGGCGCAGTAACGATAAACGCGGGTGAAACCGCGAAACATATTATAGTTGCTTATAATCTTAAAAATGTGTTAACTAAATATATAAGTATAGATATCATGTATAACAATTATATTTATAAGATAAGCATGGACAAATATAACATCTTAATCTTAACTACCTGTAAATCTTAATCCTAACTAATACATATTATAAAAGCTAAAATGAGTTTGTTTCTTTGTTACCTTTTCACGCCTAAACCACTGAACCGATCATCCTGAAATTTTGCATATACATTGACAGGTGTACAAAAACGGACATAGGCTACCTTTCATCCCAAAAAAAATTACTGTTCCCGAGGAAAACAACAATAACGTTCTTATGATAATAGGTGGCGCCACGTGTCTTTCGAATCATGATTGAATTATATTATTACAAGCAGAGTACAACCCGAATTGATTGTCAAATTCTAAATTAACGCGAGCGAAGCTGCGGGCAAAAGCTAGTCTTAATAATAAATATATAGCTACGCATTACGATAATAATAATCAATAGTCTATTTTCTTTATTTTCAGGTAAGGAGAACGTGCACGGTATTCCGATTCCCCTCGGCAGGCAGCTTAAAATTAGTATTTTTGAGCTAAGAGTCCAGAGAAATCTGAGTGTATACTTTTAATGTCTTTAAGGGTATCGATATCTCCAATCCAATAATATCCAATTTGGGATATCCAATACTACGCTGACTTGAAGAAACTCGACTGGAAAAGCGTCTCGACGCTATAAAGGTAGCATATTAAATTACCTTGTATTATGTTTCTACGACGATAACCATTAAATGTATACTACACAGATATATTACACAGCTTACTCAATTGAAATTACACAGGCATAAAATAATAGCATATAGGAGAGTAAATCTGATAGCAATATCCACAGAACACGTTGTCAGATCCTAAGCTGCTACGGCGAAATTCTTTAAACAAAATCCAATTTACCTTACATGATAAGCCAAGCAGGAATTAAATTTAAGTATTCACTACCAACTCCAAACAAAAGCAGAAATGAACGCCTCAATTGCATATGATCGTCCTTATGTCTGTGTTATTCTGGGGTTGACATAAGGTTCACATAGATTTTTTCTGTAACCAAATTCATTAATCTCACGGAGTGTTGAACTATACGCGATAAACGCCAATCTCTGCTCCTCCGCTTTATAACGTAAGACCTAAAAATAACTGGCCTGAAAATAAATCTACGTGCTCAACACCTCTGACTACCTCTAAGGAAATACGATAATAAAAACCTAATACAACGTGTATAAAAAAACACCACCTATTCTTTCACTTTAAATACAAGCTCACCTTGTAAGACGTACTGATTTTTCCTTTGCCCTCAATTTACTAGACAAAGAGGAAGATAAAATAAAATCACGACCATTTTACAAAGGCTTAAGTGTGTACGCCCGTCTCTATCCTAGCTAAACTAAAAAATCCTGCTCTACCTCTATTTATCCGTAGAGTCGGCTCTCCTAGAGATCGTATTAAAGCTATTACATCATGAGCTACTGTTGGAAAACCTTTTAGTTCTTTTTACTCTACCTAGTAAAAGTTTCGGGGTGGGGTAGAGTTTATTTTGATAAATATTTATTGGCTTCCTTCCGCGGCTTGTTCGTGTTGTATGTAGTTTAAATATAAGTTATGTTAGGCAAGATTAGTGTATACTAATCTTGCCTAACATAACTTATATTTAAACTACTTTTCCTGTACTGTATAGTACAGGAAAATATTGCACTAACATGAAGCTACATCCATGCTAGCAAAAGACTCTTTAGTATCGATTCAGTAATTTCAGAGAATACTGCGTAAAAACAAACGAACAAATTTTAATGCTTTTAAAATAAGTATAGATAAATGGGGTTTAAATGTTCATCGTGTAACAATAACTTATAATTATTATTAATTAGTTGTAAATCCAGGTGTTGAATCCGTGAAGCGAGAATGGCCACGAAATTTTTCTGACTACCATGATGGCGTAGGTTACACTGCGCTTCGTCGCTCTAACTACCAGTTTAAGTGACTGCTCAGCATTATATCTCGAATAGGAACCCCGAGTTAGGTTATTAGATTTCTCTGTCATGAAATATTCTGTTACGACACGAAGTCGAAGCCAAGCCCGGTAGATGGCAATAAGCTAGGTCCCGCATTAGATCGGATCGAAAAACCATAACTGATAAAATAAGTGTTGCATACATCTCTGCCTATCCCTTGGGCGATATAACGCTAACAGCTTCTTCCTCACACATTCACATTTTAAAAGGTAGTAGAGCCTCGCTGGTTTCAGCATGAATGGGCCGGCTCGACCGAGGAAGGACTACCCTCTCACAGAATATCGACGTGAAATAGCAGTATTCCTACTGTTGTGTTTCGTCCGGTGAGTGAGAGTGCCGGAGGCCGAATCACCCTTTCCCTCTTGCCGCTCCTTCTCCTTCCCACTTTTTATTTCTCTTCTTCCTTTCCTAAAGGGTCAGCAACACGCAAGTGATGCCTCTGGTGTTGCAGGCGTCCATGACTACGGTGACCACTTACCATCAGGTATGCTTGTTTGCCATCTTAATTGTATAACAAAAAAGAAGTATAAAGTACGAATAATTAATGTTAGACAAAACCGAAAACGAAGATCTGTGTCCTGAGCTGAAACACAGCTTTTCTTTTGAAACAAAAGCGTTTAAATCTATTCGTTTTGTACTAAATTTAACCCTAGCAGACGAATTGTATTTCACCGCTGTTAATGGGACCGCCTCTTACACGCGAAACAATTAAATTCCTTCTCGAAGCTGCCACTGCACTACAAATAGTAGTTATCTGTACACCGCCATACTAGGAGTGCCGGATTGGATTCTTTTGTTAGTTGTTTAAGACACGAGAATGGACGAAACGGAAGTAATTGAAATCAAAGATTAGTGGTTTTAGTTTTCTTGGATGGCCACGTTGAGAGATCATTGGACAGGCACGCTAAGATCTCAAGTGCAGTTCTAAGGTACACACTTCTAATTTTGCGAAATGATGTGCTCATTAAACAGTTATTTTTCGTTTGCTATAACGATGAAGGAAATCACCGTGAGGAAAACGCCATCTCTTCTTAGTGATGAGGGTTTCCTCACGGTGATGTCACGGTGATTTTGCCTCATGGAGAACTCTTGTTCTCCATTATGTTCTCTCCTATTAAACTATTATATATTATAAACTAACCTCTTCTCATAGTGAAAAAAGTCCCGTGCCCAGCAATAAGGAAAATTATAAAGTGAACAGACATTATAGTAGAAACTGGAAGTGAAGGAATACAGGCATGAAGCATATCGGCCTCGATGGCGTAGTGGCTTGGGTAACCAACTGCCACGCCTGAGATCACGGGTTCGATTTCCGCACAAGTCAAACATTTGTGTGCATGGACATGGATGTTTGTCTTGGTCTGGGTGTTTCTATGTGTAAGATGTACATATGTATTTACAAAAAAAGTATATACATATATATTGTATGTTTATCCATTGTCTAGTACCCATAGTACAAGCTCTACTTAGTTTGGGCTAGATGTTGTGTGTATGTGATAGAATATGTTATACAAAGATTACTGGTGCCTGATGTCGACAGCACAGCGCCTACCTTAAAAGCCATGCAACCTTAATTACTATTGTGTTTCTGTAGTGATTTGAAGGTAGCATGTCTTTAAATTTTTTTGAAGTGAAAACTTCTTTTGTCGCGTTGAGCACTTCTTGGGTGAACAAAAATCATGGAACTCGCGTTATCGTCACGCTTCCACGCTTTTTTATTTTTTTTAGAATATTAACAATATCTCAGAAATGGTGCGACCTACGCAAAAAATTACGAATCCTTAGAGAGTATCAGGAACTAGCATCCGACCCGCCCCTTTTTGTTTGTTTTTATTTTTTTGGTTTGTAAAGAAGTGTTTATGACAAGGATTAAAGTTTTCACTTCTATCGTCAGTCCCCAAAGACTGCCATAATTTCCGCCTAGTTCGCTAAACTGTCTAACAGCGCCTCTAGTAGAAATTTCGATGAACCAAAATAAATGTTTGAAAATAAACAGCAAGCTTACAGTCATAGTTCTGTATCAAACTATTTACTTTTATGAACAATCATTCTTGTTTAGTCTATATAACAAAAGTGTTTGTATTTTATTAATTACTTATTTAATGTCAATATATGTAAGTGCTTTGTAATAAAAGCCTTCAAAGCCTTCAAATGTTCGAATACTGCCATCTAGCGTCAACTCTTTGCATTATTCACTTTACGTTTCAATGCTGGCGCCATTCACTTTAGATGGAGGAAGAAACTAAAAAGTTCTTATCTATGTAAAAAGATGACGCTTTACACATTTATGTCTTGATATTTTTATCCGTAAACAATAAAATAAGAAATAATTAATAATCATAATAAAATCATTCATCGAGGAATTTATTTTCTTAATGTATGCCATTCGACTGCCGTACAAAGCATTCTGCCCGTAAATAATGCATGTAATTTTCAAGTGGCAAATGGGTTATTTTTTGCCTACTTTTCCATTTTTCTTACGATAACGTGGTTTATTTATATCTAAGTGTTTGGAGTGAACGTTCTAATTAGATTCAGCGAAATATCCGTTTTACTATGGAGCAATTCCCTTTTAAATTCAGACTAGACCCAATGTCAGAATATTATATCAAAACAAATCAGATATTTTATTTCCTCAAATATGGTATGCAATTAGGATGTCACAAAAACATTTAACAGTTCAGCATATTCTGCTAATTATGGCGTGCAAATACATTATATATTATATAGTTAATTAAGTCATTAAAAGTTATAGAAATGATTATACCTAAAATGATATTCAAATTACCTAATCAAATGTTCTATTATGGAATTATCTTCTAAATTATCTATAATACTATAATATGTTTTATTTAATAATACACGAGGGCGCTTCCAATATTGATTGTCATAGATGTCAGTACACATAGCAGCCAAATCGACGGTCTAACGTGCTTTCCGAGAACAAAGTTCTAATCTTATCTAGAAAAATGGAACAATACATAAATATATTTCTTATTCTGCTATCGTGTTTTCTTTTATTATAGAAACAAGACTATAGATCGTGGAACCAGGGATCTGATCGCCGTATTAAGCTAGCTGTATTTTTTTTTTATTTCTTTTTCTTTGACACTACTTTAGCTCTAGGGATAATTCCTGTATCTCGAGGGACTTAAAACATCCAAACAACGAACACAAAGGACATCCAGACTCGGAACAACTATTTGTGGATCACACAAGCTTTTGTCGCGTGTGGGGATCGAACCCACAACACTCGGCGCTATGGCAGTGGCAAGGCAACCACTTAAACCGATACGCCATCCGCGCAGTCAAAAGATTTCCTTGCTTAATTCTTAGCAGCTGTATGATATCAACAACTGCAGCAAGTAAACAACGAATTCGCCGACTTCTACCTATAGGTCTTCTCCCTAGCCTTTGTTATTCCCAAGTCACTTTGGGGTCGGTTTTCTAGTCTAACCGGATTTTGACTGGGGCAATTTGTCCCAGCTGTCCCCCCTCTGTATCCCTTGTGGCGGGCCTGCATAATTATATGTACTAGCGGTAGCCTAGTGCTCGAAATTCGACCAAAGTTTGCCTGTAAAATATTGCTGATATATGTCATTATATACTGATATATGTAACCATAGTTACGCGCTTCGACTGCGTGTGTCAAATGCATGGTTGTGTGCGTGTAGTGTTTTTTCAATAATTTAATGTATTTCTAATGCATATTTTATATAAATATTAGGATTCGCCCCTCCTTCTCCATATAAACTTTAACTGTGCCAAATTTCATACTCCTACGTCCGCGCAATTTTCGTAAAAACAGGTACAAAGTTTTTGCTTCACGTATTAATATATAGATTAAAATAATTCTCATATGAACCCATACATATATTATGTAATGAAATTAAATTTTGTCACAGGTACAATATAGATACAGGTGGTAAGATTTAGCATATTTCACTGCAACGTACCCATAGGGTGTACAATAATAAAAACGTTAAATACATGATAATTTAGTTTAATGCACATTCAATAACTTTCAATATTCTTTACATGTCAGATAACTAGAAAATTAAATTAAATATATTATTAAGAAACAAAAGCAATAAATGTCATTATCATTACACATAATAAATATAATCACTAAGGATTTTTTCTTTTTTTATTCAAATTTTTATTTAGGGGCATCATACCCTTATTTACAATATCGATACCCTATTAACTAGTTATGCATTAAGTTGACGAAAATTAACACCTACTAACACCATCTATACATATAATAAAATCGTAGGAAAGTCAAAACTGTACGTTGAATATTTTTTTAAAAGAATACTTGGGGCGTGATCTACAATCGATATCGAAGCCAAAAATATAGTTTTTAGAATTTTTGTCTGTTTGTCTGTATGTATGTCCGGGCTAACCTCAAAAATTACTGCATGGATTTACTTCAAATTTTGCATGAATATTACTAACAGGTCGGGTCAACATATAGGCTACATATTATCCCGCTATCACCTACGGGGGAGGAGCTGTAAATCTTTATTTTTCTTACGCATTCTGTGACAGCGTGTAATCTAACGACGCATATTTAAATGTTGTTTTTGAGTAAGCCATGCTATTATCTAGCTTTACACTATAAAAACTACGCCATTTAAGTAACTTGGGCAAAGAAATATAGTTGGGTTCCGCGGCGACAAACACTTTTTAGTTAAAATCTACGCGGACAAAGTCACAGGTAACAGCTAGTATTATATATCTAGCTAGCTTCGAGTCAGGCTTCGTTAATATTCTAGAAAAACTACCAATGTCATGTATGTTTACACTACAATTATGGACCAACTTCATTAAGAAATAAACAAAATCAATTACAATTATATGAAACCAAAAAAATATTACATTTAAAGTCATAAATGAGAAAATCCGAGATAACTATAAAAACATATCTCAGCTAAATAGTGACATTAAATCTCTGATAGCATTCGGTATTTTATTATATATTTTTGGAGCTTTACAAATTATACTTTTATGTAATAGGGCAGTATTTGACATTTTCACACATAATTTTATTTTGTCACGTCGTAGAAGTATTTCCACTTTATTTAGGTAGACCTTGTTATCGTTAAACTTTCAAAATCACGTACCAAATGATTTACACATAAGTATAAAACTGACAAGTATTTGACGAGTTTTCTAGAATAACACCTTATTGTCACTTGCAACGGTTTTATACCAACCGACACGACTGCTACACGACAGCTGTACGTACAGAGCACGTCCTGCTTGTTATATTCTGTACAGTAAAAGCGTTCTGCACAGTCGTGTGAGATGTTAAAGCCAAATATTAATTTTAATTTTTTTTTAATTTACAATATCTTATTGCAAGACACGTTAATACTTCTTTAAATGAATCCTCATTTCCTAACTAATTCTTCAGTCTCACCAAAATTTGTTTTATCACAATGGGATAATATGAAGAAAAATGTATAATATTACAAACAAACAGATAAGTATGTATTTTTGCGTGTAGTACTTTTACTTATGACTCAGAAATGATTGCAAATGTAGATTTCACATCTTACTCCTTCGGGATCATCGTTGCAGAATCGGTTCTTATCTCGTTCATTGTAAAAGTCCTTTCTGTCGACAATTCGCTAACTTTCCCGGGATCCAGTTATTTATATTTGAGTCTATTGCTATTGCTTCTACGTGACTTAGTTGTCAAGTTCAATATCCTTAGTGCAGCTAAATGGGATGATGAATATCATTATAAAGAATATAGGATGTAAAAGTTAAATGAGTTCTTGTTATGGGATCGTAAAGTATTGATAATAATCAAAAGCAGCATGAGATAAATATTATTTTTTTGATGTTTGCTATCTTCTGAAAAATATTATGTTTCCTATAATGATGAACATACAGTTTATTAACACACAATTCAACATACAGCTTATTGGATCTCCGTATCAATATTAGAAATTAAGCTCCTAGTTTCCACGCGCACATTAAAAAAATCAAACGTAAGGTCGGTAAAATCGGTCTTACTATTAACATATTTGAAATTCTTCACATATATGTATAATAATAATAATATCAGCCCTGTATTAAACTGTCCCACTGCTGGGCACAAGCCTCTTCTCAGTATGAGAGGGTCAGGCCATAGTCTACCACGCTGGCTCAGTACGGGTTGGCAGACTTCACATATCTTCGAAAACATTATGAAGAACTCTAATTTTTTTTTGATTTTCTCACGATGTTTTCCTTCACCGTTAAAGCGAGCAATTAATTAAGTATTTAATACGCACATAATAGCGGCGATAGCTCAGTGGGGAGACCTACAGACTGCAATGCAGAGGGTCTCGGGTTCGAAACCCACGTCGCGCACCACTGACTTTCGGAAGTTATATGACTTTTCGAAATTATGTGCGTATTGATTGACAATTATAGCCTGCTCCGTGCCTCGAAGAGCACGTTAAGCCGTAGGTCCTGGCTGCCATGAACATCTATGGCAGTCGTTATTGGGAAGTCAGTATCCTCTAATATCCTGACACTGGTCTAGCCTTAGAGTATCCTTCGGGTTGCGGAGGTCAGATGGCAGTCGCTCCGTGTAAAAACTGATATCCAGTCAAATCCGGTTAGACTAGAAAGCCGACCCCAAGTGACTTGGGAATTATAGAGGCTAGGGAGAAGAAGAATACGCACATATTTTCGAAAAGTCAAAGATGCGCGCCTTAGGATCGAACTCGAGACGTCTGAGTGGCAGTCGAACGGCTTTCCACTAGGCTTTCGCTGCTTCACGTACTAACAGTTAAATTAAATCTAATAATCTATCAGCCTTCTTTCAAATCCATATCCTCTCTTTCAATGTTTTTCTGTAGGTATTAAAAACTATGACTGTCATAAAATTTTGAATCTTATGTGAATCACAGGGTATTCCACCTTTAAATATGACCAAATAAGGTATGATCATATAAAAGGTTTTATTTCTTTGTTACGTTTTCGGAACCAAAGGGCAACAACGATATACCTGACCAACTAACTAAAATTTTGATGTAATTTGGTATCGAGATAACTCAAACACTAGGAAAAACATAGACTACTTTTAAAGTTTTAAATAAACCTCAACAAAGTCGTCGCCAATAATGTAATCTATACTAATGTTATAAAGCTGAAGAGTTTATTTGTTTGTTTGAACGCGGTAATCTCAGGTACTATTGGTTCGATTTGAAAAATTATTTTAGTGTTGGATAGCCTATTAATCGAGGAAGGTTATAGAGTATATAACATCACGCTACGAACCACGGGGGTGGCGCAGTTACTATAAACGCGGGTGAAACCGCGGGCACATCTAGTAATATTATAAATGCGTAAACATGTTACTTGGTTTGTCCTTTAACGCGCAGGGAAGCAACGGATCGACTAGATTACAAAGAGATAGTTTATAGACAGGAGAGTGACAGGCTTTTTATTCCAAAACAAAATACCGGGACAGTCATTTTTCTTAGAACCGCGCAGGGAAATTCTTGTAAGTTCATAAAAAGTCATAATTACTATTTTAATTGATACAACTTTTAGATTAAATCTCGTAATATGATAAGAACAAATAACCCGCAAATTCCTATTCTTTCTCTACTTTAGTTACAAAAAATTTAACTAAAGAGAATACCGACTTAAACTAGACTAACTAGACAAGTAATAAAACGAGAACATCATCAATGTACCATTATGTATTAATTTTGCATGCTGCTATGACAGCAGGATATGATGACACTAAAATAATATTATAGTAAGAACTTATCTACTCATGTCCCGCAAAAATAAATATTTGATTTGATTTTTAACCGAAGTCAACCAAATAGGCATTACTAAGGATAACTCAAAATGTACTGGTCAGATTTCGATCAAATTTAAATGCGAACACATATGAAGCACCAGCTTTCAAATAAAAATGAAATGAATGAATCATCAAAATCGGTTTACCTATGAAAAAGTTCTGAGGTATACATAAAAAAATACAGTGAAATTGAGAACTTACTCTTCTTTTAAAAAGTCAAGTCACGTGCTTAAAATAATTCTAATTTTGCGAGAGACTTCACAAACATTTAAACAAAGGATACAAAGAACACGCAATTTAATGGATCATACATTGTCACGTGTCGAGATCGAACCCACAAAGCGCAGTGGTAATGGCGAGAGGACCATTTACCTACACTACGACGCCATCGTACATGTATATAATTAGAACAAATAGTGTACATATTATTGTACAAATAGCAAGCCACTTTCCCGACAATAAGAGCGTAAAATGAGTTAAAATAGTCTGGATGCCAGCTCAGCGAGCGTCGAGCTAAACAACGGTATTGCGTGATTGGAAGTCAATGTTTCTATTGGTTTTATAATCATAGTGAGGTGGGAAGCTGCGGTAAGAATACGAGCGAGCCGGGTAGTACTTTAAACGCAGAGTAATGAGATTAACTTAACGCAGTAGCGCTGAAATAAGGTTATAGTGATGTGACTGTACGGATGGCTTCATGGTTTAAGTCGCATCGCTACCTGCGCCTTTGTGAATATATCTATACTATATATTCTCAAAGGCAAAAAATATTTTTTTGTTGGATAGCTTATTTATCGAGGAAGCCTATAGGCTATATAACATCACGCTACGACCAACGGGGGCGGCGCAGTAATCATAAACGCGGGTGAAACCGCGGGCACATCTAGTTCATGATATTATGTAGTGCCAGATAGATTGTTTTCTAGCCTGCGTTTTTTTCGGCTAATAACGCCTCGTATTCTGTTGCGGTTTCTCTCTCGAATGTACTGTAATTGCTACTTCTACACATTTTTCATAGGTGAAATACAGTTAAACATCCTGTTCAACTGGTATTTACGTTAAATTAAACTGTTTTAATTTTGCCTTAAAACAGTTTGCCTGGCTAAAGCATTCCATTCAAAACCGCTGCCGCTGCATTTAATTTTTGCGAATCGTTCATTTATTATGCCGAAGTATAAAAAATTAATGATTTGCAAAAATTAAATGGTCGTCTCGAGTCTGGGATTGATATGTACACTAATGCATTGTTTGTAAAGTCAGTCTCGATACAGAAATTATACCTAATGCAGGCGCTGTCTTCTACACCTACCAAATATCCGAATGGCATAATGACAACATACTCCAATGCCATTTACTTTGCCAAGGTCTCAGGATGAAAAGACTAGTTTAAGAACGGATGTGTATTACATTTTGCAATAAAGGATATATTACTAAGACTGCAGTTGTTGGTCACTAATGACACATTTCGCAAAACAACGTGACCTTGAAAATTTATTTAGCGTTGAGCGTTTGACTGATACCACTGTTTAGTGTTTACTAATTAATTTATTAGTTTTCTCCAACGAGTGAAGGAAAATTTGGGAGTCGAGTCCTATCGAGAGGTCAAAATGAAAGCAGTAAACAGAGATATTTTATATTATTATATTATTTGTTTTAATTATTGCATTATTGTAATTGGTGTACAACTGTTATAATTTAATTAAATCAAATAAATACTTTATTTGATTTACAAACAACACACCGTTTGAGAGAGACTGGGCTAATGCAATTTTAAACATGCATAACATATAATATGGTTGCTGGAAAAGTATTGATTTTGTGTAAACAAAAAAAAAGAAAAAAAAAAGTGAAGTACGGTATGAAGAAGATCCGTGTAAACGTTTATTATTTTCATTTTACCATGTATAAATAAATTGAAGAAGCTGGCTGTTATGCTCAGAATGTCTTTGTTTTAGCTCAGGTGGCTATTGGCATGCTACAAGAACATTCTGAGTACGGAATCTAAAACTATGCGCGGTAGCTGTCAATAGACACACCCTCTGTTACATCGTCGCAACGAAAATACGGTGGCGGTGTCAAAAGATATTCAGTAGCATTATTTAAATTTTTCCTAGATTTTTCTACTGTTTTACATTCGTTCATATTATATCTGAGAATATAGACTTTTATACAACAAAAGAGAAAAGGGGAACTGAACTATTATGTCTTTAGATATTTATATAAAAAAAACTCTAAAGCTCAATAGCTACTAAACAAAAAATTAAAAAAGAAAATGATCGGATGCAAAATATAGAAGAAAAAGGTACTGAACTGTTGCTTCTATGACTAGTTATGTGTAGACATATATGTAAGACTTAAGTGTTATGTATCTAGTCAACTATCCTATTGGATAGCAGATTCACAATGTTTTAATATTTAAGTCAAATGTTACATACGCTAAAATACAAAAATAAATTGAAATCTACTCTAAAATAAATGACATACATACATCGTATATCACGATAAAAACTATGACGTAACCACTATTAAAATGCAGCTGAATGAGTGAGATAGCAGGATCCACTTCAACACTTACTTATATCCTTGAAATATTATTTATTCCCTTGTTTTGAAACCAATTCCGATACAGTAAGCACAAAAAGATTTCTATTGATTGCTCTTCTTGTCTTGCAACCAATTCCGATACAGTAGGCACAAAAGGATTTATATTGATTGCTCTTCTTGTCTTGCAACCAATTCCGACACAGTAGGCACAAAAAGATTTCTATAGATTGCTCATCTTGTTTGGCAACCCATTTCATGTTTGTAAAAAAAGATTTATATTGATTGCTCTTCTTGTCTTGCAACCAATTCCGATACAGTAGGCACAAAAAGATTTCTATTGATTGCTCTTCTTGTTTTGCAACCCATTTGATACTGTTTGTACAAAAAGATTTCTATTGATTGCTCTTCTTGTTTTGCAACCCATTTTGATACTGTTTATACAAAAAGATTTCTATTGATTGCTCTTCTTGTTTTGCAACCCATTTTGATACTATTTGTACAAAAAGATTTCTATTGATTGCTTTTCTTGTTTTGCAACCCATTTTGATACTATTTGTACAAAAAGATTTCTATTGATTGCTCTTCTTGTTTTGCAACCCATTTTGATACTGTTTATACAACAAGATTTCTATTGATTGCTCTTCTTGTTTTGCAACTTATTTGATACCGTTTGTACAAAAATATTTCTATTGATTGCTCTTCTTGTTTTGCAACCCATTTTGATACTATTTGTACAAAAAGATTTCTATAATAATAATAATAATATTCTATCACATACACACAACACCATCTAGTTAAAACTAAGCAGAGCTTGTACTATGGGTACTAGACAATGGATAAACATACATATATACTTTTTTTTTGTAAATCCATACATATTATACATAGAAACACCCAGACCAAGACAAACATCCATGTTCATGCACACAAACGTTTGACTTGTACGGGAATCGAACCCGTGACCTCATGCGTGGCAGTCTGTTATATTAACCACTACGCCATCGATTCTATTGATTGATCTTCTTGTTTTGCAACCCATTTTGATACTGTTTGCATAAAAAGATTTTTATGTGCTCTTATGTATGAAATAATGTACAAAAATATGTAACATAGGCAATTACCCTATAGTACTCGCTAGTAGTATTCGCTAACAGTGCCACCTTGCTTCGCTTATTACATTTTTCGCCCCCCGGCGAGTCGTTGATTCTATGGTTACAAGCAGCGCCTCATGATACGTCTCGTTTTACTTAGCGACATGCACCTGACAGAAATACTAATAACATTATATGTATATACTTCTTTACTGTTATGCCATTTGTACCCGATAGGTATTATATGTAGATGTATCTGCTTAGACTGCAGGGCTGGCGTAGTGGTTGAAGTGGTCACCGCGCGTGGTTTTAAGGGTTCGATCCCATACCAGACAAAAATTTGTGTGATCCACAAATGATTGTTCCGTACGAGTAAGTTGTCCTACGCTGACTGCTACCCATAAAGCATATCTGAAGAAGAGAATACACAGTGAGAGCCGCTGATATATTAGGGTTCTGCTTAGACGGGAACAGTTCAAATGATGAAATACCTGTCGAAAGATCGCAGCTAATATACATTATTACAGAGTGTTGATAAGAATAAGAATAACTTTGAGAGCATAGGTTTGCGATTGAAGCCTGGAGTTGGATTACCAGGTCGGGAATTAGATTTTCTATTAAGGAAAACCTACTCAATAGCAGCAAGCTTCTGGAAGACTGCGCGGTAGATGGCCAACAAAAAGCTCGTCTCCTAAGAGCAAAAACTTAATTGGAAAAAAGTGGGTGTAACACATCTTTGTCATAACATGGAGACAGGAACGTAAAAGAGTACTCCATGAATTGCGTGGGTCTACAAATACTCTTACAACGCTCAACGGACATAAAAAACTTCCAGGTTCAAACTAATGTAAGAAGATCGCAACATTTTTTGTATCATATACAAATGACTTCCATGTCTCTCGGCGTACTGACAGTGCCAAAGTGACCATTTAACCCATCCATAGTGTGAAAAAAAACTAGCGTTAAAGTACGCCGAAGACGTTTTCTAAATATTTGTCTATTCAAAACAAGTACCATCAACTATTCTATTACAGCACTTTAAAAGAAAGACATTTAAAAAAAAAATTGGGGCAGTCTTTGGGAACTGCCTTCTATCGGCAGTTCCGATAACTTTAATCCTTGATCATAAACACTTCTCTATAAACAAAAAGAAAAGTTGCGGGTCGGATGCTTGTTCCTGATACTCTCTTGAGGGTTATTAAGGAGGTCAAAATTTCGTTATTTTTTGCGTAGGACGCACCATTTCTGAGATATTATTAATATTCTAAAAAAATAATAAAGCGTGGAAGCGTGACGATGACGCGAGTTCCATGATTTTTGTTCATCCACGAAGTGCTCAACGCGCCTAAAATGTATTCAATTCAAAAAATTTTTTCACTTGTGTAACATTGCGGTTATGTCATAATGTAGGGTAGACAGACAAGTAAGCCGTTAGTCTATTAAAAGAAGAACATTGTTTTTTTATGGTTTATGGTCATAGATTACGAGGAATAGACAATCTGATGACTACATTCCTACGTTGTTTGTTTATCTGAATGTAGACTAGTTACATCTTTAAAGAACTATATACACCTACATAGTTTCACGGCAATATTCCCGCAGGGGTAGGCAGACGTCTACTGCAAAAATTGTTTTAGTTTTTAAATACAAGTGTCAGTTCTCGCACTAGGAATAATTCTTGTGTCACGGGGGACTTCATAAAGATTCAGACACAACACAGACTCGAGCCAACTTTTTATGAATCACACAAATTTTTGTCCCGTACGGGAATCGAACCAATCACACTGGACGAAGTGGCAGTGACAAGGTGATCACTAAAATCACTACACATACATCTTTTTTAACATATTCATTAATGACATAGTGTCGTATTTCAAATATTCTAAAGTTTATATGAATGCTGACGACCTTAAACTTCTTAGGATTATTATCTTATCTTATCTTATGTGGGGGTACTTACCCAGAAATAATTTTAAAATAATTTTTCTTTTATTTTTAGTATTTAAATGTTATTTTGTTCTTTAAATTAATTAGCTAGTATTCTATTTGATATAAAACTATAGTCAACATAAGGGGAAGACACTGACACCTGCAACACAGTGTTTACTAGCGCGGGTGTCAGGGAATTCTATAACATAATTGTATCCATTTTATGTCAATAAAGAATATTATTATTAAAGTGAAAAAAAAAATGTTGCAAAAAGGCGGCAAATTCTCTTATATGAAGCAGACGAAGATGCGCGGGTCATCTAGTTAATGATATAATCGTTCTGTTATAGATACGATGTCCGGATCAAGCAATTGATAATTTAATTGCTCGATCTCTGATGTGCTACTTATAAGCTCGACCATAATTAGCATCTCGGCGTGAATGTGTCTGACGAACGATTAACGGACTTATCTTATCTTATCTTATGTGGGGGCCAGTCAGTGCAGACCGGCGACACTTCGACCCAGTGGGATCTTTTGTGTCGACACTCTCCCAATAACGATGCCATAGATGTTCATGGCAGCCGGGACCGACGGCTTAACGTGCTCTCCGAGGCACGGAGCAGGAGATAATTGTCAATCAATACACACATAATTTCGAAAAATCATATAACTTCCGAAAGTCAGAGGTGCGCGACGTAGATTCGAACCCGAGTACCTCTGCATTGCAGTCTGTTGGTCTCTCCACTGAGCTATCGCTGCTTTTTTAGGGCTATTAAATCTAATAACGACTGTTCGTTGCTGCAAGACGATATAAACAGGCAATGGTGCGTGCTAAACAAAATGTCGTTAAACATAGAAAAATGTAATTATATCCGATTCACAAGAAATATTAAATTAACATCAGCCATCTATACGATTAATAATACTCGTGTAATCCCTTATACGAGTATTATTAGTAGAAGAGATTCGTGGTCTTGGTATTGTTATAGATAACCAATTGCGCTTTAAATAAATTAGTTACCAAAAGTTTCAAGCTATTAGGCTTTGTTTTGGGTAATTGTAAAAATTTTAAAAATGTTTTTACTAAAATCACGCTTTTTAATACCTTAGTCAGGCCCGGGCTTGAATATTGCAGGTGTGGTCACCTCATTATGAAGTGCATGTCAAAAGACTTGAGAGGGTCCAGAAGAGATTTATGTATCATTTATCATATCACTGTAATAAGACCAAGGTGCTCAAAACCTACGAAGACCGCCTGACATTTTTCAAACTATCTAGTCTTAAAGTTCGCAAACACCTCCTTGACCAAGTGTTTTTATTTAAGCTTGTGAACGGTGTCCTAAATTGCCCTCAACTCCTAGAACGGATTACATTTAACACACCGCTGAAATTGCCACGGGGATCTAGGTACTCCGTCTTTGTACCTAAAAAAGCTAGAAGTAATCTGGGTCACTATTCACCAATAAATAGGTTTCAGTTTCAGTATAACACTTTTTCTAAATCTAATAATTGTATTGATATTTTTGGACAAAACAAATAAATTTAAGGCCACAATTCTAAATAAAACGTACAGCAATGAAAAAAATAATAAATTGTATTCTCTAAAATAATTATTATTTAAAGACCTGCATAATTAATTTCTGTTTAACTTATAATATAGTATCATTGTTTTGCTATATTTAAGTATAGTATTAATATATATAAATATATATATATATATATATATATATATATATATATATAATCTGTTTGTAACTGTATAATATGCATGCCGTGGCAATCTTTAAGTAAGGTAGCACTAAACACTAGCTATAAGTACTAGCCACAAGAACATGTAACAGTTTAAATTTATATTATACTGAAATTAATGTGAGAAATGAAACAAGTTTGTATTAAACTGCATCATTTCTAGGGCTGAACATTGACCCCCAAAATACAGGCACTTGCCTAGTTTGGGGGAACAGTATCAGTACATTTTATAAAAATACAACAACAATGTTTAAACTGTATCGAAATTGAAACGTGTATTATTTGAGAAAATAAAGATTACTATTTTTTTTTTGTGTTAAACTGTCCCACTGCTGGGCACGGGCCTCTTCTCAGCGTGAGAATGACTAGGCCATAGCCCACTACCCTGGCCCAGTACGGGTTGACAGACTTCACATATCTTCGAGAACATTTTGGAGAACTCTCAGATATGCAGGTTTCCTTACGATGTTTTCCTTCACTGTTAAAGCGAGCGATAAAATTACTATTTAATACGCACATAACTTCGAAAAGTCAGATGCGGACCTTAGTATCGAGTTCGAGACCTTTGCATGGCAGTCCAACGGTTTCCCACTAGGTTTCTTTATTTGTCGATGGCGTAGTGGTTAGTGTAACCGACTGCCACGCCTGAGGTCGCGGGTTTGATTCCCGCACAAGTCAAACATTTGTGTGCATGAACATGGATGTTTGTCTTGGTCTGGGTGTTTCTATGTATAATATGTATGTATTTACAAAAAAAAAAAGTATATATGTATGTTTATCCATTGTCTAGTACCCATAGTACAAGCTCTGCTTAGTTTGGGCTAGATGGTGTTGTGTGTATGTGGTAGAATATTATTATATTTTTGTACAAATTTTGTCTCCCTTTTGTAAAACAACTATAAAATAGCTCAAGACTCCCTACTATAAGACAAGCCGTATATTATTTAATACAAAATTGAGCCTTATAACAATTTTGTTAAAGAACATGTTTCCCTGAAGTAACTGCAGTAGCCACCAGTGCGTATAATCAATGATTAAAGTCGCTTATTACTCAACATCGTTTCAGTATCGTTTTTATATCGTTAGATACGTGTCTTCTATATCGTTACAGTTAAGTTTGTTCTTACGTTTAGTGCAGTTGAAACGTCCAGGATTTGGTTTCAGGGCAATGGAAAGTATTATTAGGATTTTCTGACAATATCAAATTCAGTCTTTTACTATGCCCGATTTTAGAAGGCGATTGCCTTCTACAATCGGGCATAGTAAAAGAATAAAAAGATAAAAAAGAAAAGAAAAGAAGAAAAAGAAGGACTGCTTAGTTCTTCTTTTTCTTCTTTAAAAAAGAAAACTCTAACACTAGGAATGATGTATCGCGGGGATTTTACAAACATTCAAATTTTACAAAGATTCGAACCAGTTCGACCCTAATAAGTGAGATTTTAAACATACCTGGTGAGATGTGGATATGATACAACTCTACCCCTTGAGGCATATGTAAGAGAGAAAAATATAAATACATTTTCTTACTTTAATATAAACGAAACTAACCGGAGTACAGCTTACTAGACATTTCTCGCGGATTCGCTCACGTTAATGTAGATTTATGTTAAGATAGACAGGTTTTTAGTAGCCTATATATTATTCTAATGTATAAACAATAATACTGTAAAGTTTCATCAAAATCCATTCAGTAGTTTTTGCGTGAAACATTAACAAAAATCAACTTTCACATTTATAATATTCGTAGGATTCAATTAAAGGTTGTATGCAGTTACATAGAATAAGCCACAGTATTTTTCCCTGTAATATTAAAATTTTTAAAATTTTTGTGGATTTTTGGATGTTGTTAATCAATCACGTATATTCTGTCCTACATTTTGCCCGCCGTTTCGTTCGCTTTAATGTAGATTTCGTCAATAAATTTTTATCCCTCAGAAACATTTTTTTTTTTCTGGTTGAAAGATACCCTATGTAGTTTTCTGTGCTACTGACAATGTGTATGCGAAATTTCATGATTGAATTCGAATTTGAATCGACCAATTAGGTCGAGTAGTTAACTCGTGAAGGCATAACAAACAAACAAACTCACATTTATATTTATAATATTAGTTAGGATTAGAATATATTCACGTTAGCTTTATGTCAGAGGTTAGATTTAAATAACTAGGTTTAAGTAATTTAAATTACGTGCTGTCTCTTTACTTATTGTCCAAATACTTACTTTTTCCAAAAGAAACTCCATGTATTTGTGGTTTTTCTACGTTGAAGCAACATACACAAGAAAACCAGACACGGAACAACTATTTCGGATCCCAGTAAGGTCTAACGCAGTCCCTGTATAAGTTAAACTAGTAAATCCTGACGCAGTAATAAATTTATATGATATTATTGCGTCAATCGTGGCCAAAATTTTCCAAATTTAAATAGTACCTATCTAAAATTGATTGCATTTTGAAATAGATTTATTATTTTTAATTTGTCTTAAACTTTTGTCGGATCTTGTTTTGTGTATGTCATAATATCAGCCTCATTTGTAAACTTTCTGTCTACTGGCAACGGACTTCTTCTCAGTATGGGAAGGGTTAATTTACAGTCTACCAAGCTGACCCAGTAGGCAGCCATTTTTTGATTTTTGCATTTAAACAAAAGAAATTTAAAAAAAGAAGACGGGGAAAGATTTAATAAAATATTGTTATCCTGTTGACAAATGCTAGAATGCCAAACATATTAATTGAAAAACAATTGTGCTGGCCGCCGGTGGGCTGATATAACTCAAAATCTTAAAAACTGCATTCTAAAATCAAAAATATGAGTTGCATAATTTTCTTGGCGATACCAAAACGAGTTAAACCGAATGGCCCCGAATGCGTCCGAATACGGCCGTAAACTTGACACTCAAGTTAGTCGCAGCGGTGCACCGTGCGCAGACGCACGGCTTTCGGTGAATGTTGACGAAATTATGTGTGTGTGACTTGTGGAGTGCTACTGTGTTTCTTGTGAATTGATTGAAATATTATTGTGAGATATTTTTTTTGGGAAGGTAAGCAATATTTTTATTTCGTTTTATTATTTTTTGTGAGGTACCTACATTGATAGGAAAAACGCGTAGTGTTTTCGTTATAGCATGGGACCCATGGAATTAAAAATATACTGCTTTTTGTTATACATAGTTTAATTTTATAGATAGTTGCTTAATAAAAAATAGCCATCAAATATGGTGATTTATTTTTGTATCATGAGATTTTATTTTGAATTTTAAATTAAGTAGAATAAAAAAATAATAAATTTTTTCATACAAACATTAAGTAAATATAATAACTTATATAAATTCACTTATAAAAAAGCTATAAAACGTATTACGATTTTCATTTTTATTTTCTTCAAATTATTTTTTGCGTGCACGTATTATTTTATAACGTCATGCGACCAGGCCTCAGGAAAACCTTATATTTTATACTGCATTTTCCCCATTTTTTTTATAAAAACGTGAGCTATTCAGTCAATTATCTTAAATCTATACAAATAAATAAAATTGAAGTGTCTGTTTGTAATGTCAAAATAACAGCTTTTTATCTAATGCATATGAAAGTATATAAGTTACCTAAAAGATATCAACTATTTTTTTAATTATTGTCTGTCTGTCTGTCTGTTTTGACGGGACTTTCATTGGCAGATAGCTGATGTAATAAGGAGTAACTAAGACTACTTTGATTTTAGAAAAAAATTGGGTTCTGCGGAAACAAACACTTTTTAGTTAAAATCTACGCGGACGAAGTCGCAGGTAACAGCTAGTAATTAATAAAATAAAACATTCCATTTATTTTATTATGAATATATTTTAAGACTGCTTACTTTCTTTACGTGTTATTTCATTACCAACTCTATAACTTTACATGTTCACAGCAAGCAATAATAATAAAAAAATATGAAAGAAAATCTTATCACTCTGACTCGTTAAACTCAATTTATGATATTTGACCCCAGTGCACAGTAAGAATTAGTTACTGTTGCATTTTAAACTCACTGGAATCAAACTGGTAACCTCAATCCGCTTTCGTTTGGCCGTTGACTTGCCTTATCGATAATCTCAGCTACGTGAAGTAGATTTTAATCCTGGATGTGGATGTAAATTGTAACAGAGCTTTATTTTATTTTATTTATATGGTTCACCAACAATTGATTACACTGTTATAAGATGTGATACATTCATAAAACTCATTACTAGCGTAACAATCTCTTACAGGTAAACACAGCATGCATAATTTTTATATCTTAAGTTTACAATTACCAGTTCAAAGACAAATCAATCAATACAAGAAAAAATATGCTGCATAAATCAGGACATGGACCTGTGACCAACATAGTCGTCGCTCTGCCAACTGAATATCTATGCTTATGAAAACAAATATAAATATATAGATGCTATCTATGTAGCAGCGATAGCCTAGCGTGGGACCGTTGTACTGCCACATAGAGGTCTCCAGTTTGATCCCTAGGCGCACAACTCTGACTTTTCGAAGTTATGTATATACTAGATGTGCCCGCGGTTTCACTCGCGTTTATGATTACTGCGCCGCCCTAGTGAGTCGTAGCGTGATGTTATGTAGCCTATAAACTTCCTCGGTAAATGGGCTATCCAACACTAACAGTGGATTGGCGCGTTCAACCAAACTAACTAACTCTTCAGCTTTATAATATTAGTACAGATTAAATAGTTAGGTACTTATCGCTCGCTCTAACGGTGAAGAAACACATCTTGAGAAAGCTGCATGTCTGCGAGTTCCCCATAATGTTCTCCAAGATATGTGAAGTCTACCAACCCGCACTAGGCCAGCGTGGTGGAATATGACTTAACCCTTCTCACACTGGGAAGAGGCCTGTGCCCAGCAGTGGGACAGTTAAATGCAGGGCTGGTATTATTATTATTATATAAATATGATGTAAAGTCTTTATGGTACAGTCAGCAACTTACGGCGCTACACAAGACAAAAATTACGATTGTCTCGTCGTTAAAAATTATAACAAATGTTAGTTTGTTATAGTAGTAATAGTTAAAAGATGTTTTTTATACAACAAAGGTGGCAAACAAGCATACAGCCCACCTGATGTTAAGTGGTCACCGTAGCCTATGGACGCCTGCAACACTAGAGGTATCACTTGCGCGTTGCCGATCCTTTAGAAAAGGAAGTGGGAAGGAGAAGGAGCAGGAAGGGGGAAAAGGGTGGTTAGGCCTCCGGCACTCTCACTCACCGAACGAAACACAACAGTAGGAATACTGCTATTTGACGTCGATATTCTGTGAGAGGGTAGTCCTTTCCGGTCGAGCCGGCACATTCATACTGAAATCAGCGAGCTCTACTACACAGTTAAAAAATAAAGAAAATAATTTGAATTTTCAATTCATAAAATACTATTACAAATTTGTTATATGTTCCTCTATTTATGTTACTAACAAGTAATAGGCTTATTAGGGCTTAATTATCTTCTAGAAGTCTTCTTCTAGAAGATAATTAAGCCTTACTTAAAGATAACTGGTAAAATGTTAAGTGGTCAATACTCTTGTATCACACTATCTTGTATCACACTAACATTTTACCAGTTATCTTTAAGTCTCGGAGCTGATGTTATAATATTTATTAGGATAATTCTTACTAATATTATATATATATAATGAGCAGCGATAGCTCAGTGGGGAGACCAACAGACTGCAATGCAGAGGGTCTCGGGTTCGAACCCACGTCGCGCACCTCTGACTTTCGGAAGTTATATGACTTTTCGAAATTATGTGCGTATTGATCGACAATTATCGCCTGCTCCGTGCCTCGGAAAGCACGTTAAGCCGTTGGTCCCGGCTGCCATGAACATCTATGGCAGTCGTTATTGGGAGAGTGTCGTCACAAAAGATCCCACTGGGTCGAAGTGTCGCCGGTCTGCACTGACTGGCCCCCACATAAGATAAGATAAGATAAGTCCGTTAATCGTTCGTCAGACACATTCACGCCGAGATGCTAATTATGGTTGAGCTTATAAGTAGCACGTCAGAGATCGAGCAATTAAATTATCAATTGCTTGATCCGGACATCGTATCTATAACAGAACGATTATATCATTAACTAGATGACCCGCGCATCTTCGTCTGCTTCATATAAGAGAATTTGCCGCCTTTTTGCAACATTTTTTTTTTCACTTTAATAATAATATTCTTTATTGACATAAAATGGATACAATTATGTTATAGAATTCCCTGACACCCGCGCTAGTAAACACTGTGTTGCAGGTGTCAGTGTCTTCCCCTTATGTTGACTATAGTTTTATATCAAATAGAATACTAGCTAATTAATTTAAAGAACAAAATAACATTTAAAAACTAAAAATAAAAGAAAAATTATTTTAAAATTATTTCTGGGTAAGTGCATGCGTGTGTGTGTTTGTGTGTGTGCATGCGTGTCTGTATAAATGATGCTCATTTTCATTGATGCTCCGTTTATTTTGGTCGTAGCATGATGTTATATAGCCTATAGCCTTCCTCAATAAATGATCCAACACTAAAAGAAAATTTCAATTCGAACCAGTAGTTCCTGAGATTATCGCGTTCAAACAAACAAACAAACAAACTCTTCAGCTTTATAATATTAGTATAGATATGTATAGGTAAGTATTGAGTACGGAACCAAGTAGCTTCTAGTATATGTGACAACACTATCATTTTCACAGGAAAACAGTACTATTCCCTGGCAAAGCCGCGGGCAAAGCTAGCAAATAAAACAGGCTATTACTGAGCTTGTACCAGCACATGAGCCTATTACTTACGTTCCTGTTCTTTACAATGTTTCAAATTGAGGTCTATAAGACGTCAAGCAGTTAGCTTACGATGTTATAATAGACTAGTGTGCTAGCTTAAAGGGCTCATTAATTAAAGCTGCGTAAACGCGTAAAATTGATAGAGCACTATAACAATGTATTGTAAAATTAATGTAGGGTAACGGTGTCGTGATTGATGTTGTAGGTTCGATGTTTGGATGTTGAATTACTGAGGAGACCTAATATCTATACTAATATTACTAGCTTCTGCCCACGGCTTCGCTCGCGTAAAAGTAGGTAACGGCACTATTTATGAAATAAAATATAGCTATGTTACTCGGTGATAATGTAGCTTACTAATGGTGAAAGAATTTTTATAACACAGATATTTTTCAATTGTAATCGAAAACTTATGTACCAATTTTCATACTGCTAAGTCCAGAAATGAGAAAATTTCGTTACAAACATTACCCCCCATTTTACCCCTCTAGTGGGGAGTTTCGACCATTCCACTTACATAGATCATTTTTGTTTGTAATCAGGACCCAATATGCCAATTTTCATACTTCTAAATCCAGAAATGAGAAAATTTCCATACAAACTTAACCCCTCCATTTTACCTTTTTAGGGGAAGTTTTGTTCATTTTATTTACACAGGTCATTTTCAATTATAATCAATAACTTGTATACCTATTTTTATACTTATAAGTCCAGAAAAGAGCAAATTCCCCCTTGTTTCACCCCCTTAGGGATGGAATTTCAAAAAATCCTTTCTTAGTACACCCTTACAAATTAAAACACACATGCTCTCCAAATTTCAAGTTCCTACGACCAGCGGTTTAGGCTGTGCGTTGTCTCTAAGTCAGTCAGTCAGGACATCTTCCTTTATATAAATATAGATAAAGGCTAGTATGAATGGAACAGTCGCAAGAGGAAAACCAAGGCGAACGTTTCTCGATCAGATCGGAGGCGTTCTGAACAAAGACCAGGTTAACAGCTTCTTGAACCGACGGGCGTGCATAAGGAATGTGATGAAAGAGAATGACGCCAGAGAAGTGTGTCAGGATCGTAGCAAATGGAAATCCGTAGTCTCTGCCTACCCCTCTGGGAAACAAGCGTGACTCTATGTACATATGTATGTATGTATATTATAAAGCTGTAGAGTTTGGTTAAACGCGCAAATCTCAGGAACTACTGGTTGGAATTGAAAAATTATTTTAATGTTAGATAGCCTATTTATCGAGGAAGGCTATAGGCTATATAACATCATGCTAAGCTAGTAAAGCTAGTACGTAATATTGCGAATAGGCTTCGCGTGCAAAGCCTTAGCAATATAATCTCGGGTTGTTAAAAAAAGGTATTTGAATCGGTAATGGAATTTGATATGGTTTTATTAATTGCTGGTGGGTTTTAGAATTGAGTTGTTTCCTATTTCGCTTAGGCAAGTTTCTCTCTTTCTCATTCAAGGGCCACATTCTAAGCTAGCAGAGGCCCACACTCAATATAACTGGCAACCTCCGCTTTTATTAAAGGTTAGGTAATAGGTTTAGGTTAACACATAATATCGACGTGAAATAGAAAGAAAGAAAGAAAAGAAAGAAACATAAAAATTAATAAAAAATTAGTAAAGTTTAATAGTGATTATAGTAGTGTAACAGTTTTTCAAAAATTTTGTAATTGAGTGTCAAATAAACAACGCGATAAAATCTGTATATAGTAGTTTAATTTCAATGAATAATATTCGCGTAAGCAGAAGACTATATTAAGAAAGAAAAATATTTATTTTGGCACACAAGGGCACACGCGAAACACGAAGAAATATAAAAACAAAAAGTATACAAATTACAAAATAAAAAATAAAATAGAATAATAAAACTAACACTAATTTAATTTAAAGCAGTGTTCCTACTGTTGTTATTCGTTCGGTGAGTGAGAGTGCCAGAGGCCCAATCACCTTCTTTCCCCCTTCCCGCTCCTTCTCCTTCCTAATTCCTTTTTTTTCTAAAGGGTCGGCAACGCGCAAGTGATGCTTCTGGTGATGCCTCTGGTGTTGCAGGTGTCTATAGGCTACGGTGACCACTTACCATCAGGTGGACTATGCTTGTTTGCCACCTTAGATGTATAAAAAAAAACGTAGTCAACTCTGACATTTTGTATATATTATTTTTAATGACACCTACCGCAGTAGGTCTTATTCCTGCTATCGCTATCTTTACGAACATTTAAACAACGGACCCAAAACGAACACCTACAAAGCACAACTACTTGTGGTTCACAGAATTTTTTGTCTCATTTGGGAATCGAAGCCATGTCACTCGGCGCAGTGACATTGGCGAGGTGTCCATTTAAACCACTATGCCAAGCTTGCAGTCTAAGTTATGTGGTTACAAAGCTTCGAACATATTTTAATGATGTGTTATTGCTCGTGCATCATGTGGGATATTAAAGGCTCTCTGGTACTCAGTGCGAACTGTAAACATAGTATTTTAATACTTGCCGCTACGTCGTGAAGACTCTACTATGAAATCATTGTGCTCAGAAATAAACGTCGTAAGGCACAAATCAGTTTTCTATCTGTCACTTAAAAATAAAGCGTTTATCCAAAATATGTATATGTAATTAAATAGATTTAATATACTTATAGTTAAATTTGTTGGCCTCGATGGCGTAGTGGTTAGTGTAACCGACTGCCACGCCTGAGGTCGCGGGTTCGATTCCCGCACAAGTCAAACATTTGTGTGCATGAAGATGGATGTTTGTCTTGGTATGAGTGTTTCTATGTATAATATGTATGTATTTACAAAAAAGTATATATATATGTTTATCCATTGTCTAGTACCCATAGTACAAGCTCTGCTTAGTTTGAGCTAGATGGTGTTGTGTGTATGTGATAGAATATTATATTATTATTAATTATTGTAAAGGTTATTAATTGTTATACTATAGATCATAGCAGTAATGACGTTTTGATCTAATTTTAGAGGTGTCTTCGCAGCAAATTTTTTTAGAGTGATGTTTTTAATCACGTTTTGAGAACTATATATATCTACACTTCTACACTGGTATTTTATAGAGAAAAGATTTGAATATTTGTTTATCTTAATCCTAACTAATATTATAAAAGCGAAAATGAGTTTGTTTGTTTGTTTGTTTATTACCTTTTCACGCCTAAACCACTGAACCGATCATCCTGAAATTTTGCATATACGTTGTCAGGTGTACAGAAACGGACATAGGCTACCTTTCATCCCGAAAAAAATTACTGTTCCCGAGGCATACAACAATAACGTTCTTATGATAATAGATGGCACCACGTGTCTTTTGAATCATGATTGAATTATATTATTACAAGCAGAGTACAACCCGAATTGATTGTCAAATTCTAAATTAACGCGAGCGAAGCCGCGGGCAAAAGCTAGTAATAGATAAGCTCAAAAACTACTAGACCGATTTCTAAATTCTTGCACTATTAGAGTGCTACTTGATCCTAACAAATATTATAAATGTGAAAGTGAGTTTGGTTTTTTCCTTACGCTTTCACGCCACTCCTCGACCGATCAACATAAAATTTTACTTATACGGTCCTTTATCTAGAAAAAAAAAGTACTGTTCCAGGAGAATAGATTTTTTGACAAAATCTAGATTAATGCAAGCGTATTTATATAAGCTTGCATTAATCTAGATTCCCTGCTTCCGTGGCATCTAGCATGATGTTATCATCATGCTAGACGCCACGGAAGCAGGACAGAACTTGGGTAAAACCGCGGAGTACAGCTACCTACATAGGACTTGAAAAAGCATATACTTGTTAAAACAGGTTCCGAATTTGAAGACATTTTAATGCATACTTTTTGAATAAGGAGAAAAATGTGACCTGGCCGGATTCAATGCCTTGGGACCCTTATACACCTGTGTTACGCAGGTGCTAATAATAACCGGCCATGTACGCGTTCAATATACAATGTTAGTATAGAGCAATATAATTAGTTTATTTCTTGCTTGAAGATTGTTTATATGAATAAAATTGTTTATGTGTAAGGGAAATTGAATGCACGTACCTAATCTTATCTTATCTTATGTGGGGGCAGTCAGTGCAGACCGGCGTCACTCCGACCCAGTGGGATCTTTTGTGTCGACACTCTCCCAATAACGACTGCCATAGATGTTCATGGCAGCCGGGACCAACGGCTTAACGTGCTTTCCAAGGCACGGAGCAGGCGATAATTTATTATCAATCAATACGCACATAATTTCGAAAAGTCATATAACTTCCGAAAGTCAGAGGTGCGCGTCGTGGGTTCGAACCCGAGACCCTCTGCATTGCAGTCTGTTGGTCTCCCCACTGAGCTATCTCTGCTCGCACGTACCTAATAGTAATTTAAGTGCTTTTGTCGCCACTGCCACTTTACTGGGTATTGCCAGTTCTAAACCCACACGAGACAAAAATTTGGTTATTCTAAGGCTGGGTGTCTTTTATATCCGTTCCGAATCGATGGTAGAATGAAGAAGAAGTACTTAATCAAATTGAGTAGTTGCTTTACACTGCACCTGAAATATTATATCTAATAGAATAATCTGTGAACTAACTTCTTAGCCCAAAGATTTTGTAATAAGACGATATTTAAAAGAAGACACGTTTGACGGAGTATTCCGCTTTCGGCACCAATTTTTTCGGCACCTATGGTTTCGGCACCTAAGCTATTCCACTTTCAGCACCAATAGGTATTTTTGCTTGGTGCCGAATGTCGAATAAAATACCTATTGGTGCTGAAAGTGGAATAGCTTAGGTGCCGAAACCATAGGTGCCGAAAGCGGAATACTCCCGTTTGACTATATGAGTGATGTTTCTGAATAGGTAGGTAGACCTATTCAATAAAATACCAATCAATAACAAACACAAAAATATTTTCATTATCTTCATTTTAGGTTAAGTATTACCTGTACTGATGGCTGGTTGTGGTATTAAATAAATAAATTTTTAAAAGTATCTAGGTATCAAATTTTCCATGATTTTATTGATGATCTTACACTATGTTAATTCTATGTTATGTGAGCCGTAAAGAATCGGCGACAACTTGACTAATCAACAAGTATCCCAAGTTCCACTACGGAACTACAAAATAAAAACATTAAAATTTATATGACAGACCAAATTGGATGAAAATTTATTCTTGTTCGTTCCACTTATAACTGGTACCTTCCCATGGAGGTCAATGGGAAGTGACCCGTAAAGCTCACCATGAAGCATCGCGTGTTTATGTAATAAATAATTTATTCAATCTCTTATAAATATAAAGTACAGTCAGCAACATAATAGCTGAACATAAAAAATTTTAACAGCATTTTGTTAATGAAAATATACTTATTATTGTTCTATAGTAATAAATTGTGATTAAAATAACTATCTTGTAACTTTTACTACAAATATGAGTATATTAAACTAAAACTGACTAATTATCATTCTTGTGTATTTTAAAACAATTTAAAATCTTGCGAATGTTCATCAAATTATGTGACGACGACACGACAATATAGTTTTATTCCAATTTGACCAAATTTGGTTTTGCTAGTCATCATAGAGCCCACAAAAGACGCGATAATTAGTCCGGGTTGCTATCATCGGAAACGGTGAAGAGGACATATAATATATGTATATATATATATATATATATATGTATAAAGTTTTATTTCCTATCAGTGATGTTTTCTCTTTTTAAACGCTGTCTTGATGATTTTAACAGCTATATTTTTTCAAATATTACCGTAAAAATGTATGTATATATATAATATTGGAGTTTAAACCGGCATTATTTTTACTGCAATATTGGTCAGAAACAGAAACAGTAGTCCTACTGTTGTGTTTCGTTCGGTGAGTGAGAGTACCATAGGCCCAATCACCCTCTTTCCCCCATCCCGCTCCCTTTCCTTCCCACGTCCTTTCCTAAAGGGTCGGCAACGCGCAAGTGATGCCTCTGGTGTTGCAGGCATCCATAGGCTATGGTGTCCGCTTACCATCAGGTGGGCTGTATGCTTGTTTGCCACCTTAGTTGTATAAAAAAAAAATACATGTGCACGTCAATATTTTGCATATATAGCTATTGATTACGTTTCAAACGGCCGATGCATTCAAGTGTTTTTGAGCTGGCCGAGCTATGGTTGAAAGCTTTGCAGTAAAATATTGGCTGCTCAGAAGCCCTTCCGCTTAAGACTGATTTACTAAGATAACGTAACTTAAGGTTGCGCTTATGTTTGTAGTCGATCGTCTAGGCCCAGATTCAATCAACGGGCTGAGAAATATGTTTCGTTTTTTATTTTAAGACATTATCAGTAGTAGCATGAATGAATGTCTTACAATGTGCCTGGTAGACGACCTTCGTTCCCTTATATCGCATTAAAAACATAAAATATCTAGCGAAGTATAATTATAATAATATTCTACCACATACACAACACCATCTAGCCCAAACTAAGCAGAGCTTGTACTGCTTGACAATGGATAAACATACATACCTATTTTTTTTTTGTAAAATATACTTACATCTTATTACTTATGTCTTACCTACATAGAAATACCCAGACCAAGACATAAAAAAACAAGTCCATGTCAATGCACACAAATGTTTGACTTGTGTGGGAATCAAACCCACGACCTCAGGCGTAGCAGTCGATTACACTACGCCGTCGAAGACGCCGAATTGAAATACATCTCTGCCTAACTTCGTTTAAACAAGCGCGAATCTATATACTAGCTGTCCTGACAGACGATGTCCTGTACACACGAAAAAAAAACCCAAATCTAAACCATTCTCGAATCCACTTGAACACACATAAAAATGTGTGGGTGTTTCTATGTATAATATGTATGTATTTACAAAAAAAAGGTATATATGTATGTTTATCCATAGTCTAGTACCCATATTACAAGCTCTGCTTAGTTTGGGCTAGATGGTGTTGTGTGTATGTGGTAGAATATTATTTAATCAAAATCGGTCCAGCCGTTTAGGCAGTTTAATTAGAAACACACGCACAGAAGATTTATATATATAAAGATGTAACTATAATTATATAATTGATGTAATTAAATATTATATTATGTAGATACGTTCGGTCCAAATACGACTAATACTAATCGTTTTCCGTGTTAATCCGGTTCGATGCCAACCAATGCACGAAAATAAACACAATCCAATCATTCATCATCTATACATATAATAAAATCGTAGGAAAGTCAAAACTGTACGTTGAATATTTTTTTAAAAGAATACTTGGGGCGTGATCTACAATCGATATCGAAGCCAAAAATATAGTTTTTAGAATTTTTGTCTGTTTTTTTGTATGTATGTCCGGGCTAAACTCAAAAAGTACTGCATGGATTTACTTCAAATTTTGCATGAATATTACTAACAGGTCGGGTCAATATATAGGCTACATATTATCACGCTATCACCTACGGGGGAGGAGCTGTGAATCTTTATTTTTCTTACGCATTCTGTGACAGCGTGTAATCTAACGACGCATATTTAAATGTTGTTTTTGAGTAAGCCATGCTATTATCTAGCTTTACACTATAAAAACTACGCCATTTAACCACTCAAACCCCGTTGTTGGGTTCCGCGGCGACAAACACTTTTTAGTTAAAATCTACGCGGACGAAGTCGCAGGTAACAGCTAGTAATTAATAAGTGAGAAAGTGTAATAATAAATTATCGATTTTACAATCTAATATATCGATATGATATTCAAATCAATCTAATTATGCATCGCGAAAATATATTCCAATCATATTACATAACTTAATAAACTAGTGATAATTTTTTAAATAATATTCTAGGATTTCATAACGATGGCACTTCCGGTAGTAAGTTATGTTAATGAACATTATATCATATTACTAATTGGAGAAAGATGTAAAGCAAGAATAAATAAATATAACACTTTCTTTTGTTTGTTATTTATGTTTGTATTATGCTAATCCTAGTAAGTTGCTTAAGCAAGATTTTAATGTGAATTATACTGAAGGCGTCATCAATGAATTTACATGGATATTATATTGCTTTATTTACTTATATATAGAGCAGCGATAGCTCAGTGGGGAGACCAACAGACTGCAATGCAGAGGGTCTCGGGTTCGAACCCACGTCGCGCACCTCTGACTTCCAGAAGATATGTGACTTTTTGAAATGATATGCGTATTGATTGACAATTATCGCCTGCTCCGTGCCTCGGAGAGCACGTTAAGCCGTCGGTCCCGGCTGCCATGAACATCTATGGCAGTCGTTATTGGGAGAGTCTTGACACAAAAGATCCCACTGGGTCGAAGTGTCGCCGGTCTGCACTGACTGGCCCCCACATAAGATAAGATAAGATACTTATATATAACAAAAACGTTAACAAAAAAACCGACTTCAAGTACAAGTAATAAAATGAGAAGATCATCAATGTAGCCGAAGTCAACCAGATACGCATTATTAAGGATATCTCAAAAACTACGAGTCGTTTCTTAATCAAATTTAAATAGGACCACATGGTTAGTACCAGCTTTCAAATAAAAGAAGAATCATCAAAATCGGTTCACCAAGAAAAAAGTTCTGATATAACACAAATGAAAAAAAAAACAGTCCAATTAAGAACATTCTCTTATTTTGAAGTCGGTTAGAAAAACCGGCACACATGTATATTTGAGTGTGTTTATGTTGTATACAAGATTATAATAATAATATTCTATAACATACACACAACACCATCTAGCCCAAACTAAGCAGAGCTTGTATTATGGGTATTAGACAATGGATAAACATACATAATTTATACTATTTTTTTTTGTAAATACATACATATTATACATAGAAACACCCAGACCAAGTCAAACATCCATGTTCATGCACACAAATGTTTGACTTGGAATCGAACCCGCGACCTCAGGAGTGACAGTCGGTTACACTAACCACTACGCCATCGACTAGTTATTTGAAGTACATGATTAATAAATGGCGTTCTTATTTTAACTTAAAATGCACGAATGGCGTAGTGGTTAAAGTGGTCACCTCGCCACAGCTGCCACGCCGAGTGTTGTAGATTTGATCCCAAATGCGGACAAAAATTAATGTGATCCACAAAAAAGTTATGCGGGTTCTGACTGTTCTTTGTGTCTGTTGTTTGAAAAGTCGCCCGCGACACAATAACTATTCATTGTACGGGTATTTGTCTTTAAATACAAAAAGTACATCAGTACCAATATGTACCCTATGTTAGTGCATACATTTTGCAGGAAGCTTAACTACGTAGCCTACATTTCCTTTGGTTTAAAACCCGGAAAATTACGAAGTTATTTTATCTACGAAAGACATTATTCTTATTATTATAGAGTACTAGGTTTTGCCCGCGGCTTCGCTAGCGTTAATTTCGAAATTGACAAACAATTCGGGTTGTACTCTGCTTGTAATAATATAATTCAATAATGATTCGAAAGACACGTGGCGCCGTCTATTATCATAAGAACGTTATTATTGTTTTCCTCGGGAACAGTAATTTTCTTCGGGATGAAAGGTAGCCTATGTCCGTTTCTGTACACCTGACAATGCAAAATTTCAGGATGATCGTTTCAGTGGTTTAGGCGTCAAAAGGTAACAAACAAACTTATTTTCGCTTTTATAATATTAGTTAGGATAGAGTATTACCTCAGAATCCACCGTTACCCATATTCATTCAAACTAGCCAAGTATCATCTAAATAGGTGCAGCAATTTAGTCGTAGCAACTAAGTAAACAGATAGAGTGCCTTCCACTTATAATATTAGTATAGATAGTAAACTATATAATATGTAGTATAAACTACCGTTGGTAATCGAAAGCTCTCTTATTTTATCTAGCAGCCGTCTACAAAGTGCTTCAATCCAACGGTAGCTGTGACGGCAGATAATGGTACAGGACGCCATTATTTGTGGTAACGGTAATTACTGTTAATGAAATAAATAAATAATGATACCTACTGCGTAGTACAGCTAGCAACATAAGTCGATACGCACTTGCAAAATTTCCATAGGCTTAACTTTTTTAAATTATAATATCTAGATTTTCCCACGGGTTTGCTCGCATTAATCTATATTTAGTAATGCATTTCTATCCCTGGGACACAGTATTTTTTCTGGTTAAAGGTACCCTATGTCCTTTCCTGTTCACCTGGCAATGTGTATACCAAATTTGATGATGATCAGTCGAGTCGTTAAGGCGTGAAAGCGTAACAAACAAACAAACTCACATTCGCATTTATAATACTAGCTTTTGCCCGCGGCTTCGCTCGCGTTAATTTAGAATTTGACAATCAATTCGTGTCGTACTCTGCTTATAATAATATATCTAATTCAATCATGATTCGAAAGACACGTGGCGCCATCTATTATCATAAGAACGTTATTGTTCTTTCCTCGGGAACAGTAATTTTTTCGGGATGAAAGGTAGCCTATGTCCGTTTCTGTACACCAGACAACGTATATGTAAAATTTCGGGATGATCGGTTCAGTGGTTTAGGCGTGAAAAGGTAACAAACAAACAAACTCATTTTCGCTTTTATAATACTAGCTTTTGCACGCGGCTCCGCCTACGTGGTACCTACACCAATAAAAAGTAGCCTATGTCATTCTCCAGGTTTTAAACTATATCTGTACCAAATTTCATCTAAATCGGTTGAGTGGTTTAGCCGTGAAAAGGTAACAGAGGACAGACAGACAGACAGACAGTTACTTTCGAATTTATAATATTAAGTAAGGATTAGTTAGGATTAGGATTAGTTAGGATTAGGATTAGTTAGGATTACATTCGAATACAGACGTTGCTGTTCCCATAATCTGTGTCATAGTTGATTTATTATCTCAGGCTTATAACATAAGAGTGGTAGTTCAATTGACGAAGTTAAGTACTGTACATCTTGTAGGCAATGCTTAGGTATATTGATTGGAGTCAAATGTCATTTGAAAACAAGTCTCATAATCCTATGAATAAGTTGATTGACTTGTTTAGCCAATAAGTTGTTTTACCACTTCATGTTTATTTATATTGTACACAAAAGCGAAATGTGAATGCGAAATTATGTCTGCAGGTTAAATCAGAAAGTATGTAGATATCCTTATTAATATTATAAATGCGAAAATGAGTTTGTTTGTTTGTTACGCTTTCACGCCTTAACTACTCAACCGATCAACATGAAATTTTGCATACACGTTGTCAGGAGTACAGAATAGGACATAGGGTACCTTTCATCCAGAAAAAACAACCGTTGCAAACCTAACCTAACCTACATTTACGCGAGCGAAGCCGCGGGTGAAAACTAGTTTATTATATAATTTATTATTATTATAAATGTATTATTAATCAATCAGTGTCGCAGAGGTTGTGAACCCGACTGCATTGTCAAGCTCTCACGTTCTATTCTGTTTGGGCATAGTTCTTGAGCTTTACTTTCAAAAAATTCTAGTACCTAATAGCATGGAGTTCGGAACTATGAATTCGGTCTTCCAGGAAATACACTCGTCTCCTGTTAAATATTGGGCGGTCTAAGAATATTCGAATATAGCCCCTAATATATCTCCCTGAAACTGCTAAGTGATACAGTTAGCCATAGTAGGCAGCGTTCAGATCACCATGCAGAGGTCGTAAGTTCCTAAGATATGTACTCACGACCTTTCGAAGTATGTATGTGCTCACCGTAGCCTACGGACGCCAGCAACACTAGAGGCATCACTTGCACGTTGCCGACCCTTTAGGAAAGGAAGAGGGAAGGAGAAGGAGCGGGAATGGGGGAAAGGGGGTGATTGGGCCTCCGTTATGTGATATCTCTGTTATGTGATAATTTGCAACAGTCTTTCTTGTAGCTAATCAATTCTTCCCATCATCGACGCTTTGGTCTACCACGATGTCGCTTAGCACCATCTGTGATCCAGTCTGCGCTGATTTTAGCCCAAAACTCCTGCGGCATGCGGCAAACGTGTTCAGCCCACAGCCCAATCCCATTTGAGTATTGCGGCTGTCGGAGTGACGTCTGCGATTGATTTGTGTTTTAGAACGTATTGTGGAATTTTTGATCTGGTCTGTTAACCGTACCATGACATAACATGGTTAGAAAATATCAGATTTTCTAATTTATAACATTTACGTAAGTATGTCTAAATTAAATATGACAGACGGTTCTCATATTATCTATACTAATTATAAAGCTGAAGAGTTTGTTTGTTTGTTTGAACGCGCTAATCTCAGGAACTACTGTTTCGAATTGAAAAAATATTTTAGTGTTGGATAGCCCATTTATCGAGGAAGGCTACATACTATATATCATCTCGCTAGAATATAATAAAATAGACTATGCTACGACCAATAGGAGCGGAGCAGCAATGAAAAATGTTGCAGAAACGGCGGAAATTCTCTTATGTGAAGCAGACGAAATTGCGAGGGTCAGCTAGGGTAAAATATGACAGATGTTTACTCTCAATTGCTTTGTGGGCAAAATAGTCAAAACATAAATCTGAATGTCTGTCAGTCACACCTTTATGGGTATCTAAACGAAGTATGGCAATATTAACCATGAAGGTTTTAAGACAATAGTGTGTAAACGTAAATAGCCATTGTAAATATATAATTTAGAAGATTATCGCGTTAACTTATACGTAGCAATATACATAAATAATATCGCACGATGTTTCTCAGCATTTGCGTCATACTCACGCCTATATCATCCTGGAGGCAGACAGGAGGACACCTACGTTTTGCCAGCTAATTTTAGAACCCATACCTACCTACTTGATACCTACTTTGAAAGATCAAGGTCGCATCGTATACACGTATAGTTTTGTCAATACAATCCTAACTAATATTATAAATGCGAAAGTGAGTTTGTTTGTTTGTTTTTTACGCTTTCACACCTTAACTAGTCGACCGATCATCATGAAATTTCGCATATAACGTCAGGAGTACAGAAAATAAAAAACATAGGGTAACTTTTATCCAGATAAAACTACTGTAAAATCTGCAAAATCTGTATTAAAGTGAGTGAAAATATATTCATAGCAATCAGAAAGCAGCTTTCAGACACCAATAAATCAAACTTTTGTCAATGGTCATCTATCCATTAGTATTCATATCTGCGGTAACAGTAATCTATGCCAATATTATAAAGCTGAAGAGTTTGTTTATTTGTTTGGTTGAACGCTCTAATATCAGAAACTACTGGTTCTAATTGAAAAATTATTTTATTGTTGGTTAGCTTATTTATCGAGGAAGGTTATAGGCTATATAACATCACGCTTCGACCCACGGGGGTGGCGCAGTAATCATAAACGCGGGTGAAACCGCGGGCACATCTAGTTAAAGATAAAATTTGGTAAATATTTATTTTTTCCAAATTTAGTTTTAAAGACAACTTTCGCACTATGAATAAAACTTGTGTCGCCGGAAATTTCACAAACATTTAAATAATGTTGTTTAAATTTTGTGGTCCACAAATAAATGTTTGTGTGACTCGGCATAACTATTTGTGGACCAAACATTTTTTTTTTATGCAACTAAGGTGGCATACAAGCATACAGCCTACCTGATGGTAAGTGGTCGCTTATGGATGTCTGCAACACCAGAGGCATCACTTGCGCGTTGCCGACCCTTTAGGAAAGGAAGTGGGAAGGAGAAAGAGCGGGATGGGGGAAAAGGGCTGATTGGGCCTCCGGCACTCTCACTCACCGAAAGAAACACAACAGTAGGGATACTGCTATTTAACGTCGATATTCTGTAAGAGGGTAGTCCTTCCCCGGTCGAGCCGGCCCATTCCTGCTGAAATCATCGAGGCTCTACTGCTCTTAATTTTTGTCCCGTGTGGGTATCATGGTATAGTATCCAGAACAGTGGGAGAAGTAGTAGAAGTGGCGAGGCAACCATTTAGACCACTACGTCATCCAGGCAATAAATATTGTGTTTATAGGTTAGTAATATACAACCTTCACGCTTTTTCTTCCAATGTATTGCTAAATCGTAAAGGGCGTGATAAACATTATTAGTGACGGTTATAAAAGAACATGCTTGTACATTATATTACTTCATATTGTTCACTTGAAGTATTTCTCAATAGATTGCCTTTGGTAAATCTTGTGTTATGGTGCTTGTACATATAAGATACATGTACCTGAAGCTTATTACATATTTATCTCTAGAACAGGAAACAGGTCACAAAGATCACATACATTTTCAAAATCTGTTGTCTTATTTTTTTATTTGTGCAGCTATAGTATTTTTTTTATACAACTATAGTGGCAAACAAGCATACGGCCCACCTGATGGTAAGTGGTCACCGTAGCCTATGGACGCCTGCAACACCAGAGGCATCACTTGCGCGTTGCCACCCCTTTAGGAATGGAAGTGGGAAGGAGAAGGCCCGGGAAAGGGGAAAGAGGTGATTGGGCCTCCGACTATTTATAATATACATGTCGGAGTGGCAGCATTTATCCCGTCCCAGCCATTTTATAGGATCAAAGCACGTGAGCGTGCAGTGGGAAATTTTGGTTTCAATCAATAGAAAACACGTAGGTAGTCTGATAACTTGTGTTCGAATTCAACTAACAACTACTTCACACTAAGAGCACTTATTATCACTATGAAACGCGAGACAGTTCCTACGAGGTGTGCACTGGTCGACGGTAACGCGAAGACTGAGCTTTGTCCGCTCCTCGCGCCACCTCGTAGACTCCGTCTAGCACCGCTAGATGGCGCTGGCGTTCCGTTCTAATGCCTTTCTGTGTCACTAGATGGCGCTAGTGTCCCACTAACAATATTGCTGTTCCGACATACATATATTATAAATATATATGTATATTATAAATAATATGATATTATAAAAATAATATTTACGCGATGTATTGTCTCCGGTAAGCCACACAATCGAAAGATAGATTTGTATGGTATTGTGGTTTCAAAACCCACATGCGACTATTAATTGTAATCATATGTTTGTTAAGTCTCCCGCGTCCCAAGGCTTGGAAACTAACGCAAAAGTGGTATTTAAAGAAAAGGGAATAAAAATTACGTCATATCCTATTTGTCGATTTTATTATTTTACTACGTTTGCGCGCGGCTCCGCCCGCGTAGTACCTATATCAATAAAAAGTAGCCTATGTCCTTCCCCAGGTTTTAAACTATATCTATCCAAATTTCATCTACATCGGTTTAGCCGTGAAAAGGTAACAGACAGACAGACAGACAGGGTTACTTTCGAATTTATAATATTAGTAAGGATTGTAGTTTCAATAGGTATAGGTACATATATGGATTTTTATTCAAATTTATGTCTTCCTGTTACCGCCTAATTACAGTCAAAGATTTACATAATTAATCCACCATTTTATTAACATACGAACACAATATAATTTGCTCTAACAAGATAACTGGTTTCAATGGCATGATTCTGATGTGAAATATCGCTTATTTCCTGTGATACAAAATAAAACATGTCTTTATATTTATTTACTAGGAAAATAGAACATATTTTCGTAATTTTTATTGGAATACATTAGGAAGACGCACTAGGGGTAGGCCTCCCACAAGGTGGATCGACGACCTGGTTAGGGTACCGGAAGCGGGTGGCTGCGCGTGCTCCAAGAACGGTCTGTGTGGAAAACCCTGTGGGAGGCCTATGTCCAGCATTGGACGTCTTTCGGCTGAGATGAAGATGATGATGATGACATTAGGAAGGTCATGAATATGGCTGTCTGAAATATGTGAGATTGTTTAGCCTAAACTACTAAACCAATCAGAAATATATAATTTTCATCCAGGAAAAAGTACTGTTTTCGAGGGATAGAAATGTATTGATATAATCTACATCAACGTGAGCAAAGCCACGGGTATTTAGTGTACCTATAAATTACAAATGGCAGACACATAACTCCTTAAATATATCTCATCCATTAATTAGCAATTAAAAATAACATAACTATTATTACAGTTATAACGAACGGAATATTTAAGTAATTTTACATAAACTGACTACTGAAATGAGTGAAATTTACGACTCTTGCGCAATTGAGAATAAATTATTTATAATTATGCTCGGTTCGCGGTTCTTTTTGTAAAGCATCTTTCACTTTTGATGCTGTTAGAAAATATACTAATTGTCAGTTGGATGTTTTTTTTTTTTTTTTTTTTTTTTTATTCTGGCTGCCTGGTGCTGATCCTGGGTTTGATAAAGTATTGCTGTGTTTTCTATTAAATTGTTCTCAGTAGTCAGGAACTGTGCCCGGTAGATGGTGATAAGTTTACGCCTATGAGACGTACAACATGTTTTTTTTTTTTTTTTTTATACAACTAAGGTGGCAAACGAGCTTACGGCCCACCTGATGGTAAGTGGTCACCGTAGCCTATGGACGCCTGCGACACCAGAGGCATCACTTGCGCGTTGCCGATCCTTTAGGAAAGGAAATGGGAAGGAGAAGGAGCGGGATGGGGGAAAGGGGGTGATTGGGCCATATGTTGCCAAAATGTGAGTATTATACACCTTTACCTACTCATTTGGAGAAAGAGTCCTGGCCTATGTACGTAGTTATGTACATATATATTTTAATTATATACAACTAGTGATACGCCCCGGCTTCATACGGGTAGTACCTACAAAACCTTAACAAATTATACACCTAAACCTTCCTCATGAATCACTCATCAATCGATAAAAACCGAATGAAAATCTGGAGTATTATTTATCGAATAAAATACCTATTGGTGCTGAAAGTGGAATAGCTTAGGTGCCAAAACCATAGGTGCCGAAAAAATTGGTGCCGAAAGCGGAATACTCCGAAAATCTGTACAGTAGTTTTTGAGTTTATCGCAAACAGATAGACAGACGCGGGGATTTAGTTTTATAATATGTAGGTATAGTGATTTTATTGTTCTACATAGGGCGAGTCTATTATCCTTTACCAAGCACGTTTATATACGTTGGTTCATTGCTACAAGGAATTTCCTAAAAAAAAGTTATAACATTTCAATTGACTCGGCAATAGAACCAGCGACCCCGTTATCAGTCGCAAATCGATCAACTAGACTTTCCGACGATTTGTTTTATTAATCGAGACTAATTGCGTCAAAAATTAATTACTTACCAAGAAACAATTTCATAACGAGTTCATAATTTTACTTTTGACATAATACTTTAATTTTTATCGGCTGATTGTACAATGTTTCTTTAGTTGACAGACCGTTAAATATGACGCTTAACGCTCTTAGTTGCATCATTCTATGATTATTAATTACTAGCTTTTACCCGCGGCTTCGCTCGCGTTAATTTTGAATTTGACAATCAATTCGGGTTGTACTCTGCTTGTAATAATATAATTCAATCATGATTCGAAAGACACGTGGTGCCATCTATTATCATAAGAACGTTATTGTTGTTTTCCTCGGGAACAATAATTTGGGATTCGGGATAAAAGGTAGCCTATGTCCGTTTCTGTAGACCTGACAACGTATATGCAAAATTTCAGGATGATTGGTGCAGTGGTTTAGGCGTGAACAGGTAACAAACAAACAAATTCATTTTCGCTTTTATAATATTAGTTAGGATTTTTATTTTTATATAAGTCGCGGGGAACTTTAAAAACATTCAAATAACGGACACAAAGAACACCCGAACTCGGAACAACCATTTGTGGATCACACAAAGTTTTGTCTCACGTGGGATTCGAACCCACAACACTCGGCGAAGTGATGGTGGCAAGGCGACCACTTAAACCATTCCAGTCATTGATTGTTTAATAATCAATCAGATGACGTTATTGTCCTTGGGGTTAACAATTTCGCGGTTAATATATGCCGATACCATGACCTTTCTAACCATAAGCCTCAAATCATGCATGCCTTTTGCATCATGCAGCATGAGATTAAATCTCACACCTTTATCCTATAATAATAATTTAATATCAGCCCTGTTTTAAACTGTCCCACTGCTGGGCACGGGTCTCTTCTCACTGTGAGAAGGGTTAGGCCATAGTCCACCACGCTGGCCCAGTGCGATTTGGCAGACTTCACATATCTTAGAGAACATTATGTAGAACTCTTACGTTTCGTTTCTTTACGATGTTTTCCTTCACCGTTAAAGGGACCGATAATGAACTATTTAATACGCACATAACTTCGAAGGATCCCTAAACATTAGCACAAAATTTTAAGACCTAATATAACTTAGCATAATTTTGTTTGGCATAATTATATTTCCGCATAATATAATTACGCATAACAGCTTACGCATAATTTTTAAGCATAATTTCTCTAACCATAATAATGATTAAGCATAATATTCTAAAGCATAAATTTATTAAGCATAAAGTTTCTGTCATGGCTCCGGCGCTGCGGGCCTCCGGCGGCCCCACGCGTGCTAATCGTCGCAGACGGCTTTCGCTCACCACCACAGCTTCGGCTTGTTGGCCGGCTTAGCCGGCCAGCCTCAGCCGCGGCGGCTCGCTTGCAGCCGCCTGCTCGTCAGCCGGCGGACCGCCTCGCCCCTACGCTTCTACACGATTTTAAATTACACTCTAGGGGTAGGACAAACAAGACTACGTAGAGTCGGTTTTGCAGCAATTCGGTTCTGTCACTAACTTTTGTTGCACAGTATATTATGCTAATAGTCATTAGGCCTACTAACGTTATGCGAATCAAATTTATGCCAAAACAAATTAGTCTTTAAGATGATTATGCCAACATAAAATGTATGCCTAAAAAAATTATGCCGAAGTATTATTATGCCAAAACAAATTGTGCCAAAATCGTTATGCCGAAGTATATTAGGACAAAGAACATTATGCGAAAAGAAGGGATCCCAACTTCGAAAAGTCAGATATGCGCGTCCTGGGATCGAATTCGAGATCTCTGCGTAGCAGTCCAACGGCTATCGCTGCTTTTTTTACGTCTAAATAGCTATAAACTGTGATATAAATAACTTGATAAACTACTAATTAATTCATTTTAATTAAATAATAGTATCCATCAATAAATACTTACTTTTCTTTACGAACGATGTCGACGATTTCCTGTTTTTCCGAGCTCAATAAAAACAAAAAGTGTTGGGGTAATTGATTCTAACTTCAAAGGTATCTTGGGAATGCGAAGCGACGCGTCATAAAAACTACAGTTTAAACCTTAGTTAATTGGCTGGTAACACCTGCTTTATAAAACCTTTTATAGGTTGCATGGCGATATATTTTAATGGGTTCTTTTTTAATTATTTAATAGCCGAGTTATCTTACTAAAATAATTTCTGCGTTGGCGATAAACATTTATTTTAGTACTTTTATAGGTACACGCACTATAGTCTAGTCAACAAGTGCTTTTGTGGTCAACTTTATTCAGCAGTCTCGGAAAAATATGAACGAGGTGTCATTCGATTCGGAATGGCACATAGATGATTTTTGAAAAATTCAAGTTCCGCTTGCAAAGATTGCAAAGTTATAAACAATTAACTAAAAACAAAACAAGGGGTTTCGTTTTTTGAAAATATCTCAAAAACCAATTGAGTTTTTTCAAATCTAAAAAAAGATTCAAGAAGTGGAGGAAGTTTCCTAAAAATGTCTTGACTCCTGGAATGGTAGGATCAATATTTATAACTTGCCCACAGGGATGAATATACGGCCAAAAACGGGTACTCTGGCTTGCGTAAGCCAAGTCTACTTCGAACACTTTATCAATAAATATATATAATAATATAATAAATACTAGGAATGATCTTTGTATCGATTCTACTAATATTATAAATGTGAACGTTTGTAAGGATGTATGGATGGATGGATGGATGTTTGTTACTCTTTTACGCAAAAACTACTCAACCGATTGCGAAGAATTGGTATCTAGATAGCTGGAGACCTGGATAAACACATAGGCTACTTTTTATCCCAATATTCCCACGGCATCGGGACTTACGCGGGTGAAACCGCGAGCGCAGCTAGTAATCCTATATAGGGCGAATCCTATATAGAGTTACCAACGAGCAAAAGATGCGCTTAAAATTGCAAGCGTATCATGAGCTACAATGATCGCTCACCATCAGAGGGATGGTAAGATTGTTAACCATTTTTGTAGTAAAAAATATAAAATAAATAAAAATGGTGCCGGTCAATAAAACACGTCAAATTATTATAAAATCTTTCTCGATGGCTCGAAGATGGCTGTCTGTAAAAGTAAATGCTACTTTCGCTGCACATTTAGTATTTATAAAATTCAGCATACTACATTAATTTGAATGTCGCAAGTTAGATTTCACGGCACGAATAATATTCTGTTAAAACAAACTTATATATTTTAAATGAAAGTTTTGTGATATCGATTTTAAAACCAATTAGCTTTCTTTTAAAAAGTAGGATGAACTTGTGTAAATGTTCAGGTACATGTCATGCAAGTTATCGGGTGCTGAACCTCAATGCAGGCAAGGATTCAAATGATTCTACCTTCTTCTTCTTTATCCTCGCCACCTCCCGTTACACGGGGTCGGCTTTCCTAATTCTGAGACGCCACTTGTCGATACAAATCCTCTACGAGGGACATTCTACCTTGACTATATTTAAAAAGTATCTAACAGTAAAATCTATAAAGATAATTGTACTTGAAACTGAATCCAGATCCTTTCGATCGTCAATTACAAGCCTACACTCCTATGCGACAACATCGACGAGGCTATATGTCATACAAGCAAAAAGTAACATCAAGCATAAGAGCATGTTAAGCCGACAAGTATGCATGAAAAATGAGATAAGAGTCGATGACGCAAGCGAGATATTATGGCAACATTATCGCTAGTAGCAATCTGTTATGCCTACCTACCCCTATGGGGAATAGACGTAAGTTTATATACGCATGTTAAAGGTAGCCTGAGAACTAGAAAGCAACATACCAGCCGTGCTATTCTGCTAAAAAAAAATATTTTTATGTTATATAGATAATCATAACGTCATTTTGTCTTTAGCGACACAATCCATTGTTTACGCATAGTTAGAAACTTAGTTTAGAACATAACTGTAATGTGTATTTATTTTCAAACCTACTTGTACTTTGTTCTATTTTGTGTACCAAAATATAAATAAATAAATAAAATACTCATCTCGAACTCGATTGTCGCCTCGCTAGTAACCATAGTAATCATCTGTTATTGATATGCTTACTCAATATAACAGTCGACTCAGCTGTGAGTTTGGTAGTGAGATTTTAAAGAACTGTAGATTTGTATACAAATAAACAAACAATTATAAACAGACATATATTTAACTAGACTAGTGTTCTCCCACTGGCAAAAATTTTACCATAACTATTCTTAAAAACATTATGAAAGCTCTTTTTTTTATTGATAGCCATCTATTAAGCTCGTCAGCAGCTACTAAGCAAAACAAAAGAAAATAAAATTGGTTAACCAAAAACGGAGAAAAATGGTACTGAACTGTGTTGTCTTTATCTATTTATATTGGAAAGATCTGCCGTAATTTTATTATTGGTATCACTAAGGCTCATCAACAAAACAAACAAAGAAAGAAAATCTGTACAGAACATAGTTTGACAAACAGAGGAGAAATATACTGAACTGCATAATATTGTCTTCTGTTTACGCGAATGTTATTCATTGAAATTAAACTACTATATACGGATTTTATCGCGTTGTTTATTTGACACTATTACAAAATTTTGAAAAACTGTTACACTACTATAATCACTATTAAACTTTACAAATTTTTAAGCTAATTAAATTATTGAAACTATTAAAACTATTTATACTATTACTATACTATTATACTATTTAGATTTATTTTTACACTTTCCCCGACGTTTCGGTTGCTTTTCAGCAGCCATGGTCACGGGGAGACTAAGATGGTAGTTGTCTCAATGTTCCAGTGTAGTTATTTCAAAGTACCCGAACATAATTTAATCATGGGTGTTTCTATTTACGCAGAATGAGCTCAAAGTATCATGAAGTCTAGCTGTGTGCCTATGCTTCTCTTGGTTTGGCACCCGCATAAAAGAACACATAGCTGATGTAAAACACCAACGCTCGTTGAAGTCTGCTGTGTGTGAACATGTGCAACAGGGGACCAACCACTACCTGAGATTTGACAAACCACAGATGCTCGCTAAAGAACACCGATTCCTACCAAGGATGCTTCGCGAGGCTATTGAAATCAAGAAACATCCTAATTTCAATAGAGAAGATGGTTGGAATGTACCACCAGCTTGGGATCCAGTAATTCAACTAGTCAAACCCAAGAAGAAGAAAACCACAGCTAGACTTCATGATACTTTGAGTTCATTCTGCGTAAATAGAAACACCCATGATTAAATTATGTTCGGGTACTTTGAAATAACTACACTGGAACATTGAGACAACTACCATCTTAGTCTCCCCGTGACCATGGCTGCTGAAAAGCAACCGAAACGTCGGGGAAAGTGTAAAAATAAATCTAAATAGTATAATAGTATAGTAATAGTATAAATAGTTTTAATAGTTTCAATAATTTAATTAGCTTAAAAATTTGTAAAGTTTAATAGTGATTATAGTAGTGTAACAGTTTTTCAAAATTTTGTAATAGTGTCAAATAAACAACGCGATAAAATCCGTATATAGTAGTTTAATTTCAATGAATATACTGAACTGTATTATCTTTGCCTAGTTATACATATATGAAAGAAAGAAAGAAGAAAGAAAGAAATTTGTTTATTTCGTACAGAGCACACACAGTTAATTAAAACAAAATAAACAAACATATTATACATATTAAAAAAACAAAATGTGTATGCCCTCGCCGAAAAGGGTCACCACCTCAGCATTAGCCGGGCACCCAAATATATATGTTACACATGATCAAATCATCTCCACGAAAGCCTCAATGCTGAATGGTAACACAAAATATGTAGGCTAGTTGCTGGTACGCACGGTAGCAGCGGGTACCGTTTTAACAACTGCGCCCGCGCCGAGGTAAATAAACCCAGCGCTCAGCGGTAGCGCGAGCAATTAGATGGACAGCATTGTGGGTGCTTTTTGCTGGGAAAAGATGGTAAAAATGGTAGTTTTTGCTCAGTGTTGTGAGGGCCCGTAGAAGGGAAGCTGGCTGACTGATAGCCACACATCGTTGGGTAATGATGCCGTGGATCGAATTCTTTAAGAAAAAGATAGTGCTTTTCTGTCTGAAGTGTTGTATAGTCAGTGAAAAAAGTTGGTAAACATTTGGAAGAATTATAATAAATTGTGCTGTTTAAGAAAATATCAATCTTAGAAAATCACAAACAAACACTGCCCGATCCAGAAAACGCTGTCACTGTATGATTTATTGTTATAGAAAGAAAATTTATTGTTTTTTTAATCAGTCACGCGGGCGCCAAGCTGCGCTGGTCATTGTGGGTTCGAATCCCACACGATAAATTTTTATGTGTTCCGTAAATAATTATTGTTTTGAGTCTGTTATTTGTTTTTAAAGGCCCCCACAACACAAGGATTAAAGTTATATATTATAATAATATAACATTCTACCACATATACACAACACCATATAGCCCAAACTAAGCAGAACTTATACTATGGGTACTAGACAATGGATAAACATACATATATATATAATTTTTTTTTTTAATCCATGCTTATTATACTTAGAAACATCCAGACCAAGACAAACATCCATGTTCATGCACACAAATGTTTGACTTGTAACAATCGAACCCACGACCTCAGGCGTGGCAGTCGGTTATACTAACCACTACGCCATCGAGGCCGACGTTAAAGCGGCATGCGTTTAAAAAAGGAATATGAATTATGTGGCTGACTGTACGTTAGTAGTCTACTGCTAATGTTTACCATTACTTGGGTCGTAAGCTCGTCACCTTATTGGTATAAAAAATAAAGTTGTATGTGTCAGTGTCCGTTACAATTTGTATGTGTGGATGACGTTATAGCTTCGATCTAAAAAGCATATCTATTGAAATTAAACTACTATATACGGATGTTATTGCGTTGTTTAATTGACGCGATAAAATCCGTATATAGTAGTTTAATTTCAATGAATAACATTCGCGTAAACAGAAGACAATATTAAGCATATCTATACTAACTGGCGGTCGCCTAGTGCTCGAAATTCGACCAAAGTTTGGCTGTAAGATATTGCTGGTATATTATGTCATTCATTATATATTGATGTATGTAACCATAGTTACGCGCTTCGACTGCGTGTGTCAAATGCATGGTTGTGTGCGTGTAGTGATTTTTTCATAAATTTAATGTATTTCTAATGTATATTTTATAAAAATATTAGGAGTCGCTCCTCCTTCTCCATATAAACTTTAACTGTGCCAAATTTCATACTCCTCCGTCCGCGCAATTTTCCTAAAAAGGGGTACAAAGTTTTTGCTTCACGTATTAATATATAGATATTATAAAGCTGAAGAGTTTGTTTGTTTGGTTGAACGCGCTAATCTCAGGAACTACTAATCCGAATTGAAAAATTCTTTTAGTTTTGGATAGCCCAGTTATCAAGGAAGGTTATAGGTTATATAACATCACGCTATGACCAATAAGAGCGGAGCATCAATGAAAAATGTTGCAAAAACGGGGCAAATTCTCTTATGTGAAGCAGACGTATTTAGTCATTATTATGTATACATTAATACGTGAAAAAGGGTGTCTGGGTGTATTTTGTGTCCGTTATTTAAATGTTTGTAAAGTCCCTGCGATATAGGATTTATTCTTAGTGCGGGAAGTTGTGTTTTTTTAATAAAATATAGTTCAACCTCACATATAAACATTACTCAGTTTTGAGTGGTAGTAGAATAGCCGATAAGTAACAATACTGGGCCGTTAAACATTGATTAGAGACTTGATATTTAGTTGAGAGATAGTTAAGTATTCTTCTTCTTCTTGTATTTAGAGAGCGCAGTTTTTGTCTGTGGAGTAATCGCCGATCAGTCCGTTGTAGTCCACCACTGGACATAGGCCTCCTTTTACGCCACACAATCCGGTCTTCTGCCTTTCACATTTAGTTTAACCCAGTTGCCTTCTTCAGGTCATCAGTCCGTCGGGCCGGGAAGGTCTCACCTTACGCTTACCAAGTCGCGGTCTTTTATTATCACTGCCAATACTAATTGATGTAATTTAGTACCAGGTAATCCAAAAGCTATTTGTACAAATGGTACATTTATACTGTTTGAACATATTTATTGTTTTCCTTTGTAATTGCATAATGCTGCTATAGCTCATTTGCTCTAACGACCATTCGGTCCAATTTCCTTTTAACTTCGCCGACTCGACTCTTACTCTTTCCTTCATTTGTTGGACAAATGTAAGTCACGATCTTCCCGTTTGATTTATTCCGCATTCGACCCTCATGTTTCGTTCCGAATGTAAAAATCCGCAATCGCCCCAAAAATTGTTCCTCATATGCCCCGAAATTAAAATAAATATTAATTTCTTAATGTCATTCCTTTTTCGTCCTAAATTATGTTCCATTTCTGCCCCTGTTTTTTTCTGTATAGAATTTTTTTGTACCGTCTGCCGAAACATATTTTACGCTACCTCGTTGTTCTCGCGGCAAAACTTTAGGCTTATGATTGCATGACATCACGAGCCTGACATTAAAAAGATTTAAAATAATTGTTAAACATGTTTTGTTTTGCCAACCATATGCTCAAAAATGTAGGACGAAAAAGGAATAATTAAAAAAGTGGGGTGAATGAGGATCTTTTTGGAATGTGGGACGTAATGTAGGGGCGAATGCGGCACAAACCGTTTCTCTACTTCCATAGAGAATTAGCTAGCCATATTTTGGCCTATTGTCGGTAAATCATATAGCTCACGGTGGATGACGCTATGACTAATATTACGTCAGCAATGTCAAACAAAAACTGGTTTTGAACTAGCTTTTAACTGCCTACCGCTTTTATGCGGTGATATAAGTTTACGTTTATGTACGACTAGATATTGCCTGCGGCTTTGCTCGCGTTAATGTTGATTTTGTCAATAAATTACTATCCACGGGATCGGTACTTTTGGATGAATGATACCCTATGTTTCTTTCTGTACCTCTGACCACGTCTTTGCGGAAATTCATGATGATCGGTCAAGTAGTTAGGCGTAAAAGCGTAACCAACAAACAAACTTGTATTATTGAACTTTGCTGTATTTTTTTTTTGGTGGCCTGACCTTATTATGTGTTAGTATACAACTAGGAACAGATTGTTGTCTTAACGTGATTGCTATGTATACATGTGATAGGCATACATGTCAGAACTGACTCATTATTGTAAGAATTATGTCTATGTAACATGTAATGCTGTTGGTATACCAAAGAATAAATTTAAAAAAAATAAATGAACTCGCGGGTTCGATTTCCGCACAAGTCGAAAATTTGTGTGCATGAACATGGATGTTTGTCTTGGTCTGGGTGTTTCTATGTATAATAATATGTAGGTATTTAAAAAAAAAGGTTTTTCTGTACGTTTATCCATTGTCTAGTACCCATAGTACAAGCTCTGCTTAGTTTGGGCTAGATGGTGTTGTGTGTATGTGACAGAACATTATAAAAAAGAACTCATATTTGCATTTATAATATTGATTAGGATTTATAAAATTCAACATTACAAGCTTCACAATAAAATACACAAATATTATAGCTAATCAGAGAAAATATTTTGAAAGGGGATTAAATATAATGACCACCAAAAATACTAATTGCGCAGAAAAATATGCTTACTAAAATATATCATAACGAGCACCTATATGCCTCAAATCACTGCATTCCCTCTCGGAAGGGTTAGGTTATGTTAGGTTCCTTCTTAAACCCACCCAAAAATAGAAGCCCCGCTTCGCAGCTCCGTCGACTTAGTTTGATCTCTTTAAATATATTTTGCTGTGCAATTTGGTGATCATTTACTATTTTTGACTGTTATATTTTACTATATCTGGTGATAAGTTAAACATAAGACTTTTGAAAGTAGCATTAATTATCAAATGATTAACGGAAAGGTGATTTGTCACCCAAAAAAAACCGCAGTTTCTTGAGTTCGATTTCCAGATAGTGTAGAATAAAATTGCGAGTTTATACTAAGCTAGCCACAGGATAAACCAGCCAATCAAAGATTAATGTCCAGTTAAATAGTCATTGACAGGCAGTTAGTTATCCTGTGAAGTAAATCTGTCCTTCTCTCGATACAGCCTTGTTAAATGCAATCTAAACTGCTTGATTTATAACTAACTCTTTGATATAGTGACGTATATGAACGCCTACATTTATAACCGTTTGGGTGTGTGAGCACTGGATTCGATTATCTGATTGAGTAGTATTATTGGATTTATATGTGAGACAATTTTGAGTGGAATCGTTTATTGTAGTGAGTAGTAATTGGTACGTAATGAGAACATAGATGGAATTCATGATGATCGGTTAAGTAGTTTAGTTCAAGGAGTGAAAGCATAACAAACAAACGAACGGTCAAGTATTAAAGGCGTAAAGGGGAACAAACAAATAAACGCTCATTCGCATTTATAATATTAGTTGGGTAATATTAGGAATTAGGATAGTTAGGAATAGGATTAAGCAAAATTTCTCGATGTTCCACTTATTAGCTAAAGGAATGTCTTACTATAAAATTGGCGTTTACAATAAAATTTCTAGCCGTTTCTAGAAACCTTGAACATCGGTATCGTGTATCCCACAACATACAAGGTTGTAAACAAAAGCCATGAGAATCAAACATCAATTTCTATTATTACAGTTTTTTACTTCACGTATGTTTCCGCGGTGATATTTTCTGAGCGAAATTGCGCCTGTCTGCGCTTGCGACGCGACGCTTCGTGTGTGAGAGCACATCATTAACTGCTACAAAATGTTCGGTATTTAAACTGCTATTTATTTGTTAATGCACGGCTTAGCATTAACAGATGCGCTCATAGCCAGTTGCACTCACTGATCGGTAAACGATTAGCGAGGTTAAGCAACGTTGGGTGCGGTCAGTCTGTAGATGGGTGACCACTTAGTGGTATTTCATCTGAGCGTCTCCGTGCTTCGGAGGGCACGTAAAAAGTCGGTCCCGGTTGTTGTCAAATTGATAGCAGTCGTTAAGTCATGTCAGAGGCCTACGGGCGGCTTGAACAACTCTTGATAACAGGTTGACCACTAACCACACGAAAAGAAGAAGAAGTTCGTTATTTAACTGATGGTATAATGACGAATTCAGTTTATCTTCGGACAGCTCAGATAGATCTTTTCAAATCATAATAATCCCTAATATTGTATCACATACACACAACACGATCTAGTCCAAACTAAGCAGAACTTGTACTATGGATACTAGGCAATGGATAAACATACATACATACTTTTTGAAGTGAAAACTTCTTTAGGCGCGTTGAGCACTTCTTGGGTGAACAAAACCATGGAACTCGCGTCATCGTCACCGAACGCTTTCCATTTTTGAATTATTCTTCGTTTATAAAGAAGTGTTTATGATTTGAATTATTTTTGGTTTATAAGAAAGTGTTTATGATCAAGGATTAAAGTTTTCACTTCTATCGGCAGTCCCCAAAGACTGCCCCAATTTTTTTTTGTAGGTATATATAATACCTACATACAAACACCCAGACCAAGACAAACGTCCGTATCCATGTACACAAATCTTTGACTTGTGGGGGAATCGAACCCGCGAGCTCAGGCGTGGCAGTCGGTTACACTAACCACTACCCCGTCGAGGCTGCCATCCCGCCATAAATCTTTACTTAACTTGTCAGTTCGGACTGATTACACCTCTAAAATCATCATTTCGTATACCCTGCTTCCTCCTACAAATTATTGAAGACAGGTGGTGCTTTTATTAAAAAAAATATTTAAACAAGCAGAACATAAGGACATGGCAGTAGTAGTAAAGCTAATTCTATCCTAACTAATATTATAAATGCGAAAGTGAGTTTGTTTGTTTGTTTGTTACACTTTCACGCCTTAACTACTCAACCGATGAACATGAAATTTTGCATACACATTATCAGGGATACAGAATAGGACATAGGGTACCTTTCATCCAGAAAAAATAACTGTTGCAAACCTAACCTAACCTACATTTACGCGAGCGAAGCCGCGGGTGAAAACTAGTTATAAATAAATTTGAATGTAAGTTTGTTTGTTACGCTTTTACGCCTCAACTACTAGACCGACCATCATAAAATTTCGCATACTCGTGGTCAGGGGTATAGAAAACGACATTAGGTACCTTTCATCCAGTAAAAAGTACTGTGTCTAATCTAACCTGACCCACATTTACGCGAGCGAAGAAGAGGCGAAATCTAGCATCTCTATATTTTTTTGTTCTTGTGTCAATATTCAGGGTAAGCACAGAGGACAACGTTTGTAGTTTCAGTTCCAGCGACCCATCCACCACTCAAGGCTGAGCTGGCACACCGTGGTAGGATTAGTCGGTAGTACCCGGGACATCCCATCTTTTCCCGGGTGAGCTCGTCATCACCTCTCCACTACCCTTTCCCACGCAGAGGTATGCGTCAATGCTTAAAAAAAATTTGGGGCTGTCTTTGGGGACTGCCGATAGTAGTGAAAACTTTAATCCTTGATCATGAAAACGTCTTTATAAAAGAAACAACAAAAAAAGTGCGTGTCGTATTCCTGATACCTCTTAGGAGTTATTAAGGTGGTCAAAATTTCATTATTTTTTGTGTAGGACGCACCATTTCTGAGATATCGTTAATATTCTACAATAATTCAAAAATGGACAGCGTGGAAGCGTGACGATGACGCGAGTTCTATGATTTTTGTTCATCCAAGAACTGCTCAACGCGCCTAAAGAGTTTTCACTTCAAAAACAGCAGACGTTTGTACAAAGTTAACACTACACACATGTCCTCATAGAGAAGAAAATAAGGGTATTAAATGAGTGGCTATCTCGTGGTATTCAAAGTCCAAAGTCCACAATACGTAAGCACTAACCGTAGGACACGTCCACACAACAGCTGCATCCTCCAATGCCTATAATATTCAGTTTCCGTCACGTAATCTTTATAACTTCCTTCACAGTTATAAGTGGATGCGGCATCTATAATATGTAGTTTATCATATCCTAGGACTGATGACATGATTTTATTGAGTTAACGACGATGGGTCAATAGTTCAACCATTCTTCTATTTATTAAAGTGAAAACTTCTTTTGGCGCGTTGATCACTTCTTGGGTGAACAAAAATCATAGAACTCGCGTCATCGTCACGCTTCCACGCTTTCCATTTTTTAATTATTTTAGATTAATAATATCTCATTAATGGTGCGTCCTACGCAAAAAATAAGGAATTTTTTACATTTTGGTTGCGAGTTTTTTTATTATTTGTTGTTATAGCAGCAATAGAAATACACAGTCTGAAAATTTCAACTCTCATTACGGTTCACGAGAAACAGTACGCCGACAGACAGCCGGATCCTTAGGAACCCTAAAAATGGTGATATTACATATCTCCTTTTATATATCTAAGATGCTAGATGTAGTCGTAATCCTAACTTAGTATTATACTAGCCATCCGCCCCGACTTGACAGTTGACTTCTTTTTTGATATGTATATAATTTTATGTGATCATTCAAACACAATTGTATAATTGTTTGTGAATAAATGAATATGAATATGCTTCGCACGGATAGTACAACCTCAACAAATTATACACCTAAACCTTCCTCATGAATCACACCGTCTATTGGTGAAAACCGAATGAAAATCCGTTTAGTAGTTTTTGAGTTTATCGCGAACAGACACGCAGACGCGGCGGAGGACTTTGTTTTACAATATGTAGTGAAATGCGAATTTGTTTGTTTTTATACTTGACCGCTCATCATGTAATTTTGCATACACGTTGTCAGGGAGAAAAAAGCCTAGCCTATCTTTCATAGAGCGAAACAGTACTGTTACCGAGGGGTTGCAATTTATAGACAGAATCAAGATTAAGACGGGCAAAATCTAGAACTTAATAATACATAATTATATTAGCTCCTTTGTAACTAATGATTTCTTTTTATAAAATACTAGCTTTTGCCCGCGGCTTCGCTCGCGTTAATTTAGAATTTGACAATCAATTCGGGTTGTACTCTGCTTGTAATAATATAATTCAATCATGATTCGAAAGACACGTGGCGCCATCTATTATCATAAGAACGTTATTATTGTTTTTGTCAGGAATAGTAATTTTTTTCGGGATGAAAGGTAGCCTATGTCCGTTTCTGTACACCTGTCAACAAACAAAATTTCAGGATGATCGGTTCAGTGGTTTAGGCGTGAAAAGGTAACAAATAAACAAACAAACAAACTCATTTTCGCTTTTATAATATTCTAATTTTTATAATATATTCTGCGAAAAGGAGACAAACAGTAATTTGTAGTAATTACTAGTTGTTACCCGCAACTGCGCTCACGATTATTAAGACTAGTACATGTCCTATTCTAGGCATCTATTCCCATACTAAACTTCATCAAAATCAGTACAGCTGTTTGTCTTATGTTTAGGTACGCGAATGTTATACATTGAAATTAAACTACTTTACACGGATTTCGTCGCGTTGTTTATTTTAAAACACTTTTATTACATAATTTTGAAACCCTAACACTAGATACTATTATTGAACTTTACTACAATTAAAGCTATTTAAATTAAATTAAATTAAATTGTAGTAAAGTTCAATAATAGTAGTTGTAGAGTTACAATCCAATAATAATCGGTGGGACGGATAATCCGACACGACCGGTTCGAGTTCAGGCTAATGTCCTCCAGAACGAATTTTTCGGTTACGGCGGCCAATCTTAACGGAGACTGGCCATTTGCGCAGGAGATATTATAGTGCACAAGTATGTGCGCAAACACAAGTGCACTCTCTGTTCCCTAACCCTCGTGATCCGATGGGACGGATAATCCGACACGACCGGAGAGAGATCAGGCGCAGGATCAACGGCTTTAAGTGCTTACCGAGGCATGGGAGAGTCTACAACGCCAACTGCCTAACTCCTGGCTCGTATTGAGATTTCTTAACAGAAAAACACAATAACTTTTTGTTGGCTCGGCCCGGGATTCGAACCCGAAACCTCATGCACAGCAGTCGCATTCACTACCGCTGCGCCACGGAGACAGTTAAAAAGAAGTTTATAAATCAAACTACCAAACTTCATCTTCCTTTAAACCACAAGCTGATGGCTCCGTTGCCGTTTTGGTAGCATCTGGGTTTTACAGTTCTCCCACAAAGAAATAAATCACACTGATATGCACTAAAATTCCCGCGAAACAGTAATATAATTAACACTCTCACCGCCACCCTTATACAGAATATTCCAGTGCAGCAGGCCATGCGGTACGCCGGTATCCTCAACTTTGCCTAACCGTGCACGCCAAGGTGAAAATACTACATCGAATCCAGCAGGCCATACGAGTGGCTAGCGGGCTCACCGTTTACTAGCAGGCCATGCGGTCCGCTGTAACCTCGCATTTTTATGTTAATTTTGTAGTGCGTGGCCTGCTGTTACAGAAACAGTTCAGTGCAACATACAGGTGGCGTGCGGGACTCGAAAACGTACGGGCCACCGGCGGACCGCATGGCGATAAAAGTGTTAATAACAAACATAAAAAATAGAAGCAATATCCAAATTCTACTTTTACCTCCCATATCAATTTCATTTATTTAGAAAGATTGCCTGGGTTTCAGCTGACGTCTGAATCCGAGCTGAGACCCAGGCGATCTGAAATGTCTAGACAGACACCAACCGAGGGCTATTAGACGCGCATGCGTGGAGATGCCCCTCCGTAAATGCGTCATGGAGGGGTTCCAGACTATTGTTACCACGAAATAATGAGAACTCGACACCAATATTAATTTGTCCATCGGCGTACGAACGCCGGCATCCAGACATAAAGCTTTTATGATTATGACTCATTATGAATCAGCGGACAGGTTTAATTTGTACTAATTCTGTATAAATAATTTTAAAACCTAAAGTTAAATCTTTCATTGAAACATTGAGCGGACATTCTTAGACGATATGTTATGGCATATCTATAGGTCCTAACCAATACATAATAATAAATGCGAATGTGAGTTTGTTTGTTTGTTACGCTTTCACGCCTCAACTACTCGACCCGGATACACAACGTCAGGGAAACAGAAAAGAACATAAGGTATCATTCATCTAGAAACAATTACACTATACTGTTTTTAATCTAACTGTGTGTTGTGTTTCGTTCGGTGAGTGAGAGTGCCGGAAGCCCATGCACCCCCTTTCCCCCTTCCCGCTCCTTCTTCTTCCCACTTTCTTTTCCTAAAGGGTCGGCAACGCGCAGGTTTTGCCTACGGTGACCACTTACCATCAGGTGGGCCGTATGCTTGCTTGCCACCTTACTAATATAAAAAAAACCGAACCTACCTATATTTACGCAAGCGAAACTGCGGGCAAAATCTAACGGTATTATTTATACAAACTCTATCGGTTTGTTCCGTTTTTATTATTAAAGCACATGGTACAATAGAAAGACTGCCTTAAATGATTAAAACACTAAATAAGCTAAAACCAATTAATATTTAATGATCTCGTTATAAAGAATTTAATCTTGTTAATCTGAGTGTCTAGTACACGTTTTGTTTTACGTTAACGCGATCGACACGTTTATGATGTTCGGCGCTCCGATTGGGCCACTCCAAGCTCTTAACCAATCAGACAGCTAAACGAGGTAAACATTTCCTTTTTTTTATGAGATCTGAGGCAAACGAGCAGACGGATCGCCTGATGGTAAGCAATTACCGCCGCCCATAGACACCCGCGACACCAAAGGAGTTACAAATGCGTTGCCGGCCTTTTAAAAAGGAGTACGCTCTTTTTTTGAAGGTTTGTAGGTGGTATTGGTCCGGCAATACCGCAGGCGACAGTTCATTCCACAGTTTAGTCGTGCGAGGCAGAAAATTTCTGGAAAAACACACAGTTGTGGACTGCCAACTATCTAAATGATGGGGATGAAAATGACGTTAATGCAAAAACAACTCGAACTAGGTACCCCAATGTTAACTTGCGTTAGTTAGGTGGCACAATATCAAAGATCAAAGACCATGCACCTATTGTAAATATGTCACAATCAGAACTAGTGGTTGTACTACTAGTAGTAGATGTAAATATTTACATTCGAATAATATCCGAATACAATCATGCATATCGATGTGCGCAGTTGCATTCGAATGCTACAACTCGAAACATAACTTCATATTCCATTGAACTCTATACAAATAAATAGAATTGAATTTGTCTTGAAATTATGTCTGTTTATAATGTCAAAATAACATCTTTATACTAAATACATATGAAAGTATATACGGTATATATATCAGAAAATCATTTTTAAAATGTCTGTCTGTGTTGTACCTGTTTGTTCCGACGAATCTCTGAAACTGCTGGACCGATTTCGACGGGACTTTCACTGGCAGATAGCTGATATTATAAGGAGTAACTTAGGCTACTTCGACATTAGATTTTTTTAAATTTCCTCGCCTACGTAGTTGCTCGTAACAGCTAGTGTTACTATATATTAAAAAAAACAAATGGACTGCACGGATGGCTGGCGTACTGATACAACCGCCTCGTCAGTGCCACTGCACTGAGTGTTGCGGGTTCGATGCCACAGGACAAAAAAATAGAAACACCAATGATTAAATTATGTTCGGGTACTTTGAAATAACTACACTGGAACATTCAGACAACTACCATCTTAGTCGTCCCGTGACCATGGCCGCTGAAAAGCAACCGAAACGTCGGGGAAAGTGTAAACACAAATATAAATAGTATAATAGTATAGTAATAGTTTTAATAATTTAATTAGCTTAAAAATTTGTAAAGTTTAGTAGTAATAGTAGTGTAACAGTTTTCAAAATGTTGTAATAAACAACGCGATAAAATCCCTATGTAGTACTTTAATTTCAACAAAAAAATCTGTGTACTGAAAATAGTTGTTTCGTATTCTATGTTTCCGTTGTTTAAATGTTTGTAAAATTCACCGTGGAACAGAATTTAATCTTAGTGTATAGCAATTGTTTTAAGAAATACTAATAATTATTGTAGTCCAGTTTTAGCAAAATCTATTCTCACACTAAGGCCTTTCTATTGAACTATTTTCTTAATAGTCTATGGCGTATAGACTATTTAATAGACTAGTCGTTAAGTCGCAAGTATCGACTTAGTACGCGCTTATTGGCTATTACTTTCATCTTTATTAAAGGAGGTTACTTTTAATTGAAGAGAGTGGCGTACAAAGTAATTCGTAGGAGATTTTATCGAGATATAAGCAAAAGATTTCTAGCTGTCTGGAAGTTAGTATTAAAATACTTTATTTATAAATACACATTAAGTAATAAATAAAATCGGAGGCGCTCATAGCCAGTTGCACTCACTGATCGGTAAACGATTAGCGAGGTTAAGCAACGTTGGGTGCGGTCAGTCTATAGATGGGTGACCGCTTAATGGTATTTCATCTGAGCGTCTCCGTGCTTCGGAGGGCACGTAAAAGGTCGGTCCCGGTTGTTGTCAAATTGATAGCAGTCGTTAAGCCATGTCAGAGGCCTACGGGCGGCTTGAACAACTCTTGATAACAGGTTGACCACTAACCACAAAGAAAAGAAAAAAAAAAGAATAAATAAATTTTATTTCGTAGATTTTTTATTTGGGCCTATGGGCCTGTCTGCGAATACAGTACGTGACTGTTCTTCAAAGTGGTATCGGGTTTAATTCTCGGTTCAGGCAAAGTGACTGCATGGATGGCGTAGTGGTTTACGTGGTCGCCTATTCCACTGCGCCGAGTGTTGTGGGTTCGAATCCCACACGGGACAAAAATTTGTGTGATCCACAAATGGTTGTTCCGAGTCTGGATGTTCTTTGAATCCGTTGTTTAAATGTTTGTAAAGTCCCCCGCGATACAGGAATTATTCATAGTGCAGAAGATGTTTTTAAAAAAGAAAAAAATGGTATGGCGCTTTTTTGTAAATATATTTACAGTAGTAGCACGAAATCCATAACTGTGCCCACTAGTGGGCAATAGGCTCGCGCTGCATTTTTGGGTTCCACTTAAAAGATAACGTGAGATCTATGTTTTTAACATACATAGCTGGCTAAATATAGCTCTAATTAATAATAATAATAGCCTTTATTTCAGACAGTATTTCATTTACAGTAGGTACCTATCTTAACTATTCTATATCCAACACTTTTATTTGTATACTATATATATTACACTACGTTTTACTATTGTGCATCGACGACCCTGTCTGCATGCCACTTATTGGCAAAGGCCTCCTCCAACCTGTTCGATTCCTCTCTATCCTTAGTAGTTCTTGTCCATGTGCCTCCTGCTACGGCTTTAATATCGTCTATAAGCTCTAATTACATAGGCGTAAAATTATGTATGTAACATGTTATACATAATATTGTCTTCTGTTTACGCGAATGTTATTCATTGAAATTAAACTACTATATACGGATTTTATCGCGTTGTTTATTTGACACTTTATTACAAAATTTTGAAAAACTGTTACACTACTATAATACTATTAAATATTACTAATTTTTAAGCTAATTAAATTATTGAAGCTATTGAAACTATTTATACTATTAATATACTATTAAACTATTTATATTTATGTTTACACTTTCCCCGACGTTTCGGTTGCTTTTCAGCAGCCATGGTCACGGGGAGACTAAGATGGTAGTTGTCTCGATGTTCCAGTGTAGTTATTTCAAAGTACCCGAACATAATTTAATCATGGGTGTTTCTATTTACGCAGAATGAGCTCAAAGTATCATGAAGTCTAGCTGTGGTTTGCTTCTTCTTGGGTTTGACTATTTGAATTACTGGATCCCAAGCTGGTGGTACATTCCAACCATCTTCTCTATTGAAATAATAATAATAAATAAATTCTTTATTTGTTCTCTCACACAGAAATTACAGAGTTATAGTATATTTAATTAATACATTAGTGTGTCAAATCAACTAACAAAAAGAAATTAGGATGTTTCTTGATTTCAATAGCCTCGCGAAGCATCCTTGGTAGGAATCGGTGTTCTTTAGCGAGCATCTGTGGTTTGTCAAATCTCAGGTAGTGGTTGGTCCCCTGTTGCACATGTTCACACACAGCAGACTTCAACGAGCGTTGGTGTTTTACATCAGCTATGTGTTCTTTTATGCGGGTGCCTATGCTTCTCTTGGTTTGACCAATGTATGAGAGTCCGCAGTCACAATCTATTTTATAGACCCCTGCATCTTGTAAAGGTAGTTGGCACTTGACGGATGGTAAAAATTGACTTATCTTCGTTGGCGGCTTGAAGTATGAGTTGGTTGAAGCTCGCTTCAAGATGTAGCCAATCTTGTCAGTGACACCCTTCACATAAGGTAGTATAGCAGGCTGGCGCTCGACTGTGGCTGGCTTTTCTCGGGATCTGTGACAGCGGCGCGACTGTTGGAACTTGTTGTCTTGCAGTACTTGCTTGACATGTTGAAGCTCGGCGTCCAGATGTTTCTTGTCACAGATCCCGTGGGCTCTCCGTAATAAAGTGTCAAATAAACAACGCGATAAAATCCGTATATAGTACATAGTTTAATTTCAATGTAACATGTTATGTTTAAGCATAGAAACATAAGATTACATTTCATAACACAGAAGTCTAAGTATCAACAGTACTAAGAATTGCACCATATTATCATAACATAAAATCTACATACAAGCCATACAAAGACCAACTCCATTCAAAGCTATCCAAATATGACATTTCAAAAACGAACGCGCCCGTTCTTAATTTGAATATAATAGAAAATGGCCGCCCAATATGGCGGACAAAATGACGCCAATTTATATGCTAAGCTGGGGCTGTTTAAATGGATGCATCTGCCTGTATTTACGGGAATAATTGCATCTGGCAACCATACAAGGATATGCATTTATTCATAACATAAATATGTAGTTAGAATTGAACATGAATATGTTTTTAATGAGAAAAATGTTAAACTAGTTTATATACGAAAGGTGGTACGTTTAATGAATAAATCAGTTGTATCATATATCTATATAATTATATAAAAATCTCGTGTCACGTTATTTGTTGTCGCACTCCTCCGAAACGACACGACCGATTTTTTTGAAATTTTTATGTATATTTGGTAGCTATAAGAATAGGTCGCAATGTATATTTTACACCGCTAAGAAATAATTTATATGGCAGAACAACGTTTTCCGAGTCAGCTAGTATACCATAAATTATGCCTGCGAATTGGTTGACATGGACTTCATCTAATAATACCATTTTATACGTGAATATGCTTCGGAGACAATCTTTCTGCTGATACCGCGGCCACACATTGGTTATATTTGCACCAATATGGCTTATTGCGGCCAATATTCCAATATGTGGATGAGTCTTTGAGACAATGTGAACATTATTCCCAATCACCGTCCTATGTCCAACACCGACGAACAAAGAGTCGGTTTTTTCAACAAGTTCAAGGGCGAGGGGAATGGAAGGGGAGTGCGCGCAGGCATCTTGGACAGAATGTCGCGCGCGCGCCACACATTGGTCATTTTAATCATCCACCACCGCCTTTTCTTTCGTTGTTTTCTTATACGAAACAAATAATAAACATATGTACCTAAACCATATGCCTAAGCCGCTAGTGCAAATAAGTTATCGTCCATACTCCGCTCTGCGTCAACTGAACAACAAGGTCCACGATTGTCTATTTCCAATGTTTGGTGCAAAGTTGGTATTGAAGCCAATGTGTTTTGCATTAGTTTGATTCAATATTGGCCAATCCAAATTAGAGCCAAGCTTGGACGCAAAGTTGAATCAAACCATATGCGTAAGCCGCAAGTGCAAATAAGTTATCGTCCATAGTCCGCTCTGCGTCAACTGAACAACAAGATCCGCGCTTGTCTATTTCCAGTGTTTGGTGCAAAGTTGGTATTGAAGCCAATGTGTGGTGTAATAGTTTGGTTCAATATTGGCCATTCCAAATTAGAGCCAAGCTTGGATGCAAAGTTGAATCCAATGTGTGGCCGTAGCATAAGAATAAGTGTTACGTCCGATTCTCGGGTTAGGAAAGCTTTATTGGGTTTTTCTGTAAAATTAGGAATTCCTCGAAATTCGGTAGAAATTCATAACAGCAGCACGGCAGCTTTTAATAAGCGTTAGCTTAGTGAGCAAGACTGATATGCATGAGGTTTCAGGTTTGATTCTTGGATCGAACTAAGTGTTTTTGTGCTTCTGAGCGCGTAACAGCAGTACCATATCACACAAAAATTTTAATGTGTCTATACTAAGAAGAGTGAGCTCACACATTAACATTGTGTATTGTATGACAACTTATCGATACGGAAAGGTGACTATATTTATGTAGTAGGGCGCACCTTGAATCAAATTAGGCGTTACTTGGCGGAAATGTATTGTAATAAACAGACTGCAACGCAGAGGGTCTCGGGTTCGAACCCAGGTCGCGCACCTCTAACTTTCGGAAGTTATATGACTTTTCGAAATTATGTGCGTATTGATTGATAATTATCGCCTGCTCCGTACCTTGGAGAGCACGTTAAGCCATCGGTCCCGGCTGCCATGAACATCTATGGCATCATATCAGTGCCCTCTAATATCCTGACACTGGTCTAGCCTCAGGTCTAGCCTTAGAGTATCGTTAGCCTTCGGGTTACGGAGGTCAGATGGCAGTCGTTCCGTGTAAAAACTGATACCCAGTAAAATCAACCGTTTTCTGCTGCAATAGTTGGGGTGAGCAATCCAAGGGTGCGTGGTGTGTATCTTCCCAATAATTTTATTACTATGGATTACCGCCGTGTAACACCTAATTCGATTCAATATAACGATATAATCAATATAACAATATTTATAATTCAGATTTTGACATTGTGTTAAATGACAACTTGACGATCCAGAAATGTCAAAATATTTTAAAACGTAGTTGTTCGGAGCTACGCATCGGAACAGCTCAACGCTTTACATTTGTGCATTGCATGCACATTTGAGACGCGTTAATTATATAATTTTATTCGACTTTCTAAGTCAGTTCGCAATCGAGCAGCAACCGAGCTCAACTACCATTAAACCATTAAGTTTACCATTTTTAATATTAATTTATCATTTAGTAACCAGTTGTTAAGTGTTGTGTTTTTACCAATATTGACTTAAGAATAAATATTATCTCATAACATACCATTCGTAGTAGGTATCTATTTAACGCAGTTACTCCTTAAAACTACACTATTAAACATAAAATATTATTAAATAAACAATTAAACTGTATTATTATAAGTTTTAGAATAACTCTGCATTAATTTAATTTCTTAAAATATTTTATCTAATCCTTACTAATATTATAAACTAGCTTTTGCCCGCGGCTTCGCTCGCGTTAATTTAGAATTTGACAATCAATTCGGGTTGTACTGTGCTTGTAATAATATAATTCAATCATGATTCGAATGACACGTGGCGCCATCTATTATCATAAGAACGTTATTATTGTTTTCCTCGGGAACAGTAATTTTTTTCGGGATGAAAGGTAGCCTATATATACACGTGACCTGATCGAAAATTCGTATATAATAATATGTACCTATGTATTAGGTTTTTTATAGTAATTTTATACACGGATATTTTTCAATTGTAATCGAAAATTTATGTACCAATTTTCATACTGCTAAGTCCAGAAATGAGAAAATTTCGTTACAAACTTTACCCCCCCATTTTACCCCTCTAGGGGGGAGTTTTGTTCATTCTACTTACATAGATCATTTTTGTCTGTAATCAGGACCCAATATACCAATTTTCATACTTCTAAATCCAGAAATGAGAAAATTTCCATACAAACTTTACTCCCACCATTTTACCTTTTTAGGGCGAATTTTGACCATTTTACCTTCACAGGTCATTTTCAATTATAATCAATAACTTGTATACCTATTTTTATACTTATAAGTACAGAAAAGAGCAAATTCCATATAAACTTCATCCCCCCTATTTCACCCCCTTAGAGGTGGAATTTCAAAAAATCCTTTCTTAGTATACACCTCTACAAATTAAAACACACATGCTCTCCAAATTTCAAGTTCCTACGACCAGCGGTTTAGGCTGTGCGTTGTCTCTAAGTCAGTCAGTCAGGACATCTTCCTTTATATATATAGATAGATAGATTCGAAAGTAACTGTCTGTCTGTCTGTCTGTTACCTTTTAACGGCTAAACCACTCAACCGATTTAGATGAAATTTGGTACAGATATAGTTTAAAACCTGGGGAAGGACATAGGCTACTTTTTATTGATGTAGGTACCACGCGGGCGGAGCCGCGCACAAAAGCTAGTTTTATATATTTCAATGTCAATCTTCGTTTTTATTGAACCATGATTGTATACATTTTGGATGCCTTACGGTAGAATCACTTGAAACATGAACTGTTAATAACACCATTGTAACAAGTGTTTTCAGCAAAAATAAATAATTTGAATTTGAATTTAAAAGAGCTCGCTCCGTTACAGTAGTAAGGCGTAAAATTTAAATCATAGTGAAATGTGAATGATATAAACCTCTGCTAAGACTATGTGAACTTAGCTTTTTCTTTGACCAGTCGTAAGCGCAATTTAACCTTTCTCATAGTGAGAAGAGGCCCGTGCCCAGCAGTGGGACAGTTTAATGCAGGGCTGATATTATATTATATATTATTATATTATAAGCGCAATTTAATAAGTAATAATAATAATATTCTACCACATACACACAACACCATCTAACCCAAACTAAGCAGAGCTTGTACTATGGATACTAGACAATGGATGAACATACATGTACTTTTTTTTTGTAAATACATACATATTATACACTAGCTGACCCGCGCAACTTCGTCTGCTTCACATAAGAGAATTTTCCTAGTTTTTGCAATATTTTTCATTTATGCTCCGCTCCTATTGGTCGTAGCGTGATGTTATATAGCCTATAGCCTTCCTCTATAAATGGGCTATCCAACACTGAAATATTTTTCTAATTTTTACCCGTAGTTCCTTAGATTACCGCGTTCAACCAAACAAACAAAATGTGAGTGAAGTCGGCGCGTGAGCGCCCCCGCCTTTTTATAAATGCAGCGGATGGCCGTTTCGCGCGTTAAACAACAATCAACCGTATAGCCGTACCCATACTGGCGCGGCGAGATTTGGAAGTTTTATTTCATCTATATCTTGTGTGTTTATAAACCAATTCCTATATTTCTTTTTATAATATAAATATTAAAGTGTACTTTTTGAATATGGGAGTTTGATAAAGATATATCTATGTGAAATACAATATATTTATGTATTTTAATACACTTTGAAGAAATGCCTAACGATTAAACACGTTATTGTGGCTAATTTATAAAATATAGATATACTATTAAGGATTTTTTTGTAGATCTTTTGAAGACCATCATCTTTGTAATACATACTTTTGGTGTATGATCAACGTATGCGAGGATAAGAGCTCAAAAGCGCATTTTCGTCCGACTTGCTTCAAATTTATCGTCACTGCTCAGCTCCTATGTGTCTTAGCGTTATGTTATATAGCCTATAACCCGCCCAGGAGTATGGACTACAATCGTACCAAGTTTGGTTAAACTCACTTCAGTAGTTTTTGACCCATGCGTGCACATACAGATAGACAGACAGACAGACAGACAGACAAAAAAATTTACTGATTGCATTTTTGTCATCAGTATCGATCACCATTCATCCTCCATATATTTTTTGTATATATATTAAATGTACAGAATTGACCTCTCTACAGTTTTATTATAAGTATAGATAGAAACACCCAGACCAAGACAAACATCCATGTTCATGCACACATATGTTTGACTTGTGCGGGAATCGAACCCGCGACCTCAGGCGCAGTCGGTTACACTAACCACTATGCCATCGAGGCCGTCAAGTCAGTCAGATCATATCTTTAATCTGGTAAATTTGATTAAGATTGGTTATTAGTTTCGGGCGTAGAAAGCAATTATCGCTCTCTGTTTTTTATGGATTAACTATTACTAGGCAAACGCCTCTTTTTATTAAATCGTAATTAGTTTGAACGTAATCTTTAATTATATTTTGTAATTATAATATTGTTTTATGATTATCAAGTAAGTCAAAGATAAGTTGGTAAAAATCGCAAAAATTGTTTTGATTTAAATTTATTTCAACATCTCATTTAATAGAACTTAATTTGATTGCACGATGGCCTCGCTATCGCCACTGTCCCGAGTGCTGAGGGTTGGTTCACGGAGGGACAAAGATACGGAATAAAAAGTAGTGTGATCCAATAATAGTACCACTTGTTCTTTGTTTGAATAATTGCAATGTTGTATTTTCTTTACAAATAATAAAAACAAATATTCATATTCATCATCATATTCACATATTCAACTTCAAAGGTACTTACCTATTATCTATATATTAATACGTGAAGCAAAAACTTTGTACCCCTTTTTACAAAAATTGAGCGGACGAAGGAGTATGAAATTTGGCACAGTTAAAGTTTATATGGAGAAGGAGGGGTGAATCCTAATATTTATATAAAATATGCATTAGAAATACATTAAATTAATGACAAAACACTACACGCACACAACCATGTACTTGACACACGCAGTCGAAGCGCATAACTAGAAAGAAAGAAAGAAAGAAATTTGTTTATTTCGTACAGAGCACACACTATGGTTACATATATCAATATATAATGACATATATCAGAAATATCTTACAGGCAAACTTTGGTCAAATTTCGAGCACTAGGCGACCGCTAGTTAGTAGGTATTTCATTCGCAAATTTCAAATCAATGGTAGGTTTCTCGGCTGCTATGAGGGCGGTGTGGAGGCCACTGCTCTTAGACCACACGACTGCTTACCATCAGGTGGAGTGTGGTAATTTTGACGAGCACAATAAAAAAAAAAAAAGGTGATAACATAGATAGCTGTGACTATCGAACCGTTACGACGCAACGTGCGACTATTCCATTTAAGGGTCTAGGCAAATGGGCGTTACCCCCAATTTTTGTCAACTATATAGTTTTAGGTACTACGTAACAGTGAGTGCGCCGAGTGAGCGTTTTGCTGTCTACATACACTCTTTGCTGCTAATGCCCAATCCGGACATTAAACCTAAGTCTCCACGTAGAGCAGCCGCATTCACAATCGGTGCGCCACCGAGGCAATACGATCATACAAACGCGAAACTAACTAAATTCACCCACGCACGCTTAGTGTTCGAACATTGTTTTCATAATTAGTAGCGAGAGTATCTTCAGACAATAATTACTCTGAGGTCTGTAAGTAATGTACGTGGGACGTTATACCGTTCGATCAGACCCAATTCCAAAGAGTAACATAAGCCACAACAGTTATACATTCATACGCCGTTATTAAAATTGCAACACACTTAAATACAACTTTATTTTTTGCACATCCAAAAGTATTGACTCTCAAAATTCGACTCTAATTTTATAAGCAATAGGTTGCGAATTGAAAAGATTGTTGTATAGGCTGTGTTGTTAAGTTTGCAATAAAAGAAAGCCACGTGGTTTATAATGGATTAATTGCAGATTCGTGATATAAAGTCATTATTATTGCACTACTTGAGTAACGGAATTGTATCATTCGATATTTCGGATGATTTTCGTAGAGAGAGGTTCACGCAGCCATATTGTTGAGTTGAATTTCTTTTATATTCGAGCACCTATTTATCAAACAATACAAATACTATGCTAGAAATGTAGAGGCGTTCATAGCCAGTTGCACTTACTGATCGGTAAGCGATTAGCGAGGTTAAGCAACTTTGGGTGCGGTCAGTCTATAGATGGGTGACCGCTTATTGGTATTTCATCTGAGCATCTCCTTGCTTCGGCGGGTACGTAAAAAGTCGGTCCCAGTTGTTAAGAATACATCTTCTTCTTTCTTCTTCCTATAAATAAAAGTTAATCTTAATATGTATATAATAAATAATAATAATAATAAATATTTATTCAATAAATAAATAAAAGTCTTTACAAAACACATTGCAGGCTACTTATTGTATTAAATTCACATTAAAACTATATTTAATCTAAAGGAAAACATTCTACAATTTAAAAATTGGACACAAAAAGTCTTGTTTATACAGTCTGTTTTTACATTTTATTACCTGAACTAGGTCAGAGACCTGTGTTTCAGCTGCATGGATGACGTAGTTGTATAAATGGTCGCTTCGCCACACGGAGCATTGGGAGTTTGATTTGATTGACAATAATTGTGTGATCCACAAATGGTTGTTCTGTGTCTGTGTGTCCTTTGTGTCCGTTGTTTGAATGTCTGTAAAGTCCCCCGCGCGACACAAATGATCCCACTGGGTCGAAGTGTCGGCGGTCTGCACTGACTGGCCCCCACATAAGATAAGATAAAGTCCCCCGCGACACAGGCATAAATCCTAGTACGAGAGTGATCTTTCTTAGAAAAATAAACCTAAGTTTGGGATCCAGCGCGCGTATAAATATGTAGGTACCTCTTTTATAGAAGATCGCTGTCGAATAACCTTACATTGTGCAATAGCAACAATGAATGAATGAATGAAAATATTTAATCAGGCCCCATGCAGCTATTGCTATCCTGATTAAATGTTCAGCTGCGAATTAAATTTAGTGTCTTACCAGTTAGCAAATCAGCCAGTTAGAAATGGCAGCGATAGCTCAGCGGGGAGACCAACAGACTGCAATGCACAGGGTCTTGGGTTCGAACCCACGTTGCGCACCTCTGACTTTCGAAAGTTATATGACTTTTCGAAATTATGTGCATATTGATTGACAATTCTTATTATCGCCTGCTCCGTGCCTCGGAGAGCACGTTAAGCCGTCGGTCCCATCTGCCTTGAACATCTATAGCAGTCGTTATTGGGAAGTCAGTAGCCTCTAATATCCTGACACTGGTGTAGCCTTAGGGTATCGTTAGCCTTCGGGTTGCGGAGGTCAGATGGCAGTCGCTCCGTGTAAAAACGGATATCCAGTCAAATCTGGTTAGACTAGAAAGCCGTCCCCAAGTTACTTGGGAATAATAAAGGCTAGGTAGAAGAAGACCAGTTAGGAAATCAGTATAGAGAGTTATTTCTTTAAATTTTTTTGTTTATTTAACAAATTTCGTAAAGTAATCCTGTTAAAATACGCTATATTTATTGCAGAGTTAAGGTATATTTGGTGAATAAAAGTACCAACCTTTATGATTTCTTTCACAATCCTAACTAATATTATAAATGCGAAAATGAGTTTGTTTGTTTGTTTGTTACGCTTTCACGCCTTAACTACTCAACCGATCAACATGAAATTTTGCATACACGTTGTCAGGGGTATAGAATAGGACATAGGGTACCTTTCATCCAGAAAAAATAACTGTTGCAAAGCTAACCTAACCTAACCTACATTTACGCGAGCGAAGTCGCAGGTGAAAACTAGTTATCAAATAATCATAAAACGCACGCTGTCTTTCTCTTACTAGGTTGAAAAGACAGCATAATATTTATCATAATAATTCATAATATTTAGCGTTAGTTAAACATAGCCTATGTTAAAAAAGAATACACTAAGCCTGATTTCCACTACAGTCGAGAGGAGAGTAGATGTGAGTAGAAAACTAATACTATTTCGTTAATATGACGTCAAATTTGTCACATGTCCGCTGGTCTCCGCTTTGAAGAAAGTTGGGCTCAACTTTCTTCAAAGCGGAGACCAGGGGACAGACTTCGACAAAAAAATATTTTTCTTTTTTAAAGTCCTGCATACCGAATAATTCGTGTTCCGCGGGAGACTTAACCGTCAAACAACGGACACAAAGAACACCCAGACTCGGAACAACCATTTGTGGATCACACAAAGTATCGTCCCGTGTGGGATTCAACCCCACAACACTCGGCGCAGTGGCAGTGGAGAGGCGATTACTTAATCCACTACGCCATCCGTTCAGTCATGTTATCTACAAATCTATGACAAATCATTCATAAATCAATTGAATGCAACCGTCATGTTATTATAAACACAGTACTAACCACTTTTTTATCGCAGTTGGGTTTATAAACTTTCTCGGTCGATCAAATCGTTTATCTCAGTTGAAAACCCCAGCTGTAATGATAAATAAACCGCAACAATTTTGATACAGCACCGGATCGTTGCGTGTAATGGAACGCGTTTACGCTACTTTTTGAGTTCCTTTTCACGCAGTTTGCGGTTTGAAAAATTGATCTTCATGTATGTGTTTCTTTATGGGGTGGATGTCTACTGGATAAAGTGTATTACGATTTTGTTGTACGAACGGATAGACAGTGAAGTGGAACGTCAGTATAATGCCATATATCGCTCTCTTGATAAAACAGAAATTTAATTCATAATTTCAAAGTAAGCCAATTTGAACTCTAATAGAGTGTCAGTTAGAGTTAAAATTGCCTAAAATTCAACAGTAGAGTAGGCAAGTGCGAGTGATATCCCGATATTATAAGTAATCATAAGCTGTATCAGTATCTTCAATAATCGATCACTATTAGGCCATTAGGTATTAAGAAAACCAATAGACCATCTATTAGCATAGGAAGAAGCGCAGTTTGCTACCTACATTATCTGCGTCTTAGTCTTCTTTCAATATTGATTTCATCATCATCATCAGGCTATAATAGTCCACTGCTGGACATAGCCCTCCCCCAAAGAGCGCCATAGCGCCCTGTCTTCAGCTTGCCGCATCCAGCATCTGCCTGCAGTCTTTCGCAGATCGTCATCCCACCTGGTCGGATAATATTGATTTGACTTCTGGTAATACGCATCCCACATCGAGCTAGCGGCTACCTAGCTGGTCCTTGACGCTAAATGTTGTAGGTTCGAATCTCACGTGGGACAATAAATTATAATACACAGCGCGGTGCCTACCTACGTCATCAAAGTAGTAATACAGGGAAAATAGAAACTAATTTAATAAAATTATATATAATATCTCATTATATAAGAAAGAAAAGGAAGACTTTTTATTTATTTGACACATACTACAAACAGATAGTAACAAGTATAAAATAAAAATATATAACAATACAAAAATTAACTTAAGAACGAAACCAAAAGGAAAATAAAAAACAAACTTATAAAGTGAGTGTCTTGTACTGTCAAAATATGACCTATTTAAAGGTATATGTTATCCATCCTTCTTCAAACGAGGTTTAAAGAGAGTTCTTCTTTCACGGTAGGCAGCGACTTTGCTGTGTCCTGACATTGCTGAAGTTCATGAGCATCGGTTACCACTTTCGATCAGGTGGGCCACTTGCTCGTCTGCCTACAATGACAATAAAAAAAAAAACTTTTTATAGGTTTAACTCGCATGACGGCGCTACGAAAACACTTATTGCCAAACATGAGTTTGGGTTCAAAACTAGTCGGGCAAACCCGAAAACAACATATGAATTGAACCGTTAAATATAGTATATTATGATTATCACACACAAAATATTCTATAAGAAGTCTTTTACAATATGAATAACAATATATACTTTCACTAAAAATCGGCAACTCATCGCCAATACAACAGATTGTTGACTCATCCCTGTTCAATGGGTCATCTTCGAATGATGTAGAAAGTGCGTGCGCCGGGTCCTGGTTCAAGTAATGATTTTCTTATAGAATACATATTAATTTGAGATTTAATGTCATTTGCATCCTTAATGGATGAGCAGCAGATTGCTTAGTTTTTGCATTGAAGTAATTATGAAGATCAAAGCGCCAAAGTGGTAGTCACCCAGTAAAATTGTCTACAGTATGTTAATAACCTATTTTCTTTCTTTATAAAAGACAACTCCCGCACACAGTATTTATTCCTAATAATAAATAATGTGTAATAATTCCTGTGCTGTGGACTTTACATAGGGATTAAATATAACTAGCGGTCGCTTAGTGTTCGAAATTCGACCAAAGTTTGCCTGTAAGATATTGCTGATATATGTCATAATATATTGATATATGTAACCATAGTTACGCGCTTCGACTGCGTGTGTCAAATGCATGGTTGTGTGCGTGTAGTGTTTTTTCATTAATTTAATGCGTATATAGATGACCACCAAAAATAGTAATTGGGCACCAAAATATGCTTACTAAAATATGTCATAACGAGCATCTATACGCCTCAAATCAAGGCATTCCCTCTCGGAAAGGTTAGGTTATGTTAGGTTCCTTCTTAAACCCACCCAAAAATAGGAGCCTCGCAAGCGGGGCTTCGTCGACTTAGTTAGATCTCTTTAAATATATTTTGATGTGGAATTTGGTGATCATTTACTATTTTTGACTGTTATATTATACTATATCTGGTGATAAGTTAAACATAAGCCCTTTACATATATACAAACAACGGACTCAAAGAACACGCAAGGACAACCATTTGTTGATCACACAATTGTTTGTCCCGTATGGGATCCGAACCACCATTTAATCGACTAAGCCATCAGTCCAATATATTGCCATGGAAAATATTGTACGGCTGGTATAATAAGACAGAGAGAACATGGCCTATCCAAGGCTTTCACGCTGCCAATATATAAAAATCCTTTTGAATAGGTTGAACCGTTTATTCATAAAAATTTATCACACTTAATTATTTTTGGATTTATAATATAAAACGGTACGGTTATATTTCCTAACATACGTCTATCGCACATTATTTATTTTGTAAAAAACAAACATCATAAGTAATATTTGTTGATGAATGCGTGAAAGATTAAGCTTCCATTCATTTAAGTGTAATGGACGCAAGATGCCCTGAAGATATACCAGTGTAATTTGTTTTCATGAGCGTTTATTATGTACACACTTTAATTTAAATAATTATTATGAGTCAGCGTAGTTTTGAATACATACCTATACCACAATGATATATGTTCTCACTTTAGGAATCCAATTCTTATAAGCATCGCCTAAGTTTTATTAGGTAAAGCAGCGTAATAAATAATTATGTAGCCTTTAAATACAAAAAATAAAAATAAAGAAGAAGACGATTAAAAAAAATAAGAATAAAGAAAATCAAATATGCGACAAAACAAACGTAACATTCGAATGTATGTAATGTAATGTAATGTATAAACCACAAAGCATATAAAAACGAAAATAATAATTACATTAATAAAATAATAATCATAATAAAACACGCGAACTATTTATATAAGTAAACATGATAACGTGAAATAATAATTCCTTCCATTAACAGTAATAGTTCCAAAGTTATGTAAAGTGATTTAGTTAATCGGTCTGCGCACGCGATGTATGATTACTTTATATAACACGAAGCAGGTACCTATTCTGTAAGAACACTCTAAAGTAATCTGAATTTTATTATATACTTACATCCCTTTCTAATTGCATGTGAAGAAACAGAAAAGAGATGTTTTGTGAAGTTATTTTCAATAGGTTAAAATAGTGCTCTCTATGGAGAAACAGCAAAAAGATTTATCGACGCTTCCCGTGACCAGTGGGCTGGTCTTTATTTCGCGGAAAGAATATTTAGTATTGCCATTCAACGTGGCCAGTACCAGTAGTACCAGTCGACTGTGATGCGGAGGAATTATATGACGTCTGTTAGAGGGTTATACTAAGTTCTAGTTTTCTTTTTTATTTCTGTTTTATATTTTAGGTATAAGTTAGTTTTAAATAATTGTGTAAACTGATAATTTGTCTAACTAATATTATAATTGTGAACGTGAGTTTGAAAGGTCCATAAGTAGAGTTCTCAATCTGAATATTTTCACTCTTTGTTTGAATTATATATGTATGTACATTCGCTTGCGTAGAAAGGATTATACTTAGAGCAGGAGTTTTGGATGAAAGGTATCCTATATCCTTTTCTGTGCCCCAGACATGTTTAGGATGGCACTAGGCCCACGTGGTGGTCTATGGCCTAACCCTTCTCATATCGAGAAGAAGCCCGTGCCGCAGTAGAATAATTTATATACAGGGCTGATATGATTGTGTATAAGATATTAATTCATATTTTTCATTACAGGTTAGTTCGAGTAAGATTTAACCACGTGGTAAGTTTTTATATATCTTTGTTTTGACGAAAGCACCGAACCCGGATCTAATGATTAACAATCCTGTCTGGCCTTTAACATTTACGAAACAAATAAAACATAAAATAAATAATAAAATATCTTCACTTTCAAAATTAACATAAAAACAATGCATTTACATATTTTTATCTAACGACGCGACGTCGTAAATTATGTGGCAACTTTCAAACATAAATAAGAAAACATATACAAATACTTATTTATATTTTATGAATAAATTTGTTTATCATTTTCTACATTCTACTATAAATATTGAACATAAATAATATCATATTTTATAGAGGAAAGATTTGTCAGGAAAGGAAAGTTTGTCAGGATTTAACTCAAAAACTACTTAACCGATTTTCTAATTGGCTATATTTTATTTAAAAGAAGTAATTGTTCCTAACATAACCTAACCAACTATTACGCGGGGAAGCCGCGGTGCCAATGATCTATACTAATATTATAAAGCTGAAGAGTTTGTTTGTTTATTTGTTTGGTTGAACGCGCTAATCTCAGGAACTACGGGTTCGAATTGAAAAATTATTTTAGTTTTGGATAGCTTATTTATCGAGGAAGGTTATAGGCTATATAACATCACACTTGGACCCATAGGGGTAGCGCAGTAACTATAAACACGGATGAATCCCCGGGTGCATTTAGTAAATAATAAAATGATGCTTAATAACATACATTTTACGGTAATAGTGCATGTATAAATTATAAATAAATTATTATATTTTATTCGAACTTCCGATACATAAAATTCGATAGTTGATTGACAACTTGAAGTTATTCGAAATGCACGTTAATGATTTGCACGCAAATATGTTGCCTCGTATATTATAATTTATTGGTAATAAAATGTTTCTAAAACGAAGCCATGACAGAATAGTGCAGAAACCGCATAATTTAGAAATTAAATGCGTTTTAAAATGTTAACTATCGCTCACTTTAACGGTGAAGGAAAAGCGTGAGGAAATCTACATGTCCGAGTTCTCCATAATGTTCTTGAAGATATGTGAAGTCTGCCTATCCGCCCTGGGTCAGCGCCGTTGACTATGGCTTAACCCTTCTCACACTGATAGGAGGCCCGCATCTAGCATCAATATCGTTTATATAGAGGACTTATATTATAAACCTACAAGTTATTGATTATTTGGTGAGAATGCCGGTGCTTTTCTCAAAGTGTTCTCAAAGTGTTCTCAAAGATGTATAAAGTTGACTAATCTGCACTAGGTCAGCGTGGTGTGTGCCCTAACCTGTCCTATATTGAAAAGAGAACCGAGCCCATAACTCAGGGTAGAATTTAGCGGAATAGGAGCTTTAGTCCCAAAACGGCACAAAAAGGAGCCTAAACATAATTGATTAAATGTAAGAAAATCGCAGTCACACATAATCTCCTGCCTACTTCGGTAAGCAGAAATGCATTACATTCCCACATGTCAACTTGGTATTGATATTTTATAACTGCCACCGTGGCGCAGCGGTAGGGATACGACTGCTGTGCATGAGGTCTCGGGTTCAAAACCCGGAAAAGGCCAAAAATCACGTATTGGGTTTATCTGGCAAGAAATCTAAATAGCACTCGTAACTTCGGGCGAGTTAGGCATTTGGTGGAGTTTCACTCACACGTGCCTCGGCAAGAATGTTAAGTCGTTGGCCCTGCGTCAACCAATATCCCATTACCTGACTCGGGCATCCAACTCAACACCCTTAGCACAACAGCGGCATTTATCACCACTGTGCCACGACGATGGTTTGCACAATTGAATTTTACTGTGGCCGACAAGTGTTAGAATATGATAAATGAAATATCTGTGTAAACAGATACGCGCGCATAGATCCCGGTACGCATGAGTGCGTATATATCACGTCGCGCTCAAACAACGCATAATGCGTGACAAAACTGTTCACACGAGACGTATGTCTTAAGCGCTACGCATGTATAGGTAATTGTATCGATCCCCTAGCGACCAGCCCCGGCTTAGCACGGGTAGTATAAAACTTTAACAAATTAACACCTAAACCTTCCTCATTTTTTTTTTCTTTTATTTGAGCGAGGCTTTGTTCATTCACTGAACATGTCACCCTCATAGGAACTTAACCAGTTTATAATCTTAACAATCTACGCTAAATACCTATATTTACTAGATTATATAATATTTTAGCTGCGTCACTCAAAGGTGAGGCTAGGATAGAGTTACACAAGCCCAACTCGAGTATATCAATACCATGTTGATTTTTAATCATGACTCTCTTTGCTTCGTTCCGGACACATTCTATCAGAATATGATACACGTCTTCTAAAACATGGCATTCCTCACAATTAGGCGCCGTGACTTTACCCATTAATGCCGCATATTTATTCAGAGGCATGTGCCCTGATCGTAACCTTAGACTAGTCATAATTTCCTGCCTGCTCATATCAGCCCCATCACACCAGGGACCGCGAGAAATAGTTGGTTGAATTGTCTTAAACCATATGCCTTTTGTTAAAAACCTTCCTCATAAATCACTCTGTCTATTCGGGAAAACCGCATGAATGGGACTTTGTTTTATAATATGTAGTGATAATTAGGATAGATTACTGCCGTTGGTAAGTTTCAAGTGAGCTTTGAATGCTATCTTTAATCACAGCAAAATGACGCGTTTTCAAAATAGCATCTCATTCATTACTACACACTTACATATACACAAACAAACTAACAGAGAGTCTGAATCACACCACCAACTTAGACTATTGATTAGATTTAACTGTTAACCGTCTACGAAGTCTTTTACTACTTGTATTGCAAATGATGCTAGTTAAACGTAAATGTATGTATAATAACATCTGAAGATGGGGTTTTATAAATCCTGGCTTTTGCTAACGGGTCAGGACCAGTACTTTTTTTCTGGATGAAGTGAGTACCTTTCATTCAGAAAAAAGTGTCCTTTTTCTGTTCTCTGATAACGTGAATGCGAATTTTCATGATGATAGGTCGAGCAATTTAGGCGTGAAAGCGTTGCAAACAAATAAAAACTAACATTCGATTTTATAATTTTACTAGATTTTGCCCGCGGCTTCGCTCGCATCAATGTAGGTTAGGTTAGTAATAGCACTTTTTCTGGATTAAAGTTACCATATGTCTATTTTTGTACCTCTGAATATGTATTCGAAATTTCATGATGATTAATCGAGCAGTTAAGGCGTGAAAGCGTAACAAACAAACAAACTCGCATTCGCATTTATAATATTAGTTAGGATGGTGGTATAGACAGTCTAACTGCTGATCATTAGTCGAGTCTTTTGGTGATAACTGATAAGACTTGTCTGATGGTAAGTAGTTTGACAGCGCAGATGGTGCAGCTGACAAGTAGTATACGGTACAATAATTCACGTGATTCATAAATGTTTTGATTCTGCGTGAACTTTGTGTCCGTCAGTCGTGTTTGTAAAGTCCAGAGGACGCAGAGCTTATTCTTTAATCTGAGTCCACATATTGTGACTGGAATGATGAACTACTATGACAAAAATGGCCACCGGATTTCCATGCTTTCCTACGTACGTTCGATATATGTTTATATCGAACTGCTACGACGAAATTTAGATATGCGGATTTAGATGCTTTTCAATCTTCTGATGATTTTTACCAACTGTGGTTTTAAGCCGCACGTATGACGTAATAGAGTACGATCTTACTAACGCCATCTACCGGGCATAGTATCAGACTTCATGTTATTGCTAATAATTTCTGACCAAGAATACACCATTAACACTGCTCGGCTCAGGAATCGAACATAAGACGCACAGCAGTCGCGTTCACTTCCACTGCGCCACCGAGACAGTCTTTAATAAATAATTGCCTCCTTTTCTCATAAACTAATTTACATCAGGCACACATGTTTGTATCAATGCGAACGAAAGATCAAAACATGTCAGCCGCCTTTTACGACTGCTAATTAAATAGGAACTGGTTTCAAGCGACGATCAATACATTTGGATTTTATTACCTGTAGGTAAAGGTTGTCAACTGGTTTACCTAGGGTTGCTGCATGATAGAAAATAAATATTATTTTAGATACTAGATTGCACGGATAGCGTAATGGTTAAATGGTCGTTCCACCATTATAATTATGCTGAATGTCTTGGATTCGAACCCCATACGGAACAAAAAAATTGCGTGACCACACAAACAGCTATACTAAGTCCAGGTTTGTTTTTTAAATCCACTGTGACACAGGATTTATTCCTAGAGCAGTAATTGTTTTCTAAAAAAAATATTGTTTATTTTCCACCAAATATAATTTTACAATTTCGCACAAGTGTGATATTATTTCAACTAAGTAGCAAAGTAAATATAACAAGTAGCATATTTTGAGGGTTGGACAGGAGCCTAAACTAGGGAAACCCTGTATTTCAGGTCTCCTGGACACTGGACACTAACCCCGCTTTGTTAGTGTTTGTTCCACTTCATAAGTTTTATGAAATCTATGCGAGCGTGTGTCAGTGTGTGTGAGTGTGTGCGTATGTGTGAGCGTGTGTAAGGGTGTGTTTGTGTGTGTGTGTGTGTGTGTGTGTGTGTGTGTGTTTGTGATTGTATGAGTTTATGTGTGTATGTATGTGTTATACGGCCTGTTGTTTTCTTGAATAAAGATGTGTTAATGCTTCTCACCATCTTTATTATTCTAATCAAAATGGTACTTTATCTAAAACCTGTAATACAAAGAATGTTTCAAAGCCTCTCTCAATCGAATAAAAAAAGAAGAAGCCGTATAATCTGAATGAATCAGTTTGCAACTAATTTGATTGCTATTTAAAAGAATAGTTTTTTACTGTTGCGTATTAAATAAGGCATCATAAAGCAAAACGGCACCTTGTCCAACCCGAAACTTAAACTTGCAACTCAGCTCTCACTATGGAAGTTAAGCTTATGCCAATAGATGAGGCAAGTCAATATTCCCTAACAACATACAGCATTCTTAACCTCTTGATCGCCATCACAAGAATTAATACCTACAAAAAAACGACCTTCAGTAATCGTGAGCTCAATATTATAATGATATGTCTCTCGGTTATACCGTAATTTAATACATATATACTTTTTTTGTAAATACATACGTATTATACATAGAAACGTCCAGACCAAGACCTGTTCATACACACAAATGTTTGACTTGTGCACTGCGGCCTTTGGCAATCGGTTACACTAACCACTACGCCATCGAGGCCGACAAATAATCAAAATTTTGATTAAATAATATTAGTGTAGATAAATGAAACTATTGTGTATCACATCTTGTTTTCTGTAAGAGAGATAAACAGACACATTTATAAGCAGATGGTCAAACGCATGTCAACTGTAGGCATTCGATAACAGCCAATGAAATCGTTCAACATGACTTTGAATTTCACATTACGTTGCTTAGCTTTTCTGAACCGGGTTAAAGAGCTGATTTTCAATCACCAAAAAGCGCAAGACAGAGGCATCACGCTTGGTCGCTTGAAGAAATAATTTGACATTGTAATTTTATTTATTTGTTTACGTTCAGAAACGTAATTGTGTTACTATAAACAAACTACTCTTTCGATTAGTCGCGTCAAATTGTTTAACGGGTGTAGTCGATACTCGGCTGGCAAATGGCAATATTATAATCCTTAACGGTGGAACTCATGTGGTGATTTGACAGATTTTGTATACGAAATCTGTCAAAATGATCCCCAACTAATATTTAAAAAAATATATTTTTAATTTTATATTAATTATGCTAACACAGTTCTGCCCACTATTTTACGTTCATCTTTATAACGAAATAGCTGACCCGCGAAACTACACATAAGAGAATTTTCCCCGTTTTTGCAACATTTTTCATTGATGCTGCACTCCTATTGATCGTAGCGTGATGTTATATAACCTATAGCCTCCCTCGATAAATGGGTTATCCAACACCAAAATAATTTTTAAATTCGAACAATTAGTTCCTGAGATTAGCGCGTTTAACCAAACAAACAAACGAATTCTTCAGCTTAATAATATTAGCATAGATTGTTCTCTCTCCTAACACTTTCCACAATTTTGGTTATTTAGTACATTTTCGCAGCTAACCCACAGGAATTATGTATTTTGGTGAGATCAAAAGTATAAGTAAGTAAAGACAGAGTAAGAAACGAGCATATTCGAGGAACTTTTAAGATCCGCCCAATCGAAGAAAAACTGTCCGAAGCGCGTCTGAGGTGGTATGGGCATGTGATGAGAAGACCCGACGACCTGAAGCAAGCTCAAGTGAATGACTCGACGACCCACAATCGAATCATCTGGCCAAGAATGACGAGCCGACCCCAATTGAAATGGGATACGAACGACTAGGCAAAGAGAGCTGAGATCAAAAGTATCATATTATGGCTCTTTTCGAACCATAAACTATATCTACATCTTCTATTATGCCGTTGCTGCATAAAAGGAGAACAAATATACAAACACATTTTCCCATTCATAATATTAGCGGAATGGCTATAATAATATTAAAGAAATCTAGCGATGTGCCGGGAACGGGTTCGTGACCCGGACATAGCACTTTTAAGTGCCAATTACATGTGCTTTTTATAAATAAAATAAAGTTAATAAGCTTGAAATCGAATTGCCACTGAATGCAAAGTACCGTTCGGTAAGTACCGCTTACATCTGTTCATTGGGTTTTTAAGTATCTGCAGATAGATATATACACACACTTACGCTTGTTTCGCTAAGGGGTAAGCAGAGATCAGATTTCTGCTTATTAATCCGTGATTATGATAAAAATAGAGATAGCGTAAATAGATATATGTATAACTAGATGTTCCCGCGGTTTCACCCGCGTTTATCGTTACTGCGCCGCTCCCGTGGGACGTAGCGTGATGTTATATAGCCTATAGCCTTCCTCGATAAATAGGCTATCCAACACTAAAATATTTTTTTAAATCGAATCAGTGGTTCCTGAGATTAGCGCGTTCAAACAAACGAACAAACAAACTCTTCAGCTTTATAATATTAATATAGATATACAATCTTTCACCCGCGACTTCACTCGGAAACAGTACTTTTCCTGGACTCTATGTTAACTGTTACTCTATGTTTTCTCTATAACTGACAACGTGTGTGTGAAATTGCATGATGATCGGTCGCTACTCGACCGATCATCGAAGCCTGAAAGCGTAACAAGCAAACAAACAAATAAACTCACATTCGCATTTATAATTATTATATTTAGGATTATTATTAGATTAGATCAGAGGTTCCCAGACTATTTTCTCATAGACCACTCTCAAAATTTAGCTGGTTCCCCCTGCAGCTACATTTCTACCATATTTGGCATTCGTATTTCTTATTTTATGTGGGGGCTAGTCAATGCAGACCAGCGACACTTCGACCCAGAGGGATCTTTTGTGTCGACACTCTTCCAGTAACGACTGCTATAGATGTTCATGGCAGCCGGGACCAACGGCTTAACGTGCTTTCCGAGGCACGGAGCAGGCGATAATTGTCAATCAATACGCACATAATTTCGAAAAGTCATATAACTGCCGAATGTCAGAGGTGCGCGACGTGGGTTCGAACCCGAGACCCTCTGCATTACAGTCTGTTGGTCGCCCCACTGAGCTATCGCTGATCTGGCATTCGTATTTACTTTGGTGAAGGATCACCTGACAATTTACAAATACTAGCGGTCGCCAAGTGATCGAAATTCGCCCATAATTTATTTAAATTTTAAATTTGATCGTTATTTTTATTAAGTCATCTACTCCACATACATATGTGTGTAACCATAGTTACGAAGCATTCTACGAAGTCAATCGAACAATGCCGAAATACTACGAACGCGATTCAACTGCTTGTGTCAAATGCATGGTTGTGTGCGTGTAGTGATTTTTTCATAAATTTAATGTATATTAGGATTCGCCCCTCCTTCTCCATATACACTTTGACTGTGCCAAATTTCATACTCCTCCATCCGCGCAATTTTCGTAAAAAGGGGACAAAGTTTTTGCTTCACGTATTAATATATAGATTATATTTTTAAATTCACAGTGACACATGCATTATATCAAGTGTGAGACCGTTACCTGTAAAAAAGAATAACATTATAAGAAAATTTCATCTCGTACAGAGAGTAAACCCATAGTTCTAACAATTGCGATACGACTATTAAAACCGTTGCACTATTCTTGTAGTCATTGCACTGACAGTATATGCAAACAACCAAAACCAAACATTAATCTATGTATATTAAAAAAAATATAGTGTTCGACACCCCTAATTTTAAAGCACGTAGTTAATTTTCTTATTTCATCACATTTTGTATTAACAATCAATCATTATACATAATGTCTTAAACCAGTTTATCTACATATTATTAAAGATTACATAAGTACCCACACGGATCTATTTTATGTAATGCATTCACATAAAACGTTATCAAAATTGTCTCAGTAATTTTCGAGATGTTACATAAAATTGGATTGTTGTTTGAACATGATAATTTCTATGCTAATATTTTTTAAGTTAATCAGTATGTAGGAAGGAATATGTTGATTAGACTGTACGGAAGTGAGTTCAAAATAATAAATGATTACCAATTAATCGCTTGTAAATGTCCGTCGTTGCCAAATTATGTAATAAATTGATTATACATTGATTTATTTTGATTGCAACTGTCAAATGCAAGACTTCTGAAAACTTCGTTTCAATTACGAAATAATGTCATTGTTCAAATACGATTGCCGATTGCAATATAGCAGATTCGTTTCGCAGGTTGACATGTTTCTAAGATTGCCTATAAAAGCCAACCGTTCTTATTTTATCTATACCAATAATATAAAGAAAGATTAGATTTTTGTTTGTTTGTAATGATTTAACTCAAAACTACTCAACCGATTTTAAAAATACTTTCTCCATTAGAATGTTATATTATCAGCAAGTACCATAGGCTATATATGTATATATAATTAAAAGAAAGTGGTGTACTGGACCAAACCTGCTTTTACGCGAGCGAAGCCGCGAGCAAAAGCTAGTATTTATAAAAAAAAAATATTAGCTATTTGTTTTATAAATTACTAGTACTCTTGTTATACTACCACCTGATGTAGAATGCTTATGTTAGGAGTGAGTTTACATCGGTAACGCAATAGGTGGGATTCGTACCCGTGACCTCGATCGCAAGTTCAATGCTTGATCTATTGGGGTGCCGTCACTTTTATACCTGACAGCTGATGTTGTCCTGTCTTAGACGAACTGTCAAACTCGCGAGGTTCAAATAGTCGTTAAGTTTCCTGAAATTATCCAATTTTCCGCGCCAATTTTTTTGGCCTTAGAAGCTATTACAAAATTATTATTTACTTAAAAGAAGAAATTATGAATTAAATTTTTTATGGCGTTCAAATTATGGCGTGGCTAAAGGAAACAGAAATTAATATATACATATATATAGATTATTTCTCAATGTCAAAGGCTAAAGTCACAGTCAAAACTTATTAATCTCACCTGAAAAACTTTTGATCGGTATTTTTTTACAAATGAATCGTTTTATTTCAATGTGTACCATGTACGTAAACATAAGACAATATTACACCAAGCTGCTACTGAAAACTTCCTAATAAAGAAACTGTAATCTTTGTGCAGCCAGTAAAACGAAGAGCATCTTTCTGATTGAACAACCTGATAATAGATAAATATACTTAGCTTTTCCAATATATTTATTAGACAAACAACCAATTTTCTCAAAGCAAGTGATAGATTATTTACTTGAAATTTCTCCCAATGTGTTATACCTAAGCAATTGCATTCCCACGAGGTAGTCACGATAATAGAATATGATATTAGTCGTGACGTAATCCATTGTTCAAGCTATCAATCACGTTATTAAGTTATGCCGTGATCGATGACAAGGGCCGCCGGTGGCATAGATTAGCATAATTATTATAATCCGTTGTCGTAAAGCATTGTTTGTTTATTTTAACCCAATTGGGTATCCTTTTCTCGTGTCTCGTTTGTTGGTATGAGTTTGTTTGTGGATGATTATGAGGAATTGGTGATTCGTTGATAGAGTCATGTTAAGTGTTAGAGATATGTACGTAGGTAAATATAATCAGTATGAAATTACAAATATGCTTTGTATGTAGATAGAAAGGTTATAAGCGCGTTTGTGTTAGCTGAGCTCTAAAATCAAAGCTGGTGGTTTGCGAAATGCATAAATATGCATGTTCTTTGTGTCAATATCCTTATCTTATCTTATCTTATCTTATGTGGGGGCCAGTCAGTGCAGACCGGCGACACTTCGACCCAGTGGGATCTTTTGTGTCAACACTCTCCCAATAAAGACTGCCATAGATGTTTATGACAGCCGGGACCACCGGCTTAACGTGCTCTCCGAGGCACGGAGCAGGCGATAATTGTCAATCAATACGCACATAATTTCGAAAAGTCATATAACTTCCGAAAGTCAGAGGTGCGCGAAGTGGGTTCGAACCCGAGACACTGCATTGCAGTCTGTTGGTCTCCCCACTGAGCTATCGCTGCTCTTGTCAATATCCTTACTTCCTTACTAATATTATAAATTCGAAAGTAACTCTGTCTGTCTATCTGTCCGTCTGTCTGTCTGTTACCTTTTCACGCCTAAACCACTTAACTGATTTAGATGAAATTTGGTACAGATATAGTTTAATACCTGGGGAAGGACATAGGCTACTTTTTATTGATGTAGGTACCACGCGGACCGAGCCGCGCGCAAAAGCTAGTAATATATATAAAATAATATATATCAACGTGAAATAGCAGTATTCTTACTGTTGTGTTTTGTTCGGTGAGTGAGAGTGCCGGAGACCCAATTACCCTCTTTCCCCCTTCCCGCTCCTTCTCCTTCCCACTTCCTTTTTCTCCCAAAGGATCTGCAACGCGCAAGTGATGCCCCTGGTGTCGCAGGCGTCCATAGGCTACGGTGACCACTTACCATCAGGTGGGCTGTATGCGTGCTTGCCACCTCAGTCGTATTAAAAAATTTGAGAATAATTTCTAGCTTATAATGATTTTAATTAATTATTTTATTATACTTTGTAAGGTCACGTGCGTCGCTACGCTCCTGATTTAAATATTCGAATGCAATCGTGCTCATCGTTAATCATAACTCTGCTAACCCCGTAATCTTATAAAGTCGTGAAGTTCTATGATGAGATCATAATAATATAACCTACGATGACTAATACCTATTACAATGCAACATATTATTAGAGCACAAAAAATCAACAATTCAATATATTGAGATACTTGTATGAGATGTGTTTTTGTTCGAGTACGAAAGACGGAGAGACGGACGGACGGATAGTACAAAAACTGCTCTTGTTATGTTATTGGGTATCGAATCAGATAATTTTATTTGTATGTAAAGCTAATGGAGCAATTTAAATCTAAACTGGAGTGTTTTGTAATTTATATTTATATGTTTACTTTTTAGGGTGCCATATCTTAAAAACAAAGAGGGAACTCTTACAGGATTACTTCGATATTCATTTGTCAAGACCCATTTTCTTAGGAACGCGTTAAGTTATAAAGTAATAAATTAATCCTTACTTCCTTACTAATATTATAAATTCGAAAGTAACTCTGTCTATCTATCTGTCTGTCTGTCTGTCTGTCTTTACCTTTATCTTTTCACGGCTAAACCACTCAACCAATTTAGATGAAATTTGGTACACATATACTTTAAAACCTGGAGAAGCACATAGGCTACTATTTATTGATGTAGCTACTACGCGGGCGGAGCTGCGCGCAAAAGCTAGTATCCAATAATCGAGTGTACAATCCCTTAGAGCTGTGAAAATCAATTTTCCAAGTCAATGCAATCAAAAGATACAGCCGTTTATGCCACTTATTATTTTCACTCGCAAGGGAATACAGAATTATAGAGTACTTCCTGTTAACCTCAATTAAGAAACTTGACAATGAATGAACAAGAAGCAATGTGACATAGACCAAGTATAGGGAAATATCCAAAAATCGTAAAGGGAATTGCTTAGTTTGTTAGGGTGCTTCGGCTTGGCGTGGACATTAATTAAAGTAATAAAGGCATTGCTTTTTTAATATCTAATACCCAAAACAAACTTAATATGATAATAAAGCTGCAGCAAGTTGTTAAAATTTGCCTTTTGTTGAATGACATAATATTGTAATATTGTCACATATAATTGACTGAAAATGAGCATTTCATTGATTGAATAATATATATATTTATCATAAAAACGATACCTTATTTATGTAATAAAGAAGAACATGTTAAGAAAAACAAGTATCTTATTAAAAATGCACGTTTATTTATATGCTAACCCAGAATGGAGCGCAATGCCTATGATTCCTATCAGTTTAAATATTTATTTATGCCTCCTTTTTCCCCGAAATATTTCCTGCAACGAGGTATTGTCTAATATTTTTAAATTAATTAATTATAATTATTTGTAAATAGATTTTTTAATGAGCAATTTGTCCACGCGAAGACGAAAGTAGCTATTCCCTTTGTAATTAACAATAAGTTCTACAACCCCTTGTGCGTTAGTCCCCCTAATTTGCCAAAAAGTAACAAGCAATCAGGACACCCATAATAAGAGGCTAGGCTATTGGTTTTTACGACACACAACCGACCAACTCCTTACTGTTGCTGAGAATGTCTTAACTAAAACATCTAACAGTACTTCTTACAACTGGAATCAAACTCATGATCAAGCGCAACTAATACAATAGGACCAAAGAGATAAGCGACAGAAAAACTCGAACACGTCGATCAGATAAGTTCCAGGAAAACAAAATTGTCATATTCATTATCGATCTTTCATGACGCGTACACAATTATTTTAATTTTTGAAGTGAAAACTTCTTTAGCGCCGTTGTGCACTTTTTGTGATGGGTAATAAACGTTACACTCACGTCAGGACACGTGACCTGATCGGAAATTCGTAAGACGGAGGGAGAATTGTCATGTTTGTGTACGATAGCGCAATAAATGAATATTGTATTTTACCACATAAATGATAGTACTTTTATACTGATAACTAAAGCAATTGGTGCAAAATTATTCCCTAACCATTCCAAAATATCAAAAATGCACAACGTTAATATTCAAGTTTTCACTTCTGCCGGCACTCCCGGAGTGCAACCCGTTGATTATTATTTTTATTTTTATTCATTTTAAGGTCAAAGATCTCTTCACTATTCACACTTAGCTTCTCTATTAATCACTTTCTAAAGCCATACACTAGCACTTACTTATGTTTACCCCACAAACGAATGACACTGCAGTTTCAGTCACAAACCATTTTCACCCATTCCGCATTCTTAATACACACGCAAGCAACACTAATTGGATTATGGAATCCAATTAGAAATCAACTGACAACCGTCATATCGATTTCCACGTAATACATTACCACACACGTATGAACACGCAGTCGTAAACTTGTAATAAAGTACGCAATGGATGCGAAATGTAGCGAACTGTTGTAAGAAAGATGAGCTTGTGATAGGGAGATGGCAAAACAGTGTGACAGTCGATAGCAACTTTCGTTCCACATTTAAAATTGAAGATTCGTAGCGATAAACCGTTTAAAAGAAACAATATGAATTATGAACGACTTCTCATGTGAATTTAGATATGATTTAGTTCTGAAACTTTGTAATTGCAACAGAAATAAGCTTTTGTTTTATATTCGCAGATAGGATTAGTATATTTCTGAGCACAATGCTTAGCGAGAGGTACCGTGAGTCGACCTCAAAACCGTGATGATGCGAAGATACTTGATTTCTTAGTCGGTGTTAAGTGGCAGTAAAATGTATCTTAAGTGATACTGCTCCATCTTGCACGTTTAATTCCCAGCAAAAATTGAAAGATTTACCGAGTCTAGTTTCAGCGTGACATTGAATCTGCAAAATTCAACAAATTAGAATTGACGGACTGCTTGAATGTAAGGTGTTTAATACGTGCCATCAGTCTTTTTTTATGTTTTAATAATACTTATTGTTGACTTTTTGTTAACGTTGAACAAAATTAAATGTCTAAAGTTCAAACGATTGTGCATCTATTACCCGTACATCGTATGGTGCCATTCGGTCCGGATGAGGACAAAAAAGATTCCTTGTGAGGGGACTAATAGATTTCTAGGTCATAGGATGCCGGCGCGCGAGCGATACAGGAATAATTTCATAGTGTGGCAGTTGTCTTTTATACCTAGACAGCTAACCTTCTAATGTACTCTATTTAATAATAATAATAATATTCTACCACATACACACAACACCATCTAGCCCAAACTAAGCAGAGCTTGTACTATGGATACTAGACAATGGATAAACATACATATATATTGTTTTGTTTTTGTAAATACATACATATTATACATAGAAACACCCAGACCAAGACAAACATCCATGTTCATGCACACAAATGTTTGACTTGTGCGGGAATCGAACCCGCGACCTCTGGTGTGGCAGTCGGTTACACTTACCACTATGCCATCGAGGCCGTAAGCTAACCATCCGTCGAAACGACGGTGTGTTTGAAAAACTATTTTTTTTTCATAAAATGTAAACTTAATTTATTAACCTGTTGTTTTCCATTAAAGTTGATTAATGGGATAAACAATAAAAATACGTTTTGCGAATTGGCCTTATTTATTTACTTTCATACTAGAATAACTTTTCTTAGACTTTTTTTTTGTAGTGACACTTGCCACGTCTTTCTTTTATGATTTTCTCCTCTTTAGGAAGTTGATAACTCTTCTGCATCAATAGAAAGCTTGGTCTGATGGCTGCTGGTCTTGACTGGTGGTTGGTGATGGCAAAGAAAGAAAAAAAAAATCTAAAGCTAACCTCCGTCGAAACGACGGGCAAAGTTACGGATCTCAAAAAATATGGCACTTACCTGTTCGATGCGTGCGCCACTGCAACGATCTCACCAGCGCAGCGCCGGCGACTGGGTTGATTTAACGAGCCAAGACGTTCGGATGCGTCGTTAAAAAGATACAGCGATATTACTTCGCACTGCCCGTCGATTCGACGGAGGTTAGCTATCTAGGGATAAAAAGGAAATTAATTAGTACATAATATATCATATACCTAATTTTAATCTAGACCGTCAGGGTAATAAACATACACCCACACATAATGTTATTTATTTATTTATTTATTTAGTTTTAGGAAGGCTTACAGACTAATACATAATATAGGTATAAATTAAAATTACATTTAGATGTTCTTATTGCTAATAACAAGCCTCCGCAGATGAGTAACTATACATATGTTTTACTAATACTAACCTAACTGTAACATAAATAAAATACTAACAATCAATTACCACTAAGTTTATATACAAGAGAACATATTATATAAGATTTGAAAGTTTGTTTGACGCTAATCACTCTCAAAAAATGATTTAGCCAGGAGCCTGCCTGCCGACCCAGTGCTGGTGCAGAACAAGTCTATATCCAACCCACAGGGTAGATTATTAAATGCCTTCATGGCTCTTTGGAAAAATGCATTGCGCCTATAGTTCGTGTTACTAAATCGTGTTATCCCAGAACACGCAGGTATAGGTGCTGAAACTTGCCAGCTCTGGTTTTAATTCCAACGTAATAAGAAGCGAGCGTATTGCCGTCTACCGGGCACATTTCAAAACTCAGTCCCTGACTGCTGCTATATTAGATACGATACTCATTACGAAATATAGGCGTAATATATTAACATAAACCTTCGGGATCTAAAATTTATTTTTAACTGGTATAGAAACCTTCTTATACCTACTTTATTCTTAGATAAAGAACATCGTATGTATTACTCCAGGGCATAGTCTTACTGTGGCAGGTTTGTTTCACATCTGTTCAATGGTTTACGCTTGATTGAGTAACAAACTCTCATCTTCATAAACTTTCACGTTTAGATCAGTTTGGTTAGTACAGTGTTATTTTTTATTTATTTTTACTGTCTCTGTACTCATGTTATCTTATCTCAAAAAATATTTTGAGCTAGATAGCTATCTTATACTTATTTATTAATAGCTATCAAACAAAAGCTGTCGTCAACAGGAAATCGAACCGCATTGAAGTGCTACAGTATGCGGAGTGCATGAGTACGCATAGTTATGTTCGAGACGTGCCCGATGTGTACCGCCGCGGCTTTTGATATGCTAAGAGTCGCGATGCGCTTCTACAATTTTAGGAAATACAATATTACGAGACTTGAATTTTAATAGGCTTGAAGCTATATGGGTGGCGCTGTTGTTTGAGTGATGGTAATGCAATGTATATTGTTGGTTTGGGTCTCGTTTAGTATGAATGTTTGGGTGATTCCCTAATAGATGTATTGGGAGTTATATTTTTAGTGCATGATTTCTTGTTTGATATTATATTTTTATAACATATAGGCATTTTTTTAAAGGTCTTGTTCCGCTTTATGAGTAATTCTTGTTGAGTAATTCCCGGGGGAACATGACAAACATGTAATTAATGGAAACGAAGTACGCACAGACTCAGAACAATTCTTTGTGGATCACACAAATAATTGTTAAATGTAATGTAATTGTTAAATGTAATGTAATGTAATACATTTATTTAACTGGCTTCAAGAACTTGATTACGATACTACCGAACAATTGCTCAACGTCTCCAGATAAGGTCTTGTCAGCACTATTCAAACACACACACACAAACACACACGCGAACACACACACACACATGCACAAACACACATACATAAACATACATACACATACATCACACGCGCAACGCACATGCCTCCTAAAATCGCACATACATATTATATAGCTTTATTTATATATATATATATATATATATATATATATATTGCATATGTCCAAGAATATTTTATCTGGGCCAGGTAGTCTCTTTCCAGTCGAGACAAGACAAAGAAATTGCCCGACGTATCGGAAACTCCTGGAAGAGCTACTGGTCGATGAAGGACCTCATGAAAGGAGACCTTCCCTTATGTCTCAAACGTAAGCTCATGGATATGTGCATTCTTCCCATTCTTACGTATGGTGCACAAACATGGTCTTTGACTGGTCAGCAGAGGTCCGCGCTAGAGGTTTCCCAGCGAGCCATGGAGCGTAGTATCCTAGGGGTACGGTTAACGGACCGCATTCAAAACTCTACACTACGCTCTAAAACACAAATCACAGACGTCACCCAGAAAGCCGCCAAACTGAAATGGGATTGGGCTGGACACGTTTGCCGTATGCCGCAGGAGCTTTGGGCTAAAATCAGCACAGATTGGATCCCAGACGGTGCTAAACGCCAACGTGGTAGACCAAAACGTCGATGGCAAGACGAATTAATTAACTACAGGAGGGACTGGTGCAAACTAGCGCATAATAGGGATATGTGGAAAAGCGAGAGGGAGGCCTTTGCCCTGCAGTGGGACAATACAGGCTGAAAAATAAAATAAAAATAAATAAAAAAATATATTTTTTAAATTTATGTTTTTATTAATTTTAGTTTTATTTTTCATCATATTTTATCTAGTTTTGCTTTGCTTTAATTCATTCATTACATAGTCTCCTAAATGTCATGTACAAGACTATAACCACTATGTTATTTAATAGGCAAATACACCTACGAGTCCCGGGTGGGGGCCTGGTGATCCATCACACAGGGGTCTCCCTAGTACGGACTCCAGTCTCTCACAAAGGATCTTTATTACCACCTATTTATTTTATCTACTGTAAGACGCACATGTACGTGAACCTTTGTGATGAGATAAATAAAGTTTATTATTATTATTGTACCGGTGCGTTATTCGAACTCATAACAGCACGGTGGCAGACGAGGCGATCACTTGTCTGTTACGCCATCAGTGCAGACATCATCCACGCTTTTAAAATATTGTAATGTCACTATAGCGACTCCGCACAGACGAAGAAGTTCTGTCTACATTTAATAGATGGCGATACAATCGCGCTTAACATGACGTCATACAATTCTGAATCGCACAAGTAACATTTACACAGCGACTAAGTATATATACAAGCTCCCGACATCAACCCTCGGGCCGCAGCCCGCCAGGCACGATCAACAAGCCTGGTCGGAGGATCCTCCCTTTGTGTTGGAGGGACATCACACCCTGTTCCTCTACATCACCGTACAGCCTCACTGTATTGAATTTCCACGGAATAGACGCTTAAGGTCATAAGCCTATGGCCATTTACTGGGCACATTGCCAAACTCCGTACTCAGAATTTCCTTGCAGAAATACTCAGTCAATATTAAAACTAGACCCATCACAAACGCAAACCAATGTTTCAAGTCCAACTCTAGGCAAAATCTACAGAATCGCAATTTCAAATGACTATTCCAGCTCTGCATATCATCTTTAATGGTGCAGTCATTTTCATGATTATTTGACCGTACTTAGCCACACATTCCTTACACCTTGGCATGTAAGGAACGTGTTGCCAGACTGGATGGCTAATGGCAGTCGTAAATAGCTATCTGATTCATACACATGTGATAACAAGCGATACAGACGGTGCTTTTGATACGAAATGACAAGACCTAAGAATGTTAACGCCTTGAGGCCTGTTCGGAATGGCAACGTAGCTCGTAAGTGTTATATTTTAAGGTTTATGTATGTATTTAATTCTTTTTTTAGCTTAATTTTGTAAACACCAGCACAGCAGTGATAGCTTAGTGGGTGACCGACTGCCACGCTGAGGTCTCGAATACAATCCCAAAAAAATTTTTTAATAGACTTTACAGGCTACGATAAAATCTCCTACTAATATTATAAAACCGAAGAGTTTGTTTGTTTGATTGTTTCTTTGTTTAGTTGAACGTGCTAATCTCAAATTTAAAAATATTTTAGTGTTGGATAGCCCATTTATCGAGAAAGGCTATAGGCTATATAACAAAACGCTACGACCCATAGGAGCGGAACATCAATGTAAAATGTTGCAAAAACGGTGTAAATTATCTTATGAGAAGCAGACGAAATTGCATGGGTCAGCTAGCATTGAATAAAATTATATTAGTAGTATAACTTTTACTACGCACAATAGGCATTTAAGTTAAATTACTGCAACCATTAAAGCCGGAGAGCTCAATGGATCAGGCATTGGAATTGCGATCCAGAGATGGCTTTGAATCCCACCTTTGCACTACCGATATGCACTTTTAACACAACACAAACATTCTACCTTAACTGGAGATGATAATAAGAATACTTTATCCTCTGTAAAGTGAAAATTCCTAAGCAAACCGTTTTATTTGTGTCATTACTAAATGGGATTAAATATAATGACCACCATGCGCAGCAAAATATGCTTACTAAAATATATCATAACGAGCACCTATACGCCTCAAATCACTGCATTCCGTCTCGTAAGGGTTAGGTTATGTTAGGTTCCTTCTTAAACCCACCCAAAAATAGTCCATCCAATCCATCGACTTAGTTTGATCTCTTTAAATATATTTTCGTGTGCAATTAGTATTTTTGGTAAGCATATTTTGCTGTGCAATTAGTGTTTTTTGCTGTGCAGTTAAATACTACCCTTACTAAATAATGTACAACGACTAGAGCACCCACTCAAAAAATTCAAGAATCAAGAATCAGCTATATTGAGGTCCAAATTAATAAGTTTAAATGGTCTAGGTCTAGGTTCTTCATATTTGTTTTGTTTTTAAAAGACATCTCTCGCACTTGGAATAATTCCTGTGTCGCGGGGACTTTACAAACATTCAAACAACGGACACAAAGAACACCCAGATTAGGAACAAATATTTGTGGAACACACAAATCTTTGTCCCGTGTGGGATTCGAACCCACAACACTCGGCGCAGTGGCAGCGGCGAGGTGATACCTTAAACCACTTCGCCACCAGTCAAAATTGTAGTTTCAATGAAAAGGTTAAGGATGTGTAATACCCGTTTTTTATGTATATCTAAACTTGGTAGTCACCTACCGGTATCGAACCCGAACTATTCTGTTAACATTGACGATATGACTATTTAAACCACAGCACACGATCTTCAATTAATATGCAAAACTTGATACTAAAAATACATAAAGACATGCAATTTAATGTAGTTAAAAAACAACAGTTTAAACATACTTTACATACTGACCCCACATTAAAATATGCATATTATTCAGTTTAAATGCGCTTGCGCAGCTTGGTGTTACGAGCGGTTATTTAATAACTATAGGGTTAACACTCTTTCAAACTATTTAATGCTACATTTTGCCCGCGGTTGCGCTTGCGTTAATCTAGATTTAGTTAATAAAATGCTTTCAGACGCATGATGATCGTTCAAGTAAGTACGTCTTACTTCTCTCACGTTCCCAGACCTTGGTTGCCCACTGTTGGACATAATCCTTTACAACAACATACTAATGAGCTCAAGCTTCGATTTTCCTTCTACAAATGCTTTCACTCTCTTTATGTAACATTAAACTTACAGCTACAGAAATTTTCCTTAAAGTTTAATGTAATAACACCAGCCCGGAAATTGAAGCAGAGTCTTCGGGATTGGTAGCTAAACAGCCATTTTTAAAGTCTTATAATATCCATTTATAGTAAATATATAAGTTCAATTTCTTTTTATTATTACCGCTCGCTTTAAATTATTTTCGTTTATTTAATTAATCAGCCGCATTACACCTTTTTATACCAAACTATAAAAGATTGACAACGTCTTTACATCATCTAAAAAGAAAAAAATACATTCGACACACAAATATTGAACTCACTAGAAGCGAGTCAACAGAAGCGCTGATACAAACTTACTATTACCGTCGACACAACAAAAAATACCATAAAAATATTCCTGAAATTCATTTTCCGAACCGCATACTATAATATTGTCGAACAAAGTTCAATTTGCATTTCATTACGACTTTATCATAAGTGCGTTAAGGACTAATTTCGCTTGTATTCAGAATTGTTTTTGCTCGTAACGGTCAACTACCTCCTACTATAATCTGGTCGCCTGGTAACGGCAGCGCTTATTTACTTTAGAAAAAATGTCACGACCGCCAGTACTGTTAGAAGCGTCGTTTTTCTTCTATCTGGATTTCTTGCCCTTTGATTACACCGTGAAGGTAATATAAACAGGAAAATATGGTTGTAGGAAGAGGAACGAGATGGGTGTAAAAACCCAGGATTCAAACTCTTCGTCTTAAAATTAAATGTACATCATGTGACCTTGTGACCCCTATATCTCGGGGGTATTTTGATCCACAGGGCCCATATTCAAAGTTGACCGAGATATGACCCTAAGGTGTCTGCACACCAAGTTAGTTACAAATCAATCGGTCCAGTGGTTCCGGAGTTGTGCCTGTCACTAACAGACAGACCCACAGACCCACATAGTGTTTTCATTAACCTCTGAAGAAGACTCAGAGGTTAATAAGCTATTTTTAAAGTATTAAATGTAGAGTACTGAATACAACTGCAGTGTATGAGGTTTCGAATTCGATACTTTGGTCGCGCAACAGTTATTGGGTTTTTGTCATGAAGTTTTGAATAGCAGTACGGAGCGTAGATGGCCATAGAACCATTATGTGGCACTTAAAACAACATACATACTCGTACATAGATTCACGCCTGTTTCCCAGAGGGGTTGGCAGAGACTACGGATTTCCATTTGCTACGACCCTGACACATTTCTCTGGCTTCATTCACTTTCATCAAATTCCTCATACACGCCTGTCGGTTCAAGGAGCTATTAACCTGGCCTTTGTCCAGAACGCCTCCGATCTGATCGAGAAACGTTCGCCTAGGTTTTCCTCTTGCGACTGTTCCATTCACACTAGCCTTATAACCTTTTTTAGTCAGTCTTTCCTCGTCCATTCTTTCTACATGTCCAAACCAGCTTAACTTACCCTTTTCTATTCTAGTCACTATATCCACTTTCATGCCGCATCTCTCTCTAATCACACTATTCCATAATCTATCTTTCAGAGTCACACCACATATGCTTCTCAGCGCTCTCAGTTCTACAGCATTTATTCTAACCTAAAACTATTGTATATTCATGTAAAACTATTGTTGGCAAAATGTGGGTGTAATATAAATAATAAGTACTTACCTTTGTAAAAGATGAAATAAAAATATCTTTATTATTATTATATTACTATCGCTGCGCTTTTTCTACAAGAATTTTGACATGACATGCCAGAACCATTACAGATCACATAATGGCAATAAGCTCATCTCCTATTACATAGGACCTCAAACACAACTGAAAAATAAGTAGATGAGATAAAATAACTATGAAAACACACAAAATGGCGATTAGAAATGTAATACATTTTACCCTTCGAAAAACAGGCATGTTGTTATATTACTCGTCGTCACTATCCAATAATTATACCTCAAGTCACAGTGATCAATGTGAATCTACCCACAAGCAATAGGTTCTGTTCCCGTCGAAACCATCTGTTTATAACGCGATCGCATTAGATAGCCATACTTACAGCTGAATCTGAAGTACCGTACAAATCACCTGCAAATAACAACATGCGCTGGCGCAGCGCCATTCACAAGATCAACGTAATTGACGCATAATTTTATACTGAATCATAAGGAATGACATTTATTGTAATTTTAGTGTATCTAGAACAAAATTAAATATCTAGGATTATTGGTAGATAGCCTACCTTTTGCCCACAATTTCTTTCGTTTGGGAATAGTACTTTTTCTGAGTGAAAGGTACCATACGTCCTTTTCTGTACCTCTGATAAAGGTACAGAAAAGGACATAGGACGAGCAAAAAGTACTCTTACTAATCAAATCTAACCGAACCTGGCCTACATTTACGCAAACGAATTCGCGGGCAAAATCTAGTCGGCAATATAACTCGATACACACTACCGAGATTTTGATTGCCTTCTTGTTAAAAATTAGAACATACTAGAATTTGCCCACAAATTCGCTCACGTAAATGAGGGTCTTGACAATTTTCTATCTCTCGGGAATAGTACCGTTTTGTAGATGATAAGTACTCTATGTCCTTTTCTGTACTACTGACAACGTATATGCGAAATTTCATGATGATCGGTCGAGTAGTTAAGGCATAACAGCGTAACAAACAAACTCACATTTGCATTTATAATATTAGTTAGGACTAGTATACTATTTTACACTACCTTTAACAATTATTGAACGTAATATTTTCAAGTACTGCTTCGCCTTTCCTTACCGAAAACCTGCAACACTTTGCAATAAATGATACCTAATGTAGAATACATACTCATGATTCGATACTTAACATTATATCATGCGGAACAAGGAACAAATTAAATAATTTCTTAATTTAATAATATTTTCAATAAAAGCCTTTATTTCCCCATATGTATGTATATGTCTATAAAATGGAGGTTGCGTTTAAAGATAATGCTATTGAAAATTCTGAAGTCTTTAACCTATAGTAATATTATAAAGCTGAAGAGTTTGTTTATTTGTTTTATTTGAACGCGCTAATCTCAGGAATTACTGGTTCGAATTGAAAAATTATTTTTGTGTTTGATAGCCTATTTATCGAGGAAGGCTATAGGCTATATAACGTCACGCTACGACCCACGGGGGCGGTGCAGTAAACGCAGGTGAAACCGCGGGAACATCTAGTTTAATAATATTTTCAACATAAGCCTTTATTTCCCCTTATGTACTTATACATACATACATACATGGATTCACGCCTGTTTCCCAGAGGGGTAGGCAGAGACTACGGATTTCCATTTGCTACGATCCTGACACACATTCACTTATGTACTTATATGTCTATAAAATGGAGGTCACGTTTAAAGAGAATGCTATTGAAAATTCTTGAAATCAAATTTAATTTTAAATATAGGTAATGTGTGTTTTTATGTGGTTGCATCGCTACTACTTCGCCAAGTGTACCTAATAGGTTCAAATCCCACACAATGTGACACCAAAACTTTTGTGATCCATAGATAGCTGTTTTACGTATGAGTGATCTTTGTGTCCGTTGTTTGAATGTTTGTTAACAATTGTGTTTTGACATTAGCTGTAATAAACTTAGATTATACACACAGTGACCCGTATGCGCTTTTGTTAACAAAGCAAGCCATACGTATTTAATATTTAAAAACAATGGCAGCATATTAAAAAGCAATATCTTGGGGTCCAGCCTTTAGGGTCCCATTCCGGTACGCCCCCGGACGAGACGCACCCAAACACATTTGTAACTAGTATCCTTAAAAACTAATCTAAGGTACTCATTCTAAAGCTAATACATGATAGTAAAACACTTTTTTTCAACAGTATTTGCTCAAGTGTCTTCTTCGGTTGTTTTACAATGGGAGCGTCTCGGCCGGGGGCGGGCGTAGCGGAATAACAATTTTTTCACTGTGGGTGCGTCTCGGCCGGGGGCGTTCCGGAATGGGACCCTAACGGACGGACCCATATCTTGTGATATTTGGTAATTGTGCGAGAAAAATACAAATCGCTACACCAATAACTGCCTAATACTTCAATTTTGAATGGGATACCTAAAAGTTTCTAAATTAAAGTGGGCAAACCCAAGCTGGGCATCAAGTGCCAGACCACCACTAATAAAATCAATGCCACTTAACAGATAAGCAACATTATACTAGAATATCTTACTAGTTAGGATACATAAGGAATTAAAAATGAAGTAAAACATGCAATAAATTTGTACAAAGGAAATACTCGTAATTTATTTTAAGTTGAACCTCGATTTGCACTAAACACTTGAATGCCGCTCCAATACTATAGCTTCGTTTATTTCTATTAGACTTATTCTCATACAGACGCGAACTAAAGTGCTTAGTTTAAAAAACACAGCAAAAATTGGACGTAGTTATGCAAAATGGATCCAACCCACAAAACACTTTGTTTATATATATGTATATATATATATATATATATATATATAAAGTGTTTTGTGGGGTTGGATTAAACTCAAAAGTTAAGTCTAAAAGATTGACGTTGCTAATTATTTGATGTCTGTATAAAAAGTACAAATGAGGTACAGGCAATCGGCGTAAGTTACGCTGTTACTGAGTTTAATAAGTGCTAGAGTTCCGATGGCTCAAATATTATCTCTCAGGGAAAAGGATTTCATGATTGAATGAAGAGAAAGGAAAAGGTCCTTTCTTTTCATCTTATCTTATAATCCTAAAGTCAACAACGTACATACCTAGTATTTCACACACACAAAAGGTAATTTTCAAAAATATTACCGTATGTAAAAGAATGTATAGACTAATCTGTACTATTATTTAAATCTAAATAAAAATTGAAATTGCAAACATCATTACAAATCCTAACTAATATTATAAATGCGAAAATGAGTTTGTTTGTTGCATGAAATTTTGCATACACGTTGTCAGGTGTACAGAATAGGATATAGGGTACCTTTCATCCAGAAAAAAATAACTGTTGCAAACCTAACCTAACCTAACCTACATTTACGCGAGCGAAGCCGCGGGTGAAAACTAGTATAATATAAATGAAACATCAAAACAAATTAGGCATCCAAATTTATTTTTTAATAAATTCTTTCACGCCATTTTTACTAATGCATTTCAAATAACCAAAAGTAATATAAAACTGTTTATTTTTTTCAGGTAAGTCTCTAATATTATAAACAGCACATCCATTATCGACCTGGTCAATGTTTGCCATTTTGGTAAGTAACTAAATTTAAGACTATAAAGCATCTTAACAGCATCTAATGCCATCAAAATATTCTTCAAATTTTTAAATCAGCCAATCATTGAACTGTGTATGGTCATACACAGTTTGATTCAGTATTAATTGTCGTTGAAACTTTACTGTATCCAAACAAATGGATTACTATAAAATATTGTACGATTACTACAAGCTCTTGTTACAATTCTCTATGCCCCAGTTACTATAGAAGTAAATGAGCAGTTTTAGGTCCGGAAAAAGTTTATTTTTGACCTATTATTTATAGAGTATATGTATGTCAAAAATTAGCTGTCCGTAGGTAAAATCACTCACTTGATATATAAACCGAGGCTATGAGTACGTGTCTTAATAAGTACCTAGAGCATTAACAAAACAAAGTACATCGGAAGGTCTGGCGGATGACAAGCAAACAAAAGAAGGTCATCAAATCGTGATACGAATTAGAATAAACTAATACAGCGACCTACATAAATATAAATAATGCTTTATAAAGATTAATTTAGAACCCATTCAGTGTGATGTATAGATATATTTATAATTTAGTGGACAGCCCTAACAAATAGCTGTAAAAGTCTGCTAATTGTAAGTACCTATTATATAAAATTTAAGAAAACTTGGTTTGCAAATGATACACATTATAAACTTACTTATTATACATAGTACATTTAGATTACGATTATGATTAATTCGAATAATAAATTAGTAACAACAAAATAATTTAAATTCGAATACAGAATCATGAAAATTCTCAATCGTTTGATTTGACGAAAGAATTGCGCATTACTAGCGCATTTAAAGTAATAGAAACTTATTAACTTATTTAATTTGTATATTACGAGTATGTAGTAAAAAGTAAGATTTATCTTAGGATTCATTATTATTGTTATAGTTTGCTTATGGCTTATTGGTCTACATAAATCACCCTATTTGTCAACGATCGATTGTGACAGCAGCTTTTGCTCAGTGAGGAAACCGATGGAACGCAACGCAGAAGTCTTGAAACCGATCTCAATACACACACTTCTGACATACTATAATTGCTCCGTATGAAGTCGAAAAATACAAACATGAGACAACAACGACATTCCTCTTTCACCTCCCATACAACCATTTCATTTATTTAGCAAGATTGCCTGGGTTTCAGCTGACGTCTGAATCCGAGCTGAGACCCAGGCGATCTGAAATGTCTATACCCTAGACAGACATCGACCGAGGGCTATTAGACGCGCATGCGTGGAGATGCCCCTCCCTAAATGCATCATGGAGGGGTCCCAGAGAGTACTTACTACCGATTAATATAGTTGTATGCAAATCAAATATTTAAGTGATGTAGTATGACATTGTGAAGTGTTCTGCATATCTAAGAGTTCTCTATATCCGCTCGAATGCATGGCCGCAACTTTGCTTAACTGTCACTTCAAGGAACAGATATTAATTTGTTTAATATACGTAGCATGTGATTTTATGCCATCCTTTGTCTTTGCCATACCCTTTTGTTAAGGTTAGATAAATCAGTCATAATTTAAACATGCTAAATATACGCATCTGTTTAGACGCCTTTTAGAGGTCGATCGGACGCCTCCTAGAGGCGTCTCGACAGATGCTCGTATTTTGACATAGACTTCTAGGAGGTCGATCGACAGTTGACGGCATAATGTTTTCGACGATGTGTTAAGTCTGTCAACCCACACTGGGCCAGCTTGGTGGCCTATGACCCTACTTACACTAAGAGGAAGGCCTCCTTAGTGTAAGAAGGACCGGGCCATAGTTAGTTAATTAGGCCCAGCAGTGGGACATAGTGGTTACAAACTCAGCTGATGGAAAAGTAAGAGACTCTTCACATTATACAACCCCATGATAAAAGGAAGACGAATGCATTTTTACACGTATTTATTTAAATTCCCGTTTGTTGTAATTTTACGACGTGTCCGATGCTGGTGAAGAATAAATTAACCTTAAATGACTGTAATAAAATCCTTTTCGAAGTAAAAATGAGGTATTAAAAAGGCTGCCTCTCAATAATGTATATTTTATGGAACTTTGTGTCTGGCGGGTAAAAATAAGGTTCAGGCCAATAGAATTTATTTAAAATATTTGTTCTTTTTGAGAACAGTGACGTCATTTGTTACTTTCGAAGAACTAGAGAAGCAAAGAGTAAGGTAATACGGGGAGAAGTCTGGAACTGGGTCCGGTGGGCTCTTATTATGTAGGATCTTAAATAATTGTAGGATAAAGTTGGCTAAACGTAGTTTTAACAAAGTCAAAAATCATTTACTAATTTAGGTCAGAAAGTAACACATGTGTACGAGAAAGATTTGAGGTTCATGAGTTTACTTAAGTTACATTTAGGTTAGTTGTTTGATTCAGAAAATGGGAAGAAGATCGAACTTATGAGAAAATACCCAAAACTCACAGCCACTTTCTTCCACACCTTTGTCCACACCTTCAGGAATACAGGCGTGAGGTATGGACTTATGTACATATGCCTTAATAAATTCAATATATAATAGGCTACATACATATTATCAATTACGTAGGTCCAACAAAGAAACTCACTCACCAATTCTCACTTTTTAAGGACGTCATGCAATTTTCAGCCTCGATAGGCACCAGCCTACATTCACAAACGTAAGTGCTGCGAAAGGAAAAGCGTATCATGTCACCGGCAACACTTAAACAATTAGGTTAACTAGAAAAACTTGTCAACTTGTGAATTGATAGAAAGTTGACTGGAAAAATAATGGACGGTGAGAAAATAGATGGACGCTGCAAGAAAAAGAAAGAATTATGCCTATATATTTAGCGTAGGATTTTTTGCCAGAGCAGCGATAGCTCAGTGGGGAAACCAACAGACTGCAATGCAGAGAGTCTCGGTTTCGAACCCACGTCGCGCACCTCTGACTTTCGGAAGTTATATAACTTTTCGAAATTATGTGCGTATTGACTGACAATTATCGCCTGCCTTGTGCCTCGGAAAGCACGTTAAGCCGTTGGTCCCGGCTGCCATGAACATCTATGGCAGTCCTTATTGGGAGAGTGGCGACACAAAAGATCCCACTGGGTCCAAGTGTCGCCGGTCTGCACTGACTGGCCCCCACATAAGATAAAATTGCGTAGGATTTGATGGAGGTACGTTATAATTTTACTAAGGTCCGACCGAACCTTGTTTTTTGTTTCGGCCGAGACCGTTAACGGGTCCGAAACATGACGTAATAACATTTAGGATGCTAAACAGATCTGATAACAAACCGAAAAAGAAAAATTTACAAGAAAAATTGAATTATGAGATAAATTTTAAATAATATTCTTAGCAATCAATATTGAAAAGAACTTTTTAACATCAGTAAGAGTTTTTTCAGCGTTGTATCCTTAAGAATTATATCGTCTTACATCATAATATAACTGTCCAGTTCTACTAAATAATAGTTCACTGGCGACACTTGTTGGCGGCTTAAAAGAACTTTACTAGCTGCTGGCTTCAGAGCTTTATATGAAGATGAATGCCTACATTTAAAACAGTCTCAATCATGGTCGACATTCTTGGCGTTAATAGGCTGAGAATGAAACCGAGAACTCGGACTGATTATTAGCCGAGAATTACTGGAATCGTGACCGAGATATCGGTCATTCCTCAAATTTTACTACGGTGATTTTATGACTGTTCCACTGCTAGCGGTTATTGCTTGACAGGAAATTAATTTCTTGTTTTTCAAGAATCTTTGCCCGATGTAGGGACACATATTTGATATTGCTATCTAAGCATTTAATATGTAATGCATAATGCATTAGTGTGTGTGCCTACGTGCGGCTGCGTCCGCAATCATATAATAAGTTTAGTCGAGAATAAAGACAGTTTACGTGAACACGTATATTCCTTTCATTTAATATTTCAAAATATAATAGGTAACTCTATACACAGATAGACGTTACCAAAACCCGAAATATCGATACAACAGCGTGGCTAAGAATATCAAAGTAAAAATGTGCGTTCTTTATTTAAAATTTTTATTACAACTACAATCTTTTAACTTAACTTTTATTATTCTTACGTCTAATTAACCCTTCGCAATCGCATTTAAATTACTCGTTATACAAATTGAATACCGCCCACATCAAAATCTCCAGCAATCATTGTTATGTAATTAAAACAATGCAATTATCTTCGAAGTCACTTGTGTCATCCTTCCAAATATAGTATTAGTAATTGCTACACAAAAAAGTATGATCGAATTTTAATTTCATCATAAAGTAAGTGCTGTTTACAAAATCCTCATTTTTGTTATAAAAGTATGTGCAAGAATTCTGTGTTGGAAATATAACCAGTCGTGGATAAAACATTATAAAGTATATTCGAATATAGAGTCATGATTTATTGAAGTGAAAACTTCTTTAGCGGCGTTGTGCACTGTTTTTGTGATGGGTAAAAAATGTTAAACTCGCGTCAGGACACGTGACCTGATCGAAAATTCGTAAGACGGAGGGAGAATTGTCATGTTTGTGTACGATAGCGCAATAAACGAATATTGTATTTTACCACATAAATGATAGTACTTTTGTACTGATAATAAAGCAATTCGTGCAAAATTATTCCCTAACCATTCCAAAATATCAAAAATGCACAGCGTTAATATTCAAGTTTTCACTTCTGCCGGCACTCCGGGAGTGCAACCCGTTGTTTTTATTTTTTTAAGAGACGATACAGGTGTTTTTCAAATTGTTTTCTCTGAGTTATAAGTAGGGATTTTATATGACTTCTGTCTTTATAACATAGTATTTGTCATGGACTCTCGATAGATATAGACTAGTCCTAACCTCTACTTTCATCAGTATGTTAGTAATCAGAGGCTTCATCACTATTGTAATTGTATTTCGACGCTGAAAAGCACAGCATATGAAATGCAAAATTTTTTAATTTGTTTCCTTACCTATGAAGGATAGCATGCTATTTTTGGAATTAGCATCTGTTGAATTTATACTCATTATGTGCAATCGCCTGAGCCCTATTGTACGGTCTCACCACCGTACATATACATATATTAGCGAGTCAGCACATACGCGGCAACGCGAATTGCATAGTTGCTATATAGTACTAATTACTTTTAATTATTACGCCAGTACACAATTTACTGCCAACTAGTGAAAGACTCGCCACTATTTTATATATTTTTTATAACTTAAACACGTAACATTAAACTATTTTATCTATTACGGTGAAGTGTTTTCATGTGTACTCAAACAAGCACCAACACCCTATCAACCAACTGTTAACACAAGCAATATAGTGTAAGTGTTTAACTAGCTCTTACACCTATAAAGTTAGATTTAATATGAGTTTTGCTTTGATCCAGCATCTGATGCTTGCCGCCATTCTTGAAGAAATATTTACTACTAAAAAACTTTAAATGAATGATCGGCTAGACACTTTTGCACGAACCATTACTTGTAGGAAACAGTTAGAGTTACTATTGCTGTGTGGGAACATTTGACAAAGAGCCATTGTGCCTCGCCGTGATATTCGCGGTGACATCCATCTTGCGGCTCACTCTATTGTTCTAAACATTCGGGGTGTGGATGTTTGTTTAGCTGAAACCTTGTAGGTATAGGTCCTTAGGTCATAGCTGACTAGATTTTGCCCGCGGCTTCGCTCGCGTAAATGTAGGTTACGTTAGGTTAGTAACAGTACTTTTTCTGGACCCCTGACAATGGGTATGCGAAATTTCTTGATGATCGTTCGAGTAGTTAAGGTGTAAAACCGTAACAAACAAACTCACATTCACATTTATATTATTAGATAACATGGCTTAAGATTTAAATATTTGGCCTAACCGTACTCTTAACGGACAAAATAGTGTCCACACTAAGAAAAGTGAGCTCACACAATCGATAGAAAACGGTAGTGTGCGATTTTTAATTTGAGTGAGCATGGTAATACTTTATATATAATTCATATGTCATGATGACATTGTGTATCGGATGACAGTTTAATGCCCTTAAAAGAGACCATATTATAATAATAGGGCTTATGTTTAACTTATCGCCAGATATATAGTAAAATATAACAGTCAAAAATAGTAAATGATCACCAAATTGCACAGCAAAATATATAAAGAGATCAAAATAAGTCGACGGAGCCCCGCTTGGCGGAGCTCCTATTTTTGGGTGGGTTTAAGAAGGAACCTAACATAACCTAACCCTTCCGAGACAGAATGCAGTGATTTGAGGCGTATAGGTGCTCGTTATGATATATTTTAGTAAGCATATTTTGCTGCGCAATTACTAATTTTGGTGGTCATAATAATTATTTAATCCCTAATAATAGTAGGGCGCATCTATAAATAAATAAAAATCAAGAAATAGTTATTAGTTAATAGTTTATAATCAATAGTTGGGTAGGTCCGTAAAAAAATGCCTGTGTCAGGAGTTATCTATGATCACTAGGATTAATCTTGTGTCGCGGGGGACTTTACAAACATTCAAACAACGGACACAAAGGACACCCAGACATGGAACAACCATTTGTAAACATAATTTATTGTCCCGTGTCGGGATCGAACTCACAACACTCGGCGCAGTGTCAGTGGCGAGGCGACCAGTTAAGCCACTACGTCATTCATGCAGTCTAAGGGCGCGTTGCTACTATGTCGTGACGATAGATTATCGTGTCGTTTAAAGGGTCGTGGCTTGTGTATTTAAATAGAGGTGTTCACATACAGGACGACACGATTAACTATCGTCCACGAGTTTTTTCGCAGTGACGACAGATTGTCAAGTCAATGGGAACTGCTAGCACGATAGTCGTAAAACGATAAAATAACGTCACAACTAATCATGACGACTAATCGTGTGTCATTGTTGCAACTATCCATCGTAGCCACGATAAAAATATCGTCTCGTCGTTTATACGTTCGACGATAAAATATTGCGACGACACAGTGACGATAAACAGTCGATATAATGAGAACAGCTAGAGACGACAGTCGTCCAACGATAAATTAATCGTCACGGCATAGAGGGAATGCGCCCTAAAGCTGGTTACACAGTCGCGCCGTCGAACAGCACGTTTCAACAGCACGCGCTCGACGCAAGGCGGACCTATGAGAAACGCGGCGCGCTTCAACAGCGTGACTATGAAACGCTACTAGTGAATTTACAAGCGCGCGCGTCTGGACGGCGCTGCTCGACGGCGCGACTGTGAAACCAGCCTTAGATAATCATACCAACAGACATACATAGATAGATTTCTATGTATGTGAGTATGGATGTTTGCTTCAATAAATCATAATGCAGTGTGTCAACCATCGCAGTCCACTTATAGAAGAGACATTTAATTTTATCACATCGTCATTTATTTCAAATTAAATAAATCTATCTTTCATCATAATCGTCAATTTTTAACGCGCGGCAACATTGATGAGAATATAATTTATATAGAACTAGATTTCGTCTGCGATTTCATTCGGTTGGACTCCAATTGACCGTGGCTTTACGTATAATCCATTTTTCTTACTTCTAACGTAAAAATGGCGTACTGGTAGACAAAGGGACTATGTTTTGTCTTTTTAACCGACTTCCAAAAAAAGGTGGTTCTCAATTCGATGTTTTTTTTTTAATGTTTGTTACCTAATAACTTTTGACTGGGTGAACCAATTTTGATGATTGTTTTTTATTTGAAAGCTGGTGCTTTCTGTGTGGTCCCATTTAATTGTGATCAAGATTTGACTACTCGTTTTTGAGTTATCCTTAATAATGCGTATTTGGCTACATTAATGATGTTCTCATTTTTGGCAAGGTTCACTAAAAACCGAGATATATACAAAATTTTAACAAAAAAGAAAACCGACTTCAAAAAAGAATATTCTAAAACTTAAAATGCACTAAAAAGTTAATAAATAATTGCATATTCTTGTGAATAATTAAATTATTGTTATTTTTGGAGTCGGTGGCCTTAAAGCTGGTACAGTCAGCGACATAACTGGCTAAACATAGAATTATTTTCTAGAATCCTAATATTATAAAAGCGAAAATGAGTTTGTTTGTTTGTTTGTAACCTTTTCACGCCTAAACCACTGAACCGATCATTCTGAAATTTTACATATAAGTTGTCAAGTGTACAGAAACGGACATAGGCTACTTTTCATCCCGAAAAAAATTATTGTTTCCGAGGAAAACAACAATAACGTTCTTATGATAATAGATGGCGCCACGTGTCTTTCGAATAATTATTGAATTATATTATTACAAGCAGAGTACGATTGTCAAATTCTAAATTAACGCAAGCGAAGCCACGGGCAAAAGCTAGTAAGTTTATAAATTAAAACATTCTAAATATTTTTACGTAATTATCATTTACTATATTTTGCCCGCGGTTTTGCTCGTGTGAATGTAAGTTAGGTTAAAATTTGTCGATGAAAGGTATCCTATGTTGTTTTCTGTTCCCCTAACAACGTGTATGCGAAATTTCATGATGATCGGTTAAGTAATTACGGCTTGAAAGCGTAACAAACAAACTTACATTCGCATTTATAATATTAGTTAGAATTTAAAATTTTACAAATGTTTAGAGGCTTATGTCGACTATAACAAGGAGTACCGCTCCGCTACTTTCAATTTATCAAAGGCATTATTAAATTAACGAGTAAGTTTTATGTATATTGAGCCATACATGTGTTAATTATTTTAATTACGTTCATTAGACCTCGGTATAATGAGACTAGCCTCACGGAGTGGCGTTCATCATTATAATGTAGGTAAATTTAAACAGATGGAAAAGACAATCAATGAAGCAGGACTTAAACCTGCGACCGCTTCAAACCATGCATTGCTTTGCCGACTGTATGTATGATATCTTATGTCAAAAAATATATTGCAAAAATTGAAGTTGGATTTGGAAATTGCTCTCCCATGCCATACAGCTCACACCGCTATGATCGCAAGGATAATCAGAGATGCATTTCACCGACTATGGATTTTAGTCTTCATGCACTATATGGGTCGTGTACCCTAATTTTACAATACTCGTATCGTTAAAAAACTGCATCGCATGTATTCAAACCTAAAACGTACGCCTTATTGTTTTTTTTATACTACTAAGGTGGCAAGCAAGCATATGGCCCACCTGATGGTAAGTGGTCACCGTAGCCTATGGACGCCTGCAACACCAGAGGCATCACTTGCGCGGTGCCGACCTTTTAGGAGAAAAAGGAAGTGGGAAAGAGAAGGAGCGGGAAGGGGGAAAGAGGGTGATTGGGCCTTCGCCGCTCTCACTCACCGAACGAAACACAACATTATTGTGACACTCATACTGTCAAAAAACTGCATTACATATACCTACTCAAACCAAAAACCGATAACGTTTAACAACAATACTTTAAACTAGTGCTGTGCTGTACTCAATTCATTATTAACCGGTACACTAAAACATTATGCGTTTACTACTTCCTACCGGTACCGATAAAAAACTGGTATTACGGTCGCGAGCGCAGCCAAACTGATCTGGTTTCGAATCTCGCATCTATGCACGCAACGGTTTTTGAAGCTTCCAGTTATACTTAATGTGGGAACTCTTGTGAAATGCGTTCTGGGGATTGCTTAATAACTCAACTTGTCGGCCTGGGAATGGCCTACGGGGATTACGGATATTTTAAGTAATGTGTTATTCTGGCCTGACTACCTCGAACTTGGGATCTTTGAGTGGTATTCTAACGGTCTTCAGAAATAACAGGTAATATAGAGATGCAGTCATATTATAGGATCGTTAAGAATTTATTAATGTGTAAATTTTAGCTTCTTAATTTTTCTTGGGTGTTTTTTGGTAATATTTATTATAAATTCGATCATGATGGGCGCTCTCGAGAGATACACTTTGTTTAGTCTACATTCTAAGTTTTGAAAATATTAATACTAGTTTTCACCCGCGGCTTCGCTTGCGTAAATGTAGGTTAGTTTAGGTTAGGTTTGCAACAGTTCTTTTTCTGGATTAAAAGTACCCTATGTCCTATTGTGTACCCCTGACAACGTGTATGCAAAATTTCATCTTGAACCACGTAACAAACAAACAAACAAACTCATTTTCGCTTTTATAATATTAGTAAGGAAGTAAGGATTATAACCTTCTGGGGCAGAGCTTCTTCTCATTATAAGAAGGATAAGACCAGAGACAGGCTTAGAAGATTTCACACATCTTAGAAAACATTATGTAGAACTCTTAGATAAGCAGGTGTCTTCACGATCTTTTCTATCACCATTAAAGCGAGCGATAATATAATTAACTATTTAAATTTCGAAAAGTTATCTAGAGATATTATAATGATTTTTTAACGGGATCGAATTGGAACATGAAATATTTTTTGTTAACACTCATCGTGATAAGCATATCTACACAGAGGCTGAATCAACTATAAATAACAAACCTTTTCCAATAGAAAATTATGAAACCACGTGCCACCTAACATGCAACGTCACGCAAGCAAACAATTCACATACAAAAACTTATAACTCTTGTTTAATAGAAGATAATAGGTGGAAGAAAGCAGAATCAATGAGAGCATTCATCTTTATTATACCATAATATTACTTACTGTAAAATGTACACAACGCTATGGAAAATAATTTCTCGAGCTATTGATTAAACGGCGTGATTCGATTTTTATATCGATACTAGCTTTTGCTTGCGATTTCGATACGCGTGAAGCTGCCTTTTAATTATTTCTTGGTGTGATGCTACGCAGCACGACCACGGATGATTACCTTAATTTTAATGCGGTACATATTCATGAAAAAAAGTGTACTTTATTGTACTATAGAGTAAAAAATATGTTCTCTCATATTTTCGCTGTTATAATGCATAGGCTCTGGCCGTGCTAGGACGACCACTATAGATTTTTGGTATTTTTATCAACTTTATGATGAAAAGTGGTATAAATTTAATTGTACTCAGTTGTACTCCATTTTACAGATAATTTTGTGCAGTCATTTACCCGTTTTGAAGAGTTTTTTTCAGCGGAACATCAATGTCACAATGTTACGCCATTACTATTAATTCGGGCTTAGCTTGAGACAGCTGCGATGCGCGATGTGACAATAGTTGCGGTGCGAGTCTGGTCTGCCTGCAATAAGTACGTGATGCTTTTTAAAATTAGTGATTTATAATTTGGTATTAGTAAAATCTAATATGGATTTATTTTCTGAAAGAAATTGTGACCTAAATAGTTTCCATTTATTAATATGACAGTGGCAAAGTTGCTTAACCTTATAGATAGATCGATAAAGACATTATTTTCTACAAAAAAGTCCTATGTGAATACCCTTCAACAGGAAAAAACAACGTAGTTCGTTGAAAATCCGTTTAATAAACTAACCTGTTTATTGAATGGTTTTCGAACGATTCACGTTGCGTCTTACCAAACAATGTCACCTCATTTCCTCCAAGTTGGTCACCCTACACCTTCATTACAAAGAACAATAGTGAATTAAAGTAGGAAGCGTCTGTTCGTGGTAACCACACAATGGGTTTTCTTAGGACTTGACAATACGTTACCAGTTTACAAGAACAATGTGTATTTTGAAATTCGTAATAGAATATGTTGTTTATATGTTTGATTGTCAGACGATGTGTTTATATGTTTACACGGTAACGCAATACATGAAGTATTGAACTTGCAATAGAGAGGTTTGAAACCCACCCATCCTAATCCTAACTAATATTATAAATGCAAAAATGAGTTTGTTTGTTTGTTTGTTACGCTTTCACGCCTTAACTACTCAACCGATCAACATGAAATTTTGCATACACGTTGTCAGGGGTACAGAATAGGACATAGGGTACCTTTCACCCAGAAAAAAGAACTGTTGCAAACCTAACCTAACCTACATTTACGCGAGCGAAGCCGCGGGTGAAAACTAGTTGTATAATAATCGACTGGAACCTATTTGTAGTATAAGCATTCTGGCAAATCCGAAAAAGTTAACAAGTCGTAACAATCCTGGTAATTTGAACATTTAATGCCAATATTTTTTCCTGGAGAGATGAACATAGGTGTGCTACTCTCACATTTTTCCTGCTAGCTTTCTTAAAGCTGTTATCCTAATAGAGGGCTATTTAAGCCGTCTACTGAGCATATTCCCAGACCTCGTGCTAAAGAAACCTAATCATGACTCGACCTCTGGATCACGAGTTGCCATAAGCCCTCTTTCACCTACTGAAGACTGCCTCTGAGGCACAGTGCTAGTGCATCGGACTGCCGTGCATGAGGTCTCAGATTCGATTCCCAATATTGGATTTTTCTGTTATGTAGCACTAAGGCCGTCCGCTGCGTTAAGCGGGTGCACGGAGCGGGCGCCCGCCGCGGAGACCCGCGCCGTGCTCCATCACGGACTCGCGGGCGCCCGCGATGGACTCCCGCCTCTCGCAGCGCCGACAGTATAATTTCGAAGGCGCGGGTTTATAGTCGACATCGTAATGGATTATTTGTTGATTTACTACCTAGCCAAAAGACAACGTAGACAAGAGAAATATCGATAGCCAATCAGCCCATACGTCACGTCTAGATTGTTGTATGGAGAATTTGTATCCAAGTTTATGATACTAAGAAAAATGAGAGTAGATTTTTTCAGTATTTTAAAATGTCAGCGACTACATTTGATGAATTATTTTCGAAACTTGAAACATATTTAAAACGTAGTTCTAATACTTTGAAAGTAAAATGTGTATCAGTTGTCCGTTCGCGTGCTCCGTCGCGCGGACACATGTTGCCGCGGAGCGGGCCCCGTCGCCCGCGCTGCGTCGACGGGAGACCCGCCGCAATAGAAAACAGCACGGCGCGCGGGCGCCCGCTCCGTGCACCCTCTTAACGCAGCGGACGGCCTAAGTAGTGGCACGGAGTCTGGCAATATGTCTGATAGACGGCAATAGGTCCTCTATTACGAGGGATTAATTAAACATATCTGACAAAATGTGGGTCTAATATATTTCTTCTTATTCCTCGTTATGAGAACAAGCATAATATTTAATCATTACGCAATGACTACGCAATGAATTTTCAACAAAATTTATTGGTCTTAAGCAACAGGTTTTTAAAAATAAATTAATATAGTTACGAGTCTCTATGTTACGCATCTACTTTGATTTATTTGTAAACGACTATGTTTAGTAAAAAATGTTTCGATTCGGTAATTACATAACGAGATAATGATTTAAACCAAATACGGATCACACTCATGTTTTACCAGTAATTGAAAGCTTATGTAATAGGAGAGAGGCTAGTTTCTATCTACCAAGAATATACCTAATTACAAAAATAAAATGCCTTTATAATAAAAACAAGCTTGGAGGCAACCAGGTGGCCAATTATTCGCTGGTCCAATATTACAAGGTTCTATGTTACATTTTGGAAAAAAATGGGTTATGAATATTGCATGGTTCTATATGTCATTCCTTTTTGTTTAGTAATAGATATAGTAATAGATGGAAGCACTTACCACCTCAATATTAAATAACAATATTAAATCGCAAATAGTTCTAAGTTACTATTATTATGCAAATATTAAACCTCATTTTCCCAAAGTTAAAAAAATAACATAGAACCTTGTTGGTAATAGTGAGCCAGCGTATTGTAATATGTTCAAAATAATTCCAATCTTGTCTAATAAACGTAAAAATGAATATAAACTAAAATATAATTGATATTTTGATATTTAACGATTATTTTATTTCTTTGAATACCATTTGTGACACTGATACTAGATAAGCACTCTATTTTGATCATTTTTGTTAAAAGCATAGGCCTTTAGATTAATCATACCAAAATAATATAATGTAGGTTGTAGTAAATTGCATTAGCACGAGATTATTCATTTTATGACAGTAGTGATGAATGCACATGTGGTTATATTTTATAATTTGCTATTTGGCAATAATATATCTCATCATCATCATCATCATCAGGCTATAATAGTCCACTGCTGGACATAACCCTCCCCCACAGAGCGCCATAGCGCCCTGTCTTCAGCTTGCCGCATCCAGCATCTGCCTGCAGCCTTTCGCAGATCGTCATCCCACCTGGTCGGGACATAATAATATATCTATTAGGACTTTATTAGTGTTAAAATTTTAAATTAAAAGTAACTACACCCAAACTTAAAACAAAGGCAAGCAATATTCATTTTCATCAATATTATTATTTTTTTATTTATCGGTAACATATCTTTATCGTTGTATGAAAATCGAACTAACTTATTTCTTTATTATTTGATAATAATGAAACGAAAATTTAAATTAAGGGTTTAGTAAGCACCAATGTGCAATGGTCGCATCCAGAAGCATCGTATCGTTACCTTCCTAAAATATTTTTTTATTTAACCCTTCGCTGTCCCGTGATAGACACAATTGAAAATCAATTGTTATGTATCATATGTGATTCATCGGACAGGGAACTAAAAATCAAATACAAAAAGATGTTCATTAAAATAAGAACATAATTATACTTAGTTAACACTAGCCACTGACAAAAAGTATTTTGAATTTCGAATCTCACAAAACAAAAACAAAACTATACACACGCAAACATGGCGCCCGATTTACAAAAATAGAAATATTTTTCTCTACTCGAGTTAAGAATTAAGTGCATTGCCGCTAGTATCATAAAGAAAAAACTATAAAACATTCTGGTTTTTTGATACGTTGCCCTTTAACTAATAACTGCTTACGCTGTGTTCAGTGAGCGTGAAGTGAGCCATGAGAAATTTAAATAGGGATGGGATAACAGGTCGATAACTTTTTTTTTCTTTCTAGATTTAAAAGGCAGTAATTTGATAGATTGTTTTCGTTTTTAGCAGCTGAACCGTCCAATTATATAACAAAACAATATTTTTAAAAGATATTAATTATATTATGTTATTTTTAATAATATAAATGTATGTTATTAGACGCTCTTAAACGTGGATGGCGTGATTATAACGTTGTTCGGTAACAGGCGAACTTTTTCAATAAAAATAAGTACATTTCTTAAATATGCTTGTTATGTATTTTGTTACTTCGGCCAGCTTAACAAGAGCCCGCGGCATCATTTGTAAAATTATTATACGTAGAATATTTTTTGTATTCATTCTATCAACATTCCCTCACGACTAAGTTTATAGCGGGTATTACACAGTGAGGAATATTAAAAGACCGCTATCTCGATTCAATAAATAATTTAAGCATTAATTAACTCTTTAGTAATCGTTAAGATACGAAGGGCAAAATAAAAGAAGCTAAGATGTTGAAATTCTATTTTATAATTAACTGAACGCGAGCTTCTTTTAAATACTCGTCGTTAAGATATAACTATTCTGTTATAATAACTTTACGTAGTATATTATTGGTTGTGCGTCGTTGGAGGACTCAATAGCGATATTTCATAACTACATTTTGTGAACTAAGTATGCCGCGTAATATATCCAAAGGCCTACTTTATAGAAAGTAGAATCCTAACTAATATTATAAAAGCGAAAATGAGTTTGTTTGTTTGTTACCTTTTCACGCCTAAACCACAGAACCGATCATCCTGAAATTTTGCATATACGTTGTCAGGTGTACAGAAATGGACATAGGCTACCTTTCATCCCGAAAAAAATTACCGTTTCCGAGGAAAACAATAATAACGTTCTTATGATAATAGATGGCGCTACGTGTCTTTCGAATCATGATTGAATTATATTATTACAAGCACAGTACAACCCGAATTGATTGTCAAATTCTAAATTAACGCGAGCGAAGCCGCGGGCAAAAGCTATTAAACAATAATTATGTTATTCCCGCAGTTGTAAAAGTCTTCAAACTACAATTAGGCTAGTTTGGGCCAAACCGCTATTAAACTGAGAAAACGCTCGTGTCCAGCATTGTGATAGTTTATAAGGGCTGATATTATTAGGTATTATTCGACTTTTAATGACCTAATTTTAATAATATTATTTTCTTACTTTAATAATATTATTTTATTAGTTCATGGTAAACAGTAATTGCCGCTATGGACTTTGTCAGTAACAAAGTTATACAGACCAAAATCGCTTACAATCATAATCATGCTCTCTTCACACACAGCAGACTGAAAAAAAAAAAACAAACACAAAGTCTGCTGTGTGTGAACATGTGCAACAGGGGACCAACCACTACCTGAGATTTGACAAACCACAGATGCTCGCTAAAGAACACCGATTCCTACCAAGGATGCTTCGCGAGGCTATTGAAATCAAGAAACATCCTAATTTCAATAGAGAAGATGGTTGGAGTGTACCACCAGCTTGGGATCCAGTAATTCAAATAGTCAAACCCAAGAAGAAGCAAACCACAGCTAGACTTCATGATACTTTGAGCTCATTCTGCGTAAATAGAAACACCCATGATTAAATTATGTTCGGGTACTTTGAAATAACTACACTGGAACATTGAGACAACTACCATCTTAGTCTCCCCGTGACCATGGCTGCTGAAAAGCAACCGAAACGTCGGGGAAAGTGTAAAAATAAATCTAAATAGTATAATAGTATAGTAATAGTATAAATAGTTTTAATAGTTTCAATAATTTAATTAGCTAAAAAATTTGTAAAGTTTAATAGTGATTATAGTAGTGTAACAGTTTTTCAAAAAATTTTGTAACAGTGTCAAATAAACAACGCGATAAAATCCGTATATAGTAGTTTAATTTCAATGAATAACATTCGCGTAAACAGAAGACAATATTTGTTTCTTATCTTTAGTAATAACTAATATTCTTGTTAAGCCGGTAAACTAAGCTAAAATGCGTTTTTAGAAGTGGGTTCACGTCGGTAGTTCTATGGTCAGTATCCACTACTGCAACCCACGACTTACTCATTGCAAGTTCAAAGCATTCATTCATTGAGTTACTGTCACCTCATTTACATCTCAAGAAAAGAAGTTAGGCTCTCCTAATATCCGAGTTAAAAGGCCTTTATACGTGAAAGTGTGACTGCTCATTTACATTGTGACTTTCATTATAATTAGGTACTCACTTTCCTTAATTCACTATGGTATATACTAGAAAAGTAAAATACAGAACAATTTAACCAAACCGTTACAGTCTCGTTCAAAGCAATGTCAACAAACAATTTCTTCGCCTGATTACCTGACACCCAAAAATGTCACGTTTTATTATTAACACTTCATGCTATTTTCGGATAAACAAGACTACGAAGTACCTAAGTGCAGTAAAATAAATTTTATCTACAAGTGTTCGTGACCTAGACAGTGTTATTGCATTTTTATTTGTTTATTTATACTACTACTAGCTTTTGCCCGCGGCTTCGCTCGCGTTAATTTAGAATTTGACAATCAATTCGGATTGTACTCTGCTTGTAATAATATAATTCAATTATGATTCGAAAGAAACGTGGCGCCATCTATTATCATAAGAACGTTTTTGTTGTTTTCCTCGGGAACAGTATTTTTTTCGGGATGAAAGGTAGCCTATCTTCGTTTCTGTACACCTGACAACGTATATGCAAAATTTCAGGATGATCGGTTCAGTAGTTTAATCGTGAAAAGGTAACAAACAAACAAACTCATTTTTGCTTTTATAATATTAGTTAGGATAGGATTAGGATGGTATGCTATTAAATAGCATATCGCTCGCCTTAACGGTGAAGGAAAACATCTTGAGGAAACCTGCGTGTCTCAGAGTATGCCATAAGGTTTTCGAGATGTATGAAGTCTACCAATCATAATGGGCCAGCGTGGCGGACTATGGCCTAACGATTCTAAAACCGAGAAGACGCCCGTACCGAGCAGTGAAACAGTTAACACAGAACAATATACAGGACTTATTATGGTATATTATATTTGTAAAAACCATACGTGCCAACTAATAGTACTTAAATAAATAGTGGTCGTTGTCTAGCTTGCAAGAGCACTAGGATGACATGCGCTTTAACGAACTTCATAAACGGCCGCTGTACAACATACAAATACTATAACAAACAAAGGAATCCTCTATAATAGCATATTACTTTACTAAGCCTGTAATTAGCTTATAGCCCATATACCAGTAGCAAGCATTCATTTCGCAAAATAATACTTTCGCTTTAAGTCAATCGATTTCAAAATATCGATATGGAACGAATCGACCGTATCCATATCGATAGAAAGTTGCGCACATCACTAACTTTATTAATATGCATCGTTTGTGGATGTAGATTGTTGGTCGTGTTAGATTGTTCTGGATATTTATTCATTATTAATGTTTAAATGCAGTAGGAGTGCATTTTAAAGTGGAGTATTAGGGGAAGTACTTATTATTTATTATCATGCGTGACTGCGGAGTCGTGGTGAATGGGTAGGAGCATCCGCAGATCAATTAGAAGTTTATTTTAATTTTTTTATTTTGTTTTATTAGGGGAGCTTACATCTACATACAAGTAGTTATATAAATACAATCAATAAACGTCAATAACAAGCTTCCACAATTAGTTCACAGCTTGATTATACGACAGCTTAAGCACATTTAGTATAAAAGAAAAGAAAACAAAAAATTTTACTTAACAAATGGATTTATAAGTATTATTTAGTTAAAAACAACGGTCTGCTGACTGGTGATGACTGTTTTCTTGGATGTACAAGTAGAGTGGTGAACAGGCATTTGATCCGCTTGATGGTCAATGGTTATCGTTTGATAATTTCCGAAGTGGTAAGCAATTATGGATCTCTACCTTCTGGTGAGGCTCTACCCTAGGGGAAGAACTACACTCTCACAGAATATCGACGTGAAATAGCAGTATTCCTACTGTTATGTTTCGTTCGGTGAGTGAGAGTGCCGGAGGCCCAATCATCCCCTTTCCCCCATCCCGCTCCTTCTCCTTCCCAATTTTTTTTCCTAAAGGGTCGGCAACGCGCAAGTGATGCCTCTGGTGTCGCAGGCGTCCATAGGCTACGGTGACCACTTTCCATCAGGTGGGCCGTATACTTGTTTGCGACCTTAGATGTATTAAAAAAAAAACTAAATAAGTGTTAGCTTGTAGCAGCAGTAAACTCGACTGCTGCGCATAAACTCTCAAATTTTATTTCTCGCGTCGCGTTAAGTGCCAGTAGTTTTGCCTGGTCGACGGCAGTAACCTTGCCTTCTATTACGTGAAGCGGCCTCGATGGCGTAGTGGTTAGTGTAACCGACTGCCACGCCTGAGGTCGCGGGTTCGATTCCCGCACAAGACAAACATTTGTGTGCGTGAACATGGATGTTTGTCTTGGTCTGGGTGTTTCTATGTATAATATGTATGTATTTACAAAAAAAAGTATTATTTATCCATTGTCTAGTATTTTAGGTTAATATTAATATTCTACTACATACACGCCACACCATCTAGCCCAAACTAAGCAGAGCTTGTACTATGGGTACTAGACAATGGATAAACATACATATATACTTTTTTTTTTTGTAAATACATACATATTATACATAGAAACACCCAGACCAAGACAAACATCCATGTTCATGCACACATGTTGTGCGGAAATCGAACCCGCGACCTCAGGCGTGGCAGTCGGTTACACTAACCACTACGCCATCGAGGTCGTTTCTTTCTTTTAAATTGACATTTGTTCTTTGTTTGGTGGTCCAAACAAAGAAGAAATGCCAATTCTTCATTGTAGGGTTAAGCATCATCAAAGCATTACTTCATATGTTTCATGGCACTAATAGTACCAACAATCGACTCGAAACTTCGTCATTCACGGTTCATGGTAGGCGTACTGGACCTTACTCACAAAACATTTACTTATGCAAACACTTTTCACAACATTCTTTCATACCTCTAAAAATCTGCGACAATGACTTACAAAAAAAGCCTTAAAATATTCCAAGTCGTTAGTTAACAAGTGTCGAAACTCATCATTTGTACGGATGCTCTCGGGTCTCGCTTTCTAAATATTTCTATATATAATTATACATACTGTGAGGTACTTGTACCTTAAAAAGTAAAAGTTCGGTAGTCAATGTATGCAGTGAAATGTATCGTCATGTCATTAACGCTAACGAGCGTGTCTCGGTCCAGCGGTTAAGGCTGTAGCTTGCAGGCCAGGGTTCGAGTCTCGGGAGCTGATGTTATAATATTTATTAGGATAATACTTACTAATATTATATATATATATATATATATATATAATGAGCAGCGATAGCTCAGTGGGGAGACCAACAGACTACAATGCAGAGGGTCTCGGGTTCGAACCCACGTCGCACACCTCTGACTTTCGGAAGTTATAGGACTTTTCGAAATTATGTGCGTATTGATTGACAATTATCGCCTGCTCCGTGCCTCGGAGAGCACGTTAAGCCGTCGGTCCCGGTTGCCATGAACATCTATGGCAGTCGTTATTGGGAGAGTGTCGACACAAAAGATCCCACTGGGTCGAAGTGTCGCTGGTCTGCACTGACTGGTCCCCACATAAGATAAGATAAGATACTAATATTATAAATTCGAATGCGAGTCCGTTTTTTTTTTTTACGGGTTCTCGCCTCAGTTACCCGATTGATATTCACGAAATTTCGCATGCACGTTGTCAGAATTGCAGAAAAGGACATAGAGTACCTTTCATCCAAAAAAAGCACTTTCACGCAATCAAAGTAGCGGGCAAAAGCTAGTAATTTATATTGCCTATACAGGCAGAGTATTATAGTCTGACATTTCACCAGCAAAAATTTATGCTTCCACTAAAAAAATTCTTGACAGAAAAACCAAAAAACACTTTGTCCTATACAAAACCAAGAACTAGGAATGAAACCTGAGACTTCATGCACTTCATTCGCATTCACTACTGCTGCGCCACTAAGGCTTAAATCATGCAAAAGAGTTTAACAAAAAAGGTAACACAAGCAATGATAATAACAGCTCTGCTTATAAGCTGTCTCAGTGCTGCACACGGGTCTCTTGCCAGAATAGAAAGGCATTAGTCGACCAATCTGGCCCAGTGCAGGTTAGCAGACTTCAAATATCTTGGAGAACATTATGGGAAACTCTCAGACTGAACGTCAGCCCGATTTCCATAATGTTCTGTATAATATTTCTTCGAAGCTAATCAACTATTTAATACGCACATAACTTCGGCAAGTCATAAGTACATAATTATGTGCAACATCAAACTTCAAACTTATATGTGGCAGTCCAACGTTCTTCCAGTTGGCTATCGCTACCAGCAAATTAAAGAACAAAATTTTTTTCTTTCTCTATAGCAAATGCCAGTCACACTTCACGCAATGTGAGCGCTCTATGTAATGTATACTTAAAGATTTTACATACAAAAGTCACCTACAACTCATAAAAAGTATTCAATATCAGCGCTACTACCAAGATCTTAGTACAAAACTATTTTTACAATCCTAAATGATACACAAAACCTATTTGATCATTACAACAGTTGTATGTAATAGTCCCCAACGGCAGGTGGTATAAAAATTCCACCGGCACCACCCATAAATAAGGCTTATCTCCATCGGCTATATCCTGCAGCTGCGGGTTTCAATGCAAAAATGATAAATAAAGGCCAACACAAGCCATCCTTTGCAGTACAAAAATAGTAAATTGTTTTCTATTCAATCTTTGGTTTTATATTTTAATGGTTTACGCTCCCGTATATAAATTGCGGCGTTCATGAGCAACGATTCTATTGAGAAGATCAAAACTAAAATAATTTTGTTGTGATATGAAACTTGAATACTGCCCTAAGGGCCTTGTAGTCTTGATTCCTTGGAGCCTATTACCAGAATAAAGAGTATCATATATATCAATCAAAGTCATGGACTACCTATGTGCGAAATTTTATTCAAATACTAACAACACCTAACGTTCCATAAAGTAACAAACATCCTAACATCTTCATAAACTTTTACATCCTTACTAATATTATAAATGCGAAAATAAGTTTGTTTGTTTGTTACCTTTTCACGACTAAACTACTGAACCGATCATCCTGAAATGTTGCATACACGTTGTCAGGGTTACAGAATAGGACATAGGGTACCTTTCATCCAGAAAAAAGAACTGTTGCAAACCATTTTTTTTTTCTTTTTTTTTGACCCAGGAAAATCCTTTATGGATACCCCCTCCCCCGGGGGGGGGGAGGGTAACTGTTGCAAACCTAACCTAACTTAACCTACATTTACGCAAGCGAAGCCGCCGGTGAAAACTAGTTTAAAATATAAGTAAGGTTGGATATTGACCGTGTTAAGTGTTTCTATGGAATTTAAGCGGGCGAAGCCGCATTCAGGAACATGTAGTACCTATATAAGTAATTAATTGTCTTATATTATCCGCAGCAAAAATAAGATTGTCTTCCATTAACACTATAACACAAATAGCATTTAAAATAGTTGTAACATACACACAGACAGACGAACATGACGATATAAGGATTCCATATAACCTATCAATTTCAAAGCAATTGTACTCATTTTGATCAAGCATTTACTACATTAATGCCGCTTATCAAATACACATACGAACGAACTGTGTTAACGATTGCGAAATGAGACCGATCTGCCGCTAATGACTTCTCTGCTGACGACACATTAACAGTTCTTTAGTCTAATGATACAAGCTCTATTGAGTTTTTGATCGCGTTGGAAAGTGTGAACAAAACCGCGTACGCTTACTAGCTGATGGTAATCATAGCTAATTGACTGGGTATTAGGTCCTGTGGGATAAGATTGCGGTTATGTCTGCTTGCCATTGTAAGCGGGTTCGATAGCCGCGTCGGGCAGTGTAGGCAGACAAGTGTTATTGGTTTTTTCCGTAATGAATTTGTTGGTCCGACACGTGATTCAAATATGAAAGCTGTTGGAATCAGCTCTTTACATACATAGATTCACGCCTGTTTCCCAAAGGGGTAGGCAGAGACTACGGATTGCCATTTGCTACGATTCTGACACACTTCTTTGGCTTCATTCACTTTCATCACATTCCTCATACACGACCGTCGATTCAAGGAGCTCTTAATCTGGCCTTTGTCCAGAACGCCTCCGTTCTGATCGAGAAACGTTCGCCTAGGTTTTCCTCTTACGACTGTTCCATTCACACCAGCCTTATAAACTTTCTTAATCAGTCTTTCCTCGTCCATTCTTTCTACATGTCCAAACCAGCTTAACATACCCTTTTCTATTCTTGTCACTATATCCACGTTCATGCCGCATCTCTCTCTAATCACACTATTACTTATTCTATCTTTCAGAGTCAGCTCTTTATAGTTGTCTTAACCCATAACAATAGATTTCAGAATATTTTTCTATATGTTTTTTGGGGGCATCATGTGTAGAAGGCGTCGCCTGTACTAGGAATACATCCTGGTTGCCAGCGACTATACAACGATCCAAGTTACGGGCATAAAGTAGGTATACCCAGGCTCGGAATAATTATTATTCGTAGATAAAACAAACTTATATTCTGCTTGGGGACCGAATCCACAACACTCAATGCGACGGCAGTGGCGAGACGGCCACTTAACCCACTACGCCACAGGTGCAGTTTAAATTAAAAAGTTTTATCTATATATGTGTAATCATGAACTAATTTAAACCATCCAGAAATCCAATCAAACACACACATCTATACATATAATAAAATCGTAGGAAAGTCAAAACTGTACATTGAATATTTTTTTAAAAGAATACTTGGGGCGTGATCTACAATCGATATCGAAACCAAAAATATAGTTTTTAGAATTTTTGTCTGTTTGTCTGTATGTATGTCCGGGCTAAACTCAAAAAGTACTGCATGGATTTACTTCAAATTTTGCATGAATATTACTAACAGGTCGGGTCAACATATAGGCTACATATTATCACGCTATCACCTACGGGGGAGGAGCTGTGAATCTTTATTTTTCTTACGCATTCTGTGACAGCGTGTAATCTAACGACGCATATTTAAATGTTGTTTTTGAGTAAGTCATGCTGTTATCTAGCTTTACACTATAAAACTACGCCATTTAAGTAACTTGGGCAGAGAAATATAGTTGGGTTCCGCGGCGACAAACACTTTTTAGTTAAAATCTACGCGGACGAAGTCGCAGGTAACAGCTAGTAAATAATAAAATAGGTGCAACCATTTAGGAGGACATTTAGAGACAGCAGCGATAGCTCAGTGGGGTGACCAACAGACTGCAATGCAGAGGGTCTCGGGTTCGAACCCACGTCGCGCACCTCTGACTTTCGGAAGTTACATGACTTTTCAAAATGATGTGCGTATTGATTGACAATTATCGCCTGTTCCGTACCTCGGAGAGCACGTTTAGCCGTCGGTCCCGGCTGCCATGAACATCTATGGCAGTCGTTATTGGGAAATCAGTATCCTCTAATATCCTGACACTGGTCTAGCTTTAGGGTATCGTTAGCCTTCGGGTTGCGGAGGTCAGATGGCAGTCGCTCCGTGTAAAAACTGATATCCAGTCAAATCCGGTTAGACTAGAAAGCCGACCCCAAGTGACTTGGGAATAATAAAGGCTAGGGAGAAAAAGAAGCCATTTAGGAGGACTTCAGTGGCATACACATGTACAGAAGAATATAAACAATAAAATATAAATAAACTTATACTATTAGAAACAAAAGCGAATTCAATCACCAACTAGGCCTACTAAAGAAACAATACAACTGCGTGAAGCGGACATGCGTTCACGCGTGATACCGTTAGTCCACGAAGATGAATGATGTTACACCAAGTTCAGGGCGAAGTGGCCATTACTTCTATGCCCCGCTTGTTACATTTGTAACACTTGTAGAGATTATACTACGCTCAGCATGTTTATATACTCGCGTTATACAGGCTTAATTGGAAAAGGGATTAAATATAATGATCATCAAAAATACTAATTGGTCAGCAAATATTGCACAGCATAACGAGCATCTATACGCCTCAAAACACTGCATTCCGTCTCGGAAGGGTTAGGTTATGTTAGGTTCCTTTTTTTAAACCCACCCAAAAATAGGAGCCCCGCTAAGCGGGGCTCCGTCGACTTAGTTTGATCTCTTTAAAGTTTGCTGACCATGACTTGCTGATCAATTAGCTATTTCTGCTCACAGATTATATTTTTCTGCTCACAAAAATACCAATACTATGCTAACCATTTAAATAACACCTATTAGAAAATACTTATAATATTTTATCAGTGACTTATTTATACTGTACTTAACAACTTTCGTCTGTCTGAATAAGTAATTTATTCGATACAAAATACATTTAAATAATAATAATATCAGCCCTGTATTAAACTGTCCCACTGCTGGGCACAGACTTACAGACAGACGGGTTGGCAGACTTCATATATCATTGAGTACATTATGGAGAACTATTAGACATGCAGGTTGTCTTAAGATGTTTTCGTTCACCGTTAAGCAAGCGATAATTAACTATTTAATACGCACATAACTTCAGTTATTTTTAGTATGTATGTAGGTATTACATACAATTATTATCAATAGACGCCATAATTGCGAAATTTATTTTGCTGTTAAGGCTGAGGCTACAGCAGGCAGCGATTCGCGATGCGACTGTGAAACATGGAATGGCTACATTATAAGCGAAAATTTTTAATGAATTTGCTTCAATTTCGCTGACAAGTTGATGTAGTTGCCGTGATTACACTAATGTTGTTTCTATCGCATAAACAAATCAAAGATTAATAGCGATATATGGCGTACGGTGTTGCCATGAACATGAATATGAACTATTTGTTTTTATCGCTTACGTATCGCAGGTCGTGTCGCGGACTAATGTAGCCTCAGCCTAACTCTTGAAGAGTGCTCGTAATTTCTTGTCTGAAAACCACTATCAGATCTTATCTAAAATAATAATATATTATGTGACGACAATCGCAGAGTAGGTATTGAAATAAGTTTTAAATAAAAGAATCATTTGAATCGGAAGATCCGTTCTAAAAAAAACAATCAACCTACATAAATAAAACAAACACACGTATCAAATATAGAACCTCTTCTATTTTTGAACTCTGTACAATACATTAAATAAAAACAAGCACACGCATCAAATATAGAACCTCTTCCAATTTTAAAGTCAGTTAAAAAACGATTGTTAGTTATTTTTGAATTACATTCGCATGATTTCCGGTTACTTAATATAAAGTATATCAATTATACTACGTAACTCGCTGTGGAATGTCTCGTTGGCACAGCGGTAGTAATGCGACTGCATGTAGACTTGCGAGTTTGTTTCCCTGGTCGTGCAAAATGTTACTCTAAAATTCTTGTAATGCCTATTAGACAGCAATATTAGGTTGATTGCACGGATGACGTAGTGTAGTTTAAGTGGTCGCTTCACCACTACTACTGCGTCGAGTGTTGTGGACTCGAATCCCACACGAGACAAAACTTTGTGTGATCACAAATGGTCGTTCCGAGTCTAGGTATTCTTTGTGTCCGTTGTTTGAATGTTTGTAAAGTCTCCCGCGAAAAAGTTTTTGTTTCTAGTGCGGGAGTTGTCCTTTACAGAAAAAAAAACCAAGCTATTTGTGGTACACAGCAATAAACTCGCTGCCTTTTCTTCGAACCTAAAACGATGCCTAGAAAAAAATAATATAATAATTATATTCTATCACATACACACAACAACATCTAGCTCGAACTAAGCAGAGCTTGTACTATGGGTAGATACTAGACAATGGATAAACATACATATATTCTTTTTTTTGTAAATATACCCATAGTATACATAGAAACACCCAGACTAAGAAAAACATCCACGTTTATGCACACAAATGTTTGACTTATGCGGGAATCGAACCCGTAACGTTAGGCATGGCAGTCCGTTACACTAACCACTACGCGTTAAATGTGAGTGTAATACATTTATCTTAACCCCTTCGGGGATGTCTGCGTGAAGCTACACTATAACTTGAGATGCAATACATACTTGTGTGTATTTGAGATTAAACTAAAACTAGTTTCAATAACAAACTGTTCACAAGTTCAGCGCAACGCCGTCAAGTGCTGAATGGCGAATGAATCAAAACAGAAGTTGTATCGTTTAAATCGTGCCAACGTTTCCATTTACATATTCGACACGACATCTTAAATTATATTGAACTAGCTAACCCGACTGACGTCCTGTCTTAGAGGAACTGTCAAACTCGCGAAGTAAAACCTTTCTTAACTTTTCTTTTCGTAAGAACCTTCTACAAAGTAAAAGAAAACTTAAAAAAAGATGAATAAAATCAGTAATATCGTTTTCAAGTTATGGCATGACCAAGGGAAACAGGGATTCATTTTTAATATAGAGCAGCTATTGCCCGCGGCTGCACTCAAGAAAATTACTTTTTTGAAAGAAAGGTACCCTTTACAAACAAACAAACAGATTCACATTTATAATATATAGTTAGGATTCGATAGAAATTATTTAACGACTCACTACTACTCAGAGAGACCCGATGAGTCCTTCGTGGTGCAGCTCTATTCAATATTTTTCTGTTAGATAATTCTCAAAAGCTCTATGAATTCCGGATATGCGCCTGGTTGATGGCAATAGGATCGCCGAACCCAGTATAAGTATAGACGTCAGTCTTTTTAGGGTTCCGTACATCAAAAGGAAAAAACGTAACCCTTATAGGATCACTTTGTTGTCCGTCTGTCTGTCTGTCAAGACCCTTTATCTCGAGAAATCGAGACGAAATTAAAACGATATACTCAGATCTACAGTATCTTCAAGCTGTGAAAAAATCAAACTTCTACGTTAACGTAAAAAAAGATACGGTCGTTTATGCCGCAAAAAACATATATTTCGACACTCTCAAGGGAATCAAAATTTATAGGGTATTTTCCGTTGACCTAGAACTATTAAATTTGGCAAGTAATACCGTCTTATACTACAAGTATAGGGAAAATCTGAAAACTATACATTTGTAATTAAATCATAAAAACAGAGTCTTTATGCAAGGAAAAATAAATTTATAATATGTAAGTACCTACAAATGTGTACGGAACCCTCGGTGGGCGCGTCCGACTCGCACTTGTCTGGTTTTTTCTTATTCCTCATCTATAAACAGCTGCTTGTTGATAAAATTAGGAAAAATACACTTGTGCCTACCCAATCAAGATATAAAGTGATGCTAGTAACAATAAACAGCTAAAAAGATGTCTGATTTCACAGAAGCTATACGCAGAAAGACAATCTTCATTCAAAATAACATCAGTTTTATCTGGATGTTTCACCATAATCGACTTAGCAATCAGCTACTACAAGTCATGCAGCTCACTTTACAGTTTATTTCGTTTAGAGTGTAAGCGATCTATATCTAGACTAGTTTTAAACAATAACTTTTATACCTAGAACTACTTTTTGTTCAAATTTAAACTCAAAGCAGAGTATATTCTGGGCCTAGTTGTCGTTTTTGGGTCCCGTAGCTATATACGTCAATAAGTCATACGCCGTGAAGGGAACGGCAAAGACGAATTACAGAGTAGTAGAACCTCGCTGATTTCAGCATGAATAGGCCGGCTCGACCGGAGAAGGACTACGCTCTCACAGAATATCGACGTGAAATACCAGTATTCCTACTATTGTGTTTCGTTCGGTGAGTGAGAGTGCTATAGAACCTATCACCCTCTTTCCCCCTTCCTGCTCCTTCGCCTTCCCAATTCCTTTTTCTCTCCTTCCTTTCCTAAAGGGCCGGCAACGCGCAACTGATGCCTCTAGTGTTGCAGGCGTCTATAGGCTACGGTGATCACATACCATCAGGTTGGCCGTATGCTAGTTTGCCACCTTAGATGCATAAAAAACATACATTACTAGCTATAGTTTAAGGTCCTACGTCATAGGAGGCGAACCTATTGTGGTCTACTACACACCATGAGGTCAGTGCTAGTGGATAGTAAGGTCTCTAGACCTCTATAGTCACATCAACAGTAACCATAGGAACCGCAGACTGTTACCGCCAAATAAGGATTTTGACACTCCTGTCAATCACTCAACTGCACGAATGATGTATTGGTTTAAGTGGTTGCTTGCCACAGCCGCCGCGCCGGTGTTGTGGGTTCGAGTCCCACACGGGACAAAAATTTGTGTGATCCATAAACAGTTGTTTCGAGTCTGAGTGTTCTTTGTGTCCGTTGTTTGTATGTTTGTAAAGTCCCCCGCAACACAGGAATTATTTTTAGTGCGGGAGTTGTCTTTTTTAATAAGAAATACACAGCTACATGTGACTGAACTGATAGGGCCTTACTCGCTAGTCGCGCCAACTGGCCACAAAAACGATAGACCAGCACCCATTAGACTCCATTTTGCTATTGATAATTTTCTTAATTAAATGCATAAAGCAGGGATTCCTTTCAAGAGGAGCAGGCTTCATACGGACTCCATTTAACTCGCAATGTGGAACTGAATAGAAGTACTACTACTTATAAACACTAGCAGAATGAACTGTAGGAGTAAAAATCATTAGAAACCGATTTGTTTCAATTGAACGAGCTAGTTTCTTATTATCTTTATTCGACAAAAATTAAAAATAGTCGATACTTTTTTAAGGAACGTTGAACTGTACCTAGATAAACGCCGCTTCGCTCGGCAATTTCTCGCTCAATAGCCTTTTAGGTAACCGGCTTGAGACTTTACTTAGCCCGACAATCGTACTCAAGAACTCACGCTCATCGCATTCGGTACTACCACGCCACTGAACCGATCATTATTTATAGTAATAATGTAATTATCTAATCATATCTGTCCATTAGAAAACCTACACCACGCCATATCTGATAATCCAACCACCACAGAATTTCTCCAGATCGCTTATTATTAATAATGTCGTCTAAGGCCGCCGATACACGAGATAGCCATACAATCCGTATTAATAATCACCGGTAGTTAACGCTCGTTTAGTGTGCAGGCAGTATAATGGACACAATTTTACTCCCGTACGGATGCCTTACATAATTTATAATCAGATAGGTTGATACAGCGCTGTGATAAATGGCTACGATGAATAAAAGCTAGGGGTGTGAATACTTTAACACGAACTGCCAACTTACAAATATATACTACAGGTAATAAGGTCGCGTACCTTATTACATAACGAGATAAATTATGTAAATATATATCTCTATATTATGGTACGTTACGACAGTGAGCGATAATTATGTATATCAGATGTAGTGGTATAATAGAAGTATCAAAAGTGGCTGTCGTCATGTCATCCTAAGTACCGCCATCCTATTAGTCCACGAGATGACAAAATATATTTCATGTTTTGAACTATTTCGTGAAATTACTCACTCTCATAAATGAAAAAAATTACTGTCATTCCAGCTTGGAATGTCATCTATTTACTGCAAATTATTATAAAATATATAAATTTATAGTTACGTTTGTCATTATAAATATCTGTTATAGGTTAATTGAACCTGTAAAGCTTTTGAAAGTAAAAATGTTACAAACCGCTAAACTAACCGTTTGTTTACATTATATCTCGACTGATTGGTTTAACTATATGTGTATTTATGCAATGAGCAAAATATGGGCAGCGTTCCTTCCACACAAACGTATTTCCCAGTTTTCTCACAGAATATCAGCACTAGAGCAAAACAAATAAAAAAAAACAACAGGTTGCACTCCGGGAGTGCCGGCAGAAGTGAAAACTTGAATATTGACGTTGTGCATTTTTGATATTTTGGAATGTTTAGGGAATAATTTTGCACAAATTGCTTTAATTATCAGTATAAAAGTACTATCATTTATGTGGTAAAATACAATACTCATTTATTGCGCTATCATACACAAACATGACAATTCTCCCTCCGTCTTACGAATTTTCGATCAGGTCACGTGTCCTGACGCGAGTTTAACATTTATTACCCATCACAAAAAAGTGCACAACGACGCTAAAGAAGTTTTCACTTCAAAAAACACTTATCACTTTGATTTCAAAGACAACTTCCGTACTGGGAATAAATCCAGTGTCGCGGTATAGTCTACTTTTGCCGTTTTATCGTTTTGGCAACCCTGGCCATCCCCTGGAGGGGTTTTATTATAGTCACTGCATATAATGTTAGGACTTCTGTTATAAAATACGATTGTGTTCTAAGATATCGTTAAATAAATTTGCAAATACAAATTGATAATAAAATACTATTGTAACAGCGCCTGGTTTAAATATATTTGCATAGATAGAGACATGGGTCTTTTTATCACCAGTGTGACCACATTAAAGAAAACATTGTGCGATTTTTTTTGGTGACAATCGTTGTTAATGTTTGTTTAATTTAATTATGTATATTTGTCTTTTGAGTGGTTTTATTTCTTTTTTGCTGTTTGTGAAAATTTATTATTGGCCTTATTTATATTGTTAATTTTTATTACTGTATCATATAGCTGCAAGTTTTCCATGTAATCTATACTAATATTATAAAGCTGAAGAGTTTGTTTGCTTGTTTGTTTGAACGCACTAATCTCAGGAACTACTGCTTCGAATTGAAAAATTATTTTAGTGTTGGATAGCTTATTTATGCGGATGAAACCGCGAGCATAGCTTGTAATAAAATAAAATAGTTTTAATATAGTTTATCTTTGATACAGCTTAAAATGGTTGGCGGCGAATCATACGCTTATTTTTCTTGGGGTTATGGGTGCCTCAGTGGCGCAGCATATATGCGATTGCTATGCGTGGGGTCTTGGGATTGATCCCCAGGTTGGGTATATGGGTTAGGTATATTATTGTGCACAAGTGTGTGCGCAAACACAAGTGCACTCTCTGTTTCCTAATTCTCAAGACCCGATGAGACGGCAATCCGACACGACTGAAGAGAGATCAGGCCTAGCAACAACGGCTTTGCGTGCTTTCTGAAGCATGGAGGTGTCTAACACCGCCAACGTCCTGCCTCCGGGCTGGTATATGAGATTTCAGAAAAATCCAATAACTTCTTGATGGACCGACCTGGGATTCGAACCCAAGACCTCATGCACAGCAGTTGCATTGACTACCGCTACGCCACGAAGGCATACTATTATGCATACAATGAACGACATTGCCCGCCTATTTGTAGACATGTTTTTACGATCTATCTTTCATTAAACGCCAATATCCTGGATAGAAAACTGGGACGCAGGAAACCGATACCGTTTACCACAGGTTGTACCGCTATTGGCGTTAAAAGGAAAAGCTGTGATTAAAACTGATTGATTTATTATGATCTACAGCATCTAAGAAAGCTATGCTCACGTCAAATGATTAATGTATAGTCAGCAATTAAATTAGATTCACGATTGCAACTAAAAGTAATTGAATAAACGGCAGTTATACATTTCATTCGTTTATTTATGTAATTAAGAAACATACATTTGTGTCGACATATTAAAAATTATAATAATGAAAATGAAAAGCAAGAAGCAATGATGACAATAACATAAATTTAAAAAAAAATTGAGCTGTCTTTGGGGACTGTCGATAGAAGTGAAAACTTTAATCCTTGATCATAAAAACTTCTTTATAAACATAAAAAAGGGGGCTGATTGGATTCCTGATACTCCCTTGGAGTTTATTAAGGGGGTCAAAATTTCCAAATTTTTTGTGTAGAAAACACAATTTCTGAGATATTGTTAATATTCTAAAATAATTCGAAAATGGAAAGCGTTGAAGCGTGACGATGACGAAGCGTGACGATGACGCGAGTTCTATGATTTTTGTTCACCCAAGAAATGCTCAACGCGCCTAAAGAAGTTTTCACTTCAAAAAAGCTGAAGCACGGTTAACCCCGTAAGAGTAAACAGCGGTGTATTTTTTTTTAAACGATTACGCCCGCACCTGGAATAAATCCTGTGTGGGCTATTTCACAAACATTCAAATAACGGACTCGAAGGACACCCACACTTGGAACAACCATTTGTGGATCACACAAAGTATTGTCCCGTGTGGGATTCGAACCCACAACACTCGGCGCAGTGGCAGTAGCGAGACGGCCACTGAAACCACAACGCCAGACGTGCAGCCATATTTTGCCAACTATGGACTCACGTCAAGTAATTGAAGACAAGTCTGTTGACGATTACCGGGCGCAGTTCGAAACGCCGTGCCGCCACTGAGGATTTTTTGGCAAATTATCTTAATAAGACTTTGCCAAGAATTGGATCACACTTCACAGATAAACTTAATAACACTGCCCGACCCAGACATTGGACCAGAATTTTTTGTCCCAACGTAATCAGATTATCGTCTATCAGGCACTACACCAGGCTCGTACATCTTCTATAATATACTGTCTAATTATCCAGCTGATTATGAGTATTCCAGTTAAAATCACGGATCTGGCAATGTGATCGTCCCAGCGAACAAGTTTAGGATATCACTTTAACTTATAACACAGGTAAATATAATATAACATAGGCAAAACCGTAGCCGACAAGACGTATGTATACCTGTTAAGATTTTTTTCTGACACGTGACAATATTTTCTATCATAAAACATACATTGTTTCAACATTATTCCTTTAGCGTGCACATATCATTTGCGTATGTAAATGTATTCAACAATGAAAAAATTTAGTAAGGTGAAGGAACCAATTTTTATCGTTAGTGAAAGACAATGACATCAAAAGTACTTCTGATAAGTCCTTTAGGTACTTATCCGATGGCTTATAAGCGTACCATATATCCACTTCTTCAATTATGGGCAGATTTATTAAATAGAAGGGTATGTCTGTCACTGATTACCAAACGCAACTCAAATACTCCATCAATCTACCTAAACATTTTTGTTTTTCTATACTAATATTATAAAGAGGAATGATTTGATTTTTGTTTGTTTATTTGTTTGTAAGGGTTTAAGTCAAAAAAAAACAAAACCGATCTTAAAAATTCTTTCACCACTAGAAAGCTATATTATCACCTGGTAACATAGGCTATATTTTATTTTAAAAAACTACCTACTTTTACGCGAGCGATACCACGGGCAAAAGCTAATCTTCTATTAAAAAAATATGTCATTATAAAACTACAAAATCATGACTACATACTAATTCTTGTAGCGCTCGCTCGCTGACAAGGGCTACAAACTGACTTATGTACTTTGGATACACTTACTTGGAAAAAATAATTCATATGATTTGCGTAGAGTTCCAATAGCATGATCGCTAATTCGCTTCTATACCTACATTAGGCGACGCGAAGGTCAGATTACACTCCACGTATTCTAGTGAATGGCGTGCTATGACGGCTTGCATATTGTTATGATAAATCATATTCACGATGGACAACAACGCGTGCGTTTACCCCTCACATCGTTCGAATGCAGTTTCGCTAGAATTTCGTCTGCCACATGTTAAATAGCGAGCGTGAATTTTAATATGTTTTGTTATTTATTACGATGGACTTCATACTTTAGTGATGGGCATTTATCGATGTTTTTGTTTGGGTGTCGATGAAACTTACTTGCTTTTGTGTAACAAAATAAATTGCGGTGTGAAGACGTCTTAATTTCTTGAGACAGCTAAAAAAGGAATTACCGTAGTATTTATGCAACTGATGCAAGGATTTCAAGTGTGATAAGGCATTACTAACTGTATACCAGCAATATAAATAAGATATATACATAAAGTTAGTTTGAAATATCGAGCGAAATTTGATGTAGTCATACATACGAGTAGACGCGTGCGTACAAGAATTTCGGATGAAGTCGGCTGAATGCAGTGGTAAAGTCAACGGGGTAACAGCGTTTATGAGAGAAACATGCACGACATGTTGCATTACATAAAATTAAATTATTAAATATTGAGTTGTACAGTCGGCCAAAAATTCTAAATTGGCAGAACACTTTCGTGGCCGACTGTACGAGAGAGAGCAGAATTCGAGAGAAACTTTTAAGTTCATTAAATTATGAATAATCTGGTTGATTTTGACAATGCATTAAATATGCTCAACTTTGAAGCATCCAAAAATTTACGGCTCTGGAAATGAATGAATCTAAAGCCTATATCATAATAGTACACCTAAATTAGCGTTATTATAATATAGATTATAAAGAATATTTTTATCGACAACAAGTCGATACTACACTACGAAAGGGCCACAGATATCAGAGATTATTCACATCAAGTTTTATGATGCGCCGGCGCAGGAATGTCACTCATTCGCTCCAACACTATATGATCGGTCAGGTTTACTTGTATTCATGGAGGTATGACTTGCTTTCATTAGTAGCCGCATAAACCATTACATGTAATCAATATTCTTGATCATTATTTCAATAGTTAGCAACGGCTGTCTGTTGGTAAGCGGTTACCTAAGCCTAGGCACGCGTACGATAATGAATCTAACCAGTCTATAAAAAGAACTACATACGAACGTAAAGAATACTATGCAATGATTCCCTTAATAATATTACATTCTTAAGATAAGTAGGATATCTATAGTTTCATGGATATCCTACACACTGCAAGAACGCAACATATTAATAAATAAATCAGTCAATAATCAGACAGAAGGAAAACAGCACTATGTCTGAATCCCGAGATCCAAGAATCGACCAAGACCTAAATTTTTGACACGTAAGGTGGGAGTTATAAAAGAAGATTTCCAGTGGAAGAGCTGCCGATGGGTACCAAATACTTGGTATAAATGAATCATCTCACGCGAGGCAGTATCATCTTCTTACACGATAAGAATAAAACAAGTAGATAATTCCAGCGTAAGTAACACTCTTATTTCGGTTCGCCCCAGTAAGAGCTTCGGGGGCTCCCATATCTTTTCTATTTCTTCTCTTTCTGCTCACCTTTTATTTATTCCATATACGATTATACCTTAGTGACTAGTATTACAAGCTACTGGTTGATCTTCAATCGGCCCATTTGCTTTTTTGCCACTGTATTCACAGTTCCGTACATTTTTCAACTCTATTTGTAAAGTAAAGTAAACTAAGTATTTGTTTGTTGTTGGTTTGCGGTTTATACCTCAAACCAACCCTGATATTATGTGGCAACTCCAAGTGAGTGATTTGTCAACAGACTACTTTTTTTACTTTTTCTTGTTTATTTATTCAAATTTCGTCTTTCCCGTAATAATTGTGGTCGAATTTTAACACTGTAGAACTTCACTATATATTATAAGTCATCTGGAATCATTAGTAAATAGATTACAACAACCAGGTCGCAAAAAAGAAATCTTTGTTTTAACCGCTTTCGTCTTTTTTATTTAATTTACTTTTAAAGTAGTCCAAAATACTTACCAAGACAATTGATCTGTAAACGTTTCTCAAACAATTTAATGCAAAGGTTAACTTGCGTAAGAAATTATTTGTCCCAAATCTATGATTCCATGACCGATCGAAAGTAGTAGTAACCTTTAACATTGTGAAAAGTCGACGAAACCGTTATATTTTTTTAGTTTGTAAATTAATTTTCTTTCATTAATGCAGAAAATTGTCGTCTATTTATACCGCCTACCAATTCAAATCAAATTCGTTATTTGTGAACATAGGTGATTACAATGATGTTGCTTATAAATTATTAGCTTTTGCTCGCGGCTTCGCTCGCGTTAATTTAGAGTTTGACAATCAATTCTGGTTGTACTCTGCTTGTAATAATATAATTCAACCATGATTCGAAAGATATGTGTCGCCATCTATTATCATAAGAACGTTATTGTTGTTTTCCTCGAGAACAGTAATTTTTTTGGGATGAAAGGCAGCCTATGTCCGTTTCTGTACACCTGACAACGTATACGCAAAATTTCAGAATGATCGTTCAGTGGTTTAGGCGTGAAAAGGTAACAAACAAACAAACTCATTTTCGTTTTTATAATATTAGTTAGGATAGGATGTACATACTATGTCAAGCCAATAGGCATACAATAATAATAATAATAATAAATAATAATAATAATAAAGTTTATTTCACCACACATAAAATAACAGTACATAGTTTTAAAAATAAAAATATTGGTAATAAAACTATAATTCCTTATAACTATTACAGTCTCACACTATGTGGTGACCAGCACCTTTGCTAAGTTGTTGAAACAACTTGTATTAAAGGTGCCAGGCCCGTATCCCTGTTGTAGGTACATTTAAGTAATAATTTATTGTTAAAATAAAAAAACTTGATAACTCATATCGGAATTTTACTGAGAAGTTTACAGTAAAAAAAATCAACAAATAAGGTTAACAAGCTTACGTTAAACATTTTAATGTCTCAGCTGTTATTTATTTATTTAATCATGAGTATGTGTTAAAAAGATCTTAAAATACATGATAGTCTACTAACCTAACCTACGGTGCTCCAACATGAACTCTGGCTAAGACTCAACAGTCCTAATTAAAGTTTTTCCACAAGCTATCAAGCGTAGATTTCTCGAAGTAAAGAAAATGAATCACCTCCGACATACTACTCTGCGCACCAACCAAACCACTCATAGTCGCCTTGCTACTGTTATTACGTGGAGTGTCGGTTAATTGGTTAGAGGCGTTTTATGCGCACTTTACCTCACAAATAGGCAATTATGTTTAATCCCATAATTCGATTCCCACACAAACATTTGTGTGCATGAACATGGATATTTGTTTTGGTCTGGGTGTTTCTATGTATAATATATAGATATGTATTTACAAAAAAAATATATACTTATATTTATTTTTTATTCTTTTTATTTTTATTAGAAAGCTTACAGACTAATAATCTAGAATATAGTTACAATGTGTAATGAATGTTGCTATGAACAAGCTTCCACAAATATTTTTTTATGTAGGTACCTAATTTAAAAGACATATATAAATTTTAAAAAAAGAAGTAATATAAACAGACAAAAAGCAAAAGTACAAAAATACAAAAATATGTATGTTTATCCATTGTCTGGTACTCATAGTACAAGCTCTGCTTAATTTGGGCTACATGGTGTTGTGTGTATGTGATAGAATATTATTATAATTATAAATGGTAGTTCAGAGTCTGGGTGTTCATTGTCCGTTGTTTCATTGGTTGTTATTCCCGCGTGATACAGGTATTATTCTTAGTGCGAGGTTTTATTAAACAAATTAATTCGCCCATTACTATACGGACGCCAGCATCAAGACACGATGCTTTTATAATTATATCTCGAAATGGATAAGCTGACAAGTCAAATCCGCCATGCTGAAGTGGGACTAGACCGGACAAGTCTACCGAATGCACCTAGAGTGATGGGAACAAATCCCGAACAATTTTTCAAATTCATAAAAATCTTTTTTTTTGTCATTGGTGCCACCAGTCGACCGCGATGATTAAGACTTAAACGGAGATGGCAGCTTGACTTAGATGCTTTTAAAAGAGAAGAGCTTTTGAAAGGTGATAGTTAAAGCGGGATTTAAAAAACATTTCAATAACCGAACAAAAAATAAATAATGTGACGTCAATAATGAAGCAGAGAGAGGAGGCCCAATCACCCCCTTTCCCCCGTCCCGCTCCTTCTCTTTCCCTCTTCCTTTCTTAAAGGGTCGGCAACGCGCAAATGATGCATGCCTCTGGTGTCGCAAGCGTTCATAGGCTACGATGACCACTTACCATCAGGTGGGCCGTATGCTTGTTTGCCACCTTAGATGTATAAAAAAAGAGACTCATTTACGTTATGTAATGAAATATTTAATAGATGACCAATTTTTTGGTCTGGCCTTAGAATATTGTTATCTGTTTACGTTGCAGAAAAACAAAATTACCTAATAGAAATCCCAAAAACACTTCCCTGACCCAAAAATCGAACTCAATAACTGACGATCATCCACAAACACGTGCAAACTTCTGCCATCGCAACACAAAATTTACGCTATAAATTTTCACTTTTGCGAAAACAGCAGGAATAGCCTGAGCCATATTTGAAAACAAGCTACAATTAATAACTAATAATAACTACACCAAAGGGCGTTGCGTGTTTATAGACTCATTTTCGAGTTACCGCGTCGATAAAGCTGCATATGGCAGCCATTATACCAATTATTTCACTGCTAATCAGAAAATGTCTATCGCCTCTCTTAATAAGATCCGATAGGAACGCCGTACAACACTACACAGATTATCTCATAAAACATTTAAAAATAGACTTTATTGGTATAAGAATAAGCTATAATTTTGCTTGTGATGGCAATAACTTAGAATTATGCTGGGAAGTGAGAATTTGCGTCAGCTTAATATACCGTTAACTTGATGCTAAGTCTGACGACGACGATATATTATTCTGATGATATCTGAAAATATATATTTACGCCTACAACCAATAAACAAACAGATTTATAATCTTTAGATTGCACATCCAAAAGGTTTTGCGTGAAGACTCGTGGTGCAGTAGCATCTGCAAAGGTTTATTGATGCACAATGTTAGTCAACGTTGCCACAATCATACACATATATTTATATATATACCTATAAATCTTCTGTGCGTGTGTTTGTAATGAAACTCCTCCTAAACGGCTGGATCGATTTTGATGTAATTTTGTGTGTGTGTTCAAGTGGATTCGAGAATGGTTTAAATTTTTTTTTCGTGTTTACAGTACAAGGTCTGTCGGGATAGCTAGTATATAAATATATTGTTTCACGCCTATTGTCCAAATGGGTTAGGCAAAGGTGTATTACACTCATATTTTATCTGCTAAGTTCTTAGGCCACCCTTCCCACTAAGCTATCTTTTTAAGTCTAACTCGGGTGAGCCTATTGTCGTCTAACGAGCGCGGTTCTAGACTGAAGCTACTGAGAATTTCTCAATAAATCTTGTCCAACCTAGGAATTGAAGTCATGTCATGTCGCATTCATACCGCTGCGCTGCCAAGGCAGTTTGTGAGCATATGACGCCGTTACTCCCAGCTGTCTAAAACATAATATATTTTATTTCTGACATTTGGTAATACCATGTAAGTAGTTCGTAATGTTCTGCTGCCACAGTCACGCCCTTAGAAGGTGATCATATGCAAAAAGTAAAACTACTGGTTAAAAGAACTGAGATACTGTCAGTCTCGGCTGTCATGAACACCTGTTTCAATTCTGTCAAAGATAGACCAGACAATCTTTGGAATAGGACTGTGCCTTTGTATTTCTGAGTTTAAACATTTCTTATTCTAATAAGAGTCAAAAGCTAAATCCAAAACAAAATGCGGCTGCTGCTTTTTTATTGTTGACTAGCTACTGATTTCGCCTACCAGTATTCTACGAAACCACTCATCGAAATAAAATTGATGCTATTGATGTATTAAACTAAAATATGGTCTATTTGTGTGCCAAATTTTATCAGAATCCGTTAAACAGTTACGGTTACATCGTTGGTTCTGTCAACGGCATCGCTTGCTTAAATCCTACGGGGAAGCATTATTGGGATAAAAAGCACCATTATCTGATTATCTATGACACGATCTATCTGTTTACTAAATTTATTGTATATTTCGCCACGAAATTTTAAATTATTTATAATATTCTTAAATGTCTGTACGACTTTCGATTGCCTTTCAAATGTCGTACGTACGTCAATTACCTAGCCTCAGCCCACAGTTTATACGACGATGTGATACGACTGATCAATTTTTTACCCCACACCATATAAGCGAAACCTTAAAAGCAGTTAATTTATAATAGTAAAAACGCATAAAATTCTCCAGCAAATTATAATTGACACCTTACAGTTCCAGATAAATGTCCTCGTCCTACCATATTCCTTTAACTTTTTATACCTTAATATACCAACGGAGCACCATATAAGTTACCAAGATTGACAGCTAAACAGTTGCCAATTGACAGCGGCAAATTGGCTTATATCAGTATCCTTATGAAGATCTCTTGTGGCAGAAAGGGACAGATTGCTGTACAGCCTGGACAAGCTGCAATAAAGACATGCATATACTATCGTGGCATTTCTTTCGCTCTTATGTTTAATCAATAAATAAGCAAGAAATAAATACATATGTATGTCATGTTTCGCGATTGTAATGTGGTTTACTTGAGATGTTTTTAATTTATTCTAATGTTCCTAATTCGAATATTTTTATTGTTGATCGATTATTCGGTTAGTTGCAACTATTTAACCACGATGTATGGGCACAGTAAATATATTATATACCTATTTACTGTGGTATGGGTGTGTACTGAGCGCTGTTACATTTCTATTCAATGTTTAGATATTTTAATATAATAAAAAAATATATATATACGGTCGAATTGAGAAACCTCCTCCTTTTTAGAAGTCGGTTAAAAAAGAGGTAAACCATAAGAGTTTGGATCTGAGCTTTCGCTGTCTCGAATTATCTTAAGCCATTAGAAGATCGTAGGCATAAAACCCTGTATTGTGTTCCTCCAGGAAGAAAGATTTTAAATTGTATTAAGAAGTCGCATTCCTCTAGCAGCAGACAACCACTTCTTCTCTTGATTTTCGACTCTTGCGCTGGCAGCACGGCAACTTTACTTTGAAAAGTAGCCACTTCCTGAATTTTATATCTGGTTATGTAAACATCCATTTGCGATAATAAACTTCTATCATCGATACCACCATATGACTACTTGTCATCTTAGTCGTATAAAAATAAATATTTTTCAGCAATTACGAGTAATATAGCAGACCGTCTGAGGCCTATGTCCAGCAGTGGACTGCGGTGGGCTAATTGATTGATTGATAGCAGACCGTTGGACTACCACACAGTCTCGACTTCGTTATAGTTATCGCTTGTTTTAGTAATAAAGGAAGAGCAGCGATAGCTCAGTGGGGGGACCAACAGACTGCAATGCAGAGGGTCTCGGGTTCGAACCCACGTCGCGCACCTCTGACTTTCGGCAGTTATATGACTTTTCGAAATTATGTGCGTATTGATTGACAATTATCGCCTGCTCCGTGCCTCGGAGAGCACGTTAAGCCGTTGGTCCCGGCTGCCATGAACATCTATGGCAGTCGTTATTGGGAAAGTGTCGACACAAAAGATCCCACTGGGTCGAAGTGTCGCCGGTCTGCACTGACTGGCCCCCGCATAAGATAAGATAGCAATAAAGGAAAACATCGTAAAGAAACTTGCATGTCTGAAAGTTCTCAATTAAGTTCTCGGGGATATGTGAAGTCTACCAACCAGCCCTGAGCCAGCGTATTGAACTATGGCCTAACCACACTAAGAAGAGACTTATGGCCAGAAGTAGAAAGTTTATAAGCTGGAACTGATATTATTTTAATTACGATTTGACATTCATTCAAATATGTCCCGTTACCATAGCGTATCACTAATTCATGCGGCTTAGTCAAGTCCTACCCTAACCCGTAAATGGTTGGGCCATATGTTTTTGCAAAGCCAAGATACGGGGAGCTGCCTGTAACCGGTTCCTCAAGAAACCTACATTTTATTTGCGGGATTCCTTTAAACGCTTAATGTGTAGGCAAGTTTGCGTTGACCAGGCTTTAAGAGTTATATAAGAGTTCAGCCGGCCTAATATCTGTATTAATAACGAAATTAGAATTTGCTTACGTACATGTAGATTATGTAATTTTTTTATCTCTCGGGAAAAGTTCAGTACTTTTTCTGGATGAAAGGTACCCTTTGTCCTTTTCTGTGCCTCTGACAACATGTATGCGAATTTCATAATGATCGGTCGAGTAGTTAAGGCGTGAAAGCGTAACAAACAAACAAACTCATAGTCGCATTTATAATATCAGTTAGGATATTATTAGGTGCCTTGCTAGTGCTCGGCACCTAATAATATCCTAACTGATACTGTACGTGCTCGCTATTTAGAAATAAATGTCGTGTTTTTGGTCATTTTGTCTTTGGGACTCACAAGTATTTTATTTCGAATAAGACCATTAACTAAAGAAAATTAATCACTTCTAAAATGTCAGAGGACCCGGCACCTTTAAGTATTTCAGTCTTGAAATAATTATTATGGTAACCACAATTTGACAAAACCTTCTCTTAACCTTTTAAAATAAATAAATATATTCTACAGCTTTGTGGAGTTGTTTATGACTTTTTTTAACTCATTTACAAGATTTCTCATTTCAAGCATAATGGTATAACTCTACATCTCTCAGCATGACCACATAACATAAAGATTTCAATTAAAGCAGCGAAAGTTGAACTTTTAGACAATAATTATAACTTTTTATATCCATCATTGTTTTGGTAGAAGAACATTACAATATCTTGACAAACGGAAGTTATAGAAAGTTTATGCATTAATATAATTGGTATTACAATAAAAGCATAACCCTTGCTCTGTTTTGAATATCGGTGAATGTGATCAACAGCTGTTTTAATTTATCCTCTCGTAACGCAAACTATTACATAAACTTTAATCAAAGGAGATTTAAAAGATTGCAATCATAATTATACAAACTAATAGTAGGTATTTTGCATTCATGCATTAACTATTCGACCGATCATCATGAAATTTTCATCAGGGATTCTAAAAAGGAGATGTCAGGGATTCTAAAACCAAAATTAAAAGTTCATTCCGAAAAAAAAACTATTACGATAGGTAGTATATAATAATTGTAGAATAAGACATTACTGCACGAAAATATATTGCAATAATTTCGAAGAGAGGAACTCGCCGCGCACCCTTGGAATGCCGACCCCAACCTAACTATTGCAATACAAAAAGGTTGACAATATCGAACTCTTCTGATGATGGCCATGTTTTATCAACCGCAGGCATCAGGATAGTTTAGCAACTATTTAGAACAGTTATTCGCTACCAAACTGTCGTTCGGTATCGTCAACCTTTTTCTATTGAAATAATTGGGGTGGGCAATCTGAGGATGCGTGGGGGATTATCCTCTTCCGAATTCTTTTATTACAATATTTGTGTCAATTAATAGTTCCGTCATGAAGAGCTCACTCATTATCATATTGTTTGATAATTGCTTGTCGAGCCTGCATGAAGTCTCGGGTTGGATTTTCAGCCAATTTTATTTTGGGTCCCAAATTACCACTCAAAAAAATTATTGTATCTCTAGGTGAAATCCGGGCCTGCGGTCCCGGTCCCGAAAGCCCCACGACCCCTAGTGTATTTGGGTTATGCTTTTCCAGCCTAGGCTTTCAAGATTACAACATGCTATAGATAAGCACGGTAATATTACGTCATAAACTACACCAATTAACTTAAGCTTCATTATGACAAACCATATTTTCCATTACCCAGTCAATCAATTAATATTTCTATCATATCATATTTTGATTATCATGCTGCCATAACTATTGAAAACAAAAAGTGCCAATCTTACAGCGGACGGAAGTTATACGAAAGTATAATTATAATCTGTTAATGAAATTGTTTATTGCAATACAGGATGGCAGATAGGATCAATGGAAGCTGCACATTAATATATGACAGGCAATATTCTAGAACAGTGTCTGTGAAATAACAGTAAGTTCCTGTATTTATAAATGCTACGTAATAATATTTGACTGATGGCGTAGCGATTTAACTAGTCGCCTCGACATTGCCACTGAACTGAGTGTTAGGGGTTCGATAGGACGAAGCAGATAGTTTGTGATCCATAAATGGTTGTTCCACTTGTCCCGGAAAAACTAATTATGGATCACAAACTTTTGTGTTTTTGTTCTTTGTTAAGTCCTCCACAACAGTGTAACTAATCTTAATACGAGAGTGATACTTCTAAAAACAATTAACAATAAAAAAAGCAATTACTCTCGGTTTAGGAATAGAGCCAAAGAAGACTGTCTACGACGGTAGGCTTAAAATTCAGTAAAACCAAGAGTTTTATTTGTTTTGTTACGTTAGCGGTGCTGCTTTTTACGTGAAACCAATAACTTGCAATATGTGGGCGTGACATTTCTTCGAGCGAGCTGGCTTATTCAAACTACATATATGAATAAGTCTGTTCGCTTGAATAAGTGCCTAATCCTTATAGGAAACCAGCGTAAGAGTAGAAGCACTATCATTGCGTTTCATCCATTGAGTACAGTTCCTCAGGCTCATTTACATACTTATAATTACTTTCCTTTCAACTCTTGCTTCAATTTGAACTTTAATCATCATCTGCAGGTGCATCAGCTTTGTTAGTCCAAAGGTATAGCGTACACCTCTGAACGTATAAGATAACCTCAAATATAAACGGCAGAATGTGGAATAATAACATATCATACCCTCAATACAAACTTTCCTCGGGTGCAATATTAGTACACAAATAAAGTAGCTTTATCAAGTTGATCTTCGGAACCGGTATCAAAACCCGTCCACTCGTTTCAAGCTTTATTTCCACTGGAACGATATTAAAATAACCAGATTCAGTCTTTTTTTTGGACTTTGGAGGAGATAACCATACGTCCTGTCTGATGATAAGTGGGTCTTAGACCGGGACTCCACCAAAGCGGAGACGAGACGAGCGGAGAGAAGTTTTTTAAACAACCGATAGAATTGTGTTATTGACACATCTCCTCTCCGCTCAGCTTCAGTGGAGATCGCTGTGCGGAGATGTGTAATATTTGTATGGCGCGATGGAAGCGGAGATGTGAGCTGTGCGCGGACGACGCGCAGTGGAGACGAGAGATGTGAGCGGCGTGCAGTGAGCGATGTCCCCCTCCCACCTCTCGCCCGCCAGCAACCCGCAGAGCCCCGCGCGCGCGCCGGCCGGCCATCTTGTTTCCTGAAAAACATCTCTTCTCGCACAGCACACAGCACACCGCACACATCTCTGCTTTGGTGGAGTCCCGGCCTTATTGTAGTCTTATCGTTTGCAATACCAGGGATACTTGTCAATTTGACTGCATAAATTGGGTAGTGGTTTTAGCGGTCACCTGGCCAATACCACTGCACTGATCCCTATGGGCTCGATCCCAACATGAGATGAAAAGTGTGATCCTAAACTAAAAGAAAATACTTAATGTCCGAACTATATAGTATGTTTTTTTATTTACAATTAAGGTGGCAAACAATCGTACGGCCCACCTGATGGTAAGTGGTCACCGTATCCTATGGACGCCTGCAACACCAGAGACATCACTTGCGCGTTGCCGACCCTTTAGGAAAGGAAGTGGGAAGGAGGAGTGGGAAGAGTGAAAGGGAGTGATTGGGCCTCCGGCACTTTCACTCACCGAACGAAACACAACAGTAGGAATACTGCTATTTCACGTCGATATTCTGTGAGAGGGTAGTCCTTCCCCGGTCGAGCCGGCCCATTCATGCTGAAATCAGCGAAGCTCTACTACACAGAGCATGCATATGTTGTGGACCTACATATTACACATATACAATTATATATATTTGATGGCACGGATGGCTTAGTGGTTTAAATGGTCGCCTCGCCGCTACTGCGCCGAGTGTTGTGGGTTCGAATCCCACAAGGGACAATTTTGTGTGATTCACAAAAGGTTGTTACCAATCTCAGTGCTTTTTGTGTCCGTTATTTGAGTATTTGTAAAGTCCCCTGCGAGTTGACTTCAAAAAAAAAAAAAAACAAAATACTAAATGTCCAAACTATTAAGTAAAATCACATAAACTTTAAAAAAAAATTATATTCTTAAATTACGTAGGTTTGGTGGTGCTAGGGTCCTTTGATAATCCAAGGATTCCCCTCTATTAATCCGTGCACGTATATTCTTACAGTAGAGGATGCTCGCAGCTAATTATTTATCCATTTCTTCCCAATCCCGTGGGAATTTCAGGAAATCCCTTCTTAGTGCACCCCTACAGTACCCAAGGAACATACATGCCAAATTTCAGCTTCTTGCGTTCAGTACCTAGTTACGGCTGTGCGTTGTCTGTCAGTCACTCAGTAACGGAAGAGTTTTATAGTAGCCGGCCTCGGTGGCGTAGTGGTTAGTGTAACCGACTGCCACGCCTGAGGTCGCGGGTACGATTCCCGCACAAGTCAAACATTTGTGTGCATGAACATGGATGTTTGTCTTGGTCTGGGTGTTTCTATGTATAATATGTATGTATTTACAAAAAAAAAGTATATATGTATGTTTATCCATTGTCTAGTATCCATAGTACAAGCTCTGCTTAGTTTGGGCTAGATGGTGTTGTGTGTATGTGGTAGAATATTATTATTATTATTATTTTATATATATAGATTTCCTACTTCTCGAAAAATATTACTTCAGCTCTAGGAATAATTCCTATATCGCTGCAAACTTCACAAATTTTCAAATAACGGACACAAAAGCCACCCAGACTTGAAATACAATTAGTACATCACAAAATACAATTAGTACATCACAAAATACAATTAGTACATCACAAAATACAATTAGTACATCACAAAATTTTTTGTCCCTTCTTGGATTCGATACAACACTCAGAGTAGTGGCAGTGTAGCTACTTAAGTTATTACGCCATCCGAGCATTCAATCCTGAACTTTTCAATTGCTAATTCAATGCCTCAACTATTCGCTTACTGCCGCATAAATTCAATCGTAGCTAGGAATTCTGGATCATTCCAATAATCGGGAATACCAGTCGTATTGAAGGTACTCCACGTTAAGGTGCCCTGAGCAACAAAGTAGAGAGAGACGGAATGCTTTGTGCTCTGTCTCTACCAAATAAGTAATATAATGTGCGCTACATTCTTGTGCACCCGCTTACATGTGTGCCACACGTTTTAAGCGGTAGCGGGACTGCGACATCACTACTTTATTTAGTGCTATGTTGCACTTTCACTCGCGTTAATGTAGATTATGTCAATATTTTTTAATTCCTCGGGTACATCTATACAAATAAATAAAATTGAAGTGTCTGTTTGTATTGTCAAAATAACAGCTTTTTATCTTATTTGTATGAAAGTATATAAGGTACCATTACGAAAACACCTATTTTTAAATTTTTATCTGTAAGTATGTCTGTCTGTTTGTTCCGGCTAATCTCCGAAACGGCTGAACCGATTTTGACGGGACTTTCACGGGCAGATAGCTGATGTTATAAGGAGTAACTTAGGCCACTTTAATTTAAGAAAAAATATAGAGTTCTGCGGAGACAAACACTTTTTAGTTAAAATTTACGTGGATGAAGTCGCAGGTTAGTTTCTTAATAAAAGGTATGTCCTTTTGTCTATGTCTTTTTCTGTACGCAACACAACGCGTACTTATGCGAAATTTCATGATTGTTAGTCGAGTAGTAGTTGAGGCGTGAAAACTTAACAAACAAACTCGCGTTCGCACTTATAATATTAGTTAACACTAGTGGTAGCCTAGGGTGTTTTGAAAATCGAACCCGAGACCTCATGTACAACAGTGACTAACGTGAAACTTAAAATCATAGCTGGTGAAATGTAGATGCGCACCTTTACCTACATTTTCGGTGATATAGCAGCGATACTATGCATTTATGCAGGAAGGAATAGCTTCCTCGGTATGGACGAAATAGGCACTATGGGAAGCAATTGGATGCGAGTGGCCTAAGACCGAACTGTGTAGAAAGCCTTGGGGGAGGCCTATGTCCAGCAGTGGACGTCTTTCCGCTGTGATGATGTTGATGATGTACAGAATCAATCAACATCATTTTATAATCCAATAGTAAGAATGTGCAGAGCTTATAATAAAATAGCACGTATAAATAAAGAGGTCTACATTTTTGACATAAATTTCAATAAATATAAAAAGATGGTATCAGGTGTGCTTAGTTCTGAAAAGTTCCAAATCTAGTTACAATATAAAATTACAGTTATTAAGTAAAAACCTACTTACAATTATCTACTTGTATCCTACGCTAACGAATTTAAGATTTTAATAATGTTTTTTGTTTTGCATGAGTAATCTGCTCTAATATGTACATGTTGTGTACACTACTTTAGGATTACTGTCCGGTTTATATAATATGTTCACTATTACTACTTACCATGTTAAGACTGTAATCTGTTTGTGTACCTATTATAAATAAATAAATAAACAGAATCTCAGGATCGAACGGATATTCCATTATGCTTTGCTCTAAGAAATCGCTTACTCTCACCACTTAGACCATCTCAATAAGATTCTTGCGGCAAGATTTCTTGCTACCATTTCCTATCGTCTGTATATTTGTAATTTATTATATGCGGAACCTTTTTGTCTCAAGTTCAGTTCATGCAATGTTAAACTGTAATGGAGCTAAATGTAGAAACGTTCAACTACATGTTGCTCTAGTGACATAAGTTTCTGCTTAAGCCTGGCGATCGGGAAATCCCAGGTTGGATTCCTAAGTTGACAAAGAGTTAGGACACTTTCTGTGGGCAAATTTATTGGATAGTATGATCTCAATAAGTGTATCAGTTGGCTAGGAGCTCGCTTCATTAGAAGACGGAATAAGAAACTGTTCCCGATCGAGTGAACCAGCTAAGCCGTGGGCAAAAGGTAGTCTATACTATCTAAACTAATATTATAAAGAGGAAAGATTTATATTTTGTTTGTTTGTATGGATTTAGCTCAAAAACTACACAACCGATTTCAAAAATTCTTTTAAACAATTTAATATTTTTAATATTTTTTTCGGAACACCATTTTTTTTTTAATCTATGTAGCCTAAGTTACTCCTTATAACATCAGCTATCTGCCAGTTAAAGTCCTGTCAAAATCGGTTCATCCGTTTCGGAGATTAGCCGGAGCAAACAGACAGACAGACAAAAATTTTTAAAATAAATGTTTTCGTATAGGTACCTTATATACTTTCATATCCATTAGATAAAAAGCTGTTATTTTGACATTACAAACAGACACTTCAATTTTATTTATTTGTATAGGTAGATGTATAGATAGCGGGTAGTACGACAACGGTACGTAGCTATAAGTACGTCATAATATTGTAGCAAGCAGTCGGCCAATATACGTTGTACAGCGACGTTGTGTATTATTCCTAAACCTCAAGAAGTGCATTCCTCAAATACATCACATACTGTTACTAACATAACCTAACCTTCTTCTACACGAGCGAATCCGCAAGCAAAAGGTAGTATTATTATAAAAAAAAATCAACGGGTTGCACTCTGGGAGTGCCGGCAGAAGTGAAAACTTGAATATTAACGTTGTGCATTTTTGATATTCTCGAATGGTTAGGGAATAATTTTGCACGAATTGCTTTAATTATCAGTATAAAAGTACTATCATTTATGTGGTAAAATACAATATTCATTTATTGCGCTATCGTACACAAACATGACAATTCTCCCTCCGTCTTACGGATTTTCGATCAGGTCACGTGTCCAGTTTAACATTTTTACCCATCACAAAAAAGTGCTCAACGCCGCTAAAGAATTTTTCACTTCAAAAATCACACGGCGTATTTAGTATATATACCTATATAATACGTTTCAAATTTTATCCTAATTTTAAATAAAACTCAAACAGTTATTTAATGAATATTATGACAAATCTATTTAATCAATGTGTTATTAACCAGAACTTAATCTTACGTTGTAATTCAATTTTTATTGTTAATTTTATTATCTGATATGTAATCTTTTATTTAAATTAATATTGTTTTATTATTTAATTTCATTCAATGTATAATTATCAGCTTTAATATATTTGTACAAATGAAAATGTATATTTAAAATGAACTAGACATTAACGATGATATGTATGTGATATATATTGCCTTTATGAAAAATTTCGAAAGTTTCGAAAATGTGAGTATATGTATATATCACTTAAAGGTGTACACACCGTACACCTTTAAGTGATATATACATATATTTACACTGTATTTAGGATTAACGATATTAAATGTAACACATTGTTTGTAAATATATAGTTGGTGTGCCTTAAATAAATAAATAAGTAAGAAGCTAGCGGAGCAGCGATAGCTCAGTGGGGAGACCAACAGACTGCAATGCAGAGGGTCTCGGGTTCAAGCCCACGTCACGCACCTCTGACTTTCGGAAGTTATATGACTTTTCGAAATTATGTGCGTATTGATTGATAATTATCGCCTGCTCCATGCCTCGGAAAGCACGTTAAGCCGTTGGTCCCAGCTGCCATGAATATCTATGGCAGTCGTTATTGGGAGAGTGTCGACACAAAAGATCCCACTGGGTCGAAGTGTCGCCGGTCTGCACTGATTGGCCCCCACATAAGATAAGATAAGAAGCTAGCGGGTTCCATACTCAATAACTATCTCTATATTATGTGCTTACACAGACTTGTAACCGAGTAACAAAAAACAATTACACACACTTCCATCCATACCTGAGCAAAAGCCATACGGTGAGCACCACAAACCGAACGCTATAAACATTTTTATTCACGACATAAGCCGAACAATGCCGGCGTTTCTATGAACCGGGAACATTAAATATATTACGGGACTTTTATGGTGGGATGCCAATATGGTTAAGTGTTCAGGTCATATGCCTGTATGGTGTTTAAGCTTGATCATAAGGATTGTTTGACTCTATAGTTATGCAACTGTTATATAATATCAGCGCTGTATTAAACTGTTCAACTGCTGGGTACGGGCCTCTTTTCAGTGTGAGAAGGGTCATAGTACAGGACTCTTTTCAGTGTGAGAAGGGTCATAGTACAGGACTCTGGCCCAATGTCGGTTGTCTTCACATATCTTCGGAACATTATGGAGAATTCGAAGGCATGCAGGTTTCCACACGATGTTTGCCTTTTTTTTATATCACAAAAGTGGCAAACAAGCCTACGGACCACCTGATGTTAAATGGTCACCGTAGCCTATAGACGCCTGCAACACCAGAGGCATCACTTGCGCGTTGCCGACCCTTTAGGAAAGGAAGTGGGAAAGAGAAGGAGCAGGAAGGGGGGAAAGGGTGATTGGGCCTCCGCCGCCTTCTGCCTTCGCCGTTATAGAGAGTGATACTTATTTAATTTCGAAAAGTCAGAGATGCGCGCCTTGGGATCGAACTTGGAGACCTCTGCGTGGCAGTCTAACGGTCTCCACGTAGGCTATCGCTACTAATTATAATAGTAATTATTCAACTGCTACCGGAAAAACAATACGATTCTTTTAACCGCACGGGTACAGCATTAGAGTGACTGCAATGATGGCGTAATCGTTACGATGGTTACCTGGCCACCATGAAAATTTTTGTGTCGATCGCCGAACAGGATAACAGTCTGTTAGTAGGATCATGAGATTTTATAGCTCTCGAAGCCCCACTAACAAAACTATCAATGCTCAAATTAATCAAATAGAGAAAGATACGCCTTCGCAGCAATCAAACGTAGTCAAAGTCAAAGATAACTTTACACAGGGCACAAAGTAACACTAATAAACTTCCAAGTTTATCGATTAATAAGTTTACTGTTGTTACTTGAAAACTCACTAGCCGAAGTTTAATTAACTAAAGTATAGTGAAAATACGCCGTCGATAAAACTTGTATAGTTACGTCCAGAGCTATGAAAACATCAATTCAATATCGAACTACGAATAAACCGATAACCGATGTCTAGGTATTATAAATGCGAATGTGAGTTTATTTATTACGCTTTTACGCCTTAACTACTTGATCAATCTTCATAAAATTTCGCACACACGTTGGCAGGGTAACGGAAAAGGGCATAGGCTACCTTTCATACAAAAAAGTACTGTTATTAACCCTTTTTTTTGTACGCCTATTGCATATCCTTTTTTTTTTTTGACCTCGGGTAATCCTTTATCTGTTATGTGAGACTCTCTGCCCCTGAAGGGGGTCGGTATACACACTAAAAACCTGGGGTGAGCAGTCTCTCCGCCGACGGGGTGGGGCGGGATTAGGTCGCGTTAGCAATCACCATCCCGCCCCGGCGGTTGGCCCGGCTGATGGTAACCGGGCCTCAGCACCTGTGGAGGGGTGGCCTCACCAAGCCACCCCCCAGACGTGTGGGGCTGTGCAAGCCGGTAGAGAGTCCCCCGACTCTGTACCAGTGACCCCACTATATAGGGGCGAGAAGGCGGGCAAATTGCCTCCTCCTCGCGCCCGTCCGTCTGCGCCGGATAGGGTCAGCGAGGGGATTGTTCTCCCTGACCCTCTCCGCGGTCTCCTTCTGCGCCATGACAGCCTCGCAGAAGGAGACCACTGCCTGCCAATCCTCTCGTAACCTAACCTAATCTATATTTAAGCGAGCGAAGTCGCTGTCAAATTCTAGTAAATAAATAAAATAAGTAGGTAGTATGGATCGCAGTCCCGCTATGTAGACATGAGTTACCGCGAGCTATGCACGACGCTATTGATACTTATACAAGCACGAATTTTTGTCGCCCCACCAGGACCGTATTGAGTTGACCTCTTTATTATAAAATAACTGCATTTAAAAAGTCAGTTATAGATTATTATTTGTTTATTTATATAAATTAAACAAATAACTTACTATTTTGCTTCTTTTTTTTTGCTTTTGAATTCTTTTTTTTTATTGCCATTGTTGGCAGACGAGCAAGTGGCCCACCTGATGGAAAGTGGTAACCGCTGCTTATGGACTTCAGCAAAGTCAGGACATAGCAAAGCCGCTGCCTACCGTGAAAGAAGAACTCTCTTTAAACCTCGTTTGAAGAAGGACATATCATAGCGCTCGGGAAACACCGAAGCTGGCAGTTTATTCCAGAACTTGCACGTACGTGGGAGAAATGAGAAATGATAATTGTTTAACTATTTTTCGAATGTAAAAACCTCACAAATATTTCAAATTCTTACTAATATACTTGTAAAATACGATTTATAAAAGCTTATTAAGAATGAAACAAAATAATCGATTTAAATAAAAGTTGATCATTTACCCATGGCTACCCATAACCGTCAACCCAAATACGTCTCTGAAATAAGATAAGCACGTTTTTGAATCGTGATTTGCTCTGCTTTTCGTATTATTTTTTTTATTTTATAAATAAACTTTACGGGACTTGTAAAGGGCGTGAGAAATTGTGACTAACTTTCTCAATTTGCACAGTTTTAAACAAAAAATATGCCGTAGAATCTGACTTTAAAGACTTATTATAATGACCGACATTTTTAAGAGTAAATTTGGTTTTAATACGCTTTTAAATTAAATTATACGTCGGTTAGCTTATCATTTAGTTGGTAATTGCATTACGGAGTATTTTATCTGATTTTACTGTTGTGGTGTGGTTGCAAGGTTTCTTTCTTTGGCATTGCTTTACCAAGAAAATACAAAGTCATAAATCATTTTCTCTAGGTCACTAAGTAATACCTATGAACACCGAAGTCTATTGGCCAGTGAGTGAACTTAGCTATAAAATTATTGGGAAGAGAGGAGCCCACCACGTAAGGGATTGCCCTCCCTAACTTTATATTTTATTTATTAACTATTGCAATAGAAAAAGGTTGACAACACCGAACTCCCCTGGATGGGGACAGGCACGTCGTTGGACCCGAGCGTACTCAAACTTGCTTTGACGGCCTCGATGGCGTAGTGGTTACTGTAACCGACTGCCACGCCTGAGGTCGCGGGTTCGATTCCCGCACAAGTCAAACATTTGTGTGCATGAACATGGATGTTTGTCTTGGTCTGGGTGTTTATATGTATAATATGTATGTATTTACAAAAAAAGAAGTATATATGTATGTTTATCCATAGTCTAGTACCCATATTACAAGCTCTGCTTAGTTTGGGCTAGATGGTGTTGTGTGTATGTAGTAGAATATTATTATTATATTATTATTTATTCCGCTTCGACACAAAATATGCGTTGACACGTGTCTTGCCTCAGCGTGACGCATCTTCAGGACCGAAACTTAGTTACTAAGGCTACATTTAGATTAGTTGCTAGGTTCAGATAAAGAGCTAAGCTTATGAAAAGATGCAAGAAACTTCACAAACAAACGTAACTATGTTTAATAGCGTCGATTACAGTTACCATCAGGTAGGCCCCTGGTTCACCTGCCACACAGTGACATAGTCCCAGTCTCAGAACATGCATAGGTACCCTAGCTCTCATGAACAGTGACTATTGCGTAGTATATTTGACTATTGCTGGGCTACCGGACCGGATAAATAAAAAAACTGATCAAGTAGAACACATCACCGTTTCTTATAAAACTAACCTATTTGTATCATGTTTTTCATAAAAAGTAAGTAATTATTATCAAATGGCCGATTAAAGAGCAGCGATAGCTCAGTGGGGAGGCCAACAGACTGCAATGCAGAGGGTCTCGTGTTCGAACCCACGTCGCGCACCTCTGACTTTCGGAAGTTATATGACTTTTCGAAATTATGTGCGTATTGATTGACAATTATCGCCTGCTCCGTGCCTCGGAAAGTACGTTAAGCCGTTGGTTCCAGCAGCCATGAACATCTATGGCAGTCGTTATTGGGAGAGTGTCGACACAAAAAATCCCACTGGGTCGAAGTGTCGCCGGTCTGCATTGACTGGCCCCCACATAAGATAAGATAAGATCAAATGGCCGACGGGTAAACTAAGCTATATTTTCCGTCTAATAATAAATAGTATATTTTTATATGCGAGCAGGCATACGCACATATAAATAATTCAATATTTAAAAGGAAACTCGTTGCTTTTATTTATTGTAAAACTAACTACCATCCATGAGAAGGCTTTTTTATTTTATTAATCCACTGACACTAAGAATAGCTTTGTGAGGAACTTTAGAACAATTTTCTAATGACGTACACAGACAGCATCAAGATTAGGTATATTTTTTTTTATTTTGCTCGTCAAAATGACCAGTGACCACACTCCACCTGATGGTAAGCAGTCGTGTGGTCTAAGAGCAGTGGCCTCCACACCGCCCTCATAGCAGCCGAGGCGATGTTGAGGTCTCTACTTTGACGGCCTGAGAAGGTGCTTTTTCACGCCCCGCTTAAAGGACCCAGGATTGAAGGAAGAAGGAAACACGTGCCTTGGCAGAAAATTCCATGCATTGGTCGTTCGGCAGAGGTATGAGGACCCAAACTTGTTGGTACTTATCATCTTACTTTTCTTATTAAATTTTAATCTAGCTTCTACCCGCGGCTTTGCTTACGTTTGCCGAGATAAAAGTAGCGTATGCCACTGGAGGGTGAGTAGCTGAAGAGCTACTAAGCTCATGCTATTGCACAGAGGGCGTAATGGTTTTAGTATTCACCTCGCCAAACCACCATGCAGAATGATGTGGGTTCAGATCTAACACAGGACAACAATTTGTGTGATCCATAAATGGTTGTTCTAAGTCTGAGTTTTCTTTGTCCGTTGTTTGAATGTTTGTAAAGTCGCGCGACACAGAATTTATTCCTAGTCCGGAAATTGATCTTTCTATTTAAATAAATAAAAAAATCAATATCTCTATGCCAAAAGCATGTATTTCTGTGATAGAAGGACACACTGACAGATGAAACTGTGTCTGAAAACGAAAACAGGCTTGCCCTGAATTTTAATTAACTGTATCCTAGAGACATAGTTGGGGAATTGTGGGCTTAATACTCTCCTCCTCACTTCTGCATACTTTTTAGAGGATACTGGCTTGAGACTATGGAAATGATTAAATTATTATGACTAGCGGTCGCCTAGTGGTCAAATTCGACCAAAATTCCTAAGCTTGCTACTTTGTTTTCCGTTTTTCTCTATTACATATAAATAAGTTATAGGTAACCATAGTCACAAAGAATTGTACAAACAATGTCGAATGTACGAACAATGTCGAAATACTACGAACGTGATTCGACCGCGTGTGTCATATGCATGGTTTTGTGCGTGTAATGTTTTTTCATTAATTTAATGTATTTCTAATGCATATTTTATAAAAATATTAGGATTCGCCCCTCCTTCTCCATATAAACTTTAACTGTGCCAAATTTCATACTCAGGTCCGCGCAATTTTCGTAAAAAGGGGTACAAAGTTTTTGCTTCACGTATTAATATATAGATATTAAATTATGTGCAGGTACCCTATTCCTTTTCAACTGTAAACACTATTCCTTAGTAGTTAAATTCAAAACTTGTTTCGCTATCTAATTTTATCGATATGTGCGCATCCTAATGGGTCTTGCGTTCCAATGTCGTTTTATCTGAAGACTTGAGGTGTATGTCCACTAAAGCGTGTGCAGTGAGGATGAAGTAGGTGGCTTACGGCTGCCACACAAGCGTCAAGATACTGGCTATGTGAACTAGTTTGATAGAATTGTACGTGCAATTGTTTGAAATACATTCAGACTACATGCTAATAGTAATCTAACAGGAAGTAAATAAAGCACAATTTTGAATGGCAGCATAAACAGTGACAAATTGAAATTTGTTTTAAAATGATAACTATTATATAGTGTCACGCATATATTTCCGAAAGGAGGTAAATATATATTATATCCACATATTACCAGCTATTGAAGCTGCAATGTAAAAGGGAGCAAGCCTAGTGCCGTGTGGTATAATAGTCGATTTCATTACACGACACTGACTTTAGGCTGATATGTTAGGGAATATCGATGCAGTATTTTACTTATTGGCTATAGCCTAAAAGAATTACGATAGCCTAGTTGGATAAACGTTGGACTATCTAGACTCGTTTAAAAGGTAAATGAAAACAACACGAGGAAAGAAGCATGTTCAAAATATCTTCAGACCGTTGTTAAAAATATGTAAAGTCTGGTGATAACGCACCGGACCAGCGTATCGGACTATGGCTCAGCTACTATTTTATTCATACTGCAAATAGGCCCCACTCGGCGGTTTTAAATTCATTGTATGACCAGCTTCCCTCGGAAATAGCATTTTCTTTCTAGATAAGTGATACCCTGTGTCCTTTTTTATACCTCTAACAAAGCAAATGCGAAATTTTACGATGATTAGCCGAGAACTTACGGCGAACAAACTCACATTCGCATTTATAATATAAGTTAAGATTCTATATCAGAAACACGAATATATGAAAGGTTTTGTCACCAACCCGTATCATGCCATGCCAGTACTAAACCACCAACATCACGACGAACTTTCGGCCGTATCCTGCTACAATTCAGTGGGTAAATACCTTTAGAACTTGACCAAGGTAATAGTATTGTGCATTACCTTATCTTAGATGGATTTAATCAACATGGTATGACGCCTATACAACCTTCAAGGGTCAGGTATAGGTTTATTACGCCCACATTAGACACATATATTAAGGTCTCACAGGAATTCAAATCTGAAATGTAGTATTTGAACTAAACCAATATATTTTTAACTAAAATTTGCCCGCGGCTATTTTCAATTTTCAATCCCTTGGAAACAGTAGGTACTCTTTTCTAGAGGAAAGGTAGTCTATGATCTCTTCTGTGTCTCTGGCACGTGTATGCGAAATTTAATGATGATTTGTCGAGTAGTGAAGGCGTGAAAGCGTAACAAATATGTTACAAGCTCACATTCGAATTTATAATATCAATCAATATAATCAATGGATTAATAATGTAATCTTACGTTTGCTGATGATAATCATGATGATGTTTAATCTCCACTCGCGATTTTGACCGCGGTTATCCCTTGGAAACCCAGTACTGAGATAAAAAGTAACCTAGCCTTAAACCAGGACATGCTCTATAAATTCAATACAGTGTTAGTAAATCCGGACAGAAGCGAGTGTATTTTACAATGACACATAAGCGATACAAATATGACACTCGTGTTGTCAAACTGACAGCCGGCTGCGCTAGGCGCCATTCGCCATACAGCATTAATATGCATTACTTTTATCTCTATCAAAGCTAGAGATGGGCCATGGTTGTATCTTTATAATCATCCAGTCCAAAAAAAAACCCAGACTCGAAACAACTATTTATGGATCACACGGCGTTTTGTGCTGAGGACATCACAGGAGCAAAGCAATCACTTAAATTTCTGATTGTATATTTGTCGGAGCGTCAAGAAAATAATCATTGGAATGTAATTTACTTCTGTAATTGGAGTTGAATAAAGCGCCATCTATTGGTTTGATTCGGAACGTCAAGCGTAAGCTTGAGTGAGGTCGCCATAGAGCCAATGTGTCAGTTGGAGTGACAGTTATAACTGTCAGTGTCATATTGACGTTATAATTATAAGCGCCGGAGACTCGTGCGCGGACACTTTCGGGTGACGAACTCCCTGCGTTACGGATCAAATCACAGATAATCACAGTCAACCTTTATTGTTTTATTTCTCTTGTATTTGCTTATTATTAGTATACGAACGAAGTATAATACCACGCCTATATTTTGTTGCTTAATCATGTCAAAAGCGAGTTGCCGTCCTATTCTCCGACATATTTATATAAATAAAAGGCCAATCGCTACAGATCTTTTGACGCTACTGTATTACATGCTCTATATATTAATTAGTTCACAAGTGTGTGCGCACACACAAGTGCACTCTCTGTTCCATAACTCTCATGATCCGATGGGACAGTAATCCAACACGACCGGAGAGAGATCAGGCGCAGGACCAACGGCTTTACGTGCTTTCCGAGGCAAGGTGTGTCCAACACCGCCATCTTCCTAACTCCTATTGAAAATTCCTGCTATTGAAAATTCTTAACAGAAATCTCAATAACTGTTTGTTGGCCCGACCTGGGATTTGAACCCAACCCCTTATGCACAGCAGTCGCATTCACTACCGCTGCGCCACGGAGGCAGATAATAATATATGATAATATTTAGAAAATAAAATATTACCTGACAGATAAAATATGAAATTCCGATAAAACTCGATTGAATCGATTAGTCCTTGTATATTCTAAAGGTGCGAATCGTTAACAAGAAACGAGTATGTAACGTAATGCATAATTCAATCGATTATAAATCGATTCTAGAATAACGATTATTAGGTCTACGTGTTACGAATAATAATTTCTGCATTAGATATAGTTATATTAATGGAAGAGATGATCGAGAAAACGAATTGATAATAATAAAAATAGTCGCGATGGCCCAGAGGTAGCGAATGCGACTGTGGTGTATAAGGTTCGGTGTCTATGTTATGACTTGCCTAAGCTGGCCTTTTTTTAAAAGACAACTTCCGAACTACGAATAATTCCTATGATGCGGGGAACTTGACAAACATTCTACGGACACAGAGAATAACCAGACCCGGCACAACTATTTTTAGGTCACAGAAATGTTTGCTCCGTCTGGGAATCGAAAGCTACAGCCCTTGGCACAGTAGTACGCGAGGCGAACACTTAAACCACTATGCTTCTTGCATTCAAAAGTGGTATGTGCACAAATTACTCCGTATACGCAGCGGTAGTGAAAACGACTGATGAGCATGTTGGCTTTGATTCCTAAGTCAGGCAAAGTGTTGTTAAATTATTCTGCCAAAAAAATCTCATTATCACCATGAGTCGAGAACTGAACCCGGTATATGTCAACGGGCTTGTCCTTATTACATGGGATCTAAGCCTGGCGAAATATAACGCTAAGGCTGGTTTTACAGTGACGCTTACTGTCATTATTACCGGATGACCAGCTCGAAACAATAAAACGAGTTTAGTGCCGCGCGGTTTGCCACCTCGAACAGTCGCGATGAGACATTCTCTTAATTGTCAAGTATATTATATTACCTATGGCGACGATGGCGTATACAAGTACATCCTTACAATGCCACTAGATTACTGATGATGATTGAAAAGCGCGGCCGAGTTACAGTCAGCGCGGGCCATCCGCGGGATTGTTTTACTGTGTAACGATCCAAGACACTCAAAGCTCGTGGCCCGCGATGCTTGCCAACCGCGCTGGCGAAAGCAGCACTGTAAAACCAGCCTTATAAGCCTCTGCATACTTATTCTAAATAATAAACATTCAGGGATTCAGGCGTGAGACTATATTCCATTATTTCAAATCTTCTAAACAAATATTTAGAAACAGTACGATCTTCTCCCTGGCCTTTATTAGTCCCAAGTCACTTGGGGTCGGCTTTTCTAGTCTAACCGGATTTGACTGGATATCAGTTTTTACACGGAGCGACTGCCATCTACCCGCAACCCGAAGGCTAACGATACCTTAACGCTAGACCAGAGTCAGGATATTAGAGGGCACTGACTATATCGGCACTGAATAACGACTGCCATAGATGTTCATGGCAGCTGGGACCGACGGCTTAACGTGCTCTCCGAGGCACGGAGCAGGCTATAATTGTCAATCAATACGCACATAATTACGAAAAGTCATATAACTTCCGAAAGTCAGAGGTGCGCGAAGTGGATTCGAACCCAAGACCCTCTGCATTGCAGTCTGTTGGTCTCCCCACTGAGCTATCGCTGCTTTTTTAGAAACAGTACTATAAAGATATAAACAGCATACCGGTACCATAGTTCTATACAACAATAACAACAGCCAGGAATTGAACCCGCTATTGGGGACAGCGATTCGCCTCGCATCTAGTCCCGTACACTTTATTGCATATCCAGTTACATCGGCGAGTCTGTATTATTTTATCATCTGTATTATTTGTTGTTTCGCGTCGTTATGTTGGGACAACTTAAATTCTCATTGTAGGTATTATGTATGGAATTTATTACTTCGTCATGTCTGTGGCGGTTCTGATGAATATCTATTTACGTCTTTGTATCCTAACTAATATTATAAATACGAATGTGAGTTTGCTTGTTTGTTTGTTACGCTTTCTCGCCTTAACTCCTCGACCGATTATCATGAAATTTCGCATACACGATATCAGGAGAACAAAAAAGATGAGGTACCTTTCATCCATAAAAAATTACTGTTACTAACCTAACCTTATCTACATCTACGGGAGCGAAACCGCGGGCAAAATCTAGTAGTATTATCAAACTGTAACGAGGGCATGTATACATACCTATACTAATATTATAAAGCTGAAGAGTTTGTTTGTTTGTTTGTTTGAACGCGCTAATCTCAGGAACTAGGTACTGGATCGATTTGAAAAATTATTTTAGTGTTAGATAGCCTATTTATCGAGGAAGGCTATAGGCTATATAACGTAAGGCCACGACCCACGGGGGCGGCGCAGTAACGATAAACGCGGGTGAAACCGCGGGTGTTAAACGAAACATAAATAGTTATATTACAATTTGTTCGTCCCAAATATTTAAGTTATTGGTTGACAATAAAGATACATATTTATCAAAAAAGCATTTCAAATCCTCCATACAATTTAACTATGGCGGCCGCGCGCCGATTTGAATATCGAGCTCTGTCATTCAATCCAACCGCGTCTTACGCTCGGCGCATTCTTAATACACACACAACTTCGAAAAGTCAAAGGTGAGACTGAAACATTTGTGTGGCAGTCCATCGGTCTCCCACTAAGCTATCGCTGCTCTATAACAGTAATTAATAACGAGATGGCTGCAAAAACCCAGGATTCAACCTCTTCGTCTTAAATACACATCATGTGATCTTGTGACCCCTTTATCTCGGGGGTCTCTTGACCCACAGGACCCATATTCAAGCTCGACCGACGTATGACCCCAAGGTATCTGCACACCAAGTTACAAGTCAATCGGTCCAGTGGTTTCGGAGTTATGCCTGTCACTAACAGACAGACACAAAGACCCACATAGTGTTTTCATTAACCTCTGAAGAAGACTCGGAGGTTAATAACCTAATTAAGACACGTAACTGCACTGGCTAAATGCATTCTATAAATCTAGGTCTCCATACCTACTTCATTTTACATAACCGATTCTCGATGTCTTCCTAACGTTATTCGATTATTACATAATCTGTTAAACTTAATCGATTCGCGCGTGTTATATAATAATATGATCTAATATGAACGGAAATGGATTAGATTTGTACGGTAATCGAATATAACTGAATTTGTTTGTAATCAAACGTTATCTATACAAATAAATAAAATTGAGGTGTCTGTTTTTAATGTCAAAATAACAGCTTTTTATCTAATGCATATGAAAGTATATAAGGTGCCTATAAAAAAAATAATAGGATTGCGCGGAGACAAACACTTTTTAGTTAAAATCTACGCGGACGAAGTCGCAGGTAACAGCTAGTTATTTATATAAAAGTTTTATATTTATAAATAGTTTATTGATTTATCTGTGACTGTTATGATTTAGTGGAAATTTGCGATTGGTGAGATCAGAGAGGCCACTTTTCGTGAAATTAAGTTTATGAAAAAATGCATACCCAGAGTCACAACTAACATTTCAGAATCACTCAAATAATTGTGCCGTGTTCGATTGGTACCTTCAACACTTAGTGTATTCCCGCTGACAATATTTAACCGACAAGATGGACGTTTGATATCCTAACTTCTTAATATTACAAATGCGAATATGAGTTAGTTTGTTTGTCAGTCGAGTAGTTAAAGCGTGAAACACTTTAACTGCTCGACCGATTATCATAAAATTTCGCATACAAGAAAAAATACTGTTCTCAGGCGAAGCCGCGGGCAAAATCATTTCCAAGAATTTCTTCACTGAAAACCTTAATAATTGTTTTGGAAGTTGAACTCGAGATCTCATTTACAGCAATCATATTTACGACCTATTACGGCAGTCTTTCAGAATAAACCACTTACTCCGTCTAACTACATATTTAAAGCAAAACAAGACATTAACGAACCATTTCCCGACATTCAAACCATTTTCGAAGCAACTTCGGAACCGCTCATACAATTACTTCCATTACATTCACCCACTTTCATAGACCCCTAAACACTAACATTTAGTTTCCGACGAGAGTTCTTCGGCCGGTTTTCGTGACAGTTATTAGAAATCTCATTTTCCGCGGGCGATTTCAATAATACGATGAATGTAGACTATGTTTTATAAAGAAAGTGGGACAGACTCGGATGGTTATACATTTTCATGTGGATTTCCTCGGATAAGCAATTTATTTATTACTTTTTATTAGCGATGACTAATTGGCAATATTTTTTATTCTTTGCTACGAGTTTCAGTTACTGTAAATTATTATTTATATATCTTGTATATCTTTTGTTTTTATTTTTAAATTTATTCATGTATCCTTACTTTTTTTTTAAGTCTTGTGTTAGTTATTTAAAAGTTTAAGCTAATGTAAACTTACACGTGTGTACTGCATATTGCAAATGTTGTGTACAAATGTAACTGGATATCAGGTTTACTCATTGTGTATTAAGACTATTATTTGTATATGCTAATCTGTTATCTGTTTTTGTACCTACTGAATAAATTAAAAAATAAATAAATTTATTTTAAACTATAGTACATACCTAATCTTAACGAAATTTCTTCCAAATCTCTTGTTCACAATGTTTAACGCCAAAGTTTATATAAAACAAATAAATAAATTATTAAAAGATAATAATAAAGAAAGACATTATAAACGGATCACGCAAAATATAAATTCATCCTACGTTAAAATAATAATTTAACGATATTCAGATAATGAGATGGGACACTTATAGCAATGACGTGACGTCACGTCACCGCTATGTCCATCTCCTTTTAGTCATTGTACAAAATCTGCCTACCAGATTTGACAGACCTTTATCGTATTTATTATTTCGTAAATGTAAAAAAATATATTACTCAAAATCTTAAAATTTTAATTTTATTACCTTACACATTGAAATAGTTTAGTAACAATACAAATAAAACGTAGATTTTTGCTAAATAAGCCACTATAAAATCCGTCTAAAGTAGTTTAAGCTTTATATTTAACATTTTACCGAAATTAAACTACTTTAAAGGATACGCAGGCGATTTATTTAAAAAATGAACAGTTCTTATATAACAATTTTATTGTTAGGTATTGCAACTTTTTCATAATATAATAATACGTCAACTATCTTACTATATACTTAATATTAGTTAAGTGATTAAATATTAATAGAATAATATGTTTGTTGTTCCAGTGAACTCACATTGCTGGAGGGCATGGCGAACAGCGGGGGCTGGAGCGAGGAGCCCGTCTCTAAGGTAACTTGACCTACAGTACTGCTTAGCTACACGTCGGGCTATTGTTACCTACTCAGGTACCTAGGTAACAATAGCCTGACGTATAACTAAAAAGTATGGTCGTAACTTACCTACGTATTCTTTTTTTTAATATACTACTAAGGTGTCAAACAAGCATACGGCCCCCAGATGGTAAGTGGTCACCGTAGCCTATGGACGCCTGCGACACCAGAGGCATCACTTGCGCGTTGCCAACCCTTTAGGAAAAAAAGGAAGTGCGAAGGAGATGAAGCGGGAAGGGGGAAAGAGGGTGATTGGGCCTCCGGCACTCTAACGCAACAAACGAAACACAGCAGTAGGAACACTGCTCTGCTATTTCACATCAATATTCAGTGAGAGGGTAGTACTTCCCCGATCGAGTCGGCCCATTCATGCTGAAATCAGCGAGGCTCTACTACTCACAGATTCTTTTCTTGAAAATGAACTCTCTCCTAGAAGAAATCGCGAAATAGCTAATTCCATTTTTATAACAAAAATGTTAAATAGATATCACTTGCAGTTTCCACTTTCCTCCATCTGTCAGTAATAATACGTCCTGTCTAAAATAACTTACGTAGAGAAACTACTTAATTGCGCCGCATTTACAATCTACACCAACATTCGAGACGTGATTGCACGCATGCTTAACGAACGTAAGATGTATTGACTGACAGTCTAATAAACTTATAGTGACGGAAATAGTTGCATAATTTCTCGTTTAATTATCCCCGAGGGGGTGGGGAGGGGAGGGTATTGCCTACATTATTCCAGCTATGTTTTAATGTGCCTATGCTTGGCGCGAGTCTCTTGTCAATATGAGATGAGCTCTATCAACGACATGTCATGCTATAGCCATAATCTTTAGTCCACCGCATTGGGCCAGGGCCGTACCTATAGCCATCTACTAGAAATATAGACAGACTCCATCTTATCTTATCTTATGTGGGGGCCAGTCAGTGAAGACCGGTGACACTTCGACCCAGTGGGATCTTTTATGTCGACACTCTCCCAATAACGACTGCCATAGATGTTCATAGCAGCCGGGACCGACGGCTTAACGTGCTCTCCGAGGCACGGAGCAGGCGATAATTGTCAATCAATATGCATATAATTTCGAAAAGTCATATAACTTCCGAAAGTCAGCGGTGCGCGACATGGGTTCGAACTCAAGACCCTCTGCGTTGCAGTTTGTTGTTCTCCCCACTGAGCTATCGCTGCTCTAAACTGCTACTCCATACTACTACTGAGAATTTACTTAATGGAAAATGCTGTAACAATATGCTAGACGCTGGAAACAAACCCGGGACTTTACGATCATACATAAGTACAAACTAATCTCACTGGAGAAACAAGGTAGTGACGGAAATGTAATGTGTATTCCGTTTAATTATTTATGCTAGTACGTATCTGATTCATCGCCTTCAACTTCGCTTAAACAGCTATGCAGCACATCTACATCAAAACTACAGACAGCATACAGACGAATAACCTTGTACTGTGTTTTTATTTAAAGTTCTTACTCTTGCACGAGGCACTATGTTGTTAAATGAGACCGACTGGTATTGCATCCTTATGCTAGCAGAACAAAGACTGTATTTGAAGAGTCAGCTAAGATAACCTATTTGTGCCACGCTGGTATCTAAATCTCAAAAACCTCAACACTCGCATTTCTCATTCACGATTTCGCAATTCCTTTACATACGCAATGCATAACAAAAACGTTAAAACGTATCACCATATTTCACAGCCACTTAAAAACGTATATATTTCATAAGAATGATCACCGTTTCACCGAAACTTTTGACTGCTACTTACACAAGTCAATTCTACAGCAATCACTCATCCACTTTCTTCCTCACACATCAGTGTTTCCACCATCATTCACCATCTTCAAACCCCACACAATTGGTGTTCAGTTCACAAATAATTAATTTTATTAGACGTAGTTCTACTCACGTGTCGAAATTAACAAAAACTTATAGAAAATGAGAGCGTGCGACTCACTTGTGATAAATTACTTGTCGGGTAAGGTAACTGCGCCAATTGTCCGAACTATTGTTCAGATTTACAATTTTACTTTCGAAGCTCATCCATGGGAAACAGTGAGCAGAAATTTTGGGTATCGTCGTAATTATCTTTGACTGGGCAATCGGTCATCGGCGTATTGTTCTAAAATAGGGATGAATAATTGTGGTATACTTTCGCGTGGAAAAGTCGTGACGTTAAAATTGGTTTTGTTATTATCATGGATTGATTGGTGTGGAAAATGAACATCTTTGTGGTAGGTAGAGCACAGTGGAGGCACGGATGACGTAGTGGTTTAAGTGGTCGCTTCGTCACTCCTATGGCGCCGAGTGCTGCGGGTGCGATTCCCACACGTGGACAAAAAATTCCGATCCCCAATTAGTTATGCCGACTCTGGGTGTTCTATGTACATATTAGTTGTTCGAATGTTTCTAAATTGAGAGTAGTAACTCATCAGTAACATTATCTAAGAGCAGATATGCATCCATTCTACAAAGATTAACAATTAAATAAACATATGTGCCATAAAAACGGGCTATCGTCTAGGTAGAACCAGTGGCCTCTAGAACAAGAGCTTCATGAAGTCCGAAAACCATGTGAACAGATGTGTTGTGCATAGATATGCAGGCATGCAATGTTTCTGAAGAAGACAGGGCGAAGTGGAAGAAGAAAACAAATGAATGCTGACCCATATGGGATAAATAGCCGGGAAGAAAGCGAAGCCCAGCTAAGACAGCGATTGAATATTCTTCTTTCTTTTAAAAACACTACTCTTGCACTAGGAATAATTCCTGTATACCAAGAGAATTTACTTCGTATTTATTTGGTAAACAAGCATACAGCCTTCTGTTAAGCGTTTATTGTAGTTTCTAACATCTTGTTGAGATACTGTCCGATAAAGAGATGTGTATACGCTGGTTACTCCAGTACTCCATTGCATGCCTGCATATCTATGCACTACACATCTGTCCACATGGTCTTCGGACTTCATGAAGCTCTTGTTCTTGGGACAGTTCTAGTACCTGGGTGCCAACGTAATTGGGCAGTCTTCTCTTTAGCCATTCACAAGTCTACCAGAAACAAGTTCCTGGGACAGTAACCTTGTCGCCAATGTAATCAAGTGGTCTTCTCTTTACATGTCCATCCTATATATATAGCTCAGTGGGGAGACCAACAGACTGCAATGCAGAGGGTCTCGGGATCGAACCCACGTCGCGCACCTCTGACTTTCGGAAGTTATATGACTTTTCGAAATTATATGCGTATTGATCGACAATTATTATTATCGCGTGCTCCGTGCCTCGGAGAGCACGTTAAGCCGTCGGCGTCGGTCCCGACTGCCATGAACATCTATGGCAGTCGTTTTTGGGAAGTCAGTGTCCTGTAATATTCTGACACTGGTCTAGCCTTAGGGTATCGTTAGCCTTTGGGTTGCGGAAGTCAGGAGGCAGCCGCTCCGTGTAAAAACTGATATCCAGTCAAAGAAGAAAGCCGACCCCAAGTGACTTGGGAATAATAAATACTAGAGAGAAGACTATCTTATCCTGCACTCCCGCTTCTTTGCTATATAGCAGACACCAAGCTTTCTCAAACATAGTCGTGCCGAATCTTTTCCAGCCTAGTCAAACCATTAAGTTATATCTATAAAAATTATACACACAACGAGTAACAATAAAGTTCACCCTACACATAAAAATACACAATACAACACAAAAAGTCTGTTATATCACATTACATAACTGATTTTATAAAGCTTTTTGTTTATCAATAAACAATGATAGTATTTATTTAATTAACAGCATGACTGAAGAAAGACGTGCGTAAAGTAAAATGACAGTTATTAACAAGAGTTCTCAGGAATGTTGGCACAAACGTTATTGTGAAGGTTTTATTCTCAGTTTTGAGTTAATACCACCATTGTTTGGTGACTATTATGATGTTATGTATGAGGTACGATAATAATTAGTCACGACATTACTGTGTCTCTCTTTCTAATATAAACTGTAGGACAAAGACAGTAGATTAACCAAATTATGGCCGCTGTTTCTATTTACGAACTGTAAAAGGCGTAACACAGCGTAAATTCGATGAATTGAGAAGGAAAACGCCCACTTTTGTTTAATTTCTGCATATTGCAGTGGTCCGACCGTCGGCAAGAAAACGACTAACTATCGGCGATTTTCTCTCTCAAGAAACGCACAAATAATATACATTCCGTGTAAACGAAAGAGATGCATATATTAAAAGTTGCTCGCTAACTGTTCACACTGACGGCGACGACTCGCTTTACTAGTTTTGTCGCTGAGCGACAAGAGCTTTCAAAAATAAACTCGCTCAGCGATACTCGTTCAGCGATGCTCGCTCGTCGCCGCGCGCAGGTTTGCACAAGACTGAGCGACCGCGGGCGAGTGGCGCGAGTAATCGCTCGTCGCACTTGCACACTCGCTTATAGCCCGACGACAAAACTATCGAAACTACACACTCGCTTCCCGCTGATCGTCAACTCGTTTATAGTTTCTAGTTTTACTCGTTTCTCGTTCATCGTTGGCGTTCGGACCACTGCCTATAGGAGGCAAAGGATAGAGGAGGATTTGCAGCAACTAAAATTATTGTATTTACGTATACCAACAACGGCAAACGGATATTAACCAAGTATTAACGCGATCATGCTTGGTATTTATTAAAAGGGTTGATGTATCGTTCGAATTACACTGGCCGACTGTCTGTATGTTTGTAGTTTGTACGCGCATAATGCAAGAGCTACTGCATGAATTTGAATGCGGTTTTCACAATTGTATTGCTAGCACTCTTATTTAAAATCTGTCGCATGTTTCATTTTAATGCGGCATCTAGAAGTCTAGTATAATGTGTGTAGATCAGCTTCTACGTATTTATTTCAAAAATATAGATATGTACTTATTTCCAAATTCAATGCGTACGAAGCCGCGGGCAAAAACTAGCAATTTAAATAAACTGCGATACAATCCGTATTCATTTTTAATACTTTGAGAAACATTTTGTAAAGCAGCTGTTTCTATTGCTTATAAATCATTATGATCGTACACAATAGTATTATTTTCTCTTACTTGATTAGTTCGCTCATTAAATAGAATACAACTGGAGTAATAAACTTCTAACTATGTACACGCACAATGAAATACTATACTACAAACTTTTCATGCACTTCCAAAACTCCGTTACATTCAGTACTGAACCTTATGTTGTTAGCAATAGAGTCGTATTCAAGATGAACAGTGAATATTACCTGTACATATAAGTTTGTGGATTTATGTCAACTGTCATTATGCTTAGTGACATCTGATGTGAGAGAATCGTTAATTCTTTCTGTGAAGAAATGATATAATTATGTAGATATACATAATTATATCTATTATGATGTTTATTAATAAGCAGACCCGATACTCACGACAGTCGTTGTCTTGTAAATCTATACAAAAATAATTTTCACGTGATTAAATTCAATATCAAAACGTCAATACAATTTTTTATATAAAAATACCATTTAAGTTTTCGGCATTTTCCGTGCATTTTTCGAAAATTTACGTCCATACAAACCATGGCCTGACAATTACAAAGACATCAAAAAAATAAACAGCCTAATCGGTTGAGCCGTTCTTAAGTGATGCTCCGTCCTAACTAATATTATAAAAGCGAAAATGAGTTTGTTTGTTTGTTTGTTACCTTTTCACGCCTAAACCACTGCACCGATCATCCTGACATTTTGCATATACGTTGACAGGTGTACAGAAACGGACATAGGCTGGCTACCTTTCATCCCGAAAAAGATTACTGTTCCCAAGGAAAACAATAATAACGTTCTTATGATAATAGATGGCGCCACGTGTCTTTTGAATCCAAATTGATTGTCAAATTTTAAATTAACGCGAGCGAAGCCACGGGCAAAAGCTAGTAGATTATAACTATCACTGGCTTACCTATTTTTTTATGGCAAGCGAGGTGGTAACCTCGGTTGCGCAACGGAAATGTATACGAATGCTAAGCCTGATGTCTTGGGTTAAATGCCCAGGTCGAGCGAAATGTTATTGGAATTTTCCTGTCAAGAAATTCATAGTAACTGTACCAAATTTGGGACTGCCGTTCGTCACCGCTAAATGGCAATACGTTAGCCATCTATTACGTGGAACGTAAAAGTGTATATAGGTATACTTTTATATGTATCTGTACTGTTATACTAAGAATTATTTTATAGACAAACTAATAGTACTTTATGACACACAGTGAACAGAAATGAAATGAAATGATTTTTTTATAGTGTTAGTATTTGTTTTTATTTGTCTAGTTTTTATTATTGTTTTCCTGTTTTTTAATTTTTCATATTTTTGGTGTATCGTTTTGTGTGCCAAAATAAATAATTTTTCTTTCTTTCTTCTCTTTTCCGAACCGTGGCAGTAAGTTTCTTGCAGGTCTTTTCATAGCCTTTGCCTGAACCGAACAACTCACTTAAACGTAGATTCAGTAACTTATTAAACTCACTAAATAATAGATTTTGACGTTCATAAATGTTACTTTGTGACCTAAATGAACAAATAATTTCGGTTTTGTCTATGTCCCGAGAATCGAATCCCAGACTTCATGTAGTCGCATTTCACTGCGCTATCAAAATAGTCTCCAAAAATAAACCAATGTAAGTAAGTCAAAAGTAAAATAAGAAAGACCATATTTTATAAAAAAGATCCTTTCGTTTTAGTGCTTATAAAGTCGTGGTTTTATACACAAGATAATGGTTCAAGATCAAAACTCGTCTCTGTGTAATATGGTTCAGCTTTCCACTTATTTCCTCTGCTTCCATTAAGAAAGTAATATCTACACAACTTTTACCAGAAACCTGTTAGATCATTTTTAGGGTTCCTTACTGAAATAGTAAAAACGTAACCCTTATGGTTCGAGTCTGTCCGTTAGTGCGTCTGTCTGTCACAGCTGGTTATCTCAGTAAATGAAAATGCTATTGACTTAAAATAAGGATTATTGCAAATAGCACTTTTGAGAAACAAACTTTTGTTTTGAAGTTTTGGGTCAGTTCAAACGGAGCCATTCGATAAAATTCACTAAATAAGTATCTATATTTATTTTTTCTAAGGTACGGACCTTTAATGATGGACTTCGACTCGCACTTAACCAGTGTTTTTTATATTACTGCCTTAATTTTTTTAACTGAAGGACATCGTAAAATCTTTTAATGTTGAACTCGCGAATAAAGTGATATAAGGTCCATTCATTTATTTATTATTAATTATTTTAAAGTTACACCTATTTTGCTGTGCACAGTAGTTATGAGTGCGACTGCTATGTCTGCGGTCACGGGTTCGAGTGCCATTAGAGTGTGTTGTCAAGAAATTGTCAGTAGTAATATGGTGTCTGGAATAGTGCCCCCTACACAGAGGCCATTCTTTTTCGCTTTAGTATTAATTTATGCTTGGCACTTTACAAACATTAACACAACGGACAAAAGAACACCCAGACTCGGATAGACTGATTGTCACACAAATTTTTGTCCCGTGTAGGGATCAAACTCACAATAGTAGCCGCGGCGGCAATGCTAGGCGAAAGCCTTAATCACTTTACCATCCGTGCAATTAAACCTATACTTGACGAAATTTATGATTTTTATGATTTCTCTTATTAATTTTGTATATTTTTACAAGCATCTATTTATATTATCCAATAACACGTCTATTTTGTCGTTTTAGTATCAATTTCACAGCTAGTTCATACTGAGAGAGCACTGATACCCATAACACAAGTTTATTCTTATCATGGGTATCAGAGTTCAACATAACACTTATGTATAGTAATTTTAGTTGTATCTGATTATTTTTACCTTAGTTTTAGTGTTATTGTACAACCCCTCTTTTTGTCAAATAAAATCATTTTTATTTTTTATTTATTTAAATTTAGATATAAACATCTTTGCAAACATAAACATAAAAGTGGAGCAGACAATTCAGCCTCAACGGCACTCGAACACGTAACACTTTGTGTAGCGAGGTGACCATTTGAACTATTGCGTCATCCGTACAGTCATAACATGCCTACTTAATCGTTCATCTGTCGTAAGTATTGACATTCAATTCTCGGTTAGCACATTCGACAATAGACAATACTTACCCATCTAAAGTTCAACTTCTAACATTTTGTAACTAAAATTACTGACCTTAAAATTTCATCCTACAAATAATACTCTGCTACTGTCTTGCCTTTTTCTTTGCGTCAAGTGTCGTGGGTTCGATCCTCACGCGGGCCATTGCTGGAAAAAACCTAAATTATGTTAGAAAATACTATAATAATATCAGCCCTGTATTAAACTGTCCCACTGCTGGGCACGGGCCTCTTCTCAATGAGTGAACGGTTAGGCTACAGTCCACTACACTGGCCTAGTGCGGGATGGCAAACTTCACTCATCGTCGAGAACATTATGGGGAACTCACAGACATGCAGGTTTACTTACGATGTTCTACCTTCACCATTCAAGCGAGCGATAATTAACTATTTAATACGCACATAACTTCGAAAACTCAGAGATGCGCGCCTCAGGATCGAACTCGAGATCTCTGCATGGCATGGCAGTCCAACGGTCTCTCACTAGTTAATCGCTGCCACTTTAAAATACTAGTCTCTCTCTTCTCCTTAGCCTTTATTATTCCCAAGTCACTTGGTGTTGGCTTTCTAATCTAACCGGATTTGACTGGATATCAGTTTTTACACGGAGCGACTGCCATCTGACCTCCGCAACCCGAAGGCTAACGATACCCTAAAGCTAGACCAGTGTCAGGATATTAGAGGGCACTGACTTCCCAATAACGACTGCTATAGATGTTCATGGCAGCCGGGACCGACGGCTTAACGTGCTCTCCGAGGCACGGAGCAGGCGATAATTGTCAATCAATACGCACATAATTTCGAAAAGTCATATAACTTCCGAAAGTCGGAGGTGCGAAAGTGCGGTGTTAAAATACTAGTAATATTGAAAAATAAATAACATTGTGCAATCTTTAATTGATACCTCATCTTATTCTCTATAGTGGGCTAGATTTTCTCCGGTTTCGCTCGCATTCGCTTTGTCAATATTTTTTTATCCCTCGGTATGAACGGTACGTTACGCTCTTTTCTGTACCCCTGACAACGTTTCTGCAAAATTTCATGATGATTGATTGAGAAGTTTGACCAGCGATAGCTCAGTGGGGAGACCAACAGATTGCAATGCAGAGGGTCTCGGGTTCGAACCCACGTCGCGCACCTCTGACTTTCGGAAGTTATATGACTTTTCGAAATTATGTGCGTATTGATTGACAATTATCGCCTGCACCGTGCCTCGGAAAGCACGTTAAGCCGTCGGTCCCGGCTGCCATAAACATCTATGGCAGTCGTTATTGAAGTGTCGCCGGTCTGCACTGACTGGCCCCCACATAAAATAAGATATGACGTGAAAGTCTTCTTCTTGGCAGTATTTAAAAGCTATCCACCCATTTACAAAACAGAATCGTGATGGCCCACCATAAATAATAATTGTACAAAATAAAAGGCTTGTACGGAAATGTGGCACGAATGTTTACGGCTTGTCGTAACAATAGTTATTCCGTAACACACCACGATTATTTCCGTAGTAACTAGCGCTACTGTATAGATTATATCTCGAGATATGCGCACTTGACTGTTTTATTCGTATTATACGCAATTTTTATGGTATAGGGTCTATGGTACAAACTGTAGCAGTCATGTACAATAATAATATCAGCTATATGTATAACTAGCGTTTGCTTGCGGCTTCACTCGCGTTAATTTAGAATTTGACAATCAATTCGGGTTGTACTCTGCTTGTAATAATATAATTTATTCAATCATGATTCGAAAGACACGTGGCGCCATCTATTATCATAAGAACGTTATTATTGTTTTCCTCGGGAACAGTAATTTTTTTCGGAATGACAGGTAGCTTATGTCCGTTTCTCTACACCTGTCAACGTCAACGTATATGCAAAATTTCAGAATGATCGGTTGAGTGGTTTAGGCGTGAAAAGGTAACCAAAAAACAAACTCATTTCGCTTTTATAATATTAGTTAGGATTATAAAATCCCCTCTGACTGACTACGTGGCGCAGCGGTAGTGCATGCGATTGCTGTTCTTGGGTTGACATCCCAGGTCGGGACAGCAAAAGCAGCCCGGACATAGGAAGTTGGTGGTGTTAGAAACGCCCATGCCTCGAAAAGAATTTAAAATCGTTGGTCCTGCGCCCGATGTCTCTCCGGTCGTGTCAGATTGTCGTTCTATCGGATTATGAAAGAAAGAAGAAAGAAAGAAAGAAAATACATTTATTTGCAGCAGATTATGCACTATATAGTTACATACTTCAGACACAGTTAATTACAAAAAAAAATAAAAAAACAAATCTTACTGCAAATTGGTCGCAACTCAGCAAAATGCTAGTTTTGAAAAAACTAGCGCTGGTCTTCCGCTGCGACCATGTTTGTAAATAATATACTTAACACAACACAAAGATGACAAACGATATAAAATAATAATACTAATAGCATTTACGGTAGCAATATGGCAACAATATAATATTTATTTTTGCACCCCAGTTAAATCTAACAACTTAATTATCTCAAAAATACACATTAATGTTAGCGACTGTAACTTCACTACATAGTTATATAGCACTTGTGTCATGCAGCTGTGTCTTTTTTGGTGATCAAATAAAAATTACTTTAGTGTTGTTCTAAAACGTTGAATATGTTGTTCTAAAACGTTGAGTATGAGAATTAGGTAACAGCTTTCAAAAATATTTATTAGACCCTCTGACTGCCTCGGTAGTGGTAGTGATTGGCACAGACAACGGCAATGTAAAAAGTACCTATTCGGTACAATTGCCAGACCTAAAATAGTATTATTGAGTTTTCTGAGAAGAAATTCTTAAAAGCAGCACAAGTCTAGAAGCGTGCGTGGCAGTTGGAAAAAAGATTTGTTAATTAACTACTGGTTTGTCCGTATTTAATTTATTTTATAAATGTTTACTTTTTGCATTCCTTCTCCGTATAAACCTTACCATGCCTATCTCCGCCGAGCTCGCAACGTGCTTAAAAAGAGACAATACTTTTTTCTTCATATCAAAATACACTTTCGACCCAAAACCTGTCTAAAAACATTAGCCCAATGTACCATCAACAAAAAACATTTCAAATCGCTAGATCATATAACTTAACCCTTCTCAGTCGCCCACTGTCCAAGGCATGTTCCGTTTGTTAACCCTCACAACTTTCTTCATAATTAATGTATGATGTACAATTTACAATGTAATTACGTAATAAATTCATAATAATTTATACATACTTGCTAGTTATCATAATTACACGTAATGGAGTAATATCCGTGATTTTCATAATATTGTCTTCTGTTTACGCGAATGTTATTCATTGACATTGATTGGAAAGAACAAATAGATAAAGTATGTAACAAAATAAATGGTTTCTCATACGCACTTTATAAATTGACAAAAGTTGCTAACCAAAATACTGCACGTACAGCTTATTGTGCATACGTAGAATCTGTTCTTAGGTATAGGTTACTGATATGGGGCAATAGCTCACACATACAAAAAGCATTTATGGCCCAAAAACGGTGCATAAGGTCAATTTGTAACATTGCTCCTGACATTTCTTGTAGACCTTTTTTCAAATCATTGAAAATACTCCCGTTGGCTTGTCTCTATATATTAGAAATGGGCAAATTTATTAAACATCATCCAGACTTGTTTAGTCAGGCAAAAGATGTCACTCGGCGTGATAATATAAGAAAGCCGGACAGGCTTGTTCTAAACATGTTACCCAGAAGTAGCCGGCTTCAAAACAATTCGTACGCCATGTGTATTAAAATATATAATAAATTATCAAATTTTATGAAAACTCTCCCTATAAATAAATTTATAACAGTTCTACGTGGTTGGCTCATGCAGAAAAACTTTTACTCTGTTAAAGAATTTTCCATAAATTGTTTAACAGAGTAAAAGTTGTCGTATTCGTAAGTCGTATGTTCCATACATACGACGTGATGAGTACCAAATTGACCTACTAATCAAATAGGAATTATGACATTGTTAATTTAAAATTAGTTATGATTGTTTGAAGAGACATACTTTGTTAACTCCATATAACATGTACCTGTATTTGCATGCTATTTGTAACGGCTAAACAGGCTTGTGCTAATTTATTATAGTATGATATCAATGTAATGTACCTTGTTTACAGCAAATAAAGATATTCTATTCTATTCTATTGAAATTAAACTACTATATTACGGATTTTATCGCGTGATTTATTTGACACTTTATTACAAAATTTAGAAACTGTTACACTACTATTAAGTACTATTAAACTTTACTAATTTTTAAGCTAATTAAATTATTGAAACTATTAAAACTATTTATACTATTACTATACTATTATACTATTTATATTTATGTTTACACATTCCCCGACGTTTCGGTTGCTTTTCAGCTGCCATGGTCACGGGGAGACTAAGATGGTAGTTATCTCAATGTTCCAGTGTAGTTATTTCAAAGTACCCGAACATAATTTAATCATGGGTGTTTCTATTTACGCAAAATGAGCTCAAAGTATCATGAAGTCTAGCTATGGTTTGCTTCTTCTTGGGTTTGACTATTTGAATTACTGGATCCCAAGCTGGTGGTACATTCCAACCATCTTCTTTATTGAAATTAGGATGTTTTTTGATTTCAATAGCCTCGCGAAGCATCCTTGGTAGGAATCGGTGTTCTTTAGCGAGCATCTGTGGTTTGTCAAATCTCAGGTAGTGTTTGTTCCCCTGTTGCACATGTTTATACATGTGTATTGTTCCGTGATTTTTTGCGCAAATAGTCAATCTCTACAGGTAATATTGACAGCGTGGATGGCGTAGTCGCTTAAGTGGCTTTCCCGCCAATGCCAATACGCCGATCACTCAAATTATTATCCCGTGTGGGATTTGAACCCACAACACTCGGCGCAGTGTCAGTGACGAGGCGAACACTTGGACCACTACGTCATCCGTGCCGACTACTTAATCAAATTATTGCTCAACTATGTCATCAACAAAATTCCCTTTTTTCTCGAATACGATACGCAAAACTGGCCTACATAACTTCCTAATTTCCAGCTAATGAATGGCCCATTCAGTAATAAATCCTTATCTAAATTAATTACCAGATAACGTAATTGTGATATAATAAAATTATGTATATAGCCGTGCTCCAATATTACGGCATGAGAGACAGATATTCCCATCGTATACATTTGTAACTTAAAACTAAACTACGGCTATGAATGGTGCGAATTTTGTTTATGAGAAACGTTCGGCGATAAAAGTTATAACCGAGTTTAGTGTACAATTTGTAGTTTGTTACGAACGACTTTGTATAAAACGATGGCTTTTAAAAGGTTGTGTCATTTTATTGAAAATTGTTAACGAGCGGATTCTCGCCAACAAGCTGTGTAGCTTGGCGAGGAAATTTGAATTTTGTAATTTATGTTTTACAACTGAATAAACAATAAAAAAAAATGTAGTATTAGCTAATGATTTCTGATGCAGCCAAGGTTTCAAATAGGCTTAAGGGCTGCTTGTTAGTAACCGGTTATTTATATACAGGGTGTCCCAGAAGTCGACGTGAAGCCAGAATCAGGTAACATGCTAAGTTGTAATAGCTATCAGAAAAATATTTAAAAAATCAAAGTTACGTATTTTAAAAATTCTAACCAAAACAAAAAATCTACACCCTGTGACGGTCTTTTCACTCCTGTTACTACAGTTATTTACTTTTGTTCAGTTGTTTGCTTCTTTAATCTTTCGTTTTTTTTATTATTCTAGATAACATAACAAAAATATTTTATATTTTTCTGAAAGCTATTGTAGGTAACTTAGCCTGTTACCTGATACCGGTTTGACATCGACTTCTGGGATACCCTGTATATTGCTGGACGCTTATCACACCACTGACTATCCCTAAGATGCAATGGTAATGAATACGACTGCTTTGCATCAGGTCTTGGGTTCAAATCCCGGGTCGAAGCAACAAAAAGTCAAAATCACAGTTATTCATCAGATTAACTGTAACTTTGACGTTGCTTCTTGCCAAAAAACTATTTATTATTGTTTTCACGAAATTCTCAGCTCGGAGTTAGAAAGATGGCGGTGTTAGACACACCCCGTTCAGCGCATGATCTCTCTCCGGTCGCGTCCGATTGCCGTCCCATCGGATGATTAAAATTAGGGAGTGGAGAGGGCACTTTCTTTTTTATGAGATAGGGGGCAAACAAGCAGATGTATCGCCTGATAGTAAGCGATTACCGCCGCCCATCGACAACCGCAACACCAGAGGAGTTACAAATGCATTGCCGGCCTTTTAAAAAGGAGTACGCTCTTTTCTTGAAGGTTTGTAGGTCGTATTGGTCTGGAAATACCACAGGCGACAATTCATTCCACAGTTTAGTCAGTTTTAGTGTTTAGTTCCGCACACACGCTTGTGCACTTTAATATCTCCTGCGCAGATGGCCAGTCAAAAAACTAACGTGATATAACAATCTATATTACTTATCTTATGTGGGGGCCAGTCACTGCAGACCGGCGACACTTCGACCCAGTGGGATCTTTTGTGTCGACACTCTCCCAATAACGACTGCCATAGATGTTCATGACAGCCGGGACCGACGGCTTAACGTGCTTGCCGAGGCACGGAGCAGGCGATAATAATAATTGTCAATCAATACGCTCATAATTTCGAAAAGTTATATAACTTCCGAAAGTCAGAGGTACGCGACGTGGGTTCGAAACCGAGACCCTCTGCATTGCAGTCTGTTTGTCTCCCCACTGAGCTATCGCTGCTCTCTTATAACAAACTAAGTCACAGACCATCTCGTCAATAACCTACTGCTACAATTCAACAATGGCGCAGATAATAGTTAGAAAATACACTTAATAACACGTTCTAACCATATTGTTAACGGTTACGCCACTACAGTAACTGTAACGTAACTATAATAATATACTATGCGTGAAAGTTTGGAATATATATTTTAATTATAGTGTTTTAGATTTGCTATAAAATGTTCGTCGTAATGAGATGAGAATAATTGGTAACACATGGTTTGAGTTACGATGACTTATCTATACTAAATAAATCTACAAAAAAAACGAAACCATTCTCGAATCCACTTGAACACACATAAAAAATTTCATCAAAATCGGTCCAGCCGGAGTTCAGTGACATACACACGTACAGTAGAATTAAATATATAAAGATTATAAAGCTGAAGAGTTTGTTTGTTTGTTTGAACGCGCTAATCTCAGGAACTACAGGTTCGATTTGAAAAATTCTTTTAGTGTTGGATAGCCTATTTATCGAGGAAGGCTATAGGCTATATAACATCACGCTACGACCCACGGGGGGCGGCGCAGTAACGATAAACGCGGGTGACACCGCGGGAACATCTAGTTCGTTGATATAAAAGTTGATGTGCTTTGTGGATAAATTGTTTACTTTATTTTATGACGTGTATGCGAGATTTCATGATCATCGGTCGAGTTGTTAAGGCGTGAAAACGCAAAATAAACACAATTGCATCTATAATATTTAGTTAATGTTTTCTAGAACGAATTGCCGCCACAGCGGCCAATCTTGACAAAGACTTGTCATCTGCGCAGGAGATATTATAGTGTACAAATGTGTGCGCAAACACAAGTGCACATTCTGTTCCTTAAGTCTCATGGTCCGATGGGATGGTTATCTGCCACGATCGGAGAGAGATCAGGCGTAGGACCAATGGCTTAACGAGCTTCACCGAGACACGGGGGTGTCTAACACCGCCATCCTTCTAACTCCGGGCTTCCACTGAGAATTTCCTGTCGCAAATTCCCAACTCTTTATGTTGGTCCGATCCAGGATTCAAACCCGACTTTCATTCACAGCAGTCGCATTAACCACCGCTGAGCCACGCAGGCAGTTTATATTATTGTTATGCAAACAATATTTGAATATATGATTCTGAAATTCAAGACGATATAATTAATAATTTTTGAATAAGGAAGTTATATAGTAACGTAACTTAGCTTGGATTCAGTACAATGGCTCCTTAACCTTTTAACCGCCCCACTTCATAACAGTTGTCGTGTCTCCAGCGCCCGGCACAGTGAATCGAAAATAAATACTTACAGAAATAAATACTTATTTTTAGGACTTCTAATTATGAGACTAAAGTGTATTAAATTGTAAATGATTACTTAATTATCCATTTACACAATATAAACATTTTTTGGATAGTAAACATCGTAAATAAATAAAAAAGCAGATTAAACGAGCTGTGGTATCTGGTCGGAAATATACGACGCTGGCGAAATGGACACGAAAAAATTTGTCGGATTAATCCGACGTAAGCGGTTAAAAGGTTAAATAGCCTCACTAATGCTTGTGCGCCAAAAAAGTGTGACCCAAAGATAGTCGTTCCGATTCTGGTATTTTTAGTATCCGCTCTTTCAATATTTGTCCAATTAATGGATAACCTTGAAATGTGTTATAGTAGAACTGATGGCCGTTCAGAAAAAAAATAAAAATAGAAATTGCAATAGCTAGTCATGCTTCTGACTGTCTATCTGTTAGCATAATTAGTGATTAATAATAAAACAACAAAAAACCGATGGAATTCTTTCATTTATGGTCGTAGTGTACAAGAAAGTTAAATATGGTAATTTAAAAAAAATCATATCTCAGGTAGTAGTTACAATAGATTTTTTTCTTTTTTTTCTGAACTGCCATTAGTTCTACTAGAAGACATTTCAAGGTTATCCATTAATTACCGGCGAATGTGCGTAAACATCCTAATCCTAATCCTAACTTAATATTAAAAAAGCGAAAATGAGTTTGTTTGTTACCTTTTCACGCCTAAGCCACTGAACCGATCATTCTGAAATTTTGCATATACGTTATCAGGTGTACAGAAACGGACATAGGCTACCTTTCAGCCCGAAAAAAATTACGGTTCCCGAGGAAAACAAGAATAAAGTTTTTATGATAATAGATGGCGCCACGTGTCTTTCGAATCATTATTGAATTATATTATTAGGTACAAGCAGAGTACAACCCGAATTGATTGTCAAATTCTAAATTAACGCGAGCAAAGCCGCGGCCAAAAGCTAGTAGATAATAACTCTTTATTGTTACGCCGTTCAATTAGTTTATTATTTTTATTCCATTTATTGACGTTTAATAAAGATCACAATCAATATAAATAAATATATATATTAGCCATGTGTGTGTGCCAATAATGTACCGATGACGGGTCTTGAATAAAACAGGTAACTAAATCCAACCTTTTCTTTTCTAGGACAAGCAGCGCCCACCGATTTATAATCCCGAAGACTATGCCACCTCTTTGAAGAAATGGGGCAAGAAGACCGGTGGGGCGAGTCTGTACGACCTGGAGGCGGTACAAGATGCAAACAAATCCAGAACTTTGCCCACCCAAGGCAGTAAGGACTTCAGGTATAAAAAGACCTGTGGGTCAAAAGTCATGGGGTCACAAGGTCATAAGGTCAGGGGATATCCACCAACAGAGTGATTTGGAAGTCCAAAAGAGAGGCTTTTGCCCAGCAGTGGGACATGACAAAAAGCAGATGAAAAAAAAAGGTCACATGAAGACGAAGAGGTTGAATTCTGGCTTGTTACACCCATCTAGTTAGGTATAGTAGATAGATATATCATAGTGCCCAGCCTGGGAAACAAACCCGAGGCCTCATACACAACAGTCACATTTACTACCCATGCGCTACGTTTAAATATAATACTAGCGGTCGCCTAGTGCTCGAAATTCGACCAAAGTTAGCCTGTAAGATATTGCTGACATATTATGTACATATATTGATATATGTAACCATAGTTACGCGCTTCGACTGCGTGTGTCAATTGCATGGTTGTGTGCGTGCAGTGGTTTTTCATTAATTTAATGTATTTCTAATGCATATTTTAAAAAAATATTAGCATTCGTCACTTCTTCTCTGTATAAACTATAAGTGTGCGAAATTTCATACTCCTCCGTCCGCCCAATTTTCGTAAAAAGGGATCCAAAGTTTTCGCTTCACGTATTAATATATAGATACTGTATATAAACTGACCCACTGCCAGACACGGGCCTCTTCTCCATGTAACAAGGGTTAGGCCAAGTCCACTAAGCTGGTCCAGTGCGGGTTGGCAGAGACATATCTTTAAGAGTATTATGAAGAATCTTCAAACATGCAGGTTACCTCACGATTTTTTCCTTAGCTGTTAAAATAAGCGATAATTAATTTACTAACCTGTCAATTTTTGGAACCAGACATTATTGAACACCTATTGTCTAGCCGTCAATGTGCCGTTGCAACCCTTCGAAAAATCAGAAGTGCGTGCATTGGGATCGAATTCAAGACTTCTGCGTGGTAGTCCAATTCACTCACTAGGCTATAAAATTTCGTACGTTTAAATGCAGACGTAAAATTATGATGAGCATGTCTAGCTGGGATCAATGAACGCTCAGTTAGCACTTTGTGCCGATGTCATTACTTTGTATCGTAAAACTGAAAGTTATTTACTCCGCGCGGATCTCGTAGTAAAAGTATAAATGTAGAAAGTATTAATTAAATATATGTAGATATAATCTTTATATACATGCATAGTCTCACTCTCATGCTTATGGATATAGGGGTATGCGGAGATTTACAATGGCTAAGTTATTTCATCAGCTCAGTTTTAGGTCTTTTTATTTTATTTATTTTAAGGAAACTACAGCTTTTTTACACAGATACATTACAAATTTTCTTAAAACTAACTCTAAGCCAATTACAGAGTTCCACGACAATCAAATATGAGGTAGAAAATTGTGATTTCTAAGTTACTACTCACTCAAAAGTGGTCCTACATAATAGGAACACTTTTGAGTCACAAAAAATTATTGACGGAAATCCTAATAACACATTGCTCAACCTGGCAATCAAACACGAGATCTCATGTACAGCAGTCGCAGTCCTACTGCACCTGGGTACACATATTTATTTGGGTAGTATTTAACTGCACAGCAAAAAAATACTAATTGCGCAGCAAAAAAAGCTAATTGATCAGCAACTCATGGCCAGCAAACTTTAAAGAGATCAAACTAAGTCGACGGAGCCCCGCTTAGCGGGGCTCCTATTTTTGGGTGGGTTTAAAAAAAGGAACCTAACATAACCTAACACTTCCGAGACGGAATGCAGTGATTTGAGGCGTATAGATGCTCGTTATGCTGTGCAATATTTGCTGACCAATTAGTATTTTTGCTGATCATTATATTTAATCCCTTTTTATTTTAGTAGTAGAACCTCGCTTTCCTTATGAAACAACCGGCCTGCCGTGGGCAGTACCACTCTCTTAAAGAATATATATATTAATAAAATCAATTGACGTCTTCTTGAAAAATGAGAGAAAATCCAAATAATCTTTACGCGGTTATTAAATCCAAGTGCTCATAGCATAGCAGTTACATTCACTACCACGGAGATAATTTTTGTTTACAGACGTTTTATCCATGTATCTATGCGTTTGTGCTTACTAATCACCACAACGGCTAAACCAATTTGAACAGAGATAGGTATATTATGTAAAAGTCAACTTACACTGGGTCGAGGCTCAATTGGGCCCTTCTCGTATTAAAAGAGTCTTGTACCCAGCAAGGGACAATATTCTTCTATCTATATATCTCTTCTCCGATACTTAACTCTGTATACAAACAGGGCTTATTATTTAGACTTTATAAAGCCAACGCAGTTTTTTTTTTAAATGCTACTCCCTCACTAATATTTTGTCCTGTATCGCGTGGCACTTTACAAATATTTGTTAAGTCTTCGAGTCTGAATGTTTTTTTGTGTCTGTTGTTTAAATGTTCAAACAACAGACTCAAAGAATATCCAGTCTCGGAGCAACCATTTCTGGATCACATAAATTTTTGTTCCGTGTGGAATTCGAACCCACAACACTTGACGCAGTGGCAGTGACGAGGCGACCTCTTCATCCACTACGCCATCCTTGCAATTGTCAATTCTATTCTATTTTATTATCTAAAAAAAATATATTATTTTTTACAGAAACCCATGCCTGGGTGTTGGTGAGGAGATGACGCTCCGTCAATTCGGCACACCGAGCGAATTACTCACCAAGCTCAGAGCTGACCTTCGACTGTCTTTTCCAAGGTATGTTTTAAAATAATTTCTTTATTTAACTTTAACAAGAGAAACGATGAAATGAAAATAAATGGTGTGACACTGTTATTGTTTGTTTAACACGGTATTTGCTATATAAAGTAGCATTTAAAAGATATATGTATTTATATAGTTTTAGTATATTAATAACATCATCAGCATCGCGGGGTATCCCTAATAGGTTAACAGAAATTATCTTTCCAATCTATACTAATATTATAAAGCTGAAGAGTTTGTTTGTTTGTTTGAACGCGCTAATCTCAGGAACTACTAGTTCGATTTGAAAAATTATTTTAGTGTTGGATAGCCTATTTATCAAGGAAGGCTATAGGCTATAGGCTATATGTCATCATGCTACGACCCACAGGGGTGGTGCAGTAACAATAAACGCGGGTGAAACCGCGGGAACATCTAGTAATAAATAAAATTAAACAAACGCTCTCTTTCCAATTTAAAAACCAGTTACATCTAGGTATAGATAAATTTAAAGTTCAGACTAATTATCGTTATTCAAACCTTATCTATACCGACATTTTTTGTTGCTAATTAAGTAATAAATTACCTAATAACGTACTAAAAATGCTATCAGTCTTTATCTGAACCGGAATTATAAAATGGCGTTACTATTTTGGGTACAAATTATATTATCTTAAAATAAATATAGGTGAGTCTTATCGGGCAAAGAAAATATTGCGAATATTACATACCAATGTTAATGCACTGTAATTTGCTTGATTGTTAACGATACCTGTTTGACTGACATTTATTATATAGGCTTCGAACGCAAAATATGAGTTGACACGTGTGTCACCTCAGTACGAGGCATTGTCAGGATAGTTTCACAACCAACGAGCTCATTCTTTACCAAACAGTCACTGCAAGTTGAAGTACAGAGTAGTAGAGCCTCGCTGATTTCAGCATGAATGGGTCGGCTCGACCGGGGAAAGACTACCCTCTCACAGAATATCGACGTGAAATAGCAGTATTCCTACTATTGTGTTTCATTCGGTGAGTGAGAGTGCCGGAGGCGCAATCATCCCCTTTCCCCCATCCCGCTCCTTCTCCTTCCCACTTACTTTCCTAAAGGGTCGGCAACGTGCAGGTGATGCCTCTGGTGTTGCAGGCGTCCATAGGCTACGAAGACCACTTACCATCAGGTGGGCCGTATGCTTGTTTGCCACCTTAGTAGTATAAAAAAAGTACGCCCGGATCCCAGGATGCGGCTGCCTCTTATCAAAGAAGTTCGGTATCGTCAACCTCCCTCTATTGCAATAGTGGGGGTGGTCAATCCGAGGATGTGTGGCGAGTTCCTCTTTTCTCAATTATTTTATTATAATGAATTGCCGCCAATTAATCTCTTATTAACTAAAATAGTTTGTCGCGTAGATTTTAACTAAAAAGTGTTTGTCTCCGCGGAAACCTATATTTTTTTCTAAAATCATAGTAGCTTAAGTTATTCCTTATAACATCAGCTATCTGCCAGTGAAAGTCCCGTCAAAATCGGTGCAGCCGTTTCGAAGATTAGCCGGAACAAACAGACAGACAGACAGACAGACAAAAATTTTAAAAATATATGTTTTCGAATAGGTACCTTATATACTTTCATATGCATTAGATAAAAAGCTGTTATTTTGACATTACAAACAGACACTTCAATTTTATTTATATGTATAGATGTATAGACTAGATGTGCCCGCGGTTTCACCCGCGTTTATAGTTTCTGCGCCTCTCCCGTGAGTCGTAGCGTATTGTTATATAGCCTATAGCCTTCCTCGATAAATAACTATCCAACAAAAAAAGAATTTTTCAATTCAAACCAGTAGTTCCTGAAATTAGCGCGTTCAAACAAACAAACAAACAAACTCTTCAGCTTTATAATATTAGTATAGATAAATAACAATGAACAAGGAATGCTGTGTTATAAACATATACTGGAGACGTAACATAAAGGCCTCAACCCTTTGCCTGAATCTAGCAGCTAGCCCAAATATAGCTTCAGTACCTTAGTAACTTTACTTACCTATATATTTTGACATTCATTAGTGTTACTTTGTGACCTAAATGAATAAATTATTATTTTTGACTTTGACTTAACATATTATATAACGAGATTCGTGTCAAGTGACGGACGGCCCCGTGACTTGCCCAATTCAAGATGACAGATTTTACCTTAGAAAATATCATGGCGAATTTTCACATAGCGAGAGTTCTGCATAATGTTTTTAAAGGTGTTTGTAATATTCTCATTCACCATTAAGGCAAGTAAATAATATAATGCACACGTAACTTCGATAAGTTTGAGATGCATGCTGTGGTATAGATATCGAAACCTCTATGTAGGTAGCAGTTTAACTGTTTTTTCATACCGCTATCGCTGTTCCGAGGGCCTCACCATCATCTTTTAAAACATTTCAATTTCAATGCTTTATTGCTCTCCATATGTAATTACATGTTGTTACAAAAAATAATATAAAAGACCAAATATGGACCCTGTCGGGCACGGCAACATAGATAGAAGAGAAGAAAGGTGTGAAAAATATGCGAGAACTTTGATTTGAATGCGCGAATGGCGTAGTGGTTTAAGTCGTCGCCTCGCCAGTGCACCAAGTGTTGTGGGTTCGAATCCCACACGGGACAAAAATTTTTGTGTTCCACAAATGGTCGTTCCGAGTCTAAGTGTTCTTTGTGTACATTGTTTGTATGTTTGTAAAGGACAACACAGGAATCATTCAAAGTGCGGGCGTTATTGATTTAAACAAAAAAAGAAGGACATCGTATTACAATATATAGCTGTCACCTCCATACCTATATAACAACAATACTATATACATACATACATAGATTCACGCCTGTGTCCCAGAGGGGTAGGCAGAGACTACGAATTTCCATTTGCTACGATCCTGACACACTTGTCTGGCTTCATTCACATTCCTCATACACGCCCGTCGGTTCAAGGAGCTCTTAACCTGGCCTTTGTTCAGAACGCCTCCGATCTGATCGAGAAACGTTCGCCTAGGTTTTCCATTCACACTAGCCTTATAAACTTTCTTAGTCAGTCTTTCCTCGTCCATTCTTTCTCATGTCCATACCAGCTTAACATACCCTTTTCTTTTCTTGTAACTATATCCACTTTCATGCCGCATCTCTCTCTAATCACACTATTCCTTATTCTATCTTTCAGAGTTACACCACATATGCTTCTCAACGCTCTCACTTCTACAGCATTTATTCTGCTCTCATGCTTCTTTTGCCATACCCAACTTTCACTTCCATACATAAATGTGGGCACTAATAGTCCTCTATACTAATAAGGACTATATTTTGTTTACAACGTTCTAACTTGCGTCTCTATTTATTTAATCCCTCGAAAGTTCATAATATAAGGTTTAAAACGCGCAGTGTTTATGTTCTCCCATCATTAAACCTATTAACCGGTAGTCGCTACTAAATTACTGCGTTTATAGCCAGTCTGATGGACCTACACTGTTGCAAAATATTTGAGCTGTAGGGCATGAGTTGTAGCGAATTTATAGCGCTTAATACATAGATGGCATAATTAAAGGAAGGAGACGAAGGGCATGACCGAGTAGTACCTTTGCCCAACAAGTAATGAAAAAAGTGGAGTCGAGTCAACTTTTGAGCGCCAACCTATGCCGAACGCAATTTGTGTTCACCAGCGCCAAGCTATAAATCTATAACAGTTGAAAAATGTTGCCTACTTCAATTTTGCTGTTTTTAAAATAAACAAGGGATCCTATTGAAATAAAAAATGTGAAAGTAGAGTTTTAGGCAATAATAAAATTACGCACAAAATAAAACAATTTTTTAATATATTTTTTTTAATAAATGTCACAATTAGACATTGTCTATAAAGACGTGGCGTGAAGGGCACGGAAACTTTTATCTTCTATACAAGACCATAGCGCTCAAAAGGCTAAGCCCAAGTAATGAAGGTCCAGCCTATTACCATTTGCCATATTCGTATCCAGACTCCATGTTGCTTCTAAGAAGTTATTTGCAGGAAAGCCAATAGCAGTTTATTTGACAATTTAATCTAAAATCTGTCCTCATGCACAGCAATTGCATTTACAACTGCGGTGCCATTGAGATAGTCTTTGATTACAATGTTCTCCCACGTATTAGAAAACAAGCATATTTCCCTTTTTAATATATATTAATATAATATTATAATAATATATATTAAAAAATGGAAATACCAAGCGTATTTCCATTCCCTGTTCAAGAAAAAGTTTTATTGGTGTTTCTGATTTGTTTTTCTGAAATTTTCTGTAGCAGCACAGTGTCTAAAAACACATCTAAAAACACCAATAAAACTTTTGCTTAACCAGGGAATCCAGCTAAAAACCTCACACATCTCTCTCCTTAGTCGTTGACTCTTGACAGAGTGGTCGTGGTTGATGACGCTGCATTTTCATTGGCTAAAACAGCCCCTGCGATGCGCCTCCACATGTTGCGGTCTTCAGCGTCTCTGGAACTTTGGACCATGAAGGTTTGTGTCGCAGCTTTGATAAGGTCTGTCCAACGCGTAGGTGATCGACCGCGTGACCGTTTGCCCTCCACCTGTCCTTGGACAACGAGTCGTTCCATGGAATGTTCGTTTCGAACAACGTGTCCAAATCATTCTAACGATATTCACTACCACTATACTCTGTAAGGAATGACCGCTCATCGCTTTTACCTTCCAACTCAAGGGCCAGAGTAATGTGTGACTAAAGTAAACGTTTTCCTAGACATATTAATATTCACACGTAGGTCTAATAATGGCTGTAAAAACAACTTTATTACCCATGGAACCTTTTTCTATTTAACTAAATAAGCTTTTATAAGTTTATTCTGATATCAGTGATCGTAAAATGCTTGTTTTACAGTATTTTAATCATATACCGCCTAATGGAGACCGAGACAAATTTTATGAGTATTTTACTAGACGTATTTTTGTAGGGTTTCTCAACCGAAGGGTGCTAAGGGACCCTATAGTTAAGCCTCCGCTGTTTGTCCGTATGTTTGTGTGTCAGCGGGCTTGTATCTCATAAATCATAATAGGCAAATTAATTTTCATTAACTGCACAATATAAGTGATCGCCTGAAACACAGGTCTAACCTAGTTCAGGCAAGTAGCTTATAATAATTTAAAGATGTTAAATTATCCTTTCTAGCCATAACTTTAATAATTTTTTGGTTACAAACTAGTTTATTGAGGCATTGAGTTATTGTTAGATATTAAGATTTAATTTAAAGTTGATTTAAGTCCTTTACTGTAGTCCTTTTTTTTGTCGAATAAATTTTTATTATTTTATTATTATTATTATAATATCGCGCCCTATTTTCTGTAACTAAAAATATACACTGTCACAATAAGATAATAATAGAACTAGATTTTGTCCGCGGCTTTGCTCGTGTAAATGTAGGGTAGGTTAGTTTATGTTAGTAACACTACTCATTTCTGGATGAAAGGTTCCCTATGTCCTTTTCTGTGCCCCTGACAACGTGACTATGTGTACCTATAGGAAATTTTATGATGATCGGTCGAGTAGGTTGTTGGTCGTGAAACCGAAACAAACAAACTCACTTTCGAATTTATAACATTAATTAGTTAGGATTAAAAAAAACTGAGATAACTATCGTAAAAATCTAAATTCATATGAATTTACATATATCATATGAATTTTAATTGTTACGATAGACCTAAAACAAAAATATTCTGATACAGTTAAAGAGATTGATTAAATTTATAATAATAATATTTTTTTATAATGATCTATCACATACACACAACACCATCTAGACCAAACTAAGCAGAGCTTGTACTATGGGTACTAGACAATGGATAAACATACATACTTAAGTACTTACTTTTTTTTTGTAAATACATAGGTACATAATATTATTTATTTATTTATTTACACCATGCAACTGTCCTTACAGGTACACCCAATTCGACAGTGCGCTACATAATTTATCACCTTATTCTAAATATAAACATAAAACTACTCATACACACACATATAACTACTATACACATAAAAACTACTATTATATAAAAATACACACAAATAAACTATAATAATTATACATAGATGGGTTGTTTTTTAACGCTCTAATCTCTGTATATTGTAAAATTATTTTGCATTTGATACCCTAACTTTTGAGGTAGAAAATAGGCTATAACATCACGTTACGAGCCACGGGAGTGCCACAGAAATCATGAACGCGGGTAAAACCGCATGTGACAGCTAGTTACTTATAAAAAACAATCTTTTTAGTAGCCATCATTACGAAGTTTTATTTATTTTCCACCTGGCTATTAAGCTTTAAAGCGAACTGTCTAATAAAAAGCTGAATATATAGTAATAGCTGAGGGTAATTACGTAGCGGTGACGTCACGCCGAGGTCCATCGGGATGGGTCTGTAGGGCCATAAAAATAGCGGGTTATTACATACGGTTCGTTATATATATTAATGGGTAGTATTTAACTGCACAGCAAAAAAATACTAATTGCGCAGCAAAAATAGCTAATTGATCAGCAATTCATGGCTAGCAAACTTTAAAGAGATCAAACTAAGTCGACGGAGCCCCGCTTCGCGTGGCACCTATTTTTGGGGGGGTTTAAAAAAAGGAACCTAACATAACCTAACACTTCCGAGACGGAATGCAGTGATTTGTGGCGTATAGATGCTCGTTATGCTGTGCAATATTTGCTGACCAATTAGTATTTTTGCTGATCATTATATTTAATCCCTATATTAATATGTTATTCTCATAGTATTGCTGTCATAAGAAAAAAAAGACGTATCAGCCAGTATTTTTATATTGAACTAGCTTTTGCCATGGCTTTGCTTGCGTAAAAGTAAGTTAGCTTATGTTAGTAACAGTACTATTTAAAAAATAAAATATAGCTTATATTACTTAGTGGTCATATAGCTTTCTAATGGTGACAGAAAAAAGGTAAAATCGGTTCTGTATTTTTGTGTTAAATCCTTACAAACAAAAAGTAAAATTTTACTCTTTATAATTTTATATTAATAATCTGTATGACTGCAATGCAGAGCGTCTCGGGTTCGAACCCAGGTCGCGCACCTCTGCCTTTCGGAAGCTATATGACTTTTCGAAATTATATGCGTATTGATTTTCAATTATCACCTGCTCCGTGCCTTGGAGAACACGTTAAAAGCAATCGGTCCCGGCTGCTATAAACATCTATAGCAGTAGTAATCGGGAAGTCAGTGCCCTTTAATATCCTGACACTGGTCTAGCCTTAGGGTATCATTAGCCTTCGGGTTGCGCAGGTCAGATGGCAGCCGCTCCGTGTAAAAATTGATATCCAGTCAAATCCAGTTAGACTAGAAAGCCGATCCCAAGTGATTTGGGAATAATAAAGGCTAGGGAGAAAAAGAATTTATAATCTGTATAAGATTAGACAGAGCTCTATCCTGATTTAAAATAACATAAATATATGAACTGCGCTAGTCTTACTTTCACACTCCAAGACGCTACGGCGAATTTTCTGTCAGAAAATCTTCGATAACCTTCAGTTACCCTACCGCTTAATGGCTGTACATTATAAAGTTTTTGTGTTTCAAATAACTGCGGCGATTCCCGTGAAACTCGGTGGTAATTGTTACTCTAATTTTTCTTTATGTCGTCAAATTATACCCCACAGCTATCTCAGGGTTGGCAGCCATCCGGTCACATTCGTATAAATCATTATTAAAAAAGCTATAATAATGGGATTGAATGGGTGGCATGGCGGGTAATCGGTCGTCTTGCCAACAATATTATAATATCAGTTGCTGTCTGCGAAGCATCACATACTAGGATATATAGTCCGCTAATCCGCTGTATTAAGACTGGCTTTCCAGTCTATATTCTTTCTGTAAGCCAAGTTTCACCCGAATCCGTCAAATGATTAAAGGCCTACGCAGATCGGGACGGTATGGCAAGGGATTTAAATTTTTACCAATAGACATTCAAACGTATTGTTATAGAAATACGACATAAATTGCTATGCTTTAAAATAATGCCGTGGCATCGAAAGGGATTTCATTGCACGGCATTGAAAGACGCGCCACGGGCTCCCGCGGCGGGATGCCGTGGCGTACTGCGGTAGGCAACGGCATGCCGAGGACGCCGCCGGCGCTCGTTGTGACATACCGCGAGGTGAGGCGGTATTAACACCAAATCCCAATCTACCATTTTAAAACTGAGGCACTTCAACACTCGATCAAACGCAATTGAAGACTAAATGTATATCGGGCAGCAGGAGCTGCCGAGGCAAGCTTTGTCCTGCCGCGGCATGCCGTGTTAAGGCGCTGGAATGCCGTGGTATCTAAGCGGCTAGTGTGCGCTGACTGACGGCAAAATCCTTTGCCATCCCGTCCCGGTCTGCGTTGGCCTTTACTCATTACAATTAAATAACAACAATTTCTTGAACATCTTCCTCAAAAACTTTCACATTTATAATATTACTAGATTTTGCCCGCGGGTTCGCTCGCATAATACATTTATGCGAGCGAACCCGCGGGCAATATCTAGTTAGGTTAGGTTAGTAACAGTAGGTCATTAAATTAAAAAAAAAAGGAACAGTAGGTACTTTTTTTCTAGTTGAAAGGTACTCTATGACTTTTCTGTTCCTCTGACAACGTGTAGATATGTAAAGTTTCATGATGATCGGTCGAGTAGTTAAAGCGTGAAATCGTAGCAAAGAAACAAACTCTCATTCACATTTATAATATTATTCTTATAGTTGTCAGTCATAAGAAATCTTCAAACTATTTTTATTGATTTCCAGCTTCGTCCAAGAGTTCGCGTGCGAGCCGCTAGATGGCGTTACCTTGCTGTTGGAACTCCTGCGCAACGTTCAGCTCAGTCAGTCGGGCGAGGGAGCCCGAGGACCACCCGCTGTGCGTAGACGACCGTTACTTGATGAGCTCGCATGTTTGTAAGTATTTTTCTTTCTACTACTACTAATGTCCAAAATGGCGAAAAATTCTTTAAAGTTGTAACTACATTTTACTGCTACAAAAATAAAATTATATGTCGAGAATGACAGCAGCACGGATGCCGCAGCGGATTAAGTGATGAAGTGGATTCGACACCAACATGAGACAGAAAAAATTGAGGCCCGCAAGTATTTGTGCCGAGTTTGAGTTTTCTTTATGCCCGCTCTTTGAATATTTGTTCTCTTTACGAATCAACAAACAGAATGGAATAACAACTAATGTACTAGACAGTATCTCTATACCATAGTCATCATTTAAAAATAACAATAAATAAAAGTCTATACTTTTGAAACATAGGTTGTAAGTAATCCGACCTATCTTCTAAATTCTTCATTAAACTTTATTTCCAGACAATGCCTTTGGAGCTGTTGTAGCAGATACCCTGACTGCGTCCGGAGGCTGGTGGGAGGCTCCAACGGAGTCTACACCCTCACTGTTTGCATCATGTCCACCGTCAATAAATCCAGAGTCCTGGCTTTACAGGTTCGTACAAATCATAACCATATCACAGTATATAACGTCATATCTGTATAAATAACATTTTATGTACGCTGTTTATAAACTGACTTATTGCTGGATATGAACCTAATCTTAGCATAAGAAGAATTAGACCTTAGTCCACCACGCTGACCCAGTGTGGATTGGCTGACTTGAAAATGTTATGAAGATCTTCAGACAAGCAGATTTCCTCACGTTATTATCCTTCATCGGTACATGTACACGCACGTTAAAAATGACATAGACGATGTCTTTTCTAAGAAGAAATATATAGCATGTATCTATGGCCTTATAAACTAGAAAAGCTATAGGTATATACCTATATAGCCTTGAAATCAATCTCGAGATGTTTCCTCTTAAAGGCTTCCTAGATTAGAAGGCTACGGAACTATTTCTTTTTATTACAACTAAGGTGGCAAACAAGCATACGGCTCATCTGATGGTAAGTGGTCACCGTAGCCTATTGACGCCTGCAACACCAGAGGCATCACGTGCGCGTTGCCGACCCTTAAGGGAAGGAGACAGAGCGAGAAGGGGGAAAGGGGATGATTGGGCCTCCAGCACTCTCACTCACCGAAACACAACAGTAGGAATAATTATACTGCTATTTCACGTCGATATTATGTGAGAGGGTAGGGTAGTCCTTCCCCGGTCGAACCGGCCCATTCATGCTAAATTCAACGAGGCTCTACTACTCTATTTATTGTATTTCATTCAAATAAATAAATGTAATTCGCATTTTATTTTCAGCTTCTCACAAAAGCCTGCTACCCACCAGCGAAAGGCCACAGCATGGTTTCCGAAGCGCTCTCAACACTCCGCTTACGTTACGGCGAGCCGGTTCGCTTCAGGTTCCTCGTAGGCATGCTGCAGAGTGCTGGAGGTTCTGGTGACCTTCAGGCAGCTGGCCTGAGCTTCATCAACGCGCTGCTGAGCAGCGCTCCGACCCCTCAGAGGAAGTTGTACATCCAGGCTGAACTGGAACAGGCTGGATTTGATATAGTTACTTTGAAAAAGGTTAGTAGTCTTTCCTATTATATACTGCAGTAGAATGATAGCCTACATACCTACATTTGTTCTGCTAACGTCAGAAATAGGTTCTTGAAAATTACTATATAGGGCATGGCAGCACCTATTCTAGAATTTCCTTCAAACTGGCTTGAACATGGCAATACGATTATCGTAGAAAAAAATCGCAAGTACACAACATTATGTTATTTTCCTGCACAGAGTGTTTCCAGACTTTATAAGAAAGCATTATGCTATAAATATTTCAGTGGCGATAGCACAATCTTTTGAAAGGTCGAAATTTCTCGCGTGCTGCCCGTGGTTTTGCATGGTGCATTCCGCACATCCGTATTTACTAATCACCCCGTCATCTTCAATATGCGTGAAGGAAAGTGTATGGTTATTTGCAACACTACGATAACAGCCATGCGATGTCAATAATATCCTTCCAACAAAGTACATACATGCATACATACATAGATTCACGCCTGTTTCCCAGAGGGGTAAGCAGAGACTAAGGATTTCCATTTGCTACGACCATGACACACTTCTCTGGCTTCATTCACTTTCATCACATTCCAACGAAGTATGGGTTTTATGTTGAAATTGATAGTTTTATAAATTGTATAAATCATTGCTTATACTAAAAAATCGGTAGTGTTATATCAAAGTACCTGTCGACGTAGTTCATGGTCTCAATATTTCTTTATCAGATGGTAGCCAAACTGCCAAGCGTGAACGAGCAAATGATGACAGAGATAGCTGAATACGAGAGGCAGCTGATAGACATCGATTCACTAAGTGAGAAGGCGCACGAGGCGCAGCGGGAGAAGGACGATCTGAGGCACAAGCTGGAACTGCTTGAGAAGAGAGTCAAGGTACGTACATCCTCACAACATACCCTTTTAAAATAGACAGACAACAAAAAAAATTGTCAGCTTTTTCTCATGGAGCTCTACTCCTCAAACTACCTATATTTTTAATGCACCATTTATATTTCCTTTGCATTATATTTTAATTAACATGTCCAAAAAATGCTTAATTATTAATTAATAATATTATGAAAATAAGTATTTTTGCCGTCGACTTTGACTTTGAATAGCAATATTTTTAGTACATTGCTAGCAATGTATCGGAAGCAAACCTGGTTAAAAATTGGCGTCACGTGTAAAGTCGGCAAAACACTATTCGACTTACGCCTGTGTATTTATTAATTCAAAAATAGTATTTTTGGTCCAGCCGCTGAGTGAAATACTAATAAAAATTGTAAGCCCCGTATTTCTGAGATTTTATTTTTAGTGGTAACACGCGTTAATACATTTCGTGATCCCCCTTTATCAGATACCTATAACTTATACCACGGAGCCAATAAAACATTCTTAGATCTAAATTAACGTTATAATAGAAGCTTTCTGAAAATGTCTTGACCTCGTTATATGATATTTCTACTATCGTATAGTTAGATTCTATATAATGTCATACTACTCTTGATTCTCCAGATTCTTCAAGAAGAGAAGGGGATCCTGCTATCTCTGGAGAAGTGTCTGAAGGAGAAGTGCTGCGAGCTGCAGGAGGAAGTGTCCTCGCTCCGCTCTGAGCATGGCAACTCCAACAGAAAGAAACCATTTGCGATGAAGAAAAAAAACTCTGTGCACAAAAATAGAGGTAATATTCGATACTTTGGTTTTATCTTTCTTATGCATAGACACGAATACTCACGTGTAAAGGTGAATTACACCTTATGTATTAATACATCCATAAGTAATAGTAATTATACCCATACTTAGGTATATAATTACTAAATTATGGTTTTTGGTTAGGTTCCACGTACGTAGGATGCCAGAATCCACCTACAGAGAATATTGCTAGATCCCGTTCTGCTACTGAAACTTTCCAACAGAAAAGCCCATAACACTTGTTTCAACTTAGGTATCAAACGTGATACCTTATAGTCACTGGCAAATTTATACTATGACGAAGTTAACTTATATTTTGAGATGATCTAATTTGGTTTCACGTAATACACCTAGATAATATTATTGTCCATAGTCATTTGAGATACGTATCGTGTTTGATAAAGTTTGTAATAATTTATTTAATTATTATCTATTTATGTAACCGTCTAGACTTGCGCACCACCTGATATTAGATAAAAGATTATTAGATGTCGACGGCCAAAATTATTATTTTACTGTACAATTAATACATATTGAAGCTGAAAAGTTTGTATATGTAATTGCGCTTATATCCATAAATAAATAACGAAAATATCAGTTCTATATATAAACTGTCCCAATGCTGGATACGGGTATCCTCTCAATGTGCGAAGAATTAGGCCATTGTCCACCACCCTGGCCCAGCGCGGGTTGGTAGACTTCACATAATAAAATTATGGTTAAGACCATTTTGTAGAACTTTCAGTATGAAGGTTCCCTCACGTTGTTTTCCTTCACCTTTAAACAGAACCATAATTAACTATTTAATACGCAAATAACTTTGAATAGTCAGAAGTGCATGCCTTTGGTTGGAACTCGAAACCTTGTGTGACAGTTTTACGATGTCCCTATACAGGAATAAAGGATTTGTGCAGTTATATTACAGTTATTTTAAATGAGACCCTTTTTGTTTTAGACGAATCCTCACCACCAGAAGACGAAGGCATAAGTTCCTCAGAGAGATCTCTAAGCCCCGAAGGTGATCCTCAGAGAGAATCCATGGTCTACGAAGTATTCAACGTCAAAAACGAAACATACGATCTGATGCGAAATAAACGGACGCTGCACAAGAAGATGGATAACAAGAAGAATGATAAGAAGTCATCTGACGAAGAAGAAGAAACTACAATAGATGAGGTTATTCAGGAATTAAGAAATATAGTTAATCACGCTGAATCTGAACAGTATGCTAAAGATGCTTACAATGATGATAGATCATCTAGGTGCAACCAAACTTCAGAAATCAACGTACCTGTCAACGCTCTAGAATGTAATAAACATAGAGAAGAGAAGGAAGATTCTATAACTAGCACAAGACACAGTATCCAGATCAAGAGCAAAGAAGAATTCGCTGAAGACAGTGTAGATGATGATGAGGAATCCGAAATAGTTCCAACTAAAATTGTTCCACACCCACCTAGAAAATCCAAGAGCTTGCTACATCTATTTGTTCCACCTGTAGATCAAGGCTTACTGTATAAACCACCTGACCTCTACGATGATAATTTCTATTCAAGCGATGAAGGATCTGATTCTCTTCTAAGTGCCTCTAAATATAACAATAAGAAAGTGACTAAAAAGCCTTCAGGATCTAGCTTCGATTTCCATGAATGTCGAGCCGTATTCAACTCTATGACAGATAGGAATAAAGACGAGAATAGACCGAAGCGTTCAAAGCCTCGCTCCAGGGACGAAAGTCGGCGAAATTCGATAAAACGAAGCGAATCCTTCCAAACGTCGGAGAAGGGATCCCGTCAGCGCGAATACATCGATAGTATGTTTTATTCCGAGTCGCACGCCTCTTTAGCCGGGATGGTACCATTGCACAGATCTAACTCAAAATGTAGTCGTGTCGATGAAATTGTCAACCTGATCGAATCTAAAAAGCTGACAAAAAGCCTGGACAGAATAGACGAAGGCCTCAACTCAATGGTGGATATCGTGATGCTGTCAGAACCCAAAAAACCAATCTGGCCATACGATAGAAGACAAAAATCGTGTTCCAGAACCAGCAGCGATGCGGGGAAAGAGAGCCCACTGATTCCAGTCACGAGATCAAACAGCAGGCTAAATAATATGCAGCGCTATGAACCTAAAACTTGCCCTAAAGACGATGCTACGTTCAAAATGGATGCGCAAAAGTTCTACATCACCCAGGCTAAGTTGAGCCCTCGTCTGGACAACCAGGCTTTCAATAGCTCCACGTTTTTGATGAAACGTGGTCACAGTAACGCTGGTTTTTACTCTGGGCCTCACATGTTGAGGGATGCTCCTGCTAGTATGACTAGTCTTGTCATAAATGGTACACACAGTCACGCAGATTTGAAACGAACGCTGTCGCCAATGGGTTCGGCGTCGAGCAAATTCGGTGCCCCTAAGGTGCTGGACATGCCTTCAGGGTTGTACTGATGGGTGCTTTTATTGTATGTTTTCAGAACCAACGACTAATTTAAGTGTATCGTACCTTAATATTTTGACTAGTGCAATATAGCCGTCTAGGAAAAATAGCGTGTTAGTGAACTATTCAGTTTTGAAGTTGATTAAAGTGTATACGTGCAGTTTGGTACCGTTCTAAGAAATTGTATACAATTGCTAATACGAACACGCTGAACAGGCAAATGTAACTCTATATGTTTGTAAGATACGCCTGCATACTGACATAAATAATTACGAAATAAGTTGTCCCTCTGTCGTGGGCTTCGAAGATAGGCCACGGTTTGTGAATGTAATGCCTCTCTTGAATCCTTGCCAAGCTATAGTATGTTATGATGTGAGCATTTTTAAACAGTTTAATCAACTTTAAGACTGAATACAGTTATCTCCTTGTACTATTTATTTTAGATATTTAGCGATTAAACCATTTTGTATCTTGGTAATTTTGCTTTTTAGCAAAATTGGCTTAAGATCACCATGTCACTGCTGCCAGTTATTTCCATTTATATTTTACATGAAACCTACTTTACAAAGTAACTTCTGCAATATTACGTAACTTTGCAACTCAGCATTGCTATTAACGAAATTGTAAATTCGAACTTTATTATTTTCAAAACACTTACGAGTCACAACTTATATAACTTATGTTTTCTTCTTAGTATTCGATTTTTACATTGGACTTGATAAGTGAATGTGCAAAGTTTTATGAAGATGAGAGTCATTTGAGACTTGGTTGTACCTCATTTTAATCTCTAGATCTTAAGTTTACTAATTACTGAAACGTTTGTCTTAATTAGTCTACTGCCAAATTATTTACCCCTTGTAAATATAACTGTTATCCGACTAAACGTAAGATTTCTTGTATTTACATTATTATTGGATTAAAGACGTGTAAACTTATTATTTTATTGTTTTCTTTGGGTTTGAATGTCGCCTGTGGTCATAGTCTATTCAAAACATACCTACTTTTTATCTAAAGAAGACTAGTCACGCTTTAGGTATATTAATGTCTCTATCAGGCAGTCTTTTACTTCTACAAGTATTCCAAAAACAGACACAAATAACAACTAGCTTTGGAACCATTACTTGTAGATATATCAATCTATTTTTAACTAGCTTTTGCACGCGGCTTCGCTCGCGTTAATTTAGAATTTGACAATCAATTCGGGTTGTACTCTGCTTGTAATAATATAATTCAATCATGATTCGAAAGACACGTGGCGCCATCTATTATCATAAGAACGTTATTGTTGTTTTCCTCGGGAACAATGACTTTTTTCAGGATGAAAGGTAGCCTATGTCCGTTTGTGTACACCTGACAATGTATATGCAAAATTTCAGAATGATCGGTTCAGTGGTTTAGGCGTGAAAAGGTAACAAACAAACAAACTCATTTTCGCTTTTATAATATTAGTTAGGATAGGAAGCTAGGATTTATGTCCCATTTGGTTATTAAACCTTCAGCACTCATTGCATTTGTAATGTGACCATTGTCATATTATTTAGTGACACAAATTAATCGTACCCTGGTCGGGCGAAAGTCCCCCGCAACACAATGCTTGATCACTAAGTTCGGGAGATATAATATCAAAAAAATAAAATAATCAAAAATAGTGGAGACGCATAATAGCAAAGCATAACAAATAAAACAACAAAATAGAAATGTAAAAATTATGTTATAATACAATCATATTTACACTATATACAGTAATCGGTGGACTCACAGCCTACTTTCAGCGTCTTTCAAATTCCTCAATAAGTTGTCATAAATCATTTGCCTCGCATCAGCTGCCCAGATAAAGTCATAATGATTGAAACTCTCCCTTCCAGCTTGGATCTTGTCAACAACATTGGGCAAAGAGTCTGCTAGAAGATAGATGTCTCTGAAATTGACTTCCTTGTCACTTAAGCCGTAGTAAATGTATGAAGGCACAGTGATTTTAGAGAGATCGTAGTTTGGAGGGTTTATCCTGCCATAGATTGAAAGGTTTGTGACTATGTTGAAGTAGTAGCGACGGAAAGCTTTGTCTTTGATGACCTGGCCGTAGTGTGCGACTTGACGGACGGAGGCTCCGGCGGGCACATGGGCCATAAGCAGCGGGATCATAGTCTGGAAATAAAAAGTACCAATCAGTACATTTGAATATACTCTACACTGACATTGTCAGGGAATTCATCTCACATCTTGGAATCAAACTAATCCAGCTTTCTGCCAATGATCGCATATTTTGTAGAACGATCTTTGTCTCACGTTTATCCAAGCAAATACAGGATGGGTTTCTCTAAAACGGACATACTCTGCTCAACCAACCGACAGCCCCATATAGAGGATACAGACGGATGTGAACTTGCGGTGTGTTCCTGAAGTGGGTAGTATAAGAATACTAAAAAGACATTTTTTCAGTAGTAAGTCAGCTCTCATCTACCAAAGCTCTTTGACTCTTAAATCAAAGAGCTTTTGCAGATTGCATCGCAATTTTTCCAGAGTGAGTGGTGGCAGAACTCCTCGCTTGTAAGATCGGCACCACACTATAAGATAGTTTACCTAATTTACATATAGTCTTTAAGTATATGTACCAGAAAGGTAAGAGAAAAGTGCAGAACGCTCCAATTAGCTATGTAAAGATCCCAGGTAACGAGCGGTTCTGCTTTTAACATCTATAGAGCTACAAAGACTGCGTTTTGCTACCAGTTAACATAGACTGACTCTAGGTTCCTGGTCCTATATCAAGAAATGAATCTTTTTACCTACAGACAGCTAATTTTGACGTGTTTTATAAATAATATGTAAAAATTTCACTGTTTGTGCCTAAAACTACGCCTACGACCCTTTTAATAAAGACAAACCGCATTCACAATAAAGAAAAAATAGGATGAACTATGGAGAGAGAGAGGTCATTTTGCAGCACTAAAACATAAAGATACGTTACCAGAAGGGACACAGTGAATCACTGGGCAATGATGTTGCAGATGAGTTGGCTAGAAGAGGATCGGAAACCACCATGGAAGGTCCACCTCAATTCCTCCCTCTAACATTCTCACAACTAAGAACATGGATGTGGCTTCGCACTCAGAGCCAACATAATAAACGCTGGGCACGGACAACGGACTGCAAACAGTCGAGAGCAGCCCTACCGGCCATCTCACCACGTCTGACACACCGCCTGCTCAATCTACAAAGATTGGACCTTCGGACCATCGTGGGGATCCTAACAGGACACTGTCCCCTGAACAAACATCTGTACAACATCGGAGCAACAGACAGCCCACTCTGTATGTCTGACCGAAGAAGAATTTGCTGCCCATGTAGTCCTGGAACGTGTGGGAGTAACAGCACAACGTAAGGAAATCCTCAACAACCCGAGGTCACTCCGCGAAGCCTGCGAAGACCCCAGGAATCTTCTGTACTTCTGGGCGGAGTTGGGCTGGCTATCTCCATAATCGGCCGACTCTCACGCATAATGGACCAACTTGAGTTCAAATGTGGCAAAGGGAGTCCAATTACAATGACGTTACCAGAAAAACATACAAGCTTATATCTCTAGACCAACTGTGTAGTTGACAGATAATGACTTACCGCATTATAGTACTCTCTGTCAACAAAACCGGAAATGGCGGAGCCACAGAGATTGCCGAACATAGCTTCTTCATTGCAGAAGCTTTGACGGAACCAGACTACAAACTCATGGCTGCCAAAGATCTCGCCAATACCCATGGCGAAGGCGGCAGTCTGTGAACAACAATCAAGGAATTAGAAGATACCAGTCTAGAACTAATCCATGCAAGTAGTCTAGTATCTAGTGTATAAGGCCATGAGATCAATGAACCATGAGATCTCGAGATCTGATGAGCAAAAAGTTATTAGGACTTTTCTGTCAAGAAATTCTTAGTAGCAGTCCGTCGTCAGGAACTGTTTTGCGTTGCGAGCGGTGTTTTGTTGTTAAACATTGCCAGGTTGATCTTGCCTTCCCCCAAATAGACTAGTGCATACTTCAGGATGATAGGCTTAACTCAAATTCTAGGGTATGTAGGCCATAGCTGTTCAGTGGCGACCTCCCGCCCAAATAACTGCCAATGGTTAACAACGGTATAAGCAACCTTATGTTAAGTTCCTGTCAGGTATCCAAGTTCCTTAAAGAGACGATGTACTGTCACCAGCATGCTCTAAGCGTCAATAGTCTAGTGTTCCATTCATTCGAAAGTATTCGAATCATATTAATCAATCTTCTTTTTCCTAGCCTTTATTATTCCCAAGTCACTTGGGGTCGGCTTTCTAGTCTAACCGGATTTGACTGGATATCAGTTTTTACACAGAGCGGCTGCCACCTGACTTCCGCAACCCGAACACTAACGATACCCTAAGGCAAGACCAGGGTCAGGATATTAGAGGGCACTGACTTCCCAATAACGACTGCCATAGATGTTCATGGCAGCCGGGAATGACGGCTTAACTTGCTCTCCGAGGCACGGAGCAGGCGATAATTGTCAATCAATACGCACATAATTTCGAAAAGTCATATAACTTCCAAAAATCAGAGTTGCGTGACGTGGGTTCGAACCCGAGACCCTCTGCATTGCATCTCCCCACTGAGCTATCATCAATATTTATAAATAATTCGAACACATTTTCCAAATCATTTGAATCATCATATATTTTTTGTGCCTATGTATGTATGTGAAAGGTTGGATGTTACACATATGGCAATAAAAACGACATCGCGAGTAGGTAAATAGATAATTATGAATATTCTATGCAAAAAGTCCTCACTAGATCTACAACGATATAGTCACGTAGTATTTAATCTGCAATCATTAGTATGATTGACTATCATCCTACTTATTGTTATCAAATGTATCTAAATCTGGATCTAAATTACATACGTGATAATCATTGATTTCAAAAAATCCCCAGCGCAATTTATTAAGTGATGGAATCTAGTTCCGTTTTTAAACATTTTTGTAGCATTTTTGTTATCTTAGTTCTTTTACCTTTTCACGAAAGGACGTAGACGCATGTCAAAATTTGGAGTCGGTAAACACTTGGATAATAAGTTACCTTTTCCTTTTTTTAATCTATACTAATATTATAAAGCTGAGGAGTTTGTTTGAACGCGCTAATCTCAGGAACTACTGGTTCGATTTGAAAATTATTATAGTGTTGGATAGCCTATTTATCGAGGAAGGCTATAGGCTATATAACATCACGCTACAACCCACGGGGGCGACGCAGTTGCGATAAACGCGGGTGAAACCAGTAGTTCCTGAGATTATCGCGTTCAAACAAACAAACAAACTCTTCAGCTTTATAATATTAGTATAGATTTGGTCATTTTCATGATGGGACATTGTAGGGAAACAGATTTATTATATTAATTCTATAGTCGCTTACCTCAAGAACATTCTCGTAAGGTGCCAAAGAATTGAACATAGACACTTCATTATTCTGGAAGAAAGAAGCAGGGGCCAGACCTTGGAAGGAGATGAACTTATTATTGTATTCAGGCCTCAAAGAGTTCAGCACCAGGAAAGTGGTTCCACCTTGAGAATGTCCCACATAGTGCAGCTTTTCTTGCCCAGTTTTTGCCAGGATATAGTCAACGAAGGCAGGCAAGTCGTGGTTGCCTATTTCATCCCAGGAGAACCTCCAGAAGTTCTGGTTGCTGTCGTCAGGGTTCAAGGTAGTGTGCATTCTTGAGTAGAAATTGCCGCGAGCGTTGCCTAGCCAGACATCGTAACCGGCTTCCGCAAGAACGTAGCCTGTGAAAAACAGAATAGTAAGTTATATCAATGTTAGCGGCAAGTAAACTTACGGCCCGCCAAATATTAAGCGGTTACCGTATAATATCATATGGACTTATAACTTCAAGAGCCGGGCCAGAAATATCACACTCTGGTAACCCACAAAAACTCACTATGTTGCCAGCACAAGGGTCAAGTTTTGTCCAAGGATCCCATGGTGGCAGCACACCGTGTTCTCTAATACCCTGGTAACTCTACTCATAACTGGAAGACCACAGAAAGTTGTTTGAATGCGATCATGTGCAAGGCGTTCTAGTTCATTTTTAGTGCAATTCTCGCACTAGCAATAATTCTTATAGTGCAGGGCACTTTACCAACATTCAAACAGTCACAAAGGACATCCAGACACAGAACAATCATTTGCAGATCACACAAATTTTTTGTCGGCGACCAAAACACTCGGCGAGGTAGCAGTGACGGAAGGACGACTTAAAAGGACTTTCAAGTATAATTTGGAAGTTGCTGTTCTCAATCTCTTGATCGAAAAGTAAAAGTTACTTTTTCTTAAAAAAAAGTTTAAATTCCTTTTAAGAAAAAAGAATTCAATCAGTTTAAAACTGACGTAGAAGTGATATGATCGGGTCGGTGATTAATCGTACGTTAAGTGAAGCAAATATGCAATTAAAATGTTTAGATAATTTATAGATTATCATATTATATATTATATAATAGATTATCACTGATTATTATTATTGATTAATTAATGAAAAACGTGTCGTCTGCGTGTTTGTTTGGGTGCACTCGATAATTAATTAAGATATTGATGACTAACAATTTATTTACAGTATGAGTCATGCAATATTTCGTCCGCGCGTTATCTTAATAGGGCGTGGAACTTAGTACCCTCTTCGTACCAAGGGTCATCAGGGTGCTACAGGGTCTATAAGTATACCACTCTAAAGTTGTGACTACCGACCGTCCTGAAAAGCTTCGGTATCTAATATAGAGGCCTATCTCACACCTAGGTACACCTAGGTAACCTATTGCAGACAAAGTCAAAGTCTGTAGTCCGGCAAGCACATGGCGATCGTATGCCGAACTCGTGAGTGGCTAGTTGAAATGGGCCTCGAAAAACATGAAGTTGTCTTTAGCGAAGTCTTTAGTAAGCCATGAGCGTTTGCAACATAATAAAAAGCCATAAAAGCGTTCCTGCTAGTCTATCTACTGGAAACACAGCACCTAGCAAGGACTAGGAGCTTCATTTATGGTAATAACAAAACATGAAATTATTGCACTGCAATCTGTCGTAAAGTGTAGGAACTTTCCGAGGACTTTACTTTTAGACGTGCAGATTGAAAGTGGATTGTAAAAGCCTATATGCTTGAACCTAAATGAATAAATGATTTTTGACTTTGAACCTTTTCTTTAAACCCAGCAATACATAGGTACTTTTATTTGGGGTTCATTGTCGTACAATTAAAATATTTATAGATTAAATGGTTTACTTTGATAACAAATAAATGTACGATAATCAAAAAATATCAAAAGACAATCGTCCTATGTCTATGACTTTGTAGGCTATCAGTATAATCTCGATAAGTGTAAAAGTATTCAAAGCCAAGACGACTTTGTTTTGACTAAAACAGAACATTCACCTTTAGTTTCAATAAACAGTGTGACTCGTGTCGAGAGATATGCCATATAACAATTAAAAATGTTTAGTATAACCCAAAAAAACTAATCTAAATCCATACTAATATTATAAATGCAAATGTGAGTTCGTTTGTTACTCCTCCGATCATGATGAAATTTTGCATACACGTTATCAAAGGTATAGAAAAGGACATACCTTTCATTCAGTAAAAAGGTACTCTTTTCGTAGGTTAGAAATTTATTGACATAATCTACATTAACGCGAGCGAAGCTGCGGGCATAATCTAGTGTAGCAATATATATTTTTTAAATAATAAGTGAGGGTGACAAAGATGTCACCGAAGCGCGTCTCCATCATGCGAGACTAGAGGAATAACTCGAATTTTATGATCAACCTTTGATTATGCAGCGAGACCAGAAGGGGATATAATATAGAATATAATATAATATCAGCCCTGTATTAAACTGCCTCCTTGCTGAACACGGGCCTCTTCTCAATTTGAGAAGGGTCAGGCCATAGTCCAGCACGCAGGCCCACTGCGAGTTGGCAGACTTCACATATATTCGAGAACATTATGGAGAACTCACAGAGATGCAGGTTTCCTCACGATGTTTTCCATCACCGTTAAAGCAAGTGATGACTTGCTATTTAATAATAACTTTGAAATGTCAGAGTAGCGTGCCTTTGCGTGACAGTGCAGCGATCTCCCACTAGGGTATAATTTCTATATAATTAGGTATACAGGGTGTCCCAGAAGATGTGAATCAAATTGTAACGGGAGATTCCATAAGTAAGGACCTTTCAAATGAGCTAAATAAAAAAATAAAAAAAAAATGTTGTGTTGTTGGTCAAACGTACAAGATTATCTTTGGTGGCAACAAAATACATCAAAATAATGCTGTGATTTCAACAGCAGTTTTTAAAAAAAATCGTTTGTTGTTTGACGAATCAATCCTACACAAATAATAATAGTGAAAAAATATTACTTTCGCCATAAACGAAGCACCTGTAGTTATAAAGTCTGGAAAAGTCGTACTTTTTAAAAACTTTGATTTTTTATTTCAACCAAAGGTCATAATTTTTTTTATTTAGCACTTTTGAAAAGTCCTTACCTAAGGAATTTCCCGTTATAATTTGATTCACATCTTCTGGAATACCCTGTAATAGAAAACGTTTGTTTCAGTGTCCTAGTCACATATCAAAAGTATGACGCGCCAATATTTAATATAATTTGTAAATCATGCGCTACATTTTAATATCTTAGTGTTAGTGATTTATATTGATATTTGCTGCTGATACATAGGTATCAAAATCACTGATTATTACTTAATATACAACGGATTATTGCATAATCAAACAATTAGTTTAAAATAAAGATAATTATGAATATTTCTGTATTTCGTCAGCTTGTGACGACGAGATGAAGTAGAATCATGCAAAATGGCAAAAAGCCAATGTATTTTGTTTTTATTTATTATTTGATAAAACTAATTTATGCTTTGTCGAAAATAGCTGTAATTGACGGATAGTCTGGCATTAAACAAATTCGCATTAAAGGACTTACGTTTTCGTTACTTTAAATCAATTATTCGAAAAGAATACTATTTTTCAATCTAAACATCATAACAACCAAAAGACGTCTACTGCAGGGCAAAGACCTCCCTCCAAGGTTGGTCGCACAGACTGATCGTGGGCCGCCGGCATCCAACCGCTTAATATTTTTTCAACCTAATACATACAAAAGCTTAGTACTTTATTGCATATGCATACCCTGTAATTATTCCATTATTATAATACCTGTTACCATATTTTCTTGACAAGTTCGGCGACTTAACAAAAGAACATTACACAAAACAACAAAAGACATTTTGTTCACAATTCCAATAGTTAAACTTAATGTCCTTCAGACTAAATTTTGATCACAGTAGCCAATCGTAACGGAGAGTGGCCATCTGCCTAGAAGATATTATAGCGCACAAGTGTGTGCACAAATAGAAGTAAGTATACTGTCTGTTTCCTAACTCTTATAGTTCGATGGGACAGTAATCCGATACGACCCGATAGAGATCAGACGCAGAACCAACGGCTTTACGCATTCTGCCAGGCAAGGGGGTGTGCGACACCGCCAACATCTTAACTCGGGCCTGTTATTCAGAATTTCCTGGCAGAAAAACCCAATACCTTTTTGCTGGCCCGACGTGAAATAGCAGTATTCCTACTGTTGTGTTTCGTTCGGTGAGTGAGAGTACCGGAGGCCCAATCATCCACTTTCCCCCATCCCGCTCTTTCTCCTTCCCACTTCCTTTCCTAAAGGATCGGCAACGCGCAACTGATGTCTTTGGTGTCGCAGGCGTCCATAGGCTACAGTGACCACTTACCATCAGGTGGGTCGTATGCATGTTTGCCTTAGTTGTATAAAAAAAAACTCAGACTTTAAGCCCGAGCCCTCCTGCAGCCGCCGTCACTACGACTACCCCACCAATACAATGGTTCAGGGACCTCGGCCTTGCTCAGTGTGACTGTGGTGAGCTGGAGCAGATAATGGCACATTTGTTGGTACCCTTCTTGCCCGAGCACTTGAACATTATCAAAGCTTTGTGTGGCCACTCCTAACGCAATTAGAATGGCCGAATATTATGCAGATAATATATAGTTCAAACTAGAACCATTGACACGAAGAAGAATACAATAATAATATTTAAATAGTAAAACTTACTAAGAGCACTGCCGGGTCCTAACACGACGAAATCAGCGGAGGAAGACAAGAGTCCATGCATGATGAACACCACAGGCCTGGCTCCAGGCGTATTGTGATTGTCTCTGCCATGAGGGATCCTGTGCACCTCCAGGATGTATCCATCTGAAGTAGTGATGTGATGGGTCTCTTGGGGGTAGCCGTATTTTTGGATAAGGCCGGGCTGCAAAGAAACGGTTGTTTTATGTTCATATTTGGAAAATCGATGAAGAAGGCTGCCTCGGTGGCATAGCAGGAGTGCATGCACTGCTGTGGTTTGTATTTACGAGTCTGGCAAAGTGTTATTGTGTTTTTCTGTCAAGAAATTCTCAGCTATGCACAGCATGTAATCTGGAACAGTGACCAGAAAAGGCCTAAATCAGTAAGCCAATACGTTCGTACCCTGTGGGTACTTAAGACCTAAAACCAGGTTGCCAAATATGCAATACGCTATTGCCATCGAAAATATGCGCTTTAGAATAAGTAAATAGCATAGGTATATTTGGCCAGTTTCATAACTAACGGTTAGACGAAAACTGTATTAGTATAAACTTTCCAATCTCTCGCCTATTTATACACTATTTAATACGTATTAGGCGCCGAACACATTGCCTCGGCGGTCTGCGTTCTGCGGTCGAGTTCTGCATTCAGTGTTCACAGTTGCCCACACTGCGAGCGGTCTACCACTAATTCAATAAACTTTGAACCGCTTTGAAAAAAAATATGGAACTCCGACAGAATGTGCGTTCTCTTTGACCGCTGCGGTCTGACTGCTTTTGTGTGTGTACGATTCTAAGACACCGCATACATCACAGTGAACGCGGAACGCAGAACTCGGACCTCTGACCGCTGACCGCCCACAGTGTGGCCGGCGCCTTACATTTAGTTGCAAAGTAAGGGAGCAAATAACATTTTTAATTTTGATTTAATAAAGATTCGGGATATAGATTAGACATATTGCTATCTCCCTCAAAAAGAGGCATTTATATAGCGGTACGCGATACGTCACAGTTTGTACTGTACAGATTTAAAATGTTTGTATTTGATTACAAGCAGATTTCAAAAAAAAAATGTGTTTTCGGGTTTAGGTAACTATTTGACTCAACTACGATCGTTGCTGTTGACACTAATATCGTTTCTACAACTCACCACGTCAAGCAGGGAATCCTCGTCAATATCAGTGGAGTACCGTGCTTGAGGCTGAGACCTCAGTAGTTCTTCTACGTAGTCTGCATTTGGAGCTCTTCTGGCTTTCGCTAAGGCCACCACGGCCAGTAATATTACTAATTTTAGCACCATTTTTAATCCATTAGCAGACTACAGCCAAATGATACAACTCCAGCTATATATATGTACAAGCTTATCGGAACTAATTTCTTATCAATAGATTAGGTAGCCGTGAAATTTTAAGATAATGAGTCTATTTCGGTTGTGTTGATTAATATGTAGGGTCTTCCAGAATTCAGTCACGGTGGCCAATCTTACTGGAGACTGGTCATTTGGGTAGGAAGCAAGTGCAAGAAAATAGCAAGTGGTGTGCGATGACAAGTGTACTCTTTATTTCCAAACGCTCATAATAATCTGATGGGATGGCAATCCAACACGACCGGAGGGAGATCAGGCGCAGGATCCATTGGCCCTGCATGCAGGCAAAAATCATTGGTATTACCTAATTTTCCTGCAGCAGAAGCTCAATGGTTACCTCGCCGTACCAATGAGTTGAGTTTTGGTCCAATATCTACATGAGAAATATAAATCATACACTACATCTATAAATCATTTGAGAAACAAATATTTGTTTAAGTGCGGGTGTTCTTTGTGTTAATTGGTTATTTGCCCTCCCTCTTAGTTCTATATTTACCAACAAAATATACTTCTGATTACCTCGTTGCAGCTGTGGTAAATAGTACTGGGACTGCTGTACTTGAGCCTAAAAATATTGGATTTTCCTACAATAAATTCTTATTATATATTATACTAGAGGATGCCCGCAGCTACGCCCGCACATGTGTTTTTATTTATCCATTTCTTCCCAATCCCGTGGGAATTTCAGGAAAACCCTTCTTAGTGCACCCCTACAGTACCCAAGGAACATACATGCCAAATTTCAGCTTCTTGCGTTCAGTAGTTTCGGCTGTGCGTTGTCTGTCAGTCACTCAATAACGGAAGAGAACTGCCACGCTGAGGTCTCAAGTTCGGTCCCGAGGCGTGCATGCCTGTCTTTTCGAAGCTATATGCGTATTAAATAGTTAATTATTGCTAGCTTTAACGGTAAAGGAAATCGTGAGGAATCCCGCATGTCAAAGAATTTTCCATAATGTTCTAGAAGATGTGATTGCCCTGGGCCAGCATGGTGGGCCTAAACATTCTCACACAGAGAAGAGGCCCGTGCCCAGCAGTGAGACAGTTTAATATTGGGCTGATATTATTATATATGATCTGGTGAACCCGATATTTACATGAAATGAATTTATTCTTTCATACGATGTTGGAAATTCGTGGTGTAGGTATATAACCAACGATATTAATATTAAAAACATAGGCGTGCGCTAATTGCTTATAGGGTAATAGACCGTACCTACGCATTGTCTCTACTTTAGTTTTGGTTTTAACGACGGCATGGCGCCATTATGCCACGCACACTCATTAAAATACTATTCTGGTAAACCAAAACGTGTTACACCTAAACAAAGTGCGTTTAATCAAAAAATCTAATCAATTTAAGTAGTTATTAATATCGGATAAACTATATTGATTGATTGTATGAATTATACGTCAGAATATTTTTTTACTATCTACAATACAATACAATACAATATTTATTTATTTCTCTCAAAAGGTTACAAGTTTTTACAAAATGAGTACAGCTTAGGTAATTAGGAACCTTGTGAGAGCTGAAGTCCATAGTGGGTCCTAAGACCTGTGTGACTGATCTCCATGCTCTCTCCTTTATTGATTAGTATTTAAAGCTAATAAGTACATGTTGTAGCAATTTGAGGTTATAAAGGTTATGCAGTGTGTCTGTGTTTGTTTGTGTATGTTTGAGAGTGCATGCACAGTGTGCGTGCGTGTGCGTGAGCGTTTGTGTGTGTATGTGTGTGTGTGAGCGTGTGTATGTGTGTGTGTGTGTGTGTGTGTGTGTGATAGTAGTTATTTTAATATAGTCAAAATATTTTCTGTTTCATATTCAAGTTGTCATGATGTAGCGTCTTTATACTCCGTAAAACATAGCTTCGGTTCTGTGATGTTGTCATCCAAATCACGCCCATTTCATTACATTAAAATGTGTGTGCGTTAGCTGAGCAATTTCATACTTTATTGGTAAAAGTGTACGAATAGTGACGCTCCTTCCATCATCTTGGTAAATCAAAAATCATTTGTTCAATTGCGAACATGGCTTTACAGTTAGGATGTTAACAATGATATAGTCGTTCTGCCACATTCTACCTTCAGGCATGCAAATTTAAATGGTCTTGCTTGAATTGTGATTGTTATTAGATTTTATATAAATTATAATAGACCATCCTAATCCTAACTTCCTATCCTAATCCTATCCTAACTAATATTATAAAAGCGGAAATGAGTTTTTTGTTTGTTTGTTTGTTACCTTTTCACGCCTAAACCACTGAACCGATCATCCTGAAATTTTGTATATACGTTGACAGATGTACAGAAACGGACATAGGCTACCTATCATCCCAAAAAAAATTACTGTTCCCGAGTAAAACAATAATAACGTTCTTATGATAATAGATGGCGCCACGTGTCTTTCGAATCATAATTGAATTATATTATTACAAGCAGAGTACAACCCGAATTGATTGTCAAATTCTAAATTAATGCGAGCGAAGCCAAAGGCAAAAGCTAGTTAAATATAAAACAATCAATTCAATAAAGTTACATGTCATCGTGAATATGTCACAAAATTATGAATCATTATAATTAATTAGGGTCATTGTAATTTTATAATTAAAACCATAATAATATACAAGTCTGTAGAATTAACGTATACCTAATATATTTTAGAAATTCTGATGCATTATAATTACTTTAACTTCCAAATTTTCTTTTAATTGTGTTTTGAATGCATTAACGTTCAAATCTTTCAACCGTTTTCTTAGATTGTTATAACCGGAGCCATACAAAAGACGCTCTTACGTATAAGTGCAGTTTTATCTGCGCGCAGGCGCAATCTGCTTTTGTCGCGTCTGTTCCGCGAAACTGTGTCTTCTAGTCGTAGAATTAATTTAAGATTTGATCTAACAAATACTGCAATTTCAAAAATATAAATGCTCGGTAGTGTTAGTATTTTGTACTTTTGAAAGTATGGTTTACAACTTAGGCATCTCTTTTCGGCCTTAAATGCTATAGTTGTATCTGTAGAGTTGCCCCAGAATATGATGCCATAACGTTAATTTGAGGCAAATAGCCCGCAGCAAGCCATAATCACGGTTTCTTTATTTAAAATAGATGCTAACGTGTGCAAAGCGTATGCAGGAAAACATTTTTTATGCAAAGGGTCTCTATATGCGATTTCCAATCCAGTTTTTTATCTATCATTAATAATAATATTCTGTCACATACACACAACGCCATCTAGCCCAAACTAAGCAGAGCTTGTACTATGAGTACTAGACAATGGATAAACATACATATATACTTTTTTTTGTAAATACATACATATTATACATAGAAACACCCAGACCAAGACAAACATCCATGTTCATACACACAAATGTTTGACTTGTGCAGGAATCGAACCCGCGACCTCAGGCGTGGCAGTCGGCTACACTAATCACTACGCCATCGAGGCCGAGGAACTTCGAAGTCGTTACATTTTCTATAATTGTATTATTAATGCTTATATTTTGGTGTGAATCGCTGATTGGAGTGACCCATTGACCAAAATGAATCATTTTAGTTTTATCTAAATTTATCTTTAAATGATTAATGTTCAACCAATTTATTATGGATATCAAGGAATTCGTGATGTCATATTTATATTGAATTATGTCATTATTGTTACATGAAATTGTAACTATGCTGTCGTCTGCGAAGAGGTCACAGGATGTATAGTAGATTTTGGCGGAAAATTGATGTACAGGCATCTGTAATAATACATGGATACCTTAAAGTCCAAAATCCTGTGAACACTCGAATTAGAATTAATATAAATTAACTAGATGGCGTTGTTTTATAAATATTGAAACGTGTACCTACTGATTTTAGCAAAAACGTGAAATGTATAAGAAATTATAATCTCAACCGAAAAGACACTCGAACACAGGGACAGAATAATGTTTAGGTAGGAACAGAATAGCGAGTCATTAAAGGTGTCTATAAATGACTCTTAATGAGTTTTTTATTACACCTTCACGCCTTAACTACTCGACCGATCATCATGAAAGTCAGGGGTGCAAAAATGGACATATGGTACCTTTCAGGTAGTGCGGGCAAAACCTATACTAATATTATAAAGCTGAAGAGTTTGTATGTTTGTTTGAACGCGCTAATCTCAGAAACTACAGGTTCGATTTGAAAAATTCTTCTATTTATCGAAAAAGGCTATATGCTATAAAACATCACGCTACGACCCACGATGGCGACGCAGTAACGATAAACTCGGTTGAAACCGCGGGAACATCTAGTCTAGAATATAATATCTTCAAATAAATAGTTTTATACAACAATAATAGGTAATATAATATCAGCTCTGCTTATAGACTCTCATATTATTGGGCACGGGTACCCCAAGGGGGTAGGCAGACCTCACACATCTACGAGAACGTTACGAACAGCTCTAAGACATGAAGATTTCCCTACGACAGATTCCTTAATTTCGTATGTAAAAAAAATTGGAACGTAGTAGAACTAAATTTGTTATTGAACTTAACTGATAAATAGTTAATCCATGATAGAATAATAAAACCTATATGTGTTACGTCTAGCTGATTATAGATGATAACTATAGTACAGGTGGATCAATGACTTACAGAAAATTGTACGACAAGTTCGTCGCACACTAGAGAGCGCCACTATGCGAATTGTTACATATATAATTATGTACGTATCTCATGACTATATTCTCTTCAAGGAATGAGAAATGTATATACACTTGTATTACAGCCATATTTTGCCTAATATGCTTTTCGATTCCACGTAATAGTGGTCACGGTAATGTTATTAACAGTATTCTATCTTCATACAAACAGTTGGAACTTGAGTCATACCTACGCGCCTCGGCGTTGGTATGCGCTTGTTTCGCAACCTGTCACGAATGCCAACGGACGGTGTGATTGTTTTGTAAGCAGTAAGCGTGCGATTTGTGAATATTTTATTCAAATAATTATATAAATAATAATACAATAAAGCTTTTCGTATGCCTCGGTCGAGGCGCAAATATTTTTAGTCTTAAATTTATAAGGATGTTTTTTATTAAATCTACAAATCAAAAAACACAAAATGCTTTTTATTGAACACTTTCTATTTCATTCACTACGAATTAAATTTTTTTATAATATAATATAATATTTACAATCACTAAACTAGAACGAAACTCAAATAGGTAGATAACATTAAAATACTGTAGGCTGGCAGCCCTAACGCGTGCCTACGAACCGCGCTGTTGTAGGTAATTATTTCAAGGACAGGGCCGAGTTACAATACTGTATAGATATCATTACCGTATAGTGGTCCAGCATATTGGCGTTTATTGCGTACAGCGCCAAACAGATATTATCTTGACAGGAAAATTCAGTATTACTCAATAGTGAGATTCAAACCGGAGACGCACACCGCGCAGTCATTGCAGTAATACCAGCTCTGTTAATAAACTGTCCCACTGCTGGGCACGAGCATCTACTGAGTATAAGAAGAGTTAGGCCATACTTCACCACGCTGGCTCCGCGCCAATTGACTGACTTCCCACATCTTAGAAAACATCATAAAGAACTCTTAATATTGTTATTTATAAGGGTAATGTTCACCATGTAGAATTTTAGCCTCGGCTAATCTAAACAAAATTAGCCATCTGCGTAGATAATATTATAATAATAATAATAATTCTATCACATACACACAACACTATCTAGCCCAAACTAAGCAGAGCTTGTACTATGGGTACTAGACGATGGATAAAATTTTGTAAATACATGTTATACATAGAAACACCCAGACCAAGACAAACATCTATGTTCATGCACACAAATGTTTGACTTGTGCGGGAATCGAACCCGTGACCTCAGGCGTGGCAGTCGGTTACACTGACCACTACTCCCATTAAGGCCGACAAATTATAGTTCGCAAGTGTGTAAGCAAACACTAGTTCACTCTCTGTTCTCTCACTTTCATAACCCTATGGGAAGGGAATCTGATATGACCGGAGTGACATGATTCATAGGTTCAACGATGTGCTCGTAGAGGGACGGGGATGTGCAATATCACCAAGTTCTTAAATCCAGGCTACTATTGAGGAGTTCCTAACTGTATGAATGCCTAGCTCCAGTTGTGATGCTGGAGGTCTTGGCTAATGAAAACTGCTTCGATATTTGGTACAAAAACTGTATTTCGAAAAGGCGATGTTATAATAATCGTCGTTGCATGTGCGCAGCGCGATATACGGCGAGTGAGTCGGTCGCACAGCGAGTGAGTCGGTGGCTCGATGCGCGGAGCGAAGGCGGAGTCGGCCGAGGTCGATTGTCCTCCAAGTCACCTCCAACTCGTTCGTCGCGCAGCGGCCCGGCGCGATGGAACGCAGTAACACTAACAAAAACACTGAATACATTTTTGTGTAACCGACCCCGCAATTAAGCTGAAATTTCGTGCACAGGAATCGCATTCACTACAGCTGCTTATAGATTGCTGTAAAAATGGTTCATAATCCTTTTTTTTAGCCTTATAATAGCGACAATATGTTGAAAAGTAGTGGTATTTTCCGAGGCACGTATATATAAACAAGTTTAAATAGGTACATAGATAAATATTAATAAAACATACTCTGCCAAATTATCATATTTACGACATCTCAATATACTTTACTATGTATTATTATCGCACCTAATAAATATTTACTACACAATCTCTTCTATAACAAAAATAAAATTAGATTTTGCCCCATAAAACGTTTGATGATATGAAAAATTGATTTTATGAATAATTTACGAGTGCCGTGATAAATCTATTACCTGTTTAAAAAACTAGACTCATCGTAGAGGTGTATATTTTTAATATTATTGCCTGTCAAAATGACTACACTCCGTCCGATGGTAAGCTGAAAAATACTGAAGTGTATTGCCGCTTCTTTATGCTATTCTTACCACATTCATTTCGAAATTTCTGCACGTTATGCTTTGAGAGTTCCGAACAATGGAGTAATATCACATTAAACTTTAGGAAAGCCGAAGAAACTTTAAGGCATGTTATGTTCGATCCAAAATTTCGGGTACCTAGTCATTTTCATATTAGGCATAAAGATAATAAGAACAATTGCGCCGAGACAGTCACTCATATCCTTGTTTCTCCACTCTGTCTTAGCTTTTGTTACTGGTGCGAAACAAACTGTCCGTATCATCGGAGATCCAGAGGTCACGAGTTCACTGGAACCTCTGCAACTCCGTAGGGACATTTCCTCATTGGCATGTTTCTACAGAATATACCAAGGGGAGTGCTCTGAAGAGTTATTCCATCTTATCCCGCCCTCCCCTTTCCTATCCAGAACAACGCGTGCTGGGCTCAGATGCCATCCTTACACGGTAGAGTCGATTAGAGCGCGTACCAACAAGTTTGGGTCCTTATACCTCTGCCGAACGACCAAGGCATGAAATTCTCTACCAAGGCACGTGTTTCCTTCTTCCTTCAATCCTGGGTCCTTTAAGCGGGTCGTGAAAAAGCACCTTCTCAGGCCGTCAAAGTAGAGACCTCAACATCGCCTCGGCTGCTATGAGGGCGGTGTGAAGGCCACTGCTCTTATACCACACGACTGTTTACCATCAGGTAGAGAGAGTGTGGTCATCTTGAAGAGCAAAAAATATAATAAAAAAAAATAACTTAAGTTATGTGCAATAAAGATAAAAATTACCCCAATATAATTCTAATCCAACCTCATTGTCCGTATGATCCACAAATAAAGTTATAAAACCATAATCTTTCAAATAGTTTGTTTATTACCGTCAGTTGTTATTGACAACAGAATTTATGATCGATTAGATATTGAGTTTTGGTTAAGATAAGTACAAGGGTAAGCGCAGGTGAGTGGCATCCCTGATTCCAGAAACTTCGCACTACTATGACCGCCGTCTATTGACGATTTCTATTTTATTAAATTCTACCTAATTTTAAATATACTCTCACCTCAGTGACGTAGCGTAGTGGGGGCGGCGGAGGCGGTCCGCCCCGGGTGGCACTTTTAGGGGGCGGCAAAATTTCACAATAAATAATATCTTGTAAATATTTGATTTAGTGACGAACGAGAGAAATGGGTAGATGTACAATACACAATAATGATGACTGTTCTTGCCAAAAAGTTATTTAGAATTACTTTAAATTAAAATACATAAATAAGAGGGCGGCACATTTTATATCGCCCTGGGCGGCTGACATCAACGCTACGCCACTGTCTCACCAGTTTATTTCCGTAGAGGTACCTAGTCTATAAAAGTCACATTTCACCAACATTATTGTTGGTGCTACGTAATAAAATGACGATCTAGGTATCAAGATACCCGGCTCGTAAAATGTTAATCGGTTCTTCTGTAAAAAAAATATCCGAGAATGGTTTTCGCTTTTAATATTTTGTAACGACAGCCAGTAGCATCGCTCGCTGTTACGTGAAAACAAAAAAAGGTTGACTAAATTTGTCATTTTTTTTTTTTTCTTTCATTTATTTCAGCGAGGGTTTGTTCATTCACTGAACATGTCACCCTCATAGGAACTTAACCAGTTTATAATCTTAACAATCTACGCTTAATACCTATATTTACTAGATTATATAATATTTTAGCTGCGTCACTCAAAGGTGCGGCTAGGATAGAGTTACACAAGCCCAACTCGCGTACATCAATACCATGTTGATTTTTAATCATGACTCTCTCTGCTTCGTTCCGGACACATTCTATCAGAATATGATACACGTCTTAATTTGTCCTTTTAGGTTCACTATGTGGAGCATAAATAAAAGGTCGGAATGTCACTGTAATGTTATTATATTTATTTTTTCACAATGTTTGGCACACACAAATACACAAAGGGCTAAGGCCGTAAATACATATAACTTCAAGGTCTATAATTGTCTACAATAATACATTTTCATTAAAAGTCCGAACACTGTAGTTTCAAGCAGACTGCTCGGTAATAAATTGTATCGTAGGAAAACGATGTAAGTGACGTGTTATACATACTCGTACATAGGCAGAGACGTACAATGCACCTAACTATGTTATGTATGTGTAACAGAAAGCTTCTGAACAGGGTTGTAGTTTCGAATATTAACGAAGCCTGGACAAGGCACGCGACAAATACGCCTGCACCGTCTTTTCTGGACATTTCCAGCCGGTATACCGGCGTTTCATGACCCGCCTATGACGCTTACATACAGATTTTCACGACACCAATTTAATAACACATTTATACATAGGTACTACATTATTTCTAATTGAATTGTAAAGACCTAAATTAACAGACTGTTCATATCCAACCCTAATATGCCAAACAAGCAAATGAAAGGTTATTTAAATTATCATTTGAACGCGCAGCGACTCTGCCTTTCAACACTTAGCTTTATTTCTTTAGATAACAATACTCAGGTAATAAATCTTATTTAATACCTTCCGCGCGTGGGGTATTCCTGAAATATTTTAGGTGCATATTTAACTGCCTCCGAGGCGCAGCGCTCGTGAATGCGACTGCTGTGCATGAGGTCTCGGGTTCGGGTGTTAGACACCCCCGTGCCTCGGAAAGCACGTAAAGCCGTTGGTTCTGCGCCTGATCTCTCTCCGGTCGTGTCGGATTACCGTCCCATCGGATCATGAGGGTTAGAGAACAGAGAGTGCACTTGTGTTTGCGCACACACTTGTGAACTATAATATCATACTAGTCTCCGTTAAGACTAGTCACCGTGGCCGAAATTATTATTTGTACGGAACCCTCGGTGGGCGAGTCCGCACTTGTCCGGTTTTATTTTAAAAAGAGAGCCAAGATGCCGTCCGTCAATCGTCACAAAGGCTACATTACGATTTTTCGTTAAAAATGATAACGACCGCACTATGAATAATTCCTGTATCGCAGGACACTTCACAAACATTCAAATAACGGACACAAAGACCACCCACACTCGAAACAACCATTTGTGGATCACACAAATTTTTGTCCCGCGTGGGATTCGAACCCACAATCCTCGGCGCAGTGGCGAGGCGACCACTTAAACCACTACATCATCCGTGCATTCTAAGCCCCCGTTTCTGAATTAAGAATTATGTGTTGAGAACGACTCAAACTCCACTTAAGTATTACTTAACCATTTTTTTCGTTTATTTATTATATTTTCTTAATCTATACTAATATTATAAAGCTGAAGAGTTTGTTTGTTTGTTTGCTTGAACGCGCTAATCTCAGGAACTACCGATCCGATTTGAAAAATTCTTTCAGTGTTAGATAGCCCATTTATCGAGGAAGGCTATAGGCTATATATTATCACGCTAAGATCAATAGGAGCTGAGCACCAATGAAGAATGTTTCAAAGTCGGAGGATATTTTTTCCTTTTGAGAGCTTCCGCTGCGTGCGCTGCGTAAACAGTTAAAGTTTCGCAAAAATCATGTATGACAGAATTGTTCCCCTTTAAAGGTTCTAAAATAAAGTCCGCAACAGCATATGTCTATCTTTTAAGGTTGGCTCACTATAACCATTTTTATGCTAACGAAATTTGTTCTAAAATAATGCATTATTTGCGAAGGTATTATTATAAACATGATATTAATCCTTATCCAAATAAATACGTTATTCATCACAAGTATTTAATTTAAAACAAAATTGCCCTTTACATCATTCGATTTCAATGAATATCTTAGGAGATATCGCAGTTTTGAAATAACATTGCAGCAAAATAATTACCCATTACAGACATAGTACAAACGATGTTTCTCCTGGTTTATTCTGCGTGATTACTACTGGTTCGATTTGAAAAATTATTTTAGTGTTGGATAGCCTATTTATCGAGGAAGGCTATAGGCTATATAACATCACGCTACGACCCACGGGGGCGGCGCAGTAACGATAAACGCGGGTGAAACCGCGGGAACATCTAGTCCGTAATAAAATTTTGCATAGGTATATGAACATCATGTACTTACCTAAGTAAATGCTCAGTGGACGAGAGTTTAATGAAATTCGATTCTGTAGAAATATTATGGAATAATCAGTTGAGATTTGCTACTTGTCTCAATTCAGAAACCGGAGGTAAGAGTTAAAGTATCTTATCTTATCTTATGTGGGGGCCAGTCAGTGCAGACCGGCGACAATTCGACCCAGTGGGATCTCTTGTGTCGACACTCTCCCAATAACGACTGCCATAGATGTTCATGGCAGCCGGGACCAACGGCATAACGTGCTCTCCGAGGCACGGAGCAGGCGATAATTGTCAATCAATACGCACATAATTTCGAAAAGTCATATAACTTCCGAAAGTCAGAGGTGCGTGACGTGGGTTCGAACCCGAGACCCTCTGCATTGCAGTATGTTGGTCTCCCCACTGAGCTATCGCTGCTCGATAAGAGTTAAAGTAAGATAAGTAATCTAAGCGGCGCCCAGTATTTTATGCTCTATGGTCACTACTGACACTCTTGCTTCTTCATTGTGTCAATGGTTCTTCTTGTTTGAACTATAATTATATTACTTGCATAATATTCGGCCATTCTAATTGCGTTAGGAGTGGCCGCACAAAGCTCAGATAATGTGCAAGTGCTCGGGCAAGAAGAGCATACCAACAAATGTGCCATTGTCTGCTCCAGCTCACTACAGTTACACTGAGCAAGGTCGAGGTCCCAGAACCGTCTATACACCCTTGCTAAAGAATTGTCATCATTGATGTATATTGTTTATATTGAGGTGCCTACAAAGTTGTCAATTCATGATGACAATAGTATGACATGTTCGCACGTACTATTGTTACTAACAAAACAAAGTAATCGTAAATAATTTGCCGTGTTGACTCACCGGCCATGATTATGTACGCTTATGCCGATCGCGAAGTCCGGGTTTATATAAATTACCTATGACGCATTTAAGGTTTTCTAAAAACGCTTCAATAGAAAACCAAACTGTAAATAATCTTCAATACGTTTAGAATAAAGTAATTAACAAAATAATTAATTCTATATTATCAAAAACTATGTGGTTGATGAGTTTTTATGGTATTTTTATAATGACTACTTTCACTAATGCACACAGTAGAACAAACTTATGAAATTATTGTATTGTCTTATTAAGTGTATAAAGTTTCAAATTAATCCGATGTTATAAAGTGGGGATTCCGTTATATAGATAGTTAAATTCTGTATCTATATATATAACGGTATCTTTCAAGCTAATAAAAGGCTTATGTTTAACTTATCACCAGATATAGTAAAATATACCTAACAGTCAAAAATAGTAAATGATCACCAAAATTAAAACCGCATTTTAATACCAAAAATATTAATTGCACAGCAAAGAGATCATAATAAGTCGACGGAAAGAAGTACTTGGTCTCCGGGACCCAACGTCAACTTAGGAAGTATAGTTTTATAAAACTTGAAATAGGTATTGAGTATTCCTTTGCTATTTAAAGCCAGCACAGGTTACGGAAACTAACAATATATTTTCATTATCTACATACATACATTCACGCCTGTTTCCCAGAGGGGTAGGCAGAGACTACGGATTTCCATTTGCTACGATCCTGACACACTTCTCTGGCTTCATTCACTTTCATCACATTATCATTTTCTTTTTCTTTTTCTTTTTCTTTCATTATTTTTGTCTTTCATTTTAGATTTTTGTTGCTGATTATGAGTGTTTATTACTTAAAGAAGTAAATATAGCCACACCTTTTGGTTATACCTAGTATCTCCTATCATAGATCCAAAGGTTGTTAAGAAATAAGCCAAGCCTATATTACTAGATAATATAGCCTTACTCATTCATTAACAATTAGGCAAACTTTTGTCAAAATCACGTGAAGTCAAATACTGCAGATAAAAGCGACAAGTTTTCCGCACAGATAATAATGTTTTATAATGTATACTCCTAAATCAATAATAATAATAATATAATAATAAGGGAGGGCATAGTATACTAGCTTTTAAACTACCACCTTCGCCTTCACCTTGTGATATAAACAAAAATGTATCACCAGGTTAAATAAAAGCGCACAAACCGCAGGGCAGCTTGTGGCGAGTTGAATGTGAGTGACGACACTGCGGTCCTGAATACCTTAGAGAGTCGATGAGGACCTCGACCCCAGCTTGCCGTTACTGGTTGGCTGGGGTGGAACTTCAAGCGCGCCCATAGGACTCTCAACTCTGGCTTGCCTTGATCGGCCGGTCAGAGGGGTTCCGCTAGAGCTACATGCTTGGGGGTGTTATTTTCAAGGGCATAACTACGGGGAAATCCGCTCCGGGTCTCCGTTTTCAAGAGACCCGTGATGGTGAAACCGGCGCCGCACCGCTCGACACCCCTAGCCGCTCGCACCGGTGTTGCCCTCTGCTGCTGGCTTGTATGCCTATCGTGGCTATTCAGGGGGCCCATCTAGTGAGTTGGCGAGTCACCGTATGTCTATTCGATTGATGCTATTAGAGTATTCAGGACAGACGCCGTTTTATCATCCATAGTTACCAATATACCAGTCCATCAAACACCCATACCCATAGCCCATATATTAGAATCCATACGTAGCAATAGTCCTACGCCTGCTGCGGCTAGTGCCGCTGTAGGTGTTCCTTCCCACCTTTGATTAAAACTCTCGAAGGGCCTCTTCACGTTGGACACATGTCTCCGTGTAAGCCTCCCAAAGGGCCGGGTATTTTCCTAACGTATTAGGAATATACCCGTGAAAGAGAAACAAATAATAATAATATTCTATCACATACAACACCATCTAGCTCAAACTAAGCAGGGCTTGTACTATGGGTACTAGACAATGGATAAACATACATATTATATACCTTATATTTTTTTCTTTTTTTTTTGTAGATACATACATATTATACATAGAAACACCCAGACCAAAACAAACATCCGTGTATATGCACACAAATATTTGACTTGTGCGGGAATCGAATCCGCGACCTCAGGCGTCGCAGTCGGTTACACTAACCACTACGCCATCGATGCCGTCATAAAGCTGAAGAATTCGTTTGTTTCATCGCGGTAATCTCAGGAACTACTAGATTGCTTTTGAACTATACATATGTTTGAAGTAGATTTGTTTACTCTAGAGGGTATATAATGTAGAACTAGCAGCGATAGGCTAGTGGGAAACCGTTGGAGTGCCATGCAAAGGTCTCAAGTTAGATCCCAAGGCATGCATCTCTGACTTCTCGAATTTATTCGCTTATTAAATAATTAATTATTGCTTGCTTTAACGGTGAAGGAAAACATCGTGAGGAAACCTATATGTCTGTGAGTTCTCCACGATGTTCAGCATGGTGGACTATGGCCTAACCTTTCTCACACTGAGAAGAGGCCCGTGCCCAGCAGTGGGACAGTTTAATACAGGGCTGATATTATTATATTTATATATTTAATTCTACTGTAGGTGTGTATGTCACTGAATTCTTCCTAAACGGCTGGACCGATTTTGATGAAATTTTTTGTGTGTTCAAGTGGATTCGAGAATGGTTTAGATTTGGTTTTTTTTTCATGTGTACAGGGCAACGTCTGTCGGGACAGCTAGTAATATATAAATCTTATATCATTTCACAAATGCATATAACCACAGCAAATATATAACAATAAACAAACATAAACTTATCTGTCGGTCATGTGACAAATCCACGAGAAATCTATGATTAAGGGGGGGTATAAATGAGGGCCCTAATGCCTAAGATTACGGGGATTATATATCCAAGCCGGATTATGGGTTTAAGATTATAAAGCAGGCGACTTTGCCTATTGCTGTTTTTGCGCAACTCATTTTCTATTTGCTATTGTAACGATGACAATATCTTCTTGCTAAAGATAATTTATATCTATGAATCCTATCCTATCCTAATCCTAACTAACATAATAAAAGCGAAAATAAGTTTGTTTGTTACCTTTTCATGCCTAAACCGCTGAACCGATCATCCTGAAATGTTGCATATACGTTGTCAGGTGTACAGAAACGGACATAGGCTACATTTTATCCCGCAAGAAAATACTGTTCCCGGTAAAACAAGAATAACGTTCTAATGATAATAGATGGCGCCACGTGTCTTTCGAATCATGATTGAATTATATTATCACAAGCAGAGTACAACCCGAATTGATTGTCAAATTCTAAATTAACGCGAGCGAAGCCGCGGGCAAAAGCTAGTATACATAAATAAAAATAAATCCGTTTCCCTTGGTCATGCCATAACTCGAGAACGACTTTATATAATATATAATATATTCCATCACATACACACAACACCATCTAGCCCAAACTAAGCAGAGCTTGTACTATGGGTACTAGACAATGGATAAACATACATATATACCTTTTTTTTTGTAAATACATACATATTATACATAGAAACACCCAGACCAAGACAAACATCCATGTTCATGCACACAATGTTTGAATTGTGCGGGAACCGAACCCGCGACCTCAGGCATGGCAGTCGGTTACACTAACCACTACGCCATCGAGGCCGACTTTACCGATTTCAGTCATGTTTAAGTTTTCTAATACTTAGTAGAATGTTCTTAGGAAATGTGTTAAGAAAAGAAGTGCGCAGAAAATTGGATAATTTCAGAAAAATTAATGATATTTTAACCTCACGAGTTTGACAGTTCGTTTAAGACAGGACTACATCTGTCAGGTCAGCTAATATTTTGATAAAGATCGCTAAACACAGAAACAGCGGAACCGGAGCGATACCGGTGGCTTCAAACTACTGCACCACACATTGGCTTCAATACCAACTTGGCACCAAACACTGGAAATAGACAAGCGCGGACCTTGTTGTTCAATTGACGCAGAGCGGACTATGGACGATAACTTATTTTCACTAGCGGCTTACGCATATGATTTAGGTACATATGCTTATTATTTGCATCGTACAAGAAAACAACGAAAGAAAAGGCGGTGGTGAATGATTAAAATGACCAATGTGTGGCGCGCGCGCGACATTCTGTCCAAGATGGCCGCGCGCACTTCCCTTCCATTCCCTTCGCCTTTGAACTTGTTGAAAAAACCGCGTCGGTGTTGAACACAGGACGGTGATTGGACGCAATGTTCACATTGTGTTAAAGACTGATCCACACATTGAAGTATTGGCGGTACTTTATGCTTAATATATAAAAGAATGACGAAAAAACAAAAATACATGATCTGAAAATACAAACTATATAACTAAATAATTTCAATAATTACGGCATCATATGATTCAAAATTACTGTACCTAACTGTAGCGCTTGCAGTGCTCAAGAATCTGTTTCTACTGACTCCCAAAATATACCTAGTTTAAGAGACCTTAGCTTCATAGGAAATATTTTCGCCCTTAATTTGCCAGACTTGTTTAATTTATCTTTAAAATCTTAGTAGGTATATTGTGCGTTATCTGGTATTAATTATATAAAATATGAATTATTAATATTAGAGTAAAAAAATAAATACCTATATTTATACTAAAATAATTAGAATATTTATATAATAAAGAGGAAAGATTAGATATTTTGTTTGTTTGTAAGGATTTAAGGCAACAATTACAAAACCGACTTTAAAAATTTTTTCACCATTGGAAAGCTATATTATCACCGAATAACATAGGCAAAGAATTATTTAAAAAAGTACCGTTGCTAACATAAGCTAACATACTTTTACGCGAGCGAAGACGCGGGCCAAGTCTAGTTACAAATAATCACGAACCTTATCGAACAATAAACGTTTTTCTGTGTTAGAAACTATTTATCTTTTATTAGTATTTTGGAGTATTTTACTAAAAAGATAAACTATACGATAGAACATGACCGCATCATTCTGATATGCGTAGTATGCCTTATATCTATAATGGCGTGATTTTATATAGATATAGTTCTACCAATTTCGATTACCGATGTGCTTTCGATCAATTCGAACTTTTTAATCGATTAAATCAGTTGTCAACAAAAGTTCAAATATGATTTCTTTTTATACAAATAAGGTGCAAACAAGCATACGGCCCACCTGATGGTAAGTGGTCACCGTAGCCTATAGACGCCTGCAATACCAGAAGCATCACTTGCGCGTTGCCAACCCTTTAGGAAAGGAAGTGGGAAGGGGGAAAGAGAGTGATTGGGCCTCCGGCACTCTCACTCACCGAACGAAATACAACTGTAGGAATACTACTATTTCACGTCGATATTCTGTGAGAGAGTAGTCCTTCCCCGGTCGAGCCGCCCATTCATGCTGAAAATCAGCGAGCCTCTATTACTACTTTACCTGCATTTACAAAATCTAGTATATAATTGAGCCCTTTTCAATATTGCGCTACAATTTTTCCAGTTTTGCGCTGATAATTGTACTTCGTATTTGGCTTGTTGGCGCTCCTTGCCATCTGGTGTCCAGAGGGACTGCTTCTCTCGATCTACCCCCAGGTCGGCGCTGGTTTCGATAGCCATCATCACAGAAAATGATCTCACTCATTAACCAGTTTTCGTATCCTCGTAGGCACGTACTAACGAAAAATGAATGAATGAATCTATATAAACAAATAGTTACCTAACTACACCGTAATAATTCCATCTCATTGTCCATTGTTCTAGAAGATATTTTCATTAATAAACAAACAAATATACGTTACAAATAGAGGGTGTCGGACTCTGCAGATCTATTTTGTTTTCAGTTGTGGACAATACGTTAGGTGTTCGCAGTATCTTGTGTTCCGTTTATTTAATATTTCTTACAGGTAATGTATACCTTATTTTTGCTTCAATGAATAGTGTTTTAACTTCTTTATCATTTTATTTATTTAATACTATAGTTTATTTACATTTATAGTCATTTCCAATCACTGTAAATGTTCATTTATTTGCTATATATAAGGTATTCGAACTTGTTTTCTCAACGGAGTCGTATGAATCGTTGCTTGCGATCTTGTGTCTACTTGGAACAAAGATTTGTGATTTGAAATTGCGTTTATTATAAATAGATATATTGGCACCAGAATCATGTTCATATTTAGTCTTATTGTATTTTTCTTTATGTTATCTTTTGGTGTTAATTATTAAAATTTAACAGCCGTAAATTTTGGGGCATTTGGAATACTAATTCTACAAGTTTGTTAGGAGATCGTTTTATAGTATTTACAAATTTACTCCAGCAATATGTTCGATCCATTTTTCAACATTATTTCTATGTTGTTTGTGATAGCTAGTTATTTAATTATACACAAAAAATAATTGTAGAATACGAAAGAAGATGTATTTAAACATTATGGCATTCTTTGTTATTGTGGAATTGAAGTTTTCGAATGTTGTGCGAAGTCAAGAAAATCCAGAACGGATAGATGTAGTGGATATGACGAAACCGACAACATGGGCAGACATGTCCATGTATTATGGAGCTATGGAGAAACATTGGTAAGTAATCTATACTTATTTTATATAGAGATACTAGATTTTGTCCGCGGCTTTGCTCGCGTTTATGAAGAATTTGTCAAAAAATGTCTATCCCTCGGAAATACTATTTTTTCTAGATAACACTAACAATATTGTCTTTTTTGTACCATCGACGACGTGTATGCGAAATATCATGATGATCGGTTGAGTAGTTAATGCGTGAAAGCGTAACAAACATACACACATTCACATTAGCTTTTATAATATTAGTTAGGATATTTGTTTGTTCGTGTGTAGCACGATGATGTGCATCGTATGTAGGAAAAATCTCCGGAACTGCTGGACCGATTCATGAAATTATTGAAGTGAAAACTTATTTAGCGGCGTTGTGCACTTTTTTGTGATAGGTAAAAAAATTTAAACTCGAGTCAGGTCACGTGTCCTGATAGAAAATTCATAAGACGAAGGGAGAACTGTCAACTTTGTCAACTCTCCAAGTTCCAACTGTGCACGCGGTTTCACCTGCGTTTATGGTTACTGCACCACCCCTGTGGGTCGTAGCGTGATGTTATATAGCCTATAAGCCTTCCTCGATAAATAGGCTATCCAACACTAAAATAATTTTCAATTCGAACTAGTAGTTCCTGAGATTAGCGCGTTCAACCAAACACAAAAACAAATGAACAAACTCTTCAGCTTTATAATATTAGTATAGATATAGTTTAGTGACGTATCCAAGAATTGTTTGCACATTTTTATGGAAATAAAGATTTTTGACTTTGACTCTGATATCATTTTCACAGGAAGATGTGCATCAATTGCGGGATTCCAAGCTTGGGGACTGGGATGCACCTGGAACATACAGGGACCACAGGATCTATGCACCCTGCTATTATACCATCTGAATACTTGCTGAGTAGATGTAAGTAGAGAGAGCACGTTAAGCCGTCGGTCCCGGCTGCCATGAACATCTATGGCAGTCGTTATTGGGAAGTCAGTGCCCTCTAATATCCTGACACTAGTCTAGCCTTCGGGTATCGTTAGCCTTCGGGTTGCGAAGGTCAGGTGGCAGCCGCACCGTGTAAAAACTGATATCCAGTCAAATCCGGTTAGACTAGAAAGCCGACCCCAAGTGACTGATGTAAGGACATCAGTGTCCTTCTCACTCAATATTACGTGAACCTAAACACTGCAGGAGCGATTTGCCTAACAAACGGCACGTAATAGATATTAAGTTTTGTACACATAATGATTTGAGTGGTCGCCGTTACCACTGCGCCGAGTGGTATGGATTCGAACCCCATAAGGGGCAAAGAGGAGACCGACCTCCTTGTATGGGACCCTGGCCTGGGCGTGAACAATATTATATTGTAATAACAATATTAATTTTGAGTAACCTAAACTAAGTAGATAACATTATTCTTTGAAGTTTAGTGTCAAGTTCGTTAAATAATAAAATAAAACACATGTTTAAAAAATATTTATTTTCATGTGTCACCATCACCTTCATAAGTTATTAAAATATTTTTCAAAAACTGGGGTGGTGGAGTGACATTTTCATATCTTGCCCAGCTTAGGTACCATATTACAGACATTATGTGAGCACAGCAACCAACAGTCCTTCGGCCGACTATGCAGTTGCAGTAATACTGCCTTATTGCTTCCTGGCTGTGTGTACCTATTATTTTGATATAATATATAAATTAATTACGTAAATTTCATCCTACTGGATGATAACCAATATTTATTATATATTTAAAGAAAGCTTTTAATATTTTACTTTGTTTATAAGACAATTGTCCACGTGCAAGCCGAATATGGATGGTCTCCTTTATGTACCTAATCTACATACCCATGGTTTATCTAAGGCGGGGTGTTATTACTATCCCCTGCGTCACAGAATGGGTATTTTTTTTGCGGGAATTATTGCCGTTTTTTAAATAACAAGGCAATTCTGATTCATATCCACATATATAATGGAAATCCGTTGTCTCGGCCTGCCCCTCTGGGAAACAGGCGTGAATCTATGTAGTATGTATGTATCCACATAAAGACTGGATGTGAAAATTCAGCCTAAACTTAGAACATAAACTCACACTTGGGATAGAGATGATAACTTCAGGCATAAATTTGCGTTTGGATATTCTAGGATCGTGTGGTCCACGTGTCCCGAATCGGTAACTATTATCGGTTTTTTGATAGAATATTTTGAGTTATAACACGAATCTACCGACAATGAGCTCACCGCCTATAACGTAGAACCTGACTAGTGATGTGCCGGATAATTAAAAATGTAAATCCGCGGATACGGATACGGATTATTGGCGTCTAGATCCGCGGATACGGATACGGATACTGATCTTAACTTTCTTACTCAATCGGTGTCGGTGCGCGTGACCTTAAGATTTAAGTTTTGTTATAAAAGTGATCTTATAACTTTCTATAATAAATGTTACAAAGTTTTAAACTCAATTGATCTCATTATAAAGATATTTTAATTAATATTTTATAATAACTTCCTAAAAGTGTTTACACATATATTAGATAGGTAATTGATTTAGTTCCTTTAAGTTACGTGCAGTAGGTATTGTATCGTATGTTAACTCACTACGATAAATATTGATGCCAAATATTTCATTTTTAGAAACATAAATAGTTTGATTGAAATGCAATAGTATTTTATTGCTGCCTAATCACTTACATAAAGAATTGAATCTATGTATTAAAAATTAATTAAGTAAAAGATCCGTCAAAAATGAAACGGATACGGATCTCTTTTCTCCAGCGGATATCCGCGGATACTGATATCCGGAACATCACTAGACCTGACATAAAGCTAGTGAAAAATCTCCATAAGTATAAGCCACTCTGAATTGTATTGGAACGACACCACGACTTTACTGTAAACTTTTAATCAGCGGCACACTGTCGGTCACACTCAATAGGTTAAAATAATGTGTCTGACATTTTGGAATGTCAGACACATTATGCTTGGGCATTAACAGGTTAATATTTCTAGTGACCGTTATTGACCTGTCCGGGATGACGTCCCTCAATCCCTCCATCGCGCTGACCCTGGATGTTGCCCTGCAGTGGGCGGCACTGAAGCACGACCCTAAGGAACCGACTCTACTGCTGTTCAAGTTTGGCTGGACTGATGAAGATAACAACCATATTAACGTCAAGGCGTGTGTTTGTAAGGTACCTGGTGAGTAGTAGATAGCTTCAACTATTTTTATTGGCATACTTATAATAATTTCAGCTCTGGATTAACCTGTCCCATTGCTGGACACGGGTCTCTTTTCAGTGTAGGAAGAGCTAGGGTAGTCCACCACGCTGGCCCAGTGCGGGTTGGCGGACTTCACACATCTTCGAGAAGATTATAGAGAACTCTCAGACATGCAGGTTTCCTTACGATGAATACCTTCACCGTTATTAAGCCGAAGCTATTCATACAGCTCTTGATTGAACAGAGCCCGAAGTCGGAACAGGAATTCTGCTAGTATTCTGCTATACCTACGTGCTGTACAGTTAATTATCGTATTCTCTGACGGTGAAAGAAAATATTATGACAAAACCTGCCTGTTCGACATTTTGAAGTTCGCACTGGATCGACGACATAGACGATAGCATTACCGTTCTCCAACTAAGACTTAAAGGTTCAGGCCAAAAATATGAGCAGACCAAGCTAAGGAATGGGACATCGTTAATAGAGCGTCTTTATATGTTATAATCATATCTTCCAGGTCTAAGTTACGAGTTGGCAGAATGGATAGCAGCGAACTTAAGCCATGTGGTGGGAGTGGCGACGGACGCGCCAACCTTCGAGTCGGAGCAGACGAGAGAGTTCGCCAGCAGAACTGTCGCCAACGTGCTCAGCAGGAGCGGGATCTACATGATCGAGAATGTGCACTTTAGAAAGGTGCCAGGTGAATGGATTTGATGTTATTTTACGAATACGCTTTTTTGCCTTAACCTTTTGTTTGTCCCACTCTTTGGCAAAAGCCTCTCCCTTGGAGTTCCAAATTACTCTGTAAGAAAATAACGTTCAAGTCATCCCGCCATCTCCGTTTAGGTGAATATTATGCATTGAAATTAAAATATTGCTTACAATATTGGAAGCAGTTTAACTTGAAAATTCTACTATTAAATACCTTAAACTACTCCAGCTGATGTAATCTTTATTGATTGTAACGTAATTATAATGAATTACTCTATCATGTGATTATTGCCGAAAACTTATGAACTAAGCCGCGGATAAGTTGCATAAAAAATAATCAATATCCAGATACCGTCAAGATTAGGGCAAGTTGGCAATATCAGCCCTTCTTTAGATTTCGATTATTGTATAAAATTGATTGATTACTCAATTAAAAGTACCTATGCATGGCAGAACAGGTGCTAATTAATGTACTTATAATAATATATAGATTAAGATTTATATATCTACCTTTATTAAGTATAACAGATTTTGATAGTGTTTTGATGATTACCTAATAGCCGAAATGAATGATTCATCTTTAAATCGTTTTACATGTAGAGATTAAAGTATGACAAAAGCTCCTTATTATTTAAGTTAAATATCTATATCTGATTGGCCAAACATTTGAAAGTATTCACTTCTAGCTATAGCTGGGAAGAGAGCTGTCTCTATATATCCACATGGTGGTGGGTCTGTCTTCCTGCTTTTGCTCTTCCACTTCGCACTATTCTCGACATCGTTTTCAGACAGCTTGTCTTCTCATATCTCTTCGCACCACAGCATCTTGTTATATATAAAATATAGGTTATTATAAATATAATATTTAATTATCAGTCAGCGATGTCAATATCACCTAAAGAAGCCGACGGTATAATGACATACTGGTCCACGCGTTTTCTGTATCTGCGCAGTCGATTTTCCTATGAATAGACTATTTGCTTCAGGAAGTCAATACGGCCTACGATCAAAACCCGAGGTAATCATGAGTATCTACTGACCCCAATCTCCAGAAAGGCCCGGCTGGGCCATGCATTCCTTACCTTGAAGCAGATCAGCTTACCGATGAGTGCCCTAGCCTCAGCAATGCACCGCTCAATTTTGCATTACAATAGTACCTATTAAATTCTCCTGAGATATGAAATGAGATCTCGATTAGTCTCACGCTTATCTAAGCGTGTACTAATAGGTACTAGTCGAGGATCTCCTTGAAGGTAAGAGGAGATATAGGTACCTACATCCACGTTTCTCCAGCTATAAGAGAAACGTGGATATAGGTACAGGTATAGGTTGTGACCTGGCTGGCGAGCCTTTTTGCATCTCCCGTATACAATACCTTTGTGCAGCTTTTAATAATATATAATTAACAGAGAAAGCTAATAACACTACCTGATCCGGGAATTACCGATACTTAACATAGGTACGTTGTAAACTCTTATTTATTTATATATTCGGAATAACAAACAGTAGTACAATTTTATTGAAATTTAAATATTATAATTAAAAACAAAATCATTTTGAAAAGTTGAGTGTCATTAAAATTATTGATAGTTTTGTAGGCTTTTAAATCATCTGCGTACAGCAAAAGTTTTGAATGTAGGAAACAAGAGTCAATATTGTTAATAAATAAAACAAATAATAAAGGCCCTAAAATAGAGCCCTGGGGGACGCCGGCAGTTACAGTTTGGTCAGATTGAAATCCGTTAATAACTACTTTTTGCATACGGTTAATTATAAATAAACCATCGCAAAAGATTTCTACGAATGCCATTGAAGGCTATTTTATTTATGTAACAGCAACTCATGGTCCACCTTATCAAATGCTTTTTGGAAGGCCGTATAGACTGCGTCAGATTGGCAACGATTGTCCATATTTTTAAATATATGGCTTACAAAATTGGTTATATTTGTTGCTGTTGATCTATTTTGGACAGAACTATGTTGTTGCTTGATAATGATCTTATATAAAAGGGGATATTTATTTATACTAGCGGTCGCCTAGTGCTCGAAATTCGACCAGGGTTTGCCTGTAAGATATTGCTGATATATGTCATTATATATTGATATATGTAACCATAGTTGCGCGCTTCGACTGCGTGTGTCAAATGCATGGTTGTGTGTGTAACGTGTTATTTATAGAAAATAATGTATTTTTCCGCATAATTTAAAAAAAATATTATAATTCGTCACTTCTTCTCTGTATAAACTATAAGTGTGCGAAATTTCATACTCCTCCGTCCGCCCAATATTCGTAAAAAGGGATCCAAAGTTTTCGCTTCACGTATTAATATATAGATATAATTATATATCTTATAAAATTTCGCTATGAATCAGTCTTTCAAAAAGTTTCGATAAAGTGGACAAAATAGAGATGGAACGATAATTCTCTAAGATATTCTTGCAACCCTTTTTAAAGACCGGTGTAAAGTTCATCTAATGACTTCAGCTCCTTATTAACTTTAGATGCGTTAATATCAACATCAAAGATTATGTCACAATTAACATTATAATGTGATGGTGGGATCCAATAATGTAATTCTAATGTAGATGGTTCATATTATACTGATTTAAAATACCAAGAAAAAGCTGACATATTTCACGAGGGTCACTACTGGAAATATATAACACATGTTATTAGGAATTCCTGGATTGTTCTGTTTATTAGCAACGTAATTCCAAAAGTATTTAGGGTTTTAAAGATACTTTGTTCGACATTATTAAGATAATCGGCATAGCACTGAGCGCTCTCTTTACGGAAGCATCGCCGATATAGGCAAAATTGCTCATCATCACATAGATTTTGGTATTTTTCCATTTGATCCATGCTTTAATTCCTCTTTCAGAACAAGGCTGCCTGGCCTTAGTGATGCCTCTAAAGCTTCTGAACTCAGTGTACGTACCCACAAGGCTGACAGCGTTCTGTCCGGTGACGAACAACAACAGACAAACAGACATGCATGTCGTGATGGCACTGCGGAAGGACATACACCAGACCAGAATACCGAACAGCAGAGTGTACGATGTGAACCTAGATGAGATACTGAGTTAGTAAGTACTATGCTCCTATAATGTGTGTGTAGGTTAATGTTGTGTGAAGGCGTTCTCGTCTTCCAAATGGATGTTTCATAGTAAAATACTGATATACCTATGTATATATGGAACGTTCCGTAAAGAATGGATAAGCCTAAAACATCTTATAGGCAGCTATTGAGTGTCGAAATATATAAGGTAAATAATATATTGACTGAACTGAAAGAGTTTATAGACTGGTACTTTCTTTCTTGCGTATTATCGCTTACTTGCACATGAGTAGACAGAACTAAAGCGGCCTACTAAAGCGTCAGCAGTTTCGCTAAATACATATGCCTAGGTTTACTGTTAAATAGGGCATCACCTCAGAGTCGAGGCCCGCATATTTTTTGTCCTTTATTTGACCTTCTGGTTGGATCGCTGATGCAGATACAGCTCCAGCGATCTAGCCACAGCAAACGCTGCGCAGTCACACCGTTCAGTAAGTAGGCCAGGAATTATCAAAGAGTCTAATATAGCTTACTTGTATTCCCATGACGATGAGATTACATCTGGCAAAATTTCTATGAGTGCAAAAAAAAGTTTAACTATTGAATCAGAGAGAAGTGTTTGTTAAGTACAACCTTATACTGCGACACTGTCGAGATGAATTTAGTCCTATGCACACAACACTAACCCATCATACTTACAACAAATTCTAGGGCTACTTTAATGATAATCATTTAGTCTTAAATATAAGATGTACCTGTCGATTAGTACATAAAGGAATCAGTTTATTTTTAAACTGTAACGGTCCTTAACTGCTGTTTAAAATTGTGTGCCTCTTTTCAATATTATTGTCAAAAAGGGACAACTTTACACCTGACAGAGTTTAAGTATAGTCAACGTTTTAAAGTATCAAGGTCAATGATTGCGATAGGAAGCAGACAGTGCCATGTTCACTTCCTAAAGGAAAGTTGCAGCCGAATACCTTTTATTATTTAACGTACAACTTTTTTGGATTAACATTAAATGTTCTGTGCATTAAGTTTTGTTTACAATGTGGTAGACACGAGTTCCTTAATATGTTGTCATAACTATTTAGGCCTTAAAAGTATGTACCTAAACTTATTCAAAATTATATTATTTATAGGTAAGATGGAGAGCTGTAATAACAAATTACATGCTTTTTATGTTAAAATATTAACGTGCTCAACTTTACCTGTTTTGTTTTAAATGGACAATTATTGTGAGCAGAAACACTAAATTCAGGAAATGAGCATGTAACACGTAGTTTTGAAACTTAATATTGGCTCTAATCACGTCAAATCAAATCAATTCCAAAATAATAATCTTATATTTTTGTTTTTGTCTCATAGGCCCCGAAGGCATGTTGAACCACAAACTGCGCGGTAGAACATTGCACAAGAACCATAGCCCTTTAGCTCCAGCAAAATCGAACAGGGATATGTGGAGACATTATGTATTCCAACAGGACTAGTAATTTAAATTTATTTTATGTATGTATGCTTTTAATTAATTATTGGAACTTTCTACGCAGTAACTGTTTTAAATCTAAATTATTGTACAGTCAAAGAAATTAAAGTCCACCGTATTTTAAAATATAAGAAAATACAGTGCTTCTTTATATACCTATGTTAATCAGTCGGTATTACCAACTAATATATACATTTAATTATATTATACTGTTGTCATAAGAAAAGTTACGTATCTGCCAGTATTTTTATATCTATGTAAATATAAATTTATTGCCACATGTATGTATAATAGGTATGACGGAGCATCACTTAAGAACGGCTCGCCTTGGGCTCGATCGATTTGGCTGTTTTTTTTTTGTTTGTAATTGTCAGAACAAGGTTTGTTTAAACGAAAATTTGCGAAAAATTGGCGGGAAATGTCGAAAATTTTAATGGTAATATTTTAATATGAAAAAAAGTATTGACGTTTTGATATTGAATTTAAATACATACGTGAAATTTATTCTTATACAGATTAACAGGACGGGTCAGCTAGTTTAATATAAAAATACTCGCAGATGCGTCTTATTTTATTGATTCCAAATTTATAAAAAATCTCAATTTCGGAAAATATGTTGCTCACATCTTTTTTCTTATGACGGCAGAATAGATTATATTAGGTAGAAATGGCAGATAAACCTTCCGATGTTTATAAGCCATTTTTAAGTTCACGACTATGTTACAATATACCTACTTGTGATCTTTGTAACGATAATGTTGGCTTAGTAAGATGGAAACTATTCGATTAGGTATTACCTAGGTATCTAGGTAATAATCTAAATCTAATTGAATCTAATAATTCAATAAGAATAACAAAGTTCTATCAAATTTAAATACACGTATATAATAGGTATTATATATTTTGGTGCCTACGGATTCCTGGTTAGATTCCTAGATAAATTTCTAATTTGAATGCTTGCTTTGACTATGTAACGTAACTAAATTATTTTTTAACGTGCGGGGCGGTTTACACAACGCATCACGCAAAATGGAAAATTGCATGGAACTACAAGGCTAGTCAAAAATACTGGAACAATATAATTTTAAGTTTAGTTTACTTAAGTATATTTTATAATTCATTGTATTTTTTATAAATAAAACCAACATTGAATAAATAAGCTTTATTTTTGGCCAAACTATTACATTGCGTAAAACTTTACACATCTATTGAAATAAAATAATTACAGACGTAACAAATAAAAATCGATAAGAAAATAAAGCACTAACTAATCGTAGAAAATACAGACCCAAAAATTTTAGTCTGACGTTCCTAAGAATGGAAGCATTTGGAAAATGACCTTAGAACTTCAGACTGCAAAAACAGAGTCTTGTCTACAGACAAATGCAAAATAATTATTTTTAAAAAGGAGTAATTATTCTAAAAATTTATAAAAGTGAAGCCTTATAATTATATTTTAGAAGAGCACCAGTGCTGCCACCGAAGCACCTTCTTAATTTTATTCATCTTTTACGCTTAAGCAATATTTTTGTTCAATTTTAAATGCCGTTTACAGCCGTCAGGCGCTGCGGCCATGACTACCGTCGAGTTTCACCGACCGACCGACGGTACTAATACACCGATAGCCTAATCATTACTATTGTGAATCTTTGTAGCTCTCGTAGTCACTACTTTATACTTATCAAAGATATCCGACAATTATAGGGTTAATCCCATTCGCCACTCCCAGCATTACCCGGTTAACTCATCCCAGTTGCCACCGCCGGTGGCGAATGAGATGATTTTTTTGGATAATGTCCCATTCGCCACCGGAGGGGGCAATGCTGGGGGTGGCGAATGGGACTAACCCCAATTATTCAAGGGCGTAATCTGTTAGCAAACCCAGTTGTGTAACGCCAATAAAATTTGAAAAAAATGATATCTATTGTGTATTTAATTAAGCACGGTCCATTTACGCAAGACTTTATTTTTAATCATGTGTTACCTCTGATTATTCGCCACGTAAGACAAAGATACACTTGCTTCAATAAATAATGGGCCTTCACGATCCGACGTCACCTTTCAAGTGAAATTATTTATACCTAAAACGGTCATTATTTCAGATGGTGTCTATAGGTGTAACGCTAGTCATGAAGTCAGGCATCACAGATCTGTCGTGCGATATTTTCTTTGCAATGCTGCCCAAACCGACCCATGTGGTGAATGCTTAACTTATTACCCAGTGGTCGCCGTGGTGGTACGCCGGCGAGAAAACGACTATCGGCGATTTTCTCTCTCAAGAAACGCAAAAATAACATACATACCGTGTAAACGAAAGAGATGCATATATTAAAAGTTGCTCGCTGACTGTTCACACTGGCGGCGACGACTCGCTTTACTAGTTCTGTCGCTGAGCGACAAGAGCTTTCAAAAATAAACTCGCTCAGCGATACTCGTTCAGCGATGCTCGCTCGCTTGATCATTTCTTTTCATGATCATTTATTCGACCGCGGGCGAGTGGCGCGAGTAATCGCTCGTCGGACTTGCACACTCGCTTATAACACGACCCGGCGACAAAACTATCGAAACTACACACTCGCTTCCCGCTGATCGTCAACTCGTTTATAGTTTCTAGTTCTACTCGTTTCTCGTTCATCGTCGGCGGTCGGACCACTGCCTTTACAGGGCAGTATTATGGCAGTGTCATAGTGATCAAAACACAATAAGCCTAGAAAGAACGATTGTATCGTTTATTGTTGAACGTCGTGAAAAGGCGGTTGTAATGTAACCCTTACGTCATCAACAGCACGTCAAATAAGGCCTATTTACACTTTTTTGTCGTAGAAAATGTGCTTTGTTTGTCATACTTGGCGAAACGAAAGAAAGCATGACACTTGCTTCAAGGAACTTGTGAGTAAATGGACCTTTAGACGCAATATGGCAAGTATTAGTTGACGCAAGTACACGAACGAACACGCAAGTAAACGCAAGCTTATCAACGCTTTACGTAGAATGTTTAACCTACCGTTTATGTAAACTTGTAAAAGTAATCATTGTCAGATATCTCGGATAGGTAATAATTAACTATAAAACGATACACACAATACTACAGCCAATTTTGGCCCAAATTAGTTTCACTCAAATGCAGAAAACAAATTACACTGTCAATTTTCAAAAACACGTTTTTAAATGTAGGTACTTTACACCAAACGTCTTAAGATCTAATTTACTCTATAAGGGAACAGCTTCCGTACATACATAATACTTTTTTAATAATATATTATTGCCACGATTTCACTGGCACTGCTCGTTACATTAGAAGCTATATGTGAAATATTAAAAATAGATTTTTCTTTGAATTGGTGCACCTATACCCTTACATTTTTATAATACTATATTTTGGTACTTAAGGTTGAATGTCTAAAACTGTGACCTTCGTAGTAAAAAAGGTACAAAAATTGAATGTCTATTTTATAATATTTATTAAAAGGTATTTTGGCAACCCTATTCTGATTTATGAATCAGTGTTGCCAAACGGAAAATATAAAAATAATATCGCAGATAATTGTAATTCTATTTATTTTATATCTTTTACAAATAAAATGCATCATAGACAATTTTTACTTTATGTTTATAATTAAAAAAGAAGAACATAATACAATTTTGGAATCGGACTTTTAATACCAATTTGGTAACACTGCTGTTTATAGCAACACGGTCTTTTTATCCATGTCATTTATACGCAGAAAGCCATAGCGAAAATTTAAAGAATATTTTTACAATACTGTAATTTCGTTAAAATCAGAATAGAGTTTTATAATCTATTTTGTATAATCTATGAAACCAAAGGTGACCCCATATTCATCTTAGCTTGGCGGAAAAATGCTGTTAGGAATGCTGATGGAAGCATTGTGCCGACTTATGGGCAATAGCGAACTGACTTCCTTTACTTTAAGGCATCATACCATGGGCCTCCCTATTCCACCATGGCTTGTATTGACCACCAATCTAAAATTATCGTTAAGCTAATTATATCTAAATAATAATATTGCTACACCTTTCGTAATATATGAAAAATCATTGGAAAACTATTTGCATTATCTTTTAATTATTCCTTGTTAAATTTATAAGACTGTATTTAAAATACCTCGACCTATGGTTATAGTAGTAAATCAAAAAAGAAGGCTTACTGTGAACCATAGAGTCATATAGATTATACATTATGATATTAGGATATTTTTTTACATAATTAGGACAGTGCCTAAACAGCTTATGATAATTCTCGGTTCTTTATTTTCATATCTCAATATCACTGGATAGCTAACTCATGAAACTGTGAAAAGTACATACAATAGCTAATAATTAATTAAAAATCATGATTATATAATTATATACTTTTTATGTATAGGTAGGTATCACTAATGACTTGTCTTCGTCAAATAATTTGCTGACTGCACACAGAAACTACATCTTGGTCTGTAATTCTATTTTGTCTATGGCAGCTGTAATCCAATACCACCGCACTGGCAATAGTAAAAACCGTTTACTAAGAGTATAAAGATACTACTGTAGCTATAGTCTATCACTTTAAAGGCTAGAAGAAACGGTTTGAATTCCGAATGCCAGTGACATGGTATTGATCTACGCGATAGACAATCAATCATAGACGACATGACTTCAAAATGGCGGTTCAGTCATAGAGTAGTCGTACAAACGTCAAATAAAAACAAATTTATGGTCGATATAACTGAATTTACAAATTATTATTATCAATACATTCTTAATATAAACCTTAAAATTTTACGTTTAAAATGAAATAAAACTATTTTACTACATCACAAGCTAAACTAAATTTCTTTCCTTTTATAATTTTATTTACACTTATATTTCGGATAAATGTAAATAATATTATAAAGCCTTAAAATTACGTATAAGTATGTTATAAAAATTAAATAGATATTTTTTTGTATAGCCAGTTATATGACCATAACTATTTTTATCAATTATGGCAATACAGCACCCAATATATTGGCGTCTTGATATACTAGAATCTTCTAGAACATTCTAGAGGCAGTCGAGCATATATTTGACGAAACGTTTACACTAAAATGTCAATAGGTACCCACAGTCAGCCACCATTATCGACACTGTATGAACTGGGTTGGTCTAGCTAAGGCCGCTGAATAATGACCTCTGTGCGTAATACTGTAAAGTCCAATTTTAATTAATTTTATTTTGCTGATATAGGCTTTTTGTATGATGTTCTAAAATTTACTAAACTGACGACTGTAATGAGAGTACTACGTCTAACCACCCGCCCGATTTCATAATCTATTAGCATATTAGCTAATGCTAATTCAGCCTGGTAACGAACGTTGTCAGCTCACGTAGGTACCGACTAATCAAACGGTAAGTCGGTACGATCCTCGCCCATCATTGACACGATCGTTAACAGTCCGGCTTAGCTACTGTGATGTATACAGTGATGCCTGCATGCAAGTAGCTAGACGGACTGCATGCGCGAAATAACCATAAGGGCCTTCTTGCGTTGATCGTTTATAAGATGCATACAATCCAGGCAAGTGCCTCAACTTGCGCATGTATCTGTGTCGTTTACAAGTACCGTGAGATCTTATTGCACATAAATCAAGTTGGCGGGCGAACAAGGAACGAAGGATGCAGACTATTCAGCGCAAAGTAAAACGATCAAGATACTACTGTGGAAATCATTGACACACCACTAGTAACAAATCGAATCTATCACACACTAAACAAAGACAGATGGCCAGGTTAATACATTTGCGGACAAATGCACTTACAGAAACGCGTAAGTAGAGCGAGACAGGGCGATGAAGTGAATATAGCTTTGTCTCGTTCTCGCGCTTGCAATATCAATGCTAGAAGTGATGGTGGCAAAGACTTCTCACACTGAGAAAAGGCCAGTGCCCAGCAGTGGGCCAGTTTAATATATATGCTGGTTTCCTCCGAAACGGCTCGACCGATTTTTACGATTTTATTGACGTGACGTCTAATAAGTCGATTAACGCCGGCTGCACGCACGAAAAAGGATGACTCAATGTTCCGTTACGCTCATTGTAACGTTACGATCGGAGCGAGAGCGCTACACGAGCGAGCGAAAGGCACGTTATGACGGTGTCACGTTAAACTATCGTCCGTAAACCGACTTTACAGACAACCAATTTTTTTATGAATATTTGGTAGGCATGAGAATAAGCCCTAAAGTGTATTTCATACCGCTAAGTGATTAGGGTGTCCGAATCGAATGAAATTATATGACAGAAAAACGTGTGCCGGAATCAGCTAGTTATGACATAATATTAATGGAACGAATTCACCATCGACGAGGCTTGTCACAAGATCGTTTTAGATTGCGCTTCTATCATTACAGATGTCAATTCATTTTGAGCTTGTCCAAACATGATGGGGAAGATGCACCTAAGTATTTTTTGTCTTGACCGAGACCACTAATTTCGATAAGATCGCGGTACTAAATCAGAGTACGAGAATATTGGCGTATTGGCAGGGAACCGAGACTACTCGACGAGAATTCGAAAAAAAAGGCGCTCTAGATCTAGTAGAAACTTAGTCCACATTGGCAGACTATGTCCCATGGTATTGAGGTCTGAAATTCATCCCAACCCTGGCGTTTAATCGCGAGAACCGAGACTACCCGGCGAGAGATTTTATGCGAGAATATTAGAGTCCTTGGTCCTAATTCATACTGTTTGTGTCTCCGTGTTGAAGCATCGCCACATGTTTGAACAAGCCATTATATGTGTTGTTTAATTTCAAGCAAAGGTACCTTTGTTTGAAGTTAAACAACAAATTTTATCGTACCGAAAGCATATCCCATCACTACAAAAAAACCATTAAAGCCTGTCTATGGCACAGAAAGCCTAAACAAGCCAACCCAGTCGGTCTTTTTATAGAAAATAAAAAGCCAAGCTTTTAATCCTTCCAGTCCTTTTTAATGTCGAAGCACCATTCCCATTGGAGGTGGATGTTTTTGTCGTCGTCGGTGAAAAGGCTGTTCACCGAGTAGGATCCTCGGGCAACCATGCCTGATGGCGCGTCTTCGGGGGGTGTGGTGTAAGACTGGATCTCGGTCTTCGGTGGGTACGAGCCGACCATGTGGGTCATTTTGTCAACTGGAAGTGAAATAGGTTTGTGTTAGTATTGCAGGTAATATTATACAATTATACGTATTCTCACGGTTATTTTTGAGAAGGTAGTCAAAGGGAGATTAGGACCATGTTTTGCTTTTTAATAATAATTACTTATTGTTGTAAAAACCATGGTACTTAAAGACGCTTACATATGAAGGAGCGAAGATGATTTTGGAAATGTATAGTCTACTTTCACATAATTAGGGATCGAGCCTATTGTCATTTACTGACGTCAGTTCCAGACTCGGTTTTGCTATTGAGAATTTCTTAACTTCTTGAGCGTCAAGGGAAAATTCAGAAAAAAAAAAAAATTGTGCAAACAATACACAAACAGACAAACGTACTATGTCCGCTCGACACTTGACTCATTAACGAGTCAAGTGTCGAGCGGACATACGTTTGTATGTTTTCTTTTTTTTTAGTTACTCATTTTTTGTGGACAAACGTATGACGACCGCTCGACAGTTGACGGGTTAACAGAAAACCGTCATAAGCACGACCCGGGGAAATAACTCGAGACATCGTGCACAGCAGTGGTATTTCTTCTACCGCGGCGCCACTAAGCCAGTCGATAAATCTATAGCCCAAACTCCACACGCGAATGTGCAGAGATTTTGCTTATACAGGGTGTGGCGTAAATAATGGATAACCCTGAAACTGTTGACTGGCTAGATTATCATCTATCATTTACCCCACTTATATCACCACACAGTGTAGTACATTTTTTTTCGGTACAGTGGCCCAAAAATGCTTAATTCCTTAGAAAACATGTTAAAATTTGAGAATAAGTATTTTTTGCGAAGTTGTCTTAGATTGTAACAAAAAAACTTGATACTGGTCTGATGATACAAGTATTCAGGAGTGACATAAAAAGAACAGAACGAGAAAAAGTCACCAATTGTAGAAATGGCAGCTGATTTTGTATGAGTAAGTACGATTTTTATTTACAATATCAAAAATATCAATAATTTGGTCATCCATGGGCATATGGTGATATAAGTGGGTAAATGATAAATGATAATCTGGCCAGTCGATAGTTTCAAGGTTATCCATTATTTACGCCACATCCTGTATATATATGTATTTCCCTTAAAACCTCCATACCATATTTTATTTAGCCAATAAGACATAACAACAGCGAGACAGTAACGTTCTTATTTATAATATTAATAAAGTATGGATTTTATGAATTATTATTATCCTAGAATAATGTTATGAACGCTGAATGGCCATATACACAAGCATGTTTACAAAATAAGTGTATCGACATTCAAAAGCCAGCCACAAACACACATAGATATAGATGGCCGGCTTGATACAACTGGAGAAAATAGACGCACGCACACAGACACGTGCGTACTGACGGATGGTTGCCGAATGGCAATTACTTTAGTCAATAGAATTAAGCCGAAGGTTTATATAAGTAGTATAGAACATGTCTGTTTACCAGTGTCGGAGACTTAAGGGAGGGTTAAATATGGTATTTTTATCGACAAATCACTATCTCAATTTTCTCTTGCCCCCTCCATGATAAAATGGCAGCCATTTTTTTTTATCTCGAAGCTCAGGCGCCTGTACTGTGTTAATCATTGCTATCGATGTTGACGTCCTATGAAGATGAAAGGAAGTCTCATTTGAAAGCTAACAATGTAGACAATCAACTAATGATACATTTTATTCAATATCTTTTTCATAAATTAACAAAATGGTATAAAAAAACAAAAATCAATATGATAATGGAAATGAATGATATCTAATTTTAGTAAATATTTTGTTACTTTCTACTTAATGAAGCAAATTTATCGCTCGAGAGTTCTAGTCTTATATTTTAAATGACTAAATATATCTAAACTTCCTATAAAAACTGATATTTGATATTATTTGCCTCGTATTTTTCCTCAGTTTATACATTTGATTCAAACATTGAATATGAATATAAAGTCTCTAACTACTTAAAAATATTACAAAATTACAGCCAAAGCTTAACTAGTCCAGTTATAAGTTTAGAGGCTCTACTTAATAAATTAAAAAGTCTGGATTGTAAAAAAAGGTGCTGGACCAGATGGGATACCTCCATTTTTCATAGTTTCATGCGCGTCTGAGTTACTCTGCCCTCTCATGTTAATCTTTCAGAAATCCTTATCTACAGGAGTATTTCCGTCTAAGTGGAAAACAGCGAAGGTAGTTCCCATTCATAAAGTAGATGACGATGATAGCATATCCAATTATAGACCTATCTCAATACTTTCAATATTTGCTAAATTGTTTGAATCTCTTATCTGCCCGTATTTTCAAAACCATTTGAAGCTTTTCTTAAGTGACCACCAACATGGATTTGTCAGTGCACGATCCACGAGCACGAATTTGGTATTATTTACTGAGGTCTTAAGTAAAGCTATTGATTCAGGTCACCAAGCAGACGTAATTTATACTGACTTTAGTAAAGCTTTTGATAAAGTTTCCCATATAATACTAATACACAAACTGAGAGCATATGGTATCACGGGCAACTTGCTGAAATGAGTGGGCCCATATTTAGCTGATAGATCATTTTATGTCGTAGTAAATGGATTTCAATCAACTGTGCATAATATATCTTCTGGTGTGCCGCAAGGATCACATCTAGGGCCAGTTTTATTTAACTACTTTATAAATGATTTGCCTACGTGTTTCCAGCACTCTGACATCTTTATGTATGCTGATGACCTTAAATTTGTAAGAATAGTTTCATCTGAGGAAGACGTATTGTTTCTACAGAGCGATCTAAACAGACTTATACAATTGTGCAATAATAATACATTATTTTTAAATACTAAAAAATTTTATCATATCAAATTTACTAGAAAAAATAATATAATTAAATCTAAATATGAAATAAATGCAAATTCAGTAAATGAAGTAGACACTATACGTGATCTTGGAGTCGTATACGATAAAATTAACTTTTGTCTCACACATAGATAATATAATAAAAAAGTCATCTAAAATGTTAGGCTTCGTAATAAGAAATTGCAAGCATTTTCATCAGTCTAAAACAAAAATTATACTTTATAACAGTTTGGTTAGGAGTATGTTGGAATATTGTAGCGTAGTCTGGCGGCCACATTATGCCGTACATAGTTTGCGCATCGAACGTGTTCAGAAGCGCTTTCTTTGACACCTCGCGTTTTCCAAGGGAGTGTCAAAAAAAATTCCTTCATACAAAGCTAGATTAGAACACTTTTCCAGAAGCTCTCTTGACAAACGGAGACGCCTGAACAATGCTTTATTTGGGAGTAAAATTCTTAAAAACAGTATTCAGTGTCCCGAACTGCTAGCTTTGTGCAATATTCGTGCGCCGTCTAGACTCCCGCGAACCTCTATCACTCCACTAAGTCCTCCGCTTAGGCGAACAGTTCTAGGCACTAATTCACCATATGCCAGACTTTGTAAGGTTATAAATGACTGCAGCGATCAAATTGATCTACACCATGACTCTGTTGCAAATCAAAAATCTAAATTTCTCAAATGTTTGCCGGATATTCAATATTTTTATCTTTTTATTTTTGTAGAATTTGTCGAAATTATTGTCATCATCCTTGTCATAATAATTTAAAATTTAAAATTACAACAAGCTCTATCTTAGTATCTTTTTTGTTATTTTTGTATATTTTGTTTTTACCATGCATAGTTTTCTTATTTTTATTCTTGTGTTATATTAGCAACCGTGTTTAGATTATAAGTTTATTTTGTTAACATTTAAATTACTCATGTGGTGTTTACCTATAAGTAATTGTTACACAATGTTTTTTCTATAAGTTTGTATTAAGTGTAAGTGATTGTGTATACAGTTGTTGGTGAACCAAATAAATAAAATAAAATATCCTTTAATGGTATCTACTATAATAAGTAAGTGTGCGTAAGTGAACCTATGCGTGCGTCTGTGTCTGTATGTAAAACAATGTGAAACGACTTTATAGAAATAAATGGTCTTATTTGAGAACATATATGTGTGGGTGAGTCTACATCTGTGTGCGTGTGCCGCGTTGTATCGATAAGCCCATCTGTATCCAAGTAATTTGTGAACACACGCCCTTCGTATATTGCAGAAGCTCAGCGCGCGTACTGAGTCATAACATAACAATGAATACAATGCATTAGACATCGGCGGTGCGAACTGTCGCGTACATATTAATGTTCAATGGAATGCGTACTGAATATTTATACTTAGATATACGTACCAGGCGCTGGTATCGGTCGCGTGGAAAAATATATCATTAGATTAGTTGTTCTTATAACTACCATATCACAGTTTAGTTGAAACTAATACATACAAACCGTTTATCTGATAGGCATCAACAAATAATAATATAGATACTAATAATAATATTCTACCACATACACACAACACCATTTAGCCCAAACTAAGCAGAGCTTGTACTATGGGTACTAGATGCAAACGGAGCCACAGGCTTCACCCGGAAGTTTTGCGGGTATAGCAAGAGCCAAATGCGCCTGCTCACAGGAGCGTTCACTGGCCATTTTGGCACCAAAGACTTCCTGTGCAGATTGAGATTGACACACGATTCGATGTGCAGAGCCTGTGGTGAACAGGACGAGTCCATATCGCACCTACTGTGTGAATGCGACGCGTTGGCTGGACTTGGGTCTGATGGGATTGGCATATCCAAATCCTGAAGACTTCAGGCTTCTCCCTCTGAATTGTACATTGCGGCTAATGCAGTACATTCATAAGGAGATAGCTAAGGGATAAATCTTGGGGCTGACACAAAAGATCCCACTGGGTCGAAGTGTCGCCGGTCTGTATTGACTGGCCCCCACACACAAGATAAGATAAGATGGGTACTAGACAATGGATATACATACATATATACAATTTTTTTTGTAAATACATACATATATACTATTTTTTTTTGTAAATACATACATATTATACATTGAAACACCCAGACCAAGACAAACATCCATGTTCATGCACACAAATGTTTGACTTGTGCGGGAATCGAACCCGCGACCTCAGGCGTGGCAGTCGGTTACACTAACCACTACGCCATCGAGGCCGACAAATGCCAACTGCTGAATGGTTTAGCAACAGCTGATCAGATCGCTTAACATATTGTGTTTGATTTTGACACGTCGTTGATTATTCAATTGTAATCGTAATAAGGCATTTACAGGTCAGGCTTGCCTAGTATGGGGCCAATGGAGACTATGTATAATATTGTACTCTTTTGGTAATAAATAATAATAATTTTATTTTATTAGATCTTTCGGAAATCGGGTGAAGGTCTGTTAATGAATGACAACGAACGTTGACAGGTGATAGAGTACCGGATAACCAAAAATGTAGTCGGTACTTTTCTCGGCTGTCCTGCTCCGCACTATGGTTCTAGAGCCATCGATATCAGATAACGATCATTGGCAGATGATAGAAAGCCCCGGGGAATCAACCATTGAGTCGGTACTATCCTCAATTGTCTCTGCACTATGGTTTCAACGCGATCATTATCAGACTGTATGAATTAGCTTTAACTAGACTGTGATAATATTATCTATAAGTATCTGAATACCTAATCAAGAAGGCTTAGAGACCTAGACTAGTATTAAGTAAATATGAAGGGAAATATCGTCTGAGGCAAAACTGCCGTATTAAAATAGATAGCAGCCAAAAAACCTAGCTTTAACCCCTAACCGCAGATAGATTTAACCCCTTGTGGCTGATAACTTTAATCCCTTGCAGCATGTAGCTTTAACTTCTTGCAGCGTTTGCCTCTAGGAGCTTTGCTGCAGACTTAGCAACGTAGTCGTAAGGAAACTTGGTAATTCCTTTCAGTGGGCAATAAGCTTAAAAATAACGGTCACCGCTTACCTTTAAGCAGGCCGTATACCCGCTCAAAGGTAAGCGGTGACCGTAACTTCTTCAATAGACTCTTGCGTCAGGAATAGTCATAATCTACTCATTTTATATTTCACGAATAGTCATAATATAGTCATTTGATATTTAATATACGCTTCTTTTGAAGAATACCCTATTTTAGTGTATCGAGGAACCTTTTAAATAGCACGCAAGCATACAGTTATGTCGGACATTAATATGTATTGATTTGTAACTGGTATCAGCCAATTCATATCTATCAAGACGTTATTTTATTTAACCCTTACAAACACATAGCTTGTGTTTTGAGCTTGTAACTATAGGGTCACCATACAATGTATCAATATTAATGTACTTAAAGAAAATATGGGAGGATATATGTACCTGGTAAGCCGAGCCGGAAAGTCTTCTGCACGTATTTGAGGCCATGCACGATCTCACGCTGCACGATGAAATCAATCCTGATCTTGTATTGCACACCTTCCTTGATCACGAACACCTGGAAATCATGATAATTATCTTCATTTAAATATAAGGCACTACAGGCCCCACTACTACTAGGTCCCACTACAGGCCTCTTTTCAGTGTTAGAAAGGCTAGACCTTAGTCCACCACGCTGGTCCAGTGCGGATTGGCAGACTTAACATATCTTCGAGAACATTATGGAGAACTCCCACACATGCAGGTTTCCTCACGATTTGTTTTTCTTCGCCGTTGAAGCGAGCGACAATTAAGGTCCGACGCACATTTGACAAGTGACAGCGCAGAGAATTTTCATTACCAAACCATTATCGACTTTGCGTGTATTGAAATAATGTCGAAAATCAATGAACACAACTATTAGTTAGCGAGCGCATTGAAGCGACTAGCGGCGAGAGGTAGCAAACAGTAACGCGTAGTATTTCAACGCAGTAGAGTTGATAATGGCTTGGCAGGGAAAAATGCTCTGCGCTGCGCCTCGATGTGTGCGCGCCGGCCTAACTATTTAATACGCTCATAACGACTATTCGAAAAGTCACACGGAACTCGAGACTTATGTGTGGCAGTTCAAAGATCTCCGACTAGGCTATCGGTTCTTTATAAGATAATTAGCAACTAGCTTTTGCCCACGGCTTCGCTCGCGTAATGTTGTCGCTGTAGCTACAGAAAAATGTTCAAGAAATCGGTTCAGTGGTTTAGGCGTGATAATGACGAATTACCATACAAACTTTGATCCCTTATTTCAACCTCTTAATGTCCTTTTTACAACAAAAAGTATCCTATGTCCTTTCCCAAGGTATCCTAATCCTAACTAATATTATAAAGGCGAAAATGAGCTTGTTTGTTACATTTTTACGCCTAAACCAATGAACCGATCATCCTGAAATTTTGCATATACGTTGACAGGTGTACAGAAACGGACAAAGGCTGCCTTTTATCCCGAAAATAATTATTGTTCCCGAGGAAAACAATAATAACGTTCTTATGACAATAGATGGCGCCACGTGTCATTCGAATCATGATTGAATTACCCGAATGTATTGTCAAATTCTAAATTAACGCGAGCAAAGCCGCGGGCAAAAGCTAGTAGTCTATATCTGTACCAAATTTCTTCAAAATCGATTCAGTGGTTTAGGCGTGAAAGAGTAACAGACAGACAGAGAGAGTAACTTTCGCATTTATAATATTAGTAGGGAAGTAGAAATTTTGTTTGACAATTACTAGTATTCTTGCTAACCCGTTCAGTTAAGCTAAATGTACGGTACGGTTTACGTCGGCTATGGATACGAGAAGAGTGACTATAGGCGAAAGTATCACGCCCAGAAGTGACAGGCAGAGGCAGGTATATCATACCTGTCAACTCCAGCCGTGAGCTAATATGAAACAGCAGGGCAGTATATAAACAGCACTGATAAATATAAAGTCATGACAAAAAAAAACATTGTTTTAAAATAGAGTACTATGTATGGTGATATGTTGTGTACAATATTTATTATACCAAGTACATTTATTTTAACAAGATGTGTTTATGAATATTATCAACATTCATAAAATATTGGGTTTACTTGAATCATTTTTATAACAATATTATTTGTAAATAAACAGACATGGTTGACGTAAAAGATTATTTCGTTAGGAAACAATGGGCTTGAAATGAAAGGACTTTTTTTTATATTATATTCATGGATTGCGCAGCATAAGTGAATAGCACTGCTGTGCAAGAGATCTTGAATTAGAATACCGGGTCGGCAACAAAAATACATTGAGCTTTTCCTGCTCAGGAAATCTCTACAGCAGCCCGAAGTTAGGAAGTTGGCGGTGTTTCAAACCCTCGTGCTTCATCATGCGCCTAAAACCGTTGGTCCTGCGACTGATCTCACGGTAGTGTCCAATTGCCGTCCCATCGGAATATGAGAGTTAGGGCATAAAGAGAGCACATATGTGTATACATACACTTATGCACTAAAATATATCTTACGCAGTTGTCTCCGTTAAGATTGGCCGCAGTGACCAATATTTCATACTCCAAGAGTCCTTGGTTAACGCATATAAGAGAGCCAACCAGTTAATGTTCACCCTAAGGTAGTCCGGTGCCCACCCCAGAATGTTAGGTTTCAACCCAAAATTCTTAAGTTGTATATAAAACTAGTTGTTGGTTTAGCGGGGCGTGAAAAAGCACCTTCTCAGGCCGTCAAAGTAGGAACCTCAACATCGCCTCAGCTACTATGAGGACTGTGTGGAGGCCACTGCTCTTGGACCACATGATCGCTTACCATCAGGCGGAGTGTGGTCATTTTGAGGGGCAAAATTTAAAAAATAATAGTAATCCATCGTTATTTAGGATCTAGGCCTCTACTAGAAAATTATTTTAGATGCTAGGCAGAGTTCAGTATTAATTCAGGTTTTCTTCCCAATGCTGACCTAAAACACTTTGGTTCTGATTCTGTCTACAGCAGTTACCAAGCAGTATGCAGACTAAAGACTATAACAAGTGCATCTATTTTTTATTTGTTTAGCATATGTCTATGGTTTTATAAACAAGTGCTTGTCTATGTGACGTATAACAACGTGTAGCGAATGAACACAAAGCGACAACGGAACGACAGACGCCATTCAACTTTATAGGTTACACAGACTATACTTAACTTTGGCGTAAATCATTGCGCGCGCGCACAACAGTGGGTTGCTAAATCGTTACGGATATTTTTAAATTTAGATCGCGTGGCAGAGTTGGGTTTTTGTTGAAGGTTGTAAATTAGTCTTTGTTTCTTTTTTAAAAAGACATATCCCGCACTGGGAATAATACGTGTGTCGCGGAGGACTTTACTAACATTCAAACAACGGACACCAAGAACGAACAAAGAGACCGGGAGGACTTGGAACAATAATTTGTTGAACACTCAAATTGTTGCCCGTGTCGGGAACGAACCCACATTCTTCGCGCAATGACAACCACTTAAACGAACACCAACTTACTTTTGAAATGTCATTGTATAAAGTCAAACTCAAAAATTTTTATTTCCATAAAAATGTGCAAACAATTCTTGGGCACGTCAATTCACTATTATATTAATAATAAAAATAAATAGAAGGAAATAAAAATTTAGCATTGAAAAAGCCTATAAAGAATAATGTACGAAAGTTTATATTATAGAAAACATAAGTTTTATTGAAAGCGGAACCACGTGATTTAGCGTTTTGGTTCCTAATACGCTTGTACCGTATTACATTGCAAATAATCCTTACTAATATTATAAATTCGAAAGTAACTTTGAGTGTCTGTTACCTTTTCACTGCTAAAGGACTTAACCGATTTAGATGAAATTTGGTAGAGATGTAGTTTAAAACCTGGGAAAGGACATAGGCTACTTTTTATTGATGTACCTATTTACCACGCGGGCGGAGCCGCGCGCAAAAGCTAGTCTTTTATAATTGCGTATCCGGCCAAAAGAAAAATGTTACTATTGAACAAATCTGATTAACTGCACGGATAGGGCAATTGTTAAAGAAATCATCTAGCCCACTACCTTTAGTAGGTACGTTCGTTTGATTCCCAAGCTGAAAGAAAAAGTATGTGATCCACATAATTATAGTTGATCCGAGTCTGTGTTCATTATTGTTTCAATATTTAAGTCCGTCAGGGTTTACCATTCACGCAAGACTTCTTTAAAAATATCAAATAGCTACGCAAATCTAAATAGGCACTTCAATCGGCCGATCATTAGACATAATCCTAGAAGCACTTGGTAGAAACAACATCCTGTATACGTCTGCGAGCTGGCAGGGAGCCAGATAAACGCGAGCGATAATTGTGACTAAGCGAACTACGAGGGACCAGATCATGCACCTGTCATTCAAATGATTAAGGAAAGGGTAAAGTGCGGTGCGATGTTACAATCTGAACTGCCTTTTGAGTGATATGTCGTGGATACTGAAGTATCCATCCTTGACACTAGAAATACCTATTTTATTATCGTTTTTAAAAAAGACTAGCCCTAGGTTATAGATCGTCCTACTCCAGAGTCTTGGGCAGTGACATGCTGTGAATACTATAGTATCCATCATTGACACGGAAATATTTTCGTTTATGCTATCGTTTTTCAAAAAACTCGCACTAGGTTTCCAACCGTCCTACCTCAGAGTCCTGGACAGTATTGACTCATATAAGGAAGCCAGGCACGCCATTAGGATTGTCTGGTGCCCAGAATGATAGGTTTCAACTTCTGACAGTATTGACGCATATAAGGGAGCCAGGCACGCCATTAGGATTGGCTGGTGCCCAGAATGATAGGTTTCAACTTCTAAAGTTGTTTATATAAAAAAATTATCCTAGATACTAGATTTGCCCGCACTAGATTTGTATGTCAGAGAGACCTTTACAAATACACAATTAACGGACACAATGTACACCCAGATTCAAAACAATTATTATTTAAATCACAACCTCTCAAGCCCCGGTGACGCCATGTAGGGTCAAAGGGTCGCACTCGATTTTTCCCGTTTTTGTATTGAAAGGCCTGTATTGTATTGTATATCAATGTACTCGGAATGAACTGAGCTTTTCGAACGAACCACTTACCAACTGAATAATAGTTTATAAATAATAATTGTTCCTTATGGAATTCGAAACCACACCACTCGGCGTAGTGGCAGGGTCAAATACTTAACCACCATGCCATGCCTGCAGTCATGTCCAAACACATTAGGCACTATGTAGTGTGTGTAACGTTTTATCAATACATTCGAATGATATGATTAGAATTCAATTGTGCACATCGCCATTGGATACTGGAGTATTTGTATTTGCATTTATTCATACCTCTGAGGTGACCAGTCGGATTAGTATAGATATTATCTTTCTGCTCTTCTCCAGATAAAAACTGCAGCAAATCTCAGGCCTCCATGCACGTAATATGCTAAGAAGTATCTAGTACTAGCTTTTGCGCGGGGCTCCGCCCGCGTGGTACCTACATCAATAAAAAGTAGCCTATGTCCTTCCCCAGGTTTTAAACTATATCTGTACCAAATTCCATCCAAATCGGTTGAGTGGTTTAGCCGTGAAAAGGTCAGACAGACAGACAGACAGATAGACAGACAGAGTTACTTTCGAATTTATTATATTAGTAAGGATTTGGAAATTTTTATTTCATGTAGTAAAAGGTATATTGATATTATTCCAGTAAACCTAACTTAACCTCTAAGAGCACCTTGAACCGACGGGCGTGTATGAGGAATGTGATAAAAGTGAAATAAGCCAGAGAAGTGTGTCAGGATCGTAGCAAATGGTAATCCGTAGTCTCTGCCTACCTCTCTGGGAAACAGGCGTGAATCTATTCTGATATCTAAATCTATTATTCCTAGTTATACCTACGTACAAATAATAAAGGTGTACGCCTATACTACGTATAAAATCACACGACACGGGACATATGACGCGCTTACTACAGACACGTAAGATGTACGCAGTACCATAAATCATTGAAATATTATACGCTTAAACCAAGCGTATAATAACTCAAATGATTACTCAAATGATAGCTGCCCACTGAATTCGTTCAGAGCTATGAATTATATTGCACGATACATTTGTAATAATATTTAGTAGCAGTTTTACATTTAAAGTTTTCGAATAAAAACATACATATAGTCTTAAGCCTATACGCCGAAGAGGTATGAAGGTGACTTACACCTACTTTTCGACAGTTATGGTTTTAGGGCGGAGACTATGGCTATTTACCAGGCACATTGGCTGACTCCATGCTGCTATGAAAACTTTTTGACTGGTAAACCCAATAACACTGACTGACAATCGAACCCGACAACTTTTGTAACAACTTGTACATAAATGAAATGAAATGAAAAGATTTTTATTTTTGTACCATCATCATCAATTATTATAGAATGCGGGTATAACAAAAAGTAAATAAAAATATGGAAGAATAAAGAAATTTTAAAAACAATTAAAATGTTTATGTGCAGATGCACGTCCCATCTGACGGCATAAAAACAACGGTGATGCGCTCAGCATAATGCTGTGGCATAAGTGGCATAAATATAAATGAGTTATTATATTTACCTATTACCGAAAAGAAAAAAAAATAACTACATATTGTTTTATTTATTTTATTAATATGACAAATCTCGCACTAGGAGTATTTAATTCCTTTGTCGCGAGGTCTTAAAAAGTGGGCCCTGAGATTTATGTAGATATCTTCTTATAGGCTCAACCTTTTGCCTGAACTTGAATGTAAATTTAGTAATCTCACTAAGCTCTTTGGCGTTCATGACTAACACTTACATACATCAAAGAGGTTAGTTTGTGTCCTTAACTCACACATTTAATACGCAAGAATAGAAAATTGATTACATTCAAATCATTCAAATCATTTATTTCGGGCTGCATAGGCCCATAGATAAATACCTTAACCTAAATTTACATATTATATAATTTTATAATACATACAACACCATCTAGCCCAAACTAAGCAGAGCTTGTACTATGGGTACTAGACAATGGATAAACATTACATATATACTTTTTTATTGTTTTATAAATACATACATATCATACCTACATAGAAACACCCAGACCAAGACAAACATCCATATTCATGCTTACAAATGTTTTACTTGTGCGGGAATCGAACCCGCGATCTCAGGCGTGGCAGTACATAATAATACTTAGTCATTTCTAAAACGTAAATTAGGTATATTCGAAAGGTTAATTACTCAGTTACAGAATATATTGAAGATAAAAATGCTTGGTATTGAGTTACTTCCACTCACAGGTTATTTCTATTCACAATTATAGCATATATTATATAATATATATAATAAGGAAAATAATATAACATATAATTGTATTGATGTAAACATTTGGCGATTGAAAAGAGTGGCCATGAGTTTCTTGCCTGCTTCTTCTCATGAAAGCTCTACTCCTCGAACAGGCTTTTTTTCAATGCTAAATATTTATTTCCTTTTATTTTTATAATTTTTTTTTAATTAATATAATAGTGAATTGACGTGTCCAAGAATTGTTTGCACATTTTTATGGAAATAAAGATTTTTGACTTTGTCTTTCACTTTGAATACTCTCCAAGTCGCTAATAGTGAAAAATTTTGTTTATATTTGGTACCTAATTACTGTTATTATTACTTTATATCCCGAACGCCACAAATTGTGTTTGCAATGAGAATGATAGGTAAGCTAAGTACGCTTAAATTCTAAAATTTATATACATTATTTTTGACCTCGACACCTTTTTCCATTACGTCACCTAGGCTGTCGAATAAATAGTCAACTTGTCAGATGGTAGATATTATCATGAAATATCCGTGGCGCAGCGGTAGTGAATGCGACTGTTGTGCATGAGGTCTCGGGTTCGAATACCGGGTCGGGCCAACAAACAGTTATTGGGTTTTTCAGTTAAGAAATCTCAATAGCAGCCCGGAGTTAGGAAGTTGGCGGTGTAAGACACGCCCGTGCCTCGGAAAGCACGTAAAGCCGTTGTTCATGCGCCTGATCTGTCTCCGGTCGTGTCGCTTTACCGTCCCATCGGATCATGAGAGTTAGGGAACAGAGAGTGCACTTGTGTTTTCGCACACACTTGTGCACTATAATATCTCCTGCGTAGTTGGCCAGTCTCCGTTAAGACTGGCCGCCGTGGCCGAAATCGGTCTGGAGGATATTATTATTATTATCATGAAATTATTGGTATACCTGCTAGTCGTTGCCTTGTTCTAGAGAGAGTATAATCTCGGGAATTATTTATAGTCGTAAACTCTAAACGGCGTGTTGAAACCACAAATGACTCCATAAACTATTAAGATTACGGATGTAGAACATTAAACATTTTATTGAATTTAAATTTTCAGTTACCCGGGTTTCTTGTTTTTTTATACTTCTGGATGTTTTGGATGCTCTAGTTCATAACAGGTACATAACACGAGGATATTTGTCTGATCTTTTGAAGTGTGGCGGAACTGCCTTTTGAGCTGCTCCGGGTTTTATTAGCACACCTCGCCATTGCAGCCGTGTAGTTTTATTTTACACTAGCTTTTGCGCGCGGCCCCGCCCGCGTGGTACCTACATCAATAAAATATAGTCTATGTCCTTCCCCAGGTTTTAAACTACATATATCTGTACCAAATTTCATCTAAATCGGTTGTGTGGTTTAGCCGTGAAAAGGTAACAGACAGACAAACAGACAGATAGACAGACAGAGTTACTTTCGAATTTATAATATTAGTAAGCATTACTTACTGGCGGTAGTTGCTTATTTGATTTTGTACATTATTTTATACACAAGAGCAAATAGCAATGAAAATAAATATTTTTGTGTCAACAATATAAATATTGCAAAATAAGGGAGTAATTAATATTTCAAATTTGGATATAAGAAAAAGTGGAGTTATCTAGCGATCTCCCTTGGACAACTGCATTTAAATAGCAGTTACGTAATAGGTTGGTATCGCGCATCCTTTATAAAACCGTAGTTATAAAAAAATATTCTTGTTTAAGAGTTTGTGTAATATAACTATTCAAATTAAATTTAACAATAAAAAAAGAATCATCAAAATCGGTTCACCCAGTCGAAAGAAACGAGATAACAAACATAAAAAAAAATACAACGAATTGAATACCTCCTCCTTTTTTTGAAGTCTGTAAAAATATGGGGCAGCTACAGCTACCCTGTTATTTGTGACACAAATAATTATTCCAAGACTGGATATACTATTTTGTGTCCGTTATTTGCATATTAGTAAAGTCGTTGGGACACAGGAATCGATACTTAGTGATCTGATATAAAAAAGAACAACATTTATTTTTCAAACTCTCACTACTAATTGTTCCTCATTTGCTTATTTTCAATTAATATAGTTAAAATCAGACCCACATTTCTTACGAGTTCCCATACGTATATTCGAAAATGTGTAAAATCTGCCAACCTAAAATTGACCAGCATAATGAACTATAATCCTTGTAGGCTTATTCCAAAAGACCTGTGGCCTCCGGTGATACAGTTAATAAAGACTACTGATATTATTATTTATTACAAATGTCCTAGAGTCATTGTACACGCTATTGTGTAAAAGAATACAGGAAAACGGACAACAGGAAAATACTAATAAAAATATAATAGCGTCCTGATAATATAGCGTATTTGTGTCTATTTTGTACAATATTAAATGTCGTTAATATAAATATGGAATCATTTTTATTTACCGAAGCTTGCGTGAATAGTGCAGCATTAGTGAATGCACACGTGGATAAGATTTTGGTAACGATTGAGGAGTCGGGGAAAGTATTACTGGGTTTTGTGTCGAAAATTTTTTTGTTGCATCAAGGACTCTGGAAATTTGTGAACGACAATAGGTTCACCCTCACGCGGGGCTTAAAATCATATTTGAATTTAATTAGAATCATATTACCGACTGAAATTATATTAAAGCAGACACCATTGGCCACACCTATAGATCTATACATTAATACGTGAAGCGAAAACTTTGGAACCCTTTTTACGAAAATTGCGCGGACGGAGGAGTATGAAATTTCGCACACTTATAGTTTATACAGTGAAGAAGTGACGAATGCTAATATTTATATAAAATATGCATTAGTAATACATTAAATTAATGAAAAAACACTACACGCACACAACTATGCATTTGACACACGCAGTCGAACCGCGTAACTATGGTTACATATATGACATAATAATGTCAATATATATTATTATATCAGCAATATCTTACAGGCAAACTTTGGTCGAATTTCGAGCACTAGGCGACCGCTAGTTATTATTGAAATACCAGACATAATTGAAAACCTTTTGAGATTGAGCGGTAGTATGCCGCTGCGATTTAATAGGTTAAAATAACATTTATATACCCTTTTTTGAACAATTAAATACTTAGTAAAATTTAAATCTAGAGGGAGAGCAGAAAAATTTATCTGAATAATAAATATTTTAATGAATTACCTACGGTAAACTTTCGTCCACTTGTCGACAACCTGCTAGTTTATATTAAAATTATAAATTGTTAGACCGTTCACTTTCAAGTGCAAATCAATCAATCAATTCATTCGATCAATCAATTCCTCCTCTTATAGATAAATACCATTCCCACACTAGATATAATACCAGCAATGGTGACACTGGTGGTTGTACAATACGTAACCGTGTTAAGGCATCCTTAAATACCTCAACAAACAATTACATAATGTACCCCAAAAAATCAGACCTAGAAGGAAACATTGTGGAGCAAAAATTTTCGGCAAAGACCAGGGAACATAGGCAGCCACGAGCAACGGTTGTCATTAGATAGACTACCGTATAGTGTGATACCAAGGCAAGACAATAAAAAATATACCTACTTCACTCATATTTCATGTCATTTGTCATATGAGCATGGAATGTGTCAAGGCTAGTTTATAAGGAAAACATTTGTAACCAATAGTGACACAATAATTATGATTAGGCTGATATTAAAATATAATTATAACTTATAACACACCGGCGGGCAGACACAACAGATTTTTAATTATGTCTGGTATTCTAATACTTGAAAGATTAACATATAATTTTCATTTGTTATCCTATTTTAATAAAACAATAATATGTTAGAATTTGCTTATCGAAACATATTACTCGATTCAATTAGAACTTGCTTATCGAAACACATTACTTGATTCGATTAGAACTTGCTTATCGAAAACACATTACTTGATTCAATTAGAACTTAGACATGTATTTATTGAATAAAACTGTGTGTACAATGGTGTTACAAAATATTAGAATCAACATATACCCATTCGGGTATTGCAACTTTACAGTAAACAGTAACTCTAGTAAACATCAAGAAGTACTTAAAGACTATACATATTATTTATTATCAAAAAAATGACTTCATTACTTGATTCAATAGCGTTTGTCCACGCCATTGTCACAAACCAAATAACTTTATAATAATAACCTACTGCCTGTTACAAAAAGTAGTTATACTCAACACCTGTAGAATAGTAAGGAAATTTCTACAATGTGAATCAGAAAACTCACATCCAGTTACACACACAGCCACTCTGTTTACAACTCAATCTCAACCTATTGCTGATGTACACTGGCCTTAGGCCCGTGGCATCAGTTCTCTTTCCGGTTAGCCGAGAAAATACAAGAAAATAATAATAATAATATTCTACCACATACACACAACACCATCTAGCCTAAACTAAGCAAAGCTTGTACTATGGGTATTAGACAATGGATAAACATACATATATACTTTTTTTTTGTGAATACATACATATTATACATAGAAACATCCAGACCAAGACAAACTTAGTATACAAAGTCGCGACACCGAAATTGACATCTTCAACGATTCCTACAATAATTATAAGACTAAATTGTTAAAACTATTCTCCCTAGATTAATTCTCCACACATTTCGAATTTATTTGTTGTTATTTGAATGACTAGTAGATATAAGTTAGAAAATAAGTAACTACCTTATTATAGCCAATGTTATGCATACCGTAACTGTCATATGTATCAGATGCAATACTATGTAATGTTTCCTATAAATGTATAAATACATATGATGTGGTTGTGCTAAATAAATAAATAAATAAATCCATGTTCATGCACACGTTTGACTTGTGCGGGAATCGAACCCGCGACCTCACACATGGTAGTCGGTTACACTGACCACTACGCCATCGAGGCCGACAACTTTACTTATACGATTTTATTTATTTCATAGAATGTAAAATATATTTTAAGCTTTCGCGTTGCATGATATATACCTATATAATACGTAACGGGTATTAACGCGATCATTCATAATGTTTACCTTTTAATGCTTGACGTTTCGAATAGGTTACACCGGCCGTGGATACAAGCTGACTGTGTCAGTTTTCTTATTATAAAACACTAGATGTTACTGCACCGGCCCCGTGGGTCGTAGCGTGATATTATATAGCCTTCCTCGATAAATAGGCTATCCAACTCTAAAATAATTTTTCAAATTGAACCAGTAGTTCCTGAGATTAGCGCGTTCAAACAAACAAACAAACAAACAATCATACTCTTCAGCTTTATAATATAGATTTTACATTGAAATACTTAAATAACAGGGCGGTTAAATTTTCTTCCGCCCCGGGCTGCTGACACCCACGCCACGCCATTAGGTGAAATGATATAATATTATTATTGTGTAGTGTACCTGTTTTTTGAGGTCGGTAAGGTCCCCGCTGAGGTCCAGCTCCACGTCATCACGACCTGTGACGCACAGCGCCAACTTCTTCACGATCACCTTGCGTTCGTCATTAGGGTCTGTTGAATAAACAATACATTTTAGTTTATCGTTTATCAAAACCTATATAATAAATAAAGTACCTATATTAAATATATAGCCTTTGCTTCTTCAGGTTTTAAGCTGTCTCTGTGCCAAATTTAATCCAAATCTGTTGAGTGGTTAAGCCGTGAAGAAGTAAAAAACAAACAGACAGAATTTAAAATATTAGGAAGTATTTGAGGATTACTTGGCTTCCAGTACCTATCGACGATGTTGATGTATTTCAGGTGATACAGGTGGTTTTACGTGCTCGATGAAGCCGGATTCTTTTGTATGTAATTGATTTCCTACATTGACCGTCATGGATGAACAGGAAATATGCGATTGCCTGCTGTCCGTTCACTCCAAACACGGAATCATGAGACTAATTAGATGAAAGCATTGAACGTCGTGTACATGAGAACCAGTGCCGCCAAAATCACATTTAAAAATACAAAAATGTTTTACTAGATTTAGCCCGCGGGTCTGCTCGCTTGAATAGATTTTGTCAATAAATTTCAATCCCTTTAGAACAGTACTCTTGTTTGTTACTCTTTCACGCCTTAACTACTCGACCGATCATCATGAATTTTTGCATACACGTTATCAGGGGTACAGAACATACGGTACCCTACCAGAAAAAAGTTCGTCGTTAGTTCGAAGTCGCAAGTAAAATCTAGTCATCTATATTCATGACGTAAGACATTCGGACCATCAGGTCATATTCTCAAATGGTAACCCATCTATTGGCAAGCCTGCAAGAAGCTGGCGTGCCCCGCATCACGGGTTTCTGCGGGTGGGAGGAATAATGAATGCACCTGTCATCGCACGCCAGAGCAATCGTTCAGTCGTAACTTTGAATGGTTGGAACACAAATTGCTCGGGAGTTTTGGCCGCAATAAAGAATTTAATACAGCGGTCTGTTGGCTGGCGATCAAACTAGACACTAAACCCTGTTGAACTATTGTGATGGATTGTGGTAGGTTGAATTTGATGGTAGAGTTAACGAACTTGTTAGTTCAATGATGTAACTACGCTGTATTCGATTCTAAGTTTCGGCTAGTAATCCGCAAAATTCGAAATCAGTTTTGCACATTACTTATTTCGACAAAAGTTTATTAGGATTTTCTAATAATACTAAGTAACACCAGGAGAAATAATTCCTTAAATAAATTTAAATTGCTCATATTTTTCACTGCCTGTGAATTTTCGTCTTTCCAAGACAGTAATTTGGACGCGTGTATCACGTCAGAATCGCTCGCTAGATTTGGATGAAATATGGAGTTAGCTTGGAGAATGGGTAGAGTACATACTCACTACATTTGAAAGGCATGACAAGCAGCGAAGTATATCACGTTTACGTAGTTGTGTTGTGCTATTATTTTTTTTATAGTGACACGGCAAAGTGATTATAACGGACCTGATGGCAAGCCCAATTACAGTCCAGAGACAGTGACGACGAGGAGAAGATAGATGTCTTCTAGCCGTCGCCAGAGTCAAGCCGGTCTGACCAGATGCTTCTTCACACTACGTTTGAAGGACCCAAGGTCATAGAAGGGAGGGAACACATGTGCCGGAAGACCATTCCAAAGCTGTATGGTACGGCATAAGAAGGAATTGCTGAACCTTTTGGTGCGAGACGGGATTGTGCTAACCGTCCATCCGTAGTTACGAAGACCGGCGCGTGTGGTTCTCAAAACGAAGGGGGAAGGTGGAATGAGGTCGAATAACTCTTCGGAGCATTCGCCATGATCGAGGCGATATATATTTATCTTGAAGAACCCTCACGGTAAGACATAAACCCAGCATCGTTTGACATAGCCTAAACATCCCGGATCTAACTCCACACACGATGCAATTATAGTCAACTAGAGACCAATTCACATCATTAGACGGCCTCGATGGCGTAGTGGTTAGTGTAACGCCTGAGGTCGCGGATTCGATTCCTGCACAAGTCAAACATTTGTGTGCAGGGACAAGGATGTTTGTCTTGGTCTGGGTGTTTTTATGTATAGTATGTATGTATTTACAAAAAGAAACTATGTATGTTTATCCATTGTCTAACTCTGCTTAGTTTGGGCTAGATGGTATTCTGCGTATGCGATAGAATGGAATATAATTCGTGTAAATTATACTATTCCTTCTTATCTTATGTGGGGGCCAGTCAGTGCAGACCGGCGACACTTCGACCCAGTGGGAGTGCAGTGGGATCTTTTGTGTCGATACTCTCCCAATAACGACTGCCATAGATGTTCATGGCAGCTGGGAACCACCGGCTTAACGTGCTCTCTGAGGCACGGAGCAGGCGATAATTGTCAATCAATACGCACATAATTTCGAAAAGTCATATAACTTCCGAAAGTCAGAGGTGCGCGACGTGGGTTCGAACCCGAGACCCTCTGCATTGCAGTCTGTTGGTTTCCCCACTGAGCTATCGCTGCTCTATACTATTCCTTAAAATTGTCTCCTGTTTACGCGAATGTTATTCATTGAAATTAAACTACTATACGGATTTTATCGCGTTGTTTATTTGACACATAAACAACGCGATAAAATCCGTATATAGTAGTTTAATTTCAATTATACTATTCCTACTATTATAAATAAATAAAAGTTCATAAATATGTCTGGATATTTATTGATCAATCACGATTTGAATGATACTTGGCATACATAGAGATAATGCCCTAGACTAAAACAGGATACTTTTTATCCCGGTATTCGCTCTCATGGGATTTATGCGGACAAAGTCGTAGGTAAAAGCACGTATCTATACTAATATTATAAAGCTGAAGAGTTTGTTTGTTTGAACGCGCTAATCTCAGGAACTACTGGTTCGAATCGAAAAATTATTTTAGTGTTGGATGGCCTATTTATCGAGGAAGGCTATAGGCTATATGTCAGAGGTGCGCGACGTGGGTTCGAACCCGAGACCTGCATAGCAGTCTGTTGGTCTCCCCACTGAGCTATCGCTGCTCTTATCACGCTATATTCGCTAGCAATACTTCGGTGCCTATCCTCATCACGAGTCAAAGCATATACATACATAAGTATGTGTAGCACTCAATTCATCTTTGATAAGTATAGAGATCAAAACAATAAGAGGAAAATAATGCGCAATTGTACAATTTATTTCCTTATATGTTTACTATGGCGCCGGGAGTACGCATAGAAACAACGTTCTGAACAAACTTCTTCATCATACATAGACTCACGCATGTATTCCTGAAGGGATTCCTGCTCCGATGGCGTAGTGGTTTAAGTGGTCGGCTCGCCGCGGCCACTGCGTCGAGTGTTGTGGGTTCGAATCCTACTCGAAATAATTTGTGATCTACAAATTAATTAATTCTAATTTGCGGTGGGCTGATTGATTGATTGACAAATGGTTGTTCTGAATTTGAATGTTTTTAACACGCTTTTATTAGTTTCACTTGTATGTTAATCTTGCATGCCACATGGTAGAATATACTAGACCTGTTTAATATCACCGTTATTTTGTTACCTACATTCTTTGCAAATATGATTTCTGAGTCATAAATCACAGAAATCTAATTTTCAATAAAATTACGTGCAGATGTCACAAATGTCAAGGTACACGCCTCCACGCGCGGCCTTGTGCCTCAGACAATAGTGCATGCCACTATGCACCTAATGGACGAGTAATCGATACCTATTATAATAATATCGATGCCATATGAGTGGCGGAAGTCGGAGGAACGTTGATCGATGCTGTATTAGCAATTAATGATGTTGGTATGTATGAAAATGATACTGTACAGCTTTATAGCATCGGCAGAGAATTCAGCCAGTACACATTGTGTTTTCGCCTTTTTCTTTCTTTTTCTTTTTCGTGCGGTTAGTGGCCAACCTGTTGTGACATGGCTTAACGACTGCTGTCAATTTGACAAAAACCGGGACCAACTTTTTACGTCCTTCCGAAGCACGGAGACGCTCAGATGAAATTCCACTAAACGCCCATCTATAGACTGACTGCACCCAACATTGCTTAACCTCGCTAATCGGTTACCGATCAGTGAGTGCAACTTGCCATGAGCGCCTCTTCGCCTTTTTGAAAAAGTTGTTATTAGAAAGACTATTAGTTTATGCCTGAGGCTTTGCTTGCGAGAATCCTGATTGTTGATGTACTCCTGACAATGTGTATGCGAAATTACATGATAATCGGTGAAGTAGTTGCGTGAAGATCAAACAAAGAAGCAAACAAACTTACATTCGCATTTAATATAATTTAGTATATTAGACTTCTGCCTACTCCCTTGGGCACACAGGCGTAATTATTTCTATGTATGAATTCTACACGCCACTGACCTGACTTGACACTTAACAAAACACTATCAGCTGTAGGAAAGGATATCTTTATCTAGTGCACACATCACTCTGTGATGCCTTTTATTATTAACTAGATGTTCCCTCGATTTCATCCGCGTTTATCATTACTGCGCCACCCCCGTGGGTCAGAAAGACTTCCACTGCTGAACATATACTGGCGAAGTCCCAAACTTCGCCAGTTTCTGATTCCACATGATAAAGGGCGAGCATTTTGGCGTCTACCAGAAATAGATTCAGGCACTATGCTGACTATATTACACGGTGACTCTGTGCCCGATCCGTCCTACCCTCTGCATACCCTCCCAAGATCCCAAGTCTACCAAAATTTTTTTAATTTATCAAAAGCCCGTGAAGACTCTTTTGAGAAGTCTCTTTTGGAAGCAAAAGAGACTTCATTTCAAAAACAAGGTTACCACATCAGTTCCAGTTATGCTTCACCTGTTAGTCTTTAAGTAGATTGTCACGCATATTCGGAAGCCTATAAAATACTCGTTTAACTTCACGTTATAGAGGCTAGGCGATCGTCGTCACACTGAGCAAATGAATTGCGGCTGACTCAACGGACTAGCGATGAGTCAGCCGCTAATGGATTGCTAGAGGTTTGGTTACAAATAAAAATGTTTTGTTCATTTCATATATGTATGTTACACATTATTTATAAAATTAGTAATAATGTGTTACATGGACATAATTTTAAAAAATCGGTCACGTGCCAATTGGATTCAACTACCGAAGGATACAAATTTATATTGTCTGCATGCGGCTTCGCTTGACTGATTTCCAGAGAGACGCATACTGGGATGGAAAATATCCTATGTTAAATTAGGGCATTGTTTATCTGAGTGGCATTGTATAATTGTATAATCCAAATCCGTTAAACGAATGACGCGTGATTGACTAGCAAACATGAGTAAAAAACTATCTTATAATATTAGTAAGACTGTAAACACTCCAAGTTAGAGGCTTGTACGTGTTGCAGGCAATTTGTATGATTCCGCGTTTTATAAACGACGTCGTCCGTTTAAAAACGCTCGCTGTTTTAAAATATGCTGAAGGCAAAATGTAAATTGCCTTGTCACTTTATAATGTGCCACAACATTTGATAGACAATTCAACAGCATAACGAGCACCTGTACGCCTCAAATCACTGCATTCCGTCTCGTAAGGGTTAGGTTATGTTAGGTTCCTTCTTAAATACACCCAAAAATAGCTCCTATTTTTGGCTCGTTGATTGTTCTAGTAGGGTTATCCGTCGACGATAACCCTACTAGAACAATCAACGAGCGTTTTTAAACGGACGACGCCGTTTGTAAAATGCGGAATCATACAAATTGCCTGCGACATATTATTATGCATTATCCTTTTTATTACAACAAAAATAGCCCGAGTCATTTAAAAATGCTGCCAAAATTTAAAATTATTTATTTAGCAGATTCAGATGATCCTACTAAATATTATCATCACACACTATAAGCCGAGTCTGACTACAGCCTATAGTACGAGGTCAAACTGCATTCTCTAAACTATCACTGAACCGTATCACATTGACAACTGACCGCAATATTACAAGCAAAGGGGGCCACGACAATATACAGCAGGTCAATTCTGCTAGAAAATATAATAAAAGTGACTGTCTCAGCGGCAAATCTCACCAACAAGCTGTGTAGCTTGAAAGCAGATTTGTATTCTATTGATACTATTATATAATTAATATTGAATTAAATATTTAAAAAACAGCTGGAGTGTATGCGACTTCAGTGCATGAGGTTTCATTTCAGGTTAAGTTATAGGACAAAGTGTTTCTCTCAAAAAAATCTCAGTATCAGGAATCTGGTTTTGCCCGGTAAGCGGCAATAGGCTGGCTCCTATTACGACCTAGTATAGTATAATAATATAATATATTAATAATATAATAGTTATATAGTTGGCGAACAATAAGCAAGTATGTGCTTTTAAAATAATACAATATTTCGTATAACTCTTGTGTCGCGGCGGAACACAAACATTAAAACGGGATGCACGGGTTGGTTTGCAGTTTAATTGCAGTCTTACTAACTGCTTTCAAACTGCAAATTTGCAATCGGAATGCGGTTGTAATGCAGTCCGTCTGTTTAGAGCCTAAATAAACGGACTCAAGGAACACCCAGACTCGGATGAAGTATTTGAATCTCACAAAACATTTTTCCGCATGGGGATTAAATCTACAACACTACGCAGTGGAGAGGCGACCTACGTGGCCGTCAATCACTGCGCTATATACCTATGCAGTGGCATCTGCTTCAAACTTATCTAGAACTCGATCGTCGCCTCGCCAGTAACCATAGTCAGTGCCGGATTAAGCAAGCGCGGGGCCCGTAGCAAATTCTTTCGGGTAAGAGTGCTTGCATACGTTCGACTTTTGTAGAGCTGATTATTGGGCCGACTGAAATTCTACACAATTATACGAGCGACTTTTTGTAGAACTTGTGCGTTTACCGTATGAAATTCGGTGTTTTATTTACGGCAAGGAAATAGTCGGTTACTGATTGTCTGACGTGGACTGTCTTAGTAGGAAAAGTTGTAACGTTTCACGTTTTTGTGACATCAAGTAAATTCAATATAGGTACCACATCTTAAGTAATAAGTTTCACTCAAAAAATTACGCTCAGGCAGAGATGAGTGGGCTTAAATATGCGGGGTCCCCTATCGCGCGGGGCCCGTAGCAATTGATACTCTTGCTACGTGGTTAATCCGGCACTGACCATAGTAACGAACCGTTACTGCCATTATTACTGTTAAAGACTCAAATTATAACAGCCGACTCGGATGTGAGTTTTGTAGTGAGATCTAACAGAATTGATCAGCTGACATATCTATAAGATTATCGTGTCGTAACAAATATCCATCCGATTTTATCTTCAGAAACGATTAGATAACGATAACTGTCTAGTTGATCTTGTGGCACACACAGTACGCTTACGGCCGATTGGTCGTCCCGGGTTCGGTGCCCGAGCTGTGATTTTTTTATACTACAAGCTGCATTTATACCATGGGTATGATTCGAAAGACTCAAAATAAAAGTACTTTAAAAGACCTAGTAACAGTTTCTCCGACCCGGGTATTGAACTCGAGATCTTATGCACACCTGGGACACGTTATGCCACCGAGATAGCCATAATCTTTATAAATACTTACATAAATAATTGAATTAATTTATGTTCGGATGATGATTAAATTATGTTCGGGTACTTTGAAATAACTACACTGGAACATTGAGACAACTACCGTCTTATTCTCCTTGTGACCATGGCTGCAGAAAAGCAACCGAAACGTCGGGGAAAGTGTAAACATAAATATAAATAGTATAGTAATAGTATAAATAGTTTTAATAGTTACAATAATATAATTAGCTTAAAAATTAGTAAAGTTTAATAGTAATAGTAGTGTAACAGTTTTCAAATTTTTGTAATAAATTGTCAAATAAACAACGCGATCAAATCCGTATATAGTAGTTTAATTTCAATGAATAACATTCGCGTAAACTGAAGACAATATTACATAAATATTTCAAGAATAATGACAGGATGAGAAAGAATGGAATGGAAAATCCTACGCATCTCTCATTTAAGTGAAATGCGGTAATAGAATTACTACTCGTAGGCCGGTTATAAGTGGGCGGTGCTTCCCCGGGCGTGCCGGCTCGTCCGTGCATTCAAATAATAATTAGCAACGACACACTCTTTTACTAGCTTTTCTACTTGCATCTTCTCAGCGGCATCACAAAATTGAGAAACCGATCATAATTAAATTTTGCATACACTTTGTCAGGGGAACAGAAAAGGACATGGGTACCGTTTATCCAAAAAAAATGTACCCGACAGATAGAAATTTACTAACGCGAGCGAAGCCGCGGGCAAAATCTATCAATATACAGAATTTTATGTTTACCCTATATGGCTTTATTGATCGTTTCACACGAATCTGTTCGCACGAATTGTGTAAAACGACACTTTTATAAATATACTAGCTGTGCCCGCGGTCTCACCCGCGTCAGTGGTATTTGTGGTTACTGCACCGCTCCCCTGAGCCGTAGCGTGATGTTATATAGCCTATTTCCTTCCCAGGGTCTCAAGCTATCTCCATTCCAAATTTCATCAAAATCGGTTCAGCCGACTGAGCGTGAAAAGGTAACAGACAGACAGACAGACAGAGAGACAGACCGACAGACAGACAGAGTTACTTTCGCATTTATAATATTAGTAAGGAAATAAGGATATAGGTATTTTTTAGTGTCATTTCAGGCACCTTTTCAGGCCGTTTCGTTTTGCAATAAAATAATATGGAGGTGTGCGAATTTGTAGGGTATTCTCAAAAACCACAGCATCTTTTTGATTGAATTCTTACACTATTTGAGTGCCACAGCTAACAATTAAAAGTTATCCGAAAGATTAATCGCATGCTGTCTCACTCTTGTTAGGTTAAAGAAGAGAGATGGCGAGACTTTTATCTTATTGATAAATGCTATTTGGTGGTGGGACACAAGCCCTTAGACTCGCCACCACAAAGTATCTAAAACCGTATGTCAAAATACGGTGTAATAGATTTCTGCTTACCCCTAAATTCTAAATAAGCGTGAATCTACTTATATAAGTATGTAACTTTGAAGTATTCGAGAAAATCAACTGATTATGAAGAATTATTTGATATTGTTTGATTAAGTTGTATCATGAAATGATGAAGGAGGTAATGATAGCCCAAATGCGTAGAAAAGAGTGCCTTATTATATTCGTTAGACATGAGTAAAAGAACTTCCTTATGATTAAACATATTGACTGTATGGATGGATCTGTACTTGAGGCAACTCCTGAAGTACAAATCCATTAGCAGGAAGCAAGTGTCACGTCATGCCAGTGGCGAAGCGTGGCTGTCAGCTAGGGTTGCCAACCATAGTTTATAATAACCTATCCTACTTTATTTTTGGTAAATATACTTTATACAAATAAAGTATAGATATTTAAATTTTAAATATAATATTCTAATAGAACATACCTACACACATCACCATCTAGCTCAAACTAAGCAGAGCTTGTACTATGAATACTAGACAATAGACAAACATACTTTTTGATTTTTGATTTGATTTTTTGGTAAATGCATAAATATTATACATATAAATACCCAGACCAAGACAAACATCCATGTTCATGCACACAAATGTTTCACTTGTGTGGGAATCGAACCCGCGACCTCAGGCGTGGCTGTCGATTACACTGACCACTACGGCGTCTATAATATACAGTAATTCTAGAGAACTTTTCCGCAAGAAATGGTTTCCCCTCGTTCATCATGAAATGGTTCAAATATTTACAAGATATTATTATTATTTATTGTGAAATTTTGCCTCCATTTAAAAGTGCCGCCCGGGGAGGGCCGCCCCTGCCGCCCCAACTACGCTCTACGCCATTGTGTTATGCTATCCCTGTTTTATTAGCGAAGTAACACTTGCTTCGCGAAAACGTTAACATGTAAATGGAACCTATCAATAAATGTCATGGAGATTGGTACACCATACCAAACAATCTCCATGACCAAGTCTCGGGTACCAGGTTGGCATAATTATGCCAACCTGGTACCCGAGACTTGTTAAATATAGCTTAAAATATAATTATAGAATCTTCATATAGATCTGAATTGGTTACCTACAGAATGGCATATAGACACAAAAAAGTATTAAAAGATGGTCAAATGGATGTCAAGTGCTGTGATTGGCTAACTCAATTAGTATGACCAATTAAATCAATTCAAATGTGTTTAAGTTTGACAAATGGTTGAATAGCCTTTCAAAAACCGAGTGTTATAAATTATTACTCAAATAAAACCATTTTCTGTCTGGAAGAACCCACATTGGCAATTATTTTGTGAGAATTTGCCTAACCTAAAATAAGAACCTGAGACTTTATATGTAGCCATAGCAAGCTACAAGACAATTTTCAAATAGTACTTCTGTAAAAGCTTACCAACAATAACAGCACCAGCTTGCGCTTCACCAAGAAGCGCTTCCTTGTACTTCCGTAGTGACTCGTCCTCCTGGTCAGCGGCAAGGATCTCATCAATGGTCTTCTCTGGGGGCGGTCTGTACGAAGACTTGATTTCTTCCTCCTCTCCTTCCTCCTCAGGAGTGCGGGTCACCTCGGGTTCTCCAGACATAGTTGAGCTAAAACATAATATTTTTATTTCATTTATATACAGTTGTTGTCCATGTTAACTACGACATGTCAATTTAATTTACATATTAGATGAAAAGTGTCTTGAATTTTATATTGATGCCTTTTGTCAGAGAAACTGTACAGATGGTTTAGTGGTTTAAGTGGTCACGTCGCTATTGCCACTGCGCCAAGTGATGTTGGTTTGGTCCCCACTCAGCACAAAAATTTGACTAAAGTCTAAGAAGGGAACTTTACTATCTTAGTATTACTGACAAACGGAACACACATGCCCACATCCAGCCAGCTATCTGTTATTTGCACAAATATTTACAGGCAGACATCATATAAGCAACACTTACATACTAAATCATGTGTCAAAATCAAACTCATGTCAAGAAATTTTATTGGCTGTTGCTGATTTGATCAGCCAATCACAGCAATTGAAATGTGTTTGATAGTCTGGTAACTAATGTTTGTGTTTATCTGCCTCATAGAAATTGTGTATAAGGACAAGGTAGGCTATTGCATCATTTATACATTCAGTTACGTTGGCATCAATAACCAGGCGATATCTTATAACAATAACTAGATGTGCCCGTGGTTTCACCCGCGTTTATGATTACTGCGCTGCCCCCGTGGGTCGTAGAGTGATGCTATATAGCCTTCCTCCATAAATGGACTATCCAACACTAAAATAATTTTTCAGTTCGGACCAGTAGTTCCTGAGATTAGCGTGTTCAAACAAAAAACAAACTCTTCAGCTTTATAATATTAGTATAGATGTGTTGCATTGCTGTTACCATGCTGTGTATTTATTATCAATAGAAAAGAGGAATATTATGACAAAGGACTTATAAGATTCTATTGCCATTAACTGGTAGTAATAGTAGACGGCAATGGGCTTGTCTCCTATGCTGATAACGGTGAAGTGTGTGTGGGTTTATTATACCTCTACCTTAGGAGATACAGGTGTGAAACTATACATATATGTAGTGCAAATACAATGAAAACTCAATGATCATAAACTCATGTTATTGCAGTCTGTATATACTTATGTTTACAATCTAAAGACTAGATAACAGATAAGATATTGTTGACACTCTATCACTGATAATCAAAGATGTAGCTATAAACACTTAAAATTAAATATTTCACTACAATTTTCCTTTAAATTGCCATTTTATACTTGTAGTAATTAATTGCTAGGCCCTTTCTTGGTATGATTTTCAGTTACATTTCTTATTCCAATGTCTCTAAATCTTATGGCTTTCTACGAGAGAATAGATTCAGATATGAGGATAATATATTCTAAAGGTGTTGTCAGAAAATTCTGACTAGAATGAATCCTGTGATATTTCTTTCACTTTTTTCACAATTGCGTTACTAATTTACACAATTATGTTACTAATAAATGGCTTTATACAAGTGCAGTAACCAGATCTGTCTTATCAATATAATGTATTATATACAAGCTACCAGTAACATACTTTTAATGTGCTTTTAAGTGAGTTTATCTGCAACAGGCAAGTAAAATTGAAGAATAGAGACATTGATGATATCAAATCCAACTTAACTCACTACTAGGTAGAATTACAGCACCTATATTTAATCATTAGCTGTTACCAATGGATAAGTGTATGTCTTAAATGTAGCATTTTCTCATGTATATAATCTGTACATACATTGCCTAAGAATTAATATATGGATGTGTGAGCTATTCATCATAATTATAATATTATGTACATGCATTATTTAGTACTGTCCATTCAAATCTATGCAAACAATATAACGACATTTCATAAATGGAAGTATTGGTAGCTATTGACTGAGCTGTCACGCCATCATTACATACAGCTCCATGAATCATAGTAATCATAACCTATAATTAATGCAAAAATATCTTTATTGAAATCAAATAATTGCAATAAATTTGCACTGATAGACAGAAGTCACCTGATAAATTTACCGATAGCTTATATCATAAATCCGGTTCACTTGACAAGATCTACATCGAAATAAGTCGGCTCGCAACTGGAACCGCCCAAAATAAGAAAAAAATTGTCAACTAACTTGACAAACACTCAATTATTTGAATTAAATGTGTAAAAATAAATATTCCGCTATGACACATAGTGAATCCCTTCATCTTCCAATAACAGAATTTAGCGGCTTCGTCATTGCAACCTAATAAAGCTTTGAATGCAGTCTTATCACGACATTAAAATTATCCATGGCATAACTTACGTTTCAATGTAAAATGCCGGTTGAACAAAACAAAATCGATAACTCGTCTAATTGCACAATAGTTATAAGCACTAATCAGCACCAAATAAAGATAAACAACTTACGAAATTTAGCGATTTGTAAAATCTATAGATCAAAAATGACGGACAAAACGCTTCCGGGCGGTCATCGAACTCTCAAAAATTAATTTATTCTTTGAAATGGCCGTGAAACATTTACACAATTTTTGGCATTGGCACTATGTCTATCTCACGTTCTTACTATGGACCTCTCTGTCACTGCGTAAGTTTTAAAAAGAGATGGCAAAACTCAATAGTACTAGAAATATCCGCAATGTTGCCATTAGATTTAAATACTGTAGCACTTCCGGTCTTATCCAATCAGCGAAAAATAGACGAACAAAAATTATTTAAAAATTGTTTAAAACATTTCATCCAAAATCCTTTAAAAAATTCAACTTATTTTTCACATCGGATCTTTTAATGCTTTTACTTAATTTTCATTTTTAACTATTTGGGTAGTAGTAAACTTAAAACAGCCTTAGTGCCCCTAGTGGCAACAGTATTTTATATTCTCAGAGAAAGTGTTGATATAATAATTTACCTTACTTAGAAATTTATTACATTATCCACACATAAAAATGCTTACAAAAGTATAATAAAAAAATCTTTTACAGTAGTAGAGCCTCGCTGATTTCAGAATGAACGGGCATTGAGCCGGCTCGATCAAGGAAGGAGTTGTCCTTCCCTGATCGAGCCGGCCCAATATTCTATGAGAGGGTAGCCTCTCATAGAATATTGACGTGAAATAGCAGTATTCCTACTGTTGTGTTGCGTTCGGTGAGCGAGAGTGCCGGAGGCCCAATTATCCTCTTTCCCCCTTCCCGCTCCTTGTCCTACCCACTTCCTTTTTTCTTTCTTAAAGGGTCGGCAACGCGCAAGTGATGCCTCTGGTGTTGCAGGCGTCCATAAGCTACGGTGACCACTTACCATCAGGTGGGCCGTATGCTAGTTTGCCACCACGGCTGTATAAAAAAAGTCTAGCTAAGTATTATTTAAATCTAATTTACAATATTGACTGACCTCTGTTAGCCACATGCTAGTCGTTATGATATGAATTAATATTCTAACAAGAAATTGCTTTACTACGTATCACCCATAGCACACGATGTTGCTTATCACAACGTTATCAGTTCTAGCTGGTACCCTCGATATCTAATAAAAAAATTTTATACATGCCAGAAACCAGTAATGGATTGGTCGTGGTCGTGGCACTGTTTAGGTAAGGCGTTTAAGTGTCTGCCATAATAAGGTGAGGCTTGTATTGACCAAAAGGTATAATTTATAAATTACTGTTCTCTCTATCAGATCTTCATATCGACTAAAGAGCAGGGAGAACAAATAACTTTTGCCAAAATCATATAATTACAGTGCACTAGAACGTGTTACCTTTTCTTCACACCTTTACTCTATTAGATTGCTTCAATTCTTTATTCTTAATTACTCACTAGTAAAATTTGATGAATATTGTTAAATTAGCTCTTGCCTGCAACTTTGTTCGCGTGGTATGTTATTAAAACATAGCCTATGTTTCTCAGGGATAATGTTATAGCGTCAGGGTAGCACTCGAATAGTAAAACTTAAATTGGTAAAGTAATTAGGTATTTCTAAAGAATATGTTTACATATAGAAAACACGCTTTCTATATACTTAATAGACACTTTAGTTTAGTATAAAAGCTGTTTATTCTTTGGAAATAATAATTACTTTAGGATACATAATTATTATGTATTAATTATTTATGACTTAGATTTTCTACCTCCTTACTCTACCGTCAAGAACATAGTCTATGGTCAAGAACATTTCAATTTTCAATCGCTTTGCTGTCATCTGTCAACTTGGAAGAAGTTTGTGATCCTAGTGTTGTTATTGTTGACATAATGTTTTGTGTCAAATAAAATCGTCATTGAAAATGTATTTTTATTCCTCAATCTGTCTGAACAAAAATGACCTAGAACCAAATCAATAATAATGTGTTAAACCTAACCCGTAGTAAATTAAATTAAATACTAAATATACTTGTGACAATGACATAGGATTTATATCTACAAATTCAAGCTAAATTATGTTTGTAAGTAAATACATTATATAATTTGTTTACAATATTGTAGCTTTGAAAGATGGTGTCGCCAACTGAAGCTTATGTATATATTTACAGAAATTTAGAACATTACCAGTTCCAGCACTAATCAGGTGTCCCCACTCTTTGGTAAGAACATGTACAGATTCTTCAGCTGAGAAAGAAAAAGAACGGGAGCTGGCAAGAATAGCTAAAGAAGTTAGTATTTTTATTTTTTTATTAGACAAATCATGCAGTTTACATCAAGGATATTACTTTAAATTAAGAACATACCTACAGTTAGTCTTTGCTACTAAAATAAGCAACACTGACAATGAGCCAGTAACTATGTCACCTTATAACAACTGTAAACTTAATTGGTTGCTTATAATAATATGCTTGTACTCCACGTAGCCAACCAAGTATGTGTTGACAGACTTAACTTCTTTCTCTTTTGATACTACTGTTCTAATATGTATATGAAATGTGGTTATTCACTTTTAATAAGCATATTATTGTATTTATAAGTCTTAAGAGCTCATTGGAATTAACAAGATCAATGCCAACTCTGATTTGACCTATATTTGTTTACTTGATTTTGCTTTTGTATTGTCTCATCACTAGTTTACTATAAATAAATCACTGTGAAGACACAATGTAAAATCTAAATTTGTTTATTGTTCAGTAGACCACCAAAATATAAAATTTACTTAATAATTCCTTTTTGCTCTTTGAAACTTTTTACTTATTTCAATAACAATGTTATTATTTTATTTAATCTAGATAATCTAAAGGTCCACGCCAAGACACAATCCTATTTCCATGGCGTCTAGGCTCTGGCTTATGACCCATTTAGAAATAAGATATGGTAGCACTGCACAATACATTAATTTAACCATTTAATTAATTAAAAATTATAATTATATTCTAGGCATCCATAGATAATCCACCAACCAGCTGCTGTCAGTCAGGATGCGCCAACTGTGTGTTCATCGTGTGGGCAGAAGCCTTATCAGCTAAGATGCAGAATGTTAGCCCGGAGGTCAGCGAAAAGATCCTCAAGATGGTTGACGACCCATCCATGAAGGCCTACCTTGAAATGGAGCTGAGGTTACGAGGTCTTAGGAAATGATTGTAGAGTAAATTATAGGAAATATTTGTTTGTCATTCAATGTCAAAATAGTTAATGCTGGCCAAACGCCTAGGAGACAGAAGGAGAATTTAGGAAGAAATTTAGTTTAAGTATAGTTCTTGCAAATCACGGTGGCAAGCGGGCTATGTATGTGTGTGTGTAAGTGTCGCTCGCAGTTGACCGCTCTGTCAAACACACATACTACCGCACTGTGCATGTACACGTAAAGCCCTCTCGCCTTCGTGAGTTCCAAGAACTGAGCCACTAGATGTAGCCATGATAACAATAGACAGTGTGCAAGTGAGAAGGATATATGCAAACAGTAAGAAAACTAAGACAAAACTTCGCATCTTCTGTCTCACTTAGCGTGCCGGTATTTTGCTTAGCGCCTTGTTTTTAAAGTTAGCCAAACACTCTTTGGTTTCTTTGTATTCTTTTACTTTATGGCTCATTTGCGGTGGCTTTAGAGTACTGATGAAAATATAATAAATAGACTTAATTAGCTATGTATTCCGTAAACATGGTATACTCTCCTCTAATTTCGTACCACTTTTGGTTACTATATGCAATTTGTGATCTTTAGACATTCATAAATAAGAATAGTTATATTTTTGTAATAAATTATAATTTATTTTTGATTTACAAATTGTTTTTTATTATTGCTACAACACACGTCCATCCATGCCGAAGCAAATAGATCGCACTCCGATTGATGTCAGTAGCATCTATACAAATAAATATAATTGAAGTGTCTGTTTGTAATGTCAAAATAACAGCTTTTTATCTAATGCATATGAAAGTATATAAGGCACCGATACAAAAACATCTATTTTTAAAATTTTTGTCTGTCTGTCTGTCTGTTTTTTCCGGCTAATCTCCGAAACGGCTGAACCGATTTTGACGGGGCTTTCACTGGCAGATAGCTGATGTTATAAGGAGTAACTTAGGCTACTTTGATTTTAGAACAAATAGGATTTCGCGGAGACACACTTTTTAGTTAAAATCTACGCGGATGAAGTCGCAGGTAACAGCTAGTATTCAATAAGGTTAATGCTCGAGTATGGGCGATTTGGCATGCACCAGTGTGCTTGCATGAGGCACAGCTAGTAACTGGACTTTGCGTGATCTACGTGATATTTTAAGTACAATGGGGACAAAATAAATAACCTGACCATTATGTCGACTATTGACCACTGGTTGCTCGCCACAACTACACGTGGCGATAACTGTCGTGGTTGTGGCTGGTTGCTCAGAGAGCCGAGCCTGAGAACTATGAAGAAGATTTAAACACCGTCTACAGTGCCGGATTCACCACGTAGCAAGAGTAGCAATTGCTACGGGCCTCGCGCGAAAGAGGGCCCCGCATATTTAAACCCACTCATCTCTGCCTGAGCGTAATTTTTTGAGTGAAACTTATTACTTAAGATGTCGTATATTGAATTTACTTGATGTCACAAAAACGTAATATGTTACAACTTTTCCTCCTAAGACAATCCACGTCAGACAATCGGTAACCGACTATTTCTTTGGCGTAAATAAAACACCGAATTTCATACGGTAAACTACAAGTTCTACAAAAAATCGCTCGTATAAATGTGTAAAATTTCAGTCGACCCAATAATCAGCTCTACAAAAACTGACGTATGCAAGCACACTTACCCGAAAGAATTAGCTACGGGCCCCGCGCTTGCTTAATCCGACACTGACCGTCTATCAGCAATCTTAATAGAAATCTCCATTATGAGTAAGTTACTTTACCGTTGCAAAACAGCTGTAATGCGACTGCTGTGCATGAGTAATTGTAAACACATTCATTGATAGGGTAAATGTACCTACCTATATTTTATATTAATTGTATTAAACAAAAAGTGTTGATTTTATTCACCTAACTGTGACCGCCTGTTTTGGCACATTTCGCTCGGCGCAGTCTTAAGGTGTGAATGCGTAACAAACACACAAATTCACATTCGTATTTATATTAGTTATTACTTAGTGTTCGCGCTGCTCCGTAAAATAGTAATTAAATAGTACCTACACCTTCCATAACCCTTACACCATTGCATTAACATCTAATTTGCTTTGTATAAATTCCACCAATCAAAGCACTTACACATCACAACATATTTATTTAACCAATCACATCACTCCTCACAGGCCACGCGTATACGTCACAACACACACCACACACTTAATGATTTTGCATTCGAACACGCCGAATGAATATTGTAATTTGGTAGAAAATACAAGTATTTTCATGAATCTACGATTTTATTTTATCTCCTTGTTTCTGTACGAAACACTTAGGATTTCACTACCTCAATGAGGGTTAGCCTTATGTTGTTGGTGGATTTTACTATAACCATATTATCTTGCGATAGCCTAGTGGGAGACCGATGGACTGCCACGCAGAGGTCTTAAGTTCGATCCCAAGGCGCACATCTCTGACTTTTCGAAGTTATTCGCTTATTAAATAATTCATTATTGTTTGCTTTAACGGTGAAGGAAAACATCGTGAGGAAACCTATATGTCTGTGAGTTCTCCACGATGTTCAGCGTGGTGGACTATGGCCTAACCTTTCTCACACTGAGAAGAGGCCCGTGCCCAGCAGTGGGACAGTTTAATACAGGGCTGATATTATTATAACTGTAATGTATAGAAATATAGGCACATATTGGTAGGGCGGCCGGGTGTGGGGAGCGCGGCGAGCGCATCGCTTGCCGGGCTCTCTGCATCGGACTGCCGTGCGAATAAGTGCGCTGTACTCAACTCGGTGTTTCACTTATATACCAGTGTAGTAACCTGTACAAGTGGCGACCCTGCCAGGATTACAGCTAATTTACGTGAGTACTTATATGAAATCTTAATGTGTAAGGGGCGATCAATAATTGAGATTGGTTGTTGCATATTAAATCAAAAAGTATTATACAAATTTATTATAACCTAACCAATTCTTTACTATATAGTAAAGCAAGCTATAATTTTAACTGCTTACATTATAAAATTCTACGTTGTCAATATCACCACAGGATACCCTAGTATAATAACGAAAACACCGATCTTGTTTTGTTGAATTGCCTCTGTACATTATAAACGTTACGCTAACGTTCAATTTGTACATCAGTGATGCTTCGTATTGTTGTCGAAATAATTAATAGTAACGTGGGTACTTCAAAGAATGTTTTGAATTAAATTATCTACACGTTGAGATGTAGTTTCAGAATCATTTACACATATTGAGCAGAATTCAAATAATACTTGGCATGTATGTCATTAAGTTACTATTTTCGAGCTGTTTTTATTAGTTGATCTTTAATTGAATAGAATGTAAACATTGAACTATTATATCTATAAAAGGCTTATTTTTATTCGTAACACGGCAATAAACTCCACATGACGCTGTTGATATTTATGAATATTATTTCGTGTGTTCTTTTAATTAGAAAACTGTCTACCCGCTTACAGTTTTGTAAACATTAAAAAGTTACTTTATAATTAAGTGACAATTATTTTTGACAACAATTGAGGTTAATTACTGGATGTAAGAGGTAGTTTGGATAATCAAACGGTACCTAAATAACCGTATTATTAGTACAGCAATTAGGTGTGCTAGTATTACATAAGTATATCAAGAGGTAGTTCGATGAAAATCGGAACGGTACCTATAGAGATTAATAGAGGTAGTCCAATAAAATCGGAACGGTACCTGCCAATAATATAGAGGTAGTTCGATGAAAATCGGAACGGTACCTATAGAGATTAATAGAGGTAGTCCAATAAAATCGGAACGGTACCTGCCAATAATATAGAGGTAGTTCGATGAAAATCGGAACGGTACCTATAGAGATTAATAGAGGTAGTCCAATAAAATCGGAACGGTACCTGCCAATAATATAGAGGTAGTTCGATGAAAATCGGAACGGTACCTATAGAGATTAATAGAGGTAGTCCAATAAAATCGGAACGGTACCTGCCAATAATATAGAGGTAGTTCGATGAAAATCGGAACGGTACCTATAGAGATTAATAGAGGTAGTCCAATAAAATCGGAACGGTACCTGCCAATAATATAGAGGTAGTTCGATGAAAATCGGAACGGTACCTATAGAGATTAATAGAGGTAGTCCAATAAAATCGGAACGGTACCTGCCAATAATATAGAGGTAGTTCGATGAAAATCGGAACGGTACCTAAATAGACAAAGTTATAGTCCGATGAAAATCGGGACAATGCCTGCAAAGAAAATACAGGTAGTTCGATGGAAGTCGGAACGGTACCTACTTAAAAGGATGTTGTGGTTTCTTTGCAGGTAGATCCAGAATATGTCGCACTTGCCACCATTAGAACCTTTAGACTGTGACGGTGAATCAGCTTCGCTCGGTTTACGCTGGGAAAAATGGAAGCGAGCCCTCGAGTCATATCTAACGGCGACTAATGTTACCACACCAGAAACAAAAAGAGCAGTCCTTTTACACATGGGTGGGCTGGCTTTGCAAGAAATTTATTACAACATACCAGGTGCACATATCGTAGCCGTTACTGAGGGTGACGATATTTTCACGGTTGCAATCAATAAATTAGATGAGTACTTTTCCCCAAAGCAAAGTCGCGTTTATGAACGTCATTTGTTCAGGCTCATCAAACAGGAAGGCGGAGAGAAATTTGACAAGTTCCTCATTAGGCTTAGGAAGCAGTGCTCTAAGTGCAAATTTACCGCCCCTGACGAGAACATGATTGATCAAATAACTGAGAAGTGTGAGTCAGCCAAGCTGCGTAAAAATATTTTGACTCTCGGTGATGACGTCACGCTTGACAAAATTATTACTGAAGCCAATGCCTTAGAAACTGTCCAACGCCAACTTAGTAACTTCGGTTTACCTGAGCCAAATAAAAGTTTGGCAATAAACAGAGTCGAGTCTGCTACGAAATTGTCTAAGGTCCCATGTTCTCGGTGTGGGGGAAATCATCCTAACGATAGTATGGGTTGTCCAGCGCGTGATAAAAAATGTCTCAAGTGTGGGTTCGTCGGACATTTTCGGAAATTATGTAGGACTAGAGCGAATAAACGTAAATTTCATGGTCCGCCTGCTAAAGGTTCCAACGTTACAAAAAGGACCAAAACGAAGCCTGAAGAGGTGGATTACATATTTCACATAGATGGTGATGACACAGTAACGTGCACCTTGGGGGATGTAGGAATTGAAATGCTTATTGACTCTGGCAGTAAATGCAATATAATTACTGATACAACGTGGCAGAGTCTTAAGGATGGAGGTATTTGTGTCCAAAATCAGGTGAAAAACCCTGACAAGAAGTTTATGGCTTATGGCAGCCAACACCCTTTAACAGTCCTCGGGTCTTTTGACTGTCCAATATCAGTAGGCAACGGATTTCCAAGAGTAAAGGCCACTTTTTATGTTGTAAAAGACGGCACCAGGAACTTACTGGGGAAAGACACTGCTACCAAGCTTGGAGTTCTAAAAATAGGACTGGGTATTAACGTAGTTGATGGTACGTTCCCTAAATTTAAAGATATTCAAATTCATATTCCTATAGACACTTCTGTCAAACCTGTCTCTCAACCTTGTCGAAGAGTTCCTATTCCCCTAGAGGCTAAAATCAATAAAAAGATTCAAGAGCTTATAGTTTCAGATATTATTGAGCCTGTTAATGGTCCATCTGATTGGATTTCTCCTTTAGTACCTGTACTTAAGGGAGATGGAGATGTCAGAATTTGTGTAGATATGAGGCGAGCCAACAGAGCTATTATTAGGGAAAAACACCCCTTGCCAACTATGGAACAGCTGATTCCCAAGTTTAGAAAGGCTAAAATATTCTCTAAATTAGATTTAAAAAATTCCTTTCATCAGTTGGAACTTAGTGAGGATTGTAGACACATTACCACTTTTATTTGTAGCCAAGGACTGTTTAGATATAAACGTCTTATGTTTGGTATTTCATGCACTCCTGAGTGTTTCCAAAAAAATCTAGAAAGGGTACTTTTGCCTTGTGAAGGAGTAGTAAATTTCATTGACGATATTGTTATCTACGGAAGCAATGAGATAGAGCATTCGACACGGCTTAAAAAGGTTTTACAAGTTCTAAAGGATAATCATGTCTTGCTCAATGACACTAAGTGTGTCTATGGGGTTAAACAAATTGAATTCTTGGGACATCGATTATCTTGTGATGGGGTTAAACCCCTCGATAAATATGTTAAAACAATAGAATCATTTCGAGAACCCACCGTCATTGAGGAAGTACAGAGTTTCCTTGGGTTAGTAAACTATGTAGGTAAATGGATCCCTAACCTCGCAACGTGGACTGAGCCATTGCGCGAACTTTTGAGACTTAAACTAAACAAAGGAGCCGATGTTACATCGTACTGGCATGACAAACAATGTCACGCTTTTAACGGATTAAAGCGTGCAATGACTCAAATTAGAACTTTGGGTTATTATGATCCACAGGATAGGACTCAGGTTTTCGCAGATGCCAGCCCAGTTGGGTTAGGAGCAGTACTTGTCCAGCATAATAAATGCGGGCCAAGAATTATTGCGTATGGCAACAAAAGTCTAACTGATCGGGAAAAGCGCTATTGTCAGACGGAGAAAGAGGCTCTTGCGTTAGTTTGGGCAGTCGAGCATTTTAATATGTATTTGTTTGGCAAAGATACTTTTGAACTCGTTAGTGACCACAAACCTTTAGAAGTCATATTTGGGCTCGAATCTAAACCATGTGCGAGAATCGAACGCTGGGTTTTACGGCTTCAGTCATATAAGTTTAAAGTAGTATACAGTCCAGGTAAGAAAAACATTGCTGATTCCTTGTCACGGTTATGTAATGTCGAACGGTCACCACTTCCGTTCGACGACGATAATTACCTTAATTTAGTTGTAGACCAGTCTATTCCAGTGGCAATTACTTTGACTGATCTGAGGAGAGCTTGTGAGGGAGATCATGAATTAAAATCAGTTAAGAATGGCATTTTCAACAATAGCTGGGACCAGAGTGTCAACAGTTATAAGATCTTTGAGCATGAACTTTGTTTTCAGGATAGCATACTTCTTCGCTGTAATAAGATTGTAATTCCTTCGAGTTTGAGGTCAAAAGTTTTAGCAGCTGCTCATGAGGGACACCCGGGAATTGTAGCGATGAAAACGCGTCTACGTTCCAAAGTGCGGTGGCCTAAAATTGACAGAGACGCCGAGCAATATGTAAGAGCTTGTAAAGGTTGCACTCTGGTTTCCGCTCCAAACCCACCGAATCCTATGCGCAGACGGACACTACCAGTACAGCCCTGGATCGATGTAGCTATCGATTACCTTGGACCTCTGCCTAGCGGGCATTATCTTTTAGTCATTGTAGATTATTTTAGCCGATACAAAGAAATAAAAATTACTAAAACTATTGATTCGACACAGACTATAGGTTTACTTAAAGAGGTATTCTCTCGTCTAGGGGCACCAGTAAGTATCACTGCTGATAACGGTCGGCAGTTCACTAGTTCGGAATTCGAAAGATTCTGTAATGAATTTGGCATACGGTTGTTTCATAGCATTCCCTACTGGCCTCAGCAAAACGGCGAAGTTGAGAGACAGAATCGCGATATATTAAAAAGACTAAGAATTAGCCAGAGTCTAAGATCTAACTGGCAAGAAGATTTACTTAAGTATTTGACTATGTATAATAGCACACCTCACACTGTAACAGGTAAATCTCCGGCGGAACTCTTTTTCAGGCGGCAATTTAGAGACAAACTCCCTTCGGTTGTAGATGTGGAATTTGAAGATGCAGACCTCGAAACCAAGGATAGAGATGCGGAATTAAAAGCTAAGGGAAAAGAATATGTAGACAGGAAAAGACATGCGACAGAAGACAATATAAGCGTTGAAGAGAAAGTATATGTTAAGAATATGAATAAAGAAAATAAATTATCCGCGACATTTAATGATACAGCACACACAGTCATCAATAGAGAAGGAAATGACGTAGAAGTAGAAAATGACGATAACGGACAACGACTACGTCGAAATATAGTACATCTAAAGCGAGTTGAAGGGCAGTGGAAAGTTTGTACAGATGATGAAAAGTCTTCTGATACTGCGGATACCATTGATAATAATATACTTGACAATTAGTTATGTATCCATTGTTATTATTGTAATATTGAAGCTTTCATAAGCAGTTTAAGGCAAGATATATTATATTAATATTATGAAAACCAATAATCTGATTAGTAAAATTATTATGTATCCTGTTGAAATATTATAATTGATTTTTCTTATTTTGTAAAAGGTAGATGTAATGTATAGAAATATAGGCACATATTGGTAGGGCGGCCGGGTGTGGGGAGCGCGGCGAGCGCATCGCTTGCCGGGCTCTCTGCATCGGACTGCCGTGCGAATAAGTGCGCTGTACTCAACTCGGTGTTTCACTGATATACCAGTGTAGTAACCTGTACAATAACATATAAATCTTATATCATTTCACAAGTGCATATATCCACAGCAACAAAAAGAGAAAGAAAGAAAAGAAAGAAAACATACTTTCTTTCTAAAATCACGAAATCTTTCACAATAACATGTAAATAATTGTAATCAAACACACATATACCTACACAATAATAAATAATTAATAAACATAAATTAAAGTGACAGTGAAAGAGTGTTAACTTCTGAAACGTCCATGACTTCTACGGTGAAGTCATGGACGTTGATGTCGTTGCGCGTCCGTGACTACTCCTACGGGGTAGTCAAAAATATTTGGTATTTTTATCACGACCAATCACAACGAGTTTTCTTGACTCCCCCGTAGGGGTCACGGGTGCGCAACGGTAGGTAGCGTTTTTTTTATGAGTCATGGGACATTCCGAGGGTTAAAAGGTTTTTACAGGGTCGGCAACGCGGAAGTGATGCTTCTGGTGTTGCAGGCGTCCATAGGCTACGGTGACCACTTACCATCAGGTGGGCCGTAAGATTGTTTGCCACTTTAGTAGTATAAAAAAAACGTTATGTGCGATGAAGTAAAAGATAGTGTGGAAACCTGCATGTCTGAGTGTTCGCCATAGAACGAAGAAGATATTATGTGAAGTCTGCCAACCCGCACTTCACCAGCGTGAAGGATTAGGCCGAAGGATTAGGCCATAGTCCTATGGCCTAATCCTTCTCATACTGAGAAGAGGCCTGTGCCCAGCAGTGAGACAGGTTAATACAGTGCTGATATTATATAATTACATTTATATTATGATTATTGTAAGATTTCCTTTCATTTGTTTACATAATATTTCAGCACCATTAACGTCCTCGTCACGAATATTAACTTCGCGTCGTAATTCTTGCCTGAAAACGTCGCAAATCAGGAATTTAATTAAAGCTTATCTCGTCGTAATTTGCATTTTAATTCAGGAGTCAAAGAAAACGTTGAATATGTTAATGGAAATCTCTTGTTAAGAAACATGGGAAAAGGGGTCTACACAGGTTGGCCATCTTGTATGTAACTTATTTTAAAATTGGGATACTCTGGGAAAATCCTTTATTTATCAATAGTTTGCCGATTTATTAAAAAATATCGACAATCCGCATGGATTAACAATGAAAATGCATCTTCTATCGCTTTTACTATGGGGAGTGCTCCGAGGAATTGTTCGGACTGATCCCTGCCGCGTCTTTTCTCCATCGTCCTACGCGACAGAATTTCCATTTCTATCACTTAGATGATTAACAGTTCACAACGGTGCGTTTTTCCAGAAATTTTCTGCCTCGCACGACTAAACTATGGAATGAAAAGTCGCCTGCGGTATTTTCGGACCAATACGACCTACAAGCCTTCAAGAAAAGAGCAGAGCTTAGGTACTCCTTTTTAAAAGGCCGTCAACGCATTTGTATTTCCTCTGGTGTTGCGGGTGTCCATGGGCGGCGGTAATCGCTTACCATCAGGCGATCCGTCTGCTTGTTTGCGTTCTATTTCATAAAAAAAAAACAACAATAACTACTTTACACTACTTAGTAGTAATGCCTGCATCGCGGAAGAAGTTACTTTAGGTACTCCGTGGGGTATGTGAATGAAAGAAGTTCGTATGTAAAAACTGGGCACTGTTTATTCAATACTAGATGTTCCCGCGGTTTCACCTGCGTTTATCGTTACTGCGCTGCCTCGTAGCGTGATATTATATAGCCTCGATAAATAGGCTATCCAATATTAAAATAATTTTTCAAATCAAACCAGTAGTTCCTGAGATTATCGCGTTCAAATATACAAACAAACTCTTCAGCTTTATAATATTAGTATAGATTGTTTACTAAGATTACGACGCGACAGCGTGCGAGAAAGTGCTCCATAAAATAACGTTGCATTCAGTTATATAGGTTATACAATAAACTTGTGTGTGTGGCTTGTGTGACTACATTAGAAACAATTAGATTTTCTTTCTGTAAAAGGACTAGGTACTTCACTCTAATAATAATTCCTGTGTCGTGGGGTCCTTTACAAACAACGGAGACAAAGAGAGCAGAACAACTATGTATTTGTGATACATGCAAATATAATATTTGGACTACTGTGACTCACATATTAATTTTTCTTCATATTATTATTCATTATTATTTTTTCCTTCTGGGAAACAGGCGTGAATCTATGTAGATATGTATGTATTACTGCAATAATATCCATATTTTTTCAAATTAACGAACTTGTATTTAAAATATTGTACGACTAGCTACTCCACGCAACTTCGTCTGCTTCACATAAGAGAATTTTCTCCGTTTTTGCAAAATTTTTCATTACTGCTCCGCTCCTTTTCGTCATAGCGTGGTATTATATAGCCTTCCTCGATAAATGAGCTATCCAACACTAACCTAATTTTTCAATTCGGACCAGTAGTTCCTGAGCGCGTTCAAACAGAAAGGGTTATGCTGTTTTCTACTACGCTGGCCCTGTGCAGGTTGGCGGACATCACTATCTTCGAGAACATTACAAAGAACTCTTAGACAATAAATGATTTGATTTGAATTTGGCATAAAAAAAGATAAAAAGGAATCCATGCGATCCATTGTTGACACCACAACAAAATGACAGACCGTCTCTGATTGGTCCCGGTCAACCAGGCCGAAAATACGTCAGTAATATTATTATGTCGCCCAATAAGATAACATTGAACAGTATTAGTAATTGGCGCCAATTTCAAAATTATCTTAGAATATACAGTGTGTATAATAAACCCTGTCTGATCCATTAAGGGCTTGTATCTCTCTTAAAAATCATGCTAAGAAAAATAACAAAAAAAAATCTATATCATCGTAAAACGTCTTCATAATATTCTTAAGTACAGTATTGATCAGCATTTTTACCCTTAAATTACTGAAATTTCGCTCAGTCATCACTAGTCATCAGTCATCAGCGGAGCGTGGTATGTATACCTTCGGCGGCATTTTTTTAAGGCGTAGGCGCGGCGGCGTAGCGCTGTGCGGCATCGGTGAACCTTTATGAACTTTAGTGATACCTAGATACCCTATGTATTACTTTACTCTTTGCCTAGGTATTATGATTAATAAGTTGTCGGTGTTGCCATGGGTAGGTAATCTATTAATATATTATTTTAAATAAATTAAATTTACTGGGGTAATTTTTTTGATCGATTTTTATAAAAGGATAAGGAGAACGTACTCATAATAAGCTACTGTATAACACCTTTAAGGATCGGACGGGGTTTATTATACACACTGTATATTATGTTCTTGTATGAGAACATTGTGTCACTAAGACTTGTTGACACCGATCGAGTCTGGACTGATACCGGATTTTATGAATGCCCTCGTACAAGAACATTGGGCCTTAGGAGGTCACATCTTTGTCTTTTTTGCTAAAATTCGTTCGAATCGAGCCGCAGACAATGATCCTTATGTCGTAGACATAAGACTTTTGTTGATTGACCTATTTAAGCTGATGTCAATTCGACAAATGTCAACAGTCCACAAATAGGTACGCGCCGAAATTAAAAGAGATTATTTTTTTATAAAATCCTTTATTTATCAACAGTCAACAGCAATACTTTTTTACTTACAATAATCATGACAATCATGCTCAAACTAGTAATAATTTTTAGTAAAACATTATTCTATTACATCAATGGGATATTAGCAGTTGGACCTTCCCACCAGCACTTGCAGAAGTAGCATTGTATTCTTACTCTACGAAAGAACGAAATAGACTTATATAGGTACATAGTATAGCTCGTTCTTGTTTTATCGTAAATTAAGATTACAATGATACTGTTTGAGATGATGGCGGTACAGCCTCTGATTTTTGACACTGAAAGGTTTTAATTATCGAAATCGTTAGAAAAGTTAATTTCTACTGAGAAACGAGTACTTACCTATAAATGGCCTCGTGTTTCGTCTTAGTATACAACGAAAAAGCCCTATATTTTTCGATGAGTACCTATTAAATCCTTTTTTTTAACATAAATTCTTTTATATATTTATTAACATTGAAATGGGGTAATTCGAACCTTGTAGCGAATTGAAACGCTGCATCTAAGCACAAAATAGTTAAATACATAGGGCTTACATTTCTAAATCATAAACATTTATTTGCATGAACATGATAACAAGGTTAACTGTGGCCCGTACGGTACTTAGAATAGTTTCTGAACTTTGTAGTGTGAACAAATTAACGGCATTGAAATATTCATCGATTCTTGGAGACTGGTTTAAATTGATTAATAATTTCAGTTGTTAAGCACAATCTTTGTCAAGTGTCAAACTGTCACACGTCACTATCTCAGTTTTCTTACTAGTTGTTTGGCTTAGCTCTATATTTTATTTACGCACAATTATCCAGCAAATATCTACTGGTTCTTTCTTCGTATAAAATAAAGAAACATTTTATGGATCGGCTGGCGATTGTCTTAATACCCTCAAAGTTTTTATCTCGATTAAATCTTACTTATTTCTATAGTGACAATAGAAACATTTAACTTGTCTTAAACTTAGAGCGTTTCAAATTGAGTTACCTAATACAAAACTTCAATAAAACTAAATAATTGTACACTTCCATCAATTTAGAAAGCAATGGCCATAGCTCTTACTGAGAATTCGCAAGCGAGTTTGATTATGAGGTCATAATTAAAAGCTCTACTGGCTTTCGTAACTCAAAGGCTTAAAGATGTTCTCAGTTCCCTCAAAAGGGTGATTTAGAAACTTTCTTTTTACGAAGATACTCATGATATCTTTTTCATATTATAGAGTACCTTTATAAACTACAAGGTTTTGTCCGCAGCTTCGCTCGCGGTAATCTAGATTTCGTTAGTGTCATCCTTTGGAAACAATCATTTTCATCCAGGAAAAATACTCTATACTATAATTTATTTTTGAGGGAACTTTTGCTTCTCCGCGGAAAAGGGGAACGGAGAGGTTATGTCTGGCTCACCCGGGAAAAGATGGAAACTAAAAAAATCTGTAACCTAACCTAACCTACATTTACGCAGGCGAAGCCGCGGCCAAAATTTAGTCGGTTATAAATTGCAAAGATTGAAATCATAGATGGGCACATTACGGTTATATTACTACGTTAAATATGGATCATCTTTTCAGACGGTAAGTTGTGAACTGACAAAAAATGTCATCTTGACATGTGAATTGTAAATATTAAAGCATCTATTATCTCGCTCATACATATTTATACTTGTATAGTACCCTTCTCAGCAACAGCAATAGCTAGGGGGGAGATCGTTGGAATCTCAAGCAGAGGTCTCGAGTTAAATCCCAAAGCGCGCATCGATGACTTTTCGAAGTTATGTGCGTATTAAACAGTTTATTATCGCTCACTTTAACGGGGAAGGGAAACATCGTAAGGAAACCTGCATTGCAAAACATATCTGAGAGTTCGCCATAATGTTCTCGAAGATATTAGAAGTCTGCCATTATATCGAGGGTACCATTTCATCATCTCAGCCAAAAGACATCCACTGCTGGACATAGGCCTCCCCAAGATTATCCACACAGACCGGTCTTGGGTCAGCCGCATCCAACCGCTTCCCGCGACCTTTACCAGGTCGTCGGCCCACCTTGTGGGGGCCTACCCCTGCTGCGTGTTCCGGTGCGTGGCCACCACTCTAGAACCTTTCTGCCTCAACGACCATCGGTTCAGCGTTACCATTTACTTACAATAAAATGCCATTACAAGACACAAACATTTTTGGTATTGATTTATTGATTGAAGTTCTGATTTAATTATTTTTGTGTGGTTGCTGTACATATCTGCCCTCTCTTGGATATAGAGGCTCTTTGGGGCGCCGGGACTCATTTGGGCGCGGGGCCTTTCTTGTGCGCGAGCTCTCTCTTGAGCGTTGGGCCTATAGCATTTGCTACTTCTGTTATATGTATCCGCCGATCCGCTCCGGCTTCACACGGGTAGTACAAAACAAATTATATACCTAATACCTAAACCTCATGAATCACTCGTATGTATTGGTGAAAACCGCATAAAAATCCGTTCAATAGTTTTTGAGTTTATTGTGACCAGACAGACTCGCGGCGGGGACTTTGTTTTAGAGTTCGAAATACTCTAATACAACAGCTTTGTCCGTCCGTCCGTCCGTCTGTTATACAACTTTCAACTCAAGAACAGTAAGAGCTAGAGACTCGAGGTCAACGCCATTCGACTCAGCATAGTCGATATATCCCCGAAATTACTATGACCTTTGACCTCTGACCTCATGGTCACGTGATACCATCTTCCAACTCAAGAACCGTAAGAGCTAGAGACACGCGGTAAACGCCATTCGACTCAGCATAGTCGATATTCCCCTTGAAATGTCTATGACGTTTGACCTCTGACCTCAAGGTACGTGATACCATCTTTCAACTCAAGAACCGTAAGAGCTAGAGACTCGCGGTCAGCGACATTCGACTCTGCATAGTCGATATCTTTTTATTTTTTTTACAACTAAGGTGGCAAACAAGCTTACGGCCCACCTGATGGTAATTGGTCACCGTAGCCTATGGACGCCTGCAACACCAGAGGCATCACTTGCGCGCTTTAGGAAAGGAAGTGGGAAGGAAAAGGAGCGGGAAGTGGGAAAGTGGGTGATTGGGCCTCCGGCACTCTCACTAACCGAACGAAACACAACAGTAGGAATTATGCTATATACCCCCGAAATGACTAAGACCTTTGACCTCTGACTTCAAGGTCACGTGATATCATTTTTACGAACTCTAATATTTACGGCAATTCATGGCCGTTTCTCACTTGTTATAATATGTAGTAATATTGGACATCTGTGGTATAATATCTTAACGTGGTTACTTAGCTATCGATTTCGATAATTTCATTGACAAGCGGGGTTTTTAAATCACATGTTATACATCCAATTAGATACGCATTGACATAGTAATCGACCTAAACTTAAAATTAAATTTTGGTACATTAATAAGTTCCTTAATTTCTGGGTCCTAAAATTGTTTCGATCTCTTTAGACAAACATTATGGTTAATATTTTAGTTGAATACAATTATGGCCGACTTTTCAATCTTGAAGAAGGTCGCTTATAAATAAATTTAATAGGTTTCCTATACAAAAAATATCAAAAGCCAAATTACTTCTGAAGGCTTATTTAGTCGTTGAAAAATAGAGCCTCATTAGTAAATAATGATATACTTATTCAATAATAAAATCATCATCATTCTTTTATCCAGACATTTTATCTAATTAAGTAAAGCTGGCTTCAGACTAGCAACGTTTTGCAGTAAAGTCTAAAACCGACTTTAGCTCCACAGATAACATACAATTTCGCGCATAGGTACCTGTTCACAAACTTGCCATATATAATAATTTAATTATTCTCATCACATTGTTTTCGATCCAATCCATTCATTTTAACACAGTATATATAATTATATCGTATAATTTATGTTAACAAGTATAATAATAATTAATAATAATAAATATTTGGCCATAATATTAATACCTAATATCTACTAAAAGGCGCCGTGTAAAATCGTCACCTTAGTTACAATATCCTATAAATCTAATGTTGCGGTATAGACATTGTAGAAGCATATTTTTTATTATAATATATTTATAAAACATTATCTTTCTCAACTAGATCTTCACCACCATCTTTTAAAGCAATTTTTCTTTTTTCTTTTTATATACTTTTAAACTCCTAGACGAACAATTACTGTATCGCAGCGGACATATAGACATTCAAACATCGAACATAAATAACACCCAGAATGGGAACAACTATTTGTGGAACACGTATCTAAATATTTTCCTCGTATGGACATTGAACTCACAATTGGACGTACTTTCTGAAAAACGTTCCAACCCACACTCGGGTCAAAATCGAGTTATTATTAGCAAATTAGTCACGGGGTTACTATTTACTAGCTGGAAAAATTTGGTAGCTCTACTGTCACTCTAAATATGAAATCATGACTTAGTAGCCCAACCCACATGTATGAAGAAGCAATACGGGATTGAATTTCAATCACGACTATCTCAAAATGTTAACTTTGTGGGTTGGAACGTTTTTCAGAAAGTACGTCCAAGTATACTCGGCGCACTGGCTGTAGAGATGTGATCTCTTAGACCACTGCTCCGTTCGTGTAGTCGTTTAAAGGACAGCGAGTCTGTTGCTCTCTCTCGTTTTCGCGCATGCATTAACAACGCTTTAAGACATGGTGGTATGGCCAATCTGATACATAGTATAGTATCATTCAGTGGAAATGCCACAAATTATCAACATACAGAGAGCCGAGCGATAGCGATTTCATAACAGATTGGTGCAAATATAGCTGGTAACTGACATGAAATCGCTAAACTCACTCATAAGTTTGTATTCCAGCGATGTCTTGACCCGGTCTTATGTATCTGCGTTCATGTTCTAATGTACTATCATTAAATGTGTTATTATGTGAGTGTATTAGGCGTAGGCCGCACTGGCTAGGAGACGGCGATGCGACACAAAAATGTATCATAACCAGCGACCCGCCTCGGCTTTGTACAGGAAGTACAAAACCTTAACAAATTATACACCTAAACCTTCCTTATGAATCACTTTGTCTATTGATGAAAACTGCATGAAAATCCGTTCAGTAGTTTTTGAGTTTATCGCGAACAGACAGACAGATGCGGCGGGAGACTTTGTTTTATAATATGTAGTGATGGTAAAATTTTATTTATCGCCGGTACGGTCAGCGTCATAACGATTCATTATATATACGTTATATTATTTCTCGTACCTTCGCCATACCAGTGCGGCCATGACCCAAACCGAGTAAAATTGATTTGTAGTAATTACATAATCATATTTATTGAACCTTGCCTCAATTTGATTTTAGCTTTATCACGGACAAGAGTTTTTTTATGTTGTATTTACAGATCTCATATATTTCTAATGGGATAGATTAATTGAATATCAAATTCTCAGTTTATTACAATAACTAGGTATTATATTTATGTAATAGGTATATTATAACAAACCACAGAGCATGAAATCCTGCGCACGGTAGTAATAATAATAATAAGCGTAGCAAGTGACAGACGGCGGCGCCAAGCGCAGCCAGAAACGTCAGTTTGACAATATACGTGTCATATTTGCAACGCCTGTGTAATTAAAACGATTTTGTTTTGGGACAAAAACGTCTGCCGTATAAAACTACTGTTCCATGCTCTGTGGCAAACCTATAAACGTCTTTATTAGGTAATACAATTATTAGGTATGGATTCTCGCTCATCATAGGCAGTGAAAATTACATGGTCAATTTAGATTTATATATAGAATCTATGCGCGGTTAGCCCCGTCGCGCCAGGGCACTGGGGGTTTGACTGAGGAACCCAGTTAGCTGAAAATGTAGTCCGGCAAATGCTCACAATATCTATGAGTATAAGTTCTGTGTGGAATATTAACTATTTTATACAGCCTTCGATCTTTTCTTACTATTAATGATGCCATCTCGTTACACAATCAATGATTCGATCTCGTCACACTTTCAATGATGCGATCTCGTCACACTACCAATGATTTGATCTCGTCACACTACCAATGATGCGATCTTGTCACACTACCAATGAATTGATTTCATCACACTATCAATGATTTGATCTCGTCACACTATCAATGATTTGATCTCGTCACATTATCAATGATTTGATCTCGTCACACTATCAACGATGCGATCTTGTCTTAGTATCAATGATTCGATTGATACCTACAAATATATAGTACAAACATACATTTTACGTTTGTAAAACTCCTACATTATCCTAACATTTCTTCACAGTCTTCTTTTATCTTCCCAGTAAGTCATAATAGAACCTTGATAATATTAGCTTAACCTTTTTATTTGACATTTACCTAACATATATTACAGTAAGCTGTAGACCAATAGTTCCCAAAGTGGTCCAGGTGGACCCCCAGGGGTCCACGGGAGTCTCAATGGGGGTCGAAGTTGGCATGACAAAAAAATGGAGGTCCACAATTCGTAAGCGGGGATTAAATTCAAATTTGATCAAACTTTTTAATTGCATGACCTTGTTTGATTCTTCACCAATATAAATGCGAATGCTAAGAAATATGGTAGAAATGTATCTGCGGGGGGTCCACCGGAACCAGCTAAATTTTGAAAGTGGTCTATGAGAAAAAGTCTGGGAATCTCTGCCGTAGACGATCAAATTTCTTTGTAATAATCTTTTAAGTTATTCTGTGACACGTTTTACTATTGCGCAGAAAGGTTTAAAATACACAAAATGACTGCCTTTATTATCGAGATTAATTCAAAAACGTATTGAAATATTAATAAGGTGAGTGACATAGGTAGATTATAAATTCACGGTTAAGGACTTTAAAGGTCACAAAAAAGTCATCGTAGGTAGTTAGTATTCAATTATATCAAAAATATAGTTACTTGACATTAAAAGAAGAAAATATTTATATGTTTTATACTTAATCCTAAATAGATGCATATTGATTCGTGCTCTGTACTGTTAAATCATATGTGTATCTATCTAGCAGGGCCACTCGAGCTAGACCGAAAAAACGAATGGCAATGCTTTGTTTGTTCAATGTACCTCACGAATTTATTAACAAGATCCAATGTACCTCAATTATTATGGTAGTAATTACAATACATCGCCTCATCCATCCAGCAGGGCCCTCGGTTGTGTTACGCTCGGAATACATAAAAATAATACTGATCGTAACTTGTGCCAATGTACCTCTCTATTCATGTATTAACTCCCAAGAATCTTTAACAGAACAGGAGAAATTCAGCAAGAAAATTTTGTCTGCCTAGCAAGGCCCTTTGTAATTTGAATTCATACGTGCAAAAAAGCACGCCGTTGTTATGTATTGTAGATATCGTCAATAAGTATAACATTTCTTTTGATAGCTATTTGATCTTATGTATAAAATAATGTACAAAATCTTAAATAGCTTATTATGTTACGTTTAAACTTATAGATTAAAGTGTAAGGTACGGGAAAAGCTTACCTTGTATCATCATTCATATTTTCAATAGATAGACCTACACACTTCGTAATTGAGTTTTACTTTTATAAAGAGCTTGTATTCCTTTAAATTGTATAGATTGTAATTGTGTCTCAGGTAGAGAATAATAAAAACATTATTATGAGATACAAGTTATATCCTTTTGATATTGTAAAATTATACGCCTAAACCTTCCTCATTAATGACTCTGTTTATTGGTGAAAACCGCATAAAAATCAGATCAGTAGTTATTGAGTTTATCGCGAACAGACAGACGAGACGGGGGACTTTGTTTTATGATATTTATTAGATAAAATAAGCCTACAGTTAAAAACATTGTAACTAAAGCGAAAATTCATAATTTTATTGAAAAAGAAATATAAGTAGGTTTTATAAAATATCATAATATATACAGATTTTATATTCATTGACTATAGTATTATCTATCCAAATATATATTTGAGATATGTTTAAATAGGATTCTGGATTTTACGTTAATATTATCTGTGCTAACAGTAAGCTTTTACCAGAAACAATATATAAGACAATATCGTAAATATATATAACCAGCAAATACATAACGATATGTAAGTACACAGTGCAAGAACTACATTTAAATAAAATTCTTCTTATTGAAGTGTCCGTGTATACCCTAGACGCATTCCCAAATTGATTCATAAAAGCAATTTAATAGCGATTGGCAACAATTTCCTAAAAATAATAGTCTCGAAATTTTTTTTTATTCAATGTTAATTTTAGATCCAACTCGAAGGAACTCATCATTTACCTACTTAATACAATTTCTTTTGTCCATAAAATAGACAATTTAGAAAAAAAAAATAGAAATAGTACGAATTGAAATTACCGTTTAAGTTCAAAAATAAATATTTTCACATACCTTTCTACTGACTTTCTTTTACCATCCTTACCTAATTACCAACTATCTTGACACTACCAGCTCGGGTAAAAACTTACAACCAAGTGCCGCTGTCGTATTCTATACAATACAACCGTTTCAACGCAGCCAGATCCCTGGCCCGGCTAGCAGCATCATCTTCAAACTCCCTTTGACCAAACTGGTATACAACCATATAATCATTAAAACTATGCTGTATATACTGATTTTCTGAAACCTCATCTTCTAACCTACGTTCTTGAACATTTTTAACTACCTTCACATGTGCCAATGATATTTCGCTCTGTCCAAATGGTTCACAGTCGTTTTTCATCCAGAAATACTGTAGAGAGCTTTGTTAATGTCATTCGTCGCAGAAGAGGACTACTGGCGCCGAGTGATGGTCACGGGGAGGGACGAAGCAGTTGCAGGCTGGAGGTCCAGGGGAAGATAAGGCTGAGCCAGGTCCTAAGGATCCTCCACACGAAAGCCGAGCTCGATCTCTAATGTTGAGTATGGATCGGTTCAAGCCCCAAAGAGAGTCTTCATTTTCTTCCATGTTTCTTAGACCTGGTTCTGAAAGAAATTGGCTGTTGAAATATTGAATTGGGCTTTGTATGAGAAAAAATTGCTCTACATATTTTTTTTGAGCTCAATGATATATTTCATTAGTTTGTCCCTATTCTACGACTATAGTAAAATCAAATCAAAAGGTAAAATATCGTTTATATATTTTTCATTGATGTTCATGGCAATTCATGTCAGGGATTTCGTTAATATCTCTACCTGGAAAATTATTGAGTACAATTAGTATGGTCCTATTTCTACGCAATAATTTTTTAGGTATTATTGTATTGGGCATAATCATAGTGGCCACCTACGCTCATAACTTGGAGAACTTTACTAGGAAAGATTCCCCACCATACCGAATACCGTTGCGAAGAAGATACTATAATGTTGTTCTCCTGTGAGTAGTGCGGTTTCTAAATTTTGTTAAAGAGGCTGTTGTCAGTAGTAGCACCAGCCTGCTACTTGTGAAGAGACAGAGACAACAGATCAGAAGCATGATGCTAGTATCACTAGACGATGGACACCGCTTACCAGGTAGGTAAAACGTATACATGGTTGCCTTTAGAAGTATACGGTAAAGCTGTAACTTAATTTCGTTTTTATAGCGTTATTTTTACTATAAAATACTACACGAAAATATCACTTAGTCCTTATTACTACTAGCTATTGTGTGGCTCCGCCCACGTAGTACCTATATCAATAAAAAGTAGCCTATGTCCTTCGGTTTTCATCTATCTCTGTACCTAGCCGTGAAGAGGTAATAGAAAAACAGACAGAGTGACTTCAAAATTATAATATTAGTAAGGATTTATGTTTACTTAATTATATAATTAATTCGATATTTGTATAACGAAAAGTTACGTAAATATTAGGCTAGCAACACCTAACGCTTTACGCACTGTTGGGCTTTGCGTAAAGAATAAGGAATTATGATACTCTTATTGGTTTAATGTAAATGTAATATTATGGGAAGTCGAACATGTTTTTCTTTAAAACACTATACTCCAATAAATATGAGTACATTAAAGGAATTTATTACGCCTGAATTGTAGAATAGTAGCATGAATTTGTAGCTGTCGGAATAAACTCAGTTACGTCAAGCATTTTCGATGAACATTTTAAAATGAATAATAAAGACAGTCTGGAAGGTAATATAGCTCGAAATATTTTTTAAATAGCAATAAATTTGCCGTCTGGTAATTGAAAACTCGTGTTTCGTAACTAGAAGGGACTTTGTTTCAACGATGTGTAACAATGGAAAGTAAAATTTTTAATGATTCAATATTACGGTCTCGCATTCGAATATTGGTTTATTCGTTTTCATTGATTGATGTTTGAATCGTAATCGAATATTTAAATCACGATTTAATGATAAGTGCGTAAGGCTACGGACACGAAGTCAGCGGGAGCGGGGCGGTGGCGGCGGCGCGGTGAGCGGCGTGCTTCAGTGCATAGATTTATATGGAACTGGCTTCGAAAACAGCGCGAGCGGCGAGCGGGCGGAGAGCGGCGTATGAGCGATGCACGCCAGTCTAGCGGTGCCCGTGCGTCTGCATTGATATAGTATTCTGCATTTTACTTTTTTGCTTTTTAACGACCGACGGCGACGTTTGTATAAAAAAGATATTGTCGCTGTTTAAACATTTCATTCGCGAACAGACACTAATTTGTCATAACACAACACTACGCCGCTCTAGCGCTGTGCGTTCTGCCTGCTGGTTTCGAGACCGGGTGTGCGTTGCAATCCAAAATATCAATACTCAGTAGATGCACGGAGTTTAGGACTGTGGTCGGTAAGCAGCCAATAGGCTCGCCTCCTATTATCTCATAGTATAGCTAGCAAAATGTGGGACAAATGCACCTCTACGTACTTCTTTGAGGATAAAGGTATGTTGCTATATATGCCGCTATATATGCTATATATGCTGCCTCCGTGGCGCAGCGGCAGTGAATGCGACTGCTGTGCATGAGGTCTCGGGTTCGAATCCCGGGTCGGGCCAAAACAAAGTTATTGGGTTTACTAAGATAACAGTCTGTATATCCTCAATCCTGTATTTGCAATTTATATCTATGTATAACTAACTATCTATATAAATAAAAATCAATTGCCACACGAATGAAGGAGCATCACTTAAGAACGGATCGACCGATTTAGCTGTTTAGTTTTTTGTTGTGTTTGTAATTGCCTCTGTGACGCAGCGGTAGTGAATGCGACTGCTGTGCATGAGGTTTCGGCTTCGAATCCCGGGTCGGGCCAAAAGAAACTTATTGGGTTTTCTGTTAAGATATCTCAATAGCAACCCGGAGTTGGAAGTTGGCGGTGTTAGACACGCCGGTGCCTCGGAAAGCACGTAAAGCCGTTGGTCCTGCGCCTGATCTCTCTCCGGTCGTGTGGATTACCGTCTCATCGGATCATGAGGGTTAAGGAACAGAGAGTGCACTTGTGTTTGCGCACACGCTTGTGCACTATAATATCTCCTGCGCACATGGCCAGTCTCCCTTAAGATTGGCCGCCGTGACCGAAATTTGGCCTGTAGGACATTATTATGATGCTATAATGACTATTATTTAGCATGCGAGGATGGGAAGCACTTTTCGTAGTCTTTAGAGACTTTTGTGCTTAAACAGGAGTACTGTTCCTGTATTAGGTACTGATACTTTAAACAGAAGTTGGCGCAAGATGCTTCCCAAAAGTACATAACACTATTCATTTCTAACTTTAACTTTTGATTGTAGTTCTTCAAATAAAATGCCAGTCGTAGAATAAACCTGATAACTCTATGAAAGAAAGTAGTTCGATACTTACGGTATCTACTTATGGTATTTCTTCTTCTCTCGTGGTCTTCTCCCATTAGCCACCATGTTCGCATTTCACCTTTACCCTACACGAAGACAATAAATACTAATTAATAATCTTAAAAAATGTCTTAAGACTGCGCCGACCGTAAGACAGATAATGACAGAGCTCGTGCGGCGCGGCGCATATTCCAATCGGCGCGCGGCCGCCATAGTAAAATTGTATGGAGGATTTGAAGTGCTTTTTTGATAAATATGTATCTTTATTGTCAACCAATAACTTAAATATTTGGGACGGACAAAAATTGTAATATAACTTTTTATGTTTCGTTTAAGCTGTAAAATAGGATAGATTTCCACTGTTATCTACATATAATCTAAAAATGACGTAACACGAGCTTACGCTTTTGCATTTTTGGTGCAAATTTAGGTACCTACGTAATTTTGTAGGCGAAAATATTAATTATTGTAAGTTTTTTAAACGGAGTAATTGTAAACACATTCATTGTTATGGTAAATGTATATTTTATATTTGTATTAAACAAAAAGTGTTGATTTTATTTGCATAACTGTGACCGCCTGTTTTGGCACATTTTGCTCGGCGCAGTCTTAATCGGTCTTCGAATGTTCTATCAACAAATAAATTATGGACAAGTAGGTAAGCACAACATTTATTTAGAGTACCTAGTAAATTCGTAAAGCAGATGACTTCGAAAAATGAGGGTTGCCCTCATTTTTCGAAGTCATGTGCGTCTTAAATACTAAATTATTGCTCACTTTATCGGTAAAGGAAAATATTGAGAGAAATCCTGTATATCTAAGAGTGCTCTTTAAGGGCGCAATGTACAGCGCGGACGCAGGGCTGCGACCACGCCGCTTTGTAAATCCATATAAATAAAAACGCGCGACTGGAGCGGTGCACCCGCGGTACTGCCGCGCATTAGTTCATCGATAGACTAGTGTCCGCAGCGTGGTGGCAGCGTTGCAGCCGCGCTGCCGCCGTGAGGCAAATTTGAAGGCGCCCTAATGTTTTCGAAGATACATAAAGTAAAGTCTGCCTATCCAGACTGGTTCTGTGTGGTAGGTCTACTGGTATGGCCTAACCATTCTCACATTGTGAAGAGGCGTGTGTGTAATGTGACAGTTTTGATACAAAGTTAATATTATATCATTATCGCCTGTTTAACGGTAAACTGCTAAAACGGGGATATGTGTGAAATCTTTTAAAGGCTTGCACTCGCAGCTGAGTGAGATTAGAGACTACCTTATCCAAGTAAGCCAGGGATCACTGCCCATGAATCATCAGATCATCTACCAGCTGCAAGACATCTTTAACTTATTGCCTGATATTGTTAATGGTAGCTTCATCGACAGTCTTTTCATTAAGACTAATGATCAATCCCTTGTAGTGTATTTGGCTGCGTTGGTTAACCCGGGTCAACTTGGTTGTCAATGACCTAATCCATCTCCCACTGAGGAGTCTCGTGCCCAGCAGTGGAACACTTCATAAACAGAGCCGATATTATTGTTTGTATGCCTCATGTTTTTATATTGGATACTTCAAGATAGCGAACTGTGCTGCTTGCGACTATTTATGCTTCTTTAATTTTCACTCACCTTGATATTAACTATCCCCCTCTCTTTAAAGTGGTATCCACCATGTTGCTTCAGAAGCAGGTAAGTGTCATGGCTGACGTGGATCCGCTGCGGTTCTCCACTGGACTCCATCCGGGCGGCAGTGTTGACTGTGTCCCCGAAAAGGCAGTACCGAGGCATCTTCATGCCAACCACCCCTGCTGCGCATTGTCCGCTGTGTATACCTGATAAAAGAACTTATGTAGACTGCACAGTTGACATATTGGTTGAAGTGGTCCCCTCGCCGCTGGTACTACGTTGAGTAATAATTATGTCCTCCAGACCGAATTTCGGTCACAGCAGCCGATCTTTTTTTTTTTTTTTTGTTTCATTTATTGAGATAAACAAACAATGACACAATATATGGTTTTCAATCATTTGTACCAAACAAATATAGCATAACTGTCACACCAGTGACATTTACCACATATCTTTATATATATAATTCTTCCGTACGTGTGTTGACAGTGAACTCCTCCTAAACAAATATAGCATAACTGTGACACCAGTGACATTTACCACATATCTTTATATATATAATTCTTCCGTACGTGTGTTGACAGTGAACTCCTCCTAAACAAATATAGCATAACTGTGACACCAGTGACATTTACCACATATCTTTATATATATAATTCTTCCGTACGTGTGTTGACAGTGAACTCCTCCTAAACAAATATAGCATAACTGTGACACCAGTGAGATTTACCACATATCTTTATATATATAATTCTTCCGTACGTGTGTTGACAGTGAACTCCTCCTAAACAAATATAGCATAACTGTGACACCAGTGACATTTACCACATATCTTTATATATATAATTCTTCCGTACGTGTGTTGACAGTGAACTCCTCCTAAACAAATATAGCATAACTGTCACACCAGTGACATTTACCACATATCTTTATATATATAATTCTTCCGTACGTGTGTTGACAGTGAACTCCTCCTAAACAAATATAGCATAACTGTCACACCAGTGACATTTACCACATATCTTTATCTATATAATTCTTCCGTACGTGTGTTGACAGTGAACTCCTCCTAAACAAATATAGCATAACTGTCACACCAGTGACATTTACCACATATCTTTATATATATAATTCTTCCGTACGTGTGTTGACAGTGAACTCCTCCTAAACAAATATAGCATAACTGTGACACCAGTGACATTTACCACATATCTTTATATATATAATTCTTCCGTACGTGTGTTGACAGTGAACTCCTCCTAAACAAATATAGCATAACTGTCACACCAGTGACATTTACCACATATCTTTATATATATAATTCTTCCGTACGTGTGTTGACAGTGAACTCCTCCTAAACAAATATAGCATAACTGTGACACCAGTGACATTTACCACATATCTTTATATATATAATTCTTCCGTACGTGTGTTGACAGTGAACTCCTCCTAAACAAATATAGCATAACTGTCACACCAGTGACATTTACCACATATCTTTATATATATAATTCTTCCGTACGTGTGTTGACAGTGAACTCCTCCTAAACAAATATAGCATAACTGTGACACCAGTGACATTTACCACATATCTTTATATATATAATTCTTCCGTACGTGTGTTGACAGTGAACTCCTCCTAAACAAATATAGCATAACTGTCACACCAGTGACATTTACCACATATCTTTATATATATAATTCTTCCGTACGTGTGTTGACAGTGAACTCCTCCTAAACAAATATAGCATAACTGTCACACCAGTGACATTTACCACATATCTTTATATATATAATTCTTCCGTACGTGTGTTGACAGTGAACTCCTCCTAAACAAATATAGCATAACTGTCACACCAGTGACATTTACCACATATCTTTATATATATAATTCTTCCGTACGTGTGTTGACAGTGAACTCCTCCTAAACAAATATAGCATAACTGTCACACCAGTGACATTTACCACATATCTTTATCTATATAATTCTTCCGTACGTGTGTTGACAGTGAACTCCTCCTAAACAAATATAGCATAACTGTCACACCAGTGACATTTACCACATATCTTTATATATATAATTCTTCCGTACGTGTGTTGACAGTGAACTCCTCCTAAACAAATATAGCATAACTGTGACACCAGTGACATTTACCACATATCTTTATATATATAATTCTTCCGTACGTGTGTTGACAGTGAACTCCTCCTAAACAAATATAGCATAACTGTGACACCAGTGACATTTACCACATATCTTTATATATATAATTCTTCCGTACGTGTGTTGACAGTGAACTCCTCCTAAACAAATATAGCATAACTGTGACACCAGTGACATTTACCACATATCTTTATATATATAATTCTTCCGTACGTGTGTTGACAGTGAACTCCTCCTAAACAAATATAGCATAACTGTGACACCAGTGAGATTTACCACATATCTTTATATATATAATTCTTCCGTACGTGTGTTGACAGTGAACTCCTCCTAAACAAATATAGCATAACTGTGACACCAGTGACATTTACCACATATCTTTATATATATAATTCTTCCGTACGTGTGTTGACAGTGAACTCCTCCTAAACAAATATAGCATAACTGTCACACCAGTGACATTTACCACATATCTTTATATATATAATTCTTCCGTACGTGTGTTGACAGTGAACTCCTCCTAAACAAATATAGCATAACTGTCACACCAGTGACATTTACCACATATCTTTATCTATATAATTCTTCCGTACGTGTGTTGACAGTGAACTCCTCCTAAACAAATATAGCATAACTGTCACACCAGTGACATTTACCACATATCTTTATATATATAATTCTTCCGTACGTGTGTTGACAGTGAACTCCTCCTAAACAAATATAGCATAACTGTGACACCAGTGACATTTACCACATATCTTTATATATATAATTCTTCCGTACGTGTGTTGACAGTGAACTCCTCCTAAACAAATATAGCATAACTGTCACACCAGTGACATTTACCACATATCTTTATATATATAATTCTTCCGTACGTGTGTTGACAGTGAACTCCTCCTAAACAAATATAGCATAACTGTGACACCAGTGACATTTACCACATATCTTTATATATATAATTCTTCCGTACGTGTGTTGACAGTGAACTCCTCCTAAACAAATATAGCATAACTGTCACACCAGTGACATTTACCACATATCTTTATATATATAATTCTTCCGTACGTGTGTTGACAGTAAACTCCTCCTAAACAAATATAGCATAACTGTGACACCAGTGACATTTACCACATATCTTTATATATATAATTCTTCCGTACGTGTGTTGACAGTGAACTCCTCCTAAACAAATATAGCATAACTGTCACACCAGTGACATTTACCACATATCTTTATATATATAATTCTTCCGTACGTGTGTTGACAGTGAACTCCTCCTAAACAAATATAGCATAACTGTCACACCAGTGACATTTACCACATATCTTTATATATATAATTCTTCCGTACGTGTGTTGACAGTGAACTCCTCCTAAACAAATATAGCATAACTGTCACACCAGTGACATTTACCACATATCTTTATATATATAATTCTTCCGTACGTGTGTTGACAGTGAACTCCTCCTAAACAAATATAGCATAACTGTCACACCAGTGACATTTACCACATATCTTTATCTATATAATTCTTCCGTACGTGTGTTGACAGTGAACTCCTCCTAAACAAATATAGCATAACTGTCACACCAGTGACATTTACCACATATCTTTATATATATAATTCTTCCGTACGTGTGTTGACAGTGAACTCCTCCTAAACAAATATAGCATAACTGTGACACCAGTGACATTTACCACATATCTTTATATATATAATTCTTCCGTACGTGTGTTGACAGTGAACTCCTCCTAAACAAATATAGCATAACTGTCACACCAGTGACATTTACCACATATCTTTATATATATAATTCTTCCGTACGTGTGTTGACAGTGAACTCCTCCTAAACAAATATAGCATAACTGTGACACCAGTGACATTTACCACATATCTTTATATATATAATTCTTCCGTACGTGTGTTGACAGTGAACTCCTCCTAAACAAATATAGCATAACTGTCACACCAGTGACATTTACCACATATCTTTATATATATAATTCTTCCGTACGTGTGTTGACAGTGAACTCCTCCTAAACAAATATAGCATAACTGTCACACCAGTGACATTTACCACATATCTTTATATATATAATTCTTCCGTACGTGTGTTGACAGTGAACTCCTCCTAAACGGCTGGACCGATTTGAATGAAACTTTTTGTGTGTGTTCAAGTGGATTCGAGGATGGTTTAGATATGCTTTTTTTTTCTCTTTTGTACAGGCAACGTCTGTCGGGACAGCTAGTTAAATATAATACATTAATGGGTTACAATGAGAACCAGTAGACACGTGCAATATTTAGTAAACATAAGTATTTAGAATTAAGATTTTCGCTATTTTTTGGTTTTGTTTTATCAATCAAATGAGATCATAGTAAAGATAAAGCACTAAGTAACAATTTTTTATATATGCTAGTAGTAATCTTAACGAAAAGTGGCCAGTGGTCAGTTCGATGGTAAAAACTTACCTATTCTGATATGCAGTCTCGCCGAAGGCATGTGTCTACTGCGTATCTTCGGCACAGCATCAATGACGTGCAGCGCAAGAGAAGCCACCTCTGCAGCATGCCGGGAACATCGCTCCGGGAGACCTCCCACTACCATATAGGCATCGCCTATCGTTTCTACCTGTTGGGTAATGGTTATATTGTTAAGTTATCTTCTTCTACTTAGCCTTTATTATTCCCAAGTCACTTGGGGTCAGCTTTCTAGTCTAACCGGATTTGACTGGATATCAGTTTTTACAAGAAGCGACTGCCATCTGACCTCCTCAACCCGACGGCTAACAATACCCTCAAGCTTGACCAGTGTCAGGATAATAGAAAGCACTGACTTCCCAATAACGACTGCCATAGATGTTCATGGCAGCCGGGACCGACGGCTTAACGTGCTCTCCGAGACACGGAGCAGGCGATAATTGTCAGTCAATACGCACATAATTTCGAAAAGTCATATAACTTCCGAAAGTCAGAGGTGCGCGACGTGGGTTCGAACCCGAGACCCTCTGCATTGCAGTCTGTTGGTCTCCTCACTGAGCTTCTATGTACTTAATTTTGCCCGTGGCTTTGGTCGCATAAATGTAGGTTAGATTAGTAACAGTACTTCTTTCTGCATGGAATGTACCCTATATCGTTATATCTTACCCCGACAACGTGTATGTGAAATTTCATGATAATCAGGCGAGTAGTTTAGGCATAAAAGCGTAACAAACAAACAAATAAACTTACATTCGCATTAATAATATAAGTTAGGATAATGACTGCTACACCTTGTTGATATGAGTTGTAAAATATTGAAATGATATTAAATTTGCCATTTAAGAGAGTGATCGTGAGTTTCATGCAGGTTTGTTTCATAAGCTGAACCCTTTGCCTGAACCTATCAACTAACCTAAATGTAGCTTCAGCTTATATATTACTTGATTAAAAAAAATAGTAATATGCCTATACCTAATTATTATTTGGCTTTTTGGTTCTGAGGGAATTATTCAGGTTCCATTTAACGTAATTCTGTTAATTGCTGGCATTCTAGACATAATTGAAAAACAATTTCCTCCGTCCAGTAGGATCCCCTGCTTCGATCCCCTGTGTGATTTATTTGGATTTTTTATCCACTTAGATCCCTTTATCGAGTGTGATCCCCTGGTGGATCTATATGGAAACAATTTTGTATGGCCACCAGCGGACCGCTGACAAATAAATAAAAATAAGTAAAAGTAATTTAAGCACAAACTGCAGTATGACATAAAGGTGCATATAATGTCCTCCAGACCGAATTTCGGTCACGGCGGCCAGTCTTAACGGAGACTGGCCATCTACGCAGGAGATATTATAGTGCACAATTGTGTACGCAAACACAAGTGCACTCTCTGTTCCCTAACTCTCATGATCCGATGGGACGGTAATCCAACACGACCGGAAAGAGATCAGGCGCAGGTCCAACAGCTTTACGTGCTTTCCGAGGCACGGGGGTGTCTAACACCGCCAACTTCCTAACTCCGGGCTGCTATTGAGATTTCTTAACAGTAAAACTCAATATCATTTTGTTGGCCCGACCCGGGATTCGAACCCGAGACCTCATGCACAGCAGTCGCATTCACTACCGCTGCGCTACGGAGGCAGTTATAATAGGGCGCATATACATACTTTGTCACAAATGCAAACCCAGAAATAGCAGCAAAAATAATCTCGATCATATATTATATTATTATGTATCTATATCGTAGATAGAGATATTCTATATATTAATACGTGAAGCAAAAACTTTGTACCCCTTTTTACGAAAATTGCGCGGACGGAGGAGTATGAAATTCGGCACAGTTAAAGTTAATATGGAGAAGGAGTGACGAATCCTAATATTTATATAAAATATCCATTAGAAATACATTAAATTAATGAAAAACACTACACGCACACAACCATGCATTTGACACACGCAGTCGAAGCGCGTAACTATGGTTACATATGTCAATATATAATGACATACCTATTATATCAGAAATATTTTACAGGCAAACTTTGGTCGAATTTCGAGCACTAGGCGACCGCTAGTAATATATTATTATGTATATTATCATACAAAATAGTGGTTGTAAAAATTGTACTTACTTTGTAAACGTTGTAGTAGGAGATGATGGCATCGCAACACGTGTATAGGTCATTGAGTAACTCCACCACCTGTCAACAAGGTTCAAGGTCAAGGTCAATTTGCTTCGTAGTCAAGGTCACATGTACTGCCGTCATAAGGAACAAAAGACGTATCTGCCAGTATCAATAGATAAATTTACCTAGTGTAACCCGTATTGATAATTAACTAGATGTTCCCGCGGTTTTACCCGCATTTATCGTTACTGCGCCGCCCCCGTGGGTCGTAGCGTGATGTTATATAGCCTTAGCCTTTCTCGATAAATAGGCTATCCAACAATAAAATATTTTTTCAAATCTAACCAGTAGTTCCTGAGATTAGCGCGTTCAAACAAACAAACAAACTCTTCAGCTTTATAATATTAGTATAGATTTAATATCTAGGTATGCTTGATTTATCATAATTATCTCCTTTACGACATTCTTCTTCTTAGTCGTTCATTCTTGACAGAATGGTTGTGGTCATCATGTTGGCTAGGTGTCCCGAAGAGACATTACGACATTTAACTTTATTTATTAATCTAATAATGTTCTTTTTCTGTTATTTATCTTTATTTTTAAATAAGGGCTTTCGGCACCCCCTGGGTCTTGGTTCCTAGAGCGAGCGCTTCGTTCACCCTATGATAACGCCGGCACTGCTTTTAACAGTATAATCCTTACATATTATAACTGCAAATATGAGTTTGGCTGTTTGTTACGCTCTCACGCTTTATCTATCCGTATATACGTTATCAGGTGCACAGAAAAGGACATTTAAGGTACTTTTATCCAGAAAATGTACTATTTATGAGGCATAGAAATTTATTGACAAAATCTACATAAGTACAAGCGAAGCCGCAGGCAAAATATACCTTTCCATAATTTATACTTTGTTATGGGTACTTATGAGGTTAGATCAACGAAATAATCTGGATGCCTTCATGTAGCAAGTGAATAGGTATCCTCTAGGCAAGCGTGCTCCATCGTCGACTGCATCGACACTTAACATCAGGTGAGATCGCGGTCAGAGGCAAGTTTATCACAATTAAAAAAATTTGGGACTGTCTTTGGGGATTGCCGATAGAAGTGAAAACTTTAATCCTTGATCATAAGCACTTCTTTATAAATCAAAAAGAATTCAAAAATGGAAAGCGTTCGGTGACGATGACGCGAGTTCCTTGATTTTTGTTCCCCCAAGAAGTGCTCAACGCGCCTAATGCAGTGGTCCGACCGCCGGCGAGGAAACGACTAACTATCGGCGAGATTTTCTCTCTCAAGAAACGCACAATTAATATACATTCCGTGTAAACGAAAGAGATGCATATATTAAAAGTTGCTCGCTGACTGTTCACACTGCCGGCGACGACTCGCTTTACTAGTTTTGTCGCTGAGCGACAAGAGCTTTCAAAAATAAACTCGCTCAGCGATACTCGTTCAGCGATGCTCGCTCGTCGCCGCGCGCAGGTTTGCACAGGACTGAGCGACCGCGGGCGAGTGGCGCGAGTAATCGCTCGTCGCACTTGCACACTCGCTTATAGCCCGGCGACAAAACTATCGAAACTACACACTCGCTTACCGCTGATCGTCAACTCGTTTATAGTTTCAAGTTTTACTCGTTTCTCGTTCATCGCTGGCGGTCGGACCACTGCCTAAAGAAGTTTTCCCTTCAAAACAAAAATTCAGTAGCCTAGTGGAAGAACGTTGGACTGCCACCCTAAGGTCGCGAGTTCGAGTCAAAAGCACGCACCTTTGACTTTACGAGGTTACGCGCGTATTACATAGTTAATAATCGCTCGTTTTAACGTTCAACCGGACATCGGAAACCGAAGATGAAACCTGCATATTGAGAGTCCTCCATCATGTTCTCGAACATGTGTGAAGTCTACCAACCCGTACTGGGCCAGCGTGGTGGACTATGACCTAACTCTTCTCACACTGAGAAGAGGCCCGTGCCCAGTAGTGGGACAATTTATACACAGGGCTGATATATATTATTACACAGATATATAGATTGCTTCTTCTCTGGTGAGCTCTACTCCTTGTATTGCCTTTTTCAGTATTCAATTATTCTGTTTAACGGTTTTAATGGAAATTCAAATACGTATACATTTAACTCTAGCTATGTTAATAAGTCATGAGTAGAACCGGCAAGAAAATCACAGCCTATCATTTTTATCGCTATTTCTTATTAAAAAAATTTAATTTTGATTTACTTGTCTAAATAATATTTGAAATTATTTTATGGCACTAAAATATTTAAATTAGTATTTGGAAAAAAGAAATTATTATAATAATTCTGATATAATATGGGTACATTGAACAAAAGAATCTTACTTGCATGGGGGTGTTGGTTGCCGCCAACTTGGTGAAGCCCACGATATCGCTAAAGTAAATGGTGACACAGTCGAAGCTCTCTGCCTGCACCCTTTCCCCACGCTTTAAGGCTTCTGCCACAGTCCTGGGGGAAACAAAACGGTCATAAGTTACAGTACATTGAAATTAAACTACTATATACGGATTTTATCGCGTTGTTTATTTGACACTTTATTACAAAATTTTGAAAAACTGTTACACTACTATAATACTATTAAACTTTACTAATTTTTAAGCTAATTAAATTATTGAAACTATTAAAACTATTTATATTTATGTTTACACTTTCCCCGACGTTTCGGTTGCTTTTCAGCAGCCATGGTCATGACTGCTGGCATCATGGCTGCTGAAATGGTCACGGGGAGACTAGACTAGTCTCCCCGTGACCTTGGCTGCTGAAAAGCAACCGAAACGTCGGGGAAAGTGTAAACATAAATATAAATAGTTTAAATAGTATATTAATAGTATAAATAGTTTTATTTCATCTGAGCGTCACCGTGCTTCGGAGGGCATGTAAAATGTCGGTCCCGGTTGTTGTAAAATTGACAGCAGTCGTTAAACCATGTCAGAGGCCTACGGGCGGCTTGAACAACTCTTGACAACAGGTTGGCCTCTAACTACACGAAAAAGAAGAAAGATATTGGGTATTTATTTTCATGATTTTATTAATTTGTAATTGATTTGCTGATCTGTATATTCAGTAACTTTGTAAATGCTGAAATAAACCTTATGAAAAGACAGACGCAAACTAAATAGTTTTTGAGAAAGAGATTTTATTATAGTCATTGTAATATTACTTATATTGTTATTCATGTCATTTTTTCCTACTTTTAAAAGACGGAAGTTGTTATTCACCACGGAGTACTTTTTGGCGTAGTTTTTTTTACGGCTATCAGCTGGGGATAAAAATAGCTGTTGTTAAAATAATGTCACTAAGTATAAACTCAAAAAAAAATTGGAGCAGTCCTCCGCCGATAGAAGTGAAAACTTTAATCCTTGATCATAACCACTTCTATATAAACAAAAAGAAGGGCGGGTCGGATTCCTGATACTCTCTTAGGGCTTATTAAGGGGGTCAACATTTCGTTATTTTTTGCGTAGGACGCACCATTTCTGAGATATTGTTAATATTCTAAAATAATTCAAAAATGGAAAGCGTGGAAGCGTGACGATGACGAAGCTTGACGATGACGTGAGCTCTATGATTTTTGTTCACCCAAGAAGTGCTCAACGTGCCTAAAGAAGATTTCACTTCAACAATAAACATAAAAATGTTATGGTCATTTTGTTCTCAAACTCTCCCTATCCTCAGATCTGATACAGATGAAAGAGGCGTGAAATAACATTGTTCTATATTTTTAGGCGTACTGTTGTAGGTTTCTAATGTTCACGTTGGCGAAACTTGAAGCCAATACTGCAAAACATATAAAAAGAAAACTCCTCTCAATTTGAAACGCAGAAGCTGCTTCTAAGATTCAGGTTCATGTCCTTGATCTTCAAAGGTCACTAGTTTTCCCCACGGAAATATACCGCCACTCGAACGGTGCTACAAATAAATACCTTTACTGCAAACAGCTGCAATTTGCCGAGATGTCATAAAAATAAAGATAAAATTATACGCAATAAAAGTATACGATATTCATTACTTTTCGCGAATATCGTGGGATACAAATTGCAATGTCATGTTTTATACTCTTAGGATGTTGCTCTTGAAATGTTATCGATTTAGATAAAAATAAATCGCCTTTGAAATCCTTTACATACGATATTAAAAACGATTCACAATATATTTATCGGCGAAAATATTTATGAGAACCTACGGCTTCGGTCGCACCGCTTATTAAGCGCATGTTTTCTGGAACATTCGGTGTACACGTCGCTTGCGTCGCGTTAGCGTCACGTACACGATGCGTTGCGCGTACAAAGCATCCTATACACATTGCACCTTAGGCGAACATTTCACTTTTACTTATTGATAAAATTTATAATAATTCAGTGGAATATATTTATTTCCTGTAAAGAGCATGCATTGAAATACAAAAGTAAAGGTCTCAGTTTCATACTACGTACTTCATGCAATGAAAGTTGTACTCCTCGAACGTTATTTTTCTTTTATTTATTTTATTAATTAGTTACTTGACGTGTCCAAGAAATGTTTACACATTTTTATTCTAGAGTAGTAGAGCCTTGCTGATTTCAGCATGAATGGGCCGGCTCGACCGGGGAAGTACTACCCTCTCACAGAATATCGACGTGAAATAGCAGTATTCCTACTGTTGTGTATTGTTCGGTGAGTGAGAGTGCCGGAGGCCCAATCACCCTCTTCCCCCCTTCCCGCTTCTTCTCCTTCTCACTTCCTTTTTATCCTAAAGGGTCGACAACGCGCAAGTGATGCCTCTCTGTTGCAGGCGTCCATAGGCTACGGTGACCACTTACCATCAGGTGGGCCGTATGTTTGTTTGCCACCATAGTGGTATAAAAAAATAGATATAAAGAGCTTTTTGACTTTGACTTATTGCATGCCAAGAGCAATTTACTTCAACTTAACTGTATGAGCAAAAGCAAAGCTCTGTGAAATTATTCTATACTAGGTGTAAGGGACGGCGTACCGATAACTTTAGCAAGACATCTTTCTATAAGTAAGTACTTACAAAAACTTAATTATTGTAGATTAACATTATTACGCAGTACGCAATGGATTGCTACCGATACAACGCACTCGACATACCGCGCGCATAAAAACAGCTGATCTATTTAAATCACGACCATTTAATTACATTGCTGTATTGTAGAAAAATGTGGCATTTTATTATGTTATGATTCAAAGTCAGAAAATTTAAAAATTGCAGTGAAGCAACTGCGATTGTTAAAAAAAAATCCAAAGATTTTTAACTCATAATAATGGTCTGAATCTACTATTTCAGTTTTCGGTACACCGTCCCTTACACCCAGTATAAAAAATCTTGCAAGGATTTCTTAGAATTTGGATACTGTGTGATGAATATCAAACAGTTTGTGTAAAATATTTCAGATATATCTTTGGTAATATTATTGATAAATGCTAATTCTGCTAAAAGCATTTACGGCCTAACTATAGATACTTATTTCAATATCATAATGCTGAATGTATCTTGAGGTTTACCATCTTTTGCAATGCTTACAATAGGCATGATGATAGTGGTTAAAGATAAGTGATTCTAATAAGTCCATCTTTAAGACTAGCAAAAAATATTGGACACCTATTTTTTGTTTGGAGAAAATAATAAAAATTTACTAAGATATAACGCAAAGTTCGGGAGTGGGGGCTTCTGACGTCACGCTTTTTTAAAATGCGTAACTACAAGTGACGTAACACGAAATTTAAACGCGTTGTATCTACGTTGTTATTAGTTTCTGGGACAAAAGAAAAATACGTGACCAATATGTTTTTGCTAATCTAAAAGACATATTAATAACTTTTTTTGGTCGTCATGTCCATTAGGATGCTCAATCAATTAATTAACTTATCGCAAACACAATGAACGGTATTCTGTCTTTAGGTCATCAGTTTACCTAGTTGAGGAACGTTCTATGTATCTAGTTTGCCGCGAATTGGTTCTCATTCAAATACTCGTTTGCTTCAAAGTGGAATGGTAGCCTACAGGCTAAAGGTTAAAATACGTAGTGAAGTCCAGAAGACTACACGTATAACTTATCGCTAGGGAAAATGGAGTCCACCAAATCCACAAGCCGTTCTGTCCTTGTGTCAGTCTAGTCTTTAAGTCGGAAGCATACTCCTGCATTATGAAGGCATATTATATTTGTCGAAGCCTCAAGAAAATAATCATCCAAATGCAATTCGTTTTTGTAATTGGAATTTAATAAAGCGCTATTTATTGGTTTGTTTCGAAATGTCAACCGTGAGTGACGTCGCCACAGAGCCGATGGATGTGTCCATTGGAGTGACAGTTATGGCTGTCAGTGTCATATTGACGTTATATAAACGCCGCGCGCAGTAAACACGCGTGCGGTGTGACGAACTCGCTGAGTTACCGATCAAATCAGTGTTAATCAAAGACAATCTTTATTGTTTCATTTCTTTTGTTTTTGCCTATCATTAGTATTTTTATATCATTAGCATACGTACGAGGTATAATACCATGTCTATATTTTATTGCTTCATCATCAAAAGTGAGATGGCCGTCTAATGTTCGTTATATTGATTCTTACCTTGGTAGCATTCTGTTGAGCAAGTCATCAGTCCTTTTCTTCTCTTGCAGGAGTTGTTCGGTTCTGGCGGCCACGATAGTTTCCAAATTAGACGCATACTTCTCCATCATGGCCAGCATGTTGTCAAATATGTTGGTTTTCCTGTGCAAATAAATAAATCTTTTAATTCTTAAAGAGCATTCTGTTTTCCATCCCATTCATTCTCGCCAACATTGTACCCGCAATACTCGCGGGGCACTAAAGGAAAGTCTTTATATTTTACTAGATGTTCCCGCGGTTTCACCCGCGTTTATCGTTACTGCGCCGCCCCCGTGGGTTGTAGCGTGATGTTATATAGCCTATAGCCTTCCTCGATAAATAGGCTATTATGAGATTAGCGCGTTCAAACCAACAAACAAACAAACTTTTCAGCTTTATAATATTAGTATAGATAGCTGACCCGCGCAATTTCGTCTGCGTCACATAAGAGAGAGAGAGTGGGTCGTAGGCACCTATAATACCTACAAGTTTAAAGGAGCTGAAACTTTCTCTGTTAAATCCACGAACCACATAAGAACCATTGAACAACATTTTATAAATATACCTACAGTGCTAATTTAAAATCACGCAGAATAAACCAGGAGAAACATCGTTTGTATGTCTGTAATGGGTAATTATTTTGCTGCTATGTTATTTTAAAACTGCGATATCTCCTAAGATATTCATTGAAATTGAATGATGTAAAGGGCAATTTTGTTTTAAATTAAATACTTGTGATGAATAACGTATTTATTTGGATAAGGATTAATATCATGTTTATAATAATACCATCGCAAATAATGCATTATTTTAGAACAAATTTGGTTAGCATAAAAAAGGTCATAGTGAGCCAACCTTAAAAGATAGACATATGCTGTCGCGGACTTTTTTTTAGAACTTTTAAAGGGGAACAATTCTCTCATATATGATTTTTGCGAAACTTTGACTGTTTACGCAGCGCACGCAGCGGAATCTCTCAAAAGGAAAAAAAACCGTCCGATTTTGAAACATTCTTCATTGGTGCTCCGCTCCTATTGATCTTAGCGTGATGATATATAGCCTATAGCCTTCCTCGATAAATGGGCTATCTAATAATGAAATAATTTTTCAAATCGGACCAGTAGATCCTGAGATTAGCGCGTTCAAGCAAACAAACAAACAAACTCTTCAGCTTTATAATATTAGTATAGATTTAAAAAATACTAGCTCGCTTGTACTATGCTCGCTCGAGCTTGTACTATGGGTACTAGACAATGGATCAACATACATAATTATAGTTCCATAATTATACGTTAGATGTCGCATGCAATAAAATGATTCAAATTTAAGCTTAGTTCGCAAAGTGACGACTCTGTTTGTCAAGTTTTATGTGGTGTAGAAAATTATTATGATTACTTCATTTAGTTCCATAACTAACCGATAGATGATACACAGCGTGACTTAGATGCAGCGTGACACAGAGGTAAAAAGTTTAGTTGGCAAGCGATGATACGGTTTGACGCAGTCACAAGTTTAAGTCTTGCTCCATGGATCTTCTGATCTGGTCTTTACCTCTATAATAATTTACAAGTAATAGTAATATTCTATACATACACACAACACCATCTAGCCCAAAGTAAGCAGAGCTTGTACTATGAGTACTAGACAATGGATAAACATACATATATATCATTTTTTTTGTAAATACATTCATATTATACATAGATGTTTCTGTTCTGTTCCCAGACCAAGTCAAACATCCATGTTCATGCACACAAATGTTTGACTTGTGCGGGAATCGAACCCGCGACCTCAGGCGTGGCAGTCGGTTACACTAACCACTACGCCATTGAGGTCGACAAGTATGTATATTCAATCTGGCAAACAAAATCAATAATTTCATACTCACATTCCAGCATGCATATCCTTCAGCCTGAGCCTTACGAGTCTCAGGTCAGGTCTGCGGTCAGGCCTTTCGCTCCAGCACGCGTTCAGCACAGCTAGGACTGCCGGCCGCGCCACCAGACCTCCCAGCGGTGGCCTGAAGAGTACTCCGCCGATAGGGTGACGAACACGCCCTATTATTTCTAGAAGAAAAAGACATAATATCAAAAAGTGAAGTTGTCTGCACGAATGGCGTTGTGGTTTAAGTGTCTCTCCACTGCCGCCGCGCTGAGTGTTGTAAGTTCGGACAGGATACGGGGCGAAAATTTCTGTGATCCACAAATAGTTACTTCTAGTCTAGATGATCTTTGTGTCCTTTCTTTGAATGCATTTAAAGTCACCCGCAACACGTATTTTATTCCTAGTGCAGGGGGAATCTATCAATCCATCAAAAAATTAATATAAATCTTTGATCCATGCATTCAAATGATTTTTAGTGCACAGAAATAGTACCAAATGCGGGAGTGTTCTTATAGAAATAACCGGCCAATTGCGAGTCGGACTCGCGCACGAAGGGTTCCGTACCATTATCCATAAAAACGGCAAAATAATCATGTCTGTTGTATGGGAGCACTTTCTTAAATACTTGTTTTATTTTAATTTAATTATTTATTTTAAAGTGAATATATAACTAAATATTCTGTGAATATTTTAAGCGTCTACCTGTTGCCGTTATCAATATCGAGCAAAAATGAGCAAAAATATCACGTTTGTTGTATGGAAGCCCCCTTAAATATTTATTTTATTCTGTTTTTTAGTATTTGTTGTTATAGCGGCTACAGAAATACATCATCTGTGAAAATTTCAATTAGCTAACTATCACGATTAATGATATACAGCCTGGTGACAAACGGACAGACAGCGGAGTCTTAATAATAGTCTTAGTCTTAGTAATACCCTTTGGGTAAGGAAGCCTAATAAGTACCTATGTAGCTACCTACTACCGCACGAAGTAATTACGATATCAATAAGTTCTGAACTAAAGTGTTCTGAAAATAACTTTATAGTTAGAAATATGTCCAACGCAAACATACACCGAGTTGAAAAGTAATTAAGTGTTAGCCCAGAACATGATTAGTCTGCGTTCCCAGGTGCATCCAAATGCATTCAACGGCTTACTCATGACTGAGTAATAAACATCTCAATACCCAAACATCTTCGCATTTTTACTTTTATAATATCAGAGGCTTATTTCTTAATATTTCTTTTTTATTTATTTTATTGCCATTGGTGGCAGATGAGCAAGTGACCCACCTGATGAAAAGGACTTCAGCAATGTCAGAACACAGCAAAGCCGCCGCCTACCGCGAAAGAAAAACTCTCTTTAAGTCTCGTTTGATGAAGGACATATCATAGCGCTGTCCTAATGCTGGGATGAGTCTCTTCTCAATGAGAGCAGGTTTAGACCATAGTGCACCACGATGGCCTCGTGCGTGTTGCCATACTTTACATAATTATCTTTGAGAATATTATGTAGAAGTCTTAGACATGTAGATTTTCTCACGATGTTTTCCTTCACCGTTAAAGTGACGTATAATTACATATTTGATTAGCACATTGCCTAAAAAGGTCAGTGGTGCGTGCCTTGGGACTGATCTCGAGACCTTTGAGTGGCAGTCGAATTGCCTGTCGCAGTCCTGGCTATCGTTGCTTTGGAATGGGATGGAATTAATAAGATGAGTACTTTTTCATGAATCCAGTGATCAATGAATTAAAAACGAAATATGTAATACAAATACTGTAATAAATATAGCATAAACAGGCATGAAAATTATTTATCGATACTAATATCGTAAAGCTGAAGAGTTTGTTTGTTGGGTTGAACACGCTAATCTCAGGAAAACTGGTTCCAATTGAAAAATTATTTTAGTGTTGGATAGCGCATTTATCAAGGAAGGCTATAGGCTATATAACATCAGGCTACAACCCACGGGGGCGGCGCAGTAATGATAAACGAGGGTGAAACCGCGGGAACATCTAGTCTTATATATCCCTATATCCCTAAAGCAGGCTGAGCTATACACTCATATTATGCCAGCTTGTTTCTTATCCCATGTAATTGGTAACGGGCAAACAAAGCGCGCAGAACCGATGGCCGTTGGGGAAGAAAGGTTCTGAAGTGGTTGTCACGCACTGGAAGACGCTGCGGTGGACCGATGACCTGGTAAGGGTCGCGGGAAGCGGTTGGATGCAGGTGGCCTGTTTGGCAAGCCTTCAGCCCCACAATTGGGCCATTGTGCGTAAGTGACCAACGAGAAAAGTTTACGACTACTCTGTATGAGATCTCGCGTTCAAATCCGGGGTCGGGCCAGCAAAAGTCAGTGGGTTTTTCTCTTCGATCAAATATACCATAGATGCACATTCTCATACAAAAACCGCGTCAATATGTGGCACTCACCAGTACTACTTACTTATAAGTGTCTGCATTTATTATGCAATCCAGGAAATAAACCGGAATGACCATTGAACGCCCACTGACAAACATTTTGTAATAGTTTAGTTAAAACGCGTCAATGTAAAGCGTCCTCAGTGTGTTACTCGCGATACGCAAGCGTACTAAGTATATGGTACGGTCTCCACCGTAGTAGTGGTGTCGATTCGCTCTCGCTTACGGGCAGCGCACGCAAGAGTGAGTGGGACATGTGCATAATATAGTGCATACGACTGATTTATGCACAGTTTTGTTAGGGCCCTTTTTCGAGCGACGATCGTGCATCTATAGTATATTTGATCGATGGTTTTTCTGTTAAAAATAAATTTTCAGTAGCAACAGGAAGTTGGCGGTGTTGAACTCGCGTGCCTCGGCATCCACGTAAATCCTTTGGTCCTGCGCTTGATTTCTTTCTGGTCGTGTCAGATTGATGTCCCATTTGATTATGACAGGGAATAGAGACTGCACTTGCATTTCCACAAACATGTACATTATAATATCTTTAGCGCAGATGGTCAGTCTCTGTTAAAATTGGCCGCCGTGATCGAAATTCGGTCTGGAAGACATTATAAATAATATGCAAAATGTATCTGTAACATGTGGTAATATATAATGGTTTTTTTTAGGTTGTAAAGTTACGAAGATTACCTATCCAATCTCTAAACCATATCGAATATGCTTAATTAAATACAAAGAAATAGAATTAAATGCCGTATTTCAGATTTGAAAACGCCGTAAATATCCATCACAAATTTTTTAACTAATAATGAAATCTGTCAAATTTTATTATAGGACATTTTTTTTATATTTCTTTTTATGAAATTAGTTTATAAATCTAGCGCAGATGACCAATCTTCGATAAGATAGGCCGCTGTTATAGAAATCCGACCTGGATGACCTTACAACCCAAAGGAGCAGAGTAGGAACTTAAATATTATCTAACATAGTTACCAGCGAAAGGCACAGCTGGTATACAAAATTATTTGTATGCAATCATAACATTACCACACGCCGAGTCAGACGTTAAATATTGACGCGAATATTAATTCTAAGGCCTTGTTTGTCTGAACACTGTTCTCGTTTGACTAAGCATATATAACATTACGAGTAAGCAGAAACCTAAGAAAACAAGATATTGGCGTTATAGAAAGGAATCACAACGATAAATTATCATATCTCTTACCAAGTTCAGCTCGCGGCTTCACCCGTATAAGCCTCACGGGGACGTATGACAGGATTAAATTCGTATGTGTTAATTTTAATATATTCAAGGAACCTGTCAACCAAATCTTCAGAATCTATGGCAATATTATTAAGACAGATAAATAATTAGCTTTTTTTATTACATTTGGCAAAGCGTTCATTTTTGATTCTTGTAAAAGTCGACATAATATAAAATAAAGTATTTTCACGTACTTTATTAGTTTCATAAATTATAAAGTACGTTTGCCCGAAATAACGTACAATACTTTATTATAAAGTACTGTTGGCAACCCTAGGTGTAGTACATAATTATATCCTAAAAAGGGTAAACAGAGGTGAATTACACCACAATTCGCCAGTTATGGTTTCAGTACCAACGTAATTGGCAGCGGACCTATTAACAAAAACCGAGTAAATTTGCAACCTCCGTGTTGCGACTGAGATATGCCTAACAATAAACCCCAATAACAATGCCTTAACCGGGTATTAAACCCGACACCGCATAGCTAAGCAGTCGCATTCACTACCACTGTGTCACCGAGGCAGTGCTACGCCATCAAGGCCATATCTTCTCCTCCCTAGCCTTTATTATTCCCAAGTCACTTGGGGTTGGCTTTCTAGTCTAACCGGATTTGACTGGATATCAGTTTTTACACGAAGCGACTGCCACCTGACCTCCGCAACCCGAAGGCTAACGATACCCTAAGGCTACACCAGTGTCAAGATATTAGAGGGCAGTGACTTCCCAATAATGACTGCCATAGATGTTCATGGCAACCGGGACCGACGGCTTAACGTGCTCTCCGAGACAGGCCACAAGGTGATATAAGAAGCTTTAAATCATGTGAAAGTATTTTAAAGATGATTCAATTTTAGATATGTAGCACATAGGATACTTTCATACGCAAGAAAAGCCGCAAATTTAAGTTACATGCAAGTCAAGCCATTCCTTACCTGCATAAGTGAGAACAGTGTCGCCCCACGGCCCGTGCCTCCCGAGGATCTCGTACAGTATGATGCCGAAGGAGTATACATCTCCCTTCTGCGATCCCCTGGGGGGTGGGTTGGGGTCCCTCAGGAGTTCAGGAGCTCGCCACAGCATGCGTCTCTCCATGCGCAACGCATCTTCTGCATCGGCACACCCATCTGAATGAGAAATAATTTATGTTAAGAATTTATGTTAAGGATGCACAGCAGCGATAGCTCAGTGAGAAGACCAACAGACTGCAATGTAGAGGGTCTCGGGTTCGAACCCACGTCGCGCACCTCTGACTTTCGGAAGTTATATAACTCTTCGAAATTATGTGCGTATTGATTGACAATTATCGCCTGCTCCGTGCCTCGGAGAGCACGTTAAGCCGTCGGTCCCGGCTGCCATGAACATCTATGGCAGTCGCTATTGGGAAGTCAGTGCCCTCTAATATCCTGACACTGGTCTAGCTTTAGGGTATCGTTAGCCTTCGGGTTGCGGAGGCCAGATGGCAGTCGCTCTGTGTAAAAACTGATATCCAGTCAAATCCCGTTAGGCTAGAAAGCCGACCCCAAGTGACTTGGGAATAATAAAGGCTAAGGAGAAGAGATTATATGCGCTGAATTCGGCGAAGTTATATTGACTTTATGAATGGTTTGAGTGGTCATATCGCCACAACCACTGTTGTGGATTTGATCCCCACACGGGACAAGAAATTGTGTGATCTAGGAATAGTTGTTCCGACTCAAGGTATTATATGTGTCCGTTGTTTGAATATTTTTAAACTCTCCCGCAGCATAGAAATTATTTTAAGTGCAGGAGATTGTCCTTAAAAAACATTTTCTCCTTATGTAAAACTCATCTAATTTATATACTTAATTCAAGTTTTGTTTCTAAAACGATTCATAAAACTTGAACGGATATTTTGCTGCAAAGTTACTTCTATAGATTAAAAGCGTCTATAGTACCCATAGAAATGTACAAGCTTCCCAATAACTTACCTAAATATTGAAGGTTTTCAATTACAGAAAATTATTTTGAAATTAAGCTTTATTTATTACGTGACTGGCGCCGTCAAGTATCACGCTCACTCATATTGAAAATTGTATATAACGTTCTGTATGTGTGAGTTCACTTATAGAATGACAGTGTACAATTTAGAAAAATAGTTCACAATAAGAATAAAAAAATATTTATTTTTCTTACGATTTCAGTAAGGTGAGGGTCAACATCTATGATTTAAATCTTTGCCACATATATGTATATAATATGTAACGGGTATTAAGGAGATCATGCATAATGTTTACTTTTTTTATGCTTGACGTTTCGACCAGGTTACACCGGCCGCGGTCACGAGCTGACTGGTGCTCACGGTGGGACTCGCGGTATCCCTATTATGTACACAAATAGGGATATTGTATTACATAATAGGGATACCGTGAGTGTAGTTTGTGACGGTACATGGACAAACAAAAATATGCCAAAAGTGAAGGCGAATCAAGATTCTTCTGCCTCACAAACGGAGACATGACATCGCAGCACCAGTCAGCTTGTGACCACGGCCGGTGTAACCTGCTCGAAACGTCAAAGCCTAAAAAAGGTACACATTATGCATGATCGAGTTAATACCCGTAGCATGAGCTCAGAACTTTATCTAGGAAGATTATATATATCATGCAAAGCGAAAGTTTAAAAGTTATCGTTGTCACATACTTTTTTATGGGATTAAATATAATGACCACCAAAAATACTAATTGCGCAGCAAAATTTGCTTACTAAAATATATTATAAGGAGCACCTATTACGCCTCAAATCACTGCATTCCGTCTCGGAAGGGTTAGGTTATGTTAGGTTCCTTCTTAAACCCACCCAAAAATAGGAGGCCTCCGAAGCGGGGCTCCGTCGACTTATTTTGATCTCTTTAAATATTTTTTGCTGTGCAATTTGGTGATCATTTACTATTTGTGACTGTTATATTTTACTATATCTGGTGATAAACTAAACATAAGACTTTTGTTATTATTTCACATTTGAGAATGCTACAGTAAATAATAATTAAGGTTAGCTAACAAAAGGGAATAATAAAAACAATAGCATAATCACACATCAGAACATTAAGACAACTACCCCAGTGAACATAGCTAAAAGCAACCGAAATGTCGGGGAATAAACTTAAATATAAATAGCTTTCAAAATTTAATTAGCTTAAAAAGTATGAAAGTTTAATAGTATCTAGTCGTTTTACAATTTCAAAATGATGTAATAAAGTGCTATCTTATCTTATCTTATGTGGGGGGCCAGTCAGTGCAGACCGGTGACACTTCGACCCAGTGGGATCTTTTGTGTCGACACTCTCCTAATAACGACTGCCATAGATGTTCATGGCAGCTGGGACCAACAGCTTAACGTGCTTTCCGAGGCACGGAGCAGGCGATAATTGTCAATCAATACGCACATAATTTCGAAAAGTCATATAACTTCCGAAAGTCGGAGGTGCGCGACGTGGGTTCGAACCCGAGACCCTCTGCATTGCAGTCTGTTGGTCTCCCCACTGAGCTATCGCCGCTCTTAATAAAGTGCTAAATAAATAAAGTGACAAAATATCCAATCTCAAAGTAGAGTGTGAGAAACAAGCATAATAGCGATAGGAAGCAAACACCACTTGGCCGCAAAACCTAATTACAAACATAATCGAATTCGTTAGACAATATAAACCATTAAGAATTTTATTTATTTATTTCACCACCACCAAATATACAGATTAAAACGTTCATGTCATGCATGAATATAAGTTTTGTTTATTTAGGACTGATTCTGTATATGGATGACCCATTTCAACTAACGAGGCTGGTGTCACATTTTATTTAAACTGTCCTTTTTCTTTTCTGGGTGTTGTTTGTGTGTAAAGTACTACGCAACATAGAAATTAATATATATAATAATACTAGCTTTTGCCCGCGGCTTCGCTCGCGTTAATTTAGAATTTGGCAATCAATTCGGGTTGTACTCTGCTTGTAATAATATAATTCAATCATGATTCGAACGTGGCGCCATCTATTATCATATGAACGTTTTTGTCGTTTTCCTCGGAAACAGTACTTTTTTTCGAAATGAAGGGTAGCCTATGACCGTTTCTGTACACTTGACAACGTATATGAAAAATATTTGAGGATGATCGGTTCAGTGGTTTAGGCCTGAAAAGGTAACAAACAAACTCATTTTCGTTTTTATAATATTAGTTAGGATTAGGATAATAAAAACTACTGTTTCTAGAAAAAAGAGAAGCTAACGTTTGCGAATAAAGAGAATCCCAGTTTGATTGCCGCATTAGGTAGTATTGTTAGGTATCAGGAAACTAATATGTAGTAGCACAAAGCCCGGTAAAGTAATATTTACCTAAAGTTTCCACTTAACCTATTAGTTGCGTGGGATGTAAAACAACTAGCAAAGTTTATGTGTAATATATTCAAAGACTCGTGCATTAGATAGGTACATGCTTCGAAAGTGCAGACGGAGGTGTATAACATTTTACGTGGCTGCTAAAGGATTAAGTGGATATAGATTAAATTAATTACCGATTTACTTTTATACCTATTCAGAGGTATAAAAGTATGAATTTCTATAATATGTCCACGATAGGTAACTGTAACTGTATTGTGTTTATGTTTAATAATAATAATGATTATTTCAGTTAAGTTACACATATATTTACATTTACTGTGACAGCCACACTAGGCACAGACTGTGTCGTGGCCATCAAACTATACGGATTAACATATAGCTAGAACTTAACTTTGACAAATAACTAAAAAAAAATAAAAAAAAGAAGCCTTTATAACTGTTAGATTTTAACTTAATTGACAAAACGTTACTTAAAATATAACAATAGAGGTAAGAAACTATAAATTAACTTAAAATAATACATAATTATTCTCGGCATTCGGCTTATCTCCCCACTTAACAGCTTGTCTTTCGACAAAGGCCTCCTCTAAGGATTTCCACTTGTTTCTGTCCTTTGCTGTACGTAACCATTCTGGCTGCTTCAAATCGTCTTCCCATCGCTTTGGCTGTCGTCCTCTACTTCTTCTGCTTTCTCTAGGGTACCATTCCGTTATTATTCTGGTCCATTTCTCTTTCTTTTATGTCAACATATGTCCTGATCTCAACATATGTTTTCTCCAACATATGTGAGTGAGTGAATGTTTGGGTTAGTTATGGTGAATATGTATGATAGTGTGTGAGGTATGGTGTGTGTGTGTGTGTATGTGTGAGAGTGTGTGTGTGTATGTGTGTGTGTGTGTGTGTATGTGTGAATGTGTGTAAATGAGTGGAGAAATTTTATAAAGAATTGCAGATTGTTAAATCCATTATATGTTTGCTCGTAAGTAATTGCGTTTGCAAACAAAGACGCATTTGTATGCAACTACATATGTAAAATATTCAGTATAAAATGGTGTGCAATCATGTCTTATACAGCGCACACAGCAATCAATAAAAATAATTTATTTATAATTCTACCATAATCATTTATGAAAATTCGGGAAACATATGCATTTATATCTAAAAAAATTATAGTATATAATTTATATATACTAACAAAAAATATTAAAGTCGGTTGACATTTAGATGAGAAAATTGGTAATATGCTGTTTTGTCTTTGCCTATTTATATACAGATATTATTAAAAACGTTACGCAGTTTATAACTCCATTTCGACCGCGCGCGCGGCGCTAAAAAACGACTCATTGACTAGGGATCAATCTCTGTGCCTCGGGGGATTTTGCAAACATAATATAATACTATACACAAAGTACACGTACACTCAGAACAATTATAATTGTGAATCGTACAAATAGCATGACGGCACTGACGAGGCAACCTCTTACTAACTGCGCTGCACGATCTGTGCAGTCAGAGACTAGACTCATTATGGAGAAAAGTAGAAAAAGGAGAAAGCACAAGGCGAATACTCACATTTCAGATTATGAAGACCATAATCAGCTATCTGGAGCACCCAGCGACTATCCACCAAGCAGTTACTCGACGTCAGATTCCCGTGCGAGATCAGCGCCGAGTCGTGAAGGTACGTCAGACCCCGCAGCAGGTCAGCCACCAGACTTGCCACGAACATATCGTCCAGATGCAGGTCTCTGTCAGCAAGCACCCTCGCTAGGGAGCCACGGGAGCAGTAAGCCGAGACGATGCAGGCTGAACCACTCTCGACGCAAACCCCAACGAAAGCAGTCAGGTTCTCGTGGCGGAGCTCACGGATCTAAATGTACAGACCAATATTAAAAACAAGAACGCATACTGGGATAAAAGGCATTCTTGGAGTTGGCATACGGATAGACAATTCCAGGAATTGTCTATTTGTATGCCAAGGATTACTAAAATTAGTTCAAAGGTTTACTCACAATTGAGTAACAAACATCCTACGGACTATACTTCTTAAAAAAGTTTCATATTTATAGTAATAGTAAGTATATTAGATACAAGTACTATGTAAAATGTATCTTTAAGATGTGGTTATCCTAACTTCTTATGATAAATGCGAATGTGAGTTTGTTTCTTTGTTTGTTACGCTTTCACGCCTTAACTACTCGACCGATTATCATGAAATTTCGCACATACTTTGTCAGTGGAACAGAAACGGACATAGGTTCATTGATAGTGTTTTTATATTATTATATCAATGCATAGGGTACATAAAAAGGTACTTTTACTAACCTACATTTACGTGAGCGAAGCCGCGGCCAAAATCTATACTCCATTTGGTTAGGTACTTAACTAAAGGTAAACAATCTTGATGTGTCTTTTTATCTTAATACTCAGTTTAAAGATAAAATGCTGCTAAAGACCAATGGAAATACAACAATAACGTTTACTCAGTCAATTGAAACGTTAGTTTAAGCAGTAGTTTATTGTTTAATATGTGTTTGTATAAAAAGTCACATCAAGATTGTTTACTGTGTCATGCGTATAATATGCGTATAATCGATTAATGTCATAAATCGTATAATCATCTGATTGTCATCGATGGCAATCGGTACTCGTGATTCGGGCGATTGGCGATACCATCGCATCACAATGTTGTTTTGGGTTAACATAGTATGTACGGCTGTTTAGCAGACTAATAAAAGTACATATTTTTCTAAAAGTCTGACTACTAAAGTTGTCCGCGAACATAACCTGGTCGAGGACAGTGGTACGGCTAGTAAAGAATCAATATTCTCGTTATAAATGTACTCACTTGTTTCAATTCTTTCTTAATAGCTCTGGTGACGTCAATGCTCTTCTTCTGCAGCCGTTTAACAGCGACAATGTTGCCTCTGTGAAGAGCTATAGTGGTGTGAGCTCGACGGGTCTCCATGTCGTGCTGGACAGAGGTCTAGAAGAAGGAACAACAATTATAGACCTTTGATAAAGAATATTACACAGTATAAGTGAAAAATACTATTAAACTTTTATCCATGTCTATTTTAGATCATACTTAATAATATATAATCTCAATATATTTTCCAAAAAAACATTTTAACGAGTAGGTACTGTAACCTTTAAGGTTTATTTAGGATACCGATAAGCCACGCTGTAGGGGCGTGGTGTCTTGAGGTTAATTTAAGCAGAGATGATTCAAAGATACTAGAGCAATTAACACTTTTATTAACAATGAGTATAGAACACACTTAAAGCAAGCTATACAATTAATAGAAATCAGGGCGTGGTTCTCAAAGGCTTCCTACGTGGTTCTTATTAGGAAGAACCACTTAACTTGATGTGCAGCTCAGCGGAAGGAAGAAGCATCCACCAGGACGCGATCCACTATATATAGGCCGCCGCCGCTCGGAGGGGGACTAGTGATGCCACCATCTCGCTCGCCGCGCACGCAGCCGTGCGCCGCGAGTCGATTACGTGACAGTACTTAAAAAAATTGCAAACGTCTCTACAGCCACGCAATGCCTTTCCTCTTACATCATACTTAACAACATTTTATCTACCATCTTTTACAAAACGCAATATTTTATCAGGAAAACCAATTTAACAAGTAAACATTTTGCCAGCGCCCTGGTGCCCACGCAACGCCTCCCCTGGCTGCGGTGTGATTGTTTGATTACGCCGTTGCGTTTTTTGCGTTCGCATGTGGTCTATTTAATATTAGAATTTTATGAAAATTAAAAAATGATATTTTATTAATAGTGGTCGAACAAAAGTTGATAAGTATGTTATTTGTTAGTATTTTTCAATTAACTATGTATAATATAATAAACTAGCACTTGCATTTTCAATTAACTATGTATAATATAATAAACTAGCACTTGCAATCTATACTAATATTATAAAGCTGAAGAGTTTGTTTGTTTATTTGAATGCGCTCATCTCAGGAACTACTGGGCCGAATTCAAAAATTATATTATAATAATAATAATTTATTTTCACAATTTTTCTCTTATTCTGATACACATATTTTATAAAGCGTTTAAAATATGAAAAGAAAATTTGATGACGATTGTACTAGTATAAACTCTGCTACAGTCGCCAGCGCCTTCCACCCTGAGATTGTTACAAAAAAAATTAATAGCTTAGGCACATCAAGAAACGAGAGAAATAATATTAAAATATAAAATGACTAAATTTGGATTAATTTTTATTAAAATAATTAATAACGGATAGTGTGCACGTCAACACCTTGCGGCGGTCCAAGGGGAAGAAGGAATATATTAGTGTTGGATAGCTCATTTATCGAGGAAGGCTATAGGCTATATAACATTACGCTACGACCCACGGGGGCGGCGCAGTAATCATAAACGCGGGTGAAACTGTGGGCACATCTTTTTGTTTAATAAAATTAAAATAATACGAAGAAACCTATTCGTGTAGGCTACTTAAAAACGTCACAAAAACGCCAGGTGAAAATCCAGCAGGCCACATGAGACAGAAGATGCCATGCTTTGTCTCAGTTTTCTTACAGATGTTCTATATATCCTTCTCACTTGCACATTGCATACTGTTACCATAGCTACATCTAGAAGTACTTAATCTAAGCAAGCTACTTATACTTGTTTACCAGCGTATAAGATAAAACATATAGTGTATAACCGTCTGAGACCCAGACTGCAAAAAGTTATCTGATTTTCATAATTTTTGCAATAGTGTGAGACATGAAAGGGAGACAAAAAATCGAAAATTCTCTCCTTCTCCGGGATCTGCAGAAAGGGTGAATTCGCTATATTGTAACTTGCACACTTTAAAAAGTTTGAGTCATAAAAAGTATGTAAACAAAAACTTCGATAAAAGTATCAAAGGCAGTCTCGTAGAAAATCGATGATCCTTAAATTTCGAAATAACGTCGTAGACCTCATAAATAATACAAAACGGCAAAAAAAAAAGTATCATAGGTGACACGGGAGGTCTAAGGTGGATAAATAAAACACATTGACAGCTTGGATGGCGTTCTGGTTTAAGTGATGGCCTCGCAGCTGCCGCTACACCTAGCATTGTGGATTCGATTCCCGACATGGGACAAAAATTGTGCGATCCACAAATAGCTGTTCTAAGTCTGGATGTTCTTTGTGTCCGTTGTTAGAATGTTTGTAAAGTCCCCCGCGACACAGGAATTATACCAGAACGGGAGTTGTCTAAAAAAGGAGATCGATACAACATATATAATAGAATAGCACTCACATCACACAATACCTTATCAGTTCCCTGATGAGCGTTATAAGCTGATATGAACGTCAGATCCTTAGCTTCTATCCTCCACAGCACTGAAGCCAATTTCTGCTCGTATCGATAATGCCTGATCATCAATGCGGCAGCCAGAATTGCCGCAGCGGCTACTGCAGCAGCCGCTGATAGAACGCCAGGGTCATGGGGTAAGGAGCATTTGATGCCATCGAAGCCGCATTTTGGCTCAGCCACTGGTGGTCCGTCGCCTATCCAGGCTATGTTGTTGGCACCTACTAGTTCCTGCGAAAACAAGGTTAATTTAATGTTTGATAACTGAATCCAGGTAGCCTTAATTGTCCATGAATTTATTCATGGCAAATATATTTTGTTGGCAAATGTCAAATATAATTTTATGATTATTGTCCCCAGATCCCCTGATCTGGGTAGCTCAGTGGGGTGACCAACAGCCTGCAATGCAGAGGGTCTCGGGTTATTGTCCCTAGACCTCTGCTCTGGCATGTCCCCAGATCCACGGAATCAGTTATCGCTATGGTGACCTACCTCATGCCCAGTGACATTAAGTATTATTTTTGTATATAGGTAGGTACTTAGCAAGGTTTGAAATAGCCATTTAGTGTCATCTTTAAGAATTTTTTATCCCACCGAGATGTTTCCGTCTTTACACAGCACTTATTAGTATGGTCCATATTGATAAAATGATTTTATGTTGCCCAGTTTACCTATCAGTACATTTACAGACGTTCAATAAAGTTCTAAAGTAGTGCAAATTCGCCTTAGAGTAGCCAATGATAACGATCTTCTATAAACTTATTCTACGATTGCTCACTTTCGCTCACTAAAGTTTTAAATATCATGTGAATGATTTGTATAGTTTTAATAAATTGGACTTAGGTTAGAATCTATTTTATGTTCAATTCAGTATTGTGTAATACTTAACCTGTTGTCTGTAATTACTGTACCTATTAAATAAAAATAAAATAACCTTGCTGAACCGACCAAGAAAGTTAAGGTCAGTACATATGGTATCTTATCTTATCCAGTCAGTGCAGACCGGCACCGACACTTCGACCCAATGGGATCTTTTGTATCGACACTCTCCCAATAACGACTGCCACAGATTTTCATGGCAGCCGGGACCGACGGCTTAACGTGCTTTCCGAGGCACGGAGCAGGCGATAATTGTCAATCAATACGCACATAATTTCGAAAAGTCATATAACTTCCGAAAGTCACAGGTGCGCGACGTGGGTTCGAAACCGAGACCCTCTGCATTGCAGTCTGTTGGTCTCCCCACTGAGCTATCGCTGCTCTCTAAAATCACTATCGCACTAATCATTTACAGCATGCGCCGTTGACGCGGGCGCTGCGTGCGCTCAATACAGTATCAGATCGTATCGATCTATTTTCATGTTCATTGAGCGAATTCACCAAGGGTACGTACTGAATATTAAGTTATTGTTAATAAATTTAAGATGTTTTATTATATTACTGTATTTAAATTTTAGATTTTAGTTATGTTAATACTATCGCTTTAGGTTAAGAAACGGTAATGATGGATAGTTAGAAATAAATCAAAAATTAAAATAAAAAATTTAGTAAAAAAACTTCTTAATAATATCTTCACAATTCCGACGTTAACAAAAATGATTCTAACAATCCTAACTAATTATATGAATGCGAATGTGAGTTTGTTTGTTTGTCATGCTTCCACGCCTTAACTATTTGAGCGATCATCATGAAATTTCGCAAACGCCTTGTCAGGGGTACAGAAAAGGATAAACAGTATCTTTCATCCAGAAAAAGTACTATTTTCGAGGGGAAGAAATTTAAAGACAAAAACTAGATTAACCCGCATTAGCAAGTATCCTAATCCTATCCTAATCCAAATCCTAATCGTAACTAATATTATAAAAGCGAAAATGAGTTTGTTTGTTTGTTTGTTACCTTTTCACGCCTAAATCACTGAACCGATCATCCTGAAAAAAATTACTGTTTCCGAGGAAAACAATAATAACGTTCTTATGATAATAGATGGCGCCACGTGTTTTTCGAATCATGATTGAATTATATTACAAGCAGAGTACAACCCGAATTGATTGTCAAATTCTAAATTAACGCGAGCGAAGCCGCGGGCAAAAGCTAGTAATATTATAAATATTAATGTGAGTTTGTTTGTTTGTTACGCTTTCATGCATTAACTATTCAAGCGATCATCATGAAATTTCGCAGGCACATTGTCAGGGGTACAGAAAAAGACATAAGGTACCCTTAATCCAGAAAAAAAGTTATATTTTCGAGCGAAGCCGCGGCAAAAAGTTAGAAGTAAAATGAAGCTGCAATTGTGAAACTGTAAATCACAGAATACAAAGCGAAAGGAAGTTCAATGGCACTATAAATTCTTATTACAAAGACTAATGAGAATTCAATGTTTTATTTTAATTTAGCACAGCGACCAGAGATAAATTGAAATGTCGACAAAGTTTTCATTTATGGAGACAGTATTAGACTTAAGTAGTAGTGAGACTAGCCCGATGGAAGGATATTAAAGGTCAGGTAATATGTCAGAAGCAGTTTAATTTTAGGTCTTAATGAAAATATATTAATTTATTTTTACATTTTAATCACCTTCATTTATCATGTCATATAAAACTTTGATATACACCGTGAATTTGTAGTCGTTTTGGAACCGAAAATCCTATACTCTATATCAATCATAGAATCGATAAAAGTGATTATTTTAATAAAATAAAAATATATTTATTTATAAACATTAAATTTAATGTCGTTTACGAAAAATAAATGAGAACTCGTGGTAACGCCACTCAATATCACGTACTACGATTACGCGTGTCACTACGATCGATATCATTCATGTTTAACTAAGCGGTAAAACATTTGCCAATAACAACACAGAAACCGCCGCGCCCGCGCCGCCCGCCAATCCGCGTTCACTAACTACCCTAATGTACCCCAGACGCGAGGCGCCTAGGCACGGCGGCGAGCGCTCCCGACCCCGCAATTCAGTACCGCGGCAACCGACGCGCGAAATGGTTGCATAATGCATTGTTTATTGTCACGCGAAAATTACATAGTCGTCAGTACGAAAACTCTTTGACTACTTGGTTCAGCTGTATGCTGTTGCCAATTACAATTTGGAAGAGGTCAGACGGTTGTACTCCCAGCTGAAGCATTTGAATATGCTGCGGCTACGAGGGATTGAAAGTCCTCAAGTTCCGACCACTCCCACCATCTTAGCTGCAACTCAGCGCCTTCTCGACCATGGACAATTCCGTACGCCGACTCATGCGCAAGGCCGAGGACTCCTGAATGACCCCCGGAGATCGAAGAGGATATTAGAGCGGGATCCGCGGCGAAGCACGAGAATGGCGGCTCGAGAATTTAATATTAGCCAATACTTTGTATGGAAAACATTAAATACTAATAGATAACACCCTTATCATTTTCGTCGGGCTCACGTAATTAACAACAACGATGCACCAGCAAGGGTCGCCATGTCAGTGCAGTGGTTGTTAAATAATACGAATGCGAACATACTGTGGACAGATGAGTCATTGTTTACTCGAGTGGGACTGTACAACGCTATAATCGCAACGCTGTAAACCCTCACTTAATACAGGAAGACCACCTCCAAGTGAGGTTCAGTGTGAATGTTTAGGCCGATATTATAAACGACCATTTAATAGGGCCTGTTTTTATTGAAGGTCATCTAACGGGCAGCTCGTATTTAGAAATGTTACAAACTAATATCCGAGCTATTGGAGGAAGTGCCATTATCAATACACGATATGTATTACTAGCACAACGGCTGTCCCACTCATTATGCAAGTGCAGTACGTGCCTATCTCAACAATCAGTTTGGTGATACGTGATACCTATCACATAGGTACACAATAGGCCGCGGCGGTCCCGTGGCTTGGCCACCGAGAAGCCCAGACAAGCCTCAATGTCGGAAATAAAAAGACTTGTGTATTTTCGTGAGCGTGAAAGTCGTGAGGAGCTACCTAGTGCAATAGTGGAGGCCTTTAATAAACTGTCCATAGGTATGTAATTTAATTATTTTGTAAATAGCTCCAATTTTTGAAATACGCCCGAAATACTCACAGTTCATTCACCTGTGTTTATTTTATTACATAATAAATAAAGTTAGCTATTTATCGAAAAGTAATGTTTAGATAAAGTATTTCCGACGGTCCTAAGCCCGTGTAAAGTATGAAGGAGAAATTGGAGTATCCATTTACGTATTAATTGTGATGTTTCACAATGCAGAAATTACATAGTAAAAAGAGAAAACGTATTGACTCGTATCAGCTGATTCTGAACTGTGCTAAGCCTATTATCAATTTCGTCGCTATTGCATTTACCTAATTTTATAATACTTGTGTAGATTCACTAGTTTTTAAATGACGCATAGGACTCGGTCGTGGTACACGAGGTTCTGGATAGGTATCAGCTGATATACGTAGTTACCTATCGTGCGTCGTTCATAACTTCGACTGTGCGCGGCGGCGCGGCGGGGCAACGCGGACGCCGCGCCGGTGACGTATGCATGCGTTTGTGAATGAATTGTCCGTGCGTTACTACGATCAAACTCGAATAAGTGAAAAATATTATTTATATTCCAACTTTTTTATTATACGCAGTAGAATTATTTTACTATTTTTTATTGATACTACTAATTATCCTAAGTTACCACGTTTCGGTTCCAAAACGACTACAAATTCACGGTGTATAAGGTATTACTGTTATTTTTTATAGTCAGTAATATTTTTTTTTTATATTGTCACGGCAAAGTTATTGTAACGGACCTGATGAAAAGCCCAATTACAGTCCAGAGACAGTGACGACGAGGAGAAGATAGATGTCTTCTAGCCGTCGCCAGAGTCAAGCCGGTCTGACCAGATGCTTCTTCACACTACGTTTGAAGGACCCATTGTCATGGAAGGGAGGGAACACATGTGCCGGAAGACCATTCCAAAGTTGTATGGTACGGCATAAGAAGGAATTGCTGAACCTTTTGGTGCGAGACGGGATTGTGCTAACCGTCCATCCGTGGTTACGAAGACATGGCATGTGTGGTTCTCAAAATATTATATGGTATTAGATTTTTCCCGCGGCTTGGCGTTAATCTAGATTTTGTCAATATCTATCCTTCGGGCATTGTACTTTTTTCTGGATGAAAATAACCTATGTCCGTTACTCTGACAACAAGTATGCAAAATTTTATGATGATCGGTCGAGTAGGTAAGGCTTGAAAGCGTAACAAACAAACTCACATTCATATATTTATAATATTAGTTAGGATAATGTTATGGCTGTAACACATTGTTGATATGAGTTGTAAAATACAGAAATATATTTAATTAGCAATTTAAAAGAGTGGCCGTGAGTTTCTCATGGGCTCAACTCTTTGCTTGGACGTAGCAACTTACCTAAATATAGCTTCAGTTAATTAGTAAAATTACTAACCTGAATATTTTGACGTTCATAAGTGTTACCTTGTGACCTAAAAGAATAAATGATTTTGGACTAATTAAAAATGTTATTATTAAGTTCATGATTTTTAAATGATAATTCCTTTTGACATAATTTTAATATAACATCCTCATATTTTTTAGTGACGTAATTAATATTGTTGTTTTTTTGGTTTCTTATTGATTTTTGTGGATTATTAAGTAATATGTTTATTTAAATGTATTACATTATTGATTTATATGGCATTATAGAATAAAAATATAGATTTTCATGCCAAATGGTAGAATGTACTGGCTTTTACGTAAGTAATACCAATTTTACCATCAATATGGTACCTACATTCATAGCAAATACTATTTTCTGATTCCGATTCTGACTGAGTTCTCTACCGGTTTCATGAAATGGTTTTCATTGACCTTATGGTAATATTTGCGAGTACTGAATATTGCATTTGGCTGTCTAATACAAGCTGTACAGAATTCGATATATTTTGTGTGTATTAGGTACTGTGTGTATACGAGTAGCACATATTAGTGTATTCATGAAAATTTTGTACAGGAAAACCAAACGCAGTACGCTTTTGTCAGTATATCATAGCCAGTTGCACTCACTGATCGGTAAACGATTAGCGAGGTTAAGCAACGTTGGGTACGGTCAGTCAGATGGGTGACCGCTTAGTGGTATTTCATTTGAGCGTCTCCGTGCTTCGGAGGGCACGTAAAAAGTCAGTCCCGGTTGTTGTCAAATTGACAGCAGTCGTTAAGCCATGTCAGAGGCCTACGGGCGGCTTGAACAACTCTTGATAACAGGTTGACTAACCACACGAAAAGAAAAAAGTATATATTGTGCAATTGATTTTAACCTAACTCCTCGATGACTTAGAGATTTATAAATAAATCAATATTAGAAAAATAAATACAAAGAAGCATTTATTTCGCCGAATGGTATGACGGTACTGTTGGACGAATGTGTCGTCTCGTCCGCGGCAGTATACCATATTGAAGGAAATCGACGTTAAACTAGTAAGACAGTTGCTGTGTTTCGCCCAGTAAGTAAAGCTAGGATCCCCACTCCATTACATCCATCTGTGATGGTTTGTCATCGCCGGTCTGATACGTCGCGAGCCAGTAAGTGCAAAGACGCGGTATGAGGGCACCTGTTGGAACATTTGTATCGTTTGCGGCTGTACGTGCGAGCACTAGGTTTACACTTGGTATGGGCCCCGACAGGGCTCGATACGCATGAAAAGGATTTTTTTTTCTTTGTCTATCAGTTAATGGGCCGAGGAATCACCGCTTCGATCGCAGACACGACTGGCGTAACTCGGACAGTCAGAACCCCAGCTTAACTTTTTGACCGCTACAGTCATGTATACGAGACAAAGCAAAATGTGTCTAGCACGCCACGGTAACGACTACATAACAGACTTTTAAACGCTAATAATACATACATACGTACATAGATCCACGCCTATTTCCCAGAGGGGTAGGCAGAGACTACGGATTTCCATTTGCTACGATCCTGACACACTCCTCTGGCTTCATTCACTTTCATCACATTCCTCATACACGCCCGTCGGTTCAAGGAGCTCTTAACCTGGCCTTTGTCCAGAACGCTTCCGATCTGACCGAGAAACGTTCGCCTAGGTTTTCCTCTTGCGACTGTTCCATTCACACTAGCCTTATAAACTTTCAGACGCTAATAAATCTTATAATAAAGTATTGTTTTTCTTATTTGTGTTGTTAATGTTAATTATGTAGCTAGATTCTTCCCAATTTATATTATATAAACTGCTTACTATTTATTTTGTCCATATTAGCATAAGAGCAGCGATAGCTCAGTGGGGAGACAGACTGGGAACAGACTGCAATGTAGAGGGTCTCGGGTTCAAACCCACGTCACGCACCTCTGACTTTCGGAAGTTATATGACTTTTCGAAATAATGTGCGTATTGATTGACAATTATCGCCTGCTCCGTGCCTCGGAGAGCACGTTAAGCCGTCGGTTCCGGTTGCCATGAACATCTATGGCAGTCGTTATTGGGAAGTCAGCGCCCTCTAATATCCTGACACTGGTCTAGCCTTAGGGTATCGTTAGCCTTCGGGTTGCGGAGGTCAGGTGGCAACCGCTCCGCGTAAAAACTGATATCCAATCAAATCCGGTTAGACTAGAAAGCGGACCCCAAATGACTTGGGAATAATAAAGGCTAGGGAGAAGATTAACATATTATTATGATCACAAAAACGTAGGTATTAAAGAATGAAAACGTAGCTTGGCGCCGAGAGCACACTGTTGCTATTTTGACGTTACGTTTTGGTTCAAGGTTTAAGAGTGCCAACAGATCACATACCTACTTTCCCATTCCTTTCTCTTCGCCTAATCTACGGGATCAGTTCTACCGACAACCCTTTTGGTGAGGGCTCGGGGTCTCCATGCCTTATGAGGTCGGTGCCAGTAAACACAAGGTTGGCGCTGATTTAAAGCAGTTGGATCGTCACTGTTATTGCAAAGGTTTATAACAAACTCTTTCTAGCTTTTGCGTTAAGACAACATAATATATACGTTTAAACAATCAAACAAACAAAAAATCAAATATTTTCTCTATATAATATAAGTATAGATGTCTGAATTATATACTTTACATGTAACTTATATATAATTATTTGTGTGAGTGTACCTACTGGTGATTTTTGGTAAGTAATAGATGATATAACAACAAAATCTCTAATATTTACAACATATAACAACGGAACCTATAATTTTATATTAACAATAAACTAAATTCTAAATAAACAATTGATATAATTTTAAAATAATTAATTTTATAAGCATAACATACATTAAATATAACATCGTTTGACATAACATACATTAAATATAAAATCGTTTGACATACCACTCAAAAGATATAAAACTTATTTGGTCTAATATGATGAAAACGCCTAGTAACTGATTACCACCTGCGCTAAGATAGGTCGACGGAGCCCCGCATAGCGGGGCTCCTATACCAAGGTGGTTTAAAAAAAAATAACTACGAAGAGTGCGGGAGCGAAGCGGAGCGGAGCTCCCGCCTTAGCCTTCTAACCTAACCTATCCGAGTCGGGGTACTCTAAGTCGGGGTGTTAACCATAATAACGTTTTTTATATATATTAAACGTTAGGCCAAATGATTTTCGATTACATAAACGTTATATCAAACAACGTTATACTAATTAAGTTTTAGAATAAATAAATGTTATATGTAAAGAAATTATATCAACAGTTGGTATATCTCACGTTGGTTATATCTTATGAACGATAATAAAATGAAATAAACTCTTTTTTTTTATAATGTCATTATAGATTGCAATAATGACATTATAAAAAAAAAAAAAAAATGAGTTTATACGTTATGAGACGCACCCGGTGATTTTGGGCATACTTACGGGTAGTAAATCCGAAGAGTTGACGTATCTGAAGGCGGCGACAGGCTGCGCGCTCCAGCCGCCTGGAGCCGTCGAGTCAGCCAGCAGCCCGATGACTGTAAAGTTCCCTTCAGCATCCCCCGCCCTGTCCATATTTACCTGATGCAGAAATAGAAGAATGAAGTTAGGACTATGAATCAATCAGACAGCACGGATGGCGTAGTGGTTTAAGCGGTCGCCGAGCCGAGTGGGTACGATTCCCATACGGGACAAAAATTTGTGGGATCCACAAATCGTTGTTCTGAGTCTGGGTATTTTTGTGTCTGTTGTTTGAATGTCTGTACGGTCTACCGTGATGTAGGAATTATTTATATTGCGAAAGTTGTCTTTTATAGAAGAAAAGACAGAAAAGAAACACCTGAGAATATTTTCGATACACTCTGAGTCTATGATTACGCTGTATGCATGGTACGCAATGGATTTTCTTAAGATCTGGCCACCATTTCAACCATTAGTGTGATAAGACGCGCGTAGAAACACGCTCGCTGCCTCTCGGACCTGATATTGATCGGGTTGCAGGCAGGTCCACGAAGCCCACCACCCCCAGGTAAAACCTCAGTAAAGGCATTTTATATTTGCGCCAATCCAATAATGAATTACGGAAAATTCTTAAGTAAAGTATGCGTAAGACGGGTATATTCATGTAACCCTGTATATTCATGGTGGTATATTCATGTAACCCTATATAATTACCTAAATCTAAACGTTAAACATATATTTCTTCACGCTTGATGTTCAAATGAATGGTGCTTACACAGTATCTTATCTAAATACTGACTGGTTTGTTCAGTATCCACAAATTAAATATTTCTGTCTCTCGAAGAGAAAGTGACGTCCGGTGCTGTCAGCCCATGTTTTATTACATTTCTAGATCCCGCAAACGTAAATGGGATTAGTATTTTTTCTTGAAAATACGTTTTAAAATATGTAAGTAAAAGACTATCACATGAATCCAAAATTTGTATAACGTATGTTTTTATGAACAGTCGAAATGTATTTGAAAAGGCACGTTTGGCTGTTCATAGAGGACTATTAGTGCCCACACTTATGTATGGAAGTGAAAGTTGGGTATGGCAAAAGAAGCATGAGAGCAGAATAAATGCTGTAGAAATGAGAGCGTTGAGAAGCATATGTGGTGTGACTCTGAAAGATAAAATAAGGAATAGTGTGATTAGAGAGAGATGCGGCATGAAAGTGGATATAGTGACAAGAATAGGAAAGGGTATGTTAAGCTGGTTTGGACATGTAGAAAGAATGGACGAGGAAAGACTGACTAAGAAAGTTTATAAGGCTAGTTTGAATGGAACAGTCGCAAGAGGAAAACCTAGGCGAACGTTTCTCGGTCAGATCGGAGGCGTTCTGGACAAAAGCCAGGTTAAGAGCTCCTTGAACCGACGGGCGTGTATGAGGAATGTGATGAAAGTGAATGAAGCCAGAGAAGTGTGTCAGAATCGTAGCAAATGGAAATCCGTAGTCTCTATCTACCCCTCTGGAAAACAGGTGTGAATCTATGTATTTATGTATGTTTTTATTTTTATTTATTTTAAAAAGGCAACTCTCGCACTGGAAATAATTCCTGTATCGCGGGGACTTTACAGACATTCAAACAAGGGACACAAAGAACACTTAGCTTTAGAACAATGATTAGTGGCTCACACAAAGTTGTTGTCCCGTGTGGGGATCGAACACTCAACGCGGCGACAGTGGCGAGGCCGCGAGGCGACCACGCTATCCATGCAAGCAATTTCGACTGTTTGATATTCACTTGTCATTTTTATAAAACAGCTCACGGCTTCTTTTCGCTACATTATTTATTTTACTGGATGTAAAGCACTCTATTTCCTTTTGTGTACCCCTGACAGCGTGTATGCGAAATTTCATAATGTTCGTTATTTTATTACTGCCCGTAAAAATGTCGTACTCTGCCTCATGATAAGCATTCGTATATCCTACGAGCAGAGCCCTCCACACTATGTCCTTACGCGAAGTTATTTTTAAACCATATATTATTATTAAATAATACCTAAGATATTTAACAATAAGTAAGCCACTAGTACTACGCTTATATACTTTTAAGTAGTTTAAATGCCAGTCTTCAAGACCTGTCTCAAATTATGATGTTTTTTTTAAGCATTTTATTTCAATTAAGGTTACACGATATTTACATTTACTATGATAGCCACACTAGGCGCAGCCTGTGTCGTGGCTATCAATGAATACGATTGACTTACACCTAGTGCTTTATCTATGTAGATAAGCGTAATAAACAAACTCACATTCGCACTTATAATGTTAGTGAGGATTTTATCATGTGATTTAAACCAATAGGCAAAGTTTAAACATAATCACTCTTAGTATTTACCAAAAAAATATTTATATTCATTTTAAGAGAGGCAAATTAGATCGAAATCCCCGCTTGGGATTTAATTCAAACTAGGACAGTTTGCCTGGGAAAATACTGAGAGCAAACAAAAGAGCGAAGACTAATAATCTGTATTGTGCCCTTACTTATTATAAATTAAGCTTCTAGGCAGGAATAAAAACCGGTACAAATATGGGTACCGGTTCTTCATTTTGGTTCTTTAAAGTGTTCTTCTTTTCGGTACGGTTACGTTTCAGGTTCAAGGAATCGGTTTCTAATAACGGTTCCAAAATACCGGTTTCGTACACTACGATTTAAAGGTTCTTAACACATTGAAGACAAGACACAATAAAAAATGTATAGTTCGCGGTCATTAATGAGCGGCATGGCGTTTAATGTGTTAAGAAAGAGCTGATAGACCAGTTGGTTATTCAAAGAGTGATAGAGATGATCTACCCAAACATTACCCTTTTCTAAAAACTAGAAATTCTGCGCCAACTGACAGCGTACCTCGCCGTTATCATACTGCGTTGAATAGCATCGTATGGTATTACCTCAAACAAGTTCAGATCCGCTTTGTATAACCGGTAAACTAAAGGTTCCTAACGGTTCTAGTATCCCTTGCCGGTTCAGTTTTTGATAACATACTTGCAATGTACGGTTTCTATACCGGTATTCTAAAACTCTTTTTGATTTCTGCTTCTAGGTTTTTTAGGAGGCGGTGTGCTATCAGACTCATATAATGTTTTACGCTGGCGGCACATAAAGTTCTTTTTCGAAATCACACATTATTAAATTATGTAATATGTATTGCAAGTGTCCATACGCTTTGAGAGTAAGTATGTGTTTAATGTAGCAACCGCTTACTAACAGGCAATTATGTTAATAGTTTACTTTCAGAAAACTGTTATGCTTCTTTTTTTATGCAACTAAGTTGGCAAACAAGCATACAGTCCACCTGATGGTATCTTATCTTATGTGGAGGCCAGCCTGTGCAGACCGGCGACACTTCGACCCAGTGGGATCTTTAGTGTCGACACTCTCCCAATAACGACTGCCATAGACGTTTATGGCAGCCGGGATCGACGGCTTAACGTGCTCTCCGAGGCACGGAGCAATCGATAATTGTCAATCAATACGCACATAATTTCGAAAAGTCCTATATCTTCCTAAAGATATAGGTGCGCGACGTGGGTTCGAACCCGAGACCCTCTGCATTGCAGTCTATTGGTCTTCCCACTGAACTATCGCTGCTCTCCCACCTGATGGTAAGTGGTCACCGTAGCCTATGGACGCATGCAACACTAGAAGCATCTCTTACGCGTTGCCGACCCTTTAGGAAAGGAAGAGGGACGGAAAAGGAGGGGAGAGGAAGGGGGTGATTGGGCCTCCGGCACTCTCCCTCACCGAACGGAACACAACACCCCCTTTCCTCTACGAGTAGTCCAGTTTATGACATAGCGTTCCGCCTACACCCAACCAACAAGGTTATATTAGGCAGAGCCGCTGTACCTTCCAGCGCCCGAGAGCACGAACGAAACACAACAGTAGGAATACTGATATTTCACGTCGATATTCTGTGAGAGGGTAGTCCTTCCCCGGTCGAGCCGGCCCCGCGCTTTGATTAGCTCGCCGTCATTTTATTTCGTTTTAACAAAAACACTCGTATTCTGAAGCACTTTAGGTTGAATTTAAATTGTTACTAAATTAGTCTCTTCGCCGCCACTCCGTTCTTCGGCGCTGACCCATAGGCTATACAACATCACGCTATGACCAATAGGAGCGGCGCATAAATGAAAAATGTTACAAAAACGGGGAACATTTTCTTATGTGATGCAGACGAATTTGCGGGGGTCAGCTAGTTCAATTGCTCCTTTAATTTTGGTACTAAAGGATATACCTATTAGAGTGTGTTTTACGATACCCTAGTTCTACTCAGTATTCAGTATCTGATTTATACCCGAGACGAGTTTAATGGATTTAGATGAGATTTTCCATTTATTCGTAGGTTGTCTACGTTTTGATGAGATCTCACATTAGATAAATCGCAAAGAAGTGTCTAGACTAATAAAGTGAGTTAGAAATTACATTTACATAATAGAGAATGATAAAGTACAATTTTTAATATGAGGGCGTGACAACGTAATTAACGTTGTCATTCGTTATCCAAATGGAATGTTATTTGTATAAATTGGAATAAAACAACATTAGAATAAATTAAGACAAAAATTCATAAATAAATAACTTAAATAAAAAATTACAGAATGTCAGGTGAATTAAATAATAATAAAATCTAAATCATTATACAAAATTAGATCATTAAATAATTCTAGGAGTAGTAGAGCCTCGCTGATTTCAGCATGAATAGGCCGGCTCGACCGGGGAAGGAACTAAGGAACTACCTTCTCACAGAATATCGACGTGAAATAGCAGTATTCCTACTGTTGTGTTTCGTTCCGTGAGTGAGAGTGCCGGAGGCGCAATCATCCCCTTTCCCCCATCCCGCTCCTTCTTCTTCCCACTTCCTTTCATCGGCCGGTCGGCCGGGTCGCCAACGCGCAAGTGATGCCTCTGGTGTCGCAGGCGTCCATAGTCTACGGTGACCACTTACCATCAGGTGGGCCATATGCTTGATTGCCAACTTAGATGTATAAAAAGAAAATTAATTGTTTCTTTTTTTACTATAAATTATCATTTAAATATTCATGCTATAATAACATTTAACTACAAGCAGGTATTTCAATTTCGTTTTATATTGTTGTAAGTTTGTTTGTTTATTATGCTTTCAAGCCATAACTACCCGACCGATCATCATGAAATCTCGCATACACGCTCTCTGGATTACAGAACAGAATATAAGAAACCTATTATCTAAAAATAAGTACCGTGCCAGCGAAGCCACGCGCTACTTATTAATAATTCTAACATAAATAAAGTCCAATATGTATATTTTATTCCGTTTCTATTTACTCTGTTATCTTCACGCATTATGTAAAACAGATAAAAGGTACTGATGTCAACAAAACTCCAAAGATATTTTTATGTAAACAGATAAAATATATATTGACGGTTCAGATATTTGTGTGTATTGGTAGAATAGCTATTTATTCTTTTGAGCGGGTGAACTATTTCTTTATTTTTTACACGTACATATTACATAATAGCTGTGCCCGCGGTCTAACCCGCGTCATTGATATTTGTGGTTACTGCGCCGCTCCCGTGAGCCGTAGCGTGATTTTATATAGCCTATGTCCTTCCCAGGGTTTCAGGCTATCTTCATTCCAAATTTCATCTAAATCGGTTCAGCGGATTGAGCGTGAAAAGGTAACAGACAAACAGACAGACAGACCGACAGACAGAGTTACTTTTGCATTTATAATACTTGTAAGGCAGTAAGGATTGAAATTGTTTATATTGCTTTTTCTTAGCTGCTAGCTATTATGACAATATGACGCTCTGTAGATGACGGGCAGCGGCAGACCGGACAATTTGACCGGCCCTATGTACCATATGGAATTTATGTAATAAAGCACACGAAGGGCAAGGACAAAAAGTCCGTTGGTGCCTGACCAAGCCCAGCGGATGACAAAGAGTGAGTGACCGCCGTGGCTACCATACCCGTGGGCAACCGCGAACGACAACGGACAGAGGTGGACATTTCTAACCCTTGAAAAAAAAGACGTCGTCTGCTAATTGCCTAGTGGTAAATCAAAATCCAGAACAAGTATGAGGTTAAAATATGAATAGGCCATGATATATTTTATAATGTATATGCTTCTTTATAATCCTTACTATTTACGTGAATGTGGGTTTGTTACGCTTTCACGCTTTAACTACTCGACCGATCATCATCAAATTTCGCATATACGTTGTTCAGAAAAAAGGACTTACTAACCTAACCTAACTAACACTCACGCAAACGAAACTGCGGACAAAATTTAGTACAAAATAAATTATGTTATCCGTATTACACAAAACTTATTCTACGTATAAATCGAGTCTACGTCGTAGCAACATCTCTGTTAAGCGTAGGCGCGTAGGCGTTTATTGCTACGGTTATGAGTCGTAGACGCTGCGTAGTACATTTTCGTAGCAAAACATAAACAGAATAATAAATTGAAGGAAACTAGAAGCTTTAGATAATAAACAACAATAACTTTAGAACATTGTTTCGTTGATTCCTAATAAATATACGTCTTACACCTATGCCCTGGAGGGCTAGGCAGAGATCTAGGTACTGCACTGACATTTCACTAGTTATAGCTTCTGTCTATTTAGCACAGTTCTAGACTTAGTGCTTCTACAAAGACTTTCTCAACAGAAAACCTAATAAAACTTTGCCTGACCTGGGAACCGAAATTGTCACCGCGCAGCAGTTGCATACAGCACCGCTGGCAGGCACTTTATAAAATACTAGCTGTGCCCGCGGTTTCACTCGCGTTTATAGTTACTGCACCGCCCCCTTGGGTTGTAGCGTGATATTCTATAGCATATAGACTTCCTCGATAAATAAGCTATCCAACACTAAAATAATTATTCAATTCGAACCAGTAGTTCCTGAGATTAGCGCAACCAAACAAACAAACAAAATCTTCAGCTTTATAATATTAGTATAGATATGAATTTATTCCTTTTTAGTACTGATTCATATTTATTAATTCTCGCTGAATATCTTTCAGTTCATTACAAAAATGATTCTTTAATAGCGAGTATGGCAGTCCAGAGTAATATTATTTATGTGCCAGTGAGTTTGTTTGATCTCATTTTATTTCAAAAAGGGACACCGAAATAATATTTTGGAGTATTGACATGGCTGAACGAAATCTAAGTAAAATTATGTTAAATTAAAATGTTACTGCAATACTGCTTTATGAAACGGTTTATAGAGCGATGTAATTTGTTTTTATCTTTTTAAATTTTCACAAACAGACTCGCAATAGTTTTGATTACTACATTTTGCCTGCGGCTTCGTTCATCTCGTTCCATCCTTTGGGAACAGTACTTTTTTCTGGATGACAATGTGTATGTGTTCGGGATTGGGGTGAAATTAAAATAAACTAGGATAAAAGATTAAAAAGATAACTATATTTCGGTACTATTACAACTAAACAAACTCACATTCACATTTATAATATAAGTTATATATTAGGATATTAAGCTGAAGAAATGAGCGGCCTCACTGAGAAAATACCACTCTCTTATAGAAAGAGAGTCGCCGTAAGAGAAGAAATACTAAGACTACGTTTTTGTCCAGCTAATGATCTCTGAAACTTACCTACCTACCAGGAATATAGGAGAAAGTGTAAAAACAATATTTCTATGTAGTTGTAAACATAACACAATCAATTTAGTTCCTGAACCTGTCAATTGTTGAAATGCCAGACATACTAAAACCTATTGTATCTGGGCGCTGGTATACCGCTGCCACTCAGTAGGTAAATCGTCGTTTGTTTGCCGTCGTCCAAACACGTATCTCGATATGGTTAAGCTAGCAAGCTACAATTGCGTAAACAATTTAGTATAGTTGTTATCCGAAACTCAAGATTTACATTCTGTTATTTAATATTCAGTACGTACCCTTGGTGAATTCGCTCAATGAACATGAAAATAGATCGATACGATCTGATACTGTATTGAGCGCACGCAGCGCCCGCGTCAACGGCGCATGCTGTAAGTGATTAGTGCTATAGTGATTTTAGAGAGCAGCGATAGCTCAGTGGGTAGACCAACAGACTGCAATGCAGAGGGTCTCGGGTTCGAACCCATGTCGCGCACCACTGACTTTCGGAAGTTATATGGCTTTTCGAAATTATGTGCGTATTGATTGACAATTATCGCCTGCTCCGTGCCTCGGAAAGCACGTTAAGCCGTTGGTCCCGGCTGCGATGAACATCTATAGCAGTCGTTATTGGGAGAGTGTCGACACAAAAGATCCCACTGGGTCGAAGTGTTGCCGGTCTGCACTGACTGGCCCCCACATAAGATAAGATGAGATACATTCTGTTACTGGAAAGCATCCTTATAGAATGGGTGCACAAAATCTGGCTTAATGTAGTATTAAGAATATTTAAATTATAGATTTTGTTTGGAGAACAACTTTATATGTCTATCATACGACGCGAAAGTAGAAAGGTGATATCCATTTTTCAACTTTTGCGTTGGATGTTTTATATAACAGAAAACTGTATTAATGCATGTAAATACCGAGCATGAACTCGGTACTCGTTTTCTGTTACATAAACTTTATGACCGGCACTTAAAATCGTTTATTTTTATGTATATTCACACACAGTTGAAAGAACGCCATGCCGGTCATAAATGACTGCACACAACACATTTTTGAAGTGATAACTTCTTTAACGGCGTTGTGCACTTTTTTGTGATGGGTAATAAATGTTAAACTCGCGTCAGGACACGTGACCTGATCGAAAATTCATAAGACGGAGGGAGAATTGTCAAACTCGCGTCAGGACACGTGATCTGATCGAAAATTCGTAAGACGGAGGGAGAATTGTCATGCTTGTGTACGATAGCGCAATAAATGAATATTGTATTTAACACATAAATGATATTACTTTTATACTGATAATTAAAGCAATTCGTGCAAAATTATTCCCTAACCATTACAAAATATAAAAAATGCACAACGTTAATATTCAAGTTTACACTTCTGCCGGCACTCCCGGAGTGCAACCCGTTGATTTTTTTATTATGTCTCCTACATTGCATTGGATGTGTTAATTTTGGTAACTTGTCAAGTCTCGCCAGTCATAATTAAAAAGCTTTTGTGCTTTATCGCCGCACCGGTGTGCCACTGCGACTCAATAGGTGAATAGGAATACATTAAAACCGCACGGTTAGCGTAGTGGTTTAAGTGGTCGCCTCGCCACTGCCATTGTGCTGAGTGTTGTGGGTTCAAATCCCACTCGGAACGAAACTTTGTGTGATCCACAAATGATTGTTTCGAGTCTGGGTGGTCCTTTGTGTACGTTGTTTGAATGTTTACAAAGTCCACCACGACACAGGCATTATTCCTAGTGCAAGAGCAGTATTTAATGGGAATTTTAAATTGCGGGTTCGATTCCCGCACAAGTCAAACATTTGTGTGCGTGAACATGGATGTTTGTCTTGGTCTGGATGTTTCGATGTATAATAATTAATATGTATGTATTTACAAAAAAAAAGTATATGTGTGTTTATCCATTGTTTAGTACACATAGTATAAGCTCTGCTTAGTTTGGGCTAGATGGTGTTGTGTGTATGTGTACAATATTATTATTATTACTTACGTCAAATCCTTGAACAGATCTGTAGGTGGTGGGGCGGAGCAGCTTCATCAGGGTGGCGCCATCTGTCGGCGGGAGGCCGGAACGCATGGCTGCAGTCGCCGCACGCGCCCATAGTGTCACAGCATCATACAGATGCGCGGCTTCTATAGGGACCTGTGATAAAAAAGTTACAAGCTATATAATAGAACTAGATGTGCCCGCGGATTCACCCGCGTTTATTGTTACTGCGCCGCCCCCGTCAGTTGTAGCGTGATGTTATATAGCCTATAGCCTTCCTCGATATAGACTATACAACACTAAAATAATTTTTCAAATCGAACCAATATTTCTGTAGTATAAGCGCGTTTAAACAAACAAAAAAACTCTGCAGCTTTATAATATTAGTATAGATTTTCCTTTAAAAATAGCATAAAAGTAATATTTTTTAAATTAACCTCGATAAGGTCCGTATAAAGTAGTTTTATTTCAACACATCTTAGATAACTGGCAGTGTCTACCGCAACTCAAATATCTAATGGTTCACAGAACGTGAATTGACAACGTTATGCGGTTATTTGATAAATTGACCACATTCGAAGTCGACTAGTGCATCAAATAGCGGCTTGTTACCGAGCGAACTTCGATATATGAATGTTATTGCTCCACTTATATTTTATATTGGATTCAAGCCGAGAGGAAATAGAAAATAAAATATTTATATGAGGATGTTTTATTTTACGATTGCATGTTCTACAGAAGAATTTAGTAGTCTTTGGCTATATTTGATCTTGCATCATCATTAAATAGGTACATCTTTATTTCTTTTATATTTATTGGGGTGGGATTATTGACGTCCACCGCGATTACCTACTTGCTAGTACTGAGATACATTTCTTGACAGAAAGCCTTAATAACACTTTCTCCGATCCGAGAATCGAACACGAGACAGTATTCGTATTCACTACCGCTAAAGCGACAACAGTTTGTTGAGTTCGCGGTGTCTTTCTTCGTGGATTTTATTGTCACTCGTTTATGATTTACTAGCGAGCTACTACAAAACCTTAAAAATTATACACCTAAACCTATTATTTCACAATTTGACACTATTATTACTTTTATCGACATTAATACTAATTATTTAACCTTGTGACATTAATTTTGATTAAGTATTATTATTTTATATTGTATCAACCAATTTTATATGAACACTATGTTTGTTATTTATAATTTCCTATTACAATGCCTATATTTATTATTTGAAACCTAATGGATTAGACAGTTATGTTTTTGTTGTTGCATGTACCTAAATATACATATAATATTTGCACACTTCTTTTGAGGTTATAATTCAGCATGGTCTATATTATATACCTACCTACTATGTACCAACTTTATGTACCTGAGTTATGCAAATAAATGTTTGATTTGATTTGATTTCCTCATGAATCCACCTTGTCTAATGGTGAAAACCGTATGAAAATTCGTTCAGTAGTTTTTGTGTTTATCGCGAACAGATAGACAAACAGACGCGGCGGGGGGCCTTTGTTTTATAATAGGTATGTAGTGATATTTCCATAGCGAGTAAAATTATTAAAAAACTAGCGGTCGCCTAGTGCTCAAAATTCGACCAAAGTTTGCCTGTAAGATATTGCTGATATATGTAATCATAGTTACGCGCTTCGACTGCGTGTGTCAAATGCATGGTTATGTGCGTGTCGTGTTTTTTCATTAATTTAATGTATTTCTAATGCATATTTTATAAAAATATTAGGATTCGCCACTCCTTCTCCATATAAACTTTAACTGTGCCAAAATTCATACTCCTTCCATCCGCGCAATTTTTGTAAAAAGGGGTACAAAGTTTTTGCTTCACGTATTAATATATAGATATATTATTTCCTTTTTTAAAGTCAACGTTCTCACTAAAGATTCCAGAGTAACACATATTCAGAATAATGATTTCTAAATTATGCAAATGATATATGAGTCTCCCCGTCACCATGGCTGCTGAAAAGCAACCGAAACGTCGGGGAAAGTGTAAACATAAATATAAATAGTTTTAATAATTTAATTAGCTTAAAAATTAGTAAAGTTTAATAATAATAAATAATAATATTCTACCACATTCACACAACACCATCTAGCCCAAACTAAGCAGAGCTTGTACCATGGGTACTAGACAATGGATAAACATACATATATTACTTTTTTTTTTTGTAAATACATACATATTATACATAGAAACACCCAGACCAAGACAAACATCCATGTTCATGCACACAAATGTTTGACTTGTGCGGGAATCGAACCCGCGACCTCAGGCGTGGCAGTCGGTTACACTAACCACTACGCCATCATAGTAATAGTAGTGTAACAGTTTCTAAAGTATGTAATAAAGTGTCAAATAAACAACGCGATAAAATCCGTATTTAGTAGTTCAATTTCAATGCGTAAACAGAAGACAATATTATGATATATGTATATAATATCTTATAGAATGCAAATATAGCGTAGTGAGTAAGTGGTTCCATTCTCACACTCCAACATTTTTTGTAGAATTATATATTCTGAGTTCGGGTCTACCTTGTGTCTGTTAATCGTTGAACTCGCGACATAATGCTGATAGAGCCGACTCTGAGTTGCGGTATTATTCTAAAAGAAATATTCAAAAAGCCCGTGAATTTATTATTCGTTATAATTTCTCGTCTGAGTTCGTCTATGAAAGTTCTCTTTACATTAATTCGTTTCTAAACATACTAAAAGAATACCATAAAAGAAAGCACCATTTAAAATCATTCTTACCCAATTCCGTACGAACAATACTACTAAAAGCTAAACTTATCCTCTCGCGTACTAGGTACACATTTCAAAGCTAACTGAATTAATAAAACGAGCTGTCCGTTGACGTATTCTCCGGTGGCCGTGTCTAAAAATAACTACAAACGCGGAGTCCTGACCTACGACAACTATCATGTCCTAGATCTCGCATTACGTGTACACTTCGACAAACTATTTACGTTTCCGTGGCTAACTTGGACGTAGAATACTAAAGAGACAATTTTTATATACGTATATATAGAACAGGTATTAGATTATGCTACGGCTCAGCTCGCGTAAATTTACATACATATATACATACATACATAGATTCACGCCTGTTTCCCAGAGGGGTAGGCAGAGACTACGGATTTCCATTTGCTACGATCCTGACACACTTCTCTGGCTTCATTCACTTTCATCACATTCCTCATACACGCCCGTCGGTTCAAGGGTTTCGTAAATTTAATTTCGTCAAAAATATTCCAGCGGTCTGGAACAGTTTTTTCTAGATAAAAGGCACACTATGTCCTTTTCTGTACTTCTGACAACGTGTATTCGATATTTCATACTCACATTCGCATTTATAATATTGAGTAAGATAGAGTGTTGTGCATAAGGTTTTGGGTTAGATTCTTGGGGTCGGGCAAACGGACGACATATTGGCTGAAGCGGTCGCTGCGTCATTGCCACTGCTCTAAGTATTGTGGGTTTGAATTGACACGGGAAACACTTGTGTGATCCCCGAATAGTTCTTCCGAGTCTACGTGATCTTTGTGTCCGTTGTTTGAATGTTTGTAAAGTTCTCCGCGATACAGCAAACCCACAACACTTGACGCAGTGGCAGCGGCAAGGCGAGCACTGAAACCACACCATCCATGCAGTCAAGTAGTCAGTGCTTAAATATGACCACACCTTTCCGTTACACTCTGTAGATTGGTTGCCAGTTCTGCGAATACATGTTCCGCTGCCCTGAACTACAGCACATGCATATTGCAATCAATTTTCTCAAGTCTCTCTATGTCTCGGCATAGCTTACAACAACACATTATATTTCTGTGTAGTAGAGCCTCACTGATTTCAGCATGAAAGGGCCGGCTCGACCGGGGAAGGACTACCCTCTCAGAATATCGACGTCAAATAGCAGTATTCCTACTATTGTGTTTCGTTCGGTGAGTAAGAGTGCCGGAGGCCAATCACCCCCTTTCCCCTTCCCGCTCCTTCTCTGACCCATTTCCTCTTTCTGTTCTTCCTTTCCTAAAGGGTCGGCAACGTGCCTCTGGTGTTGCAGGCGTCTATAAGATACGGTGACCACTTACCCTCAGGTGGGCCGTATGTTTGTTTGCCACCTTAGTTGTATATAAAAAATGTCTTTCGGCTATGAAATTGCCGTTTATACATCTAATTTCGTGGTTTCTGTACAAAATGCAAGGGCTACTTTAAAAATTCATTTATATTTCGAGAATATATTATATTTTAGTATTAATAGCATATAACTTTAAATACAAATTTTATGAAAGGTTATTCATATTATCCTAACTAATATTATAAAAGCGAAAATGAGTTTGTTTGTTTGTTACCTTTTCACGCCTAAACCACAGAACCGATCATCCTGAAATTTTGACGTTGTTACGTTGACAGGTGTACAGAAACGGGCATAGGATAGGTACATTTCATCCCGAAAAAAATTACTGTTCCCGAGGAAAACAATAATAACGTTCTTATGATAACAGATGGCGCCACGTGTATTACCAATCATGATTGAATTATATTATTACAAGCAGAGTACAACCCGAATTGATTGTCAAATTCTAAATTAACGCGAGCGAAGTCGCGGGCAAAAGCTAGTTAGTAATAAATATGAATAACCTTTCATAAAATTTGTATTTAAAGTTATATCGCTTAGTGTCTCCCCGTATTCGTTGATGCAATTCGCCATAATTACATGATGATTGATGTTTTTGTTAATTTAAGACAAAACATGGTAGCCTAAATACAAGAATTGGCTATTAAAAACGTATTGATGAAATAGTTAATATGAAAACGACAACGTTACCGATTTTCTTCATACAAAGGGACAACTTTATATTTCGCACCCCCAGTAGAATAAAGGCGTAAGAAGAATATGATAACTTTAGAGTAGAGCAAAAATAAAACTTTTTGATTACCTGATTGACCTATTTACGATAGGAAGTACTTTTATAATTTTTTAATTAATTTAGTGAAACAAAGACATAATTTAGATTAAGTGTATATTTATCAAATTTTAAGTATTTAAGTAGGCAGGTTTAATATCAAACTCATTATCACACGACAAATGATTTTTGGAATAAAGCCCTTTTCCGCCAAATCACAACGGAAATAATTGAGCTTGTGTATCGTTACTTGCACTATTCGAATCTGCAAAAACCGTCCAAGTGCGAGTCGGATTCGCGCACGAAGGGTTCCGTACCATTATCTATAAAAATAGCAAATAAATCACGTTTGTTGTATGGGAGCCCCCCTTAAATATTTGTTTTATTTTAATTTAATTATTTATTTTTAAAGTGAATATATAACTAAATATTCTGTAAATGTTTCAAGCGTATACCTGTTGCCGTTATCAATATAGAAAAAAATTAGCAAAAAAATCACGTTTGTTGTTTGGGATGCCCCTTAAATATTTATTTTATTCTGTTTCTTAGTATTTGTTGTTATAGCGGCAACAGAAATACATCATCTGTGAAAATTTCAACTGTCCAACTATCACGGTTCATGAGATACAGCCTGGTGACAGACGGACAGCAGAGTCTTAGTAATAGGGTCCCGTTTTACCCTTTAGGCACGGAACCCTAATAAAAAACGTTGTACTTACGTCTTTATTGCACTAGGGTTGCGATTTAGTGCTCCTAATATTACGTGTACGCAAGCTAGAGTTACAAACCGCATGTGACGTCGACATACTATGCTGAGCAAATAGGCAACTAAATTAGTTCTTATTGTACCAGCAGCAGGATTCACTGCATCTGTATTTGTGCCATGGAAACTAGAACTAGGTCGTCTATAATAGAGTTGTATGTCTATATGTGTACCAAATAACGGTGGCTCTATGTGCTTGTAGAGCGATAGGTATATGGAACAGAACATGTTCTACTGCTACATACGTGACGTGATACATGGATGACAGAGTGGTCACCTCGCTAGTACGCTAACTGGTTAGGGCTCGAACTCTACACATGGTTGTTTATTTGTTTGTTTGTTTCGTTGAACGCGCTGATCTCAGAAACCGTTTCCCCGTTTTTGCAACATTTTTCATTTATGCGCTGCTGCTATTGGTCGTAGTTTATTATATTATTATATATTAATATTATTATTATTAGAATATTATTAATTTGATTGCGGATGAAAGGTAGAATCATGCGAGAATGTCTGTTATTTTGTGAGATTATGACTGATGCTCGGAAATTTGCTATCCCCGAACATTAACTTGTAATTATCGCTCTTTTTATTATTCTTGCAATTGGGAACATTACTACATACATTATTTCTTTTATTTTGTTAAGATCATGTATATGGCAATACAAAAAAAACATATTTCTTTCTTTTTTATTGCCATTTTGTTTTTATAGTGTATTCATATTGTGTTAGTGTCTCAAAGCATAATTAAAATAAATGATTTGGTATCGTCTTCATTAATTAATAAATCAAAATTAATTCATAAGGAGCCTCAACAGGATCTGAAATCTTTATCCCTACTACTGATAACACTGCAACTCTTTTTGAAAAGTTGGGTCGTGTGAAAATGGAATGGATTTTGCTGGTCTTTTCATAGAGTCTACTAGTTGTATAAAGCAATGTATAAGTATACACGCCCGAGAGGTATTTTTTATAGGGCCACACCCGGTCTAGGATCTTTTCTGTGTCGTCGACGACTTTATGAAGATTTAAACAGTAATTCAAATAACGCCTGAAGTCGGAACAACTATTTCTGAATCACGCAAATTTTTGTACCTTGTAGGGACCGAAACCATATGCGACCAATACGTCAACCGTGAGGTCAATAGTTCTCTAATCCCTGTTTCCATCACAGCGGCAAAAAACAAAATCAGTCCGCGATTAAATTTTTAAAAGCAGACGAATTGAAAATGATTATAAGGGACCCAACCATGTCACGTAATCGACTCGTGGCGCACGGCTGCGTGCGCGACGAGCGAGGAGGTGCTATCTCTAGTCCCCCTCCGAGCGGCGGCAGCCTATATACGTGGATCGCGCCTGGTGCAGTCTCCTTCCGCTGCGCTGCGCTAACTAAGCTAAGTGGTTCTTCCTTTAAGAACCACGTAGTAAGCCTTAACGAACCACGCCCTCTTTGTTGTTCGCGTAGAAGTCTTATATAGTGTAATTCATATATAATTATTTGTTGTTAAATTGAAAGTGTTAATTGTTGTACTATCTTTAAATCATCTCTGCTTAACATAACCTCAAGACACCATTCTTTGAAAGGTTATAAAATAGCCCAGCCTTATCTCCAACCACCATTTTCTATTTTTAAGTACGTATCGCGTTATACATTCTTGGTAGCATCGGACGCAATTCCAACCGCCACTCTACCAAGAATTTAACACATAAAGAAATCCAATAACTAATACATTGTGCTCGTTCCTAGGACCGACTATCTCGGTACGGTTTCATTTTGGATCGCATCGTATTTCTCACGTCAGCTTAAAGTACTCCAAGAACTAACAACGGATCGCACTGAAGCACGTTTGACATATTATGTTCTCGCCAAGCTAGCGTAAAATAGAGCCGTATTCTATAACAAGCAGTTTTGTACTACATAAGCCACAAAATATTTAGATACAGATGGTTAGAGATATATAACTCAGTCCGTGCGCGGCAGTGAGGTGATAGACGGAGAATTAAATTAATTTAATTCAACGAAAAGAGTACATTATTGACGTAAAACAAATTTTATTTTTATTTGTTAGTCTTAGTATAGTTAAAACTAAACTACACTCTTTCGATTTTCTTCTTCACCTTGATCCATTCGTCCCTTTTATGCATCGTTCGAGCGCTCACTAACATCCTATTTATAATCATCATAATTCATATCCCATCTTCGAACTAACGACGATCGCACCGAAGCACTTTTGACATAATATGTTCTCGCCCAGCTAGCGTAAAATAGAGTCGTATTCTATAACAAGCAGTTTTGCACTATCTAGAGAGTCACAAAATACTTATACTCTATTCAAATAGGATTGAGACAAAAGGTAAACAAAGAAAGCAATGTTTCTATTGTTTACGAACAATAAAACACAAACAAATACTTAAAAACTAAACACAACAAATAACTTAACAATTAACTACAAATTTAACAACGAAATAACAATAATATTAGAAAATGTGCACTCTCGTATCAACAAGTTGACAGGGAATGAAATTGACGGCTATAACCCGACTTATAACAAAATGATACATTCACTACAGAACATGTGTACTAGCCGTACTTTTTGATTTAGCGGTACTATAATGCGTTCTAAGTATGAGAATCGTTACATATTTAGGTTCTTTTTTATGTCAATTTTTTAAACTAGGGTATTTAAAATTCTCGTAAAATAATTAAAAGAATGTAATACATTAAAGTGCTATGTATTTTAATAATACATTGAATTTTAGTATATATGCTTCTTTTAAATGCGATACACTACATTCATAAATATAATATTTTAGCTAGTTTATTGATTTTTGTCTAACTTTATAATATTCACAGTCAAACGTAATGTATTAATAACCTTTTTTATTGTTTGTTTACATTTTGTCTCAAATCGAAATGAATAGAGTTTGGGTATAGATGATCGATAGAGACACTCTTAAGGCGGCTGTACACATTGGGCCAAGGTAGTGAGCCAGCGTGTTGGGCCAACGTGCAGAGATCTACTTGGCGGTATCAACATACCGCATCTCTACACGTTGGCCCAACATGCTGGCCAACTACCTTGGCCCAATGTGTACAGCCGCCTTTACACGTATAGATGCATGCGATTTTAAGTCTACAATGAAGACATGTACATAAATATCCGAAATTGGGTTGAACGAAATATTACCACGATTATTATCATAGTTTCTTTGGCTTTCTTTCTTTTAAAGTACTTAACTATGACTTAGCATTCTTGTTTAAACCACTTTATGGCACATTACGATCAAAACGTTACGTGTTGGAATTTGAGACAAATCTCAAAATGTGGTACAAACGCGAATAATCAGCCCGAAACTTCGGCGTGAAATGACTGGGTTAAATACGATCAATATGAAACTTGCGAAAGTTCGGGTAAAATTCAAAATTAATGTAGTAGCGATCAGCTCAAGCAGTCGGGTCGAAACTTCGGCATGTACATTTCGTGGTATATGGCCTATAGATCATGTCGTTTGTATATTAACTACAGAATTCGGGCGAATGCATACGAAATCGCTGTACGTACGGACGCAGTCAGCCATCTGTAACTTCATATTCTGTGGCACCTTTCAGGCGTTATCGCATACGTGCTATATTTCTGTTGTTAGGTAAAGTTAGACTTACCGACGCATCTTCGAATATCTTGTGATAGTTCGGCACACAGAACGGAGGGGCAGCCGACAGCTTCCGAATCATTTGACACAGCATCCTGAAAGAAAATAGTCTTATTTATTGATAGTTTATTCATTCAAAACAATACTTCTTGCCGGTATTATGTACTTATTGATTTGCTCTTTGAACAGGAGAGATTGTATTTTTTTTGTAAGTATTTTTTGTCGGCCTCGATGGCGTAGTGGTTAGTATAACCGACTGCCACACCTGAGGTCGCGGGTTCGATTCCCGCACAAGTCAAACATTTGTGTGAATGAACATGGATGTTTGTCTTGGTCTGGGTGTTTCTATATATAATATGTACGTATTTAATAAAAAATAAAAAGTATATATGTATATTTATCCATTGTCTAGTACCCATAATACAAGCTCTGCTTAGTTTGGGCTAGATGGTGTTGTGTGTATGTGATAGAATATTATTATTATTATAGAATATTATTTTACTCAAAAATGACTCAACCGATTTTAAAATTATTTCACCATTAAAAAGGTACATTATCACCGAGAAGAAAAGGCTGTATTTCATTTAATAAACGTACTGTTACTAACATGACCTAAACTTCCTTTACACGAGCGAAGCCACGGGCAAAAGCAAGTTAAACTATGTAATTAATTTATTAGAAACAACAGAAATTTCAAGCACATACAAATCATTATTTCCGCCAAGTGAATTCGGGGGCAAAATCTAATTATGCATAAGCATGCTAATTAGGTTCGAAATTATACAAAATAAAATAATTTTAAGAACTTAAAATATGTAACAGGCTTGATTAACAAATTTTATTTTATAAATATTTAAATGTTTAACGCAAAAACAGCGTGGGATGCTTAATTAATTTCATTATAGTATTAAATCATTTTTGCTAGTTTTTCTGAAAGCGTAAATGTAAGTACTAGGTAACAAAATATATTTTATTAATATACATAGTAAAAAATAGTTTTTACTATAAGCAAACATCGTGGCTGCTTCTTACTTTCATTTATACGATTACTTAATATAGTATTATACTAGCGCCGCGCTCTGTCTTCGCACGGATACATTAACAAATTATACATTTAAACCTGCCTCATATATCACACTATCTATTGGTGAAAACCGCATGAAAATCCGTTCAGCAGTTTAAAGTAGGACTAGGAGGTAAAGTTAATGCATAGCTGACATGTCATCTAATAAACCGGTTATTTAGCAGAAAGAGATCGTAATAAAAATAAGTAGTTATATTGTTCGACTGCACAGTTAGAGCAGTGGCTTAAGAGGCGACAATCCGCAGTGTTGCAGGTTCATGACGACATTGAATGAGCCACAAGTAATGCAAGTAGTAGTAGGATTTTATCGTGATTTTCATTTAAAACAGGTTAAGTAATAATAATAATATTCTATCACATACACACAACACCATCTAGCCCAAACTAAGCAGAGCTTGTACTATGGGTACTAGACAATGGATAAACATACATATATATATTTTTTAAATACTTACATCCTTACTAATATTATAAATGCGAAAATGAGTTTGTTTGTTTGTTTGTTACGCTTTCACGTCTTAACTACTCAACCGATCAACATGAACTTTTGCATACACGTTGTCAGGGGTACAGAATAGGACATAGGGTACCTTTCATCCAGAAAAAAGAACTGTTGCAAACCTAACATATCCTAACCTACATTTACGCGAGCGAAGCCGTGGGTGAAAACTAGTATTATATATAGAAACACCCAGATCAAGCCAAACATCCATGTTCATGCACACAAATATTTGACTTGTGCGGGAATCGAACCCGCGACCTCAGGCGTGGCAGTCGGTTACACTAATCACTGCGCCATCGAGGCCGACAAATGTAATTATTATTTATAGAAAGTACTCAGGTAAACCTATAAATAGATATCTCATTAATTATCCCCGTCGCTTCAGAAATACCGGCTTCTTAAAGTTGCGAAGGAAAACATTAAGTTATAATTAGATGTCCTTCTTCTGAAACAAACCTTAACTCTGTTTAAAATGTAAATATGTATATTTGTTTATTTATTAACTACTAGCTTTTGCCCGCGGCTTCGCTCAAGTAAATTTAGGTTAGGTTCGGTTTAGAGAACTTTATTACTCAAAAACAAACTTTACAGTTTACTTAAATATTGAGCAATACATTTTTATATATTAAGTAATTAGGAGGTAGTTCGATCTTATAAACTATCTTACATATTACATATGAATTACATATAAGACAGTGGAAATGACCCAAAGAAGAAACGAAATGTCAAGGATTTCTTTTATTTCTAAACGTTTTCTCTTATGAATGTCTTTAGTTTTGTTTTAAAAAGAGACATACTTTCACAAACTTTTATTTCGTTTAGTAAGTTATTAAATATTTTTGTACCAGCATGTAAAATAATTTTCTTCCCATATTCAGTTCTAGGTAAATATTGTGTAATTTTATTTGTATTTCTTAATTTGTAAGTGAAGGTTCTTTTAGCTAAAACTGTTTGAGTGTGAATGTGTCCCGATAATATTTTTTTAATTAGAATGCATGTAGTATACGTATATGTTTGCTTTATGTTGAATATTTTTGTTTGTTTATATAATATTGGTGTATGTGTAGGTTAAGTTAGTAACAATCCTTTTTTCTGGATAAAAGATACTCTATGTCTTTTTCTGTTCCCCTGGCAACGTGTTTGCAAAATTTCATGATCGGTCGAGTAGTTAAGCTGTTGAAGCTTAACAAACATTAGTTAACAAATTATGAGTTAGAATTCTATAAAGCAAAGAGTCCATTAATCCATCTTAAGTTGCCAGTGAAGTTTAGTTAAGTTATTTTAGATATCTAATATCTTAAAAGTAGTATTCGCCCGGTGGCCTAAAAATCTTCATTCAAAATTTTAAGGCGAACATAGTGTAAGGTTATGTTAATTTTAAAAAGCACTTGAAATTGTGATGATAATTTAGAAGTAATTCTATTTTATTAAATTGTTTTTGTTATAAAAAAATGGCAACACCGTTTTTATACTGGAGTGGGGTTGACTAGACACGACAGAATAAAAGCGGGAGTTGGTTGGTGTCCGCGTTCAATCTTTCTTGTAAATTCGAGTAAAATAAATATTGTGTAAGTGAAATAGTGGATTTTATTTTAATAGAGAATACTTTTTACATTCTACTATAATTAAAGTGGAATTGGGCAGGCCACGTATGTCGTATGCCAGGAGAGTTATGGGCGGGAACAACCACACAGTGGATGCCAAGTAACGGGAAGCGATAACGAGGCCAGCCCAGGAGGAGATGGCGACACGAGCTCGATGCATTTAAAAGGGATGTGCAACTCAGAACAAGCGATCGAGATAGATGGAAGTTGAAAGGGGAGGCCTTTGCCCAGCAGTGGGACGCCAATTAGGCTTATAATAATAATAATAATAATGGCTAATCTTTCTCTCAGTGAGAAGCGACACGTTCCCAGCAGTAAAACATTTTATTATTATTTAACATCTGTTCGTCAATAGCTGCTAAATAAAATAAAAAAAGAAAATCGGTGGATAAACTGCGAGGAAAAAGGTACTGAACTGTTTCGTCCTTACCTATTTATAAATACAGATACATATGATTATTTATAGATGTTTGCATTCACGCAGAATGAGCTCATAATATCTTGAATTCTTGCTGTGTTTTGCCTCTTTTTATTTTATAAAAGAAATTTGCCGCACTAGGAATAAATCCTGTATCGCGGGGGACTTTACACACAAATTTTCGATCCGTCTGGGGATCGAACCCGCAACACTCGGTGCAGTGACGAAGCAACTACTTAAACCCGATTCATCGTTTTGGGGATTAGTTTTATTTTTCTGGCAATGCATTTAGTATGTAGTCTTATTTATCTATATATTAATACGTGCAGCAAAAACTTTGTACCCGGAAATTGCGCGGACGGAGGAGAATGAAATTTGGCACAGTTAAAGTTTATATGGAGAAGGAGGGGCGAATCCTAATATTTCTATAAAATATGCATTAAAAATATATGGAACAATTTACCACCGCCTATCAGATTACAAACTACTATTGGGTCATTTAAAAGATAATATAATAATATAATATTAATAATATTCTATCACATACACACAACACCATCTAGCCCAAACTAAGCAGAGCTTGTACTATGGGTACTAGACAATGGATAAACATACATATTATATACTTTTTTTTTTTTTTTTTTAAATACATACATATTATACATAGAAACACCCAGACCAAGACAAACATTCATGTTCATGCACACAAATGTTTGACTTGTGCGGGAATCGAACCCGCGACCTCATGCGTGGCAGTCGGTTACACTAACCACTACGCCATCGAGGCCGAGGAGATGTTTGCGTCGTTATTTAATTGATGCTCAGCGGAGCTTAGCACTGACGAACATAAATGCGTCCTTCGTTTGATGCAATGCCTTATATTGGTGACGCATTGTATGAAATGAATGACCTTCTAGCCTCATATATTGGTAGTATCGTTGGTCTATATATATGTATCTGCGTGTGTGTGCCTGTGTCACGCTAGTCGTGTGAGCGCGTGATATTATAATATATTAAAATTAATTTTATTATGTCTTATTACTATTTTTTTTATTTTTTATTATATATATAAATTGTGTTGTGAAATCTTGTATTAGGTACATTATCTGTGTCTGTGTGTAAAGTTGATATTATTCTGTTTATAAGTATATTATATGCATTTTTTATTTTTTCTTTGTTTATATTATAGATGGTTTATATCCGTGAGTCACTAAAGGACTCAGTTGAAAACCAGCGTCAGGCTTTCGTCTGACACATGCTGAACTGGGCCCTATTTGACACTACTGTTGACACTTTATATGTATTTTGTTAATTTTTCTGTTTTGGTTTAGTTTCGCTAAGTTTATGTTTGTATCTAAGTATTTCTTTTTATTTTATACTTGTTATTTATTATGTGTTTGTGGTATGTGTCAAATAAATAATTTTTCTTTCTTTCTTTCATTAAATTAATGAGAAAACCCTACATGCACACAACCACGCATTTGACACACGCAGTCGAATCGCGTTCGTAGTATTTCGACATTGTTTGTCTGACGTCGTACAATTCTTTGTAACTATGGTTACCTATACCTTATTTATATGTCATAGAGAAAAAGGTAGCAAGCTTAGGAATTTTGATCGAATTTTGACCACTAGGCGCCCGGTAATTACTATAAATAAATATATGAGCTTATGGTCACGGTATTATCAAAGTTTTCCTTATTATCTCCGTGGCAACCAGTCCAATCTCGTCAGACTGTTTGTTGAGCCACGCGTGATTATCTGCGGTAAGAACTGGGTCACAAGTATGTTCCCGACGCACTCTCTGCGTTATGAATTCGTTATAACTGCTGTTATTGTGAAGATCTAGTTTCTATTCATGTAAATTGATCCACAGAATCCTAACTCCTAACTAATATTACTAGCGATCGCCTAGTGCTCGAAATTCGACCAGTTTGCCTGTAAGATATTGCTGATATAATAATATATATTGACATTACTATGTCATATATGTAACCATAGTTACGCGCTTCGACTGCGTGTGTCAAATGCATGGTTGTGTGCGTGTAGTGGTTTTTCAGTAATTTAATATATTTCTAATGCATATTTTATATCAATATTAGCATTCGTCACTTCTTCTCTGTATAAACTATAAGTGTGCGGAATTTCATACTCCTCCGTCCGCCCAATTTTCGTAAAAAGGCATCCAAAGTTTTCGCTTCACGTATTAATATATAGATAAACTATTTTTGTTCAAAATAAAGATGGCAACCCTAGGCATGTCATTCAATATATTACTGGGATATTCCAGGTTTTAAAATCTGACCTCGGTCACTACTTCTAACTAAGCAAGTTTTGGCACAAGCCACATGACGTGTCAATCCGTTTTGTGATTGACATTCGATTAAAAGTTCAATTCGTGACTCAGTTTCTGCCTCTGTTATGGACACGACATCCCTTACACAAGGTTAGTTAGAAATAATTTCAATTTTAAAAATAATTTCTAGAATAGAAACATTTCGTGTTGGTATGAAATTTTAGGGCTAAAAATGATAAACTGAAACTTTAAGGTTAAAAATATTATAAGAAGCCTGATGTATAAAATGTCCCACTGCTGGGCATGTGTCACGTGGGGAACTTGGTATTGAACTCGAGACCTCTGCGTGGCAATCCAACGGTCTCCCATTAGGCTATCGCTGCTATATAAAAATGATAAGCATAAATGAAAAGAGTATAATAATATCAGCCTTGTATTATACTGTCCCACTGCTGGGCACGGGCCTCTTCTCACTGTGAGAAGGGTTGTGAGAAGGCTATTATAAAGCTGAAGAGTTTATTTGTTTGTTTGCTTGAACGCGCTAATCTCAAAAACTACTGGTTCGAATTGAAAAATTATTTTAGTGTTGGGTAGCCATCGATCAAATATACCATAGATGCACGATCGTTGCTCGAAAAACGGCCCCAACAAAACTGTGCATAAATCAGTCGTATGCGCTATATTATGCACCTGTCCCACTTACTCTTGCGTGCGCTGCTCGTAAGCTAGAGCGAATCGACACCACTACTACGGTGGAGACCGTACGATATACTTAGTACGCTTGCGTATCGCGAGTAACACACTTAGGACGCTTTACATTGACGCGTTTTAACTAAACTATTACAAAATGTTTCTCAGTGGACGTTCAATGGTTATTCCGGTTTATTTCCTGGATTGCATAATAAATGAAGACACTTATAAGTAAGTAGTACTGGTCAGTGCCACATATTGACGCGGTTTTTGTATGAGAATGTGCATCTATGGTATATTTGATCGAAGTGGGTAGCCCATTTAGGCTATATAACATCACACTCATCAATGAAGCAATGAAAAATGTTGCGAAAACGGGGGAAGTTCTCCTATATGAAGCAGACGAAGTTGCGCGAGACAGCTAGTATATGTATATACTAGTATAATATGCAACGCGAAAGTTTAAAAGTTATTAATATATGACAGGCTCCAGTGTAACATCAGTTCCTGGTTCTTGGGACCAGGCTAATGCTGAACTAAAGAACTGATTGCTGCAGCTATACGACGAGTGTGTCTCAAGATAATTATTGGTTATATTCTGTTACTGTGCTACTTTTTTATATTTTTTTTAATTTTTCCTTGTACACATTATGCCCACTTGATCTTATCTTATCTTATGTGGGGGCCAGTCAGTGCAGACCGGCGACACTTCGACCCAGTGGGATCTTTTGTGTCGACACTCTCCCAATAACGACTGCCATAGATGTTCGTGGCAGCCCGGACCCACGGCTTAACGTGCTTTCCGAGGCACGGAGCAGGCGATAATGGTCAATCAATACGCACATAATTTCGAAAAGTCATATAACTTCGAAAGTCAGAGGTGCGCGACGTGGGTTCGAACTCGAGACCCTCTGCATTGCAGTCTGTTGGTCTCCCCACTGAGCTATCTTTGGACTACAAAACTAAACTACTTAAAAAAGATAATGACTTTCCTAATTAACGTTTTTAGACTATCGCGATTTGTACACATACATGCCCACTTGATAGGTATAAATAGCAATAAATATTTCTTTCTTTCTGATAAGGCCCATAGTGAGCGACTATGTAACTTTAATATAAGCAATAAAATACGCTTCATTTCATATCCGACACGTGTCGTCCAGTGTCCTTGACACAAACTTACTTTACTTTGGGTACAAACCAAACTAACGTGGCTACCAGTACTATGTAATAATTCACTTTCATATCAGCTATAACTCGATCAAACGTGAAAATCATAGGGATAGTTGAAAAGCTCTCGAAAAGATACGATCGGTATTATTCAATGTCGTTCATTTAGCACGAGTTCACTGGAACCTCTGCAACTCCGTAGAGACATTGCCTCGTTGGCATGTTTCTACAGAATATACCACGGGGAGTGCTCTGAAGAGTTATTCCACCTTATCCCGCCCTCCCCTTTCCTATCCAGAACAACGCGTGCTGGGCTCAGATGCCATCCTTACACGGTAGAGTCGATTAGAGCGCGTACCAAAAAGTTTGGGTCCTCATATCTCTGCCGAACGACCAAGGCATGGAATTCTCTGCCAAGGCACGTGTTTCCTTCTTCCTTCAATCCTGGGTTCTTTAAGCGGGGCGTGAAAAAGCATCTTCTCAGGCCGTCAAAGTAGAGACCTCAACATCGCCTCGGCTACTGTGGGGGCGATGTGGAGGCCACTGCTCTTAGACCACACGACTGCTTACCATCAGGTGGAGTGTGGTCATTTTGACGAGCAAAATAAATAAAATAAAAAACCCTGTATAATATACCTATATAAGTCCTAAGCTTTTTCGAAGGGGAAGACAGTGTTGTTTTTGGGATTAAATATAATGACCACCAAAAATAGTAATTGCGCAGCAAAATATGCTTACTAAAATATATCATAACGAGCACCTATACGACTCAAATCACTGCATTCCTCTCGAAAAGGTTAGGTTATGTTAGGTTTCTTCTTAAAACCACCCAAAAATAGGAGCCAAAGCGGGGCTCCATCGACTTATTTTGATCTCTTTAAATATATTTTGCTGTGCAATTTGGTGATCATTTACTATTTTTGACTGTTATATTTTACTATATCTGGTGATAAGTTAAACATAAGCCTTTATAAATAATAGGATTATGATAGGATAGGATGTCAAGCGAGGCGTCTTTATTAGGCTAGCAATTTGGGTCTGTGCTCTGTGTCACAAACCCTCGTCAACACTTCAATATTCAATGACGTGACATACCTTTGCGAACTCACAATAGCATTTTTGAGTACCTATTGAGAACGGTAACACGTCATCTAGGTAACAATTACATTCTGACAACAGTAGCGCCTTTATTAGACAGGTGTTCAGTAATTGAGGGATACGCAGAAGGCATTTGCTAAACTTTTATTATACTTTTCTACCTCGCTTCTTTCGTTATATCGGGTACTAGATTATGCTCGCAGCTTCGCTCATGTAAATGTATGTAGGTCATGTCAATTTTCTATTCCTCGGAAACAGTACTTTTTCGGATGAAAGGTACCCTATATCCTTTTCTGTACCTTTGACAACGTCTATGCGAAATTTCATGATAATTGCTCGAGCAGTTAAGACGTTAAAGTGTAACAAACAAACAAACTCACATTCGCATTTATAATATTAGTTAGGATAGAAAATATCTGGGTGGTCATTATTAAAAGTATTTTATGGATTCATATTTACTATTAGCTTTTGCCCGCGACTTAGTAAGCGTGTAATTTGGAAGTACGTGCCTATCTTTATTTTTCTTTTTTGGCATCATATCAGAAGATGATCTACGCACATAATACTCGATTGAACTACCTAAGCGGCATATCAAGATGAAACACGCCAGGTTTTTAGTTAGACCTTCAGCAATTCAACTGTAATATCGCATTCAGTATCGCGCGTTAGTTTTTGCGTGACGCGCGTACAAACAAACAGACAGATAGACAAAAAATCTTAAAATTGTTTTGGCTTCTATAGGTTTTATAAAGGCCCCTTATAACCAGTTCCAATTTTATTCTGTTTATTATAAACATTATGCCGTAGTTATAAAATCTAATTAAATGAAGTATGTATTCTTTAATGATTACTTGTCTGCTCGTCTTCGGTATTCAAGTTCACCGTGTTCAGCTGCAGTTAATACTCCAACTACAACAAAACGAGGTGCTGTATATCTCGCATAGTAATTATTGATGTGCGGTACGGGGCGTATCAAACCTCGTCATATTTATATGAGACTAGCTTTTGCTCGCGGCTTCGCTCGCATAAAAGTAAGTTAGGTTAGATGTAACAGTACTTTTTAAACGAGATGGGTGTAAAAACCCAGGATTCAACCTCTTCGTTTTTATGTGACCTTGTGACCCTATATCTCGGGGGTCTTTTGACCCACAGGGCCCATGTTCAAATTTGACCGAGGTATGACCCCAAGGTGTCTGCACACCAAGTTACCAGTCAATCGGTCCAGTAGTTCCGGAGTTATGCCTGTCACTAACAGACAGACCCACAGACCCACATAGTGTTTTCATTAACCTCTGAAGAAGACTCATAGGTTAATAAAGTATAGCCTATGTTACTCGGAGATAATAAAGCTTTCTAATGGTGATAGAATTTTATGTTAAGCTGGTTTGGGCATGTAGAAAGAATGGACGAGAAAAGACTGACTAAGAAACTTTATAAGGCTAGTGTGAATGGAACAGTCGCAGGAGGAAAACCTGGGCGAACGTTTCTCGATCAGCTCTGAGACGTTCTGGACAAAGGCTAGATTAAGAGCACCTTAATAAACCGGCGATCGTGTATGAGGATGTGAGGAAAGTGAATGAAGCCAGAGGTATGTTAGGATCGTAGCAAATGTAAATCCGTAGTCTCTGCCTACCCCTCTGGGCAACAGGCGTGAATCTATATAGGTAGGTATAGACTTTTTTTAAATCGTTTCAATAGTTTTTGCCTTACATCCTTACAAACACACATACAAACAAAAAATCAAATCTTTCCTCTTTATAATATTAGTATAACAGCAGTATAGATTTAGAAAGTTAGGCTCTTTTTCCATCGATCAAATATACCATAGATGCACGATCGGCGCTCGAAAAACGGCCCCAACAAAACTGTGCATAAATCAGTCGTATGCGCTATATTATGCACCTGTCCCACTCACTCTTGCGTGCGCTGCCCGTAAGCGAGAGCGAATCGACACCACTACTACGGTGGAGACCGTACCATATATACTTAGTACGCTTGCGTATCGCGAGTAACACACTTAGGACGCTTTACATTGACGCGTTTTAACTAAACTATTACAAAATGATTCTCAGTGGGCGTTCAATGGTTATTCCGGTTTATTTGTTGGATTGCATAATAAATGCAGACACTTATAAGTAAGTAGTACTGGTCAGTGCCACATATTGAGGCGGTTTTTGTATGAGAATGTGCATCTATGGTATATTTGATCGAAGTCTTTTCCCATTCCGATATATCATGCCGGCATATATACTGTCCCAGTGCTGGTAGCTGGCCTCTTCTCGGTATAAGAAAAGTTAGTCCATAGTCTACGCTAGACTAAACCTTCTAACACCTTCGAAAGTACAAGTACAAGCAGGTTTCTGCACGGTGTTTTTCTTCACCGTAAAGCAGCTTTAATAAGTAAATAATATGCTATACAATCAAACTAAGCATTTCTGCGTACGAGTCCAACAGCCTCCCTACTAGGCTATCACTGTTCTGTACAAATACAGCTGTCGGAATGAGATAAATAATATTTTATAGTTCCAGTGCAATTTAATGATTTTCCGTGAGAAAACGTATTATAAATTTTATTCAGCACTAGCTTTTGCCCATGGTTTTGATCGCTCAGAAACAGTACTTTTGCCTAGATGAAGGTACTCTATGTCCTTTTTATACATCTGACAAGGTGTATGCGAAATTTCCAGATGATCGGTCGAGTATTTAACCCGTCAACAGTCGAGCGGACATACGCTGTCCCCAAAAATGAGTCATAAAAAAAAGGACAAATGTACCTATGTTTGCTGCACACTTAACTCGTTAATGAGTCAAGTGACGAGCGCACATATATTTGTCCGTTTGTGTATTGTTTGCACAATGAATTTTTAATTATTATTTACGTATTTCCCCTAGACGTTCAAAAAGTTAAATCGGTACAAAGGCGAGCCTTGAGAATTGTCGATGAGCCCAAATGCACAGACAGTACTGAGCCACTAAGTGTCAGAAAGGAATTTGCCTCCCTTTGCGTGTTCTACCGTTTGTATAATGGATTGTGCTCTGAAAGTTGTTTGAGATGATTTCCTCAGCTACTTTTTATCATCGCACCGCTCGCCATCGGTAGGGATTTCATTCTCACACCTTACAACCTAACTGGTGCCGCACTAAACGGTTCCAAAGGAATTTTCAAACAGGCATGAATCTATGTATGTGTGTATGTAGATACGAAGAACGAACTATGTTATTTGCCAAGTATTCTGAATACATCATACAGTAGATCATTTTAGCTTCGTTTAACAGTGATCGTGTTCAAAGGAAAATATTTCTGCGTTAACGCACGAGGTAGTTTAAATTGTTTTTTATCACGTGTCTGCTAATAAAACTACTAAATTAGCTTAGTATAGCGTTTATCAGAATCTGGGCCAATAAACTATTTGTATGTGGGAGAGGGTATGTGAACCAAATAAGTATGGTTGACTTATTTATTAAAAGACAACCTTTTATTAAAAGATAAACTAGCCACCGGTGTACCGCCGCGGCTTAAAAGATAACCTTTCAAACCGACCAGACACAATAAATTTTAATTGTCTGCACAGATGACGTGGTGGTTTAAGTGGCCGCCTCGCCACTGCCACTTCGCCGAGTGTTGTGGGTTCGAACCCCACACGGAACAAAACTTTGTGTGGTACACAAATTTTTGTTCCAAGTCTGGGAGGTTTTTGTGTCCGCCGTTTGGTTGTTTGTAAAGTCCCCCGTGACTTTAGGAATAATGCCAAAAAAAAAAACAACTGGTAAAGACTTGACAGATTAAATTCTTTTGTTACTTGGTCACAAAATAAAACTTATGGACGTTAAAGTATCTATGTATATTAGTTAGTGCGCTTAATAATGGCCTCGTAAATTTTTTCTTTTGACTACTGACAACGTATGTATGATATTGCAGTTTTTTATTTTATAATGTACTAGCTTTTGCTCGCGGCTTCGCTCGCGTTAATTTAGAATTAGACAATCAATTCGGGTTGTATTCTGCTTGTAATAATATAATTCAATCATGATTCAAAAGACACGTGGCGCCATCTATTATCATAAGAAAGTTATTGTTGTTTTCCTCGGGAACAGTTTTTTTTTTTTGGATGAAAGGTAGCCTATGTCCGTTTCTACCTGACAATGTATATGCAAAATTTCAGAATGATCGGTTCAGTGTTTTAGGCGTGAAAGGTAACAAACAAACTCATTTTCGCTTTTATAATATTAGTTAGGAAGTTAGGATTAGGATTATCGATTATACAAATAAAAAATCACTCATTAAGCTGCGATTTATGTAATACTCAAATTTAAAAAGCTTTGTTTATAACCTGCTAATCTAACAAATATATAATAGGTATCTTACTAATATATACTGGGTGTAAGGGACGGCGTACCGAAAACTTTAGCAAGAAGTCTTTCTATAAGTACTTATCACGACGCAAACTTCAATTAATAAAAAAACGCAAGATTTAAATGTAATGTAGATTAACATTATCACGCGATACGCAATGGATTGCTACCAATACATCGCACTCGACGAATGAACTCTGCGTTCCGCGCGCATAAAAACAGCTGATCTATTTAAATCACGACCATTTAATTAGGTACATTGCTGTATTTTAGAAAAATGTGACAGTCAGAAAAATTAAAAATTGCCGAAAAGGAATTGTAATTGTTGAAAATAATTCCAGCGATTTTTAACACAGAATAATGGTCTGAATCTACTATTTCAGTTTTCGGTACACCGTCCCTTACGCCCAGTATATAACATCACGCTACGACCAACAGGAGCGGAGCATCAATGAAAAATGTTGCAAGAACGGGGAATATTCTCTAATGTGACGCAATATGTTTAGTTTAAAGAAATATAATACTTACGTGTAGTGAGGGTTGGTGGGGAAAGATGGAGTCAGCTTGAGGACCGCTCTGAACGCCAGGATGTCGTTGCTGCTGTTCTGACCCAGGTGTTCTGTTGAAAACATAAAAATAGTATTGTCACTGTGAAATTAATAATATAATATAATGTTCTACCACATACACACAACACCATCTAGCCCAAACTAAGCAGAGCTTGTACTATGGGTACTAGACAATGGATAAACATACATAAATACTTTTTTTTTGTAAATACATACATAATTATTATACATAGACCAAGACAAACATCCATGTTCATGCACACAAATCATATATCCAGATCACCCATATCCAGGTCTATTAAAGTAATTAATATGATAAGCAAGAATGTTGATATATTTTGCTGTCACATTAATGAGTCGACAAAAATTACTATTTACACAGTGTCCTATTATTGTTCCTAGTATTGTAAGTTAGAAGTTAAAAGTTTATTTGTAATTTTGTATTTTTTTACTTTAGTTCTATTTTTGTTTCTTTCAGTTACTTAGTTGAGTTTTATGTTTATTTTTTCATGTATATAATTAAGATGTAGCGCACTATCGAATTGGGGTTACCTGTAATGATAGTTGTAAGTTTAAAAATGAATAAATACATAAAAATATAATTAAATAAATAAAATGTCTGACTTGTGCGGGAATCGAACCCGCGACCTCAGGCGTGGCAGTCGGTTACACTAACCACTACACCATCGAGGCCGCCAATATTTTATTAACGCAAGTCGTCCTATTTGATACAAAATAAATAAATAAAATGTAGTTTGAATAAAGTTGTTTGAATGTTTGTGAGGTCCTTCGCGACAGAGGAATTACTCCCAGAGCGGAATTGGTTTTAAAAAAAAATATGTGTATTTTTACCAGCATGAGTAATAGCGGCTGTACTGGGATCGTATATTTCATCATCCACAGCTACCACGGCGTACTCTCCATTGATTAGAAAGCCTCTGCGTTGTAGAACCTTCACGAAGTCCACCAGAGCTATGTGCTCGCCCAGGAACACGTATACTGTGGACAAAAAGCACATGGCGTAAGCATATGGTTAAAACATAAGACATGCAGATTTCTTCACGATGTTTCCCTTCACCGTTATCTTATCTTATCTTATGTGGGGGCCAGTCAGTGCAGACCGGCGACACTTAGACCCAGTGGGATCTTTTGTGTCGACACTCTCCCAATAACGACTGCCATAGATGTTCATGGTAGCCGGGACCGACGGCTTAACGTGCTCTCCGAGGCACGGAGCAGGCGATAATTGTCAATATTGATTGACAATTATAATTTAATTTTATAATTTTATTGACGCACATAATTTCGAAAAATCATATAACTTCCGAAAGTCAGAGGTGCGCGACGTGGGTTCGAACTCGAGACCCTCTGCATTGCAGTCTGTTGGTCTCTCCACTGAGCTATCGCTGCTCTAGTTCTTTCACCATTAAAGCAAGCGATAATTAACCAATCCAATCAAGTCCAATGGTCTCTCACTAGGCTATCGCTACTTTACGCTCATATAGCTAGCTTGATTAACCAGCGGATGTAACCCACGCACATACTTGCATCTTATACAAGTACCATTAGAAGCATTTCCAATAAGTACTTGGAACTTTACAGGCACTTTTCTCTACACACCTTTAAAGTGCAAAGTCCCTTGCCTTCTATACGCCTGAAGCCTTTTACTTTGCACAACTTCAAGCTAAAGTGGACAGCCATCGATACTTCTTGTATTACATTACCATAATTTACTTTAGCATAGTTATTAAATCAGTAAAGTTTTAGAATCTATACTTATCGTTCGTTATGTTGAAATATTTGACGATTGTAGTAAATAAATAAAATGAGAATGAAAGCGTATTTTGAAAGTTATTGAAATGTGGAACTGTAGATCTTAATATACAGGGTGACTGGAAATTAGTGAACAACCTTATAAGGGAGTATAGTACAGGTCATTTGCAACAAATTTAGTTATGTATATGATTGTGCCAAAGTCAATTATTAATGAGATATTTCAATTTTAATTATTTGTTTGAAAAATCATTATGAGTCCTCTTTAGGCTTAAATAAAATGAAAACTATCGGTTTTTTTACAAGTTTTGTAATGAATTTTTATTTGCTATATTCCAGTAACTAAATCGACACTAAATAAGGTACATTTATTTGCCTTATGTAGATGCAGTGCTTCAGACAAATAAAAATAGCACAACATTTTGCAAGTCTTGCTCATAAACACTTAATTTTAACACTAAAAAACACGGTAACTTTAGTTGGCATATTATTTTAAAAACATCTAAATTTAATTAGCTTTAAAATGAGGTATTATAATCCGACGTAGCAAACATAGCGCCAAAGATATTGGTGTAACAATAGGGTCAGGTAGAGGCAATAAAAGGGCCGGGCGCTCGCGCTTCTTGGGTTCTTTGAAAAAAATTGAGTCCGCTCTTGTGATTCGTTGCGTTCGGATGTGCTACTCTGTTTTGATTTCCTACTTACGACCCGGCTTGGTTTTTGTGATCGAACTCTCTCCTGACGATTCGGATATTGTTGTTTATTGTGTTATCGACGACTTGGCTTGTGATACGGACTATGGCTCGAATTGAAAATCGACGACGATCATTTACGAACCAGGAGTATGCCGATATTATCATGGTCTACGGTTATGTCCGAGGCGATACAAGCGCTGCCCGCCGTGAATATCAAAATTGTTATCCAAATCGGCGTATACCTTCTGTTGGTGTTTTTTCTCGGATTTATCGTCGGCTTTGTGAAACAGGCAGCGTTCATAGACGACAAGGTAATTAACTTCAATATTCAGTCATTCCTACAGTTCTCACAATCTACTTCAAACATTATTTAAATATTACATGATTTTAACAGAAACTAGTATAAAATCAGTTAAGGAATAAACCAATTTTCGTACTTATTTGGTTTGCTAGTACTTTTCTGTCAATTTTGCTAATAAATTGTTCCCTAGATATTTTAAACCTTTTAAAATAATGATACAATTTAAATGCTTTTATTTTCAGGTGACTCGGGCAGACCTCGTGTGTATCAAGCTGATGATGAAGCTGAAATTTTAGATCATTTTCAACGTGATCCCACTATATCGACGAGGTTGGTAGCCCGCCTTCTTGGCTTGTCGCAGTGGAAAGTGTGGTACACAATTCATGGAGTTGGATTTCATCCGTACCACTATACGCCAGTACAGGCTATTGAAGAGGGAGATCCTCTTAGAAGATTGCAGTTATGCCGATTTCTTTTAAATGCGGACATAGAGAATCCGGATTTTCTCAAGAAGATTTTATAATAATAATAATAATAATTAAAACATTTATTGAATATAATACATTACACAAGATAAATATACCCACCAAACTGTGTGACAGTTTGTCGGCGGGAATAGCGCTCGATAAACATTTGGTATGAGCTAAAAACAATAACAGTTTTATTTAATAGCTACAAATATGCATATATCCGTGTAGGTACTATGTTTAGTGTTATAATATAAGGTAACAATAAATACTACAATAATTCTAATTTTTTATCTGCATGCCGTACTCTGTGAGTAAAATATTTTTGTACTTATATTTCAATGTTTGTTTACTCGTTTTATTATTAAGTTGCCGAAGGCAATTATTAGTATTATATAACGTCGGGATCAAATACTTGTTGGTTCTTTTACCGTAATAGTTCTTTACTGGTTGACGGACTACTTTCTGTTCTCTTACACGTTTTGTATTATAAGTATTTTTAATTTTGGTTTTATATTTATCATTGTGAAATTGCTCAAGGACCACCAAGTATTTGACCCTTTCGTGAACAGGAAGTATTTTACATACAAGAAACAATTTATCATAATTATCTTTACAGTTGCGTTTTGTCTTAGGGGTAACAAGGTATTTTAAAAAGCGGATTTGCAGTGACTTAATATAATCTAAATAAGTTTTGAATGTGCGACCATATGTACTTAGTCCATAACTTATTAAAGATTCGGCTAACGCGAAATAGACAACACGTAATGTTTTTCTATTTAATGGCGCGTTTAGCGTATGAAACTTACTCAGTACTGCTCTGAGTTTTGTGCACACTGTATCAACATGTGTCTTCCAGTTAGCATTACAATCCACCCATAGACCCAGGTACTTAAATGTTTTTACGTACTCTAAGTTTTGACAGACACAGTTCAAGTTCGCGGCGTGTAAGCACTCATATGTGTGGCCAGTTATACTGATATCTGATCTAGCGATATTCTTTGCAACTAGATTATGTGGTGAATGTATGTGCATAATTTTAGTTTTGCTAATATTTATTAAAATGCCATTGTCGTGTGCCCACTTGGTGATATTATTAAAGTCTGTTTGGATTGCTGCTCTCGACTCTTGTATGTTTTTAGACGAATATAACAGGCACATATCGTCGGCGTACATGTAAACGCGGCATTTTTTAACTACATTGGTAACACTATTTACATGCATGATGTAACCAACTGGTCCGTATACGGAACCGGTTGGTACTCCCAGAGTAACTGCGGTTTCCCTGCCAGTGGTACCTGATATGCTCGTCTGAAGAGTTCTGTCACTTAAATAGCTCTGGAACCACTTATTAGTCGGTCCCCTGATTCCACACTCGTCCATAGCCTGGAGAAGTACCTCATGGTCCAAGGTGTCGAATGCCTTTTTGTAGTCTATAAATAACGCCAGGACCTGATGACCCTGGTCCATACTGTCATTTATATACTCCGAAAAGCTCGACAGCGCTGTTGCGGTACTACGTCCGCGCCTAAAACCATGCTGAGTATCAGATAGTATCTGATGCTGTTCCAAGAATTCACTAACCTGACCTACCACCATTTTTTCTACTATTTTATTAATCACAGATAGGATAGCAATTGGTCTGTAGTTAGTGTAATCGGTGTGATCTCCCTGTTTGAATATAGGTCTTATTATGGCTTTCTTAAGTAGGCTAGGATATTGACCCGCCGAAAGACACCTATTGATAAAGTGTGCCAAAACTGGTGAAATTTGTTTTTTTATTGCTTTTAAGTCTATTATTCTAATGCAGTCTATTCCTGGCGCCTTTTCATTCCTAAGCTTATCTATCACTTTACAAACTGAATGACTAGTCACTGGCTTAAATCGAAATGTTACATTACTGAGATTAACATACTGAGATCTATCAAGAAATTTCTTATCACATTTATGTTTTATACTACTAATTTCCTCAGTAAATGTATCTGAAAACTTATTACATATATCATACATTGTATAATTATTACCAAAATATTTATATAATATATCATCTATACTAGCTTTCTTTTTACCTATCCAACTATTAATTGTTTGCCAAACCTTTTTAGGATCACCATTACATTTCTTTATCTCTTCCTGTCTATACTTATTTTTTTCTTTAAATAATAATTTATTAACCCTGTTTCTATACCTTGTATACTCCAATCGCTTAGTACTATTATTAGGCATTTCTCTCCATTCTCTAAATAACTGGTCCCTTCGCAATAACATATTTTTTAAAACATTTCCTACCCATGGCTGTGTTTCTCGTTTTTTAATGTTTGGCAATACTGTTTTACTATCACGATATATCTCACCAAATACACAATGCAACTTATCATATATTTGTAACGGACATTCTAAAGATAACAGTTGAGACCAGTTGTAATCACAGATCTTTTTATAAACTAACTTACTGCTAATTGTACAACGAGAGTTCGAAACTATACTATCCGTACGCTTATTACTGGGTAACGGAATTGATACTCCAATGATATGATGATCTGATAAATAACATTCAATTACATATGATACGCAGTCCCGCGGCTGTCTCGCTCGCACCCACGCATGGTCGATGCACGACGTCTCGCTTACACCCGCGACGATGGCCTCTCGCGTCACCTCGCTGTCCGGTATTACACACTGTAGGCCTAGTTCACACAAGCTGTCTTTATATTTGTATACGTAACGCGAGTCACTTCCTAGCAGATTTATATTGATATCGCCTAATATGATAACATCTTCATTACTTGGGATATTCCTGAGTAGTTTTTCTAATTCCGAAATAAATATTAATTTGTTTGTTTTTGGTGGCCTGTACACTGCGACAATATTTATAGTATAATTATTCACTGTCAGTGAGCCGTGTAAGACTTCTGCTGAATCTATATGGGATTTTTTGTCTATAAAAATAAGGTCTTTTTTAACATAAATAATTACTCCTCCTCCTCTTTTCTTCTCTCTCGTATGTGAGAATAAACTATATCCCTCAATATTATATAATTGTAACTCCTCAGCCTTGACATTAACTTCAGATAACACCAACACATTTATAGTTTGTGTGTTATATTTCAATAAAACAAGTAATTCATTGAAATATTTTCTTAGCGAACGAATATTTAAATGTAAAACATTCAGTAGGTTTATTTTAGTTGATATATATCGGTTCCATGTAGTTAGATTTATGAAGCGATCATATTGACAATCCAATGTAACAATAGCGTCGTAGCGATCCATTTTTATTTGTTGATATTATATTCACGCAGTGTGCACTACGCACTACAAGCGCGCTTGTTATTTATGCCTAGCTATAGCTAGCGAGTCTCCACAGGTGCATCGTTGTTTACAGCTGTTTGTATATCGCTTTCGCTACGTATTGACATAATTTTTTTCTGATCATCACTTTTTCTTATGAGTATTTTACCATCCTGCACCCAGATATATTTATAGATGTTTTTAAGCTGGGTTTTTGTTGCCCATAGGAGATTTCGTTTATATCTGGTTAAGTTTTCGTTAATGTAAACACGGTTGTTGTTATTTGGACGGACGGACGAGTCCAAATTCGACAAAGATGGTATGACAAATTACCACAACACACACTACTGTCAGGACAAACAATTAGGCAATCCTCACTTAAAACGACAAAAAGGGTCTCAAAGAAAATTTTCCGTCAATGTATGGATGGGCATCGTTGATAACAATTTAATTGGGCCTCATTTTTTGCCAAATAATTTAAATGGGGCCCATTATGAAGATTTCCTAACGAACACTGTTGGTGAATTATTGGAAAATGTTCCTCTAGAAACTCGGCGTGGCATGGTATACCAACATGACGGTTGTCCTGCGCATTTCATGTTGTCCGTGAGAAATTGGCTTGATCAAAATTATCCTAGACGATGGATTGGCAGAGGAAGTCCAATACCCTGGCCAGCACGAAGCCCAGATCCCACGCCAATGGACTATTATGTTTGGGGACACATGAAAACTTTAGTCTATTTTGATGCGCAACCCGTGCCAAATATCGAAGAATTAAAAAGGCGAATTTCAGCCGCAGCCGAGCAAATAAAAAATAATCTTACTACAAGTGTGGTAAAAACTAATTTAAGAAAAAGAATGCGACTTTGCGTACGAAATCGAGGTCGTCATTTTGAAAATGAGTTGTAAATTATTTTATTCACAATAAAAATAATGGTCAAGACAAAAACATTTTTTTTTCAATCATCCCTTAATATTGTTATTTCTTTACCTGACTTCATTGTCAAACCAATATCTTTGGCGTTATGCTTGCTATGTCGGATTGTAATACCTCATTTTAAAGCTTATGAAAATTAGATGTTTTTAAAATAATATGCCAATTAAATTTACCGTGGTTTTCAGTGTTAAAATTAAGTATTTATGAGCAACATTGGCAAAGTTTTATGCTATTTTTAATTGTCTGAACGATTGCAACTTAATGTGTCAAATAATTATACCCTATTTAGTGTCGATTTAGTAACTGGAATGTAACAAATAGAAATTCATTAAAAAATCTTGGAAAGAACCGATAGTTTTATCTTTATTTAAGTCTAAAGATGACTCTTATTAATTAAAAACAAAAAGTTTAAATTGAAATATCTCATTAATGATTGACTTTCGCACAATCATATACTTAACTAAATTTGTTGCAAATGACCTGTACTATACTCCCTTACAAGGCTGTTCACTAATTTCCAGTCACCCTGTATAAAAATCTCATGTCACGATGTATGTTCGGCATAAACTCTGAAACTACTGAACCGATTTTGATCAAATTTCGTAACTATCTGTAATTTGGTCCAACTTAAAAGATAGCATAGTTCTAACTTAATTTTTTTTTCATATGTACAGGAGAACGTCTGTTGGGACAGCTAGTATTTATATAAATAGACGTTCTCGCGGCCGATCACCCACAAGATGTACTAAACATATCAAATCGTCTTCAAAGTGTTCCCTAACTGAATGCAGTGCCACGAATAGAGAGATATGGATAAGTCTTATACTAGCCGCAACCAACCTATCAGATATTCATGACCATGACCGACTAGGAGTCTAGCCAGGACTGTACGGTGTCAGGCTTCCCCTTTCGGTTACTGTTATAAAAAAACTTACGTGCGTGTGTGCGTCTATGAGTGTTATTGTGCTACTTTTGCAAGTTTATGAAGTCTTACATCCTAATCCTAACTAATATTATAAATACGAATGTGATTTTGTTTGTTTGTTACGCTTTCACACTCTAACAGCTCGACCGATCATCATGCAATTTTCCATATAATTATGTACGTAAATAACTACATATTTTTATTGACACCGGCTTCGTCTCGAGAGCAATACTTTTTTTTTGATAAATGGCAACCCATGTTCTTTCCCGTATCACAGACAACGAGAATGCAAGATTTCGAGTAGTTAAGGCGTGAAAGCAAAAATTCAAACAAGGGAACAAACTCATATTTGCATTTATAATGTTAAGTTAGGATCGCATTCAGTCGTGAACTCCAGGACGTTGTGGGAGAAGACCTCTTGCTGCCGGCCGTGATGAAAGCCATGGTCGACAGCGAGAAGAAATGGGTAGCGCTCGCATCCACGGCGGAGGAGCGGATCCGTGAGGAAAGTATCCTTGCGGATCCGAGCCGCCGCCGGCGAACCGGCATAAGGCGCGCATGGGCGTGCCTTATGCCGCCGTAGTGAAGGCCGCGGGTGGGAGAACGGGGATCTCCCACCCACCAGCCGTTAAGTCGAAGCGACGCCCTCTGTTGTGCCAGGGCGTCGTCCAGGAGTCGTCGCCCACAGGCACAACATCTCTGCATTGGGCACTGCTGGGTGAGTCGCTAATGCAGTTTCAGTTCCAGCGACCCACCATACAAAGCAGCGAGCTGGCACGCCGTGGTAACTTTAGTCGGTAGGCCCGAAGTCTCGGCATAACCCACTCGCCTCCCCTTGTGACGAGTGGGTATGCATAAGGAGCAATTTCCGACTTAAAATAAAGAAGAAAATAAGGATCGCATTCAGTAATCAGTCAGTGTCATGTAAGCAAACGTATCTGTATAAAAGTTAGATATTTCTATTCATACGACCTACCCCAGACGTAAATGTATACGACGAGTCCAACAAGTCAGTGCAATGAATCCGTAACATAAACATCGGCAGAAACCATTAAACTTGAACTCGTTTTCAAGGGCTTGCACAAATAATAAGCCCCTAATGAAGTCGAGTAATCGTGCGCCCACTGCGTTCATTTCAATTTATAAAACAAACAACATTTATCACAGTTTCGACAAGTTCATTAAAACTCCCAGCTTGAAACTTCGATTTCTAGAATTTTCCATCTGAAATACGAAGAAGACCAATTTAAAAACGTTTTAAGGTTCAACACTTGAATGATTTACTTACTTTTAGAAACTTTTATTTCATTTGGTAAGTTATTAAATATTTTTATACCAGCATGTAAAATAATTTTCTTCCCATATTCAGTTCTAGGTAAGTATTGTATTGTAGTTGTGCATTTTACCGTCATTATTCTTAGAGTCCGTGGTATCAGCATGGCAACTGAATATCACTTATTTTTAGATATGAAAATAAAGCGACCAATACTACAGTCAACAAGAAACTCAACGTCTTAAGAAATGTCTTAGAAACTTCTATAAAGGAAATTCAATAGGTATTGTGTTTATAAAAATAGAAATTGTGACCCATTTTTATTTCATACTACGTTGCCAGGTGCTATAGTGCCTTTATTGAAGTTCAGGTGAGGCCTTGGATGCGTTTTATTAGTTCGAAAAAACTCTAATACAACAGCTTTCTCCGTCTGTTAAATACAACTTTCAACTCAAGAACCGTAAGAGCTAGAGACTCGCGGTCAGCGCCATTCGACTCTCTTTTTGTCGTTCATTCTTGACAGAATGGTCGTGGTCATCATGTTGTCTAGGTGTCCAGAAGAGTCGACGTCACACGCCTAACGATATTCTGCCATTTCTTCCGGTTAGCGGCATGTCTTGTACACGTCTGACTTAACTTGGTCAGTCCATCTCATGGGTGATCTTCCGCGCGCTCTCCTGCCTTCCACCTTTCCTTGAACGACCAGGCGCTCTATAGCGTCAATATTGTCCCTTGACACGTGCCTAAAGAATTTGCCATTTGACTCAGCATAGTCCATATACCCCCGAAATGACTATGACCTTTGACCTTTGACCTCAAGGTCACGTGGTATCACGTGATCTTTGCATATTACTTGAACCATTTTTTCGAACTCTAAGATTTACGGCAATTCATTGCCGTTTCTCACTTGTAGGTAAGTGCACTGATAGGCGATAAGTGGTCCAGATGGATGAAGAATTGCACGTATATGGTTTAAGTGGATGCCTCACCACCGCCAATACGCCAAAAGTTATGGGAGCAATGAGGCGCTCATAGCCAATTGCACTCACTGATCGGTAAACAATTAGCGAGGTTAATCAACGTTGGGTGCGGTCAGTCTATAGATGGGTGACCGCTTAGTGGTATTGCATCTGAGCGTCTCCGTGCTTCAGAGGGCCGCGTCCCCACCGTTTGATTTTAATATACCACTAGACAGTTGTTAGTAATACATTGCATAACACTGCTCTGTCCTCCACTAAAGTTATGAACGTTTCGTAATCAAAATTATTCATGATAGATTACTAAAAAGTTAATACGAGCACATACGTTGGCGGAATGGCGTAATGGAATAAGCAAAATCAAACATTGAAGAATGGCGGCGTGGTGTCGGCGTGGCGGCGACGTGGCGGAGGCGCGGGAGCGGTGCGGTCGCGAACATATACGAGACACAGTGACGGAGCGGTGTCGGCGCGGTGGCGGTATCGTGTATTTGAGCGCTTATAAAAAAACACTTATTCGAATCGAAATCAGATCGATGACGGGTTTGAATGAAGCTTGTTACTCGCATAGACCTGGATAATTCTATAGGGTATATTTTATACCAGTCCGTGAAATTGGGCGTACACGAGCTGACATTAGCTATAAATAAAATAAATATAGCTTAAATCACTTACTTCTAGTTTTATCATAGGTTTGTTCGACGATCCTCTCCATGTGTGAGATGTGTCTCGGGATGTAGTCTGCGAAGCGGTGCTCAGCAGTGATCACCATACCGTTGGACTGCGCCAGTTCCTGAGATCAAACATACAAACACTATAAAAGTGTATTTATATAGAGATAAAATATTTAAAAAAGCGTACTTATTAAAATAATACATTTTTGTACTCTCTGTTCCCTAACTCTCATGATCCGATGGGACGGTAATAGAACACGACCCGGAGAGATATCAGGCGCAGGACCAACGGCTTTACGTGCTTTCCGAGGCACGGGGGTACCTTACACCGCCAAGTTCCTAACTCCGGGCTGCTATTGAGATTTTCTTCGTGATTCTTAACTGAGAAACCTAATAACTGTTTGTTGGCCCGACCCGGGATTCGGATCCGAGACCTCATACACAGCAGTCGCATTAACTACCGCTGCGCCTCGGAGGCAGTTATAATATAATATATATTAAGTAAGTATGATACTGTAACTGACAAAATGGGGGTGTAATAAACCTGCGCCTACTAGAATAATAATATAATAGAATAATACCAGCTCTGTATTAAATTGTCCCACTGCTGGGCACGGGCCTCTTCTTTGAGAAGGGTTAGGCCATAGTCCACCACGCTGGCCCAGTGCGGGTTGGCAGACTTCACATATCATCGAAAACATTATGGAGAACTCTCAAACATAACTATGTAATATTGTCTCATGTTTACGCGAATGTTATATATTAAAATTAAACAAACTTTCGATTAAATCGGTATAAAGTTTGTTTAATTTCAATGACTATGTACCTAATTATGATAAACGTAATTTGGTAAAATTCTAATAATCGAAGTATAAGTTAGCTTGTTAACATTGAAATGGTGAAAAGTAAATATATTTCTTTAACTGTTATGAATAATTTCTCTTTATTTATTATCAGATTCAAATAATATTCGTAAAACATAATTTGTAAAGTTTTAAACTAACTTTTATCAACATCACGCCAATTAAAAGTTAGATTTTCGATTTATTAAATTCGTTTAATGCGTTTTAGGAAATCAATCAAAGTAAGTTTTTAAATCAATGCGTATAATATGGCCGTTATCTTACATCTATACTTATATTATAAGGAGAATTTTTTTTATTTTGTTTGTTTGTTTATAAAGAAATAACTAAAAAACTACTCAACCGATTTTAATAATTCTTTCTCCATTAGAAAGCTATATTATCACCGAGTAACGAAGGGTATATTTTATTTTAAAAAAGTATTGTTACATCTGACCAAGCCTACTTTTAAGCGAGCGAAGCTGCGGGCAAAAGCTTTAAGATACATTATTAGAGGTGTCTTTTTGAGCCGTAAAAGCCAAAACAAATATTTCAGAACATTTTTTTATCGTCTGTATGTTTGTACGTGCGTAACTTGAATGCGGTTTCCACAGCTGCCTATTACTGGAGGGCAAATTGAAAATTTTGTTCATGTTTCGGTAAGAAACGTCACTTAAAATCGAGAATTATGGAAAAAAACATAATAGGTATAAACTTCTAAATTCCACGCGTGCGAAGTCACGGGATAAAGCTAGTACATAATAATTGGGTGTTTCTATGTATAATATTATGTATGTATTTACAAAAAAAAAGTATATGTGTATGTTTATCCATTGTCTAGTACCCATAGTACAAGCTCTGCTTAGTTTGGGTTAGATGGTGTTGTGTGTATGTGATAGAATATTACAAACAAAAAAAAAATAATTTGTACATACCGTCACGCCAACCGATGGGGTATGATTATAATACTATCTCTATATATAATACTTTATATGGGCAAGCCTATTGTCCACTACGAGTTACTGAATGAATTTGTATTTACTTGTTGCCACGTTCAGCAAAGCAAGAGCAGTATTGAAATTACATAAGTAGCAGTATTTTTAGGTGTTGTTGCGTTTCGCTAATAAGTGGTAACGATAGAGGTAAATGAGACCGACCACCTTGTATGGGACCCTGGCCTGGGCATGAACAATTTCATATTGTAATAACAATATTAATTTTGAGTAGCCTAAACTAAGTAGAAAACATTATTCTTTGAAGTTTAGTATCAAGTTCGTTAAATAATAAAATAAAACACATTGTTTAAAAAATATTTATTTTCATGTGTCACCATCACCTTCATAAGTTATTAAAATATTTTCCAAAAACTGGGATGGTGGAGTGACATTTTCATATCTTGCCCAGCTTAGGTACCATATTACAGACATTATGTGAGCACAGCAACCAACATTACTTCGGCCGACTATGCAGTTGCAGTAATACTGCCTTATTGCTTCCAGGCTGTATGTATTATTTTGATATAATATAGAAATAAAATGTCAATTTCATACTACTGGATGGTAACCAATATTTATTATATATTAAAACAAAACTTTTAATATTTTACTTTGTATATAAAACGATTGTCCACGTGCAAGCCGAATATGGACGATCTCCTTTGTTTTTTATTTTTCTAATAGTGTACTTAGAATGTGAGTTTGGTATTCAGTTAAGCTAAATACTTGTGTCAAGTCTGTAGTGCTACGAGTGTAGGTACTTAGTTCGAATTCACGACCTACTATCGCTCGTAAGTACATACATACATACATACATAGATTCACGCCTGTTTCCCAGAGGGGTAGGCAGAGACTACGGATTTCCATTTGCTACGATCCTGACACACTTCTCTGGTTTCATTCACTTTCATCACATTTCTCATACACGCCTGTCGGTTCAAGGAGCTCTTAACCTGGCCTTTGTCCAGAACGCCTCCGATCTGGTCGAGAAAGGTTCGCCTAGGTTTTCCTCTTGCGACTGTTCCATTCACACTAGCCTTATAAACTTTCTTAGTCAGTCTTTCCTCGTCCATTCTTTCTACATGTCCAAACCAGCTTAACATACCCTTTTCTATTCTTGTAACTATATCCACTTTCATGCCGCATCTCTCTCTAATCACACTATTTCTTATTCTATCTTTCAGAGTCACACCACATATGCTTCTCAACGCTCTCATTTCTACAGCATTTATTCTGCTCTCATGCTTCTTTTGCCATACCCAACTTTCACTTCCATACATAAGTGTGGGCACTAATAGTCCTCTATGAACAGCCAAACGTGCCTTTTCGGATACATTTCGACTGTTCATAAAAGCGCGTAGGGCTCCATTCACTTTGTTGCCAGCAATCGTTCTCCTTTCAATATCTCCGTCATGTTTACCATCCCTTGTAAACAAAGTACCCAAATATACAACTTTTTCACTTGCTCCACTTTTTCTCCATCAATCATAATATTACACATCGTCACGCACTCTTCCTTTTCAAATACCATTACTTTCGTCTTGCTTACATTTATTTTCATTCCTTTACTCTCAAAAGCACCATGCATAATAGTTACCATCGCCTGCAACTCTTCCGCCGATGACGCAAGTATTACTTGGTCATCGGCATAAAGAAGACATTTGATAAGTAACTCATTCATTCTTAATCCCCATTCACAATCTTTTAAATCTTTCAAACAATTGTCCATGTATAGGTTAAACAGCCAAGGTGACGCTACACATCCTTGTCTAACACCTTTATCGATGCTAAACCACTCTGTGTAGGTCCCATTTATCCTAACACAAGCTCTGGAATCATCATAAAGAGATTTCAGAGCTCGCGTGAGGTTGCTATTCACTCCATACATGGACAATGCCGACCTAAGTTCATTCCTCACCACTTTATCATAAGCCTTTTCCAGATCCACGAATGCGCAATAGACCTTTTGACCTTTGGCCAAAACTTTTTCGACTATGCTCCGTAAGGAAAAGACCTGATCCGTACATCCCATACCCTTTCGAAATCCCGTTTGTGCATCCCATATTTTCTTGTCGGTTACTTTCACAATCCTTTCAATTAACACTTTTGCATACAATTTACCGACGACGCTGAGCAAGCTAATGCCTCTATAGCTTTTGCACTCTTGCTGTGAGCCTTTTCCCTTGTATAAAGGTACTATGACGGCCTTGCACCAATCACTTGGTACACGGCCGGTATTCCAGCACAAGTTCGCTCGTAAGTCTAATGTCAATTATAAATAAACTCTCATAAAACTTTGCCTGACTTGGAACTAGAAACAAAGAAAAATATTTGCCACACAAGGGCACACGCAAAACACGAAGAAATATAAAAAAACCAAAAAACAAAAGTATACAAAATACAAAAAAAAATAAAAATTGGGTAATAAAACTAAACTAATTTAATTTAATTTCTGCTCACTGGCAACACCACACCTTCCGCTGAACGGAAACTGCCTCCATTCGATCAAGGCTAGTATTGTCACTGAGCAGCGATAAAAACAATATTATAATATTAAATTATTTAAATATAAAAAAGTGTGGGAGATGTCCTTTTTAAGAAAAAAATAAATATCGATAAAGCTGAAAATTCCATTACTTGCAAATCTGCACCGTATTTGGCTATTTGTAATCCGTAATATCTACCCATCATCTTAGTTTAGCTCAGATGAAAGCATTTCACATTACAGTTAGATATATTCTCAAGTAAGAAAGCTTTCTTCAAGTATAATGTTCGGAAACACAAACACCTAAGGAATGCCTTTTTCGAGCTTTAGAACTAATGTAAGACCGTTGTGCACACTGTTTCGGCATAGATTGTCTGTATTTCAAATATTAATAACAGCCTTGTATAAACTCTTCGAAAGCTGGGTGCAGGCTTCTTTGCTATATGAGAAGGGTAAGGCTGTCATCCACCTTACTAGCTCAGTGCAGGATAGCATACTTACTAATGTTGAGAATATCAACACGTTTACTGTGCATGCCCCACCGGTGGGGCATATCGAGTTGCTCATCGTAGGTGCATGACCCACGGGTAAGGCATGAAGTTACGAGATCATACCTGCATGCCACACGGGTCGGGCATGAATTTACGAGATCATACGTGTAAAAACATATATTTTTTAAATGAAAGGGATATAAAAAATTAAAAACAATGCTATAATAATATAATTTTTATACCTAACGCAACATATTATCTACAATTTGCGTTTGCACTTATGGGGTAGTCTCTCTCATCATAGCTGCACAGTGAACGTGTTAAGTAGAACTGTAAGACGTGAAGGATTCCTCACATGTTTTCAACAGTTAAAGCGAGAGAAAATTAAATATTTAGAACGCACATAACTTCAAAAGTCAAAGTGTGTACTGTGGGATCGAAGTTGATAAATCGGCGTGGCAGGCCAACAGTCTCCTTCCTCAGCTATTATTGCTTTCAAATATAAATACTACAACAAAAATTTAATAAAATTTTAATATATTTCGTGATTCAGGACTAATACTCTCTGCACTGTCAAGTCGGAAATCAATACCAGCCGTAAGCAAAGCAAAAAGCTTTCTTTTCCTTTTTCAGAAGAAGACAGCGTCGCATTAAGTAAATAGATCAACACAAAGTAAACCGAGACTCATCCCAATTATTTGTAATCGCTATTACAGTTCCGTGTGGAATTCAAACCCCTATTACTCAGTACGGTAGCCTCAGCGGGTTACCTCGTTGAGGCTACCGCACTGAGTATTGACCACTTGATGTGACAAGCATACGTGCTGTACTTCTACAAAAAAGAGATTTTGTTCACCTTGATAGCATGTTACTTCTACAAAAAGGAGAGGTTGTTCACCCTGATAGCATGTTTGAGTGCTTCTACAAACAAAAGAAGTCGTTCAACTTGATAGCATGTTTGAGTGCTTCTACAAACAAGAGAAGTTGTTCACCTTTATAGCATGTTTGTGTGCTTCGATAAAAAGGAGAAGTTGTTCACCTTGATAGCATGTTTGAGTGCTCCGACAAAAAGGAAAAGTTGCTCACCTTGATAGCATCCATCTGCTGTCCAGCCGCAGTCTGCTCGTCGCCAGCGATGATCGCGAACTTGGTCCAGCCGAAGGCCTTTAGCAGCGCCACCACTGACTTGCTGGCCTTGTATGCTGGTGGGAGAGTTCTCGCGAAGGTGGCTCCAAGACCTGAGCCTTTTTCGGAGCCGTGAGCGCCGGCGCATTTCTGGTGGATAGAAAAATGATTACTTTTTTAATTTTTTTTGGGAAGCATATATAACAATCCTTATCTTATCTTATCTTATGTGGGCGCTAGTCAGTGCAGACCGGCGACACTTCGACCCAGTGGGATCTTTTGTATCGACACTCTCCCAATGACGACTGCCATAGATGTTCATGGCAGCCGGGACCAACGGTTTAACGTGCTTTCCGAGGCACGGAGCAGGCGGTAATTGTCAATCAATACGCACATAATTTCGAAAGGTCATATAACTTCCGAAAGTTAGAGGTCCGCGACGTGGGTTCGAACCCGAGACCCTCTGCATTGCAGTCTGTTGGTCTCCCCACTGAGCTATCGCTGCTCTACAACAATCCTTACTAATATTATAAATGTGAGTTTTTATTTTATTTATATATACAATCTTAATATAATATTCTAGCACATACACACAACACCATCTAGCCCAAACTAAGCAGAGCTTGTACTATGGATACTAGACAATGGATAAACATACGTATATCCTTTTTTTTTGTAAAATACATACATATTATAGATAGAAACATCCAGACCAAGACAAACATCCATGTTCATGCACACAAATGTTTGACTTGTGCGGGAATCGAACCCGCGACCTCAGGCGTGGCAGTCGGTTACACTAACCACTACGCCATCGAATATCTTACACAATCATTACAGGTTTACACCCAATGCGATAATGTAATTAAAATTACTTTGCTAGTAACTCGAGGAAGGTCACTCTCACGAATTCCGCCAACGTACAATTAAAAATGTCAAGCCTTTGTGAGACGCTATTTATTAAACGTATGGCTCTTGTAACCGGGGCAGACTTGCCAATATTAGTGCGAGCCACCGGGACATCGAAAACCCGCGCCCTTTGAACCTGCCGCAGCCTGGTGTTCTATCAAAAAGACCCAGCTTCCAGGTGAAACACTGTGGATGAGACGTAAAACTACAGTAAGTCTCTAGCCCAAGGGGATGCAAAAGTTCACGGTTATTTTCGCAATATATTTCAAAAACTACCATTCATTAGATCCCACTGTGGGTGGCTTATTAATCACTAATTGCTTCAGGTAGCACTTCCTAGTAAAGCGAAACATTTGTTCGTTAACTGAAAACGGCAAAGTTAGTTAGTTTTATACCTGATGAAGAACTTTGCCGTTTTCAGTTATAACTTCGTTTTCCAACTGTGGCGGTACAAATTGCTTATCAGCATCCTCTATTTTTAAATCTGAACAGTTTGCATCCTCCAATAGGCTCAGCACGAAATTATCAAATCCTAAAATAAATTTAAAAAAAATATATATATAATCCTAAAATAAATAAAACTATTTAGAAAACGGTAAATAAATATAAACAATATATTAATCAAACTCACTATCGTGTGCAAGCAAAAGTACGACCCGGAACTCACGACGTACGATCGTGATTTTATTATATATTATCAAAATTTTGCAATGTAATATATCAATTAATAAAGTATTGTAGTCGTAATATAAAATTTTTCGGATAGTATAATCTATAAACTATATTATTACATGATAATATAATTTGGAGTCCCTAAAACAATCCATAACATTGGCAGTGAAGAATTTTCCCATGATGTGCGTGTTTCTATTGATAACAGGTCTCAACGATTAAAGGGCTGTATTAAAGCCAATGGAGATCATTTTCAATGAGCTTCACACATTTTTAATGTTATTATATTGATGTATAAACTAACATAAATGTTCCATGCAATAGGAAAAAATATTTTTCTTGTAACAATATTTATGGTAAGACTAGGTATATCAGCGAGTCCCTAATTCAGAAAAACTGCTATATCCTCGATAAAGACCTATTTTTACCAACCTTATAAATGCTTCGTTACTGGACTATACATTTATAAAAGGCCTTTGTACCTTTTTATTAATTTACCATGTTAATTAATTTAGGGCCTTGTCAGATAAATGGATTTGACAGGTCTCCCACACAAAAACGGTTAAATTTATTAAAATACCGTGGAGTTTTATGAGTCATTGAAAATTGACTTTCATCTAGAAATAAAATGTGTTACACATTTAAAATTAAATAATAGCTACTTAGTTTCTGCCTGCTGCTTCTCCCAAGTCACGTGTGTTAAAACAGAATTTGTGTTATCTGAGTGCAGGTAAACTAAATTTGTTTAATGGTTTAAGCTTGCCTGAATAACTAACTTCACAATCTCACATTTATTAAATTAGTAGAACGAAACTGAAACTTTTGAAATTCATGGTGAGGCAGACCTAGAGGATCAATTTTTACTCATACTGGGGTCTCACTTACAATAAGCGAAGCCTAACTAAAACAGTCAACCTCGATGGCGTAGTACTTAGTGTAACCGACTGCCACGCCTGAAGTCGCGGGTTCGGTTCCCACACAAGTCAAACATTTGCGTACATGAACATGGATGTTTGTCTTGGTCTGGGTGTTTCTATGTATGTATTTACAAAAAAAAAGTATATATGTATGTTTATCCATTTGATTGTCTAGTACCCATAGTACAAGATCTGCTTAGTTTGGACTAGATGGTGTTGTGTGTATGTGATAGAATATTATTATTATAGTACCTCCTCCTCACAGAAGATCCTAAGCAAGCAACTTTGTGTAAAACAGGCAGAGATAGCAGGCTTTTTTAGATGGTGTGTTGTTAGAAGTATCATATCATTAGTTTGATCGTTGTCCATCAAATTGGTAAGGTTGACAACGCACCAGTGATACGCCGTGCATGGCTGCACGGATGACGTAGTGGTTTAAGTGCTCACCTCGCCACTGACACTGCGCCGAGTGTTGTGGGTTCGAATCCCACGTGAGACAAAACTTTGTGTGATCCACAAATGGTTGTTCCGAGTCTGTGTGTTCTTTGTGTCCGTTGTTTGAATGTTCGTAAAGTCCACCGCGACACAGGATTTATTCCTATACATGGATTAAGAATATACTTACATGAGATATAAGAGGCAGGTTCCAGGCAGCTGCCAGCTTGGCTTCAGTATGGCAGGTGCCGTCCGGCCCGAAGAATGCTATCACTCCCAAATCACGCATCTGTGTCATGACCCTGCACAAAAGAAAATGTATTTTTAACCGACTTCAAAAAAAGGAGGCGGTTCTCAATTCGACTGAATTTTTATTTTTATTTTTTATTATTGTTACCTCATAACTTTCGACTGGGTGAACAGATTTTGATGATTCTTTATTATTTGATAGCTGGTATTTCTCGTGTGGTCCCATTTAATTTTGATCACGATTTCACCATTCGTTTTCGAGTTATCCTTAATAATGCGTATTTGGCTACATTGATGCGCGATTTTAACGCGATCATGCATAATGTTTACCTTTTATTGGCTTGACGTTTCGACCAGGTTACACCGGCCGTGGTCACAAGTTGAGTGGCTGACCACGGCCGGTGTAACCTGGTCGAAACGCGTTAATACCCGTTACATATTATATATATATATATATATATATATATGTATATATATCATGCAACGCAAAAGTTTAAAAGTTATTACATTGATGATGTTCTCATTTTTGGCAAGGTTCACTAAAAACCGAGAAATAAACAAAATTTTAACAAAGAAGAAAACAGACTTCTAAGAAGAATATTCTAAAACTTAAAATGCACTAAAAAGTTAATAAATAATTGCATATTCTTGTGAATAATTAAATTATTGTTATTTTTTGAGTCCGTGCCACCCGCGCCGCGTGCTGCATCTATGTGTGTAATTGTGCATGCCAATGTTATGTTATGATTATAGTACAACATCTCATGTTTAATTAGTTACAAACCTACCTTGGCTGACACCGACTCCATTAATAACAATAATTTAATGATTCACAAGAATATGCAATTATTTATTAACTTTTTAGTGCATTTTAAGTTTTAGAGTATTCTGTTTTGAAGTCGGTTTTCTTTTTGTTAAAATTTTTAACTGAAGTAGGTATCCATTGGATGAGGCGGTGCACTTCCGGTGGAAACGTGGTCGGTAATAATCCCGCCCATTGCACTATCGAGGTAAACTCCTTATGCAATCATATAAGCTTATCTTTCTTCTCTTTATCTTGATTAGCTTGCAAGAATATTAGTAATTAGCAGTCCGCCCAAATTTCATCCGGGTTGAACGTAATATATAGCCTATATACACTTCTAGATTTTACAAAAATGGAGTAAAACGGGAAAATGGTAAAAGCGCCTGACGAAATTCTATTAAAAGGCTTTTACGTAAAAGCTGAAATGTGAATGTTATATTGCTAAAAAAATGGTGCGTTGGCATCACTTGCGCGATGCTAACCATTTAGGAAAGATAGGAGAGAAAAAGGAAGTCGGAAGGAGTAGGAGCGGAAAGAGGGAAAGAGGGTGATTGGGCCTCCGGCGCTCTCACTCATCGACACAACAGTAGGAATACTGCAATTTCATGTCGATATTCTTTGAGAGGGTAGTCTTTCCCCGGTCGAGCCGGCCCATTCACCCAGGGACCTTCTGTCTTAAGTTATTACATACTTAGCTAACCTAACAACATCTTATAATGACCATATCAATATTAAAATCTTTTATGTTTTAAATAAATAGATTGATTTGGCAGTCGTTTGAAAACACAATATGTCTCACAAGTAATACATAATATTATATTACATTAGATTGTTTTGATATTCTGTGAGAGGGTAGTCTTTCCTCGGTCGAGCCGGCCCATTCATTCATTCATGCGGCTCTACTAATAAAAAAATGTGTTTTACATGTATTCTAACTACCTTATTTTATAAAAGCGATTGTAGGTCTGTTTGTTTGTTGCGCTTTCACACCTTAACTACTCGACTGATCATCATCAAATTTCGCGTACACATTGTCAGGGGTACAAAAAAGGACATGGGGTACCTTTCATCTAGAAAAAGTACTGTTGTACTAAGTTAACCTAACCTACATTTACGCGAGCGAAGCCGCGGCCAAAATCTAGTTATTTATAAATCAGCAAATAATCTTAAGGGGAACAAAAATAGCCATAATTTATATTATCTGTGCCATAATTCATTTGTACTCGGATAATAAGACAAAGTAGAAAATTAAGTGAGCACGAATTTACTTACAAAGGTTCAATATTGCTTCATTTAGAATAACAAAATTCACTGACAATGAATACAGGTAAAACTCGTTTCAAGTATCTTTCGTTTGAAAAATAAAGCAAAATTGCTATATGGCATCAAAGGTATTTTTGCCAACAAGAAATTTGACGTCTTATAATTTTCTTTATTTGCTTAGTAATAACAATGTGGTGATGCTACTTTATACGGATTTTATCGGTTTTTTATACTTTACACGGATTAAGTTATGTTCGGTTACTTTGAAATAACTACACTTTAGAACATTGAGACAACCACCATCTTAGTCTCACCATGAACATGGTTGCTGAAAAGTAACCGAAACGTCGGGAAAGTGCTAAATTAAATCTAAATAGCTTTTATAATATAAAGAGTTTAAATAAAAGTAAACAGTAACTAGATTATTCATTTAGATTTGATTTTAGCTTACTCTTCAGGGAGTCTTCTTTGAAAAATAACGTTTACTAGTCCCACGTGTCGCCAGCTATATTTAAGATTCCACCTAATAAGAGGCGAGCCTACTTTCGTCTACCAGTCGCTGTTCTAAAGGATTTTTAATGGAAAAATTTAATAACTCTAATCTTAAATCTTATGGAAAGTCTCCTACTCTACCTCCGCTGAAAAATCTACAGAATCTGTTATAACGATAAGAATAAACGTGTAGTCTATCTAATTCGGCAGACACCAATAAAGGCACCAGCAGACAAAAACCCACTTAAAGGACAGGAAAGGACAAGCCGTGTGACGCAATATGACGTGTAAGGGACGGCGTAAAAGATCGACAGTAACTTGGAGAACATTTTCCGGAGATAACTGAAATAAATGAGACAGTATTACCGGGAAAGCACCCTCAGGTGTATTGATTGTAATAAATTTTCTCGACGCTTTATTTTATGTTCTAGTGTTCAATAGGACTATCACTTATAAGTACCACGCCTGTATTTAGTACAGGTGTTCTAGGTCCTGTAATAGCCTTAAACGTAATGTATTTTACTTTTATAATCTCCAGGGAGAACCTCGAAGGAAAGCTTAAGTTTTACCGTTAATGTTGCCTTGGCCCTCGTATATAAGTTAAATTTCATTAATTTACACTAGAATTCAAGGATTCCTAAAATCCTTTTATAATTCCTACTAGTATTAAAATGTAAAATGTTATATTAAAGTTTGTGAAGAAACTGTCAAACATTTGTGTGAATGAACATGGTTGTTTGTCTTGGTCTGGGTGTTTTATATGTATAATATGTATGTATTTACAAAAAAGAAAGTGTATATGTATGTTTATCCATTGTCTAGTACCCATAGTACAAGCTCTTCTTATTTTGGGCTAGATGGTGTTGTGTGTATGTAATAGAATATTATTATATTAAACTGAGATTTTAGTTACTTATTTAATTACGTTGAACCACTTTAGATGGAACTTAGCACATAGTAACACGAGAAAAATATAGAATTATATTGCGATAACCCTGCCCCATGGGATTCGTGCGGCTGAAGCTGTGAGCTAAAAGGAAAATTATAATGTGACGGTGATCAGAATAATGTATTTTCATTTTGTAGGAACCACAACGCAATTGCAAAAAGCTGCAGTGACACTATTCCCACGTAACCACTATTTGATCACCTCTTGTCGCGTCGATGTGGTGTTTGTGGTACGTGTGAATGAAGCCTTAGAGTTATCGTCAAGTAGTTATGCTGAATCTAGGTGCTCATTACTTCTGAATGCCTGCGATATAGAAATTAAACTAAGAACAAGAGCTATTTTGAATATAAAAACTGTTTATATACAGCCTTAATTCCCAAAGTGGTCCAGTTAGACCCCCAGGGGTCCACGGGAGACTCGACGGGGTCTACGTTGGCGTAACAAAAAAATAGGGGTTCACAAGTCGTAAGCACCACGTCGTAAGGTCACCGAAAATTTGCTTTCGAAAAAACTTGCATATTCCAGTACCAGCTGTCTCGAACCTACCGATTTTTCGGTAGAGAATTACTAAAAAAAAAGGTCTGGCCGCCTACCATGGTACCGAGAATTACAAAATAAAGAAAACAGTCAGCCCTTAGAGATTTAATCAAATTTTTTAATTGCATGAACTTGGTTGATTCTTCACCAATATAAATACGAATGTCAATCGTTATGGTAGAAATGTAGCTGCAGGGGGTCCCCCGGAACCAACTAAATTTTAAAAGTGGTCTATCAGAAAAAAAGTCTGGGAACCTCTGATATACAGCATCGTAACTACCATTATAAATGCGAATGTGAGTTTGTTTGTGTGTTACGCTTTCACGCCTGAGTCGACTGATCATCATAAAATTTCGCATACACTTTGTCAGGGGTACAGAATAGGACATAAATATTTTCTGTACCATATCATGGTAGCTTTCATCCAGAAAAAAAGACTGTTAATGAGAGATAACAAAATATTTCCAAAAAGTAGATATTGCCAATATTCTTTTATTTATAAACATAACTTTCGAACAAAAGTGTAACCGACTGCTACGCCTGAGGTCGCGGGTTCGATTCCCGCACAGTCAAACATTTGTGTGCATGAACATGGATGTTTGTCTTGGTCTGCGTGTTTCTATGTATAATATATATGTACTTACAAATAAAAAGTATATGTGTATGGTTATCCATTGTCTAGTACCCATAGTACCTACAAGCTTTGTTTAATTTGGGCTAGATGGTGTTGTGTGATGTGATAGAATATTATTATTATAGTACCTCACAGAAGATCCTAAACAAGCAACTTTATGTAAAGTAATAATAATATTCAACCAGAATATTATTATTATTATTATAATTTGATTGAAATGTGAATACATTACATCTCTGCTTAATCCTTTACGTATAGTTTTAGAGGCTTGAACCTATTTTTGTATGTAACTATTGTTAGGTTGGATTTATATTTAGAGGGCAGTCTAATTTGAGCCACGACTGTGCGGTCACAACTAACTAGTTCTAAACAAACAGTATTCATCCGTATTGCTTTAGTTAACAACTTTTAATTGAACACTTCTATAACGCAGAAATATCTACTTTGAAATTAAACAACTTTATACGGATTATATCGCGTTGTTTTTTTATACAGAATATCCCAGAAGTCGACGTCAATCAGGTTACAATCAGGTAACAGGCTAAGTTATAATAGCTAGCAGAATAATATAAAAATAAATCTAAAAGTTATGTATTTTAAAAATTACAGGTATTTAAAAAAAATCAAAAACTTCTGCACCCCGTGACGGTCTTTTCACGCCTGTTACTATACATATTTACTTTCTGAATTTTTTTTTATTGGAACGAAAGTTCCTTATTATATAATCTCGAATAATCGAAAAAATCGAGAGCCATTATTTTTTTCTATAATTTATTTCTATTACATATTACGTACAGATCGTTTAAAAAAATTCTAAATGGATTTCAATAGACGTAGCCTAATGGAAATAACTTAACGTAAACGGATGTTATTGCAGTGCATTGCAATTAAAAATGTAGATATCTATACCAAAACTAAGAAGCAAGATTTGTTTGTTTGTAATCTAGAAACTCTCAAACTACAGAACCGATTTAAATGACGATGTTACCTCGCGAAACAGGTAGTAGTTCATTATTTAGATGTTATCGATTCGTCACTGTCTGTAATACATTATGAATACTGGCTAATTACATTATCTGATTTAAAACATAAATGAGTAAGTATTTTCGACTTTCAAATAACACTTATAAAACCTTTAAAAATTGTGGTTACTAAGTGTATCAGTCATTTTTAAATGACAAGTTACCAACTAGAAACTCATATATCTAGCACCCATACCACCTTTAAACCTATGAGTCGCAGCGGGACACCGGCGGCCAAAAAATGATGTCTGGCGTTCCAGTTGACAGGTTAAGATCAATCTCTTTCAAATGCTTACCTTAACGATAGGCTGTCCTTGTCCATAGGTAAGTGAGGACGTGCGCGACCGATGTCGGCGGCTACGAAGCGTAGCTTGAGGCCGGGTAGCAGGCTCGGTTCCCGGTTGATAGCCGCCACGGCTAGAGGCATCGCGCCTAACACGGTCTGTAACCAAATGTTATATGTTTTACTATTATTAAGTATGTATGCAAGCCTTTTGAGTTGATGGCAGCGATACCCTAGTGACTAGTGGGAGACCGTTGGACTGACACGCAGAGATAATAACTTTTAAACTTTCGCGTTACATGGTATCATCATCATCATGTCAGCCAAAAGACGTTCACTGCTCGACATAGGCCTCCCCCAAGGTTTTCCACACAGTATATATGTATATATAATTCTTCTGTACGTGTGTTGACAGTGAACTCCTCCTAAACGGCTGGACCGATTTGAATGAAACTTTCTGTGTGTGTTCAAGTGGATTCGAGGATGGTTTAGATATGCTTTTTCTTTCTCTGTTGTACAGGACAACGTCTGCCGGGACAGCTAGTATATGTATATAATACGTAACGGGTAATAACGCGATCATGCAAGGAAAAGGGTATGTTAAGCTGGTTTGGGCATGTTGAAAGAATTGACGAGAAAAGACTGACTAAGAAAGTTTATAATATATACTCCCCGTGACCATGGCTGCTGAAAAGCAACCGAAACGTCGGGGAAAGTGTAAAAATAAATCTAAATAGTATAATAGTATAGTAATAGTATAAATAGTTTTAATAGTTTCAATAATTTAATTAGCTTAAAAATTTGTAAAGTTTAATAGTGATTATAGTAGTGTAACAGTTTTTCAAAAAATTTTGTAACAGTGTCAAATAAACAACGCGATAAAATCCGTATATAGTAGTTTAATTTCAATGAATAACATTCGCGTAAACAGAAGACAATATTAAGTTTATAAGGCTAGTATGAATGGAACAGTCGCAAGGGAAAGACCTAGGCGAACGTTTCTCGATCAGATCGGAGACGTTTTGGTCAAAGGCCAGGTTAAGAGCACCTTACACCGGCGAGCGTCTATAAGAAATGTGATGAAAGCGAATGAAGCCAGAGAAGTGTGTCAGGATCTTAGTAAATAGAAATCCGTAGTCTCTGCCTACCCCTCTGGAAAACAGGCGTGAATCTATGTATGTATTTTTATCTCGTGTACCATACTCTTATACTGTTGCTGTCCATTAAGTCCGTGTGGGACTGAGATTAAAAGCGAGTATTAAGTACTCTCATAAAAATAAATAAATGCCATTTTTGAATGCTTATTATAAATCATCCTATACTATATTTGTTTGAGGCATCACAAATTCGTCGCTTACACAATACACGCTCATGTTCTGAATACCAACGAACAATCATATTTGGGACTTTATATTATACCTCTTATGAATATTAAGTATTGTCTTTTTTCTGCCGTTGTGACCTTATAAACATAGATATGCCATATTATCGCGTTATTTATGGTACCAAGTCGCCTTCTATAAAATATAGTTGGCGAAATGTGGTTAGCCTAAGTCTGTCTATAATAAAGACAATAAGTCGAGATAAAAATATAAAAAAATTTATGTGGTGTCGTGGGACACCAGGTAGGAACGAAGTTCCTTCGGCTAATGTAGAATCGACACAAATTGCAAAAAAAATCGTGCTCAATTGTGTATGCGACTGTCGCGCCTGCGCACGTCTCATTTAACGGTTTTATTCCACGCACTTTTTTCCACGGATTTTTTCTAACGGTTTTACTATCACATTTTTTTCAGTTCGGTCGCGCAGCAAAATCCCTATCCCCTCCAAGCCTGCCGTAAGGAACTTCGTTCCAAAAACGGTGAGTGGCTCTTAACGATTTGTATATTCATAATATTAGGTATAATTTCATCATTTAGAAATTTTTTTTGTACTAATAGTGTGGCAAAAAAGCATACGGCCCCACCTGATGGTAAGTGGTCACCGAAGCCTATAGATGCCTGCAACACCAGAGGCATCACTTGCGCGTTGCCGACACTTTAGGAAAGGAAGTGGGAAGGAGAAGGAACGGGAAAGGTGAAAGGGGTAATTGGGCCTCCGGCACTGTCACTCACCGAACGAAACACAACAGTAGGAATACTGCCATTTCACGTCGATTTTCTGTGAGAGGGTAGTCCTTCCCCGGTCGAGCCGGCCCATTCATGCTGACATCAGCTAGGCTCTACTACTACAATTATTAGTTCAAGGAATTTCAATATATTGTCAAAGTTTTCACTTGCATCCCTAAATAATAATTTATCCTCGTGAACATGGCTGCTGAAAAGCAACCGAATAAAGGGGCAAGTGTAATAATTTTAAATATACTTTTTTTATAATTAAAATAATCTTAAAGATTAATAATAGTATTCATTGTCATTTCAAAATGATATACTTAATAAAAATGTTTTAAAATAAATAACGCGACAAAATCCGTTTAAAGTAATTATATGTACCTATACGAAACAGTAACATAAAAAAATACCATTCTAGATAACAGATATTTTTACAGAGATTTACAAGAATAACAAAAATAAAATGGGATTAAATATAATGATCATCAAAAATACTAATTGGTCAGCAAATATTGCACAGCATAACGAGCATCTATACGCCTCAAATCACTGCATTCCGTCTCGGAAGTGTTAGGTTATGTTAGGTTCCTTTTTTTAAACCCACCCAAAAATAGGGCTCCGTCGACTTAGTTTGATCTCTTTAAAGTTTGCTGGCCATGAGTTGCTGATCAATTAGCTATTTCTGCTCGTAGATTATATTTTTCTGCTCACAAAAATACCAATACTATGCTAACCATTTAAATAACACCCAAATAAAATTAATAAATAGACACAAACTGTTTATTATTATTATTTTACGGTAGATGACATTCCACGCTTGAATGACAGGATTCATAAAGTACATATACGTCAAAACACGAAAACACGTTGACATCTCGTCGACTGATCGGATGCCGGTACTTAGGATGACATGACAACAGCCTCTTTTGTACTTCACTTACGTCACTGCGTGTGAGATAAAAGGATAGACATAATAAATTATCGCTCGCTGTTGTAACGCACTTTAATAAAGGGTCGTATGTTAACATAATTTCTCACGAGAATCTCTATACTCTTTCGGGAATTTAGGAGTAATATCGTATACATGTATATTTAACTCTTGATCGATATACAAGCTTAAGTCTAGTTCGTTGCCAACTCTTCAAGAATAGGTATGGCCGCTTCATTTTCGTGTTATAAGATAGAACATGATGTTTTTCATATCTATACTAATATTATAAAGCTGAAGAGTTTGTTTGTTTGTTTGAACGCGCTAAACTCAGGAACTATTGGTTCGATTTGAAAAATTCTATTAGTGTTGGATAGCCTATTTATCGAGGAGGGCTATAGGCTATATAACATCTCGCTACGACTCATGGGGACGGCACAGTAACGATAAACGCGGGTGAAACCGCGGCAACATCTAGTATTTTATATTCTTGGCCATCTTGATTTTTTATCATTTATTGATATAACGGCAATAGAAGTAACACACTCTGTGAAAATTTCTACTCTCTGCCTATTACGGTTCATGAGATACAGTCAATTGATAAACAGACGGACAGACGGACATCGGAGGCTTAGTAATAGGGTCTCATTGGCAACCTTTGGGTACGGACCCCGTAAAACAATCGATGCGAATGTCTTTGGGTCGAACAAATCATATACAATTAGAAAAGATTAAACATTGCCCTTCAACTGTAGGTACTTCACGTGTCTGGCGACATCGACTGCGACGTCAAGGCACGTATTTCGGCAGCTTGGGAAAAATGGCGTGAGGTGACGGGCTTCATTTGTGACCCTAAAATGCCGGTAAAGCTGAAGGGGCAGGTCTATAAGACCATTATTAAGCCTATCCTTTTATATGGCAGTGAGACGTGGCCAGTGCTTGAGCGGCACAAGCAAGAACTGCGTGTCACGGAAATGAATATGTTGCGCTGGATGTGTGGAGTAACGCGGAAGGACCATATAAGAAGTTCACGCATCCGTGACAGTCTTCATGTCCGTGACATAGCAGATAAGCTGCAAGAGAGTCGCCTACGCTGGTACGGCCACGTTTTACGAAAACCAGCATGTTACGTGGGGAACAAATGGCTTGCCATGCTACCTCCGCCTGGCCCGAGTAAACGGGGCAGACCCAAGAAATGCTGGCTTGACGTCGTAAGAGATGACATGCGATTCAACAAGCTCACACCACAGGACGCTAAAGATCGTGCAAAATGGAGAAGACTTAGCGGGAAAGCGGACCCTGGGTTCTAACGCCAACGCCGCGGATGCAACCGAGATAGACGCTAAGATGAAGAAGAAACATTGCTCTTCAACATGGCTGCCAGTCTTCTGAGGACACTACCAGTCTACTGTGATGCGTAGGAATTCTATGACGCCTATTAGAGGTTTTTACTACTAAGTATTTTTTTCTGTTGTAAAATATATGGCAGTGATAGCCTAGTTGGAGACCGTTGGACAGCCACACAGAGGTCTCGAGTTCGATCCCAAGGCGCGCATCTCTGACTTTCCGAAGTTATGTGCGTATTAAATACTTCATTATCGCTTTCTTTAACGGTGAAGGAAAACATCGCGAGGAAATCTGCATGTCTAAGAGTTCTTCATATTGTTTTCAATATGTAGTCTGCCAACCTGCACTGGGCTAGCGTGGTGGACTATGGCCTAACCCTTCTCACACTGAGAAGAGGTCTGTGCCCAGCAGTGGGACAGTTTAATACAGGGCTTTATATTATTGAGGCGCTTATAGCCAGTTGCACTCACTGATCGGTAAACGATTAGCGAGGTTAAGCAACGTTGGGTGCGGTCAGTCTATAGGTGGGTGACCGCTTAGTGGTATTTCATCTGAGCTTTTCCGTGCTTTGGAGGGCACGTAAAAAGTCGATCCCGGTTGTTGCCAAATTGACAGCAGTCGTTAAGCCATGTCAGAGGCCTACGGGCGGCTTGGACAACTCTTGACAATAGGTTGGCCACTAACCACACGAAAAGAAGAAAAGAAGAAGATTATTATTATTTATTATTATATAATATTTTATGGATAATAAAGTGATAAAGACTTGTTCGAGTTGATATCAATTTAAAAAGTAGAACAATATTAATGTTTTATTTAAGAGTACGTACACTTAAAACATTTAATACAAGTAATTATTTTAATGGTAGGTTTTACCGCTAAGAGCGACCGATTCTTAATACTGGGACAAAAGACCTGTATTTATTGTATAACGACCTTCTTTCGTTGCCGGGAAGCATATCCTTACTTAATATTATAAATGCAAATGTGAGTTTGTTTGTTTGTTGCGCTTTCACGCCTAAACTACTCGACCTATCACCATGAAATTTCGCATACACGTTGTCAGGAGTACAGAAAAGTCTAGTCGCAGCCAAGATGTTCTCGTTTGAGCGAAAACCCGGCAATCGACAACATTGAGCACAAAATCGCGTAAAAAAATAAATGGTAATTAATTCCCAGTATTTTTGTAATAAAATAAATTAATTAGAAGATTAAGTCAAATTTCCAAATTATATTTAATCAAAGTTTAAGAGAACATCTTAAACTTTCCACGAAAATCTTGTCACAAAGTTCTTATTAATTAGTGAAAATTAATCAAAGGCAATTAAACCTAGAAAAATAAAAGCATTATTTGCCAGTAAAATAATAAAATACTTTCCGAAGATGTCAAGGTTGAAATTTCTTTTCATCATGCTGGTCATTGTACAAAATTGTAAGATTATTTTTGAGTGTTATAATATTAGTGTAATTAAATAAATTTGTCTTTCTCTTACCACAGGTATTTTCAAAGATTTTCTATTTTACACCAATAACTGGCCATTTGGAAGGCTTACACGGAGACATAGATCCAACGTGAAGAGGCCCTTCGAGAGTATTAATCATAGGTGGGATGGAACACCTACAGCGGCACTAGCCGCAGCAGGCGTAGGACTATTGCTACGTATGAATTCTAATATATATGGACAATACATATGAGTGTTTGATGGACCAGTATAATCCTAATCCTATCCTAACTAATATTATAAAAGCGAAAATAAGTATGTTTGTTTATTTGTTACCTTTTCACGCCTAAACCACTGAACCGATCATCCTGAAATTTTGCATATACGTTTTCAGGTGTACAGAAACGGACATAGGCTACCTTTCAACCCGAAAAAAATTACTGTTCCCGAGGAAAGCAACCATAACGTTCTTATAATAATAGATGGCGCCACGTGTCTTTGGAATCATGATCATGGAATAATTGAATTAAATTATTACAAGCAGAATATAACCCGAATTGATTGTCAAATTTTAAATTAACGCGAGCGAAGCCGCGGGAAAAACTAGTAATAATATAATAATATTCTATCACATACATACAACACCATCTAGCCCAAACAAAGCAGAGCTTGTACTATGGGTACTAGACAATGGATAAACATAGGTACATATATACCTTTTTGTTTTTTAAATACATATATATGTCGGAGACGGTCATTAGTACAGTTACGAAACGCGGTACGAGAGTCGAGATATGACAGCACTGTTGCGATGACGGCAACACGCATCTCACTTCGTGCTACGACAGAGCCTACATACGAGAGGCGCACGCTATATTCGACGGATCTTTCTACCGTCGTCGAGTGCGGACCTCCTCGCTAGGAACTATCATTCGTTTCGTTCAAGTCGGTTCATGTTAATTCATTGTAAAAGTAGTAAAAGTGATTAGTGTGCATTTATAGTTTCATTTGCTCAATCACCCAATTGTACGCCCGCATTATGTCAGTCGATGGGGTAACAGATACACTCGATGCGACATATATTATACATAGAAATACCCAGACCAAGACAAACATCCATGTTCATGCACACAAATGTTTGACTTGTGAGGGAATCGAACCCGCGACCTCAGTCGTGGCAGTCGATTACACTAACCACTACGCTATCGTGTTTAGTGTAGTAGTTTTAACAATAATAAGGCAAAAGTATGCGATTATAATTCCGGCATTTTTGAGTTACCGTGTTTGATTCCAAGCAAGCAATGTTATTGGGTGACTATTACAAAATTATACTAATATACGCATTCTCTAGAGGTATGTAGGTACAACGTGATACTCAAGAATGGCATGTGGTCTTAGATTCGATTGCCAGACCAGGTAAACGGTTATTAGGTTTTGCTGTCAAGGAATTGTTAGCAGCACGGTCTAAAAGTGCCCGATAGGCAAAATCAAAATCAAAAATAAATTTATTCAAGTTAGGTTACAAGGTAACACCTATGAATGTCAAAGTTACACTAATTTTTTTCTGTGAATTTACATTTACTGCCACGTTCAACAAAGCAAGGGTGTAGGGCTCATGAGAAGAACGGGCAAGAAACTCATGGCCACTCTTTTTAATCGCAAAGTTTACAATAAAATTTTGTTTACAAATCATGACTGTAAGGTGCTGCAACCATTTCTCCATGAATTACTACTGAACATACTGAGCATTTAATAAAATGTGATGGTAGCCTCTAAAGCAGCAGTATGGTAAATAGGAGCATCCACTTACATGTACATAAATAATCAAGACAAGGCATGATTGTAGTCCGTAGTTTAATCTAACTGTTTAAATAAAACTCAAAAGAAACTTTACGGCAGTTTAGGCTCGCCCACTATGACATATGACCTATCTTATCTTATCTTATGCGGGGGCCAGTCAGTGCAGACCGGTAACACTTCGACCCAGTGGGATCTTTTGTGTCGACACTCTCCCAATAACGACTGCTATAGATGTTCATGGCAGCCGGGACCAACGGCTTAACGTGCTTTCCGAGACACGAAGCAGGCGATAATTGTCAATCAATACGCACATAATTTCGAAAAGTCATATAACTTCCGAAAGTCAGAGGTGCGCGACGTGGGTTTGAACCCGAGACCCTCTGCATTGCAGTCTGTTGGTTTCCCCACTGAGCTATCGCTGCTCTGTCATACGACCTAAGACTATAGATGTCGAATATTCCGGCATTTACAAGATTGACTGCATGACTGCATACTGACAACGCAGTGATTAACGTAATAGTAGTAGGTAGGCGCAGTGGAAGCCGCTTCCACTGCGCCGAGTAGGTATTGTGGGTTCGAATTCACACGATACAAAAATTTGTGTGTTATTTAATTTATCAGTTTTAATGTAATTATTTTATTTTGCAAAATATAGGTACACAAAATACAGACAGATAGATATTATAACACAGCAAAAAAAAACGTACATATACAGCCACGTGCAAAAGTATTAGGCACCCCTATTGTTTGTCTCTATCTCAACAATGAGCGCTCGGATAAGGGTTTTATGGTCTTACTATTGCATCGGCGGCATTTTTAAACAAAAATAAAACAATAACAAATATTTATGACACCCAGGTGCAGTTTAAAACAATGTTTTTACAAATTTGCAATTTTAAAGTTTACTCTTTTAGTGTGTTATCAGTGCTTGCAGTGAACAGACACATATCGTACGCAATTGTTGCTACCATATTCCTGAAGACTAATATTCATCGAGTTAATAATGCCTAAAAAAGCAGAACTTAGTGCAGAGCAGCGCCTAAAAATTAAAATTTTACATGAACAAGGCATGTCTTAAGTGAAAATAGTCCGAGAAGTGAAGTGCTCGCGTTGTGCAGTGCAATATGCACTAAATCGCTTCAAAGAGATCGGTACTCATGAGAATAGGCCAAGAACAGGCAGAAGAAAAATAACTACAGATCGTGAAGACCGATTGTTAATTAGGCAGTCTCTACAGGACCGTAAAAAAACTGCTTTGGAGCTCGCTGCAGCTTTATCTGAAGGAAAAAGCAGATCAGTGAGCGCGTGTACTGTGAGAAGAAGGCTTATTGCAGCTGGGTTAAAAGGTTGCAAGGCAAGAAAGAAGCCGTGGCTATCGGAGCACAACAAGAAAAATCGGTTGCAGTGGGCCCTCAGACATAGAGATTGGACAGTGGAGGATTGGTCCAACGTACTGTGGTCAGACGAATCTAACTTTGAGGTATTGTTATTTAATTTATGTATTATACCAAAACACATAGCCGTCTTTGAAATCACGTCCTGCGAGGGAAATATGCAATCTTGAATTAAGTTATTTTTTTGCTTGTTCCATAGGTGTTTGGAACACCCGGTGTTACTTACGTCAGGCGAAGGGTGGGCGAAGAGTACAACCCAGATTGTGTAGTGCCCACTGTTAAACACGGTGGAGGCTCAATAATGATCTGGGGTTGCATGGCTGCCGATGGAGTGGGCGAAATGATGTTGTGTGAGGGGCGAATGAATAGCACCAAATACACAGAAGTTCTGGAAACAGCTCTAGCACCGTCTGTTACACAGATTTTTGGTGATACAAACACCGACGGCGTAAAATTCCAGCAGGACAACGCCACTTGCCACAAGTCAGCACACACTATGGCATGGATGGCTCAAAATGGAATAGATCTTTTGGACTGGCCGCCACAATCACCGGACCTCAATCCTATTGAACATATTTGGTCTATTTTGAAGAAAAATATCCGTAGACACTCGATAAGCAACAAGCAAACACTACTCGCCGCGTTAAAGCATGAGTGGCAAAAGATATCCCAAGAGGAATGTTTTAAGCTGGTAGAGTCAATGCCAAAAAGAGTGGCTGTTGTCATTAAATCCAAAGGTGGACCGACAAAATATTAATTATTTTATTAAAATAAATCTTAGTAATCATATGTTTTGTTTTCTTTACATTCCCTATGCTCAATCACCCTAAAACTGACATTACTATAGGGTGCCTAATACTTTTGCACGTGGTGGTATAATGAAAACGAGGTTACCACTCAGGTTTATTGTTGGTTTGCGGTTTATACCTCAAACCAACCCTGATGTTATGTGGTAACCCCAAGTGACGCCTGGACGTACATCAGCTACTCTTTAAAATGTTCCAAAAATAAAGAAACATACGTAAGTAAAAAAATACATAGGTACTTCTAAAGACTGAAAATATATTAAATGATTGTTGTAAATATGATAAATGATTTTTGCGAGTCAGTAAAGCTACTTACGACACAGGAAATTCAAAAATTTATAAGCATTTAAAGAAAATTAATAAATAAAACACAATCATCAAACGAACGAAATAATTGAGATATAAAGACCTTATGAGTATAAAATATAATAATATCAGCCCTATATTAAACTGTCCCACTGCTGGGCATGGGCCTCTTCTCAGTGTGATAGGGTTTAGGTTCCACCACGCTGGCCTAGTGCGGGTTGGCAGACTACACATATCTTTGAGAACATTATGGAGAACTCTCAGACATGCAGGTTTCCTCACGATGTTTTCCTTCACCGTTAAAGCAAGCGATAATCAATGATATTGTCTTCTGTTTACGCGAATGTTATTCATTGAAATTAAACTACTATATACGGATTTTATCGCGTTGTTTATTTGACACTATTACAAAATTTTGAAAAACTGTTACACTACTATAATCACTATTAAACTTTACAAATTTTTAAGCTAATAATAATAATAATAATACATTCATTTATTCTCACCACATTACATCACATAGTACATGAAATACACGCACGTACGGTTCACAGAATTAGGACTATTAGGTACATAATACTAGGTCGAATAATCTGTGGTGACCAGCATCTTAGCTAAGTTATTGAGAATAACTTGTGTTAAAGATGCTGGGCCCTCTATTTAATTTCTAACAAATGTGTGGATTGTGCGTCTCATACATTTATTATAATATTAAAAACCACTGTTTCAAATGCAAAAAGAAGAAAAGATAATTACTATTAAAACTCTATCAGTGGCAAATAAAACATTATTATTTAAGATGAGAACAAAAATATTAATGTTAAGATTGAATATAATATAGCTCTCTCCGTTTTATAAGGTAAGTATAAATTAATGTATTTAAGTGAGAGGTGTGAGTGTGTGTGTGTGTGTGTGTGTGTGTGTGTTTGTGTTGTGGGTAACCTAGGGTTGTCAAGAAGTCAACTGTAGTAGACGTTCTGTTTCCTGATAATTATTTGACAATAGCCAATTTGTGACAGTTTCTTTGCATGAGTGTACCGAAAGTGAGTATATGTTCAAGTACTTATTAAGGATGTTATAAAGATGAGGTCCTAAGAAACAATGAAATCTTTGTGTGAAAGAATAAGTACATTGAAATGGTTGGCAAACTTTGTCCTTACGTCTCTTTGTGATTGACTCAAAGGGGGTGCTTTTATGTTGAAGAAGGATAACATGTAGAATGAATAGTTGTCTAACAGTTAGTACTTTACATGACTTATATAGGATCTCTGTGGGATAAAGTATAGGACGGAAAGTACTCACTTTCAGTACAGCTCTCTGCGCCCTTTCCAGTGTCAGCAATGACGTTTTTGGTGCTCCGCCCCACACCGTTACGCAATAGGACAGAATAGATTGGCAGAGTGCTTGGTAAACTCTTCTAATTGTGCGTGTATCAGCTATATGATGAAGCGTTTTAAAGATAAATATCATTTTCCTTACACGCGTGGTTAGTGTCTCTATGTGAGTTAGAAAGTTTAAATTTTCATCGAGAATTATGCCCAGGTATTTGGTGTTGGGTGCGCGGTTAAGCTTGGGGCACAGGCATGAGCAGTTTAAAGTGGCGGATACAGCGCATGTGTGAGCAGTTAGTGTGAATGTGTCTTGTGGCTGTGTTGATTGGCGTAAAGTGTATGTCAGTATTTTTGTCTTCTCGGTATTTAGAGTGAGTAGATGTTGCGATAGCCAGTTTGTTACTATGTTAAGACCTTTTTGAGCAGCTTCAAAGGTAGTTTGCCAAGTTTCTCCTGAGAAAGTGAGAACAGTGTCATCCGCAAAAGCTGTGATTTTACCGTCATTTAGAGCTATACTGCACAGTTGGTTCACGTAAATAAGAAACAATGACGGACCGATCACGCTGCCTTGTGGGACACCGGAAGTTATGGGAAGTTCTTCACTTGTGTATTTTTGTACTTTGACGCATTGCGTTCGATCACTAAGGTAGTCCTTAAATATTTTAAGTGAGCAATTACGAATACCAAATGCTTCTAACTTCGAGAGGAGGATGGGAATAGAGACTGTGTCAAACGCTTTTTTGAGGTCTAAAAATATAGAAAGTACTTTTTGTTTTTTATCTATTTGCTTGGTAACATAGTCTGTAAGGTCTAAAACTGCCGCATTCGTGGATTTATTTCGCCTAAAACCGTACTGACTATCAGACAAAAGATTTTTGCCTTCAAGGTAACCGATTAGTCTTTTGTTGATTAACCTCTCTAGTATTTTTGAAATAGATGGAAGCACAGCAATAGGACGATAGTTATTTGCACAATCTCTATTCCCTCCCTTGTATATTGGATGCACAATTGCCTTCTTAAAGTAGGAAGGAAATGTACCTGTATTAAGGCAGAGATTAAATATGTATGTGAGCGGTGGTACAAGAATATGCCTATATCGTTTGAGAAACTTTGTCGGAATATTGTCCCAGCCAGTAGCCGATTCAGTTTTTAATGACACGAGTAATGCCTCTACTTCTTCCTCATCGGTACTAAGCATAACAAACGACTGCAAGGTGGGTGACACTGTTGAAGGAGTTGACGTTGTTATGTTTGGATGGTGCTTGCCCTTGATATCATTGGCTAGATTTGTTCCAATACTGACAAAAAACTCGTTCACTAACATAGCCGATTCTATTGGGGATGCTGTTAATTTAAGCAATTCAGTTGGAGATTCCTTTGATTTGACGGTATTTGCCACTCTTTTTATAATTTGCCAGATTTTTTGTTATCTTTACCAGCCGCCATCAATTCTGACTTTTCGTACTGCCTTTTTAGTTTTTTTAATATTTTTGTACAGAAATTTCTGTATCTTTTATAGGTAGTACTTAGAACCTGGTCGTTAGGAAACTGCTTTAGCTTTCTATGCATCGCGTCTCTATTTTTCATACATCGCAACATGCCCGTGGTAATCCAAGGTTTCAATAATCGCTTGTGACTAGGGAATTTAATAATGATTGTGTTGGTTTTAAGTGTGTTAATTAAGATATCGACTAAGTATTTCGTAGCTTCGTTGGCATCGGTCAATTGGTAAATAGGTAGTAAATCGATTTTGCACATGTCTTTATCCATAGCACCGTAGTTTATTTTAGAATTTGAAGTGTTTTCTATTTTATGTCGTTTTTGGCTTTGAAGACAGAGCATTACTGCATAGTGGTCTGTGACAGTAGATTCTATGACTACTGTTATTGCTTTAAGGTTAGTTTTCAGTATAACGTGGTCAAGACAAGCGTTATCGCGAGTTGGGAGTGTATGTGCTGGTAGCATACCATGATATGCAGTAAGGTTTAAGTAGTCTGATACATGATAAGAGCATGGTTTACTTATAATATCCAGATTAATGTCTCCAATAATAACGACGGTTTTGTAAGCAGCTAATGAGAGTAGTACTGAATTTAACGACTGTAAAAAATTTGAAATATCCGAAATTGATGGCGACCGGTAAATACAAATAATCGCGATTTCGGTTCCATTTTTTCTTACGAGACAGCTCCCATCGATAAAGGTAGGTTCAACAACAGAATAGTTCATGTGATTTTTTATATATATGACAACTCCGTCATTCTGGTTTAAATGATTAGTTGTATAATAATTTGAATAATTTTCAATGATAGGGATATTACAGGCATGTTTTAGCCAACACTCTGTGAGCACGATAATATCATAGTCTAAGTCGATTCTTTGCACGAGTGTTAGAAAGTCATCAATGTTAGCGTTTATTGATCGGATGTTCTGGGTAATTATTTTTATTTGTTTGGAAGGGTCTTTCACGTAATTAAGGCAATCATCAGGCTTGGAAGTTAACATTTTAGAGACAGATAATTCGTCAATGTTGTGGTTAAGCTCTATAATATTATCCACTGTTTATATATAAGCTATCATGTCCTACCGATAGAGACGTATGCTTGAAATTAGTTATTGAAGTTCTGTATAAGTCTAGGTCAATTGGAGTGTATGTAAAAGGGTGTAGTTTATTGTGTATATGAGTGGTTTGATAAAAAGATATTGTGTTATGTTGTCTGTGATCAGTGTAATTATTACAGAGTTCTATATTTTTTTAAAGTAAAAGAGTTATGCGGAGAGAAGCATACAAAATTATAACTAAATAATAAGTAGATAGCATGCAAATAAATCCTAAGTCTAGTCAATTTTCTTTTGCCAGGTTTGTGAGTTGCGATTCCGTTTTAATGTAATGTGTTTGGGCGCCGTCTGTTCCTTTTACTAACAGTTTACCATCAGTGATCCAGCAGTAACTTATCTTATTGTTCTTCTTTAATTGCCGTGCTAAGTAAAAGAGCTTTCTTGTGGTCGCGGTAAGGTGTTCTGCCAGGTAAATAGGATTTTTGTTAACTTCTACACCAGCGTGCTTCATATTAAGTTTATCGCTAGGGTTCGCCTTATTCAGGTCCTTTACTGCGCCTAGGAGTGACTAATTAAATTATTGAAACTATTACAACTATTTATACTATTACTATACTATTATACTATTTAGATTTATTTTTACACTTTCCCCGACGTTTCGGTTGCTTTTCAGCAGCCGCCGTGACCATGGCTAAATAGTTTTAATAGTTTCAATAATTTAATTAGCTTAAAAATTTGTAAAGTTTAATAGTGATTATAGTAGTGTAACAGTTTTTCAAAATTTTGTAATAGTGTAAAATAAACAACGCGATAAAATCCGTATATAGTAGTTTAATTTCAATGATAATCAATAATTTAATATGCATATAAGTAACTTCGAAAAGTCAGAGATCTGCCCGCCTTGGGTTCGAACCCAAGACCTCTGCGTGGTTGTCCAACGGTTTCCCTTGCGAGTGATTGGATCAAATTGTGGGCTCAGTTAAATTCCGATTGTGTTATCCGCATATATAAAAATGGTCTGAAGTGCTAAAGCTGCGTCAAATATTTGATAGTCCTTGAACTAAAACGGTTTAGGAAGGATCTGCGCATTGTCGTTTTATTACCAACGCGTGGGTTGATACGATTTTGGGTCAATTTTCGTCTTTATAGCGATTTAAGTGATACATACAGTTTATGTACATCCGTAGTAGATATTAGACGAGTTTATATCACTGAAGGTTTTTTATTTATATTTGAGTATACCTTATCTTATGTGAGGGCCAGTCAGTGCAGACCGGCGACACTTCGACCCAGTGGGATCTTTTGTGTCGACACTCTCCCAATAACGACTGCTATAGATGATCATGACAGCCGGGACCAACGGCTTAACGTGCTTTCCGAGGCACGGAGCAGGCGATAATTGTCAATCAATACGCACATAATTTCGATAAGTCATATAACTTCCGAAAGTCAGAAGTACGCGACGTGGGTTCGAAACCCGAGACCCTCTGCATTGCAGTCTGTTGGTCTCCCCACTGAGCTATCGCTGCTCTACATTTTAGTAACTATGCATATTATTTACATCGAATAAAACTTAAAATTTAGCATTCACGAGTTCTGCTCACAATACCTCATACATTCTAATATTAATAATTATTAATAACCTTTCATTTCTTTTTCTTCTCCTTAGCCTTTATTTATTTATTTTCATGGAAGACCAACAGCATTATCACTATTTTTATACAAAATATTACGTACAATATTCTCATAGTGAGAAGAGGCCCGTGCCCAGCAGTGGGACAGTTTAATACAGGGCTGATATTATTATTATTATTATTATATACAGCCATTAACAGGTCCTCACTTATAAGCTATATAGTACATATAAATAATGTGGAACACAATATTAGAAATAACTTAAAATTAATCTATACATAACACTTACACTAATTTTGGAAAAAATCTTGGCTGACCAACCGCCTCACTGTCGCCCGTTTTGCGTTGAAAATATCAATGTCATGCGCTTTATACAATACATTAAGGGTCTTACCTGCCCGCCACATAAAACTATTTTGCCTATAGTTTGTTGATGCATTATTCCCAAGTCACTTGGGGTCGGCTTTCTAGTCTAACCGGATTTGACTGGATATCAGTTTTTACACGGAGCGACTGCCATCTGATCTCCGCAACCTGAAGGCTAACGATACCCTAAAGCTAGACCAGTGTCTAGACGGCACTGACTTCCCAATACCAATTACGACTGCCATAGATGTTCATGGCAGCCGGGACCGACGGTTTAACGTGCTCTCCGAGGCACGGAGCAGGCGATAATTGTCAATCAATACGCACATAATTTCGAAAAGTCATATAACTTCCGAAAGTCAGAGGTGCGCGACGTGGGTTCGAACCCGAGACCCTCTGCATTCATTCATCCACAAAAATATCAACTTCTAGGCCAAACTTCAGGAGAGCGTTAAGCTGCTTTAGTGACCGGACTATGGGTGAGTTAAAGCGTGCCACAGTACGGCACGCTGGACTTAAGAATTTCAAAGCTCCACAATTGTCCTAAGCCTAGGTGATCTTTTTGTCGGTTATTTGAATTTAAGTCCCCGCGATACAGTAATAATTACTAGTACGAGACTCAATAACACTCTCCCAATAACGACTGCCATAGATGTTCATAGCAGTCGGGACCGAGGGCTTAACGTGCTCTCCGAGGCACGGAGCAGGCGATAATTGTCAATCAATACGCAGATAATTTCGACGCATCAATACGCATATAACTTCCGAAAGTCAGAGGCGCGCGACGTGGGTTCGAACCCGAGACCCTCTGCATTGCAGGCTGTTGGTCTTCCCACTGAGTTATCGCTGCTCCCACTTTTACTTAATCACGGAACTAATTTAATTGCAAGCCGAACAGCGATGTAAAGGGCACGAGAAAAAGAACCGACGAAGTACTTAGTTTCCAATTAGTCTTTAAAGTCGTTAAGGGGAAAGTATAATTAGATTTTGTATTAGCCTTATCTATTCTTTAATGTACCAGTGAAATATTAAAAATAAAATAAAAGGCTTTTGATAAATATTAATTTTAAAATTTCTTTAAAAAGCTCTTCTTTCTTCTTCTTGGAATTACTAAGTCTAGTTGATATTTATATATTATTCACTGAACGCTGTCTCCCAAAATACAAGTTCTCGCTTAGTTTGGGAATCAGTTTACAGTACCTTATTATAATATTGTCTTCTACGCGAATGTTATTCATTGAAATTAAACTACTATATACGGATTTTATCGCGTTGTTTATTTGACACTTTATTACAAAATTTTGAAAACTGTTACACTACTATTACTATTAAACTTTACTAAGTGTCACTAGTAATAGTAGTGTAACAGTTTTCAAAATTTTGTCATAATGTGTCAAATAAACAACGCGATAAAATCTGTATATAGTAGTTTAATTTCAATGAGTACCTTATTATGTTAACACTATGTATCAAATGTATGTTCTTCTATCAAATAATTATCGCCTGTAAAATTTTTTGTGACAAATAATTATTTTTATTTATTTTATTATTCTTAATATCATGACTTGTTATACACTACTATCACTACGTATTATAAAACAAAGTCCTCCGCCGCGTCTGATCACGATAAACTCAAAACTACTGTATAGATTTTCATGTAATTTTCACCAATAGAGAGAGTGATTCATGAGGAAGGTTTAATAAATTATTTGTAAGGGTTTTGTACTACCCGTGCGATGCTGAAGCGGGTCGCTAGTTAGAATATATTTAATGAAATACATGTACACTGATATTATATTAATTTTCTTTGTAATGAATACTTTCAAAAAGGGATTAAATATAATGATCATCAAAAATACTAATTGGTCAGCAAATATTGCACAGCATAACGAGCATCTATACGCCTCAAATCACTGCATTTCGTCTCGGAAGTGTTAGGTTATGTTAGGTTCCCTTTCTTAAACCCACCCAAAAATAGGAGCCCCGCGAGGTGGGGTTCCGTCGACTTAGTTTGATCTCTTTAAAGTTTGCTGGCCATGATTTGCTGATCAATTAGCTATTTCTACTCACAGATTATATTTTTCTGCTCACAAAAATACCAATACTATGCTAACCATCGATCAAATATACCATAGATGCACGATCGTCGCTCGAAAAAGGGCCCTAACAAAACTGTGCATAAATCAGTCGTATGCGCTATATTATGCACCTGTTCCACTCACTCTTGCGTGCGCTGCCCGTAAGCGAGAGCGAATCGACACCACTACTACGGTGGAGACCATACCATATACTTAGTACGCTTGCGTATCGCGAGTAACACACTTAGGACGCTTTACATTGACGCGTTTTAACTAAACTATTACAAAATGTTTCTCAGTGGGCGTTCAATGGTTATTCCGGTTTATTTCCTGGATTGTGTAATAAATTCAGACACTTATATTTAAGTAAGTAGTACTGGTCAGTGCCACATATTGAGGCGGTTTTTGTATGAGAATGTGCATCTAAGGTATATTTGATCGAAGATGCTAACCATTTAAATAACACCCTTTCAAAATCTACTGGACAGATGCCAACTAGAAAACTTCTTTATTTAATAGTAACATAGGCTACATAACACTATAATAGGCTACGAGCCACGAGAGCGAGTAACCGTAAACCGAACCTAAAAGTAGATGAAACCGTAGGAGACAGCTAGTTCTATATATCGTAGTACGTAAAACACATCTATATATATAAAACTCTACCGTTACTGAGTGACTGACAGACAACGTACAACCGAAACTATTGGGCGCAAGAAGCTGACATTTGACATGTATGTTCCTTGGGCACTGTAGGGGTGCACTAAGAAGGGATTTCCTGAAATTCACACGGGATTGGGAAGAAATGGATAAATAAAAAAACATGTGCGGGCGAAGCTGCGGGCATCCTCTAGTATTTACATAGTCATACACCTATACCCCGAAGAAGTGGGTCACCATTCGCCAGTTGTTCTTTTAAGCTCCACGTTATAAGAGACGAGGCTTTTGCCATTTATCGGACAAAGTTCCAGACTCCATGAAACTTCAAGGAAAATCTGATAACAGTTTTTCCAACGTAAACAACACGTTTCTGGGTTCAGGTGTCATCCTTCCACGGTAGAGTCGATAAGAACGCGTACCAAGAAGTTTAGCTCCTCATATCTTTAACGAACTGTAAAAACTTGGAATTCTCTATGAGATTAATATCTCGTAGAGAATTCCAAGTTTTTACAGTTTAACTAGCTGTCCCGACAGACGTTGTCCTGTACAAAAGAGAAAAAAATATATATATCTAATCCATTCTCGAATCCACTTGAACACACACAAAAAGTTTCATCAAAATCGGTCCAGCCGTTTAGGAGGAGTTCAGTGACATACACACGTACAGTAGAATTTATACTAATATTATAAAGCTGAAGAGTTTGTTTGTTTGTTTGCTTGAACGCGCTAATCTCAGGAACTACTGGTCCGATTTGAAAAATTCTTTCAGTGTTAGATAGCCCATTTATCGAGGAAGGCTATAGGCTATATATCATCACGCTAAGATCAATAGGAGCGGATCACCAATGAAGAATGTTTCAAAATCGGAGGGTTTTTTTCCTTTAACCTTTAATTAGGCGCGCGGGGTCGCCGCGACCCCAAGTGATCTTCAAAATATTTTTTTAGCTATTAATGCTGGCAACCCGAATTTCTTGCTAGCTTCCTTACTCTTTACTCTTCACGCGATTCCGTGTCGCCCGTGCCGCGGAGTTGATCGCACGCACTGCCCGGAGGGGCTTGGGGTCGCGGCGACCCCGCGCGACTAATAGTGTAGTTCAAATTTAGGTAAGTGAATATTTGTATATTATGGTTTAAGCATTTTTTCCACCTTATCTTGTCCATTTCAAAAATATGTAACTGTTCACCACCATTCTGTACACAATTATAGATTAATATAAAATACAAAATTGTGTTTTTTATGTTTTTGTTTGGTAAACACACGCTATTACGTTTTGCTTTTTCTCTATGCGTATAAACTACGATGACTTGATAAACTAAACATAGTTTATCAAGTTTTTTTTAACAGTAATATAAAATACAAAATTGTGATTTTTATGTTTTTGTTTGGTAAACACACGCTATTACGTTTTGCTTTTTTTCTATGCGTATAAACTACGATGACTTGATAAACTAAACATAGTTTATCAAGTTTTTTTTAACAGTTATTTATCTTTCACAGAATTTTTCTAAAGTTATTAGCAACAGAATTAGTAAAAGCACATAGATTAGCGCGATCAATAGTTCCGTCCCTGCCTAGTGCTTTGAAAAAGCGATTGTCAGAACCTGAAGTTGCGACTCCTTCAACGTCAAACACTGGATTGCACTCAACAAAAAGAGGAAGGTGCTACATCTGTCCACGAAAAGGCGACAGGAAAAAGACCGCAAAGTGCAATAAGTGCAAAAACTTTATCTGTGGCGATCATACAAAGAAAACTTGTGATATTTGTTGAATTGTTGTAGTACTTACGAAAAACACATTTTTCTATTGTTCTAAACATTTTTCTAAGATTTTTTTTAATTTTTTATTCGTTTAATAAGAAATAAGTAGAATAAAAACAATTAAAGTTGATTACTAATTAAAATGTTTCTTATTTCATACCTATCAATTTGGGGTAACTGCAGACGCCGCGCGACTAACAATGATAGTTTTTTGGCGCGCCTAATTAAAGGTTAAAGAGCTTCCACTGCGTGCGCTGCGTAAACAGTTAAAGTTTCGCAAAAATCATGTACGACAGAATTGTTCCTCTTTAAAAGTTCTAAAAAAAAGTCCGCGACGGCATATGTCTATCTTTTAAGGTTGGCTCACTATAACCTTTTCTATGCTAACCAATTTTTTTCTAAAATAATGCATTATTTGCGAAGGTGTTTTTATAAACATGATATTAATCCTTATCCAAATAAATACGTTATTCATCACAAGTATTTAATTTAAAACAAAATTGCCCTGTACATCATTCGATTTCAATAAATATCTTAGGAGATATCGCAGTTTTAAAATAACATACGCAGCAAAATAATGATTAAATACTGCGCGCGCATTTATGATGTGCAAGGCCGGCCGAAAACTCTTCGAGATACCATGCCGCGTGGCTCAGACGCGTGGTCATGGTCGGCTCCTTACGGAACGGTACACGGTACATCACGCTACTACCCACAGGGGAGGCGCAGTAACGATAAACGCGGGTGAAACCACGGGAACATCTAGTTATATATATAAAGATAATGAAAGTAGGCGTTACTTGGCGGAAGTCCATCGTAATAACATTATTGGGAAGAGAAGAACCCACCACGCACCCTCGGATTGCCCACTCCAACTATTGGAGCAGAAAAGGTTGAACTCGTCTGGATAGGGACAGCCACGACTTGGGACCCGGGAGTACTCCAATTCTCTGCGAGGCATGTGTTTCCTTCTTCCTTCGATCCTGGGTACTTCAAGTGGGGCGTAAAAAGCACCTTTTTAGGACGCAAAGTAGACCTTGGCACCACTTCACGAGGCGTGGAGGGCTCTGCTCGTTGACTACACGACTACTACCATGAGGCGGAGTACAGTCATTTTGCACAGCCGTCGCAATAATTATGGCGCGTGACTGAGACAGTACATTACATAATGTTTGGATTATCTGAAATTAAGCTGAAATTTAGCTGATGTACTTATTTTATATGAAAGATGATATTTTATAACTTGTTAATGTACGTTCTAGCCTAATAACAGGCATATTTTGTAATCATAACAAAATATTTTTACTGATCAACATATCTAATAATAATAATGTCCTCCAGACCGGCTGGAATTAAGATTTCTTAACAAAAAAAACCAATTACTTTTTGTTGGCCCGACCCGGGATTCGAACTCGAGACATCATGCACAGTACTCGCATTCGCTACCGCCACATAGGAAGTCAAGGGTTAGCGAGTATTTATTTAATACCCATGTATTAAACTAGTGTTTGTATGTAAACAAGAATAACTCTGCGCTTGCGCAGTATGATATACTCCATCCAATTGTAGTTTGGCGGTAACTGCGGTATGGAATCGTCGTATACAAATGAATCTATACATTGTATACAAATGCCGTGATAGACACAATATAAAATCTATTGTTATGTTAATCCTAATCCTAACTAATATTATAAAAGCGAAAATGAGTTTGTTTGTTTGTTACCTTTTCACGCCTAAACCACTGAACCGATCATCCTGAAATTTTGCATATACGTTGTCAGGTGAAAGAAACGGACATAGACTACCTGACATCCCGTACTTTACCCGTTACTGTTCCCGAGGAAAACAATAATAACGTTCTTATGATAATAGATGGCGCCACGTGTCTGTCGAATCATGATTGAATTATATTATTACAAGCAGAGTACAACCCGAATTGATTGTCAAATTCTAAATTAACGCGAGCGAAGGCGCGGGCAAAAGCTAGTATATAATACATTGGACAGGGAACCTGTTAAGGAATATGTTTTTTATAGATTCGTGTTGAGCATTAGCAATATAGTCACTTCTGTAATAGAGCCTGACTTTTTGTGTAGTAGAGCCTCGCTGATTTCAGCATGAATGGGCTGGCTCGACCGGGGAAGGACTACCCTCTCACAGAATATCGACGTGAAATAGCAGTATTCCTACTGGTGTGTTTCGTTCGGTGAGTGAGAGTGCCGGTGGCCCAATTACCCTCTTTTCCCCTTCCCACTTCTTTTATCTCCCAAAGGGTCGGCAACACGCAAGTGATGCCTCTGGTGTTGCAAGCGTCCATAGGCTACGGTGACCACTTACCATCTGGTGGGCCGTATGATTGTTTGCCACCTAAGTCGTATAAAAGAAAAACATTTATTCACGTTGAATAATTATTTACGTCACAGCAAGATTTCGAAGAATCATTTATTTCCATTGCTTACAAAACTGTGAAGTTCTTAAATAGAAATTCTTAGTAAAACGTACTAACAAATGCCAAGTAATACTTTATAGAATTTAATAATACTAATTAATTAATTACCATGTATTATATATGATTAAATGTGTTTTTTATATATACGTAGCAGCGATAGCCTAGTGGGAAACCGTTGGACTGCCACGCAGAGGTCTCGAGTTCGAACCCAAGGCGCGCATCTCTAACTTTTCGAAGTTAAATGCGTATTAAATAGTTGATTATCGCTTGCTTTAACGGTGAAGGAAAACATCGTGAGGAAACCTGCATGTCTGAGAGTTCTCCATAATGTTCTCGAAGATATGTGAAATCTGCCAATCCGCACTAGGCCAGCCTGGTGAATTATGGCCTAACCCTTCTCATAGTGAGAAGATGCCCGTGCCCAGCAGTGGCACAGTTTAATACAGCGCTGATATTATTATTATTTACTTTTTTCGTTTTTGAAACACAACTGCTGCATTATGAATAATTCTTGTGTCGCAAGAGATTTTACCAACATTCAAACAACGGACTCCGAGAACACGCAGGCTCGAAACATTTTGCCCTGTATGGGATCTGAACCAGGGTTGCTAACCATACGAGGTTCCTCGTACAAATACGAGATTTGCGGTATCCCGTACGAGGTACGAGGCCACTGTCAGCCTCGTACAGTTATGTACGAGATTTTGATAAAGTGAAAATAATAACGATGATATCACATTGCAAGCATTTTGTAGCATAAATGGGAGGTAATAATACACAGACAATTAAAGAATTTGATCAATGTCGGCCTCGATGGCGTAGTGGTTAGTGTAACCGACTGCCACGCCTGAGGTCGCGGGTTCGATTCCCGCACAAGTCAAACATTTGTGTGCATGAACATGGATGTTTGTCTTGGTCTGGGTGTTTCTATGTAAAATATGTATGTATTTACAAAAAAAAGAAAGGTATATATGTATGTTTATCAATTGTCTAGTACCCATAGTACAAGCTCTGCTTAGTTTGGGCTAGATGGTGTTGTGTGTATGTGGTAGAATATTATTATTATTATTATTATAAATATCTAAGGGCCGACCTTTTTTTTAGAAATTCTCGGAACTGAACCTAGCACGGTAGGCGCCCTGACCTTTGTTTTTTAGTAATTTTTTGCCGAAAAATAGAATGTACGAGGTTTGAGATCCAAATTACGAGGTTTTTGCCTGCTACTGTACGAGAAATAAGGTTCTTAGATTGGCAACCCTGATTTGAGCCCACAACACTCAGCGCAGTGGCAGTGGCGAGCCGACTTAAACCACTGCGCCATCCACTCGGTTGGCGCAGTTACGTAACATTATATTGAATAGATTTAAATAAGGGATATGATAATATTTATTCAGAAAAGTTTGTTATACGGTCTGTTATTAAAGTAGCCCCAAACTAAGTCAGGCCTGTGTTTACATTGTATTAGATACTAGCTGACCAACGCAACTTCATCTGCTTCAAATAATTTTCCCCGTTTTTGCAACATTTTTCATTGATGCCTATAGCCTTCCTCGATAAATGGGCTACACAAAATAATTTTTCAATTTACAATAACGCGTGCAAAGCCGCGGGAAAGATCTTGTAGGTAGTTGTATACCTATATTATATTGTCCTGGAATGTGTGGTGATGTCACAAAGTTAGTTAGTTGAGTGTGTATTTGCCGCACAGTCTCGTAATACGGCCATTATCTGTAAGTGCAATGTGAGGTGGGTCGGTATTCATATGACTATCTTTGCTGACAGAAACATATTAATAATAATATATTACACATACATACAACACCATCTAGCCCAAACTAAGCAGAGCTTGTACTATGGGTACTAGACAATGGATAAACATACATATATACTTTCTTTGTGTAGATACATACATATTACATATTATACATACCAAGACCCAGACCAAGACAAACATCCATGTTCATGCACACATATGTTTGACTTGTGCGGGAATCGAACCCGCGACCCCAGGCGCCACGCCACTACGCCATCGAGGCCGACACAATTATATTAGCAATGTGAAAATTATGTACTCGGTCTCTGTACAGCCTTTACTTAAGGGACTGTCTGTGATACTAATGTTGAAACCGCGTTTGTAAATTATGTAAAGTTGTCTGATGCAAAATACTAAGTAGCAGGACAGACGTATGTACTCTGAATGATCTTTTGTGATACCACAATTTTTAAAAGATGGTAGGCACAAGTGCGTCTCACCACAGACAATGGGACATCTGTTGTCGTGCCCCGTGAGCCCAGAATCGTGCACACTGGATGACCTGTACCAGGCTAATCCAAATGCAATCTGCGTTGCCGAAAACTGGTCCAAAATTATATAAAATGTGTTGCCATCGACACGATAAATAAATATCTTTAAATACCTACATTATGGAACCTGTTTGGGCAAATTGTAACATACACAAATTAAAAACTATTTTAAAGGGTACACAGCATCCTGACTAACATTATAAGAGCGAAAATGAGTTTGTTCGTTTGTTACGCTTTCACACCTTAACTACTCGACCGATCATCATGAAATTGTGCATACACGTTGTCAGGGTTAAGAATAGAACATAAGATACCTTTAATCTAGAAAAAAACTACTATTACTAATCGAACCTAACCTACATTCACGCGAGCGAAGCCGTGGGCAAAATCTAGTAATATTATAAATGCGGATGTGAGTCTGTTTGTTATGCTTTCACGCCATAACTGCTCAACCGATCGTCATGTAATTTTGAAATCCTAAGTCTGATCTTAAGCCTCATATCCACTAGGCAACATATGGCGCACGACATTTTGCACAACATGTTGCTCAACGTGTTGAAAGTCAGCGCGGAACTTTTGTTTAGCAACGTTGTCTGTCTATACATGATTTCGCTCGCATCAGTCGTCGACAACATGTCGCCAGAGGAACTAGTGTTGATTTCAGTGTCTTTTTCACGTCTCCACTTGACAACATTTGATGCTCAACTGCATGTTGTACGGAAACAAACAACAAGCTGCGCGTCTTGTTGCGCGTCAGCTGGCAACGTCGTGCGATGTTGTGCAGCGCTGCCGAACATGTTGAGCGTCACGTGTTACGCGTCAAATGTTGCCTAGTAGATACGAGGCTTTAAGATTTCACTGTGCTTTGCTCATATTAGCGTTTGATTTCTCAGAACTGTTCGAAACGCTAAATTAACTTGCAGGATTATACTGAAGGTATGTGTACACCGATATATACATTACAGCAATTAGACGGAAACGCAAGTTCCACGAACGCAGCTCGTATTTACAGAAGTATCGATAGGTGATTAATTCCTGGAGGTAAACGTGACCTGAAAACAGTTTAGGTAATATAGGTATGAAAACTTGTATTAATCCTAGAGTGCATACAATATACATGTCTGAGTTTGTAGGTGATTTCTGAAATTTACTTAAAACGGATGGGTCGATGGATCTGCGCGACAGGTATGTTCTACTCCTGCTCCCCATTAAATCGCGGCTATTATCCTTACTAATATTATAAATTCGAAAGTAACTCTGTCTGTCTACCTGTCTGTCTGTCTTTTACCTTTTCACGGCTAAACCATTTAACCGATTTAGATGAAATTTGGTACATATATAGCTTAAAATCTGGGGAAGGTCATAGGCTACTTTTTATTCATGTAGGGACCACGCGGGCGGAGCCGCGCGCAAAAGCTAGTATATTATAAATTCTTTTTTTTTTAATAAGTTCAACTCAATCCTGTCGCGCTGATTTTACAAAAATCTAAATAACTGACACTAACACCCAGACTCAGGGCAGCAATTTGTGCATCACACATTTTTTTTCGTGTTAAGATTAAACCCACAAGACTCGTCGCACTGACAGTAGAGAGACGCTCACTGAAATCACTACACAATCGGTGCCGTTAACTAAACCTTAAAGAGTGGTCTTAATAAACGAATTAAGTTAAGGATCTTAATTGATTGTAATCTAAACGAACACTGAAAGTCCGTTCCGATCCAAATTGGAGTTTAAATATTTAAGCCAGTTCGCTTTAAATAGATTATTAAGGGAGCTTTTCTTTCTGATTTATTTATTCAGATCTAAAATTGATTTACTTAAAATGTAAAAACGCCAGAAATAATTGAAAATCTATTGTGTCTAGCCGCCGGTTTGCCGCTGCGACTCAATAAGTTAGTGTAGCTCGAAATTTCACCAACTATGTATTGAAGGAAATTATATATTAGAAGAAATTTATCGCTCTTCGACTGGCACTGTGCAAGAAAACTTAACCAAGAGAAGCATGACAGATAAACTTTATAACACAGCTCGACCAGATATTAAATGCTGATAGGGAAGCCGAAACACAATTTTTTTAATGTTTAAGTCAATTTACAGAATCTTTATATTTTTAAATTTACTCAAAACTAAATATGATACAAGCTTTTCAAATGTGGTAATAGGGGTAATTGTCAAATGACAGAAAAGGATGCATGATAGAAACTATGACGTAACCGCTATTAAAATGCATATGTGCGAGGGAGATAGCGCGATATCCACAGGAAACCCCTACTTTTTCTTATATCCAAATTTAAAATATTAATTCCTCCCATATTTTGCAACCAATTTTACTAAACTAACCTAACCAACATTTACGCGAGCGAAGCCGTTGGTAATATCTAGTCTCTGATAAATCTAACATGAAACTGGTCCAGTGTACAATCCTCTTATCTGAGTACGAGAAAACGATCTCATTGTAGAAGATACATAAGATGGTTGCTTATTGAAACAAATAGGTTAGTAGGTTAGGCTGCGATTGTTCTCAATGTTTGAAGAATCTGTTGAGGTGAATATAATAATAATAAAACTATAAATATGAAGTTGCTGCTTTGTATGAAGAAAATCGGTAATGTTGTGGTTTTCATACTAACTGTCTGTAGCTACCTACTTACATATATATATAAAAATTAATCCCTGTTCCCCACGCCATAATTTGAGAACGAATAGCGATTTTATTCATATTCTTTGTAAATTTTCTAATACTTTGTGGTTCTTATGAAAAGAAGAGTCAAGAAAATTGAGCAGATAATTGGATAATTTCAGAAAACTTAACGACTATTTTACCCTCGCAAGTTTGACAGTTCGTCTAAGACAGGACAACGTCTGTGGGGTCAGCTGGTTACATCAATATATTTAAATAGCCATTTCATATGCTATTTTTTTCGTGTAGGTATACCTGCTTCTCCTTAAGCCACTATGGTTTGTCTTAAAATAACAAAAGCATCAACCGTCATGTAATTATGGCAAATTGATACAACGAATACGGGCAGACAATAAGCGCTAAAACTTTAAATACAAATTGTTTAAAAAGGTTTTTGATATTTATTATTAATAACGTATATAATCTATCTTTAATTCAAATATAAATTAATTTTTAAAAGAACCAATGCATTTTGTACAAAATTAGATATAGGACATAAACGGCTATTTCATAGCCACCTAATATTTCGTGTTAATGGCCCTCTTTTTTTTTACGTGTGGCAATGCTTTGACGCATACCTCTCCGCGGGATGACGGAGAGGTTATGTCGGGCTCACCGGGGAAAAGATACCCCGATAATACCGACTAAACCTACCACGGCGTTCCTCGACATAACCATAGATGGCAAGGCCGCGCGAAACGCTTTCACATGCAATCGCGACCTCGCCATGATTTCGGCCCGCCGCGCGCCGTCTGAAACGGCCCTCTAAACTAACAATATTTTAACTTCAATGTGTAATTGCAACGATTTCAGCAATAGTCCGGCTAGTTTAAAGTCTGAATGTACAGGCTATTCCAAACATAAATTTTTGGATGGTAATATGCAAATTATTGACGAGTATTATATTATTAAATGACTATTATTGCCTGCCAGTACATCACAGCCACATATTGGAGTAAAATTTTGTTTCTACAATTCACACGTAAAGTGTAACGGATACGTAACGTTGTACGTTTTCCTGGCATACGCGAAAAATGAATATATGAACACAGCGTATAACAGCCGAGGTTATTAAATAGTTGTGTAGTTGCTGAGCTTATAAACAATGAAAAGTCACCAAACTCTGAAGATTAAGATTGGAGATACTGTCAATATTTTTACAGAAAGAACAACTAATATGAAATTTCGAGTACAGAAGTATTAGTATTAGTAGGCACCCCAAAGGGAGCTGGTCGAATGTATCCTTATAAAATAATTCAGATGGACATTAATTGAAAATGGATCCTTTTTGTTAGAATTTGTTGATTACTACATATAAAAAAGATTTTTAATAAGGTTCAAAAAAGGCTTTATCAGATTAATTTGACTATTGATCACGTACATCATTTTAAGATTTGTAAATTAATCATGAGGTTCATATTGCTGTATATAAAAAACAAATAAAAAAAGAAAGAGAAATTATGTTTAGTTCCCGAACCCGGCTTGGATAAAATATATTAAAGACTTGAGCATTGATATTTTTACATGCATACCTGCAAATCAATACATATATTTAGACATTTATTAACAAAATCCCTTACCTGACTTCTGCCATAAGCACCAAGAAATCCAACAGTGATAGTCTTATCATTTGTCCAATTCCCACTCACATTCGGACACACAGTGGCTCCCCCACAATCACTATTCACAATATCAAACAGATTGACTCCTTCTACTTCCATCTGTTTACCAGACATTGTCTCTTCAATCAAATTCGACGTCAGACTTGAATGTATATTATTTAAATATACAGATCCTAGTGAATTCGTTTGTATGTATTCAGAATCTTCTAGAACTGTTGCGTTAAGGTTCTCGCATTTCTTCTGATTGCCATCATTCACGATTATATTGATAGGTCTGCTTGCATCAATGTCAGTTGCATTATATACAAGGTCTATGTATACATCTGTTTTATTATTGACATCTCCATAATCGTTTATGTTGTTGTCTGGATCTTGGATGTCGTCTTCAGTGGACAATCCAATCTCTACTAATACGATGAGTATGATGTATATTGATGTACTGAACGCCATCTTGCCTGGTTCGCCTTAGGTCTGGTCCATCATTGGAGTAGTTTCCTCTGTAACAAAGAATTTAACGTTAATATTTTTCGATTTGGTTGTAGAATGCATATATGTACAGTCGCCTGTGATTTTCCATGGATACCTTAAGGCGAGGATTTCCCAAAGTACAGTGTTATCTAGCGTGCTTAAACGCGTTTTATTTGTAAATAACATAGATTTAAATTCTGAAAAAAATATATGTTATTTTACAGCATTAGATCTTGATTTGTCGGGCATTCGAAACACGATTACTGACATTTTATACGATCGAAAAAAATCGTGAAGATAGGTCTGATTTAAGCATTTTTCGTGTTTTATTTGAGTTATATTGGGAATTGAATTTTCAAAAATATACCAAAAGAAAGGTCATGTAAAAACGGATGTTTGTCGGGCATCACAATATGCATTATATGATATACAAAAATATAATACCGAAAATATGTGATTTCTTACATTCGGCCGCGCTCTCTCTCGCGTTTTGCACTCCCAAACGGGATGTAATGGGGACAGGACGTATCGCTAGTTTGCAGAGCGCACCGCAGAATTACAAATCATTTTATCGTCAGTTACGAATGCCATCACTTATTGATAAATATATTATATCTAGGTTTAGTTTGTAAATAGGTATTATAAATTTTTAGGAATAAGAGTGTATATAATTAGCATAGTTTTGATTATTGGACGAGATAACGGCCTTGATAACAACAGCATAGTTAGGTACCACTTACCAGTGCGAGTCCATTATTGATTTCTAGATGACGAGTGTAGAAATGGGCAATAAAATAAAAGAAAATCAAGGTTGTCATCTTTAGCCTTACGTAGGCTAAACAAATGTAAAAGGTAGGTTGCCTACCTATTATTTGAAAATTACTAAACACTACCTATCATATTTGTTTAGGACTTGAATCATTATTTTATAGCATTATTATTATATTAGGTAGGTATATGGGAATAAAAATGTGAGATGTGCCTAAAAGCAATACGAGCGAATTTTATAGGTAGTACCTACCTAAATAAGTACAAATATTATCCGCAGTTATACCTGCGCGTTGTGGTATTTATGTTTACTGCACCACCCTCGTGAGTTGTAATGTTATTTGGTACTAGATGTTCCCGCGGTTTCACCCGCGTTTATCGTTACTGCGCCACCCCCGTGGGTCGTAGCGTGATGTTATATAGCCTATAGCCTTCCTCGATAAATAGGCTATTATGAGATTAGCGCGTTCAAACCAACAAACAAACAAACAAACTCTTCAGCTTTATAATATTAGTATAGATAGCTGACCCGCGCAACTTCGTCTGCGTCACATAAGAGAGAGAGTGGGTCGTAGGCATCTATAATACAATTTTAAAGGAGCTGAATCTTTCTTTGTTAAATCCACGAACCACATAAGAACCATTGAACAACATTTTATAAATATACCTACAGTGCAAATTTAAAATCACGCAAAATAAACCAGGAGAAACATGGTTTGTATGTCTGTAATGGGTAATTATTTTGCTGCGACGTTATTTTAAAACTGCTATATCTACTAAGATATTCATTGAAATCGAATGATGTAAAGGGCAATTTTGTTTTAAATTAAATACTTGTGATGAATAACGTATTTATTTGGATAAGGATTACTATCATGTTTTGTTTTGCATGAGGTCGCGGGTTCGATTCCCGCACAAGTCAAACATTTGTGTGCATGAACATGGGTGTTTGTCTTGGTCTGGGTGTTTCTATGTATAATATGTATGTATTTACAAAAAAAAAGTATATATGTATGTTTATCCATTGTCTAGTACCCATAGTACAAGCTCTGCTTAGTTTGGGCTAGATGGTGTTGTGTGTATGTGGTAGAATATATTATTATTATTATTATAATACCTTCGCAAATAATGCATTATTTTAGAACAAATTTGGTTAGCATAAAAAAGGTTATAGTGAGCCAACCTTAAAAGATAGACATATGTTGCCATGGGCTTTTTTTTAGAACTTTTAAAGGGGAACAATTCTGTCATACATGATTTTTACGAAACTTTAACTGTTTACCCAGCGCACGTAGCGGAAGCTCTCAAAAGGAAAACAAAACCCTCCGATTTTGAAACATTCTTCATTGGTGCTCCGCTCCTATTGATCTTAGCGTGATGATATATAGCCTATAGCCTTCCTCGATAAATGGGCTATCTAACACTGAAAGAATTTTTCAAATCGGACCAGTAGTTCCTGAGATTAGCGCGTTCAAGCAAACAAACAAACAAACAAATAAACTCTTCAGCTCTCAAAGTTCTTCTTCAGCTCTCAAACTTTCAAAGTTTCGCAAAAATCATGTATGATAGAATTGTTCCCCTTTAAAAGTTCTAAAAAAAAGTCCGCGCAGCATATGTCTATCTTTTAAGGTTGGCTCACTATAACTTTTTTTATGCTAACCAAATTTGGTTTAAAATAATGCATTATTTCCGAAGGTGTTCTTATAAACATGATATTAATCCTTATCCAAATAAATACGTTATTCATCACAAGTATTTAATTTAAAACAAAATTGCCCTTTACATCATTCGATTTCAATGAATATCTTAGTAGATATCGCAGTTTTAAAATAACATCGCAGCTAACTAAGTATAACGAAGTCGCGGGTTAAAGTCAGCGTTAGCCCAAAGTAACTATTCCACGCGGACGAAGTAGCGGGCAGAAGCTAGTATTCAATAATCCTATTGACTATTACCACACTATTACCAAACATGGAAGACGGTTTGATTGTTATATTTACGTAGTTTTCATGGACACTTAATAATATTATTATCGTATTATCTATCACTATCACGCCTATGAAGAATGCACTAAAGGCATTGCAAGAAAGCAAATTAAGCTATTAACGTAAAAATTACAAGCAGTCAAAGTTCAAAAAAAGTTGACACGGCCGATAATTGGTGCCACCACCCTACCTACGTCATCGGCACTCGCGAGTAGCATAGCGCCCGAGTCATCGTAATTATGGACGTCGGCGTACGCGCGGACCGGTGAAGCGGGGGGCCCCAAAACCTTTGAGCGCTCGGAAATCCTCGCCTTAAGGTCTAAAATCCTGTGAACACCTGAATTAATAGTAAATATGAATGAACTAGATGGCGTTGTTTTATAAATTACAGCTATATTAGGTATCGACGGGACACTTCTAGTCAAATTCTAACCTACTTACTTACCTTTTTTTTAAATTTTTCTGATAAGTAATGTAATAGCTTTGAGTAGTAGAGCCTCGCTGATTTCAGCATGAATAGGCCGGCTCGACCGGGGAAGGACTACCCTCTCACAGAATATCGACGTGAAATACCAGTATGCCTACTGTTGTGTTTCGTTCGGTGAGTGAGAGTGCCGGAGGCCCAATCACCCTCTTTCCCCATCCCGCTCCTTCTCCTTAATTAAAAATTGTTTAACGTAAATTTAACAAAACAAAATCTCCATTTTTTATTTTATAGTGACGCACCGTCATATTTTACGATATAACTAAACTGCTTATTGTTCTTGTATCGATTGCCGTTAGATGGTGTCAAATATCGGCTGACACCATTATAGTTTTAACATGGATATGCATTTTTGTAACTCACTGTACATGCATTTGCATGCATTATGCATTACGACTGCACGCATGACGTAATGGCTTAAGTAATCACCTCGCCACTCGGCTCAGTGGCGGAGTGTTCGATCCCCACACGGTACAAAAATTGTGAAATGGTTGTTCCGAGACTGGGTGTTCTTTGTGTCCATTGTTTGTATGTTTATATAGTTTTGTTAATTACGTAAGTACATAGCTTTACGGCTATATTCAGGTGTAGATAGAGGTATGTATATTATGCCAACGTTTCACGAGCTATGTCTTATCTTATCTTATGTGGGGGCCAGTCAGTGCAGACCGGCGACACTTCGAGCCAGTGGGATCTTTTGTGTCAACAATCTCCCAATAACGACTGCTATAGATGTTCATGGCAGCCGGGACTAATGGCTTAACGTGCTTACCGAGGCACGAAGCAGGCGATAATTGTCAATCAATACGCACATAATTTCGAAAAGTCATATAACTTCCGAAAGTCAGAGGTGCGCGACGTGGGTTCGAACCCGAGACCCTCTGCATTGCAGTCTGTGGGTCTCCCCACAGAGCTATCGCTGCTATTATTAAGTTGTCTAGTTGTATGTCTTAGTTGTGTCTTAATAGGTGGTGAGCCTATAGCCGTCTATCAGACACAGTTCCAGATTTCATTAAAATTTAAATAAAATTAAATTGGAACAGATCCCCGTAAACAGCCATAGGCTCGCCTCCTACTATATGAAACCTGGTCGCGCACCTCTGACTTTCGGAAGTTATATGACTTTTCGAAATTATGTGCGTATTGATTGACAATTATCGCCTGCTCCGTGCCTCGGAGAGCACGTTAAGCCGTTGGTCCCGGCTGCCATGAGCATCTATGGCAGTCGTTATCGGGAGAGTGTCGACACAAAAGATCCCACTGGGTCGAAGTGTCGCCGGTCTGCACTGACTGGCCCACACATAAGATAAGATAAGATATGAGACCTAAAATCATATCCGATGAAATGTGGGTGCAAAATACTACCTACACCTTCAGGCTCTGTCTGGCTTTAAGGATATAGTCGCAACATATAAGCGTCATTAAACCTATCTTAACCTCTTTAAAATCTTTTTGTTGTGATTACGGAATGTCGTTGTGACGACGACGACGCGAAAATGTTATTTAATCCTGTAATTGTTGTAGGTAACTAGGCAACACTAACAATAGACATACATAGAATTATATACACCGATAGCTACCCAAAGTAGCTACCGGTAAGGTTATGTCTATGATGACGTCAAGGTAACAACATAAAATTCTAATTTCCCTTTTAGTGATGATGTTGTTATCTAAGGTTTACTTACAGAACGTTTATCTATACTAATATTATAAAGAGGAAAGATTTGAATTTTGGATTGTTTGTTTGTAAGGATTTAACTCAAAAACTACTCAACAGATTTTAAATGTTTTTACCATTAGAAAGCTATATTATCACCGAGTAACATAGGCTATATTTTATTTGAAAAAGTACTGTTATCGACATAACGTAACCTAACCTACTTTTACGCGAGCGAAGCGAGCGATATTAGGGCATCCCGGATCAAATAATATAATAATATTAGCCCTGTATTAACCTGTCCCATTGCTGGGCACGGGCCTTTTCTCAGTGTGAGAAGGGTTAGGCCATAGTCCACCACGCTGTCTCAGAGCGGGTTGGTAAACTTCAGATATCTTTGAGAACATTATTGAGAACTTTTAGACATGCAGGCTTCCTCACGATGTTTTCCTTCACCGTTAAAGCAAGCGATAATCAACTATTTAATACGCTAACTTCGAAAAGTTAGAGATGCGTACCTTGGGCTCGAACTCGAGACCTCTGCGTGGCAGTCCAACGGTTTCCCGCTAGGCTTCTGTGAATATAATAACTGAAATACCAGTATCGCAGTAAACTGTCTTACTGTACTAATAGCATGTGCTGCGGAGCTAAGTTTCCACGTAAGACGAAATTTGAGTGCTTCACTAAACTTTAACGTCTAACCTTAGTCGTAAAGTAAGTTAGCTAGTTTTAATGGTCCCTCACCACATTGCGAAATAGATGCATTTTGAGTAGAGAATTCTTCAGTAGTGATCGAAACATTGTGTAATAATATTAGGGGTTTAAATATGAAGTTGCCGTGTTTTATGAAGAAAATCGGTAACGTTCAGTTTTTCGTACTATTTCATCAATATTTTTTAATGGCAAAGTTAAATTCTACGTTTGATTTTTCATGTATGGTTGCTTCTATTTAGGCCATGGTCTATGGTTTGTATTCATTTAGCAAAAACATCAACCATCATGTCATTAGAGCGAATTGAAACAACGACACTAAGCGATATGACTTTAAATAAATGTAGTATGAAAGGTTATTTATATTTATTATTGAAAATACATGTTATTAACAATATATGTATATAAAGTTTATTACCATAAAACAAATTAATTGGTAAAATAACCATTTAGTTTTGTATAGAAACAACGAAATTAGGTGTATTAACAACACATTATGTATGTTATATGTTTACTTGATGATTTAACAGACATTTTGCTACATTGCATACACTAGCTAATTCTTAGAATAATTTGTTAAATTAATAATATAAAATATATTGAAAATGATTCTTTAAAATAATAACGCTCACAGAAATTAGGAACGTATCAGATAAATTTACATAACTCCAAAAACATTTGTACGCCAGTTAATGGCAGAATATGGTCAAAACTTACTATGTATTTTTATCATCATTTTTGTACTCATATTCAGACAAATAAATGATTTATTATTATTATTATATTATTATCATTGCCTTAGCATATTAGTCTGCAGACTTTCCAATAAACTAAATAAATAACTAATGACTGTGCAAAAGTTAAAGATTCGTATTACAATTTATATTTATCTTAAGAGCAGAGTTGAAGATATCTCGATTATTACGAGGCGTAACCATTCAAAATAAGATGTATACTTTACTGCTTGAACAGCGATAGCTCAGTGGGGAGACCAACAGACCGCAATGCAGAGGGTCTCGGGTTCTAACCCACGTCGCGCACCTCTGATTTTCGTAAATTATATGACTTTTCGAAATTATTTGCGTATTAATTGACAATTATCGCCTGCTCCGTGCCTCGGAGAGCACGTTAAGCCGTCGGTCCCGGCTGCCATGAACATCTATGGCAGTCGTTATTGGGAGAGTGTCGACACAAAAGATCCCACTGGGCCGAAGTGTCGCCGGTCTGCACTGACTGGCCCCCACATAAGATAAGATACTGCTTGAACCGTTTCTATGAAAAGTATTATTATATATAGTAAAGATTTTTACACATTGAATAGCTCATTATATATATCACTAGATGTTCCCGCGGTTGCACCCACGTTTATCATTACTGCGCTGCCTATAGCCTTCCTCAATAAATAGGCTATCCAACACTAAAATAAATTTTCAAATCGAACCAGTAGTTCCTGAGATTAGTGCGTTCAAACAAACAAACAAACTTTTCAGCTTTATAATATTAGTATAGATGAGACTTGCAATCGATAATCCGCTGATTCAAATCTCAGTTGTTGTACTACCGACGTAAACCCACAAGCGTTTTATGATAGCTGGATGGGTTATTAACCATAGTTTATATTTATTACCACGTACTTGTTTGAGATGATGCCCTCAGCTACTTTTTATCTTGGTACCGCTCGCCATCGACAGGGATATCATTCTCACACCTTACAATCTAATTGATGCCGCACCAAATGGTTCCAAAGAAATTTTCTCCCGCAGACGCTCAGGTTGTGGAATGAACTCTCTGCCGAGGTATTCCCATAAGACTACAGTATGGGGTTCTTCAAAAAGGGTGTTAAAACTTTTTTACAGGGTCGGCAACGCGCAAGTGATGCCGCTGGTGTTGCAGGCGTCCATAGGCTACGGTGACCACTTACCATCAGGTGGACCGTATGCTAGTTTGCCAGTATGGAAGTACTAGATGTGCCCGCGGTTTCACCCGCGTTTATCGTTACTGCGCCGCCCCCGTGGGTCGTAGCGTGATGTTATATAGCCTATAGCCTTCCTTGATAAATAGGCTATCCAACACTAAAATAAATTTTCAAATCGAACCAGTAGTTCCTGGGATTAGCGCGTTCAAACAAACAAACAAACTCTTCAGCTTTATAATATTAGTATAGGTAAAAAAATGTAGCTGACATTTAATCCTGATGCTACAATCTAGGATGCAGGCAAAGCCGCGGACTGAAGCAAGTCAAGCAGGCAACGACCGTTCGTATTATTACACGTAGCCCATACTCTAGACTAATAAGAAACAGATAGACATTTAAATGAAAAACTTCTTCGTATTTTCTATTTACAGCGCGCCAGTACTTTTCCAGACGTGAGGTTGTTTATCTTAGGAGCGTAGCGCAGCTGTTTTGATCACATTAGCTTTACACTTTAGGGATTACATGAGCGTTGAAATTGTATGTATTGGATTTAGAAATCTATACTAATATTATAAAGCTGAAGAGTTTTTTTGTTTGTTTGGTTGAACGCGCTAATCTCAAGAACTACTAGTCCGAATTGAAAAATTTTTTTAGTGTTCGGTAGCTCATTTATCGAGAAAGGCTATAGGCTATATAACATCACGTTTCGATCCACGGGGGCGGCGCAGTAATCATAAACGCAGGTGAAACCGCGGGCACATCTTGTTAATAATTATGGCTCGTTTTAACGGTGATGGCAAACATTGTGTGGAAACCTGCATGTCTGAGAGTTGTCCATAATGTTCTCGAAGATATGTAAAGTCTGCCAACAAGCAATGGGTCCGTGTAAATTATGGCGTTCCCTACTCACACTGAGAAGACAGCCTGTGACCATCAGTAGGACAGTTTAATACAGGGCTGATATTATATAGGGGGATTAAATATAATGACCACCAAAAATAGTAATTGCGCAGCAAAATATGCTTACTAAAATATATCGTAACGAGCACCCACATGTACGCCTCAAATCACTGCATTCCGTCTCGGAAGGGTTAGGTTATGTTAGGTTCCTCCTTAAACCCACAAGCGGGGTTCTGTCGACTTATTTTGATCTCTTTAAATATATTTTGCTGCGCAATTAGTATTTTTTGATGTGAAGTTAAATACTACCCGTTTAGTCCCCTTTAAGTCGACGGAGCCCCGCGATTTTGATCTCTTTAAATATATTTTGCTGTGCAATTTGGTGATCATTTACTATTTTTGACTGTTATATTTTATTATATCTGGTGATAAGTTAAACATAAGCCTTATATAGGTATACTATGTATTTTATTACCGTGCTACTTACGATACATTAAAACGCCAGTTCTGTGGACATACTTCATAATAAGCATAGCTTCTATACCCTCCGTGGCTAGCGGTAGTAAATGCGATTGCTGTGCATGAGATCTCGGGTTCGAGTCCCAGGTGCAGCCAACAAAAAGTTGTTAGATTTTTCTTTGACGAAATGTCAATTGCTATTGAGATTTCTTAACAGAAAAATCCAATAACCCGGAGCTAGGAAGTTGGTGGTGTTAGACACTTCCGTGCCTTGGAAAGCGCGTAAAGCTATTGGTCCTGCGCCTGTACTCTCTCCGGTCGTGTCAGATTACCGTCATATCGGATCATGAGGGTGAGGGTACAGAGAGTGCTCTTGTGTTTGCGCTCACACCGTTAAGATCGGCTGCCGCGACCAAAATGCGGTCTGAAAGACATTATTGTTACCTTAGATATGGATAGACTACATTATAATTTCAAAGATAAAGACTATTTTCGCTTCTCTAAAATTACAAACTTGACTCAAACTTTACATTTAATTCTAAGAAGTAAACTTCAGTAACCTTCTTACAATATCAAGTGGCTCTTGTCTGGTACCTACTGCAATAATCAGACAGACAAAATTCTAAAAACTTGTTATTTGGTTTCTGACTTCTATGAATAGAATAGAATAGAATAGTTTATTCGCAAAAAATGTAGGTACAGATAGTGCAATCCACGAAGACGCGCCCCACTATTCCTCCTAACCGTTTATAGTATATGTGTGCAAGCTTCCCCCAATGTTTGAGTGTTATCGGTACACACTAATTAACTATGAGTGCACGGGCACACTACAATGAATAGACCAAACAGGAGAGAGCGTCACGGTCAAACGGAAAGATGCTCTACTTCAATTTTATATTTTTTTATTTTTAGGTGTCGATATTTTATGTGATTATTAGTTAATATACGATAATATTACCATTTTTATAAATTATAGACATAAATGAAATACGTGAAAAAGTTTTATTAAACTTTATTAAGAAATCAAAATCGTCAATCACTCGTTTCAGAAATATCTGATTCAGAGTCTGATGTATCACCAACATTTATAATAAAACTGAAATCAAGATCACAGTGTCTCATGTATTCATCTTCTATTTTTTCCACGTGTTGGCAAGTATTGAACCAGACATCTTTATTTACTCGATCAAATGCTTCATTTAAAATGGGCATAATTGAAGTATAATTTTGATTGATATTGCGGCTAGCAACGTCGTTATTTACAATACCCCAAATGTTTTCGATTGGCTTTAAATCTGGATGATAAGGAGGCAGCCGAAGCACTGTGAATCCATGTTCTTTCAATCATTCGTCAACTTTGTATTTGCGGAAGTTTTCTTTGTTTTTTAGTATTAGGTCATAAAGTTCAAGTTTTTTTAAGCTTGGTTCGAAATGGATATTTTTTGCATTCAGCCAAGTCTGCATGTCTAATTTGTTGGAGTTGGATATTGGTATTTTTTCCGAACTAGTGTTGTGATAGGCTGCATTATCCAAGACTACCACGGCATCATTTGAGAGATTTGGTATTAGTTTCTCCTTTAGCCACTTTGAGTAATTTTCTGTGTTCATATTGTCGTGGTAGTCTCCGGATTTGATCTCTGCTCTGTATGTCAACAACGCATTTGGTACAAAACCCTCTGCACTTCCGCCATGTACTATGATTATGCGCACTCCTTTTGTTACATTTTGTTTTATTGCTGTTTTAGAACCTTTTTCGGCCCAAGATGTTTTTTGCACGTGGTTGGTATGAATATATGATTCGTCTGTGTACACTATAGGTCTACCTGCATTACGAAAAGACTTTACCTGTTTTAAATACTTCAATCTTAACATTTGAATATCATGTTTCTCAGTTAGCACCTTCCTGTTATTCTCAGTTCTTCTCCATTTATAACCAAGTTTACGTAACAATGTTCTTAGGGTTGATATACATCCATCAAATTGTATACGGTCTTTCAAAACAATTTTAAGTCGTAATAATGTTGGAAATTGACGATGTTCTATATGATAGTTTTAGATAGTTCTCCGGACTACACCGATATCAAAGTCGTCTAAATTAATTTTTCGTGGTCTTACCCTTCTCTTCTTCATAGTTGATGTAAAAATAGAAGTATATCTGCCTACTAAATTTGTATGCGACATACTGGCTTCATTTTCAGACTCAATATCCGCTTCTGTAGTCAGCTCTGTTGTACGCTCCGTACTTGGGCCTATAGGAACTATCGCATACGTCTCCATAGTTATATTTGATTCTATAGCAGGTACTGTAGTTTGCTTTATTGTATTAGTATATTCTTTTCTTTCGCGTAGAATTCTAGTCATTGTGCTTTCAGATACTCTAACAGCCTGTGCGGTTCTCCATCGCGCATCAGTGACTTTTTCTGGGTAATTATTGATTGCTTCTTTTTTAATAAAATCATAAACTTTTGAAATAAATTCTCTTGCCTAAAATTAAAAAAAAACATTAGTTTTACTTATTTTTAAAGATGAAATGAAGTTTTCTTTTAGTAAAATTTACTATTTTGAAAATTAAATTACTTTCCTTTGCTTACTGCATGTATTTTAGTAACTACATATTTCTAAACAATGTAAATATCTTTTACATACCTGGCTTTTAAGTACAATACGCTGAGATTTTCTCGACATTTAAAAAATATAATAATATAAAGTAGAGCAACTTTCCTGACGAGTCTGGTTTTTTGCGACATTGACTGTACTACATGTGCGCATCGAACCGCTGACGGTTCGCGACTGACGCTCGGGTGAAACTCCCCACACCCCGCGATCCCCTCAACCAAAAATTGGTGGGGCGCGTCTTCGTGGATTGCACTATCTGTAATCAGGTCGAGATCAATTATTTCTCAAAATATATTTTTACTAGATTTTTACCGCGGTTTCGCTAGGTAAGTTAGTAGAGAGGTAAGGTTATATTAGTAGCAGTACTTTTTTCTGTTCCTCTGACAATGTTTAAACGAAATTTCATGATAATCGATCGAGTAGTTTAAGCGTGAAAGCATAAAAAACAAACAAACAAACTCACATTCGCATTTAGAATATTAGTTAGCATGTACAGACACAGAATCATTACAGTTCTATAGTAGAAAATGAGAAAACTATAAACTAAGTCAATTTCCCCGTGACCATGGCTGCTGGAAAGCAACCAAAACGCCGGGAAAAGTGTAAACTTAAATACATAAAATCAATTAAAAACAAAAGCAAACACTATTATCTAAATATTAATACATGAAGCGACAACGTTGTACCCCTTTTTACGAAAATTGCGCGGTCGGAGGAGTATGAAATTTGGCACAGTTAAAGTTTATATGGAAAATGAGGGGCAAATCCTAATATTTTTATAAAATATGCATTAGAAATACATTAAATTAATGAAAGAACACTACACGCACACAAGCATGCATTTGACACACGCAGTCTAATCGCGTTCGTAGTATTTCGGCATTATTCGTCTGACGTCGTACAATTCTTTGTAACTATGGTTACCTATACGTTATTTATATTATGTTATAAAGAAAAAAGAAAACAAAGTAACAAGCTTAGGAAATTTGGTCGAATTTTGACCACTAGGCGACCGCTAGTATTAATAATTATTCAATTTATAATTCGTCGTGTTAAGGTCATTGTAAAACGCACTACATCTCCCGTGACGTTACACGAAAGTTCCAGACGTTTCTCCTACATCTACCTTTTACCCTTCGTCACAGAGCCTTCTATAATTCATTCAATTTAGTAGACAGTTTGTAAATCCACGGATAAGTTATTGCGTTCAGGTACTCTTGAGGTAGCGAGGAGAAAAAGGTTTTATGACATAGATATATGCATACTTTAAAGTGATACGTAAAAAATATAATTCATTGATGGTGCATCGATTTATATGTGACTGCTGTGCCTGAGATCTCGGGTTTGAATCCAAGCAAATTGCTATTAAGGTATTCTGTCTAGATATTATTAGTCATTGCTTTCTAAGAGCTAAAAAGCTATTAGGAAGCAGCTACTAAGACCATCTCGTTTCGGGCAATAACACGAACCGAGACAAAAACCGCTACTCATTGGCCTAGACTTGCCACAAACCTATGCCACGAGGCTAACAGTTCAACTTAAAATTGTAAAGTATGAATAACAAACAAAATATGGATAGTATTTGCTGACCGATGTCAAGGTTTTGTGAGGAGCTATGAATTAAGTGGCTTGGATACCCTGGTATCCAAGCACTTATACCTGAATAAGCACGACTGGGAAAATAAATGCACTTTGTGAATTCCGAATCAGGCAAAGTGTATTAGACTTTTTGTTCAAGAAATCTTCAGTACCAGCGTTGAGTCCGAAACTATAGACGCTAGAGGGTCGCTCCCTAAAATTAAAAATCAAAGTACCTATCTTTAGTCATTTAGGTCACAAAGTAACAATTATGAACGTCAAGGTTATACGTACTAAATAATAATATGAACTTACATTTATCTGTCGCCACGCTTAGCAAAGCAAGGGCGTAGAACGAATGAGAAGAACGGGCAAGAAATTCACGGCCACTCTTTTTACAATGCTGCTTGTTTTACAAACTATATTAATTGTAAGGAGCTGCAATTATTATACATATAATTTGCCTACTATTGAATTGAACATACTAGACGAAATCATATAGTTAAACATACTAAGACATATATGTATTAGTAGGATTCCTTTGTTTACCTGTAATCCTGTAAATAACGACTACTATTTAGAACCTGTGTGAGACATCGTAGGTGATAGTCTGATGACCCATCCGAAAGCAACACAATAGCAACGTTGTTTAACCTCGCAGATCGATCGTTCTGCACGTTTACCAAGTCTATAAGCGCTTAGAGATAACATTGCCTAATGTTATTCCTTCCATTCAATATATCGCCCAGTATAATCCGTACACTTTTGAAAGTTAAATGGTAATAGCTTTAGAGTCAGTTAATCGGTTCATTTATTTTTGTTGGAATGTTTAAACAAAGGCTGTTTTGGTATAAAAGCTATTATAACAAGGCTTAGGTGCCCTTCTAGATGAATACGTAATTTTAAAACGAATACTTATGTAGCTGCGAGTTTTGGGCGTGTAATATATAAGTACAGTCCCTTTTTGCAGATGGTAGATCTGCAAAAAGGGACTGTCCAAGTATCTTCTTGATTTTAAACGTGTACAAATATAACTAGTCTAAAGACTAAAATCAGTACAAATATAACTAGTCCAAAGAAAAAAATGTGATAGCATCGTACTTAGATCGCTAGAAAAAGTGTCTACACTGGTAAAAGTAAGCACACACATGACATTTACATGATGCAGAGCGATAGAATAGAATAGTTTATTTCACCAAATCAATATTTACAATTTTTCTCTTAATCTACATTTACATTATACACATAACAATGATGTTTATATGCTTAGAGAAATGCGTTGACGACTGCACTAGTGTAAACTGCGTCACAGTCGCCAGCGTCTTCCACCCTGGATGGATACAGATTAGAACATTATTTATTTATTTACAAGATTTTTGAAAATAGTAAATACCTATTATTAAAACAAAAACTAGTAAAAAAATGTATATGATAGTGTACAATTTTCAATGTAAGTCAGCGTGTTAATACGGTATTTAAAATTCAGATGTCATGTCATTGTGTGAGATGACAACTTAACTATTCAGAAAGGAGACCATATTAAAATGTACATACATACATACATAGATTCATGCCTGTTTCCCAGAGGGGTAGGCAGAGACTACGGATTTCCATTTGTTACAGTACTGACACATTTATATATTAAAATGTATTAGGGCATATATGCGGGATCTAATTACAAATTAGGAGATGAGGCAATCTAAAGTTGCCGACTTAGCTCTCCGAATAGCCAAGCTGAAGTGACAGTGGGCCGTGCACATAGCACACGGAACCGATGGCCGTTAGGGCCGAAAGTTTCTGGAGTGACGGCCACGCACCGGAAGACATAGCAGGTGTAGGCACTTCTTAGCCCACAAGGTGGACCGACGACCTGGTAAGGACCACGGGAAGCGGTTAAATACGGGTGGCCTCAGACCGTTCTGTATAGAAAACTTTGGGGTAGACCTATGTCCAACAGTGGACGATTTTCGGCTGAGATGATGATGATAAGGGAATGATATATGATTTTTATCACAGCGCCAAAAATGTACAGGAATTCCATATTTACATTGAATATTCTTAATCCATTTTAAAGTTGAATTATTTTTAGGTAGCTTATCCGCTTGAGGACACAGTTGGTACAAAAGTTGAAGTTGTTACCTCGTCATTCCCATTGTGTTGAATGAGGAAGTTCGATCCACAAACGAGACAGAAAAGTTTCCAAAACATTTGTTAAAACTTTGAGTATATTTCATTTTAGTATTTTAATATTTTAAGTGGTGTTACGTGTACGGTTGATAAGTTCATGAGCCAATTACAAAGATTTTAAACTTTGTATTTCTTTTTATCTTATACATACCAATATTATAAATGCGAATGTGAGTGTGTTTATTACGGTTTTACTCCTTAACTACTCGACCGATCATCATGAAATTTCTCAAACAGGGGTACAGAAAAGAACAAACCAAATATTAGAGAGGATATTCTTGAATAGAACTCGAGTGATAACTAGAGATATTCCTTTTAGTGCGCAACTGACTTACATAGTGGAGTGTGGACGGAGCTAATGGAAAATTTCCTATACTGGGTATTAATATGTTCCATAGTCTAGGATAGAACACGACTTTTGGAAGTCTTATATTATACTTACGTTGTATAAGGCCTCGTGTAAAGATCGTTCTATATTCTAGGACCTAAAAAATATTTTATAAGCGAAAGTGAGTTTGTTTTTTTACGTTTCACACCTTAAATACTCGACCAATCATCATGAAATTTCGCAATTTCTCAGGGTACAGAAAAGGACATAAGAATATTCTCGTCAAATCACGAAAAAACAATACAAAATCGGTTTATCCGTTTGGAATTTAGAATGCCAGAAACAGATACACACGCTCAACTTATAATACCTCTATGTCCCATCGGAAGTTTAAAAACAGAATGTATAAAATAGCAACGAGTGCTCATTTTTTGTCATTCATGTAAAGACAAATAAGTACATCATATGTAAAGTTAAAATAGTCCACACGTGGGCGTGCAGCCACGGACTCGACGTGATTAATTAAAGCTACGAAGAATGACTATCAGTGGCTCTAAATACGACACTGGTCAATTAAAATGTTCACCATAAAAATAGTACGAAAAATGTTATATGCGTAATAAATCGAGTATATGAACTTGAGTTAACCGAGTTAAAAATCGATATTAGCTTACATACTCGTCTATAGAATCAATGTTTTGTATCTCTGAAGTGTTGATTAAAAATTGGTCATATTTAATGTCGACTTCAGTTATTTGTGTCTAAATATAGAAATACACCATGAACGTTTTTTTACCCGATTACGGCGAAGCCAAAAGGAAGGGTAATGATTTTGCAGTCTGGGTATGTATGTATGTATGTTCCACCGTAGCGCCTAAACTACTGAATCGATTTTAATGAATGAGGTGTCAATAGATTCGTAATAATGGACCGGGTGATATAGGATATATAAATTTTAAATTCGTTCGTTCGTTAATGAGTTTGTTTGTTACGATTTCACGCCTTAGTTACTCGACCGATCATCATGACATTTCACTTACACGATGTCAGAGGTATAGAAAAGAACATAGGATAACATAAATGCAGGAAAAAGTACTGTTCGCGAGGAAAAACTAGCATTTTACATTTTATTTATTTTGTTAGAAGAAGAGTAATCATAATATTGTCTTCTGTTTACGCGAATGTTATTCATTGAAATTAAACTACTATAATAATATAAAGATTTTATCGCGTTATTTATTTGACACCTTATTACAAAATTTTGAAAACTGTTACACTACTATTACTATTAAACTTTACTAATTTTTAAGCTAATTAAATTATTGAAACTATTAAAACTATTTATAATATTACTATAGTATTATACTATTTATATTTATGTTTACACTTTCCCCGACGTTTCGGTTGCTTTTCAGCAGCCATGGTCACGGGGAGACTAAGATGTAGTACTTGTCTGAATGTTCCAGTGTAGTTATTTCAAAGTACCCGAACATAATTTAATCATGGGCGTTTCTATTTACGCAGAATGAGCTCAAAGTATCATGAAGTCTAGCTGTGTCAAAGAAATAACGCGATAAAATCCGTATAGAGTAGTTTAATTTCAAAGAAGAGTATTCCTTTAGATAAAACGGTCAGTCGCTGTTTTTATTAGGTTAACGTCCATTTCAGTATCTAGTATCGCGGTTATTATAAAATTAAATTTCGTTGCTGGTTTAGTTGCTTCTGCTGAAATCTGAATTCGTGTACTAACAAGCCATGGCATTATTAAAAATTTTGTAAGTTGATGCTGAAAAATGTGCATATTTTTACACTAAGTAATTAATTGTTTTTAATTGGGATATGTCGATAAACAGTCGTGAGCAGCGATAGGTCAATGGGGAGACCAACAGACTACAATGCAGAGGGTCTCGAGTTCGAACCCACGTTGCGCACCTCTGACTTTCGGAAGTTATATGACTTTTCCAAATTATGTGCGTATTGATTGACAATTATCGCCTTCTCCGTGCCTCGGAGAACACGTTAAGCCGTCGGTCCCGGCTGCCATGAACATTTATGGCAGTCGTTATTGTAAAGTCAGTGCCCTCTAATATCTTGACACTAGTCTAGCCTTAGGGTATCGTTAGCCTTCGGGTTGCCGAGGTCAGATGGCAGTCGCTCCGTGTAAAAACTGATATCCAGTCAAATCCGGTTAGACTAGAAAGTCGATCCCAAGTGACTTGGGAATAATAAAGGCTAGGGAGAAGAATTGGGATATGTCATTATTTTATTCTTACCCTATCTTACCAATATGTTTTCATTCTGCTAAAGTTCTTTGTTATGCAGATGATATGAAAATATTCCTACCTATATCATCATTTTCTGACGTTCAGGCACTTCAGGCTGACTTAGACAGACTGAATGCATATTGTGTGAATAATAAACTAGATCTTAACCCGACTAAATGCTATGTTGTTACATACACCAGGAAAGTACATATCGTTAACTCCGAATACGCATTACAGGGAGAAAGACTGACCCGTCGTCAGTCCATGCGTAACCTAGGCGTTCACTACGATTCAAAGTTATTATTCGAAGAGCATATTAATAATATAGTTAAAAAAGCATCTCAGACCCTTGGCTTTGTGATGCGTATGTCAGCTGACTTCACAGAAGCTAAAACCTTTAAACTACTTTACTGTACTTATGTTCGTAGCTTATTAGAGTACGGCAGCCAGGTATGGAATCCCCGTTATGAGATATATACTAAACGCATCGAAAATATACAAAAGAGATTTTTTAAATATATGTGTTACCGCATAAAATGTATGTATAAGTCTGATGATTATTTTAAGCTTTGTTCCAAATTTCATTTTCTACCTTTATCTATGCGTAGACAGATAGCGGATATTATATATATTCTTAAAATTATGTCAGGTTCAGTGGACTGTCCTAAGCTTCTTTCCAAGATAAGCTTCAATATACCAAACAAAATGACGCGTCACTATGTACCTATTTCCCTTGATATAGTGAACACTAATTATAGGCAAAATTCTTTTCTATGGCGAGCGTCTCGATCTCTCAACTTGGCATGCAAATTACACAACACATTAGACATTTTCAATACAAATATAGCTATAGTCAGAAGGCTGCTGAGCCGGGAGTTCTTCGATTCTCATTAATAGTACTAAATAATAGTAATAATATGTAATGTGTACTTACTGCCCACATAAGGCACTTAAATAATTTGTATGAAAACATTTAGACGTGAGAACCTGTAATTGGCTTTATGTTACTTATAATGTTTTTTTTTGTATAAATAATGTCTAATAGCTGTTGGTTCTCCATAAGAATAAATAAATAAATAAATAATATAAACTGGATTTGCCCGCGGATTCGTTCGCGTAAATGTAGTTTGGATTAGATTATTTTATTAACAGTACTTTAGATTAAAGATACCCTATGTCCTATTCGGTTCTGCTCCTGATAATGTGTATCCGAAATTTTATGATGATCGGTCGAGAAGTTAAGGAGTGAAAGCGTAATAAAAAAACAGACTCAAATTCGCATTAATAATATTAGTTATGATGTTAAAGTTTGTGAAGATGTTTGCATGTGTGTTACTCTATTACTCGGAAACCGTTAAACAGATTCGAATGAAATTTGCTACATAGTTAGACCATGTTCTAGATTTATTCACAGAATTATTTTATCTTTGGTATGTTACCCGGTAAGATTAACTCGAACGATGCTAAGGGTAGAGACAAGATATTTTCTTTTGGTTAGTAAAGTCATATTCCACACAAAAAAAAATTTGGGGCTGTCTTTGGAGATTGCCAATAGAAGTGAAAACTTTAATCCTTGATCATAAACACTTCTTTAGTGCAAACACTACCCAGATCTGGTACAACTATTTGGTGAACTCAAAAAAATTTAATTTTGTTCCGTATAACAACACTCCGCGCGTTGCAAGTTGCCAATATTAAAGTCCTTTGAAGTAGGTACATAAATGATACATTTGCAACTGCAACGCATTTATGGAGAATGGCCAGTGGCAAGACGACGAATGAGTGAACAGTTCTTTGTTTAAACTGTTATATTCCAACTCAAATATATTATTATCCGAATATTGAAGTGAAAACTTCTTTAGCGGCGTTGTGCACTTTTTTGTGATGGGTAAAAAATGTTAAACTCGCGTCAGGACACGTGACCTGATCGAAAATTCGAAAGACGGAGGGAGAATTGTCATGTTTGTGTACGATAGAGCAATAAATGAATATTGTATTTTATCACATAAATGATAGAACTTTTATACTGATAATTAAAGCAATTCGTGCAAAATTATTCCCTAACCATTAAAAATATCAAAAATGCACAATGATAATATTCAAGTTTTCACTTCTGCCGGCACTCCCGGAGTGGAACCCGTTGATTTTTTTATTAATTGCTTCATTATCAACACAATGAAGCAATTAATTATATTGGGATAATAATATATGAGCAGTCGATTCGCAAACTAATTACGAACAGTATAATTAGTGCAGAAGCATTATTAACACTGTTTGCAGTTGCGGTATTTAGCTCAGTATAATTACCTGCTGTATATCTATAACTAGATGTTCCAGCGTTTTCACCCGCTTTTATCGTTACTGCGCCACCCCCGTGGGTCGTAGCGTGATGTTATATAGCCTATATAGCCTTCCTCGATAAATAGGCTATCCAACACTAAAAGAATTTTTCAAATCGAACCAGTAGTTCCTGAGATTAGTGCGGTCAAAAAAACAAACATACTCTTCAGCTTTATAATATTAGTATAGATTACCTATTTAAGTATGTATCTAATTGCCGCTTTGTGCATTTATCCGTTGGGATTTTTAAGCGGTTACAATGATTGTACTACGAGCTACACTGCCGTGATATATTTCGCTAACAACTATAATTTCACGTTTTATGTAAATTACTATTTGATTATACTTGTTTATGGCGAAGGATAAGTAACGATAGCCTAGTGAAAGACCGTTGCACTGCCACGCAGAGGTCTCGAATTCAATCACAAAGCACGCGCCTTTGACTTTTCGATGTTATATGCGCATGAATAGTTAATTATCATTCGCTTTAACGGCGAAGGTAAACTGCAATTTTTTTTATATATATAATATGTAACGGGTATTAACGCGATCATGCATAATGTGTACCTTTTTATGCTTGACTTTTCGACCAGGTTACACCGGCCGTGGTCACAAGCTGACTGGTGCTCACGGTGGGACTCGCGGTATCCCTATTATGTAAAAAAATAGGGATATTGTATTACATAATAGGGATACCGTGAGTGTAGTTTGTGACGGTACATGGACAAACAAAAATATGCCAAAAGTGAGGGTGAATTAAGATTCTTCTGCCTCACAAACGGAGACATGACATCGCAGCACCAGTCAGCTTGTGACCACGGCCGGTGTAACCTGGTCGAAACGTCAAGCATAAAAAAGGTACACATTATGCATGATCGCGTTAATACCCGTTACATATTATATAAATGAGGCAACGCGAAAGTTTAAAAGTTATTATTGCAATATTGTTTTTATACAACTAAGGTGGCAAACAAGCATACGGCCCACGTGATGGTAAGTGGTCACCGTAGCCTATAGACACCTGCTACACTAGAGGTATCACATGCGCGTTGCCGACCCTTTAGGAAGGGAAGTGGGAAGGAGAAGGAGAGCGAAGGGAAAGAGGGTGATTGGGCCTCCGACACTCTCACTCACCGAACGAAACACAACAGTAGGAATACTGCTATTTCACGTCGATATTCTGTGAGAGGGTAGTCCTTTCCCGGTCGAGCCGGCCCATTCATGCTGAAACCAGCGAGGCCCCACTACTTTCGTATGTCTAAGTTTTCTCTATAATGTTCTCGAAGATATGCGAAGCTTGACAACCCGGAGTAGGCCAGCATGGTGGACTATGGCCTAATCCTTCTGATACTGAGAAAAAGTTCGTGCCCACCAGCGGGACAGTTTACTACGGGGCTGATATTATTATTTATTAATGAGTAGTATTTAACTGCACAGCAAAAAAATACTAATTGCACAGCAAAATATGCTCACCAAAAATACTAATTGCACACCAAAATATGCTCACCAAAAATACTAATTGCACACTAAAATATATTTAAAGAGGTCAAACTAAGTCGACGGAGCCCCGCTTCGTTTACTTATTTCTGTTCGGCTTCAGTTCGACTCCTATTTTTGGGTGGGTTTAAGAACGAACCTAACATAACCTAACGCCTCCGAGACGGAATGCAGTGATTTGAGGCGTATAGGTGCTCGTTATGATATATTTTAGTAAGCATATTTTGCTGCGTAATTATTATTTTTGGTAGTCATTATATTTAATCCCTTTATTAATTCTAGCTTTCTTTCCACCTTCTACATATAAACCTTTATCATGCCAAATATCACACTCTTCCGTGCGCGCTATAAGCTGAAAAAGATCACAAAGTTTTCTCCTGACGTATTTATATGCATAGATTTATGTTGGTCGCCATTTTAAACTCTGCATGGAGTCTGAATGTAGAATAACCTTGGTCTAAAATATATTAATACTCGATTCTTTTATTTTACAACCGATAAAGTAAAAATGCACTTAAGGCTTCTATTGATTTTATCGAGTTAAAGTCGTTAAGTTTTAGAGTTCGAAAAACTCTTATACAACAGTTTTGTCCGTCCGTCTGTCTGTTATACATTATTTTATACACAAGAGTATATAACAATCAAAAGAAATCTTTTGTGCAAACAGTTTCAAATAAGAAACAAAATAAGGAAGACTTATATTCTAAATTTAGATAAATGAAAAAGTGGATTTGTTATGGGTATATCTCGCTATCTCTGTCAGATAGCAGCGTTTAAATAAAGGTTAGGTACATCATAGTTTGTATCCTTCCTTCCTTTTCTGTCATTTGATAATTAACCCTACTATTTGATTTGAAAATATATCTTTATTATTTTAAGGAGTTTTCCAAAGTTCTTTGTATTTTAGAGTTAGTGTAATGTAACTACTCCTAACTAATATTATAAATGCGAATGTGAGTTTGTTTGTTTGTTTGTTTGTTTGTTACGCTGTCACGCCTAAACTACTGAACCGATCATCATGAAATTTCGCATACCCGTTACCATAGAAACATAAAAGGACAAAAGGTACCTTGCATCTAGAAAAGTGAACTGTTACTAAACTAACCTAGCTTTCATTTTTTCATTCAATCCTGGGTTCTTTAAGCGGGGCGTGAAAAAGCATCTTCTCAGGCCGTCAAAGTAGAGACCTCAACATCGCCTCGGCTACTGTGGGGGCGATGTGGAGGCCACTGCTCTTAGACCACACGACTGCTTACCATCAGGTGGAGTGTGGTCATTTTGACGAGCAAAATAAAAAAAAAAAATAAAAAAAATGTACGCCCAATATATATCTAGTAAATAATAAAAAGCTGGCAGCTATTCTATTGTCTATACCTCTTATTTTTTTAACTTTTCATAACATTATGAAGTGTTTTAAGTTTAAAATAAAATTTCGTTTTCAGAAGCAACAGCTTTTAATAAAATATTAGTCTACGACGGCGACGCGAGCAGAACAACGAAACTTACTTAGTAAATACGTGTACACACGGCTACACATCAAGTTAGACACCCTATATACGCATAACTACGCTACATACAACATAGAGAATTGTCGGAAAGGGACAGTGCATAGTGGTGTCGATGTTAAGCCCGGTATTCACCAAAGCAGAGAGGAGAGGAGAAGAACTGTGAAACTAGCAGGTTATTTCCACCAAAGCAGAGAGGAGATGCGTAGCAAAGAGGAGATGTGAGCTATGTGTAGCAGAGATGTGAGTTGTGACAGCTCGAAATCAGCCAATCGAATGACGCCTTCGGGCGCGCGAGCACGGGCGCTGCGCGGCACCGCCTGGCCGCCGGGCTACACACATCTCTGCTCTGCCGCGCCGCTTGCTCGCTCGCGGCACAAACTTCTATAGAAAAATGAAATATCTCCTCTCCTCTCTGCTAGATCCATTTCCACCGAAGCTAAGCGGAGAGGAGATTTGGAATTAACGAAATCTGATTGGTTTATCAAACACATCTCCTCTCCTCTTTACTTTGGTGGATACTGGGCCTGATGGTAAGGATAGAGCGTAACAAAAATATAACGCAGTCTCTCGCACGATTCGCAGCGTTTAACTTCTAATAGTTCAAAGTCGAAACAGTCTAGGTTGATGCGTCGCTGTGTGTACTAGTAGTTAGACTATTGACACTAACCCCTAGAAGCTTTTGATTGATACTCAAAGTTAGTACCGGTAGTTAGGCGACTGTAATTTAATATTGCGCTAATTGATTGATGCCATTTTGGCACTGTATTCACTATAAATACCTAAACACAAGTATCCAAGAAACTAGATAGTAACTAATATTATAAATGTGAGTTTGTTTGTTACGCTTTAATACCTTAACTACTCGACAGATCGTTATGAAATTTCGCATACACGTTGTCAGGGGTACAGAAAAGGACATGCTTAGTTTTCATCCAAAATCCAGAAAAAGAGCTGTTCCCGAGGGATAGTAATTTAGGTATCTACATTAACGTAAGCGAAGCCGCAAGCAAAATCTAAACTGTTCTAAAATTATAAAGAGTAAACATTTGAGTTTTTGTTTGTTTGTTTGTAAGGATTTAACTCAAAAACTAATCAGACGATTTTAAAAATTATTTAATCAAGACTGTATTATACGGAATTGACACAAAATTGTAGTATCCCGAATGCAATTGTCGATTAAGGCCTGGTTCTTGTATTCAAGAACGTGTTGTATTACCTAGAAAACTAACCGACTAACATTGGCTAAGTTTTATTTAAAAAAAGGTACTTTTATAAACATAACCTGACCTACTACTACGAGAGCGAAGCCGCGTGCAAAAGTTATGTTATATAAAATACCAAGTTCTAGAACAAAAAACTCGTAACAATTTTATTTGCGAATTACATTACATAATATTTTGTCCCGTATGGGGATCGAACCCACAACACTTACCGTAGTGATAGTAGCAAGGCAAGCATTTAGACTACCACTAAACCATCCGTGCAATCACACACAAACATAAAAATAACTGTATTTAGATGCTATTGAACTCTAACTCAATACAGAAGATAAGGGATTTACCGCAATGAGGGTAAAATCCGTTCGTCATTTGTTCCTAATAACTTTTAGATTAGTAATCCCTCATGGCTTTGGTATAGTATGGTACGCCGGTATTACAGTGGTCTCGTTATTTGTCAATGAAATATTCGATTTATTCAATTGTTCAAGTGATTCCAATTATTAATCGATTCGAATACATTAATCAGTGATTTGTGACTGTTGTTGAATTAAAGAAATCTAGTTTTTATTCACAGCCTGTCATAAATCGCATAATCGCATAAGAAGACATATCGGAATAAAAGGTAGCCTATGTCCTACCTCAGCATATAATCTATCTCTTTTCCAAATTTAATCAAAAACGTAACAGACTTTCTCATTTGCAATATTTGTTTGGATAAATTAAGTATGTATACATATGTATACATACTTAATTTATCCAAACAAATATTGCTATATACAACAAATATTGTTAATATAACATCAAAAAATCCGAGACAGTGGGTTGAGTTCCTTAAATTTTGTTAAGGCCTACGACATTGCCAGTTCAATGCCCTCTATCGCATCTACAATTCTTGCTTATCCTTAGTAATCTAGGAGATCCATCCTTTCCATTACTAACTCGATTAACTGGCACATTTTACCCTTAACTTATTCTCACTTTCTGATTTACTATATGTAGTACTAGATTTTTCACGCGGTTTCGTTCGTGTTAATGTAGATTTATATTAGGAAAGAGTTTTAGCCTATATGTTATACTGATGTATAAACAATAATGCTGTAAAGTTTCATCAAAATCCGTTCAACAGTTTTGCGTGAAAGAGTAACAAACATCCATCCATTTATCTATCCTCACACACTTTCACATTAATTATAGTATTAGTAGGATTGTAAAATTGCTACGCACGTTTTGTTACGTAGCGTCGCGTAGCACAGTTTCGTAGCAGTGCTACAGAATCCGTAGCACATTGCTTGCGATGCGGTCCTTTGACACAAATTATTATATAACAGGGAATGTGAGATAGTCTTCTGCTAATAAATTATTATTACAACGCACGAAAATGAATACTGATACATAAACGCGTACGTCCATTGGGTTTCAGCTTTATAATTGCGACTGCTGTGCATGAAGTATCTCGGATTCCTGGTCGGGCAAAGCTTTGTTAGATTTTTTGGCAAGAAGTTCGTAGAAGTACCATGGAGTCTGGAACTGCTCCTGGTAGATGGCAATAGTGTCACCTCCTATTATACGGAACCCAAAGCCATAGCTGGCGAAATGTGGTTATAATACTGCTCTCTCTACTTACCCCTGTTAATCTATGTCAGTAACTGAAGTGTAGTAAAAAGCCCACGAAAACGCAACATTTTGACGACATTTGAGAACAGAAGAGGACAGACAGATGTTTGGTTACCTTATAAGATATGACGACTTCATGAAAACATAATTGAAGGAAAAGTGGAAGGAAAGAGAGGAAAGGGCAGACCCAATAGGGCATTCACTGACCAAATAAAGGAAAAGGCGAAGGTCATGTCTTATAAGGAGGTCAATAGTCTGTGTTGTAACTCCTCAACTTAGTTGAGAATTTATCCACAAATAGCTTTATTAGTACAGAAATAGAACATAATGGGCTCCCCGCTCAAAACAAGCCACTTTAAAAGAATTCCAATGCCAGCTCCACTCGTCTAACCCGCCAATCATGGTTACGAAGCTAAATGCTTAGACTCGCCGTAATAAAGTTGAAAATCAAGAGGACTCTAAGTTTCAACTAGTATTTTCTTTATAAGTAAATAAAAATTTATTTAAAAAAAATATCTTGTGACTTATTTCGGAAATATATTTTCCACATGTTACTTTTTAAGATGAACATAAAAATGAAGCAATTATTGGACATATCGTCTATCAACTTTTTACCCGTCAAGTCTTGGAATACCAGAGATAATTAAAATCTTGTGTCTGGCCGCCAGTGTGCCACTGCGACTAAATAAGTTAAAAAGCATAATTATAAAACTCTTATATAAGGAAAAATAAAGTCTAACGCGATTTAAAAGAGTGGCTGTGAGTTTTTTGTAGGTATGATCTCATAGGCTCCCTTGTACCCTAGCAACCAACCAAATGTAGCTTCACTATACTCACTTACTAAAAGCTTTGACATTCAGAAGTTAGTGTTACTTTGCTAATACCTAAACGATTTTGTGCTTTGACATTTTGTATATACAGAATGCGCCGTAAAGAATGGATAATCTTTAAAAATGTTATAGTAGAGCTATAAGAAGCCAAAATTAAATACAAATAAAATGTTTAATATGTACCTAATACATATAGAATTCATTTATTTGCAAACTACATTAATGACGTCTTAAACATTTTATAATAGTTGCTCAAAACTTAGCGAACTTTTACAGCCATAGCAGATTAGAGGGCACTGCAAAATATTTTTCTTAAATATGTTATTTGTAAACAAATATACAAATTTCTCAACAAATTCGCATTTCTGTATATCAATGACTATAAATAAATGGAAACTATTTAAATAATGCGTGCTTATTACGGATTTCGGAATGGTATATAAATACATTATTTTATCTCGTGTAAAAACATACAGAAGGAGTTACTTTTATGTTCATTAATACTACCTGGGCAACTATTTTATATTTTATTTTGGACTGGAGGTCCATTACGCATTAATACGGTATTAATTACGCATTATTTTAATGATATTTATTTGTTTAGCTCTAAAATTAGGTATAAATAATATAATCCCCATAAATATTGGATAATTATCCAATATTTACGGGGAATACTGTATATGAGCATGTTTCTAATATTAATGCAAATTAATATAACATTTAGGCAGCTTCCACGTAAACCTGGGATTTTGCTCAAAGTAGAACAGCCCAATGACCTACATTCGGCTAGGTTCAGGTAATACCTCAGTGTCGCGGTGGCGAATGCGACTGCTATGCTTGTAGATATAATATTCGAGACTAACGAAAAGCTGTTAAGTTTTATAGTAAACTAGCTGACTCGCGCAACTTCGTCTGCTTCACATAAGAGAATTTTCCCCGTTTTTACAACATTTTTGATACTCCGCTCCTATTGTGATTTTATATAGCCTTCCTCGATAAATGGGCTATCCAACATTAAAATAATTTTCAATTCGAACCAGTAATTCCTGAGATTAACATGTTCAACCAAACAAACAACCTCTTCAATAAATTGCCAATAACACGGAATTAGACAGTTGGCAGTATAGCATACCTGTGCCTTGGAAAACAAGCCCAAAATTCAGCGCGTAATCTCTTTGCAAATGTGTCGGATTGACGTCCCATCAGACTATACGTGTAAATGTAGGTATAGAAAGTACTCTGAGGTTTTTGCCGATGGTCAGTCTTTTAAAAAAAAGTAAATTGACAGCTTTCACTTAAATAGAATCTGGGCAGTTTGTATGGTGTAGTATCTACTCCCAAAACTGCTTTAGTTCAGAATTACGCCAATTGATCTTTAGGTCTACCATAAAAATGCCTACCCGAAACTTCGGGGCGAACGAAGTATTAAAATATATCCACCGTAAATATTTTTCAGATTTCCTTCTTTCAAAGTTATATCAGTCCGTCGTTCGGATTACTGCATAGTAGGATTTAAGACAATCAAAACGCGACTGCATTTGTGTATCATAATTCAAATTCAATGGTTGTTGGTGGGCTTCATGGGCCTGCTCGCCACCCGATCAGCACCAGGTCAGAGAGGCGGCGTACGTGTTTTCAAGCGCGCCTCTGTGTCGTTTCTTTGTCCCCCCACAAGGGTACAGTAGAGGGAGTCTTTATGTGGTGGCCTGCCGTTTCACACGGCGGGCTAAACCCTCGGCGGGGTCGCGATTGCATATGAAAGCGATTCGCGCGGACTCGCTGTCTATCAATATGTCGAGGAATACTGTGGTAGGTTTAGTCGGTATTACCGGGATATCTTTCCCCAAGTGAGCCCGACATAACCTCTCCGTCACCCCGCGGAGAGGTATGCGATAAAGTAATCATCCACGTAAAGAAAGTGATAGGTGTATAAATGCGTACCGTCATATTTTTTACGAGTAAATAATTCTGACGTATTTTTGGTAAATGTACACATTTCAAATATATAAAGATATGGATACACACACACTTAATATCGACAGTTCACAGAAAAGAGGCTTACAGGTTGTCAAGAGAACTACGTTGCAAATAGTTCTCACAAGTTGCTTCTGTGCTACAAACGATATATATATTTTTACGCCCAGGTTAAGAGCTCCTTGAACCGACGGCGACGCGGCGATGGGCGTGTATGAGGAATGTGATGAAAGTGAATGAAGCCAGAGAAGTGTGTCAGGATCGTAGCAAATGGAAATCCGTAGTCTCTGCCTAGCCCTCTGGGAAACAGGCGTGAATCTATGTACGAGTATGTATGTATATTATTACCGAATTATCTCAAAGCACGATACTATATCTAAGGTTCGATGAAACAAAGCCAAGATATGCTTGTAGAGCCCTTTGTTTTTATTTGCAATTTTGGTTAGACTCCACAGAGCGTAAACAAAACTTATTATTCTATTACAGGTCTTTTCTATGTGAGCCTTCCAATTACATTAATGATCTTATCCCTAGAAAAGATAAATTATTAATCTCTGATAGAGTTGCCGCATTATTAGGCGGCCTCAATGGCGTAGTGGTTAGTGTAACCGACTGCCACGCCTGAGGTCGCGGGTTCGATTCCCGCACAAGTCAAACATTTGTGTGCATGAACATGGATGTTTGTCTTGGTCTGGATGTTTCTATATATAATATGTAAGTATTTACAAAAAAAAGTATATATATGGTTATCCATTGTCTAGTACCCATAGTACAAGCTCTGCTTAGTTTGGGCTAGATGGTGTTGTGTGTATGTGATGAAATATTATATTATTATTACTAGCTGTCCCAACAGACGTTGTCCTGTACACAAGAGAGAAAAAAACATCTAAACCATTCTCGAATCCACTTAAACATACACAAAAATTTTCATCAAAATCAGTCCAGCCGTTTAGGAGTAGTGCGTACAGTAGAATTATATACGAGTATATAAAGATAAATAGTTTTATTTAGCATGTCATTTTAATTGCAATTAGAGTTGTTAGATAGTATTATAGAGTTATCATCTGCATATAAAATACATCCATATGTTGTCACCAAAGGAAAATCACTTATATAGTAGGGAAAGCACGAAGTATCGGACCGAAACTTCGGCATATACGATTAGTGGCAGGCCTACTGAATTAACATAATATTATAAAGATTATAATTAATAAAGCCGCATACAGAAACCATTAAAACATAAATAAAACTATTTATAGAACCGTAAACAATATTATGAAAATAATTTTAATAATTAACAAACTAGACTTTATGAAAGATATTTTGATAGAAGCCTCTCTTCACCAACCATACACACCCCAACATCTTATTATGATACAAAATTATGCAAAAACTTTGCAGACGGAGTTACATTGTTTAACAGACCAAATATTAGTTAGAACACCGAAATATTAGTTTATAGTTTAAGACTGCGCCGAGTCTCAGAAAATGTTCTGCTCTGCTCTACTCTTGGTGTGCGCTGACGCTTATTCCCAGAGCGAGTCACACATGAATGCGAGTTCGTACATACGTCTGCCTGCCAATTAATCCTAACCTAGTCAGCTTAATGGTAACTCAAACAGCCAATCAGCAGTTGGCATGCGTTTAACCGTCTGTTAACTTTACAAGCACCCTTATGGTACTTGTATTGTGGTGTAAATAGGTACACAAAACTGCACTGATGACTAGGGAATTAAATAAAATCACTGAGTCTATTCTAAAACGCGCCTATATTCTCACACAAAACATTAAGTTCATGGACCTTATATAGGTAGCCCGTGCAACAAACGCTTGCGACTTCTAATTTTGCCAGTAGCGCCACCTATTGAGCGGTAATTCGAACTACTAACGGTAGAACGATACTTAATAATAACGACACTTCATTTTGCCAGTATCGCCACCTATGGAGAGGTAAGTCGAACTACTAACGATAGAACGATACATAATAATGCGATACTTAACAGTTAACAAATATTTCTGTTGATCTGTTTGATTCAGGAAATTAGATTCACAAATATTTTCTTTTTAGAATATATTTTATTTTTTAACCGACTTCAAAAAAAGGAGTAGGTACTCAATTCGTCTGTATTTTTTTTTTATGTTTGTTACCTCGTTACTTTCGACTGGGTGAACCGATTTTGATGATTCTTTTTTTATTTGAAAGCTGGTGCTTCCCGTGTGGTCCCATTTAATTTTGATCAAGATTTGACCATTCGTTTTTGAGTTATCCTTAATATTGCGTATTTGGCTACATTGGTGATGTTCATATTTCATATTTGGCAAGGTTCACTAAAAACCGATAAATAAACAAAATTTTAACAAAAAAGAAAACCGACTTCAAAAAAGAATATTCTAAAACTTCAAATGCACTAAAAAGTTAATAAATAATTGCATATTCTTGTGAGTAATTAAATTATTGTTATTATTTGAGTCGGTGTCAGCCAAGGTAGGTTTGTAACTAATTAAACATGAGATGTCTTACTATAATCATAACATAACATTGGCATGCACAATTACACACATAGACGCAGCACGCGGCGCGGGCGGCTGACACCGACTCCAAAAATAACAATAATTTAATTATTCACAAGAATATGCAATTATTTATTAACTTTTTAGTGCATTTTAAGTTTTAGAACATTTTTTTCTGAAGTCGGTTTTTTTTTTTGTTAAAATGTTGTTTATTTAAAAGACAACTTCTGCACTATGAATAAATCCTGTGTCGCGGGGAAGTTTACAAGCATTCCAATAACACACACGAAGAACACCCCGACTCGTAACAACCATTTGTGGATCATACAAAGTTTTGTCCCGTGTGGGATTCGAACCCACAACACTCGGCACAGTGGCGAGGCGACTACTTAAACCTCTACGCCATCCGTGCAATCATCATATTAGTGTAGATATAGTTACAAAGAAACCAAATAATGACTTCAAGTATCTGTGACTAAATATTTTAACAAAATAACAACAGAGTTATTATATATATTAATATATATATATATATATATATATATATATATATATATATATATATATATATATATATATATATATATATATATATATATATATATATATATATATTAATATCAATTCCGGCATTGAATCATTAAATACATATTCCATACGCTACAAATGGAAAACAAAAATATTTATATCCATTTCAATGTTTGTAACGTAACAAATTCAAACTAACAGACTGTTGTTGTGAATGGAATGGAATGGAAAAAAATTCCATTCCATTCCAGTCCAATCCATTCTATTCCATTCCATTCCCGCTCTTTCGCCTTCCCACTTCTTCCTTTCCTAAAGGGTCGCCAACGCGCAAGTGATGCCTCAGAGTGTTGCAGGCGTCCATAGGCTACAGTGACCACTTACCATCAGGTGAGCCGTGTGCTTGTTTGCCACATTAATAAAATAAAATAAAAAAAGGATACTGAGGTTCGTATAACCGATTGTCACGCCTCAGATCGCGGGTTCGATTCCCGCACAAGTCAAACATTTGTGTGTATGAACATGGATGTTTGCCTTGGTCTGGGTGTTTCTATGTATAATATGTATGTATTTACAAAAAAAAAGTATATATTATGTATGTTTATCCATTGTCTAGTACCCATAGTACAAGCTCTGCTTAGTTTGGGCTAGATAGTGTTGTGTGTATGTGGTAGAATATTAGAATATTATTATTATAATGTAATAGTAGTATTCTCTAATAGGGATAACAAAATAATAATATGATATCTAGTATATCAGAACAAATATAGCCTGAAAGCAATTACTGAATGTTTTAATGAACTTGTTTGTTTACCAAATAAGATAACAAAAAAGTAGTCTATACATAATTATATTCATGAAAGTTTTCTGATAGAAAATTCCCTGGCACACGAACATTATTTCAGAAACTTTTAAAATGATTGAAATAAAACATATCTTAGTTTTCAAGATAGTATGAGTCTATAAAGAAAGAAACCTATAAGTGCATTCAGCATGCGTTACATTTTTGATATTACAGTAATGAGATGACAAAGGTAAAAACGTAAGAAATGTAAGTTATAAAAGAAGAAATATCAATACAAAGTTAAGGCCATATACTATAATATCCTAACTAATATTATAAAAGCGAAAATGAGTTTGTTTGTTTGTTTGTTACTTTTCACGCCTAAACCACTGAACCGATCATCCTGAAATTTTGCATATATATGTACGTTGTCAGGTGTACAAAAACGGACATAGGCTACCTTTCATCCCGAAAAAAATTACTGGTCCCGAGGAAAACAACAATAACGTTCTTATGATAATAGATGGCGTCACGTGTCTTTCGAATGATGATTGAATTATATTATTACAAGCAGAGTACAACCCAAATTTATTGTCAAATTCTAAATGAACGCGAGCGAAGCCGCGGGCAAAAGCTAGTAATATTATAAAGTGGAAAGATTTGATTTTTGTTTGTTTGTTTGTAAGGTTTTAACTCGAAAACCACTCAACCGATTTCAACATTTCTTTCACCATTACAAAGCTATTTTATGACCGAGTAACAAAGGCTACATTTCATTTAAAAAAGCACTTTTACTAACAATCTAACCTAACAAAACCTACTTTTACGCGAGCGAAGCCGCGGGAAAAAGTTAGTTTAATTTAAAATCCAAGTCCAGTTAATTTAACTTTACTTACAGTAATTGTAAATAATATTAAAACAGTTCAACCATTTTAAATATTTCAAGGAACAAAAATACAGACACAAATGCTAAAGATTATAAAATCGACCCTTTTTGCTTCAGTAACCTAACCTTAGTATAAAATTTATTAATATCCTAACTAATATTAAAATTCGAATGTGGTTTTGTTTGTTACGTTTACATGCCTTAACTCCTTCGCCGATCATCATGAAATTTCGCACAAAGAAGTACATAAGGTATCTTTCATCCAGAAAAAAGATCAGTTACTAACCTAACCTAAACTACAAATACGCAAGTGAAGTCGCAACCAAGATCTAGTAGTTTAATCAAATTAATATTGAATACATAATTAAAACGTTAAAATTGTAGTTTAATAATTTCAAAATTACGTAACAATAGTCTTTTAAAATTAACAACGCGTTAAAATCTATATAAATTAGTTTAATTTCAATCTATACTAATATTATAAAGCTGAAGAGTTTGTTTGTTTGTTCGTTTGTTTGTATGTTTGTTTGTTTGAACGCGCTAATCTCAGGAACTACTGGATCGATTTGAAAAATTATTTTAGTGTTGGATAGCGTATCTATCGAGGCAGGCTATAGGCTATATAACATCACGCTACGATAAACGCGGATGAAACCACGGGAATATCTAGTGTATTATAACATTCACGTAAACGTAAGACAATATTATGCAGACAAACACAAACCCTGAAAATTATAAACTCCTCCCCTTTTTGTTTTGGTAACCAGGATTTACTACCTCTCTTTCGTTAAAGTGGGCGTGAGATTATTATGAACTAGATGTTCCCACGGTTTCACTGGCGTTTATCGTTACTGCGTCGCCCCCGTGGGTCGTAGCGTGATGTTATATAGCCTTCCTCGATAAATAGGCTATCCAACACTAAAATAATTTTTCAAATAGAACCAGTAGTTCCTGAGATTATTGCGTTCAAACAAACAAACAAACTCTTTAGCCTTATAATATTAGTATAGATGTATATTACATATAATTTTGATTTTATATTGTACACAATACTTCCACCAAACAATTGTTCTATAAGCGTTTGTTTTAATCTGTTATTATTTCTGTCCGCTGTTCTGGTTAAAATATGTTTATCGGAGCATTCATCAAACAAATGTGTGTGGGTTTTATACAATTGACAACAACAGAATGATAAAATAAATTTCCTCGCGATCATGGCTGCTGAAAGGCAGTCAAAACGTTGTATAATGATAAATAGTTTAAAAAAACTTGAGAGGTGTCAAGGGACACCCGGATGGAACGAAGTTCCTTTCGATTAATTAGTCAAGGAATTGTAATATTTTTTTTTTTTTTAAATTATAATAATATTTTTTTTATTGTTAACAAATATAATGTAATATATACTTAATCAGTAGGCTCAATTTTAGTAATAATTGGCTTGTGGACATTAACAATACATACATATTAAGAAATAACCTTAAACTTACAACTATAGCAAAAAGTGTCGTTACAACTTTTGGTCTTAATAGTGGCGTTACAACTTTTGGTCTTAATAGTGTCGTTACAACTTTTGGTCTTAATAGTGTCGTTACAACTTTTGGTCTTAATAGTGTCGTTACAACTTTTGGTTTTAATTTTTTCCGTCTAGCCTTCCTTCCGTCGAACTTCGTTCCAATAATATAAAGTTTAATTCTAGTTACCTAATTATTATCTTATACAAAGTTATTAAAAAGAAACGATGTAGTTGGTGTGAAATAGTTTAATTTCAATGTGTTATAATTATATACCTCAACGTAAAACAATTTTGAATAAATAAATGACAAATATATTTATTTCTTACTTTGACTTTGTTCAATCTACACTACGAAGATTTTCAGAATTCTTATAAATGCTTCAAAGTCTCAATAGTCATAAATATAAATTGTTTCATAAAATTATTCGCGAAGATGTTATAAACATGAGCTCAAAGAGTCTTTTCATCATAATATGTACTAGCGGTCGCCTAGTGCTCGAAATTCGACCAAAATTTGCCTGTAAGATATTGCTGATATACTTATGTCATTATATATTGATATATGTAACCATAGTTACGCGCTTTGACTGCGTGTGTCAAATGCATGGTTGTGTGCGTGTAGTGGTTTTTCATTAATTTAATGTATTTCTAATGCATATTTTATATAAATATTAGCATTCGTCACTTCTTCTCTGTATAAAATATAAGTGTGCGAAATTTCATACTCCTCCGTCCGCCCAATTTTCTTAAAAAGGGATCCAAAATTTTCGCTTCACGTATTAATATATAGGTAAGTGAACCCCAACAAATAAAAACATGTAACTTAGTTCAAGCCACCGAAAACAACCAAAATAAAATGTCTACCAAAACAATCATATAAAATATTTTATATCTTATTACAAGATTCAATCTCTTACTTGAATTTAGTACGTTTCCGAACCGTTATAAAAACTAAACCAAAAAGATACTTACATATAGTTCCAATTGAAAACAACACACCGCAAACTTTTCCGAATATCCTTTCACCACTTAGTTTTACCAAATTCACTAAAATTACCACCAAATAACTATGCTAATATAGTTCATTATTATAGTTTTTTTTACGATATTCGTAATGTTGAAGAAATCCTGAGACACTCGAGGGCACGTGCTCACACGACCAGCCACCGCGAGATACTGAAGGCTGTTCGGAAAATGAATGGAAACTGGAAAGGGTAGCGACACGGCGGCGGTTGGATTTTGTTTTGGGTGCAGGTTTATTTAACACGTTCCCTGTCCGATGAACCACATATGGTACATAACAATTGATTTTCTATTGTGTCTATCACGGGACTGTGAATGGGTTAAGTTGGTAGTCGGTGTATTTAAGTTGGTACAAAATTCTGCCCAATTAAGCGAGCGTGGTGCTTTTCCTAGTATTATTATTATTAAATAATGATTTAACTAATGCAAAATGAAGCTTTTTTATAACGACCATAATGTGAGCACAATACCTTTTTTAAATGTGAAAAGGTCGATATCCCCTCAGTGTCCTTAATGTCTTTTGAAAACGCCTTATACCTATAAATTTAAGTCGCAACAGTTGTGATAGTTTAATTATGTTGTTTTCTTTTTAGATTTTATTTATTGTTTGGTGTTAGTTGTTTTTCTTTCTGTTTTATATTTTAATTCTGTGTAGATTATGTGATTGTTAGTGCAATTTGCTGTTTGCCTATAATTGGATTTGCATTATGCTTAAAAATATATTTACCTATGTTAATTCATAAGTTTAAAATGTAAAATCTGTTCGCGAACCTTTCAATAAAATAAAATAAAAATAAAATAACTAGAGAGCTGTGCCGAGTTCTTATGCCGAGATTTTATTTCTACACGATATAAAAGCGGTCGCCGTTGTCTATGGACACTTGCAATAAATGTTGACTATACGGTAGGTTCTGCGGGCCCGCGGTAGCCTTACCTATTGTTCTGGAATGAAATCCCACACGGGATAATTATTTGTGTAATCTACAAATGATTGTTCTGTCTGGGTGTACTTCTCAATCAGCCTACCGCAGTCCACTGCTGGACATAGGGTGTACTTAACGTTCGTTAATTATTATTGTATGTTTGTAAAAATCCCGCGACGCAGCAGGTCCGGAAACACACTGCGAGAGACATCTAAAATTTAACTGAAAATTGATATTTCGTGTTATTAACTCTTAAAAAGCAAGTTGCAGCACAAGGGCTAAACTTGAATTAACCTGAAAATAATGCATCTTCTAAAGGAATATAGATACCCCACTCACAGTAGTGATACGACACAAGCTTATAATTCCGCATCTTTTCTACGTTACAAGTAGGTACTTAACAATTTAATTGAAATAGTGTCACTTTAACTGTAGCTATTTAACTGCAATTTAAGTGACATTCTAGGTTTAAGGTTTCTACCGTAAACCTAGAATCCCGCCTTTATAAATACTAGGGATCACCCAGTGGTCGAAATTCAACCGTAAGTCTATAATGTTAAAATACATTTTAGCATTAACTGCACCTCTCCTTCATATAAACTTTAGTTGTGCCGAAATCTCACACTCCTTTGTTTGTGCTTACAAAGGTGTACAAAATCTCTTCATGTATAAATTTTGGTCTTAAACTATGAAATTGCCTGTTTATGTCCTACATCTAATATCGTGTTTCATCTAATATGATTATGTTAAAAAACACAACTAAAGAATTGACAAACTAGAACATTATTATGAACGTAACGTGGGAAGGGTGTGCGGTAACGCTCATTAATTTGTGGTCATGTCCCGGTTCCTTTGAACTTGGAAGGTAACTTTATCTTTTATGGGAACCTTACCACGTTACAAGCAAATTAACGGTGGCTTATAAGGACGCAAGGTTCTGGGGTAAACCGGAATAACGCTCCTTTATCTTAGACGGTACAGACAGCGAAAGCTCAGTGGGGAGACCAACAGACTGCAATGTAGAGGGTCTCCGGTTCGAACCCACGTCGCGCACCTCTGACTTTCGGAAGTTATATGACTTTTTGAAATTATGTGCGTATTGATTGACAATAATTATTATCGCCTGCTCTGTGCCTCGGAGAGCACATTAAGCCGTCAGTCCCGGATGCCATGAACATCTATGGCAGTCGTTATAGGGAAGTCAGTGCCCTCTAATATCCTGACACTGGTCTAGCCTTAGGGTATCGTTAGCCTTCGGATAGCGGAGGTCAGATGGCAGTCGCTCCGTGTAAAAACTGATATCCAGTTAAATCCGGTTAGACTAGATAGCCGACCCCAAGTGACTTGTATAATAAAAGGCTAGGGAGAAGAAGATATTAGACTAGATTTTGCCCGCGGCTTTGCTGGCATTAACCTAAATGTTATTTACTGATTTCTGTGCCTCAGGAACACAACTTTTTATGGATGAAAGCTCTCTCACGCCTTAGCTACTTGACCGGCCATCATGAAATTTCGTATACACGTTGCTAGGGGTACAGAAAAGGACATGGGTAACTTTTATCTAGGAAATAATACTTTTCTCGAGCGAAACCGAAAGCACATTAAGCTGATGAACTGCGCAGTATTTCTCTCTGGTCGTGTCATATTGTTGTATCATCAGACTTTGGGAGTGAAAAATATAGAGTGAACTTGTGTTTGCACACACAGTTGTGCACTATATTATCTCCTGCGCAAATAGCTAGTATCCAAAATTAGATTATATTTTTGAAGTGAAAACTTCTTTAGACGCGTTGAACACTTCTTGGGTGAACAAAAATCATGGAACTGGCGTCATCGTCACGGAACGCTTTCCATTTTTGAATTATTTTTGGTTTATAAAGAAGTTTTTGATTAAGGATTCAAGTTTTCACTTCTATCGGCAGTCCCCAAAGATTGTTATTTTCTTTTTATTGTGTCTGAAGATGGTCATTAAGATATTGTAAGATATCATCAGATATAACCTAAAACATTTACATATAACTTTGTAAGTTTTCATTTAGTTGCTACTTAGTTTATGATGTACTATATATAATTATGTACACGTCTAACAAGCTTAGTTATACCGAAACTAGGTTAAATTTGACTTCTAACTAAATACGACAGCGATATACCTTTCACCAAACTCCTAGTTCACTTTGAAATTGTATAATTATATCGACTAGATTTTGCCCCCGTAAATGTAGGTTGGGTTAGATTAGTAACAGTCAGCGAGGTCGCGATTGCATGTGAAAGTGATTCGCACGGCTCCACCTGCCCTGGTTATGTCGAGGAACTACGTGGTAGGTTCAGTATGGTCAGTAGGTCCGGTATGACCGGGATCATCATTCCCCCGGTGAGTCCGACATAACCTCTCCGTCGCCCCGCGGAAAGGTATGCGACAATGAATCCCATCACGTAAAAAAAATTGTGAGCCGACACGGGACGCCTGGCAGATGTGAAACAACGAAATTATTTTGTACAAGTAATGTGCATAAAAGAACAGATTACGACAGGAACTAATATGGCATAATGTAAAATACTATCATATAGCGTGGCGACGCGTCGCCACGGCCGCGGCATGCGTCGCCACGCCAGTAATCGATTGTACGTGCGGCTTTATGTTTCACGTAAAAAAAGTAAAAATACTTTTTCTGGGTGAAAGGCACCCAATGTTCTTTTCATTCCTATCAATCCATGACAACGTGTATGCAAAATTTCATGATGATCGGTCGAATATTTAAGGAGTGAAAGCATAACAAACAAGCAAACTCACATTCGTTCGTTGCGTTCATCCCGAATGCCTATTTTTGTTATTGGCAAATTACAACCATCATTTCAACAAAATAAAGCAGTGATAGCCTAGTTAAAAACCGTTAAACTGCTACGCAGAGGTCTCGAGTTCCATTCCCAGGTACGCAGCTCTGACTTTTCGGAGTTGTATGCGTATGAAATCCAAAGTTAATGATCGCTCGCTTTAACGAAAGTTAAAGGAAAATACCGTGAGAAAACCTGCATGTCTGAGAATTCTACACAATGTTCTCCAAGATGTGAAATCTGGACTAATCCCTCTCACGTTGTCGGCCTCGATGGCGTAGCGGCTAGTGTAACCGACTGCCACGCCTGAGGTCGCGGGTTCGATTCCCGCACAAGTCAAACATTTGTGTGCATGAACATGGATGTTTGTCTTGGTCTGGGTGTTTCTATGTATAATATGTATGTATTTACAAAAAAGAAAAGTATATATGTATGTTTATCCATTGTCTAGTACCCATAGTACAAGCTCTGCTTAGTTTGGGCTAGATGGTGTTGTGTGTATGTGATAGAATATTATTACACTGCGAAAAGCCCCGTGCCCAGCTGAGGGGAATAGTTTATGTACAGGGCTGATATCTATCGATCATGCAAAAAGTATTGATAATGTTCAACATAACGGTATTAAGGAGTATTACCAAACGGATGAAAAGCTCGCGTTTGGAATTGGCGTTGTGTGTCAGATGACAACTTAATATCCAAACATTTGACCATACTAAAACGTAGTACGCGCAACTATGATCATTGAATCCAAGAATGTAGACAAAGATCAATGACCACAATAATTATAAAGGCTGTATGAAAATAGGGATATTAAATTCTGAGAATTTCTTTTTTGAGTAATTAATTAATCCTTACTAATATACATACATACATACATACATAGATTCACGCCTGTTTCCCAGAGGGGTAGGCAGAGACTACGGATTTCCATTTACTACGATCCTGACACACTTCTCTGGCTTCATTCACTTTCATCACATTCCTCATACACGCCCGTCGGTTCAAGGAGCTCTTAACCTGGCCTTTGTCCAGAACGCCTCCGATCTGGTCGAGAAACGTTCGCCTAGGTTTACTAATATAAAAGCGAAAATGTTTGTTTGTAACCTTTTCACGCCTAAACTACTGAACCGATCATTCTGAAATTTTGCATATACATTGTCAGGTGTGCAAAAACGGACACAGGCTACCTATCATCCCGAAAACAATTACTGTTCCGAAAGAAAACAACAATAACGTTCTTATGATAATAGATGGCGCCACGTGTCTTTCGAATCATGATTGAATTATATTATTACAAGCAGAGTACAACCCGAATTGATTGTCAAATTCTAAATTAACGCGAGCGAAGCCGCGGGCAAAAGCTAGTTGGATTAAATATCAGTTCGAATTATACAATTGAACTAATATAACTAATAACTCATTTTAGACTAGACAAATATATAATGTTTGTCTACGTCATGAACTCGATAAAATTATTTGTAGTCCACTTATAAACTTGGTAAAATTTTAAGTCCCACCCATTGCACTATTGACGTGAACCCACTCCTATTACAAGCATTCTAGCTCAGCTGAAGGGGTTAACAAGAATACTAGTCATTTGAAACCCAAATAGCTTGTAATCTTTAAAAAAGAATTGGGGCGGTCTTTAGGGGCTGCCGATAGAAGAAAACTTTAATCCTTAGTCATAAACACTTCAGTATAAACAAAAAAGAAACAAAAAAATAAAGTGGCGGGTCGGATTCCTGATACTCTCTTAGGGGTTAAAGGGTCAAAATTTCGTTATTTTTTGCATAGGACGCACCATTTTTGAGATATCATAGTTAATATTCTAAAATAATTCAAAAATGGAAAGCGTGGAAGCGTAACGATGACGAAGCGTGACGATGATGCGAGTTCTATGATGTTTGTTCACCCAAGAAGTGCTCAACGCGCCTAAAGAAGATTTCACTTCAAAAACTTGTATTGATGGACACTTATATCCAACACTGGATAACGACAGACTGATTATGGCCATGCATGATGACAGGTTATGGTTGAAAGTCAGATAGCAAAAAATAACAATTAAATAATTTATTTATAACTTGAGAAGACGGGCGCCATCGCTCGGCTGGCATACGAAGAAGATGGGCTTCCCCTTATACTGTGACAGCACGCGTTTCTTAATGTTCTCCACTTCACTCTTCTTTACCTGGTGGTAAGAAAATATAGATTAAAAATAGACGTCTTTTTCCATGAAAATAAAATTTTGTACGCAAATTACTACTTGCGTATAATAAACCATAGTACTTATGTCACCATATGTACCACATTCGAGCAAATAAATACACTGAATTAAGCATATCACTCAAGAAAAGCTGGCCCAATACGTCTATTAATTTGTTTAGATTTTATTATCGTACGAAGCATTGGAAAATTTACACGTAATACTAAAAAAACAGGGAAATTGAAAGTGTTTTTTCATGAAATTGGTACAGGACAATATCTACGCGGTTAACTTATAATAAATACTAGATGTTCCCGGGATTTCACCCGTGTTTATCGTTACTGCGCCGGACCGTGGATCGTAGCCTTCCTTGATAAAAAGGCTATCCAACACCAAAATAATTTTTCATATCGAACCAATAGTTCCTGAGATTAGCGCGTTCAAACAAACAAACAAACAAACTCTTCAGCTGTACAATATTAGTATAAATTTGATCATACAAATGAAGCACCAAACATTTTTTAAAGACTATTCCCATCACTGAAGGTCACCCAACTGGTGTCACATTCTAACCACTGTGATACCAGTTGTGTAACCTTCAGCGGCAATCTTGGAAAACACCAAAAGGAAAGTCACACTGTCTTGGAAACCAGAATGAATTTAATCACGAATGTAAGTGAAGCAGCTGCTTCGGTATCACACCAGTAGTGGATGCAACTGCAGTGCATGAGGTGTCCCAATTCTTGGATAGAGCAGAACATTATTAGATATTTTTGTTAGCAGTTGTACCCATGTTCAAGCACAGGCTATTCTTGCATACAATCCGCCTGATGGTATTAAGTAGTTACACATAAAAGAGCAGCGATAGCTCAGTTGGGAGACCAACAGACTGCAATGCAGAGGGTTTCGGGTTCGAATCCACGTCGCGCACCTCTGACTTTCGGAAGTTATATGACTTTTCGAAATTATGTGCGTATTGATTGACAATTGTGGCCTGCTCCGTGCCTCGGAGAGCACGTCAAGCCGTTGGTCCCGGCTGCCATGAACATCTATAGCAGTCGTTATTGGGAGAGTGTCGACACAAAAGATCCCACTGGGTCAAAGCGTCGCCGGTCTGCACTAACTGGCCTCCACATAAGATAAGTGGTTACACTTACAATCAGACATTACCATCAGCCATTACTAGATAGTAAGGAAAGCATGAATACAGGTTACTTACAAATACAGATTTTCCTTTGACGTACTATATTTTAATTAGTAATTGTGTCTAAAATACGATCTACCGTAAAACCATTTTGCGTTACTGAAATGATATTTTACTTTCAGTCTATTTAAAATTTATTTTGGGGTCCAGTTACTTAGTAATACGAATAAATAACTTCAGTAAGTGGAACAAGATTTTATCCTGATGTTGCTACAATAACATCCAAGAGCTATTCTTTTATATTTCCTATATAGATTAACAAAGGTAAAACTAGGGCATTGTTCTGTGTCGAATGTACATACAATACGGTAAGCAATACCTAGGCAAGACAGACAAGCCAGCTAATAATTCCAATTATTATCATAAAGGAAAGAGGAACAGCAGACCTACCATACAAAATATATCCAAATCTTCAAACTATCAAATAGAAAAAGTTGTACCGAGTGTAAAATTTCCTTTGTGTTCGTTGAATAAACACTTGGTTTATTTTTAAACAACAAGAAGTAAAGCTAGGAAAAGAAATAGTTACTAGAAGTTCTATCAAGATCATACCAAATGGAAAATCTTCAGTCAGTATATCACACTTACCAACGTAACAACACAACCACCGAAGCCACCTCCAGTCATTCTTGCTCCAAGCACTCCTGGTGCTCCTCTAATGATGTCCACGAGTTGGTCCAGCTCTGGGCAGGACACCTGCATCAGCTGGCTTAGTGAGTCGTGGGACTGGTAGAACAATTCACCGATCTGCAGAAAACCACATAAGTGATGTTACGGACAGACATGTTTAAGAAAACGATATTTTACGTTTACACAATTTTTTTTTATATCAGTTCTGTATTACACTGTCCCACTGCAGGGCACAGGACTCTTCTCACTGTGAGAACGGTTAGGTGATAATCCACCACGCTGGCCCAGTGCGGGCTGGCTCTCAGACATGCAGGTTTCCTCACGATATTTTCCTTCACCATTAAAGCGATTGATAATTAACTATTTAATACACTGATAACTTCGAAAAGCCAGAGATGTTTCGTTTACAGTCCAACGGTTTTCCGATAGGCTATCGCTGCTGAATGTTATACATTGAAATTAAACTACTTTATACGGATTTTAACGCGTTTTACTTTTAAACAACCACTTTATAACTATGTAAGTTTACACTTTCTCTCTTCTCTTTTTTTCTTTAAATCTAGCTCTGGCTATAACTGTATCATGGACTGACAGGTCAAAAAGACCACTACCTTAATACACGCGTGGCCATGGTTACCGAAACGCCACCGAATGTAATAAAGATAAAAATATATTTGGCAACCCTATCAGCGATCTTATACAAACATAATAATATCCTTTTGTATGTAAAGAACATGTGGATGAAAAGTTTCCGTCTTTAGTAGTCATTGTTGTCAGGTGACGGAGATAAGATTCTAATTATATCTCATGCGCGTCATGCTTTCTACTCAACAATTCATTTCACTCCCATAAAATGATACATACATAGATTCACGCCTGTTTCCCAGAGGGGTAGGCAGAGACTACGGATTTCCATTTGCTATGATCCTGACACACTCCTTTGGCTTCATTCACTTTTATCACATTCCTCATTCCTCGCTCGCCAGTTTAAGGTGCTCTTAACCTCGCCTTTGTCCATAAAATGAGAATGATGATATTTGTTTGTCAAATTATACAACTCACCTATCAATCCTGACTAATATTAATCCTAATCCTAACTAATATTATAAAAGCGAAAATGAGTTTGTTTGTTTGTTACCTTTTCACGCTTAAACCACTGAACCGATCATCCTGAAATTTTGCACATACGTTGTCAGATGTACAGAAACGGACATAGGCTACCTTTCATCCCGAAAAAAATTATTGTTCCCGAGGAAAACAATAATAACGTTCTTATGATAATAGATGGCGCCACGTGTCTTTCGTATTATGATTGAATTATATTATTATATATTATTACAAGCAGAGTACAACCCGAATTGATTGTCAAATTCTAAATTAACGCGAGCGAAGCCGCGGGCAAAAGCTAGTATATAATAAATGAGAATGTCAGTTTGGTTGTTACGCTTTCACGTCTTAACTACTCGACTGATCGACCGCATACATGTCAGGGGTATAGAAAAGGACAGTACCTTTTATCCAGAAAAAAGTACTGTACTGGGATTGCAATTTATTGTCATAGCCTGCATTAACGCAAGCAAAGCAAGGGACATTCTAGGTCAGCTACAAAATAAAATAAATTTTGACAACACAGATGGCTTACGTGATCGCCTTGACAGAACCGCCGTACCAGGGGTCATGGGTTCAATCCCAAACGAAAAAAAAATATATATCATCCACACAAAGTTGTTCCTGGTCTGGACTGATAAGTCTTCCGCGACACAGTCGGCCTCTATGGCATAGTGGTTAGTGTAACCGACTGCCACGCCTGAAGTCGCGGGTTCGATTCCCGCACAAGTCAAACATTTGTGTGCATGAACATGAATGTTTGTCTTGGTCTGGGTGTTTCTATGTATAATATGTATCTATTTACAAAAAAAAAAGTATATATGTTTATCCATTGTCTAGTACCCATTGTACAAGCTCTGCTTAGTTTGGGCTAGATGGTGTAGTGTGTATGTGGTAGAATATGAATATTACAGAAATTATTTTTAGGTTGAGATTGTCATTTCTAGACAAAAATAACTCTGTATTTTTTAAACGTAGTTAAACAAGCTATCTCTTAAGTAATACTGCTATAAAAAAAACATTTGTTATAATTTTCAAAGATAGAGCAAATCAAAATCTACCGAGTATGTATCGACTTGTCTTATGTTAATAATTTATTATTGTAAAAGAGCCATAAGCGTACAATCTTGTGTACAGTACTTCATAGGATATCTTACCCGCTTAAAGTCCTTCTGTTTCATAACTTTGGCTGTCTCCTCTGTCCTGTTGATCTCTTCTATCACGTGCCTGGCCCTCATCAGCACTAGATCGTCACACTTCTGTGCCTTTAGTTCTAGAACACAAGAATACGTCATATATAATACTAGCTAACTGACGCAACTTAATCTGCTTCACTTAAGAGAATTTTCGCCGTTTTTGCAACATTTTTCATTTATGCTCTGCTGCTATTGGTCGTAGCGTGATGCTATATAGCCTTCCTCGATAAATGGGCTATCCAACACTGAAAGAATTTTTCAATTCGAAACAGTAGTTCCTGAGATTAGCGCGTTCAACCAAACAAACAAACAAGCTCTTCAGCTTTATAATATTAGTATAACGCTTAAAATAGTATGCAACTGTTTATTGGATAAGATTTTAATGTTGCATACTATTTTTAGGTATATCTAAATGGAATAAGGTTGATATTGAATTACCAATTAAAAGATGCTCGAGCATTTTTCCGCCTGATATGAATTGACCCTTACTCTCATGATCCGATGGGACGGTAATCCGATACGCGCGGACAAAGACTAGGACCAACGGCTTTACATGCTTTCCGAGGCACGGGGATTTCTAACACCGCCAGCTTTCTAACTCTGGGGCTGCTATTGAGATTTCGTAAAAAAAAACAATAACTTTTTTGTTGGCCTGTCCCGGGATTCGAACCCGAGACCCCAAGCATAGCAGTTGCATTCAGTACCGCTGTGCCACTGTTTATATACGGCACTAACAACTATATCGACAAAACCCATTCATAAAGCTAACTTTGCTTGTTGTTAGCCTATTTCGTGACAAAAATAGCCCCTAAGTTGTAGCGCAAATTATTTCCTTACTTTTCCAATTTATCTTTGCGGCGTAATCAAAACTTTAGGGTTCATATGTTTAAGTAAACACTCTGCTAACAATTTGTTTGTTTGTCAGAGCAATTTTGGCAACAAGTTTCATATTGGAATAATTTTAATCTATCAAGTCTTGAAATATCACAGACTAGCTGAACCGCGCACCTTCGTCTGCTTCATATAATAGAATTTTCCCCGTTTTCGCAATATTGAGAATACATGTGCAACAGGGGACCAACCACTACCTGAGATTTGACAAACCACAGATGCTCGCTAAAGAACACCGATTCCTACCAAGGATGCTTCGCGAAGCTATTGAAATCAAGAAACATCCTAATTTCAATAGAGAAGATGGTTGGAATATACCACCAGCTTGGGATCCAGTAATTCAAATAGTCAAACCCAAGAAGAAACAAACCACAGCTAGACTTCATGATACTTTGAGCTCATTCTGCGTAAATAGAAACACCCATGATTAAATTATGTTCGGGTACTTTGAAATAACTACACTGGAACATTGAGGCAACTACCATCTTAGTCTCCCCGTGACCATGGCTGCTGAAAAGCAACCGAAACGTCGGGGAAAGTGTAATCATAAATATAAATAGTATAGTAATAGTATAAATAGTTTTAATAGTTTCAATAATTTAATTAGCTTAAAAATTACAAAGTTTTATAGTAATAGTAGTGTAACAGTTCTCAAATTTTTTTGTAATAAAGTGTCAAATAAACATCGCGATAAAATCCGTATATAGTAGTTTAATTTCAACAAGAAATAAATGCAAAATTATAATATAAATAATAATATCAGCCCTGTCTAAAAACTGTCCCACTGCTGGGCACGGGCCTCTACTCATTGTAAAAACGTTAGGTCTACCACTCTGGTCCAGGGCAAGTTGACAGACTTCACATTTATTCGAGAACATTATGGAGATCTCTCAGACATGCTGGTTTCCTTACGATGTTTTCCTTCACCGTTTAAGCAAGCGATAATTAACTATTCACTACGCACATAACTTAAAAAAGGCAGTGGTGCGTGCCTTGGAGTTGAACTCGAGACCTCTGCGTGGCAGACCAACGGTCTCCCAGTAGTATTAGAGAGAGAGAGAGAGAGTTTAAGAACTCCTTCTCAGCGTGAGAAGTAGACAGACTTCACATATCCTCGAGAACATTATGAAGATGTAGGTTTCCTTACAATGGTTTCCTTGAACGTTAAAACTAACGATAACTAACCTTTTTTATACTTCTTTTTTATATTGTAATAGGCTTGCGTTTTTTTTTTTTTTTTTTTATTTTGCTCGTCAAAATGACCACACTCCACCTGATGGTAAGCAGTCATGTGGTCTAAGAGCAGTGGCCTCCGCATCGCCCCCACAGTAGCCGAGGCGATGTTGAGGTCTCTACTTTGACGGCCTGAGAAGATGCTTTTTCACGCCCCGCTTAAAGAACCCAGGATTGAAGGAAGAAGGAAACACGTGCCTTGGCAGAGAATTCCATGCCTTGGTCGTTCGGCAGAGATATGAGGACCCAAACTTTTTGGTACGCGCTCTAATCGACTCTACCGTGTAAGGATGGCATCTGAGCCCAGCACGCGTTGTTCTGGATAGGAAAGGGGAGGGCGGGATAAGGTGGAATAACTCTTCAGAGCACTCCCCGTGGTATATTCTGTAGAAACATGCCAATGAGGCAATGTCTCTACGGAGTTGCAGAGGTTCCAGTGAACTCGTGACCTGTGGATCTCCGATGATACGGACAGCCCGCCGCTGTAACCGGTCGAGAGCGTCCAGCAAGTACTGCGCGGAGCCATCCCAAAGATGAGAACAGTACTCCACGCAAGGGCGCACTTGTGCCTTATACAATAGGCACAGTTGCCCAGGCGTGAAGAACCGCCTCACCCTGTTCAGAACTCCGAGTTTTCGCGAAGCTTGCTTAATGACGCTCTCGATATAGGTTTTCTGATTAAGGGAGCGGCAAAGATCTATACCTAAGCTGGAGAGACTGTCACGTATCACCAGTGGAGTGTTCTTCAGAGAAGGGAGGGGAAGGAACGGAGACTTTTTTGTAGAGAACGCGCATGCCTGGGTCTTCTTGGCGTTGAACTCGACCAAGTTCTTTGCACCCCATTCATAGATGCGGTCCAAGGTCCGGTCAAGTTCAACGACAAGATTCTGCCTTTTCCCCTCAACCTCAGCCTGTTTGGCCCCAGGATGTCCGAGATATCGCCCATGCACGGTACTGTCGTCCGCATAACAATGCATGTTGCCGAGATTCAACATATCATTGATATGCAGAAGAAAGAGCGTAGGGGATAAGACAGAACCCTGAGGCACTCCTGCATTGACCTGCATAAATTTTGAAGCGCGACCGTCGCAAAGGACCCGAATACGACGCTTCTGCAGGAAACTTGCAATTCAGGTGCACAGTTGAGGGGGCAAGCCATAGGCCGGAAGCTTGGAAAGAAGAGACCGGTGCCAGACTCTGTCGAAAGCTTTGGCTATGTCAAGGCTGATAGCCAAAGACTCGCCGTGCTTGTCCATAGCCTCACCCCAGAGGTGCGTGACGAACGCTAGAAGATCACCCGTTGATCGTTTAGACCGAAAGCCGTATTGGCGATCATTGATCAACGATTGATCCTCCAGGTAGCGGACAATTTGGGTGTTTATAATCCGCTCGAACACCTTGGAAAGTACCGAGGTGATAGCTATGGGTCGATAGTTGCTTGGCTCGGAACGGTCCCCCTTTTTGGGAATCGGTTGAACGTTCGCTTCCTTCCAAGCCTCAGGCACAATGCCTGCGACGTAAGACGTCCGGTATAGGCGCGTAAGTGAGGGAGACAACTCCGCTGCACATTTTTTAAGAACCACAGCTGGGATGCCGTCAGGTCCACTGGCTTTCCGAACATCGAGAGACTGCAGTATCGCACGAACGGTTCGTTGCCTGATACATATATCAGGCATGGTGTAGCCGCAGTTGGCAATATTAGGCGGCTGCGAACCGCAGTCATCGATTCGGGAGTTGGCCGCAAAGAGATTTGCAAACAGATCTGCTTTCTCCTGCGGCCGATGAGCCAGTGATCCATTCGGATACCTCAGAGGAGGCAGCATGGTCTGGCAGAAGTTGGACTGCACGGCTTTGGCCAGGCGCCAATAGCTACGACTGCCCGTAGGATGCGCCATTAGTTCTTGGCCGAACCGTGCGACGCGCTGGGCATCCGCTCTTAAGTATGCCCTCTTGCAGACCTTTGTGGCTTGGTTGAACGCTGCCTTCAGGTGATCCACGTTAGGGTCGTGGAGAGTGCGAGCCCTGGTCCAAGCGCGATACGCCGTCTGTTTGCGTTCAACAGCATCGGCGCATTCACGCCCGAACCAGGGCCTTTTCCTGCCGCCGCTCGTGACATCACTGTATGGAATATAATATTCCATACCCAGGATGATTTCACCAGCGACAGCAGTAGCGCTCTCTGATGGATCCCTGTTCTCAAAGCAGCGTTGAGCCCAAGGGATGGATGCGAAGTATTCCCGCATTCCATCCCAGTCTGCTGACGAGTAGTGCCACAGTCGTCATCTTGCCTCCTCGGGTCGTGGGGGCGTAACAACAACAGCTGTGGCACAAACCAGACAGTGGTCTGAGGTGCCCAAAGGAGCACGAATCGACACACTGTACCGGTTCGGGTTACTCGTCAGCAGCAGATCGAGCAGAGAGGGCGCCTGACCTGCAATATCTGGTATCCGGGTGGGCTGGAGTACCAGTTGAGACAGGTCATGCGTGAGAGCGAACGCATGGGCAGTTCGTCCCGCGTGGTCTGTTTTGGGAGAACCCAACCAGGTCTCATGGTGGGCATTGAAATCTCCCAAGAACACCAACTCAGCGTTCGGAAACCGCTCCTGCGCGTCGTCTGCCGCCTGACTCAGGTAATTGAAGAGTCGAGTTGTCTCAGCGTCTCCTGAATGGGATCGGTAGAGGCACATGTAGATTTGGCTGAAAGAGCCATGATCTACGTGAACCCAAAGGACAGAGAAGGAAGGGTCCTCTAGGCATTGTAGACGGCGACAGCAAATATCCGCCCTAACAAACAAGCATACCCCGGCTTTCGCGAGGAAACACTCCTCTAGCACGTAGCCGGGATATTGCAGGTAGTTCGTGTCTGCAGGACGGCGTATTTGTGTCTCCGTTAGAAAAAGCATTGCCGGCCGAGCCGTCTCCAGGTGGTGATGGACGGCATTAAGGTTAGCGTGGAGTCCTCTGATGTTAATAAACTCCACGACACAGGAAGCAGCAGTGGGGTTACGGCGATTGGCTGCTGTTGAACGACAATGCTTTGTTTGTACTGCCATAGAGTGAAAGGAAGGGGAAGCGTGAAAAAAAGAGGCGGCTATTCTCGCAGCAAAGTGGGGCAAGGCGCAGAGCAAGTTTTGTCATATAACTGTATGGTATGGCGATAGCCGATCCGACGGACGGAAGGACCCCCGTACCCTCCCGAAAGTGGTCGCCGGGACCCACCCTCCGGTCACCATCCGGCACGACGAACCACCTCGAGATTATGCGCGGCATGATAAGGCAGCCAACCTAGTTGGTTAGACTCGGTTGGGCCTCTGGACTATACCGCGGGCGGCCAGCAGAGCACCGTTTCTACGGCTCTCCCTGGCCGCCGGGTCGACTCGCGCCATCCACACAATGACTCTACGGATACTCTGCAGGTCCCTCATAAGCTGCGAGAATCGTCACCTCATGCTTAGGCCTCCGGCGCTTTCATTCACCGAACGAAACACAGCAGTGAAACACTGTTGTTTCACGTCGACTTTCTGTGAGAGGGTAGTACTTCCCCGGTCGAGCCGGCCCATTCCTGCTGTAACCAGCTTGGCTCTACTACCAACAATAACCAGCTTGGCTCTACTACCAACACGATCTCACCTAATGTTAAGTGAAGATGCAGTCGACGATGGAGCACGCTTGCCTAGAAGATACCTATTCACTCGCGACTTGAAGAAGATTGTACTCTGCGGGACAGACTTAGGTAGTGAGTTCCACTCCTTTGCGGTACACATTATAAGAGTGGAAACAAAGCGCTTCATGCGTAAATATGGTATGTCCACTATATGTATAATACCTTGCCTTGCCTTGCTTGCTGGTGTGCCTTAGGAACGAACTCAAAACCTCTGCGTAGTAAATAGGTACTTACTTTCTAAATCTCCAATTTTGGCGCCCCTGAGTGAAGGTAGACCAAGTCTGTCGGCAGCCTCCTGGCACTGCGCTCTCCTCTGAGGGTACTCGCTGCCAGTCAACTGATGCTTCACATTGGAGTTTGTCACCAGAACCGCCAAGTCGCCCAGCTCCATCGGGATTTGTTGGGATTCCAAAGACCTATCGAATATTAAGAGTTATTTTTTAATTATTTGTTTCTTCTCTACAAAGTCGAACTTAGAACTATATTATTTTAACAACTAGGCTTTATTTGTTTTGAGTAATGCACACATTTTTTTATGATTTGACTTAAATCATAAAAAATGTGTGTGAACCATATCCTATTCTTATTAAAGTTATTACCACCCAACAGTACTTATTTTGGATGAAAATTATGTCCCTATGTCCTTTTCTTGTTACCGTTATAACGTGTATGCAAAAGTTCATGTTGATCGGTTGAGTAGTTAAGCCGTTAAAGCGTAACAAACAAACAAACTCATTTTCGCATTTATAATATTAGTTAGGATAAGTTAAGATACTGAAATAGATTTATAAGCAATTATTCAAATATAATTTAATTATTTTCTGAAAATCTATACTAATATTATAAAGCTGAAGTTTGTTTGTTTGTTTGCTTGAACGCGCTAATCTCAGGAACTACTGGTCCGATTTGAAAAATTCTTTAAGTGTTAGATAGCCCATTTATCGAGGAAGGCTATAGGCTATATATCATCACGCTAAGATCAATAGGAGCTGAGCACCAATGAAGAATGTTTCAAAATCGGAGGGTATTTTTTTCTTTTGAGAGCTTCCGCTACGTGCGCTGCGTAAAAAGTTAAAGTTTCGCAAAAATCATGTATGACAGAATTGTTCGCCTTTAAAAGTTCTAAAAAAAAGTCCGCGACAGCATATGTCTATCTTTTAAGGTTGGCTCACTATAACCATTTTTATGCTAACCAAATTTGTTCTAAAATAATGCATTATTTGCGAAGGTATTATTATAAACAATTTATTAATCCTTATCCAAATAAATACGTTATTCATCACAAGTATTTAATTTAAAACAAAATTGCCCTTTACATCATTCGATTTCAATAAATATCTTAGGAGATATCGCAGTTTTAAAATAACATTGCAGAAAAATAATTACCCATTACAGACATAGTACAAACGATGTTTCTCCTGGTTTATTCTGCGTGATTACTACTGGTTCGATTTGAAAAATTCTTTTAGTGTTGGATAGCCTATTTATCGAGAAAGGCTATAGGCTATATAACATCAAGCTACGACCCACGGGGGCGGCGCAGTAACGATAGACGCGGGTGAAACCGCGGGAACATCTAGTTGTATTCATAAAACAAGCTTCTTCATTTATTTAAATATCGAACGATTCTACCCTCGAAATGTCAAAGATATTTCGGGAAGAAATTCTCGATGCTCTTGCATATATAAACTCTTTGTTCATACATCATTTAATGTCGTCGACGTTATTAAAGATTCTGCGAATTTAAGAGATGTATAAAAAGAAAACAGGTATGTGTAACTCTAGCTCGTATTACATATAATTTAGTTGAGACTAGCTGTTATCCGTGACTTCGTCTGCGTGGAATTGAACAAAAAGTGTTTGTTCATTTCGCAGACTTATTTATTAAATAAAAGTAGTAGTAGTAGCTAAGTAGTAGTTTTACTCCTTTTACCATTAGCTATCTGCCAGTGAAAGTCCCATCAAAATCGGACAAGCCGTTGCAGAGATTAGCCGGAACAAACAGAAAGACAGACAAACAAAAATTTAAAATAGATTTTTTGGAATAAGTTCTTAAATAATGGTAAATAGCAGCTTTTTACTAAATACATATAAAGGTATAATTTAGTAAAAAGCTGTTATTTAGTCATTACAAACATATACTTCTGTTTTATTTATTTGTATAGATGTTTCCTGTAGTACTTAGTATGCAATATCTCAATATATTCTGACCTATTTTAACATAACATCATAATAAGCGGTGGCAGCCTAATGGATCTGCGAAAGACTGCAGGCAGACGCTGGATGCGGCAAGCTGAAGACAGGGCGCTATGGCGCTCTTTGGGGGAGGGCTATGTCCAGCCGTGGACTATTATAGCCTGATGATGATGATGATGCCCAATGGATTAAGTATCTCCTAGCGATCGAGATTCGATCGAGATCGAATTTCCTGGTATTTTGTTATGGAAGACTTTATAATATAAAAACTTTATTAGGTACTACCTCGATAGCGCAGTGCATGGGTTCAGCAAAGTATTAACAAGACTTTTATAACTGGATTTGACTGGATATCAGTACAAAAAAGGACATAGGTTACCTTTCATCCAGAAAAAAGTATTGTTCCCGGGGGACAGCTAACGCAAAATAATGATGTATGGAAATGTATATGCTGCAGCAACCAGTTCAGAGGGGCCTGGTGCTGGTTTCAATTGATCCTGAACTAAACTCTTCTTCAATACTGACCTGCAGTCGATGAGTAGTGCGTGGTCCTTCTTGCCCATAGTGACGATGTACTGGTCCATGATGCCACATGGCATGCCCGGGAACTCGTGCTCTGCTTTCTGACATAACTTCGCTTTCTCCACCAGTCTACAGACAAATAAATAAAGTAAGGCTGATGTTGGTAATGTTTTAAAAGAAAATTGCTTTTTCGTGTGGTTAGTGGCCAACCTGTTGACAAGAGTTGTTCGAGCCACCCGTAGGCCTCTGATATGGCTTAACGACTGCTGATACTGTTGCCGCCGTACTAATGATTAAGCGTAACCCTTAGCTGTGCGAAAAGTTATACGAATATTGATAACTATACCTACTCAATTAAAATTTTTTTCCTACTGACCTCTTGCTGGTGGTCGAAGACAAAACGACACAGAGGCGCGCGTGGAAACACGCACGCCGCCTCTCAGACCTGGTGATGATCGGGTGGCGGGCAAGACCACGAAGCCCACCACCCCTAGGTCAATCCTCAGGGTGGCTGGAGGTCATCCCGCGGTGGCTTGCACTGCGGGATGACCTCCAGCGTGAGCCTGACACGTTATTTCTGCACAACAAATTAGTATTTTTTAAATGTTTATTGTGTTTATTTCTTATGGAGTCAGGAACATAGCTTGAATACCATTCCTGGAATTGGGCGCTGATAGCTGTGCCACAGTTTTTATAACTTTTGCAGCTATCAACTTTTTTATTGTAAAAATTATATAAACTATATTATTCTAAATAAACTTTGTTGTTATTAATGAACAACTTTATTACAAGAGGATAAATAACTAGGTATCACATTTACATTTCCATGTTTAGTTAAGATCGATGCCCTTCGGTCAGTACTCGGAACGAAAGGTTATTTAAAATGAATTGAACCGAATATCTCTTAGAAATAAGGATTGCTTTCATCGATAATACCCTTTGTAGTAAATAACTCAATAAATGTTTTATCTAAGACCAATGGTAGTCGGTGTATTACAAAGGGTATTTATTCTTTTCTGTTTATCTCTTAAAAAGAGCCAAACATCGCCCGCGCTAACAATGAATCCTGTATTGTGGATGGTTTTCCAAACGTTTAAGTAACGGACACAAAAACACCCAGACTTGAAAACTATTTACTTTTGTGGATCACATAAATGTTTGTCTCTTGTGGGTATCTAATCCATAACACTCGACACAGTTTCAGTGATGAGGCTACACCTGCCTCCGTGGCGCAGCGGTAGTGAATGCGACTGCTGTGCCTGAGGTCTCGGGTTCAAATCTCGAGTCAGGCCAAGAAAAAAAATTGGGTTTTTCTGTTAAGAAATCCCAATAGCAGCCCGGAGTTAGGAAGTTGGCGGTGTTAGACACCCCGAAAAGCCGTTGGTTCTGCGCCTGATCTCTCTCTGATTGTGTCGGATTACCGTCCAATCGATTCATGAGAGTTAGGGAACAGAGAGAACACTTGTGTTTGCGCACACACTTGTGCACTATAATATCTTCTGTGCAGATGGCCAGTCTCCGTAAAGACTGGCCGCCGTGACCGAAATTCGGTCTGGAGGACATTAATCTATTTGATTTTATAAATGAATCAGTGGATTATTAGGTACGTTTAACAAATATACACACATAATTTCACGCTTTTATTCCCTAAGTATAATACACCCGCTTGTCGCTAACTATTGGTTTAGTTTCCACGTACTAAAAGGTTGAGGGAGTGGCTATAATGTAGTCTGGGACTATAATACTGTCTACCAAGCAAAGGCCCGGTAGATAGCAATATAGTACCTGACTTCGTGCTGCTAATGAGAATTTCTTTGACAGAAAACCTAATAACTCACGCTCAGCAGTGAACGGAAGGTTGTTTGGCCACGATTGTCGGTAAAGTGGAGATGCTATTTCCAAACCAACGCGCCCCAGTTTGGACGAAATCATAAGTTTAACTGATAAAGCCGCTGCGCCCTCTAATGTTCACTTTTGGGTACCCAAGACAGATGACAATTCCTTCATCCTAATCCTAATCCTAACTAATATTATAAAAGCGAAAATGAGTTTCTTTGTTTGTTACCTTTTTACGCCTAAACCACTGAACCGATCATCCTGAAATTTTGCCTATACGTTGTCAGGTGTACAGAAACGGACATAGGCTACCCTTCATCCCAAAAAAAATTACGGTTCCCAAGGAAAGCAACAATAATGTTCTTATGATAATACATGGCGTCACGTGTCTTTCGAATCATGATTGAATTATATTATTACAAGCAGAGTACGACCCGAATTAATTGTCAAATTCTAAATTAACGCGAGCCAAGCCGCGGGCAAAAGCTAGTAATATATAAATGCAGTTACTGGTTGAATAAGAAACTCTACTTTCATTCACTTGAAAATAAAGAAGCTACAAGAAGGCATTATTAGCAATGCGCAAAATTGTATTCGAATGAAATACTATTTCTTATTTATTCCTATCGATAACGAGACACCTACATTGTATTGTCTTAAACGCTTCGCACGAAGATAAAAGAAAATAGGGATGTCAAGACATTCAAAGACCATAGTGTAATTGTCTATGTTTATACATAATTTGACACACAAGAGAAAATAGCAATCACAATAAATATTTTTGTGCAAACAGTATCAAAACTGGTTGCAAAATAAGGAAGTATGTAAATTGGATGTTTTTTTGATTCTTTATTTATTTAGGGGCTTTTATTACGTTAGCCTTATCGTGGCTTATTCCTAAGATACTAACTAACTATGTTACGATAGGAGACAAAGGAGGTCGTTGTTGTGCATAAAATATAAATAAATATATCAAATAGGTCTAACGCCGCATTTGAAGTAGGGTAACCTAGAATATTAATGAAAAGTCCTACATCGTACACATTAATTTGGATGTAAGTAGAAGTGGGTGTGTATTCGGGTAGTATATATCGCTATCTCACTCGGACAACTGCATTTGAATAGCGGTTACGTCAGTCGCCGTTTTCTGTCATTACAGAATTACCTCTACTACCAGATTTAACCGTTGGCTCTTATTTATAACTGAGTAGTTTTAAAAAAATATTTGTATTTTTTAGTTAGGGTAATGTAACTATTTGACTTAAATATTGTGCACGAATTTAATTTATTGTCAAATGTATATTCGACTTCTAGACATCTTGATTTTTACCAAACTACAAACAACAGGTAAATGTACAGATAAATTCATATTTATAATAGTTTATAATAATAATAATAATATTTATTTGTCAGAATAATGTTACAATGGATCTTAAATTTATTACAATGTTCAAATTATTCTACCGTTTTCGGCGTACAAATACTTATAGACTACGGATTATATAAATGTCAGTTTCATAAAATAAAATAAAAAAAAATAAAAAAAATGACCAATTATAATAACATAAATTAAAATTGAATTTGTAAAATTGTAATATAAACAGAATGTAACGTCAATCTTTATAATTGAGAAAATCGTTCACTGAATAAAAACATTTGTCCAAGAGCCATGAAAACATTCCACTTTTAAATTTATTATATGTTAATATTCTCAATTCTGTCGGTAGTTTATTATAAATTTTGATTGCCATGCAATATACATTTCTGCTATATAAATGTAATCTCTGACAAGGTATCTGTAACTTTCCAGGATTTCTCTTATGTAGCCGTGCTGATATGTGCTCGTTCAATGGGAACAAGTAAGAGTATTTTTTCACAAATAAGCAAATTTCAAAAATATATAAACATGGAAGTGGCAGAATTTTTAATTCTTTGAATAAAGGAGTACAAGGATCCCAATATTCTGCTCCACTTATGGCTCTAACACATTTTTTTGCGTAATAAATGCTCTATTTATGTCAACAGGATTCCCCCAAATTGTCAATCCATAGCGTAATACAGATGAAACATATCCATGATAAGCACTTTTGGCAGTTTTTTTATCAGATACTAATCTTAGCTTTCTGAGAGCAAATACAAATTTATCAAGCTTAGTACAAACTCTGTCAACATGTTCTTTCCAATTCAATTTATTCTCAAATAAATAAATAAATAAATAAATAACTATGCCTAGAAATAAAGTTGATTGTACAGGTGGTAGAATAGAATTGTTGTGTCGTATTATTGTCGGAATGAATGTCGAGTTATGAGTTTGAAAGTGAACTAATTTAGTTTTATCAATATTAACTTGTAGATTATTGTCCTCTAACCATTTTATTGTTCTTGTTAATTCACTGTTTATGTTACTTTCTAAGTCCATTTTGTTTAAACATTTTATTGTCAAAGTTGTGTCGTCAGCAAATTGTATACATTCATGATTTAATACATTCCTAAGGTCATTTATATATAAGATAAATAATAATGGCCCTAGTACGCTTCCTTGTGGGACGCCTCTATTGTTATCTTTTTTGTCCGAACTATATGTCACCCTAACATTTTTAGTTAGAGATTGCACAACAATGATTAAATGATTCGACTTTACGACTTTTTGACGTTCATAATTGTCACTTTATGACCTAAATTAATAAAGATATTTTGATTTGATTTTGAATTAAGGCGCCTTTGTACTTTAGTAATGACCCTGAACTTTAAACGCGAGACGAATAATTTCTAATTTTCATTTATTTTAATTGGTCAGAGTCGTACGTACTTTCGTGACTATAACAGTAATAAGTTCAGAGACAACTACGTATTAGTTAGTGAAATGTTTATAAGTAAGGCTGTAAATAATTTTGATAAGGAACATCTGATTCTTACCCAACTTTGTTTCCAGTCAGAGCTTCAAGCAGTGTGAAGGTGGCGACCTCTACCGCAGCGCTGCTGGATAGACCAGCACCCATAGGGACATCAGACACGATGACCATGTCAAATCCAGGTACACCGCCTGCATTTCAATAGGTTTAGCTTTAGTTATATTATAAGCTGACCCGACAGTTGTTGTCCTTTCAGTCTATACAGAAATACATTTCATGTATGTAATTCAATTCAATTTATTTGGTTAGATTTGGTTATGTTAGTAACAGAACTATTTCGCCGGAAGGCGCGAAACGACCTCCAGCCACCCTGAGGTTTGACCTGGGGGTGGCGGGCTTTGTGGGCCTGCCCGCCATCCGTTCAGCACCAGGTCCGAGAGGCGGCGTGCGTGTTCCCACGCGCGCCTCTGTGTCGTGTCCGTCTCCACTCTAGGGAGGGGACAGTAGGGAATTCTGATTAGTGGTGACCATTGGGTAGGTCTTGTCGTGTAGTGGCCTGCCGTTTCTTACGGCGGGCCGAAACCTCGGCGGGGTCGCGACCGCATGTGAAAGTGTTTCGCGTGGCTCCGCCGATAGTGGTTTGTCGAGGTACACCGTGGTAGGCTTAGTCGGTATTCCGGGAGGTACCTACATTATTCATTATTCCATCTTTTCTTTTACCCCGGCGAATCCGACATAACCTCTCCGGCCGTCCCCGCGGAGAGGTATGCGTCAATGCATTCCCCCATATAAAAACAAAAAAAAATAAAAAGCAAAATGACTATTTAAAATATAGCCTATGTTACTCGGTGATAATACGGCTTTCTAATGGTGAAAGAAGTTTAAATCGGTTGATTGGTTTGGACCGGTCACGGCTGAGCGGCCGTGCTCGCGGCGCCCCTCCTTCAGTCTCTCCTCCCCAGCGGCGGCCCTATATAAACGCGACCGCGCCTGGTTCCAGACCCGCTTCTGCTGCTGCCGATTCAGTTAAGTGGTCCATACTGCTGGACTTCGTAGTGAGCCTTATAAGAACCACGCCTGAAATTCTGCTATTAATTCTTCGGGTTACTTTTTCTGTACAAGTTTTTAATCTAAAATTATAAACCTTTTAACTGCTTAGTACCTAAATATTTTAATTTATCTCCGCTACATAACTACTCTTGTCAATCTAGTCCTTAAAACTAGGTTGACTAGTATAACGTTACAAGTTTTTGAGTTAAACCCTTGCAAATAAACAAAAAAGCAAATATTTCCTTTTTAAAATATTATTATTATAGTATAGAAAACAGCGCAGCAAGGTTAGGTAAAAAAATATCTCAAATTTGCGCTCATCCTAGCGTGTGGTGTGTAGTGTCATATCACAGATCACTCATAAAATATTAAGACGTATCGTACAGATAAGAGACTAAATAAAATTATAAACACATAAAATATTTCAGATATTTTATTATAACAGCCATTTGTTTGATAACTATACTACCCAGTATAAACTTCAAAACAGTCAACACCCGATAAAATATTAGATAGGTATGTATTTTGGGTCAAAATAATGAGAGAATTATTGAGTTTCCGTATTTGCTAAAAACACTGAAGTACTTATACAGGTTTATTAAAAAAATACTTTTGCAACACTAGGAAGTGTTCCCTTTGTAACAAGATTTTTTAAGAAAATCACATAACATTTAACTCATTTCGGAAATCGAATACGGACGATAACGACCGACCATCCTAACTAATATTATAAAAGCGAAAATTAGTTTGTTTGTTTGTTACCTTTTCACGCCTAAACCACTAAACCGATCATCCTGAAATTTTGCATATACGTTGTCAGGTGTACAGAAACAGACATAGGCCACCTTTCATCCCGAATAAAATTACTGTTCCCGAGGAAAACAACAATAACGTTTTCATTATAATAGATGGCGCCACGTGTCTTTCGAATCATGATTGAATTATATTATTACAAGCAGAGTACAACCCGAATTGATTGTCAAATTCTAAATTAACGCGAGCGAAGCCGCGGGCAATAGCTAGGTGATAAATAAATAGTAAACTTATGCCATGTGGCTAACAAAGCAACAACTACTTATATAAAATGTACATACATACATACATACATAGATTCACGCCTGTTTCCCAGAGGGGTAGGCAGAGACTACGGATTTCCATTTGCTACGATCCTGACACACTTCTCTGGCTTCATTCACTTTCATCACATTCCTCATACACGCCCGTCGGTTCAAGGAGCTCTTAACCTGGCCTTTGTCCAGAACGCCTCCGATCTGGTCGAGAAACTTTCGCCTAGGTTTTCCTCTTGCGACTGTTCCATTCACACTAGCCTTATAAACTTTCTTAGTCAGTCTTTCCTCGTCCATTCTTTCTACATGTCCAAACCAGCTTAACATACCCTTTTCTATTCTTGTAACTATATCCACTTTCATGCCGCATCTCTCTCTAATCACACTATTTCTTATTCTATCTTTCAGAGTCACACCACATATGCTTCTCAACGCTCTCATTTCTACAGCATTTATCTATTTATAAAATGTAATTCTTCCATTATTTAATGTCCTTAGCAAAAATTACCATTACTACTACTTTTGAAGTAGTTATTCAAAAAAAGATACATTAACTACATTGGCCTCGATGACGTAGTGGTTAGTGTAACCAACTGCCACGCCTGAGGTCGCGGGTTTGATTCCCGCACAAGTCAAACATTTGTGTGCATGAACATGGATGTTTGTCTTGGTCTGGGTGTTTCTATGTATAATATGTATGTATTTACAAAAAAAAAGTATATATGTATGTTTATCCATTGTCTAGTACCCATAGTACAAGCTCTGCTTAGTTTGTGCTATTTGGTGTTGTGTATATGTGATAGAATATATGTATATAGAATATATTTTAAATTGCCTTACCTGGTCAATTTACCATGTACCCTATTATTATCTTACCTGGAAAATTTGCCACCACACCCTTGACATAGTTCGCCCAGGCAGGTGGTCCAGGCTTCAGAGGAGTGGAAGACGTTGTTGCTGGAAAGCTGGTCTTCACCTCCTCGCCTGACGCCATCACTGACACCAGGTTACATTCTGTCGTGTTGTTTAAGGCACCCACTACGAGGGTTACGAAGGGAAGCGCCTGGAAGAAGAAGCTTCATGTTAATAGGATATCAAGACTAAGTTATTATTTTTATTATATCAGCCCTGTATTAAGTGTCCAACTGCTGAGCACGGGCCTCTTCTCAGCGTGCGGAGAGTAAGGGTCAGCGCCGACGGACGGAGTGGCGGCGAAGAGACTAATTCAGTAACAATTTAAATTCAACCTAAAGCGCTTCAGAATACGACTGTATTTGGTACAACGAAATAAAATGACGGCGAGCGACTCAAAGCGCGGTCATTTTATTTCGTTGTACCAAATACAGTCGTATGAGTGTACTTTATGTCTATTAATTATATGTTTCTAAAGTCACCACCCAGGTTGTGATCCCTAATGTGGAAAGGAGATGACATTTATAAATGAAAACAAATAAATTAATGATAATTCGGTATAACTCTACATTTATTTAATGGAAAATTATAGGAAAATTCCGTAGTCGATACAGCTGCCGTTTTCCAATTACAAATATTTTGCTAATGGTTATCAATCAAATAATCCAATTATTCATCCAATATTTCGTGAAAATACATTGTAGCGCTTCGGTATAAATAAATAAATATTCTATCTCTCGGAAATAATAATGTACGACATTCCTGGAAACGCTACATGTATATGTATGTATGTATGTAATGTATATGTATGTATGTATGTAATGTTTATGTATGTATGTATGTAATGTTTATGTATGTAAGAAGTGTAAGCAACGATTGGAAGATTACCGTTTCAAATTATTTCGAACAAATCCTAATCTATACTAATATTATAAAGCTGAAGAGTTTGTTTGTTTGTTTGAACGCACTAATCTCAGGAACTACTGCTTCGAATTGAAAAATTCTTTTAGTGTTGGATAGTCCATTTATCGAGGAAGGAATAGCCTATAGGCTATATAACATCACGCTACGATCAATAGGAGCAGAGCATAAATTTATGATAAATAATTTTAATGATGCTCCACTCCTATTGTTCGTAGCGTGATGTTATATAACCTATAGACTTCCTCGATAAATAGGCTATCCAAAACAAAATAATTTTTCAATTCGAACCAGTAGTTCCTGAGATTAGCGCGTTCAACCAAATCAACAAACAAACTCTTCAGCTTTATAATATTAGTATAGATAAATGCTATTGGGAAATTTGATGAACTAAGGGTTATACTTAAATTATTCGAAAACTAAACTTACGTACAACAGGTAAGACGAATCCCTCGCAGTAGTCGATGTGCTCTCCGATAAGGTTGACGCGTCCCGGGGCGCACGCGGCCGCGGCAGGCTGACGACTAAACGTTGCGACGAATTTGTCGCGCGCCTGACGCAACAACACCGCCTCTCCTTTAGCAATCGCTTCGCTGGACATCTGATAAAAAAACATAAGTTAATATTGCGACTGTTTCAGTGCAGTGGGGTCTTAGATTAATTTACCGAGAAGAAATAAAAAAAAAAAAAGTTTACATGGCGCAAAAAATACGTCTCGGTAAATAACAGCGCACTTGACACGTGAGCTCTTATTTCGTTTAGTTCGCTTGAAACTCAACGAATGTAAACACGTCTCAAAATGCCCCAGTGTGTATTCAAAAGTTGCAAAAATAATGCCCGAAAAAGCAATTTAACGGCCGGTGTATCTTACTTTCGATATTTACGTGAAGAATAAGTTATATTTTAAGCTAAACTAACAAATAATATCAAATTTTGAACAAAATTACCGATTTTAAACCACTGCTATAAATGTTTGGCCGAGGCTCGCCAACACACGCACATACTTTTATAATAAAAATAAACGAAACAAAACGTTGTAGCTCTCAAGGCAATAACGGGAAAAAGTACTTTATTTGTTGCTGCTAAAGATTGATTTCACACTAAATGTTGTTGCTTTGCTCGTTTTATGTGACGAATGATCGTAAGTATTACCTAGATAATATTATGAAGATTTGTGACTTTATTAGATTTTGATAGCACCTAGGTGCTATGGTTGTAATAAGGTTGAACTTAAAACTGTTGTAAAACTTTTCTCTCCGTTTGTTAGTAAACAAATGTAGCTGTAGGTATACGTATTGTCACGCGGATTGGGACAGCATTTAGCTTTGATTTTGTACGTGACCCGATATCTAGTAGCTATTGTTGATCGTAGCATGGAGTTCAACAACGCCTACATATATGTGAGAGTGTTATCTTTGTAAATCAAACATCGGAACCCGAGAACACGCTTTTTATTTCTTCCCAACAATAACCTTCTTCCAAATTACACATAAAATCCTTTTTTGCAACAAAACCACGTTCCGCCATCACAAGCCTCACAGTTCCATACTCCCACTCACTCTTTTGTCTATCCGTCCCTTTCACTCAGTTACGTTCAAAAATCAGCTTACATTCTTTACTTCCCGTTCAATAATTCAATTCATCCCACATATAGGTACATGGATAACAAAATGTGGTTTGTCACTGTAATAGATTGTAAGTCTTTCAAAGGCATGTGCCTTGTTCAAGGGTATTCGCCATTTTGATTTATGTAGATCAAAATGGCGAATACCCTTGAACATTTTAATTAAATCTTCAATGATTAACGACCTATAACTTGTACTGAGCTAATTAGTACAGAGTCTCCCAATTTTGTGTTTCGTTATTACATTACTTTCATCAAACACGTCAATCAAACATTACTTATAAATAAATAAAACAATTTTGGCATTGATTTTGTATCAACAACATTTATTTTGAGTTTATAAACGATAAAAGTGGTTTTCCGTTATTTGGAGAGAGTTCGAAATTCGGACATCCATTATGCACCTACGGCTTTTCTGGATAAACACAATAGGCTATTTAACAATCTATACTAATATTATAACGCTGAAGAGTTTATTTATTTAATAGAGCATTTTGCTTGTTTCTGGAAAACATCTTATCGTCTTTAGTTGTATCTATGGACTCAACAAATAATATGTACTAATATTATAAAGCTGAAGAGTTTGTTTGTTTGGTTGAACGCGCTAATCTCAGCAACTACTGGTCCGAATTGAAAAATTATTTTAGTATTAAATAGCTTAACATTACGCTAGGACCCACGGGAGAGGCGCAGTAATCATAAACGCGGGTAAAACCGCGGGCACATCCTCGATAAATAGGCTATCCAACACTAAAATAATTTTTCAATTCGAAGCAGTAGTTCCTGAGATTAGCGCGTTCAACTAAACAAACAAACTTGAAGAGCTTTATAATATTAGTACATATTATTTGTTGAGTCCATAGATACAACTATAGAGATAAGGTGTTTTCCAGAAACAAGCAAAATGCTCTATTAGGGATGTAGATAGAGCAGCGATAGCTCAGTGGGGAGACCAACAGACTGTAATGCAGAGGGTCTCGAGTTCGAACCCACGTCACGCACTTCTGACTTTCGGAAGTTATATGGCTTTTCGAAATTATGTGCGTATTGATTGACAATTATCGCCTGCTCCGTGCCTCGGAAAGCACGTTAAGCCGTTGGTCCCGGCTGCCATGAACATCTATGGCAGTCGTTACTGAGAGAGTGCCGACACAAAAGATCCCACTGGGTCGAAGTGTCGCCGGTCTGCATTGACTCACCCCCACATAAGATAAGATAAGATAAGGGATGTAGATGCCTACCTTCTAAAGTAGATCGGTATCAAACAACCTTGTTTTGTCTTCCTGCAGTAAGTAGGGTTCCTGGCTTAGAGGAGATAGATTACTATCAGCAGAGGTCAAGTGTAATCATTACCTTAGCCCGGTCTTCTTTGAAAGGCCGGCATCGCGCTTATGCTTATGATGTCTTATATTAATGAGCTATTTATAGAGGTAATACTGGCCGGTTATTACAATATCATTCCTGTATTAAACTCTGCCACTGTTGGGCACGGGCCTCTTTTCAGTGTAAGAAGGGTTAGGCCATAGTCCACTACGCTGGCCCAGTGCGGGTTGGCACACTTCACATACCTTCGAGAACTTTTTATGGAAAACTCTTAGATATGCAGATTTCCACACGATGCTTGTCTTCACCATTAAAGCGAGCGATAATTAACTGTTTAAATATAAATAATTTTGAAAAGTCAGAGATGCGCGCCTTGGGATCGACCCCGAAACCTCTGCGTGGCAGTCCAACGGGATACGGATCTTTTTCTCCCGCTGATATCGGCGGATACGGATACGGATATCCGGAACATCACTAATTTCGCAATGGGGGCCTAAACGTTGCTGAAAAAATATCGAGCAAGTAGGTGTTATACCCAATGAAGCCATGCTCAATCGCTACGAGAAAATAAATTCGAATATTTCAAGTTGTATGATCAAATATTCGTATTTTAATTTGATAATAGGACGATTGTTAGATATGTGTCATGGTCGATCGAAGATAGAATATTCGAATATTTCGAATTTCTAGTAGAAAATAGCCCATCTTATACCACGACTACGCAGCTTCGTCTGCTTCACATAAGAGATTTTTTCCGTTCTTGCAACATTTTTCATTTATGTTCCGCTCCTATTGGTCGTAGCGTGATGTTATATAGTCTATAGCATTCCTCGATGAACGGGCTATCCAATGCTAAAAGAATTTTCAATTCTAACTTGTAGATCCTAAGATTAGCGCGTTCAACCAAACAAACTAACTAACTCTTCAGCTTTATAATATTAGTAGAGATCGGCGGTGTAAATTTTTTTAGTAAATTCTATTTTAATTATTACCTTATTTTTATTTACATGTACAAAAACAATCATAATATTCAACTCATATTAACAAACCTAACTACCTACACAAGTAAAACAAAATAAAAAGAAATAGCACAAAATATATGATTTGTATATCTAAAAAAGGGCTGGTTTAGGGTCAGCGCCGACGGACGGAGTGGCTACGAAGAGACAAATTCAGTAACCGCGCTTTGAGTCGCTCGCCGTCATTTTATTGCGTTGTACCAAATACAGTCGTATTCTGAAGCACTTTAAGTTGAATTTAAATTGTTACTGAATTAGTCTCTTCGCCACAACTCCGTCCGTCGGCGCTGACCCTTAGGCAGTAATGTAATTAAGCAATTTTTAAAAACTAAATAATAGATCGCGACCGCCACCGCTGCTCGCATTATGAACGCGTCTTGAAACGCGGCAAGATGACTCGCAATGGCTGTAGTTATGTAGTTATATAACATGCAATATAAGTTTAACGAGAATGATTAAACGCCGCCGTCAAGTTTATGGTCACGCTGATAACGGGAAGGTCACCTCGGCTTATCAACAGTACTCTGTTACGTAAATATTACGTCAATATTTATGTGGCAGTACCATTATAGAATGTCTTGCCAAATAGACATGGTATAGTTTTCTCCATTGTCTTTCTGCTAGATAGTCGTTACCACTACATATTATAAAACAAAGTCCGCCGTGTCTCTCTGACTGTCACTTCGCGATAAACTCAAAAACTATAATATATATATATAGCTGAAAATAATAATTATGTCTTGTTAAATTTGTATTAAGTTCTTAATTTATGTTTAATTTTTATTCTTTATAATTCTGTACAGAAAATGTTGTGTATATCTATAATAGATATATACATATAAGTTTTTATTTTCAGCTTCTTATGTGAACCGATTTTGTATATGTATATTGTTGATGTATCTTAAAATAAATAAATAAATAAATAAAAACTACTGAACGGATTTTCATGCGGTCTTCAATGAATGATTCATGAGGAAGGTTTAGTTTTATAATTTGTTAAGGTTTTCTACTACACGTGCGAAGCAGGGGCGCGTCACTAGTCTATAGTAATAATAAAAATATCAGCCCTGTACATAAGCTGTCCCACTGCTGAGCACAGGTCTCTTCCCTGTAGAAGAAGGGTTAGGCCATTAGTCCATTACGTTGGCCTAGTGCGGGTTGGTAGACCTCACATATCTTTGAGAACATTATGAAGATCTCTCAGATATGCAGGTTTCCTCATTATGTTTTACGTTTCACGAAGTTTCACGGTGTTTTATGCTCGTGTCAAGTGCCTTTTGATTGCAGCACGCGCTGTGAGACGCTAGTGATGGTAAAGCGTTTTGTAGATGGCAGTCTTTCTTTCCAACGGATTGAAAAGGCTGGCTGGATCTGTCCATCAGCGACATCCTGCGGCTAGACCGTAGACGCTGACTGACAAATCCAGCTTCCTGCGGCTAGACCGTAGACGCTGACTGACAAATCCAGCTTGCCTTTTCAATTCCTTGGATCAGCTACGGTGTGTAGTCGTAGTTTGGTCTGTTGGCCGACGTTCGCCGGACTAAGCCAAACACCAACTGATTGTTTTGTCCTTGTTATCCGTTTGTATTGTTGAATCTTCTTCTTCTTTTCGTGTGGTTAGTGGCCAACCTGTTGTCAAGAGTTGTCCAAGCCGCCCGTAGGCCTCTGACATGGCTTAACGACTGCTGTCAATTTGACAACAACCGGGACCGACTTTTTACGTACCCTCCGCAGCACGGAGACGCTCAGATGAAATACCACTAAGTGGTCACCCATCTATAGACTGACCGCACCCAACGTTGCTTAACCTCGCTAATCGTTTACCGATCAGTGAGTCCAACTGGCTATGCCTATTGTTGTATAGGATTCTATAATTATGTTCTAAAATACCGAACAAATTTGTCAGCTGTCCGTTGTCTATGAAACGTCTAATTATCGACTAATAAACGATGCATACGCATCGTAGACGCACTGGTTAGATGCAAGCATAAACAAGATATATACATAAAATTCCGCAGTTGTATATCCTTAAAGGCATACAGTTGTAGACTTTCTGCCGTCATCAGCAAAAAAGACGTATCTGCCGAAAAAAACATATTTTATAAATATACTGGCAGATGCGTCTCTGTTTACTGATTCCAAATACGTAAAAACTCGATTTAGAATTTTTTTTTATATATTATGTCTTTTTTCCTTATGACCGTAGCATTGTGGAGACGAATTTTATTGCCGTCTACCAGTCATTAACAACCTCCGTACTGACTGACAGAAATTAACCGGCAAACCCACTAATCCTTTGCTCGAACAATAACATATATTATTAAGCGATATTTATGCCCCAAGACCGACGAGGCAGTACACAAATAAAAGACACTGATAATAAAATGATAAAAATACCAGCTTTTGCCCGCAGCTTTAAGCGTAACAAACAAACAAACTCACATTCGCATTTTTAATATTATTAGTAAGGATAACGGTTTAGTGAATATTTGATAACATAACCTAATGTTATGTTGTCAAATATACTGTATTGTACATATGTATTATGTTTACCTAAACATAAATTATGTATTTTTCCGTTACAAAGAAAATAATACCTAATTAGGTAAATAGAACAGATTTCGTTGCTCAATATTACATACAATATTTATTAAACATTACATATTAAGAAGGTATTTGTTATTCTGCGAACTAAGGGTGATCACACATCCCCTCGACCGTTGTCGTTGAACAATGTGAATCGATCAGAACGGTAGGATTTTGCAATCACTTTTTTATGATGAAAGTACTTCTTTAGCCGCTACTCCAGTTTGAATAGCCACGGGGTTAAGCGTAAGTCTTGCTCTTTACCTGACCAATGATGATCAATGGAAGCGACGGAGCAAATAATGATCTGATCGATGTTGGACGAACAAAAGATTGCTAGTTAAACGAGCGTGTCGTCGATAAAAGAATATCGCTACTGTTTCCCTCGTCGTCGACAGAGTGGATGTGGTATCACCATTATTCTTGTTAATTTCAATTAAATTTAATCAAAACTCGTCCGTATAATATTAAAACAATTTTCCCCTAATGCATCCTATTCTTAATTGGCGTCACAGTGTTTATTATATCACTGGACTAATTGGTCTCATAATATCAGGACTTTTGCAACCGGAGGTCCATGTCTATGCCATATTATCAGATCGTGCAATGTTATCGGGCCTTTGTATCATAATCCTACAAAATTTTAAGTCACATTATTATGCCTATAAAAGTGGTCGGAACGATATACTCGTAAGAGAAGCCTAGTGCCTATGAAAATTGTGTATTAGCCATACTTAAATAGCAAGTTAAGTATAACAGTAATCACAGTTGCTGCTCATTTTCTATAGAAAACAATAAAGCCGGGTACCCAAATTCAGGAAACGAGTTGTTCTATCTACGAAGAATAACATTTTGGCAATATTTTCGTAGAATTTTTATCAAAAATCAACTGTTTGAAGGTAAAGAACTCGTTAATTGGTATAGGATCTGAGCCTAAGGCATTTACCTCGAAATTTTGCCGTGGTTTATAAAAAAAACAACTTTAAATCTACATCGTTCTTTTCATAAAAAGCGCGTAAAATTATTTCAATGTTTTTATGATTTTATATAACTCACGTAATATATATTGGCGTCTTGCATATAATTTAGCATCCATTGTTATACAAACTATAGTAATAAACGTCTTGTTTACAACGTATTCAATTACAAAACACTATTTATTTTCATCATTTAGTTTCTGTTTACGCAGCATAAACTAAACAACACACGTACACATAAAAAAAAAACAAAATAACACTTACAATTCCGTTCAAAAACTGTATTATTCACAGATAATGAAGAAAAACATGAATGAACATACCTTGAAATAAACAAATAGGTTAGGTTTTATGTTTTACACTTTGACGATCGATCGGGCAGAGCTCACGCGCGTTACTCCGCGATAGCAACCGCTTAATAAAAACTTATTAATTGTAAGGCCGAGTGTTCATTATTGAACAATTGTCGGACAATTGTTTTGTGTTACAATTACGTTAATGTTTACGTTACGGTTACGTTTGCGAATGATTATGTGTAGTGTTTACTTATGTCTTCAGTCAACGTTTTTAAACATGAGATAGTTTCATGTTTAGTTTTTCATGTAAATTAATGTTGATTGTTCTGTTGGTTGAGTGGTATAAGTTAGCGGCTAATTGTGGTCTGGGTATTCGATTCCGAGCCGGGTAAACTGTTCTTCTTCAGTTGGAAATTCAATTTGGGCGCATTTCGTGTTTAATAATGACGTATGATTTAAATTGTAAACAGTGATGTAAAAAAATGCAATAGCTTAGAGAAAATATTTTGAATTAGGAAAAGGACTTAAGGTTGACAACAAGGGACGCACTTCGGACTTTTCGTATTAATGCACGTTTTGAATATTAAAACTATTGCTCGATTTAACGATAAAAATAAATATCGTGATTAAACCTGCATGTCTGAGAGTACTCCATAATGTTCTTGACAATCCGTTATTTCTCCTAATCCGCTTTGGTTCAATATAGTGGACAATGGCTTAACTCCTTCTCGTATTGCAAAGGGGCCCATGCCCAGCTGTGGAACAATCTATAAACAGGGCTGATATTATCTAGATACATATATAAAAATCTCCAGTCACGTTGTTTGTGGTCGCACTCCTCAAAAACGGCTCGACCGAATTTTATGAAATTTTTTAATGTAGGTATATTTAGTAGATATGAGAATGGGTAGTAAAGTATATTTCATACCGCTAAGAAATAATTTATATGGCAGAAAACCGTTTGCCGGATCGGCTAGTGGCACCTCCGTGGCGCAGCGGTAATGAATGCGACTGCTGTGCATGAGATCTCGGGTTCGAATCCCGGGTCAGGCCAACAAAAAGTTAAGTATTGGGTTTTCTGTTAAGAAATCCCAATAGCAGCCCGAAGTTACGAAGTTGGAGGTGTTAGAGACCCCTGTGCTTCGGAAAGCACGTAAAACCCGTTGGTCCTGCGCCCTATCTTTCTCTCGTCGTGTCGGATTACCGTCCCATCGGATCATGAGAGTGCACTGTTTGTGTACACACTTGTGCACTATAATATCTCCTGCGCAGATGGTCAGTCTCCGTTAAGACTGGCCGCCGTGGCCGAAATTCGGTCTGGAGGACATAACATAACTCTTCGAGATTAAACAGACATGAGTCATATACGTCTAAAATCATCAATAAGCTGGAACATGCAAGATTTAACTAAGATATTCAGTGCTGAACTATCGTGTGATGTTATTCAGACGCCAGACTTGTATTTACATCGCTATCTGTGCAGCATCTACGTATATCGCTAACTGTACTTGCAGTCCGCAAGTAAAGCCACAGGTACAACTAGTACAGCTAATAAGCGGTATACTTTTTGCAGCGTACAGTTAGACAAATGCACGCAACGTGCGTGCTGCGTGTATATAACACTAGCTTTTACCCGCGGCTTCGCTCGCGTTAATTTAGAATTTGACAATCAATTCGGGTTGTACTCTGCTTGTATAATAATATAATTCAATCATGATTCGAAAGACACGTGGCGCCATCTATTATTATAGGAACGTTATTGTTGTTTTCCTCGGGTACAGTAATTTTTTTCGGGATGAAAAGTAGCCTATGTCCGTTTCTGTACACCTGACAACGTATATACAAAATTTCAGAATGATCGGTTCAATGGTTTAGGCGTGAAAAGGTAACATACAAACAAACTCATTTTCGCTTTAATAATATTAGTTAGGATTAGGATTAACCTCTTGTGAGACAGCTGGATGTTTACATTATCGCCCGTTATCGCCGCGTGCCACTTGAGATTTTGTTATTGTTAATTACCGGCCCACTCATAGCTCGTAGAATCAAAAAAATGGTACTACAGAATTTGTTATGATGTCAGCTACGTAGTAAAATATAAACAAGAGCTTTTTGCTGGCTCGCATGCGAGCCCCTGGCACACTAGAGGTTAAGGCTTATTCCCGTGCGCTCCAAATCTATTGTTCTCCAAAGTTCATATTTCCATACATTCATTACCAGGAGCTCCAAGGATTTTTATATTCAAATAATTAATAAAGCCACATTTACCAATTTCATTCCCTACAGCTCCAAAACATTATCTAGGTACTTTGAGATTTTATTCCCAGCAACTCCAAAAAAAAGTGAATACTTCAATATCGTTACCACGAGCTGTCGGGAACACACTAGTAAGTAGGTCTATATTTAATGTTGTAATATAATTTGGAGCTCCTGGGAATAAATGTATGGAGATCAGAGGTTATAAATAAATAAATTAACATAAGCTTTTGGAGCCCTTGGGAACGATTTAAAAAATAATAATAATATTTAATTTTAGTTTTGGAGCGCTGGGGAACAAAATAGCGGAGCGGGCGGGAATAAGCCGGATTAGGATAGGATTAGGATTAGGATTCTCCATCACATTTCGAGAGCAATTCTGCCGTCCTTACGAAAAGTGCAATAACTCGAGTTTTGCACCAAATTGAGATAAGTACATATTCGGAATTAGCAGAACGAGATCTATATATTCTTTTTAGACACTTTTTACGTATCTATGACGTAGCCGGTTTTATTACTAAGCCTAACTGCAATATCTAGGTCGATGCTTTATGATTTACATATCAAGACCGAAATAACTGTAGATAGGAATAACTTACTTACGCTATTTAGTAATTTGACTTACTGTATCTGCAATAAGTATAGTTACTATATTTATAATTAGCATAGTTCGTCATTTGTAATATTCATTGATTAGTTAGTTATAAGTGCAATATGTTTGAGTTATTGCATATATGATACGGATCCTTATTTTCGGTATTGAATAATGTGCTAATTATTTCTGCAATAAGTAGAGTTATTGCATTTATAATTACCATATTTCGTTTCTTGTGATTCTCATTTACTAGTTGTAAGTACAATAAGTTTGAGTTATTGCAGTTATCTTATGGGACCTTATTAATAATTATGGGATGAATACTAAAATTGATTTAGTAAGTAGATATATTGCATTTATTTGTAGGAAGATTAAACGAATACAGTATACCTACGCGAAATAAATTGCAATAAATTCACTATTTATTGCGTTTATAACTAGCACCAGGAGGTGAGGGGGGTACGAGGGGAGTAAAATATTTCGTGCAGACGTCAGTCGCGGCGCTCGCTTACATCGAGTCGGACGAACACACGAACGTGCGACCAGTTTGGGCGGTAAGTACCTAACGTATTTAATATTACAATATGTTTACATATCACGGATATTACTACGCTATGATGTTATTAGCCAGTGTTACTTTATTTAGTTATTAATAGACACACACACATTGTTTTAATTACCTAATTGTTCGTCGACTACCAAAAGATATAATTATTTTGCTTCAAAATAGAAGAATGATATAACTAAAAACTTGCTATTAGAAGTAGTTGCAAGGGAAATGACATCATAATTGTGATTTTAACTAATCTATGTAATGTACTTAAATGTTGATATAACTTTGAAGAGATATGCCACACGGCCGTTGACCACGCTCCATCGTTTTATACACCATTTGATTGGCAATGCAAAATGCGCGCCGCGCGCGGCTACGACACGACGTTCGCGGTAACTAACTCCTGGCGCCGGCATTTTGCGAGTATTACCTACGTTATCACTTCCTTTTTTATTTAAAGAGATACAATACTGTGCAAGCTTTTGATGAATAGTATTTTGTAAGATAAATCACGGGTACAACAGATTAAAACGATTAATATGTAAGCGTTTATGTTATACCTAATAGAACTTCGTAGCGTCACCGCCCAGGCGTCACAGCGCACCAGCAACGCTCGTGTAGCATCTCTCTTTATACTTCCAAGTCACTCGGATTCAATCTCAGGTACTCATTCATCACTAACTTTTTCAAAGTTTTATTTTTGTTTTCATTGACACGATCTCTGACCGTGAAGGGAAAAGTAAGAAAACCTATAATAAGCCTGCAAGTTCTTGAATATAAGTATAGTTTACTACTCCACACTAGGGTAGGTAGCGTAGTGGATGTTTTATCACGATGGTTACGTGCCATTTGTAATAGGCAGGTGGCAATCTTAAGAATTCCTCGATAGAAAAATCCAATAACACTTGCCCGGCACGAGAATAATTAGGCGCTTGTGACCGCTTGACCATTGAGGCAGTACCCAGTATTATTGTTTGTTTCTATTTATCAGTGTGTGTTTTATGCTTTCTTTACGCCTGTTGATGTTTTGTCCCTAAGCATAATATTTCTTTTTTTCAGGCAAGACCATGTCCAGAAGAGACAAAATTCTTTCTTTGGCTATTTCGCAAAATCAAAACTCAAAACCACGTGTTTCTCCATCTGAACCTACCAGCCATCAGCTGATTCCAAGGCCATCAATAATTAAACAGTCTGCTGTTCAAAAAGTCAAATCTTTTGAAACAACCGTTACCAGACATTCTCTAAAGTGCTATGAAACCCTACCATACTCCGAAGAAGAATATGTAAACATGAACAGACCTGTAAATTATTTTGAAGATTCCGACGATAGTGTCATTGATAAAGACTATATCCCTGATTTTATAATTTCAGATTCTGATTCTGATTCACCCATTTGTATTAAAAGAAATTTACTTGAACACAAAAAAACTAAAGGCAAAGAGACAGAACGTGAAGAAACTGAACATGATGAGACTGAACGTGAAGAGACTGAACATAATGAGACTGAATATGAAAAAGCAGAACGTGAAGAGGCTGAATATGATGAGACTGAACGTGAGGAGACTGAACATGAAGAGACTGAACGTAAGGAGACTGAACGTGAGGAGACTGGATATGAAGAGACTGAACATGAGGAGATTGAACGTGAAGAGACTGAACATGAACATACTGAACGTGAGGAGATTGGACGTGAGGAGACTGAATGTGAAAATAGTGAAGTAGAAGAATGCGTAATACCTGAGAATGAGAAAGGACTGACTAAAGCGGGCTTGCCAAGGAAAAGACGTAGATTTGATACATCCCTTGCGGATCGACAAAGACAGAAAAAAGAAAATGCTGATGAAAAGCTGTCACTGAAACCACCGTGTGATGGTAAATGTCGTAAAAAATGCACAACTAAGATTTCCGAAGAAATTAGAAGAGAAATACATGATCGGTACATAAGATTAGATTGGGAGTCTAGAGGTTTATTCATTAAAGGAATGGTCGAATCGAAGGAAATAAAAACAAGAACTACTAAGGAAGGTCGAAATAAGAGAAGAGATGTTTCGTATTACTATCATTTTCAAGTCAAACATGAAAAAATTGATGTTTGCAAAACTTTTTTTTTAACGACACTTGGTTACAACCCACAAAATAACAGACATATTCACTCGGCACTCAGTAAGGAAGTTGATAATCAAAAAGATAAACGAGGATCATACAAACGCCAAAATGTCATAGACAGGGACGTAATCAAGGATCATATACAAAGTTTTAATCCAACAATTTCACATTACCGTCGCGAACATGCCCCTAATAAACTTTATCTGCCGAGTGACATCAATGTAACAATGATGCATCAATGCTTCATTGAAAAACATCCCAATATGTCGGTCTCTTTTGAAACATATCGAAAGGTTGTAAAAGAAATGAATATTTCCTTTGCTCATCTCGGGCATGAAGAATGTGAGCAATGTGCCCTCTTTAAATCACATACTGGGTGTTCTCAGGAAAACTGTGACCTCTGTATCCAAAACAGTAAACATAAGTCACGATACACGGAATCCAGAGAGGAATATCAACGAGACAAAGAGCAAGGTCTTACTGACAAAGACTGCATATACTTTTCTGTAGATCTACAGAAAGTAATCATGTTGCCACGAATGGACCAATATAAAACAGCGATATTTTGTCCTCGTGTTATTACATTTAACGAAAGTTTCGTTCTACTTGGAGGTAGTAATGGTACAAATGTTCCTTATGCAGTGCTTTGGAATGAAACTGTCTCTGGTAGAAGCCAAGAAGATATCATTTCAGCATTCAGATCGTTTTTTATACATGAACGCGACATGAAACATATCGTTGTATGGGCCGACAATTGCGCCGCCCAAAACAAAAACTGGGCGTTTATGTGTTTCCTGGTGAACATAGTAAATAGTCAGCTGATTGCTGCCGAATCAATTACTGTAAAATATTTTGAACCAGGCCATACGTTCATGTCGGCTGATAGCTTTCACCATCAGGTTGAAATGGCATTAAAAAAGAAAAAGAAAGTTTATGATTTTGATGACTTTGTAGATTCGGTAAAAATGGCCAATTCAAAAAGAAGCGTAGTAAAAGTGATGACAGTATCCGATTTTTACAGTTATGAGGATGTGTCGTCTCAGCATAAAATTCGAAACATGGAACCCAGAGTCTATCTAAAAGACATCATGGCAGTCAGAGCCGAAAGAGGAGCATTTACAATAAAGCAAAGAGCTACCCACGTGTCTGATTGGAAAGAACTAGATTTTCTACAAGTCAAAATAATTAAAAACAAATGCTTTCCTAATTTTGCAAACAAGAATTCATCGAGAGGAATAACAAAGGAACGAAAAGATAGAATAATAGCCGACTTAGTACCTTTGATGCCTGAAACCAGGAGAGGCTTTTGGTTAAACTTACCTGAAACATCCCGAGCTTCGAACCTAGACTAAAAATATTTAATTAGTTATAAGTTACACTGATAAAAACATTGATCTCAAGTTGTGCCTTAAAATAAAAAAGTAGATTACATTTTTTAAGTTTGTTTTTAATATTAACGATTGTGTACTTTAATACTATTAAGATTCATTTTGACAAATGAATATTTTTTTTAAAATGTTTGTTACTTAATTGTAGTAACCGTTGAATTTTAAATGCTGGCTAATAGACCAGAATTAATAAGTAAAATAGCGAAGTGATTCCCATTGTGATTGTAATTTTTTAGTTTGAAATAAAAAAGATTTAATATGATATTTTTTTTTATTCATTAAATTATAACCGATTTCACATTATTTTAAAAACACAACTTAACGCAGATATTATGAGTAGACTTGACTCTACCGAAAACAGTTTCATGCTAAATCGGTAAGAGGCAAAATACTGTTTTGCAAACTTCTGTTTATTCATATTTGACATAAAAGTGTAACATCTCTGTTTTTGTAATAGTAACAAGTTAAAACTTTGGCGTTTTAAACTTGTCTCTTACTAATAAAAACCGCAATAAATAAGAAACTTAATGCACATTTGGTTAGGATGCAATTAAAAAAAAAAACGAATTGCTAGTCAAAAATGCATCATGTTGGTTTCCTAACCATTAGTGCAATAAATAGGTTACTTGTTGCGGTTATGACTAGTAAACATTCTTTCTACATAATAATAATACTTACCATTATTATATTTATTGGTTTTTATACCGGGAATAAATGCGGAAACAAACATTAAGTACCAAATAATATTCTCTACATTGTTATACGTCATGTAGTGAAAGTTTCAATCCGATACCATGTATAGTAATGGAGATACAATCAAAACAAAAATAAAATCTTTTCCCGCGTTTTTCTCGAAATCAGGTTTGACCGAGTTATTGCACTTTTCGTAGGGACGGCAGAATTATTATTATAATTTTTTTATGGATTATATGAGCTATACGGCTTTCACGCTATAATTCGTAAGATGGTTGCCCCTCCAGTCCAGCAAGACAGAACGGTAGCAATAGTTTCCTTAAAATGATGGTCATTTGTGACAGGTTCTTTTTTTTTATACAACTAAGGTGGCAAGCAAGCCTACGGCTCACCTGATGGTAAGTGGTCACCGTAGCCTATGGACGCATGCAACACCAGAGGCATCACTTGCGCGTTGCCGACCCTTTAGGAAAGGAAGAAGAGAGAAAGGATGTGTGAAGAACGAGCGGGAAGGAGGAAAGGGAGTGATTGGGCCTCCGGCACTCTCACTCACCGAACGAAACACAACAGTAGGAATACTGGTATTTCACGTCGATATTCTGTGAGGATGTAGGGGATACACGGGCCACGTAACGATACAATCAGAGAAAATCATAGTGTAGCACATTGAGTGACATGTAGCAGATACAATAGAAAATGTATTGTCATGGGTCAGTTATTACCGGCGGCATGGCGTTCGATGTTCGATATTAATAACTACACACAATAATACAATATTAATATAAATAGTAATATGCACCAACCTGTTGCAGCTCTCGCCGCTCGTGCGGGCGTGTGCTCAACACACTGACTGACCAGATAGATTTGTTCACATGTCCACTGAACGTATTCACAAATGCTGCTTATTTCCACTGCAGTAATTAGCTTAATTTAAGCGTATAGTATAGTGTATAGTAAGTGTATGTATACTATAGATATAAGATAGTCTAATTCAGCTACTCTATCGCATTAGGCTTGCCTGTAAAGATAGACGTAAGTTTTATGGTCAATAAATAAATAAATAAACTAATATAGTTTTTATACCTCTGAGATGTCTTAGGTTTTTGAATTTGTTCTATACAACCATAATTATGTACGTCTATGAACGATAACACTCGCGACGATCCTAAGGAAAAGGAATTAAAAGTGAGATAAACTGAAAGCAATTAAAGAAGATATGTGGCAATGATGGCTCAGCCACTAACATGTAGTCCTTCCCTGTGGAGCCTGCTCATTTATGTTGAAATCACATTACTTCGTCACATACTTAGTCTGAAGCTTACTTGTATCCTCGAAGAGATAAGTAGCGATGTATTAGATAACATATCACCAGTTAGTTTTAGGTCCGCCGCGATAGGCCTGTTGCTGTTTATCGGACACAGTTCCACACATCAAACTTTACAAGCATTTAAACAATACACCCAAGACTCGATACAACTATTAATTTATCACACTAAGTTATTTCCATCGAATCCCTAACAAACGACAGTGGCAGTCAGTGCAGCAGTTTTATACGTAATATTTCTCTATAAATATAACATTACTAAGTATCCTATTTAAGGCAAAAGTTATTTATTGCGGTGCTTCAAATATTTACATTATTAATTTTAAAACGAATTAACCTAATATATATTTACAAACGTATTAAAAAAGGTAACATAATTACAAAATCACAAATATTTATACTACTAAATATTTACAGAAAAGGTTTAGGCATCGTAGGTTAATTAAATTGATTAATCATAGCCTTATTTCAATTATTTAGGTACAAAAATAATTTTACAAACTAACATCTCGCACATATTATTATTATACACAGTAAAGAATATTACCTAATTGTATATAACAATTAATATTTCTCCCAGATTGCAAAACAGTTCGTTGGCAGAAGTAGCTCCCAAATCATTCGTTCATACAGGTTCTCAATATTTTATTTTTCGTTTTGACAAACACATTCTAAAAAAAGAAAACAAAATCAAATTTAAACAATTAAGTTTTCTATGAATTTAGGTATACAGAAGGAACTTTGTAATTCAAAAATGTTAAAGGTGGAGTTATATATTGAATGTTAATTTGTTAAGAATTGACGGGACTTCATATTTTCTACATCGTTGTCTATAGTTATTATTATTAGTATTATGTAAGGTATTGCATTAAGTACCGGTATTAGGTTGAAATCTGCTTTACCCCTTAGAGATGTGCAGCCGTAATAATATACATACATACAAAAAAATGAGCCGTGACGAGACGCCTAGCAGATGTGAAACATCAAAATTATTTTGTACAAGTAATATGCATAAAAGAACAGATTACGACAGGAACTAATATGGCATAATGTAAAAATAAAATATTACGAATTTGCCAGAAAATGATGATTGTTTATTTAATAAACATTTATTTTCATTAAATACAAAACACACACTACTACATATAGACTGCATATACATATATATATATATATATATATATATATATATATATATATATATATATATATATATATATATATATATATATATATATATATATATATATATATATATATATATATATATATACTATCATATAGCGTGGCGACGCGTCGCCATGACATGCGTCGCTACGCCAGCAATCGGTTTTACGTGCGGCTATAGACGTTTCACATCAAAAGAAAGATACATACTTCGTAATTTCGTATATTATCAGCAAGTGTACACCCAGCCCGAGCCAGTATCATTATCACTCATATTTATAGTTTATGACCCCTCATACAGATAATATTTTTCCGCGATAACTGTCGGGTACAACACGTTAGTAGTAGCGATACTTCACTCCGTGACGCGAACATGTCACGGGATTATGTTTCGAGATTCTAAACGTCATAAGTGGTGATTCAATTATCATACGAGTATAATTGTATAGTCTACATTCGTATGTAGTCTCTCCCCTATATTCCCGAAGGCACACAACGCACCCAGGCATAGTCCAACAGTATACAGTGTAACCTTAATAATAATGAGCCTCAATGTAACGATTTCCACGATTTAACAAATTTTTCGAAATCCTCTAGAACTGCCCGTAAGAACTAATGCAAAATATACCTTAACATTACGAATACATTTATCCAAAAACCTTTTTATAACGAATTTCCAATCATTGCAGAATGTATATAGAAACTATTATTTACCTCTATTTACCGAATTTTGTCAACTTATAACCTTCTTATCCTATCTCTCTCTCAATTCCACAATTATTCATGTCTCGACAGGATCAGTGTCAGCCAAGGTAGGTTTGTAACTAATTAAACATGAGATGTCTTACTATAATCATAACATAACATTGGCATGCACAATTACACACATAGACGCAGCACGCGGCGCGGGCGGCTGACACCGACTCCAAAAATAACAATAATTTAATTATTAACAATATGCAATTACTTATTAACTTTTTAGTGCATTTCAAGTTTTAGAATATTCTTATTTGAAGTCGGTTTTCTTTTTTGTTAAAATTTTGTTTATGTTGTATTTATTAAACGTGACGACTGCCGCTCTTGGAATAATTATTGTATCACGGAGGACTATACAACCATTCAAACAACGAGGACAAAGAATACCCAGATATAATAATAATAATAATATTTTCTACCACATACACACAACACCATCTAGCCCAAACTAAGCAGAGCTTGTACTATGGGTACTAGACAATGGATAAACATACATATATACTAGATATGGAACAGCTATTTGTGGATCACGCACATTTTTGTACGCAAGCACAGCATTCGTCGCGAGGTGAACTTAAAACATTACACTGCTGTTGCGGCAGCTGAGTATACCTCTATACAATACCTACTTGTTTTATTGTTATAATAATAATAATAATAATAACACTTTATTTCGGACTCTGGGATCCATAATATACAAGGTTCGACACATAATTAAATAATGGTTAAAATTAGAATTAAAACAAATTAAGTGGCAATAGCCATCCATCGTCTGTACGTTCCAGTCTGCAGCAGACGGTCTGACAGACTCATAATGATAGTATTTTTACACATGGCAACTCTGGACATAAAAGACATAAAAGAAGTTATAATCTCTGATTATTTCACAGGCCGAAAAAGCACCTTCTCAGGCCATCAAAGTAGAGACCTCAACATCGCCTCGGCTGCTATGAGGGCGGTGTTGAGGCCACTGCTCTTAGACCACACGACTGCTTACCATCAGGTGGAGTGTGGTCATTTTGAACAGCAAAAAAAAAAGGCCTATATTTTTTACAGTGTACAGTTTTATATCACTTGTATTCCACTGAACATGATAAAAAGCTGCTGAAAAGCAACTAAAACGTCGACGTATAAAAATATAAACAGTTTTCATAGTTGCAATAATTTAATTAGCTTAAACATCAGTAAAGTATAATAGTAATAGTAGTGTAACAGTTTCAAAATTTTTTAATAAAGTGTCAAATAAACAACGCGATAAAATCCGTATATAGTAGTTTAATTTCAATAAATAACATTCGCGTAAACAGAAGACTATATTATGAACATGATAGATTTTGCAACTGTGCACCAAAAAAATTAATGGATGATATGAAACATTTTCTTCTTTCAATTTTTAAAGATTACTAGAAAATCGGATTTCAAATCACTAGTATTTTTTTAATCCCTTTTACTAAGCTATAATGCTTGTATTTAGGAGTGGGTTCACGTCAGTAGCGCAGTCATGCGTGGGATTCGAACCCGCAATCTCTCGATAGCAAGTTCAATATCATATTACTTAATAAAAATTTATTCCACTGTTAAAAAGATGTAGTTACATAATTTTTAGATATTTATGTAGAAAAACAACAATACCTTACCAACCTATCACTATGGCCAAGACACCTTTAGCCATTTGGCAGTGAGTTATTTCTCCTCATCCTGGACATCCCGTCTACTCTCCGCCTGTTACCTTAAGACGCATGATGCAGGCATTGCGAATTCATCTATATAATTTATTTATTAATCACATAGTATAATAATATAGTATAATAGCAGCGATAGCTCAGTGGGGAGACTAACAGACTGCAACGCAGAGGGTCTCGGGTTCGAACCCACGTCGCGCACCTCTGACTTTCGAAAGTTATATGACTTTTAGAAATTATGTGCGTATAGATTGACAATTATCGCCTACTCCGTGCCTCGGAGAGCATATTAAGCCGTCGGTCCCGGCTGCCATGAACATCTATGGCAGTCGTTATTGGGAAGTCAGTGCCCTCTAATATCCTGACACTGGTCTAGCCTTAGGGTATCGTTAGCCTTGGGGTTGCGGAGGTCAGGTGGCCGTCGCTCCGTGTAAAAACTGATATCCAGTCAAATCCGGTTAGACTAAAAAGCCGACCCCAAGTCACTTGGGAATAATAAAGGCTAGGGAGAAGATAGTATAATATATTATTATAGTAGGCCTTAGAGTATTAAGGCTGATAGGGCTGTATGTACTTTAGGGTTCCGTATGTTCTTGTCATATAATTGTGCGCACAAGCTACTGTATGCGCACAATTATTTAGTAGTAATACTAAGGTGACGACTGTACTAACATAAAAATAAATAATTATGTTACGTAAATCCGAGTCAAACGCAAAACATATTTAAAAAGTTAAATACCTACATAATTTATTTTAAAATATCAGTTTATTTGTTACTAGATGTGCCCGCGGTTTCATCCGCGTTTATGATTACTGCGCCGCCTCCGTGGGTCGTAGCGTGATGTTATATAAGCCTTCCCCGATAAATGAGCTATCCAACACTAATAGAATTTTTCAATTCGGACCAGTATTTCCTCAGATCAGCGCGTTCAAACAAACAAACAAACTCTTCAGCTTTATAATATTAGTATAGATTGAAATAGTCGTTATTCTTTTTGTTGTGAACCGACAGTAATATATAATTACAGTGGCGAGACTCTATAATATGAATCACCAAGCTGTTCAAATAATCCTGACAATATACAATCGCTTTACATTTAGATAGAAATTATCAGCTATCAAACAAATTGAATGGGAGAGTATTGAGCATGTCGGAGGACGTTCACACCGAGTGTACTCATTATGCTAACTCCACTTAAGTAGAACTGAAGTGGCAGCCCAAGTGCATCGTAAAGAGACGCGTGAGCAATTATATGAATATTTAGTGAACACCGTATTTTAACCTTTATCTCAAAAACATAGGTACCTATGCATAAATAATGAGGCAGTGTTTACACTTGATGCTTGTATACGATGCAGCTGGCGCGGGCTAGGAATGCAGGCTACTCACGCGGGTTGCATGCGTAAGCTACTTATGCGAGGTACATGCGCAAGCTACGCACGCAAGCTACATGCGTAAGCTATTTATGCGAGGTACATGCACAAGCTACGCACGCAAGCTACATGCGTAAGCTACTTATGCGAGGTACATGCGCAAGCTACGCACGCAAGCTACATGCGTAAGCTACTTTTGCGAGGTACATGCGCAAGCTACGCACGCAAGCTACTAACGCAAGGCACATCTGCAAGCTACATATTCACAAGCTACTCGCGTGAATTACAAGCGCAAGCTACTCGGACGAGCTACATAGGTAAACTATTTTCGTGGGCTATATACGGAATCTACTTGTGCGGGCAACATGTTTAAACTACTAACACAGGCCACGTAACGATACAATCAGAGAAAATCATAGTGTAGCACATTGAGTGCCATGTAGCAGATATAATAGAAAATGTATTGTCATGGGTCAGTTATTACCGGCGGCATGGCGTTCAATGTTCAATATTAATAACTAATATAGTTTTTATACCTTTGACATGTATTAGGTTTTTGAATTTGTTCTATAAAACCATATTATTATAAACGATAACACTCGCGACGATCCTAAGAAAAAGGAAATAAAAGTGAGATAAACTGAAAGGAATTAAAGAAGGAGATATGTGGCAATGATGGCTCACCCACTAACAATCACCAAATAATTTGAAACATGCGCGCTCTATTACTTACCTTTATTTAAACGAATGAGAAAAGCGCGCCATATTTTAAAATTGAGAATGTATTCCACGTCCAACGAGTTTTCAATAAATAAAAATATACCGAAATTCATCCAATATTTTACTCCAGGAATATTGAAAAATAAATATAATATTTACATTGTGCCGTTGTACAGCTAAAGTAGAAATTCTTTAAATCCGAGTCTTACCTTACAGTATTATACTCGCTTGTAAAATGCATTTCCCGTGTCAATAGCACGTGCTTCGGAAGTTCGTACTCTCTGAATGCTTCGTACATTTAGAAGCAGGACACACTAAAACTAGGCTAGGGTGGGGCTAGATGGTGGCGTCTCTGCAGTGTATTTTCATACAAAATTCATAGGCTTGTCCGGTATAATGCAAATAGCCTATTGATGGTCGCATCACTCGTGCATTACCAAATCTGCAAGGAAAAATGTCCGTGTAATTAGCATATTATCAGATGCATATCCATCAGCATAATTACAATTTTACTTCTAGTTTAGTGTTTGCAGTATCTATATTAATACGTGAAGTACTACACTTTGTACCTATTTTCACGAAAATTGCGCGGACAGAGGAGTATGAATTTTGGCACAGTTAAAGTTTATGGAGAAGGAGGGGCGAATCCTAATATTTTATAAAATATGCATTAAAAATACATTAAATTGATGAAAAAACACTACACGCACACAACCATGCATTTGACACATGCAGTCAAATCGCGTTCGTAGTATTTCAACATTGTTCGTCTGACGTCGTACAATTCTTTGTAACTATGGTTACCTATACCTTATTTATATGTAATAGAGAAAAAAAGAAAACAAAGTAGCAAGCTTAGGACTTTTGCTCGAATTTTGACTACTAGGCGACCGCTAGTATAATTTATTTATTTATTCAACATAAGAGTAGCGATAATCTAATGTGATCTGTTAGACTGCCATGCAGACATTTCAAGTTCGATCTCACGGCATGCCTAACAGACTGTTTGAAGCTATGTACTATGTATTTTAGATGTAGTAGAGTCTCGCTGATTTCAGCATGAATGGGTCGGCTCGACCGGGGAAGGGCTACCCTCTCACAGAATATCGACATGAAATAGCAGTATTCCTACTGTTGTGTTTCGTTCGGTGAGTGAGAGTGCCGGAGGCCCAATTACCCTCTTTCCCCCTTCCCGCTCCTTCTCCTTCCCACTTCCTTTTTCTCTCAAAGGGTCGGCAACGCGCAAGTGATGCTTCTGGTGTTGCAAGCGTCCATAGGCTACGATGACCACTTACCATCAGGTGGGCCGTATGCTTGTTTGCCAACTTAGGGGTATAAAAAAAATGTGCGTATTCTCGAAGATAATAATATGTGCTAAAGACTGCCAACCCTCGCTGGGCCAGGCGTGGTAGACTATGGCCTAACCTTTCTCATGCTGGGAAGAGGTAGGTTTATATACAAGATTGATATTATACTATACAAATATCTGCCCGCGGCTTCGATAACTCGAAAACAGTACTTATTTCTAGATTAAAGGTACCCTGTATTTTTTTCTGCACCCGTGACAAGATGATTGAAAGAAATTGCATGATGACCGGTCGAGTAGTTAAGGTGTGAAAGCGTAACAAACAAAGAAACAAACTCACATTCGAGTTTATAATATTAGTTTGGATTCAACTAATAGGAACATAGTTTATTAGAGATACTATTGAGGTTCTATAATATAACTTAAGACTGCGCCGAGCTTACGAAGCGGTTGGACTGAATGACAGAGCTCGCGGCCGCCATAGTAAAATTGTATGGAGGATTTGAAGTTTTTTTGATAAATATGTATCTTTATTGTCAACCAATAACTTAAATATTTGGGACGGACAAACTGTAAAATAATTATTTATGTTTCGTTTAAGCTGTAAAATAGGATAGATTTCTACCGTTATAATCTAAAAAAATCACTTAATACGTGCAAATTTGCGTAATTTTGTAGGCAAAAATATTAATTATTTAAAGTTTTTAACACGGAGTAACTGTAAACACATTCATTGTTATGGTAAATGTATATTTTATATTTTTACTAAACAAAAAGTGTTGATTTTGTCAATTAACTGTGACCGCCTATTTTGGCACATTTCTCTCGGCGCAGTCTTAAATACGCTAATTACAATTGCGAATATAAGTAGGTAGGTACGTTTTATTAGAATTTCAAATGAGACGACGCGACGGCATCGTGTTTGCGCTGTAGATTGGATTAGGTACTGCCGTTCGTTTTATTGTGATTGGCACTTCGAAGAAAAGCTGCAGTGATTACAAGAAAACGTTTTTCAACTGACTAATTGCTTAGTTGGTCCTGTGGCATAGTTGCACTTTTATTGGTGATCGTCAGCAACTAGGTTTGATTTCTAAAAAGTGTTACCAGGTCTTTTATTAGAAAATTCTCAGTAGAAGCACGGAGTCTGGAAATGGGTCCTGTAAATAGCAATATGCTAACCGTCTATTATGTGGTACTAAAAAACAAAGCTAACATTGTACGTGTGTAATAAACACCTATCTTTCCAAGATGGGATAGGCAAATTGTATTTTACCCACATTTTGAGTAGTAGAGCCTCGCTGATTTCAGCATGAATGGACCGGCTCGACCGAGGAAGGACTACCCTCTCACAAAATATCGACGTGAAATAGCAGTATTCCTACTGTAGTGTTTCGTTCGGTGAGTGAGAGTACCGGAGGCCCAATCATCCCTTTACTCCCTTCCCGCTCCTTCTCCTTCCCACTTCCTTTCCAAAAGGGTCGGCAACGCGCTAGTGATTCCTCTGGTGTTTCAGGCGTCCATAGGCTACGGTGACCACTTACCATCAGATGGGCCGTATGCTTGTTTGCCACCATAGCTGCATTAAATATATTTTTTTTATATTGGCCATCTATGTTTTAGCACTACATGGTTTTCAAACTATGTAGCTCTAGTTTACCATGAAGATTTTTTTGGCAGATCAACTTTTAGCTAACCCGCCCTAGGAATCAAACCCGGAGTCCGAAAAACATTCACATAAACTTCGCTGCACTACCGAGGCAATCATATGATCAAGACTACCATATACATAACACATCCAACCTTTTCTAAATCTCATTCAAATCAAATTTAACGACCGAATAAAAAATCCTTGCAATTCGAAAACGCAATCCTTCAACGATCTGTTTTTAACGTGACACGTGCAAAAATGTTGAATATAAATCATGTTATCACACGAATACAAAGTAAAAGATACACGTTTAATCCTTCGTGTGTCTATGACAAATTGTGATACTTTAACTTTGCAGACTGTGGGTCATTTTCTGTTAAAAACTAATAAAGCGAGTACACTTTCGCCACGTGATGTATGTCAGGCGTAATACTTACTTTGTTGCTTTTAAAGTTGGACGTAGTACTTAATAACCATCCATACATTGTCAAAGTCAATATATATAGCGATAGCTCAGTGAGGCCTTGGGGAGACCAACAGACTGCAATGCAGAGGGTCTCAGGTTCGAAACCACGTCGCGCACCTCTGACTTTCGGAAGTTTTATGACTTTTCGAAATTATGTGCGAATTGATTAACAATTAGCGCCTGCTCCGTGCCTCGAAGAGCACGTTAAGCCGTCGGTCCCGGCTGCCATGAACATATATGGCAGTCGTTATCGTGAAGTCAGAGCCCTCTAATAACCTGACACTGGTCTAGCCTTAAGGTATCGTTAGTCTTCGGGTTGCGGAGGTCAGGTGACAGCCGCTCCGTGTAAAAACTGATATCCAGTCAAATCAGGTTAGACTAGAAAGCCGACCCCAAGTGACTTGGGAATAATAAAGGCTAGGGAGAAGAAGAACATTGTTAAAGTCAAAGTCAAAATATTTTTCCATTTAAGTCATAAACTAAAATTTTCAAATTTCAAAATATATAGGTTAGTGAGTTTACTAAGTTACTGAACCTACATTTAGGTTAGTTACTAGCTTAGGGCAAAGTCTATGAGAAGATCCCTGCAAGAAACTCACAGTAACTCTTTTAAATCGCCAATTGTATATAATTTCAGTATTATACAACACGTCAATAAGGTGTTGCAGCCATTATAACAAAAATTACTAACTATATAAATCTAAAAATAACAATAGTTACTTAATAATATTATTGAGAGCAGCGATAGCTCTGTGGGGAGACCAACAGACTGCAATGCAGAAGGTCTCGGGTTCGAACCACGTCGCGCACCTCTGACTTTAGGAACTTATATGACTTTTCGAAATTATGTGTGTATTGATTGACAATTATCGCCTGCTCCATGCCTCGAAAGCACGTTAAGCCGTTGGTCCCGGCTGCTATGAATATCTATGGCAGTCGTTATTGGGAGAGTGTCGACACAAAAGATCCCACTGGGTTGAAGTGTCGCCGGTCTGCACTGACTGGCACCCACATAAGATAAGATACTTAATAATATTATGGAGATGATATACATTTACATATGTATTTACATAGCAACGATAGCCTGGTGGGAGACCCTTAGAGTACCACGCAGAGACGTCTCGAGTTTGATTCCAAGGCACGCACCTCTGACTTTTAGAATTATCGCTCACTTGAACAATGTAAGAAAACAGCGTGAGGAAACCTGCATATCTGAGAATTCTCTACAATAGTCGTAAAGATGTGTCACGTCTGGGCCAGGCAGACTATGGTTTAACACTTCCTTTAGCTGAGAAGATGACCGGCTGTAACACTGAGTTTATAACAGAACAGATATAAAGTTTATTTGCATTTTCACTTATTATCTGTTATAGATCAGCCTAATAAATATCTACAATATGCCTCTTGGACACACAACTTAATAATAAAAAAGCAGACGGTTTTAATGTCGGGTCCGAATGCCGACACAAGTCTACAAAAGATTATGCCAATTTCGGACTTCTCTCGAGAAATTCTCAGTAGTGGCCGGGCAGTCGGCGGTGTTTCAATCCTATTTCTCAATAAACACATACTTAAAGCTATTGCTGCTACGTTTAATCTCTCTATTGGTCATGTCGGATTGCCATACCGTTTAACTATGACAATCTCTCTCATATCTCCTGCACAAATGGCTAGTCTCCGTTAGCATAGGCCGTTATGAACGAAATTCTGCTTCGGGACATTGGGATCACTTATAGACTGTCGTAAACCCTAATTAATTATCGTATAAGCTTTTTTACGTAGGAGTATGCATTAACGCAAGCAACCTCTCCGCGAGACGGCGCGGCGGAGAAGTTATGTCTACAGTTCTTGCAACTCACGAAGGCGAGCGGGCTTTATTTGTGGTAAACGCGTATATGTATGTGTGTGTGTAAGTGTCGCTCGCAACTGACCGTTCTGTCAAACACGCACACTACCGCACTGTGCATGTACACGTTCAACTACAAGTAAAGCCCGCTCGCCTTCGTGAGTTGCAAGAACTGTAGTGCCTACCGACTAAACCTACCACGGTGTTCCTTGACGTTACTATAGACGGCGCGGCGGTGCCGCGCAAATTGTTCTCACATGCTTGCTATCTAAATGATAATAATGCAATCCTAACTATCCTTACTAATATTATAAATACGAATGTGAGTTTGTTTGTTTGTTACGCTTTTACGCCTTGACGACTCAACCGATCATCATAAAATTTCACGGACAAGAACATAGAGTACCTACCTTTCATCTTTTCATAAAAGTACTGTGTACTAACCTTATGTTGAGCTCACCGGGGGAGTAATACGAGTATCACGGTAATACTGACTAAACCTACCACGGTGTTCCTCAACATAACCATAGTCGGCGGAGAGGCGCGCTTTCACGTGCAATTGCGACCCCGCCGACGTTTCGGCCCGCCGCGCCGTGGAAACGGCAGACCACTACATAAAAAGACTCCCTCTACTGTCCCCTTGTGGGGCGACGAAGACACGACACAGAGGCGCGCGTGGGAACTGTTACTAACCTACCCAACATTTACGCGAGCGAAACCGCGAGCATAATCTAATACAACATATAAACACACAATTAAAATTAAACTTATTTTCCTAATATCTTTGAACAACACCAGTTTCTAACGAATTCATAAGTCACTTAGAGGACCTTAACTTGTAGCGTAAATAATACGTCGCCCCGACGGCTCTCAGGCAATAAATGAAATCTAGCACTATCCAATTTAGAAATGTGATGTAAGTTTGTCTTACTAGTTTTTCTTACGTAAATAAATAATATATCGCGTAACCATTTACCCGAAGAGCAGCGATAGATGAGTGGGGAGACCAACAGACTGCAATGCAGAGGGTCTCAGGTTCGAACCCACGTCGCGCACCTCTGACTTTCGAAATTTATATGACTTTTCGAAATTACGTGCGTATTGATTGACAATTATCGCCTGCTCCGTGTCTCAGAAAGCACGTTAAGCCGTTGGTCCCGGCTGCCATGAACGTCTATGGCAGTCGTTATTGGGAGAGTGTCGACACAAAAGATCCCACTGGGTCGAAGTGTCGCCGGTCTGCACTGACTGGCCCCCACATAAGATAAGATAAGATAACCATTTACCCGAATATTTTTCTTTATGTACTTACCTAGGGCGATGTTATGTGACCGCAAGCGAAAACAGATGTCTGTGTTTATAACAATATCAGCCCTGTATTAAACTGTCCCGCTGCTGGGCACGGGCCTCTTCTCAGTGTAAAAAGGGTTAGGCCATAATCCACCATGCTGGCCCAGTGCGGGTTGGCTGACTTAACATATCTTTGAGAACATTATTGAGAACTCTTAGACATGCAGGTTTCTTCACGATGTTTTCCTTCACCGTTAAAGCAAGCGATAATTAAGTATTTAATACGCACATAACTTCAGTTAGACATGCGCGCCTTGAGATCGAACTCGAGACAGTCCATCGGTTCCCACTAGGCTATCGCTGCTGCGCTTCTGTTTGATTTTATGTATTTTTGCAATAACACAAAGCATTAAAAGTAATCTTTTACATTCTTACATAGTTTCATGCCTATATATCCAAAGGAATAGGCAGACGTGTAGGTATTAAAGCTGGGGTTGCCAACATATTTTCGACAAAATATAGTATTTTTAAAATAAGCTATAACAAAATATAATAATAATAATAATATTCTACCACATACACACAACACCATCTAGCCCAAACTAAGCAAAGCTTGTACTATGGATACTAGACAATGGATAAACATACATATATACTTTTTTTTTTGCAAATACATACATATTATACATAGAAACACCCAGACCAAGACAAACATTCATGTTCATGCACACAAATGTTTGACTTGTGCGGGAATCGAACCCGCGACCTCAGGCGTGGCAGTCGGTTACACTAACCACTACGCCATAGAGGCCGACATAATACCTACATTTACAAAAATATAGTATTTTATGGTAAACATTTATTTGTTATCTAGGTACTGTTTTTTAAATATGTAGGTACCTTGTTAATTTGACATCACGGACAGGTTCGAAACGGATTATGTACGGATACATGCTTTCGCATCAGTAGTAAAGGAGCGTCGATAGTTTTTATGAATAAAGGTTTTGGTTTGTTGTTTTCGTTGTTGAAATATAATATTTTAGCATACTAGGTATATATTTCTTCAACAGTATATAACTATTAGTACGCAGACTCGAAATATAGTCAAATACTATATATTACTAGCTTTTGCCCGCGGCTTCGCTCGCGTTAATTTAGAATTTGACAATCAATTCGGGTTGTACTCTGCTTGTAATAATATAATTCAATCATGATTCGAAAGATACGTGGCGCCATCTATTATCATAAGAACGTTTTTGTTGTTTTCCTCGGGAACAGTGATTTTTTTCGGAAAGAAAGGTAGCCTATGTCCGTTTCTGTACACCTGACAACGTACAAGCAAAATTTCAGGATGATCGGTTCAGTGGTTGAGGCGTGAAAAGGTAACAAACAAACAAACTCTTTTTCGCTTTTCTACCACATACACAACACCATCTAGCCCAAACTAAGCAGAGCTTGTACTATGGGTACTAGACAATGGATAAACATACATATATATTTTTTTTTTGTGAATACATACATATTATACATACAAACACCCAGACCAAGACAAACATCCATGTTCATGCACACAAATGTTTGACTTGTGCGGGACTCGAACCCGCGACTTCAGGCGTGGCAGTCAATTATATTAACCACTACGCCATCGAGGCCGCCTTTTATAATATTAGTTAGGATTAGGATTAGGATAGTACGGTTGGCAACCCTAATTACAAACATATTTCGCCGGCTAAAGCTTTTAATACGCACATATTAGGTGGCAAGCCTAACATGTGGGCATTACTGGCCTTTACTAAACATTGTCTTTTTTTTTGTTTTAATAGGCCTGCGTTTGACCGCGAACTCACCTGTTGTTAAGTGACGATGCAGTCGACGATGGAGCACGCATGCCTAGAAGATACCTATTCACTTGTGACTTGAAGACACCCAGATTGTACTCATCGGGAAACACAGACTTGAGTAATAAGTTACACTCCTTTACGGAACGCATTATAAAAGTGGAAGCAAAGGCTTTTACTAGGCTCAATTCCAGCTTCCGCGCTGCTATAGAGAACTTCTCAACAGAGAAACCCAATAACACTTTGTCCGACTCGGGATTCCAATTCGAGACATCCTGCAAAGAAATCGCACTCACTGCCGGTATGCCACCGAGGCATTGGTAAAATTTTATTTTGTATTAAAAATATTAATGTTTTGTGAAAATATATTATTATTGTTACTGTATAGGTACCTATATATTATTATGTACCTACATATACATATATTATTATGATAATAATTAATATTGTAGAACAGGAATATCTAGCTATATCCCTGTGCTCCAATAGCAGTTACATGTTGAACGACAAATAGTGGACCTGAATAACTGGTACTACGTCTACTGTAACTTCAAATTGGAACAACCCTCTGTAGCGATTACCAACATCGGCACCTATGTTGGACAACAAATATTGTTTTAACGTAAGTAGCGTAAAGCGGTCAGCTCTATAGACACTAACAACATCAGCGCCAATGTACGATAAATTAATGTTGGACGTAAATATGTGGATCCGATTGCCTCAAAAATGCAGTTAAGGCTTTGTATTCGGCTTGCCTTTATTGCCAGGCTAGGATGAAACTCCAAAAACATCTACTGAGTTAACTCTGTCACGTGAAGTGGACAGAGCTATATACTCGGGATGAAAATGACATTTTAAAGATATAACGTCAGAAAATTTCCCTGTAAATCCGCTTTCACGAGATTCGAAATTCTGATTAATTATGACTTCTGAGTATAACCTCTAGTGAGTTTTAAATCAGCATCTGATATTTCGGCTTTAAACTAAGACCGTATGTCTAGCAAACACTGATTTTCTTCGTAGTTTTTATTATACAGGTCGATCAAACGTCTATCCCCATTGCCTAGATTTATCAAGTTTTATATGTAGCAAAAATCATGGATCTTCTTACTTTAGATTAGAAAGTTCGACTTATATCATCACCCATGGTAAGCTATTTTCAAATGCAAAATGCTAAGAAAAGCTCTGTAGAACACAATAATAATAATTTTATATTATATATATTATTATATTATTATTCTGAACGCGTGTATGTCACTTAACTCCACAATGTTTTTTGTGTTTTTTTTTTTATTTATTTTTTATTTTGCTCGTCAAAATGACCACACTCCACCTGATGTTAAGCAGTCGTGTGGTCTAAGAGCAGTGGCCTCCACACCGCCCTCATAGCAGCCGAGGCGATGTTGAGGTCTCTACTTTGACGGCCTGAGAAGGTGCTTTTTCACGCCCCGCTTGAAGGACCCAGGATCGAAGGAAGAAGGAAACACGTGCCTTGGCAGAGAATTCCATGCCTTGGTCGTTCGGCAGAGGTATGAGGACCCAAACTTGTTGGTACGCGCTCTAGTCGACTCTATTGTGTAAGGATGGCATCTGAGCCCATCACGCGTTGTTCTGGATAGGAAAAGGGAGGGTCGGATAAGGTGGAATAACTCTTCAGAGCACTCCCCGTCGTATATTCTGTAGAAACATGCCAATGAGGCAATATCCCTACGGAGTTGCAGAGGTTCCAGTGAACTCGTGACCTCTGGATCTCCGATGATACGGACAGCCCGCCGCTGTAACCTGTCGAGAGCGTCCAGCAAGTACTGCGCGGATTATGTAAGTCCCTGCATAAATTAGATTCACAATCGGACCCAGTATATGGCGCAATGCGGATGGTTTGCTTGAGCAAGACAACGTCTGTCAGGTTCGCTAGTTTATTTATATAATACTAGCTTTTGCGCGCGGCTCCGCTCGTGTGGTACCTACATCAATAAAAAGTAGCCTATGTCCTTCCCCAGGTTTTAAACTATATCTGTACCAAATTTCATCTAAATCGGTTGAGTGGTTTAGCCGTGAAAAGGTAACAGACAGACAAACAGACAGATAGATAGACAGAGTTACTTTCGAATTTATAATATTAGTAAGGATTATTTAATTTACTTAGAGCTATTTATTTACCAGTATATATGTTTGGGTTAAAGTATCCTGAAACGATTATTGACACTAGCGTAAAAAAACTTGTAACAGCTGTTGTATTTGACACTTGACAACTTCACATCTATCATGTAAAATCATCACAAATCACTATTCTCTTTACTATTTATACCGATAATATAATTATTATAAATTATTTGCTACTGAATTTCAACAAATAATGGCATTTAATACCAAAGACGTTGTATTAAAAGAAGATAGACCAAAATCCCTATTACTACAAAAGCATTCCGACTATTTAGCAAACTATGGACTCAACAAAGATGACTACGAATACTGCATGACCGAATATTTGCGGATGTCGGGCATTTATTGGAGTTTAACAGCAATGGAACTCATGGGACAATCTTCTAGGTATGAACAATGTACTTTAAAAAGAACAACACCCTAAGTAATTGTGAAAATTTGCTATGTTCTAGGGTTCTATTTCAACCCTTTAAAATTCATATAAATCAATTACAATTCATACAGGCTATACCTGCCACTTATGATTTCTTAAAATACCTTATACATCAAGAAACCTAACTATTACCTGATCTTTAAAAATTATCTTCATTATATGAAATAGAAGGTCTAGTAACTATTTTTCTATTCTATTTCTTAGGCACTGACAGTGCGGTCCGTAAAAGAAGTAGGTACTTATTCTAGGATGTGATATTTATGCTAGAATAGATTTTCTTTTCCTCCATTAGCTTAGGATCATATTATATGCGTAATTCTGCTTGTCAGGGTGGTCATATAACCTGACTTTTCTCCATAACAGACTTCAAAATTATAAAAAGAAATAGACCATTTCAGCAATTAATAACCTAATAAATTAATATGATGTTAGATGTGGTTGCCTGTGAGTGAATGAGCACAAGGCATGTCTGTAAATTATTATTTAGATGAAACATTTGTTGGCGATCCAAATAAATAATGATCAGTTGTGATATTACTTTTACAGTATGATACTTAATTAAGTTTTAGATCCCATATATTACGTAGCAAACTAGTGCAAATGTGCCAGTTGGCTACCTGACTAACCTGAGATGCTAATGAGAATTACGTTACAAAATTATCAAAGCCAGTACCTCATAATCTGCTACAAATATATACTAACAACATAAAAACTTTTTCTTCCATTACAGAATGCCAAAAGAAGAGATAATAGAATTCATAACGTCTTGTCAGGACAGTGAAAGTGGAGGGATCTCGGCTAGTATTGGACATGATCCTCACATGTTGTACACATTGAGTGCTATACAGGTATGTATTCATCATAAATATGACCGCACAGTTGAACTTACAATTTCATATATGTAATCACATGTCTACAAAATCAAAAGATCTTTACTCATTTAAGTCTCAAAGTAAAACTTATGAATGTCAAGATTATACACTAACTAAAGTATAATATGAATTTACATTTACCTTTTGCTATGTTCAGCAAAGCAAGTGTATAGAACAATGAGAAGAACGGGCAAGAAACTCATGGCCACTCTAAGCCACTCTTATAAATACATATACTAATGCAATTTAATTATCTGTTTGTTCAGGTACTAGCAATGTATGATAGACTAGATGCCATTGATGTAGAAGGTGTGGTCAGATACGTGGTTTCATTGCAGCAAGAAGACGGCAGCTTTTTTGGTAAGAATTACTAATAATTGCTGTCCCCTGCCCACATGATAGCTTGGTAGGATCATCAAGGCCATTAACCCCATCATGTCCTAATAAAAAAATTTAACCTTGCTTGATATAGACAACTTTATCAGTCCCATAGTATAGGTTTGCTATTATATTTGAGATTTGATTTTCAGGTTAATCCCTGAGATTGTCAGTTTTTCTATTGGGCAATTTTCTGCAGTAGCATGTTTATTTGGTAATATTGTGCTACATATGATTGTAAGCTTATTGCCATCTAGAGTGTTTATGTAAATTTTCAATGTGTAGTATACAAAGCAATAGCATAGTAGGAAACTGTTGGACTGCCACACAGAGGTCTTGAGTTCGATCCCAAGGCGCGCATCTCTGACTTTTCGAAGTTATGTGCGTATTAATAGTTAATTATCGCTCGCTTTAACGATGAAATAAAACATCGTGAGGAAACCTACATGTCTGAGAGTTCTACATAATGTTCTCGAAGACAACTGCCAACCCGCACTAGGCCAGCGTGGTGGACTATGGCCTAACCCTTCTCACACTGAGAAAAGGTCCGTGCCCAGCAGTGGGACAGTTTAATACAGGGCTGATATTATTAATATACAAAGTAAAAAGTTTACAAATATAAATATTATTATATTTGTAGACTTTTTACTTTGTATAAATTTTAATAATATTAGTCTATAGAGTGTATTAAAATATTTTGAAAATAAGGACCAAATAAATTAATTATATTTAAAAACCTCAAAATATGACTATTATTTGTGACATGGTCATTCAGTTCATGTCATAAGGCGTAAACGATTTCAACCCATGCTATGAACTACATAGGTTAATACCAGGTAAGGTGACTAGGTGAATAAAAACATAGCCATGAACACTTACCTACTTCTTCAGGCATGACCACACAAGTACCACATTATAAGTTATATTTGTTATCTATTTCCAGGTGACAAATGGGGAGAAGTAGACGTTAGATTCTCTTTCTGCAGTGTGATGACGCTCTCCTTGCTTCATCGGCTAGATGCTATAGACGTCAATAAAGCTGTAGACTTTGTGTTAAGCTGCATGAACTTTGATGGTGGATTTGGATCTAAACCTGGCTCTGAAAGCCATGCTGGTAAGGGAAGTTTGTGATATAAGAAATCAACTAAAATATTATCTATCAAATTGTTCTATGACAGCCTAAAAAAATCAAAGATATAAATGAAATAGTAAATCACATTCTGAGGATAATACACTACAAGTACTATCAATGATACAATCCTGCTTAAAAAATAATAGTGATAACTGATAACTTATTAAAATATACAATCACAATTTTAATACACCCATATACTGCAAAATGACAGCTGCAAGCGTTTACATACAAGCTGCTACAACCAATTTATTGTACTAATATTCTTTGTAAAGAGAGAAATAAATAAATAAACATGTTACATTTTGCCCAAATTTAAAAATAATAAAGAAACATCAAAGAAAAATAACTTTACTACACATTTATTTACATTGTTAAATTCATACATGTTAGCAACACTAAAACTCAAATTAACGCTTGCATACATTTTCGTGATTATATATTTTCTAGGTTTAATCTACTGCTGTGTCGGGACGCTGTCAATTTGCAAGAGAATGGATGCACTTCGAGCAGACGAGCTCGCGTGGTGGCTGTGTGAACGACAGCTGCCTAGTGGTGGCCTTAATGGCAGGCCTGAGAAACTACCTGATTTGTGCTACTCTTGGTAAGATACTGCTTAGAATTTACGATAATAAGGTCCATCCAATGGAAATGTCAGTCAGAAAAACCAAAAGCCGAATGCGAAATAAAAATCTCAGCCATTGTTATAACCAGCAATAAGATATACCCAAAATATATTGCTAAACTTGTCACTTTACACTGTAGAAGTGTATATGCTGTTCAGAGATTAGCTATGATTTTAACTTGTTAATCATAATTACATAGCTACAAAATCTATCTGAAAGTATGTAATGCCTAGTGTCTAGTTCAGAAATCTGATCACATGGCCAGCTTAGGAGCATGCAGGGAATGTCATATTCCCTTCGTTTTCACTAATTACCTAAAGCAAGAAATCAAATTTGAATTTCTCTAATCTCTAAAAAATTCATGTTCTTAATAAATTTGTGATATAATTTCTTTTACAGGTGGGTGATGTCATCATTATCTATGCTGAACAGAATTCACTGGGTAGACAAAAAAAGTCTCGAACAATTTATTCTAGCTTGCCAAGACGCTGAGACGGGAGGATTTAGTGACCGGCCAGGCGACATTCCAGATCCGTTTCATACATTATTTGGCTTGACAGGCCTATCTTTACTAGGCGATTCTAGTATAAAAGCTGTAAATCCCACTTATTGTATGCCACAAGAAACTATAGATAGACTCAAGTTGGTACCTCAAATATTGCATATTTAATATTTAAGAAAAATATATTTTATAATATAATACAATTTATTTAAGACGTTTTAAATAAAAAATCCTATCACGTAAATGTTGGCTTTCATTCAATTCCTGGAGTAAGATTATTTCTGAGCTGAAATGATATCGTTTCTTAACGAATTACACACAACACAGCTGTTCGGTCAGTCAATTGTCAAAATTTGTAAATAAACATAACCTCAAAACCGACACATTTCTTTGCGATAACATAAGTCAATGATACGTAAACATAAAATATACAATAATAATGATAATACATTGATTACTAATAACAATGTCTGATTTACACTGCTTACAGTTCGTTTTGTTCAGTGCGTGTGTACACATATTTACTCTGTTCACATATTTAGTCAACTACAGTGATGTGATAACTACTACATATTTTCAAGAAATACAACCGGAGTATGATTATGTCATCGGTAAGAATAATAAACATGTATAAACCAAATCGGTGGTACGAGTAATACTATACTAAGATATGTTTTTTCCCATTTTTTTGGTAGGCAGGTTTGGCTTATCACTTGTTTAAAGACTAAAATAATTATTCTGTCTTATGTATTGTATATTAACTGTCATACTGATATAAGCTATCGGGGAATGAAAACATAAGTACTATTTTTATTCTACAAAGATAGTATGTGTGTTCATTGTTTATGGCACCGTCTATTGGTAGTTACCATTACTTATCGTCAGTTACAACAAGAGAATGCAAAGCAAAAAATACATTTAAAAGCTTAACAATCCTGTGCTTTCTTAAGCCTATAAAATTAGAATTTGTGCTACTGGCGCAGGAATCAAACATCCCAAGTCCCTTGCTGATGGCACAGCTGCGATATTTTGTAGGGAAGGTGCATCCCTAATCAGATTGTGTAATACTTAACTCAATCTTAAATAGGGACAGTCTACAATCTAAGAATTACATTTCTTCTAAAAAAGTATGTATTTATGTTACATATAAATTGTTTTTTTAGTGGGTTGTGGCACGGCAGGCTCTGTGATTGCACATAGACTAGCAACAGAGACCAACTACACCTTCATTGTGTTAGAGGCAGGGAGCAGAAGCCATGCTTTATTGGAGGCACCAGTCATGGGGCCCTTCCTGCATGGATCTATATTTGACTGGCAATATCAGACAGTGCCACAAGAACATGCTTGTTTTAGTATGAGAGATAAAGTAAGTAATAATGGATTATTTTAATGGTGATGAAAGAGACATCATATTTTAAGGCTTTTTAAAGTTTTGAAATCTGTTTTAGTGGGGCAGTTATGACAGGTTCGATTTCCAGGTCAAGCAAATTATTATTGGGTCGTTCTATCAATAAATTTTAAAATAAACAATGAAAAGATTTAAACGCTTTAAGTTTTATATATTTTAATATTATTCTGGCAACCTGTAAACATTAATTTTAATGAAAAAGAATAGGATTGATTCATAAAGTATTGTGTCCAATCATAATTTCCTGAAGAGGGTAGTAACATACTAAATTAACATAAAAATATATTTATGACATAAAATGTACACCACTCTTGCCAATGCACTAAATGTTGTACAATCAATCTCAACATGAAATATAAATTTGGATAATGTCGCCCAACCTAGAATGTGAGTCATTGTATTTTATAAATTTACTCAATCATTTTTCTTTTTCAGAGATGCAAGCTAGCTCAAGGCAAAATAGTAGGCGGCTCTTCAAAACTGAACAATATGATACATGTTCGAGGTAACTTATCCCATTACAGTGACTGGTTTCACGGAAAATATGACGAACAGTACATAAAGAAACAGTTTGAATTTGTAGAAAAGAATATTGTACACTTGAGTAATATTCAATACCAAAGCGAATTATCCGAAAGCATTTTACAAGCTGCTCAAGAATTAGGATACACAAAAATTAATTTAGACTATAATTTAGGCTTCATGAAAAACATCGTCAGCCAAAAAAATGGAAAACGTTGGTCATCCTCAGACAACTTGGACATATCTAAATATGTCATTTCAAATAGCTTAGTAGAAAACATACTTTTTACTGGCAACACAGCTACAGGAGTGAGATTTCTACTATCCAATAAAAGTAGAACAATTCGTGCTAGAAAAGGAGTTATTTTATCTGCAGGTGCTATTAATTCGCCCAAGATTCTGCAACTTTCTGGGATTGGTCCTGAAAAGCTACTAAAATCGTTAGATATACCTGTTGTAAAAAACTTACCAGTTGGTAGTAATCTACAAGATCATATTGGTACTGGTTTAGACCTGGTTTTATTTAATAAATCGATTTCTGTCAATGCAGTAGATATGATTGATCCTTATCATGTATTACAGTATTTTTTAAATGGCAAGGGACCCTGGACGATGCCTGGTAGCGAAGTGATAGGCTTTCTTTCTACTAAAAATCAATCAGAACCTGACATACAATTCATGGTGTTGCCAGTAGGACTATCGTCGGACAGAGGTAGTTTACTAAAATATAATGTCAACATTAACGATGAAACATGGGATAAATATTTTTCCAAAGCCTTTGATAGTTATGTGGCTACAATTATGCCTTTAATATTACATCCTAAAAGCAAAGGTTCTGTTTTTATAAGTAATACAGACCCTAAAAATCCACCGCTTATAGACCCCAAATACTTATCACATAAAGAAGACAGAGCGACTTTAATAAAAGGTTTGAAACTAGTAATTAAATTTGTTAATACTAAAGCTGTTAAAAATATAGGAGGCTTTATAAATCCACTTCCTTTTCCGGGCTGTGAAAAAATTAAGATATTTTCAGATTCATACTTTGACTGCTACATAAAACATTTGACGTTGACTAGTTACCACCCTATAGGCACTTGTTCAATGGGGTTGCCAGATTCCAAAAATAGCGTGGTAGACATAAGTTTTCGAGTGTTAGGAGTAAGAAGTCTGTATGTTGCTGATGCGTCAGTGTTGCCAACGATGCCAAGTGGTAATCCAAACGCAGCAATAGCCATGATGGCCAGTGTATTCTTTGATACGAATATCGGTGTCACAAAAAGAAACATTCCGGTATGCTATAAAAATGAAATCATGTATGATTATTTGTTTAGAGTATGTGTAAGTAGGTAACAAGAATTTGCGGGTATGACCCCGCAAGTATTATTAGCTTAAAACGTTATAGGCTTATTCAGAGATAGATATAGGAAAGGTGAACTTAACGCTTACATATGTTATCGATACCCGGGTAGGTCAAAGTGCTACTGGGTTCTTCTTTCAAGAAATGGCCAGTAGCCGCATCCCATTACATGTCACCTAAAATCATACCTAGCCGAATATGGGTCTACTGTATTTTAATTGTTTTTTTAATAAAGCCTCCCTTATTAGTAATAATTCCTATGTCGCGGAGACTTTACATTTCAACAACGGACACAAAGAACTCTTTGACTCGGAACAATCATTTGTGGGTCACACAATTTTTTGTCTGGGATTCGAACCCACAATATTCGGCGCAGTGGCAGCGGCCAGGCGACTATTTAAACCACTACGCCATCCGTATTACACTTCTGTCCACCACTTCAATATAGGCTTGATACTAATACTAGTTGTAACTCCAATTGCCTTTCAGACAAAGTTAGCCATAGTTACCATCTTGATTAATTATTGTATGTTACATAACCATATTTTGTTATGATAAACCCATCCCCTCTCACTATTAATAAAAAGACAAATATATTTTTAACACTTTATTGAATATTAAAGGACACTTCTAAACATGAAATCGCGTAAGTACATGATTTTGAGCGTCAATTTCAAAACAACCATTTTTAGTATTAGATATTATATCATCATATTTGTACACTGCATTTATAATAATAAGAACAATTTTAAAAGTAATTTCTGTAAAAAGGACCTTCAAACAATTCTATTTATCATTAAAATTGGTTTAAACATCATACAATAAAAATTTTAACTATAAAAGAAAAATCCTACAGAAAAGTACATTAAAATATGTGTATATTTTTGTTTTACCTGAACCCATTATGATATATCTGTAGTTATATTATAAATGTAAATAAGGTAAGTTAATTTGACTACTAGTGCTTTTAGAATTCTTACTAGAAAAAGAGTGTTCTCTACTCTGGTAAGAATTTTACCAGAGAAGAGAGAACAGTGTTCTCAAATTACGCAGAGGGTTTCTATTCAACATGGTTTGCTCGGTTTGTTATTAATTTTAAGATATTGATGATCTAATAAATGTATTGCATATTATTTACAAATTGTTCTTATTATTATTAATCATTAAAGGTAGTGTGCGAATTTATCTGTATGCCTCATAAATGCTAAAATAAGACTATTCTTGCGTAAAGAGCAGAGATGGCTAGTCTTTCTGCATTTTGCACTAATATAATCTTATTCTACCCGACGTCTCTTGAACGCCAATACTCGCCTTTGAAGTAATTTCAATTCTTCTGATTTAACTATACACAAAAATCTACTAAGTAAAATAAATGATTGATTGTACATTTATGAAATCTATTAAATAGTACCACAAATAATTTCGCAAAGTACATTAATACTTTATACAGTAGACCTTTACAAATTGTATCAACTTAATAATAATTACATATCCAAAATACTATTGTGCCATCAACAAATTACTTAAGTTATTGAAAATAAATTATTAATAAACATATTTCGCCTCACTTTCTATTCATCTAATCCCTAAACACGTAGATTAATACAAAATAATGTTGAACTGACTAGGACATGATATAACGCAGACACTTAAAAATAATTATTAGTCGTTTCCTGACTTCAAATAAATAAAATAAACTGTAAGTAATTGTTACTATACCTGCGTATTTCGTTTTATAAAAAGAGTTATTTTCAACCGCCAAAAGGCCTAGGTAACCTAGTAACGAAAATTCAACTGTAAAATCGAATAATACCGTTGAAAATCGAGACAATATTTATAGTATCTCTAATAATGTACACACATCACTATTTAAGTACCTATACATAGATATTTTATTATATTTTCAAAACGGCTACCGAAATTCGCGCCGTTTTACAAAAATGTTTAAACGTTAAGACACAATTATTTCACAAACATGGGGCACAGTTAAGGCAAGATTTTATCCAACATGTATTTTATGTAATTACAATAAATACATTTATTATATTCTAATAGTTATTAACAGACACTTAATTCGCCTTTAGAACTTGGAATAAGGCATAAAGTAAAATGTTAGCTTTTTTATAAAATTCACAATAAATAATTTTATGTTAAGACACTCGAGGACGGAAGTTTCGTCTACATTTTACTCTAAAGTTTACAATTTTCGAAAAACCATAGTTCTAATTTTGTGCACAGAATAAAAATAATAGAATTAATATATACAATTTAGTCTGATCCTTATACACCAAAGACCAATAGTTTTAATTGCACAGTTTAAAGCACAAATTAAATTAAATCTACAAGAGTTTGCCGATAAGGTACGGGCAAGTTTGGGCTCGGCACCAATTTGTACTAATTAAAACTATACGTTTTTGGAATATACGAATCTTTTAACATAGCCACAGAATGTCCAAGTAATATTACCTAAATGTAATACCAATTCTAGAACACCTAACACTAATGAACAAAGCAACATTTATCCGATTAAGAATGCCTTGGACATTCTGAAGCGTTAATAGCACATAAATTATGTACAATCAGATAAATATCCATCAATTAAAGATCTCGACATCTATAAATTTACTAGAAACATTCACTCACGCTGGAAGACAAGATAATAAACACCGAAATAAAATAGGTTTTGCAAGCCTCCATAGACTGAAAACTCTTTAGCCGTAAGGTAAGCTAACTCTTTGCCATACTCATGTCACAAAAAAAAAGTTTGTCTTTCGGTGTCTACTATCTAAATGTACGCTACGTACAATGTGTCTTGTATATGAGAGATCACTACAACAGTCCTAATGGCTAACGCATCGGACTTACATACGAATGGTGACAAAATTCGACCTTAGTCATAAATTTATCGACAAGATGCTCCTAGCATGAATATTTAGCATTTTCGGAGCGATTTACAAGAATATTTACCATTACGAAAAGTATCTATTAATTATGTGAAACGCCTGTATTTTTTATGTTGACCTAATACATAAGTGTGCCTTAATTCCCCTTCTCACACTGAGGAGACGCCCATGCACAGTAGTGGGACAGTTAATAAACAGTACTGATATTATACACAAATAGATATGTCTTTAGGCATATACGATTATGAATTTTCTATCACACTTTTTAGTAAAAGTAATAAAATTTAATTTTATTATTATAAAACATATTTGAAAAGCTACATATTTTATACAATAAATTCAAGGTAGTATTGTACCTTTTCTGAGCAAAAGTTTTGCAATAAGCAGTTCACTGCTCTCAATAATACTGGACGGATTATCTGATAATGCTTCATAAATCGTTTATAATTTAAAATATATATATATATATATAAAATATTGCCACACTTTCATTAATTAAAATAATCTATTTAATACTTTGTACATCATAATACTGAGCGGTAAAAATTGTCATTGTATATTTATAATATTAAACAGCGTAAGTATAACAAGAAAGGTGAAGTCATATTTATCTAATAATAATTGATAACAATCAATTTTATTTAAAATAAGTAAATATCAATTGGACGTACTTTCTGAAAAACGTTCCAACCCACACTCGGGTCAAAATCGAGTTATTATTAACAAATTAGTCACGGGGCTACTATTTACTAGCTGGAAAAATTTGGTAGCTCTACTGTCACTCTAAATATAAAATCATGACTTAGTAGCCCAACCCACATGTATGAAGAAGCAATACGGGATTGAACTTCAATCACGATTATCTCAAAATGTTAACTTTGTGGGTTGGAACGTTTTTCAGAAAGTACGGCCAATTTAGAAACACCTATGTTAATGTATTAAAAAACTACAGCTACAACAAAGCCATATACTTCGAACATCTTAACTCCTAGCAATCTTTTACATTAGCTAAGGTGTAATGTGATAAATTCAGCTGTTCTGTTAAAGATATTATGATTTATTACTTGTAAGTCTGATATCTCAGCTAAAGCATTGGAATTAATATTTCGTTTTAAAATAATTTCCAATAACAATAAAGTAATTAGTTTGTAACACCACGCAAATTTATCAAGTTCAATCCGATGGCACGCACCTCTGATTTTTCGAAGTTGTATGCATAATAAAATAGTTAAGTACCTTGCCAGGAAAATAAATCATCGTGAGGTAGCCAGCATGTCTTAGAGCTCTCCTTAGTATTTACATGGATGTGTGAAATCTGTCAACCCACCGACGGCCAGTGTAGTGGACTAAAGCCAAACCTTTCTCATACTAAGAAGAAGCCAGTAGTTGGACAATTCATAAATAGGATTTAATATTTTTAGATATTGGCAATTCTTCTCCCTAGCCTTATTATTCGCAAGTCACTTGGGGTCGGCTTTCTAGTCTAACCGACTTTGACTGGATATCAGTTTTTACACGGAGCGACTGCCATCTGACTTCCGCAAACCGAAGGCTAACGATACCCTAAGGCTAGACCAGTGTCAGGATATTATAGGGCACTGACTTCCCAATAATGACTGCCATAGATGTTCATGGCAGCCGGGACCGACGGATATTAGCAATTGTAATTGTAAATATTATTAAGTTAAAAATATACCTATTTAGATTTGTTTCTTGGAATCTATTTCTTCGATTGGTATATGAGCAATATATATGGCTGCACCTTTCTGTTATACCTACATGTAAGTAAGTATACATAATTATTTATATAAGCTCTTAGTGTAAAGGTGTTCGTTAGCAACAATTGATATGTTTCTCATAGGTACCTGTGTGTTATTTAGAATCATCTGCTATTAAAATAGAACTTGAATACTTATACCTCAAATTTTAAACGAGGTTGTGAGTAAGGAATGATGTTTGACATAGTAATTTAGGATCTTTAGGCCTATGTTAAAAAAACTGTTCAAAATAGAGATCCGATCTAATAAACGTTAAAATTAAATGTAAACTGTAATGTCGATGATTCATTTAATTCAGGAAAATGCCCTACGAAATTACCTACCTACTAAATTAGAACTCTAGTTTGAACAGATTTTATTACAAGAATTAAACCTCATAAAGTCCTTTATAATACTAATTATAAAGGACAATAACAATATACAGTGATACTTGCACACAAAGTGATGGTTAATTTAGCATCACAGAAGTATGTATATTAATAGTGAGTACAAAGCACACACATATGTTGTATGGTCTAACGGCTTTCAATGTAAGCCTATGAAAATATCTTTCTACAATGAATATTTTTGAGCTTCAGTTGCTAACTTCACAATAAAGACACCTTATTTTTTATACAAATATTTCTAAGAAAGTAAATCACTAACATTAATAAAAATTGTGCAGTACCTAATATACTTAATACTGTTTCGTTCAACAACAGAATTTCGTAACCACCTAATTTATTAGGCTGTTCACTGAGCTTTCCTTGAGCAAAATTATTTTATTTGAGACGAATATTTTTAAAATAAGTATTCTATACCCCGCCATTGTATAAATATTGATATTTAAAATATTGTGCGCTGTTATTAAGCTTTATTTTATTCTACTACTGGAAATGTTTAATATTTTACTACTGGCTCATTTATCGAGTGACGTAAATATTACGGCGATCGGTTAAAATATTATTAGCTGTTTCTCTCAGACAGTAATAATTATTTTTGGTAGGATTGATAAGAAGTCTTGCACTAAGGTCAGCAATAGATTGGGGTCGTATGAACCAGTAAGTGTGCTAACTAAATAAAGCTGAGTATATTTTGATTTGATACACTTTTGCTTACTCCTCGGGATAAGAAGCGTACCTAATGCAATGTATTTTAAAGTAGAGTGTATAATATGAGCGAACCTTAATAAAAAATACCGCCCACTGTTTTCAAATAAATTATTTCTGATACATTCATTATTATGTTTCAAAATGTCTAAGATGTGTCTTAATGGTTGTAGACAATTCAACTACATTTAGAAGCATCTATGCCGGCGTATGTTTACGCAGTTACGCCATGTATCTATAAAATACACGATTTAGTTACTCAATATATAAATATTAGGTAATTGTTCCAGTCATAGATCTAACACAATCGTAGAAATATAATCGATACTTGAAAATTCTCGTAATTAACGAACAAATACATATACCTATGTCATAGGCATAGACAATTATTATTATTTAAAACGTTTTAACCCTACATTCTATAAAAAATCAACATTGAATCGGTACATTAGCTAATCTAACCTATTCTTTCGCATTATGCCTCTTTGACTAGATCAAATTAAGGAAACTTAATACATATTCGGTACCTAGTTAGTTGACTTTAACGTCTTTTCTTAACCGTCCATAAATAACTAATGATAAGGACTTATTGCAAAGCAACCATAGCTATGCACAATTATTTAAACCGTAATTTTATTTTAGATCTATTTTATATAAATCATAATTTAAACTACACGTGGAATTTAAACTGCCCGTATTCAGAATGATATTGTGAAATTCCCTGCCACACATAGGTTTAAACTAGGATTACAATTAAACTTCCAGCATAGCGTATAAACACGTCAATATTGACATGTAAACAGTTTAAACTCTTCGGTGTTTTAAACTATGATTAGTATTAAATATATCAACTCTTATTGAACGTGACGCTCACAAAATCGACGACTACATTAACACGAAAATTAAAATCAAACTGTACACTCTACATCGAAATGAGCTAACCAAATAATTAAAGTCTTACTTGAAACAAGAATCCAAATAGTTGTCCAACATATCTAATTGGAGATCATCCCAATCGGTCGGATTGAGGAGTAAAGAGGACAAATCGTCTTCAGGCATCAAAGGAGGTGGTATAGCAGGCTCCACAATCACGTTGGCTCCAATGTTTGTTTCCAATTCCATATCAGGTAGAGGTTGTATACTACCAAGATTGAAATCCGGCAGATGTAATGTCACAGACTGATTTATTTCATTAGTTATATCATCTACAGCGTTTACTTGCGGGATGTTAGCGACGGCAATTTTCTCCTCTGTGGTCTTGTCTTTAGGCTGAGCTTTCTTTTTCTTGTGAGGCCTGTTTGAGATTCGTTTAGTGCCTTCCAAGTGTGCGAGGTCTAGCTTCCAGAATCCTCCTTTGCCCGGCTCGTGTTTAGATCGGGCAACTTTCACAAACACTTTGTTTAATGATAAATTGTGCCGTATGGAATTCTGAAATTTAAAAATATTTATTATTTATTTTGTATTTTTTGATTATAGGCGCTTTTAAACAAACACTGCTCACAAGTTTAGTTTATTTTTTTGAACTAGTATTCCTAGGCGCTGCGTTATTTTTATAAAAGTATTTTTAAATTAATGACTTGCCGTTAATAGTTATATTTAATCAAAAGCTTAGGCAATCAATCCACTTTTTGCTATCAACATAATATAACAATCACTGATATAATATCCAATAAAACGTATCAATCATACACTCGACTATTCATAAATCCAATTAGACCTAATCTTATCACACTGTTTGCAGATCACACGTTTATTAAATCATGAGAGCTTCCAATTGATAACACTCACCTGCCAGGTAGGATCCGCATTCCTGTAATACTTAAAGTTCTCTCTAATCCAGGAATATATGGCTGACAACGTCATCTTATCGTTATTGTACCTCATTGCCATACAGATTAAGGTGCTGTAGGAATACGGAGGCTTCTTTTCACTGTCTGTCTGGTACTCTTGTTTGTTCTCCATAAAATCTTTCTGACACTTCGCTATCGTCTGATTGAATTTCTGCAACCTCGTGTTTTGCGGTTGCGTCTTCACTTGCGGATTGGGAGACATCGGCGGTATTGGAAACTGCGGTATCGACATTATATTCGTTATGTTCTGAAGCCACGTCAAGTTTGTTAAGTCGGTATCGGGCTCCTCGTCGACGACCATCTTGCATGGCTTGTGTTTGCTGCGAATCTTTTTAGAAAAATCCTCCTCTTCTGCAGCCGTCAGCGTTTCTTTCTGAGCTCCATCTATTTCTATATCGTCCTGGCTGATGGTGTATGTCTCTGGCTGTTCGTACACGTACTCTATTTCCACCGTATGAGATGACTCCGGGACGGTGTGGTCCACTGCAAAATACGTCGTCCCGCATTGCTCACCAGCATCTCCGTAAAAATTGAGCGAGGTAGCGTCCAGCAATTCGCCGGACGCCGGAGACAGGCCTGACGTTATATGCATCGTGGCCAACTACATCGCTCGCCCTGAAAATGTTGCGACAATGAAACCGATGAGTCACTGGTTCATGAATCAGCTAATATGAGAATCGACGTCGATTCCATGAAATTTAATTTAATAGTGGCACTGGGTGTTTGATGTTATGGTGGTGTGTTACCTGAAGAAACAGTGGGATGTGGTGTCCGAGTCCAAGATGCCGGACGGTGATCGATCGAGTGCGGGTCGGGGGGTGGCGGGTGTGACGTCGCGGCGGTCAGCTCGTCCCCCGCTGGTGGTGGCGTCGCGTCGGCGTGGTGTTCGCGTGGCGAGTGCGTGTGTGCGCGCGGGGCGGCGGCGCGCCCGCTAGTGGGCAGGTGCGCGCCCCATTGTACACTATACACCGCCGAACAGGTGTGTGCTGCCGATCGATATTTTTCCGCCCGCAAGACAACGCGGGGCGGCCAGCCCGCATCGCTGATAGCTCCGGACAATTAGTCACGGTTATCGGACACAGGACCGGAGCTGAGTTGCAGTCGGTGCTCGTTCGCTACGGTCGTAGGCCACAGCTGTTCTCCGGCATGCTATACATTATTGCTTTGTCTAAAAACCTAACTTTTTTTCATATTAGGAAATAGACATATGAAGGACATGGGCATTATCCATTTTAGACGTTTCGAAGTATTATTTTCCGACGTCGTTTAGATAGAAAACCATTTCTAGTTGTTCAAAATGTTGTTGTCATTTCAAGTGCGGTCCTGACGTGACAGGCGAGGCGTGTCGGCACGTGCGGGTACTTCCGTTATATCACACACATTTTCTATTAACACAATCTAGTCATGTTTAAGGTTACGGTTACGAGCACTGACAAACTCGTTGATTAGTAGTCCACTGTCACTCTGATGACGATGTTGATCAAAGTCAAAGTTACACTTCCACGCCTTGATTACACGACCAATCATCATGGAATATCGCACACACGCTGGGGTACAGAAAAGGATATAGATTAGATTTGATCCAGAAAAAGTTGTATTCCCGAGGGATAGAAATTTAATAGCGAAGCCGCGGGCAAAAGATCGTTTATTTAATAAATATTTAGCTTTATCGTTCAAGCTGCCCGATTAAATTGAAATTTGGTCGAAATTCTTACAACTCCTTATAAAACTATCGTAGGTATACCTACCTACTTAAAAAAGAAACGGTGTTTTGTAGTATTTATACCAACTTATAAACATGACTGTAGAAATACTGCTTAAAATATGGGTTATGGTTTAGTTTCATTGTGTCAATCTTAGAATACAGACTTAATAAAAAATCTACTGTGTCTGGCCGCCGGTGTATCGCTGCGACTCAATAGGTTACAGTTGCATTTCCTTAAAATATTGCTTTAAATTTTTTCTGTCTACCCGTTCGTAAACAGACATGTGAATCATCCTGAACGCGGTAGCTGAGACTGAGCGCATTGACTTATTTTCATGCTCGTTGAACGACTTCACAATGGCCACCTATTGGCGTATTTGTTATGGACCTAGGACCTAAGGTACACTGAGATATCAAATATTTTGTCTTACATGTAAGCTTGTCGGAGTATTCCGCTTTCGGCACCAATTTTTTCGGCACCTATGGTTTCGGCACCTAAGCTATTCCACTTTCAGCACCAATAGGTATTTTATTCCACATTCGGCACTAAGCAAAAATACCTATAGGTGCTGAAAATGGAAAAGCTTAGGTGCCGAAAAAATTGGTGCCGAAAGTGGAATACTCCAGCTTGTCTACCGCATTAGGTTTCTACCTGTAACGGTAGATATAAGTTTTATTAAATAAGTAAACAAATCACTATTATGTAAATTCTAACCATCAATTCTCGGCGTCGGCCTCGGCCTCGGTCTTCCAAGGTTCAGTGCCTGGAATACGCGCGGCATTTAGTGGAACCGGTGTAGGTATAAGTATATTAGAGAGGGCAAATATTCACCACAAGTATTGAACCGGACCAAACACTGAATTAAATTGAGTGCTTGTCCAATGTCGCCACCCTTGTTTACTTTGGCCCGGTAATGACCGCGATGTAGTGTTATGATTCGGTGTCCGAGCGTTCTTGTTTATGAATAGACCCTCCTTTTACCCGCATTAGTACCTCGACGTCCAAGAAGGTGTATTATAAACTAGCTGTTACCTGCGACTTCGTCCGCGTAGATTTTAACTAAAAAGTATTTGTCGCCGTGGAATCCAACTATATTTCTCTGCCCAAGTTACTTAAATGGCGTAGTTTTTATAGTGTAAAGCTAGATAATAGCATGGCTTACTCAAAAACAATATTTAAATATGCGTCGTTAGATTACACGCTGTCACAGAATGCGTAAGAAAAATAAAGATTCACAGCTCCTCCCCCGTAGGTGATAGCGTGATAATATGTAGCCTATATGTTGACCCGACCTGTTAGTAATATTCATGCAAAATCTGAAGTAAATCCATGCAGTACTTTTTGAGTTTAGCCCGGACATACATACAGACAAACAGACAAACATTCTAAAAACTATATTTTTGTCTTCGATATCGATTGTAGATCACGCCCCAGGTATTCTTTAAAAAAATATTCAATGTACAGTTTTGACTTTCCTACGATTTTATTATATGTATAGATTGTCTTCCGTAAAATATTGTTCGACTAAAATAACACGTAGCTTTTAAAGTTTACCTACAAATTATAATTGTAGTCAAGTTACAAGGGCAGGAGATGAGGTGAGGACAGAGACAAATACACAGGATAACTTATACAATTTAAAAATGTTATTATCTATATTAATATTATAAAGCCGAAGAGTTTGTGTGTTTGTTTGTACGCACTAATCTTAGGAACTACTGGTTCAATTTGAAAAATTATTTTAGTGTTGGATAGTCTATTTATCGAGGAAGGCTATAGGCTATATATAACATCACGCTACGACCCACGAGAGCGGCGCAGTAACGATAAACGCGGGTGAGACCGCGGGAACATCTAGTAGGTATTTAAAAAGCTTCCTTCTTCTTCCTTATCTAAATAATTAACGAACGCATTTAATTGTATTCATTTATAATATATCGCGGGTATTGGTGTCATTGACGTTTGCCTGATTTAAAAACCAATTTCGTATAGGTACCGACTGTAATTGCAATAGAGTAAGAGAAGGCATAGCCTAGAGGGAAACCGTTAATTTGCCACTCAGTGGTTTCGAGTTCGATTCCAAGGCACACACCTCCTACTATTTCAAATGATGTGCGTACACTTCGATCAAATATACCAGTAGTTAGAGTACTTATAGTTTTTGCATTTTTCACTACGCACTTTGGCATCGTGAAACGTGTGACTGTTAGCGCGGTCGTAAAGTGGCTGCGAGCGAAACTGTGCATACGACTGATTTATGCACAGTTTTGTTGGGGCCGTTTTTCGAACGATGATCGTGCATCTATGGTATATTTGATCGATGTGCGTACATATTAAATAACTAGATGTTCCCGGGGTTTCACCCGCGTTTATCGTTACTGCACCGCCCCCATCGGTCGTAGCGTGATGTTATATTATAGCCTATAGCCTTCCTCGATAAATAGGCTTTCCAACACTAAAAGAATTTTTCAAATCGAACTAGTAGTTCCTGAGATTAGCGCGTTCAAACAAACTCTTTAGCTTTATAATATTAGCATAGATAAGTAGGTATAACTAATTATATTGCTCGCATTAAAGGTGAAGGAAAACATCGCGAGGGAACCTGCATGTCTGTGAGTTCTCCATAATTTTCTCTAAGATATTATATCAAGTCTGCCATCCGCACTGGGCATGGTGGACTATGGCCTAACTCTTCTAATGTTCTCAAACTGAGAAGAGGCCTATGCTCAGCAGTAGACAATTTATACAGGGCTGATATAAATAAAATAAATAAAATTCTATTGAGTAAATAACACTTTAAAGAAAACTACATAATAAAGTGACAAGAATAGAAAAGGGTATGTTAGGCTGGTTTGGACATGTAGAAAGAATGGACGAGGAAAGACTGACTAAGAAAGTTTATAAGGCTAGTATGAATGGAACAGTCGCAAGAGGAAAACCTAGGCGAACGTTTCTCGATCAGATCGGACGCGTTCTGGACAAAGGTCAGGTTAAAAGTTCCTTGAACCGACGGGCGTGTATGAGGAATGTGATGAAAGTGAATGAAGCCAGAGAAGTGTGTCAGGATCGTAGCAAATGGAAATCCGTAGTCTCTGCCTACCCCTCTGGGAAACAGGCGTGGATCTATGTATGTATGTATGTACATAATTAAGAAGTTGGAGGCGTTTGCGAATCCAAAATACCTCTAATTAGGTATATTGAAACCGAAGGCCCATAACATTCTCACTGAAAATGTCCAAGAAGAAATCCCTTGGAGCAACAATATACGCAACTAAACAAACCTACACTTACCTACCTTTTTAAGAAACTTACGGCACCAAAGAGCTTTTCAACATTATTGTAATACTTAATAATTATTCTCACATTACAAATTAACATTTCGCTGACGGAGCATAACTAATGACGTTAATGTTCGTCTGATCGAACTCGCAGGAGGTTGCGAGGTCATTCAACTCACCCTTACGCCCTAACTCTTTTGTCCCCGGCTTAGCATTGTACGTGATTTCACGACGAAACGCAATTTAATACTAATTTCATTAACCTTTCTTAACGTAACAGAAATTATAATGAAGTAATAAAAGATTATGAGATTTTAATTTGTTATCCAATTATAAATAATTTTGAAATTGGATACAGATTAAGTACAATCAATTATAACTTGCTAAGTGAATGAAGTCAGAGAAGTGTGTCAGGATCGTAGCAAATGGAAATCCGTAGTCTCTGCCTACCCCTATGGGCAACAGGCGTGAAACTATGTAAGTATGTATGTATAACTTGCTAAATGAATTGACTAGATTCGATGATATCCTAACTAATATTATAAATGCGAATGTTAGGTTGTTTGTTTGTTACGCTTCCACTCCTTAGCTAGTCGACTGAACATCATGAAATTTGGCATACACGTTACGTTGTTAAAGGAACAGAAAAGGACATAGGGTATCTTTATCCAGAAAAAGTACTGTTTCAACATAACTGTACATAACATAACATTTACGTGAGTAAATGTCAAAATCAAGTCTAGTATAAGTTGTTAAATAAATAGAATCGTTCTGTTTTAGAATTGATGACGTTGTGAATAAATTGAAATAATGCCTCAAAATCGCATTCAGTATGAAAAATTTAATAATAAAGAAATAGATAGAGATATTATTATTTAAAATATCTAATTTCCTAAGCGACACAAAACCTAATTGTATATTTTTTAATCATAGACCCTATGCAATTACTTTTTTTAATAATAAGGGATGAATTCAGGAGCTGCACATTGCGGCGGCTGGTACGACTACGTTCCGCTACGCGCGTCGCGCACTATGCACCTGACAAATGATAATATGTCGCTAGCGAGGGTAAAACGCGGGAAAATGCATTAAAAATATAGCGTCATGACTTTTTACTTTCACTTATTTATTGTTATTTATTTTTAGTTTATGGGAGAAGGGTTATTTTAATTGTTTATTTAAAGTTTAGCTAGTATAAGTACCTATCCAAGTCCTGATTTATCAATGTAATCTGTATGAACCGAGTAGATATCCCAAAAAAGAAGTCGTAAATATAGCTTTTGTTTTTAAAAAAGTAGGGTTAGCAATATCTGTTCTCAAATCTAAAGCATCTAATAGAAGTCTATAAGTAAAAACTTTATTATCGTGTCATTTTCTTACGATGAGGATCTAAATAAGCAATAACTTGATAAAAAAACAGCAATACTACATTACTCGGGCATCGAATCTTACAATTGGCTGCAAAATTATGCCGCGAGATCACTTAAGTCATTCCTTCCCTAGTTTACACTAAAATTAATAGTACAGACCTTTATTACAAGCCTGCTACGGTCACCCCTTACCTTCAAAAGACACTTGCTATTTTACACCACTTCTGCTTATTGAAGAACACTTAATACTAATTAATTAGCAGGTACCTACCTCACCATTATCCAACCCGTTGGACATATTGCATTCGGACAACACATGCTACGCACCTGTTCGGTTACGGTAGGGGTGGCACGCAATAAAGGGGAGCAACAGAGGTCTCATTCTGTCCCGAATATTATTAAACGAGTTTTTAACATGGCATAAATTTTGTTCTAAAGGTTTTGTGCTGGTATAGGTTTGCAAGCGAGCCACTCGACTGTATTCAGTGCTCAAAAAAGACATGTTGCAATGAGCTAATATAAACGTGTAGGTAAAGCAAAGTTTTTTTTTTTTAATTCATTTATTCACTTGTAATAATAATAGTACAACATATAAATTTCCTCGCCAAGCTACACAGCTTGTTGGCGAGATGCGCTCGTTAACAATTATTTATTAAACCTTAAAACTAATTATTATTAGATATATATCTACAATACAATACAATACAAATTTTTTGTATCGACTGCATCGCGGGAGTGGACCTCACTAATAGTAGTCATAGATTAGTATACCTGATAGTAATGTCAACAACTCCAAGCAGTAGACTCTTTAGCTTTGCTTTTAACAATGTTTTACTTATTTTAGGTTGTGTTCTTAATAATTCTATCTCTTTATATATTTTTGGGACTAGATATTCAGTAATTCTCGCTCCATAATAGTTTTTAATTTTTGGTTTAAGCAGCTTTCCTTTCCTTACATTTCTTGTGTTATATGGGTTATCAATCCTAACTTTATAATCATCAGTATAATAATGTTCCATGGCTATTAAGAAATTTACTTTTAAATCTACCGGTAATATTTTACATATAGGATACAGTTTTTCATAGTCTTTATTGCACATTGATTTTACTTTTTCACTAACTAAATATTTAATAAGCCTCGTTTGAATACATTTTATCTCTCTAGTGTATGTTGTAAATGTACGTCCATATACACTAAGACCGTAGCTGAGTATTGAGTCTGCAAGAGCATAATAAACCATTAACATTGTATGTTTGTTAATAATGTTCTTCAGATGGTAAAATTTACCTAGTACTGCTCTAAGCCTCTCGCAGACGTCATTAACATGTGGTTTCCAATTGAAATTTCTATCTACAGTCAGTCCTAAATATGTATATGTATTAACTGATTCTATGTTAGTACAGCGGCAGTTTATCTTATTGCTATGTAAACAATCATACATATATGTGGCCTGTAATTATTATTTCGCTTTTATTAATAGATTTAGCACACTGGTTGTAGGGCGAATGTATATGCATGTATTTAGTTTTAACTAAATTTAAAATAATGCCATTGTCGTGCGCCCTCTGCGTTATACTTTCAAAGTCACTTTGTATATTTGCTTTGGCCTCGGATAGATCTTTAGATGCACATAGTAAGCACATGTCATCTGCATACATATACACCCGGCACTTGTTTACAACATTAGTAACGCTGTTCACGTGCATTATGTAGCCAACCGGCCCAAACACTGACCAGGTCGACACACCATGATCAACGAGAGACTCTTCCCCCGCGACTCCATTTACCTCCGTACGAATCTTTCTGTTGGTAAGATAGTTTTTGAACCAATCGTTCGTGGGTCCACGAATACCGCACTCCTCCATAGCTTGAAGCAACAAATTGTGGTCCAGTGTATCGAAAGCTTTTTATAATCTATAAATCCTAATGTTTTATTAGCAGTTTTTATCGGGGATTAAATATAATGACCACCAAAAATAGTAATTGCACAGCGAAATATGCTTAGTAAAATATATCATAACGAGCACCTATACGACTCAAATCACTGCATTCCGTCTCGTAAGGGTTACGTTAAGTTTAGGTTCCTTCTTAAACCCAGCGGGGCTCCGTCGACTTATTTTGATCTCTTTAAATATATTTTGCTGTGCAATTTGGTGATCATTTACTATTTTTGACTGTTATATTTTACTATATCTGGTGATAAGTTAAACATAAGACTTTTTATTGCTGGCTGTACATATATTTAGGTATGCCTTTTCATGTCAATGATTTCATGTAAATTACTTTGGAAGCTGTACCTATTTAGTAAAAGGTACCTATTAATTTGAGTAGGTACCTACATCGTGTCGATCCTTAATACGTGCGCAACATCCTACATTATTTGGAATATCTTGTTAGTTGGAAGCAGACTGAATGTAAATTTAAAACTGAATGTACATTTTAATTTGATTTTTGCATTAATCAAAACTATAACAACTCTAACTGACGCAAAATTCATAGAGTGCTTATGTCTTCCATGTCTTTCCTGTTGGTAGATTGCAATTATGCCACTCGGCTTGCTGAGTTCCATAAATTGCGCAACTATTAGTCGTCATGTTCCCAATTGAATTAGTTAAGAGACTTTTTGATTTAAAATGTCAAAAACACTTACTTTATCTGTCAAAAATTCTTATTAAAAAATCTTCTACACGATAGGGTTGCCAACCGTCCTGTTTTCCCAGGACATGTCCTAGTTTTTGTGGTGTCCTGAGACGTCCTGAATAGTATGAAAGAAGCGTCCTGGGTATTTAAATTTTAAAATTCTTGCGCCTCTATTCCCGCACAATTTTCCAACTTCAAATCCTGTCTTTTTTTAATTTGGGGTTGGCAACTCTATTATACGAGCACCCGCATAAATAATATCAAAATCTGACGAAATCTGGATGTATAATAAGTCTGCCTTATCCTTAAAGGACTACTAGCGTGAAGCTATGTTAATAATCGAATAATTTGACCTACTGTTTCTACTTCGTTGTGACAACAATTCATATGATTAGCTAGTCGTGTAATTTCACTGCTTTTTTTATTGGCACTTTGTTTTTAACGTTCAGTATCGCTGCGCTGGAACCCCTATTTTACTCCCTAATAAAACATTAGCTCACGAACCACTGCGTATCGATTTATTCATATTTAATGTGTTTTTACGGTTTATCTGCCTGTCTGTTTTACCTGACTGATAGATATTATTGCAACTAGTTTGTTTGTTGCTCTCAGATAGTCATGTGGCAGTTTAGCTTTTGATTCCCTCGACGCGTTTAATCTTCGACAAGAGGTGTCTCCATACATTGTAATTAGTTCATCAGGCGCTCATAGCCAGTTGCACTCACTGATAGTTGTGTAAACTTAAAGTGGGCCTTCTGATGATGAAATGTAACAGCGGCTATGAACATCGGCATAGACGAATCACAGAAATCCTTGCTTAATTTGCCAAACTTCTTGGCAGTATATGATTAGGTATAAATGAGACAAAGTTGTAGTATAGTCTAGTTATAATTATCCAAAGGTGCATCTTATATACTAACGACTACGTGTTGATCACGGATAGTAGAAACATTTAATAGATATTGAACGTGCGATAAAGATCATAAGATTGCGATGTAGATTGTAGATACAGCACAAAGATATTGTACTGTAACAGTACACCCCCCTTTAAAGAAAAATTATTATGGTAATAGTGTTTACAATATAAATTTGACCTAGACCTTACTAGTTATTTGCTGATGTATATAAATAATAATGCTATTGTACGCGGTGGAATTTGATGACGCCTGTTGTGGTGTGATTTGCTGACGTATGTAATTTTGACTTAGCTGTTGCACGAGTGTTTATTATTTTTTTCCGTTAAACTCTTCATTCTTCTGTCCAGTGTTTTCATTATGCCGTAAAGTAGGATCACGCCGATTGTTAAAATAATCTGTCCCATTGCAACATTTCTTGTCCACCGTAAGTCCTCCTGGATCAGGTTACGGAGTTTGTCCGCTTCGTTTTGATTGAGGCAACTGTCCGTATTGTATGTTATCTGGTCCTTAGAACTTTGATTTCCCATTTTAGATGTCTTGTTGTTACGAGTAGTTGTGAATTAATGGTATATGTTAAGATCTATGTTAATATATATACGAATAGCTTGCTTATATCAGCGATTTTTTATAGACGTACTACTGGCTTTACTTTACGTCCCGATCGTGTAGTGTACGTGTGTGAATGTCTGTAGAAATCCTTTGAATCTGGCACGTAGTTTGATTCGTCATTGATCATGAATGCTGGTTTCAATCTATCAATTGATATCACTGTCTCTTTATCCCTAATTCTAATGCAAAATGTTTTATCTGTTTTACTAATTACTGGGTAGGGTCCTTCATACGGCGGTGTCAGGGCTTTCTTAATTCTATCACACCGAACAAATACGTGTGAGCATTCTTTGAGTTCGGGATGCACAAATATAGCTTGGTTGTGGTTTTTTCTTTTCGGAATTGATGTCATTTGTGTGATGTCCTTTTGAATTTGTTTTACAAACTCTTCGTACGTTGATAACTGTGCTGCTGATGACTCAAAAAATCCTCCAGGGAGTCGTATTGGCGTTCCATATGTCATCTCTGCTGAACTATAACCTGTGTCTTCTCGCAAGCTACTCCGCAACCCGAGTAAAACTGTTGGAATTTCTTTTAACCAATTTTCGTTGGATTCTCTTGTCATTAACGCCACCTTTAAAGTTCTATGAAATCTCTCTATCATTCCATTGGATTGCGGATGATAAGGTGTTGTCCTAATTTTATGTATTCCCAAAAATTGTGAGAGTGACTCAAATATTCTTGATTCAAACTGTCGGCCTTGATCCGTAGTAATGCGCAATGGACATCCAAAACGAGTAATCCATCCTTCGAAAAGTGTCTTGGCTACTGTTTCTGCAGTTATATCTTCTACCGGAAATATTTCGGGCCATGACGTACAACGATCTATGATTGTGATTAAATATCTCTTCCCTTGTGAAATCGGAAGTGGTCCGACGATGTCAATATGTAAATGTTCAAAACGTTGCGCTGTCATAAATGTACCAGGAGGTGATATCGTATGTCGTTGTATTTTTGATTTTTGGCAGGCTATACATGATCTACACCAATTATTGATATCTTTGTTCATATACGGCCATAAATACCTTTGGGTTATCATTTTTCTCGTAGTTCTTTTTCCTGGATGGCTCATACCATGAATGGTATCGAAAATTTGTTTGCGAAATTGCTTTGGTAAGTAGGGGCGGCTTTTTCCAGTAGACGTGTCGCAGGTGATGTTTATTGTGGAACCCGGAAGCGTAATGTTTTTGAATTTTAATCTTTTATTGTCACGTAATTTACTTAGTTCATTATCTGTTGATTGACATTTTTCCAATTCCGCGTAATCGATAGGTGATGGCACATATATTTCCTCTATTCGAGATAAGGCATCGGCGGTAATATTGTCATGTCCGCTTATGTGTTGAATGTTGGTACTGTATTGTGAAATGAAATCTAACTGCCGGACCCGTCGCGGTGTATCGTTTGATGATGGTTTTTGGGAGAATGCGTATGTCAAAGGTCGGTGATCCGTAAATATTGTAAATTCTCTTCCCTCGATTAATCTGTGAAAATGTTTGACGGCCATGTATATTCCTAACAGCTCTCTGTCAAACGTAGAATATTTTTGTTGAGTTTCGCTCAATTTTTGTGAAAAAAAACCTAATGGTTCCCAATTGCGTCCGGATTTTTGTTGTAAAACTCCACCAACGCAAGTAGCACTAGCGTCGGTCATGAGCGCTAGTGATGCGTTGCGGGAAGGATGCGCTGTTAACACTGCGTTTTTCATGCTTTCCTTGCATTTTTCGTAAGCTTTGTCTGCTTCCGTTGTCCAAGGAACAGGTGAATTATCGTTCTTTTTTGAACCATGTAGATATTCGTTTAAAATTCTTTGATTTTCCGCTGCGCGTGGAATATTACTTCTGTAGAAATTGACCATGCCCAAAAATCGTCTTAATTCTTGAATTGTTTTCGGTTTGGGAAATTCCATGATTGCTTTGTAATTTTCTTCGGTAGGTTGTATTCCTTGGCTCGTTATATGATAACCTAAGAAATCTATTTCCCTTCTGAGAAATTCGCATTTTTCGAGATTAATGGTTATTCCATTCTCGTGTAAACGTTTGAAAACCGTTTCTAAATGCTGATAATGCAAATCTTCGTTGTCCGATGCGATGAGACAGTCGTCTACAAATATAAATACGAAGTTTAAATCTCTAAATAAGGAATCCATGAATCGTTGAAATGTTTGTGCCGCATTGCGTAATCCGAAAGGCATTCTTAAGTACTCAAAAAGTCCGAAAGGTGTGATGATGGCTGTTTTTTCTATATCTTTAACAGGAATACAGTGGTATGCTTTGCGTATATCTATCTTGCTTAGTATCTTCTTATTTTCTAATATGTATGTAAAGTCAGTTAATCTTGGTAGTGGGTATTTGTCCGGTACTGTCGTGCTATTGAGCATTCGATAGTCTCCGCACGGTCTCCATTCGCCATTTTTCTTTTTTACCATATGTAATGGGCTTGCCCATGGGCTATCTGACGGTCGGCAAATTCCGAGCTCTATCATATTTTGAAATTCCTTTTTGGCTATGTCGTATTTTTCTGGAGGTAATGGTCTTGCCCGAGCTGCGACGGGTGGTCCTGTAGTGATAATGTGGTGTTCAATCTTATGTTTGGGCGCATTGCGTAGAGAGGACTCTTTCGTGATGTCTTCGTATTTGTTTAAAAGTTGCGTAATACGTGAATTCGTTCCCACTGCGATAGTACGAATTGTTTGTTGTGTCGCTTTTTCTGAAGTTACATGCGTTGTCAGCTCTGTAACTTTGTCGATAAGTTTGCGACCTGCTATGTCGACTAATAGTTTATAGTGCTCTAGAAAATCTGCTCCAATTATTGGTTGTGTAACATCGGCGATTATAAAATTCCATTTATAACATCGTTGTAGTCCTAAATTCAAGGTAAGCGTCTTCTCGCCGTAAGTCCTAATTTTAGTCCCATTTGCAGCGTATAGTGTGTATTGTTCATTTTGTAAAATTGAATATCTCTGTTGCTTGCTAATGACTGAAATATTTGCGCCCGTGTCAATCAAAAACTTCATACCACTTTTTCGGTCGGTAATGGTGAGGCGATTGGATGGGTGGATTGCACAGAGTTTCGCCGTTGTCTGTGCTCTTATTCGTTTCCCTGGTTCCGTACGTAAGTCATTGGTTTCCAACCGCATGGTTTAATGCAGTTCCTTGCATATTTTCCGAATCTTTCGTGGTAGTAACAAAATCGATTTGCTCCTCTATAGTTTGTTCTCGGCCTCATAATCGGGAATTGTTGACGTTTCTTGAAATGATTGTGCGTGCTGGGTCGATAGCCATATTGACCTTGCTGAATTGCGTCAATATCTATCTGTAATTTTGCTAGCTGGGCTAAAATGCATGCTGTATTGTTGTCGTTTGAAGTGTCTTTGCTAACAGCTGATATTTCGGTTACTTTTGAATTCATTATTATTTTGTCTGCAATTTGGCTCAGTTTGTCAATTTCCATGTCTTCCGTAACTGCTAGAACCGTAGTAACTGATGTTGGTAAAAGCCTGAACCATAGTAGTTTAATTGTTTCGTCACTGATTTTTCCTCTCCCGAGGACTCGCATTTGACGTAATAACTGCGAAGGTTTTTGATCACCGAGTTCTGTCTCTGATATTAATTTTTGAAACTGTCGCTGTTCTGTTTCTTCGTAACAATCAATTAAACGTTCCTTGATGTTTTTATATTTATCTGTAGTCGGTGGTGAAGTGATTAGGTCACTAACTTGTAGTATTTCTTCCTTGGATAATTTTGCTATTACTGTACAGTATTTGTATTCGTCTCCTTGCTTCTGTGGTGCTAATATGGCTTCTAGTTGCGTGAACCATAATCTTGGTTGGTCTTTCCAAAATTCCGGAATGCGAGATAAAACCGAGGTGCCAGCAGCTACTTCAAGTGTTCCTTGCTGATTTATGTTCGCCTTGCATGGTGATTGTGCCATGTTTCTTGCTGCGTATTCGTTCGTCGGGGTCACCAATTTGCCAAACTTCTTGGCAGTATATGATTAGGTATAAATGAGACAAAGTTGTAGTATAGTCTAGTTATAATTATCCAAAGGTGCATCTTATATACTAACGACTACGTGTTGATCACGGATAGTAGAAACATTTAATAGATATTGAACGTGCGATAAAGATCATAAGATTGCGATGTAGATTGTAGATACAGCACAAAGATATTGTACTGTAACACTTAACATTATAAATTGAAGCGGCGCTAGCCTAATGGATAAGGTATTGGACTTGCGATCGAGAGGTCGCGGGTTCGAATCCCACCCATTGAACTACCGACGTGAACCCACTCCTAACACAAGCATTCTAGCTCAGCTGGAGGGGTTAACAAGAATACTACTAATTTGAAACCCAAATTGCTAGGAATTTTAATAAAAAAAAAAATCTAATGTGAGTTTATTTGTTACGCTTTCATGCCTTAACTACTCAACTGATCATTAAGAAATTTCGCATTCTTACACGTTGTCAGGGGACCTACAGAAAAGGACAGAGGGTAGCTTTCATCTAGGAAAAAATACTATCCCCGAGGTATAGAAAATTGTAAAAATCTACTTCCCTATATAATATCTATACTAATATTATAAAGCTGAAGAGTTTGTTTGTTTGTTTGGTTGAACGCGCTAATCTCAGGAACTACTGATTCGATTTGAAAAATTATTTTAGACATATTGGCGCGTGGCAAGTGGCGAGACGACCACTACCACCACTATGCCTTCAGTGCCAATTTAGTGTAATTTGCTTGTAACAGGTACATCTCTGGTCTGCTTCACCCTTTGGTAATATTTATGCGTGCTTACATATTAGTTCAACCAGCAGCGATAGCCTAGTGGGAAACCGTTGGACTGCCACGCAGAGGTCTCGAGTTCGATCCCAAGGCGCGCATCTCTGACTTTTCGAAGTTATGTGCGTATTAAATAGTTGATTATCACTTGCTTTAACGGTGAAGGAAATATCGTGAGGAAACCTGCATGTCTGAGAGTTCTCCATAATGTTCTCAAAGATATGTGAAGTCTGCCAACCCGCACTAGGCCAGCGTGGTGGACTATGGCCTAACCATTCTCACACTGAGAAGAGGCCCGTGCTTAGCAATGGGACAGTATAATACAGGGCTGATATTATTATATTATATTATTATTATTATACATATTAATTCTATGTCCCCACAAAAGTAAAACACAGGAAATAAAATCGCAGATTTATTAAAATATACAAAAATATTTTTACAAATTCCATTAAAATATCTTAGTAATTTTTATCGGTTTACATACGTCATCATACATGACTTTAAAAATAATATTAGTGTGACCAAGTTTTAGTCATATAGCACCAGGGACAGATTAAATGCTTGTACACACGACTACACATCAAGTTAGTTTGCCTGAGTCCAACACGTTGGCAATAGCCCAAACCAGATCTCTATTTCATTTGGACAACCGTGTGCCTAACACCCTGTATAACAGTGGCAAGACTTCATAACCATGCCATTAGTGCTATCTAGTCTAAGTTATAAACGTACATAAGAGTTGAGCATAATGTTGAACGGTAAATGAGATGTTATGATTGTAGATGCTGCATGAACCAATGTGCGCTGTTGATAAGGTTGTCCATCTCCGCAGGTGGTGAGGATAACGAATGGTTGTCGTCATACATATATATCCTGTAACAAGAATTAAAGTTGAAATTACGAAATAATATTTAGAGGGTATTTTGAATTAGAAGCGGGCCTAGAATAAGATAAACCCGATATATTATTATTTTAACTTACATACATATGTTTATACAAAGAAAGAATCATCAACATTGGTTCATAAATGTCTAAAAATGTCTGCCAAGCATATTTTTGCAGACTCCGTACCACGGAGCAAATACAAAGCTCCGTACTACACGACTATGTAAATATGCCCGGTAGACGGAATGGCTTCCTATTCCGTGTGTCTTAAACTTCTTCTCCTCCCTAGCCTTTATTATTCCCATGTCACTTGGGGTCGGCTTTCTAGTCTAACCGGATTTGACTGGATATCAGTTTTTACACGGAGCGACTGCCATCTGACCTCTGCAACCCGAAGGCTAACGATACCCTAAAGGTAGACCAGTGCCAGGATATTAGAAGGTACTGACTTCCCAATGACGACTGCCAGAGATGGTCATGGCAGCCGGGACCGACGGCTTAACGTGCTCTCCGAGGCACGGAGCAGGCAATAATTGTCAATCAATACGCACATAATTTCGAAAAGTCATATAACTTCCGAAAGTCAGAGGTGCGCGACGTGGGTTCGAACCCGAGACCGAATCGAGGTCTTAGTGTAATTGACAAATTGTCTGTAGTAGTGTAGTATGTGTTTTCGTAAAGTAACGGGACTGAAGCACCTAAAAATAAAAATAAGTGTATTAATTTTTGTCCCGTGTGGGGATCGAACCCACAACACTTGGCGCAGATGCAGTGGTGTAGCGACCACTTAAACCACTACGCCATAGGTGCAGTTAAATATTGCCAGTTAACAATCGATATATAGATGTCCTTTTACCTGGTAGGGACTCCGTTAGCCTTGAGTCTCCTTGCGTACTCCAAGCCCTGGTAGTGCGGCACGCGCTTGTCGGCGCTGCCCAGCATGAGCGCGGTGGGCGCGCGCACGTGCTGCGCGTGCGCCAGCGGCGAGCAGCGCCGCATGGCGACCAACTGCTCCTCCGATACTGGACCTTGCTCCGTGAAGGTGTACCCGGCTTCTACCGCACACCTGCGTTATATAAACCTATTAAATAGCTTATTTAAATATACACACAAAGCGTAGACCAATATTTATGTACATAATATATATAGAACTAGATGTTCCCGCGGTTTCACCCACGTTTATCGTTAGTGCGCCGCACCCGTGGGTCGTAGCGTGATGTTATATAGCCTATAGCCTTCCTCGATAAATAGGCTATCCAACACTAAAAGAATTTTTCAATTCGAATCAGTAGTTCTTGAGGTTAGCGCGTTCAGACAAACAAACAAACTCTTCAGCTTTATAATATTAGTATAGATTATAGATCTAATAAAGCAAAGGGTAATCGTCGCTTGCTGTGACCAGAGGGCTAGTCTTTATTTCGCGAAAAGAATAAACATTCATTCAAAGTAGCAATACTATCAGTCTTCTGGGCACAATTCTGTGACGCCTGAGAGGATTTACTTTTACGTTTTTATTCCTATGTTCATAATTTATTTTAGGATTTAACATAATGACCACCAAAAATACTAATTGCACAACTAAATATGCTTACTAAAATATATCATAACGAGCACCTATACGCCTCAAATCACTGCATTCCGTCTCGGAAAGGTTAGGTTATGTTAGGTTCCTACTTAAACGCACCCAAAAATAGTAGACGTCGACTTATTTTGATCTATTTAAATATATTTTAGTAAGCATATTTTGGTGTGCAATTAGTATTTTTGGTGGAACAAAGGCAAAAAATTTATGAACAGTTAAATACTACGCATTTATTTTAGTTATTTAATATTTTAGGTACAAGTTAGTTATATTATTATTAGTATTCATTTAGTTGTATATATTTAATGATTTGAAGTACAATTTTGAATGAGATAAATACTTTAAAACAATAAACCTAAGCCAACTATTTCATTTATGTTGCAAACAAAAATAATCTCATTGTCTACCGAGCTCACTTTTAAACTAAGTATCGCTACTTTGCTAATCAAAAAACCCCAGTAAAAATTTGCCCGAGCTATGAGTCGAACCTCAAGATCACATGTAAATAAAAATTATACCAGTTAGATTTTTGTAAGTTAAATGGACTAAACAAAGATAAATATTATGTTATTTTTAACATGTCAGCTATTCATTTAATGCGAGGCACTTTATAACCATTTAAACAACGAACACGAAGAATACCCAGACTCAAAACAACTATTGTGAATCACACAAATGATCATAGACTTAGAATTTTTTCGCTACATTCTAAGTCTATGCAAATTATCGCGCTTTATTGTACAGCCATCTTCATTAAGATGTATACGGAACAGTTCCATTTAAATGTCTACATACAATATGCCTGTATCTTGTTTTATAAATGGACGTACTTTCTGAAAAACGTTCCAACCCACACTCGGGTCAAAATCGAGTTATTATTAGCAAATTAGTCACGGGGTTACTATTTACTAGCTGGAAAAATTTGGTAGCTCTACTATCACTCTAAATATGAAATCATGACTTAGTAGCCCAACCCACATGTATGAAGAAGCAATACGGGATTGAACTTCAATCACGATTATCTCAAAATGTTAACTTTGTGGGTTGGAACGTTTTTCAGAAAGTACGGCCAAATGTCTTTGATTAACTAACCAACAGGCCAACCGATGGCAAACGGTAAATTTACATAAACAAAAATCTTTTTTTACATAAACAAAAACCTATTTTTACATAAACAAAAACCTTTTTTTACATAAACAAAAACTCACCCATCTCTATTATCAGCGTAATGTCCCTTGGTTGCCAGATCTATCAAAGGGTTCCTCATAACCATAGCTTTGAACCTATCAGGGTATCGTCCAGCCAAGTGCGAAACCACGAAACCACCGTAACTGCCTCCATACAGTAAGACATTATCGTCCAATCTTGCGTCTCTTTTCAATAACGTTGATAGAGCGAGAGAGCAGTCTCTGATGTCATAGTCTCCTACGTGAGATAATAAGCAGCGGACGTTAGAGTCCCCTTGGCCGGTTGAACCGCGGAAGTTGACTCTTGTTGTAGCGAAGCCTAGGCGTAAAACAAAAAGAGAGATAAGAGAGACCTATAAAGTCTGTAGCCCAACAGTGAAGACTTATTTTTCATGTTTGTCGGCCTCGATGGCGTAGTGGTTAGTGTAACCGACTGCCACGCCTGAGGTCGCGGGTTCGATTCGCGCACAAGTCAAACATTTGTGTGCATGAACATGGATGTTTGTCTTGGTCTGGGTGTCTCTATGTATAATATGTACCTATGTATTTACAAAAAAAAGTATTTATGTATGTTTATCCATTGTCTAGTACCCATAGTACAAGCTCTGCTTAGTTTGGGCTAGATGGTGTTGTGTGCATTTGATAGAATATTATTATTACTAGCGGTCGCCTAGTGCTCGAAATTCGACCAAAGTTTTCCTGTAAGATATTGCTAATATAATTATGTCATTATATATTGATTTATGTAACCATACTTACGTGCTTCGACTGCGTGTGTCAAATGCATGGTTGTGTGCGTGTAGTGTTTTTTCATTAATTTAATGTATTTCTAATGCATATTTTATATAAATATTAGCATTTGTCACTTCTTCTATGTATAAACTATAAGTGTGCGAAATTTCATACTCCTCCGTCCGCCCAATCTCGTAAAAAGGGATCCAAAGTTTTCGCTTCACGTATTAATATATAGATTATGTTTATAAAATCAAGTGTTTATATGTCCCGTTCTAGAAATAATTCCTGTCGCGAGGGACTTTACAAACATTCAAACAACGGTCACAGAGAAGATCGAGGCTTGGAACGACCATTTGTGGATCACATAAATTTTCTGTCTCGTGTCGGGATCGAACCTGAAGCACTCATTTTATAAAAATCTTTTTAGCCTGCAGGCAAGTTAAAAAGATGTTTATGCTATGCCAGCAGCATCTGTCGTGTTCTCAGAACTTCGTAACCTTTTTTTTCGAGAGCAAACACTGCGCCGCGCAGTAGTGTTCCTAAACTGATACAATATGTATTGTCAAATATATAAATTGGAATATTTTTAAACATTTACCTAATCTGAAGAGATATCTGAGCCTAACTACGTTGTTAGTGTGGCCAGGTCAATGTCAATTATTAACCTCTGAGTCTTCTTCGAAGAGGTTAATGAAAACGCTATGTGGGTCTGTGTGTCTGTCTGTTAGTGACCAGCATAACTCCGGAACCACAAGACCGATTGACTATTAACTTGGTGTGCTTGGGGTTATACCTCGGTCTAGTTTGAATATGAACCCCGAGATATAGGTATCATTTCTTTTTATTACTTTTACATTTAAGACGAAGAAGTTGAATCCTGGATTTTTACACCCATCTCGTTTCCTTTGTTGTTTTTTTCTAATTTCTAAAGATATGCTATCCTTAAATAGTATAACTTTTAATGAGATGCCGTGAGAATAATTTCGCGTGCGGAACCTTGTGATATATAATGTACTAACATATATATGAGAAAATAGACAGAAACAAACCTATTTTAAAATATATGTCATTCATTTTTATCAGCTATATGCTTCTTACATCGAGACCCGTGCCCAGCTGTAGGACAGTTTGATACAGGGCTGATATTGTATGGGCATGCCGCATGGCCACCTATTTTCTCTTCTCCCTAGCCTTTATTATTCCCAAGTTACTTGGGGTTGGCTTTCTAGTCTAACCAGATTTGACTGGATATCAGTTTTTTACACGGAGCGGCTGCCACCTGACCTCCGCAACCCGAAGGCTAACGAGACCCTAAGGCTAGATCAGTGTCAGGATATTAGAGGGCACTGACTTTCCAACAACGACTATCATAGATGTTCATGGCAGCCGGGACCGACGGCTTAACGTGCTCTCCGAGGCACGGAGCAGGCGATAATTGTATATGCACATATAACTTAATATATTTTTATTTCTATACATCAGACATTTGTATTACAAATCTAAAGGCATCGCGTACGGTATCTTAAGACATATGATATTTGTATATCCTCAAAGGGCCAGATATGTTACTACAATATGGCCAATTATGTTCAATAATAAATATATAATATCAACCCTGTATTAAACGGCCCCACTGCTGGGCACGGGCCTCTTCTCACTATGAGAAGGGTTAGGCCATAGTCCACCACGCTGGCCTAGTGCGGTTTGGCAGACTTCACATATCTTCGAGAACATTATGGAGAACTCTCAGACATGCAGGTTTCCTCACGATGTTTTCCTTCACCGTTAAAGCAAGCGATAATCAACTATTTAATACGCACATAACTTCGAAAAGTTAGAGATGCGCGCCTTGGGTTCGAACTCGAGACCTTTGCGTGGCAGTCCAACGGTTTTCCACTAGGCTATCACTGCTATTTTTTTTAAATATTTGGTTCTATTTATATATTTAAAATGTCTTTAGTACATTAATCCAATAGCATGAGCATCGATCTGGTCTATATCTTCTCTTATTCTTTCTAGAAACTTCTCTCTCTCTTTTTCACATGGCAGATTACTCGTGCGGCAACCAAGGGACAAGTTATAACCTAACCAAAAAGTTTGATCATGCATTTCCGGGAATGAAGTTTTAGCGTCGTGAGTCAACTTTGGAAACGGAACGTCCAAAGTTCAAGTTAGTGCCGAAAATGAATTATTGTCTGAGTCGATATTAGCGAAATGCAGTTGCTAAGAATAAACTTCGAACAAAAAAATCATAATCGAATATTTGAAACACGTTTTATGACACATGACAAGACCGCAGCAAATGCTTACGCTTGCCATTTCAGTCGTTTTTGGGAATCTGCTATTATCTCATATCCATTGACAACGATGATGGTCCTTTTTAATGGTTTTAATTCTTTAATCTTCGATGCTCTATGTCCTGGTATCTATTGGACTACTTGACGACATATTTTCGAACCATTCGCATCAACATTCTATTTTCAAACATCAATGTCACTTACAAATTCAAATTATTCGATTTTCAAACTAATATCGTACACGGTTATTTGACACCAAACTAATGCTGCTTAATTTGTACCAAGTACAACTGAAATCTTATGCCGAGGGTCTCATCGGCCATTTATCAATTTTTTACTTTTGAAACAACTATATATTTGTTCAGAACTTTCTTTGTGTTCGTTGCTCATAGTCAATTCCCAAAAGAATTGCCTTCAACCTATTGAATGGCAACGGCACACCGGCATCCAGACACTAAGGTCTTCAGTTATATCAATAATAAATAAGAAATACTGGAACCACAACTTGCACTCACCAATCAGGTATATCCGTAGAATTAAACATTGTAGCAACGTCAGTCACTGGGTTCCTGCTCACAACCACTCTATACGTATCAGGGTACTGGCCACTCAGATGGGTGACCAGAAACCCTCCATGGGATCCGCCGAACAGACACAGGTTTTTCTCGTCCACGGGGCGAGTTTTCACCGCTTCGTCCGTAGCTAGCTTACAATCTCTGACGTCATAGTCTCCTACGTTTTTTAAAAGGCAGTTGACTGTAGCGTCTCCCATACCAGTTGACCCTCTATAGTTGATTTGCAATGAGCCAAAACCTGGAAAATAGATTTGTTTCTGACTACCTCATGGGGATAAGCGGTGTTAGAATGGAGATTCTATAGAATATCGGTGTATCTAGTCAGAGAACAAAGAATACACTAACGGAATACGGAAACTTCATTGTGTTCATAAGTTTTTTCTTATAAACTGTAATGTGTGTTTAAATCCTGTCTGTTATTCAAAAATCGAAATTATTAGATTATATTGTTATAATTAAATATTTTCAATGTAAACTGAGCATATATGTATATTAATACCTATATTACTTACCAAGCATATTAAAGAGTGCCGCTTCAAGTGAGTAACCATTGACAAAACTGGAATGCGGACCTCCGTGGGGCCAAACTATTAGAGGCAGTTTCTTGCCCTCCGATTTTGGCGCGAAATATATCGCGTTGAATGATTCTGCAAAACATATGAATAGTTAAAGATACATAAGTCATTAACATATCGTTATGTTATGCCCCCATTGGTCGTGGCGTGATGTTATATAGCCTATAGTCTTCCTCGATAAATAGGCTATCCAACACTAAAATAATTTTCAATTCAAACCAGAAGTACCTGAGATTAACATGTTTAACCAAACAAACAAACTCTTCAGCTGTATAATATTAGTAAAGACTAGATGTGCCCGCGGTTTCACCCGCATTTATCGTTACTGCGCCGCCCCCGTGGGTCATAGCGTGATGTTACATAGCCTATAGCCTTTCTCGATAAATAGGCTATCCAAAACTAAAATAATTTTTCAATTCAAACCAGAAGTACCCGATATTAGCACGTTCAAACAAACAAGCTCTTGACATAGTACATGTCGATACAAATACGAATATTTACTTACTAATAGGATCTTGTGAGTCTGCGTGTTCAAGCTCCAGGTATTCCACACTGGAGGTGACGACAGAAGGCGGCGGCGCGTTAGGTTCACTCACACGGAGCCAGCTGATGTCCCCCTCACTGCCCGTCGCTGGCAACCTCGCCACGAACAGCTGTACATATAACATTAGGATATAGAGTTAAAGTAAATCAGAATTGACGGTAATCTGTGTGACAGGGTGGCCTAGTGCAGATACCATTCTCCCACAAGGGTCTTTTGTTTTTATTTAAGTATTTCAATTATATTTTAAGTTACCTTTGTGGAAGAGAAAAAAAAATATATAAATCAAATCATTAAATCATTTTGTCATTTTTGGCAGCTGAATTTAGTGACAAATACAGTTCATTTGTAATATTGAACTTCAGAACCAAAGTAGACAACTTACTTGTGCAAATTCAAGAGTAAACTTGACGGTAGGCCTTTCTAGTCGATATAGACCCGATTCCTTTGTTCAAGAAACGAGTCGTTTTAACTACGAAATATTAACATATTTTTCATAGAATATGTGTCAAAAATTAACAAGAGATTAAATATAATGACCACCAAAAATACTAATTGCACAACAAAATATGCGTACCAAAATATATCATAACGAGCACCTATACGCCTCAAATCACTGCATTCCGTCTCGGAAGGGTTAGGTTATGTTAGGTTCCTTCTTAAACCCACCCAAAAATAGAAGCCCAGTTAAGCGGGGCCCCGTCTTAACGGGGAAAGTCTTAAGACTTAGTTTGATATCTTTAAATATATTTTGGTGTGCAATTAATATTTTTGGTAAGCATATTTTGCTGTGCAATTAATATTTTTTTGCTGTTTAGTTAAATACTACCCAATTAACAATAATTGGATAGGGTCCGGTTCCTATAATATATTTATATTATGTCGATTAAAATTTTTCGCATATTTGCAAATACGCTTAACCTGTCAAGTCTTCGAATGCCAGACGTAATTAAATATAATTAAAAATAGGTTAATACCAGGCACTATAGGTAGTGCCTGGTATTTTGCCCACAATGTGGCGTAAAATGCAGATCTCTAATCTCGTATTATAGTTGAAATCAAAGTCACAATTTTTTTATTCATAAAGGTCACAAAGTAAACGCCAAAATCTATAGGCCAGTAAGTTTACTAAGTTACTGAAGCTACATTTGGATTCAGGCAAAAGGTTGAGCCCTAGAGAAGATACTTACAAGAAACTCACACATATACTTTGTTATCGCATAAAACATGTATCGTCTGATAGTTACCTGTCCAGGAGTAGTCATGTTGGAGTACGTGGCGAGGATGACGTCAGAGCGCACGTCCAACACGCTGGTGGAGCCAGGAGCGATCTTGTTCGATATATCTACTATTTTGCCGCTATCTGTAAACATATAATAGTTAGGAGTTAATTTTTGCACTTAAGACTGCGCTGAGCGAAATGTGCCGCGGTCACAGATAAGTTGATAAAATCAACACTTTTTGTATAATACAAATATAAAATATACGTTTACCATAACAATGAAAGTGTTTACAATTACTCCGTGTAAAAAACTTAAAATAATTAATATATTCGCCTACAAAATTAAGTAAATTTGCACAAAAAATGCAGAAACGCAAGCTCGTGTTACGTGATTTTTTAGATTATAACAGTAGAAATCTATCTTATTTTACAGCTTAAACGAAACATAAATAGTTATTTTACAATTTGTCCGTCCCAAATATTTAAGTTAATGGTTGACAATAAAGCTACATATTTATCAAAAAAGCACTTCAAATCCTCCTTACAATTTTACTAAGGCGGCCGCGCGCCGATTCGAATATCGAGCTCTGTCATTCAGTCCAACCGCGTCTTACGCTCGGCGCAGTCTTGATTGTAACGGCATGTTGGTGCTATAGCATAAGTTTCCGCTTTTGATTGGGTGGCATCGTGAGTAAAAAAATTACCATACAGTTCACTTTATTTAAAGTCCACCAAGACTTTAACAGCATTCTGTTGCGCAGAAGTCTCGAGTTCGATCCCAAGGCGCGCATATCTGACATTTGGAAGTTATGTGCGTATTAAATAGTTAATTATCGCTTGCTTTAACGGTGAAGGAAAACATCGTGAGGAAACTTGCATGTCTAAGAGTTCTCAATAATGTTCTCAAAGATATGTGAAGCCTGTCAACCCACACTAAGCCAGCGTGCTGGACTATGGCCTAACCCTTCTCACACTGAGAAGAGGCCCGTGCCCAGCAGTGGGGCAGTTTAATACAGGGCTGATATTATTATTATTATAAGACTAACAATACCCAGGTGGAGAAACGTTATTATACTGTTAGGCCATTCTGAGTGGCAGCACATGGTCATGATAAATACCTGTTGTGGCACTCTCGCGTAGGATGATAGTTCAACCTTAAAGTAACTTGATGAAAACATTAATTCTAAACTTATAAATAAAAATGGCGGTGACCGAAAATGGCGCCACTTTATCAAGCAAAACACGCCGCGGGCGTAACTAGCAGTTTAAAGCTACTAACCAACACTAACGACATAACTCCTGACTTCGTTCTTCTGTGGTGTGGACAGCAGTATCCTGGTGCCGTCTGCGCTGAAGCATTTCTTTGGTAGCGCCTGGCAGTACAGTCCGTAGAAACTCTCGCCCTTGGCGGTAGATATCTCCGTTTGAACTATGTCTATCAGTGATTTCACTGCGGTCTGAAATTGGAAAAAATAACATTTTATTTTAATTTAATATTTGGCAATTTTAACTTAAATTAAATAATCCTAATCCTAACTAATATTATAAAAGCGAAAATGAGTTTGTTTGTTTGTTACCTTTTCACGCCTAAACCACTGAACCGATCATCCTGAAATTTTGCATATACGTTGTCAGGTGTACAGAAACTGACAGGCTACCTTTCATCCCGAAAAAAATTACTGTTCCCGAGGAAAACAATAATAACGTTCTTATTATAATAGATGGCGCCACGTGTCTTTCAAATCATGATTGAATTATATTATTACAAGCAGAGTACAACCCGAATTGATTGTCAAATTCTAAATTAACGCGAGCGAAGCCGTGGGCAAAAGCTAGTTCTATATTTATTCCAAAGAAAGAAATCCTTCGCTGAATCAATTTAAGCGCCACCTACACTTATGGTTAAATTAATAATTGCAAAACTCAGCGCAAAGCTTTCTATTCTTTACTTTATATTTTTACTTTATTAAAGCTATTTTAGTTTATTTTAATTTAATTAAGACATTTGTTTTAATGACAGTAACTTTTTTTTATTTTTTTTTATTTTGCTCGTCAAAATGACCACACTCCACCTGATGGTAAGCAGTCGTGTGGTCTAAGAGCAGTGGCCTCCGCGTCGCCCCCACAGTAGCCGAGGCGATGTTGAGGTCTCTACTTTGACGGCCTGAGAAGATGCTTTTTCACGCCCCGCTTAAAGAACCCAGGATTGAAGGAAGAAGGAAACACGTGCCTTGGCAGAGAATTCCATGCCTTGGTCGTTCGGCAGAGATATGAGGACCCAAACTTTTTGGTACGCGCTCTAATCGACTCTACCGTGTAAGGATGGCATCTGAGCCCAGCACGCGTTGTTTTGTAACAGATTGATAATTAAAAGGGCCCTAGGCGGGCAACCGTTGGACTGCCACGCAGAGGTCTCGAGTTCGAACCCAAGGCGCGATCTCTGACTTTTCGAAGTTATGTGCGCATTAAATAGTTAATTATCGCTTGCTTTAACGGTGAAGGAAAACATCGTGAGGAAACCTGCATGTCTGAGAGCTCTCCATAATGTTCTCAAAGATATGTGAAGCCTGCCAACCCGCACTAGGCCAGCGTGGTGGACTATGGCCTAACCCTTCTCATAGTGAGAAGAGGCCCGTGCCCAGCAGTGGGACAGATTAATACAGGGCTGCTATTATTATTATTACGTAGGACCTTGTTAGCTGAAGAAATATGGGTGTAAAAGAAGAGTTCCTGCTCCATTGATGATGTAGACATGGCTATATATTTAAGATTTTGAGTAAGATTTTTTTTTCTTATCCCTTACTGTCACATTGTTCAGCAAACTTCTCCCTACATTTCTCCAATGGTTCCTATGTAAAACTTCGGTCTGCCAATCGATGTGTCCAAATCATCACGCCAGCGTTTCATGGGCCTACCTCGCCGATGGCTTATTTTTAGTGTAAACCTAAATTTTTAACTTGTTGCTAACGGTAGGAACAAGTTAAGAATATTTATGACTAGATTTTGCCCGCGGCTTCGCTCACATATAGTCTTTTTTTTGGAACTCTATGTCCTTTTCTGTATTCCGGACAACTTGTATGCGATATTTCATGATGGTCGGTCCAGTAGTTAGGCGTCAAAGCGTAATAAACAAACAAACTCGCATTTGCATTTATAATATTAGTAAGGATTACTAATTAATATAAGTGATATACATAGTTACATACGCTATCCTTTTTCAAGAGGACCAGTTGATGGCACGCGTGGTGCGGCCCTTCGGCCTGACGCTGCAGCCACACCAGGTCGCCGCGGGGGCTGTAGCGCGGGGAACGCACCGCCAGACCTTCGCCACTCAGCTTTTCTATAAAATATAATATACAACGTGTTGAAAATATACTCAGCAAAATTTGGAGCCAAATTTTAGTAACAGACATATTTATACAAAACGAATCTTACTGAAACTAATCTTATGCAGCTTGGCTAGTTCGAAATTCGCCTGAAGCAACTTGTTTGCATTCGTAGTGAAAAATGTAAGCGCGAACGAAGTCAGGAACCAGATATTTTTTAGTGCGCGAGTATAATAAGTTCGCTCGCGCGCCCGGGGCATTCAGGTCTCTCTGAATACGGAGACGACCATCGGCAATTTCGACGCGAAGTAAAGAATGTTTCGTCTATTTGTGTTAATCAAACCACCATGCTCATGCCTATTATGATATTGCCATGCATATTGCCATGTAATATTATGATATTTATAACGGGATTTTTAATGTTTGCAAGTTTTCGAAATAGACATTATGCCTTAAATGGGCTTTATTCGAGCATTATTCCATATTGGCTTCTTCAACAATTATTCCACAAACGGGAGTAGCTTTCCTCAACAAAAACAATAAAAGTGACTTACTCATGTGTCCGTCTAGCGTGAGGCTGAAGACCCAGCTAGGCCTGCAGGTGCAGAAGATGAGTCCTAGACGTCGCGGCTCAGTCTCCCACGCCACTCCCACCACGCCGCTGCCATCAGGCGAGAAACGAACCTGGGACAAACACACCTTACTATAGTCGCACCATCAGAACTATGGAGATAAAAAGCACGCGTTTTAAGTATGAATCGTGAGCAAGTTAGCGAAGGTAGGAACATTGCAATGACTAATAATATATCTAATACACAGAATCTATTTATTTTCATTTGTGTCTAAGATACTAGGATGCGGTATACTCCGATTTCTGGTAAGCAGATGAACAAAAAAATATTTTAACATATAGACGGTTCAACGCATGTCAACTGATGTGATTGGCTGACAGAATTTTGACGAATTTAATAACCCTTGAAAAACCGGGTGATAAAAAAAGAATTTTAGAAGTAAAATATGCTGAAATTTTCTTTCTTCTGGTGCAAAATGTTGCTTTTATATCGATAAAAATACTTTAAATAATATCACGCGATCCGAAGCAGCTAAGCAGCAACTATGATGTTAATAATCATGTAAAATGCGCAGCAAGCTTTTGGCAGATAACATAACAATATTTCAAAGTCAAAAATCTATATTTCCATAAAAAAATTAATATTTAACCTTGAAATATTGTGTCAAGCCGCCGGTGTGCCGCTGCGACTCAATTAGGTTAAGGCTTACACGAGTTTAAAATGAGCTCTTTGGAACGGACTACTCAGGAAGTTTTTATAAGGAACCATTGTCCATGAAGTCTTGGTCTACTGATCTATGTTTGTACCTGTCCGGGACACCAGGAGTCTGGGAGTCCATCCAGGACAGTGAAGGTCTCTGAAGGCAGCTTGCAGACCACGATGACAGACAGATGCTTGCCAACCAACTGTTCGCCCCAGTCCTGCCTGTATAGGAATTCTTCACCCTGAAGATACAAAATTAACATTATTTTAAAGTTTACTAATAATATGATCAAATATGTAATGCAATCGTAGTGACTCTATTACTGCGCTTAGTTTTGTGAGGTCAAATCACCAACGGGACATAAATTTATAGTCATAAAAATTGATAGATGATTTCTTTAGGTACTTGGCACACCTGGTAGTACCTAGCTCACACAGGTTTGAACTCAGATCCTGTAAAATTTTAATGATCGAGCAGATCTAAATTATAAATAAATTGTATTTAAATTTTATCTTAATCCAACATCGAGGCTACAAACACATTTTTATATATGTACCTAAAAAAAAAGTCTGATCAATGATCATGCACAGTCGCAATTATTACCGCTGCGCCACAGAAGCAGATTATTTATTTTACACTTATCAACTGTGGCAAATTGAATGAAAAGTATTTAAATTATTATTATTCCAATTTAGTTATCAGTAGCAATAAATTTATTCAATATTATTTGTTGCCAAAAGTTCCCACAGTTGATAGTAATTGTAGACCACAGACAATGGTTTTTGAGTTCAAATTCAATATGACGTTAATATCCGGAACCACAGATAATAAACATATGTGATATGGTAACATATTCGAACTAGATTGCACGGATGGCGTAGAGGTTTCAGTGGTCGCCTCTGCCGCCGCGTCGAGTGTTGTGGGTTCGAATCCTACACGGGACAAAAATTTGTGTAATCCTCAAATAGTTGTTTCGAGTCTGGATGTTTTTCGTGTCCGTTGTTTGTATGTTTGTAAATTCTCCCGCGACACAGGACTTATTCCTAGAGCGGGAGTTTCATTTAAAATAAAAAAGATTTTGTTTGTATTTCTTATTTTAACTTATATTTAACTTGTGATTCTCAGATAAATGAATATTGTATTCTTTTTGAGAAAATAAATATCATAAGCCACAAAAGATTTTACCCGCGGCTTCGCTCATGTAAATGTAGGTTAGCTTAGGTAAGTACTTTTTTATACTTTTATAGAGGAAGAAAACCTCTTTAAAAAATCACCAATGGGGGCCGTAAGGCACTTTTTGGGGCGGGTGGATCGGTCCAGCATGGACCCCCATCCGGCCCAATACGGGGGGATAGAGGAAGAAAACCTCTTTAAAAAATCACCAGTGGGGGCCGTACTACTGGGGCGGGTTGCCTTGGCGTCCTGCCCAGTCGGGCGGTTTTGGGGCGGGTGGATCGGTCCAGCATGGACCCCCATCCGGCCCAACACGGGGGTGATAGAGGAAGACAACCTCTCTAAAAAATTACTAGTGGGGGCCGTTAGGCCGAGGTGGGAACCATGGGTTTCCTGCCCAGGCGGGCGCTCTTGGGGCGGGTGGATCGGTCCAGCATGGACCCCCATCCGGCCCAACCCGTAATCCTGAACTGACAGGACCGGGGGCCTTCGGGCTGCGAGGAAGAAAACCTCTATAAAAATAACCCAAAGCTCAAGCTTTGTGGCCCGGTGAGGGGCTGTATGGCTGGGGGGAACCCAGTCATTAGGGCCACCCAAACCAAAAATATAATGATGTCGGGTAAAGGTCTAGAACTACCCCAGGAGGGTACCGGGTGCGCCGCACCCGGAGAATCCCTCACGGAGCCTGCTGGCTTCGTCTGCCCCTCGTATTCTGGGGGGGGCAACCAACATCGCAGCGCCGTGCCGCGCGAAATATCAGGCACTGAAGTTTCCGCAGGGTCAAATTCTGACTCTGCGATGAGCGTTGCCTTGGGCTCCGGCCCGAACAAGGTGACGCTAGCCGGGAAGCGCAAGCGCAGATCTCGCCACGTCGAGTCCGACTCCGGCGAATCTAGCGCGGCGCCGACACCCAAGGTGGGAACTTCCCGAAGAGGCAGAACTCGACCCGGCACACCAGGTCCTCATGGCCCGGCGAGGGCGACTGCGACACCGGGCGACTTTGTCGGCCTGCGCGAGGCCGAAGTTGAGCTGGCGGCTGCCCAAAAGGTGGCCGCTCGTGAAGAGAGGCTCGCGGCAGAGGAGGCTCGAGTTGTCGAATGGGCGAGGAGAATCAGGAACATCTCCGTATCCTCCGGCTCGAGAGCAGCGTCCAGGGTGGGCGCGGAGCTCGCTGTTGAGGAATTGCCCATGGAGGAGCTCAACGAACGGCTCAGATTGGCGGCGTCGTCAGTGAGGTCCGTCGCTGGCCTGTCAAAGGGCCTCAAGGGCACATCGCAGAAACAGCTTAAAGAGGCTGTTTCTGTGATTCTCGATGTGGGCGAGGCCCTATCAAATAGGACCTCATCGGGGGAGGAGGCCAAGTTGCGGGCCGCAAACAAGCGGCTCGCGGATGAGGTCACCTTTCTCAAACGTGGCCAGGAGGAGCTCCGAGTGGAGACTCAGAAACTCCGGGAGGAGCTCCTCAAAGTGAGTGTAGCAGCGGCGCTGCCGCATACCGCACCGGCCCTGCCACCGGCTGCGCCGGCCCCGGCCGCTGCGGCGGATGAGCGGCTGGAGCGCGTGCTGAGAGAGGTCGCCGGGCTCAGTGCACGGTTCTCGGCCCTGGAGGGCAGAGTGTTGCGTCCTCCACTCGCGGCGGACGCTAGGCGAGCCTCGACTGCGCCAGCCGCGCATGCTGCCACATTCGCAGCGGTGGCGGCGGAGCAGAGATCCGGTGCGTGGCCACCATTGGCGCCCGGAACTTGCCGGGACAGGGCTGTGCCTGTTCGGGCTCGGTCCGGCCGAGCCGCTGAGGCGAAGAAAGGGGAGAAAAAGAAGGGGCCTGCAAACGCGGCAAAGGCGCCGCCACCTCCAAAACTCGTCTCGGCTGCTCGGCCGGCCGCCAGGGCCCGCGAGGGCGAATGGCATGTCGCCGGGGCCAAGGAGGCAGAGGGGAGGAAGAGGCGAAAGAGGAACAGGGGCCGCAGACGCCGGGAGAAGCGGGCGGCCAGGGCGGCAGCCCAGTTGCGCGCTCCCCGCTCGACAGCCGTGGTGATGACCATGCAGCCCGGGGCGGAGGAGCGGGGGGTCACATACGCGGCCCTGCTGACCAAAGCCAAGGCTGACATCAGCCTTGGCGAGCTCGGCATCCCTGGCCTCCGGTGCAAACCCACGCTCACCGGGGCCAGACTGCTGGAGGTGCCCGGCGCTGCCAGCGCCGAGGCCGCGGATGCCCTCGCTTCGAAGCTGAGGGCATCGCTCGATGAGGTGGACGTCCGGATCACCAGGCCAATGAGATGCGTCGATCTTCGCGTCATGGGCCTGGATGACTCGGTCAGTGCCGAGGAGTTGGTGGGTGCCGTGGCCAGGGCCGGAGACTGCCCTCCGGAAACGGTGAGGTCCGGGCCGATTCGGCCCGGACTGAACCAAATGGGAACCGCCGTCGTTACGTGTCCTGTAACGGCGGCCAGAAATATTGTGAATGGGGGGAAAAGACTCCTCGTCGGGTGGGTTTCGGCGCAGGTTAAGCTCCTGGAGCCGAGGGCCCTGAGGTACCACCGTTGCCTGGCGGAGGGGCACGTTGCAGCTAGGTGCACCGAGCAGGTAAACTGTGCCGGCCGGTGCTACCACTGCGGCCAAGAGGGCCACATAGCCAGGAGCTGCACGTCCGCTGCGCACTGCATCATCTGTGCAGCGACGGGCCGGCCGGCCGAACATCGGGCTGGCAGTAGAGCCTGTGCCACGCCCAAAAGCAGCAAGGGCAAAGCGGCAGGCCCACCCGACGTTGAAGTCCCACCGGAAGCGGCCCCACCTGATACCGCGTCCGAACCTGTGGGTGAGGCGATAATGGAAACCCATTAATGGCTCCATACCGCTTCCTTCAGGGAAATTTAAACCACTGCGCCAATGCTCAGGATTTGCTGCTCCAGAGTATGGCGCAGTGGCAAATAAACATCGCCGTGGTTGCCGAGCCGTACTTCATCCCGCCCAGAGGGGATTGGGTGGGAGACCTGGACGGCTTGGTGGCCGTAATTGTTAAAGCTGGCGCCGGCACTCCGCCTCCTGAGAACATCACCAGGGGGTCGGGGTTTGCGGCGGTTTTCGTTGCCGGGATGGCCGTGGTGGGGATTTATTTCTCACCCAACCGATCTCTCGCCGAGTTCGAGATCTTCCTAGGAGACCTGGACGCAGTCGTCCGTCGTTTCCGCCCTCACCCCGTTTTAGTCCTCGGGGACTTTAACGCCAAGTCTACGGCTTGGGGTTCCCCGTCTACGGACGCGAGGGGGGAGGTGTTGGAGGAGTGGGCCTTAACATCTGGCCTGCTCGTCCTCAACCGGGGCAATGTCCACACGTGCGTGCGTCAGCGGGGCGGTTCGATTGTGGACATTTCGTTCGCAAGCCCCGCTCTAGCGCGTCGTGTTGTCGGCTGGCGCGTGGAAGAGGAGGTGGAGACCTTGTCGGACCACCGGTACATTCGGTTCGACGTCTCCGCCCAGATCTCGAGTGCGCCGGCCACTGTGGGCCCCGGTTGGGAAGGTCCGCGCTGGGCTTTAAGCAAGCTCAACAGGGAGGCCCTCCTGGAGGCCTCTATCGTGCAGGCCTGGGCTTCAGTGCCCGACAGGCCTGCCGATGTCGAAGCAGAGGCTGATTGGTTTCGGGAGGGCTTGTCGCAGTGCTGTGACGCGGCGATGCCCAGGGTGAAGTCTCGCCCTGCAAAGCGTCAGGTGTACTGGTGGTCGGCCGAGCTCGCGCAACTCAGGGGCGCGTGCGTGGCTGCCCGGCGTCAGTATGCCAGACATCGACGTAGGCGTCGCCGCGACCAGTACGCGGCCACTAGGGAGGAGGAGCTGTACGAGGCGTACAGGGCGGCCAAGAAAACGTTGCAGCTGAGTATTTTGCGGGCAAAAACATCCGCCCGCGAGGAGCTGCTGGCGACTCTGGATGCGGACCCATGGGGGCGTCCCTACCTTATGGTAAGGGGCAAACTACGCTCCTGGGCTCCCCCGCTGACCCAGAGTCTCCGGCCTCAGTTGCTGGAGGACGTAGTGGTCGCTCTGTTTCCCGAGAGGGAAGAGCACGAGCCTCCGCCTATGGCTGCGCCTCCTCTGGTGCCCGAAGCGGACCTGATGACGGACGACGATGTGCCCGAGGTAACCCGGGTGGAAATGAGGGTGGCGGTGCAGAGGCTGCAAGCCAAGCGCACCGCCCCGGGCCCGGACGGCATTCCTGGCCGTGCATGGGTCCTAGCCCTCAAGGCCCTCGAGCCCCGCCTAAGGAGCTTGTTCAGCGCGTGTCTGGAGCGGGGCCAATTCCCGGACAGGTGGAAGACCGGGAGAATGGTTCTGCTCCGGAAAGAGGGGCGCCCGGCGGACAGTCCGTCCACCTACCGGCCCATTGTGTTGCTCGACGAGGTCGGAAAGCTGCTTGAAAGAGTCGTGGCTGACCGCCTTGTCGGGCATCTCGTTGGTGTGGGACCGGATCTGGCGGACAACCAGTTCGGTTTTCGTCGTGGGCGCTCCACGGTCGATGCGATCGCACGCGTGAAGGCTCTGGCGGAGGAAGCAGTCTCACGGGGAGAGGTGGTGTTGGCGGTGTCACTCGATATCGCCAACGCATTCAACACCTTGCCCTGGAACTGCATAAGGGAGGCACTGCTTTACCATCAGGTGCCGACCTACCTCCGTCGAATTGTCGGGGCGTACCTGACGGCGAGGGCCGTCGTATACCCGGGTTCGAGCGGGTGGTCTCGGCGGGAGATGTCGTGCGGTGTTCCACAGGGTTCGGTTCTCGGCCCGCTCCTGTGGAACATCGGATACGACTGGGTGCTGCGCGGTGTGCTCCTCCCCGGCGTAAGCGTAGTCTGCTACGCGGACGATACGCTCGTCCTCGCTCGGGGAGCGACGCACTGGCAGGCGGCTGTCCTGGCGACGGCAGGGGTCGCGCATGTGGTGGGTAGGATCCGGCGGTTGGGCCTTGAGGTGGCGCTGCACAAATCCGAGGCTCTGTTCTTCTACGGGCCTCGGAACGCGCCGCCGGAGGGGTTCCACATCGTGGTGGGAGGCGTCCGCATCGGCGTCGAGAAATCGATGAGGTATCTGGGCCTCGTCCTCGACGGTCGATGGGCCTTCGGAGAACACTTCCGAAGGTTGGCCCCCAAATTGATGGGCACGGCCGCAGGGTTGTCGCGGCTGCTACCCAATCTGGGGGGGCCAAACGCCTCATGCAGGAGGCTCTTCATGGGGGTCGTGCGGGCGATGGCCCTATACGGGAGCCCCATCTGGGGGCATAACCTGACGGCCCGTAACGCCGCCCTGCTGCGGAGGCCGCAGAGGGTGATGGCCGTCAGGGTCGCGAGAGGGTACCGCACGATCTCCTTTGAGGCGGCAAGTCTCCTGGCCGGATCACCGCCCTGGGACCTAGAGGCCAGACTTCTCGCGTCGCTCTACCATTGGCGCGGGGAGGCTCTGGAGCGGGGCTTTCAGCCGTTGCCGAGAGCGGTGGAGGCGCGGCGGTCGGAGCTCCGCAACGTCCTAAGGGCGGACTGGGGTGAACGGCTTGCGCGACCGAGTGCAGGGCACGCCGCAATAGCGGCGGTAAGTCCAATCTTGGAGGAGTGGCTGAAGCGGCGCCATGGCGCCCTGACCTTCCGGCTGACGCAGGTCCTCACCGGGCATGGATGCTTCGGGAGGTACTTGTGTCATATAGGCCGGGAGGAGACGTCTTGTTGTCACCACTGCGGTGACGGCCCCGAGGATACGGCGCTGCACACACTCGTGGAGTGCCCAGCTTGGCAAGCTGGGGCTTGGGAGGAGCAGCGCCGGTCGTTAACCGGGGCACTGGGTGTCCAGGTCCTCTCGCTGCCTGACATGGTTCTCTCCATGGTCCGGAGCGAGGGTGCATGGGAGGCCGCCGTCGCCTTCTGCGAGGCAGTGATGTCCGCGAAGGAGGCGGCGGAACGGGAGAGGGAGCTGGTCTCTCCCCACCCAAACCGCAGGAGACGTGCAGGGCGCCGCCGTAGGGCGTTCGCGGACCTCCAGCCACCCTAGGGGGCGGCCTGCGGGTGGTGGACTTGGGCAGTCTGCCGCCCGAGCAGCACAGGCCCGAGGGAGGGGCGTAAGCGCCCCGCGCGCCCCCCTCAGTGGAGGGGAGGGCTGTACCATCTGGTCCTCCCCCAAACAGCTGGGGCCCGCCTAGTCACGAGGCGGGCCAAGACCTGTCGGTGTCGCGGTGAATGCTAGCGTGAATCCCGTGGCACCGGCGCCGGTATTTGAGGTACACGTCGTCAGGGGTTTAGTGGATATGGGGCCGGCCTGTCTGGCTCGAGTCCCACACACCCGCGCCTTGCCCCGGCACGGAGGGTGCGTAAACGCATTCCCCTGACGTAAAAATAAAAAAAAAAAAGGTAAGTACTTTTTCTGGATGAAAGATACTCTATATCCTTTTCTGTTCCCCTGACACACGTTGTCAGGGGAACAGAAAAGGATATAGGGTATCTATATGCGACATTTCATGATGATCGGTCGAGTAGTTAAGGTATGATAGCGTAACAAACAAATTCACATTGTTTTATAATATTAGTTAGGATTTGTTAATAATCTATACTAATATTATAAAGCTGAAGAGTTTGTTTGTTTGTTTGGTTAAACGCGCTAATCTCAGGAACTACTGGTTCGAATTGAAAAATTATTTTAGTGTTGGATAGCCTATTTATTGAGGAAGGCTATAGGCTATATAACATCACGCTACGACCCACGGGGGCGGCGCAGTAATCATAAACGCGGGTGAAACCGAGGGATCATCTAGTGCTATATATGTATAACGCGAACGCGATACAGCTTTAACGTGTTAATGGCTACTTAAAAGTCAAAGTCAAAAATCAAATATTCATTTAGGTCACAAAGTAACACTTATGAACGTCAAAATATATAGGTTAGTGAGTTTACTAAGTTACTGAAGCTACATTTAGGTTAGTTGCTAGGTTCAGGCAAGGGGTTGAGCCTATGAGAAAAACCTGGAAGAAACTCACGGCCCGTCTTTTAAATCGCCAATTAAATATAATTTTAGTATTGTACAACTCATATTAACAAGGTATTGCAGCCATTATACCATATACTACTGACTATAAAAAACTAAAGATAATAACAATAAAACTACCTTTTAAAGTACGCAATCAAAAGCAGGCTACACCATAAAGAGGATACTAAAGAGAATGTATACTACCTTCTTGGAGACTGTTTCTCCGCTGCCATTAGGCTTGTCTTCCGACTTCCTCTTGATGTAAGGTTCCGACTTCTGGAGTTTCTTCTCAGCTATGTACACCAGGGATGTCTCGTCGTGAGACCAATCCAGACTGCCAAATTCAGCTGGACCACAATTAGGACTTGTTAAAAACAGACATATTGAGTCACGCTCTTTTCCTAAGCAGGCTTAGTAGGTCAGCCATAAAACGTATGCCGAAGGGCCCACTGCTTGTACCGTGAAACACTTTTATTTCGAAACTAGCTTTTGCCCCCTTCGCTCGCGTAAAAGCAGGTCACTTTATGTTATCAACAGTACTTTTTAAAAATAAAATATAGCCTAGGTTACTCAGTGGTAATATAGCTTCCTAATGGTGAAAGAATTTTTAAAATCGGTTGAGAATTTTTTGAGTTGAATTCTTACAAACAAACAAAAATCGTATCTTGTAAAATATTAAAGAGTAGCTGATGTACTTACGTCCGGGCGTCACTTGGGGTTACCACATAATATCAGGGCTGGTTTGAAGTATAAACCGCAAACCAACAACAAACCTGAGTGGTAACCTCGTTTTTCATTATACTGGGTGTAAGGGACGGCGTACCGAAAACTTTAGCAAGACGTCTTTCTATAAGTACTTATCACGACGCAAACATCAATTAATAAAAAAACGCAAGATTAACATGTTATGTAGATTAACATTATTACGCGGTACGCAATGGATTGCTACCAATACATCGCATTCGACGAATGAACTCTGCGTTCCGCGCGCATAAAAACAGCTGATCTATTTAAATCACGACCATTTAATTACATTGCTGTATTGTAGAAAAATGTGACAGTCAGAAAAATGAAAAATTGCAAAAAAGCAATTGTGATTGTTGGAAAAAATTCCAACGATTTTTAACTCCGAATAATGTCTGAATCTACTATTTCAGTTTTCGGTACACCGTCCCTTACACCCAGTATATGTACTTTTTTTTTCTGTGTTATAATATATGTATAAGAACGTGTACCTATATTTTGAAAAATAAATACTTACTTTACTTTATTTTATCATATTAATGTAGAAGTATAGATTTATCCCGACTTTCGGTACGTAATCTTTTGATTATCCTAAACCCTTTCATGAAGTACGGAGTAATTTCATTTTGAAACGAAGAAAGCGGCAGGAACTTCTTTGTTAGTTATTTTCGTTCGGCCCGAAGTTTCGGATTCGTTTTCATCATAGACCTACAGACTGTGAAGTGTTTACGTAGTGATTTAAATGGTCATCTCGCCCACTTTGACCAAACTATGTGTGGCCGAGCTGAGTGTAGCTGACCTGAGTATGATCGAGATGAGTGTGTTCGAGTGTGGTTGAGCCGAGTGTGGACAAGCTTGTGAGTTCGGCCCCGTAACAAAACTTGATGGATCCACACATCATTTTCCGAGTATGGCTGTGGTTAGTATCCATTGTTTCAATATTTATAAAGTCTACCTTGACACAGAATAAATTTCATGTTTGGGTGCCTTTTTTAAGCTCTTTTAGTTAGTAAGCGGACAGATCAAATAAAAAGGCCTATCGCACGCAAATAAAAATCCTACCTAATCCAAAACCAACATAATATACCTAGTACGGGTCTTTAACCTTTTGAACGACATGCCGTAACAGCACCTCCATGTCCTGTATGCCAAGCCCGAAAATCAATATATTATATATTGTTTTTTTATGATCATATATTTGAATAACTAATATGCAATTTTGTTTGCTGTGTATAATTAAGTAATAATTGGGGATTCAATTTTTAAGTTGTATCAATAAAACACAGAAAAGCAATGATTTAACATGTTTATTTTGTATTTTTCTGTGACCGTTTGTGTGTGTTTTTTGTCGAGTATAGACGACGTTGATGCACAGGGCACGCTTGCGCATGTCGAGTATAGCCGACGTTGACTTTCAAAAGGTTGAAAAAGAAAATATGTCGTCGCGCAGAAGTAGCAAATGCAACTGGAGTGCATTACATTAAATACCGAGGGCAAGAAGAATTATCAAATTTTTCTATCAAAAATTTTCGGTAGCAGCACGGAGTCAGAAACTGCGCAGTAGACGGCAATAGACTTGCTCCCTAATACGTGATACCTACCTCCTTTCCTCTCCTTCATACCCTTCAGGAATGTCTTCTCGTAACCCTTAGGAAATATAGGTGGTGTATGACTATGTAACTATATGTAGCTGTAAAAAGTTTCATATATTGCATTTATATGAACGGAGACGCTTTGCAGATATTTCGTACCTTTTTAAAAGCTATTGGTCAATATAGGGCTTAGGACTCGATCTATAATGTTGTGGCAAAGAGCGTTGCTTCACGTACCCCTAGTCAGGACTATTTACAGGCAGAACTGTTTTACTATACGAGCGTGCAGGACATATAAAGAAAATTCTAACGAATTTGATTATTATTTGTTTGGGACCAGTGTTAAGGTCGCAGCTGACTTATACAACACCACTCTCGCACAGCTAAGCCAAACGGAGAGGCCACTACCCGCTGTCCACGCACCGACAGCTAGCAGGCAACCAGCTGTCCACGCGCTTACAGCCAGCAGTCGACTAGCTAATACTATCCGCGCGTGCGTGCGCCCGCCCGCTTAAAGCGCGCGGTAAGCGTGGCTTCAACAGCTATCGAGTGGTACGATGGCGATAAGATCGCTTACAGCGAGCTGTTTGCTAATTTGTGATATCAATATAAATTATGCCTACAGAGGACGCCCTAAAGCTCAAATTTCTATTAACATTATTTTGCCGTGTGGGAGCGGTGTTGTATAAGTCGGCTGCGACCTTTACTCAGCTTAAAAGAAGTGTAACAGGATTCTTTTAATCTACTTACCTAGTTTTTATATAATTTTGTATTGTTACATTTTTAACCGACCTGTTAAACAATTAATTTATAACTAGTGAAAACTTGAAAATGGTCTTAAATTGTTAAGATTTTTAAGTATGATTTCCAAATAAAATAAAAGAAAAATAAACTCACAGTCAGCATAAACGTCTCCATGTATATCAAGTGCTGTGAGGTCCACGCTATGCGCCAAGGTGTTCTTGTTCCACACCTCCAAGTACTGCTTCTTCACATCCTTGCCGTTCTTTTCCTCGCGGATCAGCGCCTTGTACGTCTCGCAGGGTGATACCGCCGTTAGCAACCTGTAATATAAATGTTTTGTGAAGATTTTATCAACTGGTTTGTTGCTATCGTGGCTAGGCGTGAAATTATATTGGTGGTCAGATGTGACGTACCAGGTTCGATACCAAAATTGGTTGTCTGTAAAGTCGGTTTACGGACGATAGTTTAACGTGACAACGTCATAACGTGCCTTTCGCTCGCTCGTGTAACGCTCTCGCTCCGATCGTAACGTTTACAATGAGCGTAACGGGACAATGAGTCATCCTTTTTCGTGCGTGCAGCCGGCGTTCATCGATTTATTAGACGTTGTCACGTTAAAAAAACATTTTTAAACCCTAAAGATTTTAATGCAAACAAGATAACTATCCAATAGACGGTAATAGACCGACTCTCCTGTTACGCAAATTTTCAAGCATAGGTGTCAAAATTTGTGTGTAATATTACTGATATGCTTATTTATTTATTAACCTTTTAACCGCCCACTTCATAACAGTTGTCGTACCCCCAGCGCCCGGCACAGTGAATCGAAAATAAATACTTACAAAAATAAATACTTATTTTAGGACTTATAATTATGACACTCAAGTGAACGTATTAAATTGTGATTACTTAATTATCTATTTACACAATGTAAACATTTTTTTGATAGAAAACACAGTAAGTAATTAAATAAAAAGCAGATTAAACGAGCTGTGGTATCTGGTCGGCAATATACGACGCTGGCGAAATGGACACGAAAATATTTGTCGGATTAATCCGACGTAAGCGGTTAAAAGGTTAAGGATATCTTACAAGAAATACAATTTCTCAATCAATACATCTTTGTAATTAAAATAAAGCCGCAAGTTTTCTCAATTACAAAAGATCACAACATGCCAAAAGAGAAGGTACAAACAAAGTAATATTATGAAAAATTTACATATTGCCTATACAAGAATTAGAAATTTAATACTATGCTTACGCTTTTAAGCAATTTTACCGGCAATGTATACTAATATTATAAAGCTGAAGAGTTTGTTTGTTTGAACGCGCTAATCGCAGGAACTACTGGCTCGATTTGAAAAATTATTTTAGTGTTGGATAGCCTATTTATCGAGGAAGGCTATAGGCCATATAACATCACGCTACGGCCCACGGGGGCGGCGCAGTAACTATAAACGCGGGTGAAACCGCGTGCACATCTAGTAATATATAAAAATTAATATTTAAGAACTGCAATGCTTCGCTTTTTCGCATACAGAAAGAGAAAAATGCTTACATTATATCACGTCTATATTAATATCTATACTAATATTATAAAGCTGAAGAGTTTGTTTGTTTGTTTGTTTGTTTGTTTGCTTGAACGCGCTAATCTCAGGAACTAATGGTCCGATTTGAAAAATTCTTTCAGTGTTAGGTAGCCCATTTATCGAGGAAGGCTATAGGCTATATATCATCACGCTAAGATCAATAGGAGCTGAGCACCAATGAAGAATGTTTCAAAATCGGAGGGTATTTTTTCCTTTTGAGAGCTTCCACTGCGTGCGCTGCGTAAACAGTTAAAGTTTCGCAAAAATCATGTATGACAGAATTGTTTCCCTTTAAAAGTTCAAAAAAAAAGTCCGCGACAGCATATGTCTATCTTTTAAGGTTGCCTCACTATAACCATTTTTATGCTAACCAAATTTGTTCTAAAATAATGCATTATTTGCAAAGGTATTATTATAAACATGATATTAATCCTTATCGAAATAAATACGTTATTCATCACAAGTATTTAATTTCAAACAAAATTGCCCTTTACATCATTCGATTTCAATGAATATCTTAGGAGATAACGCAGTTTTAAAATAACATTGCAGCAAAATAATTACCCATTACAGACATAGTACAAACGATGTTTCTCCTGGTTTATTCTGCGTGATAACTACTGGTTCGATTTGAAAAATTCTTTTAGTGTTGGATAGCCTATTTATCGAGGAAGGCTATAGGCTATATAACATCACGCTACCACCCACGGGGGCGGCGCAGTAACGATAAACGCGGGTGAAACCGCGGGAACATCTAGTTACATATAAAGCTGAAGAGTTTGTTTGTTTATTTGTTTGAACGCGCTAATCTCAGGAACAATAATTTGAAAAATTCTTTTAGTATTGGATAGCCTATTTATCGAGGTAGGCTATAGGCTATATAACGCTACGACCCACGGGGGCGGCGCAGTAACGATAAACGCGAGTGAAACCACGGGAACATCTAGTTGTAAAAATACTTACTCACTACTGACGTCAGTTCCGAAGTCACTCTCTGCGATAACATTGAGGCTATCGTCAAGTGTGTACGTCGACACATACTTGGTGTTCCTCCCCTTATCCAGGTTCCTAACCGACCAGGTCGCTGTGATCTTCTTGCCAGCATTGTTCAGCGTACCACCAGTAATAGATGGGATCTTCGATAGTGTTTTGTAAGCATTTATTATGCTGTCTAGCTGCAAGGAATTAATATCAATTGCTGTAAGCTTTAGAACAAATCCTATATTTATATTATTTAGAGATAATTTCCCCAATAGGATTAAATCCTGTGTCACGGAGAACTTTACAAACATTCAAATAACACACGCGGTACAAAAATTTGTGGATCACCCATTTTTGTCCAGAGTAGTGATCAAACTCACAACACTCGGCGCATGGCAAGTGCGATTCCTTATCTTATCTTACGTGGGGGCCAGTCAGTGTAGACCGGTGACACTTCGACCCAGTGGGATCTTTTGTGTCGACACTCTCCCAATAACGACTGCCATACGATGTTCATGGCAGCCGGGACCAACGGCTTAACGTGCTTGCCGAGGCACGGAGCAGGCGATAATTGTCAATCAATACGCACATAATTTCGATAAGTCATATAACTTCCGAAAGTCAGAGGTGCGCAACGTGGGTTCGATCTTGAGACCCTCTGCATTGCAGTCTGTTGGTCTCCCCACTGAGCTATCGCTGCTCTTGTGCGACTGCGATCCCTTAAACCACTACGTAATCTGTGTAGTCGTGAAAAATAAACATTACGTGTAGTGAAATCCATCTTGCTGTTTATACATACATACATAGATTCACGCCTGTTTACCAGAGGGGATGGCAGAGACTACGGATTTCCATTTGCTACGATCCTGACAGACTTCTCTGGCTTCATTCACTTTCATAACATTCCTCATACACGCCCGTCGGTTCAAGGAGCTCTTAACCTGGCCTTTATCCAGAACGTCTCCGATCTAACCAAGAAACGTTCGTCTAGGTCTTCCTGACTGTTTATATTGTAGATGTTCACCAAAACACATTGAAGGTATGTTAGTGCTAGATTGATTATAATAAACTGTTACATATTCTGGATCATGCATTTTAGTAAAGTAGGCGGGGCTTTGTGTGGAGAGCCTTGGGGGGAGGCCTATGTTCAGCTGTGGACGTCTTTCGACTGAGATGGTGAAGCGGAGCTTTATGGCTTATATGAAAATAATGGCACTGATCAATTCACCTCCCTAGTTGCAACACAGGGATAACAAGATAGGCATCCTACTAAAGAAGGTCCTGAGTTGTCTGCAGGGGGTAATAACCTTTACACCTTACACTGACAATATTTCAAACAAGTGTTTTTTAATTGTTCGTAATGTGCAGTTGACAGCCTTGCTATTGCAAGTGTTCATTGCCCGATATGATAATAGTATTTAAAGAATTAACTACTCAAAACTTAAGATAATAGCCTAAAAAGTTCAATTTCCAAAATGTTGGTCCATTTGTGCAAAACAATAATCCCGAGAAAAATTACTGTTCCCGAGGAAAACAACAATAACGTTCTTATGATAATAGATGGCGCCACGTGTCTTTCGAATCATGATTGAATTATATTATTACAAGCAGAGTACAACCCGAATTGATTGTCAAATTCTAAATTAACGCGAGCGAAGCCGCGGGCAAAAGCTAGTAAACAATAAGGCATTTAAAAGTAAAAACGATTGGTAGATTATAAAATGTAATTCTTCTATATACTTTTTGCTGTACATGATAAACAGGCTGATGTATATATGGCGAGCAGGCAGCGAGACGCTAAATGCTCAAGTCTCTTACCCTTAGCTTTATTTAAAGAGCCTGCATGCACGAACAGTCTTAATTTTAAGCATAAGAACATTATACAAAAATAAAGACTAAGACTTAATAAATATTTTATTTATCTTACTTGTGAGGACATCTTTAACATAGCAGAGTTCACACAACACTGAGTCGACCGCTAGGCACTATCTGTAATTCTGTAATGTAACCACAATAAATACATATTAAGTCCTATAAATAAAATACATTGTATGCTCTATTTTATTTTCAGTGCAATGTGTTGTTGATGCAATTTTTATTAGACTTGTCTGTAGATCCCTAGTCATATGTAGAACTGTATTATACCTACTTCTAGTCAGTTTTGTTTTAGTTTGAAATTAACGAAAGCACCCCGTTTTAGGGTTCCATACTTCAAAAGGAAAAAAGAAACCCTTATAGAATCACTTTAGCATCCTCTGTCTGTCTATTAAAACCATATTTCTTGGGAACGCGCAGCGCTATACTCAGGTCTGCAAGCCCTTATAACTGTGGAATTTTTTTATTTATTTATTCTCACATACAACTATTATCACAGGTCTTAACCTAATACAATAATTAAGAGTCTAAGTCAACGCATCAAAAGATACAGCGGCATATGCCGCATATATCGACACTTGCAGGGTAATTATAATTAATAGGATACCTCCCTCCCGTTGAACTACAATCAGATTTGGTAAGAAATGTCTTAAAGCACAAGTACAGGGAAAATCCAAAATTCGAAAATTACATTTATTATCCTTGTTCCACGAGTCTGACATGCACTTGACCGGTTTTTTTATTACCACCATGCTCTTTTTGAGAATATCTCAACAAAATAGTCCCCAGCCTACCAGACTCAGTAATCGAAATCTGTAAACTCAGAAAAATTTGGATTATGTGCAAATTTAAAGGCTAACTTATGTTATGGGCCAAATAAAATTGTCACCCGCATCTTGCCCGAAATGTGACCGTCTAAAAGATTCAGTATATTGCCAGAAATATGACCGTCTAAAATATACTTCTCAATCAGAAGAATCTTTCACAATTTCTCTGCACAATCAATTTCAAAATACATACTGAATGTATCATACTAAATAGATGTAATATGTACTTAGTTGCTATCAGATAACAAAATTAGATAAGCAGATTAAACTATACACATTATCTATTTAAATGTCTACTATAAATTATACAAATGTTTGTGAAATATAATAATAGAAGCATGCATTGCAAGTCAAACATTTGTGTGCATGGACATGGATTTATGTCTTGGTCTGGGTGTTTCTATGTATAATATGTTTGTATTTACAAAAATTAGTATATAATTATGTACATAGTACAAGCTCTGCTTAGTTTGGGCTAGATGGTGTTGTGTATATGACAGAATATTATTATTATGTTTCTCTTATGCCATGTATTTTCTAGTATATTATATTAGAAAAATAGCTGGCCCTTTGGAAGATTTACACGGAGACATGGGTCCAACGTGAAGAGGCTCTTCGAGAGTTTTAATCAATGGTGGGATGGAACACCAACAGCAGGACTAGCCGCAACAGGCATAGGAGTTAGGACTATTGCTACGTATGGATTTTAATATATGGGCTATGGGTATGGATGTTTGGTGGACCATGTTTGGTGGAATTATATATAAATTTATATATAATTTCTACAATAACATACATTGATTATTATCAGTGTTTGCCGTTGCTTAAGTCAAATAAATATATATTTTTCATAAACATTGGTGTTTTTATTCAAGCTGATAGAGCTGGTCACTGTTTTAAAATCATTTAAAAATATACACAAGAGTAATTTCGGAAAATACAATTCCAAAACAACTGTTATACTCTATAGAGAAAAGAAAATATTTGTGGATAGAACTATTATTTATAAAAGTATTAAAAAGTATGTGTAAGTTGCAACTCACGTTGGCTTTCAGCTTCTTACAGCACAGATTACTATATATTTCTAAAGGTTCCAACGTTTTTGCTAATTCACTTTGGTCTTGTTCCTACAACAAATATTATGTTCTTGCCTTCTGCCTACTGTAACTAATTTTGCTATACCACTCTACCAGGGACGGGTTGGGTTGCTCGACCGATGTTTACGAAATTTACGATAGATCGCAAGTACCTAAATACTAATATGGCAAGTAACAGCTGATTAGCGGACCGGACTAGTGAGCACCATTGACATACATATATATAGTTTAATAGGTCTGTGGTGTGGTGAGCACAGATTAAGAGACGCTAGCGAGTCTAGCGACCGGTGCCACCGTGCCATAGAAAAAAAAACCGGTGACAAAACGTCTATGGCAGTGTTCTCAAGTCAAAAAATAAAAAGCAATAGATGTTTTATTAGTATATCTAAGAAGTTGTGGCTTAGTATATAAAATGCCCCATAGCCGCAGACAGAATAATTACAAATCACCACATTGCATCATAATCATAATTAAGTTAAAAAATATATCACAAAACGTGGTAAAAGTATAAGCAGTTGTGATTGTGACAGAGAGACGGATCTACAAATTTACACTATAAGTAATTAAGTATTCCGTTTTACCATATTGGTACAGAACCTTAAAATGTAGGAAATAGACGACGCACATTTGTTCCCCAGCTCATAGCACGTAGTGCCGCTTATTACTTCGGATTTTAGTAATCCTATTGACAAATGGATGGATTGTATGCCAACAACAAACAAAAAGAAAATATATTATAGATTGTAATTATGTAGCAAAGAAATAATAATTATACACACCGTATTTATATTTCCGTAAACCAATCACTTTATTTATATAAATACCAAAAAAAATAATTTCATACTATTTTCTAAAATAGTTTGAAAGTGCGTTCAGAAAGTCAGTTTACCTTATTCTAGCAATAAAATTATTCAATTCCTTTACGTATTTTACTTTACTTTGAAAACAAAATTGTTTTTGTCAATACCTATTGTAAATTTATGTGTTTTTTTAAATTATATTATTTTGAAAAATAAATTGGTACAACTGGTACAAGTTTCAAGAACACTATAATAATATATTATCTGTTATGCATGAGTCATATTTACTAATATCAATCAAGATCGTATTGTGTATTCTTTATCATGAACTTATTTATGTGAACAGTAGCCGGTATAACTTTTTCTGATTTGAACTTTCATGTTTGTAAAATATACTTACATTCAAGTTCATTATTTACAGTACTTCATAGCCCGCGAAGATCAAGAGCAAACAAGTTAACAATTACAAGGTACGATATTTTTTATGTTTACACGTATTTTATCTTTACATTACAGTAATAATTATTAAAAATAAGTATTACTATATTTTCTAAAAGTCATTGATATGTAGGTATAATTACTTTGGTAATAAAAAGTTTATTTAGGTATGTATAATAATTAAATACGGTATTTTCCTTATATAAAAATATAATAATTATTATGATTTCACAAGTACCTACATAAGTAGTTTTATTGATTTAAGTTTTCTTTCTTTCGGAACGATATCTACAAAAAAGTTTAATCAATAGCGTTTTATCATTTGATTAGAATAGTAAGGTAGGTAGGTATCCCAAATCCGACATGATACCTTCAACTTAAACTACGTCCATAGAGTTAATTCTTAACTTACTCAGTTTATCCTTTTTAAAGTGGGCGTTGAGTTTAGACTCGATTGCCAGCAATCAGGTAGCGAATGTAGCGATAATGTGTTCGCCGCATAATGTCACCTGAAAGGTAGTTCTATTCGTAGTTATAATTAATCCTATCAGCAGGTTGACGCAATCGATGCCCGTCTTATTCCCGAGGTGGAAATTAGTTATTAGACAATATTTAATATTATAATACCTACCTTAATAATACAAAATAACTTATAGATACACGACATAAAGATATTTTTGCGATTTTTCCGAACCTCCGAACGAATTCTTTTTGCGAACTTAATAAGTAGATTTTTCCTCCAGGTCTTTGGGCCAACTCCGTATAGGATGGCAATTGGCATGCCTTTTGGATCAACTGCCAACAAATAAGGACAGTTTGCATCTGCGTGACACTGCGAATAAGATATTATGTGTCGAACCCATGGTGGCAGACACCCGTTGAAATGTGATAGTCAATTATTTGTAATATTATACGATTTTACAGTCATTTTTTTCGGAATGTGGATGCTAGGTGCTGCAAAAATTCAACCCTCAGGTTCGTTCAGATGTACGTCAATGTACAAAATTATTTTGTATGCTTCATAGTCATTTATGTATAAAATCCGGGTTTTTATTTATCAATTATCAATGTTCATAGTCGACTAAGTACCTACTCAAAGCACAGAGAACACATTTAGAGCCTCTTTCTCATTTGTGTGACTTTTGGCTCAGTGCGGTATTTACTGCTTTAGGCCTAGGCCGCACTACGGTTTTTTCCCGCAAGTATTTATTGCTTTCGTTAGTTTTGACAAATTGAGACCTTTCTTCTTGTGACGGTTTAACTGTATGAAGCCTTAAAATTAAAGAAATAATCAACAATAAAGAAACAACAAGTGCACGATTGCGCGGCCATAACTTCCAAGGTGAATAATTCGTAAAATATTGATCTAAAGCTTGTAATTCTTTTTTCGACAATTTTTGACAAATTTAGTCTTTAATTGACAAAAAGAATTAGATCTCTAACCCAAGCAGTTGCTGAGATCTCCATGGCCGCGCAATCGTGGACGTTACGTTCGCGCAGCCAACATTAAACCCTTATAACTTCTTTATTTCTACTTCGACAAATTTTTTGTTTGTTCCCTTCGATTTTGACAAATTTCGACAATTTTTCTGGCGAAGTTGTTTTCTGTTTGTATAACTTGGCGGAGCAATCGTAACGCACACCTAAACCGCGAAACCGCCCGAAGTGCACACATGCCACACAAAATCAGTCGCGGGAAAAACCGCCGGTACGGCCGCTTGCATTATTTCCCTTGACTCACAAAGCTACGCGGTTAAAAATCGCGGCACTACGTTTTCGACGTATCTAGAATTTACGTACGTAAAATTAAACTACGTTATACGGATTTTGTCGCATTATTTATTTAAAAAAATGTGTTAAAACAAACAACGCGACAATATCCGAATAAAGTACTTTAATTTCTATGTACATTCGCGTAAATGTAAGACAATATTCTACGTACGCAAGTCAGAAGAAGACATCATAGCTTCTTAGGTACATTAATTTATTTGCGTGTTTAAAAATAGGTTCCGGCGATATTTGTTTGTTTTGATACTTTTGATATATTGTACTCTCTTTGTTGTGACTCAACAACGTAACCAAGATGATTTATGCTCCCAAGAGATTTACCTATAAAATTTATGTAACTCGTATCAATTTTATTATAATTTTCTCGCTTCATTTTGCGTTTGTCCACCCTCGGTAGTGCCCGCGCATCTGCACTAGCCTGGCTGCCTATACAAATAAATAAAATTTAAGTGTCTGTTTGTAATGTCATATTAACAGCTTTTTACTAAATGCATATGAAAGTATATAAGGTACCTACTTATATAAACAAATCTATTTTTGTCTGTTTCGGCTAATCTTTAAAGGGTGAAACGATTTTATAAGGAGAATCTTAGGCTACTTCAATTTAAAATAAAATGGTTGCCGTGAAATAATATTAAAGCATTTTAATAGCTAGTGTGTAATAAATATGTTTCAACTGCTTGTTGGTACCGAGAAGCGGTATATAGATCACTTCACGCTCCGGTCCTGCGCATACCGTATAAGTCAGGCAGCACTCATCTATATGAAGGCACTTGGTGAGTACTATGCTCTGTACATCAAACTATACAGTATGTTAATTAATTAAAGGTCTTTAATCTTTATCATTAATAAATAAATAATAGATTTAGAAAAGCATCGTCATAGAAAATTAAGTATAAAATCCAAAGGCCTAAAAAAATTAATGTTCAAGCAGCGACGATATTTAGAATATCGGGTCTATGAGCGTCACGTAAAAAAGGTGCCAAATTTACAACATAAATAGTGTCATACTGAGCGCAAAACAAATAGATAAGAGTATTTACTTACTCTATTGAAACCAGTATAATATTTCTTTAACATATGTTTATTTTTTTATTAGATACTAGCTTTTGCTCGCGTAAAAGTAGGAATGCTTATTTTTTTAAATAAAATATTGCCTGTGATAATATGTAGAAATTTCTAATGGCGAAAGAATTTTTAAAATCGGTTATGTAGTTTTTGAGTTTGTATGTTGTCTTATATATGTGAGAGCTTGTGAGAGAGATTAGCAATAGAAGTTAATTATTGTATTTATATATAAGAATATTAGTCTGTAAGCATTCTGAAAAATAAAAAAAAAATACAAACAAACAAAAAATCGAATCCTCTTTATAATATTATTACAGATATTTGATGTTTTATAAAATAAAACCATTTTTGTCTTTGGTGGTAGTTTTTGTTAGTAGGACTGGACGCTTAGTATTACTAGTTAATAGAAACACCTTTTGTTATTTAACATACTGTATGTGTAATAAACGCCAAAAATGTATTGTGGCATTATCGATTACAAAGTCGTTATTTATAACTGTATATTCGATAACGCTAAAATAATTTTTTTGGAGTCAATCAAGCTACAAGCAACAGACTAGGATGAGCTGTCTAAATATATGTTTTACCTATTAAGTCGTAGCGACACACCGGTGGCCAGAAACAATAGATTTTATTTATAGCTGGTATTCTAAGACTTGCAGACTACCAACTGTAGTAGTTCACAAAGGTATATTTTACATGACAACGTCTACATTACTGAGACCAAATTAGCTCCTGATAGTGCGATTAGAGAGAGATGCGGCATGAAAGTGGATATAGTGACAAGAATAGAAAAGGGTATGTTAAGCTGGTTTGGACATGTAGAAAGAATGGACGAAGAAAGACTGACTAAGAAAGTTTATAAGGCTAGTGTGAATGGAACAGTCGCAAGAGGAAAACCTAGGCGAACGTTTCTCGATCAGATCGGAGGCGTTCTGGACAAAGGCCAGGTTAAGAGCTCTTTGAACCGACGGGCGTGTATGAGGAATGTGATGAAAGTGAATGAAGCCAGAGAAGTGTGTCAGGATCGTAGCAAATGGAAATCCGTAGTCTCTGCCTACCCCTCTGGGAAACAGGCGTGAATCTATCTATGTATGCATGTAAGAATACCTACCTATAGCCATACATTTTCATTCCACACAGTATTTTAAATACCATTCAACGTGATCTAAGGTGACATGGATAAATTAAAATATTTTTGAATTATTATAATAAAAATAATAACTTCTTATTATAATTGATAATATTGTAATACTATTGCTGTCGTCAGCGAAAAGGTCATGCGATGATGTGATCATTGATTAAGAGTTGACAGTGGGACAAAACAAAAGCGGCTCAAGAACGCTTCCTTGTGAAACACCATAGCATAATTATAATTAAATATTCCAAGTATGCGAGAATGGCCAAATTCAATTTAATAAAAAATACCGGCCAATACTCGATCCCAATTTTGATGATACTTAAACTGATTCCTGATTAATTAATTTTACCCGAAATAGAAAAGAATAATCTAAAAAAAATTACTTTAATGTGTCCGATAGTGTCGCAAATAATCAAGACATTGATGCTGATATTCAGTTTTACTATGTTCGTAAGTATCAGTTTTAAATAAGACATGGCTTTAAACTCCCTTGACATTGTGATTTCAGAATAAGTGAAAATATTATATACTAATTTAACATAACAAAATTAACTAATTTGTGCTGCATGCTTATGTATTACTAGATTCCGACCGCAGCTTCGTTCGCGTGGTGTATTATTAAAACTTTTCCGGTGGCATTCAGGGTTATTGTAGCTTAATTAGTGGAAAGATTTAAGAATCTGTAGTGTAGTTTCGGAGATTATCCTTAAAGATAAAAAAAATATTAAGCAATTATTTCCTTCTAATATTAGTACTGGTTAGTGGGCTCGTAGTTTTCCTTACGTTTATGGTTCCAGCTCAGCTCCTTGGGATCGTAGTGTGATGTTATATAACCTTTCTTGATGAACGAAATATCTAAAGCATTTTCCACATCGGTCTCAACGTCAAACATAACTCGTTATATATTAGCTCTCGTTATATATAGTAATTATAAACGTCGCTCGACTGTACGTTTGTTATTACTTTGCTTAATTTTGATTTGCCGACTCCTAGTACTTGACGTTAAAATATTCCAATCTATTTCAGTTAAGTTTATTTATCAACTGAATTTATGAAGAATACTGACATACTTATAATAATTCGTTAAATATATAAATAAAAAAGAAATAGCAATACTTGTTGACAAGCCTCATGAATTTTCAACATGATTTAATGAAAATAAATTGTGACAATTATTTACTGTTGCATTTAACATAAAGCCAAAAAAAATAAGAATTAAGTTATGTACTAACACCCATTAAATTATTAGTGTATAAACCAAGTCAAGATGAAATGATCACGAATACATTATATCGATGATATAATGTATTCGTGAGCTTTCGTGATTTCAGTGAGCTGTACTATGACGTCAAATGACGAGTCTGGCAAATCACCAAAAAGGCGAAGAAAGTCCAAGACAACGAGACAAAGGAATCCGTCCTTAACGTCCAGTTCTAACGAAGAAATAGTATCCAGGAAAGTTCGTAAGGTCTATAGTAATTTTCTACCATGGATATTAATTTAAAATTAAGGATACGTTGTATTAGGTAAATTTCTAAAGGTATTTTTTATATTAACAAAATCTGCATAAATATAATCCGACATTAATTGGTCAATCAAAAAGAGCTCAAACCATTTAATTGCAATGAAATATAAACAAGTGCGTTCATTAATAAGAATGTAATGTAAGGAAAAAGAAAATACTAAGTACGTATACAAGAAAATTATTGGTATCTCTTAGGAACATGTTAAACCATTCTGCGCACAGTAATACGTATCTTTGAATAATACGACAGTTAAGCTTATTTAATATTATATGGGAATAAAAAGGTATTCAGTTATAGTACAGGCTCTGCAAAATTTGGGAAGGATTCATACTTAGTATATAAACAGCGATTTTCTAATTAATACTAATTAGTTATTTAACAGAAAATAGTAAACACATACAAGATAACCTAAAAGATACTAATAATACTTGACAAGATAAATTTAATATGCCCAATAATTAAAAAATCACTTAGCTATTTCAACATACTTCATGCTTCACTTTCTTGCACCACACATTAGACGTTGTCATGTAAAAATCAGACCGCATATGTAGGTAACTAAGTCTAAAACTACATGGATTTTTAAAAATTTTGTTACAATAATAAAAATAATGCCTTCTAAGTTTTGGGCCGATTTATACTAGGATAATATATTTGGAAGATACCGTTTTTAGCCATTTTTTTAAACGCATCAAACACCCATCGCCATAACCTCGATTAGTTTCTAAAAGTTGCATTTATTGCCGAGTGCCTTAGTAGGTGTCCCATCGCACTCTAGATTGACACTGCATGTTGGATCTATGTTGCATTGTAATTCTCGTATAGGACAGACTATTTCCCTGATGTACTAAGAAAATATCTGTAAATGAGAAACGAATAAAAATGCAAAATGGTAAGGCAGCATGTGGTGAATAATAATAAGTAATAATATTTATTTTACCAAAAACGTTTTTTATAGCAGGTGAATTGCCGAGTATGGACTCGCAGTATAACCACTCACATTATTGAACTATGTTTTTGAGGAGTGGGATAATCCTCGAAAGAGAAACTTGTTTTAAATAATAGTACTAGTTTTGATCAGTGATTGTTGTTTACGTATTAGTTTTGTTTATTTATCCACAGATGGCGCAATATCTACCCATAACCTTGTCGGGTGAAAACCTGGGCCAGCGCCACCGTTATCTCAACATGCAAGTGCTTCAGGCTGCCACTAACCAAGTCTCCTTTCAGGACTTCGAAAATCTGCCAGAACAAACGCCAGTCGATAGACTGTTTAAGATAGACCTTGCCAATAAACTCAAAAATGTTGACTACATACTTAAAAATATTAAAGATGACGACATGTTGTATGTGAGCAGAGCATTAAAGACTAAATGGCTTGTGAAGCGACGTGATATTATTAGTCCCAAATATTTGGAAGACGTGCTCTTCCCAGAGATGGTGATGCCAGCCATCAGCAAAATGAAACATTGGGTGTATATCAATTTACGTGATCCCGCCATGTGCCAGGAGTTTTATCAATATTACAAAGATACCAACTTCGACTTTGCCGTGAAATTTCTGAGTCACTGTAATAAAGAATTTTTATTTATCGAGTTTCCTAAGATATTAACCAAGATAACGCCTCACTACCTAAAAGTATTTGGTGAGAAAGATCCTAAGCTCGTCAAAATTTATTTCGATTCGATGGCGACTAACAATGAATTAGTCAAACAATATCTGAAAGAGGAAGAAAAGTTCTATAAAAATATAAAATGTATGTTAAAGTTAGATCCAGATATATTTCTAGATATAACTGAGAAGTACCACAACTTAGATGTCTCTAATAAGCTTAGTCCGTCAGCGACCAATTACATCTTACGTTTGCATAAAAGCAGATTCATGGCTAAGCCAGAACTCTACGTCGTATATCTGCTCCATATACCCACTGTTGCACATTGTCTTAGTGTCGAAGAGTGTCAAGAAGTAGTGATCAAGCTGGCGCGTGCAGAATATTTAAGTTGGTGGTTCTCGTATGCAAATGTAGAGCCCCTAGTGAAACGCGTTAGGCACGATAAGCGGGCTGCCTTCAAGAAACTAGTCTTCGTAGAGAAGAAGATCGGTGACCGTGTGACGGAGTGGCCATATATGCAACCGGCCTCGCCAGTCGACGACGAGACCACTTTTGACGAGTCACATGTATTTCACGATCGGGACTATGAACCTATTTTAATGGTACGAAATTATCAATTGCATTTGCGTAAGCGTCGATGTGGTGCAGAAGATACCAGTGTCATGATGTGTTGTCTTGCAGATTGTTGTCCGACAAAATCCGAGCTTCAGAAGTTATTCGATGAGTTTAGATTTGTGGGTTTCGAGGGTACATTTCACGAATTGTCGGTACGAGTGGGTGCAGCAAAGTCTGCGGATAGACGTCGTGATATGTTGCTCGTGTTGGTGAGTAAGAGTGGAGGTCGTACCGAAGCTGTGCGTTCACTGCTGCAACTAGCTATGAGACTGCGCAACGAGCCCGTACACCAGCGCGCTGCCGTTGTCCGCAGCCTTGTGAAACGAGCGTGCGCTTGGCGCCTCCCGCAGGACGTATGGGATATAATGTTAGAGTATGCACATGGACTGGGATTGGATGGTTCTAAATCTGAAGCTGAATGCCGCGAAGGGCTGCATGCTGTAGTGCTGCGTCAAATTTTAGCTACAGGTGATTGTGAGCCAGCAGTACGCACTGCCTTCCTCGATGAATTTTCAAATTTAGCAGAATATAAACTTGTAGCTAGTGAACGTATGACTATCGCTGCTGGTCTACAGCGAATTTTAGTAACAGCTGCCGCCAACGTAGACCCTGAGGCAGCTGCAGGTCGACTTAGCCAGCTGTTTGATGTGCTCGAAAAGTACCATATCCCTTTAAAATTATCACAGGTTGTTTCGACTGTCGCAGCACTAGCAGAACGTAACTCGGAGTTAGCAAGACCGCTACTAGTGCGTTTATACGAGGCCCGGGTCGGTCGTCGAGAACTACTTCGCCACTGCCTGAAATTCCGCCATGACGACGCAGCACTCTTAAATGCATTACGACATGATCCAAACGCGATTACACCTAAGTGGCTCGTTAAATTGCTAGCTGGGGGTGAGACACGAGCTAATAATTTTTTCTTAAAGCTGGCTGTTTATTTTAGTGAGTCCGACGGCACAGCAGAGAAGATACGACAATTATTACATGAAAAGATTGCTCAAGAGCCAGATGTAAAGCTGGCACGACCGCTGGCGACACTTGCTGGTAGTGACATCAGGTCCATTTGGTGCGAGCAGGACATGGCGGGCGATAAACATTACAAACTAGCAGCAGCACTTCGGGCTAATATGCATCGTGCACGACCAGCTCCAGACGCATTGGCCCTTGGCTGGCGTAAAGCTGGTATGAAGTCAGTAGCTTGGCGTGCAATGCGATGCCGGCCAACTCAAGTAACACAATTAGCACAAACCTTGTTAGAAGAAAGAGTAAAACGTACAGTGCGGCTAGCCCTGATACTGGCTCAACGAACGGATTGCGCAGTGGATTTATTTTCTACAGCCATGATTATTCGTCCGATCGCGACCTTACGAGCAGCGTTATTGTATTTTCGAAAACTTGGTGAGGCAGCCGATGTGAAAATCTGGGATATTGTAAAACCAATACTCTCGAGCGTAGATCTAACTCCTCGTGAAGGTCTCCGTAACATAATTAACAACTTGGACTGGGTCCCTAAAGCCATGAAACCTGATTACTGCGCAGTTCTTTATCTGGCTCTTGACAAAATCTCGGACCATAATGCGAACGATGTCCTTGTGGAACTGATGAAAATTCTACCTCAGATTAGTGACGATTTGCTCGAGACCGTAATGTTACGGACGCTGGCAAATATGGACAATAAAAATACAAAATCTTATCCGGCAATTGTCAACAGGTACTTAATGCTAAGTAAAAGTAGCGATGAGCAAAAAACAAGATTCGATAAGATAGCAGAACCATTTTTGGCAAAAGTTTATGCTTTTCACGATAGCAAAGAAGAACTAAATCGCCAATTCTTTAGGAGTAATGTTGATCAGATTATGACATCTCTGCATTATAACTCTGCATTTTTCGACGTCACATACCCACATTGCATTCCAGTCATTGAGAGAGTTAAATCTTGGATGGAGAAGTTCATGCTAAAGGAAAAATATTTTAAACAATACGTTAAAATACATACGACGATGTTGTATTACAAAGCAGTAAGACAGAGTATAAAACAAAAATCCGATGTACTCGAAGACCCAGTAAAGAAAATGACTGAGGGTGTTGACATCGTAGGGTATACGTTAGGAAGGTATGTTGTGAAAGAACTGGCGGAACTGAAATCACAATACTTTGATTCAATTATTGAGTTGTATCACAAAACATTCGCGAAATATTTTAACAAGTACATAGGGTATGTCAGTCGGAAAGAAAATTTTGTAGTCGCAGTTATAAAAGGAATATTATTAGAGAGCGTGGGTGGCGAGGCTCAGTTAGCCATTCATGTTTTGAAAGATCAGTATAACATACAGAGCTCCGTACGTGAGGAGATCATTGAGCTCATGATTAAAAGCGAACATAAAGAAATGCAGTTTTTCGTACACGCTGAGATCTTTGCTTAAATCTTCTTAAATAGTTACCACGTACGAAATTTCTATAATAATATGTTCCAATCAATGTTTGCTTGCAATATATATTATTAGGTATATTGTAACGGACGACTTATAATCCAGTAAACATAATCGCAAAAGCAGTCTCGATTTTATTCTTATAAGTAATATTGGCGTGCGACGTAGATTTTGAAAAACAAAGACTATTATAGAAATCTCAGCACTTTGAGTTATTTAGGTTGCAAATGAAATCTATGATAATCCATGGTTATAAATTGTGCATCTCGCATAGGGGGTTGCTAATGTGACTTACAAATCGATACAAATAACTGACGAAAATATTTATTACTTACTACATAATAATATAACTAACTTATATTTAAAATATTATATAACAGTATTAAATGACTAATATTATTTTTATTTTTAGTAAAAACATTAAAGTAAGACCCTGTAATAGGCGTCATAGTATTCCGCCGCATTTTAGTCAACTCGTAGTGTACCCAAAAGACTGGCAGCGTATTGAATGGAAATGCCATTTTTCTGCGAAAACTACTTCTTTTAATCTTATAGAGGTTTTAATGTTATCGTGTGGATTTACATTATTTATATCTGATTATGATCTCAAACTCCGAAAGTATGTTGTATAATAAACAATTATTACAAGTATACCCTCAATACAAGTTCAATCAAATGTAGTCATTTATAGCACAGAAAGTAATTATACATTGCTGTTGATCTTAAGATGAATAATATAAGCAGCTAAACAAAGTTATTTATAGAGATCACTTCTGAAATAGTAGCTATTACCAAGGTTAGGACATAACATGTAATTCCAACTGTGTATTTTAATATAGTAACTACTCAAGCAAGTAATCATTCAGTTCCAGTCAAAATCATTTATTTATTTAGCTCACAAAGTAACACTTATGAACGTCAAAATATATAGGTTAGTAAGTTTACTAAGTTATTGAAGTTATAGGTCGCGTCACGTAAAAAGAACGCTGAGCGACAGTGGAGGGGATGTGTCAGCGCATGGGTCAACTGAGGAACCAATAGCGTGTGCGCATAGACATTACTGCCGGACCGTTCCCCCGTCTCGCGCCTTCATACCGCCAATTTGATCGATAAATCGCTCAGTGCGCAGGTAAACGGCCAGCGTTCTTTTTACGTGACGGTCACTATACATTTAGGTTAGTTGCTAGGTTCAGGCAAAGGGTTGAGCTTTATCACTGAGCCTTATTTAATAAAGTATATTCACAACATTAAGTATTTAAGTCTGTAAAAATAGCTGCCTATGTATCGGGTGTCTAAGTAGTGCCCTTAGACTAATTAATTTAATTAAATAAACTAATTAACTCAATTTCCTTTTGCAGTTCGAATATTCGCTAGAGACGCACATCTATCTATACGATACAATAAAATTCCTAAAATCTTATTTAAACCGCGTAAACATAAGACTTATTGTACTGATTTATTTAAACTTAATCAACAATCTTTATTATTTATGTAATAAAAATATTATTTTGTATATATGTTGTTTTATTAAAACCCGTATGTTTGCCGTGGTGCCCGACCTTTTTACTGGCTTTAGTCAAAAATGGTATCTTGACTCGCACTTTCGACTTCGATTTTGACTATACTAATTTGATTAGAAGAATTTAGACCTACACATAAATAAATAAAAACATAACTAACAAGAGTTTATAATAAAATAGAATGTTATCGTTATAGATATTTTGCCTGTGAACTAATATTTTAGCTAAAATTAAAGGTTCGGCGTCGCTTTGAAATTATGATAAAAGTGATCATTGAAACTATTCCCTCTGATCTTAGCGACAATATTTATGTCCAACCTGCGGTTTTATCTAGCGAAATATGTTCTACTCAAATGGTAAAAGTCGCTTTATTAGATTTACCCCTCCACCTCGCACCCGGTCCCATCCCTAAGTTACAGAAGTACCAGAACACAAAATACTAGGAGAATTATTTAGCTGCCTCGATATATGTCGCACTTAAGGGATCTAGTTTGTATTCCTTACAGCAGTGAGTTTTCTTACTACCCTTCGATTAGCAAGTCATGAAAAACTATGTAGATACATACGGCTGGCTAGCAAATGCGTTTGTTGGGAAACACCAGTTTGTGTCACACTGTTACTCAATTGGAAAAAAAATCCCGAAAAGTAACACTGTAAATCATTGCAACGTTTTTTTTCTCAATAATTAACAGGCTTACATATCTGGACGAAATATCTCAAAAAGTTCCAGAACTTTATTGTTTAGGTGACAATTAAATAAAATCATTCTAATCCAAAATCAACATTTTTCAATAAAATTAAAAGCGTAGCGCGTAGCGGGGCTCCTACTTCTGGGTGGGTTTACAAAAGAGAACCTAACACAACCTACCGATTCCGAGTCGGAATCGTACGGATGGGCAAAAACTTTTAATAAAGAATATTTTATTTTGCATAATTTATTTCATTGTTGTTGTACAATAACTAATATCGTAATTATCAAGATAATCACAATATTAGTTAATCGTTACATTTTGTTGAAGGCGTATTTCAACATTGATTTTATTACAAAGAGGTGTTACTTAACGAGAATACAAGATTTTGTTATGTTACTATGTTACCTATAGGGAAAAAAAACGCAATAAATTACAGTGTTACTTTTAAGGAATATTTTTCTAATTGAGTAACAATATGACACGAACTGGTGTTACCCAACGGGAACATGCGGCAAAATGCAATAAAGTGATAATATACAGTGCAAGGCCACATAATTTTTTTCTACTGTCTGTAGGACTCTGAATAAAACATAAATAAACACTATTTAAATTATCCCGAATAATAATACTTTGAGTTTTAATCGGTAAGTACTATTTACTTATTAGTTATTTTCATTTATCCACAGATGGCGCAATATCTGCCCATAACCTTGTCAGGAGAAAATTTGGGCCAACGTCACCGTTATCTCAACTTACAAGTGCTTCAGGCTGCCACCGAGCAAGTCTCCTTAAACGACATCGAAAATCTGCCGGAACATACGCCAGTCGATAGACTGTTTAAGATAGACCTTGCCAATAAACTCACAAATGTTGACTACATACTTAAAAATATTAAAGATGACAACATGTTGTATGTGAGCAGAGCCTTAAAGCGTAAATGGCTAGTGGAGCGACGTGATATTATTAATCCCAAATATTTGGAAGACGTGCTCTTCCCAGAGATGGTGATGCCAGCCATCAGCAAAATGAAACAATGGGTGTATATCAATTTACGTGATCCCGCCATGTGCCAGGAGTTTTATCAATATTACAAAGATACCAACTTCGACTTTGCCGTGAAATTTCTGAGTCACTGTAATAACGAATTTTTATTTAACGAGTTTCCCAAGATATTGACCAAGATAACGCCGCACTACCTAAAAGTATTTGGTGAGAAAGATCCTAAGCTCGTCAAAATTTATTTCGATTCGATGGCGACCAACAATGAATTAATAAAACGATATTTGAAAGAGGAAGAAAAGTTCTATAAAAATATAAAATGTATGTTAAAGCTAGATCCAGATATATTTCTAGATATAACTGAGAAGTACCACAACTTAGATGTCTCTAATAAGCTTAGTCCGTCAGCGACAGATTACATCTTACGTTTGCATAAAAGCAGATTCATGGCTAAGCCAGAACTCTACGTCGTATATCTTCTCCATATACCCACTGTGGCACATTGTCTTAGTGTCGAAGAGTGTCAAGAAGTAGTGATCAAGCTAGCGCGTGCAGATTATTTAAATTGGTGGTTCTCGTATGTAAATGTAGAGCCCCTAGTGAAACGCGTTAGGCACGATAAGCGAGCTGCCTTCAAGAAACTAGTCTTTGTAGAGAAGAAGGTCGGTGACCGTGTTGCGGAGTGGCCATATGTGCAACCGGCCTCGCCAGTCGCCGACGGTACCACTTTTGACGAATCGCATGTATTTCACGATCAAGTCTATGAGCCTATACAGATGGTGCGGCAGTGCTATCTTGAGCTGCAATCGAACATTACGTACTGTTCTGACACATGTGGTATCATGATGAAATGCGCTGCAGGCTTTTGTCCAATCAAGTCCGAGCTTCAGAAGTTATTCGATGAGTTTAGATTTGTGGGTTTCGAGGGTACGCTTCACGAATTGTCGGCGCGAGTGTGTGCAGCAAAGTCTGCGGATAGACGTCGTGATATGTTGCTCGTGTTGGTGAGTAAGAGTGGAGGGCGCACCGAAGCTGTGCGTTCACTGCTGCAACTAGCTATGAGATTGCGCAACGAACCCGTACACCAGCGCGCTGCCGTAGTCCGCAGCCTTGTGAAACGAGCGTGCGCTTGGCGCCTCCCGCAGGACGTATGGGATACAATATTGGAGTATGCACATGGACTCGGATTGGATGGTTCTAAGTCTGAAGCTGAATGCCGCGAAGGGCTACATGCTGTAGTGCTGCGTCAAATTTTAGCTACAGGTGATTGCGAGCCTACAGTCCGCTCTGCCTTCCTTGATGAATTTTCGACATTATCGGAATATAAGCTATTAGCTGGTGAACGTGTGATTATCACTACTGGTCTACAACGAATTTTAGTTACAGCTGCTGCCAGCGTAGACTCTGAGGCTGCTGCAGTACGCCTTAGCCAGCTGTTTGATGTACTCGAAGAGTACCACATCCCTTTAAAATCATCACAAGCGGCTTCGATCGTCGCAGCACTAGCAGAACGTGACTCGGAGTCAGCAAGACCATTATTAGTGCGTTTATACAAGGCACGAGTCGGACGTCGTGAACTATTTCGTCAGTGCCTGAAATTCCGACATGACGATGCGGCCCTCTTGAACGCATTACGGCATGACCCAAACGCGATTAGACCTGAGTGGCTCGTTAATTTGCTAACTGACGGTGAGACAAGAGCTAATATTTTTTTCTTAAAGTTGGCAGTTTATTTCAGTGAGACCGACGGCACAGCAGAGAAGATACGACAATCATTACAAGAAAAGATTGCTCAGGAGCCAGATGTAAAGCTGGCACGACCGCTGGCGACACTTGCTGGTAGTGGCATGAGGTCCATTTGGTGCGAGCAGGACATGGCGGGCGATGAACATTATAAACTAGCAGCAGCACTTCGGGCTAATATGCACCGTGCGCGACCAGCTCCAGACGCATTGGCCCTTGGCTGGCGTAAAGCCGGTATGAAGTCAGTAGCTTGGCGTGCAATGCGATGCAGGCCAACTCAAGTAACGCAATTAGCACAAACCTTGTTAGAAGAAAGAGTAAAACGTACAGTGCGGTTAGCCCTAATACTGGCGCAACGTACGGATTGCGCAGTGGAGTTATTTTCTACAGCCGTGACTATTCGTCCGATCGCGACCTTACGAGCAGCGTTATTGTATTTTCGAAAACTTGGTGAGGCAGCCAATGTGAAAATCTGGGATATTGTAAAACCAATACTCTCAAGCGTAGATCTAACGCCTCGTGAAGGTCTCCGTAACATAATTAACAACCTGGACTGGGTCCCTAAAGTCATGAAACCTGATTACTACGCAGTTCTTTATCTGGCTCTTGACAAAATATCAGACCATAATGCAAATGATGTCCTTGTGGAACTGATGAAAATTCTGCCTCAGGTTAATGACGATTTGCTCGAGACCGTAATGTTATGGACGCTGGCAAATATGGACAATAAAAATACAAAATCTTATCCGGCAATTGTCAACAGGTACTTAATGCTAAGTAAAAGTAGCGATGAACAAAAAACAAGATTCGATAAGATAGCAGAACCGTTTTTGGAAAAAGTTTTTGCGTTTCACGATCGTAAAGAAGACATAAAGCGGATTTTTTTTAAATATAACGTCGAACAGCTTTTGACGTCGCTGCAATACAACTCTGCATTTTTCGACGTCACATACCAATATTGCTTACCAGTCATCGAGAGAATTAAAACTTGGATAGAGAAGTTCCTACCAAAGGAAAAGTATTTTAAACAATACGTTAACATACATGCGACGATGTTGTATTATAAAGCAGTAAGACAGAGTATTAAACAAAAACCCGAAGTATTCGAAGACCCAGTAAAGAAAATTACTGAGGGTGTCGACATCGTAGGGTATACGTTAGGAAGGTATGCTGTGAAAGAATTAATTGAACTAAAGTTGAAATTCTTTGATTCGATTATTGAGATATACTCCAAAGCATTTGAAAAATATTTGGACAATTACTTTGGGTATGGCAAATGGAAAAACAAGTTCGTAATCGCAGTTATAAAGGGAATATTATCAAAAAGCTTGGGTAGCGAGGCTCGGTTGGCCTTTAATGTATTAGATGGTCAATATCACATAGAGAGCTCTGTACGTAAGGAGATCATTGAGCTTATGAGCGAAAATAATGAAATGCAGTATTTCGTACACGCTGATATCTTTGCTTAAATTTATATTTTTATAGGTACATAGTCATTTTACATAAATAAAACCTATAAGTATTAAGATAATAAAAACGCTGATCGTTCGAAACAAACGTATTCCGTAGAAATATGCCAGTTTTGTATGAAGGAACGGTTTCTAATTTTCCACTTAGTCGTCTAGGAATTTTTATATATTTTCATGAATGGTGAAAGAAACTACATACAAAATTATGCTATCTATTTTACACAAGAAATCTTTCGACAAGCGTTATTCATATTATATAAAACTAGCTTTTGTCCGCGGCTTCGCTCGTTATTATTGTTTTCCTCGGGAACAGTAATTTTTTTCGGGATGAAAGGTAGCCTATGTCCGTTTCTGTACACCTGACAACGTATAAGCAAAATTTCAGGATGATCGGTTGGTGGTTTAGGCGTGAAAAGGTAACAAACAAACAAACTCATTTTCGCATTTATAATATTAGTTAGGATTGTATATTATAACGAAATGATAGGTTTAATATACTTCAAAGTAATTTTCTTTTCCCTTTACATAGCATAAAAAAAAATATATATATTTTATAATTATTTATTGTTCTTCAAGGAAAATGTAAAACTGGCACGTTACAGGTGCAAAAACTATGTTAACTTTTAGATTAACACTTCACATCCATTCTGCGCTAGAAGGATTCGACCTCAACTACTTGTATTATTATTATAGGAAATGTTAAATTTTTTTCTAATTACTTCGCGTATCGAATTAATTCAAATACAGATTGTGCAGGTATATATTAAAACAATATCCAAATCACGCCTGGAACATTACCGCAGTTGATATGTATGTACCTAACCGTTTTGCATCATGATCTCAAAATGTTAACTACGTACATTTCTCCTGATGTTTCTTAAATATATAATATAATATTCTATTCTATTCTATCACATACACACAACATCATCTAGCCCAAACTAAGCAGAGCTTGTACTATGGGTACTAGACAATGGATAAACATACATATATACTTTTTTTTGTAAATACATACATATTATACATAGCAACACCCAGACCAAGACAAACATCCATGTTCATGCACACAAATGTTTGACTTGTGCGGGAATCGAACCCGCGACCTCAGGCGTGGCAGTCGGTTACACTAACCACTACGCCATCGAGGCCGTAAATATTTTAAACATGTCCGTAGGGACAGCTTCTCCCCATAAGAGATAAGTTAAAACCAAGTGCCTATGCCAATATTAGGTAAGGCATAATATTAGTAATAAGATTGCTATTATTATGCATCTCCTGTTATCTTTTTTACATTTCTCAAGCTGAAACACAGTAAATTATTAATAATAGCGAGAATTTTCGCTCACAAATTGTGAGCAATAATTTAGACATACTTATGGAAAAGCTAGCAGCGGACACTTTTTAAACTGAGCACAAACACTAATTAGTTTATTAGATATTTAGATTAGACACAACACAATATTGTATTATTCTTTACTTTTTACAAAAATATAAATAATTATGTTTTATTGAGTGTATTTATTATTTACTACGTCCTTATTCTCTGTATCATAACCACAAGCTATAATATATAATAATTTCCCGCCTTTTGTAAGGAGGTATACGCAAAAGATCACACAAAAAAAACAATTTAATTCAATTCAAACTACTTTTTTCAGACTGATAGAATCCTACTATAAACTTGTTTTTTTAAGTTATGGTCTATTTCTGGTAGGTACTTATACTCGTGTCTACCAGAGTGCAGAGTATGAGAGAAGAGAATGTATGTACGTTCAGTACAACCGGATTTTACATAAAACGGTAATTACCGTTATCATAATGTTTAAAAACTACAACTACTACTACCTACTAAATACAATATGTGACATTATCGTGTATAAAATGAGATTATAAAATAGTCATTGGATGTGGTAAAATTTAGGTAGTGATAACAGAAACCTCTAAAATCTTATTTAAAACTAGATGTTTCCGCGGTCTCACCCGCATTTATCGTTACTGCGCCGCCCCCGTGGGTCGTAGCGTGATGTTATAATAATATAACCTATAGCCTTCCTCGAGAAATAGGCTATCCAACACTAAAATCATTTTTCAAATCGAACCAGTAGTTCCTGAGATTAGCGCGTTCAAACAAACAAACAAAGTCTTCAGCTTTATAATATTAGTATAGATTATAGATTTTGATATAGAACGGCATATTTGGATAAGAGAAGAGAACATGAATGTCAAAAATTTGTGATATAGGAAAATGCTCACAAGGGAGACGAACTTATTGTGTGTTGATGAGTGAGTGAGTGAAAGATATATGAAGCTTCTAAAAGAAATGTTTAGAGTTGTGTACTTTCATGGAAAAGACAAATTATGAAAAATTCAAGAGAAATATTTGTAGTTACCGGTGCTATTTCGCACCAAATATAATATTCATACCGTATGGCTCATCTTGGCCCAGCCAACATCGCAAACTGGAAATCTATTTAGTGAATTAGTCGAATTTGGTCGTAAAATAGTAGAATTGGTCGGATTTAAAAGATACAAGAGGTTTTAGAAATACAAGGTGTCTGTGGCAAGATGAGCGCTCATCTTGGCACAGCCACCAATATCCCCTTACCTATATATCTTTTAAATGGCCCCCATTTCATAGGCTGATATTTTGTGACCGATGTCGACTAATTTATTTTATTTTATTTTATTTGAAAAACAAATAGTATCTTAAAACTACTTAACAACTATATAAACATATTTGAACTGTTTAGACGTTTTCACATTTTGGTATTTAATTTTTTTACTTGATAACAAAATCTAGAGCAAATAGAGAACCGATTCAAACCGCTGGTCGGTAATAAAACGCTTAAAGCTAGATAATTAGGTCTAAGTCATGCGAGTCGCCTATTGCTTGCAGACCTTACGAAAAACGATCCGTTTCTATAGTTGGTGATACCACGAGCAACATGTAAAGGATAGGGTATTCTAACTGATCTGGTAGGAACTCTTAAATTTATCAAGATAAATTTAAGAGTTCCTACCAGATTAGTTAGAATACCAAAATAGATTCTAGAATCTATTTTGGATTGGGCTATTTTCACTAAAAGAGAAACATCTGAAGATTTCCTCCTTAAATTATATAGTGGTAGTAGGTTTTGTCTCTTAGATCTCGCCTCATAGGTATCACCATATTTTAAAAATAAATAAATATTGACATTTGATACCTCATACCAAATATACTTGATATTAAATGTTATCGATACTCTGTAGCTATTAGTAATACAGTTGCTGTATCGATATTTATTACAGATACTCAAACATCCCTATTCCCTAGCTTATTGACATTGACAGTATTGACACATAAAAAAATTGTCTCGCGAGATTTTGTAACGTTGTGTAGCAAATAATATTTTACTAATGTCGATCTAAAAGGACTTGGTGATTTATTTCTTTAAAAATAAACTAATGACTAAAGGAACTATATATTTATCAATACTGCTCAAAATTTTGAAGCTTCAATAACCAAAATTTGCTAAATTTGTAAGTTTCAAGTACCTATTTAGTATCTGGGAGAGAATATGAACCTGGTAAGTTAATATTATAGTATATATCTGTCTTTAATGTTATACTGAGAAGGAGGACATATTGTATGTAAGCCATTTTAAAGACGGTGTCGTATTATGGTATGTTTATTATCTGTAATATTACCTGCTCGTCTTTCTTTAGTCTTGTAAGTACTGTACGTGGGTTTTAAAACGAACGTGTAATGTTTCCTTTGCCTACACATTGCCTTACCGTAAAAAAGTTCTCTATTTATGAATATTATAATAATATATCATTAATATAATATAAGAAAATTAAATGTTGAATGCAGATTTTGTGGTAGATGATGATGTCCTCCCAGACGTATCCGTCGACGGTGACACCCTGTGAATTCTCAGAGATTCGCAAAACCAAGACGTGGTTCGCAAAACCAAACTTAGTCTTGAAAATGCGGTCACAAGTAACGCAGAATAGTTCCCCTCGTGCATTGTAAGTATACACATAAGAGGGTTTGGGACGGGCTTTCCCGAGCTGGCGTTTAGCGTTATGGTCCTTAAGATGCCTACACTCATAGTTTTCTAAGCTTTCATGAAGAGCTTTTCGCCACTCTGTCCTTCGAGTAGCCAATTTTTGCCACGAATCTGTAGGTAACCCGATTGCCATTAGGTGACGCTTTAAAACATCTCTAAATCGTAGGTACTGTCCTCCAGATCATTGTTTCCCGGAACTGAACTGAACACAGTTACATGTATCTTACATGATCAGCAAAATGAATGTAAGTAAAATAAACCTTGACATTTTAATATAAAGACAAATGAGAGCTTATTTTTGCAGTGTAATAAAGTGCAGTTAAATTTGATAAAGTGCATTTAATTGTCATAGTAATGGGTTTAAGTCCTGTGTTCACAGTTGGCATTTTACCCTTTCATAATTTAAGTTATATCATGATACAAATATTTTACCATACTAATGAAAACTTCTATTTCTATCAACTTATTAATTCTTAGAATGCCAGATATAATTATATTATCTGGCTGCCAGTGTGCCCCTGTGACTCAAAATCTATATTATTAATGGTTGTGATAACCCAGTAATTGTGATATAATAACAGCTCAGGAACTGTTCCACTGTTGGATATGGACATCTTCTCACTATAAGTAGAGTTAGGATTAATTCTAGCCCACCAAGAACACAAAAGTTAATAGTATACATAATAATAATAATTATTTATTTATTTCAGGAAACCGGTTCCATAGACAGCATATAAAAAACATAACAAAATTAAATCACAATAAGTATATAGTGTAATCCGGGCTCAGAAATTAGAGGGTTCGTAGTTTCAAACAAAACACTTAATACAAATCACCAATATGTTTATTTCCTTTTCTACAATTTTATGCAAACACTTCAAATTCACATTGGGCTTGTACTTACTTGCTAGGTTTTTATTTTAATCCAACGATATTCTCACACAACGTTTATTACACAACCGTTCACTTCAACGCTCCGCACAAGAATGCCGTGCTGTCCGTTCCGTAGCCGTCAGTTGCACGTTTTAATATAATATGGTGTTGCCAGAAATAAAAATGTAAACCTAATAGTATAATAAAATATTCAGAGTTACCAGTAGTCATAAATATAGGCTAACAACTCGGCCATCCTGTTCCAAGCGCGTCCTCGCGCATAACTCTTGTTTTAATACATTCATTCGGTATGGTAAGATGAAAAGAAAAGCAATTGTATACAAAAATAAAATATCATCTATGAACAAAACATCTTCATTATTAATCTAATTCAACTATAAATAATTCAGGATTTGACTTAAATATTAATTACATTCCATCTATTTAACATCTACTTCATTTGGTTCCGTCTCTTTACTGCTGTCATTATTATCACTGTCACTACTTTCTAGGTTCCTAGAGAATGATAACCATGGTTTAATTTTGTCGATTGCTACCACAGCCTCGTATCGACGACCATGTTTGCGTGTCATGGGAGTATCCTCAATGATGTATCTTTCGTTTGGAAGTACTTTCATTACGCGATATGGACCTTGAAATTTAGTAACTAATTTTTGAGATCTACCATCATGAGGCACTTGCCTCTCAACGCGAACCAAGTCTCCTACTACGTACTTTGTCCCTGATTTCGTACGCCTATTAAACCTCTCTATATCTTTCAATTGCTGCGCTTTTATATTCTGACTCGCCTCTTCTCTAACAATATTTAAATCCTCGGAATTAATTACATTAGTCGTATCAGATATAACGGGACTCAAGATGCCTTCGGCCCTGCTAGTTATATTAAAACCAAACAGAAGTTCGGAAGGGCTTTTTTGTGTAGTCTTATGTATTGTAGTGTTAATTCCCACTTGAATGTCACAAACATAGTCATCCCAAGATCGATCATCCTTATTATGGGTACAGGTTGACATGGCGTCTAGGATTGTCCTATTGAATTGCTCAACTTGCCCATTTGCCCTGGGTGTTGCAACTGCGTTAGTAATATGCTTAATGCCAAATGACGCGGTAAATTCTTTAAATGTTTTGCTAGTAAAACTCGTCCCTTTATCGGTGATAAGACGTGTGGGGACCCCGAAATAACTTGTGGTCTTTCAATACACGTATACTAGTAAGAGATTTAGTGTTTTTGACGGCGGTTATATTGACGAATTTCGTAAAACTATCAACAAGAACTAATAAATAATAGTTACCCCTCTTGCTCTTAATAAACGGGCCTAGGTGATCCGCGTGTATCGTATGGAAAGGTACACTAAGCTTCTCGATAGGATGTAATCCTCCTTCTCGTCTACCACCGGAAGTTTTGTGGTGAGCGCATTCTAGACAAGACCGTACGTATTTCATCGTGAAGCGACGCATTTTCGGAAACCAATAATGTTGTTGTATACGATGTAGAGTTTTGTCAAACCCATAGTGCCCTATATCATCGTGGTTTCTTTTCAGTATTTGCCATCGTACGCCTTTTGGAACCAACCATCTAATGCTATCACCGACTATACGATAAACGCGTCCATTTTTAATCTTATAATTTTTACATATATCCGTTACCGTTTCCGAAGTCTTGTCCTCCAGGATATTTTTAATTCTCTGCACCTCTTCGTCCGCGTCCTGCACGGTAGCGATCCAGTGCTGTTCAGAGCTTTCAATGCTTAGTATGTCCAATACATGTGATTCGGAAACAGGGGCCGCCACTGGGCCGCGACTCAGCGCGTCAACATGCGCCATTCGAGACCCGGGTCGGTACTCAATCGAGCAGTCAAATTCCTGCATTTGGACCCACCACCGTGCAACCCGCGGAATCAGATCGCGCTTAACAAATGTAGATCGTAAAGCACTACAATCGCTATAAATTGTAAATGGTATTCCAAGCAAATACACTCTAAACCTACTTAAGGATGCCACCACAGCTAAGGTTTCGAGCTCGTAGGAATGGAGCTTGCGTTCGTCTAGAGAAGTTTTACGGCTGAAATATGATACTGGGTGAAACACTCCTTGGGAGTCACTTTGCATAAGTATCCCTGCTAGACCATCTTTACACGCGTCAGTGTGTAATTGCGTTACTGCTAGAGGATCATATAAAGCCAATAATGGTCGTTGCATAAGGAGGGTTTTCACTAAGTTAAACGCTTTGTCTTCGTTACTTCCCCATGTCCAACTGACGTTCTTTTTTAATAAATTCGTCATTGAGGAGGTTATTATGGCGTAGTTTTTAATAAACCGTCTAAATAAACCGGATAATCCCAAAAATTGTCTTAATTCGTGTATATTTTTAGATGTCGCGAATTTAGAAACAGCTTCAGTTTTCCTATTTCCCGGCCGAATACCCGTGGAATTTACTTCAAAGCCTAGGAAATCTATAGTATCCAAAAAGAAATTACATTTACTAAGCCTAAGCGTTAAACCACCCTGCTTGAGAAGTCCAAGGACTTCTTCTAACCTAGCTAAACCTTCAGTCACATTTTTACAAGGTATTAGAATATCGTCCATATATACGATCGCGTATTTGATTTTGGCGTCATGGAGAATTTTATTTATTGTCCTTTGAAAGACGGATGGTGCATTAACCAGACCAAATGGCATGCGATTGAACTCATATTGACCGTCGGGCGTTACGAAAGCGGTCTTGTGGCGAGATTCTTCACAGATAGGGATTTGGTAGTAACCTGAAGCTAAATCGAGTGACGTGAATAGCTTGTTACCTGCCAATTGGTCTAGTTGATCCTCGACACGTGGGAGAGGGTAGTGATCTTTTTTTGTTTTTCTATTTAGTGCTCGATAATCCACGCATAAACGCTTTTCACCGGTCTTTTTCTGGATTAACACAATAGGGCTAGCATATGGCGAAGAAGACTCCCTAACTATTCCGTTATCCAACATCTCTTGTACCATGTTGTTTACCAGTGCTCTTTCAGAATGAGACAAACGATAAGGTCTATATACTATAGGATTGGACTCTTCCAGATCAATAACCATTTCTGTTACCTGAGTGAAGCCAAGATCTTTTAATCCTTTTGAAAAAGAGTCTTTGTATTTATTTAATAATTCCTGTAATTGTAAACGTTCCTTGTCATTAAGATTTTCGCCACACTTGATTTGTTCATCGGCATTAATAGAATCGAAAGACATCTGACAGCAATCAAGAACCTCAGAAGATTCGAAATTATAGCTTTTGATAGAGCGAGTCAATAGAGTGTTTTCTGTTATGATTATATCAGCATCAGATACATTATACGCCAGTACCACTCCGTTTCCCTCTTTGATATTATATTGACCCGGTAGCAAAAAATATTGTTTCCCTCCTGCCCACCTAAGGGAACCACGTACGTAAACATCTCCGCTATAATGTAAATCTGATTTTACAGGTACTACACGCAATGACGATTTTGGTATACAAATATTGCTATCACAGTGTAGATGTAGTTTGGTGAAATCATTTCTCTTAAATATCAATTGGGTCGGTGTCTTAGTGATTATAAGGCCCGGCATCTCGGTAAAGGAGTGTCCCAAAAGAGTAGGATAACCTAGCACATAATCCTCAACCACATACATGTCTATAACGCTTTTAATGCCTTGTACTTCAACTTCAGCCGTTATTATGCCTAATGGGATTATCAAATTTGCACCTATACCTCTAAGAGCGGGAAGGTTAGAAGAACACTTAATATCCATGCGAAGTTTCTTAGTCTCACTTACTTTGATTAACGAACACTGACTTCCCAAGTCTACATGACATTGTGTTACTTTCCCATTGATTTTGATATCAAGGATATATTTATTAATAGCCTTATCAGTCGAGCATAATACAGACACCTGTTTCTCGTTTTTATCTTGTGGTTGTGTTTCATTTTTATAAGAGCTAGTACCTGGCTTGTTTCGATAACAGCTAGAGGCTTGATGCCCCAACCTATCGCATAGTGTACATTTAATTATAGGCTTTTCGCACTTAAAGCTGGGGTGACAGAGTTCATTACAATTAAAACATCGTAAGTTAGAATTAATGACGCTTGATTTTAAATTTTGAGTCATATGACTTGCCGTTATATTAAATTGCTTACGATCATACCTATGTCTAACACCACTTTCATAGGTTTCTTTGCTCTGACCTACTTTTACAGTTCGAAAATACTTTAGAACTTGTTCCGGTTCACTAAATTGAGCCGCCTGGGCACCTACCCTTACGGCGCGGTCATCTAACCCGTATAGAATGCAATCTACCGCCTGCTTACCATGGATTTTACACCTATTTAATAAGTTCAGTTTTGCGTAATAATAGTGTTCCAATGATTCACCGTATTTTACACGTTTTGATAACATTTCAGTCAAGAGCTCGGCGTAGTCCTCGCGGCAAGGGAATGACTCAATCAATTTCTTTTTCCATTCACCCCATGTATGTAAAAGAGAGGGTAAGCCCTGATACCAAGTTTTCGCTAACCCAGCAAGCTTAGGAAGTGCGTAGTGAATTATTTCTTTTTCAGACCAACCGTATATTTCCGCACATTCTTCTACTTTAGTTATCCATACTAGTATAGTTTGCTCTTTACTTAGCGGATCAAATTCGGGTATGACGTTATGAAGAAATGATAGCTTGGGCTTCTCCGAACTCTTGACATTATTTAGTATTGACAAAAATTTATCTAATATAACATTTGTTTCAGATTCCTTATTTCTATTTCTACTAGACTTAATTAATTTGGTCGACTCACGGTTGCACGAACTGTCACTGCTACTATCCATACATCTCGAGTTGCCTCTTTTCTTTCGTTGATCCTTCCTCGGCTTTCTCAATCTTTTGTAAGTCACGCTGCTACTTGAACTGTCAGAGTTAGTGTCAACTACTCGCCTTTTCCGGTTCCCAGGCCGTCGCGGTACATATTCACGTCTAGAAATAATTCTAGATACATCCCAGTTACCGTCCATACCCTCTAACCTGGGCTCACTCCTGCCCTCTAACCTGGGCTCACTCCTGCCCTCTAACCTGAGCTCACTCCTGCCCTCTAACCTGGGCTCACTCCTGCCCTCTAACCTGGGCTCACTCCTGCCCTCTAACCTGGGCTCACTCCTGCCCTCTAACCTGGGCTCACTCCTGCCCTCTAACCTGGGCTCACTCCTGCCCTCTAACCTGGGCTCACTCCTGCCCTCTAACCTGGGCTCACTCCTGCCCTCTAACCTGGGCTCACTCCTGCCCTCTAACCTGGGCTCACTCCTGCCCTCTAACCTGGGCTCACTCCTGCCCTCTAACCTGGGCTCACTCCTGCCCTCTAACCTGGGCTCACCATCCTTATCCATATTGAGTAGCAACGCTTCCTCTCGGTTGTACTTCAACAGGTATGCAGACTTATCTGAAACTTACCGAAAGAAAAGCTTAGTGTATATTCATGAAGCGTTTCACTATTTAACTTTACAAAATTAATATGCCTAAAACATTCCTTGCAACCATCCCTCAAAAGAAAGAAAAGGAAAGGAAGGAAATAGTTCCCCATTTCTTTATAATAAGTAAATAAATGTAGTTGTGAAGAGTAAATACGGCATATAATATGTAATAACTTAACTATCCAAGCATCTTTGAACTCCACTATACTAACATAATGACAAAAGCGTCGTATAATATGGTATATTATATATATATATATATATATATATATATATATATATATATAAACCATTTAATACAATAAATACAATTTATGCCAGTCCATATTTAGAATTCATACTTCAAGAATGAATATGTATGCTCTTAAAACCTATTGTAGGCCAAAAAGTCAATATCAAAACTCAATATATAATAAAAAGAAGAGTAGTGATTACATTAATTATATGAATCATCGGTACTCGTTATGAGAAAAAAAAGAAAATCGTAATATCTTAAAACAACATTAACTAAATTTCTATTATTATTACGTATAGTATTTACGTTGAATTTATATTTTAATTCGATTCATTGTATGTTACTGGCAGTCGTTGGTAAAACAAAAGTAGAAAAATAAAATTTCTACCCTAAATATTTCGACATTAAAAGAAAGTATAAATCCGTCATCACTATTATATTTGTTAGCCGTCACGAAATTTATAGTAGCAGGAAATAAGTATATTTGTTTAGCAGACATGTGGTATGAACATATTGTTAATCTCAAACCGTAATCTCTTGATTTCGTAACATAGTTGTGGACGTGAAAAAAAAGAAAATTTATGAGAATTCTCTTACGATCCCACTTCTGAACTGTAATCCGGGCTCAGAAATTAGAGGGTTCGTAGTTTCAAACAAAACACTTCATACAAATCACCAATATGTTTATTTCCTTTTCTACAATTTTATGCAAACACTTCAAATTCACATTGGGCTTGTACTTACTTGCTAGGTTTTTATTTTAATCCAACGATATTCTCACACAACGTTTATTACACAACCGTTCACTTCAACGCTCCGCACAAGAATGCCGTGCTGTCCGTTCCGTAGCCGTCAGTTGCACGTTTTAATATAATATGGTGTTGCCAGAAATAAAAATGTAAACCTAATAGTATAATAAAATATTCAGAGTTACCAGTAGTCATAAATATAGGCTAACAATAGTCTATAATAAATATTATTTAATCCAATAAATTAAATTTAAAATAAATAAATAGGTTAGAATTAATTATTACATTATTTAAAATAATACATGTCATATAAATTAAATCAAGATAAATAAAAAGACTTTTTCTTTACTTGGGGGAATGCATTGACGCATACCCCTCCGCGGGGGCGAGCGGAGGGGTTATGTCGGACTCGCTGGGGTAAAAGAAAGATGGAATGAGAATAAAGTACCTCCCGGAATACCGACTAAACCTACCACGGTGTACCTCGACAAAACCACTATCGGCGGGGCCGCGCGTATCACTTTCACATGCAGTCGCGACCCCGCCGAGGTTCCGGTAGGCCACTACCCGAAAAGATCTACCCACTGGTCACCACTAATATAAATCCCTACTGTCCCCCCCTGCAGGGGTGACGGACATGACACAGAGGCGCGCGTGGGAACACGCACGCCGCGATGATGGCGGGCAGGCCCACAAAGCCCACCATCCCCAGGTCAAACCTCAAGGTGGCTGGAGGTCATCTCGCCATTGGGGAGAGGGTTTAAACGCTCCCTCTCCCGCTCCGCCGCCTCCTTGATGGAAATCACTTCCTCGCAGAAGAAGGCGACGACATTCCACGACCTCTCACTCCGGACCATAGACAGAACTAACGTCGGGAGCGAGAGGGCAAAAAAAAGTCATGTCATACGATCAGATAAAATAAAAAAAAATTATACCTTCTACTGTCATCGCAGATAATAATATACAGATGTAAAACACCAACGCTCGTTGAAGTCTGCTGTGTGTGAACATGTGCAACAGGGGACCAACCACTACCTGAGATTTGACAAACCACAGATGCTCGCTAAAGAACACCGATTCCTACCAAGGATGCTTCGCGAGGCTATTGAAATCAAGAAACATCCTAATTTCAATAGAGAAGATGGTTGGAATGTACCACTAGCTTGGGATCCAGTAATTCAACTAGTCAAACCCAAGAAGAAGAAAACCACAGCTAGACTTCATGATACTTTGAGTTCATTCTGCGTAAATAGAAACACCCATGATTAAATTATGTTCGGGTACTTTGAAAAAACTACACTGGAACATCGAGACAACTACCATCTTAGTCTCCCCGTGACCATGGCTGCTGAAAAGCAACCGAAACGTAGGGGAAAGTGTAAAAATAAATCTAAATAGTATAATAGTATAGTAATAGTATAAATAGTTTTAATAGTTTCAATAATTTAATTAGCTTAAAAATTTGTAAAGTTTAATAGGGATTATAGTAGTGTAACAGTTTTTCAAAATTTTGTAATAGTGTCAAATAAACAACGCGATAAAATCCGTATATAGTAGTTTAATTTCAATGAATAACATTCGCATAAACAGAAGACAATATTAAATAATATATAGGTTTTACTCAGTGTTCCATCACTGGTATAGTGAGGAATAACTATTTAATATGCACTGTGACACTGGCTGGGGTCACAACCAGATTTAGCTTGTGACCAAGGTCAACATGTTAAGAACCTAAAGTTAAGCAATATGCTTGATCCATGGGCGCCGCCAGGATTACTTACAGAGAGTTGCATCTGCATCTACTCATCATACTATTAACTAAAATATACAAATAAACAAAATTGAAGTGTCTGTTTGTAATGTCAAAATAACAGACTAACAAATAACAGACAACTATGGGACACCATCTATTTTTTTAAATTTTTGTCTGTCTGTTTGTTCCGGCTAATCTCCGAAACGGCTGAACCAATTTTGACAGGACTTTCACTGGCAGATAGCTGATGTTATAAGGAGTAACATAGGCTACTTTGATTTTAGAAAAAAAATAGGTTTCCTCGGAGACAAACACTTTTTAGTTAAAATCTACACAGACGAAGTCGCAGGTAACAGCTAGTATAAAATATAAAATTATACATGTATATTATATGGAGAAAGGTTATGTTTAATTTAAAACGTACAGTGATATGAATATATTTCGCTCATCAAAAAAAGTATCATTTCTATGTATTTCTTTCCTGACAGGAGGGTGCACCCCAGCTACACCCCTTTGCAGCGCCCATGATCAAATCTTTATCTTCTATGTTATTGCCTCTCTAATGAGGATTGTAACCATAAATTTGTCTGCATTTGCTTCTGTCCTGCACCAGTTCAATAGATCGTAGAGTTTCTCCTGTTGCCTCTACAATAGTTATACACCATCATGTTGGAATTCATATTAAATACCTGTTACAAATTATCTATATTATATTATATCAAGCAATGCAAAAGTTTAAAAGTAACATGCACCAGTGCAAGAGTTTTTTCCACTGGGCTATTATTGCTACAATTAATGTAACTTCATTAAATTTATTTTAATATGACCTTGCCATAATATTATGTCAGTATAAAATTTTATGCCAGCGTCCATAGGATATGCAAGCAATGCCTGCTTGCATATCCTATGGACGCTGGCATAATATTTTTCCATTTATCTGGGACATGATCTTTCTGTGTATGAAATTTCGTTCAAATCTTGTCAACTAGATATGCATGATATAGGAACAACCAAACACTTCACAAACTTTCCATAGACCATAAACATTAAAGCTTATCATTTAAATCATACTTATATTAAAAATTTGAGTTAAAAGCTTTGAGTAACCTACAGAATCGCAGTGGCACACCAGTGGCCAGGCACAATAGGTTTTTAATTTTGTCTGGCTTTTCAAGACAGTTTAAGCATAGGCATTAATTCACATGTTATTTATTTTCAGGTACAGGTATGGGAAGTCAAGTTAGAAACAGTCCAGTTTCACAAATGTGACCAATGTCCAAAAGCATTTTTAAAGCCAGAAGAATTAAAGAATCATGTCAAACGTCATGAGGCCAGGTTTCTCAAACATGTAAGCCGCTATTACATTTCTAATTTTTTTATAACCTCATATGTACAAGTAAGACTGCCTGTTGGCAAGGGGTTACTGTAACTACAAGATGAACACTTGCATTGCCAACCCTTATCTTATCTTATGTGGGGGCCAGTCAGTGCAGACCGGCGATACTTCGACCCAGTGGGATCTTTTGTGTCGACACTCTCCCAATAACGACTGCCATAGATGTTCATGACAGCCGGGACCAACGGCTTAACATGCTCTCCGAGGCACCGAGCAGGCGATAATTGTCAATCAATACGCACAAAATTTCGAAAAGTCATATAACTTCCGAAAGTCAGAGGTGCACGACGTGGGTTCGAACCCGATACCCTCTGCAATGCAGTCTGTTGGTCTCTCCACTGAGCTATCGCTGCCAACTCTTAAAAAAGGAACCTCTTGGACAAATATTAATGGTTAATAACCCTTTCAGTGCCCAGCATGCACCCTATAAGAATAAAAAAACATTTATGTGCCCAAAACTCGTATGCAAGTCGTGTCTATACGTAACTATTGCTGACTCGTGGACATGCCCAGCAACCGCATCTGAGTTCAAATCACTCATAACACGACGACACGACGGATGCGAGTTCTGGATACATAAACGATTTTTGTTCAACTCATAGGGTGAGATATATAACCTTATATGCTGTTGTGTAAGTAAATGCTATGTCTGCATCAGTTAACCCGTTCAGTGCCCAGAAGTCAACCTATGATAACTTTTAAATTTTCGTGTTGCATTGCATGATATATATATAATATGTAATGGATATTAACGCGATCATGCATGGTGGCCGTGGTAAACTGGTCGAAACGTTCTGTGTAATCTGATCGAAATGTCAAACATCATAATGGTAAACATGCATGATCGCATTAATACCCATTACATATTATATATATGTCATGCAATGCAACACGAAAATTTTAAAGTTATCATAGGTTGACTTCTGGGCACTGAACGGGCTAACTGATGCAGACATAGCATTTACTTACACAACAGCATATAAGATTGGGCGTTCGGGATGCTTAAAGGAAACACTGCTCTTCATGAGTAAACATTTATTACTGACTAATATGACACGATACATGATTGATTTAATAGATTTAATAGAGATACACACACACATTGTAACGAAGCAAGCTCTTTGGTGTTTAATAGAGTAGTTTTAAGGAGTAACTGCGTTAAATAGATACTACGTTTTGGTATGTTAAGAGATAATATTTATTCTAAAGCCAATATTGGTACAAACACTTATTACTTAACAACTGGTTACTAAATGGTAAACTTAATGGTTTAATGGTAGTTGAGCTCGGTCGCTGCTCGATAGCGAACTGACTTAGAAAGTCGAATAAAATTATAAAATTAACGCGTCTCAAATGTGCATGCAATGCACAAATGTAAAGCGCTGACCTGTTCGGAAGCGTAGCTCCAAACACACATACCTAGGTATAAAAACATACAGAGACAGAGACATCTGTGTGGCAGTCCAACAGATTCTCTCTAGGCTATATCTGCTTATATTATTAGATTAATATATTTACAAAGATTTCAAATATAACTGTTTCTTACAGGCTAGCAGTTCATATATAAAGATTGAAAAAGTAAATCTATTGGACTGTGATACTTGTGGACAAAGGTTTTTGAATAAAAAAGCTCTCTTGTTACATAGAGTGAAGCACATAAACCAGACTGTGTAAGTATTGGATATTATTTTCAAGAGCATGGGTGCCACCGAGTGTTGTGTGAACTGTGCCCGACAGTTCTAGCCCGGTTGCTACTGAGAATTTCTTTACAGGTAATTCAATAACCCAAACACTGCCCAACCTGGAATCGTCGTCCTGCTTAATAGTAGCATTTAAAATATAAATAGTAGTTTTAGAGTTTAGGTACAACATAACATCCATAAAAAAATTACATAATATGTGAGCTTATCTATTATAACTAGCGATCACCAAGTGGTCAAAATTCGACAATAATTGATTTAATTTAAATTTTAAGTTTGATCGTTATTATTTATACCCCGAAATTGCAGGAGGTACTTAAGGTATGTAATCATAGAATTATTATTATTCTCTTTATTTAAACATTTTTCAATAATTGTTACATTTTTTCCGTCGATAAAATTGTTTATATTTTCACCCTTTTTAATATGTGCACTTTATAAAGACTCACACTGTATATAAAAAAAAAAACATTTCAAAATATAAAATCTATGAAGACCCACCGGCATCTGGGTCCAAGCTACCGGTGGTTGGGGCTCCAGTGAGAGGAACCTCCTCACGATGCGTGCCGTATCGAGGAGGACTGTCTTGTGCATCTGACCCTTGACCCAAGCACCTAACGCGAGCCTCTTCAGATGTTGGTCGAGATTCTTTTTGATTGTTTTTTATTATTATTATTATAATTTAATGTATTTCTAATGCATATTATATAAAAATATTAGGATTCGCCACTCTTCCATATAAACTTTATTATCTGTGCCAAATTTCATACTCCTCCGTCCGCGCTATTTTCGTAAAAAGGGGTACAAAGTTTCTGCTTCACGTATTAATTTATAGATTATTTATTAAATTATATAGGAATATTTTCTTCAGTCCTTATTTTAGGTTATTTCATATTTTGTGGTTGTTCATATCTTGCTATGAAGTTTCTCTTCATCCCTGTGCATCACATACCAATACCACGACTAACGATTACACCTTGACTATGCACGATTTTACTACGAAATACTCAAAATATTTTATTTCAATTTACAGAAAACACACAAAACGGCAACAAAATAAATTATACGACAACCAAAGCATCCCGAAACCATACCAGTGTCCAGAATGTGATTACAAGTTCGCCGCTAGGAGCACCCTTGAAGCACATTCAGTAATCCATGAAGCCTTCCCACACATCTGCTACTGTGGCATTGGCTACTACAAACAGCAAGATCTAAACAACCACATAAAATTAGTGCAATGTAAACCCAAAATAGAAGATATCAAACTTAATAATGTAGCTGAAGAGCCAAAAGAAACGTTTAAAGTGAAATTCTCGTTTAAGAAGAAGGTTGTGAAAAGTCCCAAGTTGAAAGCTGAGGTGAGTGTTAAACCACAACCGGTTACACTACCGCCCTTAGACATCGAGTTTGAACGGGATAATTCAAACAAATTCCAGTGTCCCAAGTGCCTTAAATTGTTCAGTGCGAAGCGGCATGCCCAAATACACTATCGAAGTATACATAGAGGCGAACGTCCATATGTGTGCCAGTTATGCTCTAAAGCCTTCACTCAGCCCGGAGCCGTAAAAAAGCATATACAGCAAGTACACATAGCAGAGAAGAATTTCGAGTGTCAGTATTGTGACAAAGCTTTCACAAGCTTAGATCTACAAATACGACATGAGCGGATTCACACCGGGTACAAACCACACAAGTGCTCGTATTGTGAGAAGGCGTTTAGCGATCCCAGCGCTCGCATACGGCACGAAAGAATCCACACTGGGGATAAACGCTACCGCTGTGCGTTATGCCCTAAAGCGTTCACAGACCATAGTGCTTTATATGCACATAAAAAGCGACATGCAAACCAAAAGGATTATAAGTGTGAGAAATGTGATAAAAGATTTTATTCCCGATCATATCTTGTCAAACATGTAAATATTGTTCACAATCGCCAGCTAGATTATACCTGCCAGTATTGCAAGAAAGACTTCAGTTCAAAAATTAATCTTAGCTCACATGTACGGCGGAAGCACAGTGACTCTAGAGATACTTATACATGTCATCTATGTTTCAAGACGTTAGCAGATAAAATGTATTTAAAAAGACATTTAAAAATAGTCCATGAGAAAAGAAAAGCATATACTTGTAAATATTGTTGCAAACAATTTGCATATAGAAATGATTTAATAAGACATTTACCATTTCATACTAACGATAAAAAATTTGAGTGTGATTACTGTAGGAATACATATTATTCGAAAACGGTATTGACTTCTCATATTCTTAGAGTACACATAGCAATACACTGTAAACCATGCCACCGGTATTTTAGTAGCAATAGCGATTTTAATAAGCACAAATTGAAGGCAAGCGAGCAGTGTGAAATTTGTGATAAAGAATTCCACTGTAAACGTGGACTGAGCTCACATTTCCGGTCTCATGTTAAAAAGGAAAGTGTATATGAATGCGACTATTGTGGACATGTATGTACGTCAAGGAAAAGTATTACAAAACATATTTTTAGGTCTCATGCCTAACCGAAATTTGTGTGTGACCATTGCGGACTACGTTTCGGTATTAAATATTCAATAAGAAGTCATATAATATCTTAGCATCTGGAATCACATCGCTGCAATACTTGTTACAAGCGTTTCTGTTCTAACTTTGATTTAAATAAGCATAAAAAAAAAGTATGCGAAAAGCTCTTATAAAATATGTGAAAAGTTTTTTCTTCTCGATCATCTCTTGAAGAACAATTTGTTATACATATGAGCAGAGGTCGGAATTAGGTAGAGTTATTTATGTACTTGCATTGAAATGTTGATATTAATATGGATCTTTCCGGGATTTCTAATAGACAGTCCCGTGTGGCCAACAATATTACAAATAAATAATAATAAAAACCTCAGAGTTAGATAACGAGCGCATTCTAAGAACCGAGGTAAGTGAATGAGCTGTGTGAATGAGTTAACCGATTTATTGCTAATAGATAGTTTGAATGCGGTAGTAAGAAACAAAATCTAGTACATTTCTTTAAGCGGGGAGTGCTCCGCATTTCCTCTATTGTTTTCTTTTGTTCTCACAAGCTATGTTGTGCGAACTATAAATGTGGAAACATCGCGCGTGTGCCCATTGGAATTTTGCAACTTCGGACATCCGATGTAAATTTGGCAACATCGTGCGTGCAGTGGCTTAAATTGTGTAAAAGTAAATAACTTTTTAATTAAAAAATAACGGGATTTTTCTGCTCTTTAAAATTAATCTTGGGATTTGAGGCATAGCCACTTTATTCCTTCGCTGTATGAAATCAGTGTTAGTGCATAAATAACTCTACCAAATTCCGACCTCTAGTTATGAGTAATCGCCAGTTTTTTAAGTGTCGGCTGTGTGCCAAAAAGTGCGATGAGACATTTAAAATTGGTGCACAGGAACAAAGGGGAAGTTAATGGGATGATCAAGGAAGAATAGATGTGAACAAAATTATGTCAAACATACATATAGAAATGAATGACAGGAGGACCGTATATTATGTTTTGGTATGTCCCACTGCTGGGGAAAAAGCCCTTTGAATTGTCTTTCAAAGACGTCTAAGTTATTCCCCCATTACCGTTTTAGTCTTCCCCGTTGTCAACTGCCTTGTAGCACCCAATGTGTGTCACCATTCTGGGTGCATGCTGCAGTCGTGTCCAGGTAGGTTCCGGATCTAAAACAGCAACAGCCAATGGCTCTAAAATTTTGAGCTGGTACCTTATATCCTTGTGTGATCCTGGCACCTGACAATTTATATGATATCAGGTGGGCCATACCCATGCCCACCTGATATCATATACGCCCATTTCTTAGCCGGTGGCTTAACACCAATCTTGGTTGCTTAACCTGTCATTTCTAAATGCCGAACATAATAAAAACCGCTTAAATAATGTCTGGCCGCCGGTGTGCTGTTGCGACTCAATAGGTTAACAATATGACTATGTGTTTATTTGACTGCGTTGATTTGGAATCGGTTTCCTAATTGGAATTATTTAGGTTTGCTATTATACCTCTCAGTTACTAGAAAAGTATATTATTAAAGAATCTTAGTAATTATTATTATTAACTTCTTAAGTTGTTTTTACCAAAAATTTTAATGACGAATGTGTTAATTAATATGAATGTATTTTATTTTAAGATGATGATTATTTTATATTAATGTTGACCATTGTACCTTAGGTTTTTTATATCATATAAGGCCAAGGCCTTATAGCCTTGCACAGATGAGGGATCTGAGATATCTATGACAAAGATTTTAAACAAAGACGTACACTCACCGTACTTAGATCCTACTAAAGTAGTTTGGAGAAACTAAGAAGGGCGAACTCACTCATTAGAGAACGCTAGTGTGCAGTTTTAAATTGAATATGGTGTACACAATACCGTCGATCATGTGCGTTGAGTCGCTGGCAGGCCCCCGCGGATATATTGTGGCGTCTACAGACAATGTCCCTCGTCTGTACAGGCCCTTATAATATGGAGCGAATGAACAATTATTTTTATATCTCAGAAATCAATTTAATCCTTAATAATATTATAAATGCGAATGTGAGTTTGTTTGTTTGTTACGTTTTCACGCCTTAACTACGCGACCGATCAACATGAAATTTTGCATACACGTTGTCGCGGGTACAAAATAGTACCTATATTTATCGAGAAAAAAGTACTGTGTGTGACCAACCTAACCATTTACGCGAGCATAGCTGTGGGCAAAATCTGGTATTACATTTGAAGAAAATTGTCTTCCATTCTTTTGTTATTATTGAGTTCCATTTGTTATTAATTATTATAGTGTAAAAATAAGTTAGGTTCATGTTTAAAGGTCGTATAAAGAATCTGTGTCATACGAAAGTATCTCAAAAGTTCATATGCCTAAAGAATAATTATTCTATACAAAATATAAGTGTTTTACACAGAATCTACTAACGATATTTCAATATCGTTGTTACAGTGCAGTTTTTTCTTAATTTATTGTCAGCGATGAAAGGATTGGAATCCACTGTAGCATAAATACTTTATGATCAAATAGCATGACTGTGTCTGTGGTCATGCTTTTATGAAACAACACCTACATGTCTATGGTTATTGTTTGATAAAATACATTAGTATGTAGGTGATGTTTGATAATGTAGCTATTATTTTTATATTTATTTATACGCGTACGGTATCTATAATTAGAACATTATGAGCAGCAACATTATCATTTTCAATTTTTTACAAAAAAAAAAATTTCTGTGCATAATTCGTTACGGTGTGGTGGTTATTCCGGCAGCCATTTGCAATATTAGTTCCAGAGGTACTCGCAAATTGGCGCGTAATTATGTAGGTATCTATGCATGCTGTCAATTTGTATTTGGCAGTCGGTCAGTCGGCTCGACATAGGGTAACGACCACAGGCCAGTTAGTAAAGTTTAAAGTTGGAGAGTGATAATAGAATTGCGTACAAATTATTTTAAACGATAGGAGTAAACAAGTAAGTTAAGCATTCCAAAGCTACCTATATCGTTTCAATCGAAGAATATTTGTAATTTTTATGATGAAAGAGTTTGTTTATTAAATAGTTTTTAATGTACCTCAATTGCCTCGTCCCCTATTATGTGAGACCATATATGTTAAGTAATAATAAGAATTGACTGCCAGCTGTAATTTATGATGTTATTAGGTATCCTTTGATGTTTAATATTATAATAAACGACAATTATTGTTTTAAATATATTTTTTGTATTAAATAATGATTCCGAATAGCAGTGCCATATAATTTGTTCCCTGTTTCTAATCCTTTAATCAAAAAATTAATTTTCATTTTCGTCTTTTACCTAGACCACCGTCCACTAACTAAACTGATATAAAACGCATATGGCTTAACGTCTTTTCAGTTAGCGGACGTCAGTAGGTCATAAGGAAAAAGACGTATCTAAAGAACAATGGTCAAATCGTACCTGACGACGACCCAACATGTATTGTATATGAAAAAATCCGTTATTGTTTTAGATTTTAGGAAACATAAAAAATATCTGTTTATGAAGCCAGGAAAAAAAGATATATTTTTCTACGTAATTTTAGAACGCATCTTTTCATTTCACTTACGATGTGATTTGTTTCTTTTCGCATACTAAAAGGTTCAATACTCAATACTTGCAATTATTTTCATATTTTCGAAGAGTTATTAACAGTAGTACAAATAAATAAATACGTAGAGATCAAACCAGTTACTTAGTATTATTTTTTATGCAATTGATATTGATGATTGATGCGTATTATGTAGGTACAAAGTAGCACAGCGTTTAGTTCACGATATAAAAATATTTAGGCTTCTTGCACATTATTTTCATACAGTATGGTATTAAATAGATGAAAATAAACCAATCCCGCTCCAGTTTGTTTCTGGATATGGCAAATAAAAACCAGGTACAGCTCCTATGTAAATTTGGCCATTGTTCTTTTTATATCGAAACTAGCTGTCCCGACAGACGATATACTTAAAAAAAAAATATTCTAAACCATTCTCAAATCCACAAAATTTCATAAAAATCGGTCCAGCCGTTTAGGAGGAATTTAATTACAAACACACGCACAGAAGATTTATATATATATACTACTCAAATGGATGGATGGATCTTTGCCGCTCCCTTAATCAGAAAACCTATATCGAGAGCGTCATTAAGCAAGCTTCGCGAAAACTCGGAGTTCTGAACAGGGTGAAGCGGTTCTTCACGCCTGGGCAACTGTGCCTATTGTATAAGGCACAAGTGCGCCCTTGCGTGGAGTACTGTTCTCATCTCTGGGATGGCTCCGCGCAGTACTTGCTGGACGCTCTCGACCGGTTACAGCGGCGGGCTGTCCGTATCATCGGAGATCCAGAGGTCACGAGTTCACTGGAACCTCTGCAACTCCGTAGAGACATTGCCTCATTGGCATGTTTCTACAGAATATACCACGGGGAGTGCTCTGAAGAGTTATTCCACCTTATCCCGCCCTCCCCTTTCCTATCCAGAACAACGCGTGCTGGGCTCAGATGCCATCCTTACACGGTAGAGTCGATTAGAGCGCGTACCAAAAAGTTTGGGTCCTCATATCTCTGCCGAACGACCAAGGCATGGAATTCTCTGCCAAGGCACGTGTTTCCTTCTTCCTTCAATCCTGGGTTCTTTAAGCGGGGCGTGAAAAAGCATCTTCTCAGGCCGTCAAAGTAGAGACCTCAACATCGCCTCGGCTACTGTGGGGGCGATGTGGAGGCCACTGCTCTTAGACCACACGACTGCTTACCATCAGGTGGAGTGTGGTCATTTTGACGAGCAAAATAAAAAAATAAAAAAAAGAAAAATAAGGGCCACTAGTTTATTTACATTTAAGTGCACTTTAGTAAACTGAAAGTAACTGATAAGTAGCATTATATTCGTAATATCATTACGAACTCTTTGGTGTTTGATCTCTTTTATGCTGGTGTTCGTGTTCCTAATTTGAAAAGTATTGGCCATCATTTTAAGATACAAAATAATTGGATGTTATTCTTATGTTTTTCTTCGATTGTCTCCTTAATTTGTTTCGGTTATTTTAGGAAAAAAGTTTTACTTTTTCAATTTTAATTGATTCATTTATCATCTCGCGTTAATCATGCCACCAGCACGAAGGCACATGGATACAATTACAGCAACCAGAGCCATAACTATGATTCAAGAAGGACGTTCTCAGCGTTACGTGGGTTTGCAGTTGGGTTTTCTCGAAGAGCTGTCCAAAATGTATGGAATCGCTTCCAAGAGACCGGCAGTGTTGCCAGGAGACCCGGTTCAGGTAGAGTTCGTGTAACAACGGCGCACGAGGATCGGTAGGTCAAACTAAGTGCTCGTCGTGATCGTACAGTAACGGCCCGTAAGTTACAACACCACCTACGGTTGACAACGGGTACCAGTGTCAGTGATCAAACTATACGTAATCGATTGCACGAAGACCAGCAAATGTCAAGACGACGAGTTGTTCGAATTCCTCTGACCAGGGTTCAACGTGCAAACCGTTTAAGATTCTCCCGTCAGTATTTGAACTGGGCGATTAATCAGTGGGGCAAGGTGCTTTTTACAGACGAGTGCAAAGTAAATTTTTTTAATGATGATCGGCGTGTTAGTGTGTGGAGACAACGCGGCGAGCGGTTTTCGGAGTCCTGCATCTACGAAGTTGACCGTTTCGGTGGTCCCGACGTGATGGTTTGGGGTGGGATTAGTTTACACGGTAAAACCGAGCTCACCATTTTAAATGCGGGTACCGTAACTGCAGAACGTTACATCGAGAACGTCATCAGGCCTCAAGTGATCCCATTTGCACAGCGATTGGGGTCTGGATTCATCCTGATGCAAGACAATGCCCGTGCACACACAGCTCGATCGACCCAAACTGTCCTAGAAGGGTCTCATATTGAGGTATTACCATGGCCAGCTAACAGTCTGGATTTAAATCCAATCGAGCAATTGTGGGACCAATTGAAACGAAGGGTTAGAGAGAATGAGAACGGGGTCTACAACCAACAGCAGCTGATTGATGCTTTAAAACGTGCCTGGGAGGAGATTCCAGATGAAAACGTGAGGAATTTGATCCAGAGTATGCATACGAGGCTTCAGGAGTGTATTGCTAAGAGAGGAGGACATACTCGTTACTAAAAAGAAGAAACAAAAGTGACCAGAACAGTATTTTGTCTTTTTCCGGTGATTTCTTTTGTTCATATTTTTCCTTCAAAATGGCCAATTTCATTATGAACTTAAAAAAAACAATTCATGATCATTATTTTAAACAATTGTTAGCCTATATTATAACCAATAACATTATTTTGTAGTTACATAAGTTAAACAATTTAATGTCTTTATTGTTTTCATGGTACAGCAAAAAATCTTAGTGGCCCTTATTTTGTTTTGAGTAGTATATAAAGATTACGATTTTTCTATTTGGAATCAGTAAATAAGACGCATCAGCTAGTAGGTATATTTATTAAAAATACACAATAAAGGAAGAATAGCATAGCATACACACTAAAGAGGAAAGTCGCGCGTTCGTGCCAGCACGTGGGTAAGTAGTTTCACGCCTTCTGATAGGCTCATTAGTCCCGTGGCATAATTGCTTCAAAATCAGTATAGCCATGAACATATAACGCTCTCCGGATTGGTCTTACCTCTAAAAGTGATCTTATATATTACTAGCTGTTACCTGCGACTTCGTCCGCGTAGATTTTAACTAAAAAGTGTGTCTCCGCGGAACCCTATTTTTTTTCTAAAATCAAAGTAGCCTAAGTTACTCCTTATAACATCAGCTATCTGCCATTGAAAGTCCCGTCAAAATCGGTTTAGCCGTTTCGGAGATTAGCTGGAACAAACAGACAGATAGACAGACAAAAATTTTAAAAATAGATGTTTTCGTATAAGTGCCTTATATACTCTCATATTATTATGCATTAGATAAAAAGGTGTTATTTTGACATTACAAACAGACACTTCAATTTTATTTATTTGTATAGAAAAGTAACAAAAACAATAGTAGATAAAAACCATTATAAATACACATGCACATGTCAATTAATCATCATCACCAGAAAGAATAATAGTTAGTGTTAGCTATATGTAAACTCACACATAAAGACTTCTCTTTATGTGTGAGTTTACATATAATAGTTAGTGTTAGCTATATGTAAACTCACACATAAAGACTTCTCTTTATGTGTGAGTTTACATATAATAGTTAGTGTTAGCTATATGTAAACTCACACATAAAGACTTCTCTTTATGTGTGAGTTTACATATAATAGTTAGTGTTAGCTATATGTAAACTCACACATAAAGACTTCTCTCTATGTGTGAGTTTACATATAATAGTTAGTGTTAGCTATATGTAAACTCACACATAAAGACTTCTCTTTATGTGTGAGTTTACATATAATAGTTAGTGTTAGCTATATGTAAACTCACACATAAAGACTTCTCTTTATGTGTGAGTTTACATATAATAGTTAGTGTTAGCTATATGTAAACTCACACATAAAGACTTCTCTCTATGTGTGAGTTTACATATAATAGTTAGTGTTAGCTATATGTAAACTCACACATAAAGACTTCTCTCTATGTGTGAGTTTACATATAATAGTTAGTGTTAGCTATATGTAAACTCACACATAAAGACTTCTCTTTATGTGTGAGTTTACATATAATAGTTAGTGTTAGCTATATGTAAACTCACACATAAAGACTTCTCTTTATGTGTGAGTTTACATATAATAGTTAGTGTTAGCTATATGTAAACTCACACATAAAGACTTCTCTTTATGTGTGAGTTTACATATAATAGTTAGTGTTAGCTATATGTAAACTCACACATAAAGACTTCTCTTTATGTGTGAGTTTACATATAAAGACTTCTCTTTATGTGTGAGTTTACATATAATAGTTAGTGTTAGCTATATGTAAACTCACACATAAAGACTTCTCTTTATGTGTGAGTTTACATATAATAGTTAGTGTTAGCTATATGTAAACTCACACATAAAGACTTCTCTTTATGTGTGAGTTTACATATAACACTAACTATTATCCTTTCTGGTGATGATGATGAATTGATATGTGCATGTGTATTTATAATGGTTTTTATCTACTATTATTTTGTAAATTATCTGCATATATTTCGACACAGATGTACGTATTTTTCTTGTGAAATACCTAAATTAATGAAAATGAAATTAAAACACCAAGGTTCCAATTTATCTGAAAGCGTTCCTGTGTAGCGGGGCTTGTTTTCAGCAATCCTTTCTCCCAGGTACACGTAGGTTTTGGAATGAACTACCTACGGCGGTGTTCCTTAAGCATTATGACTTGTCCTTCATTAAACGAGGTTTAAAGAGAGTAGGTATCTACTGCTATCACAGTACGCAGCGGTTTGGCTGTGTGTACACTTGACATTGCTGAAATCCATAAGCGGCGGTTGCAGTGCCGGATTAAGCAAGCGCGGGGCCCGTAGCAAATTCTGTCGGGTAAGAGTGCTTGCATACTAGAGCTGATTATTGGGCCGACTGAAATTCTACACATTTATACGATCGAATTCTTGTGCGTTTACCGTATGAAATTCGGTGTTTTATATACGCCAAGGAAATAGTCTGTTACCGATTGTCTGACGTGGATTATCTTAGTAGGAAAAGTTGTAACATTTCACGTTTTTGTGACATCAAGTAAATTCAATATACCACATCTTAAGTAATAAATTTCACTCAAAAAATTACGCTCAGGCAGAGATAAGTGGGCTTAAATATGCGGCGCCCCCTTTCGCGCGGGACCCGTAGCAATTGTTACTCTTGCTACGTGGTTAATCAGGCACTGGACGGTTGGGACTTACCATCAGGTGGATCGCCATATCGTCTGTCACCATGGGCGCCGGCAGCAGTGTGCAAAGGGGTTGCACTCGCACCCTCCTGTCAGGAAAAGAAATACTTACATAGAATGTTTTCTTTTTCGATGTGCGAAATGCATTTAATAATATACTCGCATTTGAATTTGACATTACATTTATCTACATAATATACATGTATAATTCTATATTTTATATCAGTTAATAGCGTAATGTTTAGATGCAGATGCACCTCCTGAAAGTAATTCTGGCGGCGCCCATGTCTGTCCTATCTTCATTTAACGTGTTTCTATACAAATCAAAGACAAATAAATTAAATTGAAGTTTCTGTTTGATAGGTCAAAATAACACATTTTTACTAAATGCGTATGAAAGTATAGGCATACGGTACGTATAACAAAAAACAATTTTAGTCTGTCTGTCTGTTTGTTCCGGGTAATCTCTGAAACGGCTGGACCGATTTCGACGGGATTTTCGCTGGCAGATAGCTGATGTTATAAGGTGTAAATTTTATATTAGAGATCCACGAATATTATCATATACTCTACGTTCCTGTGCCTACGTCATAAGTTTACTACCTTATGACGTAGGCACAGACAAGACACAACAAGAATATTTATCGCTATGAAATTGTACCTATTTAAATATTTATACTTAACCCATTTAGCTAACCGGGGAGCAGCCATAGCTCAGTGGGGACACCAACAGACTGCAATGCAGAGGGTCTCGGGTTCGAACCCACGTCGCGCACATCTGACTTTCGGAAGTTATATGACTTTCCGAAATTATGTGCGTATTGATTGACAATTAATCGCCTGCTCTGTGCCTCGGAAAGCACGTTAAGCCGTCGGTCCCGGCTGCCATGAACACTTTATGGCAGTCGTTATTAGGAGAGTGTCGACACAAAAGATCCCACTGGGTCGAAGTGTCGCCGGTCTGCACTAACTGACCCCACATAAGATAAGATAAGATACTACTGCATAGAACATATTCAATACATACAAAAATAAAAAAAATTGAAATTTGTTAATGTTATCTGCTAACATCAGGGAGGGGAAAATAGCAGCATCTTCAATAATTAGGTATTAAGTAATAAACAATTAGCTATACGTTTTATTTTCATTTCATAAGGCAAGAATATAACAATCAGCACTAATTTGATGAGCTTATATGTGGTGAAAGTGTATGTGTGCTCTGTATCTACATAGGTACCAACCTAAAGTTTGTAAAGATGTTCAGATTTTTGTTACTCAATCACGCGGAAGCCATTTATCGTTTGTAGATGCAACTTGGCATAAAGATAGACAGCCGCTGGCAGTTAGTAATAAATTTTTAATTAGCTTTTGTTACGAGAGCAGGAGCCAGAAAACATAGCTGCCTAAGGCATAATATCTACATTTGTCGACAAAAGAGGCTACGGATGTCCTCTCCATTGCACGAATCCTACAGAAAGTTTAACCACACTTACCTATTAATTATCTTTATGCATTTAGAAAAATGGAGTAAGTAGTTTGGTAAATGCAGTCTGAAGTAATTCATACTTCACGACTATAGATTGCCATTGGTACGATCCTGGCAAGTCTCTCTAGCTTCATTCACATTTGTTTTCGTGTATTATTGTCGGTTTAGGGTACCTACTCTTAACCTAAACTTTGTTCAGCATCCTCTATAAAAGATCGTTTGTCTAGATCCTTAGTTCCCAAAGTAGTCATGGACCCCAGGGGTCCACAGGAGACTCAACGGGGGTCTACGTTGGCGTGACAAAAAAAGGGGGGTTCAAAATTCGTTCGATAGTGAAGAACTAAAATGTTGGATTGACTTCACCTATCAATGTAGGCAGATAATATTTCAAGAAGCTCAGCGATTACTTGCAAAAACTTGCAAATGCCATATTCAGTAGGTACCAGTGGTCTCGAACCTACCGATATTTCAGTAGAAAATTACTAAAAAAAAAGGTCAACCCGTAGCGATTTGATCAAATTTTTTAATTGCATGAACTTGTTCGCTTCTTCACCAATATAAATACGAATGCCAAGGAATATAGTAGAAATATAGCTGCAGGGGGTCCACCGAACCAACTGAATTTTGAAAGTGGTCTATGAGATAAAAAGTCTGGGCACCTCTGGTCTAGATGTTTCCCTAAATTATACAATACAATAATATTACTTTCATCCTGAACTCTGAGAGGAATATACATAACATTGTGTTTTGTTTTTTTACTACAAAATGTCTCGTAGTTCAGTGTGCTTATGCCAAATGAAAATATTGGATGACCAATATTTTCCGTGCTACCCTTCTCCAATGGTATCCTGCAGTGAGTTTCAGTAATACCTAATTAAAGGTAATGTCTAGATAAATGTTATAACACATATACATATGTATATGTGTTATAACATATACATATGTATATGTGTTATAACATATACATATGTATATGTGTTATAACATTTATCTATAAATTATAAGTCATAATAATACAATTAACATTGATGTTTAATAAAAACCATTCGCAATTAGTAAAAATTAAGTAGATACTTATAATTATTATGATTATTATGATATAAATATTATCGTTTTCCCAATATTATTATCAAATTGCCTACTTTACTTTACCTATTGTATTTACATTAAATTACCAGATTATTATTCGCCACATAGGTACCTACCTACGTCGTACTTACTCACCAAATCAGAAATATAATATAGAAAAACTCTACTAAAAATGAAAGTACGAATCTCAATCGCGCAGTAATAATGCAGATTGAGAACAATACAGATCCTTAATCCATTCAGCTTGTTTCCTAATCAGCAAAATCAATAAAGTTAAAGTTTGGGAGCGAGGAGTAACGCACCGCGCCGGCCGCGCCGCGCCGCTCAATACGCGCGGCGCGCGCGTACCGTGCGGCATTGAGCCACCCCAACTACCAACCTTACCTCACTCGTACCCCGACATTCTCCATTAAATAACCGGTGAAATAAACTAATTAACCTGTATAACCCGTTAAAAATAACACCTGTCAAACATTAGAAAAAATAACAACAACAATAAATAAATCCTTTGTTGTGTTGTGATTTGTGATAACAAAGCGTACCACAGACCAACGAAAGTGTTAGTGAAAAGTGAATTATTATAATATAAATTATCAGATAATGATCTTAAAAATTTTTAATATCTTGAAATTAAGTGCATGTTACTTCCTGCGTTCGTGATAATCACATTTGACTTATTAAAAGACTCTATCTATCATATAATATTTAGATACTTACTGAAAAATATTTTACATTATTTTCATTTTAAATATAAAAACAGTTAAAACCAATATTTTCCCGCCTTCGTTGTCTGCACGTTACAAGCAAAAGTTAACTTTCATACAAAAAAAGTTTCCAACATGAACGAGATAGATTTGATCAAGGAGGTGGAGAAACATCCGATTTTGTACGATAAATCTGTGAGTGGATTTAATAAGACCAAGCTAAGAGACGAAGCATGGAAAGAAGTACAAGAAGCTCTTAATGTATCTGGTAAGTCGTACAATCTTTACATATTCTATCGTTAAAAGTTACTCATTGTCCGTAGATAAAGCTCGAGCCACTGTTAAATGCTGGCAGTACTTGTTCTGCCTGCAGTTAGTAGTGGTAATAAAATTGTACCAGTGCGTCTGTATATTAATATCTTTATAGATATACATGTATATAGACCACGTTCTTGCTCCCCATTCGCTAGTTTAACTTGTTAACTACCAATCGCAGCTAATTGCCCGATTCTGCGCAACACGGTGCTTCGCCGTGGGTACTTTTTACACGTGGCAGGGTGGCACGAATGAGATCTATCAATTAGGCAAGTAGGTAAGCACGCGTGTATCATTTGCCGGGTAAAATTGTAGCCATTGTTCTTAACAAATATATTAATAAAATTATTGTTAATGAGCTTTTTTCCATATTTACTTTATAAATCGGACATACTTATCTGTAATTGTGACGTAAGTATTTTACGCATAAACAGCATGACCGATTTAATCCAAATAGAGACGGAAATGTCTCGAGCCTTGGCAAAGGTCATAGGATACATGTTGTAGACATCAGATTGGTTGTTATAAAACAGTGTAATACACATTACTAATTATCACTTTCCAATTCACTTCGTTCTAAAATAAAAGAGATAAAGGAGATATGTAACAAACCCATACAACTTCGGCCTCGCATGGACAAAAATAAAACTGTATGTTTTACGAAGAACTATTAGTATTCTATAACCTTGTGTAATTTCAACATGCTATCTAGTTGGGTTTCAGATATATAAGGCATCCAAAATGAACAGATTTGCTCCGGTGATACTTTGGCACAAAGCAATTTTTACTAAATGAATGTAATAATTATACTTGTTTCTGTCTAAAAACCTAGAATTAGTTTATATAGCTGGTTTACAGAGCTCACTAGGCTAAAACTAGTTACTTTGCCAGTGCTGGCTTTGCAAAGCAAGCGCCCATCAAATAACTATAGTTACTATTCATTTACACACATACATAGTCACGTACGTTATACGTAGCTTCATGTCTTTGTATGTAAAAAGATGTCGATCAAATGTTTGTTTTTTGTGGGATTCAAATTCACATCACTCGGCTCAGCGGAAGTAGGAAATTAGTCTATTAACATAATTTATTTTGGTATTGCAGAATCTGAATGTAAGAAACGTTGGCGGTCCCTTCGAGATTCGTTCATTAAACTGCAAAGGACCCACGGCGGTCGCACCAGATGGCCATACCATCAAGCAATGAGATTCTTGTTGCCACACATAGAGCCCAAAGAAAATGCGTAAGTATTTTTAATATTAAATATTAATTATTACCTGTGACATTTCCTTCACATTTCTATGATAAGATGTTCTTGTATTTTTTTAGGGTTTAGCTATGCCCATACAATCAATAAATAAAACAATAGTTTAACAATCATATTTGTTCCTATGTTGTTATTTCTTCCTTTTTTAACTTAAAACGTATGTTTTTATTGTTTATTATGACTTATATAGGTATACTTATCTACATATATTAATATTTAAAGCTGTAGAGTTTTTTTGTTTGTTTGGTTGAACGCGCTAATCTCAGAACTACTGGTTCGAATTGAAAAATTCTTCGTTTGTTGGATAGCTTATTTATCGAGAAAGGCTATAGGCTATATAACATCATAATACGACCCACGGGGGCGGCGCAGTAATCATAAACGCGAGTGAAACCGCGGGCACATCTATCTATAGATAATAATATTATAAAGCTGAAGAGTGTTTGTTTGTTTGAACGCGCTAATCTCAGGAACTACTAGTAGATAATAAAGTGTGTTGTGGGTTCAATCTCCACACGGGATTGTATGACCCAAAAAAAGATATTCCAAATGCCATACAGGCATTCTTCCTGGTGCAGAATTGGTCATTTTCTTAATTATATATTTTGAATATTTCTTATTCAGTCTCACGTATTCGCACATCGCCATTGAACAAATTTATATAAACCTTGCTATTCAGGAAGACCATGTCCTCCTGCATATAAGGAAAATTTTATTCCCGTACACATTTCCATGTCAATCACGTGGCCGAAACCACAAGCTGACCGTATGTCGTCCAATGACAAAAAGACGTAAAGCCATATGAGTTCCATATCACTTAGCGTCTTTTTATTTAGTGAACGGAAGAATTAATAATGTCGGCCTCGATGGCGTAGTGGTTAGTGTAACCGACCGCCACGCCTGAGGGCGCGGGTTCGATTCGCACAAGTCAAACATTTGTGTGCATGAACATGGATGTTTGTCTTGGTCTGGATGTTTCTATGTATAATATGTACGTATTTACAAAAAAAAAGTACTTATATAATATGTATGTTTATCCATTGTCTAGTACCCATAGTACAAGCTCTGCTTAGTTTGGGCTAGATGGTGTTGTGTGTATGTGATAGAATATGATATTAGAATATAATATTCTCAAGTTATACTAACTCAGATCTAATTGCAATAATCTTTCCAGATCCAAAAAAGACGCCGAGGATTCAGACATGGAAGAGGAGATGCGTCAACGCGCCATCCAGTGTCTACCAGACCTCTCTAACTTTAACGGTCAAGACACCACGAAATACGAAGAAGATGACGAGGACTCCCAGCCATCACCGAAAAAAGCGCGCCAGAACTCCACAGACGAAGAAACACCTTGTCATTGCACGAGAACAGATCCAGACGAACTATTCCTTCTAAGCTGCGCTCCAACGCTCAAACGATTGAACGCTAAACAAAATGCGCTGGCTAGACTTAAAATCCAGCAGGTTTTGTTAGAAGCCGAATTCGGCTCGCAAATGGAGCTTCCCTATGTAACCCCGGCTAGTGATTGTGGTTTCGATGCAGTCGAATAAAGGTCAATGCCCATTATATCTATAGGACCGTCACCCGACATCGCCTTTTACATAGGCACGTAACTAACAAATATAATCGTATTATGTATGTAGCAGGGATGTTGCGAAAAAGATTTTGACTAAAATTAACAGATAAGGATGTGTAATGCAATCGTTGCTATTGTTAACATATTTTCAGTTAAACGGCGAGGATGGGTTAGGATGACAGGTTGACATTTACAAATGTGGATGAGGATGTGTTATTTCATCACTACAGTTTTAATATATTTTTAATTTAGAAGCGGTTAGGAACAAACCTGATGCAGTTTACTAAGTGGAAGAGTACGTTTAAGCGGCTCGCCTTGATAAGTAGCATCTTTTTATAGGAAGCGGCGTGAGAGTAGTAGGTACACTGTGTTTTGACCGATGCGTAAGTGTTTCCGGAGCTCGCCCTATTATATTTACCTCTTCCATTCAACCCATCTTTAAGCTGTTGTGATATAAAATATAATATAAAATAATGTTCTGAAATGCACACGTACGTCCCTTCCAACCCCACGCCTGGTAAACCACTCATAAGCTATTTTGGCAAACATCTTCATTGGCAAAGCTCAGTCTCAATAGAGGATTGAATAAAGGATGTAAATAAGGATGCATATGGAAGGATCTTCGATGATATTCGAAGTGGGTGCAACATCCTTGCTACGTAACAAAAGTACATCTTTTAACCTGTGCTGTAACGATGCTGTATCTGGCACGATGTTTGCACGGTCTGGTATAGTGGGCATCAGTTAGGTGGAATGGCATGATATATTATAGGAGGAAAAATGCACATACATTTAATAGGTATAATATACACAGAAATTAGGAAAATTTACAACCTAAGTTTTAACCAGTGTTGTCATTTATGTTTATCTATACGGCGTGTAACAGATAGTTATGGTCATATCTAAGGGTCAAAAAGTACCTATATAATATGAATAACAGCCCGGTTTATTGACCTTCTTATTGCTGGGTAAGTAATATTAACAATTAATACGTGAAGATTCGACACTAAGTCACGTAGCAGTACGACTGGTAGTACTGCAGTGTTGACGTCATTCGGTTGTCATCGCTCGCGTGCGCGACGCGCGCGCAACGAGGAGTACACGCCCCCTAAATACGATAATAACTTTTTGTTACACGTTGTGTATTTGTATGAAGATAAAGAGTTTCTGAACGGCTTTATTTTTACTGCAATGTCGGGTCATCAGTCGGAAAGGGTCGGCTTTCTAGTCTAACCGGATTTAACTGGATATCAGTTTTTACACGGAGCGACTGCCATCTGAACTCCGCAACCCGAAGGCTAACGATACCCTAAGGCTAGACCAGTGTCAGGATATTAGAGGGCACTGACTTCCCAATAACGACTGCCATAGATGTTCATGGCAGCCGGGACTGACGACTTAAGGTGCTCTCCGAGGCACGGAGCAGGCGATAATTGTCAATCAATACGCACATAATTTTTGAAAAGTCATATAACTTCCAAAAGTCATAGGTGCGCGACGTGGGTTCGAACCCGAGACCCTCTGCATTGCAGTGTTTTGGTCTCCCCACTGAGCTATCGCTATTTATTTTTACTGCTATGTATGGCTGCAATATACCTACTGACTGACAATAGCACACATATCTATAGAAATATAATAAAGCTAACGAGTTTGTTAACCTCTGAGTCTTCTTCGAAGAGGTTAATGAAAACACTATGTGTGTCTGTGTGTCTGTCTGTTAGTGACCGTCATAACTCCGGAACCACTAGACCGATTGACTTGTAACTTGGTGTGCAGACACATTGGGGTCATACCTCGGTCGAGTTTGAATATGGGCCCTGTGGGTCAAAAGTCCCCGAGATATAGGGGTCATTTCTTTTCATTACTTTTACATTTAAAACGAAGAGGTTGAATCATGGGTTTTTACACCCATCTCGTTTATTTTTTGTTTGTACAAGTTAATCTCTGGAACTACCGGTCGATTTGAAAATTATTTTTGCTGTTAATAGCCCAGTTCTTGACGAAGGTTATGATCTATATAACATGATGCTGCGAGCCATGGGAGCACAGCAGTAATCATACACGTGGGTAAAACCGCGGTGGACAGCTGATATCAATATCCTACTAATATATTATAGAAAGGCGAACGTTTCTCGATCAGATCGGAGGCGTTTTGGACAAAGACCAGGTTAAGAGCACCTTGAACCGACGGGCGTGTATGAGGAATGTGATGAAAGTGAATGAAGCCAGAGAACTGTGTCAGGATCGTAGCAAATGGAAATCCGTAGTCTCTGCCTACCCCTCTGGGAAACAGGCGTGAATCTATGTATGTATGTATATTATAGATGAATGTTTGATGCTCTTTCACGCATAGATGTTTGATGGTACGGCCAAAGCATTCAAATGTTTTTGACCTGGCCGATTGTAGAAAACATTGCAGAAAAACGGTCAGAAGCCTCTTTATTTAGGTTAAGTAGGTATAGGTCATCTACATGGTATTAATAGTTTTTAATATATTTGGATATGATTATATTTCAATGTTTTCAAATTTTATTAAGTCACAGGTTACCAAGCTCAAATATTTTTGCACACAAGTAGCTAATGTGGACTAAATGCGCAAGATACTCGCACGTAATAATTATAGAAGAAGAGGCAAGAGCTTTTCCTTTTCTATACTAATATTATAAAGAGGAAAGATTAAACTTTTTGCTTGTTTGTAACGATTTAACTGAAGCATCTCAACCGATTTTAAAAATCTGAAATCGGGAAGCTATACTATCACTGAGTACCATAGACAACATTTTATTTTTAAAAGTACTGTTACGAACATACTCTAACTTATTTACATGCAAGCGAAGCCGCGGGCAAAAGCTAGTCTTCCACAATTGATACGATATAGTGTCTACATTTTTTGACTTGTTGCATATAACTTCTTCAACGTCTTCCCCTTTTCTCTCTTTGAAAATTATTCAAGAAGTTATCGTGTGACTAAGGCCTAGTTCCTATATCAAGTAACAAGCCGTTTTGACTATTGATATTTAACCCAATCTTTCTTACAGTGAGAAGAGGCCCGTGCCCAGCAGTGGGACAGTTTAATACAGGGCTGATATTATTATTATATTAACTGTTAGTAGCAAAATCAACTCGTTTCTTAATAGAAGTAGGTACCGGGCCTAAATCTTTACTAATATTATAAAGCTGAAGAATTTGTTTGTTTGTTTGAACGCGCTAATCTCAGGAACTACTGGTCTGAATTTAAAAATTCTTTTAGTGTTGGAATGCATATTTATCGAGAAAGGCTTATAGGCTATATAACATCACGCTACGACCCACGGGGGCGGCGCAGTAACGATAAACGCGGGTGAAACCGCGGGCATATCTAGTGACTCATATTTCCTTTTATATATTACAAACTTACTTTACAATTGACAACGACAACTTTATAAAATCTTAGCATGCTCTCGCTCTCCTATGGCTCGGTTGTTTTAGCTACGGTCAGATAGACATATTTCTCATAGAATATCTATACTAATATTATAAAGCTGAAGAGTTTGTTTGTTCGTTTGGTTGAACGCACTAATCTCAGGAACTACTGGTTCAATTTGAAAAATTATTTTAGTGTTGGATAGCTCATTTATCGAGGATGGCTATAGGCTACATAACATCATGCTACGACCAATAGGAGCGGAGCAGTAATGAAAAATATTGCATAATCGGGGAAAATTCTCTATGTGAAGCAGACGAAATTGCGCGGGTCAGCTTGTGTTTTATAAATTGACTGATAGTAGGTAGAACAACTCGTATCTTGAACATTGGAATCGGGCCTAAGTCTCCTAAAATGTTTACCCACATATATTATCTCTAATTGTCCCGTTTCTATGTTTGCAGAATCATGTCAAAAATAATCAATTAATTTGGTGGACTGAGGTCAAAATATATTTCATGTTAGATATTAGTGCCAATTCTGATGTCACAAAATTCTCTAAACTTAACTAAAAATCACAAAAAATTTTTTTAGTACTGTCATTTTTAACGATTTCTGAATACGAAATGTCATTTGAGAGGACTAAACTAAATTTTAGTGTTTTTAGTTAAGCTTAGAGAATTTTGTGACAACAGAATTGGCACCATTAACTAACAATTATTTTGTTAATAACTAATATTATTTTAAAGACATGTCTGTGTTAAAATGACGACTGTGTATGAGTTTTATATAAGTTTTAACGTTATTATGTGGTATTTGAACATATTATATTTTGTAAATATCTGTAATTAAGAGATTTTTAACTTTGCAAAACTTACTTGTTTAATTAAAATAGGTAATTATTGAATATACGAGGGAACATTTATCTGCAGTAAGTACTATTCTGTAAAATTACTATCGAACTCATTTCTGAATCCACAGTGAAGACTCTATATTCACTATGGTTACTGTTAGATTACATTCGATTTTAGATTTAAACTTTTACAGAATAGCACGGCTGAAAAGAAAGTAATGATTAGAAATAATACAAAACATAACTAAATAAGATCGCGCGCTTTCTCTTTTTTAAATAGATGACGATAATGATACTACTTAACAACCTAACATCGGCATAGTGTGTGCAACTCTATGAAAACTACGTAGAAAACGTGCACCAGTGACACAAAATGCAATTACCTAGTACACACAGCGACACACCAACCTAGACTGTTTGGACTTTGAACTATTAGAAGTTGAACGCTGCGAATCGTGCGAGAGAGTTGGTACGTTATATTTGGGATTATATATAATGACCACCAAAAATACTAACTGCGCAGCAAAATATGCTTACTAAAATATATCATAACGAGCACCTATACGCCTCAAATCACTGCATTCCGTCTCGGTATGGTAGGTTCCTTCTTAAACCTACCCAAAAAGCCTCGCAAAGCGAAGCTCCGTCGACTTACTTTGTTCTCTTTAAATATATTTTGCTGTGCAATTAGTAATTTTTTGCTGTGCAGTTAAATACTACTCGTTATATTTTTGTTATTTTGTCCTATTTCACGCTAAACGTGCTGCGGCGCGGGCGCCGCCGCACGCGCCTGTGCACCGTGATGGGTCTACACCACTGTGCACTGTCCCTTGCCGACAATTATCTATTTTGTACCTGTAGCGTAGTTATATCTAACTTGATGTGTAGCCGTGTGTACAGAAGAATATATTCTGTAAGAAGATATTAGAATCCGTTTTCTGAACAAATTGCGTTTTTTTAATTGGATCATGTTAATTTTACAATTATTAAATTGTCGCAAAACCTCATTGGAACTTGTTTAAGTAGTAAAAGCGAAATTCACTGTAAAACTGAATCCAAATAAATAAAATGTATAGTTTTGGGCATTGACACAAAGTCAAACCAAAGTCAGAAATCATTTATTAATTTATATCACAAATTACCAGCTATGACGTAAACATTTTGCGATTAGTGAGTTTGCTGAAGTTCCAATTCAATTCAATTCAATTCCACGTGTATTGCTAGGTCCACACAAAGGATAAAACTCACGGTATCTTGTTAAATATTGGAACATTTTAATTCTATTACGAGGAAATGAAAAACATAGATGCGTCTTGTTAGGTAGAAGCCTATGTACGTAGGAAAAGGGACGACGACACAAGATTTAATCTATACTAATATTATAAAGCTGAAGAGTTTGTTTGTTTGAACGCGCTAATCTCAGGAACTACTGGTTCGAATTGAAAACTTCTTTTAGTGTTCGATACCCCATTTATCAAGAAAGGCTATAGGCTATATAACATCACGCTACGACCAATAGGAGCGGAGCAGCAATGAAAAATGTTGCAAAAACGGGGCAAATTCTCTTATATGAAACAGACGAAGTTGCGTGGATCAGCTAGTTTTAAATAATTGCGCTGCGACTTAAAGGTTAGTTACAACAACTTTAGCAGTTAAGTATTTAATTTATAATATATAGATTTTGTTATAGTAAATATATCTTTTAAAATTATTTGTGTTTTAATAGCGGCAAGGAGTTACAAGTCCTACGTAATTATATTCGGGATTATATATAATGATCATCAAAAATACTAATTGGTCAGCAAATATTGCACAACATAACGAGCATCTATGCGCCTCAAATCACTGCATTCCGTCTCGGAAGTGTTAGGTTATGTTAGATTCCTTTTTTTTAACCCACCCAAAAATAGGAGCCCTGCTAAGCGGGGCTCCGTCGACTTAGTTTAATCTCTTTAAAGTTTACTGGCCATGAGTTGCTGATCAATTAGCTATTTCTGCTCACAATACCAATACTATGCTAACCATTTAAATTATATTCTAACCAAGCAGCGTGCGTACCAGTGCGGGCGATACCTCTCAATATCAAATAATAGGTAGAGATTTTCTCTAATAGATCTTTGTGTAAATAGAATAGCGGATGCTGTTTAAAATAATGACAACATATTCAAAGACCATCCAGACTCGAGACAGCTATATTACGTGGATTTTCCCCATATGGGGATAGAACCGACAACACTGGTTGCCATGGCAGCGGCGACTTGGCTAGGCGGGACGATGCAACCTCATTATAGCAATTTCAAGACAATCAAAAAAATGTTTACTTGGTCCCATTCTGTAAAAACATCTATATTTCCATAAATACACAATTTACTTAATCTATAGCTACTAATATTATAAAGCTGAAGAGTTTGTTTGTTTGTTTGAACGTGCTAATCTCAGGAAGTACTGGTTCGATTTGGAAAATTCTTTTAGTGTTGGATAGCTAGATATTTATCGAGGAAGGCTATAGGCTATATAACATCACGCTACGACCCATGGGGGCGGCGCAGTAACGATAAACGCGGGTGAAACCGCGGGAACATCTAGTTGGTTATATAAGTCATCTTCGGGCGCATCAGCGTCGTCAAGTCGACTAGGAGTCGAAGCAGTCGCCATGACCGAAAACGGTCGAATCGATCAATCACCTAATATTATTTATACATATTTAGGTTAATTGTGTCCGACACAGTTAATTATTATTAAAGAATTAAATAAAAGAATAAGAAATAGTGACATTGGAATGAGCTAGCTTTCCCAAGGCAGTACTACCTTACAGAAAGAGGCTTCTAGTATTATATTATCTGTGTTTATAGGCAAACTAATATTATAAAGGCTTATGTTTAACTTATTACCAGATATAGTAAAATATAACAGTCAAAAATAGTAAATGATCACCAAAATTAAAACCGCATTTCAATGCCAAAAATATTAATTGCACAGCACAGATATCAAAATAAGTCGACGGTTAAATATAATGACCAGCAAAAATACTAATTGCGCAGTAAAATATGCTTACTAAAATATATCATAACGAGCACCTATGCGCCTCAAATCACTGCATTCCGTCTCGGAAGGGTTAGGTTATGTTAGGTTCCTTCTTAAACCCACCCAAACATAGGAGACCCACGAAGCGGGCTCCCTCGACTTAGTTTGATCTCTTTAAATATATTTTGCTGTGCAATTAGTATTTTTTGCTGTGCAGTTAAATAATAACCTTAAAAAATATAATCCCATCTAAGGCTTTTCATTCTCACTGTACAAAATCTGCTTAAAAAAAGGATAGTCCTTTAGGACTATCCTTTTTTTGTGTGGTGTTTACACCACTCAAAAATATTTAAAATAATGAAACTCTCGTTTCGACCGGATCGGACGAAACTCAGCAGCCGAAACGCCTACTAAACCTCCCGAGGGATACCCAGGCAAAAAATAAAGTGCAATATTATTCAGCTTAAGTCAACATTAAACGATTATACCTACTAGTAAATAAATCCTTACTAATATTATAAATTCGAAAGTAACTCTGTCTGTCTGTCTATCTGTCTGTCTGTCTATCTGTCTGTCTGTCTGTCTGTTACCTTTTCACGGCTAAACCACTCAACCGATTTAGATGAAATTTGGTACAGATATAGTTTAAAACCTGGGAAAGGACATGGGCTACTTTTAATTGATGTAGGTACCACGCGGGCGGAGCCGCGCGCAAAAGCTAGTTATCTATAATTACACAATCGACATGTCATAGGAATGTGCTGTGTTATGCATTTATTAATCGGTAAGTCTTTAATTGCAAATAAAATATACCTAGTTGGCTACTAATTGGATTGTTTGTTAAGGCTGAAATCCGATATGGTTGTTTTGTTTGAATTGCTGTTATAGTATGTACTTCAGTGAGGTTCCCTGCCTTTATAAAATTTTAAGACTATAATATAACATGGCATACTTTTGTTTATAATATCCGCCCTGTATTAAACTGTCCCACTGCTGGGCACGGCCTCTTCTCAGTGTGAGTACGGTTAGGCCATAATCCACCACGCTGGACCAGTACGTGTTGGTAGGACACGTGAAAATAGAAATAACAAACTTATACATAAAACAACGGCATATTCAACATTATTATTAGTTTATTTGAAAATGATAGTTTTAATGGAAATCCCGTGCTATGAATGTTTTATAAATAACTGATAATAAACAGAAATAATTAATTAAATACTGCAACATAACACACAATAACGAAACTAACAAGGAAAACCTATTACTACGCCTCTAATTGCAAATTAATATCTCATACTACGTACCAATACATACAGCTCAATTAATTTTATAGACAGAGTTGATACAAGGGAAAAAGGCCAATTAAAAGATTTCACAGATAATATAATAAATAAGTAAGTATAATAATCTTGCAGGTTTCTTCTCATAGGCTTAATTAACCCTTTGCCTGAACCTAGCAACTAACCTAAATGTAGCTTCAGTAACTTAGTAAACTCACTAACCTATATACTTTGACGTTCATAAGTGTTATTTTGTGACCTAAATGAATAAATGATTTTTGACTTTGACTTTGACATCCTAACTACCTAATCCTAACTTCCTAACTAATATTATAAAAGCGAAAATGAGTTTGTTTGTTTGTTACCTTTACACGCCTAAACCACTGAACCGATCATCCTGAAATTTTGCATATACGATGTCAGGTGTACAGAAACGGACATAGGCTACCTTTCATCCCGAAAACAATTACTGTTCCCTAGGAAAACAATAATAACGTTCTTATGATAATAGATGGCGCCACGTGTCTTTCGAATCATGATTGAATTATATTATTATATATTATTACAAGCAGAGTACAACCCGAATTGATTGCCCAATTCTAAATTAACGCGAGCGAAGACGTGGGCAAAAGCTAGTACATTTAATAAGTTAAATAATTACTTACAATACATTTACATTATTAATTTTAAAACGAATTAATTTAATATATATTTATAAACGTATTAAAATAGGTAACATAATTACTAAAACACCAATAATTATACTACTAAATATTTACAATAAAGGTTTAGGCATCGTAGAATTCTTCAGCATCGCCGTCAACTGGTAACGTCTCCAGAAGACTGGCAGTATTGCCACGTTGAATGGCAATGCCGATTCTTTGGGCCGAAAAAAGACCAGCATCATGATCACGTGAAACGTCGATCAGGCAATTTTCGATCTCTCTGTACAAAAAAAGAGCGCTCGGATCTCATGAACCTAGGGTTTTCAACCCAAACGGCTCAAAAATTTAATTGGCGACTAAATTACTATATTTGAGCCATTTGAGGGTTTCCGCGGTTGCAGCAGCAGCGCCAGCACATTCCTTAGTGCTTGGAAGATGTGATGGCGCAAGGGTGTCAACGCACGCAACGTCCCACACCAAAGGCCCGCCCATCTTCCAAGGCAACAATGACATTCCGTCCGGTCTCTCCCCATCGTCGCGTACCAAGCCATTGGGTTCAAATACCTACAGCTGGATTGACAAAATTATATAATAAAAAAATTATGTGGTGTCGTGGGACACCAGGTAGGAACGAAGTTCCTTCGGCTAATGTAGAATCGACACAAATTGCAAAAAAAATCGTGCTCAATTCACTAAATAGAATAAAGAATATTCATTTATACCAATATATTTAAATGATTCCAAACATTTAAATATATTGGTCATTTAGTGATTTCTGATATCCTGGTATTATACACTACTCGCTTGTGTATGCGACTATCGCGCCTGCGCACGTCTCATTTAACGGTTTTATTCCACGCACTTTTTTCCACGGATTTTTTCTTACTATCACATTTTTTTCAGTTCGGTCGCGCAGCAAAATCCCTATCCCCTCCAAGCCTGCCGTAAGGAACTTCGTTCCAAAAAAAATATTTAAAAAAATAAAATAAAGAATATGTATTTTTTTGTTTGTTTATAAGGTTTTAACTCAAAAACTAGTCGACCGATCTTAAAAATTCTTTCACCTTTAAAAAGCTATAATATCACCGTGTAACATAGGCTATATGGTAGATAAGTTCATAAGAATTGCTTTGGCAGTTGTTATTTATTTACCTAAGCACGAAGGCGCAATCATTCTTTGCCTTACCCCTCAGACATGTAAGTGTGCGCAATAAAACAATAGCCTATTAATAAGCGATTAGCTAATGAGTTTCAAACATATTTTGTTTAATATATATTTACCACAAATTACAAATATACAGATGCTGGCACAAAACAACGCAAAAACCCACGCTACACGTGCTTACGAAAATCAAATGAGACAAACGATTTACTTTAATAGATAGCTAGTTTCACAGACTCCGTCGCTCGGTGGTGCGACGGTAGTAGGTAATTCGATTCCCGGATATAGTAAAATCTCACAGTAGTATCAGCCGCTGCGTTTTAGATGGCGCATAAGAATTCCTACGGCTCATATACTCTGCCATGTCTATTCTTGCGTTCCATATACAGTGTGTATAATAAACCCTGTCCGATCCTTAAAGGTGTTATTCAGTAGCTTATTATGAGTACGTAAGTGACATCCGTTTATAAAAACCGATCAAAAAATTTACCCAGTAAATTTAATTTATTTAAAATAATATATTAATAGATTATCCATGGCAATACCTACAACTTATTAATCATAATACCTAGGTATCACTAAAGTTCATAAAAGTTCACCGATGCCGCGCCGCGCTACTCCGCGCCTACCTACCTACGCTACGCCTTAAAATAATGCCGCCAAAGGTATACATACCACGCTCCGCGTCCTTGTGAAGTTTAGTATAGTGTTGCTAGACTGAGCGAAATTTCAGTAATTTAAGGGTGAAAATGCTGATCAATACTGTACTTCTACTAAAAAAATTTATATCATCGTAATTACGATGATATAGACTTTTTGTTATTTTTCTTAGCATGTTTTTTAAGAGAGAAACAACACTTAATGGATCGGACAGGGTTTATTATACACACTGTATAATTCTTTTACCCTAGGGCAACGCATATAAGAAAAATGTTAAAAGAAAAAAGTGGCGATAACCTAATGGATAAGGTATTAGACGATCGTCGTGGGTACGTATCCAACTCATAGCACTACCGACTTGAACCCACAAAAGCATATTAGCTCAGCTGGAGGGCTTAACAAAAATACTAGTTTATTGTAACCAAACTATAGGTATTATTTAAAACTAGCTTTTCCCCAAGGCTTCGCTCGCGTAAAAGTAGTTAGTAAAAGGAGGTACTTTTTAAAATAAAATATCGCCCACGTTACTCGATAATACTAAAGCCTTCTAATGGTAAAATAATTTTTAAATCGGTTGATTAGTTTTTGAGGTAAATCCTTAGAAACATAATAATGATATAGGCAATAATAACATCAACCCTGTATTAAACTGTCCTGCTGGGCACCGGCCTCTTCTCAACGTGAGAAGGTTTAGGCCATAGTCCACCACGCTAGCCCAGTGTGGATTGGCAGACTTCACATATCTTCGAGAACGTTATGGAGAACTGTCAGACATGTAGTTTCTTCACGATGTTTTACTTCACCGTTAAAGCAAGCGATAATTAACTTAGAAACAAACAAACAAGAAATCATACCTTTCCTCTTTATAATATTAGGATAGATTTAAAAAATAACAGCGTGTTCATAAGTCTTCGGGTGGTCTGTATCTACTTAATTTATGTAGATTACTAAATATAAATTTATGTTTATTCAAGTTTTCCTATGTACTTACCTATAATGGTTTTATGCTGACGTATTTGGTAAATATATACTACAATTAATACTTTTATACTGTAATGCAAATAATATGAAACTATTATAATATTTTATTTTCTTATGTTTATACGCGAATGTTATACATTGAATTCAACGAAACTATTATGTTTTTAAAACAATTAATACTTTGTGTGGAATAATTATATAGGTACCTATTTATAGACTATTAGTATGATATGTTTTTGTATAGAATAATAATGCGTCGTACCGAGTTCTTTCACACACCGAAGCAACGGCCACAAATAATTCAATAACTCGATGGATCAGCGGTTGTGAATGCGACTGCTGTGCCTAGGCATGAGGTCATAGGTTCACACCCAATTACATGTGTCATAAAACCATAGTAGGGTGGGGTGACCTAAGACGAAATATTAAATAACTAGCGGTCACCTAGTGCTCGAAATTCGACCAAAGTTTGCCTGTTAAGATATTGCTGATATAATATGTCATTATATATTGATATATGTAACCATAGTTACGCGCTTCGACTGCGTGTGTCAAATGCATGGTTGTGCGCGTGTAGTGCTTTTTCATTAGTTTAATGTATATTTACGCATAATTAAAAAAAAAATATTAGCATTCGTCACTTCTTCTCTGTATAAACTATAAGTGTGCGAAATTTCATACTCCTCCGTCCGCCCAATTTTCGTAAAAAGGGATCCAAAGTTTTTGCTTCACGTATTAATATATAGATATAGATATTCTACCACATAGACACAACATCATCTAGCCCAAACCAAGCATAGCTTGTACTATGGGTACTAGACAATGGATAAACATACATATGTATTTTTTTTTTGTAAATTCATACATATTATACATAGAAACACCCAGATCAAGACAAACATACATGTTCATGCACACAAATTTTTACTTGTGCGGGAATCGAACCCGCAACCTCAGGCGTGACAGTTGGTTATACTAACCACTACGCCATCGAGGCCGACTGTATTTGCGACTCACACAAGTTTTGTTTTTCCTGTCGTTTGCCAGCGGCTCGTATACCAACCACCCGGAGCCACGCCAGCGCCACTTTAAACCTTATTTTACTGACCTTCATGCTTAAAACTGATTGTATTTTGGCTACGAATGGATTTTTTAGGTAAAGGACATATTGTAAAGAATTTCGAAAACATAAATATACGATATTATGTTAAGTAGGATTCGAACCTGTTGTAGGTTTTTGGTGCAGTGGCAGCGGTCGACCACTAGGTACGTCATCCGTGCAGTGAAATATCGCTAGCTCACTATTACAAGGTTCTATGTATTTTTTTTAACTTTGTGGAAATGAGGTTTAAAATTTGCATATCAGTAAAAATACTTAACTTAAAAAGTAACTTAGAACTATTTGCGATTTAATATTGTGAGGTGGTAAGTGCTTCCATCTATTACTAAATTAGTCTAAACAAAAAGGAATGACATATAGAACCATGCAATATGCATACATGTTTTCAAAAATGTAGCATAGAACCTTGTAATATTGGACCAGCGATATGCTGCGTGCATGTAATTATATCTAAATCTATACATGTAATAAAATCGTAGGAAAGTCAAAACTGTACATTGAATATTTTTTTATAAGAATACTTGGGGCGTGATCTACAATCGATATCGAAGCCAAAAATATAGTTTTTAGAATGTTTGTCTGTATGTATGTCCGGGCTAAACTCAAAAAGTTCTGCATGGATTTACTTCAAATTTTGCATGGATATTACTAACAGGTCGGGTCAACATATAGGCTACATATTATCACGCTATCGCCTACGGGGGAGGAGCTGTGAATCTTTATTTTTCTTACGCATTCTGTGACAGCGTGTAATCTAACGACGCATATTTAAATGTTGTTTTTGAGTAAGCCATGCTATTATCTAGCTTTACACTATAAAAACTACGCCATTTAAGTAACTTGGGCAGAGAAATATAGCTGGGTTCCGCGGCGACAAACACTTTTTAGTTAAAATCTACGCGGACGAAGTCGCAGGTAACACCTAGTATTATTATAAAGAGACTAGATGTTCCCGCGGTTTCACCCGCGTTTATCGTTACTGCGCCGCCCCCGTGACTCGTAGCGTGATGTTATATAGCCTAAAACCTTCCTCGATAAATAGACTATCCAACACTAAAATAATTTTTCAAATCGAACCATAGGTTCCTGAGATTAGCGCATTCAAACTAACAAAAAACCTCTTCAGCTTTATAATATTAGTATAGAAAAGATCAGCTTTTTTGTTTGTAATGATTTTACTCAAAAAATAATCAAACGATTTAAAAATATAGGTAATATTGTCTCATGTTTACGCGAATGTTATAGGTACATTGAAATTAAACAAACTTTATACGGCTTTTATCGCGTTGTTTATTTTTTAGTCTCGCCGTGACCATGGCTGCTGAAAAGCAACCGAAACGTCTGGGATAGTGTAAAATTAAATCTAAATAGTTGTATCATCTAAATAGCTTAAATTGAAGTAAACAGTAACTAGGTAGTAAAAGTGTTTAACTATAGTAAAGTTTCAAAATTATGTGATAATAGTATTTTATAAAAAACTAGCTGTCCCGACAGACGCTTTCCTGTATGTACAAGAAAAAAAAAACAAATCTAAACCATTCTCGAATCCACTTGAACACACACAAAAAATTTCATCATAATCGGTCCAGCCATTTAGGAGGAGTTTAATTACAAACACACGCACAGAAGATTTAAATACATAAAGATAAACAACGCGATAAAATCCGTATAAAGTTTGTTTAATTTCAATTAAAAATATAATTCACCTTTCACCGTAAACCGTATTTTATTTTAAAAAAGTATTGTTACACCTAACCTACTTTTACTCGAGCGACGCCGCGGGAAACAGCTAGTTTTAATGATAACACTGACATACGCGTTAATAATATTATTGATAAGCGTTTAGGAAACTGATACAACGTTATCTTAATGCGGAAGAAGCCAGCTGTGATAGGTATATGATCTAATCTTTATGACTTTATAACTAAGGTTCACGCGTGTTATATATTTCATATTAGATGATTACTTAAATATATTGTTTATATTTAAGTAATTGTGTAGAAAATACTTTAGATGTTGATTATTTTTACACTAATTAGATTAATAATCGCTCAGTAGTCGAAATTCGATGGTAATTGTTTTTTAAATAAATGTTTGTTCCATTTACTCCTTGTCTATACAAACATTAAATCAATCTCAAAATATTCATGCGCACAAAATGCTTTAAATTAAGTAGATATTTCATTTCACTTATTAAAAATGAATAGATATATACATAGATTACATTCCTTGTTTACCTTGAAAATAGATTTCTAGCGCCCATCATAAATTATTCAGCTAAGTCAAAAAAAATTGTTTAAAATAATCTTTATAAACAACTGGATGTGCCCGCGGTTTCACCTGCGTGTATCGTTACTGCGCCGCCCCCGTGCGTCGTAGCGTGATGTTATATAGTCTATAGCCTTCCTCCATAAATAGATAAAATAATTTTTCAATACGAACCAGTAATTCCTGAGATTAGCGCGTTCAAAAAAACAAACAAATTCTTCAGCTTTATAATATTAGTACATATAAATTATTTTTGCTTTTAATCAAAAGCAATATAATATAATAATAATAATATAATAATATTCTATCACATACACACAACACCATCTAGCCCAAACTAAGCAGAGCTTGTACTATGGGTAAACATACATATATAATTTGTTTTTGTAAATACATACATATTACACATAGAAACACCCAGACCAAGACAAACATCCATGTTCATGCACACAAATGTTTGACTTGTGCTGGAATCGAACTCGCGACCTCAAGCGTGGCAGTCGGTTACACTAATCACTATGCCATCGAGGCCTACATAAATATGATAACAATATCAATACCTACATCTATGTATCGAACTCTTGCTCAGTAAGTGCATAAGGTCTTGACATCCCGGCCTAAGAGACTGATTTTTCTGTCAAGAAATTACCAGTATGGAGTTCTGAACTAAACCCAGTGGACGGCGAAAGGCTCGCCATGTAGTAGGTACGTCATACTCAGAACCATAACTGGCGGAATGTCGGTTTAATAGTCTTCTGCCTAGTCCTTTACGACTGGGCGTGAAGATATTTTATAGTAGTTTTTCCCCGCTGTTTCACCCGCTTAAGTCCCGTTCCCGTGGGAATATCGGGATAAAAAGTAGCCTATGTGTGAATCCAGGTCTCCAGCTATCTACATAGCAAGTTTCATCGCAATCGGTCCAGTAGTTTTTGCGTGAAAGTGTAACGAACATCCATACATCCTAAAAACTTTCGCGTTTATAATATTAGTATCTTATCTTATGTGGGGGCCAGTCAATGCAGACCGGCGACACTTCGACCCAGTGGGATCTTTTGTGTCGACACTCTCCCAATAACGACTGCCATAGATGTTCATGGCAGCCGGGACCAACGGCTTAACGTGCTCTCCGAGGCACGGAGCAGGCGATAATTGTCAATCAATACCTACGCACATAATTTCGAAAATTCATATAACTTCCGAAAGTCAGAGGTGCGCGACGTGGGTTCGAACCCGAGACCCTCTGCATTGCAGTCTGTTGGTCTCCCCACTGAGCTATCGCTGCTCCATAATATTAGTAAGGTACTATAAATTAATTGTGTTCAAGGTTGATTGAAGAATCATATTACATTTAAACAAGTTTCAGGTTGCGTAGAAAACAACGAACGCGGCCACATTACTAAACGAATGATTAAAAGGGACTATTGACTAATTTACAGAAACAATAATAATATGTATGTTACACAATTATGTATGTAGTCACACAATTAAATATCCTTGTGAGAGCGCTGGGTTACCAAGAAGAGTGTATGGCCTAGAAGACATTTCTTTTATGTACGCGTTAACTCTAGCAGAATTATCTAAATGTATAAAATACTTATATAAAATCAAGTATTAAACTGTCCCACTGCTGGTCACGTGCCTCTTCTCTATAATGTTCTCGAAAATATGTGAAGTCTGCCAACCTGCACTAGGCCAGCGTGGTGGATTATGGCCTAACCCTTCTCATAGTGAGAAGAGGCTCGTGCTCAGCAGTGGGACGGACACTTTAATACAGGGCCGATATTATATTCTTGACATTGTCAGCAAGTAAATAAACTGTAAAACGGAACAGCTAATAGCTATCTTCTCCCATTGACAGTAACGTTTATTTTTGAGTAGTAGATTTGAGTTAGTAGCTGTAGTATCAATAAAAAACTGTAGTTTGTATGAAAGTATTGATTCCATGTTTTATTTCGATTCACTAGCTATACTCGTAAGTAGGGTTGCCACCTTTCTTTTGAACGTATAGAGTATATTTACTATCTTAGGTCAAAAAATAGAGTACATGATCTGAAAATAAAGTATTATTTATTTAACCTGCCTTTGTGTTTCCATATTTTTGTTGATGCTAGTGACATCTAACAAATAATTATTATCAAGGAACGTCGTAACCGGATCTTTACAATATAATTATCTCTATATTAAGATACCTAAACAATTGCTTTTATTCAATTTAAGTAATCTCGCATTGCTTTAAGTAAAGAAATAAAACCTGTAAAATTTGACATAGGGAAAATAAAGTATTTTCACGTACTTTATTTTCCTAATAAAGTACGTTCAACCGAAATAACGTACAATACTTTATTATAAAGTACGGTTGGCAACCCTTCTCGTAAGAGACAGAGATGACAGTTTAACTAGACTTGTTTATGTAAGACACGCTTGAATGCGTGCTATTCAACTCACTAGGGTCCGATTTCTATCAAGAAATGAGGCGTTTTAGCTGCACAGACATTTTATTGACTAGATTTTGTCCACAGCTTTGCTCGTGTAAATGTAGGTTAGGTTGGTAGTTTTTTCTGGATAAAAGGTACATAGGTACATATTTCTGTTCCCCTGTCGTGTATTATGCGAAATTTCATGATGTTCGGTCGAGTAGTTAAGGCGTGACAGCGTAACAAACAAATAAACTCACATTCGCATTTATAATATTAGTTAGGATTAGGATTAGGATAGTATATGGGTTAAAATTTTACTTTCCGTAGGTAAAACAAGTCGTTTCTTGATTATAAGAACCGGGCCTACGTCTGAGTCAGGCTATTACTAAAACAACAAGTACACGAAATGCATTCTAGCGCATGTTACATACAAGTCTAGTTTACTTAGTTACTCAGTTGTCTCCTATCTGTTAGATTATAATGTATGGGAATCAACTCTCATATATTTTAACCAGTACGTACTCTGACTTTGACGACTTTAAAAAATAATGGATTTCATCAAGTTCCTTACGGTTTGTGGCAACATTTCAAAAGAGTTGTTCTTGCGTGGTCGAAAATGAGATAATGATACCTATTACATACACAACTATCTTGTTCTCGCACATGCAATAACAACCCTTTTAAAATTTAATTAATGGTGAATTGGTAAGTGCTTGCAATATACAAAAGAAAACAAATTTGCAATGGTTAACGCTATATATTTTAACAACAACAACTGGGATATTTCTTCATCTACGTAAAAGCTAAAATAACCTTATTTGATATGCTAACTTACTCAGTCTGACCCATGCGTTTACTTTCTTTAACCTTTCGACCACCACAGTCATGTATACATGACAAAGCAAAATGTGTTCAGCACGCCACGAACACGACTACATACCGCCTTTTAAACGCTAAAAAATCTTACAAAAAATATTGTTTCATCCCAATTTATATTATCTGCACAGCTTTCTATTAAGTATTTCATCTATATTAACATAATTTTAAAAACGATGTCCATAGGTATTAAAGGATGAAATAGTAGCTTAGCGCCGAGAGCACACTTGCTTTTTTGACGTGGCGGTCAAAGGGTACAACACAGTTTGCTTAGTCACGTATACTTATGTATCCTATTTCACTACGTCATGCGGACGGAAGGTAGGTCATTATCACAACTTTCTTCTATAGTTAACACTTTCCCGTATTTCTGTAGTAATTCTAGAACTATCCCGTTCGTCCATCCAAAGCCGTTCTGCACTGCGTATTCCCCACCGTCGCCATGATCCCCGGGCCGAACGCAGCTGTATTTTTCAAACATCTTCTGCCATTTTTTATAGCCTATGTAATTCGCACGAATCCAGATCTCCACTTGTTCTTTTGCTAATTGCTTCGCTTCGTCGTATCCGCTGTTTTCTAAGCCACCGATCATAATGCTTTGGAGAGGTGGCCACGCGTTCGGAAAGTCCCATTGCTCACCTGTATGCCATAGCGATGTGGGAACGCCGCCAGGGAATTTCAGTGCGGAGGTAGACAGCAGATACCTGACGAAAGCTGCGGCGTGCACCGAAGTACGGGCGGGATCGACGGCACCAGCCCAGAGAGGAGCAGCACAACTCGGATAGAAATATTTCCTCGGTCTTCTAAGCAGAATATTATAGTCGTACCAAACGCCATCCTCAGCATCCCACATAACTTTATCGATCGCGTTTCTCCAGTACTTTGCTAAACTCCACCACTTATGTGCGCCTCGTTTATCTTTGAGTACACTCCTGAGATCACCAGCAATCTGTAGAGCACCAGCAAAAATAGAATTTAAGTCCACTGGGAGGATTTTTGAGGTGTTTAAATCAGTCAGGTTGAATTTGGTTTCGTTTCCAGCTGTCATGAACCATCTAGATGAAAAGTCCCAGCCGCTCTCCGCTGCACTCTTAATCTCCATAAAAAATCGTTCTCTTTCCTCATCAGGTATTGTTCGGCTGCTCGAATAATCCTCGAAGTAGGATTCTGGACGAGGACCTCTGTCTTTTTCGTCGGATGCGTATCGTAGTAGCATATATTTAGCTCCATCTATCTCAACCACTACTTTCTTATTCTCCAGCCAGTACAACAGTTCTCTTTCAACTGTAGCAATGTTGCGTTCGAGCCAGGATATATCTTTAGTCGCTGAAAAGTAGTCGGAGACCATCCACGTGAGCAATGGTGGCTGACTTCGTCCCAGATAATATATACGATTACCATTCGGAATATATCCCAATTTATCGACGAGGTGCAAGAAGTTTTCTATCATACCTTTCGCGGTTTGCACCATATTACTGATCAAAAGACCTTTGATAATCCAGTATGAATCCCAGTAATATAGCTCTTTAAATCTGCCTCCAGGGACGATAAATCCATTCGGCACGTAGATGAAACTGTATTTACTAGGGTTCTGGCCTACATCTGATGTTACCTTCCGTGCCAGCCCAGGCCAGATACTGATAATATCCTTCGCAAACTGCTTGAGATTGGGATCAGCTATCTGATCAAGGACTGCTGGTGCTGGGTCGAAATCTGGCGGGTTCCAATTATTGAGGGCGTCCTTGTCTTCAAAATGTTCGTCCACGAAAGTCAGGATTTGAGCGCTTGTTGGGTGATTATTAGTCTCTGCCATAAACTTCTTGAAACTGGCCATAATTGCCTGCTCAGTTCTTATTAGTTTTAAATCGACGAAGGTTTTCGAATCGGGGAATATTCTGGCTAGCTGGACCGTCCGTAGAAGTTCGCCGCCGCAATAGATGGAGGAGTTGCACACTGAGACGATGTTGACAGCCTGCGCACAAGCACCAAGCAGCCCCAGCACCGGGTACAGCGGCACAAACCGCGGCACAACAATCTTCATCATTGTTCATTCACTATCACAATTTCCGGCGGACATTAACTTATGTGTATTGATAAATACGGGACGGCCGTAATGTTTGTGTACGGGACGTATGCCACTGGCGACCGACGAGTCGAGAATGGTCGCGGAAAACTGCACAACTCGACAAATGCATTGCGTGATACATTACCGATTATGTGGCACACAGTTCAAACCACAGTTTATTACGTTGACGGCGCATCTCGTTTAACAATACTGTATACTCTCAGTAGGACGCTACGAGCGCAACAAGTGAATGTCAAGGATTTTATTAATAAAATAAAATATACATGTGCCCTTCTCTCATAGTCAGAATGGGAACTGTCATATTGACACTGACTGTCACTGACATTATATTGAGGCTTGAGGCCTCTTCGATGCGCGCGAAATCAAAGCGAAATTTAATCTTATTACGCGATACGCATGCGTCATTGTGTGACGTTTCAACTACGGCCTCGATCTACGCCACGCCACAGTCCACGCTAGACAGCTAGAATAAACATTATCTGAAAACAATTTTACTGGTAACGGAATGGAATTCAATAAAAAACATCTTTAGTTGTTTTAATTTCTAGGTTAAGTACATACTCAAGATTTATCCTATTTCTACATAGAACGGAATCAGTAGTTATCCAATGATATTATATATAATAATATCATTGTAGTTACCTAATTAATTCTAACCAAAATTTATTACCGAAGTATTAAGTACTTACTTATAAATTTCTAAAACATTTCTTTGAAATTTAATTTTGAATATGACTACAAATCTAGCATAGTAGACAAATTACTACAAAATTCGGTTATTATTATATGAAATAGATAGGTATATATTGCGCTAATTTTACATTGTTTCATGTAACATATACCTACTTATTATTATACTTCCTACATAAGGAATAATAATAATAATTTATTTTCATTATTAATTGATTTTAACAATTTTTCTCTTAATCTAATACATATATTTTATAAAGCGTTTAAAATATGAAAAGAGAATTCGATGACGACCGTACTAATATAAACTGTTTACAGTCGCCAGCGCCTTCCACCCTGAGATTGTTACAAAAAATGTAATAGTTTAGGCACATCAAGAAAAGAGAGAAATAATATTAAAATATAAAATAAAATTAAAATCTAAAACACAAGGAAGGCCGAGTCTTAACTAAAATGCTTTTAAAAATAACAAATGACTAAGTATAATTTGGATGTTTGATTTTGTAAATACTTAAAGTTTCATTATTGCCATCTAGCGCCGCTTGTCGGAACTATTCTCTACCATTAGATGATAACTCTTTGTGGAGCTAGTTAGTTGGTACGACTGTTTGTAGATGACACTGATCTTTTGTTATTTGACTTTAAATAACTATATTGGAATAGGACTGGTAATAAAAAGGAATAGCGATTTGGTCTACTCACAGACTTTCACGTCCTTCCGGTGAGTCATCACTGGAACAGGCGGCAACTTGTAGCGGCGATCTCGGCACATGAGTAGATAAACGGAACAGAGACTAAGCTTCATAGGAACGTGCAAAATTGTTACCTATTTTGGTAGGGTTGTCACAAAAGATAAAGACAAATTAAACAAAACATTTGTTAAATAGATTTATTACTCAGTACTAGCTTTTGCGCGCGGCTCCGCCCGCGTGGTACCTACATCAATAACAAGTTGCCTATGTCCTTCCCCAGGTTTTAAACAATATCTGTCCCAAATTTCATCTAAATCGGTTGAGTGGTTTAGCCGTGAAAAGGTAACAGACAGACAGACAGATCGACAGACCGAGTTACTTTCGAATTTATAATATTAGTAAGGAAGTAAGGATAGTAAGGATGATAGAATACTTTACTTACTTACTCTAATAATTTTCTTTTTATAGTTTTTGTTTTTTAATAATTTATTGTTTCTTTTAATGGTGTGGTAAATTCTGAATCTAACAAAGTTTTTCAAGAGTTCCCTTGTAAGGAATGCTGGCTGCAACAGCAGTTCATGATAAAAATCGTGTTAAACTATCAAAATTAAACGGGTGCATCCCATCCACCCCGGTCGTCTCGCCCCGTTAACGGGACAGTTGGGAAAAATTGTTTCATTGACCCCGGTAGTGCCGACCCCGTTGTTTAACGGGGTAGATGGGACAAATCAAGTATCATCTACCCCGGTGTCTTTTTTAACGGGGCGGATAGCACAGATTGAGTAGCATATGCCCCGGCAGTGGTTAAAGTGGGAGAATAGAGTACCTACTTATTTTATATACAAAAAACATAACTAAAAATAAAAAAGTGTTTGTACACCACACAGACACAACACGCAACTTTGAGCGCTAACACCGACTGACGTCACTGGACAATGCATTTGACTTGCTTCCTATTGGTTGAACAAAATAGATAAGGATAGTACTTTGTTTTCTGTTCGTTCGTTCGTTACTGTTTCAAACAGTGTTTGAGTAATATGAGCACCTATTGGTTTTTGATATTTTAGCATTGATGTATAATGTATTTTAGCCATTAAGATGTTGATAGTTGATCATTGACGAAGAGCGTCAAACAAGTCAAAGGGAGTATATCGTTTGCTAATTAAACTATTTTGTTTTTATTATTACGCTCGCTTTGCTCGCGTGGATTTTGGTCTAATGATAAGACATTTTTTTTAGTTGCATACTTTTATATTTATTTATAATTCGTAATTTTTTGGACAATACAATAAAAATCTATTCTCTTCGCTTCAAATACCACCAATAATAAAAACTAATTGTTTTATATAAACACTTTTATATTTGTAGTTAATATTTTTTGTATATAAAATAAGTAGGTACTCTATTCTCACACTTTAACCACTGCCGGGGCATATGCTACTCAATCTGTGCTATCCGCCCCGTTAAAAAAGACACCGGGGTAGATGATACTTGATCTGTCCCATCTACCCCGTTAAACAACGGGGTCGGCACTACCGGGGTCGATGAAACAATTTTTCCCAACTGTCCCGTTAACGGGGCGGGACGACCGGGGTGGATGGGATGCACCCAATTAAACTAACATACAAAATTTCGTGACCGCCCTACTACCCTTTGAAGAGTTCTCTAGTGAGGAGACAATCCTGGCTGCAGCATCAGGTTATATCTATCATATTATTGCATTGTCACTGAAGTTACGGTGTTAGATTCAGGATTTACCACACCATTAAAAGAAACAATAAATTATTAAAAAAACAAATATTATAAAAATAAAATTATTAGAGTAAGTAATTTGTAAAGTATTCTATCATACTGAATAATAAAATTATTTAACAAATGTTTTGTTTAATTTGTCTTCACCTATTGTGACAACCCTACCAAAATAGGTAACAATTTTGCACGTTCTTAAGAAGCTTTGTCTCTGTTCCGTCTACTCACATACCAACACACCCACATACCTACAAATGTTTAGTAAAAGCTTGTAATAACAATAAAAAGGTAAAAACACACCGTGTAGTAGGTACCCTCTTTGTGCCATACAAGCGCGCATTTGTTTGCTGGGTTGGTGAGAAATGAAAGCCAGAAGGATTTCTTCCTTGTAGATCTTCTTTATTCCAGAGTGTTCTTCCTAATGTTGCTGCCCGCTGACTGTGTCGATCGATACCGCAATCCGACGCCTGTTTTATACCGAAAGGGCCAAAAAATGTAGGGCCTGTGATTGGTTAACAATTTCAGAATAAAACTTTCGACCAATCAGAGCAAAGCGTCGGAATCGGTACAGTTAGCTTAAGTACAACGGATCTTTACTATAACGAGAACCGCGTGACAATTTTGCGTATTTTCTTATAGATTTCAATAAGAATATATTAGAAATTATATGTTTTTAGTTTCTACACATCGTAAACTATACAAGAAAAATATAAAACATACAATAACAAGACATAAAATATTAACACAAATCGTACTGCTTACACTTTTACACTATGAAAATTCTATACAAACGAACTATCCTATACGAATAAATCTGATAAGATTAAAACACACAAACACTATAATAACACGTAAATATTATGTACTGTCTTATCAGTTCACTATTCACTTAGTTCACGATTAATCACTGTTTATACACTACTAATTTTCACCCGCGGCTTCGCTCGCGTAAATGTAGGTTAGGTTAGGTTAGGTTTGCAACAGTTATTTTTTCTGGACCCTTTCCATCGATTTCCTATTCTGTACCCCTGACAACGTGTATGCAAAATTTCGTGTTGATTGGTTGAGTAGTTAAGGTGTGAAAGCATAACAAACAAACTCATTTTCGCATTTATAATATTAGTAAGGATTATTTACTGTCTATTGACTTCTCCCGCACACTCTTTTTATTAAAAAAAGGATCATAGTATAATGAAACTCACTTGTCTAATATATGTACTATGTGACTATATTATCAAACTCACAGCAATTACACGGACTATTGAGAACGTCTTACTCAGTTCAATGTTAGTTCCTCACTGCTCCAGCTCAGCGATCTTTCGCCGAGAGACGAGTTATATTTCCCTTCCACAATAACCCCACTATTTAAAAATGATGGCTGGCTGTGTTGCCAGTTGAAACTCCCGAACAGAATTATTAACAAAAATAAGAAATCATGACAATAGGTACAATAAAATAAATGTACTTACTTGAAAAAGTAATAATCCAATATTTAGCTACCTATTGTACTACTTGGGCTAAAGTATGATTTTTTTTTCTAGTATTATTCATACACACAGTACAATAAACAACCATTATTAATAATAAAATACCACGTTTTTACATTAAAATATTCAAACTTGCAATTACTAACAAAACAAACAACGTGCGTCACACTGACCCTGAGATTGTCCACTGTCTGTGCCAGCGTAAACCGGTTTTCCCAGTGTCGCCACGTACGCGACAAGCGGCCAGTGGTCACGCACACATGCCCCGCGCGCTTGTAGTAGTGCAACCGATCCGCGCGGTTGTATGAAGCTTATACTCTGTTCCGTTTATCTACTCATGTGGTTTTAGCTGCAAACAGACATATTATTGACTAGATTTCGTCCACGGCTTTGCTCGCGTAAATATAGGTTAGGTTAGGTTGGTAATATAAGTTTTTTCTGGATGAAACTAGTACATAGGTACATATTTTTGATCCCCTGGCGTGTATGCGAAATTTCATGATGATCGGTCGAGTAGTTAAGGCGTGAAACGTAACAAACAAATAAACAAACTCACATTCGCATTTATAATATTAGTTAGGATAGTATATGTGTTAAAATTTTACTTTCCGTAGGTAAAACAAGTCGTTTCTTGGTTATAAGAACCGGGCCCATGTCTGAGTCAGGCTATTACTAAAACAATAAGTAGGTACACGAAATGCATTCTAGCGCGTGTTATTTAACAAACTAAGTAAACTAGACTCGTATTTACAAGTCTAGTTTACTTAGTTAGTTTTTTATCCGGTCTGTTAGTCTGTTAGATTATAATGTATGGGAATCAACTCTCATACATTTTTTACGGGGGCGTCATCGTCAAAATTGACGAAGTCCCTACAAATAAAGAAAAAAAAACTTATACATTTTAACCAGTACTCTGGCTTTGACGACTAAAAAATAATGGATTTCATCAAGTTCCTTATGGTTTGTGGCAACGTTTCAAAAGAGTTGTTCTTGCGTGTTCGAAAACGAGATAATGATACCTATTACATACACAACTATCTTGTTCTCGCACATGCAATAACAACCCTTTTAACATTTAATTAATGGTGCATTGGTAAGTGCTTGCAAAATACAAAAGAAAACAAGTTTGCAATGGTTAACGCTATATATTTTAACAACAACAACTGGGACATTTCTTTATCTACGTAAAAGCTAAAATAACCTTATTTGATATTGATAAACTTTAGAATAATTACCTACCAAATTTTAGGCACTTTATAGGTGTATTCCCATCTTCCCCCGCATGTCTGCCCCCGAATGGGGGAAAATGGGAATTTTCGTGTCATCTTCCCCCGAACTTGTAATCGGGGGAAGATAGGAAGTAAACGTTTCATTTGTCCCCGAAATATTATATTTAATAATTAAATTTGTATGTAAAAAATAATCTCAGAGATGCGGGGGAAGATGGGAGTAGAACTTTCTAACTTCCCCCGATTACAAATTCGGGGGAAGATGACACGAAAATTTCCATTTGCCCCCCATTCGGGGGAAGATGGGAATTAATCACTTTATAGCAAAGAAAATATAACTATATATGTACATCTAGAGAAAAACAACTACAACTGGAATACATTTTTAAACCCGTATAACAAAATAATCATAATTAGAGGTTATGTTGATACTATGTACTAGAGCAGACAAATCAATTAAATTGTATTACGTGTTAGACTTCATAGTATATAAGGCTAACTTACTCAGTCTGATGCGTTTACTTTTTTTAACCTATCGACCGCCACAGTCATGTAAACATGACAAAGCAAATGTGTTCAGCAGGCCACGATCACGACTACATACCGCCTTTTAGACGCTAAAAAATCTTACAAAATGTATTGTTTTACTTATTTGTGTTGTTAATTGTGTAGATATCTAGACTCATCCCAATTTATATTATCTGCACAGCTTTCTATTAAGTATTTCATCTACATTAGCATAATTTAAAAAACGATGTCCATAGGTATTAAAGGATGAAATAGTCGCTTAGCGCCGCGAGCACACTTTTACTTTTTTGAGGTGGCGGTCAAAGGGTACAACACAGTTTGCTTAGTTACGTATATTTATGTATCCTATTTCACTACGTCATGCGGACGAAAGGTAGGTCATTATCACCACTTTCTTCTAAAGTTAACACTTTCCCGTATTTCTGTAGTAATTCTAGAACTATCCCGTTCGTCCATCCAAAGCCGTTCTGCACTGCGTATTCCCCACCGCCGCCATGATCCCCGGGCAGAACGCAGCTGTATTTCTCAAACATCTTCTGCCATTTTTTATAGCTTATGTAATTCGCACGAATCCAGATCTCCACTTGTTCTTTTGCTAATTGCTTTGCTTCGTCGTATCCGCTGTTTTCTAAGCCACCGATCATAATGCTTTGGAGAGGCGGCCACGCGTTCGGGAAGTCCCATTGCTCACCTGTATGCCATAGCGATGTGGGAACGCCGCCAGGGAAGTTCAGTGCGGAGGTAGACAGCAGATATCTGACGAAAGCTGCGGCGTGCACCGAAGTACGGGCGGGATCGACGGCACCAGCCCAGAGAGGAGCAGCACAACTCGGATAGAAATGTTTCCTCGGCCTTCTAAGCTGAATATTATAGTCGTACCAAACGCCATCCTCAGCATCCCACATCACTTTATCGATCGCGTTTCTCCAGTACTTCGCTAAACTCCACCACTTATGTGCGCCTCGTTTATCTTTGAGTACACTCCTGAGATCACCAGCCATCTGTAGAGCACCAGCAAAAATAGAATTTAAGTCCACTGGGAGGATCTTTGAGGTGTTTAAATCAGTCAGGTTGAATTTGGTTTCGTTTCCAGCTGTCATGAACCATCTAGATGAAAAGTCCCAGCCAGTCTCCGCTACACTCTTAATCTCCATAAAAAATCGTTCTCGTTCCTCATCAGGTATCGTTCGGCTACTCGAATAGTCCTCAAAATAGGATTCTGGACGAGGGCCTCTGTCGTTTTCATCCGATGCGTATCGTAGTAACATATATTTGGCACCATTTACCTCAACCACTACTTTCTTCTTCTCCAGCCAGTACAACAGTTCTCTTTCAACTGTAGCAATGTTGCGTTCGAGCCAGGTGATATCTTTAGTCGTTGAAAAGTAGTCGGAAACCATCCACGTAAGGAGCGGTGGCTGACTCCGTCCCAGGTAATATATACGACTGCCATTCGGAATATATCCCAATTTATCGACGAGATGCAATAAGTTTTCTATCATACCTTTCGCGGTTTGCACCATATTACTGATCAAAAGGCCTTTGATAATCCAGTATGAATCCCAGTAATATAGCTCTTTAAATCTGCCTCCAGGGACGATAAATCCATTCGGCACGTAGATGAAACTGTATTTACTAGGGTGCTGGCCTACATCTGATGTTACCTTCCGTCCCAGCCCAGGCCAGATACTAATAATATCCTTCGCAAACTGCTTGAGATTGGGATCAGTTATCTGATCAAGGACAGGTGGTGCTGGATCGAAATCTGGCGGGTTCCAATTATTGAGGGCGTCCTTGTCTTCAAAATGTTCGTCCACGAAAGTCAGGATTTGAGCGCTTGTTGGGTGATTATTAGTCTCTGCCATAAACTTCTTGAAATTGGTCATAGTTGCCTGCTCAGTGCTTATTAGTTTTAAATCGACGAAGGTTTTCGAATCGGGGTATATTCTGGCTAGCTGGACCGTCCGTAGAAGTTCGCCGCCGCAATAGATGGAGGAGTTGCACACTGAGACGATGTTGACAGCCTGCGCACAAGCACCAAGCAGCCCCAGCACCGGGTACAGCGGCACAAACCGCGGCACAACAATCTTCATCATTGTTCATTCACTATCACAATTTCCTGCGGACATTAACTTATGTGTATTGATAAATACGGGACGGCCGTATTGTTTGTGTACGGGACGTATGCCACTGACGACCGACGAGTCGAGAATGGTCGCGGAAAACTGCACAACTCGACAAATGCATTGCGTGATACATTACCGATTATGTGGCACACAGTTCAAACCACAGTTTATTACGCTGGCGGCGCATCTCGTTTAACAATACTGTATACTCTCAGTAGGACGCTACGAGCGCAACAAGTGAACGTCAAGGATTTTATTAATAAAATAAATACACGTGCCCTTCTCTCAAAGACAAAACGGGCACTGTCTAATTGATTGACACTGACATTGTATTGAGGCCTCTCGTCTGCGCGATACGCATGAGTCATCGTGTGACATCTCAACACTGTGAATTGTGTGATAAACAACTAAAGCCATAGATAAGACACTATTGACTATGACTTCCATGGGCTCTATCTACGCCACGCCACAGTCCACGCCATAGAGTACTTGTTTCACGCTAGACAGCTAGAATAAACATCGCTCTTTATCTGAATGAAAACAATTTTACTGGTACCTACCTAACGGAATGGAATAACAAGTCAATGAAAAACATCTTTAGTTGTTTTAATTTCTGGGTAAAGTACATACTCGTGATTTATCTGAATATATAATCAATAGTTACCTAATTAATATTAACCAAAATAAATTATTACTAATAAATTTCTAAAACATTTCTTTGAAATTTCATTTTGAGTATGAATACAAATCTAGTATAGTTGACAAATTACTACAAAATTAGGTTATTAATATATGAAATAGACAGGCATTATTGAGTTAATTTTACATTGTTTCATGTAACAATTACTATAGAAAGAAAGAAAGAAAGATATTTATTCGCCAAATACTTATTATTATACTTCCTACATAAAGAAGACCGTATCTTAACTAAAATGCTTTTAAAAATAACTAATGACTAAGTACAAAATATTTAATTACAATAATTTATAATTATGTTTTATATTGTAAATATTTAAAGTTTCATTATTGCCATCTAGCGCGGCTTGTCAGAACTATTCTCTGCCATTAGATGATAAATGATAACTGTAAAGCTAGTTAGTTGGTACGACTGTTTGTAGATGACACTGATTTACCGATAATATATACTAGTCTATGACACTGATCTTTTGTTATTGGACATCAACGAAAACTCAAGTCTAAGTTAATATTATGTACTGCTACATTTATTAAAGGCTTTATTCTCTCTTTTCTTTTTTTTTAATAAATCTGCCGCACTAGTAATAAATCCTGTGTCGCGGGGATCTTTACAAACAACGGACGCAAAGAACAACCCGACTCTTAACAACCATTTGTAGATAACCTATTTTTTTGTCTTGTGTAGGGATCGAACTCACAACACTCGGCACCTGGCGATCACTTAAACCACTACGCCATCCGTGCAGTCGTATAATCGTGAAGGCATTTCCATAACCTGTCACAACATGAATAGACTGAAGATAGGTATTGTTCAGTAAACGAACGGTCTCCAGAGCTGCAATCGTGAACTTCGGTAATGCATCTGTTAATATAAGCATGTTCTGGAATCCTGTTCGTTTTGGTAAGTACTACAGAATGGGCCTACAGATAAAAGTGAATCAAATAATTTGTAACTATCATTCATCTTGACAGATTTTTTTAATATGACAAACAAATCTAGGTTTGTAACAAGGTCCTCCGTACTTTACACTTAAATATCAACGTGAATGATTGAAATGCTCCAAACGAACTAAGAATATACTGCAGTTCTATTTATATGCAATATTGTACTTAACTACCCTCATTAATGTTATAATATTGGGAACTATATTTTTTGTCACCATAATTTATATTTGTCTCACATAATAAATAGATCTATCGCCACGAAATATTTTCCTTCTCAGATAAACAAAAATAGTTCCCAGGTATGAATTATCAAATTAATGTTAATATATGTGTAAAATAAGAGATGGATTACCAATAAAATTGTAGAGCATTAGATGAATATAAACTTCGTTCTTATAATTACAGTTTTATTACTTAAATAATAGCTTTGTGCTCAGAATGGCAGATCTGTCACCAAATAAATCGATTATCGATCCCTGACTGCGACTCTTTTTTTATTTGTTATTTTGTCATTAATAATATTTAGTTTAACAACCCTAATGTCATAATACTAATAATAATTAGGTACTAATTACTTAGTAACTTCTGTCATCAAAATTAAAGTAATTTTATAATTACGGTAGGTAATTAGATAATTCCTAACAGGTTAACCATCATACAATAGTGTTAAAAACGAGTTCTTAGAATGCATAATTAAATAGGTATCACTTAATATTTTTTTTCGATATCATTGAATATATTTCTTAATTTTGCTAATGTAATAGTGTTTTTCTAAAATACAGACACCTCTCTGCAAAATATCAAGTTTATAAACCCACTGGTCCGAATGTAAGTACAAATTTTAGTTCAACCATTTTTTATATAACACATATTGTATATTTTATAAAAAGAAACGGTGTTGTCACGGTTATATAAAATATACCAAAAAATGACAAATAATTTATACAACAGCTATGTGTAATGATCAGTGATCGGAATAGGTAGAACTAATGTACCTAAATCATAGTACTATTTATTCTGTGCCTAAAGTTCAAAGAACATAGACAAAAAGTGGAGACTTCCTTACGACTAAAAATATTATATTTTAAACCATTTTAGCTTTTTGTCATAAACTTAATTATTATATGTTTTTTATATCTAAACAAAATTCTGGGTTTATTACTTTGGCTCCATACAACATTTTATTTTTCTTCTTTTGATAATTTTGTTTAACAATGAAATGATATTCCCTAAATAATCCATGACTGCTGAGGGCATGAGAAGCTTATCACAAGCAAAAAAAAATATATAAAAGAGAAAAAAATTAAATGCTTATGAAACTCGATTTTCAGTCCACATTGCGGCGCGGCGGTACACACGGCGACACATCAACCTAGACTGTTAACTGTTTGGACTTTGAACTATTAGAAGTTGAACGCTGCGAATCGTGCGACAGAATGCGTTATATTTTTGTTACGCTCTATCCTTACCATTACATCGACCGCACTATGCACAGTCCCTTTCCGACAATTCTCTATGTTGTATGTAGCGTAGTTATGCGTATATAGGTTGTCTAACTTGATGTGTATCCGTGTGTACAAACAATTACTATTTGATATCCTAACTTCCTAATCCTAACTTAATATTATAAATTTATAAAAGTGAAAATGAGTTTGTTTGTTTGTTTGTTTGTTACCTTTTCACGCCTAAACCACTGAACCGATCATCCTGAAATTTTGCATATACGTTGTCAGGTGTACAGAAACGGACATAGGCTACCTTTCATCCCGAAAAAAAATTACTGTTCCCGAGGAAAATAACAATAACGTTCTTATGATAATAGATGGCGCCACGTGTCTTTCGAATCATGATTGAATTATATTATTACAAGCAGCGTACAACCCGAATTGATTGTCAAATTCTAAATTAACGCGAGCGAAGCCGTGGGCAAAAGCTAGTAAGTTCATATGTATGCAATCGTGGGCACAAACCTGCTAAAATTATAAATGTGTAAAGTGGAAATGTTTGGATATTAATTGTATATTTATTATTATTTATCAAGGCTGAACGGATTTGGATGAATAACTTTGCTTACAGCACATTATGAGTTTCTGTGAAATGAACACGGCTAGAAAGTGGTATCCATTTAACTACTTATTTATGTTCCATGTTATGTATATGCAAATTAATATTTATGATTATTAATAAAGTTAGAACTAAAACTAAAATTGCATACGTAATGAACTGTTGGCTTTCATTCTTCATGTTATTAGTTGTAGCTCCAGCTGCGTTGCGAATCGAGGAAGACTTGTCAAGGGCGCCAAATATTACCTCATATTGTACTTAGTTGCTAAGGCGCCAAATATTACCTCATATTGTACTTAGTTGCTAAGGCGCCAAATATTACCTCATATTGTACTTAGTTGCTAAGGCGCCAAATATTACCTCATATTGTACTTAGTTGCTAAGGCGCCAAATATTACCTCATATTGTACTTAGTTGCTAAGGCGCCAAATATTACCTCATATTGTACTTAGTTGCTAAGGCGCCAAATATTACCTCATATTGTACTTAGTTGCTAAGGCGCCAAATATTACCTCATATTGTACTTAGTTGCTAAGGCGCCAAATATTACCTCATATTGTACTTAGTTGCTAAGGCGCCAAACTACACGAATTAGTCAAATATATTTATGTAGCAAGTATTTAAAGTCGATCTTTACTAATGTCTTATTTAGCGGTCTCGATGGCGTAGTGGTTAGTGTAACTGACTGCCACGCCTGAGGTCGCGGGTTCGATTCTCGCACAAGTCAAACATTTGTGTGCATGGACATAGATGTTTGTCTTGGTCTGGGTGTTTCTATGTATAATATATATGAATTTACAAAAAAAGAAGTACATATATATTATGTATGTTTATCCATTGTCTAGTACCCATAGTACAAGCTCTGCTTAGTTTGGGCTAGATGGTGTTGTGTGTATGTGATAGAATATTATTATTAGTAAACAAAAATGGCGCAATGCGTACTGGTAGGTAAAGACAATAAATCCTTTTCTATGTATTGTTTATCTATTATTGTGTTCTCTATTTATTAGAAAAGCAATCATCATCATCAGGCTATAATAGTCCACTGCTGGACATAGCCCTCCCCCAAAGAGCGCCATAGCGCCCTGTCTTCAGCTTGCCATATCCAGCATCTGCCTGCAGTCTTTCGCAGATCGTCATCCTACCTTTTTTTTTTTATTATGCTCGTTTAAATGACCACACTCCACCTGATGGTAAGCAGTCGTGTGGTCTAAGAGCAGTGGCCTCCACACCGCCCTCATAGTAGCCGAGGCGATGTTGAGGTCTCTACTTTGACGGCCTGAGAAGATGCTTTTTCACGCCCCGCTTAAAGAACCCAGGATTGAAGGGAGAAGGAAACACGTGCCTTGGCAGAGAATTCCATGCCTTGGTCGTTCGGCAGAGATATGAGGACCCAAACTTTTTGGTACGCGCTCTAATCGACTCTACCGTGTAAGGATGGCATCTGAGCCCAGCACGCGTTGTTCTGGATAGGAAAGGGGAGGGCGGGATAAGGTGGAATAACTCTTCAGAGCACTCCCCGTGGTATATTCTGTAGAAACATGCCAATGAGGCAATGTCCCTACGGAGTTGCAGAGGTTCCAGTGAACTCGTGACCTCTGGATCTCCGATAATACGGACAGCCCGCCGCTGTAAACGGTCGAGAGCGTCCAGCAAGTACTGCGCGGAGCCATCCCAAAGATGAGAACAGTACTCCACGCAAGGGCGCACTTGTGCCTTATACAATAGGCACAGTTGCCCAGGCGTGAAGAACCGCCTCACCCTGTTCAGAACTCCGAGTTTTCGCGAAGCTTGCTTAATGACGCTCTCGATATAGGTTTTCTGATTAAGGGAGCGGCAAAGATCCATACCTAAGATGGAGAGACTGTCACGTATCACCAGTGGAGTGTTCTTCAGAGAAGGGAGGGGAAGGAACGGAGACTTTTTTGTTGAGAACGCGTATGCCTGGGTCTTCTTGGCGTTGAACTCGACCAAGTTCTTGGCACCCCATTCATAGATGCGGTCCAAGGTCTGGTCAAGTTCAACGACAAGATTCTGCCTTTTCCCCTCAACCTCAGCCTGTTTGGCCCCTGGATGTCCGAGATATCGCCCATGCACGGTACTGTCGTCCGCATAACAATGTATGTTGCCGAGATTCAACATATCATTGATATGCAGAAGAAAGAGCGTAGGGGATAAGACAGAACCCTGAGGCACTCCTGCATTGACCTGCATAAATTTGGAAGCGCGACCGTCGCAAAGGACCCGAATACGACGCTTCTGCAGGAAACTTGCAATCCAGGTGCAGTTTATTATTATTTTTTTTTTACATACACACAACACCATCTAGCCCAAACTAAGCAGAGCTTGTACTATGGGTACTAGACAATGGATAAACATACATATATACTTTTTTTTTGTAAATACATACATATTATACTTGGGTGTTTATAATCCGCCCGAACACCTTGGAGAGCACCGAGGTGATAGCTATGGGTCGATAGTTGCTTGGCTCGGAACGATCCCCCTTTTTGGGAATCGGTTGAACGTTCGCCTGGTCGGAGAAAAGCAATATCGTATGGAAATAGCAGTGAATTTCTTGCAGGTATCTTCTTATAAGCTTGAGCCTATAAGAAGATACCTGCCTACCTATATTTATTAAATTTTAATGTAGCCGCAGTAACATATATTTATAGATTTTGTCGCTTATAAGTGTTACTTTGACCTAAGTGAATAAATGATGTTTGGCTTTGACTTAAAAGCAGTGACTGAATTTCGTTTCAAATAAATATGGCATGGTGATTGTATATTGTTATTTCCCTCGTACGCCTGCATTTAAATTTACTTATTTATTTCTAACTATTAATCTATCAGTGAATATTAAATAGCAGTTGCATCGGATAATAATTTCGTAAAATAAAAATAATAATATTTAATAAAATTGTCGGCTATCTTATTGCGCGCAATGCTAGTCTATGGTATGTGAACTATGGAATAAAACAAAATGAATTATTGACACAGCCTTTATTAATAAAACAATATGGACGAACAAAAACATACATTTATAACATAATTACTTTGTAACAATTAACTTTATTCAGGGGATTCCAATAATTATCTTATAATAATATATAGATCTTAGAAATTATTATAAAATAATGGATGGAATCTACCGTACGGTCCCTTAATATGAACATAACTTATGGTCACACGCTGTATATACAGAAATAAATATACTATTTATATAGTATATAGGAAGGTAAGACAAGGAGAGCAATAACAATCAGTTAAGTAGGTAAAGTCTATCTCTCTCTATCTTCCAAATTAAATACGTTTTAAGGTATTATTCCTGATGCCCTGATTTATAATCTGTCTCAGCTTTGCACGGGCCTCTTTTTAGTATAAAGGTTGAGGCCATAGTCCAACACGCGGGCCCATAGCGTGTTGACAGACTTCACATATCTTTGAGAACATTATAGAAAACACTTAGACAGGCAGATTTCCTCATAATCCTTTCTTTGGATGTTAAAGCGAGCATCCCTAGCTGTTGAATACGCACATAACTTGTAAGAGTCAAGTGCTTGCCGTGGAATCGAACTTAAGACTTTTGTATGGCAGTCCAACGTTCTTGTAGCAGCATAATTATATATCTACTTAGTCAATGATTGGATACCAAACATATTGAATACATATTTTTTTATTTATTTAGCCGTATATTGGCTATAACTTGTAAATTTTTTCCGTGCAGGGAGTATAATATATGACAATTTGCTTATTCATATTATTTAGATCCTCTTCGATATACTTTTAAGGGCTAGTCATGCGCTTAATATCAAACCATGTGTCACCGGGCTCTTAAAAATTACCAATTAACATACAAAACACATCCAGACTTAGAACTACTTTTAGTGGATTACACTAATAATAATTGACCTGTGTGGGATTCGAACCTACAACATTTAGCTCGGTGACAGTGTTATCCGTTAAGCCAGCCAGCCCTACGTTATTGTTTTCGCTTCAAATATACAAACAAACAACATGTTTTCTTGATACAATTCACGTTTTATGCATTCTATGTACAAAAGTCTAAAAGATGTAAGCGCCATGCGCCATCTTTAGTATCTATATCAATTAATATCAAAACCTATATCGTCTTATAAAATACATACAACCATAGACTTGCGCTTGTCTATTAACAAAGAGGTAGGTAGCCGTGTATTTCACCTACATTGTGTAAATATTTTTTAATTCTCACGTAATAGAGCAAGTAACTTATATTCTACTACGGATTCAATGAGACCTTCGAATGAGACGTTCGTAAATACATGTCGCATACGACATTTTGTCGTTCATCCGTCAATGGAATTTAATTTCCATACACATAACATCAACGATATTAAGTATTATGCGTATCAGTTTATGACATGTAAACAATGATCATGTAAACATCTGATCCAGCACATAAATGATGTAAACATAAACAAAAGATAGTAAATTATTATGGCGTGTATATGTAGGTTCATTAAGTTCATTTATTGTACATGGGAAGAGAATGCATGGTGATACATTGTACTTACTTGTAGTTGGAATTCATTTATTTTTTACATCATCACAATTATTATAAATATATATTTTGCGTTAAATATAACATAGTCTAGCCAGAGCTATTTCAAACAATCTTTTATTGAGAGTCAGTTAAGTTGACTGGTGTCGGAAGATTAGATGGTAAATTTTACCCATCTTGCCCCGTTATCCTTCGTACGATTGCTTTAGTGCGTCAGTTCGCAGACTATATGCGTAAGCTATAGATATACTATCATTATCACAAATCAGAAAATCATGTTCGCTTACGGCGCGCGAATTACATGCTCTGCGGTCATCATACTTTCAAAGTAATCATAGACTAGATTTGACAACTGTCAAAATATTAAACATAATTTTCGCGCCTATTCTAGAGGATGGTGAATTACTTTTTTTTATATCAAATACCAAGGAGTAAAAAGTTTTATATAAAATAAACCAGGATAATTATATTAATCTTACAATAATACTACATATTATAATCTATAGATAATATATGTTACTTCCATCTAAAATGGCGCGCAAAACTCATTCTCGCTGCACACAATACGTTTTTCTAATGAGTACCTAGCCAAAGATAAAAGAACTACGAGAGCAAAAATGACAGCCTTTTATAGCTATACTAAAGGGCTTTAATTAATCTATGTCTCTAGTGCAGCACGTGCACTCGATGTCCTTGTCGCACTCGTAACAGAATATAATTTTGTTAATTTCGCCTGACGTCTTGCTTTAGGCGAACTGATGACAATTGGGTTAAATTTGGACCGTAATTTGAGCATGCATGTAACATATCTATGTTTTTAAATACATAATATAATTGTTTCTAACATTTAACGTCAATAAATGCAAAATAACTCAACAATAGATTATATTTTTTTGCTAATTAATTAATGAATAATGATGATTGATACACTGCATTAAAACATGGCGTGGATTACGCCTCTAGATAATACTAAATAGTCTATACATAAACAAAAACTTATAAATAACATAAATTAACATAACAGACGAAGACAACAATAGGATTGACAGGACAAAAAGACAAATAACAACAGGATCGGTAGTAACAATAAGAACATTATAACAATTATTTTTTATTAAAAACTATTATAATGGTACTTCGTTTATTTTTTACAAATAGTACCCATAAGGTGTGGGGGTAAGTACATTTTAAGTGTATTTTTCATTATGGCTTATGATTATGATATAAATATCTATGTCAAATATTTAAATAATTACATACTATAAATTATTGTAACTAACCCTGGTATTCCAAATAAAATAAAATATAATAAGTAACAATATTTAAATAAATATAATACCAATTTTGTAAGTGTTGTTTTTGAAGAAAAATAATATAATAAAGGAAATGAACATTGAAGATAGGAAAGATTAGAAAGTGCGAGCGAGAGAGAAAATATATGTTATTTTTAAAAGAGAAGTGATATTTATAAGAAAATGCGTATGAAAAAGATATACTTACAGTGAATAAATTATTATCAAACTAATAAATGCCTACCATATGTACTGCATTTGCTAGTAAATGTAGTAATTAAGCTGTCATAATATTTCTTCTTCGTAATTATCTATACTCTATACAAATAAATAAAATTGAAGTGTCTGTTTGTAATGTCAAAATAACAGCTTTTTATCTAATGCATATGAAAGTATATAAGGCACCTATACGAAAACATCTATTTTTAAAATTTTTGTCTGTCTGTCTGTTCGTTCCGGCTAATCCCCGAAACGGCTGAACCGATTTTAACGGGACTTTCACTGGCAGATAGCTGATGTTATAAGGAGTAACTTAGGCTACTTTGATTTTAGAAAAAAAATAGGGTACCGCGGAGACAAACACTTTTTAGTTAAAATCTACGCGGACGAAGTCGCAGGCAACAGCTAGTTATTAATGTAATTTGCAAACGGTAAGATACGAGGCATATACCAGTTTTATAAATCAACATAGCGTTATATTTCATTAATCAATCATATATTATTATTATTATTATCAACATATTTAATAGTAATGTATAGGCTTTGTTCCTACTCATAATATCCTCATTGCATGAGCTATAATTGTCGATAACTGCTTATATATCAAACTACAACCTGCCGATACACGGAGGAGTTTATGCGATGGATGTAAAATCAGGTCAGCAATCGCCATTGAAAATGTCTATCATAGTCTGATAGACCTGTTTTAAAATCTTAAAGGCTAAAACTATAAATATAAATAATATTATGTAACGTTATTAAGCATTTCTTTCGTATTTTATATAAAATTGTTTGCTTAGTTTATTAGAAAGCTGTCAACGTGTTGTCTTCGTTTTATTTATTAGAACAATTATTTATTTTTAATTAATTATTTAATTTTATGACAAAATTAACTATCTATGTTTTTGTCTATGCTTTTATCCATATAGCTATTGCATATTTTGTTGTATTAATTTAGTAAGGATTACCTTCCAACGCTGAAATGTTTATTGTTCCATCCCGGGTGAGATCAAACTTCTAAAAGATGACATTACAATACTTTTATGGCACCACGTAAGCTTTTACCTAAATTCGTTTAAGTTCACAACCATTTATCATTATATAACTTATAGAAAGATATTTAAAGCGCATAGGAAAAGTAAAGGTACTATTTGCGAAACTAGTTTTTTGAACTATTTTCTGTGTCATGAGCGGTCATTACGGTGCTGTACTTTGATATAAATTCTAATACAGCACCATTGGACCATCCAAAGCCGAGCTGGACAGTGTACTCTCCACCGCCGCCGAATTCTCCAGGATTCTCAGCGTCGTATTTCTCAAACATTTGCTTATACTCCGTGAATCCTTTGTGACAGGATCTGACGAAGGTTTGAGCCACTTGGAGTGCCAACTTTTTGGCCTCCTCAGTCTGGATAGCCTCCAAAGCGTTTACAACGATGCTTACTTCTGGGGGCCACACGTTAGGGAAGTCCCATTGTTCACCGCTCTTAATCAGAGAAGTGGGCACACCACCAGGAAACTGTAAGCCTTTTGACTTTTGAAGGTATTGCACAACTCTAGGTCCATTCTTTTTTACATTCTCCTCACTGACCGCTCCTTGCCACAGTGGCGCGACGTTCGATGGATAGAAATATTTTCGATGAATTTTATCTTTGATGTCGTAATCGTACCAAACTCCTTTTTCTTCGTTCCACAAGACAGCTTGGATAGAATTTCTCCAATCCTCTGCTGATTGTGCATAACGAGCGGCTTTTCGTATATTCCGCAGCAACGAGTGGAAGTCAGCCAGGGTTTGGAGAACACCAGCAAAGATAGAGTTTAAATCGACTGGTATTACGTATTTAGTGTTAATATCAGCTAAAGTACCGTTATTGCTGCCGTCGTCACTGATGAACCACCGAGAGGAGAAGTCCCATCCGCTCTCCGCTGCGCTCTTAATGTTCACGTAGAAATCTTCACGTTCACTTTCATCCATTTGCTGAGCTTGCTCGTAATCTTCGCGGTAAGACTCTGGACGTGGTCCGGCACTGGGAGCGTAGTATCTAAGAAGAGTGTAAGTCTGATTGTCCTTTTCAACGGTAATCGCCTGCGTGTCCAACCAGTAATCCACTTCTTTTTCTAGGTATTGAACATTATCTCTAATGAATTCATAGTCGTTAGTATACCTCAAGTAAAGTGCCATCATAGCAGCCAGCATGGGAGGTTGACTGCGTTCCTGGTAATACCATCTGCTTCCGTTAGGAATGTGGCCGAATAAATTCAAGAGCTGGATAAGATTTTCGATGACGCCTTTGGCAGTCTTTTGCATGTCACATAAAAGTAATCCTTCGAGGATCCAGTAAGTGTCCCAGTAATATATCTCCTTAAATCGACCTCCAGGTATGATGAACCCGTGTTCAAGGGGAACCAAGCTGAACTGGTCTGGCTTTTCGAAGACCACGGCTTTTACTTTCCTGGAGATAATGGGCCAGATGCTATTGATATTTTGGGCGAACTGCCTCAACTTTTCATCTTTGATGGTGGTAATAAATTGTGGATTATCATTGAAGTCGGTTGGTACCCAATCTTCAAGTTCTCCAACGCTGGAGAAGTATTCATTAACGAATTGCTTTATCTGTTGTCTTGATGGATTTTGGTCAGTGTCTATAAGGAGTTTATCGAAGTCGGTTAAAGTTTTGGTTTCGTTGTAGTTCATTTCGAGGTCAACAAAGGTCTTTGAGTCGTTGAAGACGCGTGACATTTGTACGTGGTGGAGGAGCTTGCTGTCGCAGTAAACCGGTTTGCTGCATGTTGCTGGCAAGTCTGCGGCATCTCCCACCCAAGCCGTCGCCAGGACGAGGACAACTTGCCACATCTGCAAAGAACAAGAATAATAGGTAAGTATGAGACTCGCTTGCTAGTCTAAAAAACGTAAGCGTATGTTCTTTGCAACTGGGTATTATAAAAATGTTTGATCGTTTTGTGGGTCAGATATATAGTTCTCATTAGCAGCGCGGTGTCTCATGTATATATAGGTAAGCGTACTTTTATGTAAGCCTTGAAACTAAGTTGACGAAATTATGGTGCAGCATTCCCCTTTGCTTAGCCGAACTGGGACGAACAGCATATCTATCATTAAAATACAAAGCTATTAGCTTGATTATACCCTAGAGAAAATACTTAAAGTAAGAACCTTATTAATGTGTGAGTACTTAATTAAGTCAGCCAAGCGTTTACGATAAAATTGCGACTTAATTATACGCATACTACGCATGTACGTACAGCACAACCGGTGCAGCGACTTAGGAAAGTTGTCGTATTGACTAGGAGAAGGTTTTCTACGTGCTATTTCTCGGCATTATTGCTTAGATGAGTGAAAGGCGATAAATACCAATATTGCAATAGTCTGAACAGCGGCTTTTAACTTTACAAGGATATGGGAAAGACCAAATCATAAAGTATAGCAACGTTGCTTCTCTACAAGTAAAATTACTATAATATTTATACGGACATGACCATAATTATGAACTAACGTATTTGGCATTTTACCATAAAACCATAAATCCTAATCCTACCGTAATCCTAATCCTAACTAATATTATAAAAGCGAAAATGAGTTTGTTTGTTACCTTTTCACGCCTGAACGACTGAACCGATCATCCTGAAATTTTGCATATACGTTGTCAGGTGTACAGAAACGGACATAGGCTACCTTTCATCCCGAAAACAATTACTGTTCCCAAGGAAAATAATCATAACGTTCTTATGATAATAGATGGCGCCACGTGTCTTTCGAATCATGATTGAATTGTATTATTACAAGCAGAGTATAACCGGAATTGATTGTCAAATTCTAAATTAACGCGAGCGAAGCCGCGGGCAAAAGCTAGTAAGTTATATATGCGGTCGATCCCGAAGTCCCGGCTTCAAGATTCGGATTAGACCAAGTAGTATGGCAAAAGCTAAACAGGCTGATAAATCAAAATGTACATACATTTATTTACATACTTTTATTATTTAACTTTCTAAACATTTGTAGAGTAAATCGTACTGTCATCGGTTCCCAATAAATGTGCAAATTTCCAGAATATTCGGCAGTCAAAAGTAGATGATTATGATTTAGTAACCTTCAATATGGGTATGTTAACCTTCATCTGGTAACTCGTTATAGAATCTATAGTTTTGTCTCTTTCTGCCGCATACAATAACAATGATTTTTAAGAAAAGGTGACACGATACCCGTTAATGAAAGCGTGTTAAAAATAAATAAGCATACTTATTGCTTTTATGAATAAGTAAGTATATAACAATAGAAAAGATTTAAATTGAACGCTTTGCATAATATATTTCACAGAGGTTGAGTTTCAAATGACAGAATAATTACGTTTTAAAAGGATTGCAATAAACGTTTAACGGTGTGTTTAGTATTTATACCTACAGACTAAACGCCGAGTCATTTTAAATGAACATTTTAAATAATTTACTTCGTAATAACTTTTTATAAGGCTCCTTCTACATGAAGCCGAGGCCACACTAAAATCGAACCAGCAACGCTGACCTGTAATTTTATTTAGACTCTTACAACCAATATCTGAAAGCTTGTGTTGCATTTATGCGACACATACGTATGTCCGTGCCTCTACCTCCCGTGTCGTATTTCTACGATACATGCACGATAGTTTTGTTTTATTTTCGTTCTATTAACTGCGTGATACAACTAAAACCTTTATTGAATAATGGTTTGAATTTGAGATATGATTTTCAACATTTACTTAAAATTCTGTATTTCTGCACCTTCCTAATTATTGTAGGTATTATTTTATCGATTTGTAGCCGGGGCGCTAGGGGCACGGCAATCGATATTTAGCTAAGCGCTTAAAAGGTTAACACAAAAAATAACCCAAAAACGCAGGGCAACTACTGTAATTGGCTAAATAAGCAACAGCCAATCCAATTGTTTGACAAAAACGTTGCTCTTAATACATCGCCCTGAATTAAGATAAGAGTTCCTTGATATATAGTTTAGCAAGCCTTCATGTTTAGCAGTGGTGATCGTAAAAATGGGCGCTGGCATCAGGGTGCAGGAGGATGCACTTACAACCCGCTGTCAGTAAAAAAAAACATAGTAAAGTACATTTTATTTCTGATGAACGTGTCGTAGTCGAATACCCGCGCGATTTGAATTTGACATTAGATTTATCTACATAATATACATATATAATTCTATATTTTATATCAGTTAATAGCATAATATGCAGATGCATCTCCCTGGAAGTAATTCTAGCGGCGGCCATGATTGTAAAGTAACAACAACAATGTAGGTACGGACCTCGAATGTCCATGCATAGAAGCAGTGAGCAGTCAGACAAATCTTTGAAAATATACAAACAAGATGGCATCTTGATATCATCTTGCCGCATTTATTTATATTTCATTAATATGCTTTGAATAAAATTTACACTACACCGAAATTAACATTCTTAATTACTTATTCACATAATCTTATGGAATTATTCATTTAAATTCAATTAATATCTTGGTGGCAATTAAATACTGTGTTACACCATTTTGTTTATATTCATACATTATTTGCAAAAAAAAACTTGTTGCTCAAGGCTTCAGACCGGTACTGTTCTGCCAATATGACCGTACGGGCCATGTTAGTTTTATAATTATCTAGCATTGGCGTATTTTTCGACATTTTGCCTTGACCCGTTCGGAAATTGCATTCCTGTGTAAGCTTTCAATTATCATATATTTATAAATGTTAGTATCTATGTTATATTATGTTTTATTATATTTACCGGTGTATACTTAATTTAAGTTATTTTCGGAATTCAGATTTTATCATAACGTTTTATTTGTTTTTTGCTTTATTTATATAGTTTGTTACTACAATTACAATTGCATTTTGAATAAGTACTACCTAGCATTTTGCCGGCTTGGCGGTAAGTGTATCGTAGTCAATGGACGCTTGAAAAATCAGCGGTATCACGCAAGCGATTCTGGCCTTGTATAAAAGAAGCGCTGCGATGCTTTAGATGGTGTTTAATATAGATCCTTTGTTGTAAGTGTTGTAACATAAATTGTCATACTTTATGTACCACTCATTTTTCGAATTGTTATTAGGTATATACCTATTTCTATCTTTGACCTGTGGCAAAAGTTTCTATATGTGGCAGCGTAATCAAGTGAAATGATAATTATTAGGTTTTACAATTTTTTACTAGGCAATTTTCAGTAGCAGCACAAATTCTTAAAATGCCTGAAAAAGACGGCATTTGTCATGTTCCATATCGGTTCATTAAAAACATAAATGGTTTCAGAACTGTTACATTTATCCTTAATGTTAATATAATCGCCATCTTAGGTACGTAGGTACATACATTAACTTTTATATTTTTCCTTATATGACATTTATGTAAGAGGCGGGTTATTCCATTAGATTCATATTGTCATGTTAACATATTCTCTTATTTTATGACCGAGGCAAATTAAAAAAGTTTTCACCCAAATTTTCACTCCTGCATGGCACAATATAAGGAAAAATAGAATTAAACCGGAATTCCATTTATTAGGGATAAAAATCTATCATTATCATTCGCCTGACCGTAATTAAGCTACCTCTAATAATATATGTAATCTACAACGTTAAGTATTCCGAGTCTTTGTTTTGTGTATCCGCCGTATCAATCTTAACAAATCTATCGTGGCATCAATCTTTTAAGATAGATTTTAAAATACTTTACTGACTTTTTACGACTTAATGAATTTTTGCCTAAGCCTTATAAAGCCCAAACTTAACTACATTTTTGTTGTCTTATCTTAAAGACCTAGACAAACACCAAATACGAAAATCTCGCTTAAATCCTTCTTACACCTACACGTTAAATAATGATGGTCAGCTTTTCTGTGCGAAGAAAAGTTTTCCAGTCATTTAAAAGCACACTCTATAAGAGAAAATTAGTCAGGGTCGCTGGAAAGAGGACTACTTATAGTAAGTGTTATTTAGCCTATCGTCTGTCATTTTATGGACACAATAAAAAATCTATTGTTATGTATCTCCCGGAGATTGAGTAACGGTTAAGCTAATATTAATAAAACTCCCAGCTTAAACTTGCTAGCCGCCATTTTTGTTTATACGATAACCAAATATGGCGGCTGGCAGTAAGGGTTATGAAATGTTATTATTTTCTTAGAAGGAAATTGATGTTGCAAAGATGAAGTTATTATAACGGTATTAGGCAAGCAGAAGGTCAGAACACTATTTCTGTAAGATAAGGATAATTCGTATAACAATTTCGTAACATTTCGTTGCACCGGGCATAATGGTTCATAAGACTTGTGACTTGACCGACATACAAATGATAATAATGAATAATTAACTCAAAAGATATAGGTAATCTAGCAGCCTCAGCCTAGTGGGCGAGTGTTGGACATTGGCATAGGCAAGTATCGAGTTCGATCCCAATGCAAGCACTTTTAAGTTTTCTGAGTCATGTGCGTAATAAATAGATAATTATCACTCGCTTGAACTGCGAAGGAAAATGTCGTGAGGAAACCTGCATGTCTGTAAGTTTCGCATGATGTTCTCGGCGATTAGTGAAGTATACCAACCAGCACTGGACAGGGTGGTAGATTATGTCATAACCCTCCTCTCAAAAAAGGCGCGTGCCCAGCAGTGCAATAGTTAATAAATGGGGCTGATATTACTTAGGTACTAGGTAGGGACCCAGCCATAAACTTAAGCAGCCGTACTGAATAAAGACGTAAGGTTTCCTCAGAAGAAACTAAAAAAAATAAGGAAAACAGACAGAAGCAATTTAATTTTTTTACTGACTAAGATTGCTTCATTTTATTTTCCCGTTGATTTCATAACTAATGCTACATACATATTATGTACATACATACATAGATATCTGTTTGTCCCTATGGGGTAGGCACATATGTTAAAACAACATTTTCTCAGCCATGTATCATATCCTCCGGAATATTCTATTGACGATTAGCTAGTACATTTCCAGACTACCGGTATTGATAATTTTCCTAGGTATCGAATTCGGTTTTTTATGAACGCCTATTCGGGCAATAGGATCGGTTTTTTATGAACGCCTATTCGGGCAATAGAATCGGTTTTTTATGAACGCCTATTCGGGCAATAGGATAGGTTTTTTATGAACGCCTATTCGGGCAATAGGATCTGTTTTTTATGAACGCCTATTCGGACAATAGGATCTGTTTTTTATGAACGTCTGTTCGGGCAATAGGACCACGACACCGTTACCTACTGGCTTCTAATTAACTATTTTTAGTATTGCCCATTCGGAGACCGCGCGTAGACTGCCGCGCAATGGCCTCGAGATCGATACAAAGTAAGTCGTGATATTCCCATGATGTTCACGACGATATCTTAAGTCTGCCAACTCGCTGTGGGCCAGCGTAGTGGACTATGACCCGACTTTTCTTATACTGAAAAGAGACCCATGCCCACTAGCCGTACGGTTTATAAGCAGTAGTGATATTATAATATTACTAGCTGTCCCGACAGACGTTGACACACACACACACACACGAAATACACACAAGAAAAAAAAAGTAAAAAAAAACAAGTCTGAACCATTCTCGAATCCACTTGAACACACACAAAAAATGTCATCAAAATCGGTCCAGCCGTTTAGGAGGAGTTTAATTACAAACACGCACAGAAGATTTATATATATAAAGATTATTATACGTATGTATTTTAGTATTATACATGGTATCATGGTATAGTATCTTATAATATTGTAGATAACTTCACAGCAATTACTGCATGTAATAAAACAACATGTTTAAAAACGGCTGATGTTTTTAATGTTACAATAAAAAGGCTTCTAATACAAGCTTCATTGATTTATAACAGGATCCCAAAGCAGTTCTGCCAGTTCAACGAAATGTCAAAACTAGCAAAACGTTTTTTTACAGTAAGATTATATTACACCAAATAAAAGATAAAATTAGCTAGAAATATTTAATGGTTTTTTTATAGATACGTATGTTTCAAACGTGTTAGTTTGATCAGGCTATGTAGGTGCGAGTGCTAGCACAACTGCCGACTGTAAGACCCTGGGTTTTTGAACCATGTTTGATAGTATTTCTGCCTGGATAATCTTAATAGTAGTACAGCTAAACAACCGCTCTACAGAAGATAGCGCAAAATTATTCTGTACTGGCACCGGTAGGGTTGCCAACCATACTTTATAATAACGTATTCTACTTTATTTTTGGTAATTATACTTTATATTTTTGCATACAAATAAAGTATATGAAAATACTTTATTTCGAACCTTTACTGTGATGCTTTTTTAAGTGATGAATCTAAAGTGGCGAGGAGAAAGAAATAGAGCGTCAAAAAATTTTATTAGAAACGAATTGTTTATTTATTTAAATTTAAATTTTGATTGTCTAACAATCTTTGAAAAATTTAAAGATTGCAAAAAATTGTTAGCATATCCTAAAAGCACACAAAAATAAGTTTTAAAGAAATAGACATACAATTTTAAAAATACTTTTTTCTTCCAAATACCTTATCTTTTTCCTATTCAAACCATTTTATACGCTTTTTTTGCAAAAAAGGTTGGCAACCCTAGGTACCGGGCTAATATTAAAGATAAGACCATAACCACATTCGAATAGATAAATCAAAATAATATTAAATAAACATATGATATATAAGATACTAGCGAATAGCCCCGGCTCCGCACGGGTAGTACAAATCCTTTCAAATTATACAGCTAAACCTTCCTCATGGATCACTCTGTCTATTGGTGAAAACCGCATGAAAATCCGTTCAGTCGTTTTTGAGTTTATCGCGAACAGACGCTGCAACGGACTTTATTTTATAATATGTAGTGATGCTTCAAAGTAAATATAGTTAATATAAGTTCTATATGTATATAATATCAGCCCTGTATTAAACTGCCCCACTGCTGAGCACAGGCCTCTTCTCAGTGTGAGAAGGGTTAGGCCGTAGTCCGCAACACTGGCCTAGTGCACATATCTTCAAGAACATTACGGAGAACTCTCAGACATGCAGGTTTCCTCACGATATTTAACAGTTTTTTATACGTACACAACTTCGAAAAGTCACAGATGCGTGCCTTGGGATCGAACTTGACATCTCTGCGTGGCAGTCCAACGATCTTCCACTAGGCTATCGCTGCAACTATATCTAAGATAACATATATAAGTTCTATAATCTAGCAAAAACTGCATTGCTAGTATAGTTCGCCGTTGCATTTCATTTGGCGATGCGACGGCACGCATGAACCCTTTCGCCTGGGGAAGTACTACAGTCTTACAGGTAATTGGTGTAAGGTTATTAACACAGTAACTACATTTTGTTGGGCTTAGAGTTCCAGAGGCTCACATGCCTATCTCTAATTATTTTCTGTCTTACCTAAGTACTTTTCCTTGGAGTCAGCGACGCACGAGTGCTAGCTCTGGTATTTATTGCAAGCTACAGCTACAGTAACCACTTACTTGTACCATCAAATATAATCTTCTTCTCCCTAGCCTTTATTATTTCCAACCCACTTGGGGTCGGCTTTTCTGGTCTAACCGCATTTGACTGGATATCAGTTTTTACACGGAGCGGCTGCCACCTGACCTCCGCAACCCGAAGGCTAACGATACCCTAAAGCTAGACCAATGTCAGGATATAAGAGGGCACTGACTTCCCAATAACGACTGCCATAAATGTTCATGGCAGCCAGGACCAACGGCTTAACGTGCTCTCCTACCATCAAATATAATCATAAGTATATGGAGTTAGAAAATAAAAGAATCTTTATCTTTTAAACTATGTTTTATAACTTTTCATTTACCACTATAAGTTCTAAAGTATAATCCACCATCGCCATCAACCGTGGTCAGCAGGATAACGCGAAAAGTCCATTTTCAGTTTAATCTGCCGCGTGGCGGTTATAGTCTTGAGTTCTTGAACCTGGTCGTTCTATGGATTAAGACAAATCCACATATAATTTTAGTTATTGAAAATGTTACAGTAATTTTAGGGTGTGCGATGTGACAAATACGCATATCGAAAAATCGATTCTGTAGGGGTAACAATTGATTTCTAGCTAGAGCGATTCGAAGTCGGTGCTATGAATTGATCGGAACACCAGTCGAATCCGATCGATTCACGTTATCATGTAAAAGCGGATTATCGAAATTGGCAATAGCAAGTAGCAATCTCAACAGAGTGGAACTGCGTGCCGTTTTTTAAGCCAATTACCAAATTCTTGACGAATTACGTACAAGCTGCGTCTAGGCAAACACAGAAACACAGGGCAAGGCAGTAAGAGTTATATTCCTAGCAATTATAATGATCTTAGACTGTGGTAACTTATTATCAATAGGGAGGCTGAATGCTTATAATACCTATTAGTCTGTGTATAAAATAACTTAACCTTTTTATATGGTTTAAGACTAAACCGCAAAATGATCTTTTGCCCTTTATAATCGAATTGAAAATCGATTTATTTCAGAACGAATTGACATGTCAAATAACATGACATTCATAAGTCATAACCCTTTTGCCGACTGCCGTATTCGTGTAAAACTCAAAGAATTGCAAAATAATTTAACATACTCAGATCTGATAAGAAACCAATGTAATGTATTATGTTTTTTGCACATAACAACCGTATCAAAAAGCGTGTTTAATAATTTAGAATAACGTTGGTACACCCGTGGACGCCATTTTAAATAATATTTTAGTTGTAATCAACCGTGAACCGCGGCCTCTGTGGTCAGTTTAAGTTGTCCATTATTACAAAATCAATTTTATTCGGCGGGAAATTCCGTAAAAACAATCTTAATTGTTTATGATATCAACTTCGTGTACATCATTGTTTTTTTTTTTACTTCATGTGGATGATAGGTATTATCCTAATTCAGTATTAGTGAATAGATTCACTTAATACTGAATTAGGATAACGGTTTCTTAAAAATTGATTTACAAGACCAAAATAACATTATAGACGTATCACCCGCCTGATATAAGAGTTTGTCCACAACACCGCGTCACGATGTCGTTAACGTGGAACGATGCGGTGTCGCGTCGCGGCACGTTGACGTAACGTGCTAACGCACGGTTATGGCAATGTCGCCGCGGAATGACGCGTCGGACGGTGTCGGAAGCGGCACGTAGCTACTATGCAAAAGAGATGTAATATAGAAATTATTGATTCGGTTTTATTGATATCACTTGTTGAGGAACGTCCAGTGCTCTAAGACAGGACAATATATGATTTTAAGGAAGAGCACTTAAAACCGAAGGCTGGAAGGATGTTTGTCGAAACATTTGCAACGTTGCGTCATCGTGACGTGTATTTTTACGACATAATAACGTAAATTTTGCACGTCACGTCAACGTGTCGCGCCGCGACACCGCACCGCACCGTACGTTAACGACATCGTGACGCAGTGTTGTGGACAAGCCTTAAGATTTTTATCGTAGTCTGTATATGCGTGCAATAGGTACCTAGAAACCTTACTCACGTTGCCGATCCTTTAACCTTTTGACCGCCACGGACGTCCATTCACGTCAAATTAAACCGTGCTCACGACGCCACCGACGGCATGGCACGTCGAAAATACGACTATTTTACAGTTCAAAATAAACATAAAAAATTATGTTTGTTGTGTTTCTTTTACCTATTATTTAAAACTACATTAATCATCGCCTGGCGTAGGGAGCACGACGCTACTTTTATGCTGTGGCGGTCAAAAGGTTAAACAAACAGCGTAATCGGGTTTTTATACATCAATGGTAATCGACAAAGATTATAGTTTTGCCCGCTAAATGCATAGTATCTCCTTGATGATTGCTTAATCCTCCTCGCCGCAGAAACATAAAGCTAGATACTTTGGCTATGATCTTCTGCAGGGTTACATAAGCAACAAAATTATCCTGCGCAGTAATTAGTAGGGTTTCACAGTATAGCAAAGAGTCTATTGTACGTCCTACATTTCTAAAGCAATGGCGGAAAGTACTAGCATATGATACCGATAAATTGATTGTTAATTAACAGGAGTGAAATCTCCGACGCCCTCCGACCAGGTGGGATGACGATCTGCGAAAGATTGCAGGCAGATGCTGGATGCGGCAAGCTGAAGACAGGGCGCTATGGCGCTCTTTGGGGGAGGGCTATGCCCAGCAGTGGACTATTATAGCCTGATGATGATGATGATGACGATGATGAGGAGTGAAATCTATGTTTTTGCAATTTACTTGCAATTAGAATAGATTTCTAAAGCAATGCCGTAAAGTTTATACATTAAAGCCTGATTTACTTTTGAAGTGAAAACTTCTTTAACGGCGTTATGCACTTTTTTGTGATAGGTAAAAAATGTTAAACTCGCATCAGGACACGTGACCTGATCGAAAATTCGTAAGACGGAGGGAGAATTGTCAAACTCGCGTCAGCACACGTGACCTGATCGAAAATTCGTAAGACGGAGGGAGAATTGTCATGTTTGTGTACGATAGTGCAATAAATGAATATTGTATTTTACCACATAAATGATAGTACTTTTATACTGATAATTAAAGCAATTCGTGCAAAATTATTCCCTAACCATTCCAAAATATCAAAAATGCACAACGTTAATATTCAAGTTTTCACTTCTGCCGGCACTCCCGGAGTGCAACCCGCTTTATTTATCATTAAATGTAGTAGGTACATCCATGTTGCAATTTAATATAATAATATTATATAATCTTATTATACAATAAGAACTATAAATCTTAAGTTCTATTTTCTCTAATATAATAATATAAAATCTTATCTTGCAATTATATATAAACTTTATTCTTGCAATTAACTTGCATGCCAATACATTTCTAAAGCAATGGCGTGCTTACTTTCAGAGTAAATTAAATCCGATATAATTTTCAGGCGAAAATAAAGTGACATTCATCTTGTTTCTTCATCCTTCTATTTTATGAACATGTCGTGTATGATATCTCTTAAGGCGTGCTAGTGCTAGATTAGATACAGTAAGTTATTTCAGCAAGACATGTTAGGCTCATTGCGTTTATGTAAAGCATTAGTTCCCAAAGTGGTCCAGGCGGGCAGGGGTCCACAGGAGACTCGACGGGGGTCTACGTTGGCGTGACAAAAAAATGGGGGTGCACAATACGTAAGCGGGGGTCCACAAAAATTTATTTGCGTTCGATAATGAAGAACTAAAATGTTGGCTTGACTTCACCGACTGTTCGGCAAGCTCAGCGACTGTTACTTGTAAAAACTTATATCGCATATTCCATATTCAGTACCAGTCGTTTTTCGACTTTTCGCTAAAGAATAACTAAAAAACAGGTCAGCCCCTAGAGATTTGATTAATTTTTTTACTTGCATGAGCTTGTTTAGCTGCAGGGGGTCCACCGGAAAGTGAATGTGGTCTATGAGAAAAAAGTCTGGGAACCTCTGATGTAAAGGTTCCACCTGTTTTAAGCTATACGCGTGAGTGTTTGTGTGTGTCTATTTCCAAACGCTGTATTAGGCACAGTTTCCGTTAATGCGGAGATGCGAGGAGATGTGCTCAAACTGATAAAGGGTTAAGAGATGATAAAAGATTTGTATCGACACGACAGTCAGACGCAAGTATGCAATAGCGCCGCGAGGCAGTCGTCTCGTACTTACACTTAGCTCGTAGTTTAATATTTATTTATAGTAGGTATACCTACTAGCTGACCCGGCGAACTTTGTTCCGCCTTAGAGGCAATAAATGAGCAGATTTTGGATGTTATTTTTATTAGGATAATAAATATATATAAAAAATCAAGTATTAAAAAATAAATGATTCTTTATTGGCTATGTATTTTGGTGCATGGGCTGCACTCTTCAGTGAAGCACCTTGTGATAGACGACATTTTTCGTTTTATTATCAGGCGCAAGAACAAATAACGCAAATGGTCTTCCGACCCGTGAACATGCCACATATAATTGACCATGGAAAAAGATGGATTTTCTAGATTCAGACCACAAACTTTCAAGGATTGGCCTTGTGATTTGTTAATGGTCATGGCGAATGCAAGACGTTCATTTTCTGTTTACGCACATTTCCTATCCTCTTTGTTAGAAACTGAGGCTTAAACCAGGCTATTGTATGTATGTGTTCTGTGATCTAGGAAACATCGCTGTCACGAATGCTTCTTATTGCTTTGTAAAAGATCGTGATTATTGATCAAGGTACTTTATATACTCACATACATAATGAGGAAGACATTTTTGTTACAAATAACTTCGAGATTTACCTTTAAATATTTATTTTCTATTATTTACATGTTCAAAGGCAACAATAATAATTTACAACAGAACTTATAATTAACAAACCTAACCAAAATTTATTTGCTTTCGATAGTGAAGAACTAAAATGTTAGCTTGACTTCACCGACTGTTCGACAAGCTCAGCGACTGTTACTTGTAAAAACTTGCATACTCCATATTCAGTACCAGTGGTTTTACGATTTTTCGGTAAAGATTTACTAAAACAAAATGCTCAGCCAAAAAAAGGCCAGCCCGTAGAGATTTGAACAATTTTTTTACTTGCATGAACTTGTTTAGCTGCAGGGGGTCCACCGGAAAAAGCTAAATTTAGAAAGTGGTCTATGAGAAAAAAGTCTGGGATCCTCTCATTTAATGGTTAGTTTAAAAGTTCTTTAAAATTGCTGTGTATTATAGAATATATAGTAATTCTATAGAAGTTTTCGACAACAACAGTCATTATTGTGTACCTATTGTATATCTGCCCATTCCTCTTGTGCGTAATTAAATTATTATTATTTATTGTAAAATTTAGCCGCCCCCTAAAAGTGCCGCCCGGGGCGGGCCGCCCCTGCCGCCCCCACTACGCTACGTCACTGATATCACTCACAATTTATCATTAGCTACGTATAATAGAGGGCGAGCATTTTTATGTCTATCAAGACTATTCGATACTATTACTGACAATATTTTACCTAAAACTAGCGACCTGCCCCGGATTCGCACGGGTAGTATAAAAACTTAACAAATTATACAGTATTTATAGAGTAGTAGAGCCTCGCTGATTTCAGCATGAATGGGCCGCCGGCTCGACCGGGGAAGGACTACCCTCTCACAGAATATCGACATGAAATAGCAGTATTCCTACTCTTGTGTTTCATTCGGTGACTGAGAGTGCCGGAGGCCCAAGCACCCCCTTACCCCTTTCCCGCTCCTTCTCCTTCCCACTTCCTTTCCTAAAGGGTCGGCAACGCGCAGGTGATGCCTCTGGTGTTGCAGGCGTCCATAGGCTACGGTGACCACTTACCATCAGGTGGGCCGTATGCTTGTTTGCCACCTAAGTAGTATAAAAAAAAACCTAAACCTTCTTTATGAATCACTCTGTCTATTGGTGTAAACCGCGTGAAAATCTGTCCAGTAGTTTTGAGTTTATCGCGAACAGATAGACAGATGTGGCTGGAAACTTTTTTTTATAATATGTAGTCATACTACTTGGTCTAATCCGAATCTTGAAGCCGGGACTTCAGGATCGACCGCATATATAACTTACTAGCTTTTGCCCGCGGCTTCGCTCGCGTTAATTTATAATTTGACAATCAATTCGGGTTGTACTGTGCTTGTAATAATATAATTCAATCATGATTCGAAAGACACGTGGTGCCATCTATTATCATAAGAACGTTATTATTGTTTTTCTCGGGAACAGTAATTTTTTTTGGGATGAAAGGTAGCCTATGTCCGTTTCTGTACACCTGTCAACGTATATGCAAAATTTCGGTTCGGATCGGTGCAGTGGTTTAGGCGTGAAAAGGTTACAAACAAACAAACAAACTCATTTTCGCTTTTATAATATTAGTTAGGATTAGGATTAGGATTCCATAGGACTAAGGCTTACACACTGCGACTAATCGCAGTCACAATCCGCGCGACAGAATCGCTGCAAAACGTTGTCATGTGTAACGTCTCTAACATATAAATATATAAATTACGCAACAGTGTATCTAGTCCGACAACATACGATACCATTGCTTGAATGAAAGTGAAATGTGAGAACTAGCCCTGCGCACCTCGTGCTCTGTTCACATTGATACAGATACTGGCGCGAGTTGCCGTTTAATACATATTTAATACTAGATTTTTCCCGCGGCTTCGCTCGCGTAAATGCTGGTTAGAAACAGTACTTTTTTCTGTATGTAAGGTACCCTATTTCCTTTTTTTATTCCCCTGACAACGTGTATGCGAAATTTCATGGTGATCGGTTCAGTAGTTTAGGCGTGAAAGCGTAACAAACAAACAAACAAACTCACATTCGCATTAATAATATTAGTTAGGATTATAGATGCCGACAAGTTTGTTATGTTTTTGATTAAACGATTTGATGAATTTTGTTATTGATACAAAATCGTGGCACCGACTTACTTTCGGTCAGCTCCTATCGTTTATATGACAGGGGAAAGAGAAAGCAGTAAGACTCTATGGAAGTGACAAGGTGTGGTATTGCAGACTAGATAGATATTAAACAGCCAATAACAAAGATAACTACCAGGATAAAATCTGAATAATTAAACGATGGCCTAATAGGCTATCAGACTTGCGATCGAGGGGTCTTGGCTTCAAACCCCATTCATTACAATATCGATGTGAACCCACCTTTGACATAAGCTTCTAACATTAACCCGCCGCGCGCCGCCGCGCCGGTTCAGCTAAATGCTTATCGGAGTGGTTAACGAGAATTCTAGTAATCCTTACTAATATTATAATTGCGAATGTGAGTTTTTATGTTTCTTACGCCTTAACATCATGAAACCATGATGATCATCACGCAAATTAAACACCATGCAATTTCGCATACACGTTGTCAAGAGAACAGAAAAGGACATAGGGTACCTTTCATCCAGAAAAAAGTACTGTAAGTATTACTAATCTGACCTAACCTACATTTATGCGAGCGAAGCCGCAGACAAGTCTAGTTTATACATAAAACCTGGTCAAAACATCAAACACCCAAATGTTGTACCTGCGCATGATCGCTTTAATTCCCTTTAAAATATAATTTAATGTGACATTTACATGCAACGCCCATGTTCGAAATTTAATCAATATTATTTGTAAACTAAAGCAGTAGTAAGTTCTAAAAATTGACGACCTCGATGGCGTAGTAGTTAGTGTAATCGACTGCCACGTCTGAGGTCGCGGGTTCGATTCCCGCACAAGTCAAACATTTGCGTGCATGAACATGAATGTTTGTCTTGAACTGGGGGTTTCTATGTATAATATTATGTATGTTTTAGAAAAAAACAGTATATATGTATGTTTATCCATTGTCTAGTACCCATAGTACAAACGCTGGTTAGTTTGGGCTAGATGGTGTTGTGTGTATGTGATAGAATATTATTATTATTAAATTCACTGGCGCCAGTAAACGTACCAGTGTAAAGCAATCATCACAATCACTTCGTAACACAGACTATATATACATGCGGATATTATTTAACAGTAACAGATACAGATGTCATATAAATTTGATTCAAATTGTGTAATACTTGTTCATTTGAAAATTTGAATTTTGTAATTTATGTCATACAAGTAAATAAGCAATTTAAAAAAAAATTGTCTTTAAAAAGACATGTGGATTCGGGAATCTATAACACTCATTGAGAGAGATTAGGCTTTAGTTCACCACGCTGGCTCAATGAGGATTGGCAGACTTCACATATCTTCGAGACTATTAGAACTTTTAGCGATGCAGGTTTCCCTAAAAGACCACTAACTCATTGAGAGAGTTTATGCCACAGTCCACTAGTAGAGCCTCGCTGATTTCAGCATGAATGGGCCGGCTCGACCGGGGAAGGACTACCCTCTCACAGAATATCGACGTGAAATACCAGTATTCCTACTGTTGTGTTTTGTCCGTTGAGTGAAAGTACCCTCTTTCCCGCTGCCCGTTCCTTCTCCTTACCACTTCCTTTCTTCCTTTCCTAAAGGGTCGGCAACGCGCAAGTGATGCCTCTAGTGTTGCAGGCGACCATAGGCTACGGTGACCACTTACCATCAGGTGGCACGTATGTTAGTTTGCCATCTTAGTCGTATAAAAAAAAAACTATGCTGGCTCAGTGAGGATTGGCAGACCACATATCTTCAAGAACATTATGCAAAATCCTTAGCTATGCAGGTTTCGTCACAAAGTTTTTCTTTACTGTCAAAGCAAACGATAATTAACTATTAAATATGCACGTCATGTTCTAAATAACGTAGTAAACGCCGAGGTATCGAATTTGAGACTTCTGGTTAGCAGTCTAAAGGTTTCTCCATTAACCTGTAGCTACTATCACATACTAATTATAAGATGATAATAATATATTCTATCACATACACACACCATCATCTAGCCGAATCTAAGCAGAGCTTGTATACTATGGGTACTAGACAATCGATAAACATACATATATACTTTTTTTGTAAATATATACATAATTATTATACATACATAGTAACACCTAGGCCAAGACAAACATCCATGTTCATGCACACAAATGTTTGACTTGTGCGGGAATCGAACCCGCGACCTCGGGCGTGGCAGTCGGTTATACTAACCACTACGCCATCGAGGCCGTTATTATGTAATTAATAATTATAAGATAATTAATGGAACAGTCGCAAGAGGAAAACCTAGGCGAACGTTTCTCGATCAGATCGGACGCGTTCTGAACAAAGGCCAGAGCACCTTGAAACGACGGGCGTGTATGAAAAATGTAATGAAAGTGAATGCAGCCAGAGAAGTGTGTCAGGATCGTGGCAAATGGAAATCCGTAGTCTCTGCCTACCCCTCTGGGAAACAGGCGTGAATCTATGTATGTATGTAATTATTATAAAACATAATTATCAGCGTACATAAATGAAACTCATAAATTAAGCTTAGTCGTGTTGGTTTTACATAATTATAGCATAACACATGATATTCGCAACATATTATGTAATATATAATGTAAGTATATAAATATATTTACACGATAATATGAACAGTAATTACCATAAACTTATAATTTGATTTGACACTTTTATTGTATGTGCACATATGCATAACGTGAGATAGATTGTTTTAATTCGATTTTCCGTTTATATTATACAATGATTTTGATAAGTCTTCTTCTCCCTTTATTATTTCCAAGTCACTTGGGGTCGACTTTCTAGTCTAACCGGATTTGACTGGATATCAGTTTTTACACGGAGCGACTGCCATCTGACCTCCGCAATCCGAAGGCTAACGATACCCTAAAGTTAGACCAGTGTCAGGATATTAGAGGGCACTGACTTCCCAATAACGACTACCATAGATGTTCATGGCAGCCGGGACCTACGGCTTAACGTGTTCTCCGAGGCACGGAGTAGGCGATAATTGTCAATCAATACGCACATAATTTCGAAAAGTCATATAACTTCCGAAAGTCAGACGTGCGCGACGTGGGTTCGAACCCGAGACCCTCTGATTGCAGTCTGTTGGTCTCCCCACTGAGCTATCGCTGCCTTTGCTTTGCTTTGATTTTGATAAGTATCTACTATATTATATTAAAAAAGGTAATCTACTATACTTTTATATATCGATGGCGTAGTTAGTGTAACCGACTGCCACGCTTGAGGCCGGTTCGATTCCCGCACAAGTCAAACATTTGTGTGCATGAACATGGATGTTTGTCTTGGTCTGGGTGTTTATTTGATATTTTTCTTTCTTGTTTGCTCTTCAAAATGACCACACTCCACCTGATGGTAAGCAGTCGTGTGGTCTAAGAGCAGTGGCCTCCACACCGCCCTCATAGCAGCCGAGGCGATGTTGAGGTCTCTACTTTGACTGCCTGAGAAGATGCTTTTTCACGCCCCGCTTAAAGGACCTAGGATTGAAGGAAGAAGGAAACACGTGCCTTGGCAGAGAATTCCATGTCCTGGTCGTTCGGCAGAGGTATGAGGACCCAAACTTGTTGGTTCGCGCTCTAATCGACTCTACCGTGTAAGGATGGCATCTGAGCCCAGCACGCGTTGTTCTGGATAGGAAAGGGGAGGGCGGGATAAGGTGGAATAACTCTTCAGAGCACTCCCCGTGGTTTATATGTAAAATATGTATGTATTTACAAAAAAAAAAGTGTATATGTGTATATATGTCTATATATCCAATGTCTAGTATCCATAGTACAAGCACTGCTTAGTTTGGGCGAGATGGTGTTGTTGTCTGAGATTCGAACTTACAACAGTGGTGAGGCAAGACGACCGTTTAAAACATTTCGCCATCCGTGCAGTCAGTATACATATTTATAATTAACTAGCTTTTGCTCGCAGCTTCGCTCGCGTTAATTTAGAATTTGTCAATCAATTATAAATATAATTCAACCATAATTCGACAGACACGTGGCGCTATCTATTATCTTATGAACGTTATTGTTGTTTTCCTCAGGAACAATAATTTTTTTTGGGATAAAAGGTAGCTTATGTCCGATTCTGTACACCTGACAACGTATATGCAAAATTTCAGGATGATCGGCTCAGTGGTTTAGGCGTGAAAAATAACAAATAAACAAACTCATTTTCGCTTTTATAATATTAGTTAGGCAGTTAGGATAGGATTAGGATTATAGAACCCCGACGTGTTGTTTGGTTTTCAGCAACTGAAGCTACGGGAAGCCAAGGTCGGTCTCTTGAATTTCAATATCACGATCACACTAGGCTGGACCCTCTCAGCTCCACTTTTTAAAAGAACCCTACTCACGTTCGTCACACAAAATAAGGTTGTATGCCTGCGATCTTCTGTTAATTCAATTTATTTCAAGGTGATCCAACAGTCAATGGATGACTATTATTATGCCAAGTACACTTCGTTAACTCTTTATTATTATAAAACATAATGTCATCATTGTATAAACAATTATTAATGCTATTTATATTAGTTACGAAGACAGAAGCTTGGCGTGGAAGTAAAGCGACCATAATAATTTTATGGTGGTAAGGCTTAAATATGAAGTTGCCGCTTTGTATAAAGATAATCGGTTACGTTATGGTTTTCATACTAACTATTTTTATCAATATTTATTTTAAATGGCCAGCTCGAATTCTTTGTCTTTTTTTATCTGTAGTTGTATGTATTTAGGGCGCTATGGTTTGTCTTAAATTAACAAAACCATCAACCATCATGTAATTATGGCAAATTGAAACAACTAATACAGGCAGACACTAAGCGATATATAACTTTAAATACAAATTAATTAAAAGGTTATTGATATTTATTATTAATAATTAATAATACATGCCATTAGTAATAATAATATTTATAGTCTATTCCCGAAATATGAATTTTTAAAATAATCATTGTATTTTGTGCAGAAGCCACGAAATTATATGTAGGACATAACGGTAAATTCCCAGTTAAAGACCTAATCTACATGTTCTGTAGTTAATCTACTCATGAGAAATATTATCTATGAGTTAGTTCATATTTATTTATTGTTAGGGCACTTCAACGACTTATTTTCTTTTTTATTTATTTATTTAGTAAATATTCGCAGTTTTACAATTACACCTTAACAATTGTTGATATTTGCTCGAACTAGTTTATATACCTGGGTTTCGAGCGAGACAGTTACACATACCCAAGATTAACAGTTTCCCTGTCCAATGTATCAAATATGAACATAGTAATAGATCTTCTATTGTGTCTATCACGGCACATGAAAAGGGTTAAAATACATAATTTTTCATACATGGTACATTTGTCACTGAAAGAATTGGACAAAACTTTTTTTTTTCTTGTGAAGGAAACAATATTAATAACATAAAGAATTCGTTGCTATATTTATAGTCTTACACTTATTTCCTTGAAGAAGTATTCTGTAGACCGCTTTGGTGCTGCAGTGGTAGTAAACGCAACTGCGCATGAGGTTTTAGATTTGATTTCGGGGTCGAAAAAGTGTTTATGCAAATAGATTCTTATCAGCGACGCCCGGAACAGTGCCCAACAGATGTAAAAATATAGCAAGCGAAATGTATTAGTAATATTCTTTTGCCTACCATACTAGTGTGATCTGAATGAGTGTCTACAACATTAGTTACTAAAGTGGTCCAGGTGGATCCCCAGGGGTCCACGGGAGACTCGACGGGTCTACGTTGGCGTGACAAAAAATGGGGGTCCACAATACGTAAGCGGGGATCCACGAGAAAATTTATTTGCTTTCGATGGTGAAGAATTAAAATGTTAGCATCAATGTAGGCAGATAATATTTTATGGGATTAAATATAATGATCTGCAAAAATACTAATTGGTCAGCAAATATTGCACAGCATAACGAGCATCTATACGCCATAAATCACTGCATTCCGTCTCGGAAGTGTTAGGTTATGTTAGGTTCCTTTTTTTAAACCCACCCAAAAATAGGTGCCCCGCTTGGCGGGGCACCGTCGACTTAGTTTTATCTCTTTAAAGTTTGGTGGCCATGAGTTGCTGATCAATTAGCTTTTTTTGCTGCGCAATTAGTATTTTTTTGCTGTGCAGTTAAATACTACCCATATTTTATGAAGCTCTAAGCTTGTAAAAACGTGCATATTCCATTATTCAGTACCAGTGGTCTCGAATCTACCGATTTTACGGTAGAGAATTACTAAAAAAAAAAGTTTATCCCGCCTACCGTGGTAAGTTTAGTCCCGAGAATATAAAAAAAAATCAACCCGTAGAGATTTGATCAAATTTCTTAGAATATGGTGAAAAGAAATGTAGCTGCAGAAGGTCCTCCGGAACCAGCAAAATTTTGAAATTGGTCTATGAGAAAAACAGTCTGGGAACCTCTGGTCTACAGTAATAGCTTTTTAGTTGCAATATGCCTATGATGTACTACAACTAAAAAAATATACAGTTATGTCGGGTAACCTCCACATTAGTCAAGGGCTGCGTTATTGCTACCGTTTTCCATATTTCCCTGTAAAGCTGTGCGCACATTGTGTATGCGGGTATTAACTATAATATTATCTATATACATATATATAGATAATATTATAGCTCACACCACAGGACGCTATATAACGTGCGAAATGGAGAAGACTTAGCAGGAAAGCGGACCCTGGGTTCCAACGCCAACGCCGCGGATGCAACCGGGATAAACGCTAGGATGATGATGATGATGATGATGACATATATATAATTCTTCTGTAGGTGTGTTGACAGTGAACTCCTCCTAACCGGCTGGACCGATTTGAATGAAACTTTCTGTGTGTGTTCAAGTGGATTCGAGGATGGTTTAGATATGCTTTTTTTTCTCTTTTGTACAGGATAACGTCTGTCGGGACAGCTAGTAAACATATATATTGTCTTTGTGGCAATGGAAATTATTTAGCAATATCTACCTTATCATTTCAATATCCACAAATAAGGAATAACCCAAGTGAAGTACTGCTGCTGATGATTAATAATGATAGGTATGTGGTAACTATAGCAACTGCTTAATGATCAATTTGGTGATCATTATTTTTAACATAAAAATATCAAAACTAAGCTGGTAGTCTTTCTTACAGTAAATGAAATGTAATCAATTTTGTTTTTACTTCATTTTTCAATTTTACTGACGTGATGCAGATGAATTCACCTTAGGACTTTGAATGTATGATGTACTGGATGAAGTAATTTTTTTGAGGCTGGCTAGGCTTTAAGCCTTGATAATATAAAAGAAAATAAAGAAAAGCAACGATAGCGTAATGGGAGACCCTTGCCACGCAGACGCGTCGAGTTGGACCCTAAGACACGCACCTCTAATTTGCCGAAGGTATGCACGTATTGAATAGAACTTAAACGTTAATAAGGAAACCTGCATGTCTGAGAGTTCTTCATAATTCCATATTGTCAAAGATATGTGAAGTTTGCCAACCTACACTGGACCAGCGTGGTCGACTATAGCGTAATTCTTTTCATACCGAGAATATTTGCCGAGAATAGATTCAAGTCTGCTGGACTTAGGACAGTTTATATACAGGACTGATATCATTACGTAATACATGAAGGCACGGCCACTGACCATAGAGGTATCTGATAGTTATGGTAAATTAAACACTAAACTTTTAAGGACATGATCAAAAGAGTTTTTATTGTCGTTACTGTGGTCGCTTCTTTACAGTGCGACCTCGCCCTTGCTTTTTATCTTACAATAAAATCAATGGTTTACGACGTGACACTCGAAGACGTGACTTAATTGAAACCCTATGGGCGATCTGAAGTAAAATCCATAGATATTATATTTAAATTATTGCAATTTGAAATGGAAATGTTAAATCATATTCAACAAGCTGAACGTTGTTTTCTTTTTATATTATGTTGTATGTTGAAATCGGAAGGTAAGATTATCTGTGTCATACACAATTATTTATAATGAGAAGTAAAAGAAAACTAGCTATTTTATAAGGACCTAGTCTTTATCCACATTTTCTACTGTACTTGAATAATTAATTCATTTTCATGAATGGTAGAAAAGCTAGCAATTTCCAAGGCATCTCGTACAAGTGTGTTAGACGGATGTAACAGGCGATTTTGTACACATCCTTAAGAACAGTAATATAAAATTGCCAACTTACTATCGTTATATTGTAATAAAATGAGCCTGGCAAGCTCTCTAGTAAGTTAAGTAGGTCACTAGTAAGGTATGCAAATGAATACTAAAACATTAGTATTCAAACAGGGCGTACTTTATATGAAAGTATGTTAAAAACGGGATTAAATATAATGACCACCAAAAATACTAATTACGCAGCAAAATATGCTTACTAAAATACCTATATCATAACGAGCACCTATACGCCTCAAATCACTGCATACCGTCTTGGAAGGGTTAGGTTATGTTAGGTTCCTTCTTAAACCCATCGAAAAATAGGAGCCCCGCGAAGCGGAGCCCCGTCACCTTATTTTGATCTCTTTAAATATATTTTGCTGTGCAATTTGGTGATCATTTACTATTTTTGACTGTCATATTTTACTATATCTGGTTATAAGTTAAACATAAGTCATTAAAAACAGCGTTCAAGCCACAGGACCGAGACTAATATCTGTGGTCCACCTCATATTTAAACTTATAATGCTTTGGTAGTATAACAGCCAAGTCATCATAGATTTTACATATGAAGTTGACTTTTGGATAACGCCTTTAGTTAGTACTACAAATTATATTAATTCCACCAATGAAAGAAAACATCCTAAGAAAATCTAATAAGAAAGATGTATGGATGTCAGAAACTATGGCTCTGTCATAGAAGATCCAGCTATAAATAAGGCTGATGGAATAGAACCTTTCCTATGTTTCCGCCTTAACAAGTATAATAGTTTGTGATTGGCAGTCCTTTCGACATTTTAACTGTTAACTGTCCATTGTCCAGCTTAATGGCTTATTGAATTCTTCTATACTAGTACACGATATTAAAGACAATACAATTAATACAGCGATACTTATACTAACTAACTAATATTATAAATGCAGATGTAAGTTAGTTTGTTACGCTTTCATGTCTTAACACCTTGACCGATCACCATGAAATGTCGCACACACGTTGTCAGGGCTACAGAAAAGGACATAGGATACCTTTCATCCAGAAAAAGTACTGATTTCAAGGAAAATTAATTTATTGATATTATCTAGATTAACGCGAGCGAGGACGCGGCAAAATCTAGTGTTTAATACATTTTAGGAAGTATATATTATATAATATCAGCCCAGTATTCAATTGTTCCACTGCTGAGCACGGTCCTCTTCTCAGTATGAGAAGGGTTAGGCCATAGTCCACCACGCTTACCTAGTGCGGATTGGCAGACTTCACATATCTACGCGAACATTATAGCTCTCAGACATGCAGGTTTCCTCACGATGTGTTCCTTCGCCGTTAAAGCGAGCGATAATTAACTATTTAATACGCACAGGCATTACATTTAAAATACATACAGCAGGGTTCATCCATATCACCAGGAAGCGTTCAAATCCAAGACGGTACGCTTTCAGCGATCATTTCTCCTACGTACGAGCAAGCTCTGGAGTGAACTGCCTGCTTCGGTGTTTCCCAAGCGCTATGATATATCCTTCTTCAAACGAAGTTTAAAGAGAGTTCTTCTTTCACGGTAGGCAGCGGCTTTGCTGTGTCCTGACATTGCTGAAGTCCATGAGCAGCGGTTACCAGTGTTACCACTTTCCATCAGGTGGACCACTTGCTCGTCTGCCACCAATGGCAACAAAAAAACAAAAATTTAGGGCAGTCTTTAGGGACTGCCGATAGAAGTGAAAACTTTAATCCTTGATCATATACACTTCTTTATAAACCAAAAAAAAAAAAGGGGCGGGTTCGATGCTTGTTCTTGATACTCTCTTTAATTTCTCTTTAATTAAGGTGGTCAAAATTTCGTTACTTTTGCGTAGGACGCACCGTTTCTGACATATTGTCAATATTCTAAAAAAAAAGAATAAAGCGTGGAAGCGTGACGATGACGCGAGTTCCATGATTTTTGTTCACCCAAGAAGTGCTCAACGCGCCTAAAGAAGTTTTCACTTCAAAAATAAATAAAAAGGTGTAATTGCTCTTTCTATCATGAAATTCTGAGAAGCAGCACGGAGTCTGTAACTGTGTTTAAAAGACGGCGATCTATTACGGGGACCTCAATATGTAGTTAACAAAATGCTAATGCATTATATACATCTACGTCTACGATATGGGCGTGATACTAGACACTGTCCTTACTAATATTATAAACGCGAAAGTTTGTATGGATGTATGGATGTGTGTTTCTCTTTCACGCAAAAACTACTGGACCGATTGCGATGAAACTTGGTATGTAGATAGCTGGAGACCTAGATTCACACATAGGCTTTTTATCCCGATATTCCCACGGGAACGGGACTTACGCGGGTGAAACCGCGGGGAAAAACTAGTACTGTATATATGTATAACATAGATAGGCTTAGGTTTGGTGTAGTACTGCCGTGTCACATAACAAGTGAGAAACGGCAATGAATTGTCGTAAACCTTAGAGTTCGAAAAAATGGTTCAAATAATATGCAAAGGTCACGTGATACCACGTGACCTTGAGGTCAGAGGTCAAAAGTCATAATTATTTCGGGGGTATATCGACAATGCTGAGTCGAATGGCGTTGACCGCAAGTCTCTAGCTCTTACAGTTCTTGAGTTGAAAGTTGTATAACAGACAGACGAACGGACAAAGCTGTTGTATAAGAGTTTTTTCGAACTCTAAAACCAAATTATAAATAGGCTTTCTTTCCTTAGAGTGATTCCTTGTTGCGTGTAATTAATTCTAATATGCTGTATTCCGATCTGATTCCAATTTTTACTTTAAACTAGCTGACCCGCGCAACTTCGTTTGCTTCACATAAGAGAATTTTCCTAGTTTTTGCAACATTTTTCATTTATGCTCCGCTCCTATTGGTCGTAGCGTGATGTTATATAGCCTATAGCCTTCCTCTATAAATGGGCTATCCAACACTGAAATATTTTTCTAATTTTTACCCGTAGTTCCTTAGATTACCGCGTTCAACCAAACAAACAAAATGTGAGTGAAGTCGGCGCGTGAGCGCCCCCGCCTTTTTATAAATGCAGCGGATGGCCGTTTCGCGCGTTAAACAACAATCAACCGTATAGCCGTACCCATACTGGCGCGGCGAGATTTGGAAGTTTTATTTCATCTATATCTTGTGTGTTTATAAACCGATTCCTATATTTTTTTTTATAATATAAATATTAAAGTGTACTTTTTGAATATGGGAGGTCGATAAAGATATATCTATGTGAAATACAATATATTTATGTATTTTAATACACTTTGAAGAAATGCCTAACGATTAAACACGTTATTGTGGCTAATTTATAAAAGATAGATATACACTATTGAGGACTTTTTTGTAGATCTTTTGAAGACCATCATCTTTGTAATACATACTTTTGGTGTATGATCAACGTATGCGAGGATAAGAGCTCGAAAGCGCATTTTCGTCCGACTTGCTTCAAATTTATCGTCACTGCTCAGCTCCTATGTGTCTTAGCGTTATGTTATATAGCCTATAACCTGCCCAGGAGTATGGACTACAATCGTACCAAGTTTGGTTAAAATCCCTTCAGTAGTTTTTGACCCATGCGTGCACATACAGACAGACAGACAGACAGACAAAAAATTTACTGATTGCATTTTTGTCATCAGTATCGATCACCATTCATCCTCCAATATTAATTTTGAATATATATTCAATGTACATAATTGACCTCTCTACAGTTTTATTATAAGTATAAATAGTAGTAAGCTAAAGAAATGGAGTACAACATAGGTAGCCATTACAGAGCTCGAATAAGTCGGCGTGCCTGGGGAAGTACCTTACTTACTCTACAGGTAAACGTAAGCAAAGTGACACTATTATTATTATTTTACCGTATTGGCCAATGAGTAAGCAGCGATAGCTCAGTGGTGCAACAGACTGCAATGCAGAGGATCTTTGGTTCGAACCCACGTCGCGCACCTCTGAATTTCAGAAGTTATAAGACTTTTCGAAATTATGTGCGTATTGATTGACAATTATCGCCTGCTACGTGTCTCGAAGAGCACATTAAACCGTCGGTCCCGGCTGCCATGAACATCTATGGCAGTCGTTATTGGGAAGTCAGTGCCCTCTAATATCCTGACACTGGTCTAGCTAGGGTATCGTTAGCCTTTGGGTTGCGGAGGTCAGATGGCAGTCGCTCCGTGTAAAAACTGATATCCAGTCAAATCTAGTTAGACTAGAAAGCCGACCCCAAGTGACTTGGAAATAATAAAGGCTAAGGAGAAGATTGGCCAATGAGTAAGAATTCGAGAAGTTTCCCTGAAGGATCAAATGACAAGGAATGGGCAAGGTAGACCCCCATCCCGTTCTCTCCGTTTCATCTTTAATTTCTTTTTGCTAGAGTTGGCAACGCGCGATATTCTGGTACTACAAGCATTGACATACCTATATATTACTGTGTACTGCAAGTGACCATAGGTAAGCTAACGAACAGCTTATGATCAGAAACAGGCAATATCAATATCTCAGTAAAACAATAAGAACAAGTGAGACTATTCAGAATCAGTAGGATACAGATTCAGTAGATATGGACCCATGACACAAACATGTTCATATACCTAAGTCTATTAAAAATATTATGCAAAATACTTATGCTACGTATTGTATTGTTTCTCTTTGTAAAATGTGGGTTATTATATATTCATGAAACAGTTTTGTATGTACCTCAATGTCATACAATTTCAGATTTGTTACAAGTTCGAAGTAATACATATTATTATGTATTCTATGCCAATATTATGAATCTGAAGAGATTGTTTGTTTATTTAACGCGCTAATCTCGACTAGACAGATATGAAAAAGCTTTTTGCGTTTTACAGTATATTTATTGAGGCATATACCTTCCTCAATAAATATGCTGTAAAACGCAAAAAGTAATATCACGCAATATCACGTAACGACTTTAAGGAATGGAGCGGGTAGCACAGTGAAAATATTTTAAAGGTGATTATCTGTTTGTTTGTAACGAATGCATTACTAAACTATTTAACCGAAAACGATAAAGGTTCAACGGCACTCTAAAAATATTCATGTCTTGTCTAATGTACGTGAAACATTGCATTTGACAAATTGTTTTGTGCACAATGACGAAGTTCTTATAAAAAATACTCAATATTTAAAGTGGTGTTGCACGCTAATTCATTCAGTGAGTAATAAAATTCATACTTTTTGCTTAGAATATGCTTAATAACTAAGCTTTGTAATTTTACTCTTGATACGCCTGGTGATAATAATAGATATAGGTAATTATAATTATTAGCAAAAACATCCTTATACTTGAGATACCTATGTATATCATAAAAATAGCACAACAAAGACTAACAGGAAAATATATACAATCTTACAATATGTTTTCCATCGTTATCATAAATTATAGAAGGCGATGTGTGTAGGTATGGATAATGCAAAAAAAAGTCAGTCATTAATTAATTGGACCATGTGTTCTTATTTTGAGTTGAGTATAACTTCTACTTTTATTAGCATAAAAAAGAAAACGTGCGAATGGGACACCTGCGTTTTCAGACGGAAACAATTCGCACGAAAATATATTCCATGTGTGCGAAACTACAACAAAAAAATTTTACTAAGCCAATATTATTGGGGTTTTCTGTATATGATACCTACAGATATTTTTCTAACTTGTCTTATTTAGTAAACAAACAATTAATTATGTAATCATTCAGTTACTGCTTTCAGACTATATGCGATCTCTTATAAATATATATATATATATATATAATAAAAGAAGAAAGTAAAAACAAAGCTGGTGCTCTACCCTTCTTTGTCTGTTTTATCTTATCTCTTGTCTTGTAATGTATTGTATTTAGATACCAGTACGGCATTTTTTTTAATAAGACAAGTTATAAAAGTATGGACTATAGGTACACCGTCTCAAATCAAATCAATTTATTTCTATGAATATGGTAGTACAAAGATATTAAGAAAGCAAACGGAGATACAGCATATTCTGCCATAAAGAGCGTTTAAATATTAAACTATTAGATATTTAAAGCGTAATTACGAACAAACTTAAAATATTATAAGTAAAGTGTCAGTTAAAATGTGCATTATATCATAGTAGCATTTTTCATTTAATAAGTTCTTAGTTTTAAAGTTTGAAAAACTCTTATACAACAGCTTTGTCCGTCCATCCGTCCGTCCGTCCGTCCGTCCGTTCGTCTGTGTGCTATACACCTTTCAACTCAAGAACCGTAAGAGCTAGAGACTCGCGGTCAACGCCATTCACTCAGCATAGTCGATATACCCCCGAAATAACTATGACTTTTGGCCTCTGACCTCAAGGTCACGTGAAACCATTTTTTCGAACTTTAAGATTTACGGCAATTCATGGCCGTTTCGCACTTGTTTTTAACGCTTCCGCCATGGATGGTGAAGGTGAATTATATCTATGTACATTTCATTAGACATGGTAATAGATTCCATGTAATATGAGCAATATGGTTAGGTCTTAGGTAGGTCTACCGAGCACAATTCCAATCTCAGTACTGTTGTGGCGACTCCGCACAGACGAAGAAGTTCAGCCTACATTTAACAGATGGCGATACAATCGCACTTCACATGACGTCATACTATTCTGCATCGCACAAGTGGAGTTTACACAGCGACTAAGTATATAACCGACATCAACCGTCGGGCCGCGGCCCGCCAGGCATGATCAACCAGCCTGGTCTCGTAAAGAACTTTAGATGTTCGTGACTCAATCATATCGTTAAATAAACTTTAATAAAACTTAGAAAATAGATATGGCCATGTTCTGAAAGTTATATAATAATAATATCAGCCCTATATTAAACTGTCCCACTGCTGGGCACGGGCCTCTTCTCAGCGTGAGAAGAATTAGGCCATAGTACACCACGCTGACCCAGTGCGGGTTGGCAGACTTCACTTACCTTCGAGAACATTTTTGGAGAACTCTCAGACATGCAGGTTTCCTCACGATCTTTTTATTCGATAATTAACTATTTAATACGCACATAACTTCGAAAAGTCAGAGATGCGCGCCTTGGCATCGAACTTGAGAACTCTGGATGGCAGTAATACACTTATGCCTACCTCTTTAGGGAAAAGGCGTGAGACTATATATATATATATATATATATATATATATATGTATATGTCTCATGATGATCCGGTAGGCTTGTATTCTGAACACGTATAACCACGGGTTGCTCGTGACTCGTGACGCAGTCATGGTCGATAATGAGTAACCGAATCGAAGAGGAAACCATTTTTCCTTCACGTAACATTGATGCAAATGATTTGTCACTATTGCGTACAATTTCTTTGGAAATCCTACCACAGTTTTGCTTTGACGAATGTGTTATTCATTTACCGTAGCTTTAGGGAAGTTTAGAACTTCTTAGAGTACTAGTAGCTTTACATAATATTATACGTTGAAATTAAACTACTTTAAAATACTAGCATAATGTTAAACTAGCAGCCATTTACATGGTTGGCAAAAGCAACCGAATCGAAAGTGTAAAATTAAAATTAAATCTAAATAATTTTTAATATTTAAATAGAAGCAAACAGTAACTAGTACCAGTGCTTAACATGACTAATATTAAGTTTCAAAGTTATCTAATAATAGTGTTTTAAAAACGCAATAAATTTTGTATAAAATAGTTTAATTTTAAAACTAGTAGATTATTTTTGTTGTTTTATTAAGAAGACTGAACGGCACGGGCCGCCTTGTTGTGTTGTGGGCGTGTGGGTTCGAATATTTTGATTTTACGTATCATGTAATTGAGGCAAGCGTATTGCCATCTACCGGGCAGTTCTAGAATCCGTGCAGTTACACAAAATTTTCGTGATAGAAAAGCCTAATCACATTTTGCCCTGTATCGAATCTAAGACTTCGTCCACAGTGACCACATTTATCACCGTTGCGCTACGAAAGCTGTCTAGTTTTTTGATGGATATCTAATTAATTGATATATAAACCTTAATGTATCAAAAATATAAAAATCTATCTGACCCGCCCAACTTCGTCTGCGCAAATTTGTCCCCGTTTTTGCAACATTTTTCATTTATGCTCTGCTCCTATTGGTAGTAGCGTGATGTTATATAGCCTATAGCCTTCCTCGATAAATAGGCTACGATCCAACACTGAAAGAATTTTTCAATTCGAACCAGTGGTTCCTGAGATTAGAACGTTAAACCAAACAAACAAATAAACAAACAAACTCTTTAGCTTTATAATATTAGTATAGATAACGTATTAACCCATTCGCTGTCCCGTGATAGACACAATAGAAAATCTATTGTTATGTATCATATATGATTCATCGGACAGGGAACCTGTTAAATAAATCTTTATTATGTTAATAATTATCCTACGATAACTATTTAAATCAATAACAATAAGACGGTATAGGAAAACCTCTCAATGATAACGATAAGGCATAAAGTAAATAAAAAATCACTGTTCTGGTAAACCCGTGCAAAGGGGAACGCCCATCTGTGGCCACGAGTGGATAAGAGGCTAGAGACAAAAAAAAACCAGTTGATTTTGTCGTAAAAAAATATGTATTTACTTTCATTCTAATTGACGCCACTGCAATTAACAAAAAATAGGTAAAAGGAGTAAGTCTATTGGGCAAGGTATGAGTCCAATATATGCCCTCCTGCGCCTTTTCTAGATGATTTGTTAATAGCATATGACAATGAAGAGAATAATTATAGACGTTTAAAATAACAAAAGTGGTTTTTTTTCATATCCTATTAAGTATAACTGGATAAAAATATATTATAAACACACCTCCTATCATAATTAAATAATAGAGCATTGAGAAAAGATATGTTTTTGAATTATCTCACCGCCAGACACATTTTCATATAGAAAAATAACCTCAACACATTTTTTTTATAGCTATTTACAAAATAGTGGCGTCAATTTGAATATATTTTTTAGATATGTAATACTATTAAGATCCTAAAACACTCAATTTTTATAGTAATTTTTGATGTCCATCTTTGGCCTGAGACACTATGGAGAATAGGCATACCCCTTTGTTTCCTTATGATATCAATTTGAACATCCAAATGCGTAAATTACAACAATATAAACAATAGTCTATTGAGGATAATGATCACGATCATATCTACAATTACTTAGGTTAATAACATTAGTATCAGTTGTCGTAGTCGAAGTTAAAAATACTTTTTGGACTTGATAGACTGCACTGTTGGTGTAGCGAGCATATTGCTAAGAATTTTGGGTCACATACACCTCATCCCGCACGCGACAAAATGTTGTATGATTTTCAAATTATTGTACCGAACCTGTGTGTTCTTTCTTTCTTAAGTTCCCAGCAGCAGTTTTGAGCAGCGATAGCTCAGTGGGGATAGCGATAGCCAACAGACTGCAATGCAGAGGGTCTCGGGTTCGAACCCACGTCACGCACCTCTGACTTTCGGAAGTTATATGACTTTTCGAAATTATGTGCGTATTGATTGACAATTATCGCCTGCTCCGTGCCTCGGAAAGCATGTTAAGCCGTTGGTCCCGGCTGCCATGAACATCTATGGCAGTCGTTATTGGAAGAGTGTCGACACAAAAGATCCCACTGGATCGAAGTGTCGCTGGTCTGCACTGACTGGCCTCCAGATAAGATAAGATAAGTTCCCCGCAACACAACATTTATTTCTAGTGCGGACAACTTTACTTTGTCTTCCTAACTTTACTATGGGTGTCTTCATTTAAATGTTTGTATAGTTCCCCACGATACAGTGCCACTTAAGTTTCTTGCGTCTTTATAAAATATTGAGTTAGGTTAAGTATATGGTATATAACATCAGGCTACGGGCAACGCGAGCGGAGCAGTAATGGTAAAAATAGGTGAAACCGCGAGGGACAGCAGGTAATAGAAAAACCTAAAGAGTTTGTTTGTTTGAATGCCGTAATTTGACTAACTACTAGTACAAAAAAACTACTAGTAAAAAGCTTTACGCGTTAAATAAACTGCTTATAAAGGAAGGGTGCAGGCAATTTAACATTACGCTAAGGAGCTATAGTCATACCTAAATACCATTAAACGCGGCAAAAATCGCGCAGTACGGTTAGTTATTTATATCTCGATTACGAAAAAACCTTGTGTAAAAAACAGCATTGAACAATGAATTCCGAAAACCGCACGATAGGATAACTAATAAGTAATAATATATACTTAATTCTTTAAAATCTATTATTTCAATTAATCAAATGAATATTGTAATTGGCATTACCTATAAAATTTACAATACACTCTTTTTTGTTTGCCATGATCAAATGTTCGTATCTGTTTGGAAAGAAGGAATCTGAACAAAACAGCTAGCCAATAGCAAAATAATTATGTTTAAGTGTAGTGTTTTAGTTTTTATTTTTACACACAGATATTTAAAGGTTGTGAAAGATCACATTTTAATACATTAAAAGCCACAAAAGTAAAACAACCGAAGTACTTAAAACTATGATAGGTATTTATTTTTACTAGCGGTCGCCTAGTGCTCGAAATTCGACCAAAGTTTGCCTGTAAGATATTGCTGATATACAGGTTGTGGCCCGTAAATGGAGCAAATAATTTAAATATAGGTATTTTAACTTATCATTAATCGTGCCCATATGGATTCAATTAATTAATATTATAGATTTTATTTTTGTTATTTTCTAACAAAGTTAATCACACCAGCAATGTATAACAAACAATCAATTTCACCATCGTGTGTTTAACATTGGGTATTGATGATTGACAGTTTACAGCAAAGTTTTTATAATTATTTAGAATCAATCAATGTAAGATTATTAAAAAGTTCAAACGCCTAAGTATGGTTTGTGGAGGTTTGTTAAGTCCTCAATTAGAAACATTAGCTACTGTCATGGAACGCCCAGTACCAAGACATCTAACGACCGATGAGCGACAGATTGCGATGGTAAAAACCATTGACTTTGGATTGTAGCATTAAATGACTATTTCTTAGATTTTAAACTCTGAAAAATTATGATCACTTAAAGGTAACTGTGGATACCCTAAGGAATCATTATTTTAATTTATTGCTCCTGTTACGGGCCACACCCGGTATATTATTATGTCATTTTATATTGATACATGTAACCATAGTTACGCGCATCGACTGCGTGTGTTAAATGCATGGTTGTGTGCGTATAGTGTTTTTTCATTAATTTAATGTATTTCTAATGCTTATTTTATAAAAATATTAGGATTCGTACTTCCTTCTCCATATAAACTTTAACTGTGCCAAATTTCATACTCCTCCGCGCAATTTTCGTAAAAAGGGGACCAAACTACAAAGTTTTTGCTTCACGTAATATTTCTTTTATTTTTTATTGTATTCAATGACGAGAAAATATCTATGGAACGTACTCCTTTGGCACCTTGATAAAGAAGAATAATAAATTTAAAAAAACTTATCGATGTCTCTGGTGCGGCATGCGTCCATATTGGTAAAATATATTTCCTTACATCTTTTATGTATGTATATTACCGGCACTTCGCCATTTTATCCTCTACGTCCGTGCAAAAACTCAATAACATTTTGTCCTATCTGTGAATTGACCCGTGATACCTTACAATCCACATTGAGCAGTCTTTTTCAATGCTTTTAGCCGAGAATTTTACCATCTTATTATAATACCGAGATTATCAAATGCAAAACGGTAAACAACTCTTATTTGTTTTACAGATAAAAGATGAACGATATAAAATATAATCTTATCATTTATGATATGTAACGTTTAAATATCTGTGGCAATATTTTTATTCTGTGGCGCACCGCGCAAGGTCAGACGGATGTTCAAATTTCGCAATTTATTTCATTGCGATTTTGATTGCGATAAACGTGTCAACACAGGGTAATTTTTTAACAACTCTAAATTAGGGCGAAATCATGAGTTTATTATTTTATAAAATAAATATTTGGCGTAATAATGTAATATTGTTTATGATGGCAACAATTTGTCGTTACACGGCATTGAACTATTATTACTTGACTGGTACGCGGATGTTGAAGTGACGTGATTTATTATCAGAACCAAAGAACAATGCTTTTCTCTTTTCTATAGACATTATTACAATTTGGATTGCAAAATACAAGCAGATAATTATGTTTGTTAATTCCTCGAGCGATGCTAAATGCTTGTTACGTGTGAATTCAAGTCGTTAGTGTAACAGTTGGGGATCGAATCCAGAACCACTACATTGCAAGTCTAATGTCCTACACATTAGACTCCATTGGACTACCACTCTATTGTTGTAATTATTATTTGATCAATTCACATTGTGAATGCGAAACTATGTTTGATGGTTTACTGGTAGAACTAGTAATTGTGCTAAAATAATGGCTGATAAGAGATACATAAATTCAGTTGATTATGGAGGCACCTAATAACTTGTGCTGCTCATTTTGGATAATAGCACTTCTTATGATTTAACTAGATGTTCCCGCGGTTTCACTCGCGTTTATCGTTACTGCGCCGCCCCGTGGGTCGTAGCGTGATGTTATATTATAGCCTATAGCCTTCCTCAATAAATAGGCTATCCAACACTAAAAGATTTTTCAATTCGAGTCAAATAAACAAACAAACAAACTCTTCAGCTTTATAATATTAGTATAGATAGGTAGTGCAGCTAGTCATTCACACTTCTATCATCTATCATTTGACACATTGTTTTCGAATAACACTTATGATCTTATCTTATCTTAGATTAGTTATTAATTCCGTTATCTTTGTTTAAGTATACTGTTTATGTTTATTTGGCATATTGCAGTATTCTTACCTATAAGATAGTAGAGCCTCGCTGATTTCAGCATGAATGTGCCGGCTCGACCGGGGAAGTACTACCCTCTCACAGAATATCGACGTGAAATAGCAGTAATCCTACTGTGTGTTTCGTTCGATGAGTGAGAGTGCCGGAGGCCCAATCACCCTTTTTTCTCCTTCCCACTTCCCTTTTCTTTTCTTCCTTTCCTAAAAGGTTGGCAACGCGCAAGTGATGCCTCTGGTGTTGCAGGCGTCCCTAGGCTACGGTGACCACTTACCATCAAGTGGGCTGTACGATTGTTTGCCAAATTAGGTGTATAAAAAAACCGATTTAACACGCATTTTGGCTATTATATAGACTTTATATACACCTGTAGATCCGAGAAGTATACAGAGTTGTAATGCACTTACATTTTAGTAGATAATGCTTAGGTCTCACGCCGTAAGGATCTTATTGTCATCGATAATTTCTGGGTTCCGGTCTGCCAATGTGTTTTCTAATAAGAAACCTCAATAATGCTTTACTCAAACCGGGAATTGATTGCAAGGATGGAGTAGTGGTTTAGGTGGCCGCGTCGCCACTTTCACTGCGCCGAGTGTAGTGGGTTTGAATCCCACACAGGACAAAACTTTGTGTGACCCACAAATGGTTGTGCCGAGTCTGTGTGTTCTTGGTGTCCGTCGTTTGAATGTTTGTAAAGTCCCCCCCCCCCCCCCCCCGCGACACAGGAATTATTCCTATTGTGGGAAGTGACTTAATAACAAAAAAGAAAACCGACTTCAAGAAAGAATATTCTAAAACTTAAAATGCACCAAAATGTTAGTAAATAATTGCATATTCTTGTGAATAATTAAATTATTGTTATTTTTGGAGTCGGTGTCAGCCGCCCGCGCCGCGTGCTGCGTCTGTGTGTAATTGTGCATACTAATGTTAAGTTATGATTTAATTAGTTACAAACCTACCTCGGCTGACACCGACCCCATTAATTAATAACAATAATTGAATTATTCACAAGAATATGCAATTATTTATTAACTTTTTAGTGCATTTTAAGTTTTCTAATATTCTTTCTTGAAGACAGTTTTCCTTTTTGTTAAAATTTTGTTTATTTCTCGGTTTTTAGTGAACCTTGCCAAATATGAGAACATCATCAATGTAGCCAAATACGCATTATTAAGTATAACTCGAAAACGAATGGTCAAATCTTAATCAAAATTAATTGGGACTACAGGGAAGCACCAGCTTTCAAATAAAAAAGAATCATCAAAATCGGTACACCCAGTCGAAAGCAACGAGGTAACAAACATAAAAAAGAAAAAAAAAATACAGACGAATTGAGTACCTCCTTTTTTTGAAGTCGGTAAAAAAAGCAATCGAACTGAATTTGGAAATGTGCAAACGTATACTAACGAACTAGTTTTTAAATTATCATTTAGTTGTTTTGTTCTGATTTGCATAATATGTTTATGTGGATATGAATTTTAATTTAAATACTAAAGGAAATAAAGGAACTTAAAAGTCATCGTGAGGAAAATGTAAATGGAAATAATTTTAATAGTTCAAAAATAGCATAAGCGTAGTGTTTTAAAATAAACTATGATAAAATCCGTGTAAAATAATTTAACTTCAATGTATAACATTCGCGTAAATGTAAAGCAATATTATGATTTTGTTCTAAAAACAAATCTACAATAATAATCAACAGAGGTAAACTATAAAGTGAGCAAACAGGTTTCATGTGAACTGCTTTTAATAACACAAAAATACTAAAATCCCCGAACATTCACACTAAAGTTTTTTATGTTAATGTAGCGGATTAAATTATATTATTTACATTTAATTTTATTAGTTCACGTGTTTAGTTTGACCTGTGGCATGTTTTGCGCCACAGAACATGTAAGACTAGATTAAGCCCGCGGCGTCGCTCGATTCTTTATATACGGTACTTTTTTTGGATGAAAGGTACCCTATGTCCTTTTCAGTACCCTTGACCACGCGTATACAAAATACATAATGATCGGTCAAATAGATAAGGTGTGAAAACGTAACAAACAGACAAACAAAAATTTGTTAGGGTGTTCTGTGGTTTTCGCAAATATTAGTAGCCGGTCGTGTATTTTGATTCCCGGACCGGTGAATTTTTCGATTTGTCCGAAGGGTTAAGGGTAAGTTTTGTTTTTGTTGAAATTCCTTGGCGCACCGGCAACTGCCAGACTACAACTTAAACGACTACGCCGCGCGCCGTCGAGCACACATAAACTTTTCTGAATCTATTAAGCTACTTTTAGTTTAAATTGTCAACACATCTGCTATTATTATCACGTAAAACAGTCCTCGGCTTCAACTCCCCAATATCAAGACTAAGCAGACCTTATAATAAGTTCGACAAACAAGTTGATATGCTTAGTACCAATCTTTATAAATTTAAGAGCCAGGTTCACAACAGAACTAATTACTATTAGTTACCTAATTAAATTAAATTAAACTGTGTTAACTATTTATTAAGTTTTATAAACTGTAGGCTATATTACTATTTGTTGGCTGTGCGATTAATTTTATTTTTATTACAAATGTTCACTGAAATATTTTAACATTTCTTATAATCTGATCTGTGTTTAATACTTAAATCCGAATGTTTTCCGTAAATGCTGTGTTTGCCGATTGATATTGTGCACCCATACCCCTTATTTGTTATGAATGTATTACTTGTAAGAAATGTGTAACAATTGTAGGTGAACCTATGAATAAATAAATAAATAAATAAATTATAACAAAATAGTATGGGCACCAGGTTATCGATGTCCATTACTATGAATGTAACATATCTAGTGCTCTGAGATCTGTCTAAACTACTAATCGACGCTCTTCGCGTGACCAGAAAGCTGGTCTTTTCTGGGCTTAAAGATTCAGCATTGCCATTCAACGTGGCAATGCTGCTAGTCATCACTCATCTATAAATAAGTGCGTTTCAAATACGAAGTCCCATTTGACAGATGATCGTTGAACAGCGATAGTGACGAGACCGTTTCAATCGACACACGAAATCGATTACTGATTAACTTTCCAAACAAACTGTAATCGTGGGTTTAGAATCGAAACAAAAATGATAGAAACAGAAAAACAAAAAAGGAGTCCATCTAAGTTAGATATATTGAAAGAATAGTTAGGTACATAAAAGTTATATAATAATATAACGAGAGTAATTGTAAAAAAAAACTGTATTTATCGTTGATTAATTCCTAGTATTACATACTTACTCCATACTTAGCATAAGGGTAAAATAAATGTGGTATGACAGATTTTGATTTTCAAGACGAATATAACTTTTAAAACTATGGGATATTTAAATCATACGTCTAATATTGCAACTTGAAATCCATTTTTGATAAAGAAAATATATTAAGGGTTTGCAGAATGAGATTTAAGGTACGTTGCAACGTAATAATAAATGCAAATTTACAAAAGTATTTCTCGGACAATTGCTTTTACCTCGAATTAGTTTGTTTTTATCCGATTCATATTGTCGCGTCACTATGACTGAAAGTAAAAATATTACCTAGTACGTAACCATGGTATTGTAGTAAAATGTTATTTTATTTTGATGTTTAAATTATTTAAGACTAATATCAATTGAAATTAGTTGTTAATTATGTTTGTGAAACAATTACATAATGTTTTGTATAGATTCCAATTGTTTTAAAATAGTCTTTAGTATCATAAGTAATAATTATTTATTTTAGCAATTTATACGAAATGTGCAAAGTTACGTGCTATGAAGTGTCAAAAGGGACTTCGTATTTGAAAAAGACTTATAGATATTTCTTCAGTCGACAGCGATGCTTAGGAATTTTACTACGCTGCCGAAACCTACCATTTTATTTATTTACTTTATTCATTTTATCATAAATTTTGTTACATTTTTTTTTTGCTTTACTTATAAGTTAGGTTTGTTAATATTAGTTCAGTTTTATGTAATGAATAATGATTGTTGCCTTTGTACATTATTAAGATTTCATCAATAATATTTGAACTGTAAATAAAAAATCTAGTGTAGGTAATAATAATGTCCTCCAGACCGATTTTCGGTCACGGCGGCCAATCTTGACGAAGATTGGCCATCTGCGCAGGAGTTATTATAGTGCACAAGTATGTGCGCAAACACCAGTGCACTCTCTGTACCCTAACTCTCGTGATCTGATGGAACGGTTAATCCGGCACGACCGGAGAGAAATCAGGCGCAGGACCAACGGCTTTACGTGCTTTCCGAAGCACGGGGGTGTCTAACACCGCCAACTTCCTAACTCCGGGCTCGTATTGAGATTTCTTAACAGAAAAAACCAATACCATTTTGTTGGCCCGACCCGGGATGCGAACCCGAGACCTCATGCACAGCACTCGCATTCACTACCGCTGCACCATGGAGGCAGTTAAAAAATAAATAGTAAAGTAAAATCTAGTGTATATTATTATTGGTGATATACGTGTTATACCATAAGAATAAACAAATAATGACTATAATGATAGGTAGTTATATACTATGTATATTACTTAGTATATATCACATTAAAATAAATTGGAAGCATCATTAGATATCGACGCATAAGGTGTCATTATATCACTTTAATTGTTTTGCAAATTTTACGGACACAGATTATACTTAATTGGCGTATAGTTACAAAATTGGCAATTATCGGCTGCTCCGTGCCTCGGAGAGCACGTTAAGCCGTCAGTCCCGGCTGCCATGAACATCTATGGCAGTCGTTATTGGGAAGTCAGTGCCCTCTAATATCCTGACACTGGTCTAGCCTTAGGGTATCGTTAGCCTTCGGGATGCGGAGATCAGATGGCAGTCGCTTCGTGTAAAAACTGATATCCAGTCAAATCCGGTTAGACTAGAAAGTCGTCCCAAGTGACTTAGGAATAATAAAGGCTAGGGAGAAGAAGAGTTACAAAATTGTTTATTACGACGTGTTTTTTTAAGGACTGCCTCGATGGCGCATTGGTTCTAAATCCAAATGCCGTACATCATACCTTAGGTTCAATTCATATGTTGACGAAAGTGTTATTGAGATTATACCGACTTAAAAAAAGTATGAGCTATCAATTCGGTAAAATTTTTTGTATGCTTGTTACGCGGTTACTCCGCGGATTATAAATTGACTAGATGTTCCCGCGGTTTCACCCACGTTTATCGTTACTGCACCGCCCCCGTGGATCGTAGCGTGATGTTATATAGCCTATAGCCTATCCAACACTGAAAGAATTTTTCAAATCGAACCAGTAGTTCCTGAAATTAGTGCGTTCAAACAAACAAACAAACAAACTCTTCAGCTTTATAATATTACTATAGATGATAAGAGCACACTTAGAAGAGGCCTATGCCCAGCAGTGAGACTGTTTATATACCGGGCTGGTCTTATTATTATTATATGTGGCGGGTATAGTCTAAGATACTAAATTGCGGCTAACCGCTGTTTTTCCTAAAAGGTTGAAATGAGACTATTGCCGTAATTAGGATTATTTTCCAGAGAGCCTTACCACTAAACAATCTAGAACTTACAGTAGAAACCGTTTATGTATTTGGGGTGGGCCCCTGACAATAATTCTGAGGTGACAAGGAAGTTTTTAAAACTATTAACATGTCAATATTGACATTTTAAACGTCCGATAACAGAAGTTTAAACTCCTTTATTATGTATGTAAGTGTCGTGAATCATTACAGATTATATCCTAACAGAAATGGGGAATAATCAATAACAACACGAAGTAAATGCAAGATATTATATATATAATATAAACATAAAAATAATAACATCAACTTACCATATCACCAGCAATCACTACTAGTACCAATTAATATAAAACTAATAACAAATAAAATTAACACAAAATTAAAAATTCACAAAATACAATAAATACATTACACTGTTGCAATTGTTTTTAATCTAATACGATTTATCAATTCTTATCAATGTTTATCGATTCTACATTTTATTCGAGTTACGTTTATTCGATCACATGCGTTCGACTCGGGATCGCGATCAATACTGGCGCGAATCGCGAGTGACAGCGACACCTTGAAGATCACTCTTGAATGTGGAGCGGTGGGCAGGCGCATGCTTATATACTCAGCTGTGCTCGATAACAACTTGAGCGAGTTTGTGGGTTTTGATTAACCGATGCGATGCCGATGTTACTTAGGTATTCCTCTTTATCCTTAATTACCCTCATATTATATGTTCATGTATTGTTCCTTGCAGTGCCGGATTAAGCAAGCGCGGGCCCATAGCAAATTCTTTCGGGTAAGAGTGCTTGCATATGTTAGATTTTTTGTAGAGCTAATTATTGGGCCGACTGAAATTGTACACATTTATACATACGAGCGACTTTTTGTAGAACTTGTGTGTTTACGGTATGAAATTCGGTGTTTTATTTACGTTAAGGAAATAGTCGGTTTTTGTGACATCAAGTAAATTCAATATACCACATTTTAAGTAATAAGTTTCACTCAAAAAATTACGCTCAGGCAGAGATGAATGGGTTTAAATATGCGGGGCCCTATTTCGCGCGGGGCCCGTAGCAATTGCTACTCTTGCTACGTGGTTAATCCGGCACTGGTTCCTTGAGATAAATCTACGTGTATGTAACCCTTTCGCTGTCCCGTGATAGACACAATTGAAAATCAATTGTATCATAATATGTGATTCATCGGACAGGGAACCTGTTAAACTGACACCGTGACATGATCTATTTATTGTTTCACTGTTATATGTGCTCTCTCGAAGGCAGATACTAATCAGACCTACATTTCGCTAGTTTCTCAGGACCTAAGAATCGTTTTACAAAAATTCCAAAATGCTAATAGACCTAGGAGTATTTCTAATTAAAATGGCCGATATCTTAAGGATTAATCGATTTCCATGATTTTATTTTGACATTATCTATCAGACAAAAATTACTACTTAGTAGGTCGCAAAATCTTCTATAGTAATATAAGCCTTCAAAAATCCTTTATCTAAAGCCAACAAAGTTTTTTCGGAGGGCTTTCATAATAACAGTATAAAACCTAGTCTTAAAATATTATAACTGCGGTAATAGAACTATCTATAAATAATAAATAATATCAGCCTTATATTAAACTGTCCCACTGCTGGGCATGGGCCTCTTCTCACTGTGAGAAGGGTTAGGCCATAGTCCACCACGCTGGCCCAGTGTGGGTTGGCAGACTTCACATATCTTCGAGAACATTATGGAGAACTCTCAGACATGCAAGTTTCCTCACGATATTTTCCTTCACTGTTAGAGCAAGTGATAATTACGTATTTAATACGCATATAACTTCGAAAAGGAAAGACTGCCTAAAAAAGTTTATAAGGCTAGTGTGAATGGAACAGTCGCAAGGGGAAAACCTAGGCAAACGTTTCTCGATCAGATCGGAGGCGTTCTGGACAAATGCCTGGTTAAGAGCACCTTGAACCGACGGGCGTGAACCTATAAGGAATGTGGTGAAAGTGAATGAAGCCAGAGAAGTGTGTCAGGATCGTAGCAAAAGGAAATCCGTAGTCTCTGCCTACCCCTCTGGGAAACAGGCGTGAATCTATGTATGTATGTATAACTTCGAAAAGTCAGAGATGCGCGCCTTGGGTTCGAACTCGAGACCTCTGCGTGGCAGTCCAACGGTTTCCAACTAGGCTATCGCTGCTTTTAGAACTGTCTGATTGTTACATTTTCACGGTTAACCTGCTGAATAAATGGATTTAGCTGCAGCCCAAGGGAAGAAAACAAGTTGCCGGTTTCAGCATAGCTTATTGAAATTCTCAGTCCCGTCATAGTAACTGGGTACCTAGAAAACGCCAATGGTCTCACCCCCTATTACATAAAATCTTAAACCTAGCTAGAGTTTATCCACACTTTCGAGGATAATATTTTATTTTACAAGAGATCTCCTGCACTAGGAATCCTGTGTCGTGGGAGACTTTACAAACATTCAAACAACGGACACAAAGAACACCCAGACTCTGAACAACCATTTGTGGATCACACAAAGTTTTGTCTCACGTGGGATTCGAACCCACATTACTCGGCGCAGTGGCAGTAGCGAAGCAACCACTTTCACCACTACGCCCTCCAGGCAGTCATAATAGGAATCTATTATGACTGCATTTAATTAGCTTAAAATTAGTAATGTTTAATAGTAGGTAATGATGCCCATTCTGTTGTGACAAAATTCTCTAAACTTAACTAAAAATCACTAAAATTAAGTTTAGTCCTGTCACTTTTAACGATTTCAGAATACGAAATCTCGTTTGACAGGACTAAACTAAATTTTAGTAATTTTTAGTTAAGCTTAGAGAATTTTGTGACAACAGAATTGGCACCAATATTAAAGTAAGTTTCTAAAAAAAAAATTTTGTAATAGTGTCAAATAAACAACGCGATAAAATCCGTATATAGTAGTTTAATTTCAATGGGAATCTATGTTTGTACTTACGTTTAGTATAATATTCTTATAGAATCAAATTGACGAATCTAAAAGCGGTATGTATTGTATGTGACTTGTGCATGAGGTTTCGGATTCGATTGACGGGTCAGGCAAAGTGGCTGGAACTGTGGTTAAACAACGGCAATACTATAACCTATTGAGTCGCAACGGCACACCGGTGGCTAGATATAGTAAATGTTTAATTATATCTGGTATTCTAAAACTTGACTACTAGCCAAGTATGTAAGTCTGTAATACTCCTTTGACCAATAATTAACGAAATACGGCCGTGAGTATGTAAGAGTTTGTTCTATTAGTCGTAGGTATTCAATAAAACCCCAAATCAAATTAAAAATCATTAGTCGTTCAGATTAAAGTAATACTTATGAATTGATCATCAAAGATTATTGGTTAATAAGTATACTGACCTCATTAAAACTTAATTTTTAATTTGTAAATTTCTTTACATGCATTCAAATAACAAACACAAAGAGTACCCAGGCTCTAAACAACTAACTTGTCGGCCTCGGTGGCGTAGTGGTTAGTGTAACCGACTGCCACGCCTGAGGTCGCGGGTTCGATTCCCGCACAAGTCAAACATTTGTGTGCATGAACATGAATATTTGTCTTGGTCTGGGTGTTTCTAAGTATAATATGTATGTATTTACAAAGAAAAAAGTAAAAGTATATATGTATGTTTATCCATTTTCTAGTACCCATAGTACAAGCTCTGCTTAATTTGGGCTAGATGGTGTTGTGTGTATGCGGTAGAATATTATGGTAGAATATTATTATTAATTGTGAATCACAAATTTTAATTTCGTCTGAAGATCAAACCGATAACAGACCGCCAAGCGACCACCTGAACACACTACGGCATCCGCGCAGTCAAGTTTGCCAGGCAAAGGGTTGTGACTATTCAGAGGAAACACTAAGGGCGAGAGAATTGAAAATAGGTATTTGTAAAATCTATTGCTGTCGCGCAGTACCATGGTATACTATCATGAGCGCGATAGAGACAACTGCAGCTTGGACCGAAAATACCTATAAAAAGTACACAAAATTAACGTTTTGTAGTCCCCTGATTCCTTCTCCAAAACTTGACCGATTTAACTACTTTTTTCATTAAAAATTAAAGAAAGTCTTTGGTCGTGTTCCAATGTTTTCCTTTTTTTATATAATCTAGTCAAATTTGTTTTCTGGATGTTTGAACACAGCAGAAAAACTGGTCCATTTTTGAGGTTTTTGAAGGCTCATGTCTCTTGTAATAATTAATTTATAAAAAAAGAAAACATAAGGAAATGCTAATAGAGCCCATACATTTTTTAGAAAAAAATTATTGCTCTGCTCTCTTTATCCAGGGATGAAACAGGGGACTACGTTTGTATGGAAAAACGGCCCTTGTGTTTCCTCTTAAAAGATATCAGAAAGACAATTAGTAACAAACAAAGAAATACCAGTCCTTCAATCAAAGGTATGCAAAATATTTTATCTTTCATGATTAAGGCGGAAGCGTATAAGTCATAACTTACAGAAGTGCTATAGTACTTATCAGGAAAATGAACGTACAGTCTACTTACGGTTGGTTATTAAGATAAGTTTTACCTGAAGTACTGTTTTATAAACGAAGCTACTTATAGGAACATAATAATCCATTTTATATCACTTAGATGACAAACAAGCAAATAGCCATTTGAATTAAACTACCTCATACGGAACTGGCATTTTCCCGCGTTTTCTTACGTAAAAGTAGGTTAGGTTATGTTAGTAACAGTACTTTTTTAAACAAAATATTGTCTATGTTACTCGGTGATAAATTAGCTTTCTAATGGTTAAAGAATTTTTACAATCGGTTGAGTCGTTTTTTAATTAAATCCTTACAAAAAAACAAAAAATCAAATCTTTTTACTTTATAATATTAAATATAGACTTATCGTGATTCATTTAATAATTTTCTATATTTGTCCTTCAATAGCCAAAATCCAGATCTAATGGAAAAGTATCCTGTTCGGCTCCCAGGAGCCGAGCCTTGGCCAATTGATTATTTATTATTATTTAAAAGAACTATTTATTTTTACACTTTCCTCTACGGTACGATTGCTTTTCGGAAGCCACGGTCACGGGGAAACTAATGTTCTGTTGTAAAGTATTTTAATTTCAGTGTAATATTTGTTCTATATATATATATATAGCAGCGATAGCTCAGTAGGGAGACCAACAGACTGCAATGCAGAGAGTCTCGGGTTCGAACCCACGCCGCGCACCTCTGACTTTTCGAAATTATATGCGTATTGATTGACAATTATCGCCTGCTCCGTGCCTGGGAGAACACGTTAAGTTATTAAAAATCTAGTGTATATTATTATTGGTGTTATACCATAAGGATATACAAATAATGACTATAATAATGGTTATATACCTACTATGTTACAACTTACATAATATATAACGCATTAAAATAAATTGGAGCCATCATTAGATGTCGACGCGTAAGGTATCATTATACATATCACTTTAATTGCTTTGCAAGTTTTACAGATATACATTATACTTAATTGGCGTATAGTTATAAAATTGACAGTTATAGTCTGCTCCGTGCCTCGGAGAGTACTTTCAGCCGTCGGTCCCGGCTGCCATGAACATCTATGGCAGTCGTTATTGGGAAGTCAGTGCCCTCTAATATCCTGACACTGGTCCAGCCTTCGGGTTGCAGAGGTCAAATGGCAGTCGCTCTGTGTAAAAACTGATATCCAGTCAAATCTTAGTTAGAAAGTTAGACTAGAAAGCCGACCCCAAATGACTTGGGAATAATAAAGGCTAGGGAGAATATTTGTTCGAACTTAAGACAATATGGCCATGGCATATGGCCCATTTAAGCTGTTATTATGGCTTATCATCCCCGAACCCACAACACTCGGCGCAGTTGCGAGGTAACTTACTTAAGCCCCTACGTCATCCAAGCAGTCCATCCCTGCAATAATCAGCTAAGTTTTGTTCGGCCGTCATTCATTTGTCGACACGGCATTTCCATCCTATGCGGGCTTTCTCATAGCTGCCGTAATGACGGCATTGAAATGATGACTGTACATAGTGTACATACTGTATGATAGCTTCTCTACGAAGCCTAGTAGTTTTAGGTAATAGTTTGTTTAATAGTTACAGACGCTCATCTCAATCTGCAGAGTTTTTTGCTTAAGGAAACCGTAGCTAGTCTGTATGAGGAAGTTAATTATCTCTATAAGCATTGTGTAACAATTTGTAATTTGATTGCAGGGATTGTGGCCTTAATGAATGCTCCATACTCCGTACCATCTTCCTTCTGATAACTAGAACTGCTAGCGACTGATTTTGGGTGGAGTGGCGAATGATATTTTCTTGTACAAATGTAAGAAGGCATAATCATTACAGCTACATAAACAATATTAAACATAGAAAAAAGTTTAAATAATAACCCGACCACGTAAAAAAGGGTCTGCAAAGGACGAATTTAAAATTTATGTAGCCTATGTCACCCGGGCCATTATTACGAATCTATTGACACCTCATTTATTAAAATCGGTTCAGTAGTTTAAGCGCTACGGTGGAACATATAAACTGCCAAAATCTTCCTTTCTTTTGGCTTCGTCGTAGTCGGGTGAAAAGGATGCAAAGAATAGTCGAACTTGAGATCCATAACCATTGCATCATACTTAAGTTTTAGTTTAATTTTGATCTATGAAAGAAGACATACATACATTGTTTGACGCCTATATTTCCAAATTGACCCGAAATTGATAGAAAGAGGAGTCTTTTTTTTAAAGGGTACTTCAGCACTCGAAATAATTCCTGTGTCACGGGGGACTTTACAACACGAACACAAATAATGAATACAAAGATCACCCAGACTCAGAACAACCATTTGTGGATCACAAATTTTTGTCCCGTGTGGGGATCGAACCCACAACACTCGCCGCGGCGGCAGCGACAAGGCAACCACTTAAATCACAAGGCCATTCGTGGGTTTATTACAGCCACATTAGCTGAAGATTAAATACGTAAAAGAGAGCTACCCTGACATATCTGTCACAGATCCATACTAATGAGACAATCCGTGCTACTAATGAGAAATTCTCCCAAACGCATTTCCACTTTCCCCAAAATATATTTTTTGATTTGGCAACTATAATACAGATCAATGTAAAACAATAAAAAAATTGTAGTCTTATTAACGTTCCGCCATTTTATTGTCTTACGTTTACGTAAATGTTAATTTGAAATTAAAACTACTTTAAAATACGGATTATGTCGCGTTGTTTTAGAACACTTATCTATACTAATATTATAAAGCTGAAGAGTTTGTTTGTTTGAACGCGCTAATTTCAGAAACTACTGGTTCGATTTGAAAAATTCTTTTAGTGTTGGATAGCCTATTTATCGAGGAAGGCTATAAGGCTATATAACATCACACTACAACCCACGGGGCCGGCGCAGTAACGATAAACGTGGGTGAAACCGCGGGAACATTTAGTATTACATAATTTTGAACTAAAAATACTTATTATTATGAGTAATAGAGCCTCGCTGATTTCAGCATGAATGGGCCGGCTCGACCGGAGAAGTAGGTACTACCCTCTCACAGAATATCGACGTGAAATAGCAGTGTTCCTACTGTTGTATTTCGTTCGGTGAGTAAGAGTGCCGGAGGCCCAATCACCCTCTTTCCCCCTTCCCGCTCCTTCTCCTTCCCACTTCCTTTTTGCAAGTGATTACTCAAGCTTGTTTGCCAACGTAGTAGTATAAAAAAATGATGTAATAAAAGTGTTCTAAAATAAACAACGCAACAAAATCCGTATAAAGTAGTTTTAATTTCAATGTTCCGCCATTTATTTATTTCGCGCCAATAAACCTAGACGTGCACATGTTATGTTTTTATCGTAAGTTCTTACACGCATGTATTTTTTGTTTAATTGAATCCTTTTTTATCGACCGCCATTATCTAAACTCGTTGGTACAATAACCTTGTGTAATATTTAGCGGTGAGCAGTGTATCAGAAATGTTTAAATGTATGTTTAAACAGCGTGTAACAATAAGGTGTGGTTATCCTAACTAATATTATAAACCAGATTTTGCACGCGTTTTCGCTCTTCTAAATGTAGGTTACCGTAAAATGCTCTTACTTTGCTCCAAAGTCAGAAAATTATGAATATCTTTTAAACTATTAATTATAAAATATATTTATATAAAGAAGAACATTTTATCTACCACATTTTTATTGGTAAATCAACATTATGAAGTATTTTATTATACATATATATGTATATAAAACAATGAATAAGGAGCAAAGTTACTCATTCACATGGGTACCTTTGCTCCTAGATACAATTGTCAATCAATCTCAACTGTGAAAGTATTTGGAGCAAATTTACGCTTTCCTGATTACATATTACCTAATAACATATTAGGCGATAAAACATATTGGAGCATAATTACCCGTAGGGGAGCAAAGTAGGACTATTTTACTTTATGTTAATTTATTAACCCTCGGAAACAGTATTTTGTGTCCTTTTCTGTACCCCTGACAACGTGTATGCGAAATTTCGTAATGATTGGTTAAGACTGCGCCTGCGCGACATGTGCCAAAACAGACGCTCACAGTTAAGTGAATAAACACAACACTTTTTGTTTAATACAAATATAAAATATACATTTACCATAACAATGAATGTATTTACAATTACTCCGTGTAAAACACTTAAAATAATTAATATTTTCGCCTACAAAATTACGTAAATTTGCACGAAAAATGCAAAAGCGTAAGTGTTACGTGATACCTTTCATCCAGAAAAAACTACTAAAAAGATATTTAACAATATACCATTCATCCAGATAAAAGCACTGTTCCTTTTTTTTTTGACCCAGGAAAATCCTTTATGGATACCACCTCCCCGGGGGGGGGAGGGTGGTTATGTGAGACTCCGCCCCTGAAGGTGGTCGGCATACACACTAAAAACCTGGGGTGAGCAGTCCTTTCGCCGACGGGGTGGGGCGGGATGGGGTCGCGTTAGCAATCACCATCCCGCCCCGGCTGATGGTAACCGGGCCTCAGCACCTGTGGAGGGGTGGCCTTGCTCACCAAGGCCACCCCCCCAGACGTGTGGGGCCGTGCAAGCCGGTACAGAGTCCCCCGAGTCTGTACCAGTGACCCCACTATACAGGAGCGAGAAGGCGGGCAAATCGCCTCCTCCTCGCTCCCGTCCGTCTGCGCCGGAGAGGGTCAGCGAGGGGATTGTTCTTCCTGACCCTCTCCGCGGCCTCCTTCTGCGTCATGACAGCCTCGCAGAAGGAGACCACCGCCTGCCACGATCTCTCGCCGCCGAGCATGGCGTTGATCACGCCCGGCAGGGAGAGATCCCCGCCTATTATGGCCGAAAGCGTGTGCCGCTGCGGCCCCCACGCGGCACACGCCTCCAGCGTGTGGAGCGCCGTGTCTTCCGGCGCCCCACACTCGTGGCAGGCCGGGGTCGCCTCCCGTCTCGCGATCTGGTGCAAATACTTTCCGAAGCATCCATGCCCGGAAAACACCTGCACCAGTCGGAGGGTCAGCGACCCAAATCGCCGCCCTATCCACCCCCGTAGGACCAAGCGAATGGCCTCCACCGTCCACTGACCCGGGACCGGTGGAGCCAAGTCCTCCGTCCACCGCCTCAACAGGGCGGCTCACGCCTGTCGCCGCATGCGTGCGACCTCCTCCCACCCCGGAGGCTCCACGCGGGACCTCCTCCCACCCCGGAGGCTCCACGCGGGACCTCCTCGCCACCACGAAGTGGTAAAATTCGGCGAGGACCTCCGCTTGTAGCTCCCAGGGGGGGTCACTGGCCAGCACGCATGCCGCCGTCCAGGACACCGTCCGGTAACCGCGTATGGCCCTCGTCGCGACGACCCGCTGAAAAGCACTGTTCCTAACCCAACCTACATTGACGCGAGCGAAGCCGCGGACAAAATATAGTATACACATACATTTTTTTTGAGATCAGCCGTAGGGCCAACGGCCATACGTCCTTGCCGAGACACAATGATGTGAACCGCATCCAACTTTCTAACATCAGGCTATTAACTCAAAACCAAAAATATGTTTATTCATGTAGGTCACTAAGTAACATTTATGAACATCAAAGTTACACTTAATAAGACCTATTCAAACCTGAGCGGTATTCGCTGCCGCTGTGGGTAGAGGTATATACCGCGCGGGTTTCGCTTAGGTATTTAGTATCAAGTTCCGCGGCTAAAGCGACCTGAGCGGTATTCGCTGCCGCTGTGGGTAGAGGTATATACCGCGCGGGTTTCGCTCAGGTATTTAGTATCAAGTTCCGCGGCTTGAGCGACCTGAGCGGTATTCGCTGCCGCTGTGGGTAGAGGTATATACCGCGCGGGTTTAGCTCAGGTATTTAGTATCAAGTTCCGCGGCTAGAGCGACCTGAGCGGTATTCGCTGCCGCTGTGGGTAGAGGTATACACCGCGCGGGTTTCGCTCAGGTATTTAGTATCAAGTTCCGCGGCTAGAGCGACCTGAGCGGTATTCGCTGCCGCTGTGGGTAGAGGTATATACCGCGCGGGTTTAGCTCAGGTATTTAGTATCAAGTTCCACGGCTAGAGCGACCTGAGCGGTATTCGCTGCCGCTGTGGGTAGAAGTGCCTGCCGCGCGGGTTTCGCTCAGGTATTTAGTATCAACTCTACCCACAAGGATAGCGAAATCCGCTTTGGTGTGAACAGTAATATTACCGCATACCCACTCAGTATTCTCTACCGCAGATGGTAGCGAATACCGCTTAGGTTTAAACAGGCCTTTAATGTGATCTTAAATTTACCTATTGCCATGTTCAGCAAAGCAAGCAAACGTAGAACCAATGTGAAAAACTGGCAGGAACAGGCCACTCTTTCAATCGCCACGTTTACAATATTGTTTATTTAATAAATCTTTTTAGGACGAAGCTGTAACCATTCAACCAATTACCACTCATAAAACACTCAAGCAATAAGTAATATTTAAAAGTTAGCCTCTAATATTAGTTGTTTATGGTCATCGATCAAATATACCATAGATGTACGATCGTCGCTCGAAAAACGGCCCCAACAAAACTGTGCATAAATCAGTCGTATGCACTATATTATGCACCTGTCCCACTCACTCTTGCGTGCGCTGCCCGTAAGCGAGAGCGAATCGACACCACTACTACGGTGGAGACCGTACCATATACTTAGTACGCTTGCGTATCGCGAGTAACACACTTAGGACGCTTTACATTGACGCGTTTTAACTAAACTATTACAAAATGTTTCTCAGTGGGCGTTCAATGGTTATTCCGGTTTATTTCCTGGATTGCATAATAAATGCAGACACTTATAAGTAAGTAGTACTGGTCAGTGCCACATATTGACGCGGTTTTTGTATGAGAATGTGCATCTATGGTATATTTGATCGAAGTTTATGGTAGAAGCATCCACTTACGTATATCCAGAATAAATCAACACGAGACCATATTGCAGTCCAATGTAAAGTCTGTTAGGATAAGTGGAAAATTATTGTCAGAACTTACAAAACAAAGGCCAGTGAGTATTGCGGAATTGCGGATAACTTTTCAAAAATGTTGAGTCCGAGATACTACACCAACGAGGTCATCAAAAAGTTGTCAATATCAAAATTTTATTGCTGCCTCTTTCTAAGCTATCTGCTATCTGAAATGTTAAAATATTAGAATATATGTAGGTATATCTGTTTGTCGCTGAATGCAGGCGATTGTAGCGACAAAATAAGATAAGACTTACCAAATTGCCAATTAATTGCTTTAAATTACCATGATAACTCGATTAAAAAAGAATATAAATTCGTTTGAAAATGAGTTCATTTATACATCGTTATCAAGTTTTAATTTGATATGTTAAATGTGAAAATACTCAATTGTTAAAACTGTCTCACTATAAAATTGCTGATAAACTATCAGCTAACAGAAAACTATAGTAGAAAGACCATACACGACAAACATACCTACATTTTACTAATATTATGAACTACCTTAAAAGTAATGCCAAGCGGCCGCGGGCAAAAGGTAGCTTTGGCCCGCGGCTTCGCTTGACAACAGTCCGTTTTTCTGGATAATAATAATAATATCAGCCCTGTATTAAACTGTTCCACTGCTGGGCACGGGTCTCTTCTCACTATGAGAAGCATAGATTAGTATACCTGTTAATGAGAAGGGTTAGGCCATAGTCCACCACGCTGGTCTAGTGCGGGTTGGCAGACTTCACATATTCATCTTCGAGAACATTATGGAGAATTCTCAGACACGCAGGTTTCCTCACGATATTTTCCTTCACCGTTAAAGCAAGCGATAATTAACTATTTTATACGCATACAACTTCGAAAAGCCAGAGATGCGCGCCTTGAGTTCGAACTCGAGACCTCTGCTTGGCAGTCAGACGGTTTCCCACTAGTTTTATTTTTTATACTACTAAAGTGGCAAACGAGCATACGGCCCACCTGATGGTAAGTGGTCACCGTAGCCTATGGACGCCTGCAACACCAGAGGCATCACTTGCGCGTTGCCGACCCTTTAGGAAAAGAAAGTGGGAAGGAGAAGGAGCGGGAAGGGGGAAAGAGCGGGAAAAGGAAAAGAGGGTGATTGGGCCTCTGGCACTCTCACTCACCAAACGAAATATAACAGTAAGAAAACTGCTATTTCACGTCGATATTCTGTGAGAGGGTAGTCCTTCCCCGGTCGAGCCGCCCATTCATGCTGAAATCAGCGAGGCTCTACTACTTTATCGCTATATGGATAATAGGACCATAATAATATGTCCTTTTCTGTACCCCTGACATGCGAAATTTCATGTTGATAGATCGCCTATTTACGACGTGGAAGAGTGATCAAACAAACTCACATTCGCATTTATAAAATTGTAAACAATGGACGCTCTCGACAGGTTACAGCGGCGGGCTGTCCGTATCATCAGAGATCCAGAGGTCACGAGTTCACTGGAACCTCTGCAACTCCGTAGGGACATTGCCTCATTGGCATGTTTCTACAAAATATACCACGGGGAGTGCTCTGAAGAGTTATTCCACCTTATCCCGCCCTCCCCTTTCCTATCCAGAACAACGTGTGCTGGGCTCAGATGCCATCCTTACACAGTAGAGTCGACTAGAGCGCGTATAGTGACCGTCACGTAAAAAGAACGCTGGCCGTTTACCTGCGCACTGAGTGATTTATCGATCAAATTGGCGGTATGAAGGCGTGGGACGGGGGGACGGTCCGGTAGTAATGTCTATGCGCGCACGCTATTAGTTCCTCAGAAGACCTATGCGCAGACACATCCCCTCCACTGTCGCTCAGCGTTCTTTTTACGTGACGGGACCTGTACCAACAAGTTTGGGCCCTCATACCTCTGCCGAACGACCAAGGCATGGAATTCTCTGCCAAGGCACGTGTTTCCTTCTTCCTTCAATCCTGGGTCCTTTAAGCGGGGCGTGAAATAGCACCTTCTCAGGCCGTCAAAGTAGAGACCTCAACATCGCCTCGGCTGCTATGAGGGCGGTGTGGAGGCCACTGCTTTTAGACCATACGACTGATTACCATCAGGTAGAGTGTGGCCATTTTCGCGAGCAAAAAAAAAATATTTAGTTAGGAGTACTTTTTCTGGTTTAAAGATACCCTATGTTCTTTTCTGTACCACCGACAACGTGTATGCAAAATTTCATGATAATCAGTCGCGGCGTGGAAGAGTATCAAACGAACTCACATTCGCATTTATAACATTTTGAACATGGTTGGATGATTATTACTTAAGCGATTAAAGGATTTGGATGAAAATTGACATTGTAGGTATTAACACAGTGGATTAATCCGGATAATTTAACCTGGTATGCGTTCGCGTTAAAATCACGCATTGGGCAAAGCCGCTGGCAGAAAATAATTAAAAACAGCGGCGCTAACCTAATGATTAGGTAAGAGAGTCACATCGGTACATTTTTTGATATCACAAAATAATGTAATATTCAGGCAAAAATTGTTTTTCAATCCCATCTCTAAAAGTAACCAGCAGTGCAAAGGCAGACATTTCAACTGCGGTCAAACTGAAATTAAGGACCTAACAATAATAATTGTTCCACTGCTGGGCACGGCCTACGAAGAGTCAGACCATAGTCCACCACGCTGACCCAGTGTGGGTTGGCTGTCTTAACATAGGTATCTTTAAAACTCTTATACATGTAGATTTCGTCACGATGTTTTCACTGTGAAAGCGAGCGATGATTAACTATTTAATAAGCACATAACTACGCAGACGTCAGAGGTGCGTACCTTGGACTGAAGACCTCTGCTTGGCAGTCCAACTGTTCCCCACTATACTGACGCTGATATATACTTTATAATCTCTCTCTCTATGTTCGGTTCCTCATGTCTGAGGATCGTGATCACCGTTGGATAATCCACACTTGGATCGAACGATTTGCCTCCATCGGTTTCTGTTCAAGGCACTTCTGACCACCGAGCTGAGTTTGGTTGAAGATGAGTGCTTTACTTGATCGGTCCATCTGGTTGGGGACCGTCCTCGAGTACATTATAATAGGTACTCTAAAAAGTGAGCTGTTAATTTTTACATTGTTAATCAGTTGTTTCAGGATTGATATTCAAAACCGGTCGCCCGCTCAACGGGGATTATCCCTAGTGAACTAATAAAACAAATACCTAACATCTAACTAAATAAATAGAGGAAAACTGACAAATATCACGTACACTCTCGACGGAAGACGAACAGGCTCTATAGACTTCAAATTATGCATACAGTTTCCTGTAATAGGTACCTACCTAACTTCTTTAATAACATGACGCAAGAATAAGAAGGCCGAAGAAAAATGCTAGACCTACCTCAATAAAACTATAGATATAATAAAATTGTATCTGGTCGATGTCAGTACATCCTTTCTTAATATTATAAACGCGATTTGTTTGTTTATTACGCTTTGACGGTTTAACTACTTGACCGATCATCATGAAATTTTACATAATGTGTAAAATTTCATGATGATCGGTCAAGTAGTCCCCTGACAACGTATTACGTATATTATAGGTACGTGATACGTTGTCAGGGGAACAGAAAAGGACACGGTATCTTTCATCCAGGAAAAGTACTGTTTCTGTGGTATAGAAAATTGACCTAAAAATACCTACGAGATATTTAAAAAGGTATATAGGTATGTATGTTTATCCATTGTCTAGTACCCATAGTACAAGCTCTGCTTAGTTTGGGCTAGATGGTGTTGTGTGTACGTGATAGAATATTATTATTATTATTTAAGAAGTATAATAGAAGCCAAAACAATTATATTTATAATATTTTTATGTCTGTCTATATGTACGTGCATCACGCAAGTACTACTATTTAGCAACTATTACACCAATTTTAATACGGTTTTCATATTTGTGTTACTGGAGTTGTAATTCAAAATCTAGTGCATGTTTTATCTTGATACGACACCTAAACGCTGGGTATTAATCTATACTAATATTATAAAGCTGAAGAGATTGTTTGTTTGTTTGCTTGAACGCGCTAATCTCAGGAACTACTGGTTCGATTTGAAAAATTATTTTTGGTTGTATAGCCTATTTACCGAGGAAGGTTATAGGCAACATAACATCACGCTACGACCCACGGGGTCGGCGCAGTAATCATAAACGCGGGTGAAACCGCGGGCACATCTAGTAACTAGATATTCCCCCAGTTTCACCCGCGTTTATCGTTACTGCGCCGCCTCCGTGGGTCGTAGCATAATGATAGCCTATAGCCTTCCTCGATAAATAGGTTATCCAACACTAGAAGAATTTTTCAAATCGATCCATTAGTTCTTGAGATTAGCGCGTTCAAACAAACAAACAAACTCTTCAGCTTTATAATATTAGTATAGATTTGACAAATACTGCTACCACAGGTATCACTTTATTATACCTATGCCCCTACTAGATTTTAAAAAAGCTTTCTTATTTATTTCTGAGTGGATATAAAAAAAGGTTGCATATTTGATCAAGGATAACGTACTTTTAGTTAAAAAATAATAATATTGAAGCAACTACTCTAACCGATCAAAAATCTAAATCGATAAATTGGCAACGGCGATTGAGGAAACATTTACACCTTGGCAACTAAGCTAAAACAAGCACTAAAAGGAAGAAAATTTACACCCGGAAAAGACCATAATTGGGTAAACCAAGTAGTCCGTGCCTACCCAAATTCCTCGCAAGCAAAACCACTAACAACAACTGTATATGTATTTTAGTAATTATTTCCCATATTTTCAGGAAAACCCTAATAGGTACACGTCAATCCAGTCACACCTACGCAGGCATAAAAGGGGCTTGTTTTGTGCGTCAGCGCAGGACAAACAGGCAAACGCATCATCCACGTAAGAAAATATTAATAGAATTACTAATAAACACGTTTTCTTTACCTGCCTAGCAATAGTTAGTCATGAATATTCAACTGATACTTAGTTATGATTGTAAAACTTACATTATAATTTTATTACTGTACCTAAACTATTTGTATTATAAAATATTGTCTTATGTTTACGCGAATGTTACACATTGAAATTAAACAAACTTTATACGGATTTGATCGCGTTGTTAATTTTTTATAAAACACTATTATTACATAATTTTACCAAACAGCGATAGCTCAGTGGGGAGACCAACAGACTGCAATGCAGAGGGTCTCGGGTTCGAAGCCACGTCGCGCACCTCTGACTTTCGCAAGTTATATGACTTTTCGAAATGATGTAGATATATGCGTATTGATTGACAATTATCGCCTGCTCCGTGCCTCGGAGAGCAGGTTAAGCCGTCGGTCCCGGCTGCCATGAACATCTATGGCAGTCGTTATTGGGAAGTCAGCGCCCTCTAATACCCTGACACTGGTTTAGCTTTAGGGTATCGTTAGTCTACGGGTTGCGGAGGCCAGATGGCAGTCGCTCCGTGTAAAAACTGATATCCAGTCAAATCCGGTTAGACTAGAAAGTGACTTGGGAATAATAAAGGCTAAGCAGACGAAGAACAAGAACTATTATTACATAATCTTGAAACTTTAAACTACTATTGTTAAACACTTTTACTAGTTACTGTTTACTTAAATTTAAGCTATTTAAACTATACAAACTATTTAGATTTAATTTTACTCTTTCGATAAAATCCGTATAAAGTTTGTTTAATTTTTCAATCTATTTGTATTACTTAAATACATTACGATAAAATCTATATACAAAAGATATATAAAAAAATACATAAATATTAATTGCGCGGATGACGTAGCGGTTTAACTGGTTTCTCCGGCACAGCCACTGCGCTGAGTATTAGTCTTGTCAACAAGTGCTTTTTTGGTCAACTTTTTTCAGCAGTCTCGGAAAAATATGAACGAGGTGTCATTCGATTTGGAACATTTTACAACTACGAAAACTGTTAATAAAAACTAATAATATATAATTAACTTAAGTTAAATAGCACTTGTTGACCAAAAAAGCACTTGTTGACTAGACTATATTATGGGTACCTACATGGGACAACAATTTGTCTGATCCACAAAGAGTTTTTCCAAGTCTGAGTATTCTCTGTGTCCGGAGTCTGAAGGTTTGTAAAGTCCTCCTCGACACAGGAAATATCCCTGGTGCGGAAGTAGCATTTTTAAAAAGACAATATATAAATTAAAAGGCTCCATAATATTGCTCCACTTTGAATAATTGTATAGGTAAAATATATAGATGTAAAAATACTCTTTAACCGGTGCATTTCGTAGTATAATTTTAAACGGGATTAAATTAATATGACCACCGAAAATATTGATTGCGCAGCAAAATATGCTTACTAAAATATATCATAACGAGCACCTATACGCCTCAAATCACTGCATTCCGTCTTGGAAGGGTTAGGTTATGTTAGGTTCCTTCTTAAACCCACCCAAAAATAGGACCGTCGACTTATTTTGATCTCTTTAAATATATTTTGCTGTGCAATTTGGTGATCATTTACTATTTTTGACTGTTATATTTTACTATATCTGGTGATAAGTTAAACATAAGCCATTTTAAACTACTTTATTCGGATTTTATCGCGGTTTACTTGAAAACTTATTTTAAATAACTTTGGAACTATTAAACTATACCTATTACTATTGAACGTTTTAAATCATTAAGCTATTTCGATTGACACTTTTCCCCAAAGTTTTAGTTGGTCTTTAGCAGCCATGGTCACGGGGAGAATAACCTTTGGAACGTCCCATGACTCATAAAAAACAAAAAAAGACGCTACCGTTGCGCGTTCGTGACTCCTATGGGAGAGTCAAGAAAACTCGTGATTGATCGCGAAAAAAATACCAAAGATTTTTGATTCCCCCGTAGGGGTCGGGGACGCGCAACGACGTCAACGAAACGAAACGAAACTTCTGAAACGTCCATGACTCCACCGTAGGAGTCATGGTTTCAGAAGATAAGATGGTGGTTGTCTCATTGTCTTAAAATCTTCAAACTTCAAGACGACCAATCCTTACTAATATTATAAATGCGAAAGTAACTCTATCTGTCTGTCGGTCTGTCTGTATGTTACCTTTTCACGTTCAATCCGCTGAACCGATTTTTATGCAATTTGGGTGATAGCCTGAGACCCTGGGAAGGACATAGACTATATAACATCACGCTACGGCTCACGGGAGCGGCGCAGTAACCACAAATACCACTGACGCGGGTGAGACCGCGAGCACAGCTAGTATCTAACAAAATAATCCGCGATAAAATCCGTATAGAGTAGTTTAATTTAGCATTGCATATAGTTATAATACTGTGCTTATGAAACGGTTTGTCAACTTTTCTCATATTGCAATGAGATTTTGACTGCACGGATGGTGTAGTCGCCTCGCTACTGCTGCCGTGCCGAGTGTTGTGGGTTCGAGCCCCACACGGGACAAAAAATAGTGTGATCCATGGTTATTCCCAGTCTGGGTGTTTTTTGTGTATGTTATTTGAATGTTTGTAAACTCCCCGCGATACAGAATGAATGTATATTAAAAGAAAAGAAAAAGAAAGAAAGATAAAATCTCAGAAAACTGATAAATATGGCGCATTATGCAAGATGTTGTTGCAGACGTTGATGTTGTGAAACTCGCTGACAGTGCGCCAAAGTACCCCTGATAACATCCAGCGTCAACTAAATCGTCATATTTGTTTGTTCAATGGATGGAAAGTATTGAATACGTAATGTCCACGTCATGGAATATAATGTCATACTGTTCTTACTCAACTATTTCAGTTGAAAGCCTTTCAAGTGGTTTAGGAGTGCGTCGAGAAGCTATGAGTAAGTATTTACTGTTACCGTTTATAGGATAGATAAGGAGGCACTTGATGAAGTAAGCACCTTAGATCGATAGTTTTCCCACTACACATATTGTCAGCGTTATAGATTATGTTTGCTTCCAAGTTCGATTTTGAATCTATTCTAATACCTATTGTCCTTTTTTTTATGTGGTGAAATGCATTTACGCATACCCCGCCGCTGGGGTGGGCGGTGGGGTTATGTCGGACTCACCGGGGTAAAGATGGTGAGCGACATCCCATTAATACCGACTAAACCCATCACGGTGTTCCTCGACATAACCGCAATCGGCGGGGCCACGCGAAACGGCGGGGCCGCGCGAAACCTATTGTCTTACGTTAACATTGAAATTGAAATAAACGGATTTTATCGTGTTGTTTATTTTAAAACACTTTAAATAGTTTTGAAATATTACTGAAACTATTACTGATTGCACTGATGGCGTAGTGGTTTGAGTGCTCGCCTCGCCGCTGCCGTCGCGGCGAGTATTGTGGGTTTCCTCACGATGTTTTCCTTCACCGTTAAAGCGAGCGATAATTAACTATTTAATACGCATATAACTTCGAAAAGTCAGAGATGCGCGACTTGGGTTCGAAGTCGAGACCTCTTCGTGGCAGTCCAACGGTTTCCCACTAGCCTATCGCTGCTATGGATCGTCCGACCGGATCGTATCGTTAGCCTTCGGGTTGCGGTGGTCAGATGGTAGTCGCTCCGTGTAAAAACTGATATCCAGTCAAATCCGGTTAGACTAGAAAGCCGATCCCAAGTGACTTGGGAATAATAAAAGGCTAAGGAGAAGGAGACTACTTTATGGTATTAGAATATTTCGATTTTATACAATTCTCCCCGTGAACATTGCTGCTGAAATTAACCTAAACGGTGGTAAAAAGATAATCTTCAATCTAAACAGTTTTTATAATTTAAATAGTAGTAAAATTTACAAGCAGAAGTATAATTTTGAGTTTTTATAAAAGGCAACTTTCGCTATAGTTAGAATTCCTGTGTCGCAGGGGATGTCACGCACATTCAAACAACGGACACAAAGTACACCAAGATTCGGAACAACTATAATAATAATAATATTCTATCACATACACACAACACCATCTAGCCCAAACTAAGCAGAGCTTGTACTATGGGTAGTAGACAACGGATAAACATACATATATACTTTTTTTTGTAAATACTTACATATTATACATAGAAACATCCAGACAAAGACAAACATCCATGTTCATGCACACAAATGTTTGACTTGTGCGGGAATCGAACCCGCGACCTCAGGCGTGGCAGTCGGTTACACCAACCACTACGCCATAGAGGCTGACAAATTTGCGGATCACACAATTTTTCGTCCTTGTATCGAACCCACAATCCTTCACTTAAACGTACGCCATCCGTGCAATGTTTTAACAATGAGCAGTTAAATTCTGTCTTACTTTTCATAGGATATGTGTCAAAACTATCTGTTAGATAGTACAGCGACTCATTTCTTGAATATAGGAATCAGGCTTTGGTCAAATTGCCAATTTTAAGTTCTCCCTGTAACACTCATACATGGCTCTACATCACAGTTCACATGACACACCTACAACAGTGGTCGCTTAGAGGAAAACGCACAAAGCAATGACGACTGTGACGCATTTACGTGTTGTGGGCCAGTCCCACTGGCTTACGCAGTTGTTTGGGACCCTTGTGGTCAATAGGTAAGTCCCAAAAAACAATATCGACTCAGATCACGTAACTTAAAGTCTGCTTCCTTAGTACTGTTTTAGACTTTTGTTATTTTTACCGAGCAAGGATCTTACCAGCTTCTGTTAATGCCGCGGCCACACATCGGTTATATTTGCACCAATGTAGCTTATTGCGGCCAATACTCCAATGTGTGGATCAGTCTTTGACACAATGTGAACATTGCGTGCAATCACCGTCCAGTGTCCAACACCGACGCGCAAATAGTCGGTTTTTTTAACAAGTTCAAAGGCGAGAGGAATGCAAGGGGAGTGCGCGCGGGCATCTTGGACAGAATGTCGCGCGCGCGCCACACATTGGTCATTTTAATCATCCAACACCGCCTTTTCTTTCCTTGTTTTCTTGTATGATGCAAATAATAAGCATATGTACCTAAACCATATGCGTAAGCCGCTAGTGCAAATAAGTTATCGTCCATAGTCCGCTCTGCGTCAACTGAACAACAAGGTCCGCGCTTGTCTATTTCCAGTGTTTGGTGCAAAGTTGGTATTGAAGCCAATGTGTGGTGCAGTAGTTTGATTCATTATTGGCCATACCAAATTAGAGCCAAGCTTGGACGCAAAGTTGAATCCAATGTGTGGCCGCGGCATAAAGGATACTCATTACATGCACAAGTACATGACATAACTATACTGCTATGTAGTAAACTTACAGTGTCCTGTATTCCTAGACAGGTATATGGGAATCTAATTTCATGTAGGTAATGGAATTTGCCATAAAACGCTATCCTCAATCAAATGCTAGCACCTTATTAACTACTAGCTGTTACCTGCGACTTCGTTCGCGTAGATTTTAACTAAAAAGTGTTTGTCGCCGCGGAACCTAACTATATTTCTCTGCCCAAGTTACTTAAATGGCGTAGTTTTATAGTGTAAAGCTAGATAATAGCATGGCTAGCTCAAAAACAACATTTAAATATGCGTCGTTAGATTACACGCTGTCACAGAATGCGTATAAGAAAAATAAAGATTCACAGCTCCTCCCCCGTAGGTGATAGCGTGATATGTAGCCTATATGTTGACCTGACCTGTTAGTAATGTTCATGCAAAATTTGAAGTAAATCCATGCAGTACTTTTTGAGTTTAGCCCGGACATACATACAGACAAACAGACAAAAATTCTAAAAACTATATTTTTGGCTTCGATATCGATTGTAGATCACGCCCCAAGTATTCTTTTAAAAAATATTCAATGTACAGTTTTGACTTTCCTACGATTTTATTATATGTATAGATTTCAGTCGGTAAGAAGATATGAGTAACACTATCTATCATAAGTACGAACCTTGCCTACGACTGCAGTAATTATCTTATACAGAGCAGAAAAATACTAGTCATTTACATTACATTTCGACGGTGTAGTATCAATACCTGATAACTAAAAACCATGATGTTACCGAAGGCGGAAAAAAGGCTTATTTCTATACTTTTTAATTATATTAAAAATCAATAGTAGAACCCGCTTGTGACGTTAATAATGATTGCAATCGAATAATCGCTAAAATGTAAGTTATAAGATACTAGAAGATGCTCGCAGCTACGCCTGCACATGTTTTTTCATTTATCCATTTCTTCCCAATCCCGTGGGAATTTCGGGAAATCCCTTCTTAGTGCACCCCTACAGTGCCCAAGGAACATACATGCCAAATTTCAGATTCTTGCTTTCAGTATTTTCGGCTGTGCGTTGTCTGTCAGTCACTCAGTAACGGAAGAGTTTTATATATAGATTGATACTTCACCGTCGATTTATTAACGCTTTACTTAGGTAGGTAGGTAGGTGTCGATCGTAGTATTTTTTGTTAGAAATCTCTATTGCAGCCGACTACACTACCATTTAAAAATGCCTCAGGTATTGTCAGCGTATGTGGCAAAGATCACTTATACCAACATACACACAGTCAACTAAAGGTATCGGGTTATCCTACTTACTGTAAGAACACAACACAAGGCTGTTTTGCTATAATCTTCCGACAACTAAGGTAGTCAATTGAGTGAAATCCCAGGCTAAAGCAAGTTTGCTATACCAAACCCCTTTAATAGAGCATTATTAAGAGGAAACACAAGGGCTGTTTTTCCATGCAAACGTAGTTCCCTGTTTCATCCCTGAATAATGCCACTAGAGCAATAATTTTTTTCCAAAAAATGTATGGGCTTTATTGGCGTGTCTCTATGTTTTCTTTTTTATCATAAATTAATTATTAAAAGAGACATGAGCCTTCAAAAACCTCAAAAATTGACCAGATTTTCCACTGTGTTCAAACATCTAGAAAACAAATTTGACTAAAATATATAATAAAAAAGGAAAACATAAGAACACGGTCAGACTTTCTTTAATTTTTAATGAAAAAGTTAGTTAAATCGGTCAAGTTTTCGAGAAGGAATCAGGGGACTACGAAACATTGATTTTGTGTACTTTTAATAGATATTTTCGGTCCAAGCTGCATTTGTCTCTATCGCGCTCATGATACTGTACATGGCACTGCGCGACAGCAATTGATTTTACAAATACCTATTTTTCAATTCTCTCGCCCTTAGTGTTTCCTCTTAATTTAATCAACAGCTTAAAAAATACCAATTATCTACGTATTCGAGACCTAGGTACTATAGGATGTTTTTCCAATTATATATTTTCATGTTTCGAAATTATAACATTTTAAGCCCATCGTATCAAATGGTTACGATCACAAAACAATAATTATGAGCAAAGCTATATTGCACTTAATTATTACTAATTAAAACCCAATAACACTACCTAACAGATTTAGTTTTTGTGATAGAAAGTTTTCAGTAACACGGCGCGCGGCGTATGAAAAGTAGACTTCAATTCGTACCTTCGTTTAGACTTGAAATATATCTGACGTAATACATCTCCAGTGTACCCTTTTAAACACAGTCGTGAATCTATTGTTCGTCCATGAATCACGGCGTACTTTAGTGTAAATTACATAAGCAATTAATACCGTCCTTTAAATTACCGTAACAATAATGCGATTAATAATGGATTTCATTTGTTAGTTTGCGATAATACACTCCGGAAGCATGTTAATATGTTCATACAACTGACCACCATATTATGTAAGTATTACTTTTATAGACACCATGACACCAACATTTATGATCTGACAGAACTCTTTACATCAATTGCGTAAGGCATGCTGGATGTAAAGCAAAAAGCAACTTGCGTAAAGCCTCCAAAAGACTGAAACGCTACGTCCTAGGCAGGCGGTTCAAAGCGAACGCGATTATGAAGCGGTGACACGCGAATTCAATGCGAAGCGGTGCGACGCGGCGGCTATGTCCTACGTGCACGCGAATCGTCTCGCACAGCCGCCACCGACGCCGACGCCGCCGTTCAGTGGGCACTGTGCATTTGTCATGGACGGACGGAAACAAATATTATTGGAAAATTCATATTTTCTTAAATATCAAATCAAATCAAAAGTTCTTGGATAGCATTAATTAAAATGTCTATTTCCGACATTATAACCAAACAAAAACACGACAGCACCGCATCCAGTTCGCGCGAAAATATCAAGCCAACTGATCGCGTTCGCTTCATTTCGCACCGCTCCGCACCGCACCCCACGCGCGTTTGGTCACGTAAGCCACTTCAATAGGTTTCGACTGTTTGTTGTTTTCGCGCCGCACCGCGCCGCTTCCGTACGCGTCTAGATCGCTCACGCAGGACGTCGCGTTAGTGTTTAACATCGCCTATTGACACTTGCGAAGAAGAAAGGTTATCAGACGGCTCCTATTGTGTAAAGGCGACACACCGCTCTTTGTTTACGACATTTTGTAAAATGGAGATATTTCTGTAGGGCTGGTCCCGTTTAAGCGAAACATAAAGGGGAATGCCTATTCTCCATAGTGTCTCAGGCCAAAGATGGACATCAAAAATTACTATAAAAATTGAGTATTTTAAGATCTTAACAGTATTACATATCTAAAACTATATTCAAATTGACGCCACTGTTGTAGAAATACCTATTAAAAAATGTATTGAGGTTATTTTTCTATACGAAAATGTGTCTGGCTGTGAGATAATTCAAAAACATCTCTTTTCTCAATGCTCTATTATTTAATTATGATAGGAGGTTTGTTTGTGATATATTTTTATACAGTTATTAATAGGGTATGAAAAAAAACACATTTGTTATTTTAAACGTCTATATTCTCTTCATTGTCTTATACTATTAACAAATCATCTAGAAAAGGTGCAGGAGGGCATATATTGGACTAATATCTTGCCCAATAGACTTACTCTTTTTAACTATTTTCTGTTAATTGCAGTGGCGTCAATTTGAATGAAAGTAAATACATTTTGTTTTACGACAACATCAACTGAAAAGTATTTTTTTCTCTAGCCTCTTATCCACCCGTGACCTCAGAGGGGCGTTCCCCTTTACCGCTTTGGTCTTTTAATAACTGATATTGAAAATAAGCGCGCTTTCGATCCTTACGTTTTTACTCGAATCTTGGCATAGCGCGTAATCTTATTTTGTATATTTATCAATATGTTCGTTTATTTATTACACGTATAGGTTTATTCCCCAACCAGATTACATATTTCATTATTATCCTCTAGGTTTATTTGTTAACAATTCCCGTTGGCACTTCTTAAAGTATTTTCAAATCGCGTGTTATTCTTATAAGAAAAACCATTACAGCGAGTTCCTGGGCTGCTATGTCACAATTTTTAGGTTATAATTAGTACACATATTATGCATTATCATATAACGTTGAAACATGGTTTTTAGTTTATAAGGTTGGCTAGCGCTGTATTCTAACCTTCTCTTTCAGGAGAAAGACAGTTTATAAAATAATTATATACAAAAATTGTACTTAATATCACTATAATTAAGAGAGTTTTATTTACAGGTGCGGTACAAATGCTTGCTGAGGAATGTAAATGCGTAAAATTATTCGATCATCATACAGATTCTGAAGAACCAAATTCAATAATCGGAAAAGAATTGTCACATAATATATTAATGCAATACGCACCTGTCAATCTTCCCATTATGGGTGAACGAAGACCGACACCTAACTCCATGAGGCGACACAAGACAGGAAGAATTTTAAGAAGACAGTTTAAAAATTTCCCAGATCGCACCGAGCAAATTAAACTGAAAATTGCAACGCTGGCCGAACAAGCGATCCTTGATACAAACAGAACGATAATATCCATTCGGAGTTTCAAAAACCAGGTTAGTTCAATGGCTGAGTATAAAATCGGGTATATTCTAAGCTACATAAAGAAAGAGCGGAAAATATTGAACGATTTCTTCGATTTAGCGGTGGCTTACAGGGATCACTCAGTGGTGTTGCAGCAAATGAAGGTATTCGAGTACATAATGCAGAGTAGCAGAAATATCACGTCGCTTGTGAGGCAGGCGATCTATATACACATACAGAACAGGGACTCTATACCAACATTACCAACAACGACACCTGAACCAACGACCGGAATACCAGACGAATCCTATACAGCTGGAGTTATTGAGTTTGTGACAACAGCAATATTCGAGCGCGCATCTGCGGTTACAGATGACACAACAACAGCCGCAAGCGATTTGAAAGTACCAGAACGAAGTGGCATCCCGTCGCATTTTTATAAGCATATAGGTTAATTGTTATTTTTAATCCTATCCCAACTAGTATCATGAATGCGAATGTGAGTTTTTTTGTTACGTATTCAAGCCTTAACTACACGACCGATCATCATAAACTTCGCAAACACTTTGTCAGAGGCATAAAAAATGACATAGTTTATACCTATACCTTTCATCTAGAAAAAATTATATCAACGTAAGCGTAGCCGCGGGCAAAATTTAAACCTACCTAATATTATAAATGCGAATGTGAGTTTGTTTATTTGTTTGTTACGCTTTCACGCCTTAGCTACACTTTGTCAGGGGTACAGAAAAGTAGACAGGGTACCTTTCATCCAGAAGAAAACACTGTTGCTAACATAACCTAAGAGTTGCCAACCGTCCTGTTTTTCCAGGACATGTCCTAGTTTTTGTGGTGTCCCGGGACGTTCTTAATAGTTTCTAAGCAACGTCCTGGGCTTTTAAATTTTAAAATTCGCGCGCCTCAATTCCCGCATAAATTCACAGTGGAATTTAATTTCACCTATTTTTACTACATATTAATTTAACTATTGCAACTCTATTACTGCATCCTGTTTTTAAACTGAATTGTCCTGGATTTTCCAACTTCAAAGCCTGGTTTTTTAAATTTGGGGTTGGCATCCCGACGTAACCTAACCTAGATTTACGCGAGCAAAGCCGCGGGTAAAATCTAATCATTAAAATACACAGTGTTAGAGAATGGTAGTGTTGTTTTAGGGGCCGTAGCTGGTAAGCTTTTTCTCACTACCATCGCGCCGCGTATTGTGGATTTGAATCCCACACGGAAAATTTAATTCATTTGTGTGACCGTTATTTGTATGTCTTTAAAGTCCTCCGTGAGGCAGACCTTAATCCAGAGATCAGTATGTCCTCCGTGAAGCAGGACTTAATCGATAGAGCAGGCGTTAACTTATGAAAAAATTGTTTAAATAAGCGCCACCTGAGTAGGGTAACACTTTCACTATGCTAAAGCATACAGCCAAATACGTTGATTGAAGCCAAACACGTTTTTAAAGTTTATTTATTATTTTAGATATTTAAGTTTATGTTTCTGTTCTGTTTAAAATTGACTTTGATTTAGGATTTGCATTATGTAAAGTACTGTGTTCTTGTTAAGTGTTCCTATTTACTAAAAGTGTAAATGTATAAAAATTTGCATGCTATTTAAATATGGCGAAATGTGCTCAGCGCCTATAATTATGTACTCACCACCTACTTTTGTAACTACCACATTTTACGCAAATAAATTATTATTATTATTTGTTTCTCTTTCACGGGTATTTCCCTAATATGTTAGGAAAATACCCGGCCCTTTGGGAGGCTTACACGACATGGATCCAACATGCAGAGGCCCTTCGAGAGTTTTAGTTTATTATTATAATTATTAAATAACTTTGCGTCGGAGTTCTGCTATACTAAGCTACAGAGTTGAAGGGTTACACCTACAATCTTGTTCAAAGAGCAGAAAAAATATCGTTAAGTAAACCGTACTTAAAATACAAACAATCTCACGTCTTTATCCCGAAAGGGTTGGTTTTACACCCACGTTTTACCAGGCATAGCTTTACGTCTGACGTAATAAGAGGGCAACCCTATTCCTATATGCCGTGTACATAAAAAAAGGTTTGTTTGTATTCGTAAAAATGTAACAGGCTTTTTATAGAATCAACATTATTACATCTTATAATAAACTTAATAATTCAATATTGAAGTAGGTACATACACAATTGTTTACCAGTAAATATCAATTGCGTCTTCATTTGCAACCGAAATATGATGCTATTTTTACATAAAAATATAATGAACTAGCTTTTTCGCGATTTCGTACGGATGGAATTTGACGTTAATAATTACCTATCCTAACTAATATTATAAAAGCAAAAATGAGTTTGTTTGTTTGTTAGCTTTTCACGCCTAAACCACTGAACCGATCATCATGAAATTTTGCATATACATTGACAGGTGTACAAAAACGGACATAGGCTACCTTTCATCCCGAAAGAAATTACTGTTCCCGAGGAAAACAATAATAACGTTCTTATGATAATAGACGGTGCCACGTGTCTTTCGAATCATGATTGAATTAATTACAAGCAGAGTACAACCCGTATTGATTGTCAAATTCTAAATTAACGCGAGCGGAGCCGCGGGCAAAAGCTAGTATTTTATAAATTGCGAATGTGAGCTTGTTCGTTCGTTTGTTACGCTTTGATGCCTTAACTACTCGACCGACCATCGTGAAAATTTCACAAAGACGTTGGCCTCAGGGGTACAGCATTGAAAACCGCCTGTTGGATGAGGGTGAATGGAGGACTAGTTCCCTCATTAGAAGAAGCAGGCAAGAAACTCATGGCCACTCTTCACAATATGACTCTTAACAATACAAATTAATTTATTTTCCTCATAATATGAGTTGTGTGGTTATTACATTGGTTTATTACAAGATTTTAAAATTGTAATGTTTTGCAAATGTGAAAGACATTTCTGTGGCTTTTACTTTATTTGTTAGTAGATGTGCTCGCGGTTTTACCCGCGTTAATGATTACTGCGCCGCTCCCATGGGTCGTAGCGTGATGTTATATAGCCTATAACCTTCCTCGATAAATGGGCTATTCAGCGATGAAAGAATTTTTCAATTCGAACCAGTAGTTCCTGAGATTAGCGCGTTCAAACAAACAAATTCTTCAGCTTTATAATATTAGCATAAATTAATAACTAGATTTTGCCCGCAGCTTCACTCGCGTTAATTTAGATTTGTTTAATAAATTGTTTTTTCGGGAGCAGTACTTTTTCTAGCTAGGAGGTGCCCTATGACCTTTTATCACGATCGGTTGAGTAGTTAGGGCGTGAAAGCCTAACAAACAAACTCACATTCGCATTTATAATATTAACTAGTTAGGGTGACAAATAAAGTAATTGTCACAGCAAATCATTCACAATTGACTTAATAATATTATTAGAAATAGCCTGTGAGCGAAAATGGCTCTGTCTACGCCTTTGACTGAAAGCAATCCCAAATATTTTTATGTTCTGATTTTTTTTTCACTTGTGGGCATGCATTGGCGCATACCCATCCGCGGGGGCGGGTGGAGGGGTTATGTCGGACTCACCGGGGTAAAGAAAGATGTTGAAATTATGATATTAGACCTCTCGGAATACCGACTAAACCTACCACGGTGTTCTTCGACAAAACCGCAATCGGCGGGGCCGTGCGAATCACTTTCACATGCAGTCGCGACCCCGCCGAGGTTTCGGCCTGCGTATGAAACGGCAGGTCACTACACGATAAGACCTTTGGTCACTTCTCAACAAAAAGTGTCGCTCCCCTAGAGGAGAGACGAACTCGACACAGAGGCGCGCGTGGGAAAACGCACGCCGCCTCTCGGACCTGGTGCTGAACGGATGGCGGGCAGGCCCACAAAGCCCACCATCCCCAGGTCAAACCTCAGGGTAGCTGGTGGTCGTCCCGCGCCCTCCAACGCCCGGCTCTGCGGTTAGGGAGAGGGTTCAAGCGCTCCCTCTCCCGCTCCATCGCCTCCTTGATGGAAATCATTTCCTCACAGAAGGAGCGAGAGGACAACAATTCCGACTACCGCGACCAAATCACGTCGCTGCGAAGCCCAGGCGGGGCAATCCGCCAACGTGTGCAGCGCCGTGTTTGCAACAACATCACGGCAGTCGCCGCAGTGGTGACAACCGAGCGCCTCTTGCCGGCCTATGCGATACAGGACCTGACCGAAGCAACCGTAGCCAGTCATTACCTGTGTCAGCCGGAAGGTGAGGGCGCCATGCCGCTTCTCCAGCCACTCCTCAAAAACGGGACTTACCGCCACGATCGTGGCGTGCCCGGCACTGGGGTGCACAAGTCGTTCCTTCCAGTCTTCCACCACGACCTGGCGGAACTCGTACCGTACCGCCTCGAGAGGGGGAAGAGTTGGTCCTTCGCCCCGAGCTAGCGCTTCCTGGCGCCAACGGTAGAGCGACACCAGGAGCGCCGCTTCCAGGTCCCAGGGCATCGATCCGGCAATGAGGCTTGCAGCCTCGTATGAGATCGTGCGGTATCCTCTAATCAACCTGACGGCCATGACACGCTATGGCGCACGAAGCGCCGAAATGCTGCGCAGTTTTAACTATATCACAAGGAAATCAAAATTTGCAATTGCAAACAAATATGTATTATTTATTAATATGTATTAAATTATTTTATTATTTAATTAATGTAACAAATAGTTATTCCTTATATAGTACTTTGAATGTAGGCGGCTGGTTGTCGTAACCGAGCTTCCGAAAATCTTTAGACACCATATTCAGGCACACCGTCACACTCCCATAAGATTCTGTCCTAAGCACTGAAATGTAAAAAAGCAGGTTTTTAAGCATTGAGTTAATATGTAAGGTACGTACTAGAAAATAAATCTCAAGTAAAATCACATCATGATTCAAAATACAAATTAAAATATCGAATCTTTAAATCCTTTGGCGTCTCCAATAGTGATCCCACACTTAATTAAATGTTACCTACTATTAGTAGGTAAAATTATTACTTATTTTATATTTTGTTCCGTTTTCTTTTATGTGTATTGTTATTAATTCCTATTAAATATTATTTATAAGTGCTGGTTAGCCTATAATTGGTAAATGTATCAGAAACTAATTTTGTGTCGTGTATATGACTCCAGTGTTTTATATATACATATATATGTACTGCAGGAAAACCAAAAAAAAATCGTAACACGACTTAGAGTGCATGCTCTCTAGCTCACTTAGTCGATTATTGGACACGCTTGAGTACAAAATTGTAATATTTAAAACATGCCAACATGTGTAATACGCTACTGTTTAAATAATATTGCACTCAAACGTGTCGTTCCTACAACTGCCTGGCTCATATTAAGTAAATTAGAGAGCATACACTCTAACTCGTTTTACAATATATTACTTGGAATGTCTCCTACTATGTAGTCTTAATAACTCAATGTTGTTATGATTCTTTATTACATTGTTATAAGACTGCTAAGCACTTGAGTATGTTCATAGACAATACTTAAAAACAATATATGTTATATAACTGAGTAAGGGTTTCTGTACCCGAAATTTTAAATTACTATTATGTTAGAACCCGGCTAATCATTATAGGGCTAAGTTTATCGAGTGGGACAAGGACACCGTTAGGTATACGTAAGCTACGTATAAGTACTTTTTGTTCGCGCGAGCGGTGATAACCAAATGACGTCAGCACTGCAGTACTGCTAGTCTTACTGCTACGTGAGTGTGTGGCGATTCTTTAGTTATTATTGTTTAGTACTATGTTTTCTTTATATCTGCCTTTTTGATCCGACTTGATGCCAAATTCACTGAACGTATTTTAATATGGTATTTACAGTAAAGAGTTTAAGTTCAAATCAAAACTACGTTTTCTCAAATTACATTTACGAGAACTTGAAACATGATGCGTAATGTGCTACTGTATGACTGTACTGTAGATCACCTGTTGAAATGCTAGTTTGTAATACTATCATGGACGTATAGATCGATATAATGACTTACAATAATTATCTTTGCCAATAGCAAGCATTCTCGGTTCTGCCAGTTCAGGGTACTTTCCCGTGATCCATGTCAACCATTCGCCAAGCAGTGTGGCAGCCCGAGGTCTGATTAAAGGAGCTGAGTTCAGGCTGTGCCCAGTAGAAGGTGGCATAAGGAACAAGGAATACCCTCGTAACGAATCCCCACTTAAAGTATTTTTTGCCCTCACGGTGACTAGTAATTGAGGCCCTGAAAACAAAAATTGTTTCTTTTTTATACAATTAAGGTGGCAAACAAGCATACGGCCCACCTGATGGTAAGTGCTCACCGTAGCCTATGGACGCCTGCAATACCAGAGGCATCACTTGCGCGTTGCCGACCCTTCAGGAAAAAAAAGGAAGTGGGAAGGAGATGGAGTGGGAAGGGGGAAAGAGGGTGATTGGGCCTCCGGCACTTTCACTCACTAAACGAAACAAAACAGTAGGAACACTGCTATTTCACGTCGATATTCTGTGTGAGGGTAGTACTTCCCCGTCGAGCCGGCATTCATGCTGAAATCAGCGAGGCTCTAGTACTCATAAATATTATTATAAGCTGTAAATTAAAAGGATTTAAACTTGCGATCTGGACAAACGTGTCATCGCAACAGCGAGTAAGTTATTCCCATGAATAACTTACTCGCTGTTGCGATGACACGTTACGATACGATACATGACACATGTCCTCGAGCTAGGACCATTCCTAGCTCGAGGACATGTGTCATGTATCGTATACAGTTATAGAACTATGCGATCCGCAAGTATATATACCGAAGTAACAAAAGGGCCCTAATTCATATGTAGTTTAAATGTAATTAAATAATTTTATTTAAATTTTAAAATATAGCCCCGGTGACGTCCTCACTCAAACTGAAGCATCTTGACTGGCGAAGTAACTTCACACGACAGAAAAATTGCAGTTTAACAACCTTGTGTCGCGTTTATGTGGAGAAGAGGGTTTCAAGCGCCGAAGAACGACATTGTGCTTTTTTAACCGACTTCAAAAAAGGAGGAGGTGCTCATTTCGACATTTTGACATTTTTGTATGTATGTTACGCGATCATTTCGACAATTATTATGAATCGATTTGATGATTCTTTTCTGTTTGGTAGATCATACTTCAGAGGTGTACCCATTTAATTTTAACGAAATTGATATAGTGCTTTTTGAGAAAATTAACAAAAAAACTAAATATATACCCAGATCTACTTTCTTCCAAACGGCGCTGTCATTTGAGCAGCGCGTTTCGTAGGCCTACCCATATTATATATAAGGATCAAAATACACTTACTTCTTACTAAAATTGAAAAAGAAAATTAATTTAAAAAAACGAAAACCGACTTCAAAACTATTTTTAACTTTTTAGTTTAAGTTGGTTTTTGTTTTTTATTAAAAATTAATTATTCTGTGCTAGTAACAGGGGGGCTGCCTATAATAAACGGTTACCGTACTTCATGAATGCTTGCACCCTGTTTCCCCCTTCCCGCTCCTTCTCCTTCCCACTTCCTTTCCTAAAGGGTTGGCAACGCGCAAGTGATGCCTCTGGTGTTGCAGGCGTATATAGGCTGCGGTGACCACTTATCATCAGGTGGGCCGTATGCTTGCTTGCCACCATAGTTGTATAAAAAAAACCTTGTGAGGAAAGTAGTGAGAACTATTGCGGATAGCAGTGTGATGTGTGATAGTCGCTGTCATCAGAACTATCAAGAATATAATAAGGTAACTGTAAGTTTATAATGCTGTTGTTTTTAGGTTTAGAGGTAGGTCTCTTTTACTTTTCGTGGCGGTCCGCGAAAAGTTTGCAGTGCCGCGTGAAAGTCACTAGCGAGTTGTTAAACATTTTAAAATCCATAATTGCGCTCCCAACACCAAAAGTATAGTAGACAAATAAAAGTGGGCCTAAGCCAGCAGTGTCTATGTAAAATTCTCTGTTTCTGTTTAGACAAAGCAGCCCACTATGTTTCCTGTTCTAAATAGGAATTTACCTACCTTACATTACACTTAACATTATTGCTACTCATTAAATAATTATTCATATGTACGTATAATAATATTTGTAAGTGATCTGCTAAAGAATAAGAAAAATAATAATAAAGCAACTTTCGGAGAATAATTCACTAATGAAATGATTATATAACAATAATTAGACATTGCCTACTCCAAACTATCGAGAATTTCACGAAAGAAACAAACAAAGTAATATGTTTTTTATTGCATACGTTATGGCCATTGCTAAATTGCATAGCTTAAATTCGTATAGTTTGTATCGTTATAAAATAAAACGTGAAACGTCTAGTCTATGTAAATAATACTATTTAACAGCAAACAGTTTATAATTAGTATTTAAGTATACCTAGTAATTTATTGAGATAAGAAATCTTTAACACTTTCATTACGGGTACTATGTAGGGTTGCCAACATTTGGTTCAAGGAATAAAGTATTAGAATCACAAAAAGATACTAAACAACTTTAAAGTTATATATTCCTATAAAATCTATCTTATCCCTATTCGAGAACATAAGAACAACACTACTCAATTCAAGAATCGAATCCGAGATTGCCCTTAAACATAAACTGATTGATATGCCACTGGACCAACAAAGCAATATAAGTCTATTAGCGGTCTTGAAACTGCTAATGATGTAATCTATACCTATATGTATTATATTCTTGTTTTAATCAAACAGTAGATTAATAGTATTATAAAGAACTAGTAGTTAATATACTGTTTTAATAGTATGGTTGGCAACCCTATCTGTATCAATACTGACAAAAGTCAATAAAATACTTGAATCTAGGTCATTGCAACTGGATTACAACCTGGATTCTTATAGCTTGGCGTACTGAGGCCAAGCTCTGTTTAACTTATTGAGAATTTTATAAAATACTTACAACCAGAAACGTTAGTACTGCTGAATACCATTTCTAAAGGTAAATTGAATACTACGCGTTCGGGATCAACTCCAGAGCGTGCCATTTGGCTTGTGCCTGAAGTCAATCCTGAAATGGGATTCCAATCAGGGCCCCAAACAGCCTCGTACTGAATGTACAATTGATCGTCAAACACACCACCCGGAAAAGAAACATATTCAATCTGGCCGCTAAAACACACCAGAAATTTTGTTATCTCACTGTCTTTCATTGCATTTGTAAACTGTATTTACTATCTATAAATAATAATCGCGTTATATGAGTAATTATAGTATAACAAAGTACTTTGATAATGTGGTACTTAGCATTGGATTCAACGATGAAAACAAAACAATCGTAACTATAGCAACGATATGAGTAACATTGCCAGTACAAATAATAAAATTATTCTAGATTTATAAATCGTGTTTCGGAAAACATTCTGAAATCTAAATATATTATATAATAACAAGTCTCCTTTTAACTTTAGAAAAGGATATAAATATAGATTTAAATAATTGTTATCGGTACCGTAATTCTTATTTTAATATTTTTTTTTACACGCACGCGGTGTTTTTTGCTTACCAAAGAGAAAAGAGAACATGCTTCCGTTCCACTGTTTTACCGACATCTTTTTAAAAGTTTCCCACAAGATGGCGCTGTATGTGCTTTCAAAATCCAAATCGGCCACCATTGTGAAGGCGAATCTATTGAATACTTTGAGGATTTTTACATTTTTTATGATCGTAATCAGCGAAATATAAAGTTTTATTTGGTAAGATACAGTGTCCAGTATTCCGACAACCAAAATCAAACTGTAAAATGTGCTAGAAGTGCTTAATTTCAAAACCTAAATGCGTTCAAAATGTCACGCGAAGTGAGCATCAAATTTGTGAACACCATACCATGCACTAAATAATCGAAGTTTTCTATCGAATAAGCGTTCTTTAGAGGTGGAAGTGTATTGTTTTGCGCCGGGAATACATGTGAAATGCTATGGATAGTCGAAAAATTTAACGTGCGCTGATGAAAACGTTTCAGAAGTATCTGTACACGTCGTAAGGGAGCGCAGTTACGCGGGCGAAGGCTTCAAACTTGCCGGCATCATTATGGTGGACTGAAGAAGTGTTTGTTGACGGATTGGTGTTGAATACGTGTTGTAAACAGTGTCGCGAGTGTGCTCCGCACGATGTCGGGCGGCTCTCAGCACAACCCCAATGGTCGACAGTCGCAGCTGGGCTCAGGATGGAGCCCCCTGCAGGTGGTGCTTATTATTCACGTATTATTGTCCACTAACTAACCTAAATGAATTTCGTAACATCCGTCGGAAACATTTAATTTGCATGCTATATACACGTATCTCGTGTTATGTTAACGTAAGCTGCTTAAATACTACACGAAAACATCACTAACTTTAAAATAATGTGTTCTCCTTTGTGTCAAAGTATGTTTGCCCCTATGTATTATGTATAATCATATACCAATCAGCTGTTTGCATTGACACACTTTGGTTAGCTGACACATATAATGGCATTTTGCTATCAAATTAGATATGGTACAGATAACTTAAAATGTTATTTGTTATTATTTACAATGCACTTTTTGTGACAACAATTTGCCATATGTTTTATTGGTAATATTAAAAAAGCACTATTCTGTTGATTGATAATATTCCAATCAAAAATTGGTATATTCAAATTTATATATGGCAAGGTTTTAGGTTTAAAGATTTATGCAGTTTCTATTGAATTTTATTTAAATAGGTATTTTACATTTACTTTACAAACAAAGAATATTAAACAGCCATACATATTTAAATATATACATACAATGAGCTTTAGTTCTTCCAGTAGTTTAGCTAGAAATTCAGTCTTCAATTTATTACCAGTAGTAAAAACTAATGATATAATTAGAAGTAAAAATGTCTTATTTATGAATTACAGTGATCTTACTAGTAATTAAATAGCAATAATTTACAATTGTAAGAGAATTTTACTCTTAAAGCATAATATTTATTAGCATAGTATTTTGAGAGTGCTGTATCTTCAGTTGGTGTTTAGTTCTATACATCACCATAGGTATACATCATAGCTAAAATTACATCTTTAGTTATAAAATTATGATTAAGCTCATAATTACATATCTAAGTAATATTGATGAGCTGTCAATTGGTCTATTGAAATGTAACCATTTTTATTGATGTTAATTTAAAATAGTACTTTCATTACACTTATCCTGACAGCATAAAAAGCTCATAAGAGATAGGTTAAGTTCAATGTGGAAAATTCTACTAAACAATCTATTGACTAGCTATGAAACCGCTATATGTGAGTTTGGATTCACAATAAATATCAAGAGACACTATACCCTATATTTATAACCATATGTCAAAATTGTATTTCATCTGCGTTCTTAGAATAATATCAATTATTTGTATAGTTATTAATCAGTTAATTATAATTTATATCTCAATTTCCAACACAAGTATTTATCTTTGATAGTCAAAGGTTAAGTGGAATAAATACTACACAACACTGACAATATAAAAAAGAAATTGTGTAATACTAATAGATAATTAGGTAAGCACTGTTTTTATTCTTTTTTTAAATCATATTATTATCTTATAGAATGACCTTCTGATCTTCTAAACAACTCTTCAAATAACTATGGATTGTATTAAAGTATTCCACACATGTTCAAAACAAAAAACACATTTATATTCAGCTACAAGTCATTAACTGAATTATATATTAGACATTCTTTTAACAGATGTTACATTATTACACACTTACAAACCTTTAGTGTTAGGTACTCTTCATTCTTACTATTAAAAATATCCCACACTGAATTATACTATATTGTTTCACTCATATTTATGGGTACTTATGTTACATATATTATTATGATATCAAATGTCAGTGTCTCTTACAATTCAGCTTGTGAGGAGCAGTTGTTATCATAGGGGATTTCCACCCAAACAATGGACACAAAGAATGTATCATATTCCTTTTTATAATTTAGTGTTATTGAAACTGTGACACTTAGGACACTTACTCAAATCAAACTCATCCAATGTGGCACTTAGATAGCGTCAAAAGTGCCACATGGACAGAAAAGGGTTATGTTATAAGCATTATGGATAGCAAATTACTAATATTTTTGTTAACGCCTACAGCTAGGCTAGAATGCTTGTGTTAGGAGTAGGTTCACATCAGTAGTGTATTAAACTCGCAACCTTTCAAATTGAAGTCTGGAATTTCTACTGTTAGTATTTAGGCAACTAATTTTGTTTAGAACAGAAATAGTTCTTATTAATAGTATTATAATGCTTCCTACCAACAACATCTTAATCATATTCATCAACTGATTACCACTAATGGCATTACCGTGATAAGTTAGCTAATTAAGGTCGTAAACATAATTATTTGTGTTGTGCAATTGAGTCATCAGTTTTCATGTAAATAAATTATATTCAAGTGTCAGGCAACTGCATATTAAGTACATAATCTATAAATCATTGAGCTATAGGAACGACAAACAACAATTTTTAAAACATGGCAATCCTAATGTTTATAGGGATTTATCTTATCTTATCTTATGTGGGGGCCAGTCAGTGCAGACCGGCGACACTTCGACCCAGTGGTATCTTTTGTGTCGACACTCTCCCAATAACGGCTGCCATAGATGTTCATGGCAGCCGGGACCAACGGCTTAACGTGCTTTCCGAGGCACGGAGCAGGCGATAATTGTCAATCAATACGCACATAATTTCGAAAAGTCATATAACCTCCGAAAGTCAGAGGTGCGCGACGTGGGTTCGAACCCGAGACCCTCTGCATTGCAGTCTGTTGGTCTCCCCACTGAGCTATCGCTGCTCTTATAGGGATCTAACTATGTACTAATTTGTTTACAAAAAGCTACTGTATTGTGACCTATTTTTAAAGATAGATAGCCACAATAACATCTTATAAAGACATTCATTTGAACTAATTATAAATAGAATGATCTGGTACGATCTTGTATTAATTCAATTTAATTTAGACAATAGTTTTTATATGGGAACTTTATTGAACCAGTTTTTGTTTGGTACATTTACTAAGTAATATGTGCATATAATAAATCCATTAATTTTTATATACGTCTTGCCTATGATATTGTATACTTAAAGTACTCTCAGCCAATCCTGAGGCCCCAAATGATACCCTATTTGCTTCAAAATTACTTTAGTATGTCAACCATAGATAGTATATTTGTTTGTTTGATTAAAATATGCACTCATGCTAGTACCGATTTGGTTTAATTGCCGTAATTTCTCAAGTGGGTGCTATTCAAATCTATAATTTACAAGCATGATCAAATATTATGGTATTATAAACTAAACTTAATTAGTTAATTACTAAAACAGCTTTATTATGATTTAGATAAGGTACACTTATTTACTTACAAAACTTTACATATGACACAGTGGTAAATATAACCTCCTCTCTATTACCTGTGTGTAAAGTATAGTGAGTTTGATATACAGTACAAGACAAGTGAGAAACGGCAATGAAGTGCCGTAAATCTTAGGGTTCGAAAAAAATGGTATCACGTGACCTTGAGGTCAGAGGTCAAAGGTTATAGTCATTTCTGGGGTATATCGACTGTGCTGAGTCGAATGGCGCTGACCGCGAGTCTCTAGCTCTTACGGTTCTTGAGTTGAAAGTTGTTTATCAGACAGACGGACAAAGCTTTTGAATAAGAGTTTTCAAACTCCAAAAAAGTAATCCACAGATTGTCAGTGTCGCCATCACTAATGAACTACATTTTTATGAATGACATATAATGTGTCTTCTTTTAAAATATTAATGTTATTTGTAGCAAACCTTCATTAGTTATATATCTGCAATTTATAATGTGCTTATTGCCATTCATATGACATAACAGGATGCCATTATTAACCAATAACCTTCTTTACAATGGAAGATTAGACATGCATGTTTAATATTCAGTTAAATTTACCTCGTCTTTATTTATTCATATTTCATATAGCAGTCACGAAATAGAAAAACAAAGCAATGCAATTTTATTTCATAAGTTTTGAAGTTAGTTTCCTTAGAAATTAATTGTTAAATACCATAGTACTTACTCTATTAGTTTTTGTGGTGGTTATCATGAGCTGAATTCTCCTTACTTCCTCTGAAATGTTTCATGGTACTGGTAGACCAAGATTGAAAATAATATTTTTTTTACTGTCCTACTTATGTTATAAATCTGAAAATTTTCAATTATGTCGAGTAGTAGCTATTTATATAAAAAATTGGTAAATCTGTGTAGACTGTTCCCAATAAAATTAATAAATCTAATTTCTGTAACAGAATATTATGACAATGTGATCAAAGCCTCGATGGCGTAGTGGATAGTGTAACCGACTGCCACGCCTGAGGTCGGGTTCGATTCCCGCACAAGTCAAACATTTGTGTGCATGAACATGGATGTTTGTCTTGGTTTGGGTGTTCCTATGTATATAATATGTATATGTATTTACAAAAAAAGTATAATATGTATTTTTATCCATTGTCTAGTACCTACAATACAAGCTCTGCTTAGTTTGGGCTAGATGGTGTGGTGTGTAATGTGCACGTGAAAAAAAAAGCGCTACAAAACGGCTAGTCGACTTGACAACAAACCCATGCGCCTAAAGTTGTTTAGAACCAATTATAATTCTTTATTTCACCAAAAATTAACCTTATAAATCACATATATCGAACATGTATGTACATTATAACCCTTAAAACTAAAATGTTTTTTTTTAGAATTGCATTTGTATATTTATTTAGTTTAAATTTTTGTAACAAAAAGGTTAACTCTGAACTAGTTAAAACTGTTACAATTAAAGTTATTTGTTCACAAGTGGCGCTGCTATACGCCTGAAACTAGCCAATTTCTGTGATGTCTCATTTGTTTAGATTTTTTGACCTTGGGATCTCTCCCATATCAATAATAATCCCGTATCAGAATGCTTAGGGATGAATTATCCCGACCGCCTGACGACGGTCACTTTTTGAAACTTGAAACAGTCGAAACCCAGCTACACCCAAGAAAGATGCCTTGTTTAAATATCAATATTTACACAAGGCATCTTTCTTGAAGCGAATGTCATGTTTTCCCTGTTTTCTCGTAAGTAAGATAAGATAAATAGCAATACACTTGCTTCAAGAAATCATTCTAGTTAATAGGACAATGTTCAGTATAATACAACTCTGCCCGCAATCAGTTACAGGTGGCGAATTTGTTGGCGCGCGCGCCGCAAGCGCACATGGCTTCAGACAGGGGCGTCACGTGGCACACGCCGACGCCTCCGCCCCACCTCTACCACGTGCCTGCGCCTTCGCCCCCGGACCCGCTTCAGGTACACTACTTGTTCATATTTCATTGATGAGAGCATTTTAAAGTTCATATGGTGGCGGGTACATTTTAATGCTTTCATGTCTGTCAAAGGAATCCTGTTGTACCATATGCCATATGTTTTTATCACTAATTACCTATTAGCCAGCAGCCAGTTAACATTTTCATTTATTTAAAGTATTAGTAGATAAGTTACAGTAAGAATAAGACTAATTCTTTCTCTTAATGCACTCGTAAAGTTTGCTTATGTTTGGTTTACGTTCAACTGAGTCAATGTATTTTGTTGTATCGCTAATTTATAGTATGTAGCACACGATACATACTGAGCGCGCAGCCACACGCGCTTTGCAACTTGTGGTGTGGGCAGCAATGTACGGTAGTGAGACCGTACAGTATTTATCTTATCTTATGTGGGGGCCAGTCAGTGCAGACCGGCGACACTTCGACCCAGTGGGATCTTTTGTGTCGACACTCTCCCAATAACGACTGCCATAGATGTTCATGGCAGCCGGGACCGACGGCTTAACGTGCTCTCCGAGGCACGGAGCAGGCGATAATTGTCAATCAATTCGCACATAATTTCGAAAAGTCATATAACTTCCGAAAGTCAGAGGTGCGCGACGTGGGTTCGAACCCGAGACCCTCTGCATTGCAGTCTGTTGGTCTTCCCACGGAGCTATCGCTGCTCTAGAATGTATTTACTGCACGAATGGCGTAGACAGTGGTATAAGTGGTCGTCTCTCCGCTGCCACTGCGCCGAGTGTTGTGGGTTCGAACCCCACCCGAGACTAAACTTTGTGTGATACACAAATGGTTGTTCTGAGACTGGGTGTTCTTGTGTCCATTGTTTGTAAAGTCCTCCGCGACATAGAATTTATTCTTAGTGCAGGAGTTGTCTTTTTTAAAAAGAAAAATGAAGTGCTTTCACGCCAAAGGAACGCTGTTATAGCTTTCGCCATCTTGACTTTTTAACATAAATTACCATTCAGCAGCCAGTTAACATTTTCATAGAATGTATTATATTGCTTTAGACCAGAGGTTCCCAGACTTTTCTCATAGACCACTTTCAAAATAGCTGGTTCCGCTGGATGCCCTGCAGATACATTTCTATCATATTCCTTGGCATTCGTATTTATATTGGTGAAGAATCAAAAAAATTTGATCAAATCTCTACGGGCCGATCTTTTATTTTTAGAAATTCTCTAACTATAAATTGGTAGGTTCCAAACCTGAATACTGAATATGGAATATGCAAGGTTTTACAAGGAACAGTCGCTGAGCTCCTTAAAATATTATCTGCCTACATTGATAGATCAAGCCAACATTTTAGTTCTTCACTATCGAAAATAAATACATTTTCGTGGACCCCCTTTTTTGTCACGCCAACGTAGACCCCCACCGAGTCTCCCGTGTACCCCTGGGGATCCATCTGGACCACTTTGGGAACTACTGCTGTAGATGCATAATCATTAACATTGCCAACTACGTAAAGCCATTGGTCCAGCACCTTATCTGTCGCCAGTCGTCTCGAATTGCCGTCCCATCCGAACACTGAAATAGAGTGTTTTTATGTTTTTGTAAACACTCGTGCACTAATAATATGCTGCACAGATAGCAAGTCTCCTTAGAAGTTGTCGACCTTAACCAAAATTCATTCAAGGTAACAGTTTCCGTAGTACGTCAAAACTGTTATATTGTTAATGGAAAGGTTTATGTACATTAGCAGTGTGTACTTATAGTATCCGAATTATATGTATTTAAATCTATATATAATCTATACTAATATTATAAAGCTGAAGAGTTTGTTTGTTTGTTTGAACGCGCTAATCTCAGGAACTACTAGTTCGAATGGAAAAATTACTTTAGTGTTGGGTAGCCCATTTATCGAGGAAGGCTATAGGCTATATAACATCACGCTACGACCAATAGGGGCGAAGCAGCAATGAAAAATGTAGCAAAAACGGGGAAAATTCTACTATATGAAGCAGACGAAGTTGCGCAGGACAGCTAGTACTGCATAAGTACATGCGTTGTTTCCTTGATTATACAAAGAAGGTATCAAGTTGTGTATTCGATTGTCATTCGAATACAGTAGAACACGTTACAAGTATACATAGTATCACCAATGTCTTGACAAATATTCGAATTAACTTTCTTTAATAGTTTCATACAACTTTCACCATAATACTTTTATGAATCATAAAACCTTAATGTTCTATATTTCATAGCTTTTTATTACTTTTCAATGTTAGTTTTTATTACTATACATTTATCGTTTTATTATTGTCTTGTATAAATTGCAACAAGTTAGCAATGCACAGAATGCATTGCTAACTTGTTGCAATTTTTAACGTAGGAATGGCGCAGTGGTGCTTGCCAGTGCGCCAAGTGTTTTGGGTTTGAACCCCACACTGAGCATTAAATAATATAATAAAAATTATGCCATCTAAAAATAATTGTTTGGAGTTACGCATTTATGCTTGGTGTCCTCTTAATAATGCCGAGGCCGCACTGATACGGTAACGGCGACGCGTCGATGACAACGTAAAAACAAACTCACACACACCCTTGCTTTGCTGAACGTAGTGTAACTTTGACATTCATAAGTGTTACCTTGTAACCTAAATTGAATAAATTTACTTTTGATTGATTTTGATCATATAAACATTGATGGCGGCATCGCCAAAGGATAAGATGAGAATATGTTTTGATATCGTGTCGCCTCCACGGTACTAATGCGGCCTAGGTCTAAGATCTATATTTCAACGACATTTCCACTGATTTATTTTAAGCTACAAGTAATAGGACGCGTGACTATTACATATCCGAACTCCAAGCTAGTACTGAGAATATTTTAGCGGACTACCTGACCCGGGTATGGTAGATACCTAGGAAATTAGTTATTGGCTAATAATATAATATTCTATCACAACACCATCTAGCCCAAACTAAGCAGAGCTTGTACTACGAGTACTAGACAATGGATAAACATACATATATACTTTTTTTTTGTAAATAAATACATATTATACATAGAAACACCCAGACCAAGACTTATGCGGGAATCGAACCCGCGACCTCATGCGTGGCAGTCGGTTACACTAACCACTACGCCATCGAGGCCAACAAATAATTCTGTCTATTTACAGAAGATATTATAAATTGCTAGAGTTGCAAATACAAGTGATATTTCGATTTATTCTGAGTGCACGGATGGCGTAGTCGTTTAAGTGCTCGCCTCGCCAATGCCACTGCGCACAGTGTTGTGAGTTCGATGCCCACACGCGACAACAAGTTTTGTGAATGTTAAATAGTTATTCCGAGTCGACGTGTTCTTTGTGTCCGTTGTTTGCATGTTTGTAAAGATTCGTAAGCTAATTAAATTATTGAAACTATTAAAACTATTTATACTATTTATATTTATGTTTACACTTTCCCCGACGTTTCGGTTGCTTTTTAGCAGCCATGGTCACGGGGAGACTAAGATGGTAGTTGTCTCAATGTTCCAGTGTAGTTATTTCAAAGTACCCGATCATAATTTAATCATGGGTGTTTCTATTTACGCAGAACATAATTTAATCACGGGTGTTTCTATTTAAATATAAATAGTATAATAGTATAGCAATAGTAGAAATAGTTTTAATAGTTTCAATAATTTAATTAGCTTAAAAGTTAGTAAATTTTAATAGTAATAGTAGTGTAACAGTTTACAAAATTTTGTAATAAAGTTCAAATAAACAACGCGATAAAAACCGTATATAGTAGTTTAATTTAAATGAATAACATTCGCGTCAACAGAAGACAATATTATTTGTTGAAATATTAGATGACTCATAATTTATACCATATAGCCTCGTGATTTTGGCGCAGCGGTATGTAGTGAATAAACTGGGGTTCTATTCCAGAATCAAGCAAATTTTTTTTGTTATCTAATTCTTATTAGCTGTACGGTGTCTAGAACTGTGCGCGGGTAGATGGAAATGGATTCGCTCTGTAACGTGCCATCTAAAAACGTGAAAGTATATGTTCATTCTAAATATTAGTCGTGATAAGGTACACTTCAGTGCAATGTTTGGTGCATGACAGTCAGTGTCATGCACCAAACATTGCACTGAAGTGCGCCACCGCCAAGCTTATATCCATTTTGACTGGCCTCAGCCAAGACTTGGTATTCCCTTGACTTGGAACACAGCCATATGCATGAGAAGCCTTATCGCTTACCATTTAGTGGACTGTTGGCTCATATTCAACAAAAAATGTACATCAATATATAAATAGAGACGTCCTGACTCACTTGCTGGCTGATTTATCAATGCGCTTAAACCTCCAAAGTTTTTAGCATAGAGGTGACCTTCTTAGTGTAGTTAAGGAAAAGTGGTTGTGGAAATTTCCATACGACAGAATAAATAGGATTTTATCTTTAAAGAGACTATATCTGGCCTATAAGTAGATAATTCTAATCACTAATAGCTTGACTTTGAAATTTGCCTGGTATAGGATATTATAATAAGTGCAACTAAAATGACGAAGTCGCAAGCAAAAACTAATGTAAAATAAATATAATCGAATCATATTGTGTACACTCATTCCCATCTAACACACGTCATTGCCATCACAACATCATGATCACAGTACTAACTGCCATGTATATTAACCTGCCTTACCGTTGACTATCGTAGGGTCTCTTGCAATTGCAGGCGTTGAAGTCCAGTTCAAACTCAGTGTTCAGACATACTGCCACACCGCCGGAGCTTTACAGACACACCCCCACACCGCCAGACAAACATTTAATGAGGTAAGTCATTTTGCGATTGAATTATGAAGGCATTAGATATAACATTAATTTATATATTATTATAAGAAAATTTCTGTTAATTGCTTCAGTGTACCTGTGCCTGTATGATTATTAAACGAATGTGATCTGTAACAATCCTTGAAAATTTAATCGAAGTAGGCGTTACTCGAAGTAAGTCCATTGTTAAAAAAAGGGATTAAATATAATGACCACCAAAAATACTAATTGCGCAGCAAAATATGCTTATTAAAATATATCATAACGAGCATCTATACGCCTCAAATCACTGCATTCCGTCTCCGAAGGCTTAGGTTATGTTAAGTTCCTTCTTAAACCCACCCAAAAATAGGAGCCCCGCGAAGCGAGCCTCCGTCGACTTAGTTTGATCTCTTTAAATATATTTTGGTGCGGAATTAGTATTTTTTTGCTGTGCAGTTAAATACAACCCTTAAAAAAATATTGGGAAGAGAGAAACCCACCACGCACCCTCGTATTGCAGTATTCCGCTTCGAACACAAAATATGCGTCTATTTTGTGCTCGAAACGGAATACTGCCAGTTGGCAATTGTGCACCATCAGACGGAGACGGCGGAGTGTACTCATTTTGACAGGCAATTAATAAATAAACGTTTGGTAATGCTATGTAGCGTTACGTTAAGACCTGGTTTCTACATTCAGAAACGAGTAGTTTTACCTACGGGCAGTTAATTTTGACACATATTGGTGCCAATTCTGTTGTCACAAAATTCTCTAAGCTTAACTAAAAATCACTAAAATTTAGTTTAGTCCTCAAATGACATTTCGTATTCTGAAATCGTTAAGTGACAGGACTAAAAAAATTTTAGTGATTTTTAGTTAAGTTTAGAGAATTTTGTAACAACAGAATTGGCACCATTGTAAAATAAGTAAAATTTTAATTGTCGTTAGCTAAAACGACTCTTACCTAAATATCGGCACCAGCGGCAACAGCAATATAACATCAGTAAAGCAAAGAGACAGCCAATACAAGTTTTTTCTTATATGTACAAGCCAGAAATCAAAACGAATGTGACCAGAATAATTTTATTAATTAAACAATTTATAATTAGTATACAAGATATTAAAATGGGAGAGGCCTATGTCCAGCAGTGGACTGCGGTGGGCTGATTGATTGATTGATACAAGATATTTAATTAGCGTTTTATTTAGCTCTACATTATCTTATCTTATCTTATGTGGGGGCCAGTCAGTGCAGACCGGCGACACTTCGACCCAGTGTGATCTTTTGTGTCGACACTCTCCCAATAACGACTGCCATAGATGTTCATGGCAGCCGGGACCGACGGCTTAACGTGCTCTCCGAGGCACGGAGCAGGCGATAATTGTCAATCAATACGCACATAATTTCAAAAAGTCATATAACTTCCGAAATTCAGAGGTGCGCGACGTGGGTTCCAACCCGAGACCCTCTGCATTGCAGTCTGTTGGTCTCCCCACTGAGCTATCGCTGCTCTTATCTTTCTAGTCAGTAAAAGACAGTATTGTCAGCTCTACATTAAGTGTGTATTGAACATGTATGTGTATTAATATATGATTTATGTGTTTCCAGCAGACACACTCCGTCCCCGGGCGACATAAAAACCCCAACGTTACCACCTGTAGACCTGTATCCACACTTGGGCCCAAGCAGAGGTAAAGCTTAACGTCATCTCACATTTATTTTGATTGGCAGTTTAGTTTATAGTTATAAGTTGTATGTTGCTTACATCTAGGGACAATTGCAATACAAGATAACGCGTGCATGTTCAGGCTAAGTGTGGAATTATACGTTGAATTAAAACAATCGTACGTCGCTGATTTTCTCTAAAATTATGGCATTAATTTTATTCATTACCCGCTGACAATGAAGTGCCTTCTTAGGATTTTGTATTCACTTCAGGATCACGACAAAAGGTTATTTAGCTGCGATCTTCTGTAGGATTAAGTATCCAAGTGGACTGCTCCAGTTTAAAAATCCTCAGATGTAAAAGCGAGGAGCTCATTGTACGTACATTGAATTGGAATAGGAAATATATACAGTACAATAAATAAACACCATTATTTAGTTTTGAAATATTTTATTGCTTTTAGTAACACAAAATGTACGATGTGTATTGTCACGTTCAGATAAGTTGCGCGCGGACGAGTTGCTGGCGTACGCGCGCGTGGGCGTGGACCTGTCGCTGGGCGGCGGGCGCGCGGCCAACGGCGCCGCCACATCCCCCGCGCCCCCCACCGCGCCGCCCGCCGCGCCCGCGCTGTCCGTGCGCGACGCGCCCACCATCAACAGCCTCATCGCGCGCGCCGCGCCGCGCCACCCGCACGCGCGCGTCGACGCACTCCTCGAGCGCCTCGGGCCTGCGCCCGCTTCGCCCCACTCCGTCATCGTGCACTCGCGCGCCGCGCCCACGCCCTCACCGCCCTCCTCCAACGAGGACTCGGCCGACTCGTGCGGCGCGCCGCCCGGCGCCAAGCGCAAGCGCAAGCCTGAGCGCACCGTGCGCGTGCCCGCGCCGCCGCCGCCTGCGCCCGCGCCGCCGCCCGCGCCGCCCGCTGCGCCCGAGCCCGCGCCCGCGCCCGCTCCCGTGCAGCCGCCCCCCGCCGCGCCGCGCGTGTCCCCGCCGCCCAGCGAGAGCGAACCCAAACCAACCCCCGCGCCAACACCGCTCGAAAACGGTGACACGGCTCACATGAAATGCAACGGACCCGACGAACGTCCGCCGTCCCCGCGCCCCGACCAGCCGCACGCGCGGAGAAAAACGCGCTCGGGCTCCGCCGAGACGATAGCGGACATAGCGGCGATGATCGCCGACACGGACCGCGCGGCCGCGCCGCCGCTCCTGCCGCCGCCCTCGCCACCCGTCGCGCTGTCTGTAGACAAGCTGCGCAGCGTGCTGGCCAGCCCCGACGCGCCGCGCTCTGAGCCCGCGGGCGTGCCCGAGCCCAGCGTGCCGAGCACAGCCGAGGCGCCCCCCGCGCCCGCCGCCGTCACCCCCCCGACGGCGGCAGCGCCACCCACCCCGCCCGCTCCGCCGCCGGCGCCCGCTGCGGCTCCCCGTCGACGAAGCGCGCGCACATCGAACCCTGAGGCACCGAACGTCCCGGTGGAGTCCCCATCCGAGGCGAAACCCGCCGAGCCGGAGGCCAGCGACGCCAGTACGGCCGAGCCCGCGGCGGCCAGCTTCGTGGAGGTGGAGAATCAGTTGGAGAAGATGTTCGCGGGCATCGAGGAGGAGCCCCTCGCCGACCCCGCGCCTGCGAGCGCTGACACCACGGACGCGAGTGGCGTAGCGGGCGACGCGACACCGGCGGGCGCGCGCAAGCGCCGCCGCTCTGCGCCTGCGCGCCCGGAGCGCCGCGCGCCCCGCGGCCTGCCCAGCAGCGACGACATGCCGCGCAAGAAACAGCAGAAGAAGAAGCAAGACGCTCGCCGTCCGCGCAAGGGACTTCGGGAGGCGTCTGCGAAGGACGCATACGATTCCGGCAGCAACGCTAGTTCGAGCAAATCTCGAGGGCCTTATATACAGGTGAGCTCGTTATTCTTATTGATACTGAAATTTTATTTGACTTTTTTTATGTCAATATAATTATCAAGACGTACCATCAGACGCGTCATAATTACTTCAGTTTATTTGTTAAATGCGAGTCATAAGCTATGTTAAGTAATAAATAAATCAAAATAACAATTTATAACATTTCTATTGTGCCGTGCTTAGATCCGCGGTCCGCGCGACTCTCCGCTGAGCGTGAGCGTGATGAACACGTCGCAGTGTGAGGGCGGCGAGGAGGAGGCGGGGTCGCGGCGGCGCGGCGCGGAGGAGTTCCGGCACAACGGCGTGCGCGGTGTGCGCGCGCTGCGGGGGCTGCACGCCAGCACGCTGGGGCTGCGATACGACGCCACCACGCCCGATGCCACTTGGCTCTGCGCCTTCTGCCAGCGCGGGCCGCACGCCGCCGAGCTCGGGGACCTCTTCGGTCCCTACCAGCTCGACATCGACTGTGATGAGTTCAGGTAACACCATCACAATACAATCAACTCCATGTGAATATAGAAATCGATACCTCCGAATTTGGTCGTTCCTGCTACGTAAAGACCATTCTTCACAAATATTTATTTGTTTAAATCAGAAATGGGCTATCTAATGTGCCGTGTAGAAACAAACAGTTCAATTTTTATTAAAATAATGGTTACATAATTATGGAGATTCTTATTCCAGCTTGATTCTTTTTATAAGAATATACAGTCAAAACCTTTGTGTAAGTCTGAATATTTGCGAAAGAAATTGTCTTGCAAGAACTACCAAGTTTTGGATTATGAAAGCGATGTAGCAGATGATATAATTAGTATTTTGATGAGATAGATGTGGAAGAGTGTAATAATAGTAATAGTGCGTGCGTTACATGTGTCAGGGCGCTGGACGAGGCGACGCGGCGGCGCTACTGCTCGGACGTGACGGGCGCGGCCGACGAGGTGTGGTTCCACGAGGCGTGCGCCGTGTGGGCGCCGGGGCTGGTGGCGGCGGGCGCGCGCCTGTGGGGGCTCGCGCCCGCCGTGTGGGGCGCGCGCGCCGCGCGCTGCCAGCTGTGCGCCGCGCCCGGCGCCGCGCTCGCGTGCGGCGCGCGCGCGTGCCGGGCGCGCGCTCATCTGCCCTGCGCTCGCGCACGGCCCACAGCGCTCGCCACACCGTCGCCCACCGCGTGGGCGCTGCAGGACGACTTCCGCGCGCTGTGCCCCGCGCACGCGCCCGCGCCCGCGCCCGAGCCCGCCGTCTAACGTCGCGCGTGCACGGCGGCCCCGACCACCTAGCGACTAATTTATTCGTAATCTGAATCTTAGCATATGTGTAAATATAGCGGTTAAATGTAAATATCGGTTTTATGCATCGAGCGCGGCCGCCGGCGCCGCGCCGGACACTCGTGTACATAGTGAGCCGCGGCGAGAGCGGCGCCGATACACGGGAGCGCAGGAGCGCAGGAGCGTCAGCACTCTGTGGATCGTTTCGATATTATCTATATATATTTTGTTTAGATGTTATAGCCAGTGGCGGCGCTACCGCGCTGCTCGCCGCGAGCGACGTCGCGCGTCGCCGCGACGATTCCTTGTTGTTTACTGATCATGTAACAATGCAGTGATATTTTAAAGTAATAAAAGGACCTTGGATGTAATAAGTATATTTTTTATGTAAAAAATATATAAATAAATAAATAAACAACTGTTTAGTTGCCATTTATAGTATCAAAAACTAGTCTAAATAAATAGTGTCTTGTGATTTAAATAAAAAATATATAAAAATCGTTTGGGGTCTATTAAAATTTACATTTTTAGCTTGGTAAAGGAATATGTATGTGAATACTGCATTGTTATCGGTGGATAAATAAATAAATGATACACGATCGCGTGTAGCGCTCTTATACTTAATGATGGTTATTTATACCGAAAACTTACGCTTACATTATTTAAACGTGGCCCTTCAAATGTTTTGTACGATCGATATAATTATGTTAACAAACTGTGACGCTCACCGCCGACATTAATGACCGGACTACCGAACGTGTTACGGTTGAAGATGGCATGTGTCGAGTAGAGGAAATAGAATCATTTAACAGACATAACATTATATTACAATATGGCATCATCAATCGGAAGATAGATCGAGTATTAAGATCGGCAGTGTCCACAAGTAATATTGACTCATTTTTAGAATAGTGTTGTATTTCGAATGTTTTCTTTATGGACAATAATGATGTTAGTTTCAGTGTAGTGTACAAATATAATTTGTAACGTTGGTGCAATATCTTTAGGCTCGTACAAACGTTTGGAGCGTCTACGTATAAGGGTACCATATGGGCACTTATCGTTTGCCTGACAGTGAGCACGGGCCTACGTGCTGATGGTAACGTACTTTAATTCCAGTGAATAGAAAAATAGACTTTATTTAGAAAATGTTAAGGTACAAATTTATAGTAGGGAGAATCAGGCCAGTTTAGTGTTTTTAAAAATTTATTCGGACAATTAATGCGTGGACACGAGCGAACAAGAACAGCATCCCAAAGCCTTTGAATTGTAAATGGTGTAAGAATTTTTTTATCACTTACGGCAAATGATTACTTTATTAAGTATGTAATTGTTATAAATTATATTTATCATGACATTATAAGCAAATTGAAATACAACATGTTTAAAATGAGAATGTGGACTGTTATTTATCCCTTGAAGTTAGAGAAGCTTGTATACAAAAGTAAGCTTTCACTCAGTGACTATACTTTTTATAAGCCAAAAATGCTTGCTTTAAGTCTCGTATCCCCTAGGCAACAATTGTCGCACAACAAGATCGGCAACGTTGCACAGCAACGCGCGACGTTGCCAGCTGGCGCGCAACATGATGCACGGTATTGCGTGTTGCTTTATGAACCAATTAAAACGACGATGTGGTGATTGAATATTGACTGGTTTATTGTTACTTAATTAAGGCTTATATACTAAGTTATTATACATACGTAGTACGGACCTATATAGGAAAGGGGAATTATGATGTTTACTTTATTTGCATAATTAACAATATTAACTATTATGTATTACGGCACGTAGTATTTTGCTTTGCTAATAACAAGTTATATATATCGCGTTTGCATGTACTATACTATACTATGATATACTATGGCTTTCGCCATAGATATTCCCCCCTTGAAGAAAAAAACTAAATTACACATAGTAATAATTAGATTAGAAAAAAATAATAATACAGATTAATTTTATGCCTACGTTTCTAAACAACGTTTGCGTCTCTAATTATTTTCGTAAGCCTCTTCTCGATCTTATTGCTTACGAATTTGAATACTATGACTATGGTTGCGATTGTACATATGATAACCCCTGCTATCGTCATGAATATTATCCAGCTCCGGATCCCTTGTACTTCCTCGACCACTTGGGAGTGCAGGTTTAATAAATCTTCTGGTTTTACTGCATTGTTCTGCACCATGTTGATTTGTTCCTTCTCGTGGCTCGAGTTTGATCCCATGCTATGTGTTGTTTCGACGCTGTGCTAAGTGAATGCATAAAGTAGTGTTATTCTAGCTTATATATTATAATTGGAATCTAACCGTCGGGCGGGAGATTCTACCAGAACGTGTTCTTGTTTCTGTTTTCTTATCTGCTTGTGAAGTTTTCGTTATCTGGTCGTCTATTGTCCGTTTGCTTATCTTGCTATCGTTTAACATGAATGCAGGTTTAACTCTATCGATAGCTACACTTTTTTGTCGTCCGTTTATCAAGATCGTGAAGATCTTATCATTTCGACTGATGACAAGATAAGGACCATCGTACGGCGGTGTAAGACTTGGCCGTAATCGGTCACAACGTAAGAAAACGTGCTTACATTCCGATAACTGTGGGTGCACGAATATCTTGTCGTTCTTACTTTGTCTTTGTGGAACAGAAATCATGTGTTCTAAGTTGTCCTTAATTTCTCTGATAAAATCTGCGTATGTTGAGTTATTATGTGTCTCGAAAAATGCTCCAGGCAATCTAATTGTTGAACCGTATACTAATTCAGCTGCCGAGTATCCTGTGTCTTGCCGTAAACTCGTACGTATGCCAAGTAAAACGGTAGCTAACTCTTTTGTCCAATTGATTGTGTTACCTCTTGCTATCAATGCCGTTTTCAATGTTTTGTGCAGTCGTTCTACTGTAGAGTTTGACTGTGGATGATATGGGGAGGTTCGAATTTTATGAATTCCCATTAAGTTTGCTAAATTTTTGAATATTTCAGATTCAAATTGGCGTCCCTGGTCTGTGGTAATGTATTCAGGGCATCCGAATCGGGCTATCCAGCCTTCATATACCGTTCTGGCTACGGTTTCTGCAGTTATATCAGCTATGGGAAATGCCTCTGGCCATGAAGTACAACGAGATATCATTGTAATTATGTATCGTTTGTTTTTAGAAGTGGGTAGAGGCCCAAATAAATCAATATGAAGATGGGAAAATCTTCCTGTTGGCATGAATTTTCCGAATTGTGATTTTGTATGACGATGTATTTTTGCTCGTTGACATTGTAAACATGTCTCAGTCATCTTATTTACGTCTTTATTCATATTTTCCCATATATAGTTAGTTGAAATCAGTTTTCTCGTAGTATTCTTACCAGGATGGCTAATGTTATGAAAACTTTCGAAGATAGTTTTCCTGAATTTGAGGGGCATAAAAGGGCGTTGTTTTCCTGTTGATATATCACAATAAATCTTAATATTTTTATCTGGAAAATGTATTAATTCTATTTTTAACGATTTATTTGCTTTTTATCGGCTAACTCGCTCAAGTTGTCTAATGATAAATTGTTTGTAACCGATATAATCGCTGTTAGCGAAGCGGGAAGTTGTCTTAGCCACAGAAGACGAATAGTGTCGTCGTTTATATTTCCACATCCCGCTTCCTTCATTTTTCTCAAGAGCTGGGAAGGCTTTTGGTCTCCGAGGTCCATTTCTGATAGTAGTCTGTGAAAACGTCGGTGTTCGCTCTCTTCGTAGCAGTTTATTAGACGTTCCTTGATGGTGGAGTACTTATTATCGCTGGGAGGATTAGTCAAAATGTCACTAACCTGATGGACTACCTCTTTTGGTAATTTAGATATTACCATATTGTATTTGTAGTCTTCGCCCTGTTTTTGTGGTGCCAAGATGGCTTCAAACTGAGCGAACCATAATCGTGGTGAGTCTGTCCAAAATTGCGGTAGTTTTTCCGTGACCGTGATTGCAGCAACAGTTTCGCAGCCTGAGTCGCCTTTTGAAGGAGTTATTGGTGGAGCCATTTTTCTTCTGACGTTATGAGGATGTGATAATATCGTAATAATTACTATTGTTCTCTAGATTCACCGCTGAAAACCAAATTGGGTTCCGGTCGTCCCGGTATTATATCAGCACTAGAGACCAATAGATCACGTCGGGTCACCAATTATTGCGTGTTGCTTTATGAACCAATTAAAACGACGATGTGGTGATTGAATATTGACTGGTTTATTGTTACTTAATTAAGGCTTATATACTAAGTTATTATACATACGTAGTACGGACCTATATAGGAAAGGGAAATTATGATGTTTACTTTATTTGCATAATTAACAATATTAACTATTATGTATTACGGCACGTAGTATTTTGCTTTGCTAATAACAAGTTATATATATCACGTTTGCATGTACTATACTATACTATGATATACTATGGCTTTCGCCATACACGGCTTGTTGTTTGTTTCCGTGCAACATGTAATTGAGCATCAAATGTTGTCAAGTGGAGACGTAAAAAGCCACTGAAATCAAGACTAGTTCCTCCGTTGGTGTTATAAAGATCCCTCATATCAAAATTTCTTAAATAGCTTCTATGTACAGACATACGATCAGTTATAATTTTATTATATGTATAGATTAGCATTATAAAGTTATCTGTCAATATAACAGGTTGAGAACTCCTGGAGATGAACACGCATGGCGTGTCCACGGCATCACAAAATAACTTATTTTTTTTATAACATAATGTAAATATGTGCGGGCCACTTCGAAACTCTAGCTTACGGCATGAGGTTAATGCTCTATGGAAAATAGTTAGTTAAATCTTTAAGATATTGATGAAATACCGAGAACACGCCTGGCGTGCTCGCGGCATCGCTACAAGGATTAGTGAGGACACGCTAGGCATGTCAGTGACACAATGTGTTAAATCACTATTTGGTCCGCATGTTTACCTATTTGAATAGACAGGCCACGTGGTTTACAGACCTAGGATAGATAGCCTTGGTCTAAACAAAGTGAGATGCCAATGCAATTGTTTCGACTACTACATACATAAATGATTGTAATAGTTGACAGAGCACTAAAAATGTGGTTTCATTTTATTGAAGCTTTAGATGTACCGCAGAATTGGCGTTAGTGTAATTCTTCTTAGAAGCACCGACTAATTCTGGCAGTTTGTGACTAATGTCGACGAATTAACGACTAATTATTATTGGTGCAATCGGATTTTCGCTAGGTATTGTGGTTTCCGAGATATTGAGGTGTCTGTACCAAGATGAGCGCTCATCTTGGCACAGCCACTAATACCCCCTTATATTTTGTAAACGGGGGCTCGTAGAAAGCTGATCATTTTGTGATCAATGTCGACTAATATTGGTACAGTTAAATCTTCGTTCGGTGCTATTGTTTTGGAAATACAAGGTGTCTGTGCCAAGATGAGCGCTCACTTTGGCACAGCCACCAATACCCACTTGTATCTTTTAAACGGCGGAACGACCAATTCTGGTATTTTACGACCAGATTTGACTAATTCACTACGTAAATAGATTTCTAGTTTGCGATGGTGGCTGTGCCAAGATGAGCCATACAACATTAAGTAAAACGAGAGTTCTACCTATAGAAAGAAAAATCTGCATAAGGAAAACTATATCTGCAAAAATATACAGGTTTTCTAACTATGTTTTTCTTCACCGCTAAGCGAGCTATAATTAACAATTTTTTATTCACCTAGGTATAAATAAATCTATTGTAAAGTAAATAATTAATTAATTTAATTAATTAACATTATTTAAAAATTAATTTCACTGATATGCATTTGACAATCGTAGAACGAACAAGTGGCTACCAAAGGGGTTTGTTCATCAAACTTCCAGTCGGCGCCGTAAGCTATGCTCTCATGTGCCATGTATTCACTGAGGATCTCTACTTCGTTCTCGACGCGTAGAACACGGAACCCGCCATACATGCAGGCAGCCAGCACAGCGTGATGTTGATACGGATGCCATTTTAAACGCCAGACGCCGCCGTCCACGTTCGTTTCATTCAAACATGATTTCAGCTTCCTTGTGTCCCATAGACGTACTTTTTCATCGTAACTGCAACGATATAAATAATAACCTTTATATTAACCCATTCAATGCGGCGGACGCTGATCGGCGTCTTATTTTTTCATACTCAGATTCGGAGGACGCCGATCGGCGTCATGTATAGTTGTTTTATATTTTACCCAAATTTAAAGATATTATATTAATAAAACAACAAATGTGTTTGGAATTTACTAATGAAATGCCTGATATGAGTAGTTTTTAGATGTTTTGGTTTTTTTATTTCGTTAAGTGCGGCTGACGCCGATCGGCGTTTACGTTAAATATGAGCCGATTCTGGCTAGTGAAAGCAAAATTTGTTGCCGCATTGAATGGGTTAATATGTGAAGAGAATGGTTTGTACCCCTTTTAGGCATATCGCGAACACGAAGGAGTTTTAAATTCAGCATATCTAGTTCAAAATTATATGAAGAAGGAGCGACGAAAGGTGAACATTTCTTTTTGTTTTATTATTGTTTATAAGCGAATTGCGGCCACTGGACGATCACTAGTATAAATAATACCGCCTTGAATGTGCAACGGTAGTGAAAGAACAACTGCATGAGATTTCCGGTTCGATTGCCGGGACGGGTAGTTATTTCGTTTTTCCTTTAGACGATATTCAATAGAAGCGCGGCGTCATTTGGAAATGTGTCTGATCAATGGCGATAGGCTTACCCTCTACCACGCAGGACCTAAAAACATAGCCGGCAAAATGTCGGTGTGATAAAGCTCTTTATTACGGCTATAGGCGAGAGACTACTTATTTGTATAAATGTATGGTCCGGTGGCGTCCAAGAGTGGGCAATATTTTTGGAATATTCTGTTAGTAAACTTTCTGTAGCAGCACGTAATCTGGAAATATACAATAACTAGCTTTTGCCCGCGGCTTTGCTCGCGTTAATTTAGAATTTGACAATCAATTTGGGTTGTACTCTGCTTGTAATAATATAATTCAATCATGATTCGAAAGACACGTGGCGCCATCTATTATCATAAGAACGTTATTATTGTTTTCCTCGGGAACAGTAATTTTTTTCGGGAGTGAAAGGTAGCCTATGTCCGTTTCTGTATACCTGACAACGTATATGCAAAATTTCAGGATGATCAGTTCAGTGGTTAAGGCGTGAAAAGGTAACAAACAAAAAAACTCATTTTCGCTTTTATAATATTAGTTAGGATTAGGATTTGCTCTATTACGTTGGTCTATCTTCAACTGTTCACCATAACCGTGTTATAGACACAATCAGCAGATCATTATGAGTTATATGTTCTCTCACCTGCCCGTGAGCAGCTGATGTTCCACATCGACGTGACTCCTGATGGCAGTGACTCCCGCGTCGTGGCGCTTGTTGACTGCGGTGGCGACGTCTGGGATCCTCACATCATAACTCTTGAATAAGCAGTCGTCACCACCTAAATGTTGTGGCAATACGAAAATAACGTATATATTATCTGCCTAGTTTGTTCGATTGGAGTAAGAGAGGATTTACTTATGATAGATAATTTTTATAAGTCTTACACGATGTCGATCGACGTTCTTTTATTAGAACTTGCTCTAGGTGATTTCATGTATATCGTAGGCGACTTTTCAAACATTCAATGTCAAATAAATCATAGGTGGATCATAAATCTTTTGTAAGTAGATTTCGAGGCATTTTATTCTTAAAATTGAGGGGCACAAATATCGCTATTTTTACTGTTCTTTGTAACTGATTTAATTTCTTAACCTTGGCTATAAAATTTATTTAGAACCAACCTGAGTAAAACACATCTGGGTTCCAATAATTAAACGCGCCGATCCAAGCCTCGAAACCGTGACTCTTCCATTTACCGAGGGTCTTAAAGCCGTCTCCAGAAACTTCTATAACATGAACACAGCCGACGGAATCACTGACGACTATACGAGCTTCTTCATAGCTCGTTCTATTTGTCGACCAGTCAAGGGAGAGAGCCAATGCATCGGGCGCTATTTCGTGCTCCAACCACAGAGTGAGCTCCAACGTCCCATTTTCATCCCTCAAGGTATACAATTGTAATGTCCCCACTGAAGTGACCACGGCGAGGGTTGGAAGCCCCCGTATCGTGTGGTAACACCATTTCTGGTCAAGGACTCCTGTCGTGTCGATGGTTTGGATGGGAGTTAATTCGGTGGTGTCGCCATCGATCACAAATAAGTATATTCTACCCAATCTCGTCTGCTTTTCTGCTAGTTCTTCTGTAATACAGAAATAATATAAATATTAGTTCCACTCAGTACCATAGGCGAACGAAGAGGCCGCTGCAGACGCCAAGTCCATGGAGCTGCTTTGCCCGCCTCAGGGGTACGAAAAGTGAATTAGTAGAAAGCAAGAGACGCGCCATAATTGGAAGTCGCTCTATCCTAGAACCTATCTCGATCCGGCACTGACTAAACCATATTTGAATACTCGCCGTTTTCGTTTAGCGTTCAGCTTATTATATTAGGGCGAAGTACCTAGCTAGAAGGATACGACTGCGCCGAGCGTAACACAAATAATGACAGAACTCGTGCGGCGCATATTCAAATCGGCGCGCGGCCGCTATAGTAAAATTGTATGGAGGATTTGAAGTGCTTTTTTGATAAATATGTATCTTTATTGTCAACCAATAACTTAAATATTTGTGACGGACAAATTATAATATAACTATTTATGTTTCGTTTAAGCTGTAAAATAGGATAGATTTCTACTGTTATAATCTAAAAATCACGTAACACGAGCTTACGTTTTGCATTTTTCGTGCAAATTTACGTAATTTTGTAGGCGAAAATATTAATTATTTCAAGTTTTTTACACGGAGTAATTGTAGACACATTAATTGTTATGGTACATGTATATTTTATATTTGTATTAAACAAAAAGTGTTGATTTTATTCACTTAACTGTGACTGCCTGTTTTGGCACATTTCGCTCGGCGCAGACCTAACAAAAATACTATAACAGATTGTGTGCTGTGAACTGTAACAGACAGTGAAAATTGCTGACAATTGTCAATAGCAGCACGTAGTCTATCAATATGGCAAGGTACCCTCGCGCGGACTAAAATCCCAGTTGGCGTAATTCATCTCTGCATGCCTCTTTAGAGACATACAGGCGTTAATATAAATCACACAATCCTGAAGTACTGCAGCGCTTGAATTTTTGTGGTACGCTACGTATGGAGGCGCCGGCGTCCGCCACTGCTAGCCGTGCCAGCTGGCAGGACCAACCTACTGGCCAAAACGCCTCTAACGCGAGCAATTAGTACGATTAACGAAATCCAGACCATTATAGATATATTTGCGTGTCAATTTAGTGAACAGGCAAAGATTATTTTACACATATTATGTTATAGGATAGAGTAGTTTTAGGTTAAGTGAAAATATTAAGTGCCATATTATTGTATTGTTATTTTCTTAATGTTAAATTTTTGTTGTGTCTATAGTGTTTAAGTTATTTGTTTTGTAAATATGTTATATTTACAAAACAAGTTCGATTCCCGCACAAGTCAAACATTTGTGTGCATGAACATGGATGTTTGTCTTGGTCTGGGTGTTTCTATGTATAATATGTATGTATTTACAAAAAAAAAAAAGTATATAAGTATGTTTATCCATTGTCTAGTAGGTACCCACAGTACAAGCTCTGCCTCTCTCTCTCATGTGGTAGAATATATATATATATATATATATATATATATATATATATATATATATATACATATATATTATTATTATTATTATTTAAAATGCCTCACTAACGCATTAGGATAAGTGTCCTGTAATGTTAGTAGTAAGAGTTTGAGAGAATAAATAAATAAATAAATATGAAATATTTAGACATAAGTACTCTTCTCCATAGCCTTTATTATTTCCAAGTCACTTGGGGTCGGCTTTCCAGTCTAACCGGATTTGACTGGATATCAGTTTTTACACGGAGCGACTGCCATCTGACCTACGCAACCCGAAGGCTAACGATACCCTAAGGCTCCAGTGTCAGGTTATTAGAGGGCACTGACTTCCCAATAACAACTACCATAGATGTTCATGGCAGCCGGGACCGACGGCTTAACGTGCTCTCCGAGGCACGGAGCAGGCGATAATTGTCAATCAATTCGCACATAATTTCGAAAAGTCTTATAACTTCCGAAAGTCAGAGGTGCGCGACGTGGGTTCGAACCCGAAACCCTTTGCATTGCAGTCTGTTGGTCTCCCCACTGAGCTATCGCCTACTTTTTAGACATAAGTATACATATAATAATTGTTACCGTTGTCAGTTTTCTGTAGCTGATAAGTTCCACAGACGAGTACGGAGTGGTACGGCGCCACGGGACACCACTCCACCGAGTCGGCGCTGTACGCCGTGTGCCACCGCAGCTTGTTCTCCCACACCGCCTTCATCACGCACTGAAATATATATTACAAGCCTTATGTAGCCAAATTACAATGTCATCCTACTAATATAACCTACTTATAAACTAGGTGATCTCTTTCAATTCTTAGTATTAATTTAGTCAGATAATTTTGCGGACCATCATCGTAATTGCATGAATGCTTTTGGAACGCATGTTACAAACATTCTTGGAATATTGGTTTTTATTTTATTTATTTGGAAAACAAATAATTGTACATTAAGCGTTACAAAAAGTTGAACAATATAAAAGACTAAATGTTTCCGCGGTTTCACCCGCGTTTATCGTTACTGCGCCGCACCCGTGGGTCGTAGCGCGATGTTATATAGCTTATAGCCTTCCTCGATAAATAGGCTATCCAACACTAAAAGAATTTTTAAATCGAACCAGTAGTTCCTGAGATTAGCGCGTTCAAACAAACTCTTCAGCTTTATAATGTTAGTATAGATTAATTAAACGTACAATCCACAACGTTTTCACTTAAGTATTACAATAGGGTTAGGAAACGTGTTATACCTACAAGTATAGTGTTAATTATAATGCTGTGTTACCTACTTAGACATGCCCGATCAACTGAAACGATAATGAGTTTTGATATCAATTGTTATAAACTCAGGGAAGAACAGAATATAATTGGAAAAGCTAATTTGCGAGTATAAGCTTGATAACCCACAGATTGCAAGAATCGCAAATAATCCAATAAAATAAAATAAATCATTGAGATTTATTTCGAATTATATATTTAATGGATTTTACAATTACTGACTTTTAGGATGTTTACTTCGCCGAAACATGAGTCACAGACGAACATACAAAATCTCATGCTTGTGTATAGTGTATTACCCCCATATTGGATTGCATTTTTGTGGGTATTCTCGCCTGCATATTTCAGAGTATGTGCTGCGATGCAATCCAGGAATCGAACCCAGCATTTTACGATCTAGCCATACGCATGCATAAAGGCAAACTTGTGCCACGGGCCTAAAGAGACATCTTTTTATTCCTAAGTACACGTTTTCTGTGAGCTATAAATGAAACCGTGTATTTTTTATGATATTGATGTTTTCCTTAGTACAGTCAGCGACATAAGTCGATAAACATTCGGCAAATTTTGAATTGTTTATCTATACTAGTATTATAAAGCTGAAGAGTTTGTTTGTTTATTTGTTTGGTTGAACGCGTTAATCTCAGGCACTACAGGTTCAAATAAAAAAAATATTTTAGTGTTGGATAGCCTCTTTATCGAGGAAGGCTATAGGCTATATAACATCACGCTATGACTAACGTGGGCGGCGCAGTAACCATAAACGCGGTTGAAACCGCGAGCACAGCTAGTCATATATAAAATGATTAGATGTGCCCGCGATTTCACCCGCGTTTACGATTACTGCGCCCCCCGTGAGTCGTAGCGTGATGTTATATAGCCTTCCTCGATAAATGAGCTATCCAACCATAAAAATATTTTTCAATTCGGACCAGTAGTTCCTGAGATTGGCACGTTTAAACAAATAAACAAATTCTTCAGCTTTATAGTATTAGTATAAATAATTCTTAAACTTTTGCTGTATTACCAGTGCCAGGACAGTTATTTGAATCACAATTAATTACTATGGACCAATAAAAGTACTTTTTGTTTCATAAAATATTCAACTACAAAAATAGCCAGCTAATACCTACAGAACATGTAAGTATAGGTAAATCGCAAAATGTGAAATAAAAGCACATTTACTATTTTAAACCCATTTATTGTAATAAAAATATGCCCATACATGAAATAACTAACACTATCAAGACGCGATAAATCTTGTCGACATTATTCGACACACAATTTTACATAATTATAATAATTTGCTAAAATTTGTACTGTATTGTGGTTCGCCACTTATAGTTACGTTGGGACACGAAGGAACAAATATAATACAATACAGGACTGTCCCTCAATCACCGGTTTTACGTAAAGTGCGTGACTTTATCCAATTATGGTTTCTGCTCTACCTCAAGTTTTGTAAACTCAATACTACATTTAACGCCATCTATTGTTATAAAATGTGCAACTTTGCGATCAGCATGATACTTTTAACAAATTTATACAATACTGTTTGGATTAATTAGTTTTACCCACTCTTTATTACAATGTGTTTGAAGTCTCTCTTGATATATAGAATTATCGCTAATGCAAGAGTCGTCACTAAAAGAAAATTATTTCGCTAGCTACGTTAAAAAATTGAGGTAAGGACATTGCCGTCTATTGAAGTCATTGGCAGATGGATACAAACCCAGGACCACACAATCGACATAGAAAAATCACGCACCTTCTTCCTTCAATCACAAAGTCATTGCTTTTTTAAATATTACTAATGCCTAAGTGACACCAGCATTTATTGCATAGACAATATAACTATAATCTCATTATCATCTGTTCTAAGAGCTTTATCACTTAATCGTATATACAGTTTAAAAAGAGGTCCTAATATCACTGACTATCAGTAATTTTTGTATACTTGCTTCATTTAACATGGTGTTTCTAATATTAATATATCTAATAAATAAAATTGTTATATAGAAACCTCCAATCATTATCTGCATATTTAGACCATAGACACAAATACAGATATACATAGATATGTAAATATCATCTCCATAAAGTAAATTGTTTAAAATAGAACTCTAAATAGAGATCTTTTGAGTTAAACGTCTGCTTAATTTAACTAGAGTATACAGTTAATTACGATCGTATACAATATTATTTTATATTGTCGTTGCTGATACAAGTTCATGTTTACAATAATATTATAATTTAACACTTATCTGTTTGTTAGTCGGTTTATTTACAGCATCAATTGCTGTGTAACCGTTTGATTTAGCTATGGCAACGTTAACTTAACGCGTTTGTGACTGTCAGTTGGAATGACAGCAACTGGCGTGTTATAGGCGCGTTATAGATAACGCATTCATATCAGAAAACAAAACTTGCGCCTTTATTGTCTAACGTAATGACCATTACTACCACATTGACATTAAACGGGATCCTATATCTATAAAATTCCATTATATACAGGTACATCTATAGCCCGCAGCCATATTGTATAACAAGCATTTCTCTTTTCAGCGATAGCTCAGTGGGGACACCAACAGACTGCAATGCAGGTCTCGGGTTCGAACCCACGTCGCGCACCTCTGACTTTCGGAAGTTATATGACTTTTCGAAATTATGTGCGTATTGATTGACAATTTTACTATCGCCTGCTCCGTGCTTCGGCAAGCACGTTAAGCCGTCGGTCCCGGCTGCCATGAATATCTATTGCTGTCGTTATTGGGAAGTCGGTGCCCTCTAATATCCTGACACTGGTCTAGCCTTAGGGTATCGTTACGGAGGTCAGATGGCAGTCGCTCCGTGTAAAAACTGATATCCAGTCAAATCCGGTTAGACTAGAAAGCCGTCCCCAAGTGACTTGGGAATAATAAAGGCTAGGGAGAAGAAGATTTCTCTTTTCAGTACAAGTGAAGTGGCAGTGCTGCTCAGTGCTTTAGACAGTAAGGAGGCAAATTCAGCGCAAATATGTCCAAATCATCAAATTTTTAAAATTCTTTAAATAAATACCTTCTAAAATAAACTGTATCTATTACATATTACATTTACGACATAGTTCCTCTTTAGACACACCGATTCAGAGACAATTCTGCACTGAGAATATAATAAAAAAATTACAGGAACATTTAATTAAGTATACCTAGAGTAAAATTGATTATCATGCTAAAGTACAGCCAACGTCAAATATCTTTTCGTACTGTATTTATATTTATAAATATTTATTACGAATTTCATTGTAACGTCACAAAAGATTTCGACCACGATTGTACTTTTTACATTCGAAATATGAGCAAATATGAAAAATTTCTAGAACATCACAAAGACGATATGAAATCCAAATTACAGAAAAATATATAAATACAAAAATATCAATAAAATGGACTCGAAGGGGTTACAATTACAATAACATTTATTTACGTAAGTACATTATTTATTAATGGTAACTTATTTTATAAGAGTTAAAACCTACTTCGTAAATTCTTCTTAACATCTAATTATTCTAAGAAGTATACTTTGACGGCAGTTGGACCGAATTTATTTATTTTTGAACTTGAGGTACAGACGAGCACTAATGTGTTTAATTGAAATTATATTTAGCCTATAATCGGTGGTATTAAAATGAGTATATTGTTGGTATACTATTTAAATGATGGCAAGTGAATACATTGGTGGGTGACACAGCTAGAACTTTTAACATGCACATGTCATGACTTTTGACGATATATCTTCAAAGTTAAGCTAGCGGTATCTATAGATAGGTATTCTTGAAAGCACCCAGTCTTATTGTCTGCTGAAATGGCGTTGAAAACGAAGCTACTAATACGGGTATTTTAAATTTATTATGTCATCTTACTAATTAATATTACACAACACGGCTGCAGCGACTTTAGTGTATACTTCAATATGGAGAAGCTGTTTTCAATGCCACAGAATTTACGTTCAACAATAAGAGAGCAAGGCAGCGGAAGTTTATAGAATATTTGTATATATTTTTATTAAAAATATCTACGTAAAAAACTATTTGTTCGGCAAATACACATAAAATTGAAGCTCGTCTGTATACCTATATAAATATATGTAAATATATATTGAACTATTGTCGTTGAATGGTCGCTTAAACTAAATTATATACAACTTAACAATAAAACGTAATGATCATAAATCAATGAGCACATTTTCTTAATAGCTATGACGTAATCTAACATGAGGTCACTACAGGACACGGCAGGCAGATGGCGGCAGTGTGTTATTCTTCATAACTACCAACAATTTTTTTTTATTTCACTTCATTGAGTATCTGCGTAGGCGAAAACATGGCGCGAAAAAATTATTGTGTAATGTTGATGATGTTGTTGATTGTGGTAAAAATAATTTGTATATGTAAGTGATAAGTTATCAAATGAAAAATACATTTTGTTTCGCAAGTAATAAGTTAGATGTATATGTATTTCAATATTGCTACAGTAAAACCTGGATCACTGGGATTATTCGATGAGCCCATAACGGTAATTTTACTTAATTTTCTTATTTATTGTTATGGTTTCATTACTTACACATCTGTTTACTGAGTTTGTAGTTGATGTTACGATGTTAAATTTGCTTACGCTATTATCAAATAAAAGTTTATGTTTGTGTTGCTTTTATTTCATTACACCGATTATAAGGATGATAGGTAGCGGACTACCCGCCGACAACTTGCTTGTCGGTCATCCTAATAATCCTATAATCCTGTGGTATTAATATTCTACTGCATTTATTTGAAAACATCAGTCTATTCTGTTTTTTGGTTAGCATTAATTAACAGAAAGCCTGCAGAATCACGCAGAAGAAAAGCACGGCCGAATAGCAGTCGAAAATTTGTGCGGTCATGAATTCTCAAAGGAGAGAGCTCTAATATCATGGATTACCTCCATCTGCCTACTGCGCCGGCTTGATCTTAGGTTTAAAAACAATATGACTACAAACAATCAAGCCAAAATAATATCAACATAAATATCGCCAGAGAATTAAGATTAATCTGTTTAAAAGCTATTCATAAAATAGTTTTTATTCGATTAGGTTTGTTGTGCTTTGTGTAAATAACGGCCTGTGGCGCTAGTGGACCGTAAGCCATTTATTATGTGATTTTTATTAATATTATAATATTAAGCTTTCTAGTACAGATTTCTCTTGTTGTTGATAGTTAAAATCAACAAGTTGCAAATTTAAAGGTATATATCATAGCAGCATAATTGCTGCTAATATGATATATGCGTGGCAGTTCACTAGGATAGCTTAGTGGACTTCAAAGCATAGGTCATGAGTCCGATCCCTCGACACGCGTGTAAATTTAATTGACGTATCTGTTTTTTCTGAGCTGATCTTTTATATCTTTGTATTTTTAATTAAATATGTATATCACATTAGTCTAATAGCGCCACGAGCCAGCATAAAATGGAACTAAAAAGTTCCATTACACGAAGTTATATTACAGTTTTATTATTAGACAAAGACATTAAACATTAAAATATTAATATTTTGTTTGTGTATGAGGTAGTTGTTCACAATAAATGTTGCAATCACAGCCTGTTTCATTCAGGACAATCTGTTCATATACCGTATAGACTCACTGGTGTTGGGACTAATGGTTAAGAGAGGTAGTTGTTGTTTTTTTCATTCTCTGCAACAGATATTGATATACATATGCCTATGGGCTTATATATGTCTGCAGATGTGCCAATGAGCACGATTTTAAATGTTCAATTTCACAGTAACGAAAGACCTACTTATGAGACTTTCTTGTTAAAAATAATGGGTCATAGGATATCAACTGCCTCTACTAACCATTAAATCAATCAATATTGTATTCTCAACTGCCAAACTTACATTATCACTTATCACTATCAAAACAAATGTCTGTTTCAATAAATAAACAATGTAATAAACTGTTATCTTTGGAATCAGAGGTAGCCATACACATTGTATGAAGGTACACATACATAGGTCACATCAGTACCCTTATACATATTACTTCCATTTCAGCAGAGATGCATAACACCCATAGTCATTCAATATCTTTTACACCCATATAGTGCAAGAGGCTTTCCTCAATTTCAGAATCCACCCAGCTATCTTTTTAAATTGTCTGGGAACCAATAGATGTAAGCACAACCTTATGCCATGGACAGGCAAGTGTTGGATTCATATGTGTATTTGGCCACCTCTGTTAAAATTTCTTTTTGCATTTACTTTTGTCTCAATTGCATACATTTTCAAAAGGGTATAACTTTAAACTAAATTCTCTTAAATTTATGTCTAAGTACCCTGAATTATATATTTAATTCTAATAAATTAGATGTTGTATTCACTGCTGAATTTAATACTTCATTACTTAACAAGAACATTATGGTGCTGAATCCTGACAATGGCTTTGATCATAGTGCTGCAGTCATTCTCTACTTCCATAGGAGTAAAAGAGATGCAGCAAATTGAAATTCATCAGCTATTATGAAACAATATATGCATAAACCTTGCTAAATTATTTATTTTCTGTCTTTTCTTTTTCCAAGTAATATCAAAATTCAGTCAAAAACTAGATAACTTTAGGTTACTTAAGACCTTTTTTTATCAAGTAAATAATATTTATTGCTAATTCCAAGATTTTGTAAATATGTAGTTATTATGTAGTCTGACTAAATCCAGCAGTAAACCTAGACTTGTAAGATAATGTTAATTTAAACCATCTACATTTAAATTATAATAACATCCAATCACAAACACCTTTACTTATAAACATTTCTTAAACAATCCATTTGCCAATCTGTGAGTAAAATCAACTTGAACAGTTGCAGATTATAAGTAAATAGGTGTTCTAGTGCTTAACGGGAAATGTCAAGAAGTTTTTATACCTGCTTTTTTTTATCATTGAGACATGGCCAGTATAAGTTGTTTTGATTGAGCATTCATCATTATATAACATTTAGAAACTCTTAGTGTAACATCTTTGCCAAACTATTTCAGGATATAAAACATGTATGTCATCTAGAGCTTGGAAACATTGCACTGTCACTATTTTGTGTCACCAATAACACTTTGCACATTTGTCCAAATTGTAAATGTAAATAATTTTAGTGTGAAACATTTTTGTGGCTTTTGTTATGATTTTCAACTTGAACTGCTTTCCAATGTAGTGACATATTGAATTATAGATAAAAACAGGTATAAATCCCTAGACATTGGTTGCATTAATTGTTAGGATTGATTTAGTAAACATGCGGCTCAATAATAGACAGCCATAGTCAAGTGACCACTAACATATCAATGATCACCATAGTTGAGTTGAATGGTAGACCCAACCATATAACAGTTTAATTGGGCATTATCTCTGATTTGATGGAACTTCTTTGTGGCCTTCATATAGTATTTATTATTGTATTGTTTCATGATAAAACAAGTTATGTTATGGTATAACACACATACACATCTGTTTTCAATAAACTGAATAAGCAACATAAAGATAAAATGTTGTAAATAGTGAGTTGCTGTTTTGCTTTACTGGTATCTTCTTTTTCAAATGGATGAGGTTTTGTGGTTTGTCAGTTTTATCATGAAACAGACAACAAAAACAAACATACAGCGCTACTGTATTTCTTCTAATTTCATATCATGTCTTGCCATGACTTGAGGTACACTAAAAATTGACTGCGAGTTCCTCTTTGATAACGTATTACTGCCTTGCAGACCTCTCAGTTTCAATGAGGCATTCCCTCACAAGAATACGAGCATGGATTATGCCACGCTTGAGACGTTCAGCAGAGCTGCGGCTACCTGAATAACTTGGCCGGACTTCCTTACCCATCTCCTCGATAACAGCTAGCAATTGAGCGTACTTGGACATGCCATTGTCTTTATCCTTTCCGACAGACGATGGAGACGTAGCAGGCACTGTAGATATAGTAGCCTGGCTGTTGCTGCCATGGCTTAACTCTTTGTGTATATTCTTCCCACTCATAGGAATCGCCGTCACAGTGACGTCACTCAGTTTCGACTCTACTGCCTGGATATCCATTGCTTCCATCGCTCGCTGAAACATTTTATGCCATTTTTAACAAAACAAAGGAAACCGACACTATACATCAACAAAACGAAACTTACCTATCTTAAAACTAATAGATATACGTTTTCACGGGTGAAAACACGTACCGAACGAACGACGCGAGTGATAAGTGATAAATTCTACAATAAATTATGTGCTATATAGGACATACCTAATTCGATCACCTTCGGCTCTCGAAGAAAACGGACGTTACCTTCGTCTAATAGGCACAGTTACAGCAATCGTAATGAAATATGTTGGAATGTATAAGGTTTTCCGTAAATGCAAATGACTTCAGTAAATAAAACCCGTATTTTATAAATTTATTGTAAATAACAAACAAGTCTACAAATTACCACATTGACAATAATGTCATTCTTTTTATCTGTGTTTTCCTTGTCTAAGGTCTTCCAATATGCAGCCTTATAATAAAAGTGATCGATGCTTTATTTTCTCGCGGATCAAGTATTATACAAAAAAAATGTATGGACTTTTGTCTATAAATTATGAATACTATTTCAAAGATGTAAACGTTCTTTATTTTGTAAAAACTTTGTAAATAAATAGTTAAATATTCACGTTCCATTTAACGTAAGAGACGTGCACTAGTAAACTCATTTCAATTGATATCTGTCATTTCGTAAATCGTATCAGAACTTCAGAATTGTCAATTCGTCGCCTTGGCTAGGATTGGGATTGGTTTTCTGTCTTGGCTTTTTACTTTTCGTTTACGAAAACCTATTTTTAAGTGACCAAAACAAATATAACCGGCATCAAATTCCAAGACGGGAATATGTTTTAATTGAGAGCGGTGCGCGTCGTCCGTCATGTGTCCCTTTAAATTGATCAAATAAATGTAAATAATAAAACAATAAGAGGTCGGTGTTAAGTGATTTCTCCGCCCACTGCAGCGCGGAGGATCATTATGCGATTAGAGAGACGCGAATTGTGCTCCGAGCCGATGGATATCTGAGAATGGCGGGCGAAGGCGAGCGCGCTTCCCGTCCGAACTCGCTGCTGCTGGAGGCGGCGCCCCCGGAGCGCGAGCCGCTGCATTTCGACGTGCAGCTCGTCGGCGCGCCGCCCGAGGTCGAGCAGCTCGTCAACAACATCAAGCAAGTCGCCGAAGACTTCCTCTATCACTGGAAAACTTTTCCTATTGGTGAGAACGTATTTTCGTGTTTGTGGAGGGAGCTAGTTATTGTTCATATCATGCAATGAGCGTGTGTTTGTGTCAGTCACTCGGTGTTCGTAATGTGTCTAATTATGATGTAGATTGTGTTATAATATTACAATTGCATGCATGTTATGAAGGTGTCATTATGTTTTAATTATTTATCTATTACACACCAGCAAGAATGTTAGGTATTATCTGTGTATCACACTGTAGTTTATTTTGGTAGAGAAGCAAAGATATGTTATCTGTGCACAAAATCCTTTACCTTGTTTTGTTTATTTGATGATATTTTTTGTAACAAATAATATTTTGTCTAATTCTCTGTCAGGAATAGCATTCTTATCAATACCACTAGTTGTTGTATTAATTCAGAGGTGTCCATGAATAGTACAGCCTTAGTGATCGCCTCTCTCACGGTCTAATTACCATCTGATAATGGAGGCCCCTGAAAACAGATGCTACATATCTGAAGGCAGACAACTTGTGGTATTCCATTATTTTTTATCTGTTTTGTCTCATTGCTTGGTAAAAGCTCTCTAACATTTAACAACTCATTCCTGTCTTATGCCAATATTTGCCAAGCTTTCCTTTGTGTATGTTAGGTTCTTGAATGCAGTTTATTCTAATTTTAGTTAAAAGCTTAAGTGGAATATGCCTAACAAATCTTACTCATTACTATTTCAGTTTTGTGAAAAGAGGGTTCCTATCTTAATATGCAGGCTTATGATAGCTTGCATCACTCTTGACATGCACAAGTCTATGAAATGTGATTGTTAAGACCAAAAGTTAGATATATTAAAATATAGGAGATAGTTGTATTCACAAGTATAGAATTGGGGAACTTTGGGGTTTGCCATTGTCAACACTATTTATAATGTATATACTTACATATCATCATCATAATCTCTCTCTTGTCATCATCATCATAATGTCTGTTGCCTCACTGCTGGGCAGCGATCGGTAGTACAGCAAGCATTCCTTCAGTCTTCTTTATAATATCTGTCTTATTTTACCAACTGTCCTATAATGGGAGTGGACCTTCTAGCATAATGCTGTGAGGAGACCCTCTTCAGAATACTGCACCTCCCCAGAAGGTCCTGTATATTCAGCATTAAGACAACCTTGTCTATCCTTCATCTCTGAAAATGGTACATAATATTCTTGAAGATGTAGTAAATCTGCCACCCTAGACTTAGGTAGCATGGTAATTCTAGGCTGGCAGGCTGCCTAAGTCTAGGCATCTAATCCACCCCACTAGTCAATAGATATAAATCTTTAGATACATGTACCATTAAATAAACTTAAATTTCCAATGTATACTAACCAATAAGATAACCTACACAAATAACAATAAGTGATATACTACATTCCAATATTGGCCAAAGAGCTTGTAAGAAATAATACATACATATAGGTATATTATAAAGCTGAAGAGTTTGTTTGTTTATTTATTTGTTTGTTTGATTGAACGCGCTAGTCTCAGGAACTACTGGTCCGAATTGAAAAATTCTTGCAGTGTTGGATAGCCTATTTAACGAGGAAGGCTATAGGCTATATAACATTACGCTATGACCAATAGGAGCAGAGCATAAATGACAAATGTTGCATAAACAGGGAAAATTCTCTTATGTGAAGCTGACAAAGTTGAGCTGGTCAGCTAGTAATAAAATATAATTGATTGCTGTAAACCATTTTAATTAAAGTAAAATAAATCTATACTAATATTATAAAGCTGAATTTGTTTGTTTGTTTGGATCGGGCTAATCTCAGGAACTAATAGTTCGATTTAAAAATTATTTTAGTGTTGGATAGCCAATTTATCGAGGAAGGCTATAGGCTATATAACATCACGCTACGAGCCACGGGGGCGGCGCAGTAACGATAAACGCGGGTGAAACCGCGGGAATATCTAATGTACTAATAATTGTATAGGTTCATACATGAAGGCAGATGTATTTTACCCATAATATATCCAATGTAATGAGGAATTTGCCTATTGTTAATTACCAAATCAATACTTGATTCTATTGCTTGAGTACAACACCACATACAAATAAGTTTGCCTATACCTAGAACAGAACCGGGCATGTCATATTTAGTAGCTACACAAATACATACACCACTGTAATGACAAGATAATTAGGTTTTAGTATGTAATGATTACAACAATTTATATTAATTGAGTGACTCTCTCCCAAATAACATACTTTGTAGGACAATGTTCCCTTTGACCATAGAGTATAAATGAATGAGTTCCTGTTATAATTTATTTATAATGCCTCCCTAGTCCTGTGGCATTAGTTGACTGCACAGATGGCATAGTGGTTTAAGTGATCAACTTGCCGCTGCACTTTGGCGAATGATGCGTGTTTGATCACCACATGGGCCAAAAAGTGTGAGAATTTTCTAGCAGAAAAATAGAATGAACAGCTAGACCCGGGTATCACACAGAATTAATGATAGGTCGTACATTTATCCTATGAAGCAGTACATACTAACATCACACGACTGTCCACAGTTCTCCCTCCATCCCGTTTCACGGGTCCCGGCAACCGTCCCTCCGATATCATCGTAGCCCCGCCATGCGACGAACTTGATGCAGCAGCCCTCGACGCGGGCGTTGAACCGCACCCCCTCTCCCCGAAGCAACTGCACGCCATCAGGGAAAAAGGGTAAGTTGGTTACTGGAATAATACTCATGTAGATACTTTAGCTTAGGATGGTATTCCTGTAGTCGAAGATTTGAGGAGAAGCAAGGAATAGTGAGATTAAACCGATGGAAGTAACTTTAACTATGTAGACAAATTAAAGTCGCTAACATTAATGTCTATTTTTGAGATAATGAAATTGTTAGATTTAACTGGGGTGCAAAAATAAATATTCTATTGTTAACATATTGCTACCGTAAAACGCTATTATTATTATTATTTTATATCGTCTGTTTTATTAGTTGTGTTAAGTTTATTAGGTATATTATTTACAAACATGGTCGCAACGGAAGACCAGCGCTAGTTTTTTCAAAGCTAGCATTTTGCTGAGTTGCGACCAATTTGCAGTAAGATTTGTTTTTTCTTTTTTTTTAATTAACTGTGTCTAATGTATGTAGTGCATAATCTGCTGCAAATAAATGTTTTTTCTTTCTTTCTTTAAATGACATACGTACGGGAACAAATGCTGCCAAAAATGTATTTAATGTTTTTTTTGGTAGTATGTGTCGCTGCTGGGCAAAAAGTCTTCCTTGGGTGTCTTAAATTGCTGTGTTGTTAGCTAGATGGCAGGCACAAGTGTCTCTTCGAAAGGCGTCTTAGTGCTGCCAAAAATATGAAAGCAAAATTAAATTATAGTTTTAATCATCGAGTCTACAATCACTTACATTATTTTAATTTATTAAACAAGGCTTGTGTCTATTCCATTGCCATTTCAAATTATGTTCGAATTATAGTAGTATAATTATAGTTTAGTAAGTTCTATTTTCATTGAAATTAAACTATATACGGATTTTATCGCGTTGTTTATTTGACACTTTATTACAAAACGTAGAAACTGTTACTTTACTAATTTTTAAGCTAATTAAATTATTGAAACTATTAAAACTATTTATACTATTACTATAGTATCTATATTTCTAAATTTTGTAATAAAGTGTCAAATAAACAACGCGATAAAATCCGTATATAGTAGTTTAATTTCAATGAATAACATTCGCGTAAACAGAAGACAATATTATTCTATTTTCAAGTTAATCGAGGTTTACGTAGATGGTTGTATGTCTCTGTATTGTAGCAGTGTATGCTACTTCGTTCTTCTTCAGTATTCCGTACCAAGTCAGTACCAAGTTAGGAAATGTTCATACGTAACAAATTGTATGCTAATCAATGCGAATCCTTGGTGACGTGCGCCTGTCTCACTTCATCAATATTTTTTGATCTGTTTTTGATCGTATGAACTGATGAAAGATACCGTTTGTCTTTTTCTGGTGTCCTGACAACGTGTATACGAAATTGCATGATATCGGTCAGTCGGTTGAGTAGTTAAGGCGTGAGAGCGTAACAAACAAACTCACATTCGCATTTATAATATTACGTAGTACATCATATCAGACATCAATCAGTTATAATTTTAACATACTTACCTATTCCTGAAAGTGAAACAGTGTGGACGGACGTTTTGGCATGTCACGCATTATTTTGACTGTAGGTAATGCATTGTCCGACATGTGCTTGCCTGTGTCCATTTACCAGTTTCGCGTTATCTGTGAGATGTGACAGTGAGTCTAGACTCACTCACCATGCCTCTGCTGCGCCTGCGTCAATACGTCTAAGGTGCAAGCTACATAGAAATGGCGTCTGACGCTGGTGTGGCATATAATACATACGTGGATACGCTATCCGAGCCTTAGAATGCTATTTTACATCGCTCAAATGTTTTGTTCGAAATATGAAAAGGATAGCGAAATGCGTGCGCCACGCCAGCGCTGCTCAGTTCTATAATGTCCACTTTGCAAAATGTCCATAGGTCGCAAAATGTCCTTTTCTTACAATGTCTCTTTCGCAAAAACTCTCTAGTTACAGACATATGCGATCGCCAACGCAGACGCCACCGCTGCACGGGATCGTTAAAGCGCACTGTAATAAAATACAGTACTAACCAAAAGCAAGCACATGACACTACATAATTCATAAGACGCGACGCTCGTGCACCTCCAATACGGTATTGCATTCTGCATAACAAATACTCACACGTAACTCGTTCATATTAAAAGAAACTGCCGCCGCGCCGTCACCAAGTTTCAAGTCACAGATTAGGTAGATGCAGATGGTCGGCCCAATACAACTACCGAAAACAAAGGTGTGCGCTTTGGTTAACGCGTATGTACGCGTTCTTATTTAAATCTAATCCAAATTAACCTGTGACAGCGTCACTTCGGTGGCCAGACAATAGATTTTCAGTTGTCTGTCATTCCAACAATTGAGAGGTTAAATGAGGTACGAGTTTTAAAATCGAGCAGATATAATCCACGATACAAATAGTGACGTAATCGGCATGGACTTCTATGCCTATTTAATTTGTGTTCAAGCGTTGATAGGCTAAATATAGACATACGACTCATTAAGAACACATTAGAGGTCTGCCTCGATCGTCCCGGTGCATGTTGTTGCACCCAATGTGGGGTGTCAGTTCGAGAAATGTGTTTTAGGCTTTTCCAATTAACGAAAAAAAACATAAACTTCTTGCTTGAGTCCGTAATCTATACTAATATTATAAAGCTGAAGAGTTTGTATGTTTGCACGCGCTAATCTTAGAAACTACTGGTTCGATTTGAAAAATTATTTTAGTGTTGGGTAGCCTATTTATCGAGGAAGGCTATAGGCTATATAACATCACGCTACGACCTACGAGGGCGGCACAGTAATCATAAACGCGGGTGAAACCGCGGGCACATCTAGTTTAACATATTATCGTATAATATAAATAGTATTAGGTGTTACTTAGCGACATTCCATAGCAAAATAATCATGGGGAAAACAGAAACCCACCGCGACCACTTAAATTACTCACTTCAACTATTACAATAGAAAAGGGTTGACAATACCGAACTCCCCTAAATATGGATAGAAGCGAAGGAAAAATATGCTTCATTATTCTTATAAGGATTCCCTTAAAGCATCATCAGGACGATTTAAAAACAAACCCACCACCCTGTCTCGGATTGCCTATTTTAACCATTGCAATAGAAGCATATTTACACTAGATGACCCCGCGGTTTCACCCGCGTTAATGATTACTGCGCTGCTCCCATGGGTCGTAGCGTGATGTTATATAGCCTATAACCTTTCTCGATAAATAAGCTACCCAACAATAAAATATTTTTCAATTCGAACCAGTAGTTCCTGAGATTAGCGCGTTCAACCAAACAACCAAACAAACTCTTCAGCTTTATAATATGTATTAGTATAGATCATTAGTTCCCAAAGTGGTCCAAGTGGACCCCAAGGGGTCTACGTTGGCGTGAAAAAAAAATGGCGGTGCACAATTCGTAACGAAAATTTATTTGCTTTTGATAGTGAAGAATGAATTACTAAAAAAAAAATAGAAGGTCCCGCCTACCGTGATAGGTTCAGTTCCGAGGATGTTTCTAAAAAAAAATCGGCCGTAGAGATTTGATCAAATTTTTTACTTGCATTGCTGCAGGGGGTCCACCGGCACCAGCTAAATTTAGAAAGTGGTCTGAGAGAAAAAGAGTCTGGGGACCTCTGGTATAGATAGTGGTTTAAGTGGTCGCTTCGTCACTGCCAGTGCGGTGAGAGTTGTTGGTTCAAATCCCACACGTAACACAGGGCAACAATTTCGGTAATCCACAAATACCCAGCTGATTCTGTGTCTGGTTGCCCTTTGTGTCCTTTGTCTGAATGTTTTTTAAATGCCCACGACACATGTCTTTTTTATTTATTTATTTGCATCAACTGCTCACTGCACTTACAGTTACCCAACGCGTGCAGTGAGCCATAATACATACACAACATATTATTTATAACTTAAAAATAGTGAACAGTATTTAACAAATTTATTAATTTTATCGAAAAATATGTCAACTTCTGGATATTGAGCCACCAGAGAGTTGAGAAGTCTCATAGCCTGATTTTCTAGTAATGCAGCTGTCTTGACAATGTACTATCGGCTCCAGCGACGGATGACCATTTCAGAAAAAATTTCGCTTGCGCATGTTGACCAGATGAGTTTGTATCGCTTTAGAATCAGTAAACAAAAATAAAGTGTAAAAAAACTCAAACAAAGAAAGGGGCGTGTCACGGGTACGGGTACCAAGTGTTGGCCTGCTATGCGATTTTAACCTTGGAGTGGTCATCCGTCGCTGAAGTCGGTAGTACATATATACCATACTTCTCTGATGGTGTACTTACATCAGTATCATGTGATTTAAGCATACTCACACTAGCAGTATCCCACTTCAAACACAAAATACTGTCGTAGATGATAGATTGTCGAGAAAGCGAGGATATCGTTTGCACAGCGGTGCCGGTAATTGAGACTGAAGTCACCGAGTGCATTTGTGTGCGTTTTATAAATTGATCGTAAATTGTGCCGTCATATTAGTTACACATCGGTCGGAATAACGCGCCCAGTAAATTGGTAATTCAATGTAATGTTACACTGCTGTGTCGCTTGCTAGTGATATTGTAACAACCTAATTAAATAGTCACAATTAGTTATGGAGTGTTTAATTAGGGTTACAAGCTTTGGGCCTGCCCGCCATCCGTTCAGCATCAGGTCCGAGAGGCGGCGTGCGTGTTCCCACGTGCGCCTCTGTGTAGCGTCTTTGTCCCCCCCAGGGGACCAGTGGAGGAAGTATTTTTGTGTAGTGGCCTGCTGTTTCACACGGCGGGTCGAAACCACGGCGGGGTCGCGATTGCATGTGAAAGCGATTCGCGCGGCCTCGCCGTGTATGGTTATGTCGAGGAATACCGTGGTAGGTTTAGTCGGTATTACGGGGGTATCTTTTCCCCGGTGAGCCCGACATAACCTCTCCGTCGCCCTGCGGAGAGGTATGCGTCAAAGTATTAACCCACGTAAAAAAAAAAAATTTACAAGCTTAGTTGAGAGACTGTGTTGAATTGCCACGCAGAAGTCTCGAGGTCGAAACGTTCGGCTTTTGGCAGCTATGTGCGTATTAAATAAGGGCTTATGTTTAACTTATCATCAGATATAGTAAAATATAACAGTCAAAAATAGTAAATGATCACCAAATTGCACAGCAAAATATATTTAAAGAGATCAAAATAAGTCGACGGAGCCCCGCCAGGCGGGGCTCCTATTTTTGGGTGGGTTTAAGAAGAAACCTAACATAACCTAACCCTTCCGAGACGGAATGCAGTGATTTGAGGCGTATAGGTGCTCGTTATGATATATTTTAAAAAGTATAAAGTATATATGTATGTTTATCCATTTTCTAGTACCCATAGTACAAGCTCTGCTTAGTTTGGGCTAGATGGTGTTGTGTGTATGTGGTAGAATATTATTATTATTATTATTATTATTTTAGTAAGCATATTTTGTTGCGCAATTACTATTTTTGGTGGTCATTATATTTAATCTCTTAAATAACTGCAAAATATCTGTGTAATGTTCTCGAAGGTGGTTGAAACTTATCAGCTTACAGTAAGCCACCTTGGAATTTTTTGCTCTACATACCATTTTCATTTTGAGGTCTGTGCCCAAAAGAACGATACTTTTAATGCGCGTAATTTATACATTTGGCCTAAAAATATATAAAAGGATTAAAATAAGCGGCGATAGCCTAGTAGGAAACCGTTGGACTGCCACGCAGAGGTCTCGGGTTCGAACCCAAGGCGCGCATCTCTGACTTTTCGAAGTTATATGCGTATTAAATAATTAATTATCGCTTGCTTTAACGGTGAAGGAAAACATCGTGAGGTAACCTGTATGTCTGAGAGTTCTCCATAAAGTTCTCGCAGATATTTGAAGTCTGCCAACCCGCACTGGGCCAGCGTGGTGGACTATGGCCTAACCCTTCTCACACTGAGAAGAGGCCCGTGCCCAGTAATAAAATAGCACGCCAAACGGACTGTAGTCTAAAATGATAATTTGGGTTAACATTCAATTAGTGACATATAAAAGATAATGATGTTCAATTTAAAGTCATACAAAAAACATTCCATAAAATGTACATTGCAATCCGCCTTTTTTATTTATTCCATATCCCTCTTTGAAACTGTCTAAAACTGTCAGTAGTAATGCATCGTACAATATAAAATATTATGTTCTCTAATACAACATTGTATTTATTTTATGTGTTGGTGCACAATAAAGTTTTTATCTTTGTCTATGCGTCATAGACATCGTCAATGGTCCCATGGAATAAGTTTTCTTTCGCGGTTACGATCGAAGACATGCTGGCTTCGATTCTCGTGTAGACAAAATGTTGTATGAGGTTTTATGATAAGAAATTCTTAGTATTAAAAATTTCCTATCAGATAACCCGAGGGTATGATTTTAGCCCGTAGTTGATAAACTTTTTAAGCTATATATAGTAGATGCTGGCACAGTGCTGTAGACTTTACAATCAATTTCAATTCATTCAACATTATGTAGAACTCCTAGACCAGCAGTTTTTCTAGATGTTTGCGTTCACCGTCAAAGCGAGAGATAATTAACTATTTAATACGCAAATAACTCCAAAAAGGCAAAAGGTTGAACTCGAGACCTTTGCGCGGCAGTCCAATTAGCTCGGATTAAATGATAAATCATGGCTGGCAAAGTGGTTTTAATGAACCTCTGCCTACTTTCTATAGAGAAGTCTATCCATATATTTGCATCTTCTGTAGATAAAATCCCTTGAGTAGAAGATTCCACACTAGCTAGTTATTCGGTGTCGACGATACCAATGAGCGCCTGAGGAAATAGTTCCCCCTCTGCGATTCTCTTTTATAGGAAATTGCGTTAGTTCTTTAAGACTGCGCCGAGCGAAATGTACCAAAACAGGCGGTCACAGTTAAGTTGATCAAATCAACACTTTTTGTTTAATACAAATATAAAATATACATTTACCATAACAATGAATGTGTTTACAATTACTCCGTGTTAAAAACTTTCAATAATTAATATGTTCGCCTATAAAATTACGCAAATTTGCACGAAAAGTGCAAAAAACGTAAGCTCGTATTAAGATTTTTTAGATTATAACAGTAGAAATGTATCCTACTTTACAGCTTAATTAAACGAAACATAAATAGTTATATTACAATTTGTCCGTCCCAAATATTTAAGTTATTGGTTGTCAATAAAGATACATATTTATCAAAAAAGCACTTCAAATCCTCCACACAATTTTACTATAGCGGCCGCGCGCCCATTTGAATATCGAGCTCTGTCATTCAGTCCAACCGCGTCTTACGCTCGGCGCAGTCTTAATCTGTGGTAAAAGTAGTAACACTGGTGCTATATTTTGTCCGGTTGTTAAGAATTCCGAAAGCACAAGCATCTATTTCTCACAATCCTCGTCTCTAATCTTTCATTGCTTTGCTGTGGTCGGCAAAGCGCGAGTGACATCCTTAATATTGTAAGTGACCACAGGTTTTCCACCAAACTTGCCTAGTGGTAAACCTATGATGGATATGATATAAGGTGGTAAAGAAGCGTGATGAGAGATGACCATACACCAATGTTTATGCGTTTACTTACTGTTGCTGTACTAAAAGCTACAGACAGAGCCTCGCTGATGTCAGCATGAATGGGCCGGCTCGACCGGGGAAGGACTATCCTCTCACAGAATATCGACGTGAAATAGCAGTACCTATTCCTACTGTTGTGTTTCGTTCGGTGAGTGAGAGTGCCGAAGGCCCAATCACCCCCTTTCCCCCATCCCGCTCCTTCTCCTTCTATCACCAGAACTCAATCCGTAATCTATCTAATTGATACAGATTCCATTCTAAGTCAAAATGACGAAAGTCAAAGTGCTATTAGAGACAGCCCTCGCGCAAATGGATCGGCTTTTTGGTGCAATTAAGTCGCGACGTGGAAAGGACAAGCTGACCTCTCATTCATCAACTCCAATTAATGTTTTCACTCAAATGTTTTAACCTGTTATATGAAACTGCCTCGTTGTTCGTGACGCAAATGTTTGCGTCTTGATGTCGAATCCTGGGTCGAGTCGAGATTAGGCGACGCGACGGTGGCTCAATGAAAAAGGTATTGGAGTTGCGATCGATAGCCGTGAGTGCGAATTCCATCTGTTTCATTACAGACGTGAATCCACTCCTAACATAAGCATTCTAGCTTAGCTGGAGAAAATAAGAATTAACAAGAATACTTAGGGCCAATTTTTCAAGAGATATCAGAGAGTTCAGATAAACAGGCAGGTAGTGTTTATTTGTAATAATAATCGTAAAGTACATACATAGATTCACGCCTGTATCCCAGAGGGGTAGGCAGACTACGGATTTCCATTTGCTACGATCCTGACACTTATCTTGTTTCAATCACTTTCATCACATTCCTCATAACGCTTGCCGGTTGAAGGTGTTTTTAACCTGGCCTTTGTCCAGAACGTCTCCGATCTGATCGAGAAACATTTGCCTAGGTCTTCACCTTGCGACTGTTCCATTCACACTAGCCTTATAAACTTCCTTAGTCAGTCTTTTTTCGTCCATTCTTTCGACATGCCCAAACCAGCGTAAAGTAATTTGTAATAATTAAAAAAAGATTTTTCGCGCCGGTTGCTCGGCGTCTAGTAACGTTTTCGGCAGTTGGCAATAACCTCGCCTCCTAATATGTGAGACTAGATGTTCCCGCGGTTTCACCCGCGTTTATCGTTACTGCGCCGGCCCGTGGGTCGTAGCGTGATGTTATATAGCCTATAGCCTTCCTCGATAAATAGGCTATCCAACACTAAAAGAATTTTTCAAAACGAACCAATAGTAATCACGCAGAATAAACCAGGAGAAACATCGTTAGTACTATGTCTGTAATGGGTAATTATTTTGCTGCGGTGTTATTTTAAAACTGCGATATCTCGGAGATATTCATTGAAATCGAATGATGTACAGGGCAATTTTGTTTTAAATTAAATACTTGCGATGAATAACGTATTAATTTGGATAAGGATTAATATCATGTTTATAAAAACACCTTCGCAAATAATGCATTATTTTAGAACAAATTTGGTTAGCATAAAGATGGTTATAGTGAGCCAACCTTAAAAGATAGACATATGCTGTCGCGGACTTTTTTTTAGAACTTTTAAAGGGGAACAATTCTGTCATACATGATTTTTGCGAAACATTAACTGTTTACGCAGCGCACGCAGCGGAAGCTCTCAAAAGAAAAAATACCCTCCGATTTTAAAACATTCTTCATTGGTGCTCCGCTCCTATTGATCTTAGCGTGATGATATATAGCCTATAGCCTTCCTCGATAAATGGGCTATCTAACAATGAAAGAATTTTTCAAATCGGACCAGTAGTTTCTGAGATTAGCGCGTTCAAGCAAACAAACAAACAAACAAGCTCTTCAGATTTATAATATTAACTAGATGTTCCCGCGGTTTCACCCGCGTTTATCGTTACTGCGCCGCCCCCGTGGGTCGTAGCGTGATGTTATATAGCCTATAGCCTTCCTCGATAAATAGGCTATCCAACACTAAAATAATTTTTTAAATCGGACCAGTAGTAATCACGCAGAATAAACCAGGAAAAACATCGTTTGTACTATGTCTGTAATGGGTAATTATTTTGCTGCGATGTTATTTTAAAACTGCTATATCTCCTAAGATATTCATTGAAATCGAATGATGTAAAGGGCAATTTTGTTTTAAATTAAATACTTGTGATGAATAACGTATTTTATTTAGATAAGGATTAATATAATGTTTATAAAAATACCTTCGCAAATAATGCATTATTTTAGAACAAATTTCGTTAGCATAAAAATGGTTATAGTGAGCCAACCTTAAAAGATAGACATATGCTGTCGCGGACTTTTTTTAGAACTTTTAAAGGGGAACAATTCTGTCATACATGATTTTTGCGAAACTTTAACTGTTTACGCAGCGCACGCAGCGGAAACTCTCAAAAGGAAAAAATACTCTCCGATTTTGAAACATTCTTCATTGGTGCTCCGCTCCTATTGATCTTAGCATGATGATATATAGCCTATAGCCTTCCTCGATAAATAGGCTATCTAACACTGAAAGAATTTTTCAAATCGGACCAGTAGTTCCTGAGATTAGCGCGTTCAAGTAAACAAACAAACAAACAAACAAACAAACTCTTCAGCTTTATAATATTAGTATAGATATAGATTAAAAACACAGCTAGCGTAATGTAAACACACTATACACTCCTGCTTATCCCTTCAAGAATTAGCCGTGAGTTTATGAGCATGTACTTATCTGCTGTATACTATTAAATGGTCTGCCGTGTACGCTTTTATCCCACGGCGTTGTAATCGTTTCTTTTTTCTTGTTGTACACTGGCGGCCGTCATCATTTGGTAGTCATGTGTTTCAAAAGAATAAGTCGCTGCTTATCGACCGACGGCCCTTTATTAACACGCTTTTGTTAGCTTGGTATCTATGTGTCTGTAGGGGTTTGATCTTGCCTACGATTTATGATAGTGAAGAAAGTCGATGATTGATAAACAGATTGCGTAATAGAAAATGATAAACACACACAACCTTTTGCGACGAATGCTTTATTGTCACTATTTAATAAAATTACAATGTAAAAATGTTGACATGCACCGCGGCGCCAATTAGGTATATAAAATAAAATTAATCTGTACAGTTGTCTGTACAGTGTCTATGTAACGAAATCTTTGAACATGATTTTCACCCCTTTCAAATCGACGGATTGATTTGAAACTTTGCACACTTATCGAGGACCGATGATAATACAATAATTTAGAAAAAAAATAGAATAAAAATAAGTAAATAATAGCTTAAAAAAATATATATTGTATAATAGTTTAAGAAAACTAAAATACACGCTTTATATAAAAAAAAAACTAAAAAGTAGAAAATAATTTAATAATTTTAATTTAAAACGCCTGGGGCGGGGTTATCAAAATATCTTTTTATTCATGAAGAAGATTTAATCTTCGTCACCTGTTCATAGAACGTCAAAATTTACATGTAAGTTTTTTCTATTCTTCTATGTAGTTTAAACTACAATTAATCTACTAGCTGTTTAAGATGTTTACTTTAAGCTAGTATTAAAATGTATAAATCACTACGTACTCACGTATAATATATAATACATATAATATTCTACCACATACACACAACACCATCTAGCCCAAACTAAGCAGAGCTTTATGGGTACTAGACAATGGATAATCATACATATATACTTTTTTTTTGTAAATACATACATATTATGTATAGTTTCGTATCAATAATCCTAAGAAGAAGGCAGAGGTATCAATCACATTTCACCAACCAGTGGTTCAGTTCTCACGTGATATATTTGTCTACCGAGCAAAATTTCAGATTCCTAGGATACATAGAATTTGACTGCACGGATGGCGTAATGGTTTAAGTGTCGCCTCGCCACTGTCACTGCGCTGAGTTTTGTGGGTTCGAATCCCACACGGGACAAAAATTTGTGTGATCCACAAATGGTTGTTCCGAGTCTGAGTGTCCTTTGTGTCCGTTGTTTGGATGTTTGTAAAGTCTCCCGCAATACAGAAATTACTCATAGAATTACATTAGAACTTACCTCATCCAGGACAGTCGCATTCACTTCACATCTATATATATAAAACTCTTCCGTTACTGAGTGACTGACAGACAACGCACAGCCGAAACTACTGGGCGCAAGAAGCTGAAATTTGACATGTATGTTCCTTCGGTACTATAGGGGTGTACTAAGAAGGGATTTCCCGAAATTCCCACGGGATTGGGAAGAAATGGATAAATAAAAAAACATGTGCGGGCGAAGCTGCGGGCATCCTCTAGTTATAGTATAAATAAGTTAAGAAGTAATAACTCTTTGTAAGAAGTAAGAACTCTTTGACAGGTAAATCCTATAAAACCGCCATGCAATGAGACTTAGCTGGGATAATGTGGGTGTAATATTCCTCACATCTTTTGTAGAAAGGAGTTACTTCCTTAATCTCGCTACGCAAAGTTGGCGTATTGAAGATTGCTCGATCGCGATATAAAGAAATTCTTAGTAGAAGCTTCCTACCTAAACAGCTAGTTCAAATCTTCAGAGACGTGAGTAGGTATATACTATAACAGATATCATAGTGTAACCTTCTTAGTCCTCTCTAGAACACTGGCCACAGGAATTCGGTACTGGAGGCTACATACTTGCACACGTATATATTTATATATGCGTGTGTGTGTTTACATACCTATGTGTGTGTAATCGCACCGGTCGCAGTAGAATAGCCGCGACATATAATGTTACAAGTTATAATTTCCTCGCGCGCATGCGCCATGCATGGCTGCTGCTAAGACTGGAGAAGCCAGTTCAAGAATTTGTTATAGAAACTAACTTGATAAGTAGCAAAGTAGGCCATGGGCCGGTCGTCTGTTTATTTTTAGAGATGGCTAGCTATTTGGGTTGTAATTTCTTTACGAAAGAGTTTTGTCGGCGGCAGATGTAGATCAATCTTACGACCTCATGATCGCAAGACCATTAAAATGTATTTGGATAATGCTGATAATGCTAACTTTGACTATATCCTAGTCTTTCAAAAATGGAAATTCTTTTTAATTCAACTTACGATATTTATCTTTATTAATACTATCCATGATTTTTAGTAAGATATATAACGTTTTCCTTCTCTGAACACATCATAAATTTTAATAATCCTAAATTAAAGATTTTCGAACTCCAGTGCGTCGGTCGCTGTATTTTTTTTAACTTAATTTTATTATTTTAAAAAGACAACTGGCGCTCTAGGAGTAATTCCTGTGTCGCCGAGGACTTCACAAATAACGGACACAAAGAACATCCAGATTTGGAGCAACCATTTGTAGAAGACACTAATGTTTGTCCCGTGTGAGACCCAAACCCACAACAACACCCGGCACAGTAAAGCGGCGAGGCGACCACTGAATCCACTACGCCATACGTTCAGTCAAGCTGTACTTCACTTGTACTATGTTCTGACGTAAAACTAACGACAAAGTATATTAGTCGACTTTACTTTAAATACTCGACTCATTACGCTTGTGTCATATCTATATCGGATGACTAACAACTTACTTTTACACACTTAACGTAACTTGGGCTGAAAGAACAATTTTCTGGAAAAACGCACTTAAGAAAACGAAATTAACTGGCTTTAAATACTTGAAATAATAAACTAAGGGTATAATTTTTCAGACAGTACTTTATGTAGTGTTTATGTTCAAAATACAAAAACGTAAAATCAAGTTATGAAAAATTTCGCTTACGCGTATAGAAAAACCAGCGCCGGCCCTAGCCCTTGACCAGGGTAGAGCAAGTTCTCCTTTCGGCGCTCTTTGGTCGTCTTTTCACTTCACGTAAATACTACTTCGGTTTTATGTTTCTGGCCAATGATTAAAAAGGGCAAGAAACTCAAGTCCACTCTTTTCAATCCTTATTTACAATAAATAAATAATAATTCCCAAATTTTCAATTTTGCGCTTTAATTTTCCTAAATTTGTGATAGACATTGTATATCGCATTTGGTTTTTGGCGCCCCTTGTCATCTGGCGCCTAGAGCGACCGCTTCTCGGACTACCCCAAAGCCGACGCTAACAGAAACAACCCTGAACATAACGCAAATATGTATAATTCTTCTAAACAGTTTAGTTTCGACCTTACCTAACCTCCTCTTGCTCTCGTTATCCCATTATTTGGGGTTGGGTCTCCTCACTTTCCTGCGCCAAGCCAAACGATCTTGGGTTGTCATTTCGTGCAACTGGGCGTTCTTGAGGTCTCTCAATGGACCTCCACTAGGTCAGTTATTCTGGGAAGTTTAATGCAGTTCGAACCACATGATTTTCGTCTCGTCTTGTGACATGGCCATACCAGCAAAAGCAGTTTTCGGTGATTTTATCTGCGATTGGTGCTACTTTAAAGCTTCCTCTTATATATTCATTGCGGATTTTATCCAGTCGCGTTTGACCTTCCCTAACCATCCATAACAAATCTCTTCATACATTAGATGTTTATCGTGTAGATAACATGACATTCAGAACACTAGCGTATTATGACCGCGGAAAAGTGAGCACAAGAGAATTGGTTGCAACCATCCGATATTGGAATCAAGTTGACTGATTGCCTTTATTGACATTCGGCTACTTTATCCGAAATCGCATCGAAACTATGCATAAACGCATCTGTGTGAATGCGACTGTTTTTACGCGTGATATTGTGTTAAATATCTGTATCAAAGTAATTCGAGGTACCAGGACAATGGCCACACTATATTAAACAGTATATTATGATTTAAGAATTAAAAATAATGCAATTTAAATAGCACCATAAAACGCGCCAAATTCAAATTTGTTTAATGATGTTTATATTTACTTTTTTTTAATAATATTAATTTATGTCGTTAATATAATAATATTTCGTTATTTATGTTTTGGCACGAGTACCCGTATTTATGTAATATAATGCAATTTCTATCGACAGGATCTCACTGTTCCGTGACTATATCGTCCATATTCGCCTTCATTGGTAACTTGTAATAGATAATTATTTTTTTTAAAAAGCTTGCACAAGGACAGGGCTTTTAAGCCGAAGAAGTTAGGCGCTAAGCAATTGGAATCAATACGTGAATGGGGGTATGTTTGGCCCTGATATGTATGTATGTATGTTATATTTACATGTGAATGTAACTTTTTTTTGACGTTGGCTCCAATGTGGCATTGTATTTGATATTTATGTAAATTTATTGTTATGTCTTGTACGCGAACTAAAGAGGTGTAATGAACTTGCTTGTCGTCTATTCCTAAAGTATTGTTACGAATAATACCTATGATGCTTTATATTGATTTGTATCTGTGCTGAATTTTAATAGTGTTCCTTGAAAATAATTTTTGATAGGATACCTGCTTAAATATAAAGCGCGCTGAGTAAGGATCTACAGTCTATAGAAGACCGTAGTCTTAAATCACTTACGTTTACCAATAGTAGTAAATAGCATTCCGTAGTTTCTGCCTACCCCCTGGAAACAGGCGTGAATCTATGTATGTATGTACGTATACCAATACACAGTTTCTTCAGGTCTCGGTTTTGCTAGCAGCTAATAGTTCTTTGGTATCCGACTGTCAATCTAGCTAGCTTGTTCTAAAAGCAAAGTCCTTTATCAATTAGATTATTATAAATTTAGTTAGCGACGTTGGAGCCAAAGTCTGCCCCTTCCCCGATAACGCATGACCATTAGAAATGCATTATGTAATGTCTGTTTAAAGTAATATTTGAATGTTATCCCCCGCATTCCATCGTACTTGTAGCCCTCATAACTCATGCCATGGAACCTTCTAGAATATTTCTTCCTTAACTCTTCGTAATTAATAAAGAAAGAAGCAATTTATACTATTTTTATTATAGATATGCAGTTTAAAACTTCTGACTTAAAATTTGCCTCCAAAGTTTAGTTGAATATGAATAATTTAACTATTAAAAACAGATTTTAATTTATATATATTGTCTTTATTAAAGTTAACTGTACATATATACAATATATTTTCTAAGTTAACACTACGAGAACTGCTTTATTTATAAACTATCTGCGTACTAATTATAATTATATGTATATATTTTATTATAAAAAACCGAACGAAACAAAGCACTAAATATCTAAAACACAGCTAACTCCTCTCTTTAACTTATGAATATACATTATCAGTATACAGCTAAAAAGATAAAATATATTTGGTAAACAGTTTTTTGTAGTATTTCTATCCTTTTTGTAAGTAACCTATTTTCTGCACTTTTGTTAATTTATGTAACCTATACACAAGTTATTGTACTACAGTATTAAATGCGTATGACAAAACCTTTTTAAATAAAGGTAGTTTAGCATTGTCCGTTCGAGACGACTTTTCTTGTAACTATGATTTCATGAAGGAAGCACATGGACGACTACACGTAATGTTTGAAATGGCGCGTCACGAGTATAAAATAAAATTCTAGTTCAAAGGTCCTTGAAAATTCTAGTTCAAGGGCCCAGATTGCCGTGCCAGTACTGCTGATATTAGTCCAATAATGTTAAATCTTCAGTAATTATTCGCAACATGTGTTAAAGCGGTTGGCTTTTCAAAGTTATATACATGTGTAACGATACTTTTATGGCAACTTTGGCCCGCTATCGGTGCATCTTTAGCCCGAAACAAACACAATTATAAAATAAAACGCATTTAGTACACTTTCTCAACTTTATTTAAAGTCACGTTACGTTAATATAAAATATAGGCGAGTGTGTAAAGCTTATGAATAAATTATAGTACCCTTTTACAATTTGGTACAAAGCCGCGGCGGTTATTATATTACCCCTGTTACAAAATAATATATAAATACTTCTTTCTTCCTGTGCAGTGAATTCGAAGTTCCCTCCCGACACTTTCCCGGTCAGACACACGTGTGGCGCGTGGCGCCATGGCTGCAGCGAGGGCGGGTGAGGGCGCGAGAGGAACTCTACTGTCATGTAGCCAGAGCCTTGGCACTGATCGTGGTGGTGGCCAGGGATAGGCTGATGCGGGATGAACCGCTATCGGTTATAGCTGGAGCTAAATCGCTGCTGCAGGGGCTACATCGGTAAGTTTATATTACTTTTGTCAATGTTATTTTCCACTTAGGCTGTGAACTGGCTGGGAAATGGTTAGCGTAATTACGTAAAAAATACTTGTAACAACTAAGGTAAAACTAATACCTGGTGCTAAAGATTTCGTCCCGGCGAGTCGGTTGCTCCTACCAAAAAAAAAAAAGATGTTGGTGAGTTATAATGCATGAAACACAAACCTGTCTCCCTATTGGCAATACGACGTCTCCATTAGAAGATCCAGAAACTTACGCACTACGGAAACACCGTATATATTTGTTTGACTGTGTCCGTACTTTCCAAGATGAGCCGCCAACTTCAGATTTGGGAAAATATATCACCGGGCAAGTTTTTCTTTTTATACCTACTACGTAAAATGAGTTCTCATTCCTCCTCTCAACATTGCAATTATTTTTACAGGCTGCTTGATTTGGCTTTTGGAATGCCGTCGTTAGAAGCTCGCGATCTTGAGAAGAAGATTCGAGAGGAACGATCTCGTTACTTAGTCGCTGAATTGATATGCAAGGTGGGTGAATGTTTTCTTTCATTTAACATTTATTGCTTCGTCAGTACAGTGACGATTGGAACAGTATTTCCACCGTAATCGATGTCGGTCGATCCTGGTCGGACTTAGTATTATTAGTTTATCCATCAAGTCAATTTCAGTAGCTGTTTTCATGAAAGATTCGCCTCAACTATCTCTTGCCCCACTATTGGTGGTTCGCAAATGTTCACATCACAGAGCACGGAACACGCTATCTATAACCTACAAGTGTCTTGTGACACGCCCGTGTCATTGACACCTTCACAAGCGATGCAGATATGATTCTTAAGCCGGCCATACACGCTAGGGTGAACCTGATAGGTTTGCCTGTACAGTTCAACTGTACAGGTATACCGGAGCGTGTATGTTGCACGACTGCGTAGGTTTCCACGCCTGTACAGGCAACTCGAAAAAATATGCATTTTGATATTTTTTGCCTGTGCAGTTTAACTGTGCAAGCAAAACTTAGCGTTTGTAGCGGCGTCAGTTGTCCGCTGATTGCTAGAGAGGAAAGACGCTCGCGCGGCGCTGTATAGGTACATATGCTTTACACCACTGTTCACGGTGTCTTCGTTTAAATTTCCTTTTCTTTAATATAACAAACAATAAACCTATTAACGCTACTGTGTCGAGATCAAGCGCCGCTGTCGGGACCATGGTATCAACTGGGAGTTTGTACAGGTTTACCGCTACGTGTATAGTCTCTATGCAGCTCAAGTTTACCTATACAGTTGAACTGTACAGGCAAACCTGTCAGGTACACCCTAGCGTGTATGGCCTGCTTTGTATAGTTGAATTGCTAACGAAAACGGTGTTCCCTTTGCTCGGCGTTGTCCTTCAATGGACACGAATATTATTACTACTATTTGCATTACAGCGCACAATATTGTATACTCTGTTGTACAGCCCTTTGTCACTGAAATATAGAGGGTCATAATTTTCTAGACTTTAGATTTATTTTGTGTTAGTTTCGCCTATTGTGTTATTTGTGTTGTCTTTGTATTATTAGCCGGAGCACCAAGAAGACATAGCAGCCCTAGCAGCGTGGGTGACGCGTGCCATGCGCCGCGCGGCCGCGGAGAAAGCGGACGCGCGAGAGCCGCCGCGCCCGCCGCCGCCCGTGCCGTGTCTTTACTCCACGCCACAGCGCACGCAGGTAATGTCCTCCAGACCGAATTCCGGCTACGGCGGCCAGTCTTAACGGACACTAGCCATCTGCGCAAAAGATATTATAATTCACAAGTGTGTGCGCAAACACAAGTGCACGCTCATGATCCGATGGGATGGTAATCCGACACGACCGGAGTGAGATCGGGCGCAGGACCAACGGATTTACGTGCTTTCCGAGGCACGACGGTGTCTAACACCGCCAATTTCCTAACTCCGGGCTGCTATTGAGATTTCTTAACAGAAAAACCCAATAACTTTTTGTTGGCCCGACCCGGGATTCGAACCCGAGACCTCACGCACAGCAGTCGCATTCACTACCGCTGCGCCACGGAGGCCGTCAACGCAGGTACGCAACCAGTAGCGTGACTACCATATTTGAGAGAAGTGCCTGCATCTGATTATGAAAGCTGTTGTTTAAAGGATGTTCTATGTGTTCCTTGTTTGAATGTTTGTAAAGGTTCCCGCGACACAGCAATTATTCCCAGTGCAGGAGATGTCTTTTAAAACAGTAAAAACACCCACTATACTAAGGTCAACTGGTTTGGGCATGTAGAAAGAATAGACGAGGAAAGATTGACTAAAAAAGTTTATAAGGCTAGTGTGAATGGAACAGTCGCAAGACCTAGGCGAACGTTTCTCGATCATATCGGAGGCGTTCTTGACAAAGGCCAGGTTAAGAGCTCCTTGACTCGACGGGCGTGTATGAGGAATATGATGAAAGTGAATAAAGCCAGAGAAGTGTGTCAGGATCGTAGCAAATAGTAATCCGTAGTCTCTGCCTACCCCTCTGGGAAACAGGCGTTAATCTATGTATGTATATACTAAGGCCAAAGACACAGGAATTAATCATAGTCCAGGCGTTGATTAAAAAATAAACTTCTTCTACTTTTCTTTCTTTCTTTCTTTCATCCATAAACAACCATTCCGACCATGAACGCTATGCTGAAATATAATACCAGACGCTGAACTGCGAGCTCGGGCAATACAGACCAATAGTTCGCCCAGCAGTACACCTTTTTAAAGGTTGTAATCCTGTATAGTGTAAAGATAGTCCAATCTCAAGCTTCAGATTTGAACGGAGCTTTGCTGTTCCAGGTGGACTTACGCCTGTATCGTCGGGAGGTGCTCCGCCGAGCTGCCCCAACTCTCCAGGCGCTGCTGGAGCGAGAAGCGCGCGGCTGGTTCCTGCACTTCAGGGAGAGACGCGCGGCACACCTCGCCAGTCAGAAAATGCCTATGAAGGATATTGAGGAGGTAATCTAATAATTTATTTGGATATTATTATGGATTGATCTTGAAGTATACCTATGTAAAAAGACGCAAAATATTCCATTGCCGGAGTTACGGTTAATTAACCCTTTGATTGTCGAAAGATCACACGGTTCTTCTTAAAACTCTCAGGCGTTGAGAACACACAGGAGCAGATAAGAAACGCGCTTCTTTAGGTCAAGAAAATTTTTTCGCCAAGGCTAAACCGGTGGACTCATGAATAGACTAAAATCTCGGTTTGTCAAAAAATCGTACCAAAGCTCACCCTAAAGACATGACTTTCATGATTGTGGCATTAGTAGTCACCATGATCTTGTTACAGAAAATGACAAATATTTTTTTCTGTTGGATAACTATCAGTCACAAATTAGTTATCCTTTGTGACAGACTGTCTCCTGGAAGCTACATGCGTTATCGAATTTAACTTATTTTGTTTTGACTAATAGGAAGTTCGTGAAGCAGCCATGAGGGAGTACGTATCCCGCGTGTGTAATGCGGTGCTGAGCAGTGAGGTGCTGGCCGCGTTAGGACCCGACGTTCCAGCACTTCTCGCTGCGCAGCTCAGGGCCTCCGCTATCGTCACCAGGTATGGACACTCTAGCGCCTAAATCTTTAGATATCATTGTGATAATCATACATACTTATATACACTACATACATTCATGCTTCCATATCTTCGAGGAAATAAGCAGAAATATATTGTACGCTTATTTTCTCAACTATTTTGTAGGTTCCGTGCTATGTAGAGAGCTATTGGAAACATAAAAAAAATCGAAACAAAATTAAAGAAGACTGACTTTTAATAAATCTATTTTCAGATCAAATCAATCAGTATCAATAATTATAATTTTTTTTGAATTAGTTATATTTGTAATTCTATGTATATGGATCGCCGATGTATTCTTCTACTATATCTACATGGACTTCAGCATAGCTTTCGATTGAATAGACCATAAATATTTTTTACATAAGTTACTGAATGTTTGTATTGAAGTCGACTTTTATATACAGTTTACATCATATATTCAAAAACGTAAACAAATAGTTGTTTTGAACATTTTCCATAGAAGACTTTACAAACAACACCAGGTATCCCGCAAGGATCATTCTTAGGTCCACTATATATTGTGATAAGCATTTATATGTTCCACAGGGCAGAGGAAGGCGTTCGCCGTAAGCTAGAAGTCGGCCTAGCGACGGCCGAGGCCCGTATACGCGCCGCGCACCCCGTCCTGTCACGTGCGGCGGCGTGGCGCGGCGAGCGCGTGTCGCTAGCTGCCAAGCGCCTCGGCGCCGAGCTGCGCTGGGCGCACATGGAGGACGCCGCCGCCGACATGCTCGCGCACAAGCTGCACCAGCACCGATACTTCCTGCTGCGGGACCTGGCCTTCCAGAGGGACAGGGAGCCGCTGCTGATGAAGGTACGTACTGCGTGGCGCGGCGATTGCTATCGAAAAATATCGCGTGTTGCATAATTTTTCGACGAATAAGCGAATCAATGAAATATTTATCTTCTACAAGCGATTAAATTCCAACCACTTTAAAGTTCAAAATATCTTTTTTTTTTTAACTTTATTGCTCATGACTTGTTAATAAATTGTAACTGTTCCACTGTGCTGCATAATCCTATCCATTTAAGTAAATCTTTTGCTTACCACATTCCTTATTCACAGGAACTGCGCCTAGCCGTATCACCGACCCGAACATTCACATGGGCCACCCGTATCTGGCGACCTTCCAACTGGATAGTAGTGCGTCACTTCCGAGGGCGCCGCGAGCGAGTGCCTACAGTCCTATCTACCAGAGCGACCTCCATCGTGACCCCGCGGTCGGACCCCTCGCAGCCCGTGTTCCTCGTACACCGGGACACATCCAGAACTACCACTACCAGATGGTGTTCTTGGAGGCTGCTTAATCTTGCGCACAGGTAATCTTTGTTGACGTATATGACATGGCGTAAATTATGTAGAAGATCGTAAGGCATGGAACGGATAAGGCATAGACACGATTTAAATGATGCAGAAGAGGTGAAGAAACGACAAGATGTGGTATTATACAGTTCAATTTTGTAGCGATAACAGGTCTTCTTTATAAGTAAGACCGTGAGGCAAATATTTTTAGAAATTTGTTAACAGAATAAAACCTTTCTGTTAATGAATTTCTAAAAATATTTGCCTCACGTTCTTATCATTTTAGAAATACATTATGTTAAGTAATACATATTAAATTGTGTAAATGAAACCTTACTAGAATTCTATAAATTGTACTCATTCAATATTTGCATGCTATTGTAATATATCGGAATGTGTTTTGTGCTCTTTGTTATTTTGTCATCTTTGTATCCACCACGTTTTATGCGAATAAATTTATTATTATTATTATTACTATTAGCGACCTGCCCCAGCTTCGCATGGGTAGTACAAAACTCTTTTTATCTCTGCATCACCCTACGGTTGACTGGTAGAGAATGCCCTTGGCATTAAGCCCGCCAATGTATTGTTTTGTGCATGAAGTTTTAATTACTAAATATATCTGTATGTGTGTTGTGTCAGGACCTGGTGCTGGAGCTGGAACATAATGTTCGTGCTGGGCGTGCTGGTGCCGTGGAGCTCGCCGCTGTCGCTGCGCACGCTGCTCTGCATCAAGCCCTTCGTGCCGGACCTCGAGCTATCGCAGGTTAGCATAACATTTGTTTTTATTATGTGTGAGTATTTTTTTTATTACCACAGGGCACATGTAGTTGATTGTATCATATAGTTCGATCCGAAGGCGCGCATCTCTCAGTTTTCGAAGTTATGTTTTTCTTTATTTTTTTTTATTGCCCTTGGTGGCAGGCGGGCATGTGGCCCACCTGATGGAAAGTGGTAACCGCTGCTCATGGACTTCAGCGATGTCAGGACACAGCAAAGCCGCTGCCTACCGTGAAAGAAGAACTCTCTTTAAACCTCGTTTGAAGGAGGACATATCATAGCGGTCGGGAAACACCGAAGCTGGCAGTTCATTCCAGAGCTTGCACGTACGTGGGAGAAATGATCGTATGCAGTTGTGCATACTCCTCCGCCGGGGCGGGCGAAGGGGTAATGTCGGGCTCACCCGGGGAAAGATAGAAAGTCCCGGCTCCTACCGACTAAACCTACCACAGTGTTCCATCACATGTTCTATGTCCGGGGTACTTAAGAATCATGTGATGTGTCTAGGGTTCCCACTCGTACGTTACAATAAAGTATTTTACGTTATTTTAGGTAAACTTACTTTATACTTTGACCGCGACTTCGCTCGCGTAAATTTAGGTTTAGTTTTTAGGTTAGTATCAGAAGTTTTTTCGAGGTGAAAGGTACCCTATGTTCCTTTCTATTCCCCTGGCAATGTGTATGCGAAATTTCATGATGATCAGTCGAGTAGTTAAGGCGTGAAAACCAAACAAACTAACATTCGCCTATTTTTTTTTCTTTATTTTTTTATTTTGCTCTTCAATATGACTACGCTTCGCCTGATGGTAAGCGATCTTGTGGTCTAAGAGTAGTGGCCTCGACACCATCCTCATAGCAGCTGAGGCGATGTTGAGGTCCCCACTTTGACGACCTGAGAAGGTGCTTTTTGACGCCCCGCTTAAAAGACCCAGGATTCAAGGAAGAAGCAAACACGTGCCTTGGCAGAGAATTCCATGTCTTGAACGTTCGGCAGATATATGAGGACCCAAACTTATTGATGCGCGCTCTAATCTACTCTACCTTGTAAGGATGACATCTGAGCCCAGCACGCGTTGTTCTGGATAGGAAAGGGGAGGGCGGGATAAGGTGGAATAACTCTTCAGAGCACTCCTCGTGGTATATTCCGTAGAAACATGTCAATGAGGCGATGTCCCTACGGAGTCAAGCCATAGGCCGGAAACTTGGAAAGAAGAGGCCGGTGCCAGACCCTATCGAAAGCTTTGGCTATGTCAAGGCTGATAGCCAAAGACTCACCGTGCTTGTCCATAGCCTCGTCCCAGAGGTGCATGACGAACGCTAGAAGCTCACCCGTTGATCATTTAGCCCGAAAGCCGTATTGGCAATCGAGTGACGGGCAACGAGTGATCCTCCAGGTAGCGGACAATTTGTGTGTTCATAATCCGCTCGAACACCTTGGAGAGCACCGAGGTGATAACTATGGGTCGATAGTTGCCTGGCTCAGAATGGTCCCCCTTTTTGGAGATCAGTTGAACGTTCGCCTCTTTCCAAGCCTCAGGCACAATGCCTGCGGCGTAAGACATCCGGTATACATAAAACAGTGATCAAATATTTTCTATATTTATTGTTATTACTAGCTATTGCCCGCGGCTTCGCTCGCGTTAATTTAGAATTTGACAATCAATTCGGGTCGTACTCTGCTTGCATAATAATATAATTCAATCATCATTCGAAAGACACGTGGCGCCATCTATTATCATAAAAACGTTATTGTTGTTTACCTCGGGAACAGTCATTTATTTCGGGATGAAAGGTAGCTTATGTCCGTTTCTGTACACCTGACAACGTATATGCAACATTTCAGGGTGATCGGTTCAGTGGTTTAGGCGTGAAAAGGTAACAAACAAACAAACAAACTCATTTTCGCTTTTATAATATTAGTTAGGATTTTGGTATGGTCATTGTGATATGCACACACGTTTATGGGTAAATAATACTCAACAAACAGTATTTAGGTACACACAGCACACAGTGGTCACAACGTCCGCTCTGCTCGAGAGATCACACAATAATGATAATTGTAAGGAGCGAGGCGTCGCCCCCACCAGTTACCGTGCATACGTTTATTTCCAATCAATACAACAACTATTAATATTATTCATATCACAAATATAATCAAGTTAATACATGAATATTTATATTTTATATAATATAATATTCTTATTTAAACCAAATGTCGGCCTCGATGGCGTAGTGGCTAGTGTAACCGACTGCCACGCCTGAGGTCGCGGGTTCGATTCCCGCACAAGTCAAACATTTGTGTGCATGAACATGGATGTTTGTCTTGGTCTGGGTGTTTCTATGTACAATATGTATGTATTTACAAAAAAAAAAGTATATCATGTATGTTTATCCATTGTCTAGTACCCATAGTACAAGCTCTGCTTAGTTTGGGCTTGATGGTGTTGTGTGTATGTGATAGAATATTATTATTATTATTATAATATCACAGTCATATTAAAAATAATTTTTGTTCAGGTAAACGGCACACTGTTCCCGAAGCGCAGCAGTGAAACCCAGACGATGTGGTCGCGACTGCTCACGCTGTGGCGCCACGTGTCCAAGGAACGGACGAGGTTCGAGACTGAGCCGGACACAGGTCACTTTCTTATTTATTAATATTATTAATGTAAGAGTGTTTGTTAAGAGCAGCGATAGCTCAGTGGGGAGACCAACAGACTGCAATGCAGAGGGTCTCGGGTTCGAACCCACGTCGCGCACCTCTGACTTTCGGAAGTTATATGACTTGTCGAAATTATGTGCGTATTAATTGACAATTATTATCGCCTGCTCCGTGCTTCGGAGAGCACGTTAAGCCGTCGGTCCCGGCTGCGATGAACATCTATGGCAGTCGTTATTGGGAGAATGTCGACATAAAAGATCCCACTGGGTCGAAGTGTCGCCGGTCTGCACTGACTGGCCCCCACATAAGATAAGATAAGAGTGTTTGTTGGTATGGTATTATTTCATGTATTACAGGAGAAAAGGGTTGACATGATTTTATATATTATGTAGATAGCATCAGTATTAGTTTCTACTTGTATTTATAAGTTGCATAGTTAGTTGGACGTGAACCGCACTTTGCCACACAATAAGGTCATTGTGTGTAAGTGAACGACGTTAAAAGTGATCAGTTACACGCCTTTGTCCAAAAAGATAGCAGGGGACCATTCTTAAACAATACATTTTTTTATATAACTCGATATTATATTATTGTTTTACTCCAAAGTTTACCCTAGAGGCAGAATTTTATGTTTAAAAATTTTATGTTTTCTGTTTGTTTCTTTAATTAAGTTGTTAGTTTAGTTGTAATTGTCGGCCCAATGGCGTAGTGGTTAGTGCAACCGACTGCCACGCCTGAGGTCGCGGGTTCGATTCTCGCACAAGTCAAACATTTCTGTGCATGAATATGGATGTTTGTCTTGGTCTGGGTGTTTCTATGTATAATATGTATGTATTTACAAACAAAAAGTATATATGTATGTTTATCCATTGTCTAGTACCCATAGTACAAGCTCTACTTAGATTGGGCTAGATGGTGTTGATATATTAAAAAAAATATATATATATAATTTGAAAGCTGTGGTTTTCTATAATTGAGGGACTATACACACTAAGAACTTTATTAATGCTATATAATGGTATGTTATTGTATATTCCTTTGTTGGAAATCCTTAAATAAATAAATACTTTCTACATCGTTTGGAGATTGTTTAGAAGCCCCGCTCGTTGGTTGCTCACGATTTTGTAGTGTAAGAACACATGAGCCGGTGTCTCCTCGATCTCCGTACAGCCTCTACATGGACTCTACAAGGGGCTGTAGTTGACGTCAATGTTGAAGAGGTGTTTGTTGTGTAAGCAGTTGCATATTTATGCCTAAAAAGGGAAGTAGGTTTGCCTGTTCGATTAAGGGGATAATGTCCTTAGTCATTATCCTCAGTCACATTCTTTTGAGCATTTTCCGGGACTAAGTAAACTATGACATGGTTATGTAAGTAAACTATACTTAGTCCCGAAAAACTCTAGTGGATAGAATTAAAAACGTGTATTAATTTTTAAGTAGATTTCAAAGTTTAAAAATGGAACTTCCGCAGCAAAGATTTTTATTTTTTCAGAGTGAGCGTTCAAAAATCCCTAATTTCCCTTCTAAAAGAAGAAGAAACTGGTCTTCATATCAATGGACCTCTTCCAGGTCTCCTCGTCGTTTAAGTATTTTTTCATGGTGTAGGTTCAAAAAGATAAACGAAAGAACCTCAATTTCCCTTCCGAAAGAAAAAGAAACTGGTCTTCATATCAATGGACATCTTTCAGGTCTCCTCGGTAAAGGCCTCAGTCGTCAAGCGAACCGTATATGGAACTACGGCGTGCTGGGCGGCATAGGGTCGGCGGCGCTGCTGCTGCTGTTCCCGGTGCTGAGCCTGGCGAGCTGTGCGCTGTGCGGCGCGCTGGCGCTGGCGGCGCCGTTGTGGGTGCCGCCGCTGGCGCTGCTGCTGCACGTGGCGGCCGCACTCGTGTACGACGTCGACTGCCCCGACCCGGACATGCTCAACAGGTAACTACTTGTAACTAGTCAAAAGATTTTGACCTTCATAAATGTTACTTTGTGACTAATTAAATATTTTTGACTTGATTTGACTTTAACTTGAATACAAATTTTATGTCAAATTGTTCGACTTAATAACCTCACACGTTACCACGTCAGCGACATACCGCGCACGTTACCGCGTCAGCGCATTTCCATACATGTAGATTTATTTGTTTGAATTATTCACTTTACAATAAGTCATTAGCAAGACAAACTCGTGTATCAAGAAAATAAATATTTCCAAAATTATCAAGGATTTTTCATTTAGCAAGATATACATCTTTTTTTTTTATATACTACTAAGTTGGCAAACAAGCATACGGCCCACCTGATGGTAAGTGGTCACCGTAGCCTATGGACGCCTGCAACACCAGAGGCATCACTTGCGCGTTGCCGACCCTTTAGGAATAAAAGGAAGTGGGAAGGAGAAGGAACGGGAAGGCGGAAAGAGGGTGATTGGGCCTCCGGCACTCTCACTCACCGTACGAAACATAACAGTAGGAATACTGGTATTTCACGTCGATATTCTACTACTCTAATATCAAGTGTGTCGTTCAGCAGCATAAAGACACCTCACGACACCAACTTTCAATTAAGGCACTATTCAAATATTACACAACATAATTCAGATACTTATAGAGATTCTTCAATCGTCCTCTGTAGTATGGTCTACAGAAGATTGTCATATAACTTTATATTGTGTTTTAGAGTAAGGTAGCATTTCTAGATCCAGAATGCTGGAAAACCAAAGGATTTAATGTCTTGTTTACTGGCATACTAACAACATAAATCTAAAGATAGGTACAAGCAAGTAACCGATGCAAATTAGTCTACTGTTACTATTGTATCATCAGGTGGACTATATCCATTTTACCACTGTTGACCTTGACCTTGAGAGGTCCAGTGCCCTGTGCTAAGAGCCGGTGTCCGTAGATGGTTTGACCTTGACCTTGTGAGGTCCTATATCCAGTGCTGAGTGGGTGCGTGTCCGCAGATGGTTCGTGCTGCTGGAGGTGTTGCTGTGGCGCATCGGTGTGCTGGGCCTGCTGCAGCCGCTCGCGGCGCTGCTGGTGGCGCTCGTGCTGTGTCCGCTCGCCGCGCTGCTCTTACTTGTTGGTGAGTCACGATATTCCACTATCCTTACATTCGTATTACTAGATACTACTTATTTTTATTTCCAACTAGCTTTTGCGCGCGGCTCCGCCCGCGTGGTACCTATATCAATAAAAAGTAGCCTATATCCTTTCTCAGGTTTTAAACTGTATCTGTACCAAATTTCATCTAAATCGGTTGAGTGGTTTAGCCGTGAAAAGGTAACAGACAGACAGAGTTACTTTCGAATTTATAATATTAGTAAGGATTAGAATTTGTGATATGCTGAGTGATGTTAATAATCATATTATTACTTATAGGGTTACCTATTATATTTATGGGCAATAATATTGATGGGCAAGCTTGAAATTATCTTAACCACTAAATTTAAGGAGTTGGTTGAACGCGGTACCAAGCTTGTGTTAGAACAAATCGTGACCACAGTCACGTCGGGGTCACCACTTTAGGTAAATTCTATTTGTGTATAGGGCTACCTATTATATTTTGGAATATTAAATAAAAGGAATATACGTGTTCACGTAAACTGTCTTTATTCTCGACTAAACTTATTATATGATTGCGGACGCAGCCGCACGTAGGCACACACACTAATGCATTATGCATTACATATTAAATGCTTAGATAGCAATATCAAACATGTGTCCCTACTTTACTCATGTCTTCTACACTGTCTCTCTTCTGGAACATAAATAATTTATGTAGTAAATGTAAAGCCATTTTTGTCAATAATTTGTAAGTTATTCGGATGTATGATGGACTTGTCATTACTTTTATGCAGACTACGTCTTGCTAATGAGTCAGCTAAAAGAGCTTTTCAACAAGTCATAATAATAGTAAAAAATCTGCACGAGGAAGAAGTAAAAGACTAATGGAAAAGTAAATTAAGGAAAGATATCAGAGGTTGTATGACATTGACAATGTGGAAGACAAAAAGAAAGTAGGTAAGTCTAGCGTGTGAAGTGTGTGCCATCAATTTAATTGGGAAATGTTATATATAATATTAAGTTGAGGGCAGCACTTTCCTGAAGTGTTTAGTTGTGCAATTTATGGTTGCACCATAGATAAAAAAGCTATGATTTTTGTATTGTGTGCTCAGTGTGCTGGTCTCATTAAACGTGTATTTCATTATAATAAATGAGTGTATTAATTAATTACCTCTAAAGAAATACTTTATAACAGGAACTATGGTTAATTGAAAATCAATAACATTCGAACTCGGAAGCCTGTTTATTAGAATTCTAATGCTTGCGTAAGGATACACGGGGGTCGTACACCGAAAGGGTTACAATCAAAAAAGGTTTTAGACGAGCATATGTGTACAGCCGTCCATGTACACACATTACAACCGCAATGCAAGGTTGTAATTATTTTATTTATTTATTATTTATTTTCAGCCTGTATTGTCCCACTGCTGGGCAAAGGTCTCCCTCTCGCTTTTCCACATATCCCTATTAAGCGCTAGTTTGCACCAGTCTCTCCTGTAGTAAGTTAATTCGTCTTGCCATCGACGTTTTGGTCTACCACGTTGCCGCTTAGCACCGTCTGGGATTTCAATAATTTTGATCTGTGCTGATTTTTGCCCAAAGCTCCTGGGGCATACGGTAAACGTGTCCAGCCCAATCCCATTTGTAATTGTGGATTAAAAATTATTGAGTAACAAGTCCAATAACTTCATGTTGACGATCCAGTAACACTCGCATTGTCGTTAAGGGTTTGTTTGATGTATGTAGGTGGCGTGGCGTGGTGGGGAGCTCGAGGGTTGTGGGAGGAGGCGGCGTGGCGCGGCGTGCTAGCGCGCGGCGCCCGCGTGCCGGCGCACGACTCCGCCTTCTGCCGCAGAGTGCGCGGGCCTGGCCTGCACACACGCACTTACTATCAGATCACGTACGTATAACTACGTGCTTACACCACCGTGCTTTCTTAAGTCTAACCTTAGCAAAAGAAACCTTTACATTTATTCTCCAACCAGAAGAAAGCTTTGAAATTAAACTACTATATACGGATTTTATCGCGTTGTTTATTTGACACTTTATTACATAATTTAGAAACTATTACACTACTATTACTATTAGACTTTACTCCTATTTCTCCTATTTCTGGGTGGGTTTACAAAAGAGAACCTAACACAACCTACCGCTTCCGAGTCGGAATCGTACGGATGGCCTAAGCATTAGCCAGCCAGTTTTATTATCCATCGGTATTTCGTCCATTCGGGATTTCGTCCATTCGGGGTTTCATCCTTTCGGGCATTTGGACATCGGTATTTTATGTTTCGATGTAACCGGCTATTGGCATTTAAAACTTTCGGTATTTTGAATTTCGTTGTTTTGGACGTCGGTATTTCAGTCATAGTTATTATGAAATATCGGTATTGTAATACGTACCCGTACTCGTTACTCTTGCAACAATTATTTTCAACTAGATTTTGCCTTCGCCTTCGCTCGCATTAATGAATATTTTGTAATAAATTAATTTTTTGAGAACAGTACTTGTTTCTGGATAAAAGTTCATTTCTGTACCCCTAATAATGTGTATGCAAAATTTCATGATGATCGGTTGAGTAGCTAAAGCGTGAAAGCGTAACAAACAAAGAAACTCACATTCGCATTTATAATATTAGTTAGGATGTTAGGATACGACGACATTTAACTATAGATACACATTTTGAATTATGTGTGTGCAGGAGCGGGCAGGCGCTTGCGGCAGTGATGGCACGTGCAGAAATGGAAGCGTTATCGCTGTGGGTGTCGGAACTAGAACATGCTATCGACCGACCGCTACGTGACTACGATCACTTCGTCGATGCTTGCTTCGGGCCCTTCTCTGTGCAGATCGCTAAGGTACACTTATCAGTTATCGCCTATACATTGATTTCAAGTTGTTTGAGATAGACTGATTGGATCAGACAGTCGCAAAAAACAGCCTGAGGTGAACATTGTCTGCTAAGATTGAAGGGATGCCGGAGAAAAGCCAGATGAAACCAATGAGTGTGGCATGAACAAAAATATAACACAAAACATGGATTGCGTAAGGTGATTCATCTACCACTATACTATACATTCAGATGACTACACAATCTATCCATATATACATAAATGTATCCCTGTTCCCTTGGTCGCGCCATAACTTGAGAAAGACTTTACCGATCTCATTCATCTGTTTTTTTTAAGGAAAATTAAAAAGTAATTGCTCTTAGAATTGGATAATTTCAGAAAACTTAACGACTATTTTAACCTCGAGAGTCTGATAGTTGAAGACAGGACAACGTCAGTCGGGTCAGCTTGTACTATACGTCGTTGTGTATGACTGTAATAAGAACGTGATATTATTTGAACAGACAGGCGCATACAAACAGTTAGAAAAAGAATGCCACGACTTAACGGCGTCATTGCGTGAGAAGGCGGCCGCGAGGAGACGTGACCTGGCGCTGGCGCTGGGAGACGCTGCTAGGGCGCGGGTGCGAATGACGTCACACGACCTAACGGTAAGTACACTTTTTATGACGTCATTGATGGCTCTTTCAAGCTTCGTTAACAGGATAGTGACAAATCCTACTGAGGGACTAAATGACGTCACAATAGTGTATCAACTCATTCCAAAACATATCAAGTAGCTTCATACAAGAAAGCCGATTTCATAAAGGTGCCACCTTTATAATAATAATAATCATTTATTTCAGATTCATCCTAAGATTACATCCATATTTGTTAGTAAAATTGCGAGCTTACAAACTAATGTTAGTAATAAATAATGGAATTAACTAAACACTAGTGGCAGGTCCGGGTGGACTCCGCGACGATAGTAGCAAATCACTAAACGACTGCGTGCAGTCGTATCCAGCGAGTTAGTATCGGAGAGTCCCACCGGTCCGCCAACGCGCGCAGGATGGTGTTGGGACTGTCGCGCGTGCGGCGCATGATAGATGCGCACCGTTTGCGCATGATGGCCGCAAAGCCGTCTGTGTCAGACGCCGCGAACATCGCGGAGGCGCTGCAGCAGCGCGGCAGCCCCATCACCACCCGGAACGCGTTATTATATTGAACGCGCAGATCGCTGTATTTCCGCTGCGCATAGTTAACCCACAGGCTGCAGGTGTAATATGACTGACAGTACGCCTTAAAAAGCGCAACTTTGACAGTCCCCGTGCACCGTGAAAACCTGCGGGCCAACATATTGCATCGGACAGACAGCGCTCTGCGCTCCCTTTCGATATCCACACTGTCCTTAAGGTCCTCGGTGACCCAGTGACCCAAATACTTAAATTGCTCGACTTTGCTTAGAGCTGTACCACTTAGAGTGAAATTCGGAACGAATGTGTATCGCTTGTTGTCAGGCCTGAAAATCATTATTTCACTCTTTTTCGCGTTGTATTTGAGCCCATGAGCCACCGCGTAAGACTCACAAATTTTCAGGAGCTTTCGTAAGGCACCAATCGACGGGCTCAGCAGCACCATATCGTCTGCGTAGCTGATGTTATTCACGCACACTCCATCTATGTGACACCCTATCCCGGTGCTGCCGAGCTCATCGATTAGTCGGTTGACGTACAGGCCGAAAAGCGTAGGAGAGGTCAGCCCCCCCTGCCTCACCCCGCATTCCAGCCTATACTCCCCCGATAGAGAGCCTGCCCACCTTACAACATTCTTTTGTTTGTTATACCAATGCATTAACAATAGCACAATTTCCCCAGGTAGACCAGTTTCATCCCTTAATTTACCCCATAGAATATCGTACGATACAAGATCGAATGCTTTCGATAAATCGAGGTAGCATGCATAGACTGGGGTCTTTCTACTCGTGTAATACTGTACAGTCTGCTTGAGGCACAGGATAGCACTCTCAGTGGAAAGCCCGGGTCTGAATTCGAACTGCGCGTCGTTTAGCGAGACATGTTTATCCAAGTGCTGACCAAGCAGACTGTCCAGCACTTTGGCGACCACTGTGGCTAGAGAGATCGGTCTGTAGTTGTTTACATCTGATGTATCACCAGTTTTATTTTTGATAAGTGGTACAACTATAGTACGCATTAGATTATCGGGCAGATGGGAGTGGCCTAAACACAGGGTAAAAAACATAACAAGCACTCTGGATAGGTGAACACCTGCATGCTGCAGGTGCTCGATGCTAAGGCTGTCGTGACCCGGGGATTTACCCCTCACCATGCCCTTGATCACCGCACGGACTTCCTTCGTAGTAAACTGAACACTAGGCTCACTACCTTCCTCAGCATCGGGCACTTGCAGCCCTGGCCCCAGAGGCGAGTCCACCCTGAAATGATGGGAGAACATAGTGGCGATCTCACTAGGCTCGTACACTCTCGCCACACTGACGGGGAAGCCCGGCTTATGATTCATTTTATTGGTGTTTTTCCAGAACTGACCGAAATTTATGAAATGGGCTTTCGTTTGAAGGAAATAGAACCAATAATTTAGCAGTAATGTCATTAACTAGTATGAATAAAAAAACACGTAAAGGATTAAGCATCTGTACGTTATAGTTAATTAAAAGTGACTAAAAATAAAAGGGTCCGGAGTGTATGCCTTGAAGCACACCAAGAAAAACTATTTGGTAACAGTTTTCTAAACTGTCACTTTTTGTAAAACGATTAATCTTTTCTGGAGTTTCTCATTTTATTAATAAAAAGCCGCTGACACGCTTATGAGGCTTTGAACTTTTATATAAAAAGTCTATAATCAACCGTATCGAAAGCTTTGGACGAATCAGTGTGTATAGTATATGCACATAATCTTATTTTTATGTTCTTGACCTTTGTGCCCATTTTATGGTTGAAGGGAGTTTACGACATTTTCTCTCGAAATAGACCAAATGTTTTCTTTCTTATAGCGCCCGTTGATTATAATTTATATTGATATATACTGAATAAAAGTTGTAAAAAACGTTGGCTTTGTCCAACGAATTAGAACTGCCTATGATGTATGGTATCGTCACAGTATGATATTGTAAAACAATCGCTTGTGATTAACGACGCAATATGACAACCGATTTATGTATTCGACAAAAACTGGTGGTTATATGAATAAGTAATTGTAATAATAATATTTAAAATTGATTGCGTGTCGCTAATGTGCATATTGTGTGAAGCGCGCCGTGCACGCGTGCGCGCAGGAGCTTTCGCGAGTGTGTGGGCCCGCGGCGCGCGCCGACGACTGGTGGGCGCAGCGGGGACTTGACGTTAGCGACTGGCACGCGCTCGCCGCCAACACCCTCGTGGAGGTACGTACGACCATCGCGAGTATGACGACACATACACTGACCACTAAGCTGCGTGGCTGCTGTTTATTACTGTAAATTAACACGTGTTGTGACATGGGGTCCACAGGTGTTCGACGCCGAAGTGCTGGTAGCACTGGAAGCAGACGAGGCGCGGCTGCCGCTGGAGCGCGGCGAGGCGGAGCGCGCGTGGGCGGCACGCTGCGGGCGCGACTCGGCGCCGCCCGACGTGCTCGCCGAGCGCGACGACTGGGGCGCCGCGCACCACCCCGCCCCGCCGACACGTACGTACACAACACACGCTCAAGCGTGCCTAGCACTTACGTTGTCTATATGTATATGTCATGTGTATATGTCGCGCCACAGCGTCGGGCGTGTGGTGCGAGTGGGGCGGCAGCGCGCTGCCGCGCGTATCTGCGCCGACGCTGGAGGCGAGCGCGTTCAGCCCGCGCGCGCCGCTGCACCCGCCCGTCCCGCACCCCGCCGCCGTCGCGCTCGTCCTACACAACAGGTACGTACATATTACCAACTGTTGTAAAAAATATATATGTAATACTAGATTTTGCCCGCAACTTCGCTGGCGTTAATGTAGATTTTATATTTTTTTATTCTGGATTATATGTACCCTATGTCCTTTTCCGTAACCCGGACAACGTGTGTGCGAAATTTAATAATGATCGGTAGTTAAGAAGTGGGAGCGTTAAAAAACAGAACCAAAGTCACATTAGCATTTATAATATTACTAGATTTTGCCCGCGACGTCGCTCGCATCAATGTAGATTTTGTTCATAAATTCCTATCCTTCAGAAACGGTCATTTTTTTTTTTGGGTTAATGGTCCTGTTCTTTTCTGTGATCCTGACAATGTGTATGCGAAATTGTATGATGATTGATCAAGTAGTCAAGACGTGAAAGCGTAACAAACAAACAGAATTAGCATCCTGCCTCGGCTCCGCACGGATAGGAGTAATGTCTATAAAACCAGATGACTTCTGGTGGATAGATGGAGGTGGTCATGTAGCGAAGTTTTAATTGATATCTTTTAAACAACTTTCTGTACCTTATTCAAACAAATCTATACTAATACTAGCTGTCCCGACAGACGTTGCCTTGTACACAAGAGAAAAATAAAAAATCTATCTAAACCATTCTTGAATTCACTTGAACACACACAAAAATTTCATCAAAATCGGTCCAGCCGTTTAGGAGGAGTTCAGTGACATACACACGTACAGTAGAATTATATATTATACTAGATGTTCCCGCGGTTTCACACGCGTTTATCGTTACTGCGCCGCCCCCGCAGGTCGTAGCGTGATGTTATATAGCCTATAGCCTTTCTCGATAAATAGGCTATCCAACACTAAAAGAATTTTTCAAATTGAACCAGTAGTTCCTGAGATTAACGCGTTCAAACAAACAAACAAACTTCAGCTTTATAATACATCGCTTCCCCCCGCGCAATAGCGACGCCGACGTGCGGCAACGGGCGTCTCCAGCGATGTATAAAATCATAACAAACTACCTATTTCCTAAATTACCCAACCAAATAACATACTATAAACGACAAATTTTATCTTCATAAAATTATCTTGAAGACAAAATCATTTATTTTGATATAGATTCATCTTTTGTTTATGAAAAAGACATCTCAACTTCAAATAAAATTTATTTCTTTCATTTATTAAAAAAACCCTTATAGTGATCCAAATATAAAAGCTAGCTATACAGTATCGCGGACTTTTTTGTAGAACTAATATAGACCAACATTTTTGATGAACATTATGTTCGTCTATACCGAACCGTTTAGTCAGCGCACGCCGGTAAAGCATCACATCTTGCCCAATTTCCGCGGACTTGAATACATATGCCATTACTTTTCTTTGAACTTTTTGTTAAATCTTAATAAAATATAGCCTATAGCACTCCTGAATAGTGTAGCTTTCTGATTGTGAAAGAATTTTCATGATCGGTTCAGTATTTCCGAAGATTAACCCTTACAAACAAACAATCAAAGTTACAAACTTTACCTCTTTATAATATTAGTATAGATAAATATTATAAAGCTGAAGAGTTTGTTTGTTTAAATGCGATAATCTCAGGAACTACTGGTCCGAATTGAAAGATTATTTTAGTGTTGGATAACTCATTTATCGAGGAAGGCTATATAACATCAGGCTACGACCCACGGGGGCGGCGTAGTAATCATAAACGCGGGTGAAACCACGGACACATCTAATATATGATATTTATCTTTTATCTTTATATTGTTATCGTAATGTTTAGTGGTTCATGGATTATTATAACAAATTGTAGCTGCTTATGATTTATGTAGTGATGATGAAAGAAATTTTAAATGTTCGTTTGTCAATAGGGAGTCTGACAACCCTGTGCCGTTGGATTCGGAGCTGTGCGCGGAGATCCTCAGGAGCTTAGAGGATGCGCCCGACTGCGATGACAAGCGAGGTAATGTAACAGTATGCGTTCATAATTACCAGCACTTATATACTCTTTACCACTTTATATGTGATTAAGTTCACAGTTACGTTTTTCATAATTTTGACACTGTTGTGGATAATTCTATTATACATTAAGTGAATTCAAATAAAGCACCCTATATTGTTTGTATTGGATGGTTTCCTATTTATTTTAATTAGTATCGCCTATATTCAAAATTAGACCAATGCTTAAATCTTGCTTTATAGATTATCTTTATCTTCGTTTATAATTTATATAAACCAACTGTATTGGCAAACAGTTGAGAATTTAATGCAATCTGCGGTGGAAGTTGGAAACATTGAACATGTTTACTTGTTTTATTAATTCTAAACAGATTATTTATTTAGATTACAAAGAAACTTAATATATGTATATTCACTTTTTTCTTTTTTTTTTTCTTGTCAAACTCACCTGATGGTAAGCAGTCGTGTGGTCTAAGAGCAGTGGCCTCCACATCGCCCCCACAGTAGCCGAGGCGATGTTGAGGTCTCTACTTTGACGGCCTGAGAAGATGCTTTTTCACGCCCCGCTTAAAGAACCCAGGATTGAAGGAAGAAGGAAACACGTGCCTTGGCAGAGAATTCCATGCCTTGGTCGTTCGGCAGAGATATGAGGACCCAAACTTTTTGGTACGCGCTCTAATCGACTCTACCGTGTAAGGATGGCATCTGAGCCCAGCACGCGTTGTTCTGGATAGGAAAGGGGAGGGCGGGATAAGGTGGAATAACTCTTCAGAGCACTCCCCATGGTATATTCTGTAGAAACATGCCAATGAGGCAATGTCCCTACGGAGTTGCAGAGGTTCCAGTGAACTCGTGCCCTCTGGATCTCCGATGATAACTCCGATGATAAATCACTGTATAGGGATGGGTCAAATTATTCATCCCTGTGGGACGCCAGCCTGTTTGTGTTTATGTTCCGATAGCTAGCTACTAAAGATTTAGAATAATTTATCTGAATAGTAGCTTTTATTCATTAGTGAACATAAAAGTCGTAAATATTATATATAGAAAGCAAAAATTTTTTGCCGACCTTGGTGAGAGACTTTATCAAATGCTTGTTAAAAATCCTATATAATTATAGAATATTATATTAGATTGTTTTTCTATACCGAACAATATTAAATAAATAAATTTGTTGTGCAGAGGAGGGTGAAGTGGAACGCTACCGGGGCGGAGGAAGCTCGGAGGCCTCCAGTAGTGCCCCTAGTGAGGGCTCGCCCTCTGATGATGAGCCGCGCGCCGCCACGCCGCGCCTGCCCAGCATACACAACGACACTGGACTCTGCAGGTACCACACTCCACTATATATCGAGGAAGCCAAAGTGGAACATTACCGACCCAGTGAGGCCACACTCAAAGATCTGTATCTATGTTGATATCAAGGTATTTTTAAAAACACTGAACCTCTGAATAACAACATCAACTTAGAGTGTAACTACCTACTAAGTAACGCAGATTCATGCATCCAAACTTTAAAAAGTGCCTACAGTCTATGGAACATATGATATCAGGCCTGTATTAGACTGTCCCACTGCTGGGCACGGGCTTCTTCTCAGAGTTAGGCCATAGACCACCACGCTGGCCCAGTCTGTCAATGACAGACTTGACAGACTGGGACAACGTGGTGTCAACCTGCAGTTGACAGACTTCACTTATCTTCGATAACATTATCGAGACCTCTCAAACACACAGGTTTCCTCACGATGTTTTCCTTCACCGTTAAAGCTAGCGATAACTATTTAATTCGCACATAGCTTCGAAAAGCCAGATATGCGTGCCTTGCGATCGAACTCGGGACTTTTACGCGGAAGTCCAACGGCCTCCCAATAGGCTATCAAAATTAAAACAAGAAAAAAAGTAAGTCTTATCTCCTTAACCCCTCAGGGTGTCAGGTCGCGCGGCATGTCGCTGGACGCTAACGGGACGCGGTGTGCGCCTGCGCGCCGACCTCGCCAGTCCCGAGGACGTTACACTCGACGCTGAACGCAACCACCGCGGGACCGAGGTCTGAAGGACTCCGCCCATCACACCGCATCGCACATCACCCACAGTAAAAAGTAACGAGAATACCGTATACAGGATTCGGGGAGTTAATAGGCATAGAAGCCTCTGACCATTCGACTACAAAAGATTTAAACTTAAGTATAAGTGTGTGCTGTATGACTTTTCGTGGCTATCTCGGCTATCATGAACGTTTAAGAAATTCAAGACGAAACGGTAACGCTCATAGAAACCTACGAAAATTTGTACTTTGTGCACGAGTTTGCCAAGCAAACGACTTAGTATGAGTTTCCGTAGGTCTATCCAAATGTTTTCGTACGTGAAATGAATTAATCAAAATATTTGGAAAGACTTATAGACACATAAGATTGATACATACGTACCCGTCTATATCGTTCTTATTAGTCGATATGTCTATTTATGACTGCGTTATATAGTACCCTATATAAATATACGCGTGCCTACAGCTTTTTCGAAATGCAGTTATTAACATTCTGGTATCTTGTCCTTCGGTCACTCTACACATACGTCTATATATTTGTTCGCGTGGCCATCTATTCTTTCTAATTTGTGACTACCGTTCATAGTAATCGTTAGATACGAAAACTCGTAAGACCGCGTGGTATGACACAAATGCCTGACATTGTAACTCGTACAAAACATCGCGTAATCCATTTATATGACTAAGTTTTATTAATAGAAATGTAAGCGGTAGCAGAGTGTATTATAAAATCCAATTTTACCTCACCAGAATTAAGGCTTCGACATAATACGTTGAATTTGCGCTACGTATTGCTCTTGGACACAGAATATATAGCTACAGAAGACCGGGCTATACAACGTGCGGCTTCAGACTCACGCACACAAGCACGCCGACGTATAGACGTGTCAGTGTACGTATGTGTTCGCGCATGCTATTAAACCTACCTTCCGTATCTTGATTGTTTGTGCTTTTAGGGTAAACTTGTATTGAAAAGATCGATTGTCTGACTAAACTAAAATAATATTTTCGTATCCCGTGATACACAATAGTGACGTATTAAATATTGTCGCAAACTATTAGTACTATCGATTGCATTCGAATAACGATCCGAGTTATTCTATTTTTATACCACACGTTGTACGCCGTGCTATAATCACGATTGTAATTTTTCGATAGCGAATGAATCGACGTTCGAATGCAGAATTTTACATTGATTAATTCGATTTTTCAACAACAATAGTGCATCGTTCGTATAAACTGGAAAGCATAGGAAACAACGATGAAACATACTAAGGACCGGTCCCTACATTCAATCATTCAAATTCGTTTTACCTATGGAAAGTAAATTTTTGACGCATAGTCTATGACAAATATGTCAAAATTTTACTGTCCGTATCTAAAATAATTCCCCGGTCCTAGATAATAAAATATATTGATCAAAATGTAGCTAACGTCTGTAAAATACTGCCGAAATAAACGGTTTTCAATCATTACTTTGTGCCAGAATTAATACGTCACTTTAATTGTAATTCGAATGAACTTACATCATTTATTGCTCTCTATTAAAAAATCCTCTGTACCAATAAATATTGTACAAGCATCTACAGACTACACAATGAAAAAACATGTGTACTGATAAATTATTTTGAATACTGTCGTATATAATTATAGATACCTGCGAATTAAATCAAACAGTGTTTATTGGTACAGGGGATTTATAATATGATCTGAAATATATTTATTTTTATTTATTGTAACGTAACGTATTATTATTTAAGACATTTAACTTAACGTCACTCGAACGTGAGATTGTATGAGATTATTAGCTTTTTTTATTTTAAATATGAATTACGTGGAAGAAAGTTTTGATGTGAGTTAATATAAATCATATTGCTTCTTGAAACAACGACTATTAAATGTTTATTATATGTATATCACGTAGTCACATTGTATGCGATACTTAACATGGTTTGTGTGTGCAAATATTTGCTGTGTTTGGCCAACATTAAGCCGGATCTGTGATACATGGATAGAGTTCATATTCATTGGTCTAAGTGTGACCAATATTTGTACAAATACGCCGCGTAATATGCTACCGTAAACATCAGTATAGTGGTGACGTTTGAGATCACCAGGTGGCGCTACTTGCAAGTCAGATACACTTTACGTGATAAACGTGTGAAAATGTTTTAAAATTTAATATTAGTTGAGTAAAATGTGAATTATTATTTTTTATATCTATTTATTACGGACATGGCACAGTCACTATAAAATTTTATTGGTGCAAGTAATTTAATTAAAGGCAATATAACTAAATTATATATTTTGGCAATACAGAATTTGATACCAAACAAAAATGATATGAAATACCTGCGTCGGAATGATTAAATCTCAATGTATAGATAGGCTATGTAGTACCAGCCTTAAAAAATCAATAGTAATTATACTATTCCGAAAATCTCCACCGATTAAATAACCCTAAAATATGCTATTCCCACCAATCGATACAACGAACATACCTAAATCCGAATTGTATCTTGACTGACCTCTAAGTCTAAACTTGTAGTAGTAAACATGAGTCTAATAAAATTATTATAACTTAAATATAAAAAGGTCTTCCTTGTGCTCTTATGTCTGGCAAAAAAAAGTGAAATGAAAGTCCTTGGCGCTTATGCACACCAGGTCTGCAAAAACCACACGAGAGATTAAAGCGTTTATAACAAGAGTTTTAATGTTTCTTGTTTATGGATTATTTATGATGAGGGCTAGATATTTTTCTTTTTTCAACGAAAATTTTTATTGTAGTATAATGCAACTTTCGCAGTGCTTCAGGCCTTTTTATAAATTACGATTTTATTCGACTCATGTGAGGACACCATTGAATAATAAATAAAAGTCATACTCGTAAAAAATATGGCGACCTCGTGGTTGTTCAGCCTAAAAGTATATTTTAAGTTAGAACACCAACATTGTTCACTGGCGCCATAATCTACGTCAATCAACTCGAATGTTACTACATCAAAAAATAAAAATGTTATAAAATGAATTAATCGTTAGCACAATATAATCTATAAACGCTTTTGTTTTTCCTCATTCCCAAAGACACATTTTTAAATAGGCTTAATAAAAAATATATGAATATTCTAAACTAAATATAATAAATAATCGTGAAGCTCGGATAAAAAGATCGGTCTGTATTTTTTTTCTACGGCCAATTAGTAATGTTAGCTGTAAATAATGTATTGCTTTAGTTTTAAATTTAGATTTAAAAATATATATGTATTTGAGAAATATGGTGGAAATCCTCGATCAATATCGAGATGAATCGTATGGACAAAGGAATGAAAAATAAATTAAAAATATAAATTTGATAAAATAATTATTGACCTCGCATACTATGCAACTGAGTATTTAACTATGCAGCTTATAAAATAAGTCACTGTTTTATATATGTATTATATAAATTAATTATAAATATTTAAATTAAATCATTTGTGCAGCTATAAAAAGCGAAACATTTTCAGTCATTTTTAACCGACTTCAAAAAAGGAGGAGGTTTCTCAATTCGACCGTATATAATATTTTTTGTAGACTAAGTTTCGAGTTACGTTAATTAAGTCATTGCGCGAATTGGCATTATCGAAATATTTACATGTAGGTATTAAATTAATTAATTTTATGTAAAAAAGTTATATACAACAATAGAGACTTATTTTCTTTGCATAGCATAAGGTCACAAGTCAGATTATCAATTGAATATAACGCAAGTAAAAAGATGTATAGTCGGCTCAAACTGGGGATATTACTTGAAACCGCACACGCGTTTATATTCAATAGTTGTATTTCGCAGCCCATCTGTAACTGTCCAATTTGTGACACAGACACAGAAGCTTAGTACGCGAGGCAATAAACATTAGTGTACGAAATTCAAACGCACATACAATGAAAGGAAAAGCTGTGTCAATAAAAATATACGCTCGTGTTTATGTGTAAGTACTCTGCGCTTGTGTAGCGACAGCAGCGTTTATCAATGTGTGCGTGTAAAGAGATGCTACTACTAAATTGTGCTCTTATACGTTCGGCATAGATCAGCCTCAATTATGTAGGTATTATTGTAACAGACGCATTTGTAATATACAACTAATAGTGCCTAGATTAGGGATTGTAGTGTGGAACTTAGACCCCGATAGTATTTATTGTAAATATTTATAAGTATATACTGAAAACATTATGAAGTTACGACATTAACGTTAACACGATAGTTTACGTTTAGACAGAGTCATAGGATGAGCTATGTGATTGGACACTACTCTACTGTCACTTCTGTAACTTATTTGTTCGTTTTCTTTTGTTCTTCTACACATTGGCAACACATATGACACTATTCTTTGTAAGAAGAATACTTTTAACACAAAACCAATAGATACAGATGTCCAGCACAATGTAATACGAGACAACAGACACACTAGCTTTAGATCGAGGGCTACGAAACAAACGCTCCAAGCAAAAACTGATTGCGGCAAGGGTGAGCATCAAGAATCATATATAAACGAATAACACAACGCAACATGATAAGCTTACTCGCTTGAAGAATACGTTACGTAGTCCTCGGGTTGAATGCATGCGTAATGTGATTTCTTATTAAATCGGCTGAGTGTGGCGATTTATGCCATAATTACTGTACACATCCATGTGTATATGTCCCAAAGTATTGAACTGTCTTTCTACATCTATGTTATCTGTTCATATAATATGTTGTTGAAGTGAATCAACTGTAACCGTTTTATAGTTAGACCTCTCAGATCGGAGTCATAATGCCTTCAGAATATTCTGTACTTTCTCTTGACACCTAACAGAATTTACAACAAACGACATTTCTTTTAATCCAGTAAAATGGTCCTACTTTGCTCCCCTATGGGTAATTATGTGTCCCCGTGACATTACAATGTCACTAAAACAAGGCCGTTAAATTGTAAGAAATGAAGTCGATTGACAATCTACCCTTTAATTATAATATCACTAGTGAAATTATAATATCACGGCTTTGACAATATACCTGCGACATATACACAAGTGGCAGCTACGAACACGTCACAACCACGTTACATCTTAACCTTAAATTGGCATTCTCACTAACAACGCAGTATATGAAGATCTGACATTATTCGCAGTAAGCATATATTTATTTACTTACTTACATAATTTTATTTTGCATTTAATATAATTATACCAAAATGGAAATTAAAACACTTCGAATATGAAATTTACGACGCATTTATGACCATGACTTTAAGCTTTATTTAGGATACATTATATATATAGATATAAATATAGAGTATAGAACGCATTACACGCAGTTATTTATCTGTGAAAGCTATATTTGACTGACAATACTGTCTTTTACTGACTAGAAAGATAAGAGCAGCGATAGCTCAGTGGGGAGACCAACAGACTGCAATGCAGAGGGTCTCGGGTTCGACCCACGTCGCGCACCTCTGACTTTCAGAAGTTATATTACTTTTCGAAATTATGTGCGTATTGATTGACAATTATCGCCTGCTCCGTGCCTCGGAGAGCACGTTAAGCCGTTGGTCCCGGCTGCCATGAACATCTATGGCAGTCGTTATCGGGAGAGTGTCGACACAAAAGATCCCACTGGGTCGAAGTGTCGCCGGTCTGCAATGACTGGCCCCCACATAAGATAAGATAAGACTAGAATACCTATTTCAAAATTTTAAAACTTTATTGTCTGACGTACTCATCAAAATTATTGCTCATGAAAATGGCTGTGTTTACTTGGTATCATCGATGCCATTCCTAGGAAGCTCATCAGTGATATCAGTACCACAACTCCGTTGCCTACCGTAAACCTAGATGGCAAGTCGTAATACTTCCCCGGTCAAGCTAACCCATTCATAGTGAAATCAGCAAGTCTTAACCTGTCAATTGTTGGAACACCAGACATAATGGACAAACTATTGTGTCTAACCGCCTCTGTGCCGGTACCACACGGTTTCAGAGTAGTAGAGCCTCGCTGATTTCAGCATGAATGGGCCGGCTCGACCGGGGAAGGACTACCCTCTCACAGAATATCGACGTGAAATACCAGTATTCCTACTGTTGTGTTTCGTTCGGTGAGTGACTGCCGGAGGCCTAATCATCCCCTTTCTCCCATACCGCTCATTCTCCTTCCCACTTTCTTTCCTAAAGGGTCGGCAACGCGCTAGTGATGCCTCTGGTGGTGCAAGCGTCCATAGGCTACGGTGACCACTTACCATCAGGTGGGCCGTATGCTTGTTTGACACCTTACTTTAATAAAAAAGAAACCAAGAACATTAAAACAACGGACACAAAAATCACACAGCCTCGGACATTTTTGTCTCGGATGGGGATCGACCACACAGCATTCAGCACACTGAATAAGAAAAGATACTTTAGTCAATGAAATACGCGGTACTGTCAGTCAATAAGCGCTGTTGCTTCGCCCACGAGAACTACCACTAGTGTCTATTGTAACGTTATAAGTATTTGATGCTCTCTTATAGATTCTAAATACGTTAACACGTCTAATGCGAACAAATTATTTTAATATATATCGGGCCTACTATACACCATGTTGATACATTTCATTTGCTTAGTAATTTTATATATAACGCTTTTCTAGAACGACAATGACGTAAGTGCAAAAAAAAACCGGCCAAGTGCGAGTCGGACTCGCGCACGAAGGGTTCCGTACCATCTATAAAAAATCACGTTTGTTGTATGGGAGCCCCCCCTTAAATATTTATTTTATTTTAATTTAATTATTTATTTTTAAAGTGAATATATAACTAAATATTCTATGAATATTTCAAGCGTCTACTTGCTGCCGTTATCAATATCGAGCAAAAAAATCACGTTTGTTGTATGGGAGCCCCCTTAAATATTTATTTTATTCTGTATTTTAGTATTTGTTGTTATAGCGGCAACAGAAATACATCATCTGTGAACATTTCAACTGTCAAACTATCACGGTTCATGAGATACAGCCTGGTGACAGATGGACAGACGGTCGGACAGCGGAGTCTTAGTAATAGGGTCCCGTTTTACCCTTTGGGTACGGAACACTAAAAATCACCGCACTCTGAGTAATTACTATGTCTTGGGGGACTTTACAAACATTCAAACGACGGACACAAAAAACATGCAGACTCGGAACAACCATTTGTGGATCACACATTTTTTGTACCGTGTGGGGATCGAACCACGACTCTCGGCGCAGCGGCAGCGGCGAGGCGACCACTTAAACCACTACGCCATCCGTGCAGTCAATAATGAGAAACAACTTGTCTCGCAATCTTACTTGCGTCGTTGAGAAATCAAAAAGTCATAACAGTAATTTTTTATTAACCTCCGAGTCTTCTTCGAAGAGGTTAATGAAAACACTATGTGGGTATGTGTGTCTGTCCGTTAGTGACAGGCATAACTCCGGAACCACTGCACCGATTGACTTGTAATTTGGTTTGCAGACACCTCGGGGTCATACCTCGGTCGTGTTTGAATATGGGCCCAGTGGGTCAAAAGATCCCCGAGATATATAGGGGTCATTTCTTACTTTTACATACATTTAAGACGAAGAGGTTGAATCCTGGGTTTTTACACCTATCTCGTTTTTTAAAAAAGGTATTTCTCGTCTATGATATTTTTGCTTTCGTTCTTGTCGTTCTAGAGGAGTGATATCTTAGTATAAGATTAGCTATTAGGTCCCACGGCCGGTGTTAGCGTTTGCTCATGTTTTTAGTTCAATTTCTATCCATTTTTGTTATCAATGCACAACGTTTGTTTATATTTAAGATGTACGGAAATTCGGACCTCTAACGGATGACATTTTAGTTTGTAAGTGCCAATGTATGTTATTTATAATTACGTATTTATTTATTATTTATCCAGTCTCTCTCGATGAAGCATATTGCTTGCATATGAAATAATAGTTATCAATCGAGAACATTTTTCTGGATGAAACCAATTCTATGTCCTATTCTTTACCCCCGAAAACGTGTATGCGAAATTTGCTTATGATTGGTCGATTAGTTAGTTCTGAAAGCGTATCAAACAAATTGTTTTTTAATAAGTCTGACTCATAAATAGACAGTTCTATGGTAAAACTTTGAATTTTGTAGATTCTATCGTATGGATAATCGTCTCTGAATCCACAAGCAGTATACTTTATCGAGTTTGGCGCAGACCATATTATACCTTCATTCATGTCATTTTGAAATATGACCGTTAATCATATTTTAAAATGACATGTCAGTGACAGTGTCATTATTTTAAAACAAAAATAATGCTTCTCTATTACTCTATACCTGTATTTAATTTAGTAAACTTACTTTAACTATTAATAACATTAAAATTATATAATTTAAGAACTATATTTTATAATGAGTCATCTTACTTAATAAGACTCTACTCGATAAAAACTCATCTGTTTAAATTGACAAAACAATACGCGTACAATTAGTTCAATTATTGTGTCTAAATCTTAATAAAATTCAGATGAACACATGGCTCCCACGCGTGTGTGGCATATGTAGCGTATGACACGTACGTAATAACGTATTTTCTTAAATGTGGTTGACTGACGGTCGAAATTAATAATAATCATAAATATTTAGTTTTGAGGTCATATTTTCTGGCGATGCTTAATTTTTAAATATAAATACTTTTCGATAAATTGTTAATTTTGATTGTACCTAAGACTGCATGCGTAACGCACCTGTTCCAGTGACGAGAAGCGAGTTAGTAAGCGACAAGCTATAAAACAGGACATCGCTTAGCGACGCTTTGATGGTGGTCATAATACCTTCTATTTTGTAATCCAGCTCAGCTCGCAATTCTCGCCTATGAAACAAGAGCTTTAAGTAAGCAAGTGTCTTAGTGATCCTTTGATTCGAATAATTAAATTCGAAATATATTCGAATAAATTCGAAATTCAATGGCTGTATTCGTATATCACGCATTGCTAAATTAAATAGTACGTGGACTATGTGTTTCTGTTGATCTATTCGGCAGCTAATAACTACACAATATCCGTCCTTTCTAATCAATTTGTCTGTCTGTATCCCTTCATATAATACATACGAGTAACCAAACCCACGTGACAAACGCAGTATATTTTATGTATTTAGTTATATAAGTTAAATTATAGATGTGTGTATTGATAAACTAATTTAATTGAGACAGAGTTTCAGAGGTTGTTTCAAGCTTAGTTCGTGAACTTTTGTATATTATCCACCTGTATATCGCTACATTCATTAGAACAGGACTCGAATAAGTCAATTATTAAGACTGCGCCGAGCGAAATGTGCCAAAACAGGCGGTCACAGTTATGTGAATAAAATCAACACTTTTTGTTTAATACAAATATAAAATATACATTTACCATAGCAATTAATATATTCGCCTACAAAATTACGTAAATTTGCACGTGATTTTTAGATTATAACAGTAGAAATCTATCCTATTTTACAGCTTAAACGAAACATAAATAATCATATTACAATTTGTCCGTCCCAAATATTTAGGTTATTGGTTGACAAAAAAGATAAATATTGATCAAAAAAAGCAATTCAAATCCTCCATACAATTTTACTATGGCGGCCGCGCGCCGATTTGAATATGCACCGCACGAGCTCTGTCATTATCTGTCTTACGCTCGGCGCAGTCTTAAGGTAAAAGTACCCTATGTCGTTTTCTGTACCCCTGTACACGTGTATGATAACGTGTATGCAAAATTTCATAATAATCGGTCGAACTCACATTCGCTTTTACAATAATCTAGTTAGGATACCGTTACACTGTTAATATTTTAGTTCAAGCATTAAAACCAAACCAAGCTTTTGGACTTTCACAAGGTAACTGAACTATATAATATTAATATAATATTCTATCACATACACACAACACCATCTAGCCCAAACTAAGCAGAGCTTGTACATGGGTACTAGACAATGAATAAACATACATACTTACTTTTATTTTTTTGTAAATATATACATATTATACATAGAAACATCCAGACCAAGACAAACATCCATGTTCATGCACACAAATGTTTGACTTGTGCGGGAATCGAACCCGCGACCTCAGGCGTGGCAGTCGGTTACACTAACTATTACGCCATCGAGGCCGCCGAACTTATACTTTTTTATTTTATTAACTTCAATAATTTAATTCGTTAAAAATTAGTAAAGTTTTATAGTAATATTAGTGTAACAGTTTCTAATTTGTAATAAAGTTAATATAATAATAATTATTTTCAAAAAAAGGTTTTACAATATTTACACTTTGATTATGTACACTGTATCCTTAAATAATAATAAGAATTTCATGAACCAAAAAGTGTTATGAAGAACTCTGGTACCCATGGTAAGATTTAACTTGTGTTATGGTTACTTTGGTAAGTCATATAAAGAAAGCCTCTCTAAACACAACGCGGAAAGAGGAATGTTCTCGAATAAGATTGAAACAATCATATTCAACAGCTATATCGTCTCCTACCATTGCCTGATGCATTTCTAAGCTTTACTTTTATTTATTAACCTTGTACTAAATAAGTTTATTTTAACAAAATGCACTTACAAGCGGCTAATATGGCGACCATGTACATATAACATATAGTAATTGAAATAGGGTAGCAGGCCACACTTACACTTTTGCATATGTGTGCGTGGCTTGTAACCTTAACTCAATTGCATAGTGTATATGAAATATTGAAAATATTTAAATTAATGGATTATGACTTGTTTTTAGATTGTAATTTAAAAGTTGTGTCTGTGGATGTAGCGAGGGAGTTCAAGTAAACATAAGGAGGGGATCGAATCGATATAAAAGGCTCACTCTTCGCTTCAGTCTTAGTGCCACAAATTACAATGATACAAATAACCTCAATAACGTAACAGATTAGCAACAATAAAAAACCATTCACTCTGCAATCCTTTAACCCAGAGGTTCCCAGACTTTTTTCTCATAGACCACTTTCAAAATTTAGCTGGTTCAGGTGGACCCCCTGCAGCTACATTTATATTTTTTTAGTATTTCTCTACCGAAAAATCGGTAGGTTCGAGACCACCGGTACCTACTGCCTATGGAATATGCAAGTTTTTACAAGTAACAGTCGCTAAGCTTTTTAAAATATTATCTGCCTACATTGATAGGTGAAGTCAAGCCAACATTTTAATTCTTCACTATCGAAAGCGCAAATAAATTTTCGTGGACCCCCGCTTATGAATTGTGAACCCCTATTTTTTGTCACGCCAACGTAGACCTCCGTCGAGTCTCCCGTGGACCCCTGGGGGCCCACCTGGATCATTTTGGTAACTAATACTTCAACCCTTTGGGGATACAACACGAACAAGTTACTTCACTGATGCGTGTTTTTCAATCACAATATGTATATTACAAGTCATTTTTAACACTTTCTTCGGCTTGCTACATCAACAGACGCAACTTAAAAAGCCAGATTACTGTGATCTTAGCCCTGTTGTAGGTACTTTGCTTAGCGCTCACATGCTTACTACTTCATAAGTTTAAAGTCCTACATACCACGGCTCCAAAGTAGACAATGTCAATGCAAAGCTGACGCTAATGAATATACCTATACCTTAAGATATGCTCACATTTCGGTACGAACATGCGAGTTTAAAAAAACTATGTAAGAATTTAGGCGGGAAACAAATTGAGAAGTACGCCATCTAGTGGACATTATTGTAAACAACGTGCAATTTAGAATACGTCATGTATTAAAATTATGTAAACTACAGAGAAGTTGTAAAATAAAGTGAAATTAAGCAACCTCTCGTTCTCACCGTAGCAATAAATTACATCGCGACCATTTTAATAGATTAAATAATAATTATGAACAGCTTTGTTTTATAAGTAAGTCTGGCGGTTTTCGCACAAGAGCCACTATTAATTTTGAATAGTACTAGTGTGCGTAACCCGTAAGATATTGTGCAGAGCAAGGTTTCCTGATCACTTATATGGTAAGGTTGAAATTAAGTATGCATAGTATGAGTATTGAGCTGCATCCGTTTTCGAAGCTGCCGCAATGTGCGCTTATCTTTCAGAACATTGTTTTGTTAATAAATAATTTAAAGTTTAATAACAATGCAATATTGTAACTCATTTATTAAACGATCACAAGTAATGAAAATTGTTTTATTACTCCTCTGTTTGTGATTAGGTTGTAATGTTATACTTCACTGATAACAACTGTAAAAGAAAAGTTTTAAATGTTTGCCTCTAGATGCTGTTGTCCCGGACAGCTGAATCGCGCTACGAGATTCTCCGCCAATACTAGGTAGGTAAATAATAAAAAAATATTTCATAATATTGAAGAATATTGCTGTAGGTAGACATGATTTTGTTGTTTCTTTGGGTAACACTTATGTTGCTAACTGTACCAGGAGCACAGTCAGCAACATAATTTGATACACAGTCGGAAAATTTCGAAGGCCTGTGCCAAAATTTTAACAAATGTTTGTTCTTTTTTATTGTTAGAAGATATTTGAATTAATAAAAATTTTGAAATACAGTAGGTACAATAATCAGAGTTTTAATTCATAATAGACTTAAACAAAATTAATAAATGTTCTGCTACTTATAATGCTGACTGTACCTAATAATCTAAGCGGGAGCTGTCTTAAAAAGACAATAAATCGCGAACAATCTATACTAATATTATAAAGCTGAGGAGTTTATACGTTTGTTTGAACGCGCTAATCTCAGGAACTACTGGTTCGGTTTGAAAAATTATTTTAGTGTTGGATAGCCTTATTTATCGATGAAGACTATAGACTATATAACATAACGCTATGACCCACTGGGGCGGCGCAATAACGATAAACGCGGGAACATCTAGTCTTTAATACTTTCATTTTAAAAGATTGTTTGCGAGTCTGACAAAAACGTTGTTAAGTAGGTACCTGCGCATTAATAATAATAACAACTCTGTATATTGCTGGTGCCACTGCTAGGCATGAGTCTCTTCTCTGTATGAAAAGTGTTAAGCTTTAGTATACCATGCTGGTTTATAGGGGTTGTCAGACATCACATATGTTCGAAAACATTAACTGTTAAAAACAAGACAAATAAAAATCGAGTCATTTTCATATGTTATTACTCTAACAATGTCTTGAATCATAGATCAATGAACGATCTAACGAGAAAGGCTCACGTTAGCTTGGTGTCCCTGACACACTGAACTTCTTAAGCTCTCTCTTAGTAGGATGACCATGTATCTTTCTAGTACCTAACACGGCATTATTTTACTGGCACGAGACTGTCCGAAATATACGTCAAGAAAAAACTTTGTATCCCTTTTTACGAAAATTGCGCGGACAGGGGATGAAATTTGGCACAGTTAAAGTTTATATGGAGGAGGGGCGAATCCTAACATTTTTATAAAATATGCACATTAGAAATACATTAAATTAATGAAAAAGACAACACACAAGCATGCATTTGACACACGCAGTCGAATCGCGTTCGTAGTATTTCGGCATTGTGCGTCTGACGTCATACAATTCTTTGTAACTATGGTTACCTATACCTTATTTATATGTAATAAAGAAAAACAAAACAAAGTAGCAAGCTTAGGAATTTTGGTCGAATTTTGACCACTACGCGACCGCTAGTACCTATTTTTTAATGTTTGAATAGATTTAATATTTAATATCATTGGCTTTCCTTGTTACTTGTTTCACTTCTGGCTACTTTATTTTATATAATGTTTGGTATTATTGTCGGTAAGAATGTGAACAGCATTTAGTAAAGCTTCTTCCTTTATGCGTATTTATTTCTTAATGTTAATTATATTATAGTGTAATTTGATGTCAATGTGTATAGACCTCAAAAATTATATTGTCAATAATACATATTTTGCTTTTAAATTTAAATTTGCGTGCCAACTTTGGTGAAATGTGCAAACGAATATTATATCTAATATGTAACAACCATAAATGTACCACATTTTTTTGTAAATAAATTATTTTTATTCTTCTCCGGAAGGCAGTGGTCCGACCGCCAACGATGAACGAGAAACGAGTAAAACTAGAAACTATAAACGGGTTGACGATCAGCGGGAAGCGAGTGTGTAGTTTCGATAGTTTTGTCGCCGGGTCGTGTTATAAGCGAGTGTGCAAGTGCGACGAGCGATTACTCGCGCCACTCGCCCGCGGTCGCTCAGTCCTGTGCAAACCTGCGCGCGGCGACGAGCGAGCATCGCTGAACGAGTATCGCTGAGCGAGTTTATTTTTTAAAGCTCTTGTCGCTCAGCGACAGAACTAGTAAAGCGAGTCGTCGCCGCCAGTGTGAACAGTCAGCGAGCAACTTTTAATATATGCATCTCTTTCGTTTACACGGAATGTAGGTATATTATTTGTGCGTTTCTTGAGAGAGAAAATCGCCGATAGTTAGTAGTTTTCTCGACGGTGGTCGGACCACTGCATAAAGCGAAAGCTTCAGACCGAATTTCGGTCATGGTTACCAATCTTAACGAAGACTGGCTATCTGCGCAAAATATATTACTGTTGCGCAAACACAAGTATATCCGATCTAAACCGGCACAACCAACAAAGCTCGGGAAATGTGCATCATCGCCAACTTTTTTATTTCGAGCTGCTATTGAGGACTTCTTGTCGGGAAAATTCAACTGAATGTATGCGTCGAGTACTAAATTGCAAATGCATTAACTTCCACGATAAGACTGAACAACTAAAATTATTTCCGTTCAGACCATTCCATCATTAGATTTGTATTTAAAACAGTACTAATAATAACAATATTCTACCACATACACACAACACCATCTAGACCAAACTAAGCAGAGCTTGTACTGTGGGTACTAGACAATGGATAAACATACATATATACAGGTAGTAGTGATAAGGTGCGTACGGACAGCGCGTTCCTGTGTTACGCGTAGTCTGAATACGCTGTCCACGCGAACATTGGATACGCGTACAGCTCCTATACGGACCGCCGCGAACTTGAACGCGAGGTCAATCCATCCATAGCGCTACGCATACCCCGCCAGTCATCCGCCATGACTCCGAGAAACATAGCGGTTGCGTGCACCACCACTGCTGCGGCATTACTCATTATTCAACACATTTTAAATAAGAAAAAGAGAAACAAACGGAAACCTAGATGGTGGATGAAAAAATGGTATCGTGAAAGGTTACAATGTGAAAATAGGCTTATGCAAGATATAAATTTTGAAATTGCCTTCCATGCATCTTGGCGTAAATCGTTATTTCGATAGTTAATTAGTGTGTTATCCCACAAAACCCGGTGAAATTCATAAAGTTGAATCAATTTGACAATATTTTCATTATTGAAACTCGATGAACACGCGTGTCTATACATTTTGCCGTCCAAATACAGCGTACCCGGGTGTGCGCATCCCCTTTGACGCGCGACGAAAAACCGACTGACGGCGGCTCGCGCGGCACGCGTTCCCCAAGAGTGTACGCGTAGCTGCAAGTACGAACATGGCGTTCCAGGACACGCGTAACCGACTACGCGCTGTCCGTACGCACTATATATTGAAAAGCTTGAGCATCGGGTTGAAGTGGGACTCTGGGTTAGTTCGGAGCAGATAAATAAAACGCACATGCTATTGAATGGAATTTAAAATTTATTAAACCTACCTATCTAGTAATAATTATAATCTTCACATCTCTGTTACACATTTGTATCACATGGATTTGAAAATTATTTGTTTAAAAAATATCTACTATGATATTAGAAGCTATAATGTATTATTTTTGTAATAAATAAAAAAGTAATAAAACATAATTTGATCTCCAGCGGGCGAGCGTGAACGAATGTCTCAATTGGTTAACTACTACACACAATCTAATTTAACAATTAAAATTTGAAACAATTTGTTGGACCTACCTACCTAAAAATTAAATAAAATTAAAAATATGTAAATATATATTAAGTAAAATAGTCGAATGCTGTTATTATGCATAATGTAAAAAAACCTTCAAAGCGTTTAAACTACATTGGTCCTTAAACAAACTAAAAACAAAATGCAAACCGTAAATATTGTTTATAAATGTTGAATAAAATAATTGCTTAAAACGAGGATAAAACATAACACAATAACAAGAAGCACACCACGCCTGTAGGCAGCACTCGTCGCAGTCGGCGCAGGCAGACCGTCGCCGCCCGCACTCTGCCGCACGGTGCCGCATGCAGCCACACGCTGCCGCATGGCACATGCAGCGCCGTGCGGCATGTCGACGCGACGACTGAACTGCCGCGCCTCTAGGTACAGATAGGATCCACGCATTATTTTAGAATCCCACAAATTTCATCAACAAAATTACACTCTCCATGTGATAAAGATTTCTATATAAAAATAAATATCGACTCTAATACACATCTAAATCTCAAATGATTAGCAAGCTATTCTATAAATACGCTATGGCCACACAGAACATTTTGTTTCTCGCCGCTACTCAACACGTCTCGGTAAGATCTCGCGCGGTGTTAGCGCTCCGTGTCTCAGCACACTCACATGCACACGCACACACACACATACTACGTTTACAAGAATAGTGCATTTATATTTGTTCAATTTCCCAAGCGTCCAATACTTTATAAATTATAATAAAGTAAAGAACATTCAGTTGTCACCGAATCACTCTCTACAATCAATAAATTCTCCCAAAACATACGAACAAGATTTTAATACCAAATACCAAACTATAGTCAGACGAATTAATTTAAATATACAAATACATAATTTATTATAGCTTTTGATATGTTACGGCTAATATGCATCACCTCGACCGACAAGTGTCATGTATTACAATCGACGACTATCGCCATTACATCCGATCACGAGACGTGGCCATTATAAAATAATAATATAGTTTATATTTGCCCACTAGCCGTAACAAACGTTCTGCGCTACATACACAACGAACAATGATACGTAATTTCAGATCGATTAACTTTTCAAACTCTTCAATGATTAGTTGAGATTGCCAATGTAGTACTAGACTCGAAGCTAGCCTGTAACAGTGTGATGTCATTCCGTTATTCATACCAGTACACAAAATGTGCCGTGTTGACCTTTATGAAAAGGCTTCGGCGTACAGCTGTGACACTTTTGTAAGGCGATAACAGTTCTTCATAACTAGTAAAGCTTTTATGTGAATGACACTGCGTATATCACGTCTGTGTATCCCTGGAGGGGTAGGCAGAGCCGCAGTGAATATAACAACACTAACGTATGGGCAGTAGAGGACTTGTAGAGAGCACAACGACATAATATAATCTGGTACTAAGCTAATAACGTTGGTAGTTGACAACATCATGTCATCTACTTGCCAAGTTCACGGCGGAGTGTCACGCATGACAGCCCGCGTGACATGGGACAGTGTCACGCCGTACGCCGCGCCGATAACATGTAGGTATATATGTATATCTGAATATTATAAAAGGCGGCTGTGGTCATATTGCTTCTGTTTACGATACAAGACGCTTCTACACACTTAAAACAATGTCCATTACAATTTGAAAACACTACTTAAAACTAACGTTACATATCTAAGTTAAATTTGTTATTACTATTACATTATTATATCAATACAAAAAAAATATTTCAAGAGTTTGTTATATTATAAATATGTTTAAAGTAGCAAAATGGAAATAAACATTTGTATAAAATGTGTTATTTTAGGAAACATGTTATGAAACGTTTCGTGATAATTATATAAATAAAACATTTATATGGACATAAAATAGTTCCAATTCTAAAAGACTTTGAAACAGCATTCAGTGTAAAGCCTGTTCAAAAATTATAAATAAATGCGTTAATGTGCTCCTTAAAAGTTGAAAATATTTTACTCATTTTTGTAAATCATCCGTCCAATAAATACTACTTGTAAACTTAACATTATTACCGAATATGTATGTAGTCCAGTATGCACATCACATACTTGTACAGTGTTACATTTCACAATGGGAGACAGAGTGGGAGCTATTACTTCAAAATAAATAACATCTAATTATCATTTAGGAATGTAAATATAAAATGCTACATAGTTTTGTGTCAACATCTAATTCAACAAGCGGCGTGAAGTGACGGCGGGATACGAGGCGCGGGGCTCGCTTGTTCCTTCGATGGTTGCGTCAGATCGTCAGTCCCACCCTGGGCATGTCGCCCATGTCACGCCTCACATGTCACGCGTCATCGTGACGCGTGCAACAACGCGCAACGCCCGGCGTCCCTCCACGCCGCGGGTATAAAAAAAATCAAGTTAAAGACTACTTAAGATACTCTTGTCAGCAAATGAACGCTCCTCATATAGTGATTTAGTATCAAGCAACATTTAGATACATTTTAACAGTCGGCCAACTCGTTAACAACTGTTCTGCGACATTGTGGGCGGAGAGCGACGTGGCGTCGTGCCATGTGACGTCACCGCCCACAAGTTTTATTATTATGATAGTTTCATAGAAAAAATTGGTCCATAGATGGCTACATATTAGTGAAAATATGAACGAAACGAACCGGAGGAAGCCGAAAGCTACACATAGTCGCGACTTTAAATACATCGTTACAATTACTCTAATTTGAATATGTAAAATGATTTGTAGATATCTGTATAAAACTAAATACTACATTTAATATTCTCCAATATTTTATATAATCACTAATATTCATGGCCGTGCTTCCATCAATATCAATACCTTACATATAAATTGAGTCACAGTGAGAATATCCAAATCGATACAAAATTTCTTAACACCTACGATCATTGGTGAAAGCATAACCACAAAATGTCATTTCCAAGATAAAACCTCATAAATACCTTTATTATATATATTTGTATGTCCCTTTACGAGTAAAAGCAACAGTCCACTAACATGAGAGGCTAATCAAACAAATGTTAACATCAAAAGCGTTAGTCGCCACGCCGTTCGACGTGCGTCGAGTCGTGAGCTCGCGCCGAGTACCGTCGCGCTCCACACGCGGCCGCCACCGCCACTGGTCCTGCTCAGACTGAACCTTTATTTGTATTAAACCCTACATAATAGAACATTTATGACATGGAACCTGTCAACACCACCTACACAACTCGCATGCCTGTGTCGCCCAATCGTTGGCAATGCGGTGGTTTTGCACTTACGATTTGTGAGTACGGCTCGCAGGTCATAAACGCAACTTAGTTCTCTTTGACACGTAAGAGCTAACATTTTAGTTAATAGTTAAGCCAGTGCGCAGTCAGTGTGGAGCGCGACGCCCTACATCAGAGATCGACGATCGGACACCATGTAAATACTAGGTCGTTCCGACACGTCAGCAGATCCGTGCCCCTGAGTAACCAACAGCTCAATAATAACATACGAGCTCGTTCCGCACAGTGGTCAGTAGAGGCGGCGCGTGCGGCGCGAGGGCGCGCCGGCGGCGGCTACTGGCGGCGCTGCACCGGCGTCTGGCAGTACGGGCACTCGTCCGCCGTGGCCGCGCACTTGTCGCACAGCACGTAGTGGTTGCAGGGCGCCAGCGTCACGGCGCGCGGCTGCTCCTCGCACACCATGCACTTGGTGGCCGTCTCCTGGTACAGCACCTTCTCGATGTCCTCGAGCTCGGCGCGCGCCTGCACCTGCAGCGCCTTCAGCGCCGTCAGCGGCAGGCCACGCAGCTCGCGCCGCGGGGTTAGCGCCGCGCGCGCCGCGTCCAGCTCGCGCCGCAACGACAGCGCATGCGCGAGCGCGTCGTCGCGCTGGCGCTCGGCCAGGCTGGCTGCGCGCGACGCCTCGTCCGCCTCGCGCTTCCACGCCTCGCACGCCGAGCGCGCCTGCGCGATGCGCTCGTCCCAGCGCGCCACGGCGGCGCGCGACGCCATCACCTCCTCGCGCAGGCGCGACAACTCCGGCGACGCGCCCGCGAACTCGAAGGCGCCGCCGCCGCCGCCGAAGCTGCCCGCCTTCATGGCGTGCGAGTTGAACAGCCGCTCGGCGTCGTTGGCGTAGCGCAGGAAGGGCGGCAGCGGCGAGCCGCCGGCGGGCGGGCTGAAGCCCCGCAGCACGGCGCGCGCCTGCGGGATGTTGACGGGCGCCGAGCCGCCGAGCAGCCCCTCGCCGTCCGACAGGTCGCGGTCGAGCGACGCCACGAGGTTGAGCGGCTCGTCGAGATGCAGGTCGTCGAGCGCGTTGCCCACCACGTCCTGCACCACGTCGAAGGTGGCGGCGCGCTGGCCCCACACGGCGTGCGGCGCCGGCGCCGCGTGCTCGTCGTGTTCGCCGAAGGCGGCCAGCGGCAGCAGCGCACGTGGCGCCCCGCGCCCGCCGGAGCCGCCGCTGGACGTGGAGGCGCACTCGGAGCCGTCGCCGCTGCCGTTGCTGTGCGCGACGGGCGGCGACGCGGCGCGCGGCTCGGTCGCCTTCTTGTCGGGCGGTAGCGCGGACGACAGTAGCTCGGCGAGGTTGGTGCCGCACTCCAGCGGCCCGCCCAGTTCGCGCGCGCCGCTCAGCTCCTCAGCTGCGCAGAGACAGGCACGTTACACGAGTGACAATGGTGGACTGGGTTGTATGGGTGTGTAGGAGTGGTACTCACGTTCGACGTGCGCGAAGGCGCAGAAGAGTCCGCGCGGGCAGTAGCCAGCCTGCTGCACGTCGTTACACTTGGTGGACTTGTATATCTCGGGGTGGAACTGCTGCTCGGTGCGCGTGTGACAGTACCCGCACGCGTCCCCCGCCTCACAGTTGCTGGGCTCGCCCCACTCCTCGCCGTGCTTCACGTTAGGACATGGTGTGCTACGATATTTATATTTTCTTGGTGATCTACGTTTATCCTACAAAAGAAAAATAATAAATTTTTAGGTACATAGTTAATTTTATATGAATGACAAGTACTTGAGCATAATCTGAATATGACCAGAACTATCTTACAAGCACTTCGACCACTGCCTGGGTCTGCGAACCAAGTCTTGTCAACTTGTCCCAAATACAATGTGGTCAAATCTGCTCAATTTTTATGATATTATTCAGATTGATAATGACTTTGTAACACCATATTTACTGAATGTATAGGTTTTGCGTTAGATTCTAGCCACTTTATAAGGACATTTGTGCAGTCTCTAGGTAACAAAAATGGAGTAATGTATCAAGATAACAGCAAATGTATAAAATCTACAAGAACAACCCAAGCATGCATGAAAAATGCAATGTGAGTGAAGGAACCTTAATCTCTGAAGAAAACGGCATGATGTTATATCTACATGTATACTAATATTATAAACAGAAGATTTGTAGTTTTGTTTGTAATTAATAACCTAAAAAACGACAAGACAGTAGAAAGCTACTTTATCCAGAACTAACATAGGCTACAGAAAAAAACATCACACTACAAACTATGGGAGCGGAGCAGTATTCATAAACATAGGTGAAACCATGGAGGACAGCTAACACAATATGAAATATGCTATTCTAAGTGGACGTACTTTCTGAAAAACATTCCAACCCACAAAGTTAACATTTTGAGGTAATCGTGATTGAAGTTCACTCCTGTATTGCTTCTTCATACATGTGGGTTGGGCTACTAAGTCATGATTTCATATTTAGAATGATAGTAGAGCTACCAAATTTTTCCAGCTAGTAAATAGTAACCCTGTGACTAATTTGCTAATAATAACTCGATTTTGACCCGAGTGTGGGTTGGAACGTTTTTCAGAAAATACGTCCAAGTATTCTTGTGGTTTTACATTAGATGTAAAACCACAATAATACTTGGAATAGCATACATAACTAGTTGACGTTTCTTGCAGGTATCTTCTCATAGGCTCAACCTTTTGCCTGAACCTTGCAACTAACATAAATGTAAATTCAGTAAATGTAACAAACTCACTAACCCCGTTGACGTTCATATGCGTCACTTTGTGACTTATGTGAATAAACGATTTTTGACTTTTTACTTTTGATGGGGAAAACATGTTACAGACACCTAAAATGGATTGCATACGTAAAAAAAAATACTTACTTTACTATTGTGATATTGAGGACAGGCATATCCTTGTCTACATAACCTAGGCGGTCTTTTACAGGGCTCAGTTTTATATGAGGATAATACATAATTCGTATCTGAAAATATAAACAAATAAATCAGCACATATTTTGCATGTTTGAATCTAATTTAAAGTTTTAGGATAACAGGAAAATAACAATGTATAACATTTACAATAACAACATCATACCAACAGAAGACAACAGAAAGAGGCTGAGTAAACTTGTAACACTCATTTCATTAAGTGTTTAATTATTGTCAATTGTAGTCAAACATTTCTCTACAATAATTTGTGTGATTAACAATAATTAATTGTTATATATCTAAGTATTCTTTGTGTCAGTTAATTGAATGTTTGTAAACTCCCATGAAACACAAAGCTTGACTCTTGAAGGAAAAGTTCTATTTTTAAAAGAACAATTTGTATCTCCCATTTTTTCTGTTGTGATTGACTCTAGATTGATAGACAGTAAACCTATTTCCACTTTGGAACAATTATTTCGGTGATCCACAAATAATTCTTCAGTCTGGGTGTACTTTGCCAACATGAAGTCTATTTGTAAAGTGTCCTCACACAGGGCCTAAAATCCTGACACAGGAGTTGTTGTTTTAAAAGAACAGCAACATACTTAGTAGACATTACTTACTGGCACACTCAGAGGCATTTAATTAGTACTTAAGTGACTTCATAGTTATGATTACTATGTAAAACCTTTACTAAGAAGTCATTTAAGTCATTTTAAGTGTTTGCAGTTGATAAGAAAGAATGTTTTTGAGTGCAATTGATAAGACGGTCTGGGAGAAGCCAAACAGGATAATATCACTTCATGTTAAATATAATTACTGCCTTATTTGTTCTGTAGCCAATAATGATTGGCTACAAATATGACGGTAGACTTACCGTCTTATTTGTAGCCAATTATTACGTCAATACAGCATTCAACTTCTCATAAGTTGCTAGTTATAAGTTGTTAATAACAATGGGAATTGTGAGTAACATAGAGTCTGGCAACTTCTATGGCATGTGGCAATGGATAGCTCTACTACTAAATGATACAGAAATCTGGTAAAATTTCACATATTACAATCAGCCTACCTCTATATACATAAAGATGGATGACAACAGAAGTAAGCATATTGACAATAATATTAACCTTGCCACTTAGGGTCTTCATTCTGCAAATTTCGTTCTCTGTCTAATGCATTAGGAGCAGCTGCATCACCATCAGCTGCATCAGGGTTTTCTAAAGCTTGAAGTTCTCTCATGTCAAGCACGGGAGGTCTAAGGTCAGGTGCTCCATGCGCAAAGGCACAGTGAGCCCCATTTTTAGTACACAATCCCCTAGCATCCGTGTCATGGACGCACATACAAGTCTTATAATACCGGAGGTGATATCTCCGTTCTGTGTCTCCTGCAGTACGATGTAAGTATGGACATCTGTGAACAAGATAATTGTATGAGTTCCCAAAAGAAAAGTGTATAACAACTTCTCATTTATTTCTTACTCTTGTTTATAAAGTACTTATTTGAATATAATCCTTGTGATAATAGTACTCCTATATTCTATATACAGAATAGTCACTGTTTTTTTTTTTATGAGATAGGAGGCAAACGAGCAGACGGATCGCCTGATGGTAAACGATTACCGCCACCCATGGACACCTGCAACTCCAGAAGAGTTACAAATACGTTGCCAACCTTTTAGAAGTAGTATATATAGTAGAGTATGCTCTTTTATTGAAGGTTTGTATTATATTATACAAGTTTTTTTATAGATAATTATAGTGCAGTTGTGCAATGCACAGACAGACGGCCATAAAACTTTTAAACTACTTTTGGCTATGAAAGTCAACTGAAGTTTACAAATATTATATGCATTTTAAACTAAATGGTGAAACTATTATAGTCACAGCGGCCAGTCTGGTTCATGAGAAATGAAATTAGCAGCTGGTTCCTATGACTTTAGGAACATGGACTATAATTACTTATAGTAACTTACACTTTACAAATTTTGATAAATATATAAATTGTTTTTTATTTCTATATAATGATACTACTCTACAATGAGTAACTGTTATCAACTTTAAGAATATCAGATACTCATAACAATAAAAATAATGAAGACATATTTATAATTATTTTACACCCACATTCAAGGATTGTTTTATGTTAAATTTACATTATATTCGAATAATATATTTTATGCCAGAACCTCAATAATAATGGAATTTCTTTTAAATTTAATGTACATTCACACATTCTATTGTGCATATTAACTAATTGAATTATGACTAATATAATTTATTAGCAAATTAAACATTTACTTTATAATTATCTATTCACAGTAACTATTAGTCATAAAAACAACCTATGGATTTAATGAATGTGAATGGACGCGAGTTGTTTACATAGCTGGCAACAGTTTACATGACTTTATCGTAAAACATAAGTAAAAAGTAAATAAATAATTCTAATACAGAGTTCAAAACAAATGGGAACAATAGTCCACATAACATATAAACCCATGAAATACACAACGTTGATGAATGAAGCCGAAGTTGGAGTGAAGCTACGCATCTTTATTTTGGTCGGGTTATACTTCAGATAGCCGTAAACAAAATGTTATGGAAACCAACTAACTGAAGGAATCTTATTTGCCAATAACACACGGCTACGAAAGTATAATCGCTAACTATTTTCGTTACGAAATAATACAAAAGTGAACAATAAACAGTGTACGAAAACAAAGCAAATACACTCACTCGTCTCCATCCTCACAAATGCCTGATGTCTCATTATATTTGGTACAATAGTTATCTGCGCTATAGTTGAAAGTCCCATCTCTTTTTCTAACCGGCCTTCGTCTTCTTTGGTTATTAAAATGCCAATGAAAACATGTAAAAGGCCTATGTTGTGTACATTTGTGTTGTAAGAAAGACGGACACTGCTCTACCCGAAACTCCTTTAGATATCTGAAACAGAATCTTAGATTCAACCTGGCGTTAACTATATTATACCTCTCATAAAACACTATCACTTCACATCTAAAACATATACTAAAAATTGAAATTACTTATAATGATTTGGTTTTTCTGTTTGAGCTGCTAACAAAGGTTTAGATTCCGACGGCATTTTGGAAAACTATTATTGCGCCTCTCGCGTCGCGCAGGGCACGCTCACCGACGACCAATTAAAATTCAATATACGATCACGTGATACATAATATTTTAGAAAGGTAAAAAATGTAAATAAAGTTCATTTAGTATCAAAATATTACTGAAATCACATAACAATTTAATTTTAAGTGGCCTTGAACTTTTGTAAGCGTTATCTCCCTAGTCAAACATATATTTCGGCAACAAAAAAATTATAATGCACAATCAATTGACAGAACTGTCAAGTTGTATGTTTTCTATTTGACTCTCTCTAACTAACAACATATTTGCAGTGAAAGATTGAGACAAAAAATAGGACATACTGCTGCATCAAATCACAATAACAATGGACGTAATAAACGAAAGTTTATTGTAATCTATTGAACAACATGAAAAAAATATTTTTAATGTTTTGTTTAAATGCTTAAAGGTTATCTGGAGTCACTTTCTGCAAAAACAAATCGTCTGGGACAATGTCAAGGTAGAATACCACTTGACTCGTCAATGTCTTTGTTCTATGATGAGTTCTACGATCAACAATGAAAAGTCCTAAAATAATAAAGTTTTAATGGTTTTAATGGATTAATTTCCATTGATTATAACATATTTATCAAATTAAATTAAATTAATATAGGATTTTAATCCAGGTAGGTATACATAATTCTCCCTAGCTTGAGTCGGCGGCCGGCGCGGCGGCTTCATGTCCATTCATACCCATGAATCCTGTAGTGTATTATCTATGCCATGAATCACACGGAAACAGTTACGGTTCCCGTTATAAAAAGTATCAGGTTATTAATTATTATACCTATATCTTTACGAACTGTGCCAAGATTCATCTAAATCTGGTCAGTGCGTTAGGCGTGATTGAGTAACAAACAACCAGAGTCCTACTCTGTGCAGAGTCCAAAGGCAGTCACAAATTTTTACCAAAGGCAGTCATAAGCTTTGTCAAATTATTCTTTACCAGCATCTTCTCATAGGCTCAACTGTTAGATTTTCTACGTCTCTTTGTTCTATGTTCTAATTCATAAAGCATAATAAAGATATTTTATGATTATAATTGGTGAGATTTGTGGCAAGTAATGTACTTTTTACCATTTTTGAAACATTTTAGAATTACCTATTAATTACATATTGTGCCAATAATTTGCATCTATCAATAACTTTATTCTACTACTAAGTATAATTTTATTCCACAATGTTATTCTCTGAATTAGACTCTCCATCAGGTAATTTCTCCTGACGCCCTTGTGGAAATATACGATACTGTCTATTTTATTGTATATTACCGTTATGATGTCCAATGTTAAGCGCCTGTGACTAGGCATCAGGATCAACTTTAAATAATTGGAGCTTCAAATAAATCTCAATGCAGACAAAAAATAATCCAGTTTTTTAACATAATTTCAGTGAAATTGCCTCGGAGGCTCGGCATGATAGCTGAAGTCCCAGCCGCGCTCCTCTAAATTCGGCCCTGCATTTTACTGTATGGTTAACTATACATTTTTACGATGAACAATACCTACATGCATTGAAGTTTTTTTACGCAGATTTAATTATCTATCTATCTATCTATTTTACTAAACATTAACAATGGCTTTGCAAATCTATATATTATAATATAATACTTATATTTATAAATATAACACAGGGAAAGTAAAATGGAAAAATGTTCAAGACAAGCTGTTGTGAAAAAGAAAAAGACGACAGACGTAAACGGAAGTATTTTTATGGCAACACCTAAACCAGCTTATAACCAATGGCAAGAGTTCGTCCCAAAAATTCATTGCAAGGCAACCAATCAAAACGTCTACTTATACGACCAATCACGTGCTCCAAAATACTTCAATGTTAGCCAATCGGCTCATAGAAACATTGGCGTCAGTTTCACCCGCTCTATTCCCGTGGACGCCATCTTGAGCATATGATCGTTGTTGTGCATCTACTGTAATAATTTAACTGAAAAGTTGTGTACTCTTGTTGACTTATCAATAAAAGGTGTGTAATTGAGTGCTATAATCATTGGGTGATAAGTTTAGCTATAAAAATCTAAGATCTTGGGTAATTCAGATGCTATTTTTCGTAGGCTCCAGGTATGTTGAAACCACTGTTCTCTCTAATATGGTTTTTCTTTATTTTAGTGAAAAATGGCTCGTACCAAGCAGACCGCTCGTAAATCGACTGGAGGTAAAGCGCCGCGTAAACAGTTGGCTACCAAGGCAGCCCGTAAATCGGCGCCAAGCACTGGTGGCGTCAAAAAACCCCATCGTTACCGCCCTGGTACAGTAGCGTTGCGTGAAATCCGTCGTTACCAGAAGTCCACTGAGTTGCTGATCCGTAAGCTGCCATTCCAGCGTCTTGTGAGAGAAATTGCTCAGGATTTCAAAACTGACTTGCGTTTCCAGTCTGCCGCTATTGGCGCTCTGCAGGTGGGTCTCAAAGCTATTGTTAGCCGTAAGTTACCTACCATAGACTTGTACATTAGTACATCATTCTAACCTAATCAATGTTGGTATTTCAGGAAGCCAGTGAGGCGTACCTTGTCGGCCTGTTTGAAGATACCAACTTGTGCGCTATCCACGCCAAACGTGTCACAATCATGCCTAAAGATATTCAGCTCGCTCGACGAATCCGTGGCGAGCGTGCTTAAATTTAGCACTAGTATACTGTATTCATAAATTATTTGTAATTCAATAGATCTAAATTCCATTAACATTTTTACAATGTCTCGTTTAATTTTTATTGTATTCATTATGATAAGGATGCAGCAGAACTGAGTTTAATTAATTACATTATTGTCTGTAAGTTATACATATTTGTGTATGAAACATTGACCGACCCATTGTCTGATCACATCAGCAACATCTACAGTGTTTCATGCATGGATATAAAAGCCTTTGTTTAGTGACTTGTGGTAATTTTACATCTTAAGTAGTATAATAGTTAATGTCAACCACATTCAGTGTGATTCTGTGTTTGGCGTGAAAATGCACTTTATAATGTGTAAGAATTTGGTGTTAATAAATTTGATTAGGGTCTAACATTTTTTGTTTTAATTATATTACTTCCTATTACATACTCATTTACTTATAGGCCATAAATTCTATTCACTTGCTAATCTCATTCATAATAATACACAGATATTTCATTTTATCTGGCAAATTCCTGTATGCCTATACCTCTTATCATGCCCTTATTCTGAAGATGGTTATTATACCTACAGCAATTGGAAAGATAAAAGTAAATAATATACAAAGTACCTACATAACTCAAACAAATTCCATTATATTTTCTTAGAAATAATATAAATGAGTACACACTTAGTCATCAAAACATTACGTAGGGGACCACTTACTTACACTTACGTACTGACGCATTAGTGTGTGTGTAATGAGTACCTACCTAATAATTGAATGAGATCATTACCTATCGATCACTCGTTAAACCTCGTCACAAATAAACATCTATTTACTGCACTACTTTTATATGTGATCGATAAATAACAGTTATTATACCTACGAATTGATGGCCGCCTACAGTTTTGTTTGTTTACAGTAGCAATCTATTTCGCGTCAAAACGTGATTAAGACTGACGCGGACATGTTCATAAAGCGTTAGGCTTTAGCCTTAATAAATTTACTATAGATGACGCCATTATATTGCGCCATCTTGATCAAACCCTAGTATAAATAAAAACAAAGTCTGTCGTAATCGCATAACCTGTTTCAGAGACCAGACCATGAGTCGTCGAGTGAGATTTTTGTGTATCATACACATAAATATATACCTACCTACTTATTCGTATAAACATTCTTAAATAACATCTTCACACAGTTCACACTTTCTACGGGTTGTGCGTTAGGAGTTGCTTATGGAAAGCCAGGAGAGTTCTCCAATGTACTTTTAGAGAGGTCATAAGTGGTAACGTAAAATTGTAATTGCGCTGCTATGACTCGACCTTCTAATATTAATTGTCTCCTTTTCCTCACAGTTTGAAATAAGAACTACTTTGATGTCGTCACACACCTAACTTTCTGGATCATCGTGATTCATATGCCAACAGAAAAATCTGATACACTTTCTTTACCCTAGGAATCGAACCTAAGAATTGCTAGTTATGTCATTAGATCTACAAAGCATAAATATTCAATAGGTAATTACTAGGTAAGTGTGTTATGTTATGAACTTATGAGTTTATGACACTATTTCTAGGTATCTAATATTCCATTCTACCTTAGCAATGACAATAGTATTGTGATTTGTTTAGTAAATCTTAAAGTGCTGGAAAGCCCTCTATTGATTAATAATTATTATGAATCAAAAGAGGTCTTTCCAAAACTTCATGTTTTAAATTTAAATGTGTTACTTTTCTGTTTCTGTGTGTTTATTCAATCCTTTGTTTTCATGGATGACTTTACTGATACAGCTTGGCTTACACATACAATAAAAAAAAACATTTGGTGTTGCCAATTACTAAAAACTGTACCAGCTATCTTATTAGTGTAACCATGATTACTGATTAACTTATAAATTGTTGGCCACCGGTGTGCTGCTCAATAGTTTAAATTGTATAATAGTAGCAACAAGTTGTGAATATGACAGACGAATATGAGTATATTAATGCATGTATTAAATCACTGCTTGTGTTTCGGTTTGTGCTTTTTATATTCAGTTGAACCAAATACAAGTGACTAATACAAATGGTGAGACTTATGTACATTTTGAATTGTGACTATTGCCATAGTCACAATTCAAAATGTGACTATGGCAATAGTCGTCGGCCTTGATGGCGTAGTGGTTAGTGTAACCGACTGCCACGCCTGAGGTCGCGGGTTCGATTCCCGCACAAGTCAAACATTTGTGTGCATAAACATGGCTGTTTGTCTTGGTCTGGGTGTTTCTATGTATAATATGTATGTATTTACAAAAAAAAAGTATATATGTATGGTTATCCATTGTCTAGTACCCATAGTACAAGCTCTGCTTAGTTTGGGCTAGATGGTGTTGTGTGTATGTGATAGAATGTTATTATTATTATTATAGTGCTGATGAGGCAAAATCTGTACTTTTATAGTTGACAACTAGTTGCAAAGCCTTTAAAGCTGCTCTTGACTCTCTCAAACTTTACTAGGAGACGTACTTAATGTAATAGAAATGTTTTCTTTTGAAAAGACAGGATTAAAAGATAGATAGAATTTAAAAAGATAATAAGGAATAATTCCTGTGTCGTGAGGAACTTTACAAACATTTAAACAATGGATACAAAGAACACACAGACTGGGAACGACCATTTGTGGATCACACAACATTTTGTCTCAAGTGGGATTTGAACCCACAACCTTTGGCAGTGGGGATAGACTTCCTTATTTATTCGCATAAAATTGTCTTATGTCATAGTCATAGCATAACATGGCATACTTTTACATATCCTAATAATAGTTATTATATTTTTATTTATTTATTTTCAGCCTGTATTGTCCCACTGCAGGGCAAAGGCCTCCATCTCGCTTTTCCACATATCCCTATTATGCGCTAGTTTGCACCAGTCCCTCCTGTAGTTAATTAATTCGACTTGCCATCGACGTTTTGGTCTATCATGTTAAATAATAGTTATGCACAATATTAATTTGGCATAAAAATTGTTAAGCATACTATTCTAAAGCATAAATTTAAAGTTTTGTAATTTTGTGTTAGCATTTAACAAAATACTTTTCGTATATAAAATAAACATGTTGGTGGCTTAGCGGCTCCCTAACCTATTGTTACACTTTGGTACCCAAGTTATATAATATATGTCTTATAATATATGTCTTATAACTATATGCCAATCAAAATTAGGGTAAGAAGCATTAGGCTTAAATGACATTTAAGCCTACTGAAATAGTATGCCAAAAACAATTGTGTCAAAGTATTATAAAATATGCCTAACTCATTATGCCAAATTATTATTAAATTAGGACAAAAAAAATTAGTCGAAACAAAGGGTTCCCGGGAGAGACAACCAGTTAATTAAACCACTATGCCATCTGTGTATCCAGTCTGTAAACTAGTTACAAAACTTAATTTTCTGAGAAAGATACTTAATTATAGCTCTAACAGGATTGTAAATCCTTTTGTTCCAGATGTTTGATCTTCACCATAATTCTTAGTTCAGCAAGGCAATTTATACATGCGTATTTGCGATCAAAGTTTTATGAATTATATTTGGCAGTAGTATTGAGTACATATATTATGTACTTACAAAAATTAACAGTAGGTAGGGTAGGTACAAATTAAACTAAATCATAAACTTAAAATGACAACAAATAATCTATTTTAATAAGTTACAGTTAACTATTATTCTTAAACATTTAAGCAACATTGACTACTTCTTTTTCTGCTTGTTCTAATTCCTTTAATCTCTGTTCAATTTCTGCAACACTTTTACCTTGTTCTTTATTATATTTGTATGACTGTATAAGCTGTTCTTTTTCCAAACCTTTTATTCTTTCATACAAGGTCTTGTCGAATTCACGGTCTATGTCACTCTCTTCTCTTATGACGCAGAAGTATATTAGAAATACTGCTACGCTGGCCACAACGGAGTAAGGCTGGTACCAAGGCATGTCTTTGTTTACCTTTCTCATTATCGGCGCTACTGTTTTTCTGGCAGCACTACTCGTAGAAAACTTTATCGGTTCATTTTCACTTGCTTCTAGTTTACTACAGAAGTTTCTTTTTGATCTGTATACTCTGTTAAAGTGCCTAAAAATAAAAAAATATTATTACGTTACACATTGAAATTAAAGCTTAGGTTAGGTTAGTATGATGCAATCTATGAAGCTCTATATGTATTGTTACTAGACATTTATTAAGAAAAATGTATTACCTAAAATAACAACTCAAATGTCTATTCATTTTGTGCCTTTCGTGGTTTTCTTAGATTTTAAGAAAAATATTATTAAAGATTTTGTCTGGTGTCAAATTTAGTTGTCATTACTGTCAAGAGTGTCAACGTCAAGGCAATCAGAAAAATTAACAGATTATAAAATGTATATTTTTATAAACAGAATCTTTGGATTTGTAGTATACCTTGAAGACTTTATAGTAGTAGGTATTATATTGTTTCTTGATCATGTCAAATCGAATTATTAATAATTATTTTGTTCGTTTGCCATTATTTCCATAGAATATTGTAAGGCGTTTCTTGTTCTGTAATACGAAAATCATTGATTTTATAATTAGTGTCCAATGAAAACATCCACCTAAACGATAATAGTGCTTCCAAAAATCCTATGGCAAAGTGATAATTTATTACTACTAAGTACTAACCTTCATTTTATAACTAATTATACTAGCTTTACGTACGTACAGCTAATGGCTATACGTGATGATCACCAAATGGATAGGCAGATTTCTATAACACCTCACAGACATAAAAAGTACTACTACCTATTTCTTAGATGTCTGTGAATACGAATACATTTCGTCAGCTATGTTTTTAATCATAGTTGTAATACGGACGAGCTTATTGTCCCTAGTAGGACACATTTGCAGACTTTGTGCTGCTACTGAGAAATCCCTAGGAGGTAAACTCAGTACTTAACTATATTATTAGATAATACAGTTTGATTCACGTACGTATGAAGATGAATACCCTTTTCGTCAAGTTGGTATTCCTATTTTGGAGGCAGACAAATTATTGTTCTACTACTTACCTAACGAATTCTTCACCGACATCCGGCTCAGTCAATAAAAAGCTGCGCAAAGCGATTGCCTTATTTTTCCTATCTATTGCAGCTTTTAATTTACTATCGTCGACTGTAGTTTGTTCAGGGTTTGGTTTATAAACTGTCGGATTCGGCTTTATATCAAATTTTGGTTTTATTAATAACGCCCAAATGTCGCACTTATCAGATGTACTTTGCACGGTTTCAAAGAGCTTGGCTCGTTTTGCCCAAACTGACGATATACCATGTGTCTGAAGTAGATAAACATTATTTAGATTTTATAGAGAACGTAGGATATCCCTACTGACTTGAACCTATACGTCTGCAATAAGTTATTTAGATATGCCTGGCTTCTCCAACCATCAAAGACAACCATATCCATTTTGAGGTAGTGATTTCTTACTAAATGCTTTCTTCCTTCCTCCTAGACCCAGATTAAAAGCTTGAAGACTCTATCTAACGAAGAAGTGAAATAGCTCAATAATTTTTTAATCAGATTAAAGGCATCCAACACTGGAAAATATTTTACTCAAATCCCCTGTGGAGGGACTGAATCTCTATTGCCCTGTCCCTAATCCGGCACTCCGTTCGTATCCTCATTACAAGCTATTTTGTGTAGTATTTTATAGCTATTCCCGTTCGCTTTTCCTTTATTGTAGATTTTAAGCTTATATTTTGGTGTTTCCGTAGAGAAATATCAAAATATAAATAAACTAATACATTAGTGAAATATGTGTTACTCTAGACTACACACTTATTTTGCTAATATATTACTTACGTTATAGGGGAAGAGCCTATTGCTGTTAATTAGAAATAATGCCATACCTCTGGGCGCGATCTTTAAAACAATGTGAAGATATTGATAGTTTTTATACAATACCTTTAGTATAACATACTAGCGTAAATTCGTACTATATTATGCCGAGAATATAAAAATTGAGATTCGCCAAACATCTACAAAATTCAAAGAGTTTTATACTCACAGAAGCTGCCTGTAACTCATCGAGCTCTTTACGACATTCATTCATTTGCTCAGCGAAAGCGCTTCGTCGAGTTGTTTCAATCATTAACTGATTCTGCAGTGTATCTGTAGCAGCAATGAGGTTTTGATGTTCCTTTGTAAGCTTTTCTATGTTCAATGTAGTATCGTGAATAGTGCGATTTAGAGACATGATCGCATCATTATCTAAAAAGAGACAGAAAGTATAATTATTATACAATGACGCATTTTACTTATTCTGGCTACCATCGCAAGGAAGTAAAATAAATCAGTACGCTCACATAAGTACCAAACGAAACACAACCTTACTTACGGTGTGGTATTATTTTATGTCGATTCTTTGTGGTAGGGTTTTACTTTGCCAGTTAATCCGGGCCATTCATATTTAAACCAACATGGCTGTATACTTACTTTTAACTACGTGTTATAATAAAATAATAAAAAATATATAGACAGCCTACATTCCCGTTTCTCTCTCAATCTCGCTTCTTCTTCTTGTTCCTTCAGTTTTATCTTCTCAATAGTCGGCCTTACAGAGTTATCCATTTTCAATTTATAATCCTTTCCTAAAAAGAGACAAGACAAATACGTATTTTCCATCTCCAATAACGTGAAATGGAACGGGTAATATAAATATAAAGCTATTGATTTTGACTCTGGTTACCCTGGGTTACCCGGACAATTTTGTAAACAAGAATAATATAATACGGATTAGGTGGCAAGTAAATAATGCAGAAACCAGACGCTGGTGGTTTTGTGAATATAACTTGGCCAAGCAAGAACATACCACATGGCGGTATTTTCCACTCTCACGTATCAAGTCCAACAGAAAACCAGAGACAGTTCCTACAAGGTATTCCTTCTACATTATTTGACTTTAACAACGGCTAAAATTAGTTTACTTCAACGTGTAAAATTCCTATCTCGTTTTCAAGTAGAATAATAAACACTGCTGCACTTCCATACTAACAATTCCAATAACATGATTTCCCGCTTCAAACTTAGTACAGTGTTGCCACCTATGTACCTATTCCTATAACATATAAAAAAAAAACTATATTTTATAAAGTTATTACTGAATTTTTACTCAGTGCTCTTAGAAGAATCTAAGTTAACTCTTGCACAAAACCGGAAGAATGCCTTGGCTCTACGCCAGCAAGAAGAACAGAGACCGGTACAATACCATCATGTTCGAAGACCTATGATCCGACCGAGAACTTCTCGACGACGATCCCTGTCTGAAATTAGAGAATCCGGAGCGTTTGATTTCGACAAGTAAGTATGGATAAGAATTAACAGGTTAGGAAGCTGCTTCTTGGCGTGAAAATGGATAAAAGCCTGCTTATGGTGGAAAAATGTGCAAAGTTCACTTTGCTTTACTTTTTTATTTGGTTCGTTTCTCAGCAAAATAGTATTAATTAAAAGCAATGTCAGCTTTAAGAACGCTATTAAAAAAAAGGAGATTTTATAATTCCACGAACTGCTTCGAGTTCTTACTGTGTTATCACTATTTATCACACTGTTTTGTGATATTCTGTCACATATTTATATTATGGCGATAAATACAATTTGATTACAATTTTCACTATAGATATCGTCCTATGAAACGCGGTGAAGACAGAGAGCTTATGAAGGAAAAATTAGCTAATATGATGACGTACGGTGATAGCGATGAACAACCAAAACCAAAAGTTCTCCCTGCACGTATGAAGAAGCCAGAGCTAAAGCTGCCTACCAATAAAGAGAAATGGAATGATTGTAAGAGTTTTTTAAATCTGGAATAAGTCATGGCTGTATTCTTTTTTAATTCTTTATTGTCAACTAAGGGTTCGTTCCACTAAGCGCTCACGACACTCACGCTCCCGACCACGGCTATTCTCATTCCACTTGTTTCCGAGCGTTACAATTATTGTAAACTCAAGTGGAATGGATTATTTATGGAGTGTTTTGAGCGTTGGTGTAGGTACATAAAACAAATGACGAGTCAGAAAAAAAAATGAAATCTTAAAGAAGTTAGGTTACAATTTGTAAGTCTGACCAATAAACTTTATTTCACAAAATTATGCAAGTGAAGTTTAGGTAAATTCCGACTCGCCGAGCGATCGAGACAGTACGATGCGTCTCGGAGCGTCGTGGTATAGTGCGACCGTGTCAACAGTTACGTTTTGATACTTTTCTTGGTACCTATTGCTTGAATTGTTTTAAACATACTTTTGCATTATGTAAGTTTTCAAAACAAATAACGTATTTGTATTAATTATAATAAATATTTTCTTTTTTTTGTTAAGGCGAGGATTTCCCAAAGTACAGTGTTATCTAGCGTGCTTAAACGCGTTTTATTTGTAAATAACATAGATTTAAATTCTGAAGAGAATATATGTTATTTTACAGCATTAGATCTTGATTTGTCGGGCATTCGAAACATGATTACTGACATTTTATATGATCGAAAAAAATCGTGAAGATAGGTCTGATTTAAGCATTTTTCGTGTTTTATTTGAGTTATATTGAGAATTGAATTTTCAAAAATATACCAAAAGAAAGGTCATGTATAAACGGTTATTTGTCGGGCATCACAATATGCATTATATAATATATATAATATACAAAAATATAATACCGAAAATATGTGATTTCCTACTGCCGCCGCGCTCTTTCTCGCGTCTTGCACTCCCGAGCGGGATGTAATGGGGACAGGACGTATCGCTAGTTTGCAGAGCGCACCGCAGAATTATGAATAATTTTATCGTCAGTTACGAATGTCATCACTTATTGATAAATATATTATATCTAGGTTTAGTTTGTAAATAGGTATTTTAAATTTTTAATAATAAGAGTGTATATAATTAGCATAGTTTTGAAAATATCGTTTTGATTATTGGACGAGATAACGGACTTGATAACTACAGCATAGTTAGGTACCACTTACCAGTGCAAGTCCATTATTGATTTGTAGATGAGGAGTGTAGAAATGGGCAATAAAATAAAAGAAAATCAAGGTTGTCATCTTTAGCCTTACGTAGGCTAAACAAATGTAAAAGGTAAGTTGCCTACCTATTATTTGAAAATTACTAAACACTACCTATCATATTTGTATAGAACTTGAATCATTATTTTATAGCATTATTATTATATTAGGTAGGTATACGGGAAGAATAATGTGAGATGTGCCTAAAAGCAATACGAGCGAGTTTTATAGGTAGGTACCTGTCTACCTAAATAAATACAAATATTATCCGCAGTTATACCTGCGCGTTGTGGTATTTATGTTTACTGCACCACCCTCGTGGGTTGTAATGTTATTTGGTACTAGATGTTCCCGCGGTTTCACCCGCGTTTATCGTTACTGCGCCACCCCCGTGGGTCGTAGCGTGATGTTATATAGCCTATAGACTTCCTCGATAAATAGGCTATTATGAGATTAGCGCGTTCAAACCAACAAACAAACAAACTCTTCAGCTTTATAATATTAGTATAAATAGCTGACCCGCGCAACTTCGTCTGCGTCACATAAGCGAGAGAGTGGGTCGTAGGTACCTACATATAATACAATTTTAAAGGAGCTGAATCTTTCTTTGTCAAATCCACGAACCACATAAGAACCATTGAACAACATTTTATAAATATACCTACAGTGCTAATTTAAAATCACGCAGAATAAACCAGGAGAAACATCGTTTGTATGTCTGTAATGGGTAATTATTTTGCTGCGATGTTATTTTAAAACTGCGATATCTCCTAAGATATTCATTGAAATCGAATGATGTAAAGGCCAATTTTGTTTTAAATTAAATACTTGTGATGAATAACGTATTTATTTGGATAAGGATTAATATCATGTTTATAATAATACCTTCGCAAATAATGCATTATTTTAGAACAAATTTGGTTAGCATAAAAAAGGTTATAGTGAGCCAACCTTAAAAGATAGACATATGTTGTCATGGGCTTTTTTTAGAACTTTTAAAGGCAAACAATTCTGTCATACATGAGTTTTGCGAAACTTTAACTGTTTACCCAGCGCACGCAGCGGAAGCTCTCAAAAGGAAAAAAGAACCCTCCGATTTTGAAACATTCTTCATTGGAGCTCCACTCCTATTGATCTTAGCGTGATGATATATAGCCTTCCTCGATAAATGGGCTATCTAACATTGAAAGAATTTTTCAAATCGGACCAGTAGTTCCTGAGATTAGCGCGTTCAAGCAAACAAACAAACAAACAAACTCTAGCTTTATAATATTAGTATAGATAGCCTTCCTCAACAAATGGGCTACAGAGGCAAACAAAATCATAGAAATTGGCCTGCTAGTTCCTGATAATAGCGCGTTCAAAAACACAAAATTTTCAGTTTTGGTATAAGTAGGTAGGTATATGAATTTCCGTATTTAAAGTAATCTATACTAATATTATAAAGCTGAAGAGTTTGTTTGTTTGCTTGAACGCGCTAATCTCAGGAACTACTAGTCCGATTTAAAATTTATTTCAGTTTTAGATAGCCCATTTATCGAGGAAGGCTATATATTATATATCATCACGCTAAGATCAATAGGAGCGGAGCACCAAAGAAGATTGTTTCAAAATCGGAGGGTTTTTCCCCTTTTGAAAGCTTCCGCTGCGTGCGCTGCGTAAACAGTTAGTTTCGCAAAAATCATGTATTATAGAATTGTTTACCTTTAAAAGTTCTAAAAAAAAGTCCGCGACAGCATATGTCTATCTTTTAAGGTTGGCTCACTATAACCTTTTTTATGCTAACCAAATTTGTTCTAAAATAATGCATTATTTGCGAAGGTGTTTTTATAAACATGATATTAATCCTTATCCAAATAAATACGTTATTCATCACAAGTACTTAATTTAAAATAAAATTGCCCTTTACATCATTCGATTTCAATGAATATCTTAGGAGATATCGCAGTTTTAAAATAACATCGCAGCAAACTAATTATAACGAAGTAGCGGGTTAAAGTCAGCGTTAGCCCAAAGTAACTATTCCACGCGGACGAAGTCGCGGGCAGAAGCTAGTATTCAATAATCCTATTGACTATTACCACACTATTACCAAACATGGAATACGGTTTGATTGTTATATTTACGTAGTTTTCATAGACACTTAATAATATTATTATCGTATTATCTATCACTATCACGCCTATTAAGAATGCACTAGTGTCACAGCTTAGAAATGTTCTACCCAAACCGAGTTTCAGTATCCCTCTACCCAAAAAAGGCATTGCAAGAAAGCAAATTAAGCTATTAACGTAAAAATTACAAGCAGTCAAAGTTCAAAAAAAGTTGACACGGCCGATAATTGGTGCCACCACCGGCACTCGCGAGTAGCATAGCGCCCGACTCATCGTAATTATGGACGTCGGCGTACGCGCGAACCGGTGAAGCGGGGGGCCTCAAAAGCTTTGAGCGCTCGGAAATCCTCGCCTTAAAAAGACAACTCCCGCATTACGGCTAAATCCTGTGTCGCGGGGGACTTTACAAACATACAACTAACGGACACAATGAACACCCAGACTCGAAACACCAATTTATGAATCACACAAAGTGTTGTCTCGTGTGGGGATCGAACCCACAACACTCGGCGCAGTGTCAAGCGGCGAGGCGGCCGCTTAAACCACTACGCCAACCGTGCAGTCAATTTAAATAAAAAGTCTAGATTTTTATTTTTATAATAAAACATAGTATAGGAAAATATAAGTTTATAACGTTATTTTTGTTTAGTGCAAATTTCTTAGCGGGTGATTGTTCTCATTTTTATAAACAACTAGACGTGGTCCGCGTCTCTACTCGCGTTAAATTATACATCTAAACCTTCCTCAGGAATCAAATTTTTAACATGTACTAAGTACATTCACTAAATAACTTTTGACTTCTAGAAATAAAATATAGCTTACAGTTTATTTTACCGAATCTGATTGCTTATTAGATGTACTCAACATGGCGTCGCATCCAGAAGTACTTTGCTCCTCGTCGCAATTTACTATCTCAGCGTGTAATTTAAGTGGCCGCTTTTCCTTTGAATTTAAATCAAATAATAATATAAATTTTATATTATTTGAATGAACTATGACTGATGTACAATAAAACTGTTACGTTTACATAAACTCACATTTTCTGTTACCGATTTTATTACAGCTTCTGATCGAGTAATCTTACTTCTCCATCTAAAATTAAAAGTATCTTGACAATCACACAAAAAGTTTCAGCAAAATCAATGCAGCCTAAGAAATATACAAAGTTATTTTATCTTTAGTGCAAAGCTCTTAGGAAGTAACTTTTGTTGTGGGATTTTGGAATAGTCACGAAAATATAGTCACCTGTTCCATATAAAATTGAACTATGACACTGGCAAAATGTATGAAACAACTGATAGTAATTTATTTCGCGTTTTCGGCAAAGTCTTAGGACTAAAGTAGTCCATAATGACGGGTACAGTTAAAGAAAAAATAACGTTGTATCATTTATACAGGGTGTTTTGTAGGTGATCGGACGAATTTTCGTGTTAGATTATAGTTATCTTATCATATCTTATTAAAGTCATATAACTTCCAAAAGTCAGAGGTGCGCGACGTGGGTTCGAACCCGAGACCTTCTGCATTGCAGTCTGTTGGTGTCCCCACTGAGCTATCGCTGCTCTAGATTATAGTCACAAAGTAATAAAAACATAAATCCCTAATTTTTGAAAAATAATATGTAGTAGAGATATGGGAAGAAATGGGTAAATAAAAAAACATGTGCGGACGTAGCTGCGGGCATCCTCTAGTTCAATATAAAGAATGAAAACCTATCATACGCAAAGTGTCCCTCCCCCACTCTATCTTCTAAACTGCAGTACTTAGGTATGTATAAATTATGCTAAATAGTGACTTAAATACCTAATTAATGTTTAATGAAAATTATAACGGCTCATTACATTTTACTAATTAACGAGTAATAGACAACTAACTTAAACTTCTACTTGCAAACGATAAAATGCATATTGTGCTTGCCTTACTGGGCTCAAGCACAATATGCATTTTAGGTAGATATTTTTTATTTGCAGTTCATAATTATATACAGTTGTCGATCATATAAGTACCTACATATCGACATGAACTAACTAAGGATAGTAATCCTATACATCATATACATATACATATACAACTAAGGATAGTAATCCTTAGTTAGTTTATGTCGATATGTAGGTACTTATGTGATCGATAACTGTATATAATAAAGTACCTACATATCGACATAAACTAACTAAGGATAGTAATCCTTAGTTAGTTTATGTCGATATGTAGGTACTTATGTGATCGACAACTGTGTATAATTATGAACTGCAAATAAAAAATATCTACCTCGGTTCCGTTGCTTTCTTTACGGCTGCACAATTAATGTTTTTCCTTTTTTTGATACAATGGTATACAGATCCCTTACGCCTCATTGCTAAAACGATTAACATAAAAACATAACATTATACAAACTACTTAAATAATACACTTGATAGTAAACAAAACAGTAATATAGTTTACCGTAGCAAAAAAAAAAACAAAGAATCAAAATGTTGTAGTCGTAGTATAATAATGCGTTTACGATATGGACGCTCGAAGTTCGGCACGCGAGACAAAATGGCACAGGTCCTTCCTCAACGGGCGCTCGCGCCGTACTAATCGGTGCATGCTTGTGAGTTGTGCATCGTAATTTATTCTAAATTAGAGTGATATTCATATACATTTTATGATAAATTTCATGAACGAATTTTCATCAAACTTTGAAATTAGATTTTTTTAAAGAACGTAGTTTATTTTGACATGGTTTTATATATGTAATTACACTTTATTTAAACCAAAAAATCGCTATAAAATAGGAATATAAAACATAAAAAATGGCCTAGGATTTTATTTTTTTACGAAATAATATTATTAATAATCGATATTCTAGTTATATATATGGCAACGAAATTATATTTCTGATACGATACGTATTTTTCCAGTCAAATTTATAAATATTAGTGATAGATATCAGAGCATGAAATTAACTCTGCGTTGTTTTTTAAGTAAACTTGTTGTGGGAGATTAATTACCACAAAGTAAACAAATATTTTTTTGTAAATGTGTTTCATGAATTGGCCATACGAAAGATCGGCCTATTTTTTACATGTATTTAAAAATGTCGGAGTTTTACCTAAGATGGTAAATTAGGCGACTGAAATCTTAGATATTCGCGCGAAAACGTGAAATGGCTCTTAATAGTTATTGGTTAACTCGATTTATATTAAAATAAATTAAATTTCATATTTAAATTTATTTATATAATTTTATTGACGTTCAAATATAGGTAATCAAAATGTCTTTTACGGCGACAGTTGGATATTTGGTACTTTGGTAGTGAGTCGCAATAACGCTCCAGAAAGTACTAGTTCTGGAGTAACATAATATTACAAAATCATGATCGTGAAAATTGGAAACTTAAACCATGTATTATTGATTACAATAATGTAATTAATCGTTATTATGATGAAGAATTTAAATTTGACTGCATGGATGGCGTATGGGTTTCGCCTCACCACTGCTACTACGCCGAGTGTTGTGGGTTCGAATCCGGACACGACACACGAAACAAAACTGTATGATCCACAAATAGTTGATCCGAGTCTGGATGTTCTTTGTGTCAGTTGTTTGAATGTTTGTAACGGCCGGCGGCCCCCGCGACACAGCATTTAATTCTAGTGCTAAGGTAGGTTCTTTTAAGAAAAGAAAATAGTAATTTCATGTTCCTAATGATCTCCTGTCACATATTACACTGTAGATTATTAAAATTTTACTTATATTAGTCTTCATCGTTTCATCAAAATCGCATCAAATAAAGTAATTTTTGTTTCGCCATCTAGTTACTTTAAGTTTTAAAAATGGCGCCAAATTTTTCAACTCTCACGACGACCCACCTCTTAGCATAGGTCGTCGTGAGCTTTGCCTGAGCATGAGTAATGACGTAATGAGTTACGTTTTCGCCGCTACCACAACGATATCGTAGTCCTCATGTGGAACGGCTGTAGGAGCATCTTAGGCGTTGTGAACGCTAAGTGGAACGCACCCTAAGTAGAATGCGGGAGCGCTTAGCGAAAATAAAAAATAGTAAGTGCATTGTTCATGTTCATAATTTATAATGATGAGGAATGATATAATTACCTATGCTTAAATTAAGTGCTCGAATGGCGAAATGATTTAAGTAGTCACCTCGTCACAGTACGAGTGTTAGGTGGGATGGGTTTGGTGTTAACACGATGTGGACGTGGTGACATAAAATTGTGTGACCCACAGACCCCCGCATATTGTTGCTCCAAGCCTGGGTTTTTGTTCGTGTTATTTAATTATTTTACAGTTTTAAGGCAGGAACTATTAAAAAGAATAATATTTTTAACTGCGGTCTTAGTTTTACTTAAAGACAGTTAGGCAACGGTAATGTTATCTAACAGTATTCTATCTTTATATAAATGGTCGGAAAGGGAGTCATACCTACACGCGTCGAGGTTGGTATACGCTTGGTACGCAGCCAGTCGCGAATGCGCCGCAGTGATGAACGCACGGTGTGATGGTTTTGTAAGCAGTAAGCGTGCGATTTGTTAATATTTGATCGAATGAAGTACAAGTACTTACATAATAGTTATGACTTGACAAAGTGCAATTGTAAACAAAAATATTTTTAATTAAACATTTTGTCCGAATGCGGATTTTTTTATACTTACTATTAGATTTATCAATATAGCATTTCGAACGTCTCAGTCGAGTCGCATTTATTGTTCAGTCTCAAATATATAAGGTTGTTTTTATTTAATCTACTAATCAAAAAACAAAACATGATGTTTATTGAACACTTCCTATTTCATTCACAACAATTTTCATATTTTAAATAAAATATACTTATAATATTTATAATCACTAAACTAGAAAGAAACTCAAGTAGGTAGATGAAATTAAAATACTGTAGGTGAGCAGCCCTTTCGCGTGTTTGCGTATTGCGCGACTGTAGGTAATTATTTCAAGGACAGAGCCGAGTTACAATACTGTTAGATAACATGACCGTGGTTAGGCGATGGTCCTGTTTCGATAGCCTTTGAAACCATCTGACGGCGTTCGATCGAATTTGCGTAGAATAGAATATTTTCTTCTAATTCTCATATTAATAACAAAACACCTAATTTCCAGTGGTAACGCAAATCCGCGAACGTACGGAATGGCTCGCCGAAATGGAGTACTTGGGCCACGCGGGGCCGCATCGAGAAATCATTAAGGATCAGATTGCTGAGCGCATGCGAGCGTTAGACGCGTTAGGTATCGACAGTGAATGTTCTACGGCCAGGTCTACTGCATCAGGAGCGAGTACTTTGAAGAGTTCTCAGTCAGTTTCGAAAGCCGGCAGCGGACGTAATACTGGTAAGAGTGGTAAGTATTAAGTATATTATTTATTGTTTTGTACAATGTTAACTGCGCGTATGGCGCAATGGTTTAGGTGCTCGTCTCGCGCCTGCCCGCTGACAGTGTTATGTAAAATTATAACACGGATCAACAGTTTACATTATCCACAAATGATTTTGACGTATTTAGGTGTCCGTTTTATTAATATAATTATGTAAAGCATTATATGATATAATGTTTATTATTAGGTATGTTATTTATAATTCATAAAAGCACATAAAAGTATTTTTACGACACAGGGTACTATGTCAATGAGAGGTGCTGCGCTCAAAATATTCTTGGAATTCTGAAAATCTTGATATTATGAATATCAAAAATTAAATAAGACGCGAAGCCAGTGATCTATGCTAGCTTCGCGTCTAATTTAATTTTCGACCGAATCATATAATTTGGTCGGCCTCGATGGCGTAGTGGTTAGTGTAACCGACTGCCACGCCTGAGATCGCGGGTTCGATTCCCGCACAAGTCAAACATTTGTGTGCGGGAACATGGATGTTTTTCTTGGTCTGGGTGTTTCTATGTATAATATGTATGTACATATTTACAAAATAAAAAGTATATATGTATGTCTATCCATTGTGTACAAGCTCTGCTTAGTTTGGGCTAGATGGTATTGTGTGTATGTGGTAGAATATTATTATTATAGGTATATTAATTTTAATAAAATATCTAGCTTTGTGGCAATCTTGACAGCTGATCCAGGAGTAGGTCTAAAGTCTCTCGGAAACTCAACTTTAATATTTGAGCAAGAGTCAGATAATTTGGCAGGAAGACTGGTGACGATCCCTGACCTGCCACCTAAATTTGCGCTAATCCATAAGTTACAGAAAGAGATCCTATCGGATATGTGTGCTTCTAGTATCCTACTAGTACCTATTTCATATTTATTAATATAAATATGTACTTAATTCCAGAACATTCTTCAGGGCGCTCCGATAAAAGTGTCAAGAAACCAAGTGTGCGTGGTTCAGGACGAGCTCGTGCCAAAGAAGAAAACGTCGCCGCTTATGGGCAGTTGTCGCCACTGCAGCACTCACCAAGACGCCGGCAGTAGTGCAACAAATTATGAGATGAAATAATCTGGCGAATGGTTGTGTCAATGAATTAATATGATACCTAAATATCCTTACTAATAAGTATTATAAATTCGAAAGTAATGAGTGTCTGTTAACTTTTCACGGCTAAACAACTTAACCGATTTAAATGAAATTTGGTGCCTACAGATATAGTTTAAAACGTGGGGAAGAAGACATAGACTACTTTTTATTGCTATAGGTGCCACGCGGGCGGAGCCGTGCGCAAAAGCTAGTAAAAATAAATTATACGTTCTTTCTGTAAAAAATTTACAATGTAGGTTTGTGACTATTTTTTACGGAACTAGCTGAAGAAAGTGAATGATATTATATAGGTTACCTTATAGCTCGGCTCTATCCCATAGCTCCTGTGTGGTCAAAAATTAAAGTAAACTCGCTAGATATCGATATAGCAATAGGCCGCCATATTTAGATATGAAGTTGACCTAAATGAGTTGCCGGTGGGCAGTGCTTTTTACATACCTACATCCTATTTTTAAACTTTCAAGCAAAATAATAAATTGAATAATCAGACAGTATTAAATAGGTACCTAACTATCTATTTTTAAAACCATGTTTTCATACTGCCAGTAACTGTTATTTTAATTATTTTTGGTGATTTTTTGATTTTCTTTTGCATTTGTAAGAATTTAGACTTCAATTTAAAAGTCTATGTAATATATAATTCTAACAAAAAGAGAACTGTAGTTCTGAAATATATAGGCTCGAAATACTTGTGGATCAGCCGATATAAATAATTATATTACAATTTGGCACAATCTTGTTGTTTTTTTTTTGTGTATCGAATTATGAGAATTGCATGTATCTTGTTAGCGTGTATGCCTTATTGCTCGCTTATACTGGTTCGTTTGCCGACCTCGGCATCTCTTCAACTTGTCGACTTCGACTGCGGACCAAGTCTTCGGACGACTAGGCGTTTACACTGTCTCTTTGAACGAAGTCGTCCTGTATATCTAGAGTAAACGAGCCATAGGTTTTAAATATATGCTTATAACTCAGTCACAGTATGTATATTAACTGACTGCCTCAGTTGCGCAGCGTTTGTAAATGCAACTGCTGGGCATGAGGTCTCGAGGTTCGAATCCCGGGTCGGGCTAACAAAAAGTTATTGGGTTTTTCTAACAAGAAGTTGTTGGTATGCCAAACCCACAGAAAGCACGTTAAGCGGCTGCCTCTGTGCCTGATCTCTCTCCGTTCGTGTCGGATTGACGTCCCTTTGGATTATTATTGGAGTTAGGGAAAAGTGGGTAAGTACACTTGTATGACACACACATACAGCCTTGGCCAAAAGTGTTGTGCACCCATGATATCTTTCCGTGTTTTGGGGAGTATCAAACCGAAATAAAATAAAAAGATATTTATAGGTTTTTATTTGTTAGTAAAAAACAATATTTGTGTGTCCAATCTTTGTTTTTAATTATGGCTGATTTATTTTTGTGGTTTCGAGCTAGCAAGATTTTTTTCTGTCTTCAGGAGTAATCGCGTTCCATTCCAGTCGTAGGCAGTGTTTCAGCTCTCCTTTGTTATTAACTTGTTTGGCGCTTAACTCTTCTGTTTAATAAACCCCATAAATGTTCTGTCGGGTTCAGTTACTGAGACTGGGCAGGCCAGTCCAGAAGCTCGATGATGTTTTCTCTAACTCTTGTCATAGCGCAGGCAAAGTCACAGCAGGTTTACTAAAAGCCTGCAATAATGAGAAAAGTATTGATTTCGGTGAATTAAAATATCTTTATCGAGGATTTTTGTTTTCAAACCATCTTGTTGAATGTTATTAGGGCATTAAACTGACTAACCTCAATGATTGATTCATCTGACCACACCACATTTGACCGCCACGACCTGGCTTGCCAGCCTTTCAGATCAGCTTCCTAAAGTCTTCTACGAGTGGTTCGAGCGGAAGTTGTACTCTTAATGTCTACTGATAACTCGGCAGCGAGCTGTAAACACGTTTTGGTCTATTTTTTATTGACTCTCTCAGTAATTGTCTGTCCTGCTGTGGTGATACTTTTGCAACCGATTCCGAGCTTATTTAGATGTGACTGGTAGCAAAGTATCGCTCAATAGCATATTGACCATTTCATAGTTTTAGAAATCTCTACCTACGATTTCGTTTGCTCATGGGGAAGCGGGCACAAGTTGTACTAATGAAAGTTCGTTTCTTTTAGGCATATTACAATGATATCACTTAAATCTTGTGATAAAAACCACCAAAGTGCACTGGTCATTGGATGTGACACAAGGTCATTGAATGTGCCCACAAAAAGTAGTGAACTGATTAATTGATAAAAAAATTTGTAAAATTACTAATTTGATTGCATATGGGTTCAGCAGCACAAGTCGTTATTTTTAACCTTTTTCAGATGCCAATGAAGTAATTCTTAAACAATAAGTTAGGTATTTTGTTATACTTTCTGTGCACATGTGTTCCAGGGTGCTCAATACTTTTGGCCAAGGTTGTACCTATTTGTGCACTATAAAATTTTCTGCACAGATGGCTAGTCTAGATTAAGATTGGTTGCCGTGACCGAAATTCGGTCTGGAAGATCTATGTGACTGAGTATGAATATAAGGCCTTATTACCTTCTCAAGCAAATAAAAAAGTAACTTATGTCATCTGATATTGGTGGAATTAAAAGTGTATATACAATATAACATTATTGGCTGTGACTCATACCGTGATTACTACTTACCAGGATATGTTATCTCAAATTAAAAATACTATACTAATAATAATATAAGGAGTTTTAAGTAAATATTTCTGACATCAAAATCTGGTGATCCATCCATAATGCATTCTTGGTTCTTATCATACATGTCTTGTTGATCATATTACCCATATTACCATATGAGAAAATGCTGCCTTATTATTTTGAGGCTTGTCTGTTTAAATTGAATTCATAAGAAATTATCATTATATGATTTATTTTTAAATCTAAGCAATGTTGGAAATATAGAATGTACATTGTCTTCATTTAATCACTGTCATCGATAATTAATCTTGGCACTTGTGACTTTGATTCACCACAACCGCTATGCTTCCTCTTTTTTGTTCTTATTACTTCTTCAGTTTGTACATTTTCAACTGCCTGGTAACTATGGGTAGGTGGAGATTCCAATTCAAAACTAAAATACTTTCTAATAGGCATACTCAATGCAAAACTGTCATCATCAATCACCTCCACATTAGGGCCAACTTTTATATAACTTATTGTAGAGTATGCTGTAAAATGAAAGTCTTCAACAAGAAAATTGTTTACCAACAGAAATGCTACAACATCTTCACCAATTGTCCGTGAAATGTTTGGTTCTTTTCCTTTATGTCTCAAGTTTACAGGGCCTTTCAAAAACCATGCATCTAATAATTTCTGGGCTGTCAATTTCACATCTTGCTTTTCCGCACCTTGTATAATACTAGTTAGTGTTTTACAATGTTCTTTAACATTTAACTCTCTGATATTTGTGGTAGGGTGTAAACAAACATCGCACATTTTATTGCAGTCTGCATTGCCCCATGTTTCATCAAAATGTTCAGCTATTAGCAACCTTCGACATGAAGACCCGTTAAGGCAGTATTTCACCATTCCATATAGATGATCTAAGCTACCAACATTGGAGAATACCATTGTACTGACTTTAAAGACATCTTGCATCCTGTACAAAGTCACACATTCCGCGTATTGGCCATCACGGCCAGCTCTTCCACTTTCCTGGTAGTAGTTCTCCATAGATTTACTTATCGTATGATGGATGACAAACCTAACATCTGGCTTGTCAATGCCCATGCCAAATGCCACAGTTGCTACAATAGCCTGATATTCTTTCTCGTGCCATTTCAAGTGAACTTTGGAGCGAGTACTGGCCTCTAAATTAGCATGATAGCATCCAACTTTCAATCCTTTTTTCCTTAAACCTTCACTGATATCTTCAGAGTCCTTAATACTGTTTGTGTAGATAATACCACTCTCCTTTCTATACCGGCCTTTTAACAATTTCTCTAGGATTTTGATACATTCTTCTTGTGATGATGGCTTCTCTAATATCTTGTAGAACAAGTTTGGTCTGTTGAATGTAGACTTTATGACTAAACAGCCAGGAATGTTGAGTATTTTTTGTACATCAGTCAAAACATGTGCTGTAGCTGTGGCCGTTAACCCTAAAATAGGGATGTTAGGAAACATGTTAGATAGGATACCTAAGTATTTATAATCCGGTCTAAAATCATGGCCCCACTGTGAACAACAATGGACTTCATCTATAGCTATTCTCTGCAGTCTGCCATCTGCATGACACTTCTGTAAATTAGACATGAACCTTTTACTCTTAGCAAACCTTTCTGGAGTTGCATATATTAATTTTAATTTAGTTTTACCATCTTTGAGTGCATTTAACGTTTGCGTAGTGTCCTCTTTAGGGCTAGAACTTGAGATTAGCATTGCCGGTATATTTCTTTTGGTCAAGGATCGTACTTGGTCTTCCATCAACGATACGAGGGGTGAGACGACAACCGTTAGGCCAGGTTTTACCAGCGCGGGTAACTGGTAACACAGGCTCTTCCCTGCACCAGTTGGCATTACAACTATAGCATGCTGGCCCGCAAGCGTAGAATTGATCGCGCTTAGTTGTTTTGGTCTGAAGTTAGATATTTTAAAAACATCTTTTAATAAATTATTCACTTTTTCTGACCATTCATATGTGGTACCAGCCCAGTCTACACTAGCTAAACTATCCGATTTCAGTTTGTTTATAGAGTTTTTCAAGGCAGTTTTCTTTTCGTGGAGCTGTCGCTGTTTGTTCTTCCATTTTGCTATCTCAGCATCAACTTTAGATATCTCTTTGTCAACGTTTTTTAGTTCATCTTCAAGATCTTTTACAGTTTTCATCGTTTATTTATTAAAAAGTCTTTTTAAAGTTAAACATTCGTCGCTCGGTCTTTGCCGGTTTCGATTACGTACGATAATGTCACAGATTACAGAGAGTCTAGAGATAATGTATTATGTACTCGTACCGTGACGTTACATTTAGTTGACAATTTGATATTGTTAAAATGTCAAAATAATTGATAGATTGACAGACGAACATTACGTTTCGCTACCTAAAATGTTAAGTATCAAGTTCGAGCTTTTGATCTACGACCGCGAAAGTGAGATCTACAATTTTTTGTACTGAGGTGCCGAGTCGGGATGTTGAAACAATAGTCATCTTTTTAGAATGTACAAATATATATTTTATTGGATTTAAAAAATTATTTGTCTAACAAGAACTTTTGAAAATATAGTGGATCGAATAGAAAACATAAGAGGATGTACTGAAATTGTAGATCTATGTTAATTTGGTCTTTACTTAATATCTTACTGAAGCAGATTTTGAAATGTTTCAAAATCTGCTTCAGATCCTGTGTTATAATAAATGTTTATTATAAATTATTATAACACAGGATCTTTTAAAATCATATTGGACTTGTCTTTTTACAGAATGCGAGTTCCTTTGGTTCTATGCTAAACTAGGGATCGATTCAGAGACCCGAGAGTCCGGCGACCTGACCTGAGAGGCCGGAAAGAGAGAGTTTACTACTGTGCTGATGCACAGTAGTAGCATAAACTATCGCTGCGCAACAAGGCAGTCAGTATTCCATATTCCAGTTATCCCTTTATTATAATGTATACTACTTACTCTCACCATTTGTCTGACTACCTACGCGAGAAAGGGGGAAAGTTCTCACTTTAAGAATATTCGCGTCTAACTTTCTTTCTGCCCTCTAATTTTTAAGGTTTTAGCTTAAATAAATATAGCAGGTCAAAATCCCGATACGAAATATTTTTCTCGATAAAATCTGTCTGTATTTTAGTTATTTTCTCATCTATCAATTCACCGTTACCATCGATAGATTTGCAAGCGCTCATACATGTCCAACTAGATCAAGAAGGCGAACAGATCTTCATACATATCATAATAATAATATGATGATAGCACCATAAAAATACATTCACACGGTAGTACTTACATTAACTACATATTACGAATATTGAAGAAGTAAGTAAGATTGTTCTATAAAAGCAATGATACATTTCCTTGATTTATGCTTGCAACATAATCATTATCCTATAAACATTTCCTGTACCACAAAATTCTCAATGTTAACTAAATCCGTCGTTATCGTTTGCGAGACCGAAGATTTAAGTAGCTGTCGCTTACTATCGAATGATAGTACAGTGAAAGCCAACATGCTTGATTTTTTTATCTCGCCTTGCTCGTACTTAGGACTTCCTTTGCCTAATCTTATTACAATTGACTACGTAACGGGTGCTCGGATTTTTGGTACTCTATGTCACGTTGAATAAAGTGATTGTGTAAGTGAAGAGTATGATTTTGTAAAAATATTTAAACAATGTGGGTTAACATTTTAACTCTAATAGCAATGTAAGTAATATTTAAAATGTAATACAATTGTTGATATAATATTATGAGCTTCTACGATTTTGCAATTTGTTTTTTATGTTTTCATAGCTTGTACGAGGTCGATAGTGGTGAGGTTGCAGTACTCATTCTAGCTAGAGGCGGTTCTAAAGGAGTTCGTTTGAAAAATTTACGACGTGTAGGGGAATCAAGTTTGTTAACCCGTGCAATACACACAGCCAGAGCTGCTGGATTTCATGATATAACTGTGTCTACGGATCATCCACTTATAGCACTTCAAGCTATAAAAGGTTTGTTTACCTCATTGGTTGTTTTTTTATTGGGGTATTGTTATTAGCGTAGTTAGGGTTATTTGCCAAGCGGAAGGGGAGGAGCTGGCTCATGAACAGCGATGGCCTACATACAATCCTAAAATTTTGAGTTGAGATCAAACATCTTGGGGCAGGCATAAGACATTTTAAGGTTTACATGACCCTCATGGCCGCCCCTTATATACGGAAATGGGTATTGTATCCTTTCCATTTTACAGTATATTGTTCAATGTACCTATTAAAATATTTCTGATCTGGGGTTCAAATCCCGGGTCGGGAACAAAAATTATTGGGTTATTTTCTAAGAAATCTCAATAGCAGCCCTGAGTCACAAAGTTGGAGATATTACACACCCCCGTGCTTCGGCAATCACGTAATGCCGTTCGTCCTGCGCATCATCTCTCTTCGGTTGTGTCCGATTGTCGTCCCATCGGATTATGAGAGTGAGTGGATAGAGAGCGCACTTTGCTTACAAACTTGTGCACTGCGCAAACGGCCAGTCTTCGTTAAGATTAGCCGGCGTTACCGAAATTCAGTCTGGAGGACATTATTATTATTAGTTTGGAAACAAAACTGCTTGTTTCATTTTGGTTCAAGGTGAATGTATGAAAATTCCTTCCATCATAGAAAAAGTTAATGTTGTAATAAGCACAATGACATGTTAATTCCATACATTCAGCTGTACCTACTGTCTAACAATAATTTGTGGAGAGTTAATATATTAATTGGATGTTTGTTCTTTTCTAATGTTGTTTTTATAAAGATAACGCGACAGTATTTCGACGAAGTCCAATTAGTGCTACTGATTGGGCACCTTCAATATGGGGTGCTGCAGAATTCATAGCAGTGAGAACTGATGTGAATATTTTACTATTGATGCAAGTTACTTCACCGTTTACTCGGACTATACATTTACGAGACGCTATCAAACAAATAAACCACCCGAGATCCTACGATTGTATATTTTCTGCAACACGGTAAATATATACATATTTATATTGCATTAAGATTTACGTGTTGTATAGCACCTATTATATATTTATTTAATTTAACGGTGATTTATATTTTAGAAGCTATAAACTTCGTTGGAAATTAGTGAAAGGTAAACTTAACCCAGCGAACTTCGATGTTGATGCTCGCGTACGTAGACAAGACTGGGATGGTGAATTATTAGAAACAGGTGCTTTTTATATAACACGGAGATGGCTTTTAGAAAAGGGGCAATTTCAAAACAACAAGTAAGTACCGACAGCTAAATTGTGTTAACGTCTTTGACTTTCTGTTATTTCTTTATTTATTTTTTAACAGTCAAAGCTTTGTTATTAATTATTTTATACTAATAATTTACAAGATTCTTGTAAATGTATCAGTCTTTCGTAAACAACTTCCAATTGTAGTTATTTGTGTCTTATTAATAATGATTCTCATTGGCCGCTCCCCCGGGGACAGTGGGAATTATTTTTAAAAGTTGTGACTCTGTCCACCCGTGGTGGAAAAGCAGTGGGCGGACAGTGGGAATAATCCATCTTATATAAACACTTGCTGTCTCCATTGATTCATGTATTGATTTCAAATACTTTTATGCGTATATTGTCGTCATTACAATTTTTACAGTCTTACAGTGACAATCAATAAAACATTTCTTAAAAAAAAAGGTTTTTATAAGTTTGCAGTAATTATGACCTCTGTGTTTTGTACACATTAGTCTTAGAATTGTGATACGACTTTCAATGAAAGTTGACACCGTGGGGACGTCAAATGTACAGGGCAATAATAGATTGCTTACTTACCTTATAACAACAATATGTTGCAGTGGATTAAAGTCACCTACTTTCTGTATTATCTTTATAACACAACTCAAGTGACAGATTTTGACAAATTATAAATTGTGTCAATTTTGACAGTTGTGAATAAATATTACGTGTTTCATTACACAGGTTCTAAAGTTTCATCCGAAATTTAAATTTACGGATAAATCTTGATAATGGGAGAATAAAGTAGCATAAACTTAAATTGTTGATTTTACAGCTGTACAGTGCTCGAAGTTAGCAACTTAGAAAGTTTAGAAGTGGATACATTCGAGGATCTTCGAATTGCGAATACATTACTTAGTGTTATACTTAGTTTAAACTAAGTTATCATCTTCGGTATCAAATATTTTTTTATTGAAAAGGTATGTATTACGATAAATTTACGCATGTAACAGTTGTTCAGTAAAGAACTTATGTATTTCTTACGTATTTAATAAATTTATTATCATTTCTGATAAGAACTTCCAAGTATATTTAAATTGTTTGTTGTTAAATAATTTATCCTTTTAGGTTTACATTGAGTGTTTAAATTTAATTATTTTCATAAAACTTACAAGTAACAACTACAAGTTTAAATACCATTAATGTGCCTGAGCCATAGAGCCAAGTTAGGCCATGTACTTAAATCTTTTAAAAATGTTGTAGCAAAGAACAATTATTTATCATGTCACCATCAGTATAGGAAAGCATAGCATGAGATTTGTACCTCCTTAATTTATGAAATAATACTGTTATGTCCAATTTTATATCTATAATGTATCTGTGATGTCTAAATGTTCTTTTTTATTAAGGATTAATATTAAGACTACTAAATTTATCCAAACAGGAGTTAATAAATGACCTATTATTAAAAAAAATTGGGTATATGTTAACCATGTAATATATTGTTATATGGTTTTGTGGACACTTTTGTTGAATTAAATACCAATATTTGTGCTATACATTGATTTAACTTTATTATAACATATATGAACTTATTAATTAAGGGTCTAGTCCATGTGGTACCTATATGTATAAAAAGTAGCCTATGTCCTTTCCTAGGTATTAAACTACCTCTGTATCAAATTTCATCCAAATCGGTTGAGTGGTTTAGCTGTGAATAGGTAACAGACAAACAGGCAGACATACGGATAGAGCTACTTTCGAATTTATGATATTAGTAAGGATTATGTAACTGGTATCAGAGACTATAATCTCTACATTTATGATGAAGCAATTTTATTGTCAGTTGCAATAACTTAAAATAATAATATAACATAATGTTGATCATAATAATATTTATTTGGCGATTATACTCATAGTTATATACATGATCAAATTACAGCATTGCTCTACTGTTTAAAATAAATTGTGGGTGTAGCCCTTATCAATAAATGAAAATAAAAATGGCGGTTTAACTAACTGATAATGGAAATCATACATCCTGTTTGTGGCAGTTTTAGCACTGATGAGGAACATTCAATATTTTTCTTGCTTAAGAAACAAATTAATATAAGAAACTGTGTTAATGAAGTTAAAGTAATATATATCTTTTTTAATTCTAATTGTTTGTGTAAACAATTTTAATTGTTATTTGTTAAATTATGATTGTTGCTTTTGTTTACATAAATAATAAAATCTATTACTATACCTAATAATAAACAATACATTTTCTATCACTCTTTAGATTGCCAGAGGGCAGGGCAATCTTTGGTCAGTTTGTCGCTGTGAGTTTTTTATTAAATAGTTGATCAAGAAAGAAACTGACTTACTCAACAAAGTTTGCTTCGCGTTCAGCACATTAGGTCTTAAGTCATATAAAAATCATACAGGTGAAGCTCACTTACTTACTCAGCCCAGGCCATAGGCCCAGGCATAAAACGATCATAGCAAGGCTGGTGATGGGCGATTATCGATTAAAATTCCATTGATTTGTACCGAAATTAAAGTATTCGATTATATCGTTATTCAACATCTTCACTTTGATATTTATTAATTACTAGATTTTGTGCTCGCGTTTATGTCGATTTTGTCATTAAACTATCACTCGGAAACAGTACTTTTTCTGAATAAAAGTTACCCTATGTCCTTTTCTGTACCCCTGACAAGGTGTAGGTATGCACAATTTAATGATAATCAATTGTCAAGGCGTGAAAACGTAACAAACACACTCACATTCATATTTATAATATTAGTTAGGATACTCATTACTTCCCTCGGCAAGGAAGGTACAGGTACAGGCAATCCTTAATGATTTTTTATAGACAAGTGTAATTAGTAACTTTTGTAAGCCCTTTTATCATTATCCTACTTTTTTTTGTTTCAGTTAATATAATGTCAAGTATGGAAACATTCACATTTGAGGATTTAGAAGCTACGGATGTGATAAGTGTAGAACTGGTGCCGGAACGCAAAGGTCTTATACTGAAGCATTGCGAGTACTATGTAAGTTCGAGACGACACGGCACCACAGTTACAAGGAGATACAACGAGTTTGTGCAGCTCTACGATGTATTATATGCCAAGTATCCATATCGGTATGTACCTACTTTGTATGAAATTATATGGAAAAAGAATCGAAAGAGAAAATATTACATTTCTGAATTTTCATTTAGCAGTAGGGAGAAGTGTAACATCTACAATTCGTCATTACAAGCGAAAATATACTAAGCTTATATGCAAGGAGGTTGCCCAGAGGTTTTTCATTATGTCTTTCAAGTTCTATGGATTAGGGAGCCTTTTACCGTCTCTCGGGTAAACTGTAAAACTTCGTGCTGCTACCGCGAATTTTCTAGCAGAAACATGCCAGGGACCGACAAGGCAATGATTAAACTAAATAATACATGACTTATTACGTAAACATAACAGGTTCTTTTTTCTTTTTTTACTTTGCTTGTCAAAATGACCACACTGCATCTGATGGTAAGCAGTCGTGTGGTCTAAGAGCAGTGGCCTCCACACCGCCCTCATAGCAGCCGAGGCGATGTTGAGGTCTCTACTTTGACGGCCTGAGAAGGTGCTTTTTCACGCCCCGCTTAAAGGACCCAGGATTGAAGGAAGAAGGAAACACGTGCCTTGGCAGAGAATTCCATGCCTTGGTCGTTCGGCAGAGGTATGAGGACCCAAACTTGTTGGTACGCGTTCTAATCGACCCTCTCGTGTATGTCTGAAATAAACCTCACCACGCCTGTGAGAATAGGGAACAGGAAATTCCGACTCTTCCATAATGCGAATAGATCAACCGCTTCAGGCGCCAAGTCCTAAGGCCGCTTGCCGCGAATTGGTGGTAAAAATAATGAATTTAAAGCACGCGAAGGCTGAGCCACAATGGGATCTTGCTCCATCCTAAAAATAATATAATAGCTCCATTTACAAACTGTACCACAGCTAGGCACGGGTCACTCTTCAGTATGAGAGGATTATGCAGTTCACCACACTGGCCCAATTCGGGTTACTAGACTCCAACAAAACATTAAGTAGAACTCGCAGACATGCAGTTCTCTTACCTGCCTGGATCCTGCACTAAGAACAGGTATAATATGACCATATACAAAACGAATCTTACATTTTCAGTGCAATATGTCGCCTACCACCTAAACGGGTGGTTGTCGGAGGGGGTAGTACTAGATTCCTTCTGCGAAGACGTGCCGCCCTCCAGAGGTGGTTGACTTTAGTGGCTCGACATCCAGTGTTGGCTCATGATGCGGACCTCAGGATATTTCTGTGTGAAACTACTGTGCGCCTCGACAAGCCGAAACATGATGAATTTGTGCTTGCTGGGACACAGGAGGACAATCCGGTAGGTCGAAATTATTTCTACCTTTTGACCACTAAGGGTTTGAGTGGCGCAAGCCATTATGCTAACTACTACATAATATCATATAATCCATCTTTAATATAATATAATTAAACATTTTTAATATATTCTGGTATCAATCAGGCTCACACAGGACAGGCTTTGCTTAGTGTGGGGCCTATGGATAGGTATCGACAAATTGTATTCTTTTTCTGGTAATAAATGCATTTTTATTTTATTTTTTTAATAAATAATCATTGTTTAAAGAATACTTAGTACAGTTCACTTATAAAAATATTGCTAAGTAATAATTGGCTGCGTCTTAAATGAATAGCTCTCAAGCCTTTGATTAATGCTGCTATTACTTAACAATTGTTCCACTAAAGTTGATGTGACGCTGAGTAGTGTTTATAGGTGACATTTTTCTAGTTGGTAGCTAATTACTAGCTTGTTATCTCTTGTTGTTATTGTGTAAGTATTTACTGTAATATGTTGATAAACTGAGAAATAAATTAATGTTTTCTTTTACAAGCATGCTAACGTAAGGTAAGTTAAATGTTATTGAAATAAGTATTTATTAAGCAATATTTTTTATGAAATCAAATAATATATGATTATTGATTAATCACTGACGTGATCAGAGTAAAACATGCAAGCGAGGAATGCGAAATTGAGTGTCATAGCTTGTGTTTTGCCACACATATCTTACAATCTTAGAACTACATGTAATCTGTAGATCTATTTTGTTTTGGCGTACTTAAATAGACACATGGGTTGATAACTTGGCTTTGTCTTTTTCTTCCGCAACGCTATTCGCACATTCAAGGTGAAAAGTTACTCTTAATCTCGACTGTCGTGAGCATCTACGACAAGTGATAAGGAAAGAGTATCCTCGAATATGCTCTCATCTAAAATCTTTAACCTTAGAATATTATTAACCCCTAGTCCTTGGCAAATGGCGGATGTTAAATGGTAAAACTAACTTTTAGACCTATTTGGGTATACCGCCATGCACTGTCTCAATAAATGTCTAAGTAGATTGGAGAAGAAGGTTCCAAATTGCGGTCTGTTGGTGCGGAATGATGTAAAAATATTTTGTAAGTAATATTACATAGGTCCTCCTTATTTCTGCACTACATAATATTGGTTAGATTAGTAGTGATGTCACTATAGTGGCTTTAGTTCCAGCGACCCGTTTTCCATTCAAGGCAGGACGTAGTAGGCCCACCGTTATATGTTTAGTAGGTAAGACCCGGGAATTTCGGTCTTTCATCTGGTGAACCCGACATACCTTCTCCGCTCCCCTGTGCTCACGGAGAGAGACGCGTAAATGGCATTTTCCCAGGTTAAAGTAATGCGCATAATAATTGTACTCGAATAGAATTGGATGCATCGTACGTACTTCAGTATAGTGTTGTCAATTTCTATTCGAATGCAACTGTGTGTGTAACGAAAATGGCCTAGGGACTATGAACTTTTGTCAGCATCACAGATTTGTTTACCGCAGAACGATATGACAATTGAGGAGATGCAAGCCGCCTTCGTGAGCGAACAGGAACAGCTGCGACTGGCGCACCTTGGACTCGACAGACTATCGCAGATCATTGAAAAAGGTAAGCTTTCTTAAATCGATTACAATTTCCTTTTAGGCAGAAAAATACTGATATCTGCTTCGTTGATCATAAGGTTGGTGGCATATAAGGTTTTAATGAATGAAGGGTCCGATGCCAAGCACAGCCGAAATATTATTGGTATTCACTGGAGAAATTCTCAGAAAGCGTCCTGCTTTCCTGATAATTTCTGTCTGGAACTTAAACGGATATTTATTCGTTTACGCGGTATTTTCAACATAGCTGGCAAAATGTGAGAGTAGTTCGCCGTTGTCTTGCAATTGGCATGAGAATTTTAATTCCTGCGGCATATTTAGTTAGCAGCAAAAATGTCTAAAGACTTTGTAGTATTTCGACTGCAGGCATCAGATTCTGCAAAAATCCTCATTAGCTTTATTTAGCTTAAAACCTGGATTTACTCATTAAACATTAGTCCGATATAACCAAATAATGAATTGACTGATAATTTTGTCTTAGCAAAAATTGGAAATATATATAAATAATAAAAGTACGTGAGTATAGAAGACTGCTGGTTTCTTGTACTGCTTGTACTCTTTGATTAATGGTACTGTTGTCCTGTGCAGTGGAAGGTCGCTGCGAGGCAGAGCGCACGGATCTTCGCGAGCTGGGAGCAGGTCTTAGCGCTCTCTCAACGCCAGCCACCGTCGACACACCGCGATGGACCACTGTCAAACGAGCGCTTGCAGACGCTGCTGAGTAAGTAGTTCTTTTATTAAACGCCGTTACTCCTTTGTTGAATCTATTGAACTATTCCATTTCACTTCTGTACATTATTATTTGCACTTCTGTACCTGTGTGACTCGACGCTACGACTGCCGAAATGTTCGATCTCCCGAACAAATTTAGGAGATCGATAATTTCGGAAGTCGTAGCGTTGCGCGTCGACAACATGCAATTTGTAGTCGTCGACAACATGCAATTTGTAGTCGTCGACAACATGCAATTTGTAGTCGTCGACAACATGCAATTTGTAGTCGTCGACAACATGCAATTTGTAGTCGTCGACAACATGCAATTTGTAGTCGTCGACAACATGCAATTTGTAGTCGTCGACAACATGCAATTTGTAGTCGTCGACAACATGCAATTTGTAGTCGTCGACAACATGCAATTTGTAGTCGTCGACAACATGCAATTTATTCGTTCCAGTTCGATTGTTAAACTAATTAGAATCGACTTATTTGCCTAATCGCTTTGTCTTATTGTTATACATTCACGGCATCTGTCGTGAATGATCTCGTGCGTCGAGTCGCGCACGAACATTCGGGAAGCAGACGAAGTCTATGTATGAGCAGACGAAGTCTATGTATGCGTATATGATTTATCTCTGAATAAATAGTTTTATTTGCTTCAGGCTTGCAGATCGCATGGGATCCGAGGATGACACAGAGCTGAGTTCCGAAGAGGAGGACATGATGGTGACGCTGGCGACGGAGGCGACCGCCGCGTACCGCTCGCTGTGCGCGCGCCTCTCGCGCGGCCTGCACGCCGAGCGCGCCGCCGCCGCCGCCGCGCCGCGACACGCGCTCGCGCCGCAGGCACAAGCCCTGAGGGACAGACACCGGTATGCCCTCAGAGCTGCGCTACAGGTGCGTCATACCGCCGCCAAGTCCAATATATGTACGTGACGCTGGCGACAGAGGCTCAGGGCGCGTACCGCACGATTTTATATACCCTAAAACCTAATTTAATTAGACGTGTAACTCGCCAAATACAATCCGCATATAAAATTTTAATTCCCTACCTTTTGTAGTACCCGAGTCCAAACTTCCAAAAACCAAAGAAATTTAGCGAAATTGTATTAACATATAAATTGTTTGTGCCGCAGGAGGGCGCAGTGGCGCGCGCATATGCGCTGCGTGCACTGGAGGCGTTACCCGCGCTGCTGGCTACGCGCGCGCGCGCACACAGCCGCCACGCCGCGCTGTGGCGCGACCTGCACCGGGCACTTGCACACTCCGACACACGCTAGTATCCACATTATGATTTTTTTTAAATCGCAACTTATCAGAAACAATGTAACTTGACCGATGATAGTATAGGAGGACTTAGAAGTTTATAAAATAGGCACTGCATCTCCACAAGAGAGGGATGGAAACATCAAAAAAGAAAGCCGTTTATTGATGCTAGAAATAAATATAATTGCGCCTATAACTTCTAATATCATCTTAAATATTTAAAATATAGGTATTTAATTTTATACACGTTTGAAATTGGCTATATTCTGATTTGATGATATCACAAATAAAATATATTGTGTATTATAAACCATAGATAATATTAGGTTTATTGTGTACAGTCAGCGACATAAGAACCTAAACATAGACAAAAGTTATTAAAAAAAAAATATTATTATTCTGTAGTTAGGCTTTGATAATAATGAGTTAATATAACCAATATCTAGGCAGAATTAAAGAAGCATTACATTTGGACGCCATCGTCGGTCGAACGTAGACTTAGAAAAAATTTTCGCTAAAATAACATTCTCAATTCAAAAAATAGGTACTGAATTTCTAAGTGATCAATAATGATACTTTTTAATTTTCTTGCTTTTCCTTTTTTGCATAATACTCGTCCGTTATCTTTCCTACTTCACTTGTAATTTCGTGAACAATAGTGTGTGTTATACGTTTTTTAATATTTTAATGCTAAAAATTATTTGTAAAGGCTGCAATGTTACCTGTATTTTGACCCAAATAAATAAAATACAATATTCTATTACTATTACTGCTGGACGAAAATGAATATAACAAAGGCTTATGTTTAACTTATCACCAGATATAGTAAAATATGACAGTCAAAAATAGTAAATGATCACCAAATTGCACAGCAAAATATATTTAAGGAGATCAAAATAAGTCGAAGGGCTCCTATTTTTGGGTGGGTTTAAGAAGGAACCTAACATAACCTAACCCTTCCGAGACGGAATGCAGTGATTTGAGGCGTATTGGTGCTCGTTATGATATATTTTAGTAAGCATATTTTGCTGCGCAATGACTATTTGTGGTGGTCATTATATTTAATCCCATCACAAATTCATAATCTCGGCAACTTTTATAAACTTGAGTCGCTGACTGTACAATTATTATACACATGTTAATTAAAATTATCATACTTTAAATATGTAGATGTATGTAGATTTATATAACTATGAATGATATTATTCTTTACTCTTAGACAACATTACATGTCGAATAAACCAGGCTCCTTGTAGAAATCTCTATTTAGTATTTAAAATAATTTCATCTTAAGGATTCATGAACTGTTATATGAAAAACGAAAATGCAGCTAAGTAAAAAATTATGTCAAAAGAAATATGATTTCTTATCTTAACTACTGATCTAGACTTCAAATTTGAACTGAACATCAATTTATGTTTCGTTTTTAATGCTTATTTTGATTAAGGTGAATACATTGAGACTAAATCGTAAATCTATTTTGAACAGATTTTATTTCGAGAATTGGTTCTCTAATGTATGGTGTCTCGAATACGTATATTTGTACTCGAATAATATTCGAAAACACACTTGTGCACAAGGGACAATAGTTTTTCCAAGACTAGGTGTTCTTTGAGTCCGTTTTTGGAATGTTTGTAATATATAGAAATTATTTTTGATGCGGGAGTTGTCTTTTAAAGGCAGAAAGCAGGATTCGAATGCAGCTGTGCACCAGCACCACGGTAATCTGATAGATAGTTTTAAAAAATATATTTACATTCCATTACTTTCCTAAACGGATTGGCTCATAATTTACAATTATATTATTTAAAAATACAATTATATTGTATAAATAATGTATATTATTAGTTTAAATCGATATTTTGTTGTGTTAAATTTACACGAATGTTATTTTACAATTGAATTAGGTATTTTATTATATAAGATATTATTTTATTTTTGCAACATTGTTCTTTCAACTATATAAGTCGCTGAACATTTGTTAGATTTTGAATTCTTATATCATTTAAAGTAACCATCATTATCATGTTGTTAAAGGATGGGAAATTTGAGGTTAGTTAAATAGTATATTATAATAATTAGAAAGTTTTAATTCATGATAATGTTAAGCTACTTATGTCGCTATATGTATATCGTAATTGTACAAATAAAATAATCTGCGATATATATAGTGTTTTGTTATAGTAAATTGTGTTCTAAATTTACTCATTCTTAAAATGCTCGAAATTTTGGATCCTATAAAACTAAGATTTATTTATTATTGTGTAAGTATATATAAATTAGGTATACCTACTTACATATCAACATTTTATTATACATACTTTATAGACTAGTTATTATAATGTGATCCATAAAATACTGACTCACATACATTTTTTGCTTTGCTCAACTTGTTTTTAAAGCATCGAAATTAGGCATCATTCACCATCTGACTCCGTTCGGCAACGGTCGGCAACTAATTCTATAGATCAAAATGATATAAATATTTCGGATATATATTATGTATAAGGTTATGTTAAGTACTGCCATACAGTAATTGTTGAATCCCATTCATGTACATATACATATGTATCTAATATTATTGTTTTAAAATTTGTACCCTAAGGTAGCTCGAATATATAAATCAATTGTACATCCCCGATTGCGTGGCAAAGTTACGCCAAGCTCAAGCAAAGCCACGGTATTTTAGTATTTTATTTTAGTTCCGTATGTAAGTTTTACATACGGAAGGTATCTTTGCTCTGCTTGGGAAAAGTTATATACGGTAAGATTTTGAGACAATGCAAGGCTGCCACATTGAAAGGCTTCGGTTTTGAGAAGCTAGCACACGAAATAACGTCGGGCCTTTGAGCAGGCTACTTTGGAAAGACGCCATGCCATCTTTTGAAGAGCTTTAAGCATTGTAAAATAACTATGCTTATTATTTGTTCTGCTATATCGTTAGAATCATTTATTGACTTATTATGAGATAGCTCAGTGGGGACACCAACAGACTGCAATGCAGAGGGTCTTGGGTTCGAACCCACGTCGCGCACCTCTGACTTTCGGAAGTTATATGACTTTTCGAAATTATGTGCGTATTGATTGACAAATTATCGCCTGCTCCGTGCCTCGGAGAGCACGTTAAGCCGTCGGTCCCGACTGCCATGAACATCTATGGCAGTCGTTATTGGGAGAGTGTCGACACAAAAGATCCCACTGGGTCGAAGTGTCGCCGGTCTGCACTGACTGGCCCCCACATAAGATAATATAAGATAAGATCTATTATGAGATTCAGTTATACTATAATTAGATTGATATGTATTGAAATGATACGCAATTGTAAATTATTTTATGAATTATACACGTCAGCATAAGTGTATTGAATATCCAACAGAAAATTTGTTAAATGATTTTCTTTTAAATATACCTACATTTAAAAAGTATTTTTGAATTCCGTTTGTACATAATTATGTATATGTATCGAATATTACTATTTTAAAATACATATATAATAAAATATATATTAAGGTAGCTCGAAATTATTATTAAGTATTATAAAAACAGCATATTTAAGTTTATGCGTATTTGAATTGTTTGCTAAGCATTAACCTAATAGTTAGGTTAAGATACTACAATAATGATCAGTTCTAAATCAATCAATACATATAAAACTCTTCCGTTACTAAGTGACTGACAGACAACGCACAGCCGAAACTATTGGGCGCAAGAAGCTGAAATTTGGCACTTATGTTCCTTGGGTACTGCAGGGGTGCACTAAGAAGGGATTTCCCGAAATTCCCACGGGATTGGGAAGAAATGGATAAATAAAAAAATATGTGCGGGCAAAGCTGCGGGCATCCTCTAGTACCTAAATAAAATTTAACAGTGTTGTTAAACACCCAAAAGCTCTTAGGCTATAAAAAGTAAAATATTTCTTTCTAAAGTCTGTGTTAATGATTCTAATATAAAATCCTTCATCTGGGTAGGTAAAGCTAGCTAGAATTGACCTTAAGACTTCGATATCTATTTGTATATAACTAGTAGAACCGATTTAAAAGACAGAACATAAGGCAGCTTTATTCACAAAACAAAATAGTCCGAGAGCTTTTCAGTGTTTAACTTTACACACTTTATAACCTAAGTAATGGGTGAAACCAGGTGCATAATAATTATTATAAAATGTACATTCTATAATATTATTATTTGATGTTATATTGAGTTCTTGGTTTAAGGGTACTACGCCTTGTATAAGGTGTGTATATTTTGTTTTAAATAAATAGACAATATACGTTTTTTATGTTTCATTTATTATTAACACTAAAATTACAAGACAAATATACGCGCAACAGAACTTAAAAAGTTGCACAATCAATTAAAGATATGTACACAGTCAGTATAAAATATTAATAATTTAAGAAATAATAAACACGAAATTTCAACACATTACAATTACACACATATTTAGTTGCAAATTAGCTTTATATTAATTATGTTGAGCTATTAGTATAAATCCTAATCCTAATTCATATTATAAAAGCGAAAATGAGTTTGTTTGTTACCTTTTCACGCCTAAATCACTGAACCGACAGATCATTCTGAAATTTTGCATATACATTGTCAGGTGTATAGAAACGGACATTAACTGAAAATGAAGTGAGAGATATCGGGTTAAGTTTCTCTATTTACTTTTTTTTTTGTGGCAAAGCACACTCAGGGCTAGCACGCTAAAGTAAATATAATATACTATTGAATATTTCTAAAGCAATAATTTTAGTAAGGCAACCCTTCTTTTAGTCGTATATGAAGGTACTAGCAAGTTTGAACAAGACAGAAAGCCGGGTTGTTCTTTAGAACTTGTGCTCTATTTCTGGATGAATTAAATCTTCGCTTAAAACCGCAGTATACATTCTGAATAAATACCTTCACATTACATAACCTTGCACAAATTACTTTGTTGTGTGCCTGTTTAGTATTAGGTAGACATTTGACATCATAATGTAAATCTAAATATTTACTCAGGGTTTCTTGACCTCTACAAGACCCGACACCCGTGGGTTGTATGCTTGCTAGCCGCCTAACTGTATAATAAATAAAATATAAAATAAAAAAGCCTTTATTTTTTTCTTATAAATTACATAATATTAAAACTACTTCCTAAGTTAACTTAAATCTATGTCAAGAACCCCGGGTGGGTAAAGACCTCCTGCATGGATGCCCAAATTTCCTTATTTTGAGTTGTTTGGCACCAACATGGGCCTGCAATTTTTTTAATTTCATCTCCCCTTCGTGTAAGCGGTTTCACCTTCCTCTTTTTCCCTGTGGGCCTCCCCACAAAGTAATTTTGAGGGTCCATCTTTGGTCCGTGAGCCTCGCTACGGCCTATTTCCACTTGAGTTTCTGGGCATAGCTCAAGGCATTTGTGGCTTTTGTTATTGTTCTCATCCTGGTGTGTCTTATCTTGTCTATTTTCTTAATCTTAAGCATACTTCTTTCCATTCCTCTCTGACAGTTGGTGATTTTGTGCTTGGCTAACTGTATATAAAACTAAAATTACGAGATAGATAACCGAATACTAGTTAATTTTGTCTAGTATGATGTAATTTAATTTCTCGTTTCCTAAACAAAGATTTACACTATGACTACAGAAGTGATATAATACTATTGTCTAATGTTTGGATCATATTATAATAGCCACGCTTATACGTTCACGTACGAGACATACCTACTTTTTCTTTAGTGTACTACATGTGCCTTACGAGAAAAATGTATTGTGTAATATATTAATTATTTAAACTATATGTTTACAAACAAAGTCTATTGTTACTTAAATCTTGCGTAATTGCAGTTAGACAGTTTCATCGAATATTTTAGTGTACCGGTGGACTCTTGCCGAGATGGAAGTGTTTGTGTTAACAATGTGTTGTCTCACCGTCTTAGCTGAGTTTGTACACGACTTGGCGCACATTGAAGATTTTATACAACAGAAAAGATATTTGTTAAAGAAGAAATATCGGCCGATGTACCACATATCCGCGCCAATCGGTTGGCTCAACGATCCAAACGGGTTCGTCTACTTCAAGCGGCAGTATCACATATTCTACCAGTATCATCCGTACAACGGCGCGTGGGGACCTATTCACTGGGGCCATGTGATCAGCGATAATCTCGTCGACTGGGCGTTCTACCCACCTGCGTTGGTGCCGAAGGAACATTACGACAGACACGGCTGCTTAGCTGGCTCCGCTGTCATCCACAACAGCTACCTGACCGTGTTCTATACTGGAAACCTGCTAATCAACAACAAAACTTTCCAAAGCCAGAACATCGCCATAAGCGCCGACGGAATCGTATTTCAAAAGTATTTGTACAATCCTATTATACGCGAAGGGCCGTATGGCAGCGTGGAGTTCAGAAATCCAAAAGTGTGGCGGTTCAGAAACTTCTGGTATATGCTCATCGGTACGTCTAAGATGGATGATGCGTACTTATTACTGTATACGTCCAACGATCTGTTCAACTGGAAGCTCAATGGTACTATAGCCAAATCGTTTGGCGACATGGGCTACATGTGGGAAAATCCAGATTTCTTCGAAATAGACTATATGCATGTTCTCATTTTATCTGTCCAAGGTATACAAAGTGACTCTTACCGCTTCCGAAATTTGTATCAGACGGGTTACGTCGTCGGCAAATTCAATTACAACTCAGTACAGTTCGAGGACTTTGAAATTTCGACAGCAACCTTTAACGAACTTGATTATGGCCACGACTTTTATGCTCCGAAGACGATGCAAAGTTTAGATGGCAGAAGGCTGCTGGTGGCTTGGTTAGGGATGTGGGACAGTGAGTACGAGGAGTCGAATGCCGGTTGGGCGAGCATGCTGACGTTAGTGAGAGAATTAAAACTGACGCCTCAAGGCAAGCTATTGATGACTCCAGTCCAGGAAGTTATTGAATTGCGAACTGAGGTGCTAGAAGACGCGTGGTACAGTCCGGGAGAAGCGTTTTCTGCTGGATCTAAAGCGTTTGAGTTGATAGTTAATTCGAGCACAGTGATGTTCGATGCTTCGATCATTCTGGAATGGGGCGGTCACCGGCAGTACGCGATTACATATTCAGCAGAACAAGGCGATGTATCTGTCGACCGCGGTGGCGTTGACGGAATACGGAGGGCAGATTGGAAGCCAGTAACCCACATCCACTGGCGTATATTCGTTGACTACAGTTCCATAGAAGTATTCTGCGGTAAAGGCGAGGTTGTGTTCTCCAGTAGAATTTATCCGAAAAGATCGATTTACATCAGAATAGCCGGCGATGCCCAATTACATATAACGCAGTATAAAATTAAGCGTAGTATCGGATACGACAACAAGTTACGGAAGCATTTGAAAACTCACGTTATTAACAAGTATCATTAATTTTAGTTAGACCACTATCTACAGCATTGTTTATAATTTAGGTAAAAAGGCATTAATTTAATTATTAACAATTAATACTAACTATTGCAGCTAGTATTAGTTAGACAAATTGCAATTTTCATTTACTGGAAATGGCAAAATAATAGTCGAGTATGGCGAAACGTGGAGGAGACTCCACCGACAAGAGCAGGGCTCTTAAATTGAATGATTGATTGAAAACGGCAATCAGTGTGTCATGACATTGACCAGGATTATGTAAGGACTAGATTTTGGAACTAATGAATGCCCAGATGTTTTTCAAAAAGTTGGACACGTTGCCATGAACAAATTTGACTACAAGACGTACCTTTCCAAAATATTTTTTGTTAGTAGCTACCCAGTGGTAAATAGGAACTGCGTCTCATGAACTTTGGTAATGCCGTGTGCAGAATCCAGCCGGTGCCTACGGTGATAATACTTTAAACCTCGTTTAAAGATGAATAATGTATTCGATCGGGTTAAATGTTTCTAAACTATCTGCATAATTCTTTGCTTTAATGTCTGACACTTGTATGAAGTAATGTCCACATCTGCATACGTTAATACGTTAGCAACATTCCACCGATATAGACACAAAATATTATTGTAATACTTTTTTACAAAAATACGTATAGATATAGTTATATACTGTTTTATGAATTGAACACCTTGAACAGTTTGGCTAAAGGTAATCCTAAGAAAATAACATTGTATTGACTTCCTGCAGAATGAAAGAATTGAAGAAACATAACCAACATCTTATATAGTACCTACCGTGATTCATGCGCGAATGAAACTTACTTGGAAGTTATATGATTTCTGACATAGGACATATTTATCTTAATAATGCCTGGGCCACACACATCGCGATAACATTCGGGCGATAAACTTCGTCTTCGGTCTACGGCGAAGTTCCGCGGCCACATAATGCGCGATGTAAAGTTTATCGCGATGTACGAGCGATGTATAAACGCAAAAGACAAAATGGACGCCGCGGTTGCCTTGTATTTTATGGCAGCAAATAATTATTTTTTACATTTATGTCACCTAAAGAACAAATTAAAAGCAAGAAAAAGGAGGAAGTGGATGATAAATTTTATCGTTACTCCAATCCATGTTTCGCTTCAGCTATATTATGCACTGCAGTTTAACTTAACACGTCCGCTACGCACGATGGCTGGCGGCCGACTGAAGTGTGGCCGCGCAAGCGAAGTTCATCGCGATAAAACGCTTTGATCTGCGAGAATTTACCGACAGCGGAGCGAAGTCCTCGCAGCTACGTACGAAGCATCGAAGTATACGCGAATACTTGGCTACACACATCGGGATAACGCGAATATTCGGGTTATCGCGATGTGTGCGGCCTAGGCATAACAAAATTAAACTGGACGATAGCAGGTTGTTGCTGCAAAATCATCGTTTATTAATTTAGTTATTCAGATAAATTTACAACTAGATCACATAATATAATTCCTTAAGCGTAACTTTTGTAAGTTTTCCTTAAAAACGGAAGCTACGCAACGTGTTTAAGTTGGTTTAGGCTCAGATTAGGAAGATATTTACTTTTTAAAAATGTGTTAATATTTGTTGTTATATTTATTTTTGTTTCTTTTTGAATAGAACACTAATATTACTTTTCTAATATAATATTATTTAAAACCAAAACAATTTTATTTAAATTACATAATTATAAAGTTGGGCTAAAGCCAATGCTAATAACAGCTCTACTTAAATAAATCTATTGTTATGATGTGTATCCTAACTAATATTATAAAAGCGAAAATGAGTTTGTTTGTTTGTTTTTACCTTTTCACGCCTAAACCACTGAACCGATCATCCTGAAATTTTGCATAGGTATATACGTTGACGGGTGTAAGGAAACAGACGTAGGCTACCTTTCATCCCGAAAAAAATTACTGTTCCCGAAGAAAACAATAATAACGTTTTTATGATAATAGATGGCGCCACATGTCGTTCGAATCATGATTGAATTATATTATTATTACAAGCGAGTACAACCCGAATTGATTGTCAAATTCTAAATTAACGCGAGCGTAGTTGCGGGCAAAAACTTGTAAAAAATAATTGTTAGTTTATACAATACATCACAACTTAAGACCACTAGAATAATAAGATCACCAAGTTCACAAGATAGTAAATAGGAGGCTCTTTTCCGAACAAGCTTAAGGGTGCGTTTCCACTGACGCGGAGTGGAGAGGAGCGGTCCGTGAACTGGCCAATCACAGTGCTCGATATCTCCACTCCGCATCAGTGGAAACAGTGCAAGTGGAGCGGAGCGGACTTTCTAATAAAACAAATGAACATGCCCGAGCCGGACAGAACGGAGTCGAGCGGAGCGCACGAAGCGGAGGGTAGCGGGATGGTGCGGCGCGGCTGGTAGTGTAGACATGTCAGGAAAGGACTCGTGCGCTGCATTTTAGTTTAGTTAGCGATATTACGTCATACACTTGACACGTCATCGACATTGTATGAATGAAAATTTTCTTTAAAATTTTCATAATTCATCCTATAGTAATCGTAAAATTTGCGAACGTCATAATTATCGTAAATCATTAAACAAGTTATGAAATTCATCGAAAGTACATCTTTGCTTCCAAAGCTTATTCACCTAAAATCTTCTTTTCTGCCTTAAGGCTCCAAGTTTCTCTTCTTCTTCAGCAAGATGAACAATGAGAACTAAGTCCCAATCCACCATTATAAATACACACGCACAACTGTTTTCACGTAACGTTACGACTGCTCTGCGACGTGTCTGTTACCCGAACTATTCTTAGTTTTGCCGAAGCTACCCGAAACCAGCCTCGGCGTCCTTAGGTATGCTTACGACTGCCGAGGCAGCTCTCAGGTGCCCGAAGCCGCCCGAAGCAGCCCTCAGGCGCCCGAAGCCGCCCGAAGCCGCCGTAAGGCGCCCGAGCTGTACTGAGCCGCACTGATGCCCACCGATAGTGGGCGCCTAAATGGACAGTCTGGACAACCAATAACCGCTGTTAAATCAGTACGATCTTAATATCTAACCCATACAGGGAGACCATTAGTATAATTATTGAGCGAAATAACTACAATATTAATTATAAAAAGAAGGTAAACGTAGGAGTAAGAAAACACAATTTCCGAATCATTTCTTGAGCACATTTAAATAAGATTTCGTGTTTAGTTATTTTATTGTGTAAGTAGGAAATATTTTTGTAAGCTCGTTCATCGTCAGTAAAAATTTCGGGAAGTTAATGACGATCTAACTTGTCGAGCTATCGAGAACTATGAAAACTTATGGTAGACTCTCTGAGGTGGCAGGGCTAGTAGCCTGTCTTATGATAAGCGATAATCGCCGGATATGGCTGTGTTCCCTTGGCTTTGCAGAAGTAGGTAACAGTAGGGAAACTTAATCCAGTTGCTGAGTAAAGTTAAGAAACGTATGAACGTGTTTGTGTCATCCTAATACACGAAGACCCTTGTCAGCAGCAGCATCAGTGTAATTGCCGAGCTAGGGTGTGCGGCAAATCAGAACTGTCGAGTACTCGCCATACATCTGTTGCTGCGGCCAACAGCTGATCGGGGCTAACGGGACTTCTACGTCATCGTCCCACCGCCTCACTCCAGCCATCGGCGCTCGCCCGCCGCCGGACCAGTAGTCAAGGACAGACAGAAACGCACACGGCCGCGCTTGCGCATCATTTTAAATATTGTTTTTCGCGCTCTTATAAATATGCAAATATTGTAATCATTATTTTGAAATCAATATACATCTTTCAAGTTACAGTCCACTAGTTGTCATTTATACCGTTAGTTGTGGTGGTCGGCAACAAGAACCCTCTTCAAATAATGTGGATATTCACTAAATGAGGATTAAGATAGGATAAAAAAACTATGAAAAAATTTAAATTAAAAATTTATATAACTGGAATTCTCTGCCTAGGTACGTGTTTCCTTCTTCAATCCTGGGTCCTTTAAGCGGGGCGTGAAAAAGTATCTTCTCAGGCCGCCAAAGTAGAGACCTCAACATCGCCTCGGCTGCTATGAGGGCGGTATGGAGGCCACTGCTCTTAGACCACACGACTGCTTACCATCAGGTGGAGTGTGGTCATTTTGACAAGCAAAAAAATAAAAAGAACATAAAATAATTAAAATAGTATTAACGTAAAAAGCCTAAAACAAGTTAAAAAAACTATGGAAAAATAGCCACAAATAGAACAAAATAGGTATAAACGTGAAACCCTATAAAAAGAAAATAAATTACCTTGAAATTATGACCTAAGTAAGTAAGTAATTATGAAATTTTTTGATAAAATTTTCTCGTGTCGGGGGACCGCTCTTGTAATTCTTAATACTTACTTTAACATTTTCGTTGTATCTTTAATATCATTTTATTTAGGTAGGTGTTTTTATAGGTAAAGAGCGGTACTTACTTACGGTTACTGCGAGATTATTTGATACTGCGAGATATAGATTAGTATATAAAATCATTATTATTAAGCTGTAGACCGCAATGCTGTGTTTTATTTAACATAATTAATACATGTTTTGTTATAATGCAAAACATCAATATTTTAAGATGTTTTTTGATGTCCCCTCGAGGGTAAAACCGCCCCGAGAGGGAGTTTATTGCGATGCAATACACAAAGTTCAGCTGTTTGATACAGAAAGTTAGGAAAGTTAGCAAATTACGATACAGTTACAATACAGAGTGTTGGTATTAAAAAATTCTGTGTTATCCTCCTAAGACCCGGCGCTAAAATATTTTATACTGGAAACCACAGATAACATTCACTAATAGAATAGGTAATTTTCGCGGGAGTCATATCTCCCGCGAAAATTCAAAACGAGGAAAAGTCATTTAAAAAAAAATGTAGGTACAGAAAACTGTACACTGGGTCTCAATGACTATAACGAAAAGTTTATGGTCGGGACTGACTAATCTGAAATATTTTGTACAGAAAAACGTACGGGGGGTCTTAGGAGGTTAAGGTGACAATTTTAGTGGGTTTTATAGAGCCTTAAATCTAATCCCATTTAAATTGCCAACCAACCACAACACAGCAACCGTCAATGCCAACCAATGGGTGGTTAGTATTAACAATCGCTGCGCCACGGCTAGGTGACAACATATATGGGTTTAGTATATCCTTAAATCTAATCTTATATCTAGAACTAAATCTAAACTTTAATTCTAAAATGGTAAAGATATTATTAAAGCTTAACATGAGAGTAGGTTTAGAGAAGTTTTCTAGAAAATTTACTAATATAAATTTGTTAAATAAAAGTCGTGTAAATTACATAATAATAAAAAAAAAAGATTTTAAAATGCCTGTGTTTTGAAATTGTGTACGCAACACAGCCATCCGCCGAATTATTGGATGCTATTGAGAATATTTTGACAGATAAACATATTAACATTTTGTTGTCCTGAACCGGATCTTAATTCTGCGACCTCTGGCATCTATCTAATCACATTCATTAACATTTCATCTACCGCTTCAGGAATAAACGCTGTATCGCAAGGGACTTAACAAACATTCATCCAACGGGCACAAGGAATACCTAGGTTCAGAGCTACTTCTAATGGATCAAATAAATTTTTGTGGCGTGTGGGGATCAAATTCACAGCTCTCAGCGCAATGGCGGCGGTGAGGCAGCCGCTACTACTGCGCCATCCGTAGAGTCAACACACTGCAATGCACTGTAACTCGAGACATATAAGAAAAGCTCCGGATGCCATACAAAATGTATGCAAACCGGAGATCTTTTTACGTGGGGTTGAGTTTAATACACTACTCCAGTGGTCGGGCTGTGGCTTTTCCACAAAATGTTTAGTGCAGGCATGGCATCTATATATTAATACGTGAAGCAAAAACTTTTTACCGCTTTTTACGAAAATCGCGCGGATGGAGGAGTATGAAATTTGGCACAGTTAAAGTTTATATGGAGAAGGAGGGGTGAATCTTAATATTTTTATAAAATATGCGTTAGTAATACATTAAATCAATGAAAAAACACTACACGCACAAAAAATGACATATGAATAATGAATGTCGAAAATAATAACGGGCGGTCCTTTTTATTGCCCCTTATTATTTACGACATCAGTTATTGTTATTTTTTTAAATTAGTAAAATATTAAGATTCTGTCGGGTGGTTCATATGACTATCTGAAACCATTTCACGAAAAAAATCGGCACATTAATTTCTCCAAAAACATAATTCTAATAAAAAAAATATGGTAAGGCTTATTCTATATCACCAGTAGAATGCGTGGTTAAAAGGAATTACCCAATTTCAAAATCATTCTGTATAATGACATAATATATCAGCAATATCTTACAGGCAAACTTTGATCGAATTTCGAGCACTAGGCGACCGCTAGTATTATTTAATATCGGTCGGTTCATTAATGTATTATCTATATTTGACTCTTTTGGTCGACAAGGTTGCCGACCACTGCACTACCCGCTTGAGCAACGGGCGCGCGGTAAACAAGGTACGATTCTCAAAAAAAATAATTTTATACAGTGTGGGTACTTATAGAAAATATTATATGCATAACTATTTACTACAATAAAATTGCCTTTCCATCGATGTATCACACGTCATAGTATTTGATCCCCATTGAAAAATTTACAAGTAAAATAAAAGTCGCAAGTGTATTCAGTAAAATAGTCTCAAAATGCCGTTATTTAAAGCTGTGTCACATGGATGAAAAAGCCGATTTACTTTTTGAGCAAATATAGGAAATTGTTTGTTGAAATTATTGTTATGTTAAAACTATTATGAAAACCGACTTTAGGTACTAATAGTCGGAATCCACACACGTGGTGATCTGGTTAATACTGACTGGTTCTCAAATCTAGTCTAATGACAATAACCAAGACCGAAATTCAAGTGCCGAATACAATATCTAATATATCGAATACCTACTACAAAATGATCACCCATCCAAAGACTGGCCTTGGTTAAAGTTGCTTGACATCACATAATGTACAAAAAATTGAATAAGAAAAGAATTCCATGACAAAAAAGTAAAAATAAGTATTATTATTTACCGATTAGTGACTACAACTAATTGTAAGTGGTTCAAATGCTTACACTCTAACGTAAGTACAACTTCAACTTAACCGGTTTTTACGAAGCTAGATGAGATCAATGGGCCGAGTACCGTTGAAAAGAAATACTAGAAAATATCACTAATGGAATGAGATAATTACCCACGGCGAGCAAAGAGAAGTAGCCTAAAAGCAGAAACTGAGGTAGCCTCATATTCAAAGTTCAAAAATCATTTATTTACTTTGGTCACAAAGAAACACTTATGAACGTCAAAAATAAAGTGGTTAGTAAGATTTACTGAAGTCGCTGATTTTACATTTAAGGTAATTGCCAGGTTCAGACAAAAAGAGCCTATGAGAAGATACCTGCAAAAAACTCATGTCCACTTTTTTAAATCGCTAGTGAATTACAATATCCGTAATTTACAACGTCAACTTTTTAAGTGTTGCAACAATTACACCTGTATTATTCACTATAGAAATATACTTAGAAAGAACTGAGGCATACCTTAGGCAGGTTTACAACACATTTACCTATTATGTTCACAAAACTTTTGACACCCGCTCACCCACTTAAGAAGTGTGATACTCTCTAAAGCAACCAATCATGCACAGATTTACGTTGCAAGTATCACACTTCCAAACCGTGCAAGTGTCAATTTTTTTTTTGGCACACCATTTGCAGCGCCCTTTCTTTTTGCCATTTCTTGCCGGAAAGTGCCCAACAGCTGGCGGTGCCTGAATTTTAGGCGGAAGAAATTTTTGTAAAATTTCGTCCGCCAATAGTGTGCGAAATTGCCGCTGGGCCATTTTCACGCTAGGTAAATTTGTGAACATAATAAATGTGTTGTGAATGGACACATTTAAAAGCCGGCGGAAAAGCTTTTTATACCAAACTTGATTACGTACTCTTTCCACGGGGAACGCCTGCAAGAGCTGGTCTTTCTTGTCGATGCCCTCCATGAAAAGATTGTAATCAAGCACTACTTTTGGTTTATAATTATAGTAACCCAGCTTTTCCTTATCATCGACTTCTACCTTCTGAAAAGTAGATATTAGGGATACCACATTTGTGTCCGACCACACCACGATTGTGAGGTCCTGCGTCTGGCTGAAGGCTACTTCTCCGCGCCGCATATTATTTTTATTTTTACCCCGTAAGCTATCTGGCACAAACTCCCTATTTAATCTTAATGTGCCCATTGTGTCAGTTTTTTGGGCTTTAAGAGTCCGAGATAAAAGAGGGCTGTTATAAAAATTGTCCATAACTAGCGTATGGCCTTTATTTAATAAAGGCCTCACTAAGTTATGGACAATTTTAGATGTTGTGCCTTCTGGATCTATTTGGTCCTGCTCGGTAACTTCACGGCTCATGCCTTTATCCTTGCCAGCATAGATAATCATTTTCCACACGTATCCCGTCCGTGACTCACACAATTCATAACTCTTTATACCCACCCGAGCAGCCTTGTTGGCTATGAGCTGTGCAAATGAGAGCCTACCTTTCCACAGCAATAGTGACTCGTCAATGGCGATGTTTTGCTCGGGTAGGTATAAAGAGCTAAACTTTTGGTTTAAATGATCAATCACTGGTTGTATTTTCTCTAATTCGGATGGGATACTTTGGGATGAATTATCTACGAAATGGAGGCATCTTTTTATAATTTTGAATCTGTGGTAGGACATGAGCGCGGCAAAATTACCTATTTTCAAATAAGGCAAGCTTGGATACCAGTATTCCTTTTCAACAGATATTGCCACAATGCTCTGTAACATCAAAATAGACAAAAATGTCCATAACTCCGCCATTGTTATGGGTACCCAATTTCTAAAACTTGAAAATTTACTGAGCTTGGGGTCCCTGGATAATTTCGCACCGTAATCATTTGTTCTTTGGACGATTTTGTCCATAATGTCGCCATCCCAAATTTGTTGAAAAATTTGGAATGGCGACATTCCTACAGTGAAAAACGTCGGCCCTGGTAACCCAGTAAATGTCTCGCGCACCCCAGTAAAAGTGGCCAAGTCATTAGACCAATTAAAGTGGAGCATGTCCTCGCTGGCCAAGTTTCGGAGAGCTTGATCGTCACGCCGGTCGAGCTCATCGAGAGCGCTAATCTGGTCCATTGATAGTTCATCCAAGTTATATTCACCCACATTCCTTCGACGCGAAGCTCCACCTACTAATAGGTCATCTGAGTCATCTTCTTCGATGTCGCTACCTGGGTTCACATTGAAGCACTGCTCCAAGTCCAGGATATCCGCCTCGACCGTATCGTCGTAGATCGACGGTGCTAAAATAAAATTATATAGTGTAAGCTTTATATAGTGGCACCTTTTTCTCTTACTACATAATAATATGATTATACATACACAACGCATAAAACCTAACAATAGTCTAACTGCCGAGTTAAAAACGTGCATGGTTTTCACAACAAACAAAGGACGAATTTTTTTGAATTTCTTAGAATCTTGAGTGCGTACGATGCCGAAAACAATAAAACAACAAACAAGAGAACGTACACAGCTGCAGTTGGTATTCATTTCGGCAACTTAAAATTACTATTTATTGCTGTACTAGCTTTTGCCCGTGGCTTCGCTCGCGTTAATTTAGAATTTGACAATCAATTCGGGTTGTACTCTGCTTGTAATAATATAATTCAATCATGACTCGAAAAAAACGTGGCGCCATCTATTTTTATCATAAGAACGTTTTTATTGTTTTCCTCGGGAACAGTATTTTTTTTCGAGATGAAAGGTAGCCTATGTTCGTTTCTGTACACCTGACAACGTATATGCAAAATTAATTTCAGGATGATCGGTTCAGTGGTTTAGGCGTGAAAAGGTAACAAACAAACAAACTCATTTTCGCTTTTATAATATTAGTTAGGATAGGATTGCTGTATACTGACGTATTGTTGTCATTACCTAAAATATGAGAAAGTCGTTTATTGCAAATACAATAACAATTACCTGGTTCGGCGGATGTCGACGAAACTGGCTGAGCTGTTGATGAACATGTCATCTGGGATGGTATAGCGGACTCTGCTCCCGATAAGCTGGGTGCTAAAAAGTAGTTGTGACAAGTTAAAATCAGTTTTTTTTCTACTCCTTTTAATATAAAATGGAGGCAGTCTTACAAGGTGATAATCCTATTAATTCAATGTCGGCGTTGACGATATTTTCTTCGTCTATGTCTTCGTCTTTGACGGAGATAACGCCAGTCGAAGGGGTGAATGTCATTTGTTTTGATTTCCTGTAATACAAACAAATGAAAATATTTAAAAATTGCCTAATGCGTTAAATGTTAGATACTTTAATTATATGAAAAACTTACTTCCTGGGAGGTGTACTGACATGGTATTCTATTGAATCGTCTTCCGACTCTAGTTTACAGCGAGATAGACCACTTCCACTTAATGCCGATTCTAAAATGATAAAATCAGTTAGATGGTTGGACATGGGTTGTTGTAACATTCCGAGAATTGTGTTTATTATTATATACCTCTGCTTTTCCATTCCCACGGCTGAGGAATTCGTGGAGGAGGATCTTCCGACGTTCCAGGCACCAAAGGGCACGTAACCCAGAATGGTGACACTTTTCTGAAAAGATTTATAAAGTATGAAAAAATTAAATAAGTAATTAAATAAAAACAACATTAATTATTTACAAAATAATTGTCTTGCCTTGTTTTTTTGGCAGGAGCGTCAGGCATTAAGAATTGTGCCACCTCCTTCCGGCTACGCAGCTCTAATAATTTAGTCCTCTGCTCGACTGTCAAGCGCTTTATGTTCGTTTTATCTTGAGGATTCATTTTCTTCACCTTTTGTAAATCTTCAGCAAAGCTTCTAGATACAAAAAAGAACGCACTTTTATTACGCTAACAGACTAATTAAAACACTTCAATATTGCAAAATTCCATAATTTAAATTTACGTACTGTGGTGTCGATGCAGATGTTGACGGCTGAGATTCAGGTGAACCTTCAGGTACAGTCGTAACCGGTTTGTAGAAGGCAGCTAAAAATTTACCAATTTCAATTAAAACTGTAATAGGTTGATTAAGGTCATAGCACACATATTAACTCGGAAACGGATCAGCTTCGAATCAACTCGAGCCGTGCAGTATTATTTGTACGAAACTCCCTACTGCAACGCACACTAATCGGAATCGTAACGTAATCGCCTCGCTTCGGGACAAGCTTGCAGTCTTCGCGCTTACGGCTCGTCGTCCCCGCGCTTAAGTCTCTCCGTGCCCTACTGTTGCCGAACGTGCTGTCCTTCACAAGATAACTAACAGCCGTGTTGCGCGCGTATTTTATTGAATTTGTAAGTTAGATTTTAAACAAAAATAACGATGAAAAAGGATCATTGAAGAAGTGAGAAAATATACATATTAATATGATTTAAGTGAGCGCGGCGTGGCCTGGCCACATGAGTAGATAAACGGTACAGAGACTAAGCTTCTTAAGAACGTGCAAAATTGTTACCTATTTTGGTAGAGTTGTCACAATATATGAAGACAAATTAAACAAAACATTTGTTAAATAGTTTTAGTAACCTCCGAGTCTTCTTCGAAGAGGTTAATGAAAACACTTTGTGGGTCTGTGTGTCTGTCTGTTAGTGACAGGCATAGCTGCGGAACCACTGGACCGATTGACTTGTAACTTGGTGTGCAGACACCTTGGGGTCATCCCTCGGTCGAGTTTGAATATGGGCCCTGTGGGCCCCCGAAAAGACCCCCGAGATATAGGGGTCACAAGGTCACATGTATTTTAAATGGCAAAATGGCTTCATTTATATGAAGAGTGGTGGTGTGCTGATTCGAGTTGGTTGCTGCTGTTTGCTGTCGAGTTTTGTCTTGTGCTGCGTTCTGCAACACAACACGCCCAACCGTGGGCATGATGCCCAACAATGGACATGATACCCAACAATGGTCATGATGCCCAACAGTGGGCATGATGCCCAACAGTGGACATGATGCCCAACTGTGGGCATCATGCCCGGCAGTAGGTACAATTGACTTGTAACTTGGTGTGCAGACACCTTGGGGTCATACCTCGGTCAAGTTTGAATATGGGCCCTGTGGGTCAAAAGACCCTGAGATAGGGTCACAAGCTCACATGAAGACGAAGAGGTTGAATCCTGGGTTTTTACACCCATCTCGTTATTCAGTATGATAGAATACTTTACAAATTACTTACTCTAATAATTTTCTTTTTATAGTTTTTGTTTTTAATAATTTATTGTTTCTTTTAATGGTGTGGTAAATTTTGAATCTTACAAAGTTTTTCAAGAGTTTTTACGAGTGACGTAAGGAGACAATGCTGGCTGCAGCAGCAGTTCACGATAAAAATCTTGTTAAACTATCAAAATTAAATTAACATACAAAATTTCGTGACCGTGCTACTACCCGTTGAAGAGTTCCCTAGTGAGGAGACAATCCTAGCTGCAGCATCAGGTTATATCTATCATAATTATTGCATTAACACTGAAGTTACGGTATACACAATTTCAGCTCAATCAGACATCGGGAAGTGGTTCAAATCTTACTTGCAATATTTGAACTATGTAGTAGGTACTACATATACCAACCCACCCACATACCTACAAATGTTTAGTAAAAGCTTGTAATAACAATAAAAAGGTAAAAACACATCGTGTAGTACCCTTTTCTTATTAAAAAAAGGATCGTACAATAAAATAAAGGTGCTTACTTGAAAAAGTAATAATCCAATATTTAGTTGTTAAGAAGCTTAGTCTCTGTTCCGTTTATCTACTCATGTGCCGGAGCTGTTGATCCGCTTTAGTTACGTTACGCGGTTGACGCCTGTTTGAAGGCGAGGCGAAAGGCGATACGGAGACGATCCCTTTCCGAGTTGATATGTGTGCTATGACCTTTATATTGCACTAGCTGTGCCCGCGGTTTCAATCGCAAGTATGGTGACTGCGCCGCCCCCGTGGGTCGTAGCGTGATGTTATATGAAGTTATAACCTCCCTCAATGAATAAGCTAAACAGTGCAAAAATAATTTTTGAAGTCGGACTGGTAACTCCTGAGTTTAGCGCGTTCAACCAAACAAACAAACTTCAGCTTTATAATATTACTAAATGTTTCCGCGGTTTCACCCGCGTTTATCGTTACTGCGTCGCCCCCATGGGTCGTAGCGTCATGTTATATAGCCTATAGCCTTCCTCGATAAATAGGCTATCCAACACTAAAACAATTTTTCAAATCGAACCTGTAGTTCCTGAGATTAGCGCGTTCAAACAAATAAACTCTTTAGCTTTATTATATCAGTATAGATAGTATACATAGATTAGTATACATTTATTAAATAATAACGCAATAAATAGATACTAACGAGGAGTATTTATAAACAATGACAGTAAAAGTCCCACCTTGTGACTTATGAATGGTAATAGCACAAGCAGGAACGCAAGGAAACTGTTTTCGTTTGCATTTCACAGTTTTTGTCAGTGTAATGTTGACTACTTTCTTATACACCGGCACCCAGTTGGGAGACAGAGTGGTTGGCTTGCTTTGCACGTGAGGTCGACATTTAATTTTGGCACTAACACCTGTTGTTGCTTCCTTAAACTCGAACCATAGAGTAATGATTTCTTCTCTAGATGCCGGCAAAGTTATACTGGTCGATGGTCCTGCTTCTGCAGAATGGTCATCCACATTTGATTGCTGACGTTCGATGTGTCGCAAGACACCAATAGCTCCGTTTACCAACCCATCAGCGACATCTATGTTAGAAGTTATCATGTAGGGAATCCCTACAGCCAATGGCAGCAGGTACGGCAATCCATCGGTCTCTGCCACCGTCATCTTGTGAAGTTTACCTCGGCACTGTGTCTTCTCTTGCTCAGTCGAATAACCAAGCATATGATCATGTGCCAGACAGTTGTATGCGTTAGTGATTGCGCTTCGGTTGTACGAATCAACTTCATTATTACTATAATACAGCCGGACATCATTAGGCACGTTTTCCTTGCGCCAAGGCTGAGTTTTATGTCTGGACTCAATAAGTGTGATCATATCGACACTTAGTTTAAGTTCATCTCCAATTTTGGTCCTTGCAGTAGTCGATTGTAATGAACCACTGGCAAGAGCCAAGTTAGCAGCTTTGCGTAGCCTGTAGTTGCGTTTTCTTTCGGTATCTGATATCCTCGTAGCTATCGACTGTGCAGCAGTTCTGGATGCTGCAATGCGCTGTCTGTACTCACGTTGTCTCTGTGCACTTGATTTTGGACCAGCGATTGTTGGTGGCCCAGCGAATGGTGTTGCAGACGTTGATGCGCCAGTATCTTGCGTCTCAACGGGTGCACTACACCTCGAAGGTAGTGGCTGATCCGTGAGATCCATAGGCTCGACAGATACTTCAATTTGATCTGAAGAAGTACCTGGTTGTACAGTGGTTTGTGCTGGTTCTGCTGCTAAAGATTGACGTTGTTGGTTTGTGAGCTGTCGTTGAGTACTATTTTGGACATCGTTTGACCTTCCTGCTGAACGAGAAGAGGATGCAGTAGTCGATTCTAATGAACCACTGGCAAGAGCCAAGTTAGCAGCTTTGCGTAGCCTGTAGTAGCGTTTTCTTTCGGTATCTGATATGCTCGTAGCTATCGACTGTGCAGCAGTTCTGGATGCTGCAATGCGCTGTCTGTACTCACGTTGTCTCTGTGCACTTGATTTTGGACCAGCGATTGTTGGTGGCCCAGCGAATGGCGTTGCAGACGTTGATGCGGCAGCATCTTGCGTTTCAACGGGTGCATTACTCCTCGAAGGTAGTGGCTGTTCCGTGAGGTCCATAGGCTCGTCAGGTTAAACAGCCATTGGGTAATTGTAGGCGGTTCTGCAAAGAAAATGTTGTCATTTTTATTAAAACTTTTAAGAAATATTTTAAAACTAGCTTTTGCCCGCGGCTTCGCTCGCGGTAATTTAGAATTTGACAATCAATTCGGCTTGTACTCTGCTTGTAATAATAATATAATTCAATCATGATTCGAAAGACACGTGGCGCCATCTATTATAATAAGAATGTTTTTGTTGTTTTCCTTGGGAATAGTAACTTTTTTCGGGATGAAAGGTAGCCTATGTCCGTTTCTGTACACCTGACAACGTATATGCAAAATTTTAGAATGATCGGTTCAGCGGTTTAGGCGTGAAAAGGTAACAAACAAACAAACTCATTTTCGCTTTTATAATATTACTAGCTGTGCCCGCGGTCTCACCCGCGTCAGTGGTATTTGGGGTTACTGCGACGCCCCCGTGACCCGTAGCGTGATGTTATATAGCCTATGTCCTTCGCAGGGTCTCAGGCTATCTCCATTCCAAATTTCATCAAAATCGGTTCAGCGGATTGGGCGTGAAAAGGTAACAGACAGACAGGCAGAGTTACTTTCGCATTTATAATATTATAAGGATTTATTATTTATTATTATAGTTAGGATAGTTAGGATGATTTTAATAAAGGTAATGTACTTCTTAAGACATTGTTAATCTAAATTCAATAACTTGTGATTAATTTTAAAAACTGGCGTTTAGCTAGATGAAAATATGAATTAATTAATTTTATTCATAATTTGTTTATTTCGAAAAATTAATTGTTTAAACAAATTAATTGAATGAAAGAAATTGAAAATGTCTATATATTTTTTTAAATCATGCTTCTGTGTCGAAATTGTGATTAAAAAACATTAATACACAGTTTTTGAATTTTGTTCATAGTTCTTGAAAGTTTGATTTGAATAATTTGTTTAAATATAATTAAGTATGAACAAGTTTTCATAGAAATAAACTGTAATCAAATTAATATTCATAAATAGTTAATTTGAAATGACGAAGTTGACAATTTTAATAAAAATTTTAAAATTGCTACTTTTGAAAAGCCCGCCTTAACCTATTTAATAGAGTCTGTCAAGCGAGTCATGTCACATAAAAAAGGCGGCAAGTTTAAAAAATCGTGATGTGGTATCCTTGCTAGTACTGTAAAAAACCGTCTTGATACTAGAATTCACACTAGAACTAAATTCACAACTATATATATATATATATATATTAGTAGTATCAAGACGGTTTTTTACAGTACTAGCAAGGATACCACATCTCGATTTTTTAAATTTGCCGCCTTTTTCAAGGGACACGACTCGCTTGACAGACTCTATAATAGTAGATATCCTCGCACGGCGGTTGGCCGAATCAACTTATTGTTTGGGCACATTGTTATGACATGTGTGAAGTTAAAATTTAATTTTTAATCTTACATTAATAACTATGCAAAATTATTTTTTCCATTTAATTATAAAAAAGAGAAAACTTTTTATCAAACGTTTTATCTATCATCAATTATATGAATCACCATATTTTTTAGTCAATTGTAACATAACCTATTATTACTGCACTCGCCGACCGATGCTACTTTTTAATAATAAAAGAATAAATACTTGAAATTATACCAGTAATCAGATTTTAAAAATGCAAGAATAATTTACCTTTATTGCCGCATATTGTTGTTGTAATAAACAATGAAAACCACATTAACTTTTCACTTCACTTTATAAACAATCGACGAAACAGTTCACGCGTAGACTGTAGCTATGTAAGTTGTCTGCTGCCGCTCACCGCTGTCTTTCTTCTCCTCGGACGCATAGGCCAATCGAGTGGAAGAGAGATAGATGCGGCGCAAGCCGATCGTGCCTTTCGCTCGCTCGCGTAGCGCTCTCGCTTCGATCGTAACGTTACAATGAGCGTAACGGGACAATGAGTCATCCTTTTTCGTGCGTGCAGCCGTAGCCGGCGTTCATCGATTTATTAGACGTTGTCACGATTCTTATTTTATATTTTTGAACTATGAGTGTATCAAATATCTTGCAGCAGTTCTACTATTTGTATGTTGCTGAATAGGTATATTACAAACGCAGCTCATTTTACACTTACTATCTATAAAAATGTTATATCCTATTTTATAATATTGATAAATTTGATAATACTACGTATTTTACTATTCTAAGACTTACAAAGATATAAATACTTACTCTAGTTAATATAAGTATATTGTAGTATTTATTAACTAATGGTACTTACTTATATATTTAATTTACATTGCAGTTGTTGCCTTTGTATTTCACAAAAGACAATTTCAACATTTTTGTACTTGATTCGTGTATAAATAATTTGTTCTATTAGGTAGATATCATATATTGATGTACACTGATAGTATATTCCAAGTAAGTATAGTTAGAAGTGTTGTATAGATATAATTATATCTAATAACATTAAATAATTATATATAATATCTAATAACGTGTGACGATAATAGCAGCCTCAGTACGACGCGTCGTACTGAGGCTGCTATTATCGTCACACGTTTAAAATAAGCTATAACAAAATTCAATATATTTTGCTTTTATAGCTTACTAGCTTTTGCGCACGGCTCCACCCGCGTGGTACCTACATGAATAAAAAGTAGCCTATGTCCTTCTCCAGGTTTTGAACTATATCTGTACCAAATTTCATCTAAATCGGTCGAGTGGTTTAGCCGTGAAAAGGTAACAGACAGACAGACTGATAGACAGACAGAGTTACTTCCGATTTTATAATATTAGTAAGGATTTTAAAAACATATATATCGTCCAAAATATGTTGGCAACGCTAGTAGTGGTATAACCGTATAAGTGGCCGGCTCGCCGCTGCCACTTCGCCGAGTGTTGTGGGTTCGAATTCCACACGGGACAATTTGTGTGATCCACAAAATAAATGTTGTTACAAGTCTGTGTGTCCTTCGTGTCCGTTGTTTGAATGTTTGTAAAGTCCCCCGCGATACAGGCATTTTTCGTAGTGAAACCCATAAAGCGGGCGTTAATTATATTAACTACTAGCTTTTGCCCGCGACTTCGTCCGCGTGGAATAGTTACTTTGGCCTAGCGCTAACTTTAACCCGCGACTTCGTTTAGGTATGTAGAAGCTATTTTAGGTACCTACATCACGCTTTTATCAGTAAGAGTAGAACTTTAAAACGTTAGGTAAAAGTAAGTATCTGCGATGTTATTTTAAAACTGCGATATCTCCCAAGATATTCATTGAAATGGAATGATGTAAAGGGCAATGTTGTTTTAAATTAAACCCACCCAGAAATAGGAGCCCCGCGATGCAGGGCTCCGTCCAAATTTCGTCCATTCGGGGTTTCATCCTTTCGGGCATTTGGACTTTTGGACATCGGTATTTAATGTTTCGATATAACGACTATCTGCATTTAAAACTTTCAGTATTTTGAATTTCGTTGTTTTGGACGTCGGTACCTATTTCAGTCATAGTTATTATGAAATTTCGGTATTGTAATACATACCCGGCAGAACCCTACGAGATAGATCAAAATAATGTACTACAGTATTGTACACCGTCAAAAAGGTCTACAAAAAAAAAAGCGATGGTATATGTCTATCTCTTAGAGATAACCCACAATAACCATTTCTTATCCTTTACTTTTTACGAGAAATAATGGCTTATTTACGAAGCGATTTTAAGCAACACAGCATTAATTCTTATCCAATTAAGTAACATAAATACATTGTGCATTTAATATAGATCAACATGGCCCTATACAGTATGTATTTAAATTAATATTTGCGAAGATATTACAGATTTAAAATGCAGGGACATAGCGGTTGCGGCGGTACCGGCAGCGCGTGCCTAAGAAAACATGTTCATATTGTCTAATGACGTAATGACAAAAAAGCTGTGAACGTTGTATATAAAGACATTCTGTAGTATATTTAGTATCAGCATTGCACCCGTGCGAAGCCGGGACGGGTCGCTCGTTCGCATATAACTTCGAAAAGTAACAGATGCGCGCATTGGAATCGAACTTGAGAGGTCTGCGTGGCAGTCCAACAGACTCCTAGTAGGCTATCGCTGCTAAAAATAAATATGTTGTACATAATAACAAAAGCAAAACTAAAATGGCTGTAAGCAACGACCGAGAAATAAGAAATATTAACAGAATTTCCCTGGGGGAGGTCGTAATAACTTGTTGGGGGAAAGGCTGCGACCGCCCACGGTTCCTGCTGTAATGAGAGTACCTAATAACGCGCCACCCACACGTGTGACGATAATAGCAGCCTCAGTACGACGTCGCACCATTATATATAACTAGCTTTTGCATGTGGCGCCATCTAAGAACGTTATTGTTGTTTTCACTTTTATAATACTAACTTTTGCGCGCGGCTCCGCCCGCGTGGTACCTATATCAATAAAAAGTAGTCTATGTCCTTCCCCAGGTTTTAAACTATATCTGTACAAAATTTCATCTAAATCGGTTGAGTGGTTTAGCCGTGAAATGGTAACAGACAGACAGACAGACAGAGTTACTTTCGAATTTATAATATTAGTAAGGATTAGTTAGGATTAGGATAAGTTAGGATTATATCTATCTATATCTATACAACACTGTTCTAACTATTCTTACTTGGAATATACTATCAGTGTACCTACATCGATATATTATATCTACCTAATAGAACAAATTATTTATACACGAATCAAGTACAAAAATGTTGAAATTGTCTTCTGTGAAATACAAAGGCAACAACTGCAATGTAAATATATACTAATATTATAAAGCTGAAGAGTTTGTTTCGCGATCTAGTTATAAAATATTCATATAGTCCTACTCGGCACCTGTGCCTATCTGAATTAATCTTAGGAAGAGTATACAATACCTACAATTCTCTAGATAAAAGATATGTTAGAGCATAAAAGAACCAGAACCTTCTTTTAGAAGAATTCCTTAGAAAAAATATTAAAAACACTGTCCCATATACTCAAACCCAAAGCACAGATAATATAATACTATAGCCCAAAGTGAATGACGAGGTAGGTAGATATGAAAAATAAACGTAAAATTACTAGCTTAACAGATTCCCTGTCCGATGAATCACATATGAATATGATACTTATCAATAGATTTTCTATTGTGTCTATCACGGGCACGGGACAGCGAATGGGTTAAATTACAGCGGGTATTTAATGCGTTAATGTTAATATGCGTCCTCCTCTATAGCTGCGCCAGTTACATCGTCCAATTCTGAAGCTAAACCATCCAGGGATCCAGACAAACATACTCAAAACATTTTACCAAAATCGGTCCAGCCGTTTAGCAAGAGATCAGTACACACATGTAGATACAGAACATTTATATGTATGTACCTATAGGTACGTAAATATATATGTACTTTTTATTTACGCCAATTTATATTATAACTAGCTTTTCGCCGCTTGATGATGATAAAACCCATACTCACGTATGGGAGCATTGTCTGGTGGCCAAGAACCAAACTAGCTGCATGCAGGAACGCGCTGTCGAAGGTACAGCGATTGGCCTGCATGGCTATAACAGGGGCGTTCCCGACTACGCCAACGGCAGCGTTAGAGGTCCTGCTGGATCTAACGCCGCTACATATTGTTGTGGAGTCAGAGGCGGTAAAGGCGCTATATAGACTATCTGTGCATGGACTGTGGAGCGTCAACATGCCGGTAACTCGACACACAAAACTGGAGACTTCAAAGGATCTCAAAAGGATTATGAGCATGGGATGCGACAAAATGCAACCATTGCACATATTCAAAAAGAATTTTAAAATAAAGGTCCCCACGAGGGATGAATGGAGACAAGGTCTACAATCCCCTGACGAGGGTTGTCTCATCTGGTACACCGATGGTTCCAAAATGGAAACAGGATCAGGCGCGGGTATCTATGCCAGTGACTGTAAGGTGAGCCAAAGCATGGGCAAATATGCAACGGTCTTCCAAGCGGAAACCTACGCTATAATTGCCTGTGCTCAGGAGAATATCAACAGTGGTGTCACTGACAAGACTGTGTATATTCTCAATGACAGTCAAGCTGCTCTCAAGGCTCTGGACTCGTGTAGGGTGGACTCCAGACTGGTCCTGAACTGTGTTAAGATCCTCAACAAACTAGGCAGGAAGAACACAGTCAGACTGGTCTGGGTTCCGGGACATGCAGGGGTGCAGGGCAATGAGGAGGCTGATGAGTTGGCCAGAAAGGGCTCGGAGCAGCTGTTTGTGGGCCCCGAGCCATTCGTGGGACTCTCTGAGAGCACCGTCAAGGCAGCTTTGAATGCACATGGCAATGACAAACACAGGCTGGAGTGGATGGCCCTTAGGGGTCTGGAACACTCCAAGAAGTTCATTGCAAAGGGAGCCACAGGCTACACCCGGAAGTTCTGTGGATATAGCAAGAGCCAAATGCGCCTGCTCACAGGAGCGTTCACTGGCCATTTTGGCACCAACGATTTCCTGTGCAGATTGAGATTGGCACACAATTTGTCAATTAATTAAATCTGTAAATTAAATCTGTAAGTAGTAGAGCCAAGCTGGTTACAGCAGGAATGGGCCGGCTCGACCGGGGAAGTACTACCCTCTCAAAGAAAATCGACGTGAAACAACAGTGTTTCACTGCTGTGTTTCGTTCGGTGAATGAGAGCGCCGGAGGCCTAAGCATGAGGTGACGATTCTCGCAGCTTATGAGGGACCTGCAGAGTATCCGTAGAGTCATTGTGTGGGTGGCGCGAGTCGACCCGGCGGCCAGGGAGAGCCGTAGAAACGGTGCTCTGCTGGCCGCCCGCGGTATAGTCCAGAGGCCCAACCGAGTCTAACCAACTAGGTTGGCTGCCTTATCATGCCGCGCATAATCTCGAGGTGGCTCGTCGTGCCGGATGGTGACCGGAGGGTGGGTCCCGGCGACCACTTTCGGGAGGGTGCGGGGGTCCTTCCGTCCGTCGGATCGGCTATTGCCATACCATACAGTTATATGACAAAACTTGCTCTGCGTCTTGCCCCACTTTGCTGCGAGAATAGCCGCCTCTTTTTTTTCACGTTTCCCCTTCCTTTCACTCTATGGCAGTACGAACAAAGCATTGTCGTTCAACAGCAGCCAATCGCCGTAACCCCACTGCTGCTTCCTGTGTCGTGGAGTTTATTAACATCAGAGGACTCCACGCTAACCTTAATGCCGTCCATCACCACCTGGAGACGGCTCGGCCGGCAATGCTTTTTCTAACGGAGACACAAATACGCCGTCCTGCAGACACGAACTACCTGCAATATCCCGGCTACGTGCTAGAGGAGTGTTTCCTCGCGAAAGCCGGGGTATGCTTGTTAGTTAGGGCGGATATTTGCTGTCGCCGTCTACAATGCCTAGAGGACCCTTCCTTGTCTGTCCTTTGGGTACACGTAGATCATGGCTCTTTCAGCCAAATCTACATGTTAGAGGCACATGTAGCCGATCCCATTCAGGAGACGCTGTGACAACTCGACTCTTCAATTACCTGAGTCAGGCGGCAGACGACGCGCAGGAGTGGTTTCCGAATGCTGAGTTGGTGTTCTTGGGAGATTTCAATGCCCACCATGAGACCTGGTTGGGTTCTCCCAAAACAGACCACGCGGGACGAACTGCCCATGCGTTCGCTCTCACGCATGACCTGTCTCAACTGGTACTCTAGCCCACCCGGATACCAGACATTGCAGGTCAGGCGCCCTCTCTGCTCGATCTGCTGCTGACGAGTAACCCGAACCGGTACAGTGTGTCGATTCGTGCCCCTCTGGGCACCTCAGACCACTGTCTGGTTTGTGCCACAGCTGTTGTTGTTACGCCCCCACGACCCGAGGAGGCAAGACGACGACTCTGGCACTACTCGTCGGCAGACTGGGATGGAATGCGGGAGTACTTCGCATCCATCCCTTGGGCTCAACGCTGCTTTGAGAACAGGGATCCATCAGAGAGCGCTACTGCTGTCGCTGGTGAAATCATCCTGGGTATGGAATATTATATTCCATACAGTGATGTCACGAGTGGCGGCAGGAAAAGGCCCTGGTTCGGTCGTGAATGCGCTGATGCTGTTGAACGCAAACAGACAGCGTACCGCGCTTGGACCAGGGCTCGCACTCTCCACGACCCTAACGTGGATCACCTGAAGGCAGCGTTCAACCAAGCCACAAAGGTCTGCAAGAGGGCATACTTAAGAGCGGATGCCCAGCGCGTCGCACGGTTCGGCCAGGAACTCATGGCGCATCCTACGGGCAGTCGTAGCTATTGGCGCCTGGCCAAAGCCGTGCAGTCCAACTTCTGCCAGACCTTGCTGCCCCCTCTGAGGTATCCGAATGGATCACTGGCTCATCGGCCGCAGGAGAAAGCAGATCTGCTTGCAAATCTCTTTGCGGCCAACTCCCTAATCGATGACTGCGGTTCGCAGCCGCCTAACATTGCCAACTGCGGCTACACCATGCCTGATATATGTATCAGGCAACGAACCGTTCGTGCGATACTGCAGTCTCTCGATGTTCGGAAAGCCAGTGGACCTGACGGCATCCCAGCTGTGGTCCTTAAAAAATGTGCAGCGGAGTTGTCTCTCACGCTAACGCGCCTATACCGGACGTCTTACGCCGCAGGCATTGTGCCTGAGGCTTGGAAGGAGGCGACCGTTCAACCGATTCCCAAAAAGGGGGACCGTTCCGAGCCAAGCAACTATCGACCCATAGCTATCACCTCGGTGCTCTCCAAGGTGTTCGAGCGGATTATAAACACCCAAATTGTCCGCTACCTGGAGGATCAATCGTTGATCAATGATCGCCAATACGGCTTTCGGGCTAAACGATCAACGGGTGATCTTCTAGCGTTCGTCACGCACCTCTGGGGTGAGGCTATGGACAAGCACGGCGAGTCTTTGGCTATCAGCCTTGACATAGCTAAAGCTTTCGACAGAGTCTGGCACCGGTCTCTTCTTTCCAAGCTTCCGGCCTATGGCTTATCCGCTATATATATACGCTCTTTCTTCTGCATATCAATGATATGTTGAATCTCGGTGACATACATTGTTATGCGGACGACAGTACCGTGCATGGGCGATATCTCGGACATCCTGGGGCCAAACAGGCTGAGGTTGAGGGGAAAAGGCAGAATCTTGTCGTTGAACTTGACCAGACCTTGGACCGCATCTATGAATGGGGTGCCAAGAACTTGGTCGAGTTCAACGCCAAGAAGACCCAGGCATGCGCGTTCTCAACAAAAAAGTCTCCGTTCCTTCCCCTCCCTTCTCTGAAGAATACTCCACTGGTGATTCGTGACAGCCTCTCCATCTTAAGTATGGTTCTTTGCCGCTCCCTTAATCAGAAAACCTATATCGAGAGCGTCATTAAGCAAGCTTCGCGAAAACTCGGAGTTCTGAACAGGGTGAGGCGGTTCTTCATGCCTGGGCACGTTATTATTGTTTTCCTCGTGAACAGTAAGTTTTTTCGGTAGCCTATGTTCGTTTCTGTACACCTGTCAACGTATAGGTATGCAAAATTTCAGGATGATCGGTTCAGTGGTTAAGGCGTGAAAAGGTAACAAACAAACAAACAAACTCATTTTGCTTTTATAATATTAGTTAGGATTTGTGTTTCATAAACAGCAAAAAGAGATATAACTAAGTTGGTGTGTATCCATACTATAAAAAGTTAAATATATCTATCCAAACTTATACTTGCGTAGGTACTGTTTACAAAGTTATAATTTAATGTTATAATATAATGCATCGCTAGATATTTTAGTGTAAAAACACATCTGCCTTTGATTAGACTGACTGTTGGTTTGACGTCACTGAAGATCTGGTGACGTCATTAGGAATTAAACATACGTCAAAGATTAAATATACGCAGATGGTAAATCGTTTTAATTTTATAATCATTTGTGCTATTTAACTGACACTAATAAAAAACTTATACAAAGACAGTTTTTAAATTGTTGTCTGTCTGTCTGTTTGTTCCGGCTAATCACTTAAACAGCTGAACCAATTACCGGGATCGGACTGGGACTATCACTGGCAGAGGGCTGATGGTATAAATAAGGAGTAACTTAGGCTACTTTTATTTTTGAACAAATTAGGGTTCAGTGAAAAATATTTAAAACCTTTTTGTTAAATTCCACGCGGACGAAGTCGCGGGTAACAGATAATATCAGATTATGAAGACATTTTGTAATAAGTATGTAAATAAATATCACTAGGTATCTAAATGTTACGCATGCTTGTTTATCATTATCATACGTTACAGTGATTATGACGATCAATATACAATAACAACGTTAAATTAAACAGATTAAATACCGTCATTCATAATATATAAAACGAATAGTGAAAGTGCAGTTAGTCATTAGTAGTATTTGCACGACTTTCTGTATATACGTTACCTACAATACCTACTCTTTGTCCACCAGTGATGCTAGGTTCAAAATTTTACCCCGATAATAAGCTAAATCACCTTACTGATATGCTTCTTATGGGAATCTATTCAAGATGTTAGAGGTCAATAAGCTTGAAATACTTATTTTTCACGCATATTGATATTCAACACAAATAAGTGAATTATTATTTTATAGTATTTCTTTATTGAGCGTAAAGTGCTGAAATGCTCCACGTCGCGAACTGATCGAACACGCTTCATAACAATCTTGGGGAAATATATTTATACAGCAACACTGAGCAAGGATTGTCAAAATCAGTTGTGAACGGGAGGTGAAAGGTTGTTCAAACAAGTTTTTATTAAAATTGTTTTTATCAGTTATAGTGAGTAGTACCGCTACTGCACACGACTGTTAGTTTATAAATGTGTTAATAAGTTTTTAAAGTGATTTATATACATTTTGTGACTACGTTTTTAAATAAAAACTGAAAATGTCTAAGTCAATGTTATATTTTGCGATCGCTGTGTTGTGTTTTACAACAGTAAATACAAAAAGGAAACTTAAATTCTACGAGGAGAAGGTCAGTGAGACTATCAAATCTATTTTTATCACTATTGTAACTCTTTATACTGTTATCCTAACTTTCTTAGAAGTTTATCGCTGTCAAAGTTTTAATTACTTTTAAAAATGTATTACTACTGGAATCGTTATCTTTTTATCATAAAAGTGATTTATTAAACTATAATAATGAACAGTAGCAGTTAAAAAATCGCTCCTTGCTAATAAAATATGTATTATTTGGTTGCTATATTTATGTAAGTATTTAATCGTTTGATTTATGTACGTAGTTAATTTCCTATGTTCGTTTGAACATATGGAATGCATAGACTGACAATTGCATATATGGTTTTCCTGTCATATGAAGTATAGTTAATAATAATTATACTTTAATTGAACTTATGCCAATCATAGTTATGTTATAATATTTCTTTAAACTTATTAAAAATACTTGTATCTGATATGTATTGATTCTAATCATCTCAGACCATGTCCAATGGGCTCATAAGCAATGATTATCCTACTTCAGAACCTTTTTAACCCTTCAACTGCATCATTCCTTTATTATAGGCATCCAGAACAAAACCTTTTTTAGACTATCTAAATCCATCAATAAATAATTATATTATTGATACCTACAATATTCAAATTAATTTAAGTAAAACATATACTAAATGCTATTTCATTAACATGTATTGATAAGCAATTTTGTAAACTATTTTGTTATGTTTAAGTTATGTTGACATAATCTATGTGTAATAGAGAGATGTACACATATTTATGGATTACATAAAATTAATAGGAAATCTCATTGCAGTATGATTACCTGATCCCTGTCATTATGCCAAGTGCTATGGGTTCTAGGTGTGCATAGAACATATTACTTATGTGTCTATAATCCTTAGATAGCTATTGTGGGCCTAGCTGTCTTTTAATCCTTACTTCCTTACTAATATTATAAATTTGAAAGTAACTCTGTCTGTCTGTCTGTCTGTCTGTTACCTTTAACGGCTAAACTACTCAACCGATTTAGATGAAATTTGGCACAGATATAGTTAGAAACCTGGGGAAGGACATAGGCTACTGATGTAGGTACCACGCGGGCGGAGCCGCGCGCAAAAGCTAGTATAATATAAATCTTCTGTGCGTGTGTTTGTAATTAAACTCCTAAACGGGTGGACCGATTTTGATGAAATTTGTTGTGTGTTCAATTGGATTCGAGAATGGTTTAGGTTTGGTTTTCTTTTTGTTTTTTTTTCGTGTGTACAGGACAACGTCTGTCGGGACAGCTAGTTATGTATAATTTATTTGGATGGTTGTAGAAACAGAGATCCTAACTAATAATATTCTAAGTGATGAAAGATTTTCACTCACCACTAACTATATTTTGTTTTTATTAATTTATTAGCGTTGCTCACAGCTTTACTCTCATATAAGTAGGTTAGGTTTAGTAACAATCCTTTTTTTTTTAATAATGTGTAGCCTATGTTACATACAATACAAGCTCTGCTTCGTTTGGGCTAGATGGTGTTGTGTGTATGTGGTAGAATATTATTATTAGAAAATTATTATAGAATATTATTATTATTTATTGATCACAAGTCCAATACCTTATCCACTAGGCTACCTACTTACCAATTGATGGTTTAAAAAGAAAAATTGGAAATCTAACCAAACATTGATTGATAATTAACAATGTTATAAAAATAATTATAAGGACATCAGACTATTAGCAGTATCAAAAAGAAGTTGAATTTTGAAAATGATTTAAATGCTTAATCTTATCTGCATCCGATACATGTACGTGACTTCCCTGGTATTTGCAATATAATTTATGTGGTAAGCACCTATATAGTCCACCTGTAAGTTTGCTTAGCATCTAAGTATATACAAACCAGTATATACTTAGATGAGATGGAGCAGTCCAGGCAGCATATTACAAGCGTACATTTTCTGTCATTGGAGACCATATCGCACGTAGCCGAAGTTTTTATAAAAATAGACTCGATATAGACAGGCGTATAACACGATGTACGGCAGATGTTATAAAGCCTGCATGTACTGACGCGAGAGCGACGTTGCCGATCCGTTGACAATTTCATAGTTTTGTATGTAGGCAGGAAGTAGGTGTATATGCCTCCGTCTCTAGTAGGAATTAGGGTAGATACTTTTACACTGCCTTACGAAGCACGAAACGAAATTACATTAGCTACTTTTTTTTTATACCACTAAGGTTACAAACAATCATACGGCCCACCTGATGGTAAGACGTCACCGTAGCCTATGGACGCCTGCAATACCAGAGGCATCACTTGCGCGTTGTCGACCCTTTAGGAAAAGAAGTGAGAAGGAGCGGGAATGGGGAAAGAGGGTGATTGGGCCTCCAGCACTTTCCCTCACCGAACGAAACACAACAGTAGAAATACTGGTATTTCACGTCGATATTCTGTTAGAGGGTACTCCTTCCCCGGTCGAGCCGGCCCATTCATGCTGAAATCGGCGAGGCTCTACTATCTACCGCGGCGCACATGTGACCAATCTGATCAAACGAAATTAACCGAAGTCAGATTATTATAGATGCAGGATTCTTGCAGATATCTTCTCACAGGATCATTGCCTGAACTTAGCAATTAACATAAACGTCAATTCAGTAGAATCACTAACAAATTGATTTTGACGTTCATAAGTGTTATTGTGACCTAAATGCTTAAGTTTATCCAAGCTTATTTTGACGTTCATAAGTGTTATTGTGACCTAAATGCTTAAGTTTATCCAAGCTTATTTTGACGTTCATAAGTGTTATTGTTACCTAAATGCTTAAGTGTATCCAAGCTTATTTTGCCAGGGGTAGCCCGGCTTTAGCAGTGACCTACGTACAGTCTAGAATATTGAGTTCAGACCTTACATCGTAGGGTAGGCACTAGACAATACTAGGATAGGTACGACCCAATTGCCCCTCATTCTTATATGCCAATGCCTAAATGAATAAATGTTATTTTTCTTCGACTATGTAACAATAAAAACCAGCGATAATATTATCGAAGACGTGAAGTCTGCCAACCCGCACTAGGCCAGCGTGGTGGAGTATGGCCTAACCTTGTCACACTAAGAAGTCGCGCGTACCCAGCTGTGGATCAGTTCGTATACAGGCCTGATATACATATGTAAAATTATGTTTTGTTTCAGAATTTCCACGAAGCGCAAGAACTCACAGACCAAGATATCACAGCTTTAGGACAAATGACTGACATGACTCAATTTAGATCTGTATTAAACGAGATTCTTATACCAAGAGTGGTTGGCACACCCAACCATTTGAAGGTTGGCAACTATATCGTCAACCAGATGAAAGGTCTAGGATGGGATGTCACTGAAAATATATTCCCGGACCAGACGCCAGTGTTTGGGACTTTAAACTTTAGGAATATAATAGCGAAGTTGAATCCTAATGCGGACAGATATTTGGTGCTAGCGTGTCATTATGACAGTAAATATATGAGAGAACATGTCTTCGTGGGTAAGTAAAATATATATTTTTAAGACAATATACTAGGAATAAATCCTGTAATGTGTGGAGTTTTACAGCAATTCTAACAACGGACACAAATAACACTCGGACTCTGTATGACACAAACTTTTACCGTATCGGAATCGAACTTGCAGCGGCTAGAAGACTATTTTAAGCACTCCACGATCCGTGTACTTGACTACAGTGATTCGATTTTAAGAGTCAACAATAGCAAGTGCTTGTCACGTTATACTTAGTCAACCTAGCTTTAGGGACTAGATTGACCAGGGTAGTTATGTAGCGGAGATAAATTAAATATTTACTACGCAATTAAAAGGTTTATATTTTAGATATAAACTTGTACAAAAAAATAACTCGAATTATACAATATAAGAAATATCGAAATGGAACAGAATCTCAGGCGAGGTTCGTAAAGGCTCATTAGGTACGTGGTCTGGATAGCTCCAAAGACCACTTAACTTAGTCAGCGCAGCGCAGCGGAAGGAGGCCTGCACCAGGGCACGATCCACTATAGGCTGCCGCCGCTGGGGGGAACTAGAGATGCACCTCCTCACTCGTCGCGCACGCAACCGTGCGCCACGAATCGACTACGTGACATGCTTTCTTTTGTTTTGCAAGGTTCTATATTCTATAGTTACCATTTCCCAGCAAGCGCATCATTACCATCTTGGTAGTATAAAAATTCCATTCAATGTTTCACTATTTGATATGTAAGGTACGTGGGCCAGACTTATGCCTGCGTAAAGTCTACCATCTATATTGTATATAATCACGGCCGTTTATTTACAAAGAGGAAGCTGAGGTGTGTTTTACACCCACCTTTCGTCAGCAAATACGTGAATAATTATATGGATGGACCCTAATGCCATCAACCGGGCATAATTCCAAACTCCATGCTGCTGTGAAATTTCTAACAGAAAAACACTTTTCTCGACCTAGAATTCAAACCCGGGACCTCGTGTTGATACTAGTGATGTGCCGGTGTGATACGGATACGGATCATTGGCGTCAAGATTCGCGGATACGGATAGGGATCTTAACTTTCTTACTCAATCGGTGTTGGTGCGCGTGACCTTAAGATTTAAGTTTTGTTATAAAAGTGATCTTATAACTTTCTATAATAAATGTTACAAAGATTTAAACTCAATTGATCTCATTATAAAGATATTTTAATTAATATTTTATAATAATTTCCTATACCATAGTAAGTGTTTAAACATATATTAGATAGTTGATTTAGTTCCTTTAAGTTACGTGCAGTATTGTATCGTATGTTAACTCACTACGATAAATGTTGATGCCAAATATTGTATTGAAATGTAATAGTATTTTATTGCTACCTAATCACCTACATATAGAATTGAATCTATGTATTAAAAATTAATAAGGTCAAAGATCCGTAAAAAATCCGTCAAAAATGTAACGGATACGATCTTTTTTCTCCCGCGGATACGGATACGGATATCCGGAACATCACTAGTTGATACATACTAGATAGCCCAACTATATACAAAATGTTTTTCTGTTTGTCAGGTGCGACAGACTCTGCAGTACCATGCGCTATGATGATAAACCTAGCGAAGGTGATGTCCAGTAAGTTGGAGTCCCTAAAGAACGGCCAGCTGAGCCTCATGTTCTTGTTCTTCGACGGAGAGGAGGCTTTCAGACAGTGGGGCCCAAAAGACTCCATATACGGGGCCAGGTACCTGGCGAACGATTGGGAGCAGACCGAGTACAAAGATGGTGCCAATCAACTTAAGAGAATGGTAAGTTTATTGTTTAGTATTTTTTACACAACTTCCGATCCCGGAATATTTGTTGGATCGCGAGGGACTTTGCAAAAATTCAAACAACGTATTCTAAGAACACCTCTTTTCGGAACTTGTAGATCGCACAAATTATTGTCCCATATGGGAGTCGAAACCTTGACCGCTTAAAACCACTACGTCACCCGTGCAGTAAATTTATTTTGACTTTATAACTAATACTAGGCAAAGGGTCTCACTCGCGTTGGTATTCTTTTGAATATTATTTACTCTTGCTTTAAAAAGTAAAAACTCTAACATTTATTGGTAATTGGTGACGCACCAAACGGTTCCAAAGGAATTTTCTCAGGTAGTGAAATGAACTCCCTGCCGATATTTTCCCACAAGACTACAGTATGGGGTTCTTCAAAAAAGGCGTGAAAAGGTTATTACAAGGTCGGCAACGCGCAAGTGATGCCTCTGGTGATGCAGGCGTCCATAGGCTACGGTGACCACTTACCATCAGGTGGACCGAATGCTTGTTTGCCACTTTAGTATTAAAAAAATATATATATATTTATTGCTATGTATATAGAGTAGCGATAGCTCAGTGGGGAGACCAACAGACTGCAATGCAGAAGGTCTCGGGTTCGAACCCACGTCGCGCACCTCTGACTTTCGGAAGTTATATGACTTTTCGAAATTATGTGCGTATTAATTGACAATTATCGCCTGCGCCGTGCCTCGGAGAGCACGTTAAGCCGTTGGTCCCGGCTGTCATGAACATCTATGGCAGTCGTTATTGGGATAATGTCGACACAAAAGATCCCACTGGGTCGAAGTGTCGCCGGTCTGCACTGACTGGCCCCCACATAAGATAAGATATTGCTATGTATATTCTATTACTCTTTGTGTTCGCCTGTTCTCCATAAAATGGTAATATATGATAGAGTACGGTAGTTCTTAGGCTTCATGCATCGCAAAGTAGTTTATTGTCGAGAAATCGTAAAGCCCGACGTTTTAGCAAACCACTTATTATGGCTGATTTATTTTTAAACCGCTGGAGTGTTGCAAAATGTCATAGCTACCTCCCAATAAATTATCAACAAAATCAGTTTACTGATCAGAGATAAAAAGCTACTATCGCATACTGTTCTCACTTTTCGCGTTTAAATAGCAGTTCAAAAATGCAGAGTCTGCTAGCTCCATTGAAATATTTAGTAAGTAAAAGCATCAAATCAGATCAATCAAATGACTGAGAAATAACGACATTGTTAGTTATGGCTGCGATCCTAATCGTGTTACAATCCGCCTAAATCCCGACTTCAATTTACAATTTGGTATAGAACCAACATTTATTTTAAAATTTGGTATAGAACCAAATTTTATTCAAATCGGTTGAGTGATTTAGCCGCGACAAATAGATTTACAATACATAACTATGTAAATATATTATGTAGTTTTGATTGCTAATTATAATATCAGTATAACCATAGATTTTGCACTCGCTCGACTTCGTATCAACGAGGCGGCAAATTTCAACAAATAACAAATATTACTCGTACCCAGACTATGTAAATGTTTACGAAGTGGAACTGAATACCGCTAAAATTAAAAATCAAACACCGCCATTATACGGTGCAAATTAGCATAGAATTGTAGTTGAATGACCGCCAAAGTATAACAAACAGTGTCGTTTTAAACTCGCTAATAGTTACATCAGGTGCGAGGCAGTCGCCATGTTTAACTTATTGTCTATTGCGCTATTAGTCTATGGTCATCAGGCTGATCTGCCAAGCGTGATGTTCTCAATGTGCAGTGTGCCGAAAAACAACATAAAAAATATGTCAATAGTCATAATATGAATTGGAAAAACACAATTATTTATTAGGAATTGGTCTATCTTTTAGGCTACGAAAGATTTTACAATTTTTGAAGTGAAATCTTTTTTAGGCGCGTTGAGCACTTCTTGGGTGAACAAAAATCATAGAACCCGCGTCATCGTCACGCTTCGTCATCGTCACGCTTCGTCATCGTCACGCTTCCACGCTTTCCATTTTTGAATTATTTTAAAATATTAACAATATATTAGAAATGGTGCGTCCTACGCAAAAAATAACGAGTATCAGGAATCTGAGCCGAACCCTTTATTTTTTGTTTATGAAGAAGTGTTTATGATCAAGGATTAAAGTTTTCACTTCTATCGGCAGTCCTCAAAGACTGCCCCAATTTTGTTTTTTGGAGCTGCAATAGGTCAGGCGAAACCGAACCTATGTCCATCGCATCGTAAATTCAATATTTATCATAAAGCGATTGGTTGTGGGTTCGAATGACACTAATTGCATTACCTACTTTTAGGCAAATTAGCCTATCTGAAGGCTAACAAAATTCATATTAATTTGTAATTATAAAAGAACTATCTTGGTAAAGACTGTAAAGAGAGTTGGTTTTCCAAAGTCGCGTTTTCTGTTACAAATATTTTCTGGTAATATCCTAGTTACATATCTGTCTTAAAAATACTTTGCCGGTAAAACACGTAAACTTCAAAATAGTTGTTTTAATAAACATGTCCTTATAAACAACACTTGAAAAAAAATAAGCATGCTAATATTGGGCAAAACACAAATTACACCGTACACGGAAAAGGTTTTTTCAAGTCTCAACAGTAAGATGGTTTTGTTAACAAATAAAAGTACTACTAATTAAACTATTTATGTACATAAATATACTAGTACAACAAGTACGTATGATTTTTATTTTTTATGCAACTTAGTTGGCAAACAAACATACGGCCCACCTGATGGTAAGTGGTCACCGTAGCCTATAGACACCTGCAACACCAGAGGCATCACTTGCGCGTTGCCGACCCTTTAGGAAAAAAAAGGAAGTAGGAAGGAGAAGGAGCGGGAAGGGGGAAGAGGGTGATTGAGCCTCCGGCACTCTCACTCACCAAACGAAACACAAAAGTACGAACACAGCTATTTCACGTCGATATTCTGTGAGAGGGTAGTACTTCCCCGGTCCAGCCGGCCCCATTCATGCTAAAATCAGCGGGGCTCTACTACTCAAATGAATCATATCGCTGTCAAATTGAGATGTTTTACACGATCTATCAAACGTGAACATGTGGTTTTTATATTGTTTGGTATATCTTTGTGTAGGTGATTACACAGAATATGATAATTTTATTTTATTAAAAATCTTCTATTGTTTTATTTTGATGTCTAAACAATACTTGAAGTTATTGCGAGTAAAATTAAATGTGTTAAAACAAAAGTTAAAAATAGCCTCCATATGACTGTACGGATGGTGAATGTGGAATTGTTTGGATCAGCAAACAGATAATAATAATATAATAATAGATAATTTTGACGGCCTCGATGGCGTAGTGGTTAGTGTAACCGACTGCCACGCCTGAGGTCGCGGGTTCGATTCCCGCACAAGTCAAACATTTGTGTGCATGAACATGGATGTTTGTCTTGGTCTGGGTGTTTCTATGTATAATATGTATGTATTTACAAAAAAAAAAGGTATATATGTATGTTTATCCATTGTCTAGTACCCATATTACAAGCTCTGCTTAGTTTGGGCTAGATGGTGTTGTGTGTATGTAGTAGAATAGTAGAATAGAATATAATAATCTATCACATATACACGCAGCAGGGGTAGGCCTCCCACAAGGTGGACCGACGACCTGGTAAAGGTCGCGGGAAGCGGTTGGATGCGGGTGGCCCAAGACCGGTCTGTGTGGAAAACCTTGGGGGAGGGCTATATCCACCAGTGGACGTCTTTTGGCTGACATGATGATGATGATGATGATCACATATACACAACTCCATCTAGCCCAAACTAAGCAGAGCTTGTACTATGGGTACTAGACAATGGATAAACATAAATAAATACTTTTTTTTTGTTAATACATACATAATATTATACATAGAACCCAGACCAAGACAAACATCAATGTTCATGCACACAAATGTTTGACTTGTGCGGGAATCGAACCCGCGACTTCAGGCGTGGCAGTCGGTTACACTAACCACTACGCCATCGAGGCCGACTTAAGATAAGGTATATTAGGTAGCCTAGTCGGATACCGTTAGACTGCTGCGCAGAGGTCTCGAGTTCAACCCCAAGGCTATCTTAGGCATCTATGAATTTTCGAAGTTATCTGCGTATTGAATAGTTAAATATCGCTTGCTTTAATGATGAAGGCAATCATCGTGAGGAAACCTGCATCTCTAAGAGTTCTCCATAATGTTCTCGAAGATTTGTGAAGTTTGCCAACCCTATAATTGTTTCGAGTTTGGGTGCTCTTTGAGTCCGTTATGTGTATGTATATAAAGGCCGTCGCGATACATAATTTACTCTAGTGCAAGAGTAGTTTAAATAAATAAAAAGCTGCCCGTGAATATGTCTGTTAACGTTACCATAGAATGGATTCCGTTGAGGCCCCCAGGCCCCTCAAGCAAGTTTTGAACTGACAGCGGGGTAAACATTGACCGTGTCATTGGTATTGTAGTATTTTTGCGTTAACGCGATCGACCGCGTGATTCTGGTTTCATTTTTGGAGGCGTCACTTTTATAAAAAACTTTATTTTACCCGCGGCTTTTCGAATGTAAATTTTGTCAATAAATTTCTTTCACTCGGGCGCAGTACATGTTTCTGGATGAATTATCCTTTAATTCTTTCCTTTTCTGTACCGCTAACAAGGTGTATGTGTAATTTCAAGATGATCGGTCGAGTAGTTAAGGCGTGAAAGCGTAACAAACAAACTCACATTCGCATTAATTATATTAGGTAGGAAATAAAGAGTGATAATGAAATCAAAGGTAATACTGTTGGGGTCAATAGCCGGCAAAGGACTCGCTCATAATTTTAAACACTAACTGATCCGCGCAACTTCGCCTGCTTCACATAAGAGAATGTTGCCCGTTTTTGCAACATTTTTCATTGACGCTCCTCTCCTATTGGTCGTAGCATAATGTTATATAGCCTATAGCGTTCCATGGGCTACACAAAAATATTTTTTATTTTAAATTTGAACCAGTAGCTCCTGAGATTAGCGCATTCAACCAAACAAACTCTTCAGCTTTATAATATTAGTATGTATCTATACTAATATTATAAAGCTGAACAGTTTGTTTGTTTGTTTGTTTGAAATCTCTCTCGCTAATCTCAGAAACTACTGGTTCGATTTGAAAAATTATTTTAGTGTAGGATTGCCTATTTATCGAGGAAGGCTATAGGCTATATAATATCACGCTACGACCCACGGGGGCGGCGCAGTAACGATAAACACGGATGAAACCGCGGGAACATCTAGTATTAGTATAGACTAAAACGCAGCTGGCTAAACATGGGTGTAATCACTTTTGTCTACACCTCCGCTAATATACAAGCGTGATGCTAAGCTTAGAAGCTAACGTCGACGTCCGATGGGACATGTCAATATTACTAAGCTAATTTTGGAACCAGTTTTCAACGCCAATTTCCCAGAATCTAACTAGAACGTGTAAATAAGCAGTAATAGTTTATTTACATATGTACTGCAACTCGTGTAAATCCGACCAACCAACGTTTCATGGTCTGACCTTTCATGGTCTGACCTTTCATGGTCTGACCTTTCATGAAATGTAAATATTGAAGTTTCGTGCTATTAATTCCGAAATTCGTCTCCATTTCGTTACGTAACATTTTATCCTAACTAATATTATAAATGCGAGTGTGAGTTTGTTTGTTTGTTACACTTTCACGCCTTATTTACTCCAACGATCACCATGAAATTTCTCATACATTTTGTCAGGGGAACAGAAACGGACATTTTTTTTATTGTTGCTCGTCAAAATGACCACACTCCGCCTGATGGTAAGCAGTCATGTAGTCTAAGAGCAGTGGCCTCCACACCGTCCTCATAGCAGCTGAGGCGATGTTGAGGTCTCTTTGATAGCCTGAGAAGGTGCTTTTTCACGCCCCGCTTAAAGGACCCAGGATTGAAGGAAGTAGGAAACACGTGCCTTGGCTGAGAATTCCATGCCTTGATCGTTCGGCAGAGGTATGAGGACCTAAACTTGTTGGTGCGCGCAGGAGTTTCAAAAGAAGGAAAGAATAATAGTTTAGGGAATTGTCCAGTTGAGTCGGATTCGAAAGAGATAAAATAAAAGAGGAACGCTACCGAAATTTAGATATGTATATTCAAGGATACAATATTCTCTTATAATTATTTTCCCTATTACGTGTTAACTTAACAAACAATTGAAACGGACTGCTTATATAAAATCGTGAAGACGGGAAATCGTGTAGATGACACTGCACTCACACAACCATGCACGTGCACTTATATAGTATATATGTGTGTGTGTCCTTACAAATAGATTGAAAAATAATAATATGTAGCAACAGTCCTACGCCTGCCGCGGCTAGTGCCGCTGCGCTGTAGGAGTTTCATCCCACCTTTGATTAAAACTCTCGAAGGGCCTCTTCACGTTGGACCCATGTCTCCGTGTAAGCCTCCCAAATGGCCGGGTATTTTCCTAACGTATTAGGAATATACCCGTGAAATAGAAACAAATAATAATAAATAAATTTATTTGCCAAAACAATACATAATATCTGAAACAGTAAAAATATAACAGTTCCATTGTTTGTTTATATGAATAATGACTCCGAAGCTAGGTAAATCCTGTGTTATCAGGGTCATCCATTTGTCCGAAATTATGTTGCAAACTTTGTTGAACTAAGGACTTAACAAAACGTCACAGATAGATAGAAAAAAGAATTTGGCACTAGTGGTTGCTTACAAATTTTGATAGGTTGACAAAAAATGTGGTAGAGTATGCTAGAACGAATTCGCAAATGATACAGCTTTGTACGTATGAAATCGCACGCGCAGTTTATATTATCTAAAAATGATTATTATGAATAGTTTTGGCCCGCAGCTTCGCTCTTGTCACCGAAATATGATATTCAAAAAACCCAACGCTATCTACGTAATGCTATGCGCCATAATAGATAATTATCATGTTATTTAGATAATTGCCCGCACTAAAAGCATTGGATAGATAATATCAATAGCGGGATTTTCTTATAAACCCAAAGGTAGTAGAGCCTCGCTGATTTCAGTATGAATGGGCCGGCTCGACCGGGCAAGGACTACCCTCTCACAGAATATCGACGTGAAATACCAGTATTCCTACTGTTGTGTTTCGTTCGGTGAGTGAGAGTGCCGGAGGCCCAATGACCTTCCTCCGTTCCCGCTCCTTCTCCTTTCCCCTTTCTTTTTCCTTTCCTAAAGGGTCGGCAACGCGCAAGTGATGTCTCTGGTATTGCAGGCGTCCATAGGCTACGGTGACCACTTACCATCATGTGGGCCGTATGCCTGTTTGCCAAATTGGTCGTACAAAAAAAAGGCAAAACTGAGTTTATTAATGGTAAAATAAATCGTCAATCAATCTTATTATTTAAGTAGATAGTCAACGAGCAGCGAAAGCTCAGTGGGGAGACCACCAGACTGCAATGCAGAGGGTCTCGGTTTAGAAACCACGTCGTGCACCTCTGACTTTCGAAAAGTTATATGACTTTTCGAAATTATGTGCGTGTTGATTGACAATTTTATTATCGCCTGCTCCGTGCCTCGGAGAGCACGTTAAGTCGTTGGTCCCGGCTGCCATGAACATATATGGCAGTCGTTATTGGGAGAGTGTCGACACAAAAGATCCCACTGGGTCGAAGTGTCGCCGGTCTGCACTGACTGGTTCCCACATAAGATAAGATAAGTAGATAGTCTCCTCGTCACTGCCACTTCGTCAGGTTTGCGGGTTCAATCCCCTTACAGCACAAAAATGTGTGTGAGCAAATAGTTGTAATGAGTGTTCTCTGTGTCCGTTGTTTGAATGTTTGAAAATCCCCCGGGATACATATTCCTAGTGCAGGAGTTGTCAATTATAAGAAAGAAAGAAAAAGAAAGTACGCAAATAGTTTTTTGGGAGTAATCGCGGTTGACCACATTACTTAATATAAATTACGAGCTTTTGCCCGCGGCTTTGCTCGCGTTAATTTAGAATTTGACAATCAATTCGGGTTGTACTATGCTTGTAATTCAATCATGATTCGAAAGACACGTGGCGCCATCTATTAGCATAAGAACGTTATTGTTGTTTTCCTCGGGAACAGTAATTTTTTTCGGGATGAAAGGTAGCCTATGTCCGTTTCTGTACACCTGACATTGTATATGCAAAATTTTAGAATGATCGGTTCAGTGGTTTAGGCGTGAAAAGGTAACAAACAAACAAACAAACTCATTTTCGCTTTTATAATATTAGTTAGGATTAGGATTTGTGTTGCATGTTGGTTAATTTCAAGTTATTGAATTAGGTTTAAGTGAGAACTTGTAATTGGCCTTACTTATGTTATAAGTGATTCTATCATACTGTTTTAGCTGTAAGTTTTCCTATAAATAATAAAATAAAATATAATTTAATAAAACTTTAAAATATAGATGCGAACCGACTTAGTTATTATTCTTAGTGCAAGAGTAGTAAAAAAATTATGTCCTTAGTCTTGTGTTATGTACCACTGCTGGGCAAAAGCCTCTCCCTTGCACTTCCAAACCACTCACACAAACTAAAAAAAGGAAATTAGTTAGGTATATTTAGCCTTTCAGAGCTACCTAATTTCTGTCGAACGAAGTTTTATTTATCGTGTTTTGGAAACAATACCTAATTAAATAAAGTATATATATATGTATATATAATCCCACCAAAAACATAAATATAAAAAAGGAGAGCCAAGTTCAATACAAAAATTATCCTTGGCTGTGGGCTTCGCCGCAAAAAGAATGGAGATCTAAATGAGTGCCATGTTCTATGCAAAATCCAAATATGTATTTATAGGAACAAAATAATATTATGAACAAGTATTAAACTCTGTTTATTTGCTTTATTAGATACCTATAACAATTGCTGTTATTTAAAAATGTGAGATCTTAAAGTAGGTTAGATTTGACTTGGCCAGTTTTTATCAGAATTAAAAAATATAAATATATATATATGTTGAATAACTTTATAAAATGACTGATGTAATAAAAACTGGCCAAGTCAAATCTAACCTACTTTAAGATCTCACATTTTTAAATAACAGCAATTGTTATAGGTATCCAATAAAGCAAATAAATAGAGTTTAATACTTGTTCATATTGTTATTTTGTTCCCATAAATACATATTTGGATTTTGCATAGAACTTGGCACTCATTTAGATCTCCATTCTTTTTGCGGCGAAGCCCACAGCCAAGGATAATTTTTGTATTGAACTTGGCTCTCCTTTTTTACATTTATGTTTTTGGTGGGATATCATTACTTTTTGTAAAGAAAACTAGGCAGGTATTGAGATTTAATGTTTTTTCTTGCGTTTCCGCTGCATGGTTTTCTTTTTTATGCTATTGTCTACATTCTCTTGAATGTTAGAGATAATAGTTCGTTGAGAAAGAAGCAGGATGAACATAAATGTAATAAAACAATAAATAACTAAGTCGGTATTCGTAAGCGGTGCCTATGTTTATGTGTTGCTCGGGAGCGCTTTTATGTAGATTTACTTCTGTTCTGTGTATAATTATGTGGTGCCGCGCGCCGCCGACGACACACCGTTGGCCGGTTGTTTAGCGCGTATTACAAGTTTTTTGTATGGGGACACCACTTATTTTTTGACTTAACTTTATTTTTATATTTCTGTTATATAGCAAATATAATAATACATATATTGGGATAGTTTCAAATATCTGATTGTAACGGTTCCAAGGCTACAATATTTTATATTTTTTTTGTATTTTGCCCCCCCTATTTCTTATTTTTTTTATTTTTAGATTTTTGCCTACGCTTACACACAATTGTGTAATTACCGAACTGGATTCCAAATTTCATCCTTCTAGGTCATCTGGAAGTAGGTTAGGTTTAGGTACTATATGTCAGTCAGTCAGTGCTAAAATTTACAACTTTTTGACCTTCATATCTTTATAACCGTTTGAGCTAGCTTCATAAAATTTGGGTTGCTAGATGTCCTTATGGATATAATTAAACACACGTAGTTTTATGTGTTTACGTTAAAGAGGTTTTGAGTTATAGAAGGGTCAAAAGTGGCACCAAGTGGTTCGTGTAATAATACACTCGGCGCTGGCTAGCCAGTTCCTTTGCTTGAACTTGGCTTGACACGCTGCCGCGTGTCTAGATATGTAACGGGTATAAACGCAATCATGCATTATGTTTACTTTTTATAGGCTGGTGTAACCTGGTCGAAACGTCAAGCTTATAAAAGGTAAACATTATGCATGATCGCGTTAATACCCTACATATTATATATATCATGTAACTCGCAAGTTTAAAAGTTATTAAATAAAGTGTAACTGTTTGTTAAAAGAGGGTCCGATTTTCAAGAAGACATAATTAATATTTTTGTAGGTATATCGGCTGGATTCAGTTCTTATAGTCACTTAACCGAAAAGCCTTCTACGCGAGCTTAAAGCACCTTTGTGTGCCTTTGTTTAGGCTCGTTTCTATTGAGCCTAGTATAATTATATTTACATTTAATTAGTCGCACTCTTAACAAAACCACAAAACACATAATAGTCGGTACTATGCATAAAACAAGACTTAATGCGAAAATTAGGAGCAAGGCAATTTCAACTCTAAAACTTTAGTTATAAATTTTAATATCATATTTGTATTTCAGTTCAAATTTACTTATAACAAGTTTTGCTGAGTAAAGTCTGTATTGTATTAATAGATTAGAATTTTAGAGTGCCTGTGGGTTTGTTGCACCGAGCATTATAAGCAGCTTTTGCAATTAACAAAAAGAAAAGTCATTATGCTACTAAAAATAGATCTTGATATACAATACTAAATTTATGGCCTCTTGCCTCTTAAAGACAAGTAAAAAAGAATTGATTTTGTTGCTATAATTAGATATTATTAGGTTTAAAAATAGCGCAGTTGATTTGTGTTTGCGCACACACTTGTGCACTATAATAATCTCCTGCGCAGATGGCTAGTCTCCGTTAAGATTGGCCGCCGTGATCGAAAAATATTCTGTATCCTAACTTCATAAAAATATTATAAATACGAATGACTCGAGCGATTATCGTGAAATTTCGCATGGGTACACTTGTCAGGGGTACAGAAAAGGAAATAGGATACCTTTCATCCAGACAAAAGTACTATTAATAAGTAAGCTACATTTACGCGAACGAAACCTTGGACAAAATCTAGTAATATTATAAATGAGAATGTGACTGGTTGTTTGGTTGTTTTTTACGTTTTCCTACTCGACCGATTATCGTGAAATTTTGCATACAGTTGCCAGGGGTACAGAAAAGGACGTAGGGTACCTTTCATCCAATAAATGTAGTTTCCGAGGGATAGAAAATTATTGGATATATCTAGTAATCGCTGATTTCAGCATGAATGGGCCGGCTCGATCGAGGAAGGACTACCCTCTCACAGAATATCGACGTGAAATAGCAGTATTCCTACTGTTGTGTTTCGTTCGGTGTGTGAGAGTACCGGAGGCCCAATCATCCCCTTACTCCCTTCCCGCTCTTTCTCCTTCCCACTTCCTTTCCTAAAGGGTCGGCAACGCGCTAGTGATGCCTTTGGTGTTGCAGGCGTCCATAGGCTACGGTGACCACTTACCATCAGGTGGACCGTATGCTTGTTTGCCACCTTGGTTGTATAAAAAAAATTTAAAAAGAAATAAGTTTAAGATATATCCAACTAGGTACTTTTTGCTCGCGGCTTCGCTCGCGTAAATGCAGGTTATATCAATTGTTCCTGACAACGTGTATGCAAGATTTCATGTTGATCGGTCGAACAAACTCACATTCGCATTTATAATATAAGTTAGGATTAGGATGTATGCGTCACGAGTTTGCTATAAAAATGTATTGATTACTATGTACTTATAGTTTGTTACTTAACAAGGAGTACGTGCGTTATCACTCGTGGTTGTGACATGTGGACTTCATGACCTATCGCTACTACGCCTTCCGAATAGACTCGGAACTCAGATAACCTATTGCACTAGTTCAGTTCATAACCAAATGTTTATGACTAAAAGGAGACCGACCACCTTGTATGGGACCCTGGCCTGGGCGTGAACAATTTTATATTGTAATAACAATATTAATTTTCAGTACCCTAAACTAAGCAGAAAACATTATTCTATGAAGTTTAGTATCAAGTTGGTTAAATAATAAAATAAAATAAATTGTTTAAAATTAATATTTATTTTCATGAGTCTCCATCACCTTCATAAGTTATTAAAATATTTTTCAAAAACTGGTCTGGTGGAGTGACATTTTCATATCTTGCCCAACTTAGGTACCATATTACAGACAATATGCGAGCACAGCAACCCAACAGTCCTTCGGCCGACTATGCAGTTGCAGTAATACTGCCTTATTGCTTATTGAAAATCATATTTATTATACGCCAATTTCATACTACTAGATGGTAACCAATATTTATTATATATTAAAACAAAACTTTAAATATTTTATTTTGTTTATAAGACGATTGTCCACATTCAAGCCGAATATGGACGGTCTCCTTTATATTATTTACTAGATGATCCCGTGGTTTCACCCGCGTTTATCGTTACTGCGCCGCCCCCGTGGGTCGCATCCTTCGCACTAGGATTTATTCCTATGTCGCGAAGGAAAAGAAACACAAAGCCAAGATTATAATAATCATATTTATCGCTTTTGTTACAAACTCTACTGTATATCACAAGTAGAGCACTATTTACATTAGTATTCAGCATAGCAGCTTAAACAAATTGTCTCATGTCACCTCTAATGAACCTCCCTTCAGTCCTCGCAACAAACAATGTTCTACAGCAGGGATGGGGAACCAATGGCACGCGTGCCAGTGCTGGCACGCAATAAAATAATTCAGGTTCGACAATAATTCTTCATGTATTACAAACCAATTGACGAATCTATGGACAACTTCATTGAAACGCGAAACATGCTTTGTTTCTTTGATGGCACATTAAATACACATTGTTATCCTAACTAATATTATAAATGCGAAAATGAGTTTGTTTGTTTGTTTGTTACGTTTTCACGCCTTAACTACTGAACCGATCAATATGAAATTTTGCATACACGTTGTCAGTGGTACAGAATAGGACATAAGGTACCTTTCATCCAGAAAAAAGAACTGTTGCAAACCTAACCTTTTTTTTTTTTTTTACCCAGGAAAATCCTTTATGGATATCCCCTCCCCCGGGGGAGGGGGGGGAGGGTGGTTATGTGAGACTCTCCGCCCCTGAAGGGGGTCGGTATACACACTAAAAACCTGGGGTGAGCAGTCCCTCCGCCGACGGCGTGGGGGGTTGCAAACCTAACCTTTTTTTTTTTTCTGCTACCCAGGAAAAATGCTTGATGCACTATCCGCCGGCTAGGGGACGGCACCGGCGGGGCGTGTGGGACTCCCCAAACTGGTATACCCACTAAAAAACCTGGGGTGTTCCCTCTCTCACCCAGTGGAGGGGCCTGTTAGGAGCTCTTAAAAAAATTGAGTCATCCATAGCAGGCTCCCCCGCGTGGGTGCAGGCCGGGTCAAACGGACCCGACCACCTCTCGTCCCCAGGGGAGAGCAACCTAACCTACATTTACGCGAGCGAAGTCGCGGGTGAAAACAAGTTTGTCTATAAATAACGGCACGTTAACGAATAAATCGCCATCCCTGTTCTACAGTCTACTTTGATGGAGCTAAAAATAAACTCGCGTAACTAGAAAACTTGTTAACAACCGTCCTTTGTTCTACAAATAGTATTGAAAAACATCCCTACTATAACAAATTACATAAATGCAGAACGCCGACCCGCGAAAACAGATGTATGGTCAAGTAGATATAAGTGCTTAGGATTGAACTACTCTCACCTACAAGTTTTAAATATATTATTTAAGTTAAATATTGTAATGATAATTGATTGGCGATTGAAAAGAGTTACCATGAGTAGGTACTTACGAGCTTTTTCTCATGAGTGCCTGAAAAGTAAAAAAGACCAGTTCGAGGAGTCTACTCCTCGAACTGGTCTTTTTTCAATGCAACATTTTAATTAACTCATTACTCTATTGCAAACTTACGTGCCGAAGAAATGTTAAAACATTTTATGGAAATAGAGATTTTTGTTGTTTGATATTCAGTCGACTTGCTCTGAACGCCTACGCTGGCGAAAGTGTACGCTGTGAAGGGTTCAAATTGTATTAAACCGATCGATCACCGATCTCTTTATATTAAATCCTAATCCTATCCTAATCCTAACTAATATTATAAAAGCGAAAATGAGTTTGTTTGTTTGTTACCTTTTCACGCCTAAACTACTTAACCGATCATCCTGAAATTTCGCATATACATTGACAGGTGTACAGAAACGGACATAGGCTACTTTTCATCCCAAAAAAAAATTACTGTCCCGAGGAAAACAATAATAACATTCTTATGACAATAGATGGCGCCACGTGTCTTTCGAAACATGATTGAATTATATTATCTATTACAAGCAGAGTACAACCCGAATTGATTATCAAATTCTAAATTAACGTGAGCGAATCTGCGGGCAAAAGTTAGTAATTTATAATAATTAAATCGATTACGTAAAAATACCCTATTGGGTCGACGTGATACGAAATAGACTATATGTGTGTGTGTGTCTATTTAAACGTTTTGTGTTGAACGGATCTTCTATACTATTATGTTCTATGGTACTACGGGTTGAGTTAAAAATACAAGTCACTTGATATTTAACACGCGCACCGTATTATTAGAGCAACATACTAACAGATGTGACCCGATTTAAAGTAAAGCGCTCTGATCGAATAAGAGGGAAGCTTTTTCTTGTGTAGTGTTAGTCGATTATTGCCTTGGTTACTTAACGACAGAGTGTATAAATGCGATAGTTTGGTTGTTGGTTTGACTATATTCCACAAAACAATAGGTCAAGGTGAAATACAATATTTTTAGACATTTTGTATCGGAAAAATAGGGATAGGGGGTAAAGCTATATATTGTAACATTCAACCGATACTTAAAAGTGCAGTCCTGGATTAGTAAGCGAACATAAGTAAAAAACCGATCTGCCACATATTAACCATACGGATCTCTAGTTATTAGTACATATTTCAGTTCTAATACTGTTTTTACATAAGAAAATATACTTATATAAAACAATGTTCATATAGCAGCCACTTATTTCACTCCCGTTGAATCAAAGATTAATATGATAACACTTCGCACAAAACATGCATCCGTACAAATTGTTAAAAGAAAACAAAGAAAAGACGAAAGAAGCAGCATTGCCATTCAACGTGGCAATGCTGCCAGTCTTCTGGGCACGTTACCAGTTGACAGCGATGCTGAAGAATTCTACGATGCCTAAACCTTTTTTGTAAATATTTAGTAGTATAACTATTTTTGTTTTTGTAATTATGTTACCTTTTTTAATACGTTTGTTCTTAAATTAATTCTATGAAAAATATTTGTTGGATAAATTCAGGTTTCATTGTTTGATAACACGTGTACGAACCGACGGATCCTACGAGGAAATGCGAGTAGCTTTTCGGTAAACGGTGTGGCTTTATTTACTCCCTGTGAACAGTTGAGTAAAAAAGTGATATATAATTGACTCAGGTCAGTGTCGGTCAAAACAATAAAACGTGTTGTTGCATTTTTGATAATTTAATTAGGGATTAAATATAATGACCACCAAAAATAGTAATTGCGCAGCAAAATATGCTTACTAAAATATATCATAACGAGCACCTATACGCCTCAAATCACTGCATTCCGTCTCGGAAGCTTTAGGTTATGTTAGGTTCCTTCTTAAACCCACCCAAAAATAGGAACCCTGCAAAGCGGGGCTCCGACGACTTAGTTTGATCTCTTTAAATATATTTTGGTGTGCAATTAGTATTTTTGGTAAGCATATTTTGCTGTGCAATTAGTATTTTTTTGCTGTGCAGTTAAATACTACTCATTTAATTATTATTATAATTAGCCAACTTTAAAATTAAATATATTGCCCAATAAAGTTGTATTCAGACGTCAAGTAATCGAAAATAAACCAAAAATAAATTAATTGTACATGAAATAATATAAAAATGGGGTCAGTTTTGGTAGAGGAAACAGCATGATCTTGCAAATTTTGCATAGATAAAATCAGTTTGAATTGTAGTGTTATCTCTTTCTCACGTTGATATTTTCACTTAAGCAATGTATTTGCTGTTGTTTTTTTATTTATTGAGCTATTAATCTTGCACTAACGTATACTAACGTTCTTGAAATCAATTACCATACCGAGAAGACTTATTAGGTTTCTCCGCAGCAGAACGAAGTCTGACAATTTGCACGTTTGTAAAACATAGATAAGGAAATTTGGTTGTAAAACATCTATGTTTAATCTTTTACAAACATACAAACGTGTGTGTAATAATAATATAATGTCCTCCAGACCGAATTTTAGTTAGGGCGGCCAATCTAATGGAGACTGGCCATCTGCGCAGGAGATATTATAGTGCACAAGTGTGTGCGCAAACACAAGTGCACTCTTTGTTTCCAAACTCTCATGATCTGATGGACGGTAATTCGACACGACCGAAGAGAGATCAGGCGCAGGACCAACGGCTTTACGTGTTTTTCGAGGCACGCGGTTGTCTAACACCGCCCACTTCCTAACTCCGGATTGCTATTGAGATTTCTTATCAGAAATACCCCATAACTTTGTGTTGGTCCGACCCGGGATTCGAACCCGAGACCTTATGCACAGCAGTCGCATTCACTACCGTTGCGCCACGGAGGCAGTAATAATAATATATTTAACCACAAGATCTCTATTCATAATTTATCATAATATATGATTAAAATTATATATGACTAAATGTGCCCGCGGTTTCACACGCGTTTATGATTACTGCGACGGCCCCGTGGGTCGTAGCGTGATCCTATATAGCCTATAGCCTTCCTCAATAAACGAGCTATCTAACACAAAAATAATTTTTCAATTTGGACCAGTAAGTTCCTGAAATTAGCGCGTTCTAACAATCAAACTCTTCAGCTTTATAATCCTAACTTCCTAACTAATATTATAAAAGCGAAAATTTGTTTGATTGTTTGTTTGTTACCTTTTCACGCCTAAACCACTGAACCGATCATTCTGAAATTTTGCATATACGTTGACAGGTGTACAGAAACGCACATAGGCTACCTTTCATCCCGAAAACAATTACTGTTCCCGAGGAAAACAATAATAACGTTCTTATGATAATATATGGCGCCGCGTGTCTTTCGAATCATGATTGAATTATATTATTACAAGCAGAGTACAACCCGAATTGATTGTCAAATTCTAAACTAACGCGAGCGAAACCGCGGGCAAAAGCTAGTAATAATATATTTAAAAACTTACAAGACCATGAATAGAGGTCTTGTAAGCTTCGATCAAATATTGATCGAAGCTTGTAAGTTCTTAAATATATTATTAGTTTATCATAATATATGATTAAAATTATATATGTTTATGTATTAGTGTAACTTTGACATTCATAAGTGTTACCTTGCTTGTAAACTAACTTGAATAAATTTATTTTTGATTTTATGGTTTTTCTAAATACCATTTCACATGCGTAATAATCGACAGGATGTGCCAGCCTTTCCGCGTCCCTTAGACTTGTAGCTCTGCGTTTCCCAGTTAATTAACGAGGAAAAGTGTTGTGTTACGGAGAAATAGGGTCTTTCCTATAATTAAACGATTCACGTCGCCCATACGTACGTTACAGAAATATGTGTGGTTTGTATAAATTTTCCTGTTTTGTATCTAAAACGTAAGCTCGGTATTCGGCGAACATGTGACGTCACAGAATATGAAGTTATTTACGCATATGCTATTAAAAAGGTTTTTACGTGGAGTTATCTGAGTTATTTTATCCATATTTTTAATCTACGCGAAAGGTTAGTTACCTGTATATTACATTCACATATTGCGAGACATGATTTTAGCTTTTACGTAATTGAAGGTAAGCTTATTCTCGTTTACCGAGTACGGTTGAAAATAGAAATTTGTATGTTTTATATATCCAATGCCAAAGATTTAAGTGTCGATGGCGTAGTGGTTAGTGTAATCGACTGCCACGCCTGAGGTCGCAGATTCGATTCCCGCACATGTCAAAAATTTGTGTGCATGAACATGGATGTTTGTCTTGGTCTGGGTGTTTCTATGTATAATATGTATGTATTTAAAAATGTATATTTATTAATTGTAGTACCCATAGCACAAGCTCTGCTTAGTCTGGGCTAGATGGTGTTGTGTGTATGCGGCAAAATATTATATTATTATTATTATATTATACTTAGATTGCATGAAAACGTGTCCACACTAATAAGAGCAGGCTCACGGATAGAGAACTATAGTATACAATCCTAACTAATATTATAAATAGGAATGTGAGTTTGTTTGTTATTCGTCCACGCCTTAAATACTTGACCGATCGTCATGTTTGGTGTCAGGGACACAGAAAAGAACATGCCGTACTTATTATCCAGGAAAAAAGTACTGTTTTCGGGATAGAAACATCTACAATCTAGTAAAATATGAACTTATGTCTACATCGAGAATATGAGTAGGTACATCAATGTGTTAATTTTTAATAGAAATACTGTTTTGTATGTTTTATTCATACGTGTTCCATCATAATATGAAAAATCGCATTACGCTTGATGTTATACTCTCTTAGTAATTTTTTTGCTATAGTTATAGCTGTACTAGAGCAACGATAGCTCAGTGGGGAGACCAACAGACTGCAATGCAGAGGGTCTCGGGTTCGAACACAAGTCGCGCACCTCTGATTTTCGGAAGTTATGACTTTTCGAAATTATGTGCGTATTTATTGACAATTATTATCGCCTTCTCCGTTCCTTGGAGAGCTCGCTAAGCCGTCGGTCCCGGCTGCCATGAACATCTATGACGGTCGTTATTGGGAAGTCAGTGCCCTATAAAATTCTAACACTGGTCTAGCCTTAGTGCCTTTTCACACGTGCCGGTTGCCGGGTAGCCGGTGCCGACTGACCGGTAACACATTCAGCTTTCACACGACCCGATTTTATGTCCAGTAGCGTCTAGACCGTCAACGCGAGTACAGTTGCGTAGTAACTACATATACAAAATGTAAGATAATAATTCTTACAATGTTTGTTAGTAATTTATAATGGCGATGGGTTTGTAATTTTCGTTCTTCTCTAAAAATGGAACGTGAACACCGTGGTTGTACCTGAGCGACTGGCCGCCGCGCCGGTGCGTGTGAAAGCATGCGCGTGTTCCATATAGTGTTGAATCCGGTCTGTACCCGGCGATCGCTTGCCGGGCAAATTATACCGGTACGTGTGAAAGCTAACGTACATGGCTATATACTTCGCCGCCGGGTACCCGGCACTGGCTACCCGGCAACCGCCACATGTGAAAAGGCACCTAGGGTATGGTTCAGGTTGCGGAGATCAGGTGGCAGCCGCTCCGTGTAAAAACTGATATCCAGTTAAACGGTTAGACCAGAAAAGCCGACCCCAAGTGACTTGGGAATAATAAAGGCTAGGGAGAAGAGATAGCTGTACTAAGTATAACTATATTAAAAAAATAATACTTCTACTACTCGCAACGTTTGTCACAATAAGTCACATGCTGCATACGGAAATATCTTGTGTCTTGCTACATAGCCAAACAGCCAGACCGGCTTGACACTGACGACGGCTAGAAAACATCTATCTTTTCCACGTCGTCACTGTCTCTGGACCGTAATTGGGCTTTCCATCAGGTCAGTTACAATCACTTTGCCGTGCCACTATAAAAAAAATATATAAAAAAGTCAATTATTTTAGCCATGTCAGATGGTTTTTGAGATGACTGGATTATAGTAAAATTGCAGCTACATTGAGCAGCGGCTCTCAAACAGCTTAGCAATGGGAAGGCTCCCGGCGAAGATGGAGTAGCCTCTGAGCTCCTCAAGGCTGGGGGTAAACCTGTTCTTGGGGAGTTGAAGAGACTCTTCAACCCTGGAATAACCAATGGGACTACCCCGAAGGCGTGGAGCAGAGGTGTAGTGGCATTGTTTTTTAAGAAAGGAGACAAAACGCTCCTTAAAAACTATAGACCGATCACGCTTCTGAGCCACGTCTATAAGCTGTTCTCGAGAGTCGTCACGACCAGACGCCAGCCGATGGCATCAAGATTTGACGTCTTTCAGCCACCGGAACAGGCTGGGTTTCGTAAAGGCTATAGCACCGTAGACCACATCCATACTGTTCGGCAGGTTATACAGAAGTCCGAAGAATATACCAACCGCTGCGTCTGGCGTTCGTAGACTACGAGAAGGCCTTCGACTCCATCGAAACCTGGGCTGTTCTGGAGTCTTTGCAGCGATGCCAAAGCGACTGGCGGTACGTGGTGGTGCTGAGAAGTCTCTACCAAATGGCGACGATGTCCGTCCAAGTGCAGAACCACCAAACAAGACCCACCCAGTTGCTCAGAGGTGTAAGACAGTGTGACGTTATTTCCCCGAAACTCTTCACCAATGCTCTGGAGGATGTCTTCAAGATCCTGCGGTGGAATGGACTGGGCATCAATGTCAATGGTGAATATCTCACACACCTCCGCTTTGCTGACGACATAGTTATAATGGCAGAATCGCTGCAAGACCTGCAGAAAATGCTGTCCGGTCTTAATGCTGCCTCGAGACGCGTTGGGCTCGGGATGAACTTGAACAAGACTAAGGTCATGTTCAACGAGCACATCGTCCGTGAGCCCGTTCCCGTCGAAGGTGTAGCCCTTGAAGTTGTCCAGGAGTACGTCTACCTAGGACAAAAGTTACAGCTGGGTAGAGCCAACTTTGAGGGTGAAATCACCAGAACAGTGCAGCTTGGCTGGGCAGCGTTTGGAAAGTTGCGTCATATCTTCGAGTCACCCCTACCACATTGCCTGAAGACCAAGGTATTCAATCAATGCGTCCTGCCGGTCATGACATACGGAGCCGAGACGTGGAACCTGACAGTGAAACTAGCCCACCGATTGCATGTCACTCAGCGAGCTATGGAAAGGTGTATGCTCGGAATCTCGTTAAGGGACAAAGTCCGGAACGAGATTATCCGACAAAAAACCAAAGTCATTGACGTAGTTCAGAATTGTAGCAGGCTGAAGTGGCAGTGGGCTGATCACATCTGTTGCAGAACCGATGATCGTTGAGCAGACGGGTTCTCGAGTGGAGACCACGACTCGGCAAGCGTAGTGTAGGACGCCCTCCGGCCAGATGGACCGATGACCTGAAAAAGGTAGCTGGAGGTGACTGGATGACGAAAACGGGAGATCGGACCTTGCGGCGCACCCTGGGGGAGGCTTATGTCCAGTAGTGAACTGCAATAGGCTGAAATGATTGAGCAGTGAAAATGTTCGACGCTTAGAAGCCCCTTTACTAATAAATATTATGTAGGTAACACACATTTTAGCAGACTATGATAGTACAGTGATTACCTGGTCGTATTACCTGGAAAGATTTCCAGGAGTTTTGAAATTTGGTAGTTTCATAGATTTCGATGTGCTCTTTGCGAATTTTAACTTCGCCACCTCGTACCTTTGCCGCTCGCGCCGCGATATTGGTAAAATGGCGCATGATTGCAGTTTTTTGACAATATCTCCTTTCCAACTCATTTTATGATAAAAATATTTTATACAAAATTAAACTAGAGAAAATTTTCTACATTTTTTGTAGTAGTAGTAGCACATCGAAATGTATAAAACTACTAATTTTCAAAATTCCCGGACTAACTTTCCAGGTTTCACCTTTGTCTTATCTTATGTGGGGGGCCAGTCAGTGCAGACCGGCGACACTTCGACCCAGTGGGATCTTTTATGTCGACACTCTCCCAATAACGACTGCCATAGATGTTCATGGCAGCCGGGACCAACGACTTAACGTGCTCTCCGAGGCACGGAGCAGGCGATAATTGTCAATCAATACGCACATAATTTCGAAAAGTCATATAACTTCCGAAAGTCAGAGGTGCGCGACGTGAGTTCGAACCCGAGACCCTCTACATTGCAGTCTGTTGGTCTCCCCATTGAGCTATCGCTGCTCTTAGGTATCACCTTTATTTCGGACCAAATTACTACTATTATAACAATATGTGGATATGTATACTAGCTGTCCCGCGCGGCTTCATACATATTTATGACTAGATGTGCTCGCGGTTTCACCTGCGTTTATGATTACTGCGCCACCCCGTGGGTCGTATCGTTATATTATATAGCCTATAACCTTCCTCGATAAATGAGCTATCTAACACAAAAATAATTTTTCTTTCGGACCAGTAGTTCCTGAGATTAGCGCGTTCAAACAAACAAACTCTTCAGCTTTATAATATTAGTATAGATGTGGATATGTATACTAGCTGTCCCGCGCGGCTTCATACATATTTATGATTAGTGTTCGTAACTTGTAGTGTGATATTATATTACATAGGCCATAACATTATTCAAGATTGATTTTTACAAATCCGTCAGGTAGTGCCAGGTATAGGTAAATGCGTTTAAGTAAAAATCCAACAAACTGTTTAGCTTCGTTATTTTTTGTATATAATTTTTCTGTACATGCCTATGTAAGTGACGTTCTCCTAAACGGCTAGACCAATATTGATAAAAATTTTAATGATTTAGATTCACAGTTAGATCCGGTAGGTGGTGCGATCAGTTCGTTTCAACAGAAAAACGTCTATCAATTCCGCTATTATTAATAGAAATTGTTGATGTACATTTAAATAAATAGCCAATACCAGTTAGCTACTAAATACTAATGATAACATTTTCTAGAAATAACCAATGATCCGCCATATTTATAATCACGGATTACCGGGGTTGTGAGTTCGAATAGTTTCACGGTAATTATTTACGCTTATTATGTGCACAATCAAATATTCTTACATGTTAACTCGCTTGTTATAAACAAATACTTGTTTTTTTAACATAGTTTGTAGATTCGTGTTATGTTAAATTGATTTTATGTTTGACTGCATGTTCGACTGTGTGTTTCTCAGTGATTTAAGTGGTCGATACTGCCGCCCACCGATGTTGGGGATTCGATCTACGGGACGCAAAGGGAAATGCCCACTGAGACTTGTCACCTAGGCCCATACGTGGACAGTTAAATATTATAAATGTATGCCTATTTTTAGGTTCTTAAAGATGTAACTTATGAGTATAAACAAACTAAAACGCCGCCAAGCTATTACAATGAACATAAATTAAAATAAAAAACGCCTTTTAGGGATGACAAATGTGTTAGATCTGCATTTAAGTGTTTGTATTGGTATTTATAACAAGAAGCTAAAACTATGTTTGTATATGCTAGTATAGAATAAGGTACCGTAACTTCGTATGACTTTAGCTCTGAGGGGTGACATTGGCCCTTAATTGAAAAAAGTTTGAAGTTCCCACCAGACTACTATCATACTTTTTGCCGAAAAAATACACGTGGAAATCAATATATAGCACTATAAACTGTCAGTAAAACAGCTTCTTCCAATTAAACAGCTTTTTCCAATCAAGGGCCAATGACCCCCCTCAGGGCTAAAGTCATACGAAGTTACCGGTACATAATTATCAAATTCCAGTATTTTTTTTTACCTTTTTTAAAATATAAATTCCTTTTTTAAATGTAGTTCATTGTTTATCAGCAGGTTGTATTCTTATATTAATACAGAACTGGTAATAGACTCTTGGTGGAGTTATAACATAACTTAAAAATCGTTTTTTTTTAAATCTAAATGAATGCATTCATTTAAGTCTTATTCTGGTGTCCACTAGTAGGCCTGGAATGGACTTTCTCCTGTATGTGATTTAGATAAGGTTGTTCCGTGTCTGGGTGTTCTGTGTCCGTTGTTCGAATGTTTTTAAAATCGCGCGTCACAAGTCATATTCCTAATGCTGGAATTGTCTTTTTCTCTGCCACTGCTTTGTTCCTACGAAGTTCCTTTGTTGATACGGAACCATTAAAATCACATGATTTCCACGGGTATACTGACACCCGTTCCATTTATCCGTGTCGTGTCTGTATCAAACATCTCACAAACTTTAACGTAACTAATAAAACAAATAAACACATACAGACAGCCAAATTCCTTGTAATAAAGTTTATAAGAAAAACGGTTTAATTATAGACGAAAAAACAGGGAAATACAAGATGATGATTTCAGAGGTATTATAATCAATCCGAACTGCAGTTATCGAGATTGATTTTTCGTTGAGGCTCATCGCGACAGCTATACCGTCATCTGTTAAAAAAATTTACACGTATGAGACAGTTATGCTTGACAGGTACCGAGTTCTGCTATTGTAGTGAATATTAAACAGCGCTTTAAACACCTCAGACACTGTCCTAGTTTTAGTACTCCAACACTGTATAAGTAGGTATGTAGCTGTGAGATCCTATGTATTATTAAGTAGATAATTATAGTCACAAACTCTATTTATTTGAGCTTCTGTCTATGAAACAGATTGTCTCATGGAGTAAGTAAAATGAATCAAAAATAACCTCAAACAAAAAAGATTATTGTTTTTGGTGCACAATTGCAGTCGATCACGCTTAGTGATGAGCGAGCTCTATGTTTATGTATGTATGTATATACTCTTACGATTGTATATAAAACTCGTAACGCTAATTAAACCCGATGATGCAGGATCGCGATGTATATAAACGTAAACAACATACTCACATGTTGAGTTTACTATATTACGAATGTTGATATGCATCAAGCCAGTTTGTGTAAATGCGAAAATAACTTTGTCTTTTTAGGGTTCCATACCTCAAAAGGAAAAAACGGAACCCTTATAGGATCACTTTGTTGTCCGTCCGTATGTCTGTCAAGACCCTTTATCTCGGGAACGGGAACGCGTGGAGGTATTGAGTTGAAATTAAAACAATACAGTCTACAGTCTCTTGCAAGTTGCAGCTGTGCAAAATCAAACTTCTAAGTTAAAGTAAAAAGTAGATACGGCCGTTTATGCCACAACAAAAGTATTTTTCGACACTCTCACGGGATTCAAAATTTATAGGGTATTTTCCGTTGACCTAGAACTATGCAATTTGGCAAGTAATACCGTCTTATACTACAAGTATAGGGAAAAATCTGAAAACTATATATTTGTAATTAAATCATAAAAAACAGGACTTTATGCAAGGAACGGTGGTCCACATTTTGAATTGAGTTAACTGTGTCATCGTATGAAAGGGCTTCATTGGCACAAGCTTAAACAGATTGTTTATTAAATATGTACCTACAAATTTGTACGGAACGTGGGCGAGTGCGACTCGCAATTGTCCGGTTTTTTAAGTTCACACGGCTGAACTATAGAACTAATCAGATTTTAATGAAATTTGCTATACATCTTGAACTCTGTAGAAAAACATAGCTTAATTAAACGAAATCGAAGTTGCAAACGACTCAATTTAAACTTGTTGGATTTGATTGTGATTGTTTGCACTAAAGTCGACGTTACAGACTGACCAACATTTCTAAAGATAAAATAGTTCTAAAAAGAAAACATATCAGATAATAAAATCCCAGAAAGAGATAATAGCATGTTAGTACATTTTTTGGGCAATAAAGGAAATTGTCAATTGTATAATAAGTTATATTACCCCCGTTATAAATTGTACCACTGGACACAAGCTTCTTCTGAGTGTGACAACGGTTAGGCCATAATCCACCACGCTAGCCTAGTGTCTGGTAGAAGTCACCTATCTTCATAAACATTATGATGAACTCTCACACATACCTAATATATAGATTTCCACAAGTAGTTCACCTTCTTACCTATTTCCTTTTTTATAAAGACTTCTACTTAGTGCAATTACACTTGGTCGTTAGCCCGTATTCGGGTGCACGAAAGATGTTACTCGAATTCGGGTACCCGATGCATTAATTACATTGTTTTAGGGCCTTTTCATTGTCATGCGTGTTTGCGCTCGCATACAGGCCAGGCACGCATGTGTGCTGCCCGCAACCTATCGTATCATACATGTTTTTATTGTCATGCGCGCCACAAAGACGCGGCGCACGGGTGGCGGGGCCAAAAATATCTTCTCTGCATGCGGCCCGCAACACGCATGCGTGCCTGGCCTGCAGGCGGGGGCAAACACGCATGACAATGAAAAGGCCCTTACTCACGTTCGGTTAGTGCAACACGGGCAAACGTTTGACAATTGAAAGGGCTCGAATACGAGCGTACTCTACTCCGTTCATTTACACTTAGTCGTTTGTCCGAATGCCATAGGCAATCGAATACGAGCTAACGACCAAATGTAATTGCGCCATGATTCCTGTATCTTCACAAACATTCAAACAACGGACACAAAGAACACCCAGACTGGGAACAACCTTTTGTGCATCGCACACACTCACACACAACTCTCGGCGCAGGCGCAGTGGCGAGCTGAACTAAGTGCTCGCCTCTCCACTTCCACTGCCTTGTCGGCCTCGATGGCGTAGTGGTTAGTGTAACCGACTGCCACGCCTGAGGTCGCGGGTTCGATTCCCGCACAAGTCAAACATTTCTGTGCATGAACATGGATGTTTGTCTTGGTCTGGGTGTTTCTATGTATAATATGTATGTATTTACAAAAAAAAAAGTATATATGTATGTTTATCCATTGTCTAGTACTCATAGTACAAGCTCTGCTTAGTTTGGGCTAGATGGTGTTGTGTATATGTGGTAGAATATTATTATTATTACTGCGCCGAGTGTTGTGTGTTCGAATCCCACACGGGACAAAAAAATGTTTTCCACTACGCTATCCGTCCAGTCAAAGCGTTCACCGTTAAAGCGAGAGATAATTAACTACTAAAACGCACGAATGCAGCGATAGCTCAGTGGGGAGACCAATAGACTGCAATGCAGAGGGTCTCGGGTTCGAACCCACGTCGCGCACCTCTGACTTTCGGAAGTTATAAGACTTTTCGAAATTATGTGCGTATTGACAATTATCGCCTGCTCCGTGCCTCGGAGAGCACGTTAAGCCGTCGGTCGCGGCTACCATGAACATCTATAGCAGTCGTTATTGGGAAGTCAGTGCCCTCTAATATCTTGACACTGGTCTAGCCTTAGGGTATCGTTAGCCTTCGGGTTGCGGAGGTCAGATGGCAGTCGCTCCGTGTAAAAACTGATATCCAGTCAAATCCGGTTAGACTAGAAAGCCGACCCCAAGTGACTTGGGAATAATAAAGGCTAGGAAGAAGACGCACATAAATTCGAAAAGTCAGCGCTGCGTATCCTAGGCTTATTAAATAAGTACAACAAATCATTTTAACACAAATTAAATAATATTTCTTTTTGTTTTAGGATGTGATGGTTCTCCTGGACCTTTTGGGAGCTCCAGACCCAGTATTCTTCAGCTACTTCCAGTCCACTGAGAAGTGGTACGTGAGGCTAGCGGTGGCAGAACAGAGGCTTGCTGAACTGGACCAGTTCCAAGGATACTCCAAGGGGAAGGCGGACCAGACGTACTTTAGGCTGAGGAGTTCCGGAGCGGTTATAGAAGATGATCATATACCTTTTATGAAGAGAAGTGAGTATAGAAATAATATTAGTCGTGTTTGTAAACTGTCTCATTGCTGCGCACGGGCCTCATCGCAGTATGAGAAGGGTAGCCAGTGTGAGTTGGCAGATTTCACATATCTATACTAATATTAAAAAGCTGAAGAGTTTGTTTCTTTGAACGCGCTAATCTCAGTAACTACTGGTTCGATTTGAAATATTCTTTTAGTGTTGGATAGCCTATTTATCGAGGAAGGCTATAGGCTATACTGGGTGTAAGGGACGGTGTACCGAAAACTGAAATAGTAGATTCAGACCATTATTCTGAGTTAAAAATCGTTGTAATTTTTTTCAACAATCACAATTCCTTTTCTGCAATTTTTCATTTTTCTGACTGTCACATTTTTCTACAATACAGCAATGTAATTAAATGGTCGTGATTTAAATAGATCAGCTGTTTTTATGCGCGCGGAACGCAGAGTTCATTCGTCGAGTGCGATGTATTGGCAGCAATCCATTGCGTACCGCGTAATAATATTAATCTACATTACATTTTAATCTTGCGTTTTTTTATTAATTGAAGTTTGCGTTGTGATAAGTACTTATAGAAAGACGTCTTGCTAAAGTTTTCGGTACGCCGTCCCTTACACCCAGTATAACATCACGCTACGACCCACGGGGGCGACGCAGTAACGATAAACGCGGGTGAAACCGCGGGAACATCTAGTAGTAAAAGAAGTTTGTAGTAAAAGAAGTTTCGAATTCTATACGGGACAATAATTTGTGTTTTCTTAAATAAACTAGTAACGGTACCTTAAATTGATTGAAGCAACTATCTCCGCATGTATTGATTCCCTACCTCATTTAAATCTTACTAATAATGTTTGGATCCTTCTTGGGTACAAGGATCAAAACATTGTGGGCCTCGATGGCGTAGTGGTTAGTGTAACCGACTGCCACGGCTGAGGTCGCGGGTTCGATTCTCGCACAAGTCAAACATTTGTGTGCATGAACATGTTTGTCTTGGTCTGGGTGTTTCTATGTATAATATGAATGTATTTACAAAAAAAAAGTATATATGTATGTTTATCCATTGTCTAGTACCCATAGTACAAGCTCTGCTTAGTTTGGGCTAGATAGTGTTGTGTGTATGTAGTAGAATATTATTATTATTATTACACTTGTGTACTATCCTAACTAATATTATAAATGCGAATGTGCGTTTGTTTGTTACGTTTTCACTCCTTAATTACTCGACCGATCATCATGTTTAGCATAGAAAGGACATAGGTTACCTTTCATCCAAAAAAGCAAGCAATGCCGGGTCCAAAGCTAGTAAATGATATCCTGCTAGTCTCTGTTAATATTGACCTACGTTATTTAAGTTCGGTCTGGACATCATTGGCAAGGAGCCAGGTCCAAGACGTCTGGATTTCAAAACTTAACCATCAGAAACCGAAACTAACAATATATCAAACTGAACAAAATAAATTTATTTGAATCCAATACACTTATTAGTTAGCATTACAATTTAGAAGTGCTAAGCTGTTTATTCGTCAAGGTTTTATATAAATAGCTGCAGCCGTTTAGCACGATTATTTTCTGTATAAATTAAATGCGTATTGATTTGCATTACTACCGACTTTACTTACACGGAGCGACTGCCATCTGACCTCCGCAACCCGAAGGCTAACGATACCCTAAGGCTAGACCAGTGTCAGAATATTAGAGGGCACTGACTTCCCAATAACGACTGCCATAGATGTTCATGGCAGCCAGAACCGACGTCTTAACGTGCTCTCCGAGTCACGGAGCAGGCGATAATTGTCGATCAATGCGCACATAATTTCGAAAAATCATAATTATAACTTCCAAAAGTCAGAGGTGCGCGACGTGGGTTCGAACCCGAGACCCTCTGCATTGCAGTCTGTTGGTCACCCCACTGAGCTATCGCTGCTAAATGCTAACTAATTAACTAATCATATAATAATAAGATAATATCATTCCTGTATGTCCTACTGCTAGGCACGGGCCTCTTATCAGTGTGAGAAGGGTTAGGCCATAGTCCACCACGCTGGCTCAGTGCGGGTTGGCAGAATTCATATACATATCTTCAAAAGCATTATGGAGAACTCTCAAACATGCAGGTTTCTCACGATGCTTTCCTTCACTGTTAAAGCAAGCGAATAATAAACTATTTAATAAGTACTTAACTTCGGAAAGTGAGAGATGCGCGCCCTGGAATCGAACTGTAGTCCTCTCATCTCTGCGTGGTAGTCCAACAGTCTCACTAGGCTATTCTTAATTCAAACTTATTTCTATTCTAACGCACGTACCGCTAAATTTTCGAAGTTATATGCGTATTGAACAGTTACTAGTAGAGCCTCGCTGATTTCAGCATGAATGGGCCGGCTCGATCGGGGAAGTACTACTCACAGAATAACGACGTGAAATAGCAGTATTCCTACTGTTGTGTTTCGTTCGGTGAGTGAGAGTACCGGAGGCCCAAGCACCCCCTTTCCCCCTTGCCGCTCCTTCTCCTTTCCACTTCCTTTCCTAAAGGGTCGGCAACGTGCAGGTGATGCCTCTGGTGTTGCAGGCGTCCATAGGCTACGGTGACAACTTACCATCAGGTGGGCCGGGCCGTATACTTGTTTGCAACATTAGCAATAAAAAAAAAAGGTGGAGCTAAACATCGTGAGGATATGGTTATATCTGAGAGTTTGACATAATGTTCTCGAAGATATTATTATATAAAATCTGCCAAACCGCACTGGGCCAGCGTGGTAAACTATGGCCTAACGCCTCACATTGAAAAGAGGCTCGTGGCCAGTAGTTGGACAATTTAATACAGGGCTGATATTATTTTTTATTGTATGGATAAAATAATACCGATAACGCGTAAACTCTCGAATGATAAAAAGATAAGCTGCTGGGTAGTTTACGGATTTTATCACTTATCCATAATAATTTTATCTCAATGATTAAATCTGCAGTATCTATATATTAATACGTGAAGCAAACATTTTATACCCCTTTTTTTGCGCGGACGGAGGAGTATAAAATTTGGCACAGTTAAAGTTTACTAGCGGTCGCCTAGTGCTCGAAATTCGACCAAAGTTTGCCTGTAAGATATTACTGATATATATTGTCATTATATATTGATGTATGTAACCATAGTAACGCGCTTCCACTGCGTGTGTCAAATGCATGATTGTGTGCGTGTAATGTTTTTTCATTAATTTAATGTATTTTTAATGCATATTTTTTTAATGCATATTTTATATAAATGTTAGCATTCGTCACTTTTCTCTGTATAAACTATAAGTGTGCGAAATGTCATACTCCTCCGTCCGCCTAATTTTCGTAAAAAGGGATCCAAAGTTTTCGCTTTACGTATTAATATATAGATATGGAGAAGGCGGGGCGAATCCTAATATTTTTATAAAATATGCATTAGAAATACATTAAATTAATGAAAAAACATTACACGCACACAACCGCATTTGACACACGCAGTCGAATCGCGTTCGTAGTATTTCTACATTGTGCGTCTGACGTCGTACAATTCTTTGTAATTATGGTTACCTATACCTTATTTATATGAAATATAGAAAAAAAGAAAACAAAGTAGCAAGCTTAATTTTGGTCGAATTTTGACCATTAGGCGACCGCTAGTACTTAATATAAAAGCGATAATATCGGTAAACTTATAAGTATCAGTACGCTCACATCATACTGTATTTTTCTAGTAATTTCGGAAAAGGTAGTCAATCAGTGGTGTAATACACACATTTCGCACGTTTTAGTTCAGGTCCAACGTAATAAGTGATGAGCGTATTGCCGATTGCCGTAAAAATCCAATAAGACCCGATTTGAGAATCGAACTCTAGACCATGCAAAGCAGCCGTATCACTATCGCTGCGCTACCGAGTATCTAATGCGAGAGATATAATAATATGGGCAAAACTAGCTTTTGACCGCGGTTTCGTTCGCGTAAATGTAGGTTAGGTTAGGTTAGTTACAGTACTTTTTCTGGATGAAAAGTATCCTATGTCCTTTTCTGTATCCCTGACAACGTATATGCAACATTTCATGATGATGGGTAGAGTAGATAAGGCGTGAAAGAGTAACAAACAAAAAAAATTACATCCGCGTTTTTAATTTTATTCAGACCTAAAACATCTGACCTTATAATGGCCCTGCCTCTCTGTGATATACTGTTCAAGTTCCTAGGTCAATATGAAAGTACGACCTGACATTGAAAGTACATTGTATGCTTGTAGTACTTCGCTTCGATATTAATAGTTTTGTTCGCAAGGCTATATGCTTTGACCGTCAGTAGGGATTCGAGGCTTTTTAAAACATATATTACTAGATTTTCCCCGCAGCTTTGTTTGCGTAAATGTTAGTTAGGATTGATTAGTAGGAGTACTTTTTCTGGGTAAAAGATCCTCTATCCCCTTTTCTGTTTCCCTGACAACGTGTATATGAAATTGCATGATGATCGGTCGAGTAGTTAGGCGTGGAAGCGTAACAAACAAACATACTCACATTTGCATTTAATGATTTTTGGACATGATTGGGGTACTATCACGTGTAACATAAAAATATGGTCATAGACAATTTTATTTTATTTTCAGCCTGTATAGGTCACCCGCTTTGTCGTCGGGGACTAGGTCCCCCAATTGTGTGTGGTTGTGAATTCGTCATATCGAATGGTTGTGTGGGACCCGCCACGTCCATCGGCGGGCGAACCTTTGGTGGGGTCGTGATTTGAATGCGAGAACGATCCGCGCGGCCCCGCCATAAAGGTGTGAGGAACACCGCGGTGGTTTTAGTCGGTTCAGCCCAAATTTCCATCTTGGGCTAGATCCCGACATATCCCCATCGCCCGCCTCAAACCCGGCGATGGGGAATTTGCACATATCCACGCGTTATAAAAAAAGAACAAAAAAAAATTTGTAACAGTACTTTTTAAAAGTAAAATATCGCCTATGTTACTCAGTTATAATATAGCTTTCTAATGGTGAAAGAATTTTTAAAATCAGTTATGTAGTTTTTAGTTAAATCCTTGCAAACAAACAAACAAAAAGTCAAATCTTTCTTCATTATAATAAAGATAAATATAATATTTTTTTAGGTCTCATTGGTCATGAAAACAGTAGATATTTCGTATATATTTTTTGATGGAACATTAAAATGTATTAACGAGCGGAAAAAAGTATAAAACTATTTTTAACAGTAAGGTTGGGAACACTGCATACCAATTTAATGGTTAGCATTAAATTTGTCTGATGTTGGTCGATGGTACGGTCACACCTATAATATTGTGTAATTGAGGTCAACAAGTTTTGTTCGCTGCCAATTTGTGTCGTTTATGTCAATTTCTCGGCATAAATCACATAGGTAGGTACATATGTAGGTACGCGAGAATTGTGTGCAAAATGTGCTATAAAGACTTCTAAAATAAGTTATAGGTACATCGTTTTTGAGTAGTAGAGCCTCGCTGATTTCAGCATAAATGGGCCGGCTCGACCGGGGAAGGACTACCCTCTCACAGAATATCGACGTGAAATACCAGTATTCCTACTGTTATGTTTCGTACGGTGAGTGAGAGTGCCGGAGGCCCAATCACCCCCTTTCCCCCATTCTCGGTCCTTCTCCTTCCTACTTCCTTTCCTAAAGGGTCGGCAACGCGCTAGTGATGCCTCTGGTGTCGCAGGCGTCCATAGGCTACGGTGACCACTTACCATCAGGTGGAACCGTATGCTTGTTTGCCACCTTGGCTGTATAAAAGAAAAAATCATATAACTCGCTTCAACACATATGTAAAGTATCTAAACTAATATTGTCTTCTGTTTACGCGAATGTTATTCATTGAAATTAAACTACTATATACGGATTTTATCGCGTTGTTTATTTGACACTTTATTACAAAATTTTTGAAAACTGTTACACTACTATTACTATTAAACTTTACTAATTTTTAAGCTAATTAAATTATTGAAACTATTAAAACTATTTATACTATTACTATAATACTATTTATATTTGTGTTTACACTTTCCCCGACGTTTCGGTTGCTTTTCAGCAGCCATGGTCACGGGGAGACTAAGATGGCAGTTGTCTCAATGTTCCAGTGTAGTTATTTCAAAGTACCCGAACGTAATTTAATCATGGGTGTTTCTATTTACGCAGAATGAGCTCAAAGTATCATGAAGTCTAGCTGTGGTTTGCTTCTTCTTGGGTTTGACTATTTGAATGACTGGATCCCAAGCTGGTGGTACATTCCAACCATCTTCTCTATTGAAATTAGGATGTTTTTTGATTTCAATAGCCTCGCGAAGCATCCTTGGTAGGAATCGGTGTTTTAATAGTTTCAATAATTTAATTAGCTTAAAAATTAGTAAAGTTTAATAGTAATAGTAATGTAACAGTTTTCAAAAATTTTGTAATAAAGTGTCAAATAAACAACGCGATAAAATCCGTATATAGTAGTTTAATTTAATATCTAAACTAATATTATAAAGCATAAGGTTTACCGGTGGTAGCCCAATGGATAAGGCATTGGACTTGCGATCGAGAGGTCACGGGTTCGAATCCCACGCATTGCACTACTGACGTGAACCCACTCCTAATACAAGCATTCTAGCTTAAGAAAGAATATCTAAAGCATCAAGTCTGTCTGCGTACAAAGGAGACCGTCCATATTCGGCTTGTACGTGGACAATCGTTTTATATACAAAGTAAAATATTAAAAGTTTTGTTTTAATATATAATAAATACTGGTTGCCCTCCAGTAGTATGAAATTGACATATTTTATTTATATATTATATCAAAATAATACACACAACCTGGAAGCAATGAGGCAGTATCACTGCAACTGCATAGTCGGCCGAAGGACTGTTGGGTTGCTGTGCTCACATAATGTCTGTAATATGGTACCTAAGCTGGGCAAGGTATGAAAATGTCACTCCACCAGCCCAGTTTTTGGAAAATAATTCAATAACTTTTGAAGGTGATGAAAATAAATATTTATTTTAAACAATGTGTTTTATATTTAACGAACTTGATACTAAACTTCAAAGAATAATGTTATCTACTTAGTTTAGGCTACTCAAAATTAATATTGTTATTACAATATAAAATTGTTCACGCCCAGGCCAGGGTCCTATACAAGGTGGTCGGTCTCCTTTTACATAAATACATTTTTAATCACAACAGTCACTGCAATCGCGAACAACTTACCAAAGCCTGCCTTCATCTAATAACACATTATTTTGTTACAGACGTCGACATTCTCCACGTGATCCCATCACCATTCCCGTCCATCTGGCACACTGCTGCTGACGACATGTCGGCCCTAGACTTCAAGACCATCGAGAACCTCAACAAGATCATGCGGGTCTTCGTAGCGGAGTACCTCCACATCAAGCCTTAGTATCAGGCGAGCATTCTATTCGAACTGTTGTACAAAAATATATTTATCGAGGGATGACACATTGACTAAAGATACGAAAGCTTATAGGACTTCTAAGTTAACCTAATATTAGAAAATACCGTGATTTAGGGCCGGATTTTCAATCGTCAGATAAGTTGTAACTAGGGAATATGGTTGACCTTTTAAGATCTTTTGTATAAATATGACAAAGCGGCATATTATTACTCAAAAAAAATATCGATTATAAATCACTTTATTTTCTAATTTATGAAGAGTACAGGGAAAAAGTGATGAATGTCATTTTTTTCATTTCTTTTTGTTTTTGGCAACATTTGAAAGTCCATTGAAAATAGTTTCTGTTTTCTTCAGAATACAAGCAAAAAATGCTTGTTGTCTCCAAAAAATTAACCGTTAAAAATCGAGACACAGGCTAAAAACGATGAAGGTTATCTGATACTGGCGAAAAATGATGGATGTCAGTCAAAAAATGATGGAGGTATCTATGCTAGCTATGGCGGGGTTTTGACTTAACTGTCATTCAATGGTGCATGGGTTTCCAATGTTATCACCAATATTAGATACAAGGCTCCAATACTACAAGCAAATGAATTCACACATCCTGAAAAATTATATGATTCATTGCTACCAATATCTGCAGCCAAATACAAAGACTGCTTAGACTTGGCAAAATTCTGCACACAGAGGGCAAAAAGTTATTTTCTTGCACTACCCAATGCAAGTAATATTGATGATGATTAATTGCATAGTGTTTCCTTGATGACATTCATCACTTTTTGACTGACATTCATCATTGTTCTCCTGGAATATTAGGTATTTCTTTTTACAAATTATAAAAAAATGCATATGATGCTCTAATAACTTTGAATTTTATTTCAACCATGACAATAAATATAATCCTATAAACATGAATTTTATTTAGTGTGAGTTTAATGTTAAACAGATTTAATGAGTCTATGAACTTAATAATCTAATTTTCTCCAATCAAAGTAAAATTGACACCCATCATTTTTCTCCTGTACCCTTCATATGGTCTGACCTCATATCAGACAGAAAGGCGATTCAGTAAATCTACACTTTTGTCTCAAATTCAAAATAAATAAAATTTGTCACAAAGTATTGTCATAGGTTAGTTTAATTTAATTAAAGTATATCTTTATCTGTTGTGTTCAAGTAAAACTACGTAGAAAGTTAAGTAGTATACAAATCATGTTTGTAAAGAGATTTACAAATCTTCCATAATTACTGTATTTATAGGTACCTAGTGTATAGTCTCTTGCTATATCTTAGAACGTATAGTCAGAGGTGAATTACTGCCTCCGTGGCGCAGCGGTAGTGCGACTGCTGTGCATGAGGTCTCGGGTTCGAATCCCGGGTCGGGCAAGAAAAAGTTATTGGGTTTTACTTACTGTTAAGAAATCTCAATAGCAGCCCGAAGTTAGGAAGTTCGCGGTGTTAGACACCCCCGTGCCTCGGAAAGCTTGTAAAAGCCTCCTGCGCCTGATCTCTCTCCGCTCGTGTCGGATTACCGAGTAAGGGAACAGAGAATGCACTTGTGTTTGTGCACACACTTGTGCACTATAATATCTCCTGCGCATATGGCCAATCTCCGTTAAGACTGACCGTTATTCGGTCTGGAGGACATTATACTCATAGTTTCACCAGCTATGGTTTGGGACCTAGTGGGTGAACCTATTGGCGCTTACCAGTCACAGTTTCCGATTCCTTACTACCACTGATATTTGTTTGGTAGAGAAACCTAAGTACACAACCCGGGAACATAACCCGAGACCTCATGCACACCAATCGATTTTCCTACCGTTGCACCATCAATGCATACGTATTTAATATTATAGTCGCGAAAGTGTGTGATAGTTTGTCCTTCTTTTACGTAGTAATGGAGGAACAGATTTACATAAGTTTTTACAAAGAGGTAGTTTATAAAGAGAGTGTTATAAGCTACTACTTAATTCGGATAACGAGATCCACGCTCATAAGCTAGTAAGCCTATATTATATGTATCCAGTACAGATTACATGTTATATTTTATATACAAGATAATTTAAGCATAATGTCTTGGTCAATGGATCACCTCTTAATAAATAATAATTATTTATGAAATTATCTATGGAAATTATTTAGACTATAACTTAGATTAGAAATCTGAGGACTACATTGTTGCCAATTCTGTTGTACAAAATTCTCTAAGCTTAACTAAAAATCACTAAAATTTAGTTTAGTCCTCTCAAATGACATTTAGTATTCTGAAATCGTTAAAAGTGACAGGACTAAAAAATATTTTAGTGATTTTTAGTTAAGATTAGAGAATTTTGTGTCAACAAAATTGACACCAGTCTCGAAAACTATGATCATGTCACTGTTTATACAAGTAAAACTAACTAATATTATAAATGCGAATGTGAGTTTGTTTGTTACTTTCACGCCTTAACTAAACGACCGACCATCATGAAATTTCGCATCCAGAAAAAAGTACGGTCTCAAGGGGTAGAAATTTTTGCGAGCGAACACGCGGGCAATATTTTGTAAAGATATCACAATATGCTGATCGGATTTCAGTTTGCTTTGTTTTTGGGTACGGTCCCATATACCATGTGAATACAATATGTATACATAGATTATGTGGACTACCTACTGCTGCGTCTAGGGGCGCAGACTTTGGGTAGCGAAATACAAGTACGTTCTGTTCATATACTTAATGTAAATTACCCTAGGACAAAATAGTAGGGAGCTTAGCTCTTCCAATAATAAAATTTGGGGGCTCGGGCACACCCAGTTTTGAAGTCGGCGCTTGTGGCCGCGTCACTAAACATTTGTAGCTTTTTCTTGTTTTTTTTACGTGTGTGAATGCTGTGACACATACCCGTCCGCCCGCCCCCAAAGATAGAAAGTCCCGAGTCCTACCGACTAACTATCTTTCCCCGGATGAGCCTTTGGTTTGGTTTTATTTATAAAAAGACTGTGTAGACACAGTACAAAGAAAAACTTACGACTCTAATATAATAATTATAATTTTATTAGTAAAAATAATTTTCATGCGTTTCATTTTAACACGAGCGCGACATTACAACAGGTGAAATTAAAGTCGATAAGAGCCATATAACGGCTTTGTAAACGTGTACAATAGAGTTTTATGTAAATATTAAAGTGAAAAACTTATTCTATAAATAAATTACTAGTTTTACCCGCGGTTTGGATCGCTTGAATACCAGTAAACGCATACCGATATCCTATGTTTCACTCCAGGAACTGGTCTTTCTCTATCTGTATGCCAAATTTCATACAAATCTGTTCAATAATTTAGACGTGTATAAGTAACAAACATCATCTTCACAAACTTTCACCCTAATAATATTAGAAGTATATTATTTTGCGTTTTTTAGTCAAAATTTGATTAGTTTTGGTACTGAGAGTACCAAAAACGCCTTTTGCTATTCCAAATACGTCTTTCACTCTTTCATCGCTTTCGTAAAACTGCCAAATATGAATAGACACAATATTGTTTATCATAAATAAAGTTTAAATATAAATAATATAATTTAATTAAGTTGTCTCGACTGTATGAACTTTATATTAATTAGTAGGTATTTTCCTTAGTAAGTTTTAAGTCTCGAACTATGTCCAGAAATGGTCTGTCTCAAACAATTTTATGAAATTCTTCCTTTTACTTACTTTTATTGATTATATCTACATTTATTTACTTGCATTTAATTTGTATTGTATTATATATTTCAAGCATTCCTTATTGTTTAGCTATATAAGAATAATTTTATTAGATACATTGTACATTACTATTTGTGTTCGTTTTATTATTTGTTATATAATATTAAGGGCTTGTCCCACCGGGTACGTATTACAACACCGAAATTTAAAAGAACGTATTTTAAAATACCTATGGAAAAATCTCGAAAAATTAAACACCGAATGATTGTTTGGTTGAACGTGTTAAATCCCGAAAGTTCATTTGCCCGAAAGGTTAAAATCCCGAAAATGCTTAGGCCATCCGTACGATTCCGACTCGGAAGCGGTAGGTTGTGTTAGGTTCGCGGGGCTCCGTCCAAAACTCCCATTAGTTCTACCATATAACTGAGGAATATCCATTCGGGATTTCGTCCATTCGGGGTTTCATCCTTTCGGGCATTTGGACATCGGTATTTTATGTTTCGATATAACGGCTATCGGTATTTTGAATTTCGTTGTTTTGGACGTTGGTTTTTCAGTCATAGTTATTATGAAATTTCGGTATTGTAATACGTACCCTGTCCCACCACCTCTAAAATAAAAGTCTCACCATATTTCTTCTTTAACCTAAAAAGAGTGAGACAGCATGCAATTTATCTTCCGGATAACTTTTTCTTGTTAGTTGTGGGACTGGCCATAAGCCTTGTTTGCAATATATACATATGTTTATCAATAATGATCAAGAAATCTTCTTGTTTTTTGTATACTGGGATTAATTCCTAGTTCGTAACTTGCTTATATCATGGTCCTTGTTTTAGAAGCTTTCGCATTTAGGATACCTATTCTCAATACTAATTTAAAAAATGCACCCAAAACAAACTAATTCAGCATACTGAACTTACACAAAACTGACTTCAACTTACCATGCCGCAAAATGACTGTCCCCCAGTGTAATCAATTGTGACCAGCGGCAGCGTTGAGTATCGCTCTAATTGCAAGAACTTATATAAAGCATAACTACTCATGAATTCCTTTAGTTCCATAGTCTCGATTAATTGTTATGACGAATAAAATGAATATTATATTCATACGTGCGTCAGAGGATTTACCACCGTACCTTAACTTAAAACATAAAACATTGTCCATGCACGAGTGAGAAAAAATCTTATATTTTCTTATGGAAAGAAGTTAAATTATTATTGAACTTTGCCCTTTTTTACGCGGGATTTCGAAGATTGCAGTCAAACAACCTTATGGTGTTTTACTGCGGTGAACGGAGTGACATGGTTCCTTAAAAGGTGCGACGGCTTCTGCAATGGTTCTTTAAAACTTAGAGCATTAGCAATGTTATTTGAAGAGTCAAAGACGTACACCCCTTTTTAATTTTTTTTTCTTTTCGGGTAATTCTGTGACGCGTACCCCTCCGCGGGGGCAGGCTATATCGGGCTCACCTGGGGGGGAAGTCCCGAGTCCTACCGACTAAACCTACCACGGTGTTCCTTCACACGGTCTATGGCTGGGGCGCAGGGATCGCTCGCGCATTCATCCTGCAGCCACGGCAAGTTATCCCTCTAACGCTGCAGCGATAGGTATACCTAATTATATTTGAATTATATTTGAACATAGCGCACGCACGTACCTAAGTGTTGTCAACACGTTCCAAACTTGCAATATAAATGTGTGCTTATCGCTTGTAACAAGTGACCATATTATCTACCGGAACGGTAAACCGTTTGCTTGGCTTTTTATTTTATATAAAAATGGTGGCAAACCTTCGTTGAATAAAAAACTTACGTGTACCTACGGCTGTTAAATATTCGGTTTTTTACGAGCGTCATGTTAGGTTAAGGCTTGATTTCCACCTATGCCGACGTCGGTCACCGACGTCGGTGGCGCGTACCGTCGGTCGCGTATGAACACAGAAACGCCACGCACTGCAAAATGCTGTACGGAACAGTCGTGTGCAAAATTAAATTGTGATTTTATAATGAACCCATTTATTAATTGTTTAGTTGCTGCAGTATACTTACGTAAGCGAAGGAGACGTAGGAAATAGAAAAAGGTATCACATTCACCCACTTGTCGCTCAAAGAGCAGTGTATGGTGAATTTTCTACTTTATTTGGAATACTACGTACGGCCGAGGAAAACTTCTTTAATTTTCTTTTATCTTCCATAATATTATACTTAGGTATAGCGTTTCATAAATTATTTCTATCTAAGCTTGTGTCCTCGCACCCCGATCTTTGTATAAACTATGAAATAAATCGCATAGAACAGGTCGTTCACGCTCGGTGTCGACGTTCATGGCAACGTATTATGATTTTGGCTGTACGCGCATTCATCTGTAGGGCTGAGCGGCCGGCGGTGCACTGAGCGCGGTCCTAGTGTTCCGTAGCGCGTCAGTCGACCGACGCGACGTACGCGCCGCTGACGACAGCGTTGCAGTGCGGTGCTTCATAGAACTAGTGTGTATTCGTACGCTCGACCGATGTCGGCGACCGACGTCAGCGTAGGAGGAAATCAAGCCTAAACCTAAATTGGGCATTAAGGAAGCAGAAGTAACCAAAAATGAATTGGTATTTACCACGAGTAGATTTTCTAGGTTGATAGTTTCCTAAACAGTTTTGTTTGTTTCATTACAGCAGTTAACATTTTGTTCGTCAAAAATGTTAAAGCAAAATTACGTAAGCGCCCAATAATTAAGAAATAATTTTTCCTTAACCGAACAGTATATATTTTCATGTAACATAAAATAACGTACGCTGTAGTGTAAAAAATAAAATACTTATGTAATTGTTCAAAAACATATTTTAAAACAATTATATGTTAGTATGTTACATAATTATGTAACTATATGTGTATAATTTCATGCCATATTATGTTATATAAATATATATAATTTCGCATTATGTTTTATATTATATAATATAAATAAACAGCACTCATACATAATATTTAATAAGTTTATCAGTGTATACGCTTCGCTAAATCTTAATTTTGGATTTCTTTATCTTATCAGCGTAGTACGGTGGCATATTTTTAAATGGTCCACACGCGATAGGCTTACACCTACAATAAAGATTACATAATGTTCCATAAGATTGATATTGAAACAAAATCGTGAGATGGAATTTTATTCGTAAGAGTATCTGATAAAATAGGTACCATTTTTAAACACAAAATATTATTTATGTTCTATCTAAAGATTAGGTTGATTTTGTAGTTTATTTTTTGACATTAAGGCTCTTTGGAGTAAACTAGCACACGGGCCTTCAGTCCGATGATACGTGGTTGTTACTGTATCCTATTTCTGCTTGTAACTCGGGCAATCATGGGTGCTGCGGGTCTTTGAGGACAAGCAGTATAGGTACAATAAAACATTTTTTATTTGCTACATGTTGTGCAAAACAATAAACGAGTAAACAGAAAGAAAAAAATGAAGCGCGACGAATCTGACTACTGTAAACCTGCTAATCATAAATAATATTACTTGATCTTAATAGTTTCCTTACACTACAGCGTAACGTATAATGTTAGTAAAAAAAATTGGGGCAGTCTTTGGGGACTGCCGATAGAAGTAAAAACTTTAATCCTTGATCATAAACAACAAATAAAAAAGGGGCGGGTCGGATGTTAGTTCCTGATACTGTTTTAGGCGTTATTAAGGGCTGTTTACGATCAAGTGGCGTGTGGTCATTTTGACGAGCAAAATAAAAAAAGGGGTTCAAAATTTCGTTATTTTTTACGTAGAACGCACCATTTCTGAGATATTGTTAATATTCTAAAATAATTCAAAAATGGAAAGCGTGGAAGCGTGACGATGACGAAGCGTGATGTTGACGCGAGTTCTATGATTTTTGTTCACCCAAGATGTGCTCAACGCGCCTAAAGAAGTTTTCACTTCAAAAACATGTACCTACATTATTATTAGAGATTATTATAGGTTACCACTTCCTACATTTTTTCTCCCCTCTAGATGAAGCGCACACGCACCTTCATGTCAGATCGTTACTATCGCTAAACACACCCGTGTTTCTTTACATTCTAGGGTCGTGAGATTTCTTTCAAACCTCTCATACATTTGTCACTATTTCATGCAAGACGCCAATGAAGTATATTAATTGACGTTATACTCTTTTATTCTATATAAATTATTTAGTTGTGGACGACAGTTTATTTTAATAAATTAACTTGTGAAACGTCCATGACTCCTACAGTGCAGTCATGGACGTTGACGTCGTTGCGTCAACCAAAAAAATACCAAAAATATTTGGTATTTTTTTCGCGACCTATCATAAAGAGTTTTCTTTCTACCCCGTAGAGGTCACGGACGTGCAAGCGGCAGCGTTTTTTTATGAGTCTTTGGACATTCCAAGGGTTAAGTATTAAAATATATAAGTATTTAAACGATTTATAATATTGTTTCTAAAATAAACCTAACTGTCTATAATTAAATAATTTAATTATAATTTAGCCAATTTCTTGCGATGTATTTTAATATGATTTAGTCAGAGTAGTCATTCTTATGAGGTTAATCATAAAAGAGGCAAATATATTCATACAAAAGTACCTACTTTAGGGTCTTATTAGACGCGACAGTGTCTAATAGGTGTAGCCCAGTGTGTCGATGTAATGGTAAGGATAGAGCGTAACAAAAATATAACGCACTCTCTCGCACGATTCGCAGCGTTCAACTTCTAATAGTTCAAAGTCCAAACAGTCTAGGTTGATGCGTCGCTGCGTTTATTAAGGCCACACTTTTTCAGATATAAAAATAAACGACAAACAAAGTCAAAATGAAAACGTATTTTCCCTGATAATATTAATTAATTACAATAACTATTCAGAAAAACACGAATTAACTGTTCGTGATAAACTTAGTAGGGTTATGTCACGTCCGAATTTGTACATACAATGTCTGTACAAATATGTCATACCTATCTAAAGCTATAAAAAACATACAGATTGGAAATAAAAAGCAATTAACTTTATAAAGGTTTATAAAATGTGCAGGCTACATAGATGCAAGATCGACAATCGCCCAGCACCTCGTAGGTCTATATGCCTCAACAAATAAAAATGCGAATTCTTGCAATGCGACGCAAAAACGGAGATTGCAATGCAATCCTATTGGTTAATATTTCTCCGTTTATTCGCTTCGCTTCAATAGACAGGTAGCCTTATAGACAGCGCCACATGAATTAAGATCATTATTATTTACTAATATTATTATTATTCATTCGTATCACAAGGATTCATATGTATTTTTGTATTTGATCCTAAACCTACTTATGCTCGCGGCGCATCCTCGTTCCACTTTACGATGCGTCTGTCTAGCTACCAAGTTTTAGTGTTTTATAATAAGATTAGATTTCAGTTAGATGTTTAATTAAATAAATACAATTCGTTCCCAAAACGGTTGTGTAAAAGATCATAATATTTTCATATAATCATTGCATTTTATGTAAATGTGTATCTATAAATAATATATGTAAGAGTAAGCGCGTTAAGCGGTAGTGCCGGATAACCGGTACAGGACAGGCGATGCCGGGTAACCGATACTGACTAACCGCCACCGATATGATAAAATCTTGTAAAGCACGTAAAATCAATTCAAGTTTAAGCCGAAAGTTTAAACTGTTAAGATACACATAAGTGTAGTTACGAGTTTAAACTTTCTTCGGAGTTTAAACTATTACAAGATTATAAATGTATTTTAAACTTTATTGTAATGTATAGTAGTTGTAACTTCAATAAAAAAATATCGATGGTTTAAAAATCAAAGAGAATTATGTGGTTTTATGTACAAATGTATATAAAATCAGAGTAATATTCTGATTTAAATTCATTATGTATGCATATACTACAAAACGAATGTATTTTGTCATGGGATTGTAATAGAATTGACTACCTATTGTCATATGCGATATTCTGAAACATGTAACAGTAGCATTGAAAAATGAAAGAAAATGAACGAGGATTCTTCTTTAGTTCTTTTTATTAGTCATTCATTACTTTACTGGTTTGTTTGGCTCGAGTAATATCTTACTGTAACAGTCTATGCTAGTCGGGATTTCATTACACTGATTACTATCTTAAGACTTGTCTTTATACAATTCGACTGTCGGTTCAATTATTGTACTTTTATAATTAAAAAAATAGATACCTACGCTTATACGGAATGGAAAAAGAAATCAAATATTATGTCAGATCTCTTGATTTTTAGGAATTATATAAAAGAATACGTTTGATTATTTTTGCATCAAACTTGTGCAAAATATTATAATGCGATATTTTAATACCATTGTGATACGGTTGCGTATAAATTCTATTATATTGATATTAGTTGATTGTGGAGAAATAAATAAGTTAATGTTATTTTGTTGTTTTATTCATTACCAAGGTAGCTATTTATTTATTTGCATCAACTGCTCACTGCACTTACAGTTGCCCAACACGTGCAGTGAGCCATAATACATACATAATATATTATTATTATTATTTATAACTTAAAAACAGTAAACAATATTCAATAAATGTATTAATTTTATCAAAAAATATGTCAACTTCTGGATATTGAGCAACCAGAGAGTTGAGAAGTCTCATAGCCAGATTGGTTGGAGCAAACTAAGTAATACAAGTACGCACCCTCGGCACCGCTGGACAGGACACAGCGACACAAGTACGCACCCTCGGCACCGCTGGACAGGACACAGCGACACAAGTACGCACCCTCGGCACCGCTGGACAGGACACGGCGACACAACGCGGGTGGTCTGTCAATTCTATTGTGCAACAACAAATAGAAATGTACCATAAGAGCAAATTTACGTCGCTTTTATAAAAAAAAAATATATTATTATCTATGCCTACCATACCCGATACGAAGAGGAAAGGATATAAAACTGTGACTTGGTTCCGCTCGCTTAAATTTTGTTTTGTAAAAGACATCTCTCGCGCTGTCTTTCTGGGGAACTTACCAACATTCAAACGACGGACACAGACTGTGTCACACAGTACAGCCACACTTTGCAGAACTATTTGTGTGAGTATTGTGGTTTCTATCACGAACAACAGAGACAACGAAACAAATGCTTCAAGAAACTTGCAATGTGGAAATAAATCTTGATAATAAACGTTTTTAACATGATGCAGTGGTGTAAATAAATTGAACACTTTAAATACAAGCTTTTAAAAACATTTATTCCATATACTCTAACATGTACTTAAACTAGCCTCTCGTTCAAAATAAATTATCTAGTATAGATCCTTTGAATTTCTTCATTGCTTTCTCTTCCATCTCTCTCATTTTGTCTTCTATACAGTTCTTCTTCATTGACTTTGTGACCGGTGCAACTACATCATTTGTGACTGAATTACTTTTATTTATTGCTTCATTTTCATTTAATTTATTCTGTACTTCATTTAATATTACATTTTTGTCATTATCTGCTGTCAGTTCATTAGATAGTGCCGTATCTCTAGTGTTATTAATTTCATTATCTCTTGATTTTATTGCATTACGTACTGAATTTAACTCTTTAGACGCTTCAAGTTCACAAATATCTGATTTAATATCATTAATGTCTGATTCCATTTCATCTATATTTAATTTCGATTCCTCATCATCGTCACTATTTTCTATTTTCATTTCAAATATTGAGGGCGATCCTCTATTATTATCTATATCTTCATTACCATTGTTAATTTCATTTAGATTTTGTTCATCTTTTTTATAGTTATTAGACATTTTGATCGGCGTATTATTTTCAGTTACAAAATCATTTTCACTCTGTGTTTTATCATCGTCTGAATAGTTTTCTTTGCTCTCACGATCTCGTTCTGTATCTTTATTATTATCATCATTAGAACTTTGTTCGTTACACGTATTATTATCAAACACTAGAGTATCCATTTCATATAGTCTATCACTATTATTTTCTGTCGCCGTGTCTGGTTCGTAGTACAAATCAACTTGACTAGTTGCAGTATTAGATTCTTCTTTTTCCCCAAGTAAGTCCTCGTCGAATTCTTCTATGCTTTTCCTTTTAAAGTTAGCTATGCGGAAGTCGTCAGTGGTATCGTATTTAGTTGACATGGCGTTTTCATAGTCTTCGTTGGATACTGTTGTACTTTTAGATTCGTTGGATGGAGCTGGGCCATCTGTGGTATCTTTCTTGGCTTTACTTAGTGGTGCATCGTCTTCGTCGTCGTATATTTTTCTTTTAGATCGTTTGATTTTGGTACCGGTAGCGTCTTTGTTCTTCCTTGATATTTTCATCGGTGCCGGCAATTCATCCTTTTTATTGTTCTGAAAGCAATTGTTTTGTTAACAATCATACAAACATTCAAGCCAACACCCAAGGGATAAGCAGGGGTGTGAGACAACCAATGCGCCAGTTGTTTTAACTTTTTTTGTTACTGTATACACAATGTCAGGCCGCGAAAATTCGCTCAATCCAGAAATTGAACTGCCTCTCTCAGCAACACATATTTTTGTTCCACTTGGGTTTAACCCATGTCGTGGAAATGGCAATAGCGAGACTACCACTACGCTATCCGTGAATGCTAACTTTAACCTGTCAATTGTTGGAATGATAGACATGATTAAGAAACCTATTAAGTCTTAGCGGCGCCACTGCGCTGCGACTCAATAAGTTAAAAATATATGAAATAAGACTTCTACTACTCCTTTACTGCTGCTTAAAAGAATGACAATATCGAAACTCCGATGTTCAAAGCGGAATACTACAAGTAGAAGTACGCCCGGTCCCACGTCGTGGCTGTTCCTATCCGGAGGAGTTCGGTATTGTCAACCTTATTCTACTGCTATAGTTGTGGGCAATCCGAGGGTGCATGGCGGATTCCTCTCTGTCCAACCTTAACCAATTTTATAAACACCAATGTAAGTTTGTATGTTACGCTTTCCCGCCTTAACTTCTTGATTGGTCATCATGAAATTTCACATACACCTTTGTCAGGGGAACAGAAAAGGACGTAGAGTACCTATTATCAAAAAAAAAATACTGCTACTAACGTAACCTAACCTACACTTGCGCGAGTGAAGCCGCGGGCAAAATCTAGTTTATTTTATAAGTATACAGTGTGACTGGTTAAACATTGTACATACTTAAGGACATGATAATTTATGGTCAGACGAAAGATATAAAAAAAAATGTAATCTGTATAACCTGCAAAGAAAACCTTTATGAAAATTTGTATGAAACATCCATAAAATGTGAACACTGCGCACACAGCTGTCGAGGCTAATGACCTTTGATAAGAAAAGGACGGGCGGCGGTGCAAATTCGGGAGAGTGCGGGGTGCGGTAGCTGGGGGCGGGGGCGGAGGTTTTGTTTAGCTTTGGTATATCCACAAGAGTGTCCGCATTAAGTTTTTATTGGATAACTAGGTCAAATTTTAAGTACCTATCTTTTTAGATATTCGGGTCGAGAATCGAGTACTGAATACCCTCCTTCAATATGTCCAGTCTTTTACCAATGAGCCTGTATATTTACCTCTGTATCTCTAGAAGTGTCCTGATGGTCGCTCTTCGCGACGATGTCTTCCATAAACGCGTCCAGTAACACTGCCTTGTCCACTACGTCTAATGGATCACTATTGTCCGGTGTGAACTGACTCTTGTCAAACTTCTCCTTTGGATACAACCATTTGTATATTTGTGAGAATTTCTCTAGATTTTCCTGGAATAATATAATATTCTATCAGATACACACAACACCATCTAGCCCAAACTAAGCAGAGCTTGTACTATGGGTACTAGACAATGGATAAACATACATATATACTTTTTTTTTGTAAATACGTACATATTATACATAGAAACACCCAGACCAAGACAAACATCCATGTTCATGCACACAAATGTTTGACTTGTGCGGGAATCGAGCCCGCGACCTCAGACGTGGCAGTCGGTTACACTAACCCCTACGCCATCGAAGCCGACAATACAATCAATGCAATAGAAAATTTAGTATGTTAAGGGTCTGTTCCACCACCGCCAAATAGCATTTATCTATAAGATAAAAGTCTCGCCATCTCGCTTCCTTAACCTAAAAAGAGTGAGACAGCATGCAATTTATCTTTCAGATAACTTTAACTTGATAGTGGTGAAACTGGCCGTAAGCATAATTTTTTATTATATCACTAGTTTAAAATTAAACTCATGTTTACTTTTTTAGATTATTTTTTACATTGTAAGAAAACTTACAGCTATTAAAGTAATTAATAGAACAATATGAAAAGGAAGGCCAATTACAAGTTTTCACTTATCTATACTAATATTATAACTAGGTAATCCTAACTAATATTATAAAAGCACACACGACGACGACACATACTACAACTACCAACACCCAGAACTGACTATGGAAAAAAGAACATATTATACGAAGGAGCACAGCTGTACAACAGATTACCAGATGAAATAAGAAACACTAAAACCCTAGCATTGTATAAAAAACTTTTACTGGATTTTGTCACAAAAAATTATTAATCTATCATCTCTTACCTTAACGTAACTCAGACTGTATTTTATAGAACACACTAACATTATATAGAATCTCAATATAAGTGAACTGTACCTGTTCTTTTTGAAAATAAATGAATCTTTAACCCGAAAAGCGAAAATGAGTTTGTTTGTTTGTTTGTTACCTTTTCACGCCTAAACCACTGAACCGATCATCCTGAAATTTTGCATATATGTACGTTGTCAGGTGCACAGAAACGGACATAGGTTGCCTTTCATCCCGAAAAAAATACTGTTCGCGAGGAAAACAATAATACCGTTCTTATGATAAAAGATGGCGCCACGTGTCTTTCGAATCATGATTAAATTATATTATTTTATATTATTACAAGCAGAGTACAACCCGTATTGATTGTTAAATTCTAAATTAACGCGAACGAAGCCGCGGGCAAAAGCTAGTAATATATATAGAACTATGTGATCAACAAGTACATACGAGTATAACGATAGGTTTTCTTTTTCTTGTATTATCTAATCTAATATTATAAATGCGAATGTGGGTTTCCAACTTTTATCCAGAAAAAAGTAATATTACTAATCTAACCTTTTATATTTTTTCACGTGGAAAATGCCCATCGCCACATGGGGAGGCGAGAGGGTTATGTCGGGCTCGTCCGAGACTTGGAGCCTACCGACTAAAATCACCATGGTGTGCCATCTCTCTGGTTTGTAAGGTGGGTGGGACGCTGGTACTGAAGCTACATCAGCGAACCACCCAGCAGTGCCCAACGCATACAGGGAAGGTCTGCGGGCGACAACTATTTTTTTTTTTTAGTGGTGGAATGCATTGACGCTTACCTCTCCGCGGGGCGACAGAGAGGTTATGTCTGACTCACCAGGGATGATTGGATGGCTCACCAAGATGGCGACATCACGGTAATATCGACCAAACCTACCACGGTGTTCCTCAACAATGTCAACTAACACTAACTAATTTACCATAACCTAACCTTTACATGAGCGAAGCCGCGGGCAAAATCTAGCAATAATATAAATGTACACTCACTCTCATGTTGACTGGTGTGACCCATATCTTGTAGTCAGCCTTGAAGGGGAGCCGCAGCACCTGCTGCGAGCACCTGTCTCCGTCCATGACGAGCACACTCCACTCGCGACCAGAGAACGCTTCTAACTTCGACATGGTGTTGATCAGCACCAACTTCTTGATACTAGGCTTCTCTGTTTCTAATACTACATCTGAAATTATTAATGGTTGTATGTTAACTCTTCTATCTAGTGGCGGTATAACCTTACCGTTTAGGATGGCAAACAGAGTCGTTAACTTGCCATTCTTGATTTTGACTATGGTTACTGTTGTGGTGGATTTTTTTCTTTAACTTTGCTTACTGGTGTCGTGGGTTTTTTACTTTGACTTTGCTTAATGGTGTAGTGGATTTTTGAAAATCAAATATCGTAATTTCCATAAAAATGGTTTAACATTTCTTGGACACGGTAGTTAAAATAATATTTATAATAAAATAAAATGGAAAAATACTATGCATCGTAAAAAAAGCCAGTTCGATGCGTAGAGCTTTCATGAGAAGAAGCTGGCAAGAAACTTATAGACACGTATCTTTTTCAATGGCGAATTAATGATCATTACAATGAAGAAAACCTAGAAAGCAATTATTATAACCTATGGATGCAGAACAATACTAAAAGGTATTATTGTGTTAGCGTATGGTGGAAAACTACATGGATGGTGTAGTGCTTAAAAATAAGTTAAGCGCTGTGGGTACGATCACCTTTACAAATGTCCGTCATTCGAATGCATGTAAAGTACCGCGCGATACAGAAATTAGACCTTGTGCTGAAATTGTCCTAATACAACAAGGAGGCGAAAGGATCACGCTGTTACCAGTGTATTTTTTTCTTAAGGCCTACGCAGACCGGGACGGCATGGCAAGGGATTTAAATTTTTACCAATGGACATTCAAACGTATTGTTATAGAAATGCGACATAAATTGCTATGCTTTAAAATAATGCCGTGGCATCGAAAGGGATTTCATTGCACGGTATTGAAAGACGCGCCACGGGCTCCCGCGGCGGGATGCCGTGGCGTACTGCGGTAGGCAACGGCATGCCGAGAACGCCGCCGGCGCTCGTTGTGACATACCGCGAGGTGAGGCGGGGGTAGGGAAGCGGGGGGATGCACACCATTTGCGCCCGCGTCTCTGACGACTGTGTACGTGAATTTTTCGGAGACGACGTGTTTTTGATTCCAACATGGAGGAAAAATTAATAAATTTAGTTCAGTTGCCGTGGCATGCCGTGGCAAGGCGCTGGAATGCCGCGGTATCTAAGCGGCTAGTGTGCGCTGACTGACGTCAAAATCCTTTGCCATCCCGTCCCGGTCTGCGTTGGCCTTTATTGGATAGCCAACTAGCAGCACAACGTCGGCTTTGACCCTGGAAGTCTTACTCCAGCAGGAAGGTATTTTTTTTTAAGTGTAGATTTTCTCAGGCGGGTCCAACTTGAGTGATATCCCAGAGGGAATTCCACTACCATTGAAAAATAAAAGTTATACTACAAACAATCCGTAAGTCTGTTGGTTTTACCATCGCACAGATCTGTCCACGTCTGGAACTGCTCCACCCAATCATGCTCGGTGCCTTCATGGCACAGCACCAGCACGGGCTTATCGAACAAGTGGCGCACCGCCTTCAGGAACAACACTATCTGCAGGTTTCTGCCATACCCTGACGTATCAGTTATTATTACGCCAGATTTTTTCTGAAAATAACATAAAATAACTGTAAGAATAATTTTACTACATTATCTCCTGTTGTTGACCCCCGCGTCTGCGATATAGTCTGTCAAGCGAGTCGTGTCCCTTGAAAAAGGCAGCAAATTCAAAAAATCGTGGTGTGGTATCCCTGACAGTACTGTAAAAAACCGTCTTGATACTACTAATATATATATATATATTTTTGTGAATTTAGTTCTAGTGTGAATTCTAGTATCAAGACGGTTTTTTTACAGTACTATCAGGGATACCATACCACGATTTTTTAAATTTGCCGCCTTTTTCATGAGACATGACTCGCTTGACAGACTCTACCTACAAGGCGTTGATTTGTATTATCTCCATATTTACAAAGGTAAAACTATAGTGCATTATTGGGATATAAATCAATGAAGAAACATATACACTTAAAAATATATTTTATTTTTCATATTAATATAGTTTAGTGCGAAACCGTTGGACTGTCACGTAGATGTGTCGAGCTGGATCCCAACGCAAACACCTCTGACTTTTTGAAGTACTGTGTGTTAACCTTTTAACCGCTTACGTCGGATTAATCCCACAAATATTTTCGTGTCCATTTCGCCAGCGTCGTATATTTCCGACCAGATACCACAGCTCGTTTAATCTGCTTTTTTATTTAATTACGGTGTTTTCTATCAAAAAAATGTTTATATTGTGTAAATGGATAATTAAGTAATCACTTACAATTTAATAAACTTTAGTGTCATAATTAGAAGTCCTAAAATAAATATTTATTTTTGTAAGTACCTATTTATTTTCGATTCACTGTGCCGGGCGCTGGGGGCACGACAACTGTTATGAAGTGGGACGGTTAAAAGGTTAAATAGTTAATTTATCGCTCACTTTAACAGTTAAGAAGAGCATCGTGTGGCAACCTGCACGTCTGCGAGTACTATATAATGTTTTCGAAGATATGTGAAGCTCTGGACCAGCGCGGTAGACTATAGGCTAACCCTTCTCACACTGAGAAGAGGCCCGTGCCCAGCAGTGGGATTGTTTATAAAAAAGGCTGTTATTATTATATCATTAATAAATATTAACCCGTCGTGCGCCATACACATACTTATCTTATCTTATGTGGGGGCCAGCCAGTGCAGACCGGCGACACTGCGACCCAGTGGGATCGTTTGTGTCGACACTCTCCCAATAACGACTGCCATAGATATTCATGGCAGCCGGGACCGACGGCTTAACGTGCTCTCCGAGGCACGGAGCAGGCGATAATTGTCAATCTATACCCACATACACAAACTTAACTTGTATGCAACGATTCTTTCACGTACGTACATGGATTGCTGCGCACGCGCAGTAGACAATCGTCTTATTTATTTATTTATAAGGATCGCCAACAAATGATACACAACTCTTACACAATAAAAGGTGTTATAATAATACATGCCCTGTGCTCATTCTGCTATAGGCAACCACAACTAACACAGGAAGTACCAGTACAATAAACTATAATATGTATAAAATGATAAAAATATGAAAATGAGAAAAACGATAATAAGTGTTTAAAAATGGTTAACAGTGTAAAAATACAAGTTAATTAACTTGTATTTTTGAGATACTCTAATATTACTTTTTAAAATTTAGGCATAGGATCACAAAAAATGTCTAACTTAAGCAGACGAGCGAGTTCGTTATACAGGGTGTGTCGTAAATAGTGGTCCAGAGTAAAGGAGTCGATACACTGTATTCTTATGTATCACATACCGAAATTTTAAGCATTTTCAGTTAAGGGTCTCCTAACAAAAAATAAGTTCTTTTTTAAAATTTCTGTACCTTGCTTCACGAATTTGGCTGTCATTTCAACAAATATCAATATTTTTTAATTCTGTATTTTTATTATTACTCTTGAATATGTGTACTATCATATCCAAACCATTTTTTATGTTTTAAAGTCAAAGGTACTTAAAGAAATTAATCTGTTTCCAATTTCAATACTCATCTTCAGCAAATCATATGACTTTAGGGGCATAAAAAAAATGGTTAAAATTTCGGTATGTGATACATAAGAATACAGTGTATCGACTCCTTTACTCTGGACCACTATTTACGACACACCCTGTATAACTTCGTCAATCTAGTTATTAGCGAGTTAAGCCCTAGGTTGGTCTTATATCTAGGTATATTGAACAGTTTGAAGACATTTGAGCGCGGCAACCTACTAGGAGCTGAGATATGGATCTTAGACAATAATCTTATTAACTATTTAAAAACTTTATTTGAAAACAGGGGTATTAAATAAATGTAGATCAGTAAAATTAATTTTGTTTGGTTTACTATCCTTTACTATTTATGTTCACAAAATTTGGTGTGGATGCAGATCAACATGTTAAATAAGTAATATGTATATGAGAATAGGAGATGCAGATTTAAAAAGATGTATAACAGTGACATGCTTCCTCGGTGGCGCCGTGGTGGACAGTGGCGCAGCGCAGTGGGGTATTTTACAATAAATATCTTGTAAATATTTGAACAACCGACAACCGCTGGGCTAGGCGTGTTCTTGAGCGGATACTGCGACTCGGCAAACGTAGTGTAGGACGCCCTCAGACCAGGTGGGATGACGAACTGCGAAAGACTGCAGGCAGATGCTGGATGCGGCAAGCTGAAGACAGGGCGCTATGGCGCTCTTTGGGGGAGGGCTATGTCCAGCAGTGGACTATTATAGCCTGATGATGATGATGATGATGATGAAATATTTGAACCATTTCATGACGAACGAGAAAAATGGACTGATTTACAATACACAATAATGATGACTGTTCTTGCCGAAAAGTTCATTAGCATTACAGTATATTATAGTAGGTATATTAAATTGAAATATCTAAATAACAAGGCGGCAAAATTTTCTTCCGCCATGGGCTGCTGACACCCACGCCACGCCACTGGCGGTAGTGAATACGACAGGCTAAGTGTTATAGCGTGTTCCTGTCAAGAAAATCTCAGCAGGAGCAGAAGTCTGAAACTGTGCCCTGTAGTCGCCAGTAGGCTCAATTATGTGGGTCTCAAAACAAAGTTGCTAAAGTGTGAGTGTAATATAGCTATTTTTTATAACGTGGTGGAATGCTTTGACTCATACCTCTCCGCGGGGCGATGGAGAGGTTATGTCGGGCTCACCGGGGGAAAGATACCCCGGTAATACCGACTAAACCTACCACGGTGTTCCTCGACATGACTATAGACGGCGGGGCCGCGCGAATCACTTTCACATGCAATCGCGACCCCGTCGAGGTATCGGCCCGCCGCGCCGTGTGAAACGGCAGGCCACTACATAAAACACTTCCTCTACTGTCCCCTTATGGGGGGACAAAAATACGACTCAGAGGCGCGGGTGGTAACACGCATGCCGCCTCTCGGACCTGATGCTGATCGGGTGGCGAGCAGACCCACGCAGCCCACCATCTCCAGGTCAAACCTCAGGGTGCCTGGAGGTCATCTCGCGCCCTCCGGCGCCCGGTTCTGCGGTTCTTCCTCTCCCGCTCCGCCGCGTCCTTGACGGACATGACTTCCTCACAGGAGGCGACGGCGTGAGTGTAATATACCTAGGCTTAGCACACACATACTTGCGATAGTATTACGTTACCTTGTTATCTAATTAACTAAAAGGGGCATGCCAGTATTAGGTCCACAGAGGCGCACAAGAAATTGGCTATACTAAAAAAATATTTTATTTTATTCGGAAACAAACAGTTTCTATTACTATTTTACAAATCTTATAAATTATCTATAAACCATTTATATGTTTTCGCATATGATTATCTAAGGCTTGATAGATTTTACTTATAGTGCTATACAAAATTAATTGATATAAAATTTCTAAACAATTAAACATTTACAATGCTGATGTAAGGAAAATGAATTACAATTGAGATTATCGATGTATCGAGGTTTTGTGTTTATTATGGCAACACCATCTCTAACTTGTATGACGCCAAAAAGATAAATATCAATATCATTGCTTGTTTTGCAACTCCATTGTGATGGTTAGTGTTTATTTATTACAGTTAATATCGACGACTTTTACCTATAAACTATAAAACTGCAATGTATTCTGTTTTATTTCATTTTTAATTGATTGTACTCATTAATAAATTAAAATGATGTATAGAATTATATAGCACATATTTAATATAAATTGTATTGATGAGATATAAGAAGATTAATTGATAGCTTTAAAATGCCAAGCTTTTTGTAAATCACTTCATGCTAATTAATTATTGGCATTGCTTACTATTATTATCATTAGCCTTAATAGGTGTGGGCCTGAATTACTATAGCGTCATGGCATGCCCCTTTTCGTGGCCAGATGTATAATTGACCTTGTTTACGGCACGTATGTACTATCGACTTCAGCGACGGATGACCACTCCTAAGGTTAAAATCGCATAGCAGGCCAACACTTGGTACCCGTACCCGTGACACGCGCCTTTCTTTGTTTGAGTTTTTTGACATTTTACATTTGTTTACTGATTCTAAGGCGATACAAACTCAACTGGTCAACATGTGCAAGCGAAAATTTTTCTGAAATGGTCAACCGTCGCTCAAGTCGATAGTACAATTACTGTTGACAATAAACTACCGTAATATTTAAATCAGTAAATTAATTTAAATACAATGAAACGGAAATATAGTCATTTTAAATTGAAATACCTATGTATGTATTTTTATTATATTTTTTTTATTTTGGGCAAATAAACAATTGTACATTACAAAATACAAGAACATTGGAACTTTTTAAATATCTTATAAAAGTACAATCAACCAAATTTTCCACAAATTACAAAAAAGAAGATATTATTCATCAGGAACTAGTGGCACAAATTAAAGTATTGCAACAGTGTTATTTAAAGGAGGAAGAGATTCACAACAATACTATAGATAGAAAGATAGATTTAACTAAAATTATCACTACAGAATTTAAAAATAAAATATAAGACGCAAATATAAAAATTAAAAATAAATAAACAACAATTAAAAAACAAGTATGCACAAAGCAAAGTTGCTTATTTATAAAAACAACAGACAGTCATTGTCGCTAGGTGAGGTGTTGTTAAGAAGGTTTTTATGCTGTATCAGCATCTTCATACTCAAGCATTTCTACGACTTCTTTTTTACACCGACCAGCTGTATGCGCAAATATATCAAGGTCTGTGAAGTGCATATTATAATTAACAGCTAGCTGACGCAGTGGTGCGCGTATACCAGCAATAGTTCTGCAAGTTCCAACTGCAAATAATGTCCTTGCCCTCACCTCACGACGATATACTGTTCTAGGAACTACGTAACACAGTTTGTTAATTTCAGTGCAATCGACCTTATCATGACATATTCCATAAAGCATTGTGGCTTTAAATTGACTACGTCTGGACTTTAGTGAAAGCAATTTGTATCTACTAAGCAACTGGGGATACTTAAGACGACTGCGGTGGCATTAATCATGTATGGAGCGCAGAAATTTACGCTGAACGTTTTCTATCTGGTCCACATATTTGTTACTAGCTGTTACCTGCGACTTCGTCCGCGTAGATTTTAACTAAAAAGTGTTTGTCTCCGCGGAACTCTATATTTTTTCTAAAATCAAAGTAGCCTAAGTTACTCGTTATAACATCAGCTATCTGCCAATGAAAGTCCCATCAAAATCGGTTCAGCCGTTTCGGAGATTAGCCGGAACAGACAGACAAACAAACAAAAATTTTAAAAGTAGATGTTTTCGTATATGTACCTTATATACTTTCATATGCATTAGATAAAAAGCTGTTATTTTGTCATTACAAACAGACACTTAAATTTTATTTATTTGTATAGATATAGACGATTCCAAACACAGCAAGCGTATTTTAATTGTGATCTGATCAAAGTTATATAACATTAAATACGTGGCCTCTTTCTTAAAATCCCGACTCGCCCTCATAACGAACCCATACATACATATAGTTTTAAAATATCTGTAACTTTAACTCCATACAATGGAAGTCAATTATTTACTTACTACTATTGTATACATTTAAAGGAATTATTCCTGTCACAAGAAACATTTAAACAACGGACACAAAGGCCTAGAAAACAACAATTTGTGAATGACACAATTGTTTGCCTTGCGTGGGGATTGAACCCACAACACGCGCAGTGGCATGCGTAGCGCGGTTCGCACTAAACCATTTCACTATTTGTGCAGTCGAGTAAAAAGTGATTTTATATACAAACTAGCTGTTCCTCGTTGTTTTACCATCATTTATTATTACCTCACCCGTGACTCCATGTTACGTCTGCATAAAACAGATTTCTGGTGTAAAAATTATGAAAATCGGCTCACTGTTTTTAGAATTTAATGATTACATTAGTGAAGATTCACTTTTACTATAACTCGAGACATATAAGAAGAGCTCCGGATGCCATACAAAATGTATGCAAACCGGAGCTCTTTTTACGTGGGGTTGGGTTTACTACTATTGGCGATAATTGCTTAAATTTTGATAATCTATTCGAAACCTTGACAAATGCTTTGATATTGATTATTTGATTACGTATTAGGCCTACGCCAATATAATCTATTCGATATTCGATTATTCATGCCGTGGAGGCCATAGGGCATGTAAGTTTGGATATATTAAAAAAGGTTGTTGTACATTGTCATTGTGCAAAAACATCGTCATGAAGTATGGTAAAGAGAACAGCAATATAATAAAGGGACTAAAAAAACAGTAACCTATCATCTAAAATCATACGAAACATTAGTCGGCTACGATCAAATCAATGTCCGAATATTCGATTTTGGTTTGAGTTATATAAATTGATCAATATGTTTTTATCATCAGTATATGTTATTGCCAGTTGCACTCACTGATCGGTAAACGATTAGCGAGGTTAAGCAACGTTGGGTGCGGTTAGTCTATAGATGGGTGATCGCTTAGTGGTATTTCATCTGAGCGTCTCCGTGCTTCGGAGGGCACGTAAAAAGTCAGTCCCAGTTGTTGTCAAATTGACAGCAGTTGTTAAGCCATGTCAGACGCCTACGGGCGGCTTGAACAACTCTTGACAACAGATTGGCCACTAACCACACTTAAAGAAAGAAGAAGATCAGTATATGTTCTACTTCTTATCTTATGAGGGGGCCAGTCAGTGCAGACCGGCGACACTTCGACCTAGTGGGATCTTTTGTGTCGACACTCTCCCAAAAACGACTGCCATAGATGTTCATGGCAGCCGGGACCAACGGCTTAACATGCTCTCCGAAACACGGAGCAGGCGATAATTGGCATCAATACGCACATAATTACGAAAAGTCATATAACTTCCGAAAGTCAGAGGTGCGCGACGTGGGTTAGAACCTGAGACCCTCTGCATTGCAGTCTGTAGGTCTCCCCACTGAGCTATCGCTGATCTAATAATACATTACTACTTACTATGCTATTAAATGTTGTCTATAACTTTTGTATCCAAGCATAAAGCCTATCCAATGTTAAGCGGTTACTGTAGCATATACATGTATACCAGTATTTAAGATGAGTTTCATATGAGGAACCAGTGGGCCGAGGCAAGTTTCAAGGAGAAGTGAGTTCACAGTATAGTGCTCTCCTTGCTTGCTTCTAGCATATACATTTATTTATTTTTCTTACCACCAAGGTGCCACAAGCATACCCTGGTACCTGGCAACAGAATTCACTGAGTTTGTCTTCACTCAGAGCCAGCGCAGAGAAGGAGTATTAAAATTGTGATGGACCATACATACCTTCTTATATTGTCTATAGAGGAACCGTATCCCATCAATATGATGCTGTGGTATTTTACAGTTTTCTATATAAATACTTTGATCTTCCTTGACTCCTTTGGAGAGATACAGCCTCTCTGTACCATCTGTGTTTCTGATCATTTTATAATACTTAGCTGAAATTAAATCACAACATATTTTTATATAAACGCCTATAGACTCACACCTATACATCGCACAAGAGTAGACGGAGGTGAAATGCACTTACATTTTGCTAACTATTTTTAGGTCTTCTGTAAAAGCCTATTGCCATTTACCAATCACATTGCCAGACCCTGTTGTGCTATTGACAGTTTCCTAACAGAAAAACATTGGTCTTCCCCTGCATGTTTGACCCCGAATGGAGTGAAATGGGAATTTTCGTTTCATCTTCCTTCGAACTTGTAATCGGGGGAAGATAGGAAGTTCTATTCCCATCTTTCTCCGGATAGCTGTCTCAGAATGGAGGAAAATGGGAATGTTTGTGTCCATCTTTCCCCAATCTTGTAATCGGGGGAAGATAGGAAGAAAAAGTTTCATTTGTCCTCGAAATATATTTCATAATTAATTTTGTTTTGTGCCACCGCACCAGATGACACGAAAATTTTTTTTCATTTTTTTTCTTTTTCTTCCATTTTCTTCCATTCGCGGGCAGACATGCGGGGGAAGATGGGAATAAACCAAAACATCCTTTTCAATTTATTAAGCAAAAAGAAAATAACAATGCTCTTTCATTTTCGCCAAATATATTTATCTTTTCTCATGGTAGCAGCAAGTTGCAATATGGTTTTAGCACTTTTATATTTACAAGAACACATATGCGAGTGTCACAATGTTCATCATAATTCATAAGTGCCCAATAGCAATATCACATTTTAATTCCCATTTGCAAAGTGTTATGGAACTTTTCTGTTACAACACTCACAGTATGAAGTTCAGTAGATAACAGAAGGCTCTGTATGATCTATTATGTGTGACCAAAAACAGTTGGTAAAATGTGTGTTGTCAACTCTTCTGCTTATCCCAGTGGTCTATAGGTGCGAGTCTAAGTAATCTCACATGATCATCTCATGTTCTACTTTTAAATTATATAAAATAATCTACTTTTAAATAATTTAAAATAATCTACTTTTAAATTATATCAAATAAAAAATGGTAAAAGCATGCACCTATAATTTGAACTTAGAATCACTAAGTCATTGTAGCCTTATTTGTTTGTTTATGAAACAATATCTTCAAAACAAATTTTCAATTTACACCTAATTCGTTGGCTTAGTAAATGGCAATTACTGTATAGGACAAAGTTCAAATCTAATTTGTTGCTCATGACAAGCAAAAATGCTAAACTGTTGATTATAAGATAGTACATTTAATTTCCTGTTATGGTTTTCAACTATTTATGAATGAAAACTCTCTAAGATCGCTATGTAGAGGATATAATAGCTTTGTATTGTAATAAACAACAGTACTTACAGCGAATAATTAAATATTTTTATGATGCTAAGTTCAGATTCAATAGCGGTCAGAAGTAATTCAATCTATTTAGAATAGACAACGTCATGATCAAAATATACAGCATTTCTAAATAAAATAGTGCCACAAACACCGACACGCTAGTTTTATGTATTTCTATGTCTTCGAATTCTTGCATGATGTGCCTATTACGGTATACATGATCCCAGAACATGGAAACTGCCTCCTAAATAAATAAAAACACAAAACACTTTGTTACAAAACGAAACTAACCGTAGCACTAATCGAGTTCTTTTTGCATACTGAATTAGTAGTTTATAAATGTAAATTAATACAATTTAATGCAGAAAAATTTATACGTACACAAACTTGTTATCGGAATAACAAATTACATTGCTAAATCAAATGGTACGTTTACGAATCTTGTTCAACCAAAGTATTATTTATGACACAACTGTCATTACGTGATCTATTATATTTAGTTGTGTAATAATTTGACAGTGAAGCCCACAGATTAAGTAGAGATGCTACGCATGTGAAGCCGTAGAGTGGTAATCCACAGGTAGGTACTAGCTTAAAGCAAGGGTACTAGATAGCGGTACTTAGTTTACTAGTTCTAGTTATGGTGACATTGGCCCATAGTATTTGTATTTTATTTTATTCTGTCTAAATCAGCTTACAAGTCTGTTTCTTATTTTATCTGCGTAAATGGTTAAAATCGGCTGCATTGTAATATACAGGAATTGTAACGGGAGATTCCTACCTTTCAAAAGTGTTAAATAAGAAAATAAAAAATTTACAATTTGATTCACATATTCTGGGACACTCTGTATATAATAAAATAATACTAACGAGCATAGGAATAACGTAATATAGTAGTGGTTTAAGCGGTCACCTCGCGTCCGCCACTACCCCGAGTCTTGTGGGTTAGACACAGACACGGACATATTAGAAAATCAAAAACCTATTCATGTAGGTCACAAAGTAACAGTTATGAAAGTCAAGATTACAATAACTAAACAATAATATAAATTTACATTTATGTGTTGTTGCGTTCAGCAAAGCAAGGGCGTAGATTTCTATGTGCTTTTGTATCCTGCACAGGACGTGTGACCCAGGTCTTTGTCAGTTTGAATGTTTGTAATATTGTCCGCAATATAGAAATTGTTCTCAGAGCGGGAAATGGTAAAAATAAAAGCTTTTTGCTCGAGGGTTTAATTACTTTTTCCTACAATATTTAATAAAATTATCTACGAAGTCAAGTCGAGCTAAATTTACACCTCAAAAATCACGCGTCTGTAAGTGAGTGGAGCATTTCTCCTTAGTTCTAAAAAGATTTTATTCTTGTTTGTTTATATGTTTTAATTGGCAAAAATATTATATGACTTAGTTATAGCACATGTATGTAAATTTTCCCCAAAGGCACGGAATTGATAAGTAGGTACTTATTTACAATAACATCCATTGATTCCATGCTTAATGGCCATTAGATCTTAGCCCCTAAAAACTGAAATATTGCCGTATACTGGAAATTGCCACTGCGTCGGTATAATGCTATCAACTTTAATCCCATAATATACACTTTTATCGCCACTATAAAATAAAACAATATTTTTCAAAAAATATATTCGTATATTGTAAATATATACAAATTGGATAACAATAGATGATTCAGTTGAAGTTGATTTTATCTACATTTGTGTATAGCACCTTCACTTAACAGGAGTTTATATTGGAAAGTTCAACATGATTGTATAAAAAAGACAACAGTACAAAATTTATTCATTCTTGAAGTTTGGTGGCCTCTTCTCTACGAACGCGGTCATGCCTTCTTTGCGGTCCTCCTGTTGACGAAAAAATAATGGTTAGATAAGTTTCTTTAGTAAAACTACATAGTTGAATGGCAGCTGGCCTCAAACTTTTAGTTTTATTGGGATTTTTGTCTTAGTAACCAGGTGTCAACTAATTTAAAGAAAATGAGATTAGTAGTTAAATTGAAATACTTATTAAAATTATATAAATTTATAAGACGTAAGCGAGTATTTTGATGACTAATTTATTTGCTAATGATAGCTATGAACTTAACTGTATACGCGAATAAACTTTTGAGCTTAGTCTCTAAATAGATTTAAAACATTATAGAAACAAAGCCCATATTAATTATTTATAGCTTTTTAAAAATCTTACAATATGTCACTTAATTGCGATGTTGGTACTTATTACAGGCCACATGGCGTAACTCTTAAATTACATCGTGGATGTTTTTAGTAATGTCTACCAATGTGCTTGTGAACCGTGGACTCATATTTCGGTAATTTTGTACTAGACCCAGTGCCTATTTTTTCATCGATAGATTACTAGCATAAAAATTAGTATTTAAAAAAATATTTGTTAACAATAATTAACCTACGTCCCAAATATTTTTTTTTAGATTTTATCATAAAATGCATAATTAGGAGTTTCATTATACATACCGTGGCGAAAGTGCCGTAGAACAGTGACTTCTCGAACAGCAGTCCTGAAGTGAGGGTGGTGTTGTAGGCCTGGTTGACGGCTTGCTTGGCCATCTTCACGATCAGTGGTGAGTGCGTTCCGATCCTTTCTGCGAGCTTGATCGTCTCTTCTAGAAGCTTCTCCACTGGAAACACGCGGCTCACCAGACCTGCAAAAATGGTATTAAGTATAAGTCTGTGTGGTTGACTGTTTTGGTCGCGCAGCGGTTGTGATTGCGACTGCTGTGTGTGGTCTTGGGTTTATTGACCGGTTATTTGTAATTTGGTTGTAAAAAGCTACATTTTCAGCAGCAGTACACTCTTGAATAGCCAATAGGCCCGTCGCTTTTTACGTGAGCCCTAAAAACATTGCTGGCGAAATGGCGGTAGTTTTAAAGTTGCCTGCGATTCTGGAATTATTCCTAGTCCGGGAGATAGAGCTACTGACCCATCTTCTCAGCCTCATGAGCATCGATGAAGTTGCCGGTGAGGACAATCTCCATCGCCTTGCTCTTGCCGACGTATCTCGGCAGACGTTGGGTGCCGCCCGCGCCGGGGATCGTGCCGATGTTGATCTCGGGCTGACCGAACTTGGCCTTCTCGCCAGCGTAGATGATGTCACACAGCATGGCTAGCTCGCAGCCACCGCCCAGCTGAAAGAAAATAATGAATGAATGAGAACATTTAATAGATTTTTTTTTACAACTTAGGTGGTAAACGTGCATACGGGCCCACCTGATGGTAAGTGGTCACCGTAGCCTATGGACGCCTGCAACACCAGAGGCATCACTTGCGCAATGCCGACCCTTTAGGAAAGGAAGTGGGAAGGAGACGGAGTGGGAAGGAGAAGGAGCGGGAAGGGGGAAAGAGGGTGATTGGGCCTCCGGCACTCTCATTCACCGAACGAAACACAACAGTAGGAATACTGGTATTTCACGTCGATATTCTGTGAGAGGGTAGTCCTTCACCGGTCGAGCCGGCCCATTCATGCTGAAATCAGCGAGGCTCTACTACTCTAATAAGATTACAGCACCTCCATAACACATTGAACGCCATGCCGGCCATAAATGACCGCGAACAATACATTTTCTATTATGTCTTCTACATTACATTTCATGTTTAAATACTAGATACAAAAAATTTCTGAGAATTAATGACCGCATGGCGTAGTGGTTTAAGTGGTCGCCTTGCCAGTGCTACGGTGCCGAGTGTTGTGGATTCGAATCCCATCATCATCATCAGGCTATAATAGTCCACAGCTGGACATAGCCCTCCCCCAAAGAGCGCCATAGCGCCCTGTCTTCGGCTTGCCGCATCCAGCATTTGCCTGCGGTCTTTCGCAGATCGTCATCCCACCTGGTCGGAGGGCGTCCTACACAACGTTCGAATCCCATACGGGACAAAAATTTGTGTGATCCACAAATGGCTGTTCCGAGTTTGCATGTACTTTGTGTCCGTCGTTTAAATGTTTGTAAAGTCCCCCGCGACAAAGGATTTATTACAGGTGCGGTAGATGCTTTTTTTTTAATGAAAAAACTATTTGACTCACAGATGTAGAGCTCAGGCCAACGAGCGGATCACAGCTTTTTTAAAAGATAAAGAAAACCTGTACGGACGGCGTAATGGTAGTGTGCACACGAGACAAATACTCGTATGATCCAGAAATTATCATTCCGAGTCTGGGTGGAATGTGGGTGAAATACAGTTCTGCTTACCCCAGAGGAATACAGGCGTGTGTTTACAGCACCATTCTGTTCTATCTCGCTTATAACTTAAACAATTTCGCCCGTTATATCTTATCATTCATGTCTTTCTTGAGTTCATTGAACAATATTGCATTATACAGATTCTGTTGTATTGCATCATTTAAAATACCTACATGTAATTATTATGTCCATGGAATTACAACACACAATAAGCATTCTGTAATGTAACATTCGGTAGAATGCTCATTACAATAAAAATCCTCAAGTCTATTAGAACTTTTAAAGTAAATACATACATAGATTCACGGCTGTTTTCTAGAAGGGTAAGCAGAGACTACAGATTTCCATTTGCTACGATCCTGACACACTTCTCTGGCTACATTCACTTTCATCACATTCCTCATACACGCCCGTCCGTTCAAGGTGCTCTTAACCTAGCCTTTGTCCAGAACGCCTCCGATCTGATCGAGAAACGTTCGCCTAGGTTTTCCTCTTGCGACTGTTCCATTTACGCTAGCCTTATAAACTTTCTTAGTCAGTCTTTCCTTTAAAGTATGACACTTATTTGCGACGTTGCTCCTCGAAACAGGCAAAAAGGTGTGAATGCTATAAAGGCCATAGTTATAACACCTGAATGGTGTACTTACAGCAAAGCCGTTGACAGCTGCGATGATGGGTTTGCCGCAGTTGGAGACATCCTCCCAGTCCCTGAGGAAGCCCTTCTTCTGGTTGGCGCTGTATGTGTTGTTCTGCATCTCTTTGATGTCAGCACCGGCGGCGAAAGCCTTCTCATTACCTGTAGAAAACGTGGAATAATTAACCTAAGGTTAGAGACTAGTGCTATCATCTGGAACAAACAAAACAAATGTATGTGCGCTCGACACTTGACTCATTAACGAGTCAAGGTTGCAGCGGACATACACTTGTCGTTTTTTATTTTTATTTTTGATGACTCATTTTTGCGGACAGCGTATGTCCGCTCGACACTTGACGGGCTAAAGGATGCAGTAGATACATCACAAACTATTAGCCAAAAACATTTATTTGCACGCGAAATTATATCAAATTGTTATCAAAATTGTGTAAACGTACTTATTTTATGTTCAGATAAAAATGATTAAAGATAATGTGATAGGTATTAGGTGTGATAAGTAGTAAGTAGTACTTGGGGTAAAGTCTACTTTCGTATGATATAGAAACAATATTTAAATAAACAGCTATACAAATATAATACAAAACCGATATTTCTGTAAGATGTCCCTTTTAATCTAACTAATATGCCTACTTTTATTACCTACTTATCTAGGTATACTTATAACAAAAGACTAATAACAGGCTTTATACGACGATGCTTACGAGACACGAAAACGAAGTAGTAATCATAAACGTAGGTGAAACCGCGGGGACAACTAAATACATATACATAACTATTATACATATACTAGAAAAATATCAGCTGTCCTATTGGTCCTGGACTCCCAGTCTTAAACACGAGGATGTTTTTTTATATAAGTATTATTTCGCTTAATGGTAGATTATTACAAGGTATGGGCTAAAGCTTAAGCTTGCTACCTTAACAACTGCGCTCTGAGACGGACGTGTACACGTATATAAATATAATTTATTTATTGTTTAGCGCGGCGCAAGCCGACGCTCGTATTTTTGATCGCTATGAGTGACACACTTGTGGCGAATGAACTGTTGGCGTTCCTGCAACAGAAGCTGGATGTCATGGATGAGGTATCGGCCATCCAGACATGTTCTACGAACTTCAGCGAGAAGGACATAGCTGCTGCCAAGCTGCTGGTGTACAGGTCGCTTAATAAAAGTGACCAGATGGTGTCTCGCAAGCGTGACGAGACGAAGAAAAGTCTGCAGGATGTTATCACGCTGCTGAAGGAAACCCATCCTGATGACGTGCCGACGTTTGTGGCGAAGGACTTAAGTAAGTTACCTCCCGTCACTTTCGACCACGTCGATGTTACAAGCCTTTTGAAGGACATCGTATTCCTTAAGGCCAATTTAGCGGATGTACACAAGAAGTTGGAGGCATCCCAAAACACCGTCATGGTTTTGCGTACGGAGGTTGAAGAGTTGCGCAACTCTGTGGCTTTAAGTAGGTCACCGGCGCATAATAACAACGTCAACATGCGTCGAGGTGCAGGCTGCTTCGATACATCGGTCGCAAGTTTCGCGTCAGCAGTTTTGTCGCCGCGGAATGTTGTGACTGCTGAGTGCGATGCACGCGCGTCTTGCAGCACCGCCCCCGTCCCCGCGGTCCCTCCCCGCATCGCCGCGCGACCTAAATGCATAGAGGCTCAGCAGGTAACTACGAGCACACCCATTGCTCCCGCCACGAAGTCGGTGCCTGAGATGGCAAAGAAACGGGAGGTTGATGCTGAGGATGGTTTTGTGACGGTGCATAGGAGGAAGCGCCGTCAAAAAACGAACAAGAACAGCTACGGTACGGCTCCTGTGGAGCCTGGTGCAAACTGCGTGCTGCAGCACCGAACACACCGGTGTACATCTCTCGCTTGCATTACACCACTAAGGCGGAGAACATCGCGGAATATGTACGCCAGAAGTCCAAGTACATGCCAAGAGTGCACCTGCTCGAATCGCGTCGCAACGTCAACTTCAAGGCGTTCGTGGTGCGAGTCCCTACTTGCTTTCTGCACATATTCATGAAGGAGGACTTTTGGCCGAAGGACACATGCCATTTGCCACATGAACGCACAACGACAGAGTGCAAGTGAAGCAGTACTACCATAGTTAATAAGTTATATTATAAATACTAACACAAATTGTATGTATGTTAGTCTATAAGGTATTTATCTATGCATATTTCTCTAGCATAATGCTGGCACCACTCCAGCGCTAGGGCCAGACGCCATTTCTGTGTGGCTTGCGCCTAATATAATGCTCTTGCATTCACTAACAAAGTCACGTTTCGGGCGATACAGAAGCCCGTATTCTTATTTACCACAAAAAAATATCGTAACGAATCCTTTTAAAATAAAAATAATTAAATAACCGTAAAAAATCTATAGTCGGTACTACCTTACGTGTACAGGTACATGCGTCAACGATATAAACTTGGTACTCACCAGTGATGACGATGGCGGCGATCTTCTCATTGGCGTCGAAGTCCCTCACGGCCTGGCCGAGTTCCACAAACAGAGGTCCACAGAGCGCGTTCAAGGCCTTGGGCCGGTTCAACTGGATCAGGCCTACATTTGACTTGGTACCCACTACTTCTACCTTGATGTTTTCATATGCTGGGGCTACGGACAAAAAATAATTTTGAATAAATGATTGCTCGGATGGTTTGAGGTGGTCGCCAAGACACTGCTTCTGCGCCTAGCGTTGTGGGTACGACCCCACATGGGACAAAAAGGTGTGTGATTCACCAATATGCGTGCCGAGTCTAGGAGTTCTTTGTGTCTGTTGTTTGAAAGTTTGGTTCAGGACTCAGGAGTCATCTTCTTTTTCCCAAACAAACAAGTGTGAAGAGGGATAGGCAGAAAGAATGCTTAAAATTATCTTGTTTTACTTTATATTGTCTTATGTTTATGCGAATGTTAAGTATACATTGAAATTAAACACTTTATACGGATTTTGTCGCGTTGTTTATTTACTTTAAACACACTTTTTGTCACAAAATCCTTAAGTAAAGTGTATAATTTCATTGTTTCACTTTTTCTTCCTGTGTGTATAATGTAGAACACTATAATACTAAGGATTTAAATATGAAGTTGACGCTTTGTATGAAGAAAGTCGGTAATCTCGTAGTTTTCATATTAAACTACAAACTCGCCATCGACACCGCTCGCCATTAGCAGGGATTGCATTCTCACACCTTACAACCTAATTGGTGTCGCACCAAGCGGTTCCAAAGGAATTTTCTCCCGCGAATGCTCAGGTTGTGGAATGGACTCCCTGCCCAGGTTTTCCCACAAGACTACAGTATGGGGTTTTTCAAAAAGAACGTTAAAAGGTTTTTACATGGTCGGCAACGCGCAAGTGATGCTTCTGGTGTTGCAGGCGTCTGTAGGCTACGGAGACCACTTACCATCAGGTGGCTCAGTGGGGAGACCAACAGACAGTCTGTTATAATATATAACTTCCGAAAGTCTCTGCAGATCCGAGACCTTCTGCATTGCAGTCAATGCGGAGGGTCTCGGGTTCGAACCCACGTCGCGCACCTCTGACTTTCGGAAGTTATATATATGACTTTTCGAAATTATGTGCGTATTGATTGACAATTATCGCCTGCTCCGTGCCTCGGAAAGCACGTTAAGCCGTTGGTCCCGGCTGCCATAAACATCTATGGCAGTCGTTATTGGGAGAGTGTCGACACAAAAGATCCCACTGGGTCGAAGTGTCGGCGGTCTGCATTGACTGGCCCCCACATAAGATAAGATAAGATACCATCAAGTGAGACGTATGCTTGTTTGCCACTATAGCAGTATAAAAAAAAACTATTAATAAATCAACTATTTCATACTTGGGTCACTACGGTTTGTCTTAAATTAACGAAAACATCAACAGTCATGTAATTATACCTATTTGAAACAACAAATATGGCCAGGCCCTTAGTGATATAACTTTAATACACATTGTATAAAAGGTTATTAATAATATAATATATAGTCTATTTTTGAAATATAAATTAATTTAAAAAATAACGATTACCTCTTAGAAACCACAAAATTATTTAGGACATAAACAGCAATTTCATAATTAATTAACTAAAAAAATTCGAAACCCATAATGTAATTCAGCAAAATTTAGAACTCACTCATAGCATTAAATATTGAGATAAAAATCTTTTGTTAAAATAACAATGATAAGTTATCAGAGATAATGTCAAGGCCATATTTATCATGTAATAATGAATTATATTACTTGCAGGGATATGCAGTACAGTATGGTTTATTAATGACTGTATTGTCTCTGATACGGATTCAAAGTGTAATAAATAAGGTCATGGGCCATGGCATTTATAAGTACTTTTGTATGTAAGTACTTATTAATACCAAAGTATTACTTGTGATTATGCTTCCTTGATTTTAAAAGTCTATTCTACAGATGTGTATTCTTTTCAGAATAAGTGGTAAAGCTTATGCCACTCTTCCGCCCATAAACCATTTCCAAAAATTCAAGTTGATCTGTTGCTGTATGAAGAATAACAAGCCAAGATACATAATGTTATATTTTATAATAAAGTCAAACAATATTTCTAACTTTAGACATTTTTTTAATACCTAAAAAGACAATTTATATCTTCCTATTGAAACCTGCCAGTTACAATGTTAGGTAGGTGACACACAATATGCAAAAAAGGTTTGACACTATTACACAAGAAATGTAAATCCTTTGATTAATTATGATTTCATTTATTTCTTACTTTATGCAGAATATTTTATTGTAAGATAAATAGTTTAGCTCCCATAATAATAAATAATACATCGTTATATTGTCAGCTTATGATGAATATTACAATTAAATCCAGTTTCAAGGTTTTAGTGCATATATTATGACTAGATGTTCCGCGGTTTCACCCGCGTTTATCGTTACTGCACCGCCCCGTGGGTCGTAGCGTGATGTTATATAGCCTATAGCCTTCCTCGATAAATAGGCTATCCAACACTAAAAGAATTTTTCAAATCTAACCAGTAGTGATCACGCAGAATAAACCAGGAGAAACATCGTTTGTACTATGTCTGTAATGGGTAATTATTTTGCTGCAATGTTATTTTAAAACTGCGATATCTCGGAGATATTCATTGAAATCGAATGATGTAAAGGGCAATTTTGTTTTAAATTAAATACTTGTGATGAATAACGCATTTATTTGGATAAGGATTAATATCATGTTTATAAAAATACCCTCGCAAATAATGCATTATTTTAGAACAAATTTTGTTAGCATAAAAATGGTTATAGTGAGCCAACCTTAAAAGACAGACATATGCTGTCGCGGACTTTTTTTTAGAACTTTTAAAGGGGAACAATTCTGTCATACATTATTTTTGCGAAACTTTAACTGTTTACGCAGCGCACGCAGCGGAAGCTCTCAAAAGGAAAAAATAACCTCCGATTTTGAAACATTCTTTATTGGTGCTCCGCTCCTATTGATCTTAGCGTGATGATATATAGCCTATAGCCTTCCTCGATAAATAGGCTATCTAACACTGAAAGAATTTTTCAAATCGGACCAGTAGTTCCTGAGATTAGCGCGTTCAAGTAAACAAACAAACAAACTCTTCAGCTTTATAATATTAGTATAGATACAGGGTTATCATAGTTTTGGAGCTCAACTGATAAACTGATTTAATTAAATTTTGTATGGAACTTGGACTCTATGGAATGGGAAAGCAGACATAAAAAGGTTGAAATTATGCTTAAAAAAATGTAAACTATAATTTTTTTTATTGTGTACTAGCTGTTGCCAAGTGGAAACAGAAGTTTATTCTAAAAATATTTGTTTATTTGCTTCTATACAGCAAAGAACATGATTGGAGTTTACTAATGTATAGTATGACTTTAATTGCTGACTGTTTAAAAAACTGCTTGTTTGACTTGTTCAGTATCATTTATACTATAATTTAATGTATGATTGTGTTAAATAACAACTTAAATTACTTACAAGGCTAATGTTTGTGACATATGGAAGTGATAACGGAGACCATCCCATTTCTCTTATCATAAACATATACTTATCTTATAATTTATATAGGTAGGTATGTATAAATATGAATAGCATGAAGCTTAAAAGTATTGTGATAAAAATGCAATTAAATACTTTATGTGTGTTAGTAGTAAAGTTCAATATAAAACAATGTAGTAGGTAACGACTTCTAATTACCGTTCTTCATATTCAAGTTTTTGCTACGAGTGCGCAAGGTACGATTTCGCATCTTGAGAATTAACCCCTAGGCATTAATTGTCGCATTCTTAGAAATCTTTAATGACTGAATACTATCCTGCTATTACATAAAGGTATCATTACATAACATATAAAGGATAAAATAAAAAACAAAAATTATAGCAAAGATTTGCATACCAGTGCTGTAGAATTTGACGAAACCGGTATTAGCAGCAGCTACTTTGTTGACGGCATTCTTTCCTAATAATACACGGGTTACTACACCAAGGGAGGCCATTTTACCAGTTGTTTAACGACTATTACGTCGTCTGTCTTATCCAATACTAAAAGATAATTCACCCCGAAAAGTTATACCGGCGAAAATAACTTTAGTTGTGAATGAACTTTGGCACGTTGATAAGTAGACTGATAAGATTTAAAAGGAAAATGATTAGAATGAAACAAAAATATATATAGTAGTAGGTGCGAAAAAGAAGGAATGTTTTCTTGTAGTAATGCCACTTGTACAGTGTTACGTTTAGAATTTAGATACAGCGAAGTCTTTATTTTAAACATGAATTTAGGCTAATTGTGTATTGTTTGATGCCTTTCTAAGTTGTTTACATAATTTAATTAATAATATCATTTGGCATAATTTGGGTCACAGGAATTTTAATTTAAAAATTTATTGATTTTGGTATCAATGAATATAAGGCCCTTCGTACACAAGCCTACGCAAATCTTCGATACCCGACGATTTTGATCTATAAGCGACTACCGCAATACAAATTCATAGAGGTTCGTACACAGGCACGCGTCGCCGATATTTGTACCTGTGTACGAACCAGTGTTGCCAACTCTTGTGAAGACGAGTCGCTAGATTCAATATCAAAAGTCGCCAGAAAGTCGCTAAAACTGATTCTGGTTTGGTTTTCTACTTTCAGGTAGTGAATTCCTAAAAAAAAGGCCAGCCTGCCTACCTGTGCTCCAGAGTAGGCGGGCTGACTTTTTTCCTTTTTCCCATATATATCTCTTCGCATTGTATAATTCTATGTCGAATTAACCAAAAAATGTACTTATTACATGCCCTAAAGTAGTTTTCATTTGTACTCCAAAAGTCGCCAAATAAGTCGCAAAAAAATTTTTAGCGACAAATTTTATTTTTTGTTGCTAAGACATACACGAAAGTCGTCATTTCTAGCGACAAAGTCGCTAAATTGGCAACAGTGGTACGAACCTCTATGAATTTGTATTGCGGTAGTCGCTTAAAGACCAAAATCGTCGGGTATCGATGATTTGCGTAGGCTTGTGTACGAAGGGCCTTACGCATTTAGACATTTTTAAGAAATCAAAATGTCAAAACTGTGTCTGTCAAACTAAATAAATATTTACTTACGATTATTTATCCAGCAGCGTAAAATAAATAGATTGGATTATAGTTAAATTTGATTACGAATGAATTATCTTTGTCGTATCTAGTTCCTTATTTTATTTGAAGTAATTGATATGGCCAACTACAAGATAAAGTTTTTCATAGTCACCGGTGAACCTGGTTAGGTATAAATAAATAACCTTAGGCAGATTTGTAACGATTTATAACTTTTGACTTGAATTTATTTATTAATATTTTCAGGAGTAGGGAAGACGACTTTAACTAAAAAGCTCTCATCAGCTATCGCAAGCAAAGGCGTTAATATTTCAGGGTTTTATACAGAAGAGGTTAGAAAGAATGGAATCCGAGAAGGATTTGATATTGTTACTCTGGACGGCCTTAGGGGACGTTTGGCTCGTGACCAGAACTTATTAAACGGCCCTATTAAGCATAGAGTTGGCAAATATGGCGTACTGGTAAACGAATTTGAAAATATCGCATTGAAATCTATGGTGAAGGTATGTTAACGTGATTTTTAAGAAAATAAGAAATATGTATGAAAACGGTGCTTAATATTTTATTTTATTTCAGCCTGCTGATACCCAGACGCACTTACTAGTTGTAGATGAGATAGGAAAGATGGAATTCTTCAGTGAGCCATTTAAATCTACAATTAGAACTATATTTAGTCAAACATCAGACTTCACAGTGCTGGCTACAATCCCTGTTAGGAGAAGTGATCAACTAATTGAGGGAATAAGGAACCATAGACAAGCCAAAGTGTGGATGGTTAGTTAAACCTTATTTTATGTAGGCTGCATATTTACTGGATATTGTTATTTATCTTAAGGCTCTTATTCAAAATATCAACATTAACATGGACATTAAAATCTGACATATTATGTTGGCACTTTGCTAGAGAGGTGCAGGGAGACTGCCATACAATTTCTTGGTATTTCTATAAAATACTTAGTTTGGCAATAGAGGGGTGAGACTGATTCTGAAAGAAATCCTAGGCTAGCTATAAAGAGTTAGACTGGCCCATGTTGCACCGTTGGCCTTGATGGTGTAGTGGTTAGTGTAACTGACTGCCACGCCTGCGACCTCAGGCGGTTCGATTCCCGCACAAGTCAAGCATTTGTGTGCATGAACATGGATGTTTGTCTTGGTCTGGGTGTTTCTATGTATAATATGTATGTATTTACAAAAAGTATATTATACATATGTTTATCCATTGTCTAGACCACTAGTACAAGCTCTGCTTAGTTTGGACTAGATGGTGTTGTGTATGTGATAGAATATTATTATTATACATATGTTTATCCATTGTCTAGACCACTAGTACAAGCTCTGCTTAGTTTGGACTAGATGGTGTTGTGTATGTGATAGAATATTATTATTATACATATAAATTGTATTAAGTAAACTGGAAATGTTTCCATGTTAATTTAATCTAGCAATGCTTTAACATACATAAAATAACATCACACCTATTAGCCATATGTATAACCACATCCTTATTTCATCATGTAGGTAGTCAGTCATACCTACATGATGTTAATTGATGTTGAGTTGATTAAATGAAATTTTTCTGACTAGGGTCTTGCCTAGCACTGTCCAGCTATGGAATTGACTTCAAGATCATGCAATAAGTTTAGCATTATTATTGATTGATTTAAATCAATAATTTAAATCAAACAAATACCTAAAAGCTATGGAATGTAATTAATTTGTTTGCAGGTCACAAGAGAAAATAGGAATAATATCCATGAAGAAATATTAAATGAAATGAAAACAGCTTTGATATTCACATGATCCATTTATTTCTTGTTATATACATATATAAGCCTTGTAAAGCAACAATATATATAAAATAGCAATTTATTGTTTGTACTTATTTTATATATTTGTAATTGATTTAAATTTTGGGCTGCTAAAACTACATAACTAAGATTCCATACTTGAAGGGTGCCAATGGGATCCTATTACTCAGCCTCCACTGTCCATCTGTCAGCATCATCAGCAGGCTGTCTCATGAACTTTACTAATATTTTTATTGCTTCTCTAACAACAAATAATAAAAAATAGTGGATTATCTTGCCAGTGATATGGATCTTTTCATGTGCGTATCCGACTCACACTTGAACAGTTTGTTGCGACTAGTGATAGTATGTCAAAAGTATTTACAGCCTTAGAAACTATCAAAATAAATGTTCATTAACATAATTATCAGATGATGAAATTAATTATTAGTAATGCACAATCTTTGATAATCAAATATGTTAACATTTTCTATGTACAGTCAGGCAAAAATGTAGTCTACCATTCTATGGTTGAGGTTCATTTGAACATCATGAAACAACAAGGTTGATTTCTCCTTGCATGAATATTATGACAGTGACCATTGCTCTCTATTATGTTTAAGTCATGCCGTGTGTCATCTTATCTTATGTGGGGGCCAGTCAGTGCAGACCGGCGACACTTCGACCCAGTGGGATCTTTTGTGTCGACACTCTCCCAATAACGACTGCTATAGATGTTCATGGCAGCCGGGACCGACGACTTAACGTGCTCTCCGAGGCACGGCGCAGGCGATAATTGTCAATCAATACGCACATAATTTTGAAAAGTCATATAACTTCCGAAAATCAGAGGTGCGCGACGGGGGTTCGAACCCGAGACCCTCTGTATTGCAGTCTATTGGTCTCCCCACTGCGCTATCGCTGCTCTTATGCCGTGTGTTAAGTTAGAAAAGTCAACCTTAGCAATAATTATATCTCACAGAAGCTTTTGGCAAAACTGGTAGAGCACTTTTTTGGCCGACTGTACTAACATGGTAGCAAAAGGTATCAACAGTACATTAAAAATCCTTGTAAGCTTATGGTTTTCATTTTTATAATATAGAAACTGTTGTCACTGTTAATTGCATGGCTTCTTTTCGTGTGGTTAGTGGCCAACCTGTTGTCAAGAGTTGTTCAAGCCGCCCGTAGGCCTCTGACATAGCTTAACGACTGCTGTCAATTTGACAACAACCGGGACTGACATTTTACGTGCCCTCCGAAGCACGGAGACGCTCAGATGAAATACCACTAAGCGGTCATCTATCTATAGACTGACCGCACCCAACGTTGCTTAACCTCGCTAATCGTTTGCCGATCAGTGAGTGCAACTGGCTATGAGCGCCTCATAATATCATGATAAAAAAAGAAAAGAAGATTGCATGGCACTTTAGGAAGCTCTGCAGACCCTCATAACTATAGTAAAAATGTTAATTGGCTGTAATCTTTTGTATGGTACTTGCCCCACTTAACATATAAAAAGAAATATAAATATTTCTCTTGTTCTAGTTATAGGGCCCTACCTTACTAAGAAGCCATGGCGACGTCGCCGGGTACATATCTTTCAATTCATATTGAAACGTACGGCAGTTAATTAACTTGGTAATGGTTTGGCATCGTCGCCAATTTGGAAACGTAGCATAGCTATGACCATCGGCATGCCGACCTATGTATGTAGCAGGCGATGGCGCCGTGGCTTCTCGGTGACGTAAGGCTTCACCAACTGCGTGTAATTTGAAATTTTAATACAAATATTAAATATTAAGCAAATATGGCATGTGTATCATTTAATTGATTAAATGGTGGTACTAAAAATATTCTCAGTTTTTTAAAATTTCTTTATTTTCTTTGTTAACTACAATAGCTGCTGTGTGTTTCAGATACTAATAGTGCAGTCTAGCAAATGCTAATCCGTAAAGTTTGTTAACTGTACCTGCCTAAGCATTGTCAATGTGAGTTTCAGAAAGTACCGGGCTTATATAGTGATTAGCCAGTACTTGCTTTGCCCGTCACACATTGCACAATTATTTGAGTGTTATTGTAAGAAGACTGTTTTTTTTTAGCTTTGACTAAACCGTGATAATATTATATAAACATCTTAATATTAAATTCTATTAGTCAGACATATTATTTGTATTAAACAAACATCAAATAACCAACAGGACTATTTAGATTTTACCCGTGACACAGGAACGTTAATAAATAGGAAAGTCATCTTAAAACAAAATACAACCATTATGGTGTATGCCAGGGATGATGAGATGGGGGACGTAGGTGATTTGCACTAATATAGGATTGTTTGATTTTGAAAGATTAGCTCCAGTAACTTGTTGTAAACGGTTTTAATGAACTGAAGAATTATACCGACCCACTAAACTGGAATAGATGCAAATGTTGAATTCAAATTAGGTCAATAATTAGGGTTTCACACTACAATGTTTCCCCATGGTTGTGTATCTTTATTGCAGATATATATGCATACATAGTCTCACGGCTATATTTCTAAAGAGTTAGAAAAATGAGAGCTTCAGGCATATATTAGAGGAGTCTTTTCTCATTCACTGGGCAAAGATCCTGACTCAGTGCTACAGCAAAACGCAATAACACTTTGCAAGACCCTAAATCTCAAGGACATGAGACGCAGGCATAACCTGTGCAAAATGTTATAATTATAAATATAAATAAATAAAATTGAAGTGTCTGTTTGTAATGTCAAAAACAACAGCTTTTTATCTTATGCATATGACAGTATAATTATAAGGAACCTATACAAAAACATCTATTTTTTTAAATTTTGTATGTCTGTCTGTTTGTTCCGGCTAATCTCCGAAACAGCTGAACCGATTTTGACGGGACTTTCACTGGCAGATAGCTGATGTTATAAGGAGTAACATAGGCTACTTTGATTTTAGAAAAAAAAAATAGGGTTCCGCGGAGACTAACACTTTTTAGTTAAAATCTACGCGGACGAAGTCTCAGGTAACAGCTAGTATACACCATATAATTTTAATAGCAGTAAATTAAGTTTCGTGGCTCAGACTCTCTCTTCGCCTAACTACCTCGCACATCCCTAGTACACAACCTTATTACTACTAACTTAACCTACCTAAATATAGTGTTGCAAATCGCAATACAATTTTTTTAGTTTATTAAGAGATTTGCCATTTTATTTAAATAACATGATGTTTTAAAAGAACAACACAAATAACTTGCATTATATAATATGTATAACACGGGTAACGGGTACCATGGTCTTGCAATGACAGGTATGGATATTGCCTGTGGAAGTTATTCACTTCTCTTTTCAATTTGGTGAATCATTATCAAATTGTAGGTGATGATTTTCAAACAGTTGAGGAGATTTTTGAAAAAATCTAGATTAAAATCAGTTTATCTATTTGAGGGCTTCATGCCACAAACATTTACATAAATACACATGATAAACTTATAAAATCCCTGTCTGCGACTGCGTTACTTATACATCAGTAATAAAAGTCAGACTTCATCACCAGAATAGTCATCAAACTGACCATCCGATTCGTATTGAGGCTGTGGATTATTCAGCTTCTCATGTCTGACCATCTCGGTAATAGAAATTGTTAAATGCATGTCCATCGGACAGAAGTTGCCTTCATCCATTTTTCTTTGGACGAAATCCAGCCACTGTCTTGCAGAAGAAGAGGAAGAAGTGCGCTTGTCGTTCTGGTTGCAGATGTCTACAGGAGAAGGGATCCAGAAATCATCGGAGTCCCAATCTTCGGGGCTGCTGCAGCGGCTTACATCATTGTTTAAATCTGTTATATAAAATATGTTATTTAAGTGTATGGTTTTGTCATGGAAGTTGTATACATGTCTCAGAACTGAATAGTCATACTGTTGCAAAGCAATTTTCAATTTTCAATTCTGCTCAATTTTCTGTAATCGAAAGGTATAAAATTTCGTAGTTCACAAATCCAGCAGCGACTAATTATATTCTTCTGTTTGTTATACAGTATCAGGCCTGTATTAAACTGTCTCACTGCTGGGCACAGCCCTCGTCTAAGTGTGAGAAGGGTTAGGCTGTAGTCCACCACTCTGGCTCAGTGTGGGTTGGCAGACTTCACATATCTTCAAGAGCATCATGGAGAACTCTTAGACATTACCACCATAATTTCATTATGAGAGGATGGTGGTATATCTAGGGTAATTTTTCAGGGGGATCCTAGCCCTCTAAACACTGGCCTATATGTCACTCTAAAATTTTGATTTGAAACTAGGTCTTGACTACATAACATAATTCTCGGTTGGGCATGGGCGAGGTAGGCCAACTTCTTATATGCCAATGGCCAACAGTAGAACAGTTTACAAAAATGAGGGCCTGTTCCCTCCAAATGGCATTTATCTATAAGTTATAAGTCTCGTCATCTTTCTTCTATATCCTACCAAGAGTGAGACAGCACACAATTTATATTATGGATAACTTTTACTTAATATTTGTGAAACTGGCCATAACTATTGTTATAAAGACATGTTCACCTGGTTCAATACTGTCTTCATGATTGGATTCTATGTCACTCTCTGGTTCAGTTTCTTCATGGGCTGGCTCTGGGGCCCTAGAATGAAACAGATATCATATGAAAGCATGGACTAGGTTGTGTGTATATCTCTGTTTAAATGGAAGGATTGTAACAAAGATTCTGATCCTTTGGATGATGGATAATAATGGATCTATTTACTCCAGTAATGTAACAAAAAGATATGAGACTGCCATGTCTTACAGAAAACTATTAGACTCTTGGCTCAGTCCTTGAGGTTATACACAACACTCTTTTCATTGTGCCTAAATCTTGGCAATTAAAAGATTTGTAAAAAAATGCATTGTTAAAATGAATATAACATAAATTGTTGAATTTTTAAATATACAACTAACACCTGCATGCCGAGTAACTATCTCTCCAGTACAGAACATATTTAGTTCTCAATTAGACCAATTATGATGATGATAATGAATGGGATAGAATGTTTGATTTTTATCTGACAGCATGGACTTCAAACTGGTTTTAAAAGTAAACGTTTTATTTAAAATAAATAAAAATGCATTTACCAAGGAGACTGCAACTGCTAGTTCTAATATTATAAATAATAATAATAATAATAATAATTTATTATCAAAAGCCAAATACAGTTTGTCCATCTCAATCACATAATATATAAAAGTACCATTATGTACAACGCTATGTATTTTAGAGATAGAGTGAACGTCAGTGCCTGTGCTAGTATTAACTGTGTTACGGACACTGGCGCCTTCCTCTTACAGATTCGTGTGACAATATTGGTTAAGCATTGACAAGTTGATAAACTACTAATAACATTACTGGTAATTATGGTAGTTATGGTAATCATCTATTAAAAGGTAAACTATATAAATATATATTAGGAAATTATTTAAAGCTATACATAGAGTGTTGTGTGTATATGTGTGTGTGAGGGCGTGTATGAGGGTGTGTGTGTGTGTGTGTGTGTGTGTGGGTGTATGTGCGAGGGTGTGTGTGTATGTGTGGTACAGTTAACAAGCTTTTTTTGCAAAGAGTTGTTCAGTCTCATCATAGGTTAATTTTTGGAGATAACTATTTACAACGCATTTACATTTAAGTTTTGGTAGCGGATATATGTTACAGCATTTGTTAATAGTGTTGTAAAGGTGGCAGCTGAGACTTGTGTAGTTTCGGCTTGCCAGAGCAGTTTTAGTAGCTACAGGTGGGCATACAAGATATTTTCGACGTTTATGATCTAGCAACATCGGGTCATAAGTTAATGTTGAGTGTTTACGTACTATGATGTTGAGCGCGCACAGTTGTCGAACAGTAAGTACAGATATGTCTCTATATAGCTGGGTTGTTGGGTAGCGGTATGGTTTGTGAAGCATAACCTTTAAGACACCTCTTTGAGCCCTCTCAAGGCGAAGCAAATAGGTTTTAAATGTACCACCCCAAACAGATATGCAGTAGGTGAGAAATGTAATAGTTACAAAGATGATTTGTTGTTTGTGTGATAGTTGTTCCACAAACTGAATTGAATAAATAAAGCAGTTTATTTCCGTTTTGTCACAATGACGATGATCTAAGTTGGCATATACAATGTGTTTGGTGAGTGGTGTCGCAGATTTTAATGGCATAATATATGGTCATTTATATCTACAATCCATGCTTCAGTATTATTTTTTATGTTACTTTGTTTTTGTGAAAAAGTGAAATAACAAAAAAATAACAGCAAAAGTTTTCTTAATTTTCTGTTATCATATTATTTTTTAAATTGAACTGAGGTAGATTCTAAAAATGTTTTATCATAAACATATTAGCTATACTATGAGCTGTAAAACAATACGTTTTTTATATTTTTGGACTATCACAAGCGATTATATCGCTAAATTACCACGTGTGTCCGTGATTAGATAACAAAATAAACATAATGGCCGCCATTTCGCCCAAGTAACATAAAAAATAATACTGAAGCATGGATTGTAGATATAAATGACAATATATTATGCCATTAAAATCTCCGACACCACTCACCAAACACATTGTATAACTCTATGTGACTACTTAAATCATTCATACTTTACCAACAGTACCTTCCATTTTCTCTGCCACTACAATTTTCTCTTAATTTATCTTTCTTCTTTAAATATTCATCATTATTTGGTTCATCACCATAATTTCTTGCAAAATCATATTCTTCTAAATGGCTTATATCGCACAAACCTTCATACAAGTAATTATTGTACAAATCAAGAGATTCCAAGTCTTCCAACTGACGCAATGTCTCTGGTACCATGCATAAATTATTATTATCTAAAGATAGTTTTTTTAATTTCTGCAACTTGTGTATATCTTCAGGTAGATAAAGGATTTTATTAAATGATAATATACAAATTTCCATATTCACTAAATAACAGAATTCATTTGGTAAACTGTTAATATTGTTCTGTGATAAATTTATTTCTTTTAAGTTTTTGTATATATCTATATTATGCTGAACATTATATATGTTTGTGTTACATAGATTTAGCACCTCTATATAATTGCAGTCTTCTAAGCCAATGCAAGGCACATTCTCTATGTGATTCACAGATAAATAGTCATAATCAGAATTGCCTAAACTAACAACTTTTGCATGTTTAAATGTAGATATTAACTTCATATGTTTATGTAGTCTACAGCTATGTAAATCTACTGTAGTGACTAGAGTAGTATACTGTAATAATTCTTGAAAATAATAATTTTCAAAAGACTGACATAGACTGCCATTGTTACTTAAATTTAAATAAACCAAATTCTTGGGTTGTTCTGCCCACACCCAATAAGGTGGGCCTTCTAATTTGTTTTTTGATAAATTGAGGCTTTCCAAAGTGTGACAGAAATTCGGTGTCTCATCAAATAACACTATTTTGTTAAAAGAGAGGTTCAATGTCTTCAAGCTATTTAGTTTTAATACTATTTTTGGCACCTCTGTGAAATTGTTGTTGGATAAGTTCAATAATATTAGATTTAGCGGTAATTTAACACTTTCGTCAAAATTTGTTATTTCTCTGTTGCTCAAGTCTAGAGCGGTGATATTTTCATGCCATTCTGTTGTGTTAAATACGTTCTTTTCTATTATTTCACATGAGTTGCTAGGTTTTTGTTTGTTGCCCATAGTGATTTTCTATTGTATATGTTTTATTTGAAGAGCTGTTTTAAATTACACATAATTACTATAGAATCATAACGAATTAGAACAATAATTAATAATTAAAAATAGTTATTGTATATTCTAAACTTTCGTATGGCACAGAAATATTTTTGATCGAAAAGTTATAGGATTTCAATTTCAAATAGTTTTTGACAAATAAGTCAAATTGACATGTCAAGTATTTGTTTTTTAATACTAAAGCGGGCTACTGATTAATATTGACTAATGGGTATGAGACTAATATAACCCCGGATCCTGTGTGATAATTGGTCCGAGAATATAACGATATAGTTAATAACATTAACAAACTATGTAATAAAATATATTTAGTAACTTTGTGGTACATACATTAAAAGAAAATAACATAATTTATCGTTTTTTGTAAACGAAAAACGCTGTAACAAATCCCGTTGCTGGATGTACCTATTTAATATATATTTTTAAATAAAGCATTACCTATGTCACACGTTTTAGTATTTAATTAGATGCTTCTAAAGTAAATTTCTAAAAAGAAACTTGATTTGCATAATCTAAACACCTGAAACATAGTTACTTGAACTGAAACATTTTTTGAGTGTATTATTATTTTGTCCACACCAAAATAAGAGGTTAATTATTACGCTAGACGTTTCTGAATGCACACACAAGGCTGCTATTATACGCCAAACGTGCGGGGAGCGACCTTTCAGTTGGAGGCATTTGCTGCAAGCGGATTCTTCGTCAATCTTGTGCTTCACGAGTGTTACAACATACTTTCATAAAATCGTGTCATTACTGTCTCACCCATAGTCTCACCCCAAATATCAAGTGAGCAAACATTTTTGTTGCCAAGTAATATATAACAATTGCTACTTAATGGGCAACATGGTTTAATTATGGCACGTGGTTTTGGTATAGCCTCAAATATTAAAAATAATCGCTTGTAATCGAAAAATGTCCTTTCCGTTGTAGTCCCTCCCAGCCCCTATGGGACTATACAGTGAGGAAATTTTTTGGGCTGGTGAAAATTTCTGTCTATTACATATTTTCAAACGGGTGTGGGTAACTGATCTCTAATGAAATAATTGGCGTAGGCACACTAACATTTCACTACCTGCATGCTTTAGCTATTTAACCACTTTTAAGAGTGGCTGTTGTCAACATAATCTCGGAAAGGAATAAAAATATCCGAGCATCAAAAGCAACAAAGATAATAATGCAATAAAGACAATGATCCAGTTAAATATACGCTGATTAAAGAAAATGAAAGATTACGATATGAGAAGAGAAGAAAGGAAAAGAAAGTACGGAGAAGAAAAAAGAATAATGCAGGATGCTATCATAGACGAATCAAAACTTTTCTCAAATGGCTAATACTGCCAACACACAATTTAATTTATTTTTATTTTGGGGAATGCCTTGACCCATACTACTCCGCCGGCGCGGGCGGAGGGGTTATGTCGGACTCACCGGGGTAAAAGAAAGATAGTAATGTTGATAATGGACCATCCGGTAATACCGACTAAACCTACCACGGTGTTCCTCTAGAAAACCGTAATCGGTGGGGCTGCGCGATTCACTTTCACATGCGGTCGCGACTCGCCGAAGTTTCGGCACTACACAAAGAGACCTACCCTTTAGGTACAACTTACTTTTAAGCCCTACTGCCCATCCCCCCCCTTGAGGGGAGACGGACACGACACAGAGACGTGCATGGGAACACGCACGCCACCTCTCGGACCTGGTGCTGATCAGATGGTGGGCAGGCCCACGAAGCCCACCACCCTCAGTTCAATCCTGGCCATAACCATGGCTGGAGGTCATCTCGCGCCCTCCGACACCCGGTTCTGTGGTTGGGGAGAGTAATTAAGCGCTCCCTCGCCTGCTCCGCCACCTCCTTGATGAAAATAACTTCATCACAGAAGTAGGCGACGGCGTTCCACGACCTCTCACTCCGGACCATGGACTGAACCACAGCCGGGAGCGAATGGGCAATCATACCGACTGCCGTGATCAACTCACGGCGCTGCGATGCGAGGCATTCCGCCAAAGTGTGCAGCGCCGTGTCCTCAACAACAGCGCGGCAGTCGCTGCAGTGGTGACAACCGGGCGTCTCTTGCCGGCCTATGCGACACAGGAACTGGCCAAAGCAACCGTAGTCAGTCATTACCTGTGTCAGCCGGAAGATGTGGGCGTCATGCCGCCTCTCCAGCCACTCCTTAAAAACGGGTCTTACCGCCACGATTGTGGCGTGCCCGGCACTGGAGTGCACAAGTCGATTTCTCCATTAATCCTCTAATTAACCTGATGGCCAATGCACGCTGAGGCGCACCAAGCGCTGAAATATTACGGGCCGTTAGGTTATCGCCCCAAACTAGAGCCCCCATAAAGGGCCATGGAATGCACGACCCCTTCGTAGAGCCTCCGGTAGGAGAGGCCTGGGGGGCCAGTCGACAAAAATGGGCTACAAAGTCCCATCGGCTGTCGAGCAGGAGACCCAGATACTTAAGGGTTGGCTCGACAGCGATGGGGACTCCTCCTACCATGATGTGTGAACCTGGAGATGGCCAGTTCCGAGGACCGTGGAAACAGACGGCTTCGGACTTGGACAGGGCCACCTCAAGTCCCAATCGCCGGATACGATTCACGACTTGTGCAACCCCAGCGGTCGCCAATATGGCAGCCGCCCGGTGCGACTTACCCCTCGTCGTGATAAGAGTGTCATCGGCGTAACAAATAACGCCGACGCCACGGAGGAGCGCACCTCTCAGCACCCAGTCGTAACCGATATTTCACAGAAGCGGACCCAGAACCGACCCCTGTGGAACACCGGACTACATCTCTCGCCGACTCCAACCATAGTGACCCGGGTAGATCACTACCCTTTCTGACAAATATGCCCCGACATTGCGGCGGAGATAAGTCGGCACTTGATGAAATATAAGTGCCTCCCTAATACAACCCCAGGGCAAGGTGTTAAAGGCATTCGCGATGTCTAGGGACACCGCGAAGACGACCTCGCCGCGGGACACCGCATCCTCCGCCAGGGTCCTTACGCGCAGAATAGCGTCGATAGTGGAGCGCCCGCGGCGGAAACCATACTGGTTGTCCGCCAAATCCGGGCCCACTGAAGAGAGACGCTGGACGAGGCGCTCCGCAATGATGAATTCGAGTAATTCAGCGATCTCGTCCAGCAACACGATGGGCCGGTAGGCGGACGGGGAGTCCTCCGGGCGCCCTTCCTTCCTGATTAGGACCAGTTTCACCACCTTCCACTTACGTGGAAACTGGCCCTGCTCTAAGCACTTGCTGAGGAACCCTTCTAGTCGGGGCGCGAGCTCTTCTAAGGCCAGGGCCCACGCACGGCCTGGAATGCCGCCGGGCCCTGGGGCGGTGTTCTTGGAACGAAGTCTTGTCACCGCCGCTCGCAACTCTACTTGGGTCACTACGGGAACCACGTTGTCGTCTAAATCCGCGTTGGATGCCATGAAAAGCGGAATCATCGGTGGAGGAGTGTACTCCGCCCGTAAAGGTAAAAGAGGGGCCACCACTTCCTCAACTAATTGAGGCCGGAGACTCTGGGACAAAGGGGGCGTCCAGGGGCGAAGCTTGCTCCTGACCATAAGATATGGATGCCCTCAGGGATTACGGTCCAGAGTCCCCAGGAACTCTTGGCGGGCCTGATCTTTGGCCCGCTTAATCGCGTCTCCTCGACGACGCGCCAGCCTTGGACAAGGCGTGCTAGGGTGGGGCTAGCAAAAGAGACATCAACAATGGAACCGCCCCGCTAACGCACGCACGTGTGCACTGACCCACGGTCGAGGACTTGCAGGCCGTTCTCTACGACCCACTCCTCAAGCAGTGCACCCCTCGCGTCCGTGGTCACTGAAGCCCACGCCGCAGATTTGGCGTTGAGGTCCTCGACAACAAGCACGGGCCGAGGGTGAGGTGAGGGCGAGGTTGGTTGGGTGAGAAGCAACCACCCACCACAACCGCTTCTCCTACGAGTGCTGCGACATAGCCCCGTCCTCGGATGACGTTTTCGAAGGACGGAGTACCGGTGGTGGCCATTGAAATTATTGCCACCAAGCCATCGAGGTCCCCTACCTATACTAAAATTTAACAATCTTACCGGCTAGTCATTGTCATATTTTTAAATAAAACGATTTCTTAACAAAATTACTTTTATCTATCCTTTCCTTTCATTATCTTTCATTATTAGGCACTTTTCGTACACATTTTTGTACATTAGTCCGACCGGACATTCTTTTATCATATTATTATATTAAATAACATTTCATTTATTTATTTTATAGTCGACTTTTACATTATATAATTCATTTCAAAAGGTCCACAATTTAAGACTTTGTTTTGTCTCCAACAATTTTCACAGAGAAATCTCGTTTACACCATGATCGAACTGAAGGAATACCCTTTATCCTTTAGTATCATTTATAGTGTGAACCTCACATTTTAAATATTCTTTATCCCATTTATGCTCAAATCATTTATGCTCAACACATTCAAAATGCATACCTTGGTCTATTTGAGTTTGACATCGCCTTTTGGGTGATCAGTCCATATTGCTGTCAAAAACTTATGAACCAAACTATTCCCATATACTGCTTATAAACCTTTAATACAATCAAATCCAACATATCAAAATGCTCATTACAATTCCATACTATATTAAAAATTACTATATTATTAACTGCCGTATATTCCATCGTCTTATCATACTGAAAGATAACTAATTGCATCTTAAAAAGTGGCAAAAAGATTTTAATACCTTCCTTGTACTATCAAACCTCTATCCAAAATGCTTTCCTGCTTATCCTTTCAATTCGTACATATTATTACATACCTATATTACCTACATAAAATGTATGCTTTACAGTATTATTATCACAATGAAATAGTTTTACTATAAATCGCTAATATTTAAAAGATAATTCTAGTACTCGCTATAGGTAGATAAAATTCTTAATAATTTTTATTATAACATAAAATGTTCACATAGTGACACCAGTTATTTCTTATGTAGAGAAATGCAGTTGCAGTACATTTCCATGCATGTGTGCACGTTTAAGGCAAGCAAGGTATCATAATATTTAATAACAATGGACTTCGACCTAATCGTATCTATATGGACTGTGATGTACCTACATGTCGATAGAATAACTTTCTAGATTAAGATGATATAAACAAAGTACGTAGGTATACAGTAGCTATGGGCTGATAAAACAAAATGAAATATGTAATTTCTACACAAACTAGATACAATTTTTATATGTACATATATAAACTATTAAATATACTTATATTTATATCCCTCGATTAACGATAAAATAAAGATTATAACTAGCCAATTACTTAATTTTCAAATTTAATAAAGGCAGTCAGTAAAGTCACAAAGAATGTAATAATTAGTAGTAAGACATGCTTTAATTTATTAAGTTTTTAGTGAAGCCACGCGCAGCGACTAGTTTTGCTAGCGTGTCAAATATCATGTCTGCACATCGGATACCTATGCGACAATAGTGGAATTCACATAATCTAAAAATATAATAATTCGAACATGAAGTTATTATCTATACTAATATTATAAAGCTGAAGAGTTTGTTTGTTTGTTTGTTTGCTTGAACGCGCTAATCTCAGGAACTAATGGTCCGATTTGAAAAATTCTCTCAGTGTTAGATAGCCCATTTATCGAGGAAGGATATAGGCTATATATCATCACGCTAAGATTAATAGGAGCTGAGCACCAATGAAGAATGTTTCAAAATCGGAGGGTATTTTTCCTTTTGAGAGCTTCCGTTGCGTGCGCTGCGTAAACAGTTAAAGTTTCGCAAAAATCATGTATGACAAAATTGTTTCCTTTAAAAGTTCTAAAAAAAAGTCCGCGACAGCATATGTCTATCTTTTAAGGTTGGCTCACTATAACCATTTTTATGCTAACCAAATTTGTTCTAAAATAATGCATTATTTGCGAAGGTATTATTATAAACATGATATTAATCCTTATCCATATAAATAAGTTATTCATCACAAGTATTTAATTTAAAACAAAATTGCCCTTTACATCATTCGATTTCAATGAATATCTTAGGAGATATCGCAGTTTTAAAATAACATTGCAGCAAAATAATTACCCATTACAGATATAGTACAAACGATGTTTCTCCTGGTTTATTCTGCGTGATTACTACTGGTTCGATTTGAAAAATTCTTTTAGTATTGGATGGCCTATTTATCGAGGAAGGCTATAGGCTATATAACATCACGCTACGACCCACGGGGGCGGCACAGTAACGATAAACGCGGGTGAAACCGCGGGAACATCTAGTAGTAAATAATTCTAAACAATTATTAATGTGTAACAAAAGAAAACATAAAAAATATCTGTGCTATGTAAAGATTTACTTTCATATATATTTCAACATCATAATTAGAGAAATATCTATAAGAATTTTAGAGTAGTAGAGCCTCGCTGATTTCAGCATGAATGGGCCCGGCTCGACCGGGGAAGGACTACCCTCTCACAGAATATCGACGTGAAATAGCAGCATTCCTATTGTTATGTTTCGTTCGGTGAGTGAGAGTGCCAGAGGCCCAATCTCTCCCTTTCCCTCTTCCCCCTCCTTCTCCTTCCCACTTCCTTTCCTAAAGGGTCGGCAACGCGCAAGTGATGCCTCTGGTGTTGCAGGCGCCCATAGGCTACGGTGACCACTTACCATCAGGTGTACCTTTAAATGAGTATTGTCCGCGGCAATAAGAAAATAAAAATCGTCATCTCACGTAGTCTTCGTCACTTCTCCAGGCAGAGCGTCCGTCATGGCTTATCCTTGGACAGCCATTTCCTTGCAGCAGGCTGGTGCCCACAGCCCCTGCTGCATCGACATCAGGATGTCGTTTATTCGGTCGATCAGGATGTCCATCGTTGTAACGTTTTTAGTTTCTCAAGAAACAATATACGACGATCCGACAAAAAAATATTCAATATTTTCTAGCAATTGAATTGCCTCAAAAATAAAAAGAATTTTGATAACATCGCCACGGTATAATAATAAAGAAAACCACAAGCCCAGTACTGCCTACAGGCAGCACTGGCAGGGTCGCCATGCAATGTTGGGCGTTGGGTGATGAACTAACAGACGTTACTTCGTGTAAAGTCACAGCTATAATGCCTCAAATACAATGATTATAATTAATATATTATATCTACTTAGTAGAGAAGGCGCGTCACACACTACAACCGCTAGCAGCCCCTGGTGCTTCTATGAGACGGGCACCTGTCTGGGTTGTCCGGCACCGCAATGCCGATGTAATCCTCAGCTTGCTGGGGTCGATTGCAGACCGCGCCTTCTTGAACAGCTCCGATGGCGGCCAGCGGCAGAGTTAAGACCACTGCAGTGGAGCGAGGGGCTTGGAGTTGTTGCGGGTTCGAATCCCACACGGTACAAAATTGGTGTGATCAATAAATGGTTGTTCCGAGTCTTTGTGTCTGTTGTTTGAATGTTTGTAAAGTCGCTCGCGATACAAAAATTAGTCCTAGTGCGGAATGATTCAAAAAAATAAATCCCAGTCCTCCACACTGAAATTACTCAAACAGCTAGCTAGCTAGGTTCTTTTCGTTGCCCAAGGCTGGAGGCCTTACCGGAATCCAGCTCATTTAAATCAGGCTCTATGACTGAATAAAGTAGAATCAGCTACGTTCCTTTGAGGCATGCATCGGCATAGTATTAACTTTCGCTATCCTACGACAGAACTCTACAAAGACTCGAAAGTGAACAGGCTGCTTCCCTAAGTTATGGAAGGAAGCTTTAGTTGTGCCGATATACAAGTCCAATGACAAATCTCTGGTGAAAAACTATAGACCCGTGTCTATATTATCTGTGTTTGAGAAGGTGTTTAAGTGCATAATTTACCCCTTTATTTCGTGGCATGTTAGACACATATTAAAGCCTGAGCAGCATGGTTTTATAAAGGCTAGATCAACGGCAACCAATCTTACATGTTTTGTGTCGGATGTGGTGAATGCGTTAGATCGTGGATGTCCTGTAGACGTCATCTATACCGATTTTAGCCGGGCATTTGATAAAGTGGATCATGCAATATTGTTAAGCAAACTGTATTATTATGGTATAACAGGAAACTTATTGCAGTGGTGTGAGTCTTATCTAATCGATCGATCCTCAAGGGTGGTGGTTAATGGTTTCACATCTTACTCATACAAGACTCCGTCAGGAGTACCTCAGGGATCTCATATAGGCCCACTTTTCTTTAATATTTATTAATGACGTAGCATCTTGTTTCCTTCACTCTCATATATATTTATATGCCGATGACCTTAAAATTGTAAAACGTATTGACAATTATTGTAAAACACACAGCCTGCAAGATGACCTTGATCGTTTTTTCTAATGGTGTCGCGATAACAAGATGTTACTTAACGTTGACAAGTGTTACCATATGCACTTTTCTCAAAAAAGGGACCTTATTTTCAAAATTATGTAGTTAACAATCGCAAAATCGAGGAGAGGGATGCTGTTCGTGATCTCGGTATTCATATCGATAACAGGCTGCGTTTTCACACTCATGTGGATAACATAGCCTCAAAGGGCTTTAAGCTACTTGGATTTATATTGCGTAACAGTAGGGAATTCAAACATGCCTCAAGCAAAATAGCCATCTTTAACTCTCTGGTCAGATCAGGCTTAGAATATTGCAGTGTAGTTTGGACTCCCTACTACGATATACATAAACGCCGTTTGGAATCCGGTCAAAAAAGATTCCTGTGGCATCTGTCTTACCATTGCAACATGGCTAAAGAACTACGTTCATATGCTACTCGATTGAGACACTTTAGACTTGTGACCTTAGAGAATCGTCGACAGATTTTAGACCATCTCTTCTTTTATAAAATTTATAATATCCTCATTGACTGCCCTCATTTACTGGCTCAAATAAATATGAATGTGCCATACAAACTCGCTCGGTCGTCTAGGTACCAGCCTTTCTACGCCAAAACCTCCAAGACAAATCTAGGGCATTTCTCCTCTGTCAACCGAATGCAAGCGCAATACGGTCGCCTATCACGCTTAACTGATATGGATATCGATTTATCCTACTCCTTGCCCAAGTTTAAATCTATATTGTTCGACAATTTAATGTAGAGGTAAATTTATTCATTGATTTGATTTAATTTGGTTCAATTATCTCTAATTTAATTTTAATTATAATTAATTATTATATTTTTTCATTATTTAATATAAATTATTGTGTCAGCATTTTATGATTTTAAGTTATATAATAATTAATAATTGTCATTTCAATTTCCTTTTTTAATATAATTTATATGTACCTACAGACTATGCATGCATTTCGTTATGATTATTACTGTTCTTTTTATCTTTATTTAAATGCCATTATTTGTTTGTATGATGTTTTAATGTAAATATTTAATTTCATTTTTGTAATTTAAAAAACGAGCATTGATAAATATATTATGCTAATTATTTTTTTGTAAATGCATGCCGTGGCAACCTGTAAGTAAGGCAGCACTATATTATGTACAGCATTTTTTGTTTTATAACGATGTTTCAATTAGTGTATGCTTTGTTGGTTGTCCATAAATAAATAAAGTTCTTAGTGTGCGTCAGCTTTTTATTCTAAAATCGTTTGTTAAAACTCACAAGAGAATAATCAACTGTGAATAATATTTAGGTCTCCTGAAACGCCGTGTGTTTAAGATTGAGGTCTCTAAGGTTAAAACATCTTATGCAAGACGTTTCAGTCCATTTATAGATGACTTTTTATATAATAGGGTAGCTGGCTTATGTGATATTAAAGAATGTTCCGCAAGTGAGGCAAAGATACAAATCACAGACTAGCTTCTTACACTGACATATTATGATCGAACCGAAAACCTTTTAGTGCACCTGTTATGATCATTTCTGGTTTATTTATTAATCTAATCTTCTTTTTTATTCAGAGTATAATATGTATTATAAGTTTATAAATATATTATCTATACTAATATTATAAAGCTAAAGAGTTTGTTTGTTTGTTTGAACGCGCTAATCTCAGGAACTAATGGTCCGAATTAAAAAATTATTTTAGTGTTGGATAGCCTATTTATCGAGGAAGCCTATAGGCTATATCACATCACGCCACGACCTACGGGGGCGGCGCAGTAACGATAAACGCGGGTGAAACCGCAGGAACATCTAGTTTATATATAAATATGTATACATTTTTAACACAAATATAACACAAATATCACGCAAATAAATACTATGTTAAGTTTCAGTTATTTATTTTCTTTAATTTAAGATTCATGATGTGGACCGAGCATACTTAGTAAGCGTTTTGGTAAACATAGTCGGCACCCACAGGACCAGGCTTGCCTGGTGTGGGGCGACTGGATACGAACAAGAGATGTTGTTTTCTTTGTTAATAAATAAATTTCATTTTTCATTTTTTCATTTGATTCCACATATTTACTCAACACAATGGTATTATGCTTCCAATAAAAAACACTCTAAACAGGATCTGATATAATCATTTGTATCGTTCGTACGGTCGGTCATTAAAGGCGAAGTTTTCCGACGTTGAAAGAATGTTTTCTAAACACGCTTTACACTAAAATCACAATTTCTTGCAACTTCAGCACCGGACGCGACAAGTCGCGTTGAGTCATTTGTATACGATGATTTTGAAAAAGTATATTGTGGTATTTTTTACGATAGTTTTAGTTACATTTGTGAATGGCGATAAAAACTCCGATGAATCAAATAAACCAGAAATAGCTAGAATAGGGAAAACAAAAAAGGCTAAAATGGGTAAGTATCTTTACTAAATTCCTAATGTTTTAAAGTTGAAGAGTTTGTTGTGTATTTTATTTAACCTTTTAAGCGCTTAGCTAAATATCGATTGTCGTGCCCCTAGCACCCGGCTACAAATCGATAAAATAATACCTACAATAATTAGGGAGGTAATAGGACGAAAATAGAACAAAAAAATCATGCATGTCCACTGTCGTCCATATGTGTTGGCTCAATGATTTAATTTGCGTTTCACTTACTATACTGGCTCAGCAATCCGACGATCTCTCATTATTTTGGATTTTAACTCGAATATTCTTTTTCTACTTGATCACGCCTTAGTCGGGTTGATATGTGTTTGTAGTTTGTTTTCGTTTCTAACTTTTTTAATTGAAATATTTTCAGCGAAGAGTACAGCGGTAGGAACATTTTCGAACGTCATCAGTCAGATACAGAATTTACCTGTAATGGACCTTGGCAGGAAATTCAGAACGCCTTGCAGAACTGGTAATCGCTGTGGAAAGGTACTTGCATATTTACTTTGAATTACTTCGCTTTTTATGCCTTTGTGATTATTATTATAGCGAGGTAATGCGTTTATAATTCATTTAATTCAAAATTCTTTTTCTTGTTAGCTTTACCATATTGAGATAAAATTATAAAAGCATTGTTTTGTCTGAAGATGTCGTATCCAAACAATGGTTAATAAGTGAAATCATGGTACATATCTCATATCCTTAATAAAAAAGGCCTCTTCTGCACAGCCCGTTGCTGGCTGTGGACAGACAGAAAATCGTGATTAGAGAAAAGCATTTAGTGAACACTGTCCCTAGTAGTATGCCGCTTCCTCAAGGAATATAGAAAGATTACTCACCATAAGATTGTTTGGCTTCGATTTCCTGTAGTCTGGAAATACTTCCCTAACTAACTCCAATTTTAACGAAATTTTAGTTTAAGGAACCTACAAGCCTAGTAGGTTCGAATAATTAATTGATTTTTTTAGATAATAAAGAGACTGATGGTGCCAAAACTAGCACAGTTGGAGAATACAATTATGGGGATCATGAAGGAATTGGCGAAGATGCCTCCAGGCGCGCGACTCCCAGACAAATTTACTAAAACGGAACCAATAAAATTACTGCTGGATCAGAACTATAAGTGAGTACCTGGGCTACTGCTGAGTTTGATTCTGTAGAGGATAATGTAATAGTAATATTGTATACAGGGGTATATAAACTGCCCCAAAGCTGGAAATGGGTTTCTTCTCAGTATTTATCTTGTGTCATAATCATATACCTTTGTCGTTAAAGTTATGGACCATCCGGGCTGTACTCAAATATGACATTGGATGATTCTACTGCTCGGTTTATTTCACGTCACTTACCTAAAATATAGATACTATCGTCATATCTGATCATGATAACGGACTATTATAGGACGTGTCAAGTAAACGTCTGTGAACGATCAAGCCGTTTCTTTCTAAAATACTTTTCTTATGTTTTCAGAGAGGACGTCTGCATGGATAAGTTAGAATCGTGCCTTAAAGAGGACAAACGTCGGAAGCGTATTCTAAAGAAGCTGTTCTTTAAAAAGTACAACTCGCTACGACAGGATCTAATCGGCTACGGAGGCAGAAGATTGTGGGGAGGGGAGGGCAATTTGTTTTATAGGAAGTAGATTTTCTATGTCTTTGAATAAATATACAATAATTATTAAATATGCAGTTTTATTTCTAAAATACGTCTACTGAAACAATGGTTAAAATCAAGTACGAAAGTTGTATGCTTTTGCAGTTTGTCACGTAATCGATTCGTGGCGCACGGCTGCGTGCGCGACGAGCGAGAAGGTGCTATCTCTAGTCCCCCCCCCCCATGAGCGGCGGAAGCCTATATAAGTGGATCGCGCCCTGGTGCAGTTTCCTTCCGCTGCACTGCGTTGACCCATTAGGTTATTTGTGTTCTGTGGCGCTGACTCAGTTAAGTGGTCCTTGGAGATGTCCAGACCACGTAGGGAGCCTTAACGAACCACGTCCTGCTTAAATCTAGTCGTTGACATTTTGTGTAATTCGGGTTATTTTATTGTAAAGTTTATATTTTAAATATAAACCATTAATCGTGTCGAATATTTTTAATTATCTCCTCTTAGTCAATTCCTGGGTAAATCACACCTCTAAAGCGGGTTAAGATAATCTTTAACGTTACAAGTTATATAATTTTGCTGCTGGGTTTTTATAACGCGCCTAAGCAAAGTCCTTTTTCCGGACTCTACGCTATCATTATGAGTACCTACACTGGGAGAAAACTTATCTGAAAAATTCTTAAGCACTTTAGACATCTTGTTTGACATTTGTCGGCCTCGATGGCGTAGTGGTTAGTGTAACCGACTACCACGCCTGAGGTCGCGGCTTCGATTCCCGCACAAGTCAAACATTTGTGTGCATGAACATGGATGTTTGTCTTGATCAGGCTGTATCTATGTATAATATGTATGAATTTACAAACAAAAAGTATATATGTATGTTTATCCATTGTCTAGTACCCATAGTACAAGCTCTGCTTAGTTTGGGCTAGATGGTGTTGTGTGTATGTGATAGAATAATATTATTATTATTATTATCTAGTTACGTCAAAGTGTTATTTCTATGGGATTAAATATAATGACCACCAAAAATAGTAATTGCGCAGCAAAATATGCTTACTAAAATATATCATAACGAGCACATATACGCCTCAAATCACTGCATTCCGTCTCGGAAGCGTTAGGTTTAGGCAAAGAGTAAAGTAATACATAGGGAAAAGAGAGCCCTCTTATTGTCAATTTCAGCCAACCCTATTTGAAACAGCGACATCTGAACTTTTGGTCCCGAACTAATCCTTCTATACATAGCTATAGCTATTCCGTATTCTGTGCCTATAGCTAATTATATTATGTATTACTAATCCAGAATTTGTATTTATATTGTTTTGTATCAATCGTATTTTTGTAACAAAAAATATACAAATGAAAATTGCAAATAGAACAAGTAGAATGTTACAAAAATAGATCCAAACAAAACAATTTAAATACAATAAGTAGGGTGCATATCGTAGTATAAGAATAAAACAACAACAAATAACATTTTATTATGTTTATGTTTATTAAAATATAACTGTGCAGCGGACTCTAGGTTCACAGTGAAATGCGCAGCGTCTCGGTATTTTTGTAGTTGGAAAAACCGCACAACACTAAACACTTAAAGCGTCACTATCGCACACTGATAACGACAGTTTTCGATGGGAAGATTAATTGACACAAGGTGGAGGAACACAGAGCTCGACTCAACGCACTTACATAAGACCTTCACAGCCGAAAAGAATACAATATAGGCCGAAAAACTACAAACGTGCGCACGGGCAAGATGCAGTCGCCATATTGTGACTGACTTACAAATCCAATGTTTGAATCATAGTCTTTAACCGACATATTTATTAATTTGTATTTTATGACATTTTTATGATAAAACAATTAAAATGAGAATAAAATATGATTCTTGATAAATTAAAAATATAAAAGTATAGATAGGTAAGAACTGACACTAAATAATAAATTAAAAATTTGTTTAAGCGCCATCTTCTGCGATTGATTTACACCACAAGTACGGGGCCAAAAACACAGATGTCAGTCCTATCTTTGGATATAGGAAAGGTATTAGGCAGTGTCCCCCACCTGGGTTTAGGTTAGATCAAACTAAGTCGACAGAGCCCCGCTTCGCGGGGCTCCGTCGACTTAGTTTGATCTCTTTAAATATATTTTGGTGTGCAATTTTTATCTACCTCTTCTTCTGGCATTTATGCAGTATATTTACTTATAATTGTCATTACATTGGTTTAGTTACATGAAACGCGGTAAGTTTCATATAAATAAACTGTTTATGTAATGAATGAATGATATCTAAGTGGTTACAATGTTTAGGTATGTTTCTGTGGCAGGTTAGGTAGAGAGATACTCGTGGCAAGCGTTCACAGGCTATGGATCCTTGCCAGGGATATCTCTCTAGACCCTGCATATAAGTAATCACCAAACCGCATTGGAGTATTCCGCTTTCGGCACCAATTTTTTCGGCACCTATCGTTTCGGCACCTAAGCTATTCCATTTTCAGCACCAATAGGTATCTATAACCTAAGCTATTCCATTTTCAGCACCAATAGGTATCTATTGGTGCTGAAAATGGAATAGCTTAGGTGCCGAAACGATAGGTGCCGAAAAAATTGGCGCCGAAAGCGGAATACTCCACCGCATTTGATACGACACGGTTGGTCTCCCAACCTTTTGATTGCATGGATGGAATATTTGTAACCCTTGCAATAAACCTGGTCCTCTCGCTGACAATCCAGCAGTTCCTTGAGTCCTACTCACCGCAGCAGGACCACATTATAAGGTTATTTGACTACGGTTAGTAGGGTAGAGTTGTTTCATTAGTTATGATACTTTAAGTTTAGATACCTTGGAGAAGCGATTTTGTTCTGCTCAATCTTTTATAGTAAGTCTCTCCCAAGCTGTCAATATTTAAGATACTACAGTCTACTATTGAAGATTGGAATGAAATGAGCATCTGTCACTTTATATGGTTTGTCAACGTCTGCATATTTTTCAGAACGTAGGCGGAGAGAGATTATGATGACATGCTGCCCTGTTTTTTTCCAAATATGCCAAAAGCAGCACAATAGTAACTTATTGGAAGGTTACGTGAATAACCGTCGCTATCTAATCAGATAGCGGCGGTTTGAACTGGATCAATGTTTTCGCGTACTGCATGTTGAAAAACATTGCTCTACAATTTAATACCATATATATTATGATTTATACAATAATACAATTTTAACTGGTCAATTCAGTACATAGAAGATATGTGTGGGAACTATAGATTAGTAAAAGAAATTAACAAAAAACCAGAACAATATTTTCTGGAATTAAAATAATTCCCAAAAGTATTGTTTATCTATCTATCTGTTTATTCGTACGCGCATCACAAAAAACAACTGCACGATATTGAATGCGGTTGCCACAGTTCTGGTGCATGTTTCATTTTGTTGAAAAATATAGATAGCTACTTCCAAATTCCACGCATTCGAAGTCGTGGGTAAGATCTACAATGCGCGGGCAAATAGATTACAATGACACCTTTGAATCCTATGACCAAAGCAATACATTTTAAGGTTGTTTAATAAATAGACACGTTACGTGTTATTCTTAGGCAATAATTATGTAAACATCAGTAGCGCGTTTGGAAATAAAGAAAGCCAGCGACGTATTAGATAATAATATGTCTCTTCAACTGTTAATGAAATGAAATACATCTTGTTCACTTTTTAATGTATCATTACATTTGCTGTTTTCTATATCGAGCATTTTATGGCGATTCATGCTATTGGATTTTTATGAAGATAGCGCCACTTACACGCCTAAATATTATACTAGCTACATAACAATATAAGATTAAACTGTATCCGGGCAAAGGAAAAGTAAATAACACCACGTCTTCGCAGCAAGATGTGTCCGCGACCTATTTTTGGTGTCAATGTCTGCAATGATAGCCTGCAATAAGAGCTTAACGAGAAGCCTCTCGAAGGCAATGGACTACCCAGGCAAGCGCATAATACAAATGTATTGCACCATATACTCCCAATGGTAACAGGACTCAATTCCCGTCCAATGATCCTGTGCAGGTATTTGCCATAGGAACCTTGCTTTATCAAAACCTGCGGCTACAGCGAGAATGAAAGACTCTTCTCCAACATGGCCTAAAGGACTTCGATGGTTCTTTAACGAGTACTTCTAGCTACATTTTGCATTTAAATTTGATTGAATTGAATTTAAATTAATGGGCCCCGTTTACCTCAGACTTATCCGTCTCAATCTCAAACTAAAACTACATACTTAGTCGTAAACTAATTGTCATAAGTGGTCGGACTTGTAAAAATTTTGGCAATTCCATAAACATATTGCCAACATAAAACACGAATTATGCGGTGTTAAACATTTAAGAGGATATCTGGTTTGAGTACTATTCCGCCTTTTTATAATTTCAGGAAGTTCATAAATTAAATAACTTACAGAACAATCTGCTTACAAATCTACTTCAAAACACACGTGCTTCAATTGAAAAACTATTTCACGTGCCGAAAACAAATTGTGTAACCTATTGTTCAATAGTATATTTGACAAAACACCAAACACATTGTATGTTTTCCAAACTTCTTCGTCAAAGGAAATCGTATGCTAAACTACATTTCAAAGTTGACTTTCAACCTTTTTCGAGAAAACTGTGTTGCCATCGTGACATTAGTAAATTACTTTTAAAATTATGACACGGATTTGAAAAGAGAAGTAATTTGTGGCCAGTTACCATAGTTTTTGAACAAATAGATTTTTTATAAGTAGGCAAAGACTTTTAGTTAAAATGTGCGAAACGAGGTTAAAGTTACAAGTAGTTTTAATAGTTTTATGTATGGCGTTCAAAGGTCTACAAGCAGTGGATGATTGTGAGTATCGTGTGAATAAATATTCTAGTTATTATCTTCTTTATCTATAAAAGACTACCTGCCTGTTACGATTTCAGTAGCATTTATAAAGTCCCAAAATAGGTGTAAAAAGTATCTATACTGAATAGTAGAACTGAACCGTTTTAGCGGTTAGTTCTAAAAAACCTAACAAATAGATAAAGTATTTTTTGCTTTTTACTGGCACAGCTATTAACTGGCTATTTCGTTGTTCGAGTGTGTGAGCTGTGATCCTTCATTGCCGCGGTTTTGATTTTGAAATCTGGGTCTGCCGTTGGCTTTTACTCTACAAAAATCTTTAGTAATAACTTGGAATCTGGGCTTGCATCTGGTAAAGCATAATCTTTATTAATGTCAAAATGATAGTGAAGCTCGTACCTTTTTAAAACGTCTTCGCAATTTATATCGATCAAAGTACGTTACTTCTAAGCGCCTGTTACTCGCGCTCTGCGCAATATGCTTACCCGCAGTTCGCTACTGCGCTTGGCTGAGGCACAATTGGATGACCGCCCAAAGTGCGCGGCACGGGTATTAAAGGGATCCCTTTAATATCCAGATCAAAATCAGGAAAATGGTGATATTTGTATAACGTGAGCGTTGCAATTCATTGGTATTAAGCTAATATTTTTGTTACTTCGCGTTTCTCGCAAACAAGAAGCGCTATTAAAGTTTTACCCAGTATGCAGGTAGCTCTAACGCACATACTGATTAAAAAATATTCTGGAGAAGCCCATGTAGTACCTCTACCCTGTCGAAGATATCAGATATAAAACCTACAGTGACTAAGGTTGATAGGCACCTTTAATCGGGCAGGACAAAAAATTCAACTTTTCATGATTTTACTACAATATCTTGTGCCATGTTAGGTGGTAGTGTAAATAAAATAAAGTATAAATTACTGGAACTGAAAAACAAAGGTTTTTTGAGGTGGGCAATTATTCACCTCTGCCCGTTTACGGACAACCTAAGTGGAAAATGACGTCTAATGCCCAATTACGTCTATAAATTTGATTACATTTTTTACATTTTTTAACATTTTTTGATGTGAAACATCTATAGCCGCACGTAAAACCGATTGCTGGCGTGGCGACGCATGCCGTGGCGACGCATGCCGTGGCGACGCGTCGCCACGCTATATGATAGTATTTTACATTATGCCATATTAGTTTCTGTCGTAATCTGTTCTTTTATGCATATTACTTGTACAAAATAATTTCGATGTTTCACATCTGCCAGACGTCCCGTGACGGCTCACTATTAAAAAAAATATATATTTTCGCATTGTATATGATAACAACGTTATACAGAATATAATAAATTACTCAATAACGAATCAAATACCTACTTACTAGAATCTTTTCTGAAGAAACTTCTCAGAATTAAGTCGACGTTAGATGTTATTCTGACTCTGATGTTGACATTTGACATTTGTATGGGTGAGGTTGTCAATAAAATTAATCAGTAATTATCTAAGATTATATTGGGTTAAAAAATAGACTCTAGAGAGTTGTCATTTTAAAAATATTCGTGTAGTTAGCTAGATTGATGGGGTGGGAAAATAGTTCACTATGCCCGATTAAGGGGGAAGTATTGACTGTATGAAACATAGGTAGATACATATATATATATAGGTATACACATCATCATTATCATCATCGTGTCTCGGAGCCAGGCTCAATTTTTTTTATTAGGTTTGATATTGATTTATGTATATTTTATACGCCATATTATGATTATTCTTTAAATGGAACCATTCGTAAGTCATGGCCATCCAAGTAATTTTGTAAGTTATCTGCCAAATACCTCTACGTATGTAGGCGTATTTAACCCAAACCTCTTTGGGCTAACCCAGTAATCTGTCCAAATATATTAGGTAATGTTACTTTTATGCATGAATTTTTATGTACAGACTCATGTGTTTTTCATATACAGCTTGTAAAGTGGGTACGTTTCTTTCAGCGCTACTATTCACAGTGACGCGAGCTCCAAGGTACTTCGGAATACTCCAGGACCACCGGGGACAGCCGATATCAGTTGAAGTCTCCGAGGAATATATGGACCAGGACTATATAGCCACTAATAGGTAATATTTTCAATAGTTTCATGTTTATAAAGGGTCAAACAAATATGTTTTACTGCCGCAGTGGCACAGCCAGAGTAAATGCGATCACTGCACAAAACAACACACAACTACAATATTATGACCGGGCAATGTTAGGACTCCGTGATAGTACTAAAGTACCATTACGGGGTCTTAACATAGCCCGGTAACAATAGACTCGCCTCATATTACATAAGACCCAAAACTATTCCAGGTAAAATGTAAAGCCGGCCATACACGCTAGGGTGTACCTGACAGGTTTGCCTGTACAGTTCAACTATACAGGTAAACCGGAGCGTGTATGTTGCATAACTGTGCAGGTTTCCATGCCTGTACAGGCAACTCGAAAAAATATGAATTTAGATATTTTAGACGTGACAACGTCTAATAAATCGATGAACGCCGGCTGCACGCACGAAAAAGAATGACTCATTGTCCCGTTACGCTCGTTGTTCCGTTACGCTCATTGTCCCGTTGTGCTCATTGTAACGTTACGGGAAAGAAATGTTGTTATGACGTTGTCACGTTAAACTATCGTCCGTAAACCGACTTTACAGACAACCAATTTTTTTGCCTGTGCAGTTTAACTGTGCAGGTAAAACTGAGCGTGTGTAGCGGTCGCCTGCACAGGTGTGCGCAGGCGTCAGTTGTCCGCTAATTGCTAGAGGGGAAAGACGCTCGCGCGGCGCTGTATAGGTATATTCGTCGTTGTCAAACCAAAATCTGCTATGTGCACTTTTTTGAGATTTCTACTTTTTGACCTATGCGTATAGTTCACTGCCCCATCTATCGTATAAAAAAACTGCTAAGTGCCTATGAGCACTGTACGACGATCTACGACCTCTTTATAAAATATGCTATGTGCAGCAGCTAGATTTTTGTCAAATAAAAGCTGCTATGTGGCCTACTGCTACATAGCATATTTCATTTGACCACAATCGATCACAACATATTAAAATAATCTGCTATGTGCTTAGTCTAAATAAACAGCATCATTATTAAAGCTTCTTGATACATAATATAACGATAACAATGCCTTGATAAGTTGATATGAATAACTCTTTGTTTTTTGACACTTTTGCATTGCAAGAATATTAGAGCGATAATACTTTATTGTTTATTTACATTTACCCTCGAGCAGCGATAGCTCAGTGGGGAGACCAACAGACTGCAATGCTGAGGGTCTCGGGTTCGAACCCACGTTGCGCACCTCTGACTTTCGGAATTTATATGACCTTTCGAAATTATGTGCGTATTGATTGACAATTATCGCCTGCTCCGTGCCTCGGAGAGCACGTTAAGCCGTCGGTCCCGGCTGCCATGAACATCTATGGCACTCGTTATTGGGAGAGTGTCGACACAAAAGATCCCACTGGGTCGAAGTGTCGCCGGTCTGCACTGACTGGCCCCCACATAAGATAAGATACATTTACCCTCAAATTTCATTACTCCAAATAATCCTGCCTTTGTAGTTAAAATATACTTCTAAGCAGTCAGTTGACGTGTTAGCTTATTAAGTACACTCGTATTGTGAAGTTAAAAGTGCGTTTATACGGTGTGTTTGAGGGAACTGTACAATGAGTAGAGAGAGGAAAGAGAATTGTCGATTTAGTTTTGACTACCGATGAGAAATATTTACAAGATGAAAATCAGCAAGTGTTATGCCAACTTCACGTAGAATCACCGGCTCTGAATCAAGATCTGACAAATTACGATGAGACAAATCAACCGTCTACATCTTCGGGCGTATGTGCAGGCATGTCAGTAAATGTATCCCCGGAACGGAGCGATAGTTCACCTACTTCTGCAACCACCAAACGCAGGCGCTACATTATTTAAAGTAGTGATAATGATTCATCAAATGAATGTCCAGTACAAGAACCAAGAGTGACCATTGAAATGCCGAGCAGCTCTCAAACCCCACAATTCTCTCAATCTAAAGCTAAACGCCGTCGTTTACTGGGAAAACCATATATGGGCTATAAGATAAAAGATGGAAAGCTAGAACAGACTACACCAAAAGCAGCTCGGTCTGTAAAAAGTCGTTGTAATCATACTGCAGTAAAACAAAAATCTAAAAATAGTTTCATGTGTGGAGTGGTATCGGAAGAAGAACGAGCTGCGTTGCATTCTATGTTTTGGAATATGAAATCATCATCATTAGAATATGAACTACCTGCAGAGCTTATAAACACATCACGATAATTAATGATGGATGTAACTACCAAAACAGAAATAAGGTTCTAGCAAGTACATTATGTAACTACGCTTATTTTTTTAACGTAGAAGTAGAACAAATAGTTTTAGAAAAGGGCCATACTATGATGGAGGTTGACAGTGTCCACTCCACTATCGAACATTATATAAAGCCCCCTATTTATGCACCTCAGGATTACATTACAAGAATGCGTCAAGCGCGGCCTAAACAACCCTATGACATTAGAGTTGTCCATTATGATTTCTTCAAGGATTATGAAAAATTAGCAAACAATTATCAGTCTATCAGGTCAGGTAAAAGGAAGGGTGATCCTACGGTAAATGATGTCAGAGCATTTTTATATAGCTCTACTGGTGAAGTATACTTCAAACTTCGTCATCCACAGGATTATACAATTCTTCCGCAACGAAAGCGTATTCCCCAAGAGTATCCTGAACCTGCGACATTATATGGCGGGCCATTGGCAATAACTCAATCCAAGTTCAATCAATTACAAGAACTGAAACCATTTATAGGCGTGACTTTTATGATTGTCTTAAATTTAAGTCCGATAAAAACTTATTTTTTCAGTTATTAGTCAATAAATACCAATTTAAATCAAATATATTGTTATTCAATACCTGCTATGTGCCTAACAATTGACCATTTAAAATCTGTTATATGCACAATTTACTCTATTATCAAAATAGTAAATAAATAATTAATTATCCATGGTTAAAAAACAATTAAGTGTTTGTATAATATCTATGGCTTTCATTTGATATAGTTCTTAAAATATACCTTCATATAAAATTTTACAGGAGAATGTTTTTTCTCAATATTTCAAAAGTATAGTTTCTGCACATAGCAGATTTTGGTTTGACAACGACGTAAATGCTTTACACCACTGTTCACGGTGTCTTCGTTTAAATTTCCTTTTCTTTAATATAACAAACAATAAACCTATTAACGCTACTGTGTCGAGATCAAGCGCCGCTGTCGGGACCATGGTATCAACTGGGAGTTTGTACAGGTTTACCGCTACGTGTATGGTCTCTATGCAGCTCAAGTTTACCTATACAGTTGAACTGTACAGGCAAACCTGTCAGGTACACCCTAGCGTGTATGGCCTGCTTAAGCGTTAGACGCGACGGCAATGCGTCTCAGTACCGCTTAAAACTGTAGACATCTTAAAACGCTATGATATCATAAACCAGCGTGCTTTAAACACTATACTGAAATGTTAAAAGCACATAAATAATTATATGACAAGTAACTATGGTGAACAACGTAAATAAAAATATACTCCGCCTCGTTGGATCTTATTACCTGCGGATGATGAGATGCGAGCTCCAAGATTGTGCTTGAAGAGAGTGTTAAGCTTTTGGTCGCTTTTCTTTTACTGAGAGTTAGGGTATAGAGAGTGCACTTGTATTTACGTTGTAAAAAGTTTTATTCTAAATGTGCACATTAATAACACCTCATTTTACAACCCGATGGTACGGATGTGTCGACTGTACAATGATTTATTATCGGAATATCATAACACTTTGGACATATTCAATAGCCGATTCGCAAAATTTAAAAGTAATGTTAAACATGTTATGTCTAATGTATAATAGTATAATTGCTGAGTATTAGTACGATTGTCATTTTATTTTTATTTTCTTTTCTTTATGTTTTATCTGCAATTTGTTTTCATATTTTTTGTTTTATATAGATAATTCACATTTATAACGTCATTTTGTCGTTAGCAACACAGTACACATAGGAACTTAGTTTAGAACATAACTGTAATATGTATTTATTTTCAAACTACTACTACTTGTACTTTGTACTGTTTTGTGTACCTAAAATAAAAATAGAAATTGGGGCGGTCTTTGGGGACTGCCGATAGAAGTGAAAACTTTAATCCTTGATCATAAACACTTCTTTATAAACAAAAAAAATAAAGTGGCGGTTCGGATTCCTGATACTCTAGAGGTTATTAAGATGGTCAAAATTTCGTAATTTTTGCGTAATATGCACCATTTCTGAGATATTGTTAATATTCTAAAATAATTCAAAAATGGAAAGCGCGCAAGCGTGCGTGACGATGACGAAGCGCGACGATGACGTGAGTTCTATGATCTTTGTTCACCCAAGAAGTACTCAACGCGCCTAAAGAAGTTGTCAATTAAAAATAAAAAATAAATATCTCCTGCGTGTGTACCACACACTTCTGCATTATAATATCTCCTGCGCATGTGCGCGTACTTATACAAATATAACACAATATTTACATACCTACATATACAACCATGATGATAACAATTTAATATGTTTCAGAAAACGACACAAGATAGATTGGAATAAGTAAGTATTTTAAATGACTTTAGATACAATAGGCATGATTCTAATTAGTCCAACTATTTGATAAGCAAAAAATTTTAGACACCTATTTTTTGTTTTAACAAAACAATAAAAATTTACTAAGATATAACGTATTAAAGTTCGGGTGTGAGAAGATGTGACGTCACATGTTTGTAAAATTTATACCTACAAGTGACGTAACGTGGAATTTGAACGTGTTGTACCTTCCTTGTTATTAGTTTGTGGGACAACAGAAAAAATACGTGTCAAATATTTTTGGATAATCTAAAAGACGGATGAAAATCTTTTTCTTAGTCCGCATGCCTGTTATGTCATAATTATATTGAGTATCCCGTCTAAACAAGTAATTATATTGAGTATCCCGTCTAAACAAGTAATTATATTGAGTATCCGTCTAAACAAGTAATTATATTGAGTATCCCGTCTAAACAAGTAATTATATTGAGTATCCCGTCTAAACAAGTAATTTTCTTTCTTAAACTTGGTATAACTATTTAAAGTAAACGGGTATCATGCTTTGGTATAAATATTCGGTATTTACAACATACATGATCCCTGTTTTTTGTCTATATGACATATTGAAAGGCTTAGCGTTTCGGCTTGCACTGTCTATACAAAAGATATTTAATTTTACCAGTCTGCATGTAATAGCCCACTGAAATATATTTCAGTGGTATATATTATTATTATTATGAAATATATTAGGGTTTGACCCCAAGGATATATCCTTCGAGTCAAACCCGTCTTCCCGCGTTAAAATTTCATTTTTACATCATTTTACCAGCTAAACATTCACTAAATATAACTTTTTTCACCAGGAATCCATTAGACATGGATGATTTCGATGACGATGATACGGAGGAAACCCCGGACGACAAAGACAAGGATGTAAAAGTACCAAACAAATTCAATTTACAAGCGGGCCCCGTATAATGTACCTGTATTAATATCTATAGATATAATGTATTAATAGTATAGTGTAAGCTTGTGTTAAAAAAATTAGAAAATGATAATGAATAATGCTTTTTATTTTAAGTCTTACTGGCAATCCGCCCTGGCTTCGCACGGATAGTACAAAACCTTAACAAATTATACACCTAAACCTTCCTAAGAATCACTCTGTCTATTGGTGGAAACTACATGAAAATCCGTTCTGTAGTTTTTGAGTTTATCGTGAACAGACAGACTGACGCGGCGGGGTACCTACTTTGTTTTAAATGTAATGTGATGTATAGGCTGGCTTGGGCTTGTTGTGCAAGAAATAAGCAAGTTAGTCATACCCAGCTGTATATGTCCCAAAATTACCTCTACTAAATGTATTAAATATCTTGGAATTTAAATTGACGCTAATTTAAAATTTAAACCACATACAAACTTTATCCAATAGAAAGCGTAAACTAACATACATATTGAAAGCACTACGTGACGTAGCTGACAGCCTTGGCGCAGTCAATCATATCCTATTGCATCACTACCTGGGGTGGAGCTTGTAAAACAAAAATGATAATCCTTGAAAGGGCTCAAAGAATGATACTGAAAGTTTTTCCTACTTCTAAACTTTACGAAGAAGCGCAAGTCCTCAAGTGCGCCAGCTTCACATAATGCTATCTACTTCATAAACTGAGTGACTTACCAGAGGACAGAAGAAAGCACATAGCTCAGACCAGAAGGAACTACGCGGTTTGTGAGCCGACTGCCGTAAATACCTCATTCGCACAAAGATTTTTTTCAAACCGAGGAGATATGTTAATAGTTCCCTTGTCCAACTATTGTAAAACTGAATGCAAAAAGTTTAAAAAACTATAACCCGACTACGTAAAAAAGGGGTCTAAAAAGGACGAATTTAAAATTTATATAGCCTATGTCACCCGGGCCATTATTACGAATCTATTGACATCTCATTCATTAAAATCGGTTCAATAGTTTAGGTGCTACGGTAGAACATACAAACATACATACCCAGACTGCCAAAATCATTACCCTTTCCTTTTGGCTTCGTCGTATTCGGGTAAAAATAGAATTTATAAATGGTTGCAGAAACTTAGTTACGCGGAAACAAAAAATCCTAGAGGTATGTATATAAATTGTACAATATGTACATATAGATATATTATATCTATAGATACGCTTAAATTTTATATATTATACATTTATCTACATATTACCCACAATGATTATGAACCCTATTACTAAATAAATATGTTGAAACATGCAAAACAGTTATTTGACAAAATTATAAAAATATAAGGGCTACTTAAACAAACACACACGCACATTCATACATACATACACACACACGCACACAAACATACATCATCATCATCAGGCTATAATAGTCCACTGCTGGACATAGTCCTCCCCCAAAGAGCGCCATAGCGCCCTGTCTTCACAAACACACGCTCACTCACAAATATTATACACAGAAACGTGTTCCCGTTTATTCATTCACAACTCTACGTTTTCCACATGTTGACAATTCATACAATGTTATGAAATGGGGGGCCTGGAGATCTATAGTACAGGCCTAGACTTAGTTTAGACTCCAGATCGCCCACAAATTACGAATTACTGACGTTCACGTCAATGTCAAATTTTTTTTTTTTTTTTTTCCTAATTTGTATAGTTACAGACAACAGATCAGTAATCCCATAGTAATAAATTGAACACAGTACAAATTCAAATCTGCAGTCCACTTAAAACTATACACATCGTTCACAAATATGGTAACAGAGCTTCAGTTAAATGATGAACAGTAGTAAATAATCAGATATAGGCAATATATAATTGAATACATAGATAAAGTAAGACACGGTTCCAAAATAGTATTACTAATTGGCAGTAACTAAACGTTTAAGATCTGAAGAGTTTGTACATATTGTTTTTAAGAAGAGAGCTTTTAAATACATTCAAACTATCATTGAAAATATCTATTTGTGAGCATATACGGTTATATTGACTACACATTCTAGATATTGGGTTATTATGCGAAACGTTATTGTTGCTAGATGGTGTTACAAACAGATGTGGTGTGCGCACAGATCGCAGTGGCCTTTTGAATTTCAATCTCTCAACGACTTGTGTGTCCGAAAAGCCATTTACAATTTTGAACAGTGTACACAAGTTAGTCATCCATCTCCTTTGCTCGAGAGTAATCATTTTGAACTCCTGAAGTCGATCATTGTACTCTTTTATTTTACGTGTTATGCCTAATTTCGAACACAGCGCTCTATCAAACCGCCTTTGTATTGCCTCAATGCGATCTATATCATCATCATGTCAGCCAAAAGACGTCCACTGCTGGACATAGGCCTCCCCCAAGGTTTTCCACACAGACCGGTCTTGGGCCACCCGCATCCAACCGCTTCCCGCGACCTTTACCAGGTCGTCGGTCCACCTTGTGGGACCCCTGCTGCGTGTTCCGATCTATATGGGTCCCATAGATATACTGTATATAACATGATGTAATTTAATTAAGTTTTTTCATCTAATTTATTTAAGTTAATTTATTTAAGTTTTTCATTAAGTAACACATTGTTTATTTTTTTTGTTAAGTTAATTCCTAACGTGTAGCTTATTTTAATTAATTAATTTTAAATTTTCTATTTTATGCTTTGTTGTTATATGTGTGTGCATGCTGTCTCCTATAACTGAAGGAGTACACTATACAAAACTAATGTCCATTTGTCTGTGCAATTTTGTGTATAGTCTTTGTTGGAGATCCTTAATAAATAAATAAATAAATAATTTCTGGAGATGAAATAAACATTATTATTAAACGGGTTATTTGGGTTATTTACTCAACAACATCCCTTAAATTACGCTTGTTATTGGTCATGTAAAAGAGTCATTATTATAAGTCACAGAGCTGAAAATTCACAAAGAAAATATAAACTTACTCTTACAGAAAGTTGTATAACGATTTCGAAAGCATAAGGCATGTAGGTAGATTGCAATAATTGTTGACACTTACTGAATGGTTGCGTACCGATGTTTTGAGTATACCACTTCTTTTTATACAAACACTGGATTTTGCCGACGGCTTTGCTCATAATAATGTAGACTAGGTTAGATTTGTAACAGTACTGTTTCTGGATGAAAGGTACTCTATGTCCTTTTCTGTTTCCGTGGCGACGGTAGTTAGTGTAACTGACTGCCACGTCGGAGGTCGCGGGTTCGATTCCCGCACAAGTCAAACATTTGTGTGCATGAACATGGATGTTTGTCTTGGTCTGGGTGTTTCTATGTATAATATGTATGTATTTACAAAATAAAGTATATATGTATATTTATCCATTGTCTAGTACCCATAGTACAAGCTCTGCTTAGTTTGGGCTAGATGGTGTTGTGTGTATGTGATAGAATATTATTATTATTATTATATACGAAATTTCATGATGATCGGTCGAGTAGTTAAGGCGTGAAAGCGTGACAAACTAACTCATATTCTCATTTATAATATTAGTTAGGAGGCAAGTAGCCAAAGCGTTACTACGTGAGGTTTGTGTGATGATAACTATATAAGTGTCTACTTTAGTAGCCTAAGTAGTCTTTTAAATGATATTTAATAATAATAATAATAAATAGTAGTCGTCTCGGTAAACGGATTAATTGCCAAGAGCCTCGACCACCATCATAAGAGTCTCGCGTTGAATAGCTGGGTCAAGTCCTCGATTCAGAAGGCAGTATTGTTCGACACGGCGCGCATAGTGCAGAGGTTCCTTTCTCTGGAGCCCTAACCACCGATAGCTTGGTCCCTGCACCCGACACCGGTGGGTCATTTCAGTTTTTATATTTTTAAATATGTATAGTTTTTATATTTATATTTAAAAATGTAATTATTAGAAAAAAAAGTAATAAAGATAATAATAAACAATAAACATCTGTGTTATTTCATTACTTCGACTTACTTCATTGCGGTTTTCTCAGTAATTTGGGAATGAGCTACTGGTTAAACCTGGCTATATAACTTACAACAGCATAAGTGTAGGTGAAAGTACTTCTCTTAGGGCTTGTCTCACCACCTCTAAATAGCATTTATCTACAAGATAAAAGTCTCGCCATCTCTCTTCTTTAACCTAACAAAAGTGAGACAGCATGCGATTTATCTTTCGGATAACATTTACTTGTTAGTGGTGGGACTGGCCATCAACTTACTAAATAGCTAAAACACTACCATTAATCAAAAATATTTTAATACAAAAAGAGGTATAAATCTTTATAAAAAGTGCAACTATCCTTAATAATCCTCATACATGTTCTCAATTGTTGGAGGCACTTCTTCGTAAGCACCTTGCAAGAACAGCGGCATTCGAGCCATCTCCAAAGATTCTTCTGAATAATCTTTGGATTCTTCTGAATATTGTTCGTCTAAGTGATCTTGGTAGATCTTCTCGCAATCACTCGGGTGTTCACTCTTCATAGTGCTTGGATGGTATCCTATGGCTTCTATCGGTCCCACGGTGAGGTAAGGAACCTGAGTGGTCACTTCGAAGTGTTTGTCTGAAAGAATTTTCTAACTGTCAGTACACAGCGAAATAACAACTGGATAATTTGTTTTTCACGCGGTATTCACAAAAACATAACGCGAGCGTGTAATAATACTGTCGCAATATATGTAATTATAATTTTTTATCGTTATTTTTTTTATTACAAGCGAATGAACATTCATATGCTGTGGGGACAAATATTTCATTTTTTTATTGGATTATAATAATATTAATAAATTGATAAGTATTTGTATTTGGATCTCTTACGCATAAGACGTTATTGTTCGAACTATTCAAATAGTTCTTCTATGATTTAAGTAATTATAAAATTATTAGTATTGAAATAACGCCAAGACACATGAGAAATATGAGAAAAATGCCAAATACGGGTCTAAACGGGGAGAAAACAGCGAGTCAGAGTTGATTCCTGGATCAGTAACCCCAATGAAACAGAATTCGGAATACCACAAGGTAGTGTGCTCGGTCCGACGCTATTCCTTCTGTATCTTAATGATTTAGCTTCCCTAACAATACAAAAAGGAAAAATTATCTGTTATGCAGACGATACTGCAATAATACAATTTTGCTTAGCAGGGTACGTCTTGGCAAGCGTTAAAGCAAATATTTTGAAGCTACATTTAATTAATTTCGAAATGTCTGTATTTCATGGCTCAACATGGAGCGAGTGTCTACGGCAATCAGAACTAGGAATGGCGTTGGTAACTGAATGGCTTGATAATAATATTTTAACTTTAAACACAAGCAAAACAAAGTTTCTCTTTTTTAATAAAACTAGCGCTTCATCCGCAGTATGCAGTCCTAACTTTAGAATTTGTAAATGTAACCAACAGCAGTCTAATGCCAACACTTGCTGTGACTGCAGTGAAATTCAAAGATCCAAATCCAAAAATATCTCGGAGTAATCATCAACGAGAAGCTAAATTTTAATGAGCATATAGCTGCTCTCTCGACGAGGTGCAGGAAACTCATCTACGTGATGAAAGAACTAAGAGACGTCGCCAGTATCGAGCTTCTTAAAACTGTGTACATCTCACTCTGCCAGTCCATCTTGACATACTGCCTAAGCCTCAGCCTCGTGTCGTCTGATACAATTGGAGAGAGCGCAGAGGTAGATACTTAAGGTCATGCTCAAAAAACAATTAACTTTTCCAACAGTTGACCTCTACAAAGCAGCTGACTTGTTAAGCATACGACAGTTATACGTTCAAAATGCGGTCATCCAGATGCATAAGTCGGTTCTGAATTCCCCTTATTATAAGGATATGTTAGGCCTAGACAGCACTACGGCTAAACTGCCGCGGTTTTCAACCGCGTAATTTTGTGAGTCAAGGGAACTAATGCAAGCGGCCGCACCGGCGGTTTTTCCCGCGACGGATTTTGTATGCGTTTCGGGCGGTTTCGCGGTTTAGCGGTTTATCGCTTGCGGGAATAAACCGTAGTGCGGCCTAGGCCTTAAGTGCAAGAGTTTTGAAGATTCCCATCACAAAATGCAAGACTACGTTTGCCAAAAGGTTTAGAAAGTATTTGTATCTCTACTTATATAATAAAAGCGATCTTAAGCACAGCACTAAGTCCAAGTTAGAGTTAAAAAATTTATAGCCAGCCTAAATTACCACGACACGGAACAACTCCTTAAAACCATTATTTAAATGTACCGCTAGACGTTCTGCAATTCTTTATAAAATTTCTCCACTCATTTACACACACTCACACATACACACACACACACCCCCTCACACACACACACACACACACACACACACACACACACACACACACACACACACCCTCTCTCACACACACACACACACACACATACACACAAACATACATACACAAACATACAAAACTATACCTCAGAGAATAATAAAGCTGACCGAATACCATCTATCACCCAAGATGAACTTCTAGAAGCTTCCTTGAGAATAGGAAACAGTAAAGCCCCTGGATTGGATGGTATTCCAAACATTGCGTTAAAAGCCGCCATTAAAACAGCTCCGGACCTTTTCCTAGACACGTATAACACCTGTCTCCGAGAAGGTACCTTTCCAAGAAGATGGAAGCTACAAAGGTGCTTCTCCGTAAAGAGAATAAACCAAATGGTGAACCATCATCATACCGCCCGCTATGCATGCTTGATAGCGCTGGCAAGGTACTGGAACGTATTGTCCACAGACGCGTTGAAGCTATTGTTGATCCGCAACTGGCTGATAATTTAAACGCGGTCGCAAAGAAAATAGCAGCGTAAGGTGCTGTTGTGCGTTTGCAATATTTAAACTTGTAAAAATATGTTTTCTGGCAAAAGTATCAAGTTTTTTAAAAAGAAGTAAAATAATATTAGTACTTTTATTAAACCCTGTATAGAACGTATGTTTACTAAATGTCGGAGTATAACTATCGTGCAGCTTCCGTGCTAAGATTTTGAGTTTCAGATGGGTAAAGCGGTTATTATAATACCTTGGTAGTTTTCAAATAAATTCCTACGGTCAATATGGTCAGGAATTACAAATAAATACCTACGGTCAATATGGTCAGAAATGACAAATAAATACTTACGGTCAATATGGTCAGGAATGACAAATAAATACTCACGTTCAATATGGTCAGGCATGACAAATAAATACTTACGGTCAATATGGTCAGAAATGACAAATAAATACTTACGGTCAATATGGTCAGAAATGACAAATAAATACTTACGGTCAATATGGTCAGGAATGGCAAATAAATACTTACGGTCAATATGGTCAGGAATGACAAATAAATACTCACGTTCAATATGGTCAGGCATGACAAATAAATACTTACGGTCAATATGGTCAGGAATGACAAATAAATACTTACGGTCAATATGATCAGGAATGAGAAATCAATACTTACGGTCAATATGATCAGGAATGACAAATAAATACTTACGGTCAATATGGTCAGGAATGACTACGGTGGCTACGGTTTTACCGACTTTATCGTCGTAGTAATCTCCTATAATGTCGATCTGGGGTCCATTATACACAAGCTTCCCAGAAGCCCTTTGTGTGCACTCTTCAGGTAGATGTCTTCTTCCGGAGGCTATGTGGGCGATATTCGGTGGAGGCAGTTCCGTCAGCGGCACGAAACGGTTGCCTAAGTTGGGGCCGACTGGTTGAACTTTCTTTAGCCTGTAGATAGATTAACTCTTGTTAAAGACGAACGATTGTTCAGTAAAGTGGGGACCTGGTGACCCGTAACACAGGTGTTTACAGGCACCAGTCTCTCACAAAACATTATGAAAAATCCTTGTTTTATGAAATTTGTATGTACCTTTTTTGTGAAGAGAAATAAATCAATTATTATTCTCTTTATTAATTTTCTTTCTAATAGTTACATTTTTAAATATAAATATAAAAACTATACATATTTAAAAATATAAAAACTGAAATGACCCACCGACATCGGGAACAGGGTCCAAGCTGCCGGTGGTTAGGGCCCCAGAGAGAGGAATCTCCTCACAATACGCGCCGTGTCGAGCAGTACCGCCTTTTGGATCAAGGACTTGATCCAGCCATCTAACGCAAGCCTCTGTAGGTGGTGGTCGAGGCTTTTAGGTATTAAACCATTGACTGTAATGACTATCGGCACAATGATCGCCGAGTCCACACGCCACATGGCGACAATCTCGTGAGCTAGGTCCAGGTATTTCAACTCTTTTTCTTTTTCAGCTTTCACAAGATTCTCGTCATGCGGAATGGTGACATCGATGATCACTGCTCGGCGCTCCAATCGGTCTATCAGTACAATATCTGGCTAGTTCGCCACAATTGTCCTATCAGTAATGATAGACCGATCGATCCCAGTACAAAGTAGCACGACCACTTTCGAGAACTGGATCGTGCACATACCTGTAATACGGAACTTCAGATTCCACAAGGTCATACTTCAAGGCAAGTTGCTGATGGATAATCCTGGCTACTTGGTTGTGTCTATGCAAATACTCTCCATTGGCAAGACGAGAACAATCGGAGACAATATGTCTGAGAGATTCTCCGGGCTGGTGACATGCTCGACATATGTCAACTGTCCCATCCTTCAGGATATATCTCCGGTAGGTGTTCGTCATGACAAATGACAATACATAACAATTCAATTATTATTATTATTATTATTGTTTGTGAATTTATTGGTGAGGTGGACTATGCACCGTAAGCAAGCTGATGATAATAACAGATGGCGCATGGACGTGAACGAATAGTCTGAAGATATGAGGAACCCATGTCGGTCTCCCGGTGACGAAAAGCGTGGACGACTTTTCTTGTTCTATCAGATAACTGCTGCACTAGGAATAAGTTCTGTTTCGCGGGGGACTATTTAAACATTTAAAGAGCGGACACAAAGATCACCCAGAATCAGAACAACTACTTACAGACCACACCAATGATAAACACAGGTTAGAGTGGATGGCCCTTAGGGGTCTGGAACACTCCAAGAAGTTCATTGCAAACGGAGCCACAGGCTTCACCCGGAAGTTCTGTGGGTATAGCAAGAGCCAAATGCGCCTGCTCACAGGAGCGTTCACTGGCCATTTGGGCACCAACGACTTCCTGTGCAGATTGAGATTGGCACACAATTCGATCTGCAGAGCCTGTGGTGAACAGGACGAGTCCATACCGCACCTATTGTGTGAATGCGACGCGTTGGCTGGACTGAGGATGGGTCTGATGGGGTTGGCATATCCAAACCCTGAAGACTTCAGACTTCTCCCTCTGAATTGTACACTGCGGCTTATGCAGTACATTCATAAGGAGATAGCTAAGGGTTAAATCTTAGGGCCGACACAAAAGATCCTACTGGGTCGAAGTGTCGCCGGTCTGCATTGACTGGCCCCCACACATAAGATAAGATAAGATAAGATACGGACCACACAATTGTTTGTCCCGTGCGGGTGTCGAACCCACAACTTACTCGGATGCAACCCACAACGGCGACACGACGACTTAAACCACTACGCCATTTGTGCAGTCTATAATTAATACAATCGAATAACGATCGATTGTATTCGAATCACCACTAAAACAGTTTACAGAGAAATTTACAGAAACAAAATACTCACTTGTTCACAATTAAACTGGATCGTATACTAGAAGTAGTGTAGTACACTTGCAACAGAACCATAAAACACAGATACTCCATCGTTTTCACAACTGTCTACTGCATTTTCAGTCAACAATTTGTCCGTACAAGTCTCAAATCAGTACATTTAAAGCCTATGCATTAAAATTCGAACAATGAGTTGTATTGTTGTCTTACAAATTAACCAAAAAAGCGTTGTACCACCAGGTGGTGAAAGAATCGTCTTTTTTCCAATAGTCTTTTTGTTTCATACGTGAACACTTTGTTATAGAGTGTTATATCAGTCTACTCTAGGTTTTTGTTTTTGAGCGTATGTTTGTGGATCATAACTCAATGGTCACTTCTTTGACGACCTCGATGGCGTAGTGGTTAGTGTAACCGACTGCCACGCCCGAGGTCGCAGGTTCGATTCCCGCACAAGTCAAATACTACTGAACATGACTACATAGATGTGACCATACCCTCAATTCGCAAATTATGCTTTTGCTGTTTACTGATCACAGTCACAGAGTACGTGTTGCGACTTAGAATACTTTAATAGAAAATCACAATGACCCTGGGTATCGTTCCCGACCGCATACACGGTAGACAAAGTAATATAATAATAGCTAGGGTTGCCAACCTTAGAACTTTATTTCTCGTACAGAAGCAGACAAAAACCTCGTAATTTAAATCTCAAACCTCGTACATTCTATTTTTAGGGAGAAAACTCTTAAAAAAAGGTCAGCCCGCCTACCGTGCTAGGTTCTTTTCAGAGAACTGTAAAAAAAAAATCTCAGCCTCTGCGTATTATTGCCTTCCATTTATGCTACAAAATGTTGCTTGCAATGTGATATAATTATTATAATTTTCACTATATCAAAATTTCGTACATATCTGTACGAGGCTGACAGTGTCCTTGTACCTCGTACGGGATACCGCAAATCTCGTATTTGTACGAGGAACCTCGTATGGTTGGCAACCCTGATAACAGCCTTGTTTTTAGATTCTCCTAGCGGTGAACCCATATATTCCCAATAAAAAAAGATTATACTGACCGGCATGGAGATGTGACGCATAACGCTGTGACGTTTACATGGCGCGATCGCTTTAATGAGCTAGGCAACATTGCCACCTTCACGATCTTAGATGGGTGAACATTATAATATAAAAACCGGCCAAGTGCGAGTCGGACTCGCGCAAGAAGGGTTCCGTAACATTATCTATAAAAAACGGCAAAAATATCACGTTTGTTATATGGGAGCCCCCTTAAATATTTATTTTATTCTGTTTTTTAGTATTTGTTGTTATAGCGGCAACAGAAATACATCATCTGTGAAAATTTCAACTGTCTAACTATCACGGTTCATGAGATACAGCCTGGTGACAGACGGACAGACTGACGGACAGCACAGTCTTAGTAATGGGGTCGTCGTCTATGGTTATGTCGAGGAACACCGCGGTAGGTTTAGTCGGTATTACCGGTATCTTTTCCCAACGTATATGTGAAATTTCATGATGATCGGTCGAGTAGTTAAGACGTGAAAGCGTATCAAACAAACTCACATTTGCATTTATAATATTAGTTAGTATTAGGATTTTAGGTATAAATTAGTTCTAAAGAATTGTCCAGATTGATATTGGTCAAGTATCTATATATTAATACGTGAATCGAAAACTTTGGATCCCTTTTTACGAAAATTGGGCGGACGGAGGAGTATGAAATTTCGCACACTTATAGTTTATACAGAGAAGACGTGACGAATGCTAATATTTTTTTAAAATTATGCGAAAAATATACATTAAATTAATTAAAATAGAGTACACGCACACAACCATGCATTTGACACACGCAGTCGAAGCGCGTAACTATGGTTACATATGTCAATATATAATGACATATTATTATATCAGCAATATCTTACAGGCAAACTTTGGTCGAATTTCGAGCACTAGGCGACCGCTAGTTCAAAATAAATAGACGGAGAGTGTATAATAAATTTATTGAAAGTCCTAATAGAATCTGGCTTGCTTCTTCTTGTAAATGATAGGATCCAAGTGCCAGGTCTGGTTGCCGCCGCACGAGATGAGTGTGTAGCACCCACCGAACACGATGGGTGGATCTGTATCTGGTACACAGATGTTGTCTTGGCAGAACGTTGCTGTACCTGAAAGAGGAACATATAAAATGTAGCTTCACGGTCTCGAGTTCGATTCTCGAGGCGAGCAAAGGGTTATTAGGTTGGCCTGTTCAGAAATGCTTAGCCGCTGTGTGAAGTTTCGAATTTTGTATGGTAGACGGCGATAGTTTTGCCTGCCAAAGCTGCTAAAACTATAGCTGAAAGATATTGGTCTATAATATCAAATATATTAATATCAGCCCTGTATTAAACTATCTCACTGCTAGGCACGCGCCTCTTCTTAGTGTGAGAAGGGTTAAGCCATAGTCCACCACGCTGGCCTAGCGCGGATTGCCAGGCCTCGATGGCGTAGTGGTTAATGTAACTGACTGCCACGCCTGAAGTCGCGGGTTCGATTCCCGCACAAGTCAAACATTTGTGTGCATGAACATGGATATTTGTCTTGGTCTGGGTGTTGCTTTATATAATATGTATGTATTGACATAAAAAAGCAGTATATATGTATGTTTATCCATTGTCTAGTACCCATAGTACAAGCTCCGCTTAGTTTCGGCTAGATGGTGTTGTGTGTATGTGATAGAATTTTATTAAAAAAAAAACTTCGGGAACATTATGGAGAACTCTCAGACATGCAGGTTTCCTCACGATGTTTTCCTTCACCGTTAAAGCGAGCGATAATTAACTATTTAATACGCATATAACTTCGAAAAGTCAGAGATGCGCGCCTTGGGTTCGAACTCGAGACCTCTGCGTGGCAGTCCAACGGTTTCCCACTAGGTTATCGCTGATATTGGTCTAATAGCTCTTTATCTACCCCTTTGAGATATGAGCGTGATTATGTATGTATGTCACTGTTGTTTATCCCTTAATATATAATACTAGCTTTTGCCTGCGGCATCGCTCAAAGTACTTTTTCTGGATAAAAGGTAGCGTATATCCTTTTTTGTATTCCTGACAACGTATATGCGAAATTTTACGATGATTAGTTGAGTAGTTAAGGCGTGAAAGCGTAACAAACAAACTCACATTCACATTTATAATAGTTCTATATTTTGCCTTGTATGTCAATAAATTTTTATCCCTCGGGTATAGTGTTTTTTTCTGAACGAAAGGTATTCTATGTTCTTTTCTGTATCTCTGACAACGTGTATGCGAAACTTCGTGGTGATCAGTCGAGACGTTAAGGCGTGAAAACGTAACAAACAAAGTAAAAAAATTGGAGCAGTCTTTGGGGACTGTCGATAAAAGTGAAAACTTTAATCCTTGATCATAAACACTTCTTTATAAACAAAAAATAAATAAAAAACTGGGGTGGGTCGGATTCCTGATACTCTCTTAGGGGTTACTAAGCGGGTCAAAATTTCGTTATTTTTTGCGTAGGACGCACTATTTCTGAGATATTATTAATATTCTAAAATAATTCAAAAATAGAAAGCGTGGAAGCGTGACGATGACGCGAGTTCTATGATTTTTGTTCACCCAAGAAGTGCTCAACGCGCCTAAAGAAGTTTTCACTTCAAAAATTTACATTCACATTTATAATATTACGTAGGATTATTCGAATGAAATTATGCGTATACTAGTCTCATATCCACTTACCTACATACCCAGTAGGCCTAGCCTGCCTCTTGTTCTTTACATAATCAACGACAGCCTTCGACAGCGCGTAGAAGTGTTTGCTGGCCTTATACCTCATCTTGGCAAGGGCAGCATCGCAGTCGCTCTTGTCTGCCCTGCAGTGGTACACCAGGTTCCTAGTGTTGGACTTCACCATCTCTTCTCTTAAGACCTGGTACTTACTGTCGGTGAAGAGCAGTTGGCCGAAGCGGACGTTTACTGCAAGTTTGTATAACCAGGGAATGATAAAAGCAACCAGATATTCCAAGGTTTCTTTATTATTTTAAAAGCCTCTTCTCTTATTACTATTTTTTAAATGATGGCGGTTCCGTTTCATGGCTTGTGGCGCGGTGGACTTCACAAATGTAGAATTAAGGAGTCACAAAGTATAACTTGTCTTAAAACAATAATCATTGTACGGATGGCGTAGGGGTTTTTAGAGATGAATGGCACCCAGACTTGCAACTTTTGAGTAGTAGAGCCTCGCTGATTTCAGCATGAATGGACCGGCTCGACCGGAGAAGGACTACAGAATATCGATGTGAAATACCAGTATTCCTACTGTTGTGTTTCATTCGGTGAGTGAGAGTGCCGGAGACCCAATCACCCCCATTCCAGCTTCTTCTCCTTCCCACTTCCTTTCCTAAAGGGTCAGCAACGCGCAAGTGATGCCTCTGGTGTTGCAGGCGTCCATAGACTGCGGTGACCACTTACCATCAGGTGGGCCGTATGCTTGTTTGCCACTTTAGATGAATAAAAAAATAAAAAAATCTATTTGTGGTATATCCCCACAACACAGTGCAGTAGTAATGACGAGAACCACTGCCAGTGATGCAATAATACCCATTTTATATACTATAGAGGCCATCACTAGTCCTAGGCAACAACAACAAGGCAACAGATTAAAGGGATGATTAACAGTACGTATACTGCTATTTTATGTATAAATTTTGTGAGAGGGTATCCCTAGGCCAGTCGATCGGGGATTGAGATTTTCGGCCAATTAATTCTCAGTAGCACAAGAGACCGGTGCTGTGCCCTAGGTTTGGCGAAATGTGGGACCTAACTTAACCTAGCAAAATGTGAAATAAAAATGAAATAAAATGTTTAATTATTTGCTCGAAACATGGTATTAAAGTTGGTAAAAATGTACATAATAAAAAATGTTCACATATTTTGCAGATTTACCCGACATGCAAAGGATTTATAATTATAAGTAGCAATATATGTATATATAAAATCAATAATTTTTAGGTGATAAACTCAACTTGACGAAACGTGGATACACCTCTGTCTATCCTTTCGGAGTAAAAGACGTGGGGTTATGTATAATTTGCAACTTACAACCAGCTCCAACAAAATATGCTTCCAACTCGCCAACATAGTTGGCCAAGCACGCCAACACGCCGACCAACACGACCCCCTGCATGGTACCAGTGTGGCGAACTGTGCGATACCAGCAATAGCCAATCAATTGAATTTTATGAGCCAATTTATTTATAAAACGTGAAAATTTGTTTAAGGAAATAAAATTTTAATTGGCACTTGCAATAGTGAGGCTGAGATTCCATTTTATACCATAAAAGTAGCCAGGTGGCATATTTTCAGACTGATGGTGGGCGGCGATCGCTATGAGAACAAAAACAATTAATATTTTATTAAAATAAATCAAACCTATCAAAAATATTTTATTTATATGTCACAAAGTAACATTCATGACCTTCAAAGTTTCACTTATTAATGTGAATTTACATTTACCTGTTGGCCTGTTCAGAAAAGCAAGGACGTAGAACCAATAAAAAGAACTGCCAAGAAACTCACGTCCCATCTCATCTTTTTAATCGCCGATATTAAGAGAAAATGTTCGTTTTTCTTTTAATGTACCGAGTGGCTAATGCAGAATTGAGAAAATATAAAAACTTTTTTGATAAAGATTATGAATTTTACATAGATAAAATCTTGATCCATTCTTTTTTTCAAAAATTCAATCGCTTACATAAAACCACGGCTGGCTATATATTAAAATGTAAAAGGCACATTTAATACTAGTAGCTAGTCCTCGATTCCTACGAAATTCCCTTCTTTTGCTGCTTTCTCAAATTCAGGTAATAATTGAAAATATATTTTTAAACAATCTATGGCTGTACCTTGTTGAGAATTTATTTAAGTTTTCGAAACCTACCTTGAACTTTCTGTCTAATCATTGGTTGCTAAGATATTGATAATCAAATGCAAAATGATCCTTTTCCATTCAAAGACCGATATCTCAGTGAGTAGTGTCTTTAAAAAGAGAAATTAAAGCTGAATAAACGAGTTATTCTCATACGGTACATATTTTGTCGGCCTCGATGGCGTTGTGGTTAGTGTAACCGACTGCCACGCCTGAGGTCGCGGGTACGATTCCCGCACAAGTCGAACATTTGTGTGCATGAACATGGATGTTTGCCTTGGTCTGGGTATTTCTATGTATAATATGTGTGTATTTACAAAAAAAAATGTATATGTGTATGTTTATCCATTCTCTAGTACCCATAGTACAAGCTCTGCTTAGTTTGGGCTAGATGGTGTTGTGTGTATGTGATAGAATAGAATATTATATTACTCATATGACGGTAAAATCAAAAAAAATGTTCTGCTCCGTAGACCAAATAGAAAAATTAAATCAAATTCGGCATATATTTTTCGGTGGTTTTCACGAGATGACTCAAAAAAAATCTCAATATATATATAGAAATTCAGATCCAAAAATTAGACACTTGGAGCACAAATAGCTTTTTTTTAAAATTTGCTATACGACCATTTTAACTTTTTGAATAAATAAAAATATTAAAAAAAAAATATTAATATTAATATATATATAAGTTACAGCCTGTTGAAAATCATCCAAAAATTGGAATTTTTGTTTTGCTTCCTTCATTTTTGTGAGAAGTGTAGTTACGACATATAAAGATCTTACAAATTTTGTTTCATCTAGAGATCAAGACGAAAACACTCAGAAGGTGACACACTCATTGGTTTAAGTAGTACAGTTACCATCCGCGTAGTTGCGCAAGCGCATACGCAAACAAACCAAGCTGTTACCAACTTAATTAGCCCAGGAATCATTTGGCAATATCGCTCTAATTGAATGAACTAAATAATAGAAATTCCCCGCCAATATATCATTCGTGTGTCCCGTTTGGGACAATGGGTACACGTAATTATGCGTTGTTCGGCGCCGCTGTATCGGTGACGGAGATAATACTGATACATTATTTTGTTATAAATTAGTGAGTTTGTTACTGTTGTGCGCAATTTGTAGCGGCTAACTGGACGATTGGAAGTTGTTTGTTGGTTTAACTACAATGCTGGGTGACTCGGTTATTTATTTTGTCTTAGTATTTTCATAGCATTTTTAAAGAAGACAACACTCGCACTAAGAATAATGCCTGCATCGCGGGGGATCAGACTGAACCACAACGAAACGGAAAATATGGTAAAATAACCGAATTTAAAAAAATATGTCGGAATACGAATTTCCACTTGCTAAGACAGCAAGTGGAAATTCGTATTCTCTACTTACCACTCCGTAAATGAGCAGCGATAGCTCAGTGGGGAGACCAACAGACTGCAATGCAGAGGGTCTCGGGTTCGAACCCACGTCGCGCACCTCTGACTTTCGGAAGTTATATGACTTTTCGAAATTATGTGCGTATTGATTGACAACTATCGCCTGCTCCGTGCCTCGGAAAGCACGTTAAGCCGTCGGTCCCGGCTGCCATGGACATCGTATGGCAGTCGTTATTGGGAGAGTGTCGACACAAAAGATACCACTGGGTCGTAGTGTCGCCGGTCTGCACTGACTCGCTCCCACATAAGATAAGATACCACTCCGAAAAATAACTAAAATGTCATGTCATGTCTACGTATGTATTTTTGTTAAATATAGCCAGAGGCGACAGTTTAATGGTTAAGGTAAGTATAACTTACAATCGAGAGGTCGTAGATTAGTTTTCCACCCACTGCAGACACTCCGAACACATTTTTTTTCTAAGTTGGAGTAGTTAAGTTAAACGAACTCCAAATTTCAAGACATATCAAAAAAAGTATAAATAATAAGACTTTGAGAGAAAAAGAGACAAGGCCTTGATCAACCCCTACTATTGCTGCAGAAAATGACTTGTGGATTTAATATAATTTCTCCCACGTACGAGTAAGCACTGGAATGAACTGCCTGCGTCGGTATTTCCCGAGCGCTATGATAAGTCCTTCTTCAAACGAGGTTTTTCTTTCACGATATGCAGCGGCTTTGCTGTGTCCTGACATTGCTGAAGTCCATGAGCAGCGGTTACCACTTTCCATCAGGTGGGCCACTTGCTCGTCTGCCACCAATAGCAATAAAAAAAAAAACGGGATTCGAGTGTTGCCGAACTTGTCGTATTCAGATTTACAAATATTTGATCAATCAATCAATTAGCTGAAAGTTGGTCTATAGCCATTTTTTTCTTTGTACGTGTGTTCCTGTACTAATAATACTGCGTGTCACCGGGCACTTTACAGATATTGATAGACAAGAGTACCTAGACTCGGTACAACTATTTTCTCCCTGTCTCACACTATTTTCTCTCCTCCACTCGGCGCAGTGACTGCCACTTTGGTGTGTGGGACTCGAGCCAGAGAGGCCGGCCCCATACCCACTAAACCCCTGACGACGTTACCCGGTACCTAGTGTCGGTGCCACGGGATTCGCGCTAGCATTCACCGCAACACCGACAGGTCTTGGCCCGCCACACTAGGCGGTTTTGGGGAGGACCAGATGATACAGTCCTCCCCTCCACTGAGGGGGGCGCACGGGGCGCTAAGCTCCACCCTCGGCAGTGACTGCCACTGCGCTGAGTGGAGGCAACCACTTAATCCACTACAGCACTTATATCGACTGCACGAATGCAGTGCAGTGTTAATGGATTGTTTGAATAATATGCCTTCTGGCTCTAATAGTCATACGCGCAATGTAACGTGTACTCGAATAAATATTGTCGCTCGGCTGTTAAGGTAGAGGCCGTACAATATTATAGACGATGGACAGCGGCGATAGCACACGTGGCGCATTGTCCTTACCCGGTGCCACACACCTAGACTCGCGAAACTTAGAATAGACAGAACGAAAAGCTAGTGTATTTTTTATACTACTAAGGTGGCAAGCAAGCATACGGTCCACCTGAAGGTAAGTGGGCACCGTAGCCTATGGACACCTGCAACACCAGAGGCATCACTTGCGCGTTGCCGATCCTTTAGGAAAGGAAGTGGAAGGAGAAGGAGCGGGAAGGGGGAAAGAGGGTGATTTTCTTTCTTTCTTTCTTTTCGTGTGGTTAGTGGCCAACCTGTTGTCAAGAGTTGTTCAAGCCACCGCTAGGCCTCTGACATGGCTTAACGACTGCTGTCAATTTAACAACAAGCGGTCCCGACTTACGACTCTACTATTCATCATCTACATCTATTTTGACTGTATGGAAAGTTTAAAATGTCTGCTCGTCACTGCTGCTGTGTCATGCTGTGGGTTCGAAAGAGAGTCTGGGCGTTCTTTTTGTACGTTATTTCAATATTTGATGTTGTGACGTAATGGTATTTTTTTACTTAAAAACGATAGATACGTCTTTTGACACAATTCCTGTGCAATGGAGGACTTTACAAAGATCCCAGACACAAAGAACACCAAGACTCGGAACAAAATAAATAAAAAAAAAAAAAGAATTTGATAACTAAATAAATAAAAATAAAATAAATAAATAAACATTTGATAACGTCCAAACTTTTTGACCCTTGACATCGAATCCATAATAATAAGTAATGTAAGTTATATTCATAATTTTTTTTTGCCATTCTATCAGGTCCCCTTTTCCCCTTCCCGCTCCTCCTTCCCACTTCCTTTCTTAAAGAGTCGGAAACTCGCAAGTGATGCTTCTGGTGTTGCAAGCGTCCACAGGCTACGGTGACCACTTACCATCAGGTGGGCCGTATACTTGTTTGCCACCTTAGTAGTATAAAAAAAAATGTTTTAATTAATCCACCATTCTGTAACGTAGCTATATCCTACACAGATAGCAAGTCTCGAACTAAATAAATCATGACCAAAATTCGGCCTAGAAGATTTCTATATTAATATGTAAAGATTAAAGCATATTGCGCGCACGAAGACATGTGACATTTGGCATAGCTTAAATGGAGACGAAGTGCAGATTATTTTTTTTTATTTATTATTATTATTACATTCAAATTTCGACGCCCAGGCGACATAAGTTTATACTGACTCCAGTACTTTTTCCTCGTCCGTTTACCAACCGACAAACCTTTTCTTTATTATAACTCCTATTGATGAGGTTAAGTATTATCCTTACTAATATTATAAATGCGAAAGTAACTCTGTCCGTCTGTCTGTCTGTCGGTCTGTCTGTCTGTTACCTTTTTACGCTCAATCCGCTGAACCGATTTAGATGAAATTTGGAATGGAGATAGCCTGAGACCCTGGGAAGGGCATAGGCTATATAACATCACGCTAGGGCTAACGGGAGTAGCGCAGTAACCACACCATACCACTGACGTGGGTGAGACCGCAGCCACAGCTAGTTATCAATAAAAAATTGAAACAAATATTATATTGAAATTAATTATTAGTATATTTTGGCATTTATGTCTGTTTATAAAAATACTTAACTATTGACATATAAAAGTGTGTATTCGCAGACATACTATGAGCGAGTATGAATAGAAAGTGTTGTCAACAATTTACATAGACATTCCTCAAATTTTCAATAACCATTGTGATCAAATTTCGACCACTCAGCGCCGACAAATTATTATTAGTACTAGCGGTTGCCTAGTGCTCGAAATTCGACCAAACTTTGCCTGTAAGATATTGATATATGTCATTATATATTGATATATGTAACCATAGTTACGCGCTTCGACTGCGTGTGTCAGATGCATGGTTGTGTGCGTGTAGTGTTTTTTTATTAATTAAATGTATTTCCAATGCATATTTAAAAAAAATATTAGCATTCGTCACTTCTTCTCTGTATAAACTATAAGTGTGCGAAATTTCATACTCCTCCGTCCGCCCAATTTTCGTAAAAAGGGATCCAAAGTTTTCGCTTCACGCATTAATATATAGATTAAAAGAAAAGACAACTTCTGTGCTCTACTTCTCTGTAGCTTGTCTATTTGCTTCATAAGTCGTGGAATGGTTCGCGCCACCTTAAATGGAGTGTAGATTAGTTTGAAGCGTGAAATCCGGCTATAATTCGGTGCTATCTCCAGTTCGACGTGCCGCAATGAATGCGCGACGCGAACACGATTACATAAGCTATTGTTAATTGTTTAACATCTATCTCTGCTTATACTTGTTTTGGTACAAAATAATGACTTGTATTTATTAAAATACTAGATTTTGCCCACGGCTTCGCCCACATTTATCAAGGTTCTGTCAATAAATTACTATCCCTCAGGAACAGGACCTTTTCTGGATGAGAGGTATTCTATGTCCTTTTCTGTACCCCTGACAATGAGTATTCGAAATTTCATGATGATAGGTCGAGTAGTTAAAGTGTGAAAGCGTAAGAAACAATTTTTTGTTATGCGTTGAGTTTTGTGACGTAGTAATTAAGCATTAGCTTATAAGGATATATACTATATCATTAAGGAGGAGGATGCATTAATAAACGTAACGTATAACAATCAATATCTCTTTGATTCACCGGAGTCCCGTCCTTACAGTTTGTACTCACATTTGATTTTATTATATTAGTTAAAATTCTTTAAAGTTTTATGCCCCATGTGATTCGTAGTAGGTACACATAGTAAAGTAAAGTAAAGTAAGTATTTATTTTTCAAAATATAGGTACACGTTCTTACACAGATATTATAACACAGAAAACAAAAATAAAGTACATATATAATGAAAAACGAGGTTACCACTCAGGTTTGTTGTTGGTTTGCGGTTTATACCTCAAACCAGCCCTGATATTATGTGGTAACCCCAAGTGACGCCCGGACGTACATCAGTCCTTAGTTTAGTTGGAACTGTGTAAGTGTACCTAATTCTTTTTAGCACATGAAAGAGACTGCTTTAGTGATAAAGGGATTATCACTAAAGCAGACTCTTTCTTGTAACATCAAACATTGAAACGTGTGAGATGTTTAAGGTTTTATAATAATATTCTTTTTTTGTTTCATGTGGGTTTACTAATTATGCAACGAATACGATTATTCGTTTTTGCCGAATATCATGAGGATATTTCTAAAAAATATGGCTACGATTTACGTATGTATTCGAACATAATATTTTATATTGTTAAGGTTCTAGTCTGATTATTGAGGATCATCTTCAAAGCAATTAATATTTAGTATTACAATTATTATTAGTGTTTTGTAATTATGTTATCTTTTTTAATACGTTTGTAAATATATATTGGATTAATTAGTTTTAAAATTAACAATGTAAATATATTGTAAATGTTATAAGTAGTAATTTATGTACGTTCATCAAAAATTTGTCACGGAAATGTAATGTTTAGTCTTAAGTGTTATTGTCCTATCAGATAGCCTCGATACAGACTTTACCTAGTGTGGCTATCAATGTTAAAGTTACTTGTATATTGGACTGCATAATAAACAACATTATTATTATTGTTTCTCTTTCACGGGTATGTTCCTAATACGTTAGGAAAATACCCGGCCCTTTGGGAGGCTTACACGGAGACATGGGTCCAACGTGAAGTGGCCCTTCGAGAGTTTTAATCAAGATGGGATGGAACACCTACAGCGGCACTAGCCGCAGCAGGCGTAGGACTATTGCTACGTATGGATTCTAATATATGGGCTATGGTATGGGTGTTTGATGTTTTGGTAAAATGCAAACTATTAGTTAAAAAACGGCGTCTGCCTGATATACTGTCCCTCTACATTATTATTATAAATATAAAAAATTGCCACTGATGCACAAAAAAACTTTTTTAAAGATCTAACCAAAAAAAGAAAAGTCATAGGTTATAAAATAAAAAGTGCAAAAATAAATAAATAATTGAAATGTTCAGTTTGATTGTATTATTAAAGTACCTACTTATAAATATTTGTAAAAAAAATATGTAAATTAGCAAGTTTTATTGTCTAATAATTCATAATCACGCTCAGCTATTCGTATTTGCCGAATAGTATAACATATACATAGAGTTACAACGAGCTGATCCACGCAACTTCGTCTGCTTCTCATAAGAGATTTTGTCCCATTTTTGCACCATTTTTCATCAATGCGCCGCTCCTATTGGGCGAAGCGTGATGTTATATAGCTAATGGGGGAAATGGGCTATCCAACACTAAAATAATTTTTCAATTCGAACCAGTATTTCATGAGATTAGCGCGTTCAACCAAACAAACAAACTCTTCAGCTTTATAATATTAGTACATCTATACTATTTAGTACAAACACATTTCCAGCGGTCAGTTTTTATGCCCTATTGCTACATACAGAGACATTTTTCAATGTCCCATCTGGTTTGATGTGTTTGAACCCACAACTCTCAGCATGACAGCTGACCACTTAAACCACAGCTCCATGCATCTAAATCTATACATATAATAAAATCGTAGGAAAGTCAAATCTGTACATTGAATATTTTTTTAAAAGAATACTTGGGGCGTGATCTACAATCGATATCGAAGCCAAAAATATAGTTATTAGAATTTTTGTCTGTTTGTCTGTATGTATGTCCGGGCTAAACTCAAAAAGTACTGCATGGATTTACTTCAAATTTTGCAAGAATATTACTAACAGGTCGGGTCAAGATATAGGCTATCACGCTATCGCCTATGGGGGAGGAGCTGTGAATCTTTATTTTTCTTACGCATTCTGTGACAGCGTGTAATCTAACGACGCATATTTAAATGTTGTTTTTGAGTAAGCCATGCTATTATCTAGCTTTACTCGTACACTATAAAAACTACGCCATTTAAGTAACTTGGACAGAGAAATATAGTTGGGTTCCGCGGCGACAAACACTTTTTTGTTAAAATCTACGCGAACGAAGTCGCAGGTAACAGCTAGTTTAACTACAAAGCAAGTGATCCGGTTAAAATACAGTAACTACCAGCTACGCCTGTTCTAAGTTGTACCTTCCATCTTAAAGACAATTAAGTTGGTTACCTACCTCGTGGGTGTCTCTGGAAGAATTATGATGGACAGGACCTTTGGCTACAGGTGGATTTATGGTCCAGATACCCATTAAGAATGTTATTCTTGCTAACAAACTACCAACTTAACTTTGCAGTTGTTTTATTGATAGGTGTTTGGAATATAGGCTTTATTGTGGAAGAATAAGGTTTAGGTTTGGTTTTGATGCAACCGCACATACCGCATGTGTATGTTTGTAATTGTTACAGTTATAGGGTGGTCAAGTCGATAGAAGGTTTTATTGGCGAAGAATATTAGGGCGGCAGTGCTAATATTCGGCGTGCGTAAAATTATTGAATAAAGCAAAGATGTTGCTTTGTTGGTAAAGTTATTATTGCTTATCTTATCTTGTGTGTGGGGGCCAGTCAGTGCAGACCGGCGACACTTCGATTCAGTGGGATCTTTTGTGTCAGCCCCAAGATTTATCCGTTAGCTATCTCCTTATGAATGTACTGCATTAGCCGCAATGTACAATTCAGAGGGAGAAGCCTGAAGTCTTCAGGGTTTGGATATGCCAACCCCATCAGACCCATCCTCAGTCCAGCCAACGCGTCGCATTCACACAGTAAGTGCGATATGGACTCGTCCTGTTCACCACAGGCTCTGCAGATCGAATTGTGTGTCAATTTCAATCTGCACAGGAAGTCGTTGGTGCCAAAATGGCCAGTGAACGCTGTTACTATTGTTGCTTAATCGTGATCTAGACGTCACGAGTAAGATTGTCGACTTAGGTAAAATTATATTGAGATATAATAAGAAATTTGAAAGTCAAGAATGGACTATAGAAAATATTACGCATTGAAGCTTTTTCTCTTTTCGTTTTAATCTACTTTTAATTTAGTAATATTCAACCGATTGTTATTTTTGATTATTGCACGCTTTATGAATCAAGCCTTGTATCACGGGGGACTCTACAATCATATAAACCATCAGGAATCAGGGCTGCGTAATGTTTGTATTCACCTTGCTGTTACAAATAAAGAATTATTATTATTATTAAACAACGGACGTAAAAAATACCTAGACTTGGAACAGTTATTTGTGGATCACGTTTCATTATTCCGTGTAGGATTTCAACCTACTCAGGGCGGTAACGGCAAAGCGATCGCTGACTTACTGTGTCATCCGTGCAGTTCACTTGACACAATAAATATCAACTAAAAGAAATCGTATTTTATGATTGAATGTTTTAACAGCGACAATATCATATTTGATCATTTGATTCGCTATCTGTACTAGTCACCTAGCCACTGCCGCTGCGCCGAGCTAGCTAATACTTTAGCAAGGAACTGATACACTCATCTTGCCTTATAACTTCTCGTACGATTGCTTTGTGCGATTTTTGGGTAGATTATATGTAATTAATCTTTAGCCTAACTGTGGAAACAGTTGGTAGAGTCACCCTATTGAATGATGACATGTTAACAAGTATGGCGAACTAGTTGTGAAGTTTATCTCTTACTGACCACATGGAGCGATATGTTAATGTCTACAGCTATCATAGTCTTGTCATGCGCCGATAGCCCAGGGGTTGGGGCTCCGGGATTGCGATCAGGAGATACAGGTTCGATTCTCATTTTAGTATCGATAGCAAGCTGCTGTGATTGCTGTCTGTGTCATATTTCTTTTCTAAATAATAGGTATAGTAATAATATCCAACCCTGTATGTAACTGTCCGTCATCGCTTTGACGTCTTAAGTACTTGACCGATCCTCATGAAATTTCATAACACGTTGTCAGGGGTACTAAAAAGGACATAGGGTACAATTTCATCCAGAAAAAGTATTATTTCCAAAGTACTGTTTCCAAAGGAAAGCTAGTACAAAATATTATAATGATTATTATCGGCCTCGATGGCGTAGTGGTTAGTGTAACCGACTGCCACGCCTGAGGTCGCGGGTTCGATTCCCGCACAAGTCAAACATTTGTGTGCATGAACAGGGATGTTTGTCTTGGTCTGGGTGTTTCTATGTATAATATGTATGTGTTTACAAAAAAAATTGTCTAGTACCCATAGTACAAGCTCTGCTTAGTTTGGGCTAGATGGTGTTGTGTGTATGTGATACAATATTACAATATTATTATTTCCCAAACTACTTACTATTTTTACCTTAAAACCGAATCCTGGACTATTTGACAGGTGAAGGCGCGACCTTATGCCACAGCTCTAACGAGACATTCATATTTCTTAATTAGTTACTGCAATCTTTACTAATATTATAAATTCGAAAGTATCTTTGTCTGTCTGTCTGTCTGTCAGTCTGTTACCTTTTCACGGCTAAACCACTCAACCGATTTAGATGAAATTTGGTACAGATATAGTTTAAAACCTGGGGAAGGACATAGGCTACTATTTATTCATGTAGGTACCACGCGGGCGGAGCCGCGCGCAAAAGCTAGTAACCATACAAAACACAACGCCTAAGGAAATACGTATATTAACTAGCATGAAATGTGTTGTTTGCTCTGTCTATTCCAAAGGAGAAATCAAAATGGCGATTCCCTGTGTAGAGACCTCGAAATAAACTAAACAATAGGGATTTGCAACAAAGTTTGTAATATATTGTAGTGAATTAACTGTTTAATAAACACTAGGTCGACCCGCGACTTCGGTCGCTATTATTTGTTGATTTTAGTGTGGCTGGGTGGCGCAAAGCCAGTGAATTCGCAATGTATATACATCCACATTACGCTTGCTATTAGAGTTCGAAAAAATTGAAGTTCGAGAAAACTCTTATGTAATACAACAGCCTGCTTTGTCCGTCTGTCTGTTATACAACTATCAACTCAAGAACCGTAAGAGCTAGAGACTTGCGGTCAGCACCATTCGACTCAGCATAGTCGATATACCCCCGAAATGACTATGACCTTTGACCTCAAGGTTACGTGATACAATTTTTTCGATCTCTAAGATTTCCGGCAATTCATTGCCGTTTCTTACTTGTTTTTTTATGTGTTACGTAATAGGACCCGGGTCTATTGCCATCTACTGCATGCCTGTCTTGTTACTGCAAGGAAACCTGAGCATGAGGTCTCAGGCTTCATTTCCAACTTGAGCAACGTATTATTCACTAGCTGATCCGCGCATCTTCGTCTGCTTCACATAAGATCATTTTCCCAGTTTTTGCAACATTTTTCATTAATACTCTGATCCTATTGATTAATTAAAGCGTGATGTTATATAGCCTATAGCCTTCCTCGATAAATAGGCTACCCATCACTAAGAATTTTTCAATTTGAACCAGTAGTTCCTGAGATTAGCGCGTTCAACCAAACAAACAAACTCTTCAGTTTTATAATATTAGTTTAGATTGAAATTAAACTACTTTATACGGATATCATCACGTTGTTTATTTGACACTTTATTACATCGTTTTCATAATTTTTAAGCTATTACACTACTACTATTGAACTTTAGTACCTTTTAAGTTAATTAAAATAGTATAACTATGAAAACTATTTATATTCAAGTTTACACTTTCCCTAACGTTTCGGTTGCTTTTCAGCAGCCATGTCAAAATGTCACTTTTATTCTTCTTGAGGATTATCTTAGACTGTTTTATTTAGGTCGAAATTTATCAGAGATCCTATTACCTCATTTAGGGTTTAATTTTCAATCTCTAGATAATTCTTATTAGAGTTAAGACGCCACATGTTTTGATAGGTTTAGTATAGGAGAGCTGTTAAAGGTATTTCTTTCATAACGTACCCACGTACGTGCAAGCTCTGGAATGAGCCTGCTTCAGTGTTTCCCGAGCGCTATGATATGTCCTTCTTCAAACGAGGTTTAAAGAGAGTTCTTCTTTCACGGTAGGCAGCGGCTTTGCTGTGTCCTGACATTGCTGAAGTCCATGAGCAGCGGTTACCACTTTCTATCAGGTGGGCCACTTACTCGTCTGCCACCATAGGCAATAAAAAAAAAATAAGCTTACTAGCGATTGAAAAATCGGCACATAATTTGCTTGCAATTTCTTTATATTAAATTCAGAATTTTAAAAAGAATCCTCTTTGGTTTATAACCTTGATATAAGCAAATAAGCAAAAGCACAGTAAATAAGTTTTTAATTTGATATTTTTTATCTTTAATTATTTTAATTATAACGTTGTACACCAAGTACAATAATTAAATATAAAAATACATTATACACTCATACAAAAATAAAAAAGATAGATAACAATTAAATAATTATATAGCATATATAAATTATATAATTATTCTTATTCGAATTAGCGATGCTCGGTAATAAATATCATATAATTTGCAAATTGTACGAATCGGAATTCGAATATTGATCTGTTCGCTATCTCTGTTTATTCTACAAATCATAATGGGATATTGTACTTACGATTTATAACTAATGATGTTAATGTCAACATAATGAATATTTTATTTTGTTATGTCCCTTCCAGTGCATAGCTTAACGACTTATGAGTATTAAATTTGAACAATTTTCGATATTTTACGAATACACTCAAAGCAATTCAATTTTAAATCGATAATCACGGAAAAATAACATTTAGAATAGGTACTAAAACTCAAGAACTATGAAATTCAAGCTCATGATTAAACTAAATAAAAACTCACTTAGACGAGGCAAGTTTCCTAAAGCAAGTCTCATGCTATCCCTATTTTTACACTTGTAGAAAGACACTTGTTTAAGGAAAATGGGTCTTATCTAACTTACGAGCTATTACTTATCAAAATTGCATCAAAATCCACCCGCCATTTTAATCAACATCAAACACACGAAAAGAGATATCTCAATTCTATGTAGAGATAACGGTAACAATACTAGAACTAAATGGTATAATAATAAATCTAATGTGAATAATAGAAATCTAAATGCTTTCAAAACTAGTCCATTATTCAGAATCCGTGCAGAATAATGGAGTTAGACGGTTATCGCATCCATTGTTGCTATTAGAGGTGATCTTATAACAGAATTGTTTCCACCCATCGCGTGGCACGAGCGCCCTACCGCGCCGGGGATGCACGAACCTAATGATAGTAACGAATTACTAATTTTTTTATTCATAGTAATGACTATCGATTCGCTTATTCAAATGGTCAATATATTCGAATGCTTTAGTTGAGGCTATTGCGGTGATGCAGAAGTTCACGAAGCAAATGCAGTGGTCTTTTCGGGTGTGGATATTAAATAGGTTGCATTTATTTGTTTGTATGTAGAGTGTAATTATCGCCAATATTTGACCAATTTATAAAATATTTTGCTAAAAGGGAACTACTATTAATGACATAGGAGTGCGTAGCTGTAGATCGCAGTAATTCTGTATTAGCTATCCCTCGCGAACAGTTTTTTCTTCTAGACGCAAGGTATATACTTTTCTGTACCCTTGACAAAGTGTATGACGAGAAAATTTCATGATGATCGGTTGATGTTTCAGCGTAACAAACAAAAAACTCACATTTGCATTTACAATGTTAGTTAAGATTTATACTCGCAATCTTAGTGAAGATACTTCCGTACTTTAAAGAACTAAATAAGATTAACTAATGAATGCTTATCAATCCAAAACTATGTTCTTCTTCTCTCTAGTCTTTATTATTCCCAAGTCACTTGGGGTCGGCTTTCTAGTCTAACCGGATTTGACTGGATATCAGTTTTTACACGGAGCGACTGCCATCTGACCTCCGCAACCCGAAGGCTAACGATATCTTAAGGCTAGACCAATGTCAGGATATTAGAGGGCACTGACTTCCCAATAACGACTGCCATAGATGTTCATGGCAGCCGGGACCGACGGCTTAATGTGCTCTCCGAGACACGGAGCAGGCGATAGTAATTATTGGCAATCAATACGCACATAATTTCGAAAATTCATATAACTTCCGAAAGTCAGAGGTGCGCGACGTGGGTTCGTACCCGACACCCTATGTATTGCAGTCTGTTGGTCTCCTCACTGAGCTATCGCTGCTTAATCCAAAACTATGTCAGTTTGTTTATTTGTAATAGTTTATCCCAAAACCACTGAGAGTTTTTTAATAAAATTTTCACAGCTTGATAGCTTGTGGCTTAATGTCAATTAATTCCGTTCAATGAAACTGTTAAATATGTTTCTGTTTCAATATGGAGTCTTAACCGTACTTGGCAAAATGTGGACGTAATGTACCTCTACCTAATATTTTGGAGATACTTATAAGCGTCGAACTATGCATATAAATTTGCAGAAAATATAAGCAATTGCTCAATAAAACACTCTTAAAATCTTTATAACCTTATGCAGCAATTAAAGAGAATTAAACTACAAGAACATTACTAAACAATGTGTATTTCATTAATTCTTAACTCCAGAACAGATCGGCCTGGCAATCCTCTCAGTACATCTAACAAGGCTATTGTATACTTCGTCTAGCCAGACTCTTTGTGTTATAGACAATAAATAGTAGTCTATTGGCACAGGGCAGTAAGGCCATATTAATTAGGATTATGCGCCAAGCTATTGGACCTATTTGTACAGTTTCTGTTATTGTTTTATTGTGACGTTTATTTATCACAGATATTGTGCGCTGATAACGGGTTTGGCTTGCTTTTATGGGCGTGAGTAAGCGGTGGAGTATGTTAGGGAAAATGCCGTCAAGGAGTGGAATTTCTTGTCAATTTATTTTTGAAACTAGTACGTCTTGGATAATATTGCCTTACGTTTACGTAAATGTTAAATATTGAAATTAATCTATTTTAAACGAATTTTATTGCGTTGTTTATTTTAAAACACTGTTATAACATAATTTTGAAACTGTTTCACTACTACTATTAAACTTTACTACTTTTTAAGCTAATTAAATTATAAAGCTATTTAGATTTAGGTATACACGATTTGGGTATTTTCTTTTAAATAATGATTGAGTAAGTATCTTCTATATAATCTATATATTAATACGTGAAGCAAAAACTTTGTACCCCTTTTTACAAAAATTGCATGGACGGAGGAGTATGAAATATGGCAAAGTTAAAGTTTATATGGAGAAGGAGGGACGAATCCTAATATTTATATAAAATATGCATTAGAAATACATTAAATTAATGAAAAACACTACACGCACACAACCATGCATTTGACACACGCAGTCGTAGGGCGTAGCTATGGTTACATATATCAATATATAATGACATATATCAGCAATATCTTACAGGCAAACTTTGATCGAATTTCGAGCACTAGGCGATCGCTTGTACTTTTAATTATGCGTGTTTTATTATGACCACGTTGTCGTTAAAATATAAGACAACATAAAATTAGTGTCTATCTATACTAATATAATACAGAGGAAAGATTTGTTTCTTAGTTTATTATCGATAAACATTGAAACTAATGAATCGATTTTAACAGATTAATGCTACTTTATCCAGAAATAACTGCGAGGACAGCTAGTATTTAGAATTTTAGTTAAGGTGTTTCTTTAAAAAGGTTTTGTCGATTGTTGCTAATGTCAAAAAAATACAGAAGCAATGATTTTCGCTCAGCCTGCACGGATTGCTTTGAAAGCCTACTGGGGGGCCGCGTGAAGTTCAACATGTCATATGGCGGTAACCCAATGGCTAAGGCATCAAAATTGTAATCGAAATGTCATAGCTGCCTCGATGGCGTAGCGGTTAGTGTAACCGACTGCCACGCCTGAGGTCGCAGGTTCGATTCCCGCACAAGTCAAACATTTGTGTGCACGAACATTGATGTTTGTCTTGGTCTGGGTGCCTCTATGTATAATATGTATGTATTTACAAAAAAGAAAAAAGTATATATGTATGTTTATCCATTGTCTAGTACCCATAGTACAAGCTCTGCTTAGTTTGGGCTAGATGGTGTTGTATGTGGTAGAATATTATTATTATATAGAATATTATATATATATTATATATATTAGCTTCAAATCTTATACCTACAGACGTGAACCCATTCCTGATACAAGCAAAAGGAAAAATCTTTTATGATTGTATTCAAATGGCTGTTATAAAGCTAATGTAATTTAAAAGCCTTTACTCTATAAAAAGCGATAGCTCAGTGGGGAGACCGACAGACTGCAATGCAGAGGATCTCATGTTCGAACCCACGTCACGCACCTCTGACTTTCGGAAATTATATGACTTTTCGAAATGATGTGCGTATTGATTGACAATTATCGCCTGCTCCGTGCCTCGGAGAGTATGTTAAGCCGTCGGTCCCGGCTGCCATGAACACTTATGGCAGTCGTTATTGGGAAGTCAGTGCCCTCTAATATCCTGACACTGGTCTGGCCTTAGGGTATCGTTAGCCTTCGGGTTGCGGAGGTCAGATGGCAGTTGCTCCGTGTAAAAACTGATATCCAGTCAAATCCGGTTAGACTAGAAAGCCGACCCCAAGTGACTTGGGAATAATAAAGGCTAGGCTCTATAAAAAGCGTTAAAGTAAAATGTTCTTTACGACTATAAGTCACTATTCCCGTGCTATTAGGTGGCGTTTAAGTTTTCGTTCATGAGGTCCCGGGTTCGTTTCATGGGCTCGATGTAGTGATGTAATAGTGCTCGAATGGAACGAAACTATTCAGTGTAGTGAGTTTGATCCCTACTCGGGACAACAATTTATTTATTATCCGTGTACGGTAATACATACATACATACATAGATTCACGCCTGTTTCCCAGAGGGGTAGGCAGAGAATGTACACGTACATTCGCTAATTTCTTTTCTTAATATCACATATAGAAGGCGAGCCTACTGCGATCTACCAGGCACATTTAAATCATCCGTGCTGATAAAAATGTGCTGGTAACAGTATCTGATCCTAGAATACGCGCAGGTATCTTCTCATAGGCCTTTTGCCTGACCATAGCAACTAATAAAATGTTCACTAACTTCACTTAGCTAACTCATAAACTTTGATGTTCATAAGTGTTACTTTGTGACCTAAACGAAGATTGATGATTTACACATTTTACTTCAATATAAGACCGCAGACATCTTTTTGAACTTGAAGTTCTGCAAGGGAATCAAAAGAATACTAAAACGTTTACCTGGGTATCGTATCTTACGAACGGTACCATCCCTTGAGCTTCCGCCACTAGACCATCTTGGTAGTCGATATATATAAAATATGTGTGTTTATCAGTGTGCATTATCTATCAGTAGATCGCGCACCGTCGGTGGCTGCGACCGTCGCGCGCCGTGTACAACCGTACGGCACGCGCGTAAACATTCCATATATTTTACGTTCGTGGTCCGTTTGCGATGGAGCCTAAGTTATAGGAGCTGAAAACAAGAATACATAATAGATTCCTCTATTTTTTTAGTTGCAAAATATTAAAGGGTTCTTCAAACAAGTTATTTTTATAGACTTTTGGTTCCGGGAAAATTCCTGTGCCTTGACGTAGTACAAACATAATATTCTATAATAATAATATTCTACTACATACACACAACACCACCCAGCCCAAACTAAGCAGAGCTTGTACTATGGGTACTAGACAATGGATAAACATACATATATAATTTGTTTTTTGTAAATACCTACATATTATATATAGAAACACTCAGACCAAGACAAACATCCATGTTCATGCACACAAATGTTTGACTTGTGCGGGAATCGAACCCGCGACCTCAGGCGTGGCAGTCCGTTATACTGACTACTACGCCAACATTGAAACAGTAGATATAAAGAACAACTAGACTCGGAACTACAATTTGGATGTCACAATTTTTCAGCTTCACCCTACAGGAGATTGTAGTCAGAAAAATATTATGTGGTTGCTAGAAAAATTGCGCGGTTGTCAGTGTGATTTTTATATTTTTCGCAAAGTGGCATAGCGCCATCTTTTGACAAATAGGCAGAAAGAAAACCTGAAGACTTTGGTGTTGCAAGCATCCACCCTACCTTAATATTATAAACACGAATGTGAGTTTATTTGTAACGATTTCACACCTTAACTACTCGACTGATCATCATAAAATTTCGCATACACTTTGTCAGCGGTACAGAAAAAGACAAAGGATACCTTTCATCCAGAAAAAAGTATTGATCCTGAGCGAGGTTAGGTTAAAACTGTGTACCATCAAACCGCAGACCTTAAGCAACCTGAAATATAAAGAAAGAATAAATAATATTCAGCGCAACATTGTATCTACAGTAAGTGCGACTACTGCTAGCTAAATGTTGTCGTAGAGTCAACACTTAAGCTGTGTATACATTACGCGCGGCAGCCGCGCGAGCCTATGTTCGACTAGAGTAGACTTACATTTGCCGCGCGAGCCAAAATAAAGATATGAATTTAAGTAAATCGCGGCTGCCGCATGCGGCAAGCGATTCATCTCGAATATCCACGGCAGATAACCAGACCAGTTAGTTCCACAACAAATCATTAACGCCATACAATCGTATGAGTAGATGACATTTTTCGTTGCCCATCCTGCGTATTGTCGCGGGAGCCAATTTTAAAATTTATAACCGTTCCAACTGCGCGCGAGCAGGCGACTGAAGCTCCTTTGATGCGGTCTCAAAAACCGACAATGATCGGTTCGCTCCGCGGCACGTTCGAGCGCGGCAATGTTCGAGCTGCCGACCCGGTCTCTATAGCGCGCGGCCGCCGCGCGAGCCAATGTTCGAGGGTTACGCAGCTTAACGCTCCATCTCTCCATTTACACCACGGCCACAAAACTTCGAACAATATCGAACATCTGGGCGTTCTGACGCAACCGCCTCCATTTAATGCCTTCAATAACTTTAGTTAGACCCGTTTTATTATTAGTGGCTCATTCATCTCACTGATTGCAATACCTGGCTAAAGTTTAACGTCGTGATCGCTACCTGTGGTGTTTTATTTATCTTTTATCTCAACAGCAATAAGCTTTTGCTTGTAACTGAAGTGGATTAAATGCTGTAATTGTACAGCCGATGTTAGAAGATTTTAGATGCGATATACGCGGTCAATCGTGCTGGAGTTGTACGAAGACTGCTTGGAAAGAGCAGTGGTTTTGGTGGCTTCGCCACTGCTACGGCAAGGATTCGATGCTTATACAGGGCACAAATTTGTGTGTTATACAGATGTATGTTTCGTGCCTGGGTGTTATTAGTTGCGATATGCCCGGTTAATCGTGCTCGAGTTCTAGGAAGTCGCTTGGATGGTGTAGTGGTTTTGGAGGCTTCGCCACTGCTTGTGCGAAGATTCGATGCTGGCATGAGGCACACATTGGTGTGTACTACAGATGTATGTTTCGTGCCTGGGTATTCTCAGTTGCGATATACTCGGTCAATTGTGCTGGAGTTCAAGGAAAAATGTTCGGAGAGCGCAGTGGTTTTGGATGCTTCGCCACTTCTACTGACAGGATTCGATGCTGGCTTGAGGCACGAATTGGTGTTTGCCACAGACTTGTGTCACAAGTCTGGATGTTCTTTGTGCGTTCTTTGAATGTTAGTTCAGCCGCCTGCGATGTAGGATTAATACTTATGGCTGTATGTGTCTTTAAAAAATACACAACTTTAATATGAAAATCTCTATATTCTTTTTGTTTTTCGTTAATAAAAATAGATTTTTCAATCTCTGTGAAATTTATAATTTAAAGAAATGCAAAGATTTGATTAAAGTAAATAATTTTATTAATTTTTATTTGCTTATTTACAAATTTAATACAAAATGGCTCCTCCCCTGGCTTGAACGCATGCGGCAATCCTCCTGGGCATGCTGTAGATCAAGTAGTTCTTGTGGTGGCGCTGCTCTCCGGGAGTACGAAATCACGCGGTAAGACTGGCTGGCCGGCTCTCCGAACTTAAACCCAACCGAGCACGCATGGGACGCTCTCAAGCGAGTTGTTTGGAGTCGTCAGTCAGAATGAGACAAGCCTGTCTCATTCTTGAATGGCGGCTTCCTTGGTCTCTGACAGAGTTCTTGGAGATGGCTGACGACTCCAAACAGCTCGCTTGAGAGCGTCCCATGCGTGCTTGATTGGGTTTAAGTTCGGAGAGCCGGCCAGCCAGTCTTACCGCGTGATTTCGTACTCCCGGAGAGCAGCGCTCACTCGTTGAGCTCGATGTGCCGGCGCATTATCGTGGACCAACACGAAATGATTACCATAATTTATCCTGAATGGTCTGGTGATGCCATCAATAATAGCTGTCTTGTACGAATAGCTGTCATAGAGCCCTTATACGGGATCAAAGGCGTTCGAGCTCCAATCATTATTCCGCCCCAAAAAGCCATTTGCCACCTTGCTGAACGGCTGGAACCATTCAGCACGGTGGCAAATCGGTATATTTTAATGCATTTGTAGGGACTCTGTAAGTATGCAAGAAATGATGAATAAACAGTTTTGTGTATAAGCGAGAAGTATGTCAGTGTGACCGGCAGTTACTGCGCGTTGTCCGGTCTAGATGCACGTATGTAGGCAAGGGTGCATTCCGGACAATAAATCCCATGTGAAAGTTTATATAACACGTTTCATTTATCGCCAGTAATTCTCAATGCAACACACACGCACATACCCATAGGATACACACATAAATATCCTACAGTGGTGACCCTCTCGTTTTATTTTTTCGGACTATAAGTTGCATTGGTCAAAATTTAGAGTCAGTGTAAAGAGACACGCGGCGCGTGACGTGACGTTCGTTATGGTGCAATATCCGTTCTACAACGTAGCGTGGCAGAAAAGTGAACAAAATGCAAAATGCGTCACAGGATTACTATGAGGCCAAATCATCGTCGCCACGAACTGATAATACATCATTCATTAATTATATTTTGACAAGAGAAAAAATATCTCAACTTTTGCAAGTGAACGCGGACTTTTTGTGATGTACCTATGTACATGTTATGTAATATATATATATATATACGCTATGTATGTTAAGTAAGCTAAGTACTGTATGCATGTTACGTACTAGAGGAGACAATTCAACTATCTAGTTGAATTGTCTCCTTTCAACACGCTTTAGAGTATATATACATACATACATAGATTCACGCCTGTTTCCCAGATGGGTAGGCAGAGACTACGGATTACCATTTGCTACGATCCTGACACACTTCTCTGGCTTCATTCACTTTCATCACATTCCTCAGACACGCCCGTCGGTTCAAGGAGCTCTTAACCTGGCCTTTGTCCAGAACGCCTCCGATCTGGTCGAGAAACGTTCGCCTAGGTTTTCCTCTTGCGACAGTTCCATTCACACTAGCCTTATAAACTTTCTTAGTCAGTCTTTCCTCGTCCATTCTTTCTACATGTCCAAACCAGCTTAACATACCCTTTTCTATTCTTGTAACTATATCCACTTTCATGCCGCATTTCTTTAGAATATATGCACTCTAAGCTCATTTAGTCAAAAACATGCGTTAAATGTATAAGATAGACAGTGTCACGTAGTCGATTCATGGCGCACGGCTGCGTGCGCGACGAGTGAGGAGGTGCATCTCTAGTTCCCCCCCAGCGGCGGCAGCCTATATAAGTGGATCGCGCCCTAGTGCAGGCCTCCTTCCGCTGCGCTGCGCTGACTAAGTTCAGTGGGCCTTGGAGCTATCCAGACCACGTAGTTAGCCTTCACGAACCACGCCTGAGATTCTGTTCATTCCGATATTTGTTATATTGTATAATTCGGGTTATTTTTTTTGTACAAGTTTATATTTAAAATATAAACCTTTTAATCATCGTGTTGAATAATATTTTAATTGTCTCCACGTAGTTCATTCCTGGGTCAACCACGCCTCTAAAGCGGGTTAGACCAACTATAACGTGACAACAGTGGGATCACAAGTCAAACCGCAAGTGCGTAACGAATAGCCTTAAATCCCTAACACTAGACTGGTATACGAAAGGAACATAAAGAATAAGCTATAATTGCCTGTGCTCAGGAGAATATCAACAGTGGTGTCACTGACAAGACTGTGTATATTCTCAGTGACAGCCAAACTGCTCTCAAGGCTCTGGACTCGTGTAAGGTGGACTCCAGACTGGTCCTGAACTGTGTTAAGATCCTCAACAAACTAGGCAGGAAGAACACAGTCAGACTGGTCTGGGTTCCGGGACATGCAGGGGTGCAGGGCAATGAGGAGGCTGATGAGTTGGCCAGAAAGGGCTCAGAGCAGCTGTTTGTGGGCCCCGAGCCATTCGTGGGACTCTCTGAGAGCACCGTCAAGGCAGCTTTGAATGCACATGGCAATGACAAACACAGGTTGGAGTGGATGGCCCTTAGGGGTCTGGAACACTCCAAGAAGTTCATTGCAAACGGAGCCACAGGCTACACCCGGAAGCTCTGTGGATATAGCAAGAGCCAAATGCGCCTGCTCACAGGAGCGTTCACTGGCCATTTTGGCACCAACGACTTCCTGTGCAGATTGAGATTGGCACACAATTTGATCTGCAGAGCCCGTGGTGAACAGGACGAGTCCATATCGCACCTATTGTGTGAATGCGACGCGTTGGCTGGACTGAGGACGGGTCTGATGGGGGTGGCATATCCAAGCCCTGAAGACTTCAGGCTTCTCCCTCTGAATTGTACACTGCGGCTTATGCAGTACATTCATAAGGAGATAGCTAAGGGTTAAATCTTGGGGCCGACACAAAAGATCCCACTGGGTCGAAGTGTCGCCGGTCTGCACTGACTGGCCCCCACACATAAGATAAGATAAGATAACATAAAGAAACAGGTGAAGGAATATTCAAAGTTATGAATACATACATCAAAATGAAGTGAGCGCTTTCTGCAGGCTTGTATCTCCCCGCTCCGTTACATCTTAACTGCTATCTGTGAGATAAACATTGTATTTACTATCAGATCTGTCTGATACCAATCTTTATGATCTCGGATGCTGATCCAACAATACTACGATGGAAGTCAGGTACTCTTGTATTTAGGGTACCGTAACCAATGACCATAATATAAAAATATCCATCTTAAAATTATTTTCAGGGTTATCTTGCTCCAGAAGTAATTTTTGTATCGCGGAGAACTTTACAAAAATTTGATCAACGAACACAATTATTCTGATAAGAAACATGGCTTTTACGGAGCACACAATTCTTGTTTCGTATGGGATTCGAACCCTCAGTGCTTGGTGTAGTGGCAGTGGTGACCTCTTACACCACTGCGTCATACGTGTTGTCAAAACTGTAGCAGCGGCAGTATTATAAATGTGGAAGTAGGCCTCTATGGTGGTTAGTGTAACCGACTGTCACGCCTGAGGTCGCGGGTTCGATTCCCACACAAGTCAAACATTTGTGTGCATGACCATGGATGTTTGTCTTGGTCTGAGTGTTTCTATGTATAATATGTAAGTATTTACAAAAAAAATAGGATAAATATGTATGTTTAGTAAATACATACATATTATATATGGAAACACCCAGACCAAGACAAACATCCATATTCATGCAGACAAATGTTTGACTTGTGCGGGAATCGAACCCTATAATAATATTAGATTGTCCAACCCAGTATTATTTTAATCCTGATAGTACAACCCAGTATTATTTTAATCGATCCGGAAACTGAAGTCAGGGCCTTTTAATTAGCCGCGCAAAGTTACAATATGGGAATAACTAGACAGTTCTATTCATCAATCAAGAGTGTTAAGTTAAATGAAGTCTCATTACTAGCAAGAAGTAATGATATGCCTGGAAAATGGCAACACCTCGTGCTCATCCCTCCGTTAAGGAGGGACTTAGAATACAGAAAGTGAAATGTGGTCTAATAAATACCTTCGGAGGTATAATTGCATGCTCTGTTTAGATTATTGAATCATGTTTTATTCAAGAAATACTTCGTATTTCGGAACAACCGAACTTATTCGTTGGACATACAAATCAGTGGTCCATGACTCAGAAAACTTTTATCTCCGTGTATAATAGGGAACGGAACAGGTGTTCTTTGATACCAGGTGGAGCAACCCACGCAGATTGTACAGATAAACCGAGGGGAACAAATTATTTGAGGGAGTGTAGGTGGCAGACCAGTAATCTGTAGCAATCGCAATATCTTGTTGAATTCTGGTTATATTTTATGTAGAGCCAAAATTAATAATAATTAACTCTAATACAAAGGCGGCATATGTAAAATATAAAATAAAGAAATGAACCCAATCCCCTATTATCCCCCAAAGTTTGAAAGGAAAGGAATGAAAGTAAGAGAGGAATAAAAGCGAGAACTGGTGTGGTAATAGAGGACTAGAATGAAAGCGTGAATAGGAACTAGCACTACAATAATAGCCCTTTCAGGGCCCATGAAAATAACAGCTAGTTAGAGTAGGAGGAACAGCTACCCCTTCGATGGGACAACTGTCCTACCTTCAGTAGAGAGTAGGCTCTGTCTAAGACAGAGGAGCAAGAATAAAAAAACAAAACAAAAAAAAATACATAGGCGACAAGTAAACTTACGGCCCACCTGATTGTAGGCCCTTAAGAATAAGTTACGATAAGTACATGTGCGTACTAAATAGTTAATTATCGCTCGCTTTAACGGCTCGGTTGGGTCGCGATTGCATTAAAGCGATTCTCGCGGCCCCGCCAACTATGGTTATGTCGAGGAACACCGTGGTAAAGCCTACGGTAGTAGTATTCGGTATTACCGGGATATCTTTTCCCGGTGAGCCCGACATAACCTCTCCGTCGCCCCGCGGAGAAGTATGCGACAAAGAATATCCCAAGTAAAAAAAAAGCTTGCTTTAGCGGTGAAGGAAAACATCGTGAGGAAACCTGCATGTCTGAGAGTTGTTTTTCGTAATGTTCTCGAAGATATATGAAATCTGCCAACCTGCACTAGGCCAGTTAATTGTAAAGGGCAAAATAATTATAATAGGGTAGTTGTATTTCATTTTTGTAGGATAAGATACTAGTGAACGAAGCCAGAGAAGTGTGTCAGGATCGTAGCAAATGGAAATCCGTAGTCTCTGCCTACCCCTCTGGGAAACAGGCGTGAATCTATGTATGTATGTAAGATACTAGCATTTCAAATCTGGTTGTAGAAGTAATTGTCAGATGACTGACAAAGTATACACGATACAAGCTGTGACGTAACTGCTATGTAAGTGCGAAGGAGATAAAGAAATATCACCACTACACCCCACTTTTTCTTATAGCTAAGTTAAAATTTTCAATAACCCGCTGATCTTGCAATCAATATAATAATAATGTCCTCCAGACCGAATTTCGGTCACGGCGGCCAATCTTAACGGAGACTGGCCATCTGCGCAGGAGATATTATAGTGCACAAGCGTGTGCGCAAACACAAGAGCACTCTCTGTTCCCTAACTCTCATGATCCGATCATCATATCAATATAATATATAGATAGCAGCGATAGCCTAATGGGAAACCGTTGGACTGCCACGCAGAGGTCTCGGGTTCGAACCCAAGGCACGCATCCTGACTTTTCGAAATTATGTGCGTATTAAATAGTTAATTATCGCTCCCTGTAATGACTAAGGAAAACATCGTTAGGAAACCTGCACATCTGCAAATTTAACGATCTACATAATGGTTTTGAAGACGAGTAAAGACTATACTAACAACATTCTGGATAATTATAGTCGACTAAGGTTTAAACCATTTTATACTGAAAGGAACCCCGAGCCTAGTTGTGAAATAGTTTATAAATAGGGCTGATATTATAATGATTTCCAAACACTTTTCGAAGCAAATCCATTTAATTCCATCATATCTAATACTAGCGGCCCACTCCGGCTTGGCACGGGTAGTACAAACCTTTACAAATTATACACCAAAACCTTCCTTGAGAATCACTCTGTCTATTGGTGAAAACCGCATGAAAATCCGTTCAGTAATTTTTGAGTTTATTTCGAACAGACAGATAGACAGACACGGCGGCGGACTTTGTTTTAAATTATATAGTGACTAGTTTTCACCCGCGGCTTCGCTCGCGTAAATGTTGGTTAGGTTAGGTTCAAGTTATTTTTTTTGGATGAAAGGTACCCTATATCCTATTCTGTACCCCTGACAACGTGTATGCAAAATTTCATGTTGATCAGTTGAGTAGTTAAGGCGTGAAAGCGTAACAAACAAACAAACTCATTTTCGCATTTATAATATTAGTTAGGATTAGGATTATATCTTTAAAGATAGCTGTTTCTACGCTAAATAGTAAATCTTGTAATACCTGAGATCTAAGAATCGGCTATAAGCATGCACTCAAATGTACATCACTAAACCAACAGATTAATAAACCACCATAACCAATTTTCTGCCTCGCACGATTAAACTGTGGAATGAACTGTCGCCTGCGTTATTTCCGGACGAATACGACCTACAAACCTTCAAGAAAAGAGCGTACTCCTTTTTAAAAGGCCGGGTTACGGGTTTCCATGGGTGTTACGGGTGTCCATGGGCGGTGATAATCGCTTACCATTAGGCGATCCGTCTGCTGGTTTGCCTCCATAGAAAAAAGCAGCCCATAAAAAAAAACAAATTGACAGTGTTAAATCCTGACTAATAGTATAAATGCGAATGTGAGTTTGTTTGTTTGTTACGCTTTCCCGCCTGAACTACTCAACCGATCAACATGAAATTTCGCATACATGTTGACAGGGCAACAGAAAAGGACATCCAGAAAAATACTTTTATCCTTATCTAAATTTACGCGAGCGAAGCTGCGGGCAAAATCTAGTATTATATATGCAAAGATAGCTATGTCACCGCTGCATAGTAAATAATGTAATAGCAGAGATCTCAGGCTGGGCTGTATCTGAACCCATGGGATAGGGAACCATATAAACATTGACAAAATGAAATACGTACATATATGAATACATTATGAAATTGAATGAAGCCAGAAAAGTGTGTCATTTGCTACGATAAATAATAATAATATAATATTCTACCACATTCACACAACACCATCTAGCCCAAACTAAGCAGAGTGTACTGTGGGTACTAGACAATGGATAAACATACATATATACTTTTTTTTTTTTGTAAATACATACATATTATACATAGAAACACCCAGACCAAGACAAACATCCATGTTCATGCACACAAATGTTTGACTTGTGCGGGAATCGAACCCGCGACCTCAGGCGCAGCAGTCGGTTACACTAACCACTACGCCATCGAGGCCGTCATGGAAATCCGTAGTCTCTGCTACCCCTCTGGGAAACAGGCGTGAGTCTATGTATGTATGTATGTATGAAAATTGACAAAATCCGTCTCTAATAAATAAAATAGTGTTTATTTTATAGCATTTGCACACATGTAAGTGATGCAAGGCTGCTAAGATTCACATGAAATCAAACTTATTTATAAAGAACTATTATTACTTCTAAAACATATACTGGGATAAATACATATTTATCTATGTGTTAATCTACTGCTGTTCATGGGGTCTCGGGTTCGACAAAAAGTTATTAGGTTTTTCTGTTAAGAAATCTCAATACGAGTCCGGTGTTAGGAAGTTGGCGGTGTTAGACACCCCCGTGCCTCGGAAAGCACGTAAAGCCGTTGGTCCTGACCTGATCTCTCTCCGGTCGTGTCGGATTACCGTCCCATCGGATCATGAGAGTTAGGTGACAAAGAGTGCACTTGTGTTAGCGCACACACTTGTGCACTATATTATCTCCTGCGCCGATGGCCCGTCTCCATTAAGATTGGCCGCCGTGACCGAAATTCGGTCAGGAGGACATTATTTACCAAGTTTCATCTAAATCTGTTCAACCATTTACGCGTGGTTCAGTAACAAACCTCGTAGCAACATCACAAATATTCACATCCTAACTAATATTATAAATGCGAATGTGAGTTTGTTTGTTATGCTTTCTCGCCTTAACTACTCGACTGATCATTTTGAAATTTCGCATTCACGTTGTCACGGGAACAGAGAAGGACATAGGGTACCTTTAATCCAGAAAAAACTACTGTTACTAACCTAACTTAACCTAAATTTACAATGGAACCCGCGGGCAAAACCTAGTTTGTCTATAAAAAGGTAACTTCAATGCGCAACATTCGCTACATAAAACTATTATGATTGACATGACTAGAAAACTTTTGTAAAACTAGATTCAGGCCGTGGTTTCACCTACGTGCATACACATAACGGAATAAAAGTAGGTATCCTATATATCAGAGATTCCCAGACCTTTTTTCTCATAGACCACTTTCAAAATTTAGCTGGTTCCGGTGGACCCCCTGCAGCTAAAAATCGAAAAACCACTGGCACTGAATATGGAATATGAATTTTACAAGTAACAGTCGCTGACCTTGTCAAACAGTCGGTGAACTGAAGCCAACATTTTAGTTCTTCACTATCGAAAGCAATTAATTTTATCATTAATTTTATCTTCACTATCGAAAGCAATCAATTTTCGTGGACCCCCGCTTACCAATTGTGCACCCTCATTTTTTTGTCACGCCAACGTAGACCCCCGTCGAGACTCCCGTGGACCCCTGGAGGTCCACCTGGACCACTTTGGGAACTAATGCTATATATCCTAGGACATGAACTATCTATTTACCAAATTTCATCTAAATTTGTTCAACGGTTTACGCGTGGTTGAGCAATAAACATCGCAACATCTTCACAAACTTTGACATTTATTATATTAGTAGTACTCTGTGCAAATCCAAATCTCTCAATCCTTTTCTTATCGGGTATCCCGGGCGCTATCGCGCGATCTCCGGGTCAACTCGCAGGTTCAAGCCAGACAACATCGGTACATTTAAATATCCCGGGGGCTGAATGTAAACAGCTCATATCTGATCAAACTTGCGGCATATCGTATCGTTGTATTACTGCTGATTTGTTGTAGCCTCGTTATGATATAAAAGTAAAAAATGTTACTTGTATGAAGGAATGTACACGGTAAGAAGTATTATAATGTAGCATCACGGTTATATATTTAGGAGGGATATGTTGGCAGCGATAGCCTATTTATTTATTACTAGCGGTCACCTAGTGCTCGAAATTCGACCAAGTGATATATATTATGTCATGTCATTATACTCGTATATTGATATGTAACCATAGTTACGCGCTTCGACTGCGTGTGTCAAATGCATGGTTGTGTGCGTGTAGTGTTTTTTCATTAATTTAATGTATTTATTATACATATTTTATAGAAATATTAGCATTCGTCACTTCTTCTCTGTATAAACTATAAGTGTGCGAAATTTCATACTCCTTCGTCGGCCCAATTTTCGTAAAAAGGGATCCAAAATTTTCGCTTCACGTATTATTATATAGATTCCCATTGCAAATACAGGTACATGGGTTGTTAAGTACGTACCGTAACTTCGTATAACTTTAGCCCTGAGGGGTGACATTGGCCCTTAATTGGAAAAAGTTTGAAGTTCCCACCAGACCACTGTCATACTTTTTGCCGAAAAAATACACGTGTAAAATAAGACATGGTCGACTCCTCTCGCCCCTAAATCGTCTGACGTAATTAATGAATGGCCCATTATCTAAAAGATTGGGTTATCTATGTTGTCTATTTCTTTGACACCGACATTTAACTGGTTGTGAATTCGATTAGAAGCTTAGTGAAGATGAAACAATTAATATACTTATTCCTTTTTTGCGCTTGGTTTGATGGATAAGTTTTAGCTAACGGTATAAATTAGTGTGATGCAGATCTTGAAATACCGAGTTCAATTCCTGCTTCGAGCTAAGTATCTTTGTCAAATAATATGCCGTCGGCCTCGATGGCGTAGTGGTTAGTGTAACTGACTGCCACGCCTGAGGTCGCGGGTTCGATTCCCGCACAAGGCAAACATTTGTGTGCATGAACATAGATGTTTGTCTTGGTCTGGGTGTTTCTATGTATAATATGTACATATGTATTTACAAAAAAAAAAGTTTATATGTATGTATATCCATTGTCTAGTACCCATAGTACAAGCTCTGTTTAGTTTGGACTAGATGGTGTTGTGTGTATGTGATAGAATATTATTATTATTATTTGTTTCTCTTTCACGGGTATTTCCCTAATATGTTAGGAAAGTACCCGGCCATTTGGGAGGCTTACAGGGACATGGGTCCAATATGCAGAGGCCCTTCGAGAGTTTTAGTTTAAAGTGAGATGAGACACTTACCGAGACACTAGCCGCGGCAGGTGTAAGAAACTATTGCTACATATGGAATCTAATTATTCTGGTCTATAAGTATGGGTGTTTGATGGTTTGGTAAAATGCAAACTATAGTTAAAAAACGGCGTCTGCCTGATTAACTGTCCCAGTACAAAGTCGCAATGGCAGACGGTGACTCGCCGACTCACTAGATGGGCCCCCTGAATAGTCGCCATAGACATACAAGCCTTAAAAGCAGCAGAGGGTAACACCGGTGTGAGCGGCTAAAGGTGTCGAGCGGTGCGGCGGTAATTATTATTATTAATTAATTTAGATGTATTCACTATAATGTAGCAGTTACAACCTAGTGAAAAACCGTTAAACCCACAAGGAAGATACCACACTGCTTTCCTCGAAGACCACGTAACTTATAAGTAACAGTCAACAAGGATGAAATAGCCAACAATTTCTAAACTACCAATTACATCAAGTGAATCAGAGGAACGCGTGGCTTGAAAATTCCTGACGGCTACAAATTACACGAAGAAATAAACAACATAAACATCATTAAATGTTATTGCAATTTGCTTCATAGTTTTATTTTATTGTCAACATTGTAGCAGTTGCCAGTTCGTGAGCGAAGCCTGAGGGCGGCCATACCTCCACATTTGTAACTAACAGTACATTTATTAGTTGGTATTTTGATCAACATTTTAAAATAACCTTTTAGTTTAGTATCCTGCGGCATTGCTCCTTGAAGGCACATTATGGAGAGCTTACTAGTCGTTTTTCCGTTTAAAAAGTGTTATTAATTAATCTAACGCATAGTTCAGCGCCATTTATTTTATCCTGACTGCGCCGAGCCTAATACAGATAATGACAGAGCTCGTGCGGCGCATATTCAAATCGGCGCGCGGCCGCCATAGCAAAAATGTACGTAGGATATGAAGTGCTTTTTTTTGATAAATATGTATCTTTATTGTTAACCGATAACTTAAATATTTGGGACGGACAAATTGTAATATAACTATTTATGTTTCGTTTAAGCTGTAAAATAGGATAGGTTTCTACTGTTATAATCTAAAAGTCACGTAACACGAGCTTACGTTTTTGCATTTCTCATGCAAATTTACGTAATTTTGTAGGCGAAAATATTAATTATTTTAAGTTTTTTACACGGAGTAATTGTAAACACATTCATTGTTATGATAAATGTATATTTTATATTTGTATTAAACAAAGAGTGTTGATTTTATTCACTTAACTGTGGCCGCCTGTTTTGGCACATTTCGCTCGACGCAGTCTTAAGAACTTTATGTTAAAACTCCCCGAAGTGTAGGGTATATGTATAATTACACCCATATTTCGTCTAGTCTTTACGTGCTTGTTTACTTAGAATGTCTTGATAGAAATACAGGTGTCGTGTTCCCTAATGCGGCATCATCGAGGTATCTATGTTAATATCTTGTGGTATATATATGTATGTATATTGAACAAACGAATACATGATTGAAAGATTTTTCTACATGCTTTAACTAAAAAGAAAATTAAAACAAACAAATAATACTTTGACGGTCATAAATAAGTCTTCCTAAGTTCAAAATATCTTAAATTTAGTTACTACTGTACTAAAATATATGACATTCTTAACCTTTTTATTTATTTGGAACGTAAGTAAGATAAAGTAGGGTAAACTTTGACAATCGGAATGAAATAGTATTATTTCATTTTACGATTGTCAAAGTAAACGTTTATAGGTTGAATTAAGCCAGCGATTGAGTCTTAGAAAATTCACGGTTGTTATTTTTATGTCGCCATTGGATAATAGACCAATGTTGTTCTACATGGTAATTCATATTTTCATTGTACTACTACTACATAATAATATCAGCCCTGCCACTGCTGGGCATGAGCCTCTGCGCAGTGTGAGAAGTGTTAGGCCATAATCCACACGCTGGCACCGTGCGGGTTGGTACGCTTAACATATCTTCGAGAACATTATGGGGAACTCTCAGATATGTAGGTTTCTTTACGATGTTTTCCTTCACTGTTTAAGCAAACGATAATTAACTATTGATTACGCATTAATTCGAAAAGTCAGAGTTGTGTGCCTTGAAATTGAAGCCGAGACATCTGCGTGGCATTCCAACGGTTTTCCCCTAGGCTATCGCTGCTATATATAGTGAGTACATCTAAATGTAATATAGCAATGATGAAGAAGTAAATAAAAATAGATCGACTTTCGCGATTTCTACACATAAAACAATAACAACTAATTGTTGCAAAGGGGTGGGGTCCTGGTGTCCTGAAACACAGGCCTCGAGCCTAGCTTAGGCACCAGTCTCCCACAATATATGTATGTTGTAATCCGAACTATGTAATATTTTTTAATGCTGTTTATATAATATGTGTATATTGTGGTGAGAAAATAAACGTTTATTATTATTTATTATTAATATTATACAACGAGTCTTAATAGCGTTGGTAAGAACTTAAAACTATAAATATATTTTTATTTCCCGACATTTCGATCAACTAGTATCGATCGTGATCACAAGTTGTCTCTATAAAATAGAATAGTTCAGATTGCAATGGTTACATTTGTTGCCATCCTGTTTCCAAAAGCTTTGAAGCTAGCCACTATTTTGATTCGAGTTATATAATATATTTTTAAAGTCAGTTCCTGTTCTAGTTAGAATTCCTGTGTCCCGAGGGACATTACTCACATTCAAACAACGGACACATAAAACACCCAGACTCTGAACGACCATTTGTGAATCACACAAAATTTTGTCCCGTATGGGGATCGAACCCACAACACTCGGCGCAGTGGCGAGGCGACCACTTAAACCACTACTCCATCAATGCAGTTCATGTTTAATACGACGGCCTCGATTGCGTAGTGGTTGGTGTAACAGACTGTCACGCCTGAGGTCGCGGGTTCGATTCCCGCACAAGTCAAACATTTGTGTGCATGAACATGGATATTTGTCTTGGTCTGGGTGTTTCTATGTATAATATGTATTTACAAAAAAAGTATATATGTATGTTTATCCATTGTCTAGATAAAGCTCTGCTTAGTTTGGGCTAGATGGTGTTTTGTGTATGTGATAAAATATTATAACAGCAGGTGTGAGCTCAGCTTCTTGCCGACGGCACATCTGTGTATAAAACAATTTGAGCTTCAATTCCATTGTTCCAATATGTTCAGTAACTAGGTGTTTAGCGTTAAATGTAGGCTTGTAGTGCCTCCAGTTATAGGGCCATGGAACTAATCTGTAACAACCACTTCATATCATAGAAAATGAAAACACACGGGAACAATTGAATGCGCGGGAACGCCAATGAGTCAGTACTCATTACCTATCTTTTCTTCGTTCGTAGTATCTTTAAAAGTTCGTAGTATAGTCAAAAAAGAAATGTAATAAAGACTATATGAAATTGTTCAAGATATGTAATATATTACCTGTGCATCAAAAGGTTCAATATATGCTAAGTGTCGAACAGTATAATAAAGAAGAGTTTAAAATACCTAAAGCTCCACATTGTATGCTTAGACAAGCTATTAGAAATAAATACAAAGAGCCTGTTTCATGTAATTACTACGGTGAACGAACACGTATGTATATAATACCACGACTACATAGTAAAATAAGTATCCCAGAAAATTGTTCCAGCTTAAATATATTTAAGAAAAAGTTAAAAGAAACATTGTTACAAATATTTAATGATCAAATTGAAGATTAAACAGCCTTACTATTGTTAAATGTATCTCTTATTAATTTTTTTGAAAAGTTTAATTTCATTAACAATAACTATATTGTACCTAATACTAAACTAATGTGTCTTAAAAGTGTGTATACATAATTTTAATTTGTTAAATGAGTGCAGTGTTCGCCAATAAACTGTTACACAGTTTGGCGAAGTTATGTAAAAGGATAATTGTAGCACATTTTCTTTGAGTACAATAAATAGAAAAAAAAACAAAAAAATATTAAAAATTTTGCTCTTTTTATCTTTATAAAGACAACTGGCCCCTACCATCCATAAATGACGTCACAAGAATTGTATGACTTTTTTGACCCCTCTTTCGTCCTTGTTCTGTTACAGCTGGTCACATTTGTCAGACTCCTCCCTCCCTAGTGTGACGAACCAAGGACACCAAGAGTTGGAACAATTATTTGCGGATTACACAAATGTTTGTCCCGTGTAGGGATCGAACCCACAATACTGCAGTGGTAATGGCGAGGTATGACGAAAAAATGGCGTGCACCTGGCATGCAAGCGCCATAAAACTGATTGGTTTCGAGGATTCTGGTCATTATTTTGTCATTAATCTTAACAAGCTAGACCTCAGACTGCAATATGACCTCGCGTTGTTTTTATTCTGTGTACTCGTAAGTGGATGGGTAAATTACTATCAGGCTAGCTTTAGAATATTACAAATTGCTCGAGTATTTTATGAGTGGTAAGTGGTGTAATGGTTGTAGCGCCTTACAGAACTGATTTGTAAAATAAACAGTTTTGTAAAGTGGGCAAAGAAAACGAGCGGCCGCGAGATTTTAGCCAGTTCTTTTTATAGGCTTTACGCTCTTCCTTTTTATTGCTACTGGTACTTACATATAAATCGCTGGCTTACTATTACAAGGTTCTATGTTATTTTTTTAAACTTTGGGGAAATGAGGTTTAAAATTTGCATATCAGTAAAAATAACTTAAAAAGTAACATAGAACTATTTGCGATTTAATATTGTGAAGTGGTAAGTGCTTCCATCTATTACTATATTAGTCTAAACAAAAAGGAATGACATATAGAACCAGGCAATATTCATAACACATTTAAAAAAAAAAAAAAATTATAACCTTGTAAAATCGGACCAGCAAAACGTATATTAATTGTGTTGTGGAATAAATATCGAGACACGGGACAAAAAATTACACGCATTGTTATTACGATAGGTTTCTTTTTTATTCTTTATGTTCGATGTTTGTAAAGTCCTACGCGACACAGAAATCAAAAAGCCTCGGATGATGTGATAAAAAAAAATTGAGGCAGTCTATGGGAACTGCAATAAAAAAAAACAAAAAGGGGCGGTTCGGATTTCTGATACTCTCTTAGGGGTTATTAAGGGGATCACCATTTCTGAGATATTGTTAATATTCTAAAATAATTCAAAAATGGAAAGCGTGGAAACGTGACGATGACGAAGCGTGACGATGACGCGAGTTCTATGATTTTTGTTCACCCAAGAAGTGCTCAACGCGCCTAAAGAAGCTTTCACTTCAAAAATTATAAGTTTTCGAAAGTTCTCAAAAAAGTTAAGAATATTAAATTTTACGGTGCTTCACCACGAATGATTAAAAGCCACGGCCACAAAACAACCGTATGTTTTCAACTTAATATCTTATTTACGAATAATATGCATGCGTTTCAATAGGCGAACGCGTCACGGTCTACGGGATTGCTGTTCCTGGCTCTGAGGACTACCAACAGTTACCTAATGGCATGCGACACTAATGAGGTAAAGCTCCTTTATACGGTAAACAATATTGTACTCATTTTGTTTATACTGATTTATTCGTCGACTTGCATGATATCTTTTATTTATGAGAACCTCCTCAACATGTACTAGTTCTATTCCTAGATATCACAGAGGGTAGCTATGTTCAACCAGGGATGTTATGGAGCTCCGTAACCGTAACTGAAACTATCGGATATCCGAAATAAAAATATATCCGTAACCGTATCCATTTTACAAGTTTCGGATAGTTTCGTATAAGGGCGGAGTCTAAATAATTATTTTAATAGATAAAATTTAAAATTGAGTAGGTATTTACTTATTTATTTATAATTTAAGCATACCAACTGTATAATTACAATGTTTTGTAGTTGAGACATTCTTAATTTAACATTGTCAGAGTAATTAAACAAATCACAGGCATGCATGACATTTCAATTACATTATAATATTAAAGAGTAGGTATTATAATATTATATAATAATTACTTACCTATATGACTGATTATAATACCAAATGATAACCTAGACTAGATAAAAACTATAAATAAAACAAAATTATTACATACTATTTGTGTTTATAAATTATATTTTATAATTTTACTTCAAACTTATATCCGTAACCGAAACTATGCGAAACTAACGGATAATCCGAAATAATTACATATCCGTAACCGTATCCGAAACCGATATAATTTTATTCCTATATCCATATCCGTATCCGGATCCGAAATATCATATCCATAACATCTCTATGTTCTACAATCAATGAATTCAACCAATTCTAATTTAGTTGCTTTTATATGAAGATATAAAAGCAACTAAATTAGAACTGGTATAGAAGTATAACGACAACGATCTGTCTTCATTTTGTATGTTTTTTATATTAGAACGAATTAAATTAAGGTGTAATAATATTTTACTTCATGTTTACTCGTTTAAAATACGTTATAGATGTAATTGATTTACCGTCGCAAAAGTTTGATAGCTTTTGTCAAAAAATGAGCTATGTCGTTTTATTAAAAAAGTTAAATTCGGAGATCAATAGCTGGATGGAACATTTTTAATAACTGGTCAACTTGTATGGGCATTTTGTTATGGTTTAGTTTGTCATTTATGACGTCCAAATATTTCTTGATTCGAACCCACGTCGCGCACCTCTGACTTTCGGAAGTTAATATTCATAATAATATTCTATCACATACACATAACACCATCTAGGCCAAACTAAGCAGAGCTTGTACTATGGGTACTAGGCAATGGATAAACATACATATATACTTTTTTTTTTGTAAATACATACATATTATACATAGAAACACCCAGACCAAGACAAACATCCATGTTCATGCACACAAATGTTTGACTTGTGCGGGAATCGAACCCGCGACCTCAGGCGTGGCAGTCGGTTACACTAACCACTACGCCATCGAGGCCGTCAAAAGTTATATGACTTTTCGAAATTATGTGCGTATTGATTGACAATTATCGCCTGCTCCGTGCCTCGGAGAGCAGGTTAAGCCGTCGCGTCGGTCCCGGCTGCCATGAACATCTATGGCAGTCGTTATTGGGAAGTCAGTGCCCTCTAATATCCTGACACTAGTCTAGCCTTAGGGTATCGTTAGCCTTCGGGTTGCGGAGGTCAGATGGCAGTCACTCCGTGTAAAAAATAATATCCAGTAAAATCCGGTTAAACTAGAAAGCCGACCCCAAGTGACTTGGGAATAATAAAGGCTAGAGAGAGAAGAAGAAATATTTCTTGATGAGAACGTTGGTCAAAAGAGCTCCACAATATAATTCGGTACCAATTTGAAGATGTTTAAAATCTCGATGAAATAAAGCAAATCTTATACAAAAGACAATATTTTGCTATGTCGTAAATAGGAGAAGCAATTTGGCTTACGATAGGCCGCAATCTATTTTTAAAACATTTAATATAATAAAAAACATCGGGCTATAATCTAAATTTATAATTATTTGTTCGATATTTAGTATTTTTATCATTTATTTATTTCGGGCTGCATGGCCCATAGATAAATCCTTAACCTAAATTTACATAATTATACAATTTTATAATACATACACACAACACCATCTAGCCCAAATTAAGCTGAGCTTGTACTATGGGTACTAGACAATGGATAAACATACATATATACTTTTTTTTGTTTTGTAAATACATAGATATTATACCTACATAGAAACATAGACGCATAAATAAATACCTTATAGACTAACATACATACAACTTGTGTTAGTATTTATATAATTTACTAACTTTTGCCCGCGGCTTCGCTCGCGTTAATTTAGAATTTGACAATCAATTCGGGTTGTACTCTGCTTGTAAAAATATAATTCAATCATGATTCAAAAGAAACGTGGCGCCACCTATCATCATAAGAACGTTTTTGTTGTTTTCTTCGGAAACAGTATTTTTTTTCGGGATGAAAGGTAGCCTATGTCCGTTTTTGTACACCTGTCAACGTATATGCAAAATTTCAGAATGATCGGTTCAGTGGTTTAGGCGTAAAAAGGTAACAAACAAACAAACAAACTCATTTTCGCTTTTATAATATTAGTTAGGATTAGGATTAGGATTAACTATGTTAGTATAATATAATAATTTTGAAACTCTAAAACTACTTTTATTAAACACTCTTGCTAGTTAATGCTTATATATAAAACTGTTTAAATTATCATATATCAATATTATGTCTAAAAATAAAACATGGAACTAGTAAGTTGTTTAACCATTACTTCAAAGCACATATAACAAAACTATAGTGTTGTTTAGTAAAGTACTACTTTGATATTCAATAGCACATTTTTGTACCTAAATAATAGAGATAGCTGACTCCAAGGCACAGCATCCCATTACTGGCAATTCTTATCAAACGCAATCCGAGTGCGGGTGGCATACAACACCAAAATAACCGAGCACACACAAACTCATCACCACGATCTTATTTCTATGAAAACAAGGTTCACTATCGATTGCGTAAGCGTTTGTTCAGCAGCAAATGTAACGTAGTTCAACGAATAGATATTGGCCCGCAATGACTATGCGACATGTCAAACAATTGAAGTATTCGCGACACAATAAAGTCTATATTCGCTTGAAGATTAACTGCTGTTTTGTGTGTATTCTAAGGCGATTGTTGTGGAGAGTGTATAAGATTTTAGTACTTAATGGTGTTTGGAGTTGGATGTGTCGTACTAACGAAGGTGATACTCTGTAATGGACTGGCTTCACGCCACTGATGTCATCGCGGAGCAAAAATGTTTAGAATAGTGAGGACATAGTTACTTTGGAATTTTTTGCAGAAATTTATATAAGGTTTGAATGCTGTGAAGCAGAGATAGTCTAATAGAAATAAACTATTCGATTCCACGCAGAGACCTCTTACATCATAACTAATATTATAAAAGCGAAAATGAGTTTGTTTGTTTGTTACTTTTTCACGCCTAAACCACTGAACCGATCATCCTGAAATTTTGTATATACGGTGTCAGGTGTACAGAAACGGACATAGGCTACCTTTCATTCCGAAAAAAATTACTGTTCCCGAGGAAAACAACAATAACGTTCTTATGATAATAGATGGCGCCACTTATCTTTGGAATCATGATTGAATTATATTATTACAAGCAGAGTACAACCCGAATTGATTGTCAAATTCTAAATTAACGCGAACGAAGCCGCGGGCAAAAGCTAGTAAGTAATAATTATAATTTTGAAAGAAGGGGTATTCTAAATTTGACAAGTTTGTAGTGACTGCTATTCTTAAACTTTACGAGGATGTCTGAACATCCTAACTGATATTATAAATGCGAATGTGAGTTTGTTTGTTACGCTTTCAAGCTACAAATTACTCGACTGATCATTATGGAATTTCGCATACACTTTATCAGGTACTTATACAGAAAAGGATATAAGGTATCTTTCATCCAGAAAAATACTGCTTCCGAGCGATAGCCAGTTAGAGATTGCTTTGAAAAAGTCATTGGATATATAGGACTCTGAACCCGAAGAGCCTTTTCTTAGTATTAGAGCTAGCAACGTTTTTGAGAGAGAATTTCAGGTAAGCCAGTTTTTAGATAGTCTATCTCTCTCACTCTCCCAAACGTCATACGGGCTATCTGACTGGCGGTAGTAGTTGCGTTCATCAGTGCGCATCCTACCTGTTCAGGTAAAATATAGATTTTTGAAATCATTTTAAGAAGTTTTTTTTTATAATATTGTCTTCTGTTTACGCGAATGTTATTCATTGAAATTAAACTACTATATACGGATTTTATCGCGTTGTTTATTTGACACTGTTACAAATTTTTTTGAAAACTGTTACACTACTATAATTACTATTAAACTTTACGAATTTTACAAATTTTTTACAAATTTTTACAAATTCTTAAAATTTTTAAAATTATGTAAAAAAAAAAATTTGTACAAAAATTTGTAAAGTTTAATAGTAATTATAGTAGTGTAACAGTTTTCAAAAAATTTTGTAACAGTTATTTTTTAATTTTTTTTTATTGAACTTGACGGGATTTTGAATGGTTTTAATATCTTGATGTTCAACTTACAATCTATATATTTCTTGTGATTTAATGTAATAAAATCACAAATGTGGCGCATAGCACGTTTCAATTAAATGAAATCTATACTAATATTATAAAGCTGAAGAGTTTGTTTGTTTGAAAGCGCTAATCTCAGGAATTGCTGGTTCGAATTGAAAAATTGTTGTTTGTTGGATAGCTTATTTATCGAGGAAGGTTATAGGCTATATAACATCACGCTACGACCCACGGGGGCGGCGCAGTAATCATAAACGCGGGTTAAACCGCGGACGCATCTAATCTAAAATAAGAGTGGTCGCTTCGTCGATGCCCGTGCCTCGGAGAGCACGTTGGTTCCGGCTGCCATGAACATCTATGGCAGTCGTTATTGGAAAGCCAGTGCCCTCTAATATCCTGACACTGGTCTAGCCTTAGGGTATCGTTAGCCTTCGGGTTGCAGAGGTCAGGTGGCAGCCGCTCCGTGTAAAAACTGATATCCAGTCAAATCCGGTTAGACTAGAAAGCCGACCCCAAGTGACTTGGGAATAATAAAGAGCTTAAACCTATCATTTAACCAAAAAGGACGGGTGGGGGTGCAAATTCGGCAGAGTGCGGGGTGCGGTAGCTGGGGGCGGGGAGAAGTTTTTTTTTAGCTTTGGTATATGCTCAAGAGTGTCCACTCATTAAGTTTATATTGGTTAACTAAGTTAAATTTTAAGTTCCTATTTTTTTAGATATTCGGGTCCAGAATCGAGTACTGAATACCTTCCTTTTACATGTCCAGTCATTTACCAATCAGCCTGTATACAAACGCATTTTGCATGTTATTTTTCGCCTCCATTGCTTCTCGTCTCCAAGACTGTGAAAGAGTGTAACGTTAATATCTGTGGCGTCGTTACGTGAGGATCTCGCATACAAATTGTTGTTTACGCCGTATCCCGTTGGTTCATCTGCGGTCCTAAGGGTCAACTAACGAGGACCTTAGCGCCCTAGCGACTATTTAAGGTACTTAACTTTTAATATAGGTAGGCTGCAGGTTGAGCACCCGTTTGTAACTTTTCTCTAATATTGACCTTAGCTTAAGATTATAATTAAACACAGATACAGGATGTCCGGTAATTAATGGATAACCTTGAAATGTCTTATAGTAGAACTAAAGGCCGTTCAGAAAAAAATAAAAATAATGTTGACTGTCTATCTATTAGCATAATTAGTGTTTAATAATAAAACAACAAAAAACCGATGGAATTCATTCATTCATTTATGGTCGTAGTGTACAAGAAAGTTAAATAGAGTAAAAAAATAAATATATCTCAGGAATAGTTAGGATAGTTTTTTTCATATTTTTTTCAGAACGGCTATCAGTTCTACTATAAGACATTTCAAGGTTATCCATTAATTTCCGGGTACCCTATATGTATGTGTATTATAATCTCAAGCCATCAAAATGATGACAAACCAGGATGTCAAAAAATCTGCATCCGCAACATCCCTGGTGTATATATTAAATGCCATTTCACTTTAGAAAGATAAAACTGTGACTGACCGTGTATAAGTTTTGGGTTTGGAACCTGGGTCAGACAAAGATTGATCGAGATTTTTTGATAAGTTGCTCTCAATAGCAGCACGTAGTTATCTACTGTGCCTGTGTGGTAACAGCAATAGACTCGCCCCCATTATTTAAAATCCTATGATTTTAAGTAATGGGGCGAGGCAGAAGAGCGTTACATTCCTATGAATGCAACGCTCTTCTGCCTACCTCTTAGTGAAAATAGGCGTGAGTGCGTATGTAGTTTTACAGTTAAGTTAAACTAAGGATATGTCCTAAAGGTAGCATCTGTCCACACAACTAAGAAAGAAAAACCCAAGGTCCCTATTTAGCTCTGATCTCGCATAGGATTGCATGCAGCCACTTATAAAAAGGCAAGTGAAACCGCGAGTAATATTATGATCAAGTTCCGCATAGCTTGACGCCATTGAGTCTTCTTTAAAATAATCAAAGGACAAGTAAAAACCTCGTTAAAAATAAAATGTTCTTCACCCTTCATTTTCCACTAAACTTGTTATCACACCTACAGATATAATATACAATAATATGCTTTAATATACTACGCTATAAATATACTGCCATCCATAGATCTCGTGTTCACACTTGACTTTCCGAAGCTATGTAAGTAATCATAACTTAATATTATAAAAGCGAAAATGAGTTTGTTTATTTGTTTGTTACCTTTTCACGCCTAAACCACTGAACCAATCATCCTGAAATTTTGCATATAACGTATATCAGTCAGGTGTACTGAAACGGACATAGGCTACCTTTCATTCCGAAAAAAATTACTGTTCCCGAGGAAAACAACAATAACGTTCTTATGATAATAGATGGCGCCACGTATCTTTGGAATCATGATTGAATTATATTACTACAAGCAGAGTACGACTCGAATTGATTTTCAAATTCTAAATTAACGCAAGTGAAGCCGCGGGCAAAAGCTAGTAAATAATAAATTATCACTAGGTTTGACGGTGAAAGAAAACATCATGAGGAAATCTGCATGTCTAAAAGTTCTTCATAATGTTTTCGAAGATATTTGAAGTATGCTAACCTGCGCAGAGCCAACGTGGTGGACTATGGCCTAAAATAGTCCACCACGTTGGCTCTGCGCAGGTGCCTAATCACACTGAGAAGACGGCTGTGCCCAGCAGAGGGACAGGATCAGGATTATATATGAATCCAGGTCAGGTACAGGGTTTGGTCATATTTAAGGGTCGTTAGGAAAGTCAATGCTATAAATATAATTTAAGAAATATCTGTATGCATAAGTTATTAGCTCAGATAATTTTAACATAACGTTCTAGTTTGACCGAAAGTCTATGCCTATGGGGCAACGGCGTAGTTTCTATTTTAGCAAATCGTGCTTACAATGTATGGAAAAACATAGTAGAAAGCTTGTAAAAACCTCTGCTACTCTTTCGGGTGATTAAAACACCTATTCCTGAAAGGGTAATGGCAGTTTATTAATATACCTATATTTCGCTAGCTTTGGTTTTAAGACCCATGTAACACACACCTACACCCACTCTAAAGGATGAGCCTAATGCCGTTAACAGGTGACAGTTTCAGTCTCCATGCAACTAATTCAATAACAGTTTGTCAGATCTAGGAATATACACCGAGATCTGAAGTATTACAGCATTTACTATCAATGCGCCACTAAAGCAAAATAATAGAGGCTAGATACTATGTAAGTATAGGCTAAATTTGATATCATAAAAAGGACGTGAGAAGAGTCACTCGCAATAGATAATATAAAATATATTTTTCTTTGCATGTGTGACGTGGTTTACAGTAACAAGAAATATGTTGAAAGATTTTAAATTAATCTATTTTGTACAATTCAATAAGTTTCAATTATTTTTTTGCCGTGGTCGAGTTCACGCGAGCACTAATTGACAGTTAGATTGTTTCATTAATTTTGTGCGAGTGGTAATGGGCCATTTCCTTTGCAGTTCACTCAGTTGACGCCATGGGTCGTAGTTGGCGGAGAGAGGATTTGGTGTATTGCAATGAATCGGCCAACTTGCGTCAATCTGTCGATTGCTGAATACGCACCAGGGCTGCTTCGAGTTGCCGATTAAGCATAAGTAGTAATAAGTTAGATATTAAATCTTTGGCCATTGGCTGCACGGATGGCGTAGCGGCAAGCGGTCGCCTTGCCGCTGCCGCGCCGCCATGACACCTCATTCAGTGGGTTCGAATCCCACACGAGACAATTAATTGAGTTATCAACAAAAAAATGATTTAGTGTATGGGTGTACTTCGTGAGTGTTAAATGTATGTTTGAGAAATCCTCCGCGACTCAAGACTAAATTCCTAAGGCGGAATTGAACTGCATAACAAACGACTAATGGACGCAAGTTGCCTGGTAACCTAACTTTAAAGAAAATTGTCTTTTACCAATCGCACTATTACCAATCGCACTATTACCAATCGCACTATTACCAATCGCACTTTAACGAGAAATGAGCTAACTGTCAAAAATATTTTTCCCGTCTGGGATACGAATCTACAACAATCAGCGCATCGGCAGAAGCTAGACGACCGTTTACCCGCAGCGTAATCCATGCATTCAGTTAATTATACAATGTTCAGATAGTAGACAATTCCTAGCAAGTCTAGATAAGTACAAAATCAAATTTCATATCGCCAACTCAAAATCATACAGAACATATGCGGGAACGTGATCGCATTTGTTAGCCATTGTCATCGGTACCGATACCAACCGAATAAAGCCGAATACGCCCGATACACATCTGAGTGCGCGCGCGCATGACACAGATAATCTAAGAATTCAACCACCCGCCGAGAAACCAACGATTTTATACAGACCAACTTAATAAATGCCCATTAAAATAAATTGTTTGCCTTTGTCATAGCTTCCGATTGGATTGGATAGAATGATCCCAGTTTACATTAGCCATTCTGGCATTACTATGGAAGCTCATGAGAACTCGCTAGCGAGATTTAAATTGCCGAAAAGAAAGGAGTTACGAGACGTATTTTACACTCAAAGAACTTACATAGCAGTAGTAATCACACCCTAATACACACCCTCATACACACACACACACTGCACTAACACACAAAGATTGCATGCATTAATTTATATTAATAGTAATAAAAGGGTAAAAAAAAAGTTTTTATCAATTTTGTATCTACATAATTTATTTGGTATGTAATTTTTCGGTTTGGAAGAGCGGAGCCTCCTAACACAGGCATTAAATGCTTAAAAGGAGACTCTACAAACTAACTTAAGCATATGTATGGTTAAAACGAAATAAATAATTTGAATTTGAATTTTGAAATCAGATTACTAGTAATTTACATACAGTCTCACGATTATATTACCGAAAGGGCAGACGGAGTTCTATTATGCTTACATTTAGTCGCCTATAGTTTTGAGTCCAAGTATTACGAGTTATTTTATTGTAGACTAGATGTGCTCGCGGTTTCACCCGCGTTTATCGTTACTGCGCCGCCCCCGTGGGTATAGCGTGATTTTATATAGCCTATAGCCTTCCTAGATAAATAGGCTATCCAACACTAAAATAATTTTCCAATTCGAACCAGTAGTTCTTGAGATTAGCGCGTTCAACCAAATAGTAATATTAGTATAGATTATAAAGCTGAAGAGTTTGTTTGTTTGTTTGTTTGAACGCGCTAATCCCAGGAACTACTGGTTCGAATTGAGATGAAGCAGGCGAAGTCGCGGGTCATCTAGTATTAGTATAGATTACCGGGTCTTAAGAATATAACAAAAGCAACAGTTCCTTATTCTAATCTGAATTGTGGCTATACCTTGTAGGCAGAGATGTATTACGCCGAAATTTGGCTGACCAAAGTTTTGACCTCATAATAATAGAGAGTGACTTAACTACAGGCTACCTAATTTTAGACAATATCATGCTTAAGAATTTGGCAAGAAATAAAAACATTAAACCATTCCAATGCTATATCTGGCTACTATACTTTTTATTAATATACATTTATACATAGTTCCACACTTATATATCTAACGGTGCAAGCAAACATCTATGTTTTGCCAACTATGGTTACGGTCCTACGTATTATGGACGGAGCTACCAAGTACACTTTGAGACTCCATGCTGCTACACAGAATAAAAAAGAAAACCCAATACCATTGCCCGATATAAGCACCTACCTTTCACTATACATTAAAAAAAAATAAAGCATTCCATTTCTAAATTTCTTTTTGAAAACCGACCATATAAAAAATAAATTGTATTTAAATGTATTCGATGACAACTCATGGTAGCGCCATAGATAATATATGGCCGGGTAATTTATGCTCTTAACTAAGCCCATAAAGAATAGTAATGGCTCAAGATGGCTTCCATGGATATTGAAGAGTTAATAAAGCTTTGCGTGATTGCACAGTGCGTGCTGTGAATACAAAGTACTGCGCTTTTGTTTATATTACTATTATTATATTTATATTATGTCTCGTTCAATTGCAATAACGATCTGCCATCTTTGAGGCTATATTTGAATTGGAATTTTTAATACGTGTGCTTTAATAATATGGAGTCTTTACTTGTTGTTATTTTTAGAGCAATTATAATTGTTATAGATAGTAAAAAATTAGAATATGTTACCAGCGCAAGCAAAGTGAATATTCAAAGATGTTCCAATTGTAACATATTGAAGATTATATCTCTCTCTATTTTATATAAGCTCTTTTTTATCTTGATTGCACGTATGGCTTGGTGGTTTCAGTGGTCGCCTCGCCACTGCCTTGGCACTGGGTTTGATACACGGGATAAAAATTGTGTAATTCATTTACAATTGTTCTGAGTCTAGATGTTCTTTGCATCAGATGTTTGAATGTGGGTAAAGCCTCTTGCGACAGTCGCGACATGCGACACAAGTTTTATTCCTAAAGCGAGAGTAATACCTTTTAAAACAAAAAAATTGCTTAACGACCTGGCGCAGTAATTTGGTTGTGTTCAGCAAATTCAAATTTTTCAATATCTTGAAATGCTCTTCTTTCTTTCGCTAAATGTATATTTAACATGTATAAAGAACAATAATTAGCTTTCGCTAAGAACTGCTGACTAAGATGAATCGATTCATAAAACATAGCAATGCCTACTAAGGTATACCTTAAACTTACGAAGTTGTGGCGAAGAACAGTCACCAAGAACAGTCACAGAGGGTTTTGTGCGTCCGCACAGGACACTCTCTCTCTCTCCTACTCCGAGTTCAATAGCAGTGTGTGAACCTGGGTATCGAGTCCGAGATCTCATGTCCATGTATGAGGTAGTCATACCGAGGCACAATCATTTCTATGTCAAATTCGTCATCCGAAATATTTATGACATGACTTGACACGTGCAAGGCAGTACTTGCGCGCGGGAAAAACCCAAAATGGCGACTCCTAATAACTACTCTTACTTTGCTATACAGTGTGACTGGTTAAACATTATACATACTTAAGGACATGATAATTGATAGTCAGACGTAACGTATAAAAAGAAATAAAAATAAAATCTGTATAACCTGCAAAGAAAACCTTTATGAAAATTTGTATGAAATATCCATAATATGTGGACATTGCGCACACAGCTGTCGAGGCTAATGACCTTTGATAAGAAAAGGACGGGCGGGGGTGCAAATTCGGGAGAGTGCGGGGTGCGGTAGCTGGGGGCGGAGGCCTAGGTTTTGTTTAGCTTTGGTATATGCTCAAGAGTGTCCACACATTAAGTTTTGATTGGATACCTAGGTCAAATTTTAAGTACCTATTTTTTAGATATTCGGGCCCAGAATCGAGTACTGAATACCTTCCTTCAATATGTTCAGTCTTTTACCAAGCAGCCTGTATAATGCTATTATAAAAATATAATAACTTTTAGCGGAACGCAGTGTCAATAGCCTTAAACAAACAGTGTTTTGGGGTTCCCTTTACTATTTTCTCTTTTAAAAACCTAATTAGTGTTTAATATTATGATTGAATCGAATTAGGTGTTACTTGTGGAAAATTTCAACATTAACATTTACGTTACATGATATATAATTTATATTCGGTAATCCATGACATCGCCGAATCAATCAGCTTGTGACCACGGCCAGAGTAGCAAGGTCGAAACGCTAAATGGTAAACGGCATGCACAATCTCGTTAATACCCTTTACTTACGTATTATATAGGTACGTATTAATTGAAAAACAATAAATAAATGAAAAATGAACCCTTCTTATGTTCTTATGGAGAACCTAATATTATATCTTGGTAAAGTCGACGGAAAGATCATTTCAAAACCTTACATTAGAATATTATTGCAGTTACGTGCCCTAATGCGGAACCAATAAGGAAACATCTAAAACTTTTTATGCTACTGCCAATAAATTTCGCGTAACATCGATTGTGATCGCACGTGCCCCAGTAACGAAAAGGCGGTCTGTCAAATTGACAGCAAGACGCCATCTTGATTTCATTGTAGCATAGACATTTTTTTGTTACTATTTTTATTTTTATTATAAGAGTTTGGCTCAGGAATTTATTATAATAATTGTAACGGTATCTTTTTATAAAGCGATGGCTAAGCGACATTTTAATATGTAGGTAGATACATATATACTTTTTGCTTGTAGCTCGTTGGAGTAAAATTTTAATTAATTTCTGTTTTTAATTTAAGGCGGTCTTTCCTTGTATTTGTTAAACTTACTTAATATTTTAGAAACTCGTTACACAGCTAATCATGATACTGTCTTGTAAATGCCAATAGACACATAACATTTTATTATCAATAAAAAAGTTATCTGCCTCTATTTTCATTTACACAGATAATATATTTTTGAACTTAAAATTTTTATTTTGTAGTTTATCCTGGGTCCATTAGCAAATAAACACATGTATAAATTACTATCTAATGTTATGTGTCCCAGTTTTCCTATACACAGATAATATTTTTTTTTTGTAACTGTCGTTTATCCTATTTTTATTAGAGAATAATGTGCTAAAATACAATAAAATAAAACTTATTCTCTTGGAGATTTTTGACAACGATTACCTCCAAGGGGCTGTATCTCAACTTTGGTATAGCTCGTGCGCTACCGACCTTAAGAGGAAACACAAGGGCTATTTATCCATACAAACGTAGTCCCCTGTTTCCTCCCTGGATAATGCCACTAGAGCAATAATTTTTTTACCAAAAAATGTATGGCCTCTATTGGCATGTCTCTATGTTTTGCTTTTTTTCATAAATTAGTTATTAAAAGAGACATGAGCCATCGAAAACCTCAAAAATTGGTCAGATTTTCTGCCGTGTTCAAATATCCAGAAAACAAATTTGACTAGATTATATAAAAAAAGGAAAACATAGGAACACGGCCAAAGCCTTTCTTTCATTTTTATTGAAAGGCTAAAAAAGTAGTTAAATCGGTCAAGCTTTCGAGAAGGAATCAGGGGACTACGAAACGTTGATTTTGTGTACTTTTAATAGGTATTTTCGGTCCAAGCTGCAGTTGTCTCTATCGCGCTCTGCGGGCACTGCGCGACAGCAATAGAATTTACAAATACCTATTTTTTAATTCTCTCGCCCTTAGTGTTTCCTCTTAAGGAAAAAGAAAGGGATGTTATGGGGATCTAAGTCGCCAGAATTTTAACTCACCAAGCGCAGTAACTGTGTAACTGTATTAACGCTCTTACGCCGGTGGCCTGCCTCTCTATTTAGGGGGTAAGTGGAATAGTACCACACCCACATTCAAAAAGCCCTGCTTTCGACGTAATTTAGAACCAAGTCTATTGTCATCTACCGACCATATTTACAACTGCCGTACTGCCACTGAGATTAATAAAATAATCCTAATAGCAAAATTCTAAGACTAGCTTTAAAAAACCTATCAAATCCGAGACATCAAGATATGCTGTAAACATAGGCATTATTTTGCGCCGCCGAACCGGGGCAGTTAGTAGTATCTCTAATGAAAGTGTGTGCCGTCTGTCCGTGTGTCACGATCATTATCAATAACCAATGACATAACTGACAGTTACCGCTGTCAAACTGCATAAAGGTTTTAATTGGTACGTTTTTTTGAAAGGTTGCTCTATCAACCATTTTAAAAAGTGTCGATAATAATGTTAATTTATTTTTTATGTGTGTTTTTAAATGCTATCATCACATCATGCATCTTGTCACTGATAGAGTCGTGGGTTCGTTATGCACACGGGATAAAGAGTAAAGTCCCGCGCGTCATTTTATTTAAGAAGTGTGGGAATTGTATTCAAAGTAATATTGAATTTAAATTATTATTAGCATCCATGCAGTTACCAAAGGGATCTAGTTGAACACCAGCGCCAGGCTTTCTAAGCCTGACATGCTGAACTAGGTCCCATTTGACAATTTTTTTTTAAATTTTTTACAAGCTGATTCGGCAAACGTTGTTCTGCCAAATAAATTCATTCTATAGGGACACCCTAATCACCTAGCGGTATGAAATATACTTTACGACTTATTCTCATACCTACTAAATATACATAAAATGCCATAAAAGTCACTCGAGCCGTTTCGAAGGAGTGCGACCGCAAACACCGTGACCCGAGATTTTTATATAGGTATTAGATGTTCCCACGGTTTCACCCGCGTTTATCGTTACTGCGTCGCCTCCGTGGGTCGTAGCGTGATGTTATATAGCCTATAGTCTTCCTCGATAAATAGGCTATCAAACATTAAAAGAATTTTTCAAATTGAACCGGTAGTTCCTGAGAATAGCGCGTTCAAACAAACAAACTCTTCAGCTTTATAATATTAGTATAGATATATAGATAGATTTAATCTGTTAATATTGTGTTTTTGTCGAATAAATTAATTTTCTTTCTTCATTCTAATATGTGGCTATGATAATTAAATATTTATTTATATACACACATGAGAGTTTCTTGACAGTAAACCCAATATAACTTTACCCTATCGAACCCAAAACGCACAGCGCAAAACATTTCGATTCTCTACCGCACGCCTTCCAAATTATTTATATACAAATAAATAAAATTGAAGTGTCTGATTGTAATGTCAAAATAACAGTTACAAAATTTTTTTTAAATTTTTTTTTTTGGATTAGGTGGCAAACGAGCAGACGGATCGCCTGATGGTGAGCGATCACCGCCGCCCATGGACACCCGCAACACCAGAGGAGTCACAAGTGCGTTGCCGGCCTTTTAAAAAGGAGTACGCTCTTTTCTTGAAGTGTTGAAGGTCGTATTGGTCCGGAAATACCGTAGGCGACAGCTCATTCCACAGTTTTGTTGTGCGAGGCAGAAAATTCCTATGAGAAATGCATATGAAAGTATATAAGGTACTTATATAAAAAACAATATTAAAATTTTTGTCTGTCTGTTTGTACCTGTTCTGTTGTTTGTTATTATAGAAAAAAGAGGGTGCCGCGAAAAAAGCATTTCCACGCAGACGAAGTTACGGGTAACAGGTAGTATGTTATAACAACCATTATGGTATTAGTACATCTACTAAGAATTACCTACCAGAAAAATTTAAATTCACTTTGTTTCCGACCGGGGAATCAAACTCGAGACATTTATTTTAATTAGAGAAATCTGTAGTTTAAACTGGAATTCTGTGCAATTGTAGATTTGATACATATTGTCTTGCGGATTTTTCGGCAAGTATAATTAGAACAGGTATCCACATATTATAAAACACAGTCCCTCGCCGCGTCTGTCTGTCTATTCGCGACAAACTGATAAACTACTGAACAGATTTTGATGCGGTCACCAATAGACAGAGTGATTCATGACTCAAGAGGTAGGTATAGGTGTATAATTGTACCTCTCAACCAATGCAGTTGTCAAAAATACAAAAAAAGCTATTTAAACAGAGGAAGACTATCATAACAAAATTTGCGTTTTAAGTAGATTTAAGAGTAGTAGAGCCTCGCTGATTTCAGCATGAATGGGCCGGCTCGACCGGGAAAGGGCTAACCTATCACAAAATATCGACGTGAAATACCTATCGACGTGAAATATCGACGTGAAATACCTAGTATGCCTACTGTTGTGTTTCGTTCGACGAGTGAGAGTGCCAGAGGCCCAATCACCCCCTTTCCCCCATCCCACTCCATCTCCTCCCCACTTCCTTTCCTAAAGGGTCGGCAACGCGCAAGTGATGCCTCTGGTGTGGCAGGCGTCCATAGGCTACGGTGACCACTTACCATCAGGTGGGCCGTATAGTTGTTTGTCACCTTAGATGTATAAAAAAAAAATAATCTGGTTAAGCTCGAATGCCGGCGTCCTAGCGTTGGTTGAGAGGTTTTGTACGAAGCCGGGACGGCTCGCTAGTATCGTATAAAATGCTAGATCACATGACTATTTCGAAAGCATATCGGCTGATCTAGAAAATATCACGTAGGGTCTAATTACGTACTCCATTATTTGAGTTTTCATCTTTATCGAGACATTATATCTCGTCGTATTGCATATGTAAGCAACTTACAACCCATTTACATGTAAAACAGAACATTAACTAGGGTTGTACCTACCTCCAGAACATTTAAATACTTTTTGTTATTTTTGACTTCTATATTATATTACATTGATCTATATTACATTGATTGTTGCCAGAGCCTGAGAATGAAAAAATAATACTAACTAAATTATGCCAGTAAAAATCTATTTATTACAAGATTAGATGTTCCCGCGGTTTCACCCGCGTTTATTGTTACAGCGCCTCCCCCGTGGGCCGTAGCGTGGTGTTATATATAGCCTATAGCCTTCCTCGATAAATAGGCTATCCAACACAAAGAATTTTTCAAATCGAACCAGTAGTTCCTGAGATTAGCGCGTTCAAACAAACAAACAAATATACTCTTCAGCTTTATAATATTAGTATAGATTTTGCCGGATGCGTAAATGCGAATCCTAATTATGTATAGATTATGTCAATTGTCTATACTCCGGAAACAGTACTTTTCCTGAATGAAAGGCATCCTTTTTGTAGCCCTGACATTTCGTATACAAGTTATACTTACTAAATTTTTTTTCTTATAGTGACTCGGCTAAGTTATAGTAACGGACCTGATGGCAAGCCCAATTACAGTCCAGAGACAGTGACGACGAGGAGAAGATAGATGTCTTCTAGCCGTCGCCAGAGTCAAGCCGGTGTGACCAGATGCTTCTTCACACTACGTTTGAAGGACCCATTGTCATGGAAGGGACGGAACACATGTGCCGGAAGACCATTCCAAAGTTGTATGGTACGGCATAAGAAGGAATTGCTGAACCTTTTGGTGCGAGACGGGATTGTGCTAACCGTCCATCCGTGGTTACGAAGACCGGCGCGTGTGGTTCTCAAAAGGAAGGGGTGCGATGAGGTCAAATAACTCTTCGGAGCATTTGTCATGATAGAGGCGATAGAAAAAAGATTTTGTAGCTATTCTTAATAATTGGAGAAGTAGAGCTTTGCCGATTTTGGCGTGAATGAAATGACTTGACTTGTCAGCCTCGATGGCGTAGTGGTTAGTGTAATCGACTGCCACGCCTGAGGTCGCGGGTTCGATTCCCGCACAAGTCAAACATTTGTGTGCATGAACAGGGATGTTTGTCTTGGTCTGGGTGTTTCTATGTATAATATGTATGTATTTACAAAAAAAAAGTATATATGAATGTTTATCCATTGTCTAGTATCCATAGTACAAGCTCTGCTTAGTTTGGGTTAGATAGTGTTGTGTGTATGTGGTAGAATAGAATAGATTATAGGTAAATTCTATCCTCTTGTAGAATATCAACGTAAAACCTCCACAGAGGATAAAAAGGTACTGATCTGTTTTTAATCTATCTATATAAATAAAAGATTTTCATTTATTTATTGATAACAGTACCTAAAGCTCGTCAGTAGCTAATAAAGAAAAAAGAAAAGAGGAACGGCTGACAAACAATGTAGAAAAAGAAACTGAGCTGTTTTGGCTTTGCCTATTTACTTAAAAATGTAAGAAGAAATATTGGACAACTTTTTAAGGAAATTTAATGAATTAATAATAAAAATAATATTCTATCTCATACACACAACACCATCTAGCCCAAACTAAGCAAAGCTTGTACTATGGGTACTAGACAATGGATACATATATACTTTTTTTTGTAAATACATACGTATTATACATAAAAACACAGACCAAGATAAACATCCATGTTCATGCACACAAATATTTGACTTGTGCGGGAATCGAACCCGCGACCTCAGACGTGGCAGTCGGTTACACTAACCACTACGCCATCGAGGCCGACATTACGGTTGTATTTAATCACTACTAATTAAATACATGATTTTAACTTGTTGTATCTCAAGGAGAGGCAGCCCTAATAGTTCTGCAGTCTCGCCGGTGGTCCACACCAGCTCACGAGAACATTTACACGAGTGCCCCCTAACACGCGTCAGTTAAACCCCATGCCTTATAACAATCGCACTCATAACTGTCCAGCCTTTAATCTATGCTAATTTTATTAGATTCCACATCATTCGAAACTAATTCTGTGTTTATTTATACGAGGGGAAACGGCACACTCGTATATAATATAATTCTATACTAATATTATAAAGCTGAAGAGTTTGTTTGAACGCGCTAATCTCAGGAACTATTAGTTCAATTTGAAAAATTCTTTTAGTATTGGATAGCCTATTTATCGATGAAGGTTATAGGTTATATAACATCACGCTACGACCCACGGGGGCGGCGCACTAACGATAAACGCGGGTGAAACCGCGGAAACATCTAGTATAATAATAATATCAGCCGTATATTAAATATGAAGTTGGCGTTACTTGGCGGAATTCCATTGTAATGAAATTATTGGGAAGAGAGGATCCCGCCACGCACCCTCGGATTGCCCACCCCAACTATTGCAACAGAAAAAGGTTGACAATACCGAACTGCTCTGGATAGACACAGCCACGTCGTGGCACCCGGGCGTACTCCAACTTGTAGTTTTCCGCTTCGAGCACAAAATGTTCGTCGACATGTGTTTGCCTCAGCGCGAGGCAGAATATCAGCCTTATAAATAAACTGTTTCACTGCTGGGCACGATACTCCTCTAAGTGTGAAAAGGGTGAGGCCATCCAACACGCTGATCCATTACGGTTTGGAAGACTTCACTTCTTAGAGAATACTATGGAAAAGTGAGAGACAAAATGTTCTCTTTTTTGACGTGAAAACGTCTAATAAATCGATGAATGCCGGCTGCACGCACGAAAAAGGATGACTCATTGTCCCGTTACGCTCATTGTTACGTTACGATCGGAGCGAGAGCGCTACACGAGCGAGCGAAAGGCACGATCGGCTTGTATGACGTTGTCACGTTAAACTATCGTCCGTAAACCGACTTTACAGACAACCAATTTTTTTTTAACATGTTTCTGTTTGTTATGTCATGTCATGTCATATCATGTATGTCAATATTTTGTGCCTTATGTAGAAACAACACTCGGCAAAGTAGCAATCGCGAGTCGATCACTCACACTACTACTCCATATAGGCAGAAATTGCATCTTCACATGCGCATGCGCACGTACAACGACTTAGTTTTAAATGATACAGGAAGCAGTATTCAAACTATAATAATATTCCTTTAACGGTTAACTACATATAAAATCCTGTATTATAAATACGAATGTGAGTGTGTTTGTTTGTTACACTTTCACGCCTTAACTACTTGAACGATTATTATGAAAGAAGAATGCATATTCTCCATAGTGTCTCAGGCAAAAAGACGGACATCAAATATAACTATAAAAATTGAGTGTTTTAAGATCTTAACAGTATTACATATCTAAAAATATATTGAAATTAACGCCATTATTTTAGAAATACCAATAAAAAAATTATTTAGGTTGTTTTTCTATATGAAAATGTGTCTGGCTGTGAGATAATTCAAAAACATCTCTTTTCTCAATGCTCTATTATTTAATTATGATAGGAGGTGTGTTTTTAATATATTTTTATCAAGTTATACTTAATAGGGTATGTAAAAAAAACACATTTGTTATTTTAAACGTCTATATTCTCTTCATTGTCATACACTATTAACAAATCATCTAGAAAAGGCGCAGGAGGGCATATATTGGACTCATATCTTGCCCAATAGACTTACTCTTTTTAACTTCACAAATATTTGTACGTCATATAATATGGCAAACATGTTCGAACAAAATTCATGTAACATCTTTCATGCATTTATATTTCTGTGTGTATACACATGTTTACACAAATAAATTATCATATCTCATCTTATCTTAACTATTTGTCAATTTGAATGATAGTAAATACATATTTTTTACTTCAAAATCAACTGGAAAGTATTTTTCTCTAGTTTCTTGTCCACTCGTGGGCTCAGATGGGCGTTTCCCTTTCGTATACACGTTGTCAGGGGCATAGTGTAACGTTCATGCAGAAAAACGGCTGCCTCCGAGGGATATAAAATTGACATCCATACATTACATTTACGCGAACGAAGCCTTGGACAAAATCTAGTTATTTTAATAAGCCTTAATGGAAATTTTCCATCGAAACCAATATTTGTAGGTTAGGTGCCGCTAACCAGCTGTTTCACGCCTTCAATGCCCTTAACGTGTAATTTCATAACATTAAGGAAATTAACAGCACTAGTAAACTTAACTAAATTGGAATTAAAACTTATTACTAATAGTAAAATTATGACTTGTATTTCTAAATGCTACTTCAGTTAACAAGTTCTAAGTAAAATCATTTAAAATAGCATAGCTCGGTATTATATTAATGGATTGGCGTAAAATTACATTTTATTTTCATATTCCCACGCCTGGGGCTATCCCCAAAGAGTTAGGTAGAGGTCTACTATAAATATACTAAATTTTGCCCACGGCTTCGCCTGCGTAAATGAAGGTTAGGTTAGATCTCTAACAGTACTTTTTCTGGATGACAGATACCCTATGTCCTTTTCTGTTTCCTTGACAATGTGTATGCGAAATTTCACGATGATCGGTCGAGTAGTTGAGGCGTGACAGCGTAACAAATGAAATGTTTAATAGGTTAACATTTAGTAAAAGTAGTGTTTTTCAAATAAATAACGCGATAAAATCCGTATAAAGTAGTTTAATGTCAATTATGCTTTATTTCTTCAACCATGGGAAAATAGCGTATGTTAATTGAGGATGCCGGCGACTGGGACCGCAATTAACTCGGACCGCGGTCCCAGTTGCCGGATCCATTTAATTTTAATATTTTTCTTCCGGCAACTGGGACCACTCATAAATAAATACAAAAATCTATTGTTCAAACCAAACAGTACAGTCATCAAAACAAAAAAGTGTTTAAAGTAATAATTAAAGAAAAAACTCCTTGATTCAAAAATATCATTTATTAATAGAATATAATATAAAAAACAGCCTTTAATTACCTGTCATGTCTAGGATAAGTAAATTATAAAATGATATTATTATGTTGAACATTTTTCGTTTGACTGTACTGTTTGGTTTGAACAATAGATTTTTGTATTTATTTATGGGTGGTTCCAGTTGCCGGAAGAAAAATATTAAAATTAAATGGATCCGGCAACTGGGACCGCGTTCCGAGTTAATTGCGGTCCCAGTCGTCGGAATCCTCTGTTAACCAGCCTATAGTGCATTATGCAAAATGTAAACATAATCTGTCCAATAGTTTTTGCGTTATGCTTCACATATAGATAAACAGACAAATCAAATCAAATCAAATCAATTTATATGTGAAACATAGGGATTAACATTTTACATGGATCTTAAGAACTAAATAGTGCGCTATGTCTTGTCAATTTTGACATACAAATATTTATAGAACAAACATGCATGCATGCGTAGTTTTGAACTTTATATTATAGGAAATTATTAACATATTGGAATTGAATTAAATAATTAGTTTACATTAAATTACAATACTTTAAATCTTCTTTGGTATTAATTATCATTTAAAAAGTCTTCAATTTTATATTACTAATTGACAAATGTTCAATTAGTAATAATGTAAGAGCTTTTTTAAATTTTACTAGAGGTATATTTTTGATATTATCAGGTATTTTATTGTAGATTTTTGGTGCAATGCCAAAAAAACTCTTTTGCATTAAAGATGTCTTGCATTTTATATTACGCAACTGTGACAAATATTGAGCACGTGTTGGCATTCTTTTTATGTCAGACATTTTTTCGAACAAGTGGGGGTTGCTTTTTATAAATACTGCAGATTCTAAAATATACAATGCTGGTAGTGTTAGTATTTTCAGTGATTTGAAAGATGGTACACAGCTATCAGTAGTCTTTAATCCACACATAGATCTTATGCAGCGTTTTTGCATCCTAAATATAAGTTCCCTGTCAGTTGATTGTCCCCAAAAAATAATTCCGTACCGTAGCACTGACAAAAATTAGAAACTTAATTTCCAGCATCGGTGACATTTCTAGACCACGTAGCAATTTTAAAGAATATCTATTGATCATTTTATTTAATATAGATATCGAATCGATGACTGTTTTCTTGATTTAATATTTGTCTCAAATCTTGATATGACCACAGGTAATAAATAACCGCAATCTTTGAAAAACACGAGCGATCCTTCAATTTGTCTCTAGCCAGTGAGGTGAGGATTCTCTTAACCCGATAATCGATTAAATCGATAAAAGAGAACAATCGTTATCGATATCATAAGTCATTGGCGCGTGATACATTATCTGTGGGGGAAGCCGCGGCATGCCTAATGACGTTATCGGGACTCCATTTTATGATATCTTCGTATTATTGATAGAAAACGATACTAATTATATGGTTTAAGTTACAAGCGTTAAACGACTAACAATATTCCTTAAGTATCAAGCAATTTAATATGGTAAGAAGGTCTAGTACTCTTGATGACCCCTCCAGCTAACCTAATATGCTTGTGTTAGACGTTGGTTCATATCAGTAGTGCAATAGGTAGGATAGTGGGATACACTCATGATGATTCGTTAGTAAAGGTTTTGTAGTTTGTCTTTAGGGAGCAAGCGAACCGATTATTTTTAAAACTTATTACGCCAAGTCTTAAATTGAAATAACATGGTCTATTTCCTCTTAAAATATTCGTAATTTTTGTGCTTATCGACGTCTAATGTTATCCGTAGCCACTGAAATAAATAAAAACGTGCTTTCTGATAATACTTTAGATTGTTAGATTTGGCATAAACAATTATAATGACATCGAAATAAGTAGATACATAAACCAACTAAAGATATTTGTAGTAGTGTAGTCTCTTTTAATTGATCGAATAAATAAGTATAGATAGATAGATAGAAAATATTGCCATCACAGTGAATATCGAGCATTTACAAAAGTAAATTTAGATATTAAAATTATTTATTTTTCAGAAGTGTTTGTTTGTGTAGTAGAGCCTCGCTGATTTGATTCAGCATGAATGGGCGGGCCGGCTCTACCGGGATAGAATAGCAGTATTCCTACTGTTGTGTTTCGTTCGGTGAGTGAGAGTGCCGGAGGCCTAATTACCCTCTTTCCCCCTTCCCGTTCCTTTTCCTTCCCACTTCCTTTTTCTCCCAAAGGGTCGGTAACGCGCAAGTGATGCCTCAGGTGTTGCAGGCATCCATAGGCTACGGTAACCACTTACCATCAGGTGGGCCGTATGCCTGTTTGCCACCTTAGCCGATAAAAAAAAGAAGGGATATAACAGCATCAATAAGTTCTTGATGTTTAATTTTAACTATTTCGTTTTACCACATCCTACCACCCAGCCGCTAGGCTTGCAAAATAAGGTAAACGTATAATAGTAAGATCGCTGTTTGCTTATGACTAAAGCTACATAATTTCCAAAGTAAACGCTCCCGCTATGCAGTGATGGATGACAACACTACGCCCCTTTTAAACTGTTGTCTTCGCAAATTAAGTGATACTTAAAACGTTGTCGGACCACAGATTAAGTCGGCTATAAGCTTTTCACTATAATTTCCCATGGCTCATCACTGACTTAGATATATCCTGACTGTGGATGTAAAATATCGGGGTGTTTTTAAATCGATGGTCATTACCGCGTTCTATTTCGAATTGATATCGATTTTTTATTTTGCGTATCGACACTGTATCGAGAGGTTATCGGTAAATATGTTAGATTTATAGTTTACTAGAGTTTGCCCGCAGCTTTGCTCTTCGCAGGTGATGTTAGTAACACGTTACACGTTGTTACGAGTACAGAAAAGGACATGTGCTATCTTTTATGCATTGCATGCAAAAATTCATGATGATCGGTGAAGCAGTTTATTACTTCATGCATCATAAATTTTTGCAAACTTAACAAACAAACTCACATTCGCATTTGTAATATTAGTTATGATTCTTAGACTTATCAGATTAATACTATACACATATATTTATTTAAGACTGACTAAGAAAGTTTATAAGGCTAGTGTGAATGGAACAGTCGCACGAGGAAAACCTAGGCGAACGTTTCTCGATCAGATCGGAGGCGTTCTGGACAAAGGCCAGGTTAAGAGCTCCTTGAACCGACGGGCGTGTATGAGGAATGTGATGAAAGTGAATGTAGCCAGAGAAGTGTGTCAGGATCGTAGCAAATGGAAATCTGTTGTCTCTGCCTACCCCTCTGGGAAACAGGCGTGAATCTATGTATGTATGTACATTATATTTACAAAGCAGTCAAAATAGGAATTAATAAACGAGCAACATCGAATAAAAGATCCCGTTAATAGTCGCTCTATTCCCAAGTTACACAATTAACTTTGTCACGCTGACCTGTCAAAACAATCTATGTTAGCTGTCATGATAGCAAATATGAGGTTGACATTTGTCATAGCCTGTCACACCTAAGGACGTAGACATGTGGCGTGACAAATATGACGAGAGGAGTACACATTGATTCCCAGATATAGCAAAGGTCACAATTAAAATTAAATATGTATGTCAAATAATTAACCCACGATTAATAAATTGTGTTTTAGGTGAATATGTCTATTAATTAGCGGTTTCCTGTTGATTAATATATTATTATGTGTGACAGACATACACACTTCTGTGGCAGGTTTATTGTGACAAATTTGTTTAGAACATGTCACTGCTGATAATATGGGATATCCTTTTTATATTATAAATGTGAGCGTTTAAGTAAGTATAAGTTAAATAGGATAGAATTGTTTTTCACAGCAGTCGCACCACAAGAATTAAGATCTAACTTGGGTATATTTGATGGAATTCTGGCATCGCCTACCTCAAAAGGCGAACCAAACTTATACCTATTGGTAACTGAGGCAAATGTAAAGGCTCCTACATACAGTGCTGGCGGCAGTGCTGGCGGCACTCCAATCGGCACTGCCGCCGGTCAAGCCGCGGTGCACCCGGTGGCATACAAAGCTGCCAGTTTTGCCGCACAAAGAAGCCGCCGGCATGGCCGCCCGGGTATGCAGGCGTACCGCGCGGCTAGCGTTCTACACGACTGTCATAACTGAAATGGTACTCGGCGGCTTTGTGCAAGTTTCTGCGGCACATGCCGGCGGCACAGATGCCCGGCAAAAGCCGGCGGCACGTGCCGTTCCGCAAAAGCCGGCGGCTCGTGCCGCCGACATTGTATGTAGGAGCCTTTAGATTAATAAGAATAATATTATCCGTGTATTAAACTGTCCCACTGCTAGGCACAAGCCTCTCCTCAGTGTGAGAAGGGTTAGGCCATAGTACATAACGCTGGTCCAGTGTGGGTTGCCAAACTTCACTTATCTTCAAAAAAAAATATGGAGAACTCTTATACAGGCCATCTTGTATAAGAGATCTCCAACTCCGACCTTAATCCAGCTAAGTTCTTCCTATATCTTAAAAGTGGAGTCTACGTGAATAAACTAAGAACAATTTACCAATTAAAGGATAATATTCGTCAAAAAATGTGTAACATATCCAGCGCACTGTGTCGGAGAGCTTTCGAAAATTTAACGGCCAGGTTCCAGGACTGCCACCTGTACGATATTATTTTCTAGAAATAATTTTCCCTTTAATATTCTTCATTTTAAATAAACATTTATTTGAATACACTTTATAGATTTTTTTATTGTAAATTCAAAAGTGCAAAAGCTTATGGCCCATTCTGTATATGCAGGTGGAGACGATGTTGTTTTATATGTTTGCTAGTCTATGACTAAAGTTATGTTCTTGGTAATTACGAAGAAGCTATGACGGTACTGATATGTGTGTAACTATTATACAAAAGTAGGACCGAAGCATCAATGTAAAATGTTGCAAAAACGGAAAATTTATTTTATATGACGCATACGAACTTGCGCGTGTCAACTCGTTTAGTATATAAATACTGGCAGATACATCTTTTTTCCTTGTGACGGCAGTGTAAGCGAAGTAGGAAAAGGTATGCCAGTTTCCTTCTTTAGCAAAACGGCATATTATGAAGATAATGAATATATATAAACACCAGAAAAGATAATAATAATATACAGGGTGTGGCCCGTAACAGGAGAAAATAATTTAAATATAGGTATTTTAACTTATCATTAATCGTGCCCATGTGGATTCAATTAATTAATATTATAGATTTTATTTTTGTTATTTTCTAACAAAGTTAATCGCACCAGCAATGTATAACAAACAATCAACTTCGCCATCGTGTCTTTAATATTGGGTATTGATGATTGACAGTTTATGATTTGTCAACTCGCATTGTCAATGGTGAAAGTTTTTATCTCGGACTAATTATTACACAGGTTTTTATAATTATTTAGAATCAATCAATGTAAGATTATTAAAAAGTTCAAACGCCTAAGTATGGTTTGTGGAGGTTTGTTAAGTCCTCAATTAGAAACATTAGCTACTGTCATGGAACGCCCAGTACTAAGACATCTAACGACCGATGAGCGACAGATTGCGATGGTAAAAACCATTGATTTTAGGTTGTAACTTTAAATGACTATTTCTTCGATTTTAAACTCTTTGAAAAATTATGATCACTTAAAGGTAACTGTGGATACCCTAAGGAATCATTATTTTAATTAATTGCTCCTATTACGGGCCACACCCGGTATATAATAATAATGTTTTTATTTACGAAATAATGATTGTAGTACTGAATGATGAATATAACCACGGCGGACGTTTGACACATGACTTATTTACTGTACATTCGAAGGGAGATATTCTTCGATCATTGTTGATCGAAGGAGATATTGAAGACAGTTTCCTATACTCAGTATAGAGTGTAACGGCAATAGCCCGAGAGGGAGACATGCTCATCCATCCTGCCACAATGTCCATTGTTACCTTTGTATCATTCAAATGTTACTCGCTAGTTTATAGCCAGGATATGCCTGTGTTTTCAATAGTTTCGTTATTTTATTAACGGTTATTTTATTTTGAATCTCTAACAATACATATCAATTACAAGGCAGATCTACACTAAAATAGGACATCTGTTTCCTCAATAACCGGAGATCGCAGCATGCAAAACAAAGTTCACAGATCCCCATTGATGGGGATACTCAATGGGGATATGTGGAATAAACCAAAATAAAGTACATATGTATACTAATATTATAAAGCTGAAGAGTTTGTTTGTTTGTTTGAACGCGCTAATCTCAGGAACTACTGCTTCGATTTAAAATAATATTTTAGTGTTGCATAGCCTATTTATCGAGGAAGGCTATAGGATCACACTATATATAACATACATTAAAAATATTGTCTTCTGTTTACGCGAATGTTATTCATTGAAATTAAATTACTATATACGGATTATAGTATAAATAGTTTTAATAGTTTCAATAATTTAATTAGCTTAAAATTTTTTTAAGTTTAATAGTAATAGCAGTGTAGCAGTTTTTCAAAATGTTGTAATAAAGTGTCAAATAAACAACGCGATAAAATCCGTATATAGTAGTTTAATTTCTATACATTAAAAATCTAAATAATTAATTAAAATATTTATATAATAAAATTTAATAGTAAGTTATATCAAAAGTCAAATGTACAATTAAAAAGAATGAATAATAGTGAAGGCGTATTTCTAATTAAGGGATCTTCGAACCTTCTTGTAGAATAATTAAGAACTAGATGTTTGAAAGTAGCAAGTAAATTGCTAAAACTGTTTATGTCTGCCGAGGCGCCTGATACTTCGATATACTTATCAGACATCCTAACGATTGGTGAATGTCTACCAAGATTAGTTCGGGGCCGAGAAGCTGTGAACAGCGAGATAACGAGAGTTAACACGGACAACGAATTTTTTTGGCAAATGTGAATTCTATGGTGACATAGTTATGTGTAGGATTATGGTTAATCGGGAGTGAGAGGAACCGTTAAAAGGGTTTATATAAGCAATCCTACTTATATAATAAGCACGAAAGTTTTGTGAAAATGTCTGTTTCTCAATCACGCGTTTGACGGAATTGGATCAAACTTGGTACACATATAGACAATGTCTTGGATGCTTTTTAGGGCTGACGGTCGCAAATATATATGTATAATATACGTTAAAATTCAATGTCAAAAACCATTTACTCATTGGGTAGTATTTAACTGCACAAAAAAATACTAATTGCGCAGCAAAATATGCTTACCAAAAATACTAATTGCACACCAAAATATATTTAAAAAGATCAAACTAAGTCGACGGAGCCCCGCCTCGCGGGACTCCTATTTTTGGGTGGGTTTAAGAAGGAACCTAACATAACCTAACCCTTCCGAGACGGAATGCAGTGATTTGAGGCGTATAGGTGCTCGTTATGATATATTTTAGTAAGTATATTTTGCTGCGCAATTAGTATTTTTGCTGATCATTATATTTAATCCCTTATTCATTTGGGTCACAAAGAGTTTTTAAATATTTTTTGGTTGTATGTTTTTTTGCCATTCATTCAATTGCTATGAAGTTTTGATAATGTTTAAGCGTTCGCTAACAAAAGGGTCTATAGGTTGGTATAATTTTGTTATCACTTCGAATAAGTGGTCACTTCGTCAATGCCAGTTTTTTTTTTAAGAAATAGGAGGCAAACGAGCAGACGGATCGCCTGATGGTAAGCGATTACCGCCGCCCATGGGCACCCGCAACACCAGAGGAGTTACAAATGCGTTGCCGGCCTTTTAAAAAGGAGTACGCTCTTTTCTTGAAAGTTTGTAGGTCGTATTCGTCCGGAAATACCGCAGGCGACAGTTCATTCCACAGTTTAGTCGTGCGAGGCAGAAAATTTCTGGAAAAATGCACAGTTGTGGACTGCCAGTGCGACGATTATAGGATACAATTAAAGAATAAACTTTTGTGTTTTCTACCAATAATTGTGATGAGCCTGGGTGTTCTTTGCTCTTAGCTGTAATGTTTGTTAAGTTGCTAGTAATATGGTAACAACATCTACCTCGGACTGTAACTTGAAATACTATAGGTACATAACAACGAATGCCGGGTATTTTTGTCCTAACACATAAATCTAACTTTACACACAAATAATCCTAACTAATATTATTAAGGCGAAAATGAGTTTGTTTGTTGGTTACCTTTTCACGTCTAAACCACTGAACCGATCATCTTGAAATTTTGCATATACGTTGTCAGGTGTACAGAAACGGACATAGGCTACCATTATCCCGAAAAAAATTTTTGTCCCCGAGGAAAACAACAATAACGTTCTTATGATAATAGATGGCGCCACGTGTCTTTCGAATCATGATTGAATTATATTATTACAAGCAGAGTACGACCCAAATTGATTGTCAAATTCTAAATTAACGCGAGCGAAGCCACGGGCAAAAGCTAGTATGCAACATTTGTATGCCCTATTGCAAAACATAGTAAAACTTTTATTTAATTTACAACACCAATCATGTAGGTACACTCGGCTATACATCAAGTTAGACACCCTATATACGCATAACTACGCTACATACAACATAGAGAATTGTCGGTAAGGGACAGTTCATAGTGGTGTCGATGTAATAGTAAGGATAGAGCGTAACAAAAATATAACGCACTCTCTCGCACATCGGAGGCGTTCTGGACAAAGGCCAGGTTAAGAGCTCCTTGAACCGACGGGCGTGTATGAGGAATGTGATGAAAGTGAATGAAGCCAGAGAAGTGTGTCAGGATCGTAGCAAATGGAAATCCGTAGTCTCTGCCTACCCCTCTGGGAAACAGGCGTGAATCTATGTATGTACTCTCGCACGATTCGCAGCGTTCAACTTCTAATATTCAAAGTACAAACAGTCTAGGTTGATGTGTCGCTGTGTGTACCTGTGTTAAACAAATACATTTTAATTTCATTTAACAATCCGGAATCAAACAACGCGAGCCTAAGTACAAATTCCCACTGCACCAAAGAGTGAACCAATTAATATTTACTTAAGCATAATTAGATTAATATCAGTAACAACCACTTTCCATATCTTAACCATTTAATTTAATTTATCTACAGATAAACAAACGTACGGGGCATAAGTAGATATTATAAAGGGCCCGTTCCATCGCGATAAGTGAACTTTACAGCCCTGTGAACACAATTAAACAATACTATTAGATCTGCGCGCGCGCATACAACTGCGCCGCGCGCCGGTATATAGTATTAAATTATCTGTGCCGGTACGAAATACTCACTATCTATACAAATAAATAAAATTGAAGTGTCTGTTTGTAATGTCAAAATAACAGCTTTTTATCTAATGCATATGGAAGTATATAAGGCACCTATACGAAAACATCTATTTTAAAAATTTTGTTTGTCTGTCTGTTTATTCCGGGTAATCTTTGAAACGGCTGAACAAAAACAAAGAAAAAATACTGCACGGACGTGTGGACGACATCACTGTGATTTTCTCTATTCTTGTTGACTATTGTATAAGTCACCATGATTATAATATTACGTTAAATATAATAATATCAGCCCTGTATTAAACTGTCCCACTGCTGGGCACGAGCCTCTTCTCACTATGAGAAGGGTTAGGCCATAGTCCACCACGCTGGCCTATTGCGGGTTGGCAGACTTCACATATCTTCGAGAACATTATGGAGAACTCTCAGACATGCAGGTTCCCTCACGATGTTTTCCTTCACCGTTAAAGCAAGCGATAATCATCTATTTAATACGTATTTAACTTCGAAAAGTCAGAGATGCGCGCCTTGGGTTCGAACTCGAGACCTCTGCGTGGCAGTCCAGCGGTTTCCCAGTAGGCTATCGCTGCTAAAATAATAAATACTTAATTAATTATAGACTGATTGACAGTCGTTGCGACAAATCAGACAAGACTGTTGTCTTGTCGTGTCGGTAAACGTAACATTTTAACCTACGCTACACTATAGGACATGAGCTTCAAATTCTATTATAGTATGTCGGCCTCGATGGCGTAGTGATTAGTGTAATCGACGCCTGAGGTCGCAGGTTCGATTCCCGCACAAGTCTAACATTTGTATGCATGAACATGGATGTTTGTCTTGGTCTGGGTGTTTCTATGTATAATATGTATGTATTTACAAAAAAAAGGTATATATATATGTTTATCCATTGTCTAGTACCTATAGTACAAGCTCTGCTTAGTTTGGGCTAGATGGTGTTGTGTGTATGTGGTAGAATAGAATAGTAGGGACTACAATATTAAGTAACCCGACTTCGTCTGCTTCATATAAGATAATTTTCCCCGTTTTTGCAACATTTTTCATTGCTGCTCCGCTCCTATTGGTCGTAACGTGATGTTATATAGCCTATAGCCTTCCTCGATAAATGGCCTATGTAACACTAAAATAATTTTTCAATTTGAACCAGTAGTTCCTGAGATTAGCGCGTTCAAACAAAAAAACAAATAAACTCTTCAGCTTTATACTATTAGTATAGATTAGTAAGCGTGTCTATGCGAGATTTCCAGTTTAATTTATTGTCTGTATTAACTGCGAGGTATTTGACACAGCTCGATTTAGACAGGCATGGGCAATCACACAGAGTTTTTTTATTATTTCCTCCCAGGGGTAAAACTGCCCTGGGGGGGAGTTTATTGCGACGTAATGCGCTAATTCTGCTATTCGATACAGAAAAGATGAGTATTACTGTGTTATTAATATTAGGATTTTCTTAAGACTTATAGTTAAGCTTATAGTTAACATATATATATGATATTTACAATTGAAAGAAAATATTTGTCGCAATCAAATTACACAGAGTAGAAGAGTGATTATTTGTGCAGGAATGAGCCTTAAATTGAAAAGAGTCCAGTGAGAGTTGGCTCGAAGATGACATTGAGAATGTCAGATACGTTGTTTTTGAGACACTTTGAGTTAAAAGGTTAGCAGATAACCAGCTCATTATATTATTAAGTGCCTACTCCGCCAATATAAAAATAGCTTAAATAAAATAAATTGAAATTATATGGAGTCTTAGTTTTTTTTGTATCCATTGTTTGGTTGTTTTTAAAGTTCACTGCTATACGGGAATTATTCCGTTCCTAGTGCAGGAGTTGCCATTTAAAATAAAATAATTAATTAGGAAGGCAATGTGTTTCGTGTTCTCTGTTCAAACTGAACATCGGTGACAGTTACAATTTAACAAACAAACATATCTGAACTGACAAATGTTTGTATGTCTGTCACATAAATACCACTAAACACGATATCGCAATTGGCGAACAAATCAACTGTCCTTAACTAAACGGATCTATAATTGATGGTTAATTATATGACATATTTAATTTTAATTGGGACCTTTATTATCTAACCATCGATGTCCTTTATATCGACATATCACGTGAAGGTTTACCAAAAAAAGTAGCATATGTGTTAATCTAGCACATAATCTATCTGTGAGCAAAGTTTCATCAAAATCCGTTTAACGGTTTACGCGTTACTGAGTAGCAAACAACCAAATACATTAACAAACGTCTTTCTTTTTAACCGACTTCAAAAAAGGAGGAGGAACTCAATTCGTCTGTATTTTTCTTTTTTTTATGTTTGTTACCTCGTTACTTTCGACTGGGTGAACCGATTTCGATGATTCTTTTTTTATTTGAAAGCTGATGCTTCCCGTGTGGTCTCATTTAATTTTGATCAAGATTTGACCATTAGTTTTCGAGTTACCCTTAATAATGCATATTTGGCTACATTGATGATGTTCTCATATTTGGCAAGGTTCACTAAAAACCGAGAAATAAACAAAATTTTAACAAAAAAGAAAACCGACTTCAGAAAAGAATATTCTAAAACTTAAAATGCACTAAAATGTTAATAAATAATTGCCTATTCTTGTGAATAATTAAATTATTGTTATTATTGGAGCCGGTGTCAGCCAAGGTAGGTATGTAACTAATTAAACATGAGATGTCTTACTATAATCATAACATAACATTGGCATGCACAATTACACACATAGACGCAGCACGCGGCGCGGGCGGCTGACACCGACTCCAAAAATAACAATAATTTAATTATTCACAAGAATATGCAATTATTTATTAACTTTTTAGTGCATTTTAAGTTTTAGAACATTCTTTTCTGAAGTCGGTTTTCTTTTTTGTTAAAATTTTGTTTATTAATATTAGTAGTATCGGTTTGGTGACATACAATTGCATTTATTTTTGTAGTCGCAGCTTGTCGAATTCCATTACCAGGTCGAGCGAAATATTTTTAATTTTACTGCTAGTTAAATCCTCAGTTAGCAGCGATAGCCTAGTTGGAAACTATTGGACTACCTCTCAGAAGCCTCGAGTTCGATTTCAAAGCTCGCATCTGTGACTTTTCGAAGTTACATACATAGATTCACGCCTTTTTCCTGGAGGGGTAGGCAGAGACTAAGGATTTCCATTTACTACGATCTCGCTGATCTCGCTGATTTCAGCATGAATGGGCCGGCTCGACCGCGGAAGGACTACCCTCTCACAGAATATCGACGTGAAATACCAATATTCCTACTGTTGTGTTTCGTTCGGTGAGTGAGAGTGCCGGAGGCCCAATCACCCTTTTCCCCCCTTCCCGCTCCTTCTCCTTCCCACTTATTTTCCTAAAGAGTCGGAAACGTGCAAGTGATGCCTCTAGTGTTGCAGGCGTCCATAGGTTACGGTGAACACTTTCCATCAAGTGGGCCGTATGCCTGTTTGCCACCATAGCTAAATAAAAAAAAAATTACTTTCTTCATCATCATCATCATTTTCGAAATTATATGCGTATTAAACAGTTAATTATCGTACCCGGCACTAGGCCTATCCATCACACTAAAAAGAGGCTAGACTACTAATGCTGGCGAAATGAGGGTTTAATACATCTCTGCAATGTACATACTTAACTTCATGTTTCTTCTTCTTCTCCTTAGCCTTTATTATTCCCAAGTCACTTGGGGTCGGCTTTCTAGTCTAACCGGATTTGACTGGATATCAGTTTTTACACAGAGCGACTGCCATCTGACCTCCGCAACCTAAAGGCTAACGATACCCTAAAGCTAGACCATTGTCAGGATATTAGAGGGCACTGACTTCCCAATAACGACTGCCAAAGATGTTCATGGCAGCCGGGACCGACGGCTTAGCGTACTCTCCGAGGCACGGAGCAGGCGATAATTGTCAATCAGTACGCACATAATTTCGAAAAGTCACATAAATTCCGAAAGTCAGAGGTGCGCGACGTGGGTTCGAACCCGAGACCATCTGCATTGCAGTCTGTTGGTCTCCCCACTGAGCTATCGCTGCTGGCTAATTACTACTTAACTTCATGCTATATGCTAAATATAGCATGAAGTTATGTATGTACGTTACACAGTACAAGTCTTGACTTCGAATCCACGGTTCGCACTTCTGCTTTTACAAACTTATGTGCGTGTCAAATAAGTTCATTATCGCTCACTTTAACGGTGCAGGAAAATATCGTGAGTCAACTTGTATGCTTTAGTTCTTTATAATGTTCTCGCTAATAAGTGAAGTCTGTCAATCAGCATTAGACTGCCATGGAAGTCAGTGTGTGGCCTAACCCTTCTCCAACTAAGAAAAGAGCCGCGCATATTTTAATAATTAGGGTTGATATTATATTATACTAGCTTTTGCCAGCGGCTTCGCTCGCGTTAATTTAGAATTTAACAATCAACTCGGGTTTTATGATTCAAAATACATGTGGCGCCATCTATTATCATAAGAACGTTATTTTTTCTTTTATGTTTTCCTCGGGAACATAATTTTTTTTCGGGATGAAAGGTAGCCTATGTCCGTTTCTGTACACCTGACAACGTATATGCAAAATTTCAGGATGATCGGTTCAGTGGTTTAGGCGTGAAAAGGTAACAAACAAACAAACTCATTTTCGCTTTTATAATATTAGTTAGGATATTACATTTATTCACCCTTTTCAATCCCAATTTAAATATTCTAGTAAAAAACTCGTTTTCAAAGACGAATAAATTGCGTTTGGTGTTGATTAGGGGTATTGGTTTCCGGTTGACATTAAGATTACAGCGTAAGCTAGAATATAATTGAATTCAATGTAATTGATTCGAGTTTTTATAATCGTAAACTAGTGCTAATAAACCATCGAGTAAATTTACATAGAACGGCTGTAAAATAACGACAAACACATGTAAAAGTAACTGACATTGTTCAGCTGCCATACATTACTAGCCTAAAAAAATAACAGCCACAAAAAAAAATTACATATGTGGTTAAGGATGGTCACATTCAATTAAAAGTGAAAATAAGTCACGGACACTTCTGAATATTGTGTACGAACTGAAATACTTATGTACCGTTTTTGAGGTTATTATTTTATTTGATTAGTGTGTTTGGCAATGCAGGTCGCATTTAAAATAAGGATATAATATGGACCATTATGGGCTAGGTAGGTAGGTGCCTTTAGACCTACAACTATTATTCTTGTAACGTTTTATGATTAATGTCTGGATAATCTGGTGATAGCTATATTGGAATCAACTTTAATTAGAAAATAAAAATAATTTAGAATAGGTATCAATGCGATTAAAAAAGAATGAGAGTCAATGAATTGATATTTTATATGCAGCAATGCAGCAGACGACAGTTCTGCGGCCCACAATGCAATTGCAGCAGTACTGCCTTATTGCATACCTGTTTTTTGGGTTAGCATCTACTAAAATGTAAACATAATACTTATACCTTTTGACTTGTATGCCAAGTTGTTGTGCCAATAGATCCGTAAATCACAGCCGGAGGTCGATATTTCGAGAAGAACCAAAGTCACTTGTGCAAGCGAAGTCGTAAATAAAATAGGCTAACATAAAATGTCGCAAAATAAGATATAGGTACTCAAAGCACACGCGCAATAAGTACAATGACATTCAATCGATGTTTAAAAAGCAACTGAAAATACAGATAAAATTAAACAAAAGATGATTTTGGTTGACTTGGATTAGTGTTGCCATGCTTGCACTATATAAAAGCGTATAATACGGAGAAAGTGGTATTTATTATGGCCTTTTTCATTTAAAATTATGACTTTTAAGAAATTGGTCATATCTATGACGAAGTTCAATAATGGTATTTATAGAATAGCTTTTGTATTAACTACGTAAGAAATATTACAGACAAGCTAAATAGGAAATAATTTATCTGATAAAATCGTATACATATTGTAAAAACTGAAGGCATGGCAACACAGCTCAGATGTAAACAATGGATACCGGTGTATTTGAAATAGCGAAAATACTTTTTAAAACGAAAACAAGATTCGAAAGTGTCCGTGACATTGTAATGATTGATTATTAAGTCATAAAATAAAATACAAATTATTGTTTAGGTGGAAGGCATTTATTTTTTATATAACTAAAGTTGCAAGCAAGCATACGGCCCACTTGATGGTAAGTGGTCACCGTAGCCTATGGACGCCTGCAACATCAGAGGCATCACTAGCGCATTGCTGACCCTTTAGGAAAGGAAGTGGGAAGGAAAAGGAGCGGGAAGGGGGTAAGGGGGTGATTGGGCCTCCAGCACTCTCACTCACCGAACGAAACACAACAGTAGGAATACTGCTATTTCACGTCGATATTCTGTGAGAGGGTAGTCCTTCCCCGGTCGAGCCGAGCATCAATCAGCGAGGCCAAGTTGTTCATGGTCCTATACACAAATGCACGAATGGTGCAGTGGTTATGAAGGTTACCTTGCTGCTACGTTTTGCGCCAAATATTGAGGGTTCAATACCTACATGCAACAAAATTTTGTGTTTTCAAAATTGTTGTACGGAGTCTGGGAGTTCTTTGTGTGTTGTTTCAATGGCTCACTAATTCCATGGAACGCATGGCTTGCCCCGAACGCACGAGTTATCTTTTAAAATAATTGATTAAATACTGACGTACCTTTTCCAGGGGAACAGAGACAGAGACGACAAATTTCCATTTGCTACGGCCTTTTCTGTACCCTTGACAACGGGTATGCGAAATTTAATCATGATAGGTCGGGCTGAAAGCGTAACAAATAAACAAACTCACATTCGCGTCTATACTATTAGTTAGCATTAGGATGTGACAGTTAGTGAAGATGGTTAAAGGTATCTTATTCAACCACGCGTAAATCATCGAACCAATTTGGAAATACTTAGCTTACTTACTTACTTAGCCCAGGAGGAGATGGCGAGACGAGCTCGATGCCTTTAAAAGGGATTGGCAACTCAGAACAAGCGATCGAGATAGATGGAAGTCGGAAGGGGAGGCCTTTGCCCAGCAGTGGGACGCCAATTAGGCTAATAATAATAATAATAATAGCTTACAGATAGACCACGTCCTGGATTAATACATACAATACTTTTGATACGAAGCCGCGGGCAGAAACTATTCTATACTAATATTATAAAGCTGAAGAGTTTATTTGTTTGTTTGGTTGAACGCGCTAATCTCAGGAACTAATGGTTCGAATTGAAAAATTCTTTCAGTATTGGTTAGCTCATTTATCGAGGACGGTTATAGGCTACATAACATCACGCTACGATCCATAGGAGAGGCGCAGTAAGGGTGATACCGCGAGCATATCTAGTTTACAATATATACTGCAAATAATTTTGAAAACATATGTTCGGGAATTAACTTTTGACTGCACGGATGGCGTAGTGGTTTAAGTGGTAGCTTCGCCACAGTCAGTGTTGTGGGTTCGAATCCTGCACGGGACAAAAATTTGTGTGTGCACAAATAGTTGTTCCGAGACTGGGCGTGCTTTGTGTCCGTTGTTTAAATGTTTGTAAAGTCGGGTTGTTGTATGTGTATGTTTCATAATCATACATGATTATGAAAAATATACAATTTTTTTTGCTATCGGTGTGGGTTTGTACCATATTGGGCATAAATTAGAGTTGTGACGAATTTACACATAATTTTTTTGCATAAATTGGAATTCTGACGAATTTACACATAATTTTTTTGCATAAATTAGAATTGTGACGAATTTACACATACTTTTTTCGTGACGAATTTACAACAACCCGTAAAGTCCACCGCGACCCAGTAATTATCGCTAGTGCGGGCCTCGTCTTTTTAAAAAAGAAGAAAAGGCAATAACTATTAACCTCTGTGCCGTGTAGTTCAGCGTTTTCCTCACTATACTACGAAGTGTTTAAAGTCAAACGTGTAAAAAATCGGGTGCTTTTATTGAGTTATTTTCGCGTGTTTTCGCATTATCAAACATTGTTGGTATTTGTCACAGCTTGTCACACCTAAGGGCGGTGTCACAGATGACGTGTGACAAATATGTCGATACACAACACACCGATAGTGAGATAATAAAGCTCCCAATTAAAATAATATGTCAAATAATTAACTATCACTTATAGATCCGTGTAGTTAATGACAGTTGATTTGTTCGTCAATTGCTGTATCGTGTTCAGTGGTATTTATGTGACAGATATACACACATTTGTCGCTTTAGATGTGGTTGTTTGTTAAATTGTACAGAATAAATGTAAGTATTTCACATTTATAGTATACATTCATATATTTACTTTTGTTACATTAAATTTATTATGTTATTTGGCAAGCGTAGCTGTCCGTGGCCTCACTGGACTTATCCGAAAATCAGCGCTGCACTACCTACCACGGTGCTGCAGAATTATGCTGAGATAAGTGCCATTTTTGGTCTCGCACTGGCGGTATGATGTAATTATATAAATTGCTTATTCTTATGTTTTCTTTGTTTTTATTTTTGTATATCAAATTTTTTTTATTTCTTTTGTTTATTTTTTTGTTTTATGCCAGTGTAGAGGACAAAATAAACTGTTTTATTTCTTTCCTTTATATAGATCCTTTAAGGTTGAAATGTAGTAAAATCCAAAACACTTGTCAGGAAAACCAAAAAACAAAATCTGCAAAGATACCATACATTGTCTAGTACCCATAGTACAAGCTCTGCTTAGTTTGAGCTAGATGGTGTTGTGTGTAGGTGATAGAATATTATTATTATTTGTTTCTCTTTCACGAGTATTTTCCTAACGCGTTAGGAAAAACCCGGCCCTTTGGGAAGCTAATACGGGGATATGGGTTCAACATGCAGAGGCCCTTCGAGAATTTTAATTTAGAGTGAGATGGGACACTTACAGAGTCGCTAGTCGCGGCAAGCGTAGGAGACTATTGCTAGATATAGAACCTAATAAATCTGGGCTATGGAGATGAATGTTTGATGGGCTGGTATAATGAAAACTATGGATGAAAAACGGCGTCTGCCCTGAATAGTCTAATAGCATCAATCGGATGAGCAGACGGTGACTCGCCAACTCACTAGATGGACCCCCTAAATAGCCACCATAGGCATACAAGCCTTAAAGACAGCAGAAGGCAACACCGATGTGAGCGTTATTATTACTAGTGGTCGCCTAGTGGTCAAAATTCGACCAAAATTCCTAAGCTTGCTACTTTGTGTTCTGTTTTCTCTATTACATATAAATAAGGTATAGGTAACCATAGTTACAAAGAATTGTACGACGTCAGACGAACAATGTAGAAATACTACGAACGCGATTCGACTGCGTGTGTCAAATGCATGGTTGTGTACGTGTAGTGTATTTTCATTAATTAAATGTATTTCTAATGCATATTTTATAAAAATATTAGGATTCGCTCCTCCTTCTCCATATAAACTTTAACTGTGCCAAATTTCATACTCCTCCGTCCGCGCAATTTTCGTAAAAAGGGGTACAAAGTTTTTGCTTTGCTTTTTACTTAATATATAGATACTTTTCTTTACTTTTTGTATTTAGTAACAGTTATTTTAAAACCATTATCTATATCTATACTAATATTATATACGTGGCTCTGCTACCAACCTTTTGGGTACGTTACCCGTTGACATCGACGCTGATGAATTTTGCGTCTCCTAAACCACTTCTGTAAATATTATCATTTTATTTATTTTTATATACATATGTGTAAATATGGGTACGTATTACAATACCGAAATTTAAAAGACCGTATTTTAAAATACCTATGGAAGAAATCCCGAAAAATTAAACGCCGAATAATTGTTTCGCCGTTTCGCGGGGCTCCTATTTCTGGGTGGGTTTACAAAAGAGAACCTAACACAACCTACCGCTTCCGAGTCGGAATCGTAGATAAGGATCTTCGGAATTTTAACCTTTCGGGCAAATGAACTTTCGGGATTTAAAACTTTCGGTATTTTGAATTTCGTTGCTTTGGACGTCGGTATTTCAGTCATAGTTATTATGAAATTTCGGTATTGTAATATGTACCCGTAAATATTTAAGCGCCTTTAGTGTATATTTAATAATATGGATTACGTAATATGTTATTAAATGTTATTACTTACTTGATGGAATAAATTTCACATTTATCTGTATTTTAAAACATTTTAAAATATTTAAAAAGAAGAAAGATTTGTATTTTTGTTTGTAATGAATGAACTCAAAAACGTCTTGATTAATTTTAAAGTTCTTCCACAAATAGTAAACTATCCAGAATTTATATAACATTGTGCTACAAGGCACGGGAGCGGAGCAGTAATCATAAGCGTGTGTGAAACTATTGGATACAAATTGAGTTTTCCGAGATCTTTATGATTTATAATCTGTTATTGTTGTTTAGTAAACATGGATTCTGTATATCCCTTTTTTTGCGTGGCCTTTACAACAGGACATTTTAAAGAATAATCTATATTTTAAATACACATACAGGTTGTGGCGTAAATAATTGATAACCCTGAAACTGTCGACTGGCCAGATTATCATCTATCATTTACACCACTTATATCACCATATGCCCATGGATGACCAAATTATTGATATTTTAAATAAAAATCGTACTTACTCATACAAAATCAGCTGCCATTTCTACAATTGGTGACATTTTCTCGTTCTGTTTTTTTATGTCACCCCTGAATACTTGTATCGTCAGACCAGTTTCAAGATGTTTTGTTACAATCTAAGACAACTTCGCAAAAAATACTTATTCTCAAATTTTAACATGCTTTCTAAGGAATTATGCATTTTTGGGCCCCTGTATCGAAAAAAAAAGTACTACACTGCGATGGCCCAGTATTTATAAAAATTGCCCATTTAATGCAGATTCTAAAATGGTAAATTGCTTACAATTGCAATAGAGAAATATAGATAAGATCCGAGCTCTAGCTCGGAAAACGGAAAAAGATTTCATCAATAACTCATTTTGCAAAATTTTATTCTTTATGATTAAGATCTAGACGAACAGTATCATATGTATTAATCCAGCATGCAGACTATATCGAGTCTGCATGCTGGATTAATACATATGATACTGTTTATTTATTTATTTAAGGATTTCCAACAAAAGAATATACAATAACATACATTATATAGCAGTAATAAAGTTCTTAGCGTGTATAGTCCCTCAATTATAGGAAACCACAGCTTGCAAATTATAACTAAACTAACAACTTAATTAAAGAAACAAACAGAAAACATAAAATTTTTAAACATAAAATTCTGCCTCCAGACCTCTAATTCTGTTCTCATAGTATACTTGCCCGTAGATTCACGCAGCCGATGCCACGGGTACTAACTAGTAAGTAATAATTATTATTCATGCGCTGAATTGGTCGACGTTGTGTAGTTAATTGGAGAATTTACATTGACTCTCTTATGGCAAAGTGATTCTGTATTCGTAGGCCCAGGGCTGGCTAATTGACAGAGGCGACGATGTGACGTTGTAGTGAGGTGTGAACTACAGACCTAGGGCTGCGACATGACCACTCTTTGTCGACGAAAATGACTACACGGATGCCTCACCGCTGCTTACGTTACGTGGCTTTTAAACCCGCAGGCGAAATTTTTTGTGAGATCTACGAACTGAGTCCAGGTGTTCTTTGTGTCCCTTAATTGTTTGTTTGTCTAGTCTCCCACTGCATAAGAACTGACTCCGTGGTGCAGCGGTAGTGAATGCGACTGCTGTGCATGAGGTCTTGAGTTCGAATCCCGGGTCGGGCCAACAAAAAGTTATTGGGTTTTTTTGTTAAGAAATCTCAATAGCAGCCCGGAGTTAAGAGTTGGCGGTGTTAGACACCCCCGTGCCTCGGTAAGCACGAAAAGCCGTTGGTCCTACGCCTGATCTCTCTCCGGTCGTGTCGGATTACCGTTCCATCGGATCATGAGAGTTAGGGAACAGAGAGTGTACTTGTGTTTGCGCACACATTTGTCCACTATAATATATACTACGCAGATGGCCAGTCTCCGTTAAGACTGGCCGCCGTGACCGAAATTCGGTCTGGAGGACATTATAAGACTTGAAAGTTAGTGCGGAAGTCGTGTTTATAAAAAATTAATATAATAATTGTAGTCTGCTAATATGCCTGGGCGGTAATTGACTCGCTCCTTTTAAGTTGAATCTAATACATATCTAGCGGACTGCGTGCATTGACTAAAATGCAGTATTTTTCTACACATCGTTGGTATGGGTATAAATAAGTAATGATACCTTCACGAATAAATAGGGCGAAATTAATTACTCTATTTTTTGTTTAAGAGACAACGTCTAGTATTTTTCTAATTAATAAATTCCAAACCTTCATTAGAACATTCCCGGACATTAGAATATGATAAATGCACTTCGTTTACCTGACTTACCCTTCCGTTCTATTATAAACACCATCTTACAGGTCACAGGTGCATATTTTAATAGGTATTTGATGAATGGCAGCCCTACGCAGGCCCAGTATGGACGGCCGCATCAACAACAATAAAGGCAAGATGCTAAGCACATTGTGCAAATTAAAATGTGCGTCGCTCGTCGCAGCAAGGTTGTGGCATGCGGAATTCTTGTTTAATTGTGTTTGCTTATTTGATGAATGTTTTTGGATGTTAGGTGTATGTGTAAGCGTTTGCGTAATTGTCGGCTGTTCTCGAGCTCGATATCCTGGTAGGTAATTTTTGGATTTGCCTGTCAATAAATTACTACAAAACTTCAAAAACACATTAATAAGTAAATTAATATTATACTTATTAACATAGAATTAACAGTTATAATGTATTTTAGAGCATCAACTAGCATTAAGAAAACCTGTAGATTGTAACATGTGGGCAACGTCGTTGGTTGTACATTCGTTAACCTTTGCTGTAATCCTAACTAATATTATAAATGCGAAAATTAGTTTGTTTGTTTGTTACGCTTTCACGCCTTAACTACTCAACCGATCAACATGAAATTTTGCATATACATTGTCAGGGGTACAGAATAGGACATAGGGTACCTTTCATCCAGAAAAAATAACTGTTGCAAACCTAACCTAACCTAACCTACATTTACGCGAGCGAAGCTGCGGGTGAAAACTAGTACCTGCTTACCTACACTTATACTGTATAACTGTTTGTTTGTTCCAATAAATAAATAAATTATTTTTTCAGTGTGACAAAAGTTTATTTATTTTACTATAGTAACTTCGTATGACTTTAGCCCTGAGGGGTTACATAGGCCCTTAATTGGAAAAAGCTGTTTAATTGGAAGAAGCTGTTTTACTGACAGTTTATAGTGCTATCTATTGATTTCCACGTGTATTTTGTCGACAAAAAGTATGATAGTGGTCTGGTGGGTGGTGGTCAGTCATACGAACTCACGGTATCGAAAATGATTTTTTTTTTCTATATGAAATGGTATTCAGAATTTCTGGAAGATAGGACATGAGATCGCTTGAGCATTGATCGCATTGAACCATTAAGTCGCAGCGACACTTCGACGGCTATACTCAATAGCTTTTTAATGCATAAATTATATCTGGCACTAGATGTGCCCGCGGTTTCACTCGCGTTTATGGTTACTGCGCGGCCCCCGTGAGTCGTAGCGTGATGTTATATAGCCTATAGCCTTCCTCGATAAATAGGCTACCCAACACTAAAATAATTTTTCAATTCGAACTAGTAGTGCCTGAGATTAGCGCGTCCAAACAAACAAACAAAATCTTCAGTTTTATAATATTAGTGTAGATTCCAAGACTTGACAGATTAAATCTGTGAATACATTAAAAAATCTCCATTGGGTAGATACCTTTACTCCACAGTAGATCGTGGTCAATAACCTTGTTTTATTTTTATGGTCAGTAAGTTTTTAAAGAGGTTTTCTTCCTCTATCCCCTCCCCCCGTATTGGGCCGGATGGGGGTCCATGCTGGACCGATCCACCCGCCCCAAAACTGCCCGACAGGGCAGGACGCCTACGCACCCCACCCCGGCCCTACAGCCCCCACTGGTGATTTTTTAAAGAGGTTTTCTTCCTCTATCCCCCCCGTCTCAAATCCACGTGTCCTCTGCTAATCAGAGGATCCATAAGAAAACGCTGAACTGTTTGCAAGGAATAAGCGACCTAAGTCATTTGAGCTAGCTGTGTGTCGTCAGAGGTTATGTTTACTACTTATCATTAGGCGACTATGTATCCTTGTTGGCCATTAGTATAAAAATATCTTCTTCTCCCTAGCCTTTATTATTCCCAAGTCACTTGCGGTCGGCTTTCTAGTCTAATCGGATTTGACTGGATATCAGTTTTTACACGGAGCGACTGCCATCTGACCTCCGCAACCCGAAGGCTAACGATACCCTAAGGCTAGATAAGGGTCAGGATATTAGAGGGCACTGACTTCCCAATAACAACTGCCATAGATGTTCATGGCAGCCGGGACCGACGGCTTAACGTGCTCTCCGAGGCACGGAGCAGGCGATAATTGTCAATCATTAGTATAAAAATATATATGTAGGTATTTATTACGACTTCTGCTTACAACTTAGTTGGCGTGTAAAATAGTTTGTGATAACGATACTATTAAATATTGGTTGTTTTAATTAATATACTGTGTTTACAATAGCCATTCTACGAATCATGATGCAGTATATGGTTCTTCTCCTGGTAACTGTGATTCACTCCTATCTATACTAATATTATAAAGCAGTAGAGTTTGTTTGTTTGGTTGGTTGAACTCGCTAATCTGAGGAACTATTGAGGTCCGAATTGAAATATTCGAGGGAGACTATAGGCTACATAACATCACGCTACCACCAATAGGAGCGGAGCAGACAAACCTGCATTAACACGAGCGAAGCCGAGGGCAAAATCTAGTTAATATTATAAATGTGAAAGTTTATTATGATGTCTGTATGTTTGTCATTCAATTACGCGTAAACTGTTAAACTGATTTTACTACACTACGCAGTGGGTAAGAGGTTGTGTCGCCGCAACTGCCAACTGTTGTGGGTTCGAATCTCACACAGAATAAATATTTGTGGTGCTCAAACAATTATTTGGCGCTTCTTCGTGTCCATTAATTGTATATTTAGGGTTTGATCCCGAGTGCAAGATTTGATATGTTGGTTGCAGCACCTTACAGTTATGATTTGTAAACAAAATTTTATTGTAAACTTGGCGATTTAAAAGAGTGGTCATGAGTTTCTTGCCCGTTCTTTTCATGAGCCCTACACCCTTGCTTTGCTGAACGTGGCAGTAAATGTAAATTCACAGGAAAATTTTTGTGTAACTTTGACATTCATAAGTGTTACCTTGTAACCTAACTTGACAACCTAAAAGACAAAAACATATTATAAGTTCTAAATTAAACATAAAACTCTGTCCATCAGCCTGTCTTTCCATATATTGATAACAGAAATGTTTATTAAACACAAACAGCAATTATGAACCGGAAGCCCTCCCGTCGTAATCCCTATAATTATGTCTAAAATAGTAATATGTTTTAACAGTTTTAGATCGCTTATATAACGCTAAAACACAGCAGGTGATAAAAACTATATTAATTCGCAATAAAAGGTATAAAAAGCATATTCATTCGTTATATGGAAGGTAATTGGATGTGAAACCTCCCAGACACCGTATAAATAAAGTTTCGCTATGATCAAAATAGCAGCGATAGCCTAGTTGAAAACCGTTGGACTGCCACGCAGAGGTCTTGAGTTCGAACCCGAGGCGCGCATCTCTGACTTCGAAGTTATATGTGTATTAAATAGTTGATTTATCGCTTGCTTTAACGGTGAAGGAAAACATCGTGAGGAAACCTGCATGTCTGACAGTTCTCCATAATGTTCTCGAAGATATGTGAAGTCTGCCAGCCCGCACTAGACCAGCGTGGTGGACTATGGCCTGTGACGTAGTAATTAAGCCTTAGCTAATAAGAATATATACTGTATGACTTAGGCAGATGAGGCATTAATAAACTTAACGTATAACAATCAACATCTCTTTGATTTACCAAAGTCCCGTCCTTACATGGCGACCCTGCCATTTAAGGTTCGGTATCAAATTCCGGGCTCAATAGTTCGCTTAGTGATACAATGGCATTAAATATTAGATTGCGTTATTGTTCGGACAAAATAATAAGTTTGGTGCATAACTCAAAAAATGGGAAAAACGCAAAGTAAAGAAGAAATTGTGATTGCGCAAAACGCCGCAGGTGGCGTAAATGTGGCTGATGTTGCGCAGCTACATCAAAATCAATCAGTAACCAATATAATACTGGGGGTGATGTTGATCATCCTAATTTTTGGAGTTTTGTTCGGATTATACAAGATATATAGACGCTGCCACATAGGCTGGATGCGAGCGGAAATAGCCAGGAATGCTTTTAGGCGTTCTAGCCCAAGGCGTGAGACAAGGAGCAAAGAGTCCAATGATATCCAAAAGGTTTAGCCTTGAGTGAAAACTCGGCTGGACAAAGGCAAACATCGGGTAAAGTCTTCGGTACGGTGTTACGGCTAAAAAGTGAAAATGTGTGTATTGTGTGTGCAGTGTTACAAAGGTACGGCATTGGACTGAGGTATTTTAGTTAAAATTTTGAATAATTTATACTTTCTTTTTTTTATGTTTTCATGCTTGAGTATGAATATGTTATATGATTAAACGTTAAATGTCTAAATTAATAGAAATTCATAAACTAATTAAAAATATTAAAATAAATTTGATAAAATTAAGTAAGATAAAGAGAACAGAGAAGTTATTAAATCAAAAATATTTAGAAGCAAATGATTTATATGATCAATATATTATATGTCGTAGTGAGTTAGATATAAATGTAGCTAAGGGTTATGTTAAGCAGGAGGAGTTAAAGTATATTTTGGTTATTTGTGAGGAAATAGAGTCATACTATCAAAGAATTCAGAATTTTTGTTTAGAAAACAAACAGAGTTTTAGTACCGTAAACACCATGACTGAGTTTGATATGAAAACTGCAACTTCTCTTCTACCTGTGATGACAGGAGAGGAAGAATGTACGAAAAAATTAATAGATGCTATTGAATTTTACAGCCAAAATATTAAAAAAGAATATCTTTTGTTCTTAAAACTCGCATATCTCGACATGCCAAATTGCGTTTGGCATCTAACTATGATACTTCCGCAGATTTAATAAAGGACATGAAAAACAATTTACTGACTAAGCAGTCTGCCACGGCGCTTCAGTTGGAGCTATTGCAGTCTAGACAAGGGTCCCAGAGTATTGAGGAATTTGGTAAGAAACTTGAGGACTTATTTGTTGAATTGACTATATCTCAATCTGATGGAAAGGATGATGCCTATAAAATATTTAGACCGGTAAACGAAAAACTGGCTATTCAGCGGTTTACAGAAGGCTTGAGAAATAGTCGATTGAGTACCATTTTAGCGGCTAGAGATTACTCAGAACTGAAAGATGTCATACGCGCGGCTAAAGATGAAGAACGAGCGCATCAAGGTCACAGCACAGCGTCGGAGACAGTCTTTACGACTCAACATCGAGGTAGGTATAATCAATTTTATAGAGGACAAAGCCGAGGTCGTGTTTATATTCCAAATCGTGATTTTACGTCAACCCTGCCAGCACCCCCGAGAAATCAGGTACCTATAAGGATTTTTACCAGGGACGCGGAAGGGGTTTCGTTAACAATTCGCATGGACGTGGACGTAATTACGGTCAGGCAACGAATTCGGGCAACTATAATCGCAATGACAGGCATAATACTTATTTACTAGAGCAGCGATCGAGAAATGATAGTCCAGGTGCGTCGACAAACAATCAAAATTTAGATTTACAGTTTTTTCGATCCTAACTTTATTTTAACATGTAACTATAATAATAACTTCGTAGAATTGACAATATTCGATACCAAATATAGAATGCTAGTTGACACTGGAGCCTCTTTGTCAGTGGTGAAATATGATACAATAAGAGACTGGAATATTCGGATGCACCCAGAATGCATAACCATTAATGGTATTGGTGGCGAATCGACCACCGTCGGTTATGTTTCGGTTATGTTTACATACAATTTTCCATATGTGGAAAAGAATTCAAACATAAGTTTTATGTTCTAAAGAATCTGCCTTGTATACAAGACGGTATAATTGGTCAAGATTTTTTAAAGAAGTATAATTGTGTTTTAAATTATGAATATAACACGTTGACAATAAATGAATGCGATAGTTCGGTTACAATCGGTTTAGAATTAGGAAAATTAGGTAAAAACTTATTTATTACAGTACCACCAAGGTGTGAAGTACCACCAAGATTTTTCATATTCATTGTTTTGAGAGTGAGGCTTGCGTTGTATTTCCGAAAGAATTATGCGAGGGTGTATTTATTGCTGGAAGTATCTGTCAACCCAAAGAGGGAAAGATCTTAATACAAATTTTAAATACACGTGAAACAGAAGTTCGACTTAATTATTTTAAGCCTGACATTGATAATTTATCTAATTATAATATTTGTTCATTCGAAAAGCAAAATTTAAGGGGAGAGAGAGTTAGGAAATTACTATCATTGATAAAATTACAGCATTTGAACAAAGAAGAATCCATAAGTATACAAAACATTTGTGCAAAATTTGCTGACGTATTCTACTTACCGGGAGATAAATTAGGCACCTGTAACCTTTACGAACAAAAAATTCAGTTAAAGCCCAATTCGGATCCGGTTTATATAAAACAATATCGGTTACCATTTTCGCAGCGTAATGAAATTGAAAATCATGTTCAAAAAATGCTTTCTAATGATATTATAGAACCCACGAGTAGTGAGTGGTCTAGTCCAGTGCTACTTGTTCCTAAAAAACTAGAGAATAACAATAAAAGTTGGCGTTTAGTTGTTGATTTTCGAAAATTAAATGACCGCATAATGGATGATAAATTTCCTCTTCCCAACATAACCGATATATTAGACTCTCTTTCCGGTGCAATATATTTTTCACAGTTAGATTTAACACAAGCCTACTACCAGGCAAAATTAAACTCGGACAATAGAAAGTACACTGCATTTACAACACCCTCCGGACAATATCAGATGACCCGTATGCCGATAGGATTAAAGACGAGTCGCAGTTCTTTCTCACGTTTAATGACAGTAGCAATGTCAGGACTAAATTATGACAAATGTTTTATTTATTTAGATAATTTAATTTGTTTTGGAAGAAATTAAGACATGCATAATAAAAACTTATTAGATATTTTGGCTAGATTAAGGAAGGTAAATTTGAAATTAAATCCGGACAAGTGCGATTTTCTTAGAAAAGAAATATTATATTTAGGTCATGTTGTGTCAGCTGATGGTATTAAGCCTGATCCGGAAAAAATTAAAGTTTTAATTAACTATCCAGTTCCTAAAAATGCTGATGAGCTAAAACGTTTTGTAGCATTTTCTAATTATTACCGGAAATTTATTCCAAATTTTGCCGAAATTTGCATACCATTAAACAACTTGTGTCGTAAAAACGTAATTTATAATTGGGATGAAAACTGCCAGAAATCATTTTTCATGTTAAAAAACTGTTTAGTACCTCCGGTATTGCAATATCCTTTGTTTGATGACAGTAATACTTTTATTCTACAAACCGATGCGTCAGGGTACGCTATAGGTTCAGTTTTGTGTAATGCCGACCGTAGGCCAATTGCTTACGCCAGCCGGAGCTTAAACAAGGCCGAGTGCAGGTATCCTACAATTGAAAAAGAATTGTTAGCAATAGTCTGGTCCGTAAAATATTTTAGGCCATATCTCTATGGAAGACGATTTATTATAGAAACAGATCATAGGCCATTAGTATTTTTGTATAATTTGACAGATCCTTCCAGTAGATTATTAAAATTTCGATTGTTATTAGAAGAGTACGATTATAAAGTGGTTTACGTGAAAGGGCGTGATAATGTAGCTGCAGATGCATTGTCACGCATAGAAGTGACTTGTGAAGAATTAAGGTCGATGAATGAACACATTATATCTGTACTTACGAGAGCGAAGAGACGGGAGCTTGAGAGAAATTCCTGTACTCATACTTCGGTGACTAATATTCCTAAAAACGATTGGACTGATCACCCGAGAGTTGTAGAAATGTTAAAATTGCCGAAGGATTACACGGAATTAGTATTTGTGAATGAGAAAGAATGGATGAAAGTTAAAAAATATGTGTGTTTAGAAAATGGTGATTATGCGTATTCGTCGTCAGATCGCACTATATATGTAAAACTATTTACTCAATCACAGCGTACACGAGCGGTCTCTGTGAGAGAAATGGTATCATTTTGTGCTGATTTAAACATAAATACATTATATATAATTAAAGATGAAAATAACATAAGAATAATTAAAGAGCTAGCTCAATATATAAATAAATTGCCTAAGTGGTCCGGACCCCGCTTATGCGTAGTAAAAGGCGTTAAAAAGATTATTGATGACGATACAAAGAGAGTTATTTTAAACGATTATCATATTCTACCTACAAGTGGACACGCAGGGATACGACGTATGTTAAACAATATTAAAAAAAAATATTTTTGGACTGGATTAGAGCGTGATATTACTAATTTTGTAATGAAATGCACTAAATGCCAACGTTTCAAATATTTAAATACAGTAAAAGAACCTATGGTTATAACGGATTGTGGTAATTCAGCTTTCGATAAAATATATATAGATCTAGTAGGCCCTTTACCCCGAGATAATAACTACAACTACATTTTAACGCTTCAGTGTGACCTCACCAAATATGTAGAGGCGTATCCGATAGCGAGTAAGGATGCGCGTACGGTGGCCACAACGCTGGTAAATAATTTTATACTCAGATATGGCATTCCCCGAGAAATAGTAAGCGACAGAGGAACCGAGTTTGTCAACACCATAATGAAAGAGGTATGTACAATTTTGAATATAAGTCATTTACAATCTACAGCCTTCCATCATCAAACTTTAGGTTCACTAGAAAATAGTCACAAACATTTAACTTTTTATTTGAGAATGCAAGTTAACAGTCAAACTCAGGAATGGAGTTCATGGGTACCCTACTGGTGTTTCTCATATAACACTTCAGTACATTCGAGTACAAAATTTACGCCATATGAACTAGTGTTTGGCAGACAATGTAACTTACCTTCCAACCTCACTACAACATTAGACCCGATTTATAATTTTGATGATTACGCTGTTGAATTAAAATATCGTTTACAAAAGTCGCAAATGGATGCTAAAAACAATCTTATCAATTCAAAAATTGTCAGAAAAAGTAAATATGATAGTAGTATAAATCCAGTAACATATAAAACTGGCGATTTAATATTAGTTAAAAATGAAAATTGTAACAAGCTAGAACCATTATATTTAGGTCCATTTTCAGTAGTTAAGGATATATCTCCAAATGTTGTTATTTTAGTTAAAGGTAAAGAAAAAACTATCCATAAAAATAGAACTAGACTTTATAATGAATATGTTTGTTTCTGTAACAGTTTTGTCTGTAATTGTACCGTATCAAATTAAGATTTGTACTGATGACATTGTTTATTGTTTAGCTTGTAAGTGTATTGAAATAGATATAAGATACTACATTATAATCATGCGATAACTATTGATTGTACAATGAATAATATGTAATTGTTTAATCTTCATATTATATTCTATCATGTATTAAATAAAAAAAAAATAAAAAATGTTTTTACATTTTTTTTCCCTTTTGATAGGGCGTGTGACGTAGTAATTAAGCCTTAGCTAATAAGAATATATACTGTATGACTTAGGCAGATGAGGCATTAATAAACTTAACGTATAACAATCAACATCTCTTTGATTTACCAAAGTCCCGTCCTTACAGGCCTAACCCATCTCATAGTGAGAAGAGGCCCGTGCCCAGCAGTGGGACAGTTTAATACAGGGCTGATATTATATATATATGATTAAAAACATAATTATTTTTCTATACAACGATGGTGTCAGTGTAGTACAGTGCACTCACACCGTCGAGAAACCTTGGGTTCGAATCCCAATTATTACACTATTGACGTGACGCAAGAAAAGCCATCGAGTTAATAAAATACATACTTGGGAGGGCCCTTAAGCTATTGCTTCGCAGCGGTACACCGGCGGCCAGATAATAGGTTTTTCAATTATGTCTGGAATTACAGCAATTGTCAGGTTAAGCCTAACTTAATATTATAAATGCGTATGTGAGTTTCTTTGTTTGTTTGTTACGCTTTCACGCCTTAACTGTTTGACAGATTATCATGAAATTTTGCATACACTTTGTCAGAGGTACACAAACGGACATAAAGTAGACCTTTTATCCAGAAAAAATACTATTACCGAGAGAGAAAAGCCGCGGTCTACAACTAGTATAAAATGTAATTCAGTTAACCCTTATCTGCCATGGAATAGTAAACTAATAATGGCGAATAATCCCTATCGCCATTGTTTATATAGTTAATGTCAGTTACTCATAGGTAAAGGATCCATAATTTCTCATAAAGAATTGCATACATAATTCAATTCGCAAAACGAAATTGTTTCAAAGGGGTGGGGACCTGGTGTCCTGAAACATAGGCCTCGATCCTAGCTTAGGCACCAGTCTCTCACAATATATGTTAAAAAAAAATACTGAGAAAGAATGTTAAAACTAAGATTAATATTTAGAGCGCACATAGGTGCGTAAATAAAATAAAAACAAAACGAGGAAAAACTAATAACAACGATGTGGGTAAAGAAATAACATAAACAGTAGGTAAGACATTCGATACTAGCCTATGATTGATTTTTATAGATGTGGCATTGCCGGCATAGTCTGTTATCATCAACATTTTTTTGTACATTTTAGTTTTTTATTATAACAGTATTTAATTTTCAGTCTATTATTCTATTTATATGTTTTAAGTATATATGAATCATTTTTTATTAACGTAACAAGTTTTATAAAAATATGTGCAGTAGTTTTCAAGTGAACCATGTTCGGATAGGCAGACAAAATGATCGAAAATAGCTGATATGGTATCGATATTTAAAGTTATATTTAATTCAAAATTATTCGTTTAATTAAAAACTCAAACCTGATCCTGTTTTATAAATTACCAGCTATATCCCCCACGTTTATGGTTAGATACCTATTGCTCCGCTCTCGTGGCTCATAACGTGATGTTATTTATTCTATAAACTCCCCCAAAATTAAGTTATCAAATGCAAAATTACATAATATATTGACTTTGACTTATGATTTAGATCCTATCCTCACCCCTTCAAGCCTCAGGTAATTAAGGGACGATCCTACAAGCAAAACCGCGGTCAACAGCTAGTAATAACAGTATTGATAGATGCAGATCACTAGCGTAGTGATTTTAATTCATTGCTCGCCTCATGATTAACCGGCCACGATAAATTGGCTCGTGTTCGCGATAAATTGCGTACAAGCATCGTAAACCATCAGTTTTGATGCCTACCATTCATATTCGGCCGGTTAATTGGGAGTTTCAACACTGGAATACTTATCAAGAGTTAGTATTTTTGAAGGGTAGTATGTTAAGTGTGTGATTGTATTTACAGCTACTGTTTGTAATGTATAGGGTTTGATGCTAGGTTTGGGTAAAATGTGCTTTTATAATACAACTTATTTCATTATTATTATCACCGGGCTGAACTGAGTATTTACTAATCAAAAATTGAACAGCCAAAATAAATAAAATAAATCAAATACAAAAAGACTGATTTGCAACAGATCTCGGATTCGATTTCCGGCTCGGACAAAGTATAATTGAGATTTCCTGACATGAAATTCACAGTGCTCGTTTTGACAGTAATAGGCTTGCTTTCTAATACAATACGACTAGACAATTTTAGGGCGTTTATGGTCCTCCGGCCCTTACAATATATACAACATCGAACGATCTTGAAGTGTCACTCAGAGATCTCGAGTTCGATCCAAATGAACCTAAGATTATTTAAAGTATGTGCGTATTAAATTATTAATTATACCTATGTTATCACTCTCTAGTCCAAAAATCGTAAGTAAATCTGCATATCTGAGAGCTGTGACTAAAGATTTTATAGATTTATGAACTCCGTTAAACCGCAACGGGATATGTAGTGTGGTGGGCTAGTGCATCGTCTAACATTTTGCATACGAAGAGGAGATTAATGCCAGCTATAAGATTGTTTATAAAACGATGGTACAAAAATAAAAATATTTTAATTTAATTTCATTTTCATTTAATTTCATTTTCATTTCATATTCATTTTCATTTCATTTCATTTTCATTTTCATTTTCATTTTCATTTCATTTTCATTTCATTTCATTTTCATTTCATTTTCATTTCATTTTCATTTCATTTTCATTTCATTTTCATTTCATTTTCATTTCATTTTCATTTCATTTTCATTTCATTTTCATTTCATTTTCATTTCATTTTCATTTCATTTTCATTTCATTTTCATTTCATTTTCATTTCATTTTCATTTCATTTTCATTTCATTTTCATTTCATTTTCATTTCATTTTCATTTCATTTTCATTTCATTTTCATTTCATTTTCATTTCATTTTCATTTCATTTTCATTTCATTTTCATTTCATTTTCATTTCATTTTCATTTCATTTTCATTTCATTTTCATTTCATTTTCATTTCATTTTCATTTCATTTTCATTTCATTTTCATTTCATTTTCATTTCATTTTCATTTCATTTTCATTTCATTTTCATTTCATTTTCATTTCATTTTCATTTCATTTTCATTTCATTTTCATTTCATTTTCATTTCATTTTCATTTCATTTTCATTTCATTTTCATTTCATTTTCATTTCATTTTCATTTCATTTTCATTTCATTTTCATTTCATTTTCATTTCATTTTCATTTCATTTTCATTTCATTTTCATTTCATTTTCATTTCATTTTCATTTCATTTTCATTTCATTTTCATTTCATTTTCATTTCATTTTCATTTCATTTTCATTTCATTTTCATTTCATTTTCATTTCATTTCACTAGCTGACCCGCGCAACTTCGTCTTCTTTACATAATAGAATTTTCCCCATTTTTGCAACATTTTTCATTGATGCTCCTCCTTCCTCGATAAATAGGCTATCCAATACTAAATGTGTACGGTTTCGTTACCGTACATACTTATTCTGTCGACGCAGCAATACTAAAATGGGCACACAAGAGCGTTGCAATTTACCTCATATTGCTGTGATATATAATGATGTCATTCATAATATCATTAGAGTACATTTGTAACTATAAAACTATATATACACTTGCCGTAAGAAAGATTACACTTATTAATTAACTTGTAAACATTTTACCTTAACTTTCAACAATATAACTTTTAAACGTAACTTGTGGTTCTTTCTGTGTACGCTAACAACTTACCTATATCTTCGAGTGTAGGAAAACTAACTGGCTCCTACAAAAATAATTTTTCAATTCGAACCAGTAGTTGCTGAGATTAGCGCGTTCAACCAACTAAACAGTGGTCTAATATTACTAGTGTCATGATTTCTTATTTTTGTTAATAATTCTTTTCGGGAGTTTTTATTTATTCAATTGGCAACACAGCCAACTATCATTTTTAAATAGTGGGGTTATTATTTATCGTTTACTATGCCACTAATATTTATTATCAGGCATCGAGGTGTGAATCGTGCTATAAATTAAGTTGCGTACATACATAGCGTGTACATATACATATATCGTATTTATTTATTTATAATAAGTACACGAACAGATTACAGTCTTAACATGGTAAGTAGTAATAATTAACATATTAAATAAACCGGACAGTAATCCTAAAGTAGTGTACACAACATGTACATATTAAAGCAGATTACTCATGCAAAACAAAAAACATTATTAAAATCATAAATTCGTTAGCGTAAGATACAAGTGGATAATTGTATGTAGATTTTTACTTAATAACTGTAATTTTACATTATAACTAGATTTGGAACTTTTCGGAACTAAGCATACCTGATACAATCTTTTCATATCTATTAAAATTTATGTCAAAAAAAATTATATAATTACAAATGATTTGTTGTGGTGCTCGCGTGTAATCCTTATGTCCCTATCATCTCACAACACTTACACTTGCATTACAATAGTTTTTTAATTTTTTTTTATGAGTAAGGACGCAAACGAGCAGACGGATCGCCTGATGGTAAGCGATTACCGCCGCCCATGGACACCCGCAACACCAGAGGAGTTACAAATGCGTTGCCAGCCTTTTAAAAAGGAGTACGCGTTGATATCTTTTATCCTTAAAAACTACGTTTAGATTTGTTATTTTTACATTTTTTTCCTGTGTACAGGACAACGTCTACGACCCATAGTTTATTCAGTTTAACCACAAAATAAATACGTATAGAAGTCAATCAAGTGTATGTACTTCACTTTTTATACCTACGCTCGGCGGTCGCGCTAGGGTTGTTAACTTTCGCTTATGCACAAACGTAGTAGTGGCACTAGTATCTAGTTGTTTGATTTATTGTTGAGAATGAAACAGGAAGATAATAATAATATAAACCAATAATAACGAAAATATTTTAATTTTAATGTGATTCCTATATTAGAAATTTGTCACAGAAAATATCTCGCGACGATTTTGACATGGGCGAAATCCACGATTATTATATTTTAAAGTGTATTAGTGTGTACTTATTCTACAATATTAAAACAAAACAATAAACATACTATTACCATACAAAATGTTTACAGAACAAAAATATAAAAAACCTATTATGATCTTTTTAACGCCCGACGCAAAAACGACTGGGTGTTATAATTTTGACGTGTCTAAGAGTTTGTGTGTGTGTGTGTGTGTGTGTGTGTGTGTGCGTGCGTGCGTGCGTGCGTGCGTGCGTGTGTGCATGTGCGTGTGCGTGTGCGTGTGCGTGTGCGTGTGCGTGTGCGCGTGTGCGTACAGCAATATAGTAAGTACTGAGTGCGTGCGCCAATTTGTAACAGATTGAGTGTATAAGTTTGTTTCTTTTTTTTTTTTTTTTATATATTATACAGACTGATTGGTAAAAGACTGGACATATTAAAGGAGGGTATTCATTACTCGATTCTGGACCCGAATATCTAAAAAAATAGGTACTTAAAATTTGACCTAGTTATCCAATAAAAACTTAATGTGCGGACACTCTTGCGCATATACCAAAGCTAAACAAAACCTCCGCCCCCGCCCCCAGCTACCGCACCCCGCACTCTCCCGAATTTGCACCGCCGCCCGTCCTTTTCTTATCAAAGGTCATTAGCCTCGACAGCTGTGTGCGCAGTGTCCACATTTTATGGATGTTTCATACAAATTTTCATAAAGGTTTTCTTTGCAGGTTATACAGATTTTATTTTTATTTCTTTAGTATACATTACGTTTGACCATCAATGATCATGTTCTTAATATGTACAGTGTGTAACCAGTCACACTGTATTTTAAGATTGTTTTTCTTTACTATTGTACTGTGTGTATCTGTGGCAAATAATTGACTTTTCTTTCTTTCTATTATAAATATAAAAATTTGTTAATTTGTTTGAATATTAGTAATCTATACTAATATTATAAAGCTGAAGAGTTTGTTTGCTTGTTTATTTGCTTGAACGCGCTAATCTCAGGTACTACTAGTCCGATTTGAAAAATTCTTTCAGTGTTAGATAGCCTATTTATCGAGGAAGGCTATAGGCTATATATCATTACGCTAAGATTAATAGGAGCTGAGCACCAATGAAGAATGTTTTAAAATGAGGGGTATTTTTTCCTTTTGAGAGCTTCCGCTGCGTGCGCTGCGTAAACAGTTAAAGTTTCGCAAAAATAATGTATGACAGAATTATTTCCCTTTAAAAGTTCTAAAAAAAGTCCGCGACCGCATATGTCTATCTTTTAAGGTTGGCTCACTATAACCATTTTTATGCTAACCAAATTTGTTCTAAAATAATGCATTATTTGCGAAGGTATTATTATAAACAGAATATTAATCCTTATCCAAATTAATACATTATACATCACAAGTATTTAATTTAAAACAAAACTGCCCTTTACATCATTCGATTTCAATGAATATCTTAGGAGATATCGGAGTTTTAAAATAACACACGTAGCAAAATAAGTACCCATTACAGACAGTACAAACGATGTTTCTCCTGGTTTATTCTGCGTGATTACTACTGGTTCGATTTGAAAAATTCTTTTAGTGTTGTATAGCCTATTTAGCGAGGAAGGCTATAGGCTATATAACATCACGCTACCCACGCAGTAACGATAAACGCGGGTGAATCCGCGGGAACATCTAGTAAAGAATATTTGTAAACCGCTTAACGGATTTAAATCAAATTTGGCACACAGTTAGACCATGTCTTTTTTAAACACGTGTACATTCCCGTGGGACCAACTTGGACAGAAAGTATTCTTTTTATTTTTATGTATTTTCTTTGTAGTTTTGTGCTCAAAGTCCATGTCGGACAAATAAACGCCGTCTGCGTTTTTTGTTCCTTTGTTATTGCTGCTGCCTTACATATTTATAAACCAATCTTAAATATTTAAGAGGTAGGTAGCTCTTTATTAATCTCTGAGTCTTCTTCGAAGAGGTTAATGAAAACACTTTGTGCGTCTGTGTGTCTGTCTGTTAGTGACCGGCGTAGCTCCGATACCACTGGACAGATTGAGTTGTAACTTGGTGTGCAGACACCATGGGGTCATCCCTCGGTCGAGGTTTGAATATGGGCCCTGGGGGTCAAAAGATCCCCAACATACAGGGGTCACAATGTTACATGTATTGTAATGGCAAAATGGCTTCATTTATATGCAGAGTGGTGGTGGATTCGAGTTGGTTGCTGCTGTTTGCGCCGTCGAGTTTTGTCTTGTGCTGCGTTTTGCAACACAACATGCCCAACAGTGGGCATGATACCCAACAATGGACATGATGCCCAACAGTGGGCATAATGCCTAACAATTAGTATGACGCCTAACAGTGGGCAAGATGCCCAAAAGTGGACATGAGGCCTAACTGTGGGCATCATGCCCAGCAGTAGGTACTATTGACATGTAACTTGGTGTGCAGACACCTTGGGGACATACCTCGGTTGAGTTTGAATATGGGCCTTGTGGGTCAAAATACCCCCGAGATATAGGAGTCACAAGGTCACATGAAGACGAAGAGGTTGAATCCTGGGTTTTTACACCCATCTCGTTAGGATAAAAATCATCTAAAACTTTACTTAACGTTGGGTGTTAGCCACTGATCGGTAAACCATTACATATAAACAGTACCTAACGTTGAGTGTTGGTTAAATAATAATTAACTAGCAGCGGCAAGCTGTTAATCAAAGGTCAAGGGTCATTGATCATGGGCTTGAGAGGTGGCTAAGTATTAGTTAGCTATATTTTAATAAGTAACGCTGTTACTTACACGCAAAGACATTCGAATTACACACCGTTCAAATCCTTACGAATGTTTTGAAATCATTTAGTAAACTGGGGTCCATAAAACTAAAGGTCTATTAGAGTAAACTAAGCGTGCAATCTCTATGCATTTACTTGTGGATATAAATTAGGGTCTAAGTGCACAATTCTGCACCCTGTCTAATTACGAAGTTAATGAGGCCGTTAAGCGACGGAAACATATACCTATAACTTGTTACTTTAATGGCTCTAGTGTATTGCTTTTTTAATGGCTGTCTGGATTTATGGAGTGTGAAGTACAAGCACATGACCTCGTTGCTCCAATAAGAAAATTTTGCAATAGAAGAACCTATTTTTGTACTTTCTTAATGTTATAATAATATTCTATCTCATACACACAACACCATTTAGCCCAAACTAAGCAAAGCTTGTACCATGGGTACTAGATGGATACACATATATAATATATACTTTTTTGTAAATACATATTATACATAGAAACACCCAGACCAAGACAAGTATCCGTGTCCATGCACACAAATGTTTGACTTGTGTGGGAATCAAACCCGCGACCTGAGGCATGGCAGTCGGTTACACTAACCAACCTTCACCGTTAAAGCGAGCGATAATTAACTAATTAACACGTACATAACTTCGAAAAGTCGAAGAGCCTTGAAATCAGGCTCAAAACCTCTGCGCTGCAGTCCAACGGTTTTCCACCAGGCTAGCTATTGACATCAATATTTAAAGAATTTAATTTATCGATTTCTGTCTCAAAAATGAGTGACTAATGTCTCAAAGATTTAAATCATAGATACTACTTTAAAATATGGTCACCTTTCTGGATCGTTAAGTTGTCATCTGACTTACAATGTTAACATGACATTTGATTTATAACCATAGTAGTATCACTTTTTATCACGCTCAATTATATTGAAAATTGTACTTACACGTGACATTTACGTGATAGAGAATATCGGTCACTTAAATGTAATGTATGTAGTCACACTTCTTAGTGGAAACGCTTTTTCATGTATTACGCAGTCGTGGTTATTGCACAATGAAACGCCAAGATATTTTTTACACAACCAGTATATAATATAAATAGTATAATAGTATAGTAATAGTATAAATAGTTTCAATAATTTAATTAGCTTAAAAATTAGTAAAGTTTAATAGTGATTATAGTAGTGTAACAGTTTTCAAAATTTTGTAATAAAGTGTCAAATAAACAACGCGATAAAATCCGTATATAGTAGTTTAATTTCAATGAATAACATTCACGTAAACAGAAGACAATATTACAACCTGTATATATTTCAGCAGAGTAACGTTCTAACTGACAGTTGTAACGAGAATGAATATTTGTTAATCTCCTACCTCATTTATATATTTCTATCAATGTATCAAATGGAAAGTTAAATATCGATTAATTACATTTTAAGGTGTAAAATTAGTACAGTAACAAATAACAATGATAATTATTAATTATATAAATAATCAAATGTAAATATGTAATTATAACATAACAATTAAAACAATATAATACGTCACAACCGTGTGCTACTATTGAGTACTTGATAACACATGCGATCTAAGTACTATTTACAATAATTATATTTAAATCTTTGCTTTATACCGAATTTCGGACACAATGCTAATCTTAAAATAGACTATTTCATATATTTTAGATATATATCACCAAGGATCATTAATCTAGGACGTAAGAGCTATTAAGTTGAGATGTACTAGTCAGTGATATTTCAATAAATAATGTTGTTACTTCCGCACAAAGACGTTTGGATTATACACCGTTCGAATCCTTACTATCCTAATCCTAAGCTTTTGCCCGCGGCTCCGCTCGCGTTAACTTAGAATTTGACAATCAATTCGGGTTGTACTCTGCTCGTAATAATATAATTTAATCATGATTTAAAAGACACGTGACGCCATCTATTATCATAAGAACGTTATTGTTATTTTCCTCGGGAATAGAAATTTTTTTCGGGATGAAAGGTAGCCTATGTCCGTTTCTGTACTCCTGACAATGTATATGCAAAATTTCAGAATTATCGGTTTAGTGGTTTAGGCGTGAAAAGGTAACAAACAAACAAACAAAGTCATTTTCGCTTTTATAATATTAGTTAGGATTAGGATTAGGATTATATACTCTTTTTTTGGAGCCATTACTTTTCAAACAGATCGCGCACTACTGTCATATTTGTTATTAATATTTTGTATTTATAATGTAATTTATTATGCTCAATATGTGGACTGTATGTTCTTTTGAGTTAATAAAGATCTTTAAACATATTTTTAGTTGGTTATGGTGAGTGTGTAAATATCTTTGTCTACACGCGCATATGTATGTGTATGTATGTATGTGGGTGTGTCAGTGCGCGCACGCGCAAGCATGTTTATTCATTATTATTATACTAGATGTTCCCGCGGTTTCACTCGCGTTTATCGTTACTGCGCCGCCCCTGTGGGTCGTAGCGTGATGTTATATAGCCTATAGCCTACCTCGATGAATAGGCTTGATGATGATGAATAGGCTATCTAACACTAAAAGAATTTTTCAAATCGAACCTGTAGTAATCACGCAGAATAAACCAGGAGAAACATCGTTTATACTATGTCTGTAATGAGTAATTATTTTGCTGCCATGTTATTTTAAAACTGCGATATCTCCTAAGATATTCATTGAAATCGAATGATGTACAGGGAAATTTTGTTTTAAATTAAATACTTGTGATGAATAACGTATTTATTTGGATAAGGATTAATATCATGTTTATAAAAATACCTTCGCAAATAATGCATTATTTTAGAACAAATTTTGTTAGCATAAAAATGGTTATAGTGAGCCAACCTTAAAAGATAGACATATACTGTCGCGGACTTTTTTTAGAACTTTTAAAGGGGAATAATTCTGTCATACATTATTTTTGCCAAACTTTAACTGTTTACGCAGCGCACGCAGCGGAAGCTCTCAAAAGGAAAAATACCCTCCGATTTTGAAACATTCTTCATTGGTGCTCCACTCCTATTGATCTAAGCGTGATGATATATATCCTAAAGCCTTCCTCGATAAATGGGCTATCTAACACTGAAAGAATTTTTCAAATCGGACCAGTAGTTCCTGAGATTAGCGCGTTCAAGTAAACAAACAAACAAACAAACTCTTCAGCTTTATAATATTAGTATAGATTATAAAGCTAGCCTAGTGGAAAACCGTTGGACTGCCACGCAGAGATTTCGAGTTCCTCTCTCTGACTTTTCAAAGTTATGTGCTTGTTAAATAGTTAATTATCGCTTGCTTTAACGGTGAAGGAAAACATCGTGAGGAATTCTGCATGTCTAAGAGTTCTCCGTAATGTTCTCGAAGACATGTGAAGGCTGCCACACTAGGCTAGCGAGTTGGACTATGGACTAACTCTTCTTACACTGAGAAGAGTCCCGTGCCTAACCGTAGGACAGTTTCAACCAAGGCTGATATTTATTATATACTAGATGTGCCCGCGGTTTCACCCGCGTTTATCGTTACTGCACCGCCTCCGTGGGTCGTAGCGTGATGTTATATAGCCTATAGCCTTCCTCAATTTGAACCAGTAGTTCCTGAGATTAGGGCGTTTAAACAAACAAATTCTTCAGCTTTATAATATGGGTATAGATTTTATTAAAATAAAGTTCTTTAATTAATTACAGTAATATTAGGAGCACGAGTTTATTAATTGTAATCGTTGCGACCGTTCTAAGGTAGCGAAGGCTTCGTGTTTAAACTTTCATCTACAATTGTACATGATAGTTATTCTTCTACTAAGTAGCTCGGCGATTTGTACGCGTCGTGCTTTTATGGGTTCAAGTCTCATTGTGATAAGTACATTCAAAGCAATAAGCATAAAAAGGCTTATGTTTATCACCAGATATAGTAAAATATACATACATACATACATAGATTCACGCCTGTTTTCCAGAGGGGTAGGCAGAGACTACGGATTTCCATTTGCTACGATCCTGACACACTTCTCTGGCTTCATTCACTTTCATCACATTCCTCATACACGCACGTCGGTTCAAGGAGCTCTTAACCTGGCCTTTGTCCAGAACGCCAAAATATAACAGTCAAAAATAGTAAATGATCATCAAATTGCACAGCAAAATATATTTCAAGAGATCAAAATAAGTCGACGGACTATTTTTGGGTAGGTTTAAGAACAAACCTAACATAACCTTACCCTTCCGAGACGGCATGCAGTGATTTGAGGCGTATAGGTGCTCGTTATGATATATTTTAGTAAGCATATTTTGCTGCGCAATTAGTATTTTTGGTGGTCATTATATTTAATCCCATTTAAAAATATTGTCAGGCATATTTTGTCTTCATTTTCATAGTATAGATAAGCATCATAACATATCTACATACATATATTATTTATACGTATTGTAATTTACTCAGTAAGATTGAGTCAATTGATATTATTTATGTATTTCTTTTTAATGAGAGCTTTGTAGCGTCATCTTGTACTGATTTTTATGTTATAATCATGATGTGTACACATAGTTAGAATCATATTTTAAATTTAGTTTATAAGTTATAATGTATGCACTGTGTTTAGTTTTGTGTGCCTTATCAAATCCTTACTAATATTATAAATGCGAAAATGAGTTTGTTTGTTTGTTTTTTGTTACGCTTTCACGCCTTAACTACTTAACTGATCAACATGTAATTTTGCATACACGTTGTCAGGGGTACAGAATAGGACATAAGGTACCTTTCATCCAGAAAAAAGAACTGTTGCAAACCTAACCTAACCTACATTTACGCGAGCGAAGCCTAAATCACGATCTCTCAGACGTGCAGGTTTTCTCAAGATGTTTTCCTTCACCGTTAAAGCGAGCGATTACTAACAATTTAATACGCTCATAACTTCGAAATGTCAGTCTCCTACTAAGCTATCAATAAAAAAAGAAAAGCCTCTAATCGCAACCTCGCAATCGTACGCAAACATAAGCGCCAACTAATGACACTTGTTGTTTCTTAAGACTGCGCCGAGCGAAATGTGCCAAAATAGGTGGTCACAGTTAAGTGAATAAAATCAACACTTCTTGTTAAATACAAATATAAAATATACATTTACCATAACAATGAATGTGTTTACAATTACTCCGTGTTAAAAACTTAAAATAATTAATATTTCAGCCTACAAAATTACGCAAATTTGCACGAAAAATGCAAAAACGTAAGCTCGTATTAAGTGATTTTTTAGATTATAACAGTAGAAATCTATCCTATTTTACAGCTTAAACGAAACATAAATAGTTATATTACAATTTGTCCGTCCCAAATATTTAAGTTATTGGTTGACAATAAAGATACATATTTATCAAAAAAATACTTCAACCATACAATTTTACTATGGCGGCCGCGCGCCGATTTGAATATCGAGCTTTATCATTTAGTCCAACCGCGTCTTATGCTCGGCGCAGTCTTAAGCTAAATGACTCATACTCCTTGGCAATCAAATACATCATTTAAATATAATTGCTACTCAGCGGTTACTGATATCCATGAATGTAGTAGGGGCTTTAATTACCTATCCAGACCTATCGATAAAAATATTTAATCGATCAAATATTTATGTCAATAAAATATTTCGAGAAGTTTTTAATTAACCTGTAATAGGGTAGTTGACTCGCATTTTCTATCCTGATATTATAAAGAGGAAAGGTTAGACATTTTGTTTATATGTAACGATTTAACTCAAAAACTACACAACCGAATTAAACATTTTTCACCATTCGAAAGCTATATTGTCACCGAGTAATATAGACTATGTTTTATTTAGAAAAAGTACTGTTGTTTACATAACCTATAATGTCCTCCAGACCGAATTTCGGCCACGGCGGCCAATCTTAATGGAGACTGGCCAACTGCGCAGGAGATATTATAGTGCACAAGTGTGTGCGCAAATACAAGTGCACTCTTTGTTCTCTGACTCTCATGATCCTAGGGACGGCAAAAATACTTAACATTAAGAAAAGCCTGTTCTAGAAGTAGAGCCGTCATGAGAAGAGACAGGCAAGAAATTCAAAGCCACTCTTTTCAATCGCCAAATGTTTACAATAACTTGTGTGGGATTCACAAAATAGAATATTACAAGATGTAAATATGTAAATGTTTAGATGAAACTTAAAATATTTTTAATAGATACATACATTCATCGTGGAAAATTTTGAAACGGCCATCACGTAGATAGCACGGTCAACCCCAAGGATCTCAAGAGCTAATTAATTGTATCGGTAGTAAAGCCTCGCTGATTTCAGCATGAATGAGCCGGCTCGATCGGGGAAGGACTCTAACCTCTCACAGAATCTCGACGTGAAATAGCAGTATTTCTACTGTTGTGTTTCGTTAGGTAAGTGGCCCAATCACCCTCTTTCCCTCTTCCTGCTCCTTCTCCTTCCCACTTCCCTTCCTAAAGGGTCGACAACGCGTAAGTGATGCCTCTGGTGTTGCAGGCGTCCATAGGCTACGGTGACCACTTACCATCAGGTGGGTCGTATGCTTGTTTGTAAACTTAGTGGTATAAAAAAAATGGGGTAGTCTTTGGGGACTGCCGATAGAAGTGAAAACTTTAATCCTTGGAAAAAAGGAGCGTGTCGGATTCCTGATACTCTCTTAGGTGTTATTAAGGGGGTCAAAATTTCGTTATTTTTTGCGTAGGACACACCATTTCTAAGATATTGTTAATATTCTAAAATAATTCAAAAATGGAAAGCGTGGATGCGTGACGATGACGAAGTGTGACGATGACACGAGTTCTATGATTTTTGTTCACCCAAGAAGTGCTCAAGGCGCCTAAAGATGTTTTCACTTCAAAAGAATGCGACTGCTGTATTATTTATTGGTCTTTTCCGTCACGAAATTGTCAGTACCAGCACAAGCAAATCTGGAACTATGCCTGATAGACATCAAACCTACTTAGCTGGCAAAACATGGTTGCAATTCACCTTTAAAAAAAAAAAAAGGTGAATTGTAACCATGTTTTGCCAGCTAAGTAGGTTTGATGTCTAACAGGCATAGTTCCAGATTTGCCAACTCCCTCGAGCATATGGGCTTGAGACTCTTATTTATGTACCTTAAACATTCACAGAATAGTTACAAATATTGCTATTTGTAACTAAAACGATCAATGTTGTTTCATACTACGCATTAAACAGTAGCCAGCCCTACATTCATCAACCGTCATTTCGATGTCCATAAAAAACTCGCACAGTGTCAATCCCGTCATACTTCGTATGACACAGAACGCTTTGTGTGGTACCAGTTGGAATACGAGCCTCTGTAATAATAGTAAAGCTGCAATAGTGATTTAATGTTGAGCTATGGTTGCTAATAGCTCGTTTGGTTAGGCGTGTCTTTTTAAAATGGACGATGTTGTTGTTAAAGCATAGGTGAAAGCGAGAAAAAAGATATTCTAAATTATAAAGCTAGTATTATTCCTGAAGTTTTGCTCGCGTGAACGTAGGTTAGGTTAGTAACCCTTTTGGCGGCGGAGCGGGGGCGTGAGGAAGATCCTTACGCTCCGGAAGTCCACCGCCGGAGGAGGGGGCGCAGAAGACGCGCTTATGTCGCTCTCCTGCCCCCCACGTAAGGGTTCCGAGTGGCAAGGCCTCAGGGGGGCCTGCCACCCACAAATTAAGAACCCCGAGAGGACGCGCGCGGTGTTCCCGCGCGCCTTCCAATGTCGAAAGGGGAGAGCGGTGAGGCTCTCCCCTGGGGACGAGAGGTGGTCGGGTCCATTTGACCCGGCCCGCACCTACACGGGGGGCCTGCTATGAATGACTCAATTCTTTTAAGAGCTCCCAACAGGCCCCTCCATTGGGTGAGAAGGAACACTCCAGGTTTTTTAGTGGGTATACCAGCGCTCTTCATGCTGGAGAGTCCCACACGCCCCGCCGGTGCCGTCCCCTAGGCGCCGGATAGCGCATCAAGCATTTTTCCTGGGTACTAAAAAAAAAAAGGTTAGTAACCCTCGGGCACGCCACGATCGTGGCGATAAGTCCCGTTTTTGAGGAGTGGCTGGAGAGGCAACATGGTGCCTTCACCTTCCGGCTGACACAGGTAATGACTGGCCACGGTTGTTTTGGCCAGCTCCTGTGTCGCATAGGCCGGCAGGCGATGCCCGGATGTCTTCACTGCGGCGACTACCGCGATGTTGTTGTGGACACGGCGCTGCACATTTTGGCGGATTGTCCCGCCTGGGCATCGCAGCACCGTGAGTCAGCACCGTGAGTTGATCGCAGCAGTCGGACTCAGACGTCGGAGATCGTGGAACGCCGTCGCCTCCTTCTGTGAGGAAGTAATTTCCATCAAGGAGGCGGTGGAGCGGGAGAGGGAGCGCTTAAACCCATTCCCGAACAGCAGAACCGGGCGCCGGAGGGCGCGAGATGATTTCCAGCCACCCTGAGGTTTGATCTGGGGTGGTGGGCTGCGTGGGCCTGCTCGCCACCCGATCAGCACCAGGTCCGAGAGGCGGCGTGCATGTTCCCACGCGCGCCTCTGTGTCGTGTCTTTGTCCCGCCCAGGGGGACAAAGTTGTGTTTCGTTCGGTGAGTAAGAGTGCCAGAGGCCCAATCACTCTGTTTCCCCCATGCCGCTCCTTCTCCTTTCCACTTCCTATCTAAAGGGTCGGCAACGCGCAAGTGATGCCTCTAGTGTCGTAGGCGTCCATAGGCTACGGTGACCACTTACTATCAGGTGGGCCGTATGCTTATTTGCCACCTTAGTTGTATTAAAAAGCCAGTTCTATGATTTTTGTTCACCCAAGAAGTGTTTAAGGCGCCTAAAGAAGTATTCACTTAAAAAAAACTATAATAATATATACTATAATGTTATAAAGCTGAAGAGTTTGTTTGTTTGGTAGAACGCGCTCATCGTTCGAATTTAAAAATTCTTTTGGTATTTGATAGCCTATTTATCGAGAAAGCCTATAAGGCTATATAATATCACGCTACGACCAATAGGAGCAGAGCATCAATGAAAAATGTTGCAAAAATGGGGTAAATTCTCTTATGTGAAGCAGACGAAGTTGTTTTTCAAAATCAAAATCAAAAATAAATTTATTCAAGTTAGGTTACAAGGTAACACTTATGAATGTCAAAGTTACACTAAATTTTTCTGTGAATTTACATTTACTGCCACGTTCAGCAAAGCAAGGGTGTAGGGCTCATGAGAAGAATGGGCAAGAAACTCATGGCCACTCTTTTTAATCGCCAAGTTTACAATAAAATTTTGTTTACAAATCATAACTGTAAGGTTGCGCGGGTCAGCTACGTAGTTATTATATGAATAAAACTCAATTTGTTGACTTTCCTAGTCTGTATTTGACCTCTTATCCCTACCACTTGTACCACACAAAACGAACAGCAATTTAGAGGCGATAGTTCGCGTAAGTCTGTTTGCGCGAGTGCTCACTCATCTTGCAGCAATAACGGCGCATAACTCAGGGACACAAAGCTTTGAGTGATAAACGCTCGAGTTTGAACCGCTGCAGGCTTTGTGTGTTCCTAGTACGCTTTGTTGGATATTGATTTTTAATGGAATATTCTCGAAAATCTGATAAGGGCTATATTCTGTAGATATTCTTGTTAAGATTCTTTTTGTGTGTTTTAACTGTCGTAAAAGTTTGTTTGAGGTATCGGAGAAGTTGTTGGTTGTAAACTATGCCACTAAACACATACTTTTATCAAACACATAATCTTTGTTTTATTATTTTTATCAAACACATAATCTTTGTTTTATTATTTTTACTGTAAGCTCCTCAATAAAATGCCGATATGAGATAAATCTTTGTTACTTACTTAAATGTACCTACAACAGGGATACGGGCCTGGCACCTTTAATACAAGTTGTTTCAATCATTAACGGGTCAAGTGTGCAGCGGACATACATGTGTGGTTTTTTTGTTTTTTTTTGATAACTCATTTTTGCAGACAGCGTATGTCCGCTCGACAGTTGACGGGTTAAAACTATGTATTGCTATTTTTTATTGTGGTGAAATAAAATTTATTATAAACTTAATTATTGCTTTACTTTGTGATTTTGAAGCTAGTGTAAATCAAATCGTATGTGTTGATGTAATTTAGGAGTTTATTAAGTAGTTTCTTCTATGTATTTAGATTTAGTTAAGTTTCTTTTATTAAGTTTTGATTATTTATAATGATTTAAAATTTGATATCAATAGCTTACATACTTTTTTTTTATACTACTTAGGAGCCAAACAAGCTTACGGCCCACCTGATGGTAAGTGGTCACCGTAGCCTATAGACGCCTGCAACACCAGAGGCATTACTAACGCGTTGCCGACCCTTTAGGAAAGGAAGTGGGAAGTAGAAGGAGCGGGAAGGGTAAGGGATGATTGGGCATCCGGTACTCTCACTCACCGAACGAAACACAACAGTAGGAATACTGGTATTTCACGTTGATATTCTGTGAGAGGGTAGTCCTTCCTCAGTCGAGCCGGCCCATTTATGCTGAAATCAGCGAGGCTTTAGTACTCTACTACTGTTTTATTAAGCAGCTATGACAGATAGCCAGCTATTTGTAGACCAAATTTCTTCTGTAGTGTATCTAACCCATAACGATTGCAGCAGCGGTGACCAATTAGGATACTGTGCCACCCATGCGAACAATTTATATAATTAAAAAAGGTCAGAAAGTTGGTTAAGCAATTTATGGTACATCACAAAAACAGGCATAAAGCCCATATTATAATCTGTTTATTTGTTTTAAAAACTAAGCCGTTTTCAATTAAACCCATCAACTGTCGAGCGGACATACGCTGTCCGCAAAAATGATTCATCAAAAATAAAAAATAAAAACGACAAATGTATGTATGTCCGCTGCACACTTGACTCGTTAATGAGTCAAGTGTCGAGCGCACATACATTTGTCCGTTTGTGTATTATTTGCACAATGAATTTTTAATTATGTTTTACATATTTCCACTAGACGTTCAAGAAGTTAAGTGTTGTTTCGGTATAGCTTGAAAGACGCAACTGTTAGGAATGCGAACGAAGTCGCGGCCTTTAACTATTGTTATTTAAATAGCTTTATAAGGTAAGTAACCACAAAGCGACCGCTAGCTCTATTGCCATCATTTAAGGAACCATGTAAACATGGTATAATTTGCTCGCGTGTTGGAGTACAACTAATAGGTGAAACCACAGAGCCAGGAATATTGCACGCTTTACTAGACATGACAGTCATAAGACGGCGCTAAGCGCAGCGAATACTCCGAATCCTAACTAATATTATAAATGCGAAAGTGGGTTTGTTTATTTGTTTGTTTGTTACGCTTTCACGCCTGAACTATGCAATCGATCATCATAAAATTTCGCATACACGTTCTCGGGTGTTCAGAATAGGACATAGGATACCTTTCATCCAGAAAAAGTACTTTTGAAAATTTAACCTAACCTTTCCTACATTTACGCGAGCGAAGCCGCGGGAAAAATCTAGTTTATATATAAATACAAAACAGCAGAGTCAGCATCCAGTTTTCTAAATTAGAAACAGTTATATTTTGATACTTAGATAGCTAAAGAAAAACAGCTCTCATTGTCAACCGATTTTCATTTTTTTGCTCATTTGTCTACGAAAGAATGTACAAGAGTAGAAAAAAGAAATGTCGAATAATGCTTCATAGGCTTTGGTCAAATTTTGAATAATGATTATGGTCGAAATTCGACCACTGAGCGGACACGAGTAATAACTAAAGGAATAAAAAACCATATTAAAATGAAAACACTTATTCACTTTTCACATTTGTCTTTAAGCTATAAGCTTAAAGACAAATGTGAAACAACAACACTTCGTAGTTATAGTATTGTTAGGAATCGGATGTGAAACAGCTTAAAAAATAACAGACGCACTTTAACCTTTAAATAATCATTGATTTATTCAAGTAATGCATTAACAAATAAAGTAAGAAATAATTGATATCACCCAACAGCGTTCACACAGCACGTCCGTTCCGTCCACCGCTCGATGTCAAAGTGAGTCACGCGCCGAGCGCGCTTTTATAGCACGCTCGATCGGATCATTCGTGACGTTACTTGTTTACTTCGCATTTCGCAACTATTATTTTGAAGCGAACCACTAATTAATATGGCCATTAAGAGGAAACACAAGGGCCGTTTTTCCATACAAACGTAGTCCCCTGTTTCTTCCCTGGATAATGCCAGTAGAGTAATAATTCTATCCAAAAATGTATGGCCTCTATTGGCATGTCCCTATGTTTTTCTTTTTTTATAAATTAATTATTAAAAGAGAAATGAGCCATCAAAACCTCAAAAATTTGCCAGAATTTTCGCTGTGTTCAAACATCCAGAAAACAAATTTGACTAGATTATATAAAAAAAGGAAAAGATAGGAACACGGTCAAAGCCTTTCTTTAATTTTAATGAAAAAGTAGTTAAATCGGTCAAGTTTTGGAGAAGGAATCAGGGGACTACAAAACGTTGATTTTGTGTACTTTTAATAGGTATTTTCGGTCCAAGCTGCAGTTGTCTATCGCGCTCTGCGGGCACTGCACGACAGCAATAGATTTTACAAATACCTATTTTTAATTCTCTCGCCCTTAGTGTTTCCACTTAATATTTTTAAAATAAATTTTCTGCTCTATGAATATATACTGTGACGCGGTGGAAATGGGGTTTACCAACATTTAAAAAACGATCACAACGTACAGCCAAAAAGGCAACAACTATTTGTGGATCACACAATATTTTTTACAGGAATTTTAAACCCGTACTTTTGTGAGTTTATTCATCACAAACAAGCATAATATTTTACCATTTATTATATATAAAATAGATTCTGAGGTCAGCACCATCACTTCGACAATTTAAATGTCATATTCTTGGGTGTAGTGTAGCAGCGATAGCTCAGTGGGGAGACCATCAGACTGCAATGCAGAGGGTCTCGGGTTCGAACCTACGTCGCGCACCTCTGTCTTTCAGAAGTTATATGACTTTTACAAATTATGTGCGTATTGATTGGCAATTTCGCCTGTTCCGTGCCTCGGAGAGCACGCTAAGCCGTTGGTCCCGGCTGCCATGAACACCTATGGCAGTCGTTATTGGGAAGTCAGTGCCCTCTAATATCCTGACACTGGTCTAGCCTTAGGGTATCGTTACCCTTCGTGTTGCGGAGGGCAGATGGCAGTCGCTCCGTGTAAAAACTGATATCCAGTCAAATCCAGTTAGACTAGAAAGCCGACCCCAAGTGACTTGGGAATATTAAAGGCAAGGGAGAAGAATTCTTGGGTGTAGTTGTCATAAGTTTGGAGTGTACTCAATATGACAAGCGGGGCGTCTATAGTAGGCAGTGTGTTCCTTGCTCTATGGGTGAAACACACATAGAGTAATAGCTAATAATTCCTTTGTAGTTAACTTATTACAGGTAGTGTGATATGTATAATGTGCGAATAACAGTATCCTGATGGATAAATAGTCGACTATTTATCTCGTTGCTATTACTAAGTCAAAGATTATGTGCGTGTATTCATATTATAGGCTTGAATTCATAACTTGTACCAATACCTTGTTGATATTATGTTGTAAAATCAAAAAGGTTTTGGTATAAGTTATGAATTCTAAGTTTGTCTGCACGGATGGCGTAGTGGTTTAAGTGGTCGCCTCGCCGAGTGTGTCGCCTCGCCGAGTGTTGTGGGTTCGATCCCCACACGGGCCAAAAATTTGTGTGATGCACAACTGGTTATTTCAAATCTGAGTGTCCTTTTTGTCCGTTGTTTGAATGTTTATAAAGACCCGGAAGTTGTCTTTTATAAACGAAAGTAAAAAAGAATAAAAACTAAAGCTGTTTATAACAGTCCACCACGCTGGCCCAGTGTGGGTTGGCAGATATCACATATCTTCGAGAACATTATGACTCTCTAACTCTTCAACCTGCAGGTTTCCTCACGATGTTTTCCTTAACCGTTAAAGCAAGCGATAATTAACTATTTAATCCTAATTCATAATATTATAAAAACGAAAATGAGTTTGTTTGTTTGTTACCTTTTCACGCCTAAACCACTGAACCGATCATCCTGAAATTTTTCATATACGTTGTCAAGTGTACAGAAACGGACATACTTTTATAGGCTACCTTTCATCCCGAAAAAATACTGTTCCCGAGGAAAACAACAAAAACGTTTTTATTATAATAGATGGCGCCACGTGTCTTTCGAATCATGATTGAATTATATTATTACAAGCAGAGTACAACCCGAATTGATTCTAAATTAACGCGAGCGAAGCCGCGGGCAAAAGCTAGTAGGCGCATAACTTCGAAAAGTCAGAGTTCCTTGCCTTGGGATCAAACTCGAGATCTCTGTGTGGCAGTCCAACGGTCTTCCACTAGGCTTCCACCACTGCAACTGTCTGCGCTAGGCTTTCACTGCTTATCTTATCTTATGTGGGGGCCAGTCAGTGCAGACCAACGACACTTCGACCCAGTGAGATCTTTTGTGTCGACACTCTCCCAATAACGACTGCCATAGATGTTCATGGCAGCCGGGACCAATAGCTTAACGTGCTCTCCGAGGCACGGAGCAGGCGATAATTGTCAATCAATACGCACATAATTTCGAAAAGTCATATAACTTCCGAAAGTCAGAGGTGCGTGACGTGGGTTCGAACCCGAGACCCTCTGCATTGTAGTCTGTTGGTCTCCCCGCTGAGCTATCTCTGCTTTACTGCTTAAAACCACCATGCGATTCGATCATAATTAGTAGGCCTCGATGGCGTAGTGGTTAGTGTAACCGACTGCCACGCCTGAGGTCGCGGGTTCGATTACCGCACAAGTCAAACATTTGGATGTTTGTCTTGGTCTGGGTGTTTCTATGTATAGTATGTATGTATTTACAAAAAAAAGGTATATATGTATGTTTATCCATTGTCTAGTACCCATATTACAAGCTCTGCTTAGTTTGGGCTAGATGGTGTTGTGTATATGTGGTAGATTATTATTATTATATTATTATCATAATTCTGCAAGCCTGCAACAATAGATGTCACTTTCAAAACTTTCTTAACACCGAACATTGCTTTCTTCGTGTTAAACTGTAGCTGTATGTATCATTTACCCATTGATGTAGCACAGGGCGCTAGACGGAATGAAATCCACGTTGGCTCTTGAGCACAAGCTCAGTATAATTTATGTGTTATGTAATGCGCCTTGGCGGACGCCGCGGGCGCTGCGCCGATTTTACGCGTTCTCAGACTGTTCTCATCGCAATCTTATTGTTTTATATAAGTATAGCTTTTGCCCGCGGCTTCGCTCGCGTTAATTTAGAATATGACAATCAATTCGGGTTGTACTCTGCTTGTAATAATATAATTCAATCATGATTCGAAAGACACGTGGCGCCATCTATTATCATAAGAATGTTATTGTTGTTTTCCTAGGAAACAGTAATTTTTTTCGGGATGAAAGGTAGCCTATGTCCGTTTCTGTATACTTGACAACGTATATGCAAAATTTCAGGATGATCGGTGCAGTGGTTTAGGCGTGAAAAGGTAACACACAAACAAACTCATTTTCGCTTTTATAATATTAGTTAGGATTATGAGTCATTTGTTGTTTAAGAATATATTGTGTATAAGTATAAATTGTGTGAATGTTAGTTTTGAAGGTAAAAGAAAAGAAGGATTAGCGTGAGCCGGGCTTCTGCCAAGAATTGATAACGAGAAAGAGATTTATAACAAGAGATGAAACTTTGTAAGCTATCGTTTTTTTTGACAGACTACAATGATTTTTTCGGAATACTAATTTCGTATAATAATATCTAATAGTACTTCCAGGTGACGCTTTCCTGTGGCTGTCTAATATTTTTAATATCTCGTTCCTACGGAAACTTCGGGCGAAAATACACTTTTATATAGAAAAGCAACGTTGTATAAAAAATGCAAGTCTATCCATCGACTTTATTTTGAGTTTTGCTGTCACAAAGATACAGAAGATTTTTTTTATAAATTAGCCTTATTATAAATCTTACCAGCAATTATTTTTCTTTGACTTTAAATGCAAAGTGTTGTTTTAGGTAAAACTTATATAACTTTACCCAAAAGAAGGAGTTATCGACAAAAAGGGTGGTCAGTGCTCAAGGAGGGATAATTGTTTAATATATTGCTGTTGTAATACAGATGTATATTTTCACATTTCACCACCTACGTTTTAAGTTCCACGTAATAGAGAGTGACTGTAGTACCATGTACCGGGCTCATGTCCAGACTCCGTACCATCTTTAAAAATGGGGTATTTTTCACCCGAATGGGAAATCACACCAGATACATATTGGTCAGTGACAAACATAAGTGCAAGTCTATTTCACCGGATAGTCTGAGAATGTTTCTCAGGGATAACTGTTTTCTTATAGTTTTTAGTAAAACTTAGATTATAGTAATACAAAACTGTTATTGTGTGACTTTGTCTGCCCTGTCCAGTATGACACATCTGCTTTTCTCACCAACTACTAATATGTATTATATATATTAAATACTAGATGTTCCCGCGGTTTCACCCGCGTTTATCGTTACTGCGTCGCTCCCGTTCGTCATAGCTTGATGTTATATAGCCTATAGCCTTCCTCGATAAATAGGCTATCCAACACTAAAATAATTTTTCAAATGGAATCAGTAGTTCCAGAGATTAGCTCGTTCATATAAACAAACAAACAAACTCTTCAGCTTTATAATATTAATATATAATATATATAGTTTAGATTTAAAACAGTAATAAATTAAGTCATACCATTTTCCACATGAAAGAATTACAAGTATATTTTTATCGTTATTGCAAAAGGAACTATAAGGGGACAAAATAATGAAAATTTGGAATACTAGGTCAGGTTCACAATTTTAAATATAGGGCATTACTTGCAAATCAGATTAATTTTCAAGGCTAATAACATGTTAAAATGATTCTCCTATTTGACAGACGTCAAACAACTAATAGCATTTTTAAGTTTAATAGTATATTTTTTTAATTTCGGTTAAAAATTTCTAATATCCTTGTTAACCCTTTTACCTAAACGAAATGCATCTGGATCTGGAATTGGATTACGTCAGTAGTGCAACGCATGGGTATCGAACGCACAACTTCACGATAGCACGATCAATACTTTCCAATCCTTAGGCATTAGGCTACTATTTCCTCGGCATGTTTAAATAAACGAACAATCATGCTTTCAATCTGCCTATTGTAGGCCACTGTTGGACATATTATGCTCCTTTTGTGTCACACCATCCAGTTTTGCACCTTCCGCATCCAGTCAAATTCAGCTGCCCTTTTTCAGGTCATCTGTCCACCTGGACGGGGAGTGTCCCACTATACGTTTACTAATTCGCGGTCGCCGCTCACTCTAGCTCCGACTATTGGTCTTTCGGCAAATATACAAAGTCCCCGAAGGAGATGGTAGAGGTGCATTATACAACATTTTTTATTTTTATTTTTTTATTTTGTGTTATTAGGGAAGCTTACAGCTACTTACAAGTAGTTATATAAATATAATCAATAAACGCCAATAACAAGCTTCCACCATTAGTTCACAGCTTGAAAAAAAAAACAAAAAATTTTACTTAACAAATGGATTTACAAGATAAGAGCCAGTAGTAGTATCCAATATTTTTAAATTTATAAATTATCAACAAAAAACTTGGTTAAAAAGGATCTGGCAGAATATTTACTAGTAGTAAAGAGATCAAAACGACTGTCAACATTTAATTTGTTAAATTCAATGAATACTCTAGGCAAAAACCTATTTACTCTAAAATTAGTGTGGCACGGAAATGGCTTTAGAAAAATAAAAATTTTTCTTCTATTGCGCACTCCGTGCTGCAATTGATAATTTCTGGACAGAAGAGCCAAACAAAGCACGGGTAGCGCAGCGGTTACGTAGTCGCTTCGCCACTGCCACTGCGCTAAGTGTGATAGTTCAAACAAAGCACGAGTAGCGCAGCGGTTACGTAGTCGCTTCGCCACTGCCACTGCGCTAAGTGTGATAGTTCAAACAAAGCACGGGTAGCGCAGCGGTTACGTAGTCGCTTCGCCACTGCCACTGCGCTAAGTATGATAGTTCAAACAAAGCACGGGTAGCGCAGCGGTTACGTAGTCGCTTCGCCACTGCCGCTGCGCTAAGTGTGATAGTTCAAACAAAGCACGGGTAGCGCAGCGGTTATGTAGTCGCTTCGCCACTGCCACTGCGCTAAGTATGATAGTTCAAACAAAGCACGGGTAGCGCAGCGGTTACGTAGTCGCTTCGCCACTGCCACTGCGCTAAGTATGATAGTTCAAACAAAGCACGGGTAGCGCAGCGGTTACGTAGTCGCTTCGCCACTGCCGCTGCGCTAAGTGTGATAGTTCAAACAAAGCACGGGTAGCGCAGCGGTTACGTAGTCGCTTCGCCACTGCCACTGCGCTAAGTGTGATAGTTCAAACAAAGCACGGGTAGCGCAGTGGTTACGTAGTCGCTTCGCCACTGCCACTGCGCTAAGTGTGATAGTTCAAACAAAGCACGGGTAGCGCAGCGGTTACGTAGTCGCTTCGCCACTGCCACTGCGCTAAGTGTGATAGTTCAAACAAAGCACGGGTAGCGCAACGGTTACGTAGTCGCTTCGCCACTGCCACTGCGCTAAGTGTGATAGTTCAAACAAAGCACGGGTAGCGCAGCGGTTACGTAGTCGCTTCGCCACTGCCACTGCGCTAAGTGTGATAGTTCAAACAAAGCACGGGTAGCGCAGCGGTTACGTAGTCGCTTCGCCACTGCCACTGCGCTGAGTGTGATAGTTCAAACAAAGCACGGGTAGCGCAGCGGTTACGTAGTCGCTTCGCCACTGTCACTGCGCTAAGTGTGATAGTTCAAACAAAGCACGGGTAGCGCAGCGGTTACGTAGTCGCTTCGCCACTGCCACTGCGCTAAGTGTGATAGTTCAAACAAAGCACGGGTAGCGCAGCGGTTACGTAGTCGCTTCGCCACTGCCACTGCGCTAAGTGTGATAGTTCAAACAAAGCACGGGTAGCGCAGCGGTTACGTAGTCGCTTCGCCACTGCCACTGCGCTGAGTGTGATAGTTCAAACAAAGCACGGGTAGCGCAGCGGTTACGTAGTCGCTTCGCCACTGCCACTGCGCTAAGTGTGATAGTTCAAACAAAGCACGGGTAGCGCAGCGGTTACGTAGTCGCTTCGCCACTGCCACTGCGCTAAGTGCGATAGTTCAAACAAAGCACGGATAGCGCAGCGGTTACGTAGTCGCTTCGCCACTGCCACTGCGCTAAGTGTGATAGTTCAAACAAAGCACGGGTAGCGCAGTGGTTACGTAGTCGCTTCGCCACTGCCACTGCGCTAAGTGTGATAGTTCAAACAAAGCACGGGTAGCGCAGCGGTTACGTAGTCGCTTCGCCACTGCCACTGCGCTAAGTGTGATAGTTCAAACAAAGCACGGGTAGCGCAGCGGTTACGTAGTCGCTTCGCCACTGCCACTGCGCTAAGTGTGATAGTTCAAACAAAGCACGGGTAGCGCAGCGGTTACGTAGTCGCTTCGCCACTGCCACTGCGCTAAGTGTGATAGTTCAAACAAAGCACGGGTAGCGCAGCGGTTACGTAGTCGCTTCGCCACTGCCACTGCGCTAAGTGTGATAGTTCAAACAAAGCACGGGTAGCGCAGCGGTTACGTAGTCGCTTCGCCACTGCCACTGCGCTAAGTGTGATAGTTCAAACAAAGCACGGGTAGCGCAGCGGTTACGTAGTCGCTTCGCCACTGCCACTGCGCCAAGTGTGATAGTTCAAACAAAGCACGGGTAGCGCAGCGGTTACGTAGTCGCTTCGCCACTGCCACTGCGCCAAGTGTGATAGTTCAAACAAAGCACGGGTAGCGCAGCGGTTACGTAGTCGCTTCGCCACTGCCACTGCGCTAAGTGTGATAGTTCAAACAAAGCACGGGTAGCGCAGCGGTTACGTAGTCGCTTCGCCACTGCCACTGCGCTAAGTGTGATAGTTCAAACAAAGCACGGGTAGCGCAGCGGTTACGTAGTCGCTTCGCCACTGCCACTGCGCTAAGTGTGATAGTTCAAACAAAGCACGGGTAGCGCAGCGGTTACGTAGTCGCTTCGCCACTGCCACTGCGCTAAGTGTGATAGTTCAAACAAAGCACGGGTAGCGCAGCGGTTACGTAGTCGCTTCGCCACTGCCACTGCGCTAAGTGTGATAGTTCAAACAAAGCACGGGTAGCGCAGCGGTTACGTAGTCGCTTCGCCACTGCCACTGCGCTAAGTGTGATAGTTCAAACAAAGCACGGGTAGCGCAGCGGTTACGTAGTCGCTTCGCCACTGCCACTGCGCTAAGTGTGATAGTTCAAACAAAGCACGGGTAGCGCAGCGGTTACGTAGTCGCTTCGCCACTGCCACTGCGCTAAGTGTGATAGTTCAAATCCCCACACAGGACAAGAAACTGTGTGATCGACAAGGAGTTGTTCTGAATCTGGATGTTCTTTGTGTCAATTGTTTGAATGTTCGTAAAGTTCACCGCGAGCGATGAACTACTCCTAGAGCGCAAGTAGTCTTTTTAAAGTAAGAAAAAAGAGCAGCGATAGCTCAGTGGGGAGACCAACAGACTGCAATACAGAGGGTCTCGGGTTCGAACCCACGTCGCGCACCTCTGATTTTCGGAAGTTATATGACTTTTCGAAATTATGTGCGTATTGATTGACAATTATCGCCTGCTCGCCGTCGGTCCCGGCTGCCATGAACATCTATGGCAGTCGTTATTGGGAGAGTGTCGACACAAAAGATCCCACTGGGTCGAAGTGTCGCCAGTCTGCACTGACTGGCCCCCACATAAGATAAGATAAAGTAAGAAAATCGTTAAATCGGGCAGCCAAGACCTCATGCACAGCAGTCACATTTACCACATGCCAACGAAGCAGATAAGACCAGCCTATTCCCAGACTTTATGAGCCATATATTTGAGGCTTCACTAACATCCGTGGCTCCACGGTCGAGCCCCCAGCGGTACTACACTTTACCACCTAATCGAGAACGTACGATGATCAATAAAGAACAATTATGCGCTGTAATGAATGTCCCTCAGATGACATTAGTCGTGTCAGTCGGACGCACTAATACAATAAGTAATATTATGTTTGAGATGAACAGAACGGACGAGATACGCTTTGAGTTGCCGCGCTGTTAGGGCTGCGACACCTCTATGAGTGAGTATTCGCCAAATCTATATATTAATACGTGAAGCAAAAACTTTGTACCCCTTTTTACGAAAATTGCGTGGACGGAAGAGTATGAAATTTTCATGTGGAGAAGTTTATATGGAGAAGGAGGGGTGAATCCTAATATTTTTATAAAATATGCATTAAAAATACATAAAATTAATGAAAAAACACTACACGCACATAACCATGCATTTGACACACGCAGTCGAAGCGCGTAACTATGGTTACATATATCAATATTATAATATAATAATATTCTACCACATACACACAACACCATCTAGCCAAACTAAGCAGAGCTTGTACTATGGTTACTAGACAATGGATAAACATACATATATACTTTTTTTTTGTAAATACATACATATTATACATAGAAACACCCAGACCAAGACAAACATCCATGTTCATGCACACAAATGTTTGACTTGTGCGGGAATCGAACCCGCGACCTCAGGCGTGGCAATCGGTTACACTAACCACTACGCCATCGAGGCCGACAATCAATATATAATGACATAATATATCAGCAATATCTTATAGGCAAACTTCGAGGTACAGGTTGAATTTCGAGCACTAGGCGACCGCTAGTAACAATAAAGAGAAAATAATAAATAAATGTCTCTACTAGGACTTATCCGTCTTTTTGGAAAGTGCCTTTCTGTCTGCGAAGATAGAGAACATATAAGACATCGACTTTCTCTATATTTAAACAATATAAATAAGAATTTTAGTACTAGGTTTGATTCCGATGCAGTTATCTTACTATTAGTAGTTTATCCTTACTTCCTTACTTAATATTATAAATTCGAAAGTAACTTTGTCTGTCTATCTGTCTGTCTGTCTGTTACCTTTTCACGGCTAAACCACTCAACCGATTTAGATGAAATTTGGTACAGATATAGTTTAAAACCTGGGGAAGGACACAGGCTACTTTTTATTGATGTTGGTACCACGTGGATAGAGCCGCGCGCAAAAGCTAGTATTATAAAAAAAAAAAATATTATAAAGCTGAAGAATTTGTTTGTTTGTTTGGTTGAACGCGCTAATCTCAGGAACTACTGATTCGAATTGAAAATTATTTTAGTTTTGGATAGCCCATTTATCGAGGAAGGCTATAGGCTATATAACATCACGCTACGACCAATAGGAGCCGCGCATAAATGAAAAATGTTACAAACTTTATATAATACAAAATTTTCTTATGTGGAGCAGACCAAGTTGCGCGGGTCAGCAAGTAGACAAATAAATACAAAGAATGACTTACATGACACACATTTCCTCCCAGCTCTGAACTCTATCGAATGCTTAACACATGCTCATGGTGAGGTCGAGGTGATAACTAAACCTCTGATCTATCATTGACAGATCCAAGTATATTAAGTGTTGAATTAAATAAAGTATTTCATGGACAACTGTCAGCCCTATATCGGCGAACATACGATACGGGGCCCGCTTTGTTTTGTTGTAACACAGACCAACGAAGGCATTAGACGAGTACTATTTTATTAATATGTATTGTAATGTTACATGAATATCTTATGTTACGTTATTGTTCAGTGCTCTTGGTTGTATGTTATCCGAAATTATGTTTCAGTTCCTGATCTGTTAAGGTGGGTTTATCAATTTAAATGGATGAAGCATATTTTGTGTTGGAAGCGGAGTACTGCAAGTTAGAGCGAGCCCGGGTACCATGACGCGGCTGTTTATCATTAGTTCGGCAGTGTTAATCTTTTTCTATTGCAATATTCGATGTAGACAATCGAAAGAAAGAAATAAAATGCATTTATTTTGACAGAAATCACACAACACATACTGCAGACAGCTTAAACGTAGTAGGTATACAGTTAGACAGGAGAACACAATGGGACACTAGGACCAAAGTAAATGACAATTTAAAATACAATAATATTATAAATGTATGGCATCATTAATTAAAATAAATATTACATAAAATAACTGAAAGCAAAAAATAAAAATAAAAAGATACACAAATAGGAAATAAAAAAAACAAATATGCAAATAAACAAATAAAAAATAAAAATATTAAACCCTTGGTTCAATCCATGTAATAAATAGGTATATAACCTTGTTTATGCAGTGTGCGTCGCAGTGTCTGTCTGTCGGAGTGTGATCCTCTTTCACGCAATGTTTTACGTATAATCAAAATCTCTGATTGTTTTGATTTGATTCAAATATTTTATCGGGTGCCTCACTTTGGCCGATTTGTCAATAATATATGTACTAAGATTTTTGACATACAGGTTTTGTATTCTGTTAGTTTATATTTGGTGATAAATGGTATTCGCTGATTGTCATTTTTATGGGCAGATAATAGAGAAACATGGTAAACTTTAAAGAATCTTAAACAAGAAAATATAAGGTAAACGTTTTGTTACCCGAAAAGGAGAAATTCATATTTATTTACCAAGTATTATGACATGGTAATGAAAAATCCTGCATCGTTAAGGATAATCACTGTGTCCTGAGACTCAATCATTGCTATATTTGTAATTATGTATTAGTTTTATCATTTTATATCACGATTAGGCAATAATGCCTAAGGCTATTTAGCCTGTGGCGATAACTTAAAATACTCCGCCATTCCACCATTGGAATTAATTGATCAACAATAAATCGAAGGAAGTCAAAGTAAAGAATAATATACACCTAACTAAAAATACATAGAGGTGAGAAAATCTTAATGGACAAGCTACTGGACTTGCGATTAAGAGACCCTGCAGCCCAGGGTCCCACCTAACGCACTAGCGACGTGACCACTCCTAAAACAAGCATTTTAGCTTAGCTGGAGGGGTGATCAACTATTACTGATAATTCACAACCCAGTTGGGAATCCAACCCATAGAACTACCGATATAAATCCCTAGTCCTAACAGGAGTATTTTCGTTTTAGGAGTATTTAACAAGAACACAAGAGAGATAGCTCAGTGGGGAGACCAACAGACTGCAATGCAGAGGGTCTAGGGTTCAAACCCACGTCGCGCACCTCTGACTTTCGAAAGACATATGACTTTTCAAAATTATGTGCGTATTGATTGACAATTATCGCCTGTTAAGCCTGTTAAGTCGTTGGTCCCAGCTGCCATGACATGAACATCAATGGCAGTCTTTATTGGGAGAGTGTCGACACAAAAGATCCCACTGGTTCGAAGTGTCGCCGGTCAGCATTGACTGGCCCCCACATAAGATAAGAGAACAAAGGCCATATGCAAAATCTTAAAAAAGTAAGATGAAAATATCCAGATTCGGCTCAACGCCTACTTACCTTATTATCCCACCAGTGAGCAACCGAGCATTTATGATCACAATCCGTCTCTATCTGATCGTAGCTCGTCGCGTCGCCCAGCTATAAATATATTTCGTAGTGCACGCACAACAATTAAATTATCATAGGGAAGTCACCGCACGCGACCCGAGAGTTATAGGGACGAGTCGATCTGACGGCCTACAGGCGAACTGTCCTAACTGCAGAATTGGAGAGGTTTTTAAATGCAAAAATATGTAATTGATAGCTTGTTATATTATTTTTTTTATGTTATTGGAGGCAAACGAACTGACGGATCGCCTGATGGTAAGCGATTACCGCCGCCCATGGACACCCGCACCACCTGAGGAGTCACAAGTGCGTTACCGGCCTTTTAAATATGCCCCCTCCCCTCCCTATATTATTTGTTTTTATCTTTAAGTTATTACCGATTATAATAAAGAAATAGAATACTACAACACTTAAATTTTAATGATGTGAGTTTGTATGTTAATTGACGTAGTGATTCAGTGAATTTCATGGTGGCGTATTGAATGTGTTTGCTGTGCTTGAGGTCTTGAGGTTTATATTTCCTCGTTTCCAGTAAAGTTTTAGGGCTTTTCTGTACTTCTTCTTCTTCTTTTCGTGTGGTTAGTGGCCAACCTGTTGTCAAGAGTTGTTCAAGCCGCCACTAGGCCTCTGTCATGGCTTAACGACTGCTGTCAATTTGGCAACAATCGGAACCGACTTTTTACGTGCCCTCCGAAGCACGAAGACGCTCAGATGAAATACCACTAAGCGGTCACTCATCTATAGACTGACCGCACCCAATGTTACTTAACCTAGCTAATCGTTTACCGATCAGCGAGTGCAACTGGCTAAACCTTTAGTACCAGCGCCGAGTCTGTGGTTGAGTCCGATGGACGCCAATAGGTTGGTCCCATTTATGTCGGACCTAAAATGATTGCTGGAGGAATGTGCATGTAATACACAAATAGCCAAAGCTTCGGGCATATTATATAGGTGTAGAATAATATTGATAATATAACATAAGAGCAGCGATAGCTTAGCGGGGAGATCAACAGCTGCAATGCAGAGGGTCTCGGGTTCGAACCCAAGTCGCGCACCACTAACTTTCGAAAGTTATATGACTTTTTGAAATTATGTGCATATTGATTGACAATTATTGTCTGCTCCGTGCCTCGGAGAGTACGGTAAGCCGTCGGTCCCGGCTGCCATGAACATCTATGGCAGTCGTTATTGGGAAGTTAGTGCCCTCTAATATCCTGACACTGGTCTAGCCTTAGGGTATCGTTAGCCTTCGGATTGTGGAGGTCAGATGGCAGTCGCTCCGTGTAAAAACTGATATCCAGTCAAATCCGGTTAGAATAGAAAGCCGACCCCAAGTGACTTGGAAATAATAAAGGTTAGGGAGATAAAGAAGAATAATATTGATAATAAAAATATCTATCTTATTTCCTAACGGAATTATCTCTGAGCAACGGGCCTTACAAATATAGGCACAACGCAATAAAAAGTAACTCAGATTTCGAACAACTATTTGTTAATTTTAAGATACAATCTTAGAAATCAGTAGTGGCAAGATTCATGCTTACACCATTGTACTATCGACTCCAGCGACGGATGACCACTCCTAAGGTTAAAATCGCATAGCAGGCCAACACTTGGTACCCGTACCCGTGACACGCGCCTTTCTTTGTTTGAGTTTTTTTACACTTTACATTTGTTTACTGATTCTAAGGCGATACAAACTCAACTGGTCAACATGTGCAAGCGAAAATTTTTCTGAAATGGTCAACCGTCGCTGGAGCCGATAGTACCTTCTGAGCAACCGATGATAATTACAGCATTATTTTACGATAAAGCGTATTACACATAAAAGGACTTTATAATGATTTTATTGCTGTTTATTCTAATTACAAATATTATTATTATTATAATAATATTCTATAATATAATAATATTCTATCACATACACACAACACCATCTAGCCCAAACTAAGCAGAGCTTGTACTATGGGTACTAGAGAATGGATAAACGTACATATATACTTTTTGTTTGTAAATAGATACATATTATACATAGAAACACCCAGACCAAGACAAACATCCATGTTCATGCACACCAATGTTTGACTTGCGTGGGAATTGAACCCGCGACCTCAGGCGTGGCAGTCGGTTACACTAACCACTACGCCATCGAGGCCCAATTGAATAAATATTATATAAATATCAGCTTTTTTGGCAGGGTGGACTATTGCTTAACTCTTTTCACACCGAGTAGAGATCTGTACTCAACAATAGGACTTATTATAAGAACATTTACCCCGACGTTTCAAGAGACGGCAATACACATATTATGTAGATACACAACATAATTAATGAGCTCCACAAAATGCTACATATGTGAGTTATGCCACATGACGGCCGCCCCCCTGCCGGCTGGGTGGCTGACGTCAATTACCGGAGTTATTGCGGCGACTGATCGTGAGTCGTCTCCTCGCCGCGCATGTTCTGCCCTATCCGGAATGTCCCGCGAATACCTCAAACGTCTGTGCACCCTTTGATGGGATATCATATTGGCTCGTTAGCTGAACTTTAGAGTAAGTATCTGTTACCATTTTTAGGCTTTATGGGTTCTGCCTGGTTGTGTGCGCTGCATTTGTATTTCGTTTTGGGTTGTCGGATAAGTGGTGTTACATTTGCGTAAATGTTACGCGAGAGCGTCGACTGCATAAATATGTTGGGGGCTATGATGTTTGTGAATGTAAATGTTAATCGTTACATACATATAATAAAATTGTCCATGGTCGATCTCCATACATACATAGATTCACGCCTGTTTCCCAGACGGGTAGGCAGAGACTACGGATTTCCATTTGCTACGATCACAAAATGTACACAAAATATATGTAGATATAGTTAATTTATAGCACATTTATGGCTTTACTCACTCTTTTTAGGTCTCGTTTAATATGGTCTCGTGTCGCCTTACATGAGACCTAAAAAAAGATGTTTGCAATATGTGTGTGTAAATACAACTCTGACAGTGTAAGTCTATATACTAAATTTTGCACCAAAATTGTTACTAGATGGCGCTGTATTAAGTTGATTACTTATATTATATTATATATAGTGACGGCCTCGATGGCGTAGTGGTTAGTGTAACCGACTGCCACGCCTGAGGTCGCGGGTTTGATTCCCGCACAAGTCACACATTTGTGTGCATGAACATGGATGTTTGTCTTGGTCTGGGTGTTTCTATGTATAATATGTATGTATTTACAAAAAAAAAGTATATATGTAAGTTTATCCATTGTCTAGTACCCATAATACAAGCTCTGCTTAGTTTGGGCTAGATGGTGTTGTGTGTATGTGATAGAATATTATTATTATTATTTAAATGTCGAGCGAATGGATTTCATTTAAAATCTACTATAATGTTTGAATTTAATTTTATTCTGTCTCGACTGTAACAAATTTTATGTAAATTTGCAAACTGAAAAGCAGATTATGGTGTTACCTTTGTACCTCATTACATTATTAGACCTTATGTAAAACCATATAATTAATTATTGCAATTTAAAAACAAGGCAATCTACTATCTATTTGAATTACTTAAATAATGTTATAACATGTTTTTACATAATATATCTTCAACACAGGAATAGCATCTTCATGAAATCACCTTCAATATCAGAGCGTATTTGAAAGCTAACTAGAATAGATTCGACCAAAGTTTGTCTGTAAGATATTGCTGATATATGTCATTATATATTGATATATGTAACCATAGTAACGCGCTTCGAGTGCGTGTTTCAAATGCTTGGTTGTGTGTGTAACGTGTTATTTATTGAAAATAATGTATTTTTACGCATAATTTAAAAAGAATATTAGTTTTCGTCACTTCTTCTCTGTATAAACTATAAGTGTGCGAAATTTCATACTCCTCCGTCCGCCCAATTTTCGTAAAAAGGGATCCAAAGTTTTCGCTTCACGTATTAATATATAGATAACCGACATCCTCCGAATGGAGCCTGGAGCGAGAACTAGTTATTCGTAGCTGTTTGTTATTCAATCGAGTCGAAAGACGTGTCGCTTAATAAATTCTTAAATGTAGTTTACATGTAGCATCATGTGTCATTATTGAAAGGATAATGTGTGTAATCATTCAAACTATATGGTGGGTATTTTTAGAAGATATTGGATTAAGTTCACTAACTTTGTAATTAGTAATTACATGCTTAAACTTACGCGAGTTATTTTCAAGGGTATTAGCAGGTAGCATATTACACCTATAGTTCATTATATAATTCATTGTGTATTAATAAATTATTGTTACTAGGCCTGCGAGAATACCAGCAGTCTGTACTGCAACAATAGCTGACGCAGTTGCCTAATTTGATCTCCATGTACCGTTTTCTGCTTAAATGTATTTATAATTGTTTTTAAAATTTTGTATGTATGGAGATTCAAATAAAACATTTTATTTTCTTCTTTCTTTCTTTTCTTTCTTCAATTCTGTTTTTTTAAGATAAGATAAGATAATATTTATTTGCATAAGCATGTGTGTACATACAGTTTACATCATTTAGGATGTTACATTGTAGTTCAAGTGCGAAGTTCATACATGTTTGTTATATAATGACGTGCACTTATTGTTTAATAAGTTAATAAGAATTATAAGGATACAATATCAGTAGCTATTGATTGGTTGAACCCCGAGGTTCGAGCGTCAGCCAAGAGATCGGTTTTCCTTAACGAAAAAGTGTAAGTTGTATATTTTTGTTTCCAAAAAGACCACTTTTACCCTAGAAATAAGACCTGTGTCCCGGGGAGCTTCACAGACATTCAAATAACGGACACAAGGAGCACCCGGTTTCGGAACTATTATTTATGAATCACATAAATTTTTGTCCTATGTGGGTAGCGAACCAACGACACTCGGCGGTGGTGAGGTGACCACCTAAACCACAACGCCATCCATGTAGAATGTTATTCCAGGTCATTGACCATCAGTTTGTTATATTATATAAAACTTCGTTCAGCAATTGAGTAATAAATAACCAAACATCAAAGTTATTAATAAAAATGTATTGACTTCGAAAACTTTAGCCAGGAATTTAAACAAGAAAAGGAAAAAATTATTCAATATTCAAAATTGCTAGTAATTATCTTAAGTAAAAGTTGTTTCATATGTGATATAAGGAGTGATAAGTATTGCTATAACTGGGAAAAGAACCATCATCTATGTATACGAAAAGATAAGTATTCATAGACCTAAACAAAAATTTGTAGCGATACTATAAACCAGGGATGTTGTGGATGCAGATTTTTTGACATCCGCCGATGCGGATACGGATATTTGAAGACTCACATCCGCGGATGCGGATACGGATGCTGATGTTGAAATCGACGCGGAAGCTCCACAATTGCGGATACAGATGTTGATGAAAATTGTGTGTCTTATTTAATAAAAAGTATCTAATGTCATCGCCTTGGCAGGTTCAAGCCTGTTTTGCAAAGGTTCATAAATTAAACACGTAGGTACTACTGAACAACTGATTTCTTTCTTATCGTAACCTACGATATATCTAGATCCGCATTAACATCCGCGTTGATTACTGCGGATGCGGATGCGGATGCACATGTCCAAATCGATGCGGAAGCTCCGCAATTGCGGATGCGGATGCGAATATTCGCAACATCCCTGCTATAAACCACACAAAAAATCGCCATACTATAGTTTCTGCCCCATTGGTGCAAAATACTGCAGTGGCTCATGAGGTTGCAGGTTCAATTCTCCGCTTATGTAGTGTTACTAAGCTCTTGTCCGTGTCGGAATAGCCACCATTCCCATCACATAAATTATAGTGCTATATAGATTAATATGCACTTATAGCAAATGGTATAAAGTCATGGACGACAAAATATTTACCAAGAAAGTTTATAAGGTAAATATGAAAGAGTTGTTATGGCGGCACTTCACATGGCTGTTTGTATTTGTGTATTTGATAAATTTTACAAATAATAACCATGTGTAGGTGGTTTGTATGGCAAAGTATTTACCTTTCTTGCCTATTTGACAAGTAAAGCAAATACCAAACACGCGTTACCGCGTGCTTGTCGGTTTTTCGACGCACATCAAATAGATTATCAAAGACGGTAAATAGGCAAATACGCAACTAAACCATCCACATAATGGCCAGCGTTGGCGACAAGTCATGTCAATTTCAAATGCGCGGGTTGTTAACTTGACATCCCGGGTCGTTGTCTTGAAAATTATTTTTTCACGTAGTGATTAATAAAATCCTGCTGCAAGTTTGAATACGTCCATACTGTTGGTAAATAATTGCCTCTGCTTATTCAAAATGTTTGTGTATTTGTTATTTGACGCCTTATTTGGCTCCATGTGCAGACGGTCATAGTTGCCAATATCTGTATGTTTGCCTATTTGTCAAATATTTGCCCAAGTACAGCAAACACCCAATATCTAATACAACTAGCCATGTAAAACTCTTAAAATTTAAACAATGCTGACTCTTTTTCGCGGCGGCTATATATGTAACTGCTGTGCATGATGTCTTTGTTTGCATTCCCGGGACGAGCATTGTTATTGATTATACTAAGATAATGCACGACTCTTTTAGTTCAATTGACGGTCTCGATGGCGTAATGGTTAGTGTAAGCGATTGCCACGCCTGAGGTCGCGGGTTCGATTCCCGCACAAGTCAAACATTTGTGTGCATGAACATGAATGCTTGTCTTGGTCTGGGTGTTTCTCTGTATAATATGTATGTATTTACAAAAAAAAATTGTATATATGTATGTTTATCTATTGTCTAGTACCCATGTACAAGCTCTGCTTAGTTTGGGCTAGATGTAGTTGTGTGTATGTGACAGAATATTATATATCTAATCAAGTAATTAATGTTCCAATTGTTAATTGATAAATGTAATTAAAATAATTTAAGTAACTCAGAACCATAGCTGGCGAAAAATCCTTTCTACCACTATCTAGCCTTTTGGGAATATAGCCGTGAGAAAATATATGCGTCTATTAAAAGGCTTTACCATGAGCTCAAACGCTCGACACTCGTTGCTTTCACCAAACTGGAATCACCGATAATCATTGACCAGTGATTGCGCACCGCCCCCAGATCCTGTGCCCAATAATTTGTGACCATAAAATACAAGGTCTCGAAATGGTGAATTAGGACAAAGAATATTTGCAGAATGCAGAAAATTGTATCTGTAATCATCGTGATTAAATTGAATTCGATTATAATACAATGTTTAGTTATGTTGAAGAATTTTTGATTTTTAGGTTAGCTTAGCACAGTGGCAAGTTGAATTGTTCAGACAACATAAGTATAGTGTTGATTTTTAGGTATAAATAGTGGCTGTGTTGGACTGGATGCGGCAGACGGAAGATAAAATGGGAGAGATTTAATCAGCAGTAGACTGTAAAAGACCGATTCATAGCACGCGGCGGTACTCTCGTATTTTAGCTCAAAAGCCAGGTTTGTCTTATTAAAATGCGCAAACAAAAATAACCAAAGTCAAAAATAATAATTCCATAAAAAAATATTTTTATGGAATTACTAGTTTTCACCCGCGACTTCGCTCGCGTAAATGTAGGTTAGGTTAGGTTACGTTTGCAACAGTTATTTTTTCTGGATGAAAGGTACCTTATGTCCTATTCTGTACCACTGACAACGTGTATGCAAAATTTCATGTTGATCGGTCGAGTAGTTAAGGCGTGAAAGCGTAACAAACAAACAAACTCATTTTCGCATTTATAATATTAGTTAGGCTTTTACGTTTACAAGAAATATATTTCTTGTACACGTCACTTGAAAATATTATTCACAATAAAATAAAAAGGAAATAAAAATATAGCAATGTTTTTTTTTATTAGTACTCATGTTTTGAATGTAGCTTAGAACTTTATTGTAGGTGTACATATTACAATATATAAATAGTTTAGTATTTTCAATGTAGCAAGCCTTCAGTGTGCGTTAGGAGCTAATTTACGAACTACGAATGAAAATCCTAACTAATGTTATAAATACAAATATGTGTCGTTGTGTTACGCATTCACGCCTTAACTATTCAAACGAGCATCGTGACATTTCGCATACATGTAGTCCATGGTACAGAAAAGGACACAGGGTACCTTTTATCCAGAATAAAGTACTTACTATTATACCCGAGCAACAGTGCACAAAAGCTAGTGAAGAATAAACAGTGTGCAAGATGGGTTTTTAACCGACTTCAAAAGAAAGGAGGAGGTACTCAATTCGTCTGTATTTTTTATATTTGTTACCTCGTTACTTTCAACTGGGTGAACCGATTTTGATGATTCTTTTTTTGTTTGAAAGCTGGTACTTCCCGTGTTGTCCCATTTAATTTTGATCATGATTTGACCATTCGTTTTCGAGTTATCCTTAATAATGCGTATTTGGCTACATTGATGATGTTCTCATATTTGGCAAGGCTCACTAAAACCGAGAAATAAACAAAATTTTAACAAAAAAGAAAACCGACTTCAAGAATGAATATTGTAAAACTTAAAATGCCCTAGAAAGTTAATAAATAATTGCATATTCTTGTGAATAATTAAATTATTGTTATTATTGGAGTCGGTGTCAGCCAAGGTAGGTTTGTAACTAATTAAACATGAGATGTCTTACTATAATCATAACATAACATTGGCATGCACAATTACACACATAGACGCAGCACGCGGCGCGGGCGGCTGACACGGACTCCAAAAATAACAATAATGTAATTATTTACAAGAATATGCAATTATTTATTAACTTTCTAGTGCATTTTAAGTTTTAGAATATTCTTTCTTGAAGTCGGTTTTCTTTTTTGTTAAAATTTTGTTTTATTTAATTTACTACTCACAACATGTCTGGCTCGACCAGGAAAATAGTACTCTCTCACAGAGTATCGACGTAAAGTATTCTGTTATATTATATTCAGTGAGAGAAAACACTAAATGCCTATTTTTTCTTTCTTTCTTCTTTCTTTTGTTAATCATTACCTACAATCTCCTACTTATCCCCATCACATGGGCTACTGCAACTGCTTACCCTCTGCCAGACCTTGTGCTTATTTATCACCTATGTTTCAGTAGCCTGCGTTTCGATTCCGTTTCCTTAATATTCTTCGGTCCTTTCTTCTTTTCGCTTTCCTTTCTCCAAGCCTGCCGGAGGCCCAATCACCCTCTTTTCCCTTTCCCGCTCTTTCCCCCTTCCCGCTCCTTCTCCTTCCCACTTCCTTTCCTAAAGGGTCGGCAACGCGCAAGTGATGCCTCTGGTGTTGCAGGCGTATATAGGCTGCGGTGACCACTTACCATCAGGTGGGCCGTAAGATCGTTTGCCACTTTAGTCATATAAAAAAAAAAACCACTTCGTATAGGCTACACTTGTACAAATAAAATACTACCATAGTCCACAATACTTTAAGAAAATATCACAAAGCGTGCTATAATATCCTGTTTGAAGTATACATAAGCAAGGCTGGTCATACAAGTATGGCGGAGGTACCGACTGCGGAGCCCCGACATGAATGGCGAGCCACAATGAACGTATAAATTAGCCATGAGGTTATTGCGATGTCTCGTTGACGGAGACGACTCAATGACTGCGTGATATACAGCCTTAGGTTCCCCGCTGAGGTACACTGTGTTAAATGGGTATGTTAACTTTCTTCTAGACATCTAGCTATATGTACGTTTGTAGCAAACATATGTTGAAATTAAACAGCTTCTCTGATGTGTTTGTTTTTTTATCGTTAATAAGACTACTTCCTCACTAGGATTAATTTCCGATGGAGTGGACTTAAAATATTGAATTAATGGACACAAAGTACATTCAGAACAACTATTTATGGATCACATAAGTTATTGCCTCGTGCGGGGAACGAGGCTTCAACACTTTGAGCGGTGTAGAGGCGAGGTGAATATGTCATCCGTACAGCATTTTGTTGCATTATGAAAGAATATTTTAATCACAGGTGACGCGCAACTCTCTTGCTATTACAAGCAAATTATTATGCACGGATAGCGTTATGTGTATGGTCCTCAAATAGTTATCTCAATCTGGGGGCTCTTTGTACCAGATGTATGAATGTTTGTTATGTGCTGCGCGACGCATGAATTAATCCTAGTGCAGGAGTTCTTCCAAAAAGAAAAATAAAGTCATATTTTTCGGTAACCACCAAGCAGGCCAAACTAAATCAGTTATGAAGATTTAAATTATTAAGGTCACTTATAATTGATTAAGTATTAATTAATTGTGATATGTTAGTCAAATAACTTATTTAAGAGGTAGAATTGACAAATGTCAAGACTAAAGAATGCCAAACTTTTTTTTTTTTTTTTGGTACCCAGGAAAAATGCTTGATGCACGATCCGCCGGCTAGGGGACGGCACCGGCGGGGCGTGTGGGACTCCCCATTCTGGTATACCCACTAAAAAACCTGGGGTGTTCCCTCTCTCACCCAATGGAGGGGCCTGTTGGGAGCTCTTAAAAGAATTGAGTCATCCATAGCAGGCCCCCCCGTGCGGGTGCGGGCCGGGTCAAACGGACTCGACCACCTCTCGTCCCCAGGGGAGAGCCTCACCGCTCTCCCCTTTCGACATTGGAAGGCGCGCGGGAACACCGCGCGCGCCCTCTCGGGAAAGAATGCCAAACCTAAGTTAAGATTTACGTAAAAAAATTTAAAATATACTTTAAAGGCTGATTTCTTAATCGTCAAACCTTCTCCAAAGACTAAATGTGATATATTTACTAATCAAAACCTATTAAAATGCAAAATAAATATCTAAAATGGAATTGCTTTTCAGTAGAACTTAAAATAGCTATTTAAGAAAGCGAAGGAATATTGTATATACCTTAGAATATTAAAATAGTGAAGAGAAAGGAAGAAATATCCAAAATGTAGTTTAATGATTTCATGTAAGTTCTAGCTACGCATATAGTGCGCCTTACGAGCCGTTTTGTAATTTTAACAAGTATATCATAAACACACATAAAAAAACATTTTTAGAAATAAAATAAGCAGTATAATGCCCTTTTCTTTGGTTGATTATAGCAAATAATTGTCTCGCTCGATGCTATAGTCCACGAGTGAAGTTATGCACTTTATATCTATATTTCTAAATAAGCATGTAAATGCACACGTATTAGGAAGCAATAAAATAATTTTTTAAATAAAAATTTGGTGAAGACGTGTATCCATAGCAAGAGAAAATCGATTGTTTCTGCTTATCTATCTCTTTAAGAATCAGGAGTTAAGCTGGGTATGTATGTACATTTATGTATATATGTATAGTATATATAAAATCTCTTTATACAGCGTGACATATGCTTATTTTCCAAGTGTACATACAATACAGGTAGCCTAAATTAAATTTCCCGGTACGTTTATACCTAGCTCATAACATTTTGCTCTACCCGAGATTCAATCTTGCGCAATAGGCAGTTGTGCAAGCACACTTCAGAAATTGAATAAATTTATAATATAAGATAAAATTACGTCATTCTGAGGAATCAAACTGGCTATACAGCGAGGCTGTTAAATAGAGGTTGTAATCAGAGTTCAGGAGGGCGACAATAAATCGACGGACACTTCCCTTTTGCGGCTGATTGTCTGCCACCTACGTCACCTGTTGGTGACGCTAAAAGAAGGTAGAGCGAGTGAGTTTCAAGTTGGTATATGGTATGATAACTGTTAAAAGTTTCGTTTTGATATTTAAATTCGGAACAACGTAAGGTATTTAGGTGTCGATATTCTGTTTTTCTTTGCTTGTTAAAAATACAACTTCTAACTACCACTCCTGACTATACAAACATGCAAACAACGGACATTCAATATTTAAATTTATATTTACGTCAGATATTTGGGCTTCCATATTGATATATAAAACTACAGACGAGATTTGATTTCTAATATTCTATATTTTGGGTTCAGTTTGGGTTAATATTAGATACGAATAATTTTTCAAATATATTGTTATCACTACCGTAAGTTCGTACGACTTTAGCCCATAGGGGTGACATTGGCCCCTAATTGGAAAATGTTTGAAGTTCCCATCAGACAACTATCATACTTTTTCCCGAAAAAATACACGTGGAAATTAATAGATAGCACTATAAACTGTCAGTAAAACAGCTTCTTCCAATTAAACAGCTTTTTCCAATAATTAAGGGCCAATGTCACCCCTTAGGGCTAAAGTCATACAAAGTTACTATACTTTTTTTGCGAATTGTTGTAATCGTCTGATGTAACTATAATTAAAAATATAGTAACTTAGATACCATTCTTAACCGACATTACTATACTTTTAAGGGCTATACACGCTATGATGTATCATGCTAAGCCACAAACGAATAGATACGACAAAACACGTGAGCCATAAACTAGTAAGACCTGATAGAATATTGTTTACCCCTCGGTGTTGCAACTTGCAAGTCACCATAAAAACGGTAACTGCTTACCATCAGATAGACTGCATTCTTATTTGCAACCTTACTAGTATAGAATACGGAGGATATATAAGCAATTAGAACCAGTTTTGTTTATAATACAGGTATAGTGAAGACTTTTGAGTTTTTGTTACTAAATTTGCATTCCCATAGTGAGCAAATACCTTTAAGAAGTATATTCTCGTAAATTGAGGATAAGTTTATTCAGTGATAGGGAAGTTTGTGTAAATATATATTTTATGTATTTAATTGTCTGCGCGTTAGATTTGAATGCCTAAGGAATGGTTTGGTAGGAATTTATTCACTCCATATATGTAAGTAAATGGTTTTGAAGAAATTATATTCTCGGTTTTATTTGCGACTAGTTTCTGTCCACGTGAATCATAAGGAAAAGCATATCGGGATAAAAATTATCGTATTGTTATTCCGGGATATGGTATGTATAATATCCTTTCTCACAAAATGTAAATTTTAGTTGATACAAGTTGTTCCATATTAAAGACATCAACGCGTTCAGTGCAAAATGTTGTATCTAAGTTTGTTAAATACTAGTTTCAATCCGCAGCTTTGCTCGTGTGAATTCCACCGGAAGGCATGCCGGGATAAAAGTATACTATGAGTTAATACATGATATGGTTTATCTATGTGACCAAATTCATTTCATGCGTTATTGAGTGAGAAACATCGAAACATCTTAAAATTGTCTTCTGTCTGTTTCTATTGTCCACTGTCCCTTTCCCACAATTCTCTGTTTTGTATGTAGCATATTTATGCGTATATAGGGTGTCTAACTTGATGTGTAGCCGAGTGTACCATTTCAATACGTAATTACATTATCTTCGATGCGTATTTTGATGTATAGCTCATGAATTTCTAAAACCTTCGAGTCTTACATATTTTATTAAACAATGTTAGGTAAAGTTATACGAAATATTTCTAAAATAACGGCCGCTGTCACACCGAACACTGCGCGCACAATGGCACGCGTGCTCCGAACTGATTTACAGTCCGATTGAATACTTATACGGTGTGAACGCGATCTAACATTGCTCAATATTTATGTGGCTTACATTCTTTAGGTTGTGCGTAAATGTTTTATACATACATGTTTACGATTATCTATTTATATGGCTTTGTAATTATACAAAAGTATTTAGATTTTTTTTAAGTGAAATCTTCATTAGGCGCGTTGAGCACTTCTTGGGTGAATAAAAATCATGGAACTCGCGTCATCGTCACCAAAAGCTTTCCATTTTTGAATTATTTTTGGTTTATAATTTGGTTTATAAAGAAGTGTTTATGATCAAGGATTAAAGTTTTCACTTCTATCGGCAGTCCCCAAAGACTGCCCCAATATTTTTTGTACTATGTAGAGTTCGAACCCACAATACACCGAGTATTGTGGCAACAGCGAGGCGACCATTTAAACCATTACCATTATGCCATACCTGCAGTCTGGCGGTTTTTGGGGATACATTTTAGTGTCTGATAGATTCAATAACTGCTCTAACAAAGCATTCTCGCAACCTATTATAAGTCCATGTATATTCCCGAATGGATAAACAGAAGTGTATTATATCCGTACTTCACTAACTAGTTGAAATTAAACTACTATATACGGATTTTATTGCGTTGTTTATTTGACACTTTATTACAAAATTTAGAACAAAATTTAGAAACTGTTACACTACTATTACTATTAAACTTTACTAATTTTTTAAGCTAATTAACATTCGCGTAAACAGAAGACAATATTCACTAACTAGGGTTTAGGTATAACGTAATTAGGGGCGAGCCTATAGAAGCAAGGCGTCTAATGAGCATATTTTCAGACGATAAAACGCTACTGGGAAGTTCCTAAGAAAACTCCTATAACACTAGCCCGGAAACCGATTCCAAGATCTCTCCATCGGCCGCAAACTCTTACTAGCGAATCAATGTAGTTCAAAACTACCACATACAATTTTTTTACTAAATAATAAGATACTTTGAATTACATAATATAGAAATGTTTCTGAAATATTCAAAGTAGGGATTTATTATTTCTCTAAGTAACCCTAAAAAATGACCAAAAAATGACTTATGTAGTAACGGGCTCGCGCTACGCCGTCAAAGGTACCGTTCGATTGACTTACAGCCGTGCGCTAATCGCCGCCGCTATTGGAGCGCAAACGTTCTTGCGATAATTACTTGTGTAATATACATATGTACTTATATTATATGTATCCATCCGTCTGTTCGTAAGCTACTTTGCTTATTTATTTTGAGCTTTCATCGTAATCGTGGCTATAAAGTATCAGAAATTAAATGATGTACAGGCTGATTGGTAAAAGACTGGATATATTGAAGGAGGGTATTCAGTACTCGATTCTGGACCCGAATATCTAAAAAAAATAGGTACTTAAAATTTTACCTAGTTATCCAATAAAAACTTAATGTGCGGACACTCTTGCGCATATACCAAAGCTAAACAAAACCTCCGGCCCCGCCCCCAGCTACCGCACCCCGCACTCTCCCAAATTTGCTACCCCGCCCGTCCTTTTCTTATCAAAGGTCATTAGTCCCGACAGCTGTGTGCGCAAAGTCCACATTTTATGGATATTTCATACAAATTTTCATAAAGGTTTTCTTTGCGGGTTATACAGATTTTATTTTATCTCTTTTTTATACGTTACGTCTGGCCATAAATTATCATGTCCTTAAGTATGTACAATGTTTAACCAGTCACACTGTATACAGAGCTGTCCGGTAATTAATGGATAACCTTGAAATGTCTTATAGCAGAACTGATGGCCGTTCAGAAAAAAAATATATGAGTGCAATAGCTAGTCATTCTTTTGACTGTCTATCTATTACCATAATTAGTGTTTAATAATAAAACAACAAAAAACTGATAGAATTCATTCATTTATGGTCGTAGTGTACAAGAAAGTTAAAATGGTAATTAAAAAAAATATTTCAGGTAGTAGTTAGGATAGATATTTTCATATTTTTTCTGAACAGCCATACTACTATAAGACATTTCAAGGTTATCCATTAATTACCGGACAGCCTGTATATAATAATATATACCTAGGTAGCGTATATATTACCCAGGATCAAAGAAACATCATTAAAGAACAATATATTGTTCTCCCACAAAAATAGGAAACAGTAAAACAGTTACCTCAAATTTATACTTATAACTGAAATTCCTAATCTATAATTTCAGATCCCAAATTTCTAGTTTATAAGTTGCGCTGATTTCAGCATGAATGGGCCGGCTCGACCGAGAAAGGACTACCCTCTCACAGAATATCGACGTAAAATAGCAGTATTCCTACTGTTGTGTTTCGTTCTGTGAGTGAGAGTGCCGGAGGCTTAATCACCCCTTTTCCCCCTTCTCGCTCCTTCTCCTTCCCACTTCCTTTCCTAAAGGGTCGGCAACGCGCAAGTGATGCCTCTGGTGTCGCAGGCGTCCATAGGCTACGCCTACGGTGACCACTTACCATCAGGTGGGCCGTATGCTTGCTTGCCACCTTAGTTGTATAAAAAAAACTATGTTAAAAACTATTCCACCATATTATATGACCCTAACTTTAAAGTTTTAAAAATACTTTTGAAATACATATATTAATGAAAAAGAACTTAACATTAAATTTTAGTTTATGTGTATCACTTTTGGAGTTCCAATGATTTTAGATTCCACGTAAGAAGGGCAGGGATATTGACTAAGAATGTCTCGGGAATCAAACCCAGGATGTCATGCATAGCAGTGACATACATCACACATGGCAGTGTCAACCAGGCAGTCTAATATAAAAACAAAAGGTATACTCTAAATAAAATGTATTATCAAATAGGTAAACGAATTAATAACAAAACTCTACTTACATATTATTTAAATAAATAGGACATAATTATAAATACATTATCTAAATGAAACGCCGTTGGTAGCTTTATCCAAGTACATAGGCATCGCGCAGAACCGCTTGCAGTGCTCCTTCTTGCGTTTGTCTTCTGGGAGAAAGTTCCAGATGATCAGGTCTTCGTCTGCTGTCGCAGTTGCTAAGGAAAGAAAAAAGATGTCAAATCAAATCGAATCAAATCAAACATTTCTTTGCATAACTCAGGCACGTAAAGTTGTTACATAATAGGTAGGTATATAATATAGAACATGCTGCATTATAACCTCAAGAGAAATGTGCAAATATTATATACTAGATGTTGCCGCGGTTTCACCCGCGTTTATCGTTACTGCGCCGCCCCTGTGGTTCGTAGTGTTATGTTATATAGCCTATAGCCTTCCTCGATAAATATGCTATCCAATACTAAAATAATTTTTCAAATCGAACCAGCAGTTCCTGAGATTAGCGCGTTCAAACTAACAGACAAACAAACTCTTCAGATTTATAATATTAAATATAGAATGTAGTCAGTAATATAATATAATAATAGTTGCAGCACCTCGATAGAAGGTCTAAGATAATAAAATTATATTTAATTGGCGATTTGAGAAAGTGACCGAAGCGACCGTGAAAATGAAGTGTTTCTTGCTTGCTTGCTTTTCAAATGTTTGCCAGAATTTAGCAACTAACCTAAGTGGCAAATCAGTAACTTTATAAATGTACTTTAGTTACATGAATGAATAGATGATTTTTGACTATAAGTTTCAACATTTGACGGATTAGGATTGGGCAAGTGATTAATTAATCCACTCGCTATCTGTGCAGTCGACATTAATGTTCAAATATTATAAAAACGAGAAACGTTGTCAGTTTGTCATTAGTTTTAACTGCGGAATCAATTTAACCACATTTTTTTGTAATAACTTGTTGGTTTATATATTTAACCACTGCACATACTAATTATAAAACTAATTAGGGCATAGAGATGTTTGAATCTTGGAAGAATATCCAAGATTAAAACAAAGAACATAAAAAAACAAGATTTGACTCGGAACATTGTAGATTTTTTAATTCTTGTATTGTAGGGAATCGTACCGGCAATCGACGATGTATTAAATTTCAAAGTGATCACTCATACTATAAGTGCATTTTACACTCAATTGGACTAACTAACTTGTTGAAGGGTGAAGTTTATTTTTTGTAGCAACCTTACCAAGTTTAGTTCCGTCCGGATTGAACACCATAGTCCGCACGCGGTCGAGCCCCGTCCGGCCTTCGCCCCACTGATCCACTACAGTGTCTGGGTCGCTCATCACCACTAACTGAGAGCAAGTCTTAGGGGCTGATGACTCTCTGTCTGAGGAATTATATATCACTTCATGTTAGCCAACCACAAGCCCAAAAGCAAATATCTCATAATAATAGTAATATCAGTCTTGTTCATTAACTGCTCATTGCTGGATACAAGCCTCTTCTTAGTGTGAGTGGGTAAGGCCATAGTCTACTACGCTGACCCAGTGCGGGTTGGCAGACTTCGCATATTTTCAAGAAGATTATGTAGAGCTCTTAGATACGCAGGTTACCTTTCGATGTTTTCATTCACCGTTAAAGTGAGGGATAATTAACTATTTAATATGCACATTACTTTGAAAAGCTGGCAGCATTGCCATTCAACGTGGCAATGTTGCCAGTTGTCTGGGCACACTACCAGTCAAGTGTAATGCGGAAGAATTCTATGACGCCTATTAGAGGGTTCTAGTTTTAGTTTTTTTTCTTTTTTGTTTTATTATATTTTAGGTATGAGTTAGTTTAAAATAATTGTGTTAATTGATAACATTCATTCAATAAATAATTGAGATATGACTTTAGACATTTTTGATTATCAATTTATTTTCAGGCTCAACAAGTTATCTACGTTACGACACACACTTTTTTCGACAGGCTCTCTTTATTAAAACAAATGTTACATTTTTAAAGCAGTTATTGCTTAAAGATAATTGATATAATCACAGTACAAAAATACAGAAAATAATTATTGATTTTATTATTTAATTTATTAAATGTATTCTAATGTTTTTATTCTTGTTAAACCGTCCAGTTAATCTAGAATACTTGTTTTCAGATGGAGTTCACGTCAGTAGTGGGATTTAAGCCCACACATTCTCGAACGTAAATCCTATACCTTATCCATTGGGCGGTCGTCAATTAACCTGTCAATTATTGGAATGCCAGACATAATTGAAAACCTATTTTGTCTAGCCGCTAGTGTGCCGATGCAACTTAAAAGGTACCTGTGTTCCACAAGCTGAGAACGAGCTCGCCGGTGCGCTTGCTGAAGAGCATGCCATCGAGGTTGTAATGGTTGCGGCCGAGCGTGCGCTTGCGCAGCTTGCCTGACGGCGCGTCCCACAGCGCCACGCGCGCGTGTGACGTTGACGTCACCGCGCCCACGCCCAGCAGTGCGCTGCGCCACGGGTGCCATGTCAGCGCCTGCGCAAGGTAAGATGCTATATAGTGGCGAGCCTGTATCTCCATTGCCAGTTCTTCTAGCCTAGATATTATTATTAGGATAAAGAGAACAATTTATCGAAAGGCAGGTCGTAGATGTATCATTACTTTTTTAATCTACAACTTTTGCTCTAGGAATAATGCTTGTGTCACGGAAACATTCTGCATGTTCGCTTTCGTTGCTCGAAACAACTATTTGTAGAACACACGATTTTTGTCCCGTGTGGGGATCGAATGGAATCGAACCCATCAGTTGGCGCAGTGGCAGTCGCGAGACGACCATTGATGGTGATTTTTGGTGAGTGAGAGTGCGGGAGGCCCAATCATCCTCGTTCTCCCTTCCCACTCCTTCTCCTTCCCACTTCCTTTTTCTCTTCTTCCTTTCCTAAAGGATCAGCAACGCGCAAGTAATGCCTTTGGTGTTGCAGGCGTCCATAGGCTACGGTAACCACTTACCATCAGGTGGGCCGTATGCTTGTTTGCCACCTTAGTTGTATAAAAAAAATATGAAGCTGACACAAGGTCAACTTATATGCTCCAATTCTTTGACGCACACCAATAACAGCCGCCAAGAGTTCAATAGCAATGACCACATCGTACTGCGCATGTGCAGCGTTATTAAGGGACACAAATTTACTGAATTTTATGGTTAAAATGTATTACTTTATAACCTAAATCAATAAATGATTCTCGACTTTGACTTTAATATAAAGGTGTTGCAATTATTTTGTTTAATAATTGCAATACACGACCTCTATAGCGTAGTGGTTAGTGTAACCGACTGCCACTCCTGAGGTCGCGGGTTCGATTCCTGCACAAGTCAAACATTTGTGGATGTTTGTCTTGGTCTGGGTGTTTCTATGTATAATACGTATCAATTAAAAAACAAAAAGGATGTTTATCCATTGTCTAGTACCCATAGTACAAGCTCTGCTTAATTTGGGCTAGATGGTGTTGTGTTTATGTGATAGAATATTATTATATTATTATTATTATTAATTTTCCCAAAATTTGACAAGAATGAAAGATCACCACATTGTATTTTTAGTCTTTGCTGCAGATACAAAGACCCCAAACCTTAATAGTCCAATCAGACTTGAGGTTGGAGAACAGCTGTAGCCTCGGCCACGTGAAGACCAGGACATCATCGTCGTTGACGGAGGCAGCGGTGACGTAGCGCGCGTCTGGAGACACTCGAGCCATGAGGATAGCACCACGACTTGCATTGCACCAGCTGATAGTCAAGGCGTTGCGCGTGAACGAGACCAGCGTCCCGCGGGAACAGCCTCTGGGAGGAACGGGAGAGATGGTAGTCAAGTCAGCATAGATGACGTCACGATATTTTGATGTAATACTAGATTTTGCTTTGGGTTAGGTTAGGTCTGTATCAGTACTTTTTTCTGGATGAAAGGTTCCCTATGTCCTATTCTGTAGCCCCGACAACGTGTAAACAAAATTTCATGTTGATCGGTTGAGTAATTACGGCGTGAAAGTATAACAAACAAAAAAACTCACATTCGTATTTATAGTATTACTAGCTTTTGCCCGCGGCTTAGCTCGCGTTAATTTAGAATTTGACAATCAATTCGGGTTGTACCTTGCTTGTAATAATATAATTCAATCATGATTCGAAAGACACGTGACGCCATCTATTATCATAAGAAGGTTATTATTGATTTACTCGGGAACAGTAATTTTTTTCGGGATGAAAAGTAGCCTATGTCCGTTTCTGTACCCCTGACAACGTGTTTGCAAAATTATTTCTTCCACGCTTACAAGGTAACAGGAAGCACAACCATGTTTAGGAACAATTAAGGTCCTGCGTCTGCAATGTTACAGTGTATCCATAACGCTGGTATTTTCGCAGAGCCTGCATGATGTTGGTGCATGTAGGCAGTAACAAACATACATAACTCAATTAAAAAATAAAAAATAAAACAAAAGAACAATTTAAATAAATTAGGCAGAAGGTGGTCATATATGGCAAAAGTAATTTTATACGAAATAATAATATTGGTATTTATATAACACTTATCATAATCCTAACTAATATTATAAAAGCGAAAATGAGTTTGTTTGTTTGTTACCTTTTCACGCCAAAACCACTGAACCGATTATCCTGAAATGTTGCATATACGTTGATAGGTGTACAGAAACGGACATAGGCTACATTACATTCCGAAAAAAATTACTGTTCCCGAGGAAAACAATAATAACGTTCATATGATAATAGATGGCGCCACGTGTCTTTCGAATCATGACTGAATTATATTATTACAAGCAGAGTACAATCCTAATTGATTGTCAAATTCTAAATTAACGCGAGCGAAGCCGCGGGCAAAAGCTAGTATACTTATATGTAGTGATATACTTACGTGATAAATGAGTTGCCAGTAGGGCTCCAATCCAAGGCAGTGATGGAGCAGTAGTTCGGCGGCTCATGCTGACACGTGCAGGTGTTCAGCTCCACACGTTTACTCAGCTCCGTGTTGTGGATTTCCACGGTCTTCGCGTCTGTTCCCAGCTGAGGCAGGATAAGCAAGATGATATGACAGTGTTAGGGCTGACGAGTTAGTACCAAGCGGGTCTAAGAACACTTAGGACCTGACCTAAAACCTCCAAATAGCAATCCTTACTAATATTATAAATGCGAAAATGAGTTTGTTTATTTGTTACGCTTTCACGCCTTAACTACTCGACCGATCAACATGAAATTTTGCATACACGTTGTCAGGGGTACAGAATAGGACATAGGGTACCTTTCATCCAGAAAAAAGAACTGTTGCAAACCTAACCTAACCTAACCTACATTTACGCGAGCGAAGCCGCGGGTGAAAACTAGTTATCTATAAAATAAAAGTCTCGCCATCTCTCTTCTTTAACCTAAGTAAGACGGTTTGCGATTTATATTTCGAACTAGCTGTTACCTGCGACTTCGTCCACGTAAATTTTAACTAAAAAGTCGTAATTTTTTCTAAAATCAAAGTAGCCTATGTTACTCCTTATAACATCAGCTATCTGCCAGTGAAAGTCCCGTCAAAATCGGTTCAGCCGTTTCGGAGACAGACAAAAATTTTAAAAATAAATGTTTTCGTATAGGTACCTTATATACTTTCATATGCATTAGATAAAAAGCTGTTATTTTGACATTACAAACAGAGACTTCAATTTTATTTATTTGTATAGATAACTCATACTTGATAATTGTGAAACGGGCCATTACATTATTTATCAAAACTATCAAGAAGCTTCCTTATTATGTACAAGACATTTTCTAATGAGTATTATAAATAAAATAGACCATATCTCTACGAATAATACTTTTTATAAACTTTGGATAAAATGTTTACAGAAACTTACTATATACTGAGTATTTTACTTTTAAATGTATTAAGTATTTATAACCTTTTTTTACTGGCTGCAATATCCTAGCGTTGCTGCTTAAAACTATACGAGTGGAGCCGCGAGCAAAATAAACGCACTAGTTGCGCTAATTTCACCCACAGTTTAAATAATTTCACTCACAGTTTAAATAATTTCACTCACAGTTTGAATAAATTCACCCACAGTTTGAATAATTTTTAAAGTTGCCTCATTATATTAGGTTATTTATAGTTAACGAAGACTTTAAATTTGGCTTTTAATTTATAATAAAGTTTCTAAATCTGTTATTAACAGATTTAGAAACTTTTGAAATTCCTCAAGTTTAGTAGAAAATAATTTAAAACTTAAGGTCTATCTGAAGGGAAACGCATGAATAGCTAGTTTATACTAATACTAGATGTTCCCGCGGTTTCACCCGCGTTTATTGTTACTGTGCCGCTCCCGTGGGTCGTAGCGTGATGTTATATAGCCTATAGCCATTCTCAATAAATAGGCTATCCAAAACTAAACAATTTTTTCGAACCAGTAATTCCTGCGATTAGCGCGTTCAAATAAAGAAACAAACTCTTGAGCTTTATAATATTAGTATAGATTGCATAGAGAAAAGATTGTAATGAGCAAACTCGAAAACTACTGAGCCAATTTTTAACGATTTGACTATTAGAATTACAATTAGAGCTAATTTATTCATGAATAAGCATAGGCTATATAACATCACGCTGCGAGCTACGGAAGCGCAACAGTTATCATAAATGTGGGTGAAACTTCGGAGTTCAGAAGAGTATAAAATAAAATGTTAAGCGTACGATGAGCAGTTTCCCTTTGGGATCGAACTTGCAGCACTGTATGTCATAGTCAGTGAACCCCTTGCTGATCTGACTCTGAGTGCGCCAGCTCCACTTGTGGTAAATCCTGCCCAGCGCAGCCACCAGGATGTTGTCTGTCGACCAGTCAAGCAGTTCTGGAACTAATGTGACAGTAATTCAATATTAATTATCCACGACTAGCCTCTTAAAAAAGAAGTGGCGTAAAGTGGGAAAGATATGGGAGGTTGATAGTATATTCTGAACAGATTGGCAGAGGTCACATCTATAATATTTCACCAGCTATTTGCCAGATCCCGCGTAGAAGAAGTCTCCTGCCCATCTCCAGAAGAGTGAGCTGCTACCGAGAATTGTTTAACAGAAAAGCTTTCAAAGACTATCACAAATTGAAGTTCTAAGGCCACTGGACCATAAGTAATATTTAAAGGAGCCAAGATCAACAAGAAGGGGTCATCATCCTTTTTTAAATAATGCAGTTGTGAGCATAATTCTCGTGTTTAATCAATTATCATAAGAACAATCCAACAGGATGATAGATTGTCGTTTAAATAGAAATAATTGAATCACGCAGAATTTATTCTCCAAGCATTTCAAACCCAGTTCAGTCATGTTACAAATGCCATTACAACAAAAAATTATAATCCATAATTTATCCATAAACAGCTTTGAAAGGCATGGTTAATTAACGAAATAATTAACATTAATAAGTTGTTTACGTTTTTAATGTGACAAGGTGACAAATAAGCATATGTGTCGCCCATAATTTAGAAACAGTAGTAATTGTGTTGTCAATGCAAGGGAAAATATTATAAATACTTCAGCACACAGTACCCTAAATAAATCTTTATTTAAAGAACTCTAGTAGACTGAGTTGTGGAGAGAGGGAAAACAGGCACTTTCAGTATACGTTGGTATGTCGAGAAGCTTCGGTACTATATCAGAGATATGGAAGATGGCTTCTTCGTTGACAAGCCAGGCTATCGGTAGTAACTCCTAGAGTTGCGGTCAGTAAACTGGAGTCCTGATTGCTGCAGCCGTGGGACGCATGTGTCTCAAGAGGTTTATTGAGTATTTTATGGTACTGTATTTTTTTTATTTCTTCCTTTTTATTACTGTAATTAGAATTATTTTTTTATCTTCATATACATTCTGCCCACCTGAAAGCTGTATGATAGCAATAAAGATTTCATTCTTTCTTCTTTCTTTCTTTCTTTCTAAACGTAACTGCACAGATGGCGTAATGATTGAAGTGGTAGCCTCGCCACTACCACTACACCAAAGGTTGTGGGTTCAAATCCCACATGGGACAAAAATTTGCGTGACCCACAAATTGTTAAAATTGTTCAAACGTATACACGCAGATGTCTCGAGTGAGAATCCAAGGCGCATCTCTGACACAAGTTATGTGCGCATTAAATAGTTAGTTATCGCTCGCTTTAACGGTGAAGGAAAACATCGTGAGGAAACCTGGAAGTTCTCCATAATGTTTTTGAAGATATGTGAAGTCTGCCAACTCGTAGTAAGTTAGCGTGGTGGACTATGGCCTAACCCTTCTCATAGTGAGAAGAGGCCCGTGCCCAGCAGTGGGACTGTTTAATACAGGGCTGATATTATATACTTACAGGCAGCATAACTATAGGTCGGTAGATCCAAGATGCTGTCAGCCGAGGATAGGAAGGACTTCTTCCTGGGCGCGCAGGGCCACAGCTGCACGTACTCCTCCCCGTCAGGCTCTGAGCTGGTCTCTTGTCTAAACGGCTCCAGGCCGAAGGCAGTGTCCAAGTAGTTCGCATACTTCTTCTGCTGTAGGTACTTTGTACACTGAGGAATATTATACAACATTTGAATTAATAACTGCGCGGATAGCTTTAAGTGGCTGCCTTGTCACTGCCGCCACGCCGAATGTTGTGGGTTCGATGTCCTCACGGAACAAAAGATTGTGTGATCCAGACATGTGTAGCTGTTCAGAGTGTGCGTGTTCTTTGTTTTGTTGTCTGTCCGTTGTTTGAATGTTTGTAAAGTCCCGCGCAATACAGGAATTATACTCAGAGATGTCTTAAAAAAAATAGCTCAGTGGGGAGACCAACAGACTGCAATGCAGAGGGTCTCGGGTTCGAACCCACGTCGGGCACCTCTGACTTTCGAAAGTTATATGACTTTTCGAAATGATGTGCGTATTGATTGACAATTATCGCCTGCTCCGGGCCTCGGAGAGCACGTTAAGCCGCCGGTCCCGGCTGCCATGAACATCTAGGGCAGTCGTTATTGGGAAGTCACTACCCTCTAGTATCCTGACACTGGTCTAGCCTTTGAGTATCGTTGGCCTTCGGGTTGCGGAGGTCAGGTAGCAGCCGCTCCGTGTAAAAACTGATATCCAGTCAAATCTGGTTAGACTAGAAAGCCGACCCCAAGTGACTTGGGAATAATAAAGGCTACACTTCGGATCAAGGCTATTATTGTCGTCCATCAGGCTTGCACCGCCTCCAAACTCAGTTGCTACTGACAATTTCGTGACAGGCCAACTTAATAACACTGCTTCAAGCAAAACAGTTGCATTCACTGCCGTTGCACCAACTGGCTGGAGCAACAGCATACATTCATCTTTATTCTTGTAGGGGTAGGCAAAATAACATTACATAATTACACTTCAGGCAGTCAGTCAGCTATACTTTTAATTCCAACGTCATAGGAGGCAAGGCAAGCCTGTTTTTGTCTACCGTAAACATTTCTATGTCTAACGAGATCTTTTTTAATACTCGATCCATTGTTTATTCCATAGCGCAGTTTAGGCCGTACTAAACATTTTTTAACACATAAACTCAATACTTAACATTATGCCTGACCAGGTATTCAAATGATCTACACAATCGCCATCAAAGTTTTTGAAACATTATCCAAATGAAATTCATTATTAATAAGGTTTGGAACGTAAAACTGGGACTGTTTAAAATGCTTACCGTAATTGAGGAGTATAGTTTCAAAACCCGTCACAACGATATCAGAACAAAAATAATGTTCCAATTGAATATGAAGCTCCTTCGTTGCTTCTATCGCATTGCACTGATAGTTTTCAACAAAACCCACTAAAATTCTATCAAATCATATAAAATACAGTTTGTTGCAAACACCGTTAAAAGAGTCCATTTTATTATATGTCTCTAAATGTTTTTTTTAGATTTACCATTATTTAGTGAAAAGTATTTTAGAGGATTTTGAAACTAAACTACTCAATTATGAAAGGGACACCACAAATTTAAAATCACCCATTTTCCCATAAAATTACTCACAAAATTTGGGAGATGAACACCGATCACAAGTTAGAGCCAATGAAACTCACCCACATGTCATCGGAGCCCTTATCCCGGGCACCCCAATGTAGTTTCCTGCACAAATCCGGCAGTAGTTCCCTCGGGGCCACGAACCGATCCACCCGGGGTCGCTGTTTGTTCAACTGTGAACAATTTGTTTTTAATAGAAACACCACGAGAGCGCTACTGCGAAACATAACTAGTTTTCTTCGTACATTAGTCGAAATACTAAGAAATGGCTTTAAACGTACGGGGAATTGTTAATGTGGTTTCCGCGGACGATCGCGCGTTTTCTGCGAATGTGCAGTGAATGAGGGGTTTCTCAGAAAATGGCCAGTCATGTGCACAGAATGCTTACTATGGTACGTTATTACATTATTATTTATCAACTTGTGTGTTTTGTTGGTTTTCTGGATGGGTTAAGTTCGAGTCTTTGTTGAGGTAAGGGTTCCCTGACGGACAATATTTTTTGAATTATTTTAATACCTCTAAAATTTTGGTTATTTGTTTTGGGTGTATGCAATATGTAATGGTAGTTTTATATCTATAGCATTTATCAAGATACTAAAATAAATATCTATGGAATAATAAAATAAATTTATTTAATAATTATGACAGTCACCAAAAACTAACATAAAAACATTAACTTAAGAGTTACCTTTTTAATTCTTTTTTGTGTTATGTATGAAAGTGAAGTGAGGTGAAGTGAAGTATAATGATATTTTGATGCAATGTTAAATATATATTTCTTTAATTTTACTTTTAATTTCATACAGACATTCCTTTTTTACTGTCATTTTCTGTATTATATTAAATAATAGTAATATAATGACATTTATTACATAGTACAAGCTCTGCTTAGTTTGGGCTAGATGGTGTTGTGTGTATGTGATAGAATATTATTATTATTATTTAAATATAGAGCGAATCTACTATAATGTTTGAATTTAATTTTATTCTGTCTCGACTGTAACAAATTTTATGTAAATTTGCAAACTGAAAAGCAGATTATGGTGTTACCTTTGTACCTCATTACATTATAAGACCTTATGTAAAACCATATAATTAATAATTGCAATTTAAAAACAAGGCAATCTACTATCTATTTAAATTACTTAAATAATGTTATAACATGTTTTTACATAATATATCTTCAACACAGGAATAGCATCTTCATGAAATCACCTTCAATATCAGAGCGTATTTGAAAGCTAACTAGAATATTTATGGTTAAATAAACATACATATGTATGTATATATGATTACGAATAGGTAAACTTGAAACCACTTTTTAATTTCACACACATAAAATTATTTATTGGTTAATATTTACTTAAGCCACAAAATATAAATCAAATTCGAAGAATGTCAGTTAACACACTCGGCTAAAAACTTTGAAATCGCTTTGCGTATGCGCATACAAATATTTTCGCATGTCGTATAAAACTGAATTGCAGTACGTAATACATTTATGGTACAATACGATGTTTTTGTGAGACAGTATATTGTTTGCACAATTTATTCAAAATGTGTATTTTAAGTTTTTTCATACTCTGAGGTCAAAATAAATTAGTCTATCTATAGAGACAGAAAGACTGAAAATAGATATGTAGACCAATTGATAATAGCAAGCTTTAAAATCATGCTTCTTCTTCTTCCTTCCTCCTGGCTATTATCCCAATTTATTTGGGGTCAGCCCTCCTAGTACTTCTGAAACTACTTTAAAATCATGCTTATCTTAAGCAACTCAACTCATACGTGTTCAAGGCATCTACTTCTAATTGTGTTTCTAACAGAAAATAGTGGTATCATCCAAACTGCATTCAGCTAACTTGGCAGAAAGAAAATGCACTGAATTTAAAAGGAAAATAAGTTATATTAATACTTAATGTAAGTTAAGTTTTGTTAATTTTATATGTGACCTAAATGAATAAACGCATTTTGATTTTAAATCAAACGGAAAAATAAACCTCAAGGCATATTATTACTAATGTCATCAGTTCTCTAAAGAACAAGATTTAAAGGTTGTGCTGCTTTGAAAATTTCCTAATTGACATCGAAATCGAGACCGAGTCTTCACGACTGATTAAAATATCTGTAGTGTAATTTACAAATGGCTGGTATTATAACTTCATAAGTTAATAAACTGCTTGCGGTGGAGAAGTTACCTCATTAGGACACTTTGCAATTATTTCAGTCTATACAAACTTAAAGAATATAAGCTATATACCAAAGTAAATTAAATGGGAAATTCAAGAAATCACTAAATGATTGGTTATTAGAGAAATGTTTTTATAAGGTAGATGAATTGTTACAAATCATAATTTGATATACTTTAATGATATTTTATTTGACATTATATAATTTTAGTTTTTATTTTTTTTTATTTTGATTGTATTTAAATGAATTATCGACATTACTTTCTAATCTTATTTTGACATGATTAAAATGTGTACTTAATATTTGGACCTTTATTGATTTTTAAAGTTTTGTGGCTACTTATAATTATTATATATTCTTTGCATGTCGGGTAAACCGGTGAAATATGTGAACATTGTTTATCATGTACATTTGAATAACCTACTACTATGTTTCATGCAAATAAATAATCATTTCATTTCATTTCAACGTTTGTTAGTATTATTTAACAATGCAGATGTAGCGAACTTGTACAGTTAGAAGAATTAGCAAATGAATATAGGTTTCCATTGTAATGGCTAATGGCATATCGATATTCGCCAAATAAGAATTTACGACTTAAACAATATTTTAGTGACAAAAATAATAATGAAATGAAATATAAATAAATATAAAAGAACACAAAACAGATAGTTTTTATATTTCATTATCTTTTTATTACATTTAGTTACACGCGGTTTTTGAAATACTAATCAATAACGTGTCAAAATCTAATTAATTTTAAGTGTTCAATAGCTGTTGCTAGTTTAGTTTCTTGCATAATAGTTGTCTATATGCTAACTAATTCTCGGGTCGATGTTAGTAAGTATGATTAGTAAGTAAAATTCATAAGCCCGAGTTTAGTAAGTATACGATATTTTTATGGCTTATGTTTAACTTATCACCAGATATAGTAAAATATAACATTAAAAAATAGTAAATGATTACCAAACTTAATACCGCATTTTAATACCAAAAATATTAATTGCACAGCAAAGAGATCAAAATAAGTCGACGAAGCCCCGCTTCGTGGGGCTCCTATTTTTGGGTAGGAACCTAACATAACCTAACCCTTCCGAGACGGAATGCAGTGATTTGAGGCGTATGACATATTTTAGTAAGCATATATTATTTTGGTGTGCAATTACTATTTTTGATGGTCATTATATTTAATTCCTATTTTTATTATCTCATAGTTGTATAAAACAAATGCATCTGAGATTGTTATGGCGCTAATACACAACGCAAGGAGCTTAGCGAAATCTACATAAGCAAGCCTTCGCGCAGGCTACATGCACGAGACATACATACGGGTTACTACATCGACTTGCGCATGGCTCCTATATTGAGTACGAGAAGTAATGGAAGTTTCTAATACCAATACTATTATACATTTATGCAGTGTAGCGGGTGGTGTCTATCACTTTAATTGCACTTATTTCTTTTCTTTATTTATGGATTAGGGGGCAAACGAGCAGACGGATCGCCTGATGGTAAGCGATTACCGCCACCCATGGACACCCGCAACACCAGAGGAGATACAAGTGCGTTGCCGGCCTTTTAAAAAGGAGTACGCTCTTTTCTTGAAGTGTTGAAGGTCGTATTGGGTTCGGCAATACCGCAGGCGACAGCTCATTCCAGTTTTGTTATGCGAGGCAGAAAATTCCTGGAGAAACGCACAGTCGTGGACTGCCAACCATCTAAATGATGAAAGAAAATGCTGTCGCGTAGGACGATGACGAAAAGAGGCGGCAGGGATCAGTCCAAACATTTCCTCGGAGCACTCCCCATAGTACAAGCGATAGAAGATGCATAGCGAGAAATTTACTGAACAGATTCAATTAAAGTGGGTGGGCAAAACACTTATATTCCAGATTAATATTTATAATCATAATTTAATCATAAAAAATTGTATTAACCACTAATTGGTGTTTCTGGTCTGAGTGATATTTGTAGCCATTGTTTGAATGTTATTTGTAGAAGTCTTCGCTACACGGAGGTCATGCTTAGTGTGGAAGCTGTCTATGACTTATATTTTTAATTTTAATTTTATGCCTGGACAGTCCGTGCTTGGTTTGTTTTTAAATTGTGTGGATTAATTCAATAATTAAATGTTAAGCGAGTTTTGTTAAGTTTTGAAGTGCTCTAATGCTATCTGTTCTAAATTTACAATCAAAAAGATATTTTTAGGGCGTAGGGATCTCTAAAAATTAGAATCAGTAGTTATTCAACGTTTATTGCTAATAATTTTTAACTGCTTTCATACCTAATCGGTCATTATTATATCCAGTAGAAACTGCATTAATCATCCACCTTTTTCTTACCTTTGACTTTCCTAGAAAAGACTTTTCATATTAATGTTTATCCAACAAAAAGTCAAAGTGTGTTCGTAACAGAAAAATTAAATATGATAAAATCATGGAGTTTTAATTGAACTAAACCTATTATGTTGTGTAAGAATTTTGACGAGTGTAATTAATACATAGTATTTATTTATGGGCAGCTTTTTCTACCGTCGTGAACAATAATTACTAATTATGTCCATGTTAGTAGTAAATTATAGTTCCTATGGTAATCACTGAGCCGTCAAACTGTTGTAGGGGATCACAATTGATAATTAGGTGAAGGGAAAAAGTAAATAGTCCTGGAGTCACGGCATATTGTCGTATGACTCCACGTTGGTCTTACAGACGGTTCTGCTTGGATTGAGTAAAGAAAAGTAAACAAATCAATATGTATTGACACTTAAATCTTCATTACAGACGTAATTAGAAGGAACTTGTTGGTAATGTGTAACATTAATTATGATGTGGTCATATTTTAGGATCGTAACGTATTCGTATCGTAAGTTATTTGGTAATAAATAACATGAGACAAAAATGATTTCTTGGATGTTCTTTAAATAGTATGCATCAAATCCCTACGTTATGTCCATAAAAATATATAATAAATTATCAAATAATATTAAAAATGAAGAGAAATTCAGCACGTTTATCAACAAATTAAAAGACTTTTTAATACAAAAATGTTACTATGATATAAGCGAATATTTAAACGATAAATTTTAATAATTTAAAGTATGTAAGTAGGTACATTTTAGAAAATAACTTTTATACTTACTTTATAATAAATTAATAATAAACTATAATAAATAAATAATACGTTGAGTAAGTAAATAAAATATATCTACTAAGCTCTAAAATTTATTTCAATATGATATAAGATAATAGAATGTTCGTTCTTCTCTCCTAATGTTGCCGTGCCCGACGGGGTCCATTATTGTTCTCTCTACATTTATAAGATCTGTATATACATTATGGAGTGCAATAAACGAATTGAATTGAATTGAATTGAGTATTTATGTTCATGTATATTCAATTTATTTGAATTACTCATAATTATTCAATGATCTTAAATTGTATATATTTATATACAACATGTCACAGATATAACGCACAACCTCAAACACCCCAATTAGATTATTAAATCGTAATAATAATATAATCATTAAAATGTGACTTTTATATTGTGCGCGGATAGTATAGTGACTTTATTGCATAATACCCATCATAACTAATATTATAAAAGCGAAAATGAGTTTGTTTGTTTGTTACCTTTTCACGCCTAAACCACTGAACCGATGATCCTGAAATTTTGCATATAAGTTGTCAGGTGTACAGAAACGGACATAGGCTACCTTTCATCCCGAAAAAATTACTGTTCCCGAGGACAACAATAATAACGTTCTTATGATAATAGATGTCGCCACGTGTCTTTCGAATCATGATTGAATTATATTATTACAAGCAGAGTACAACCCGAATTGATTGTCAAATTGTAAATTAACGCGAGCGAAGTCGTGGGCAAAAGCTCATTTATTCACTTAGGTCACAAAGTAACACTTATGAACGTCGAAGGGGTTAGTGAGTTTGTTACATTTACTGAATTTACATTTATGTTAGTTGCAAGGTTCAGGCAAAAGGTTGAGCCTATGAGAAGGTACCTGCAAGAAACTCAAGGCCACTCTTTTAAATCACCATCAAATTTAATTTCAGTATTTTACAACTCATTTATGTACCAAGTGTTGCAGTCATTATGCCATATTATGTCACTGTCCATACAAACCTAAACTCTAAAAATAAAAGAAAAGTTAATAATATTAATAAAATATAAAATAAAAATTAATCTAACATTATTGCCTTTATTGCATAAAAAACCTTATTGCCTTGAATTATGATATATTTTCGTTTATTTCAGCTGTTTAATAAATAGGTGACTATAATTTAATTCGTTTTAATTATTTTTGGGATAAATAATTACCTATATTAAAAATTGCTAGAATTGATTCAGTAGCCGATTTAGAACAAACTACTTATTATATTATTCCAGTTGTAATTTTATTCTATAATTCTTATTATGTTATTCTTATTATTTTGTGTTCGTTATTATGTACAATCTTTATTAGACTTAAGTATACTTAAGTGTTATGTAAATACTGTGCATATTTGTAATTGTTGTAAGAACACGACCTTATCTTAGTAATTGTTGGCCTCGATGGCGTAGTGGTTAATGTAACCGATTGCCACGCCTGAGGTCGCGGGTTCGATTTCCGCACAAGTCAAACATTTGTGTGCATGAACATGGATGTTTGTCTTGGTCTGGGTGTTTCTATGTATAATATGTATGTATTTACAAAAAACAAAGTATATATGTATGTTTATCCATTGTCTAGTACCCATAGTACAAGCTCTGCTTAGTTTGGGCTAGATGGTGTTGTGTGTATGTGGTAGAATATTATATTATATTAATATTATTATATTATTGATTGTGTAAATGTATGTATTTATTCTGTTAATATGCCTAATAAATAATAAAAATAAATAAAGATATATATACGCAGTTCTTAATGTAGTTCTATATATTTGCATGTCAATATCATTAATTACGGTTCATATTTTAACTAGGATTTCTTGAAATCATTAAAAAAAACAGAGTGTCATTACACATACGGTTACCTACAGTTAATTAAGTCAGGTATCTGATGAGCGGTTTGCAGTTTTAGCATTTTGAAGTACATACATATTCTGATTTGATATATATTTAATTAAAATATATTTCTGTGACAACATACGAGTATGTAAATGATTATTTCATGTTTATACGACCATAAAATATGGCCTGTGATACGCTGTATGTTAGATATCTTTTTATTTTTATTTAATAGACAACTCCCGCACGAACAGTAATTCCTGTGTCGCGGGGGACTTTTAAACAACGGACACACACACATTTAAACAACGGACACAAAAATCACCCAGATATGGAACAACTATTTGTGGACACACAATTTTTATCCGGTGTAAGGATCGAACTCATAACACTCGACGTGGCATTGTTGTTAAAGTGACCACGTATACCACTGCGTCTTCCGTCCTGTCTAAAATTAGTAGTATTAGTACTAATTCTTACAAGCACGCAATTGTAAAATTTGTGTGATCCACAAGATCACACAAATTTTTGTCCCGTGTGGGGATCGAACCCACAACAGTCGGCGCGGTATCAGTGGTGAGGCGACCACTTAAACCACTACGTCATCCGTGAAGTGCAGCAGAATTTCTACTAAAGTAGGGCAGCGTTGGGATATTTGCATAAGCGCTCTTGCACACGCTAAGAAAAGTCGCCGGGCCTATGCAAGAATTCGTGTCGTTTCTACACACGAACTGTGTACACTGCTTCGGCGCTGATCAAGAAAAATCTTATCTGCGCTAGACACGACGCGCGACGTTTTGCTGCGGTGCGGTGGGAGGCAGGGTAGGTGAGGTGGTTCAGGTAGTTTTCGTGCATAGATCCTACAAAATTCTTGTCGTGTACATGATGAATTGGTCCTATCTGTAGCAGACACGGTGAAATTTCTTAGCGTGTACAAGAGGCCTTAATTTGGGATGGGATAACTGGAGTAGCCTAGCTGTGGCAGTACTTCCATCTCGCAATAAAATGTTTATTAAAAAGAGATATGTAAAATTATACGTAAAATTTTACAATTTTATCTGTTTTCCACCATAGTAAATTGGTAAGTTATATTCTATATTAAACAGCAACTTGTAAATTTTTAATTTGTAAAATACAATTACAATTTGTAAAGTTTATTAAACAGGACCCTGGTTGTGATCTGCTTGTGACAATTGCTAGTGCAACCTAGCCGAAACATAAAGCCTTTCAAAAATCGTATGTAAATATCGAGCATGATCGCGTTAATAAACATTTATATGTAAAATATCATGCATCGGGAAATAATAAAAGGGCTAGTATTTAACTGCACAGCAAAAAAATACAAATTGCACAGCAAAATATGCTTACCAAAAATACTAACTGCACACCAAAATATATTTAAAGAGATCAAACTAAGTTGACGGACGGGCTCCTATTTTTGGGTGGGTTTAAGAAGGAACCTAACATAACCTAATCCTTCCGAGACGGAATGCAGTGATTTCAGGCGTATAGGTGCTTGTTATGATATATTTTGGTAAGCATATTTTGGTGTGCAATTAGTATTTTTGGTGGTCATTATATTTAATCCCTAATAAAAGTGATTATAGTAGCACAAGTTATTATTTACAGGCCTGAGAGAATACCGGCGTTGTAGTCTATACTGCAACGATAGCTGACGTAGTTGCCTTATTTGATCTCCATGTACCGCGTTCAATTTAATTGTATTTATTATTAGATGTTCCCGCGGTTTCACCCGCGTTTATCATTACTGCGCCGCCCTCGTGGGTCATAGCGTGATGTTATATATATAGCCTTTCTCGATAAATAGGCTATCCAACACTAAACTAAGTTTCAAAACCAACCTGTAGTTCCTGAGATTAGCGCGTTTAAACAAACAAACTCATCAGCTTTATAATATTAGTATAGATTATATCTTTTAAAATTATGTATGTTTGGAGATTCAAATAAAACATTTCTTTCAACAACAGTTGAGATTCGAAGCTATCAATGTAAATACCGAGCATGACGTGATCATGCTCGGTATTAATAATAAACATTTACAATTAAAAGACTCACGCATCGCGTAATTATAAAAGTGATTATAATAGTGCGATAATTGAGAATCGATCCCGTCGACATCGACTTCTCAATCGCAAGTCCAAATTAATTAAGTGCCGTTAATTATCATAAATTAAAAATTATAAGTTCATATTGTATGTATGCCATGTTTTGTGCTTTGTTAACAATGACTTTTTATAATGAGGGACATCTTTATTACTAGTGTATATATAATTCAAATGTTAATAAATGTTCAGCGGTCATTGCAGGTGTCTAGAATGTTCTAGAAGAACAGCTGTCTCTTAGCGGCTGTCTTATAGAGCTTATGTTATGATTTATATAAAACTAGTTTTTGCCCGCGGCTTCGCTCGCGTAATTGTAGGTTAAAAAGGTTAGGTTAGTAACCTTTTTTCTGGACGAAAGTTACCCTTTCTCCTAATATGTACCCCTGATAATGTGTATGCGAAATTTCATGATGGTCGGTCGAATAACGTCTAACCTAACCTACATTAAAGCATGCGAAGTCGCGGGCAAATCTAGTGTTTAAATAAATATATGTGCACAATATGGTTTAGCCTGTTAGCTTCGCACTATCAATACATTACAATAATAATAATAGTTTATTGTTTCTCTCTTTAGTCTAGACATGTTTTTGTGTGTGTGTGTGTGCGTGTGCGTGCGTGTGTGTGTGCATGCGTGTGTGTGTGAGTATGAGTACAAGAGCAGGGGCGACTAGGTAAGCATGTATGATGTGATTATGATAAAAGTATTGTGTGTGGACGACGGCATCAGTAATTCGCCAATGGACGTATTAAGACACATATTATAATAACAACGTACTTATTACTATTTTTATATTGCTTCTAGTGGTCTACCTGTGTGCTGAGCTTGAACAAAATACCTTGAACAGTTCACGCGTGATTTAGTATCAAACATTTAAATTTTTTTACAATCTTTTACATTTATCACGCGTGATTTAGTATCAAACATTTAAATTTTTTTACAATCTTTTACATTTATAAGTATGAAGATACACAGCACACGGGCGGCCTGATCGTAAGCCGTTAACTTTGCCTATAAACACTTAATCGTAAGCGGTTATCGTTGCTTTTGTACTCACTAACCAATATTATTGACAACATGTTCATTTTCATTGCAACTATATCTCTCACCGCTGTAATACAATACAAAGTTATTTAGAGAGACATTAAAGGTTGAAGGGAATGCTTCCTTATTTAGGCGATTTTCTATATAAACCCAATTCAAGGAATAAGCAGGCATCTTACAATGCCGTTCTTCACTTATCTTAGACGCGTATTACAATCACATTTCGTAATTTATTTTGTTTTTATATAATTACAAATACATTAAAGAGTACTTACGGTTTTCTTTCCAAATGTGGTTCTATCCATCATGTTTACACTGCTTTTAAGAACATCAAATTTATTGTTTTGTAAATGAACATCTGTTAAATAATTTCTTGTGTTGTAACTGCCAGTTACGTCAAAAGCTTTTTATACCACCCACATTTGTGTTCGGTGAAAATGAATACCAGTCAAGACATTATTCTAAAATGGCAATAAATGTAAATTGAAGACTATGTAACTTTGACGGTAATGGTATATAGACTGCAGTTTTTTTAAACAAGTACCCGTTTCACGTTTGAAAATAGATTTCAAATGAAGTACTTGTACCTATTTTTAATGCAGTATGTGACACGAAGGCAATTACTATATTTTTAAATTTGTTCAAGAGAATAAATTTTATACAATGTAGTATTTGTATTGTCATAACGTGAAATTACACATTAAATACATAAAAATAAAGATAATGAATGGGCTAAAGAGGTCATTACGGAGACAAAAAAATTAGATTGCGTTCTAGTTATCTTGATGTCTTTCTGTTTACGCGAATGTTATGACTTCATGATACTTTGAGCTCATTCTGCGTAAATAGAAACACTTATGATTAAATTATGTTCGAGTACTTTGAAATAATTACACTGGAACATTGAGACAACTACCATCTTAGTCTCCCCGTGACCATGGCTGCTGAAAAGCAACTGAAACGTCGGTGAAAGTGTAAACATAAATAGTATAATAGTATGGTAATAGTATAAATAGTTTTAATAGTTTCAATAATTTAATTAGCTTAAAAAATAGTAAAGTTTATTAGTAATAGTAGTGTCACAGTTTCATAATTTTGTAATAAAGTGTCAAATAAACAACGCGATAAAATCCGTATATAGTAGTTTAATTTCAATTGATGTACTTAATTAATTTATTGATCGCAATATTTTGTGGACATTTATATTAAAAAAAGATTGTATGATACGTTTTTCTTAACGTGCATAGGTATTACATCCGAAACAAAATTAAAATTGCTTCATTTGAAAATATACACGAGTACGTATTCGTTATTTACTTACTATTATAATATATATATATATATATATATATATATATATATATATATATATATATATATATAGCTGGTACTATGGGTACTAGACAATGGTTACACATACATATATACATTTTTGTAAATACATACATATTATACATAGAAACACCCAGACCAAGACAAACATCCATGTTCATTCACACAAATGTGTGACTTGTGCGGGAATCGAACCCGCGGCCTCAGGCGTGGCAGTCGGTTACACTAACCACTACGCCATCGAAGCCGAGGCTTATAGATAAATTTTATCTAGAGATGGTAGTACAAGCCCTTAATATTTCTAAAGTAGGAGACTTGACAACACAGGATTTATTTCTACTGCGTAAGCAGCTTTTTTTTTTAAGTACAGTATCATACAGTAACCCTCACATCATGTCACCATCCCTATACTCAATTGAATTATAAAACCAGCACAGTATAACCAGTTATAACTAAATAAACAGTAATAAGTCAATATTTGTTATTTCTTCGCGTGTCCAGGGCTAGTAAATCTTCCGTCACTGACACCGGCCCGGGCTAACTGATAACGCATTAATCTCTGTGCCCTGTATCACCGGGTATCACTCACAGCCTTATTAATTGATGCTGGGCTGTGGTGAGTATCGGGTGAACTGCATGGATATGATGATTTAATGATCGTACGTAATGGTCTTGATGTTATCAATTATTATTTATATATTATGATCGGTCATAGCAAGTTGCACTCACTGATCGGTTAACGATTAGCGAGGTTAAGCAACGTTGGGTGCGGTCAGTCTATAGATGGGTGACCGCTTAGTGGTATTTCATCTGAGCGTCTCCGTGCTACGGAGGGCACGTAAAAAGTCGGTCCCGGTTGTTGCCAAATTGACAGCAGTCGTTAAGCCATGTCAGAGGCCTACGGGCGGCTTGAACATCTCTTGACAACAGGTTGGCCACTAACCACACGAAAAGGAAAAGGAAGGATTATTTAGTGTTTGATTGGTGGTGCAGTGGCGAATGTGATTGCGGTGCATGAGGATTCGATTTCAGGGTGGAGCATAGTAATGTTGGGTGTTTCTGTTGAGAGTTTCAGAGAAGTAGCACGAAGTCTGGCAATATGTTCAATCGCTGGCCTTATTATGGCCTTATTACGTGGAACATGAAATAAGATTTGTTAAGCTAGTTTGAACCAATATGCATATATAATTATGATTAAAGGAAAAATTGTAAATCGTAGCAGGCACCCACAGGACAGGCTTGCCTAGTGTGGGGCCGTCGGATATTAAAATATATTGTAATGGTTTTTACTGTAAATAAATATATTTCTAATAAATAACTGTCGAACTGTGGATGTAATATGTCTTTTTCCACACTTTCATATATTTCATGGGTTTATTGTATTTATGGCACATAGTCCTTTTCTTTAGCAATGATCCAAAGATCAGGATACATAAAAAATTATAGAAACAGTTGAAATGATTAGCTACTTTCTGTATTAGATCATCATCATCATCATCATCAGGCTATAATAGTCCACTGCTGGACACACTGTATTAGATATAACATGCAAAAAAAGTGCTATTAAATTGTGCAAATTGTATCATAACCAGTTCAGTGATTTTTGGATGACCGAACAGACTGTCATACGGAAATTTTAAAATTATAATTGAAAAGTTTCTAAAAATATCTCCTACTAGATATTGCTCGCGGCTTCGCTCGCATTAATGTTGATTTGTCAATCAATTTCTGTTCTTTGGGAACAGTACTTTTTTTGGATGAATGATACTCTATGTTCTTTTCCGTACCCATTACAACGTGTATGCAAAATTGTATGATGATCGGTTGAGCAGTTTAGGCGTGATAGCGTAACAAACAAACTCACATTAGCATTTATAATATTATTAAAGTAATGGTGTACATTTTAGTTGTGAATAAATTCTTTTTGGCTGTCTGGATAAGGTATAGAGATACCTGTATCTTCTTCTCCTTAGCCTTTGTTATTCCCAAGTCACTTGGGGTCGCCTTTCTAGTGTAACCGGATTTCACTGGATATCAGTTTTTACACGGTGCGACTGCCATCTGACCTCCGCAATCCGAAGGCTAACGATACCCGACGACGACGACCGACGGCTTAACGTGCTCTCCGAGGCACGGAGCAGGCGATAATTGTCAATCAATACGCACATAATTTCGAGAAGTCATATTCTTCCGAAAGTCAGAGGTGCGCGACGTGTGTTCGAACCCGAGACCCTCTGCATTGCAGTCTGTTGATCTCCCCACTGAACTATCGCTGTGTATATATACTAATATACTTATGGTACTAGACGAGTCTTAATTGCGTTGGCAAAACATATAAAGGTATATGTGTATACTACGGCTGACGCATCGGTCGGGTATGAACAGCGGCTAATCGCATCGCGTGCCACACAAAAGTAAATCAGAACCGCTGCAGATAAAGTGACATTATAATAATGACAGCAATTCAAATGACAACTTCGGTGACAATGCCACTTGTGGACATTATAGAGAGATTTATGGTCCGTTCTTAAAGACTGCTAAAGAGGTCTGTTTAGGTGCAATGTAAATAAATAAAATATGTGGTCTTCCAGATCGAATTTCGATCATGGTCGGTATTCTTAACAAGAATTACTTAGAATTTAGGAGTTTACCACTGAAGGCCGAAATTCGTTTGACCGTTTAACACAAGACCGAAAGAACTATTGGTCATTCTTTAGTTGATCGACTAAACAATTGACCAAAAGAGATTTGGTCGAACGAACCATTGATATTTTTACATTTGATCGAGTGAACGTTTGGTCGAAAACATTGCAATCTTTGCTATCGTTTGTCAAATAGACCCAAGACCGAAAAACAATGGTTGGATTAAAAATATTGTATCATATTATGAATATTTTAATAGTAATATTATTATTTACCTATTCACTGTACATAGGAAAAGCTGTTTTCACTTTATACATTAATTTAGAAAATATAAAATGCGTGTAGGTTTTAATTACAGTTCCATTAAAAGTTGTGTTTTTTTTAGGTTTCATTATAAGATAAAACCTACACGCATTTTATATTTTCTAAATTAATGTATAAAGTGAAATCAGCTTTTCCTATGTATAGAGTTTAGACATATTTAGGTACAACTATACTTGGCTGGTCCTCGGCGTAGCAGATATTATATTGTAAAAGAGTGTGCCCAAAGATACTTAATTTCATTTTTTTAAATGCCGCTCTCGCCGTCGGAATAATTCCTGTGTCACTTTACAAACATTCAAGCAACGGACACGAAGAACGCCCATACTTGGAATAACAATTTGTGGATCATACAATTTTTTGTCCCGGGCATCGAACCCACAACACTCGGCGGTGGCAGTGGCGAAGCAACCACTTCAGCAACTACGTCATCCGTGCGGTCAAAAGTGCATTTGTTGCACAGCTAACTTACTAACTCGCTACTATTAAAAATTAGCCCGACCAGGAATTCGAACCCGAGACCTCATGCACAGCAATCGCATTCAAAGTGTACGAGCGAATAACCAATAACGCTCATACAGGACAAACAAACCAAACAATGAATTAATTAGTCGTACCTAAACATTCGTCACGCGCTAATGTGTATCATATATCTCGTAGCGTAAGCGGGTGACCAAAGATTACGTACTGGTGGCACTTTTGAAACGTGGCATTTGTGGCGCAGGGCTGGCACTGTTAAATAATGTTTATTAAATATGTCTTAAAAAATCTATATACATGATATTGTGAAAGATTTCGTGTTTTTTAGAAATAAAGTATGTTTTCTTTCTTTCTTTCTTTCTATATATCAGTGCTTATAATAATAACTTAATATTACGTAAAGTGCGACTTATATACCTAAACATAGCCGTAGACATATGTTTTTATAGTGGAATAAACTATTTAACGTAAAGTGGTGCGTTGTGAATTATTTACTAAACCTACAACTATACAAATAACTATCGGTTAGCGCCAACGACGAGATAACCCCAACATAAATTAAAGTTCATCGTACATAAAGCTTCTTTACAAAAAATATAATTATACAGCCTAGAACCAAACCCAACACTACACGAAAGCTTGCAGAATAATCGTAATATTATTCCACTACACCGCCGAGGCAGGCAACAATATCTCAAACAAGTTTCTCATTATATTAGTTAACATCTGTATATTTTAAAATAATGAAAGTCATCGCGTGACAAAGATAGACATTTAATTAACAGTCCATCATTGCAATCTATACCTCACAACAACATTATATGCAGCTGTCGGTATTATAGAATAGTGATTAATAAATCCGTTGGGTGAGCAATGGCGTACAATTTAATTGAAACATGAATCAGTGGCGCCAAAATACCTTATGATAAAGTAAAATCCGAGTAAGAAGTTTTTATTGTACCTAATCGGATCATAAGTTTATATCTTTTTTATTTATAATTTCGAATACTGGTCAGAAATTTTGATTTTGATACCGATATTTAAAAAAAAAATCGTGTTTAAAAAAAAATAAAGCATAGGTAATTTCGTTAAACATTATAATAATATCAGCCTTGTATTAAACTGTCCCACTACTGGGCACGGGTCTCTTCTCAGTGTGAGAAGGGTTAGGCCATAGTCCATCACGCTGGCATAGTGCGGGTTGGCAGACTTCACATATTATCTTCGAGAACATTATGGAGAACTCTCAGACATGCAGGTTTCCTCACGATGTTTTCTTTCACCGTTAAAACAAGCGATAATCAACTATTTAATACGCATATAACTTCGAAAAGTCAGAGATGCGCGCCTTGGGTTCGAACTCGAGACCTCTGCGTGGCAGTCCAAGGGTTTCCCACTAGGCTATCGCTGCTTATGCTTAAATATTATGTCAATGAATAAAAAAGATATACGAGTACTTAATATCACCGCACTGCTGTAAATACGCGGCAAACCAGGTTGTTCTGGAACGTTCTTAAATAAAATGAAAGTATTTATACTATTAAATAAACAACTCAAGAAAGATTGAGGTTTTGAAGATAGGCATCTCTCGTACGGTTAGAACCAGCAGCCATTAAATAATAAAATATGTGAATTCAGTGGCGTGAGTAAACATATTTAACTCTGCAGGTAGGGTACGTAGCATCACGCACATATTGTTTAACTAGATGTTCCCGCGGTTTCACCCGCGTTTATCGTAACTACGCCGCCCCCGTGGGTCGTAGCGTGATGTTATATAGCCTATAGCCTTCCTCGATAAATAGGCTCTCCAACACTTAAAGAATTTTTCAAATCGACCCAGTAGTTCCTAAGATTAGCGCGTTCAAACAAACAAATAAACAAACTCTTCAGCTTTATAATATCTATATATTAATACGTGAAGCTAAAACTTTGTACCCCTTTTTACGAGAATTACGCAGACGGAAGAGTATGAAATTTGGCACAGTTAAAGTTTATATGGAGAAGGAGGGGCGAATCCTAATATTTATATAAAATATGCATTAGAAATACATTAAATTAATGAAAAAACACTACACGCACACAACCATGCATTTGACACACGCAGTCGAAGCGCGTAACTATGGTTACATAATTATAATGACATATATCAGCAATATCTTACAGGCAAACTTTGGTCGAATTTCGAGCACTAGGCGACCGCTAGTTAGTATAGATATGCCATGTAGTATATTGCGTTACTGCCTAATGAATGTTGCACTCAGGCGGGCTGTTGCAATTGACGCCTGGTTTAGACTGACATCCGGTATCTTATTTCTCTTTTAGAGTTCGAAAAAACTCTTATACAACAACTTCTTTTTTTTTATATTGACACGGCAAAGTGATTGTAACGGACCTGATGGAAAGCCTAATTACAGTCCAGAGACAGTGACGACGAGGAGAAGATAGATGTCTTTTAGTCATCGCCAGTGTCAAGCCGGTCTGACCAGATGCTTCTTCACACTACGTTTGAAGGACCTAATGTCATAGAAGGGAGGGAACACATCTGCCGGAAGACCATTCCAAAGTTCTTTGTCCATCCGTCTGTCTGTTATACAACTTTCAACTCAAGAACCGCAAGAGCTAGAGACTCGCGGTCAACGCCATTCGACTCAGCATAGTCGATATACCCCGAAATAATTATGACCTTTGACCTCTGACCTCAAGGTCACGTCATACCATTTTTTCGAACTTTAAGATTTACGGTAATTCATTGCCGTTTCTCACTTGTTATTTCACATGCACAACGCAGGCAAACTTGTTGTCTGCACGTATGGTGTAGTGGTTTTAGTAGTCAACTCGTCATTGCCTGCGTGTCGAGTGTTGTGGGTTCGATCCCCAGACGGGACAAAAAATTGTGGGTTCCATAATTTTCCTAGTGCGAGAGAAGTCTAGTAAAATATGATTTGTCATCTGCTGCGTTAGTAGATATAAGATAAGTATGATTTTGACACGTTGATGCGTTTCAGAAAGTAGATGTTACTTAACATACCCTTACTTAATATTATAAATTCGAAAGTAACTCTGTCTGTCTGTCTGTTACCTTTTCACGGCTAAGCCACTCAACCGATTTAGATAAAATTTGGTACAGATATAGTTTAAAACCTGGGGAAGGACATAGGCTACTTTTTATTCATGTAGGTACCATGCGGGCGGAGCCGCGTGCAAAAGCTAGTTATCTATAAATTAATACGTGAAGCAAAAACTTTGTACCCTTTTTACGAAAATTGCGCGGACGTAGGAGTATGAAATTTGGCACAGTTAGAAAGTTTATATGGAGAAGGAGTGGCAAATCCTGATATTTTTATAAAATATGCATTAGAAATACATTAAATTAATGAAAAAACACTACACGCACACAACCATGCATATTTTGACACACGCAGTCGAATCGCGTTCGTAGCATTTCGGCATTGTTCGTCTGACATCGTACAATTCTTCGTAACTATGGTTACATATATACCTTATTTATATATAATAAAGAAAAAATAAAACAAAGTAGCAAGCTTAGGAATGACGTCAATGAAAGTATATAGTTAAGTAAAGTAAATAATAACGTGTTTGAAAAAGATAGATAAATTAACCTGTATAGTCTTGGCGAAATCTAAATGAAATGTGATGATAAAGGTAAAGTTATACATCATCAAACATTACTAACGATCAAACTTTAAATTTAAATCAATTATGGTCGAATTTTGACCACTAGGCGACCGCTAGTTATTTTATTTATCTTACATTTGCCTTCTTTCTTTTCGTGTGGTTAGTGGCCAACCTTTTGTCAAGAGTTGTTCAAGCCGCCCGTAGGCCTCTGACATGGCTTAACGACTGCTGTCAATTTGACAACAACCGGGACCGACTTTTTACGTGCTCTCCGAAGCACGGAGATGCTTAGATGAAATACCACTAAGCGGTCACCCATCTATAGACTGACCGCACCCAACGTTGTTTAACCTCGCTAATCGTTTACCGATCAGTGAGTGCATTTGCCGATTTGTATATTCGATTTGTATGATATTTCTTCAGTAACATCATAATTAAGGGAAGACAACCATTTTGAAGAACACCTGTTTGGCTTCATGTACAGATCTATCTTTAAAGAGTCAATGCTTAACTCTCGTCTCTGATAAGTACCTATATTACGTGGGACCTTCAACTAGCTGGCAAAAAGAAGGGGTAATACACCTCTATCTGTAATATAATTGTGAGATTATTTAAGTATGATTATGATTTATGCATAAACGTGGAACGCGTGCGATAACGATTTGCTATGCTCTTCATTATTCCGTGATACAGTTGCAGAAGTAGTTCAAGCTTCAATTGTTAGATGGCGCTGTACTCAATTTATATTTTCAAACATTTGTAAAGCTTAATTGTCTATGGAGTTAAGCATAGGCTAACGATTATTAATTAGTAGATATAATCTTAAGTCATACACAATGAATATGTCAATTTAATATAACATATAGCGTACAGACATAAACTCAATCCAGTTTCTACAGGGGCAGGCAAAGAATTTTTTTTTAAATGCCGATTTTATCAAATCTTCGTCAAATATTCAAGTGTATTAAACATTGATATACTTTTTCTTAAGAAGTCAATTTACGCACTAGGATTACTTCCGTGTCGCGGGGGACTTTTACAAACATTTACACAATATGCCGTCTAGGGGTCAAACTTATAACATTTCGAGAACAGGCAGTAACAAGACGACCTGTTAAACCACTCACCATATCACGTCATCCGTGTAGTTAAAAATATTATATTGATGGATAATCTGATTAGGTACGTATTAGCCTTATACTTATAAAAAATTAAATTCAAAGGTAGCCTATTTCCGTTTCTGTACACCTGACAACGTTTATGCAAAATTTCAGGATTATCGGTTCAGTGATTTAGGCATGAAAAGCTAACAAATAAACAACAAACTCATTTTCGCTTTTATAATATTAGTTAGGAAGTTAGGATTAGGATTAGGACTAGTTAGGATAGTTAGGATGTTATTGTATATTCTTTTGTTGGAAATCCTTAAGTAAATAAATATTATATGTATATAATAGGTAACGGGTATTAACGCGATCATGCATAATGTGTACCTTTTTTAGGCTTGACGTTTCGACCAGGTTACACCGGCCGTGGTCACAAGCTGACTGGTGCTGCGATGATGATGCGACGGCTAGCTTACATAATAGGGATACCGTGAGTAGTTTGTGACGGTGCATGGATAAACAAAAATATTTATTACATATATATCATATATATATACTATTATCATGTAACGAGAAAATTTAAAATAATAAAAAATAAATATTATATTAAAGCATATTATTTTAATTGTCATTTACCTGTCAGGATTCGTAATGCTCCAATTTGTTTATATACATGCCTTTGTATAACATTATGGAATACAAAAACATATAGAGTATTGAGAAAAGAAAAGCCGGCATTTCTTAAGAATGTCTCCGATCTGGTGGTCCGAACAGGTGATAATATTTGTAATTAGTTCAGTACATTATATCATAATGATGGTGTAGCAATCAAAAGGAATGTATGCTTAATGTCATTATAATTAGAGCAGTAATAATATACATACATACATAGATTCACGCCTGTTTCCCAGAAGGGTAGGCAGAGACTACGGATTTCCATTTGCTACGATCCTGACACACTTCTCTGGCTTCATTCACTTTCATCACATTCCTCATACACGCCCGTCGGTTCAAGATGCTCATAACCTGGCCTTTGTCCAGAACGCCTCCGATTTGAACGAGAAACGTTCGCCTAGGTTTTCGTCTTGCGACTGTTCCATTCACACTAGCTTTATAAACTTTCTTAGTCAGTCTTTCTTCGACCATTCTTTCTACATGTCCAAACCAGCTTAACATACCGTTTTCTATTCTTGTCACTATATCCACTTTCATGCCGCATCTCTCTCTAATCACACTATTCCTTATTCTATCTTTCAGAGTCACACCACATATGCTTCTCAGCACTCTCATTTCTACAGCATTTATTCTGCTCTCATGCTTCTTTTGCCATACCCAACTTTCACCAACTTTCACTTCCATACATAAGTGTGGGCACTAATAGTCCTCTATGAACAGCCAAACGTGCCTTTTCGGATACATTTCGACTATTCATAAAAGCGCGTAGAGCTCCATTCACTTTGTTGCCAGCAATCGTTCTCCTTTCAATATCTCCCTCATGTTTACCATCCCTTGTAAACAAATTACCCAAATATACAAACTCTTTCACTTGCTTCACTTTTTCTCCATCAATCATAATATTTACACATCGTCACGCATTCTTCCTTTTCAAATACCATTACTTTCGTCTTGCTTACATTTATTTTCATTAATTTACTCTCAAAAGCACCATGCATAATCATCGGCGTAAAGAAGACATTTGACAAGTAACTCATTCATTCTTAATCCCCATTCACAATCTTTTAAATCTTTCAAACAATTGTCCATGTATAGGTTAAACAGCCAAGGTGACGCTACACATCCTTGTCTAACACCTTTTTCGATGCTAAACCATTCTGTCTAGGTCCCATTTATCCTAACACAAGCTCTAGAATCATCATAAAGAGATTTCAGAGCTCGCGTGAGGGTGCTGTTTACTCCATACATGGACAATACCGACCAAAGTTCATTCCTCACCACTTTATCATAAGCCTTTTCCAGATCCACGAATGCGCAATAGAACTTTGACCTTTGGTCAAAACTTTCTCGGCTATGCTCCGTAAGGGAAAGACCTGATTTGTACATCCCATACCCTTTCGAAATCCCGTTTGTGCATCCCATATTTTCTCGTCGGTTACTTTCACAATAATATAATTAAAATATAATATAATGTATTTTTTTTAATCAGTAAAATATTAATATTATAGCCGGGTCGGGCCAAAAAAAAGTTATTGGGTTTTTCTGTGAGTTTCAAGCTGTTTCTAATATAACATTTTTATTCTACTGTTAATACAATAAGGATCTACAAAATCATTTATACATGTACTGCAAACATATACAGTTATACAATTAAAATAGATTTAAACAAGACAAGACAACTATAAAAGAATAAGAAATTATTTTACAACTACTAGCAAATTCTCTGTATCTGAATACGTAAGCGGTTTTAGGTACTGTGTTAAAACAATGTAACATTGATTATGAATAATGCGTTATATATAATCTTATTTAGGATCTTCTTCTTCTCCTTAGCCTTTATTATTCCCAAGTCACTTGGGATCGGCTTTCTATTCTAACCGGATTTGACTGGATATCAATATTTACACGGAGCGACTGCCATCTGACCTCCGCAACCCGAAGGCTAACGATACCCTAAAGCTAGATCAGTGTCAGGATATTAGAGGGCACTGACTTCCCAATAACGATTGTCATAGATGTTCATGGCAGCCGGGACCGACGGCTTAACGTGTTCTCCGAGGCACGGAGCAGGCGATAATTGTCAATCTATACGCACATAATTTCGAAAAGTCATATAACTTCCAAATATTTATTATTCCGAATAGCATCAGCATAGAGACTGGAACATAAATTATGTATTATATAGTATCAATAGGCGTGACTCTATGTAAATTGTTTACAATTATTCCAACATTCAATTTACGATACCTAAATTAAGACCGCGTATTTTTTACTCATTAACTGTAAGACACTTAAGTTAACAGGACTAAGCATAAGTCTACACCTACGTATTTACGTAAACTTTTTTGCGGTTACCAATCCGTCTTGTACCGTTACGTAGATGTTTTAATGACTCCCTCTGTGACAAACTTTACTTATTACGGAATACCACTTCAGAATTAAATGGGTAGCTTAAGACATTAATAATCGCCCACGAGAATACGAAGTATTGGATAATCATTGCCTATTTTCTGGTCCATTATATATGTCAGTTGTAGGGTAGTTTGAAAATGGGAAATGTACGGAAATTCTAATAATATTTGGAGAATTAACTTCGACTTCGTGGTACGGTGTGGCGATAAAACTTCTGCTACTTACGTACATTTAATTCTGTAAAGGAATTTTAAAACAAACAGAGACTTTTACGGCTTTTAATAATACTAGCTTTTGCCCGCGGCTTCGCTCGGGTTAATTTAGAATTTGACAATCAATTCGGGTTGTACTCTGCTTGTATAATAATATAATTCAATCATAATTCGAAAGACACGTGGCGCCTTCTATTATCATAAGAACGTTATTATTGTTTTCCTTGGGAATAATAATTTTTTTCGGGATGAAAGGTAGCCTATGTCCGTTTCTGTACACCTGTCAACGTATATACAAAATTTCAGGATGATCGTTTCAGTGGTTTAGGCGTGAAAAGGTAACAAACAAACAAACTCATTTTCGCTTTTATAAAATTAGTTAGGATTAGGATTACGGGCAGAGGTGTAATTACACCCATATTTATTATTATACAAATAATATCATATAATTTTTATTAATGTTAGGCCCCACGCTACAGGGGGCAAGCCTATTGCCAATTACCGGGTTCATTGCCAGACCTTGTAATGCTAATGAGAGGTTTTATCGATGATACTATAGCACTTTGCCCCAGTTCGAAATTCATTTAGGTCACAAAGTAACACTTATGAACATTAAGGTTACACATAATAAACTATACTATGAAAATTATCTGTTGCGATATTCAGCAAACCGCTGGAGCTGCGACACTTGACATAATTATTGTATCGAATATTTTATCAGAAATTACGTTTTCTGGATTATAAGGTTTGATTCATCAATCCAATTTTTGGTACCTTGGCAAAGGCAATATGAACGAATTATTCGTAGGATTTAAATAAGTTTAGGATTTTCGCGAAGATCCTTAACACCTAGTTATCCTACGACATGTCAACTAACTGTGACATTTTTTAATTACAGTTTTCACAACTTTGGAAAAACGATGTCAAGCCTGTATCATTAGAAATGGGAGGAGATCCACAGCTGTTGAATGGGCAGCGTTAAGCCCTCCACGCTACGCTGTAATAGTTGCTTATTATGTCTTTGCTCGTTTAAGTGGTTTTATGCAATTATCAGCTAGCTTGTATTGTTAACTAGCTTGGTGGCATAGAGGTAGTGGATGTCACTCGAGCTTGAGGTCGTCGGTTCGATTCGAGCGAAGTATTTTCAGGTATTCTTGCACTGTTACTAAAACAGTGAAATGTTCGTGTAATACAATTCTGCGTATTGCTTTGGTTATATTAGACATGATAATATGTATGTATGTTGCAATGTTAAGTAAGATAAGAACAACAAAACAATAATCATCCCTATGTCACGGTGGGTTTTTTTTATACTACTTAGGTGGCAAACAAGCATATCTGATGGTAAGTGGTCACCGTAGCCTATGGACGCCTGCAACACCAGAGGCATCACTTGCACGTTGCCGACCCTTAAGGAAAGAAAGTGGGAAGGAGAAGGAGCGGGAAGGGGGAAAGAGCGTGATTGGGCCTCCGGTACTCTCACTCACCGAACGAAACACAACATTATGAATACTGCTATTTCACGTCGATATTCTGTGAGATGGTAGTCCTTCCCCGGTCGAGCCGGCCCATTCATGCTGAAATCAGCGAGGGTCTACTACTCTGTTGATAAACTTTGAAATAATGTCCTTGGTAGATGGTAATATAGAGATCTAGAATCACCTATTGATTTGTTTGATTCTCAATTAATCTTAATTGGCTAAATTTGTGTGATGCTATCCTGTTACGCAGATCATACTCATAGAGTCCTCTATATTTTACCAAAAGGCTACACACATTTGCAATGTTTGTAGAAATAAAGTGATATCGTAAATAAAAAGATTATTTTAAATTAAATTTAAAATTATGGGATTTACTATAATTTGTAAGACAATTTATCCAAAAACATCGCCAACGACATGTCAGTGTCTGTCTACTGCTTCACCGCTTCACATGCGTAAATCTATCGGCGGTGATCGGCAGTGATCCATGCCGAGACAATATACTGATGCTTGTATATATAATATCCTAAGGACCTAGCCGAAATATGAGAGAAAACTGGCAAGTTTATTGTCATCTATCAGGTACCTTCCTAGACACCTGTGTTGTTACAGTCCGGGTATTGATGCCTACTAAAAGTAATATTTTTTGCGTTCATATTTTTTTATTACCAGATTTGTATTTGTTAATAAAGAAATTTAAATTGAGAGCATACCTTGAAGACAATATTTTGTAGTGAAACCGATGTATTTTATGTGGCTTTACTTATATTAACTAAAAATAACATCATGTGACAATAGGTAATTTAATTTAATTTTGTAGATCCTACAAATATATATAAAAATGCTTTTGTAAATATATTTGTTTTCACTCAATCAGGCATGAAATTATGAACTTGATATGAATAACACTTTATTTACAGATAGAACATATCCTGGATTAACTCATAGAATTCAGTTCAGTGTTGCAATGCCGTGGGATTCAAACCGGCGAAGCTACAGACAGGAACCAATTGAGAATATAGCTTAGAGACAACATTTTGCAGTGAACCCGTTGATGTCTTTTATATGGACCAACGCGACGGTATAAAAAATGTATCAACTAAAATTTTATCAATACCTAATTGAAATTCAGTTTTTTTTTTCATAATAAATATAAATAATAACGCATATTTCGTTAGGCCATTAGCTAAAGTTTATGCGTATGTTTGCGTGCAATCTTTTGGTTCAGGTTTCGTTTAAAGGGTCTGGCAAAAAATTTGAAGTTATTTTTGATGGTAAATTTTCAGTACATGGTTTATTTAATTTATATAAATTAATAATAATAATAAATGTTTATTTTCTCACCACAATATACACATATTATATAAACAGCATTAAAAAAATATTACATAATTCGGATTACAACATATATTGTGGGAGACTGGTGCCTAAGCTAGGCTCGAGGCCTGTGTTTCAGGACACCAGGTCCTCACCCCTTGAAACAATTTCGTTTTGCGGATTATGTATTAGGCAGTGCTGATAGATTAAATGTAATAAGAGAATTAAAAAAAAAATAAGTAATAGAACACTACACAAAAATTATTAATACTTGATTTATACCGACTAACGCTTTAGATTCTGAAAGGGGTAGAGCGATGTATTACGCCCAAATTACGCCAATAACGGTTTTAGCTACCACATTATAAAGGACGAGCCTAATCCTCTCGCTGTGCCAGACCCCTAGTTGCTAATAAGAATTTAATATCAGTATGACACTTCAGTTGACCTGGATAGCAAACTCGACACCTCATGTAGCATGGCACAATATATATATAAAACTCTTCCGTTACTGAGTGACTGACAGACAACGTACAGCCGAAACTATTGGGCGCAAGAAGCTGAAATTTGACATGTATGTTCCTTGAGTACTGTAGGGGTGCACTAAGAAGGGATTTCCCGAAATTTCCACGGGATTGGGAAGAAATGGATAAATAAAAAAACATATGCAGGCGAACCTGCAGGCATCCTCTAGTTATAAATAAAATACGGGTAGATTAAAATATAATAAACACTGTCTGACGAACGGTGCCGCAGGATGCCATTACTTACAGATATTCACAGACCACAATGTATGACTATTATGCCTCTTGTTATTAAAACCTTCGTCTAAACGACTTAATCCATAAAGACCGCCTTCACGCCATTATGATTTCCGATTCTAATTTACTTCTAACGTAGTCCACAGTTATATTAAAACTAGCTTTTGCCCGCAGCTTCGCTCGCGTTAATTTAGAATTTGACAATCAATTCGGGTTGTAGCCTGCTTGTAATAATATAATTCAATCATGATTTGAAAGACACGTGGCGCCATCTATTATCATAAGAACGTTATTGTTGTTTTCCTTGGGAACAGTATTTTTTTTCGGGATAAAAGGTAGCCTATGTCCGAATCTGTACACCTGACAATGTATATGCAAAATTTCAGAATGATCGGTTTAGTGGTTTAGGCGTGAAAAGGTAACAAACAAACAAACAAACAAACTCATTTTTATAATATTAGTTAGGATTAGGACAGGATAGGATTAGGATTAGGATTAGGATAGATACACAGCTGCTACGAAAGCAAGCAAAAATAAGATTACTATATTACACTAATCTTATTTGTAACTAATAATCTTTTCTATATGATTGCATAGATGGTGTAGTGGTTTAAGTGGTCGTTTCGTTACTGCCACTGCGCCGAGTGTTGTGGGTTCGAAACCCATACGGGACAAAAAATTGTGTAATTCACAAATGAATGTTCCGAGTCTGAATGTTCTTTATGTCCGTTGTTGTTAAATGTTTTTAAAGTCCCCCGCGATACAGGAATTAATAATAATAATAAAGCCGTTTTTCATTCATAATTACCAATATAGCGGTCGACTGAACACCCATATCCATAGCCCATATATCAATCCATACGTAGCGATAGTCCTACGCCTGCTGCGGCTAGTGCCGCGGTAGGTATTCCATCTCACCTTTGATTAAAACTCTCGCAGGGCCTCTTCACGTTGGACCCATGTCTCCGTGTAAGCCTGCCAAAGGGCCAGGTATTTTGTAATATAATATGTTAGAAAATACCTGTGATAAGAGAAACATAATAATAATATTCTATCACATACACAAAACACCATCTAGCCCAAACTATGCAGAGCTTGTACTATGGGTACTAGACAATGGATAAACATACATATATACTATTTCTTTGTAAATACGAACATGTTATACGTAGAATCACCCAGATCAAGACAAACATCCATATTCATTCACACTAATGTTTGACTTGTGCGGGAATCGAACCCGCGACCTCAGCCGTGGCAGTCGGTTACACTAACCACTACGCCATCGAGGCCGTCAATATTAGTATAGATATAGATTGGCTTATGTTTAACTTATCACCAGATATAGTAAAATATAACAATCAAAAATAGTAAAGGATCACCAAAATTAAAACCGCATTTTAATACCAAAAATATTAATTGCACAGCAAAGAGATCAAAATAAGTCGACGACGACGAAGTCTATTTTTGGGTGGGTTTAAGCAGGAACCTAACATAACCTAACCCTTCTGAGACGGAATGCAATGATTTGAGGCGTATAGGTGTTCGTTATGATATATTTTAGTAAGCATATTTTGGTGTGCAATTACTATTTTTGGTGGTCATTATATTTAATCCCAGAATTATATACTACACAATACAAATGTTTTAACCTTACACCCTGTGCATGTTTTTACTGTGATTTTTGCATATATTGTAAGACTTGCTTTTAGTTGCTGTTGTTACTAGAAGTTTTCATATCAATGCTATTAACTTATAATATAAAATAACATCCCAAGTCAAACATTTTACCAGTTATGTTACAGTGAGCGAGCGAAGAAAGCAAACTTATTTCGACACAGCTGCTAATACAAATGTCAAAATCCCTTAGTTTGAAATTCTCATTGTCTACATCAGTACACTTATGCCATGGGATCAGGTCAGTTTAATCGTAATCCTAATCCTATATCCTTCCTAGCCTAATTCTAATCCTAATCCTGACTTAATATTATAAAAGCGAAAATGAGTTTGTTTGTTACCTTTTCACGCCTTAACCACTGAACCGATCATCCTGAAATTTTGCATATACTTTGACTAGTGTACAGAAACGGACATAGGCTACCTTTCATCACGAAAAAAGTTACTGTTATCGAGAAAAACAATAATAACGTTCTTATGATAATAGATGGCGCCAAGTGTCTTTCGAATCATGATTTAATTATATTATTACAAGCAGAGTACCACCTGAATTGATTGTCAAATTCTAGATTAACGCGAGCGAAGCCGAGGGCAAAAGCTAGTAAATAATACATTAAAAATAAATGGTCCATAACAAATTAGAGGCTGTATACCTCAGAAGCGTCTCCTGTGTGGTCTTGGTTATTAAAAGCAAAGCCTTCTAAGTAAAATACAAGAACCCGTATTGAGTAACGGTTACAGTAAACACCGTCTTTGACCAAAACATTAATTAAACAGTTAAACTTATTGACTTATGACTGCGTCTCCTGTACATAAGGTCTAAGGTTCGATTACTGGTTCAGGCAAAGTATTACTGGGTTTTTCTGACAAGAAATTCCCAATAGCAGAGCGGAAAAATATGTCCTCTATTATTAAATCATCCAGATTAAATTTCGGTCACGGCGGCGGCGGCCAATCTTAACGGAGACTGGCCATCTGCGCAGGAGATATAATAGTGCACAAGCGTATGCGCAAACACAAGTGTACTCTTTGTTTTCCGTAACTCTCAAGATCCGATGGGACGGTAATCCGACACGACCGGAGAGAGATCAGGCGCAGGACCAACGGCTTTACGTGCTTTTCGAGGCACGGGGGTATCTAACACCGCCAATTTCCTAACTCCGGGCTGCTATTAAGATTTCTTAATAGAAGAACCCAATACATTTTTGTTGGCCCGACCCGGGATTCGAACCCGAGACCTCATGCACAGCAGTCACATTCACTACCGCTGCGCCACGGAGGCATCTATTACGTTGCACCTATAAGCGTAATTATCGAGATGTGGGTGTAACCTCTGCATACTTCTTCAGAGATATAGTCTTGTATCTAGTATACACACAACATCATCTAGCCCAAACTAAGCAGAGCTTGTACTGGGTACTAGACAATGGATAAACATACATATATATATTTTTTATCAATACATACATATTATACCTAGATACACCCAGACCAAGACAAACATGCATGTTCATCCACACAAATGTTTGACTTGTGCGGGCTCGGACCCGGCAGTCGGTTACACTAACCACTACGCCATCGAGGCCGGCGAATTAATGATTTCCGTTTACAAACGTTTTTACTACCTACTAGTACTTATTGCTACTAGCCGTCGTGTTAAGATTAATCGATCTATGAGGAAACGAGCGGTTTATCGGAATAAAGTAGCTGTTTGAGACCTAACCTAGGTCTATGAATAAAATCCAGTGGACTGTAGAAACTAGTATAATGACTATATAATTGGTAGTTACAAAACAATGACAATAAAAATGTGCGAGTGCCGGTAACGGAGTACGATAGCGAAGTGAAGTGCGCGGGCGTCCGCCCCGCACCGCCGCGCGCCGCGCCGGCGTAGGCAGGCGACGTGGGACGGAAAGGCCCGAACATCCTGCCCGGGGTTGAAATCTTCAACAAATGGGAAGAAAAAAACAGATAGCCAGGCTCAAGAATGAAATTCTTGAGCCTGGCTATCTGTTTTTCCGTTTGTAGGCGGAATAAAAAAATTAATGGGCAATATTTTGCTACTATATATATTATGGTTGCAATATTATCAACCATAATCCAACACACACATTTGTATGCAATGGCCATAAGAAACATCATTCTTTGGTTGATATTTGATATAGGTTTATATACATACATACATAGATTCACGCCTGTTTCCCAGAGGGGTAGGCAGAGACTACGGATTTCTATTTGCTACAATCCTGACACACTTCTCTAGGTTTATATAGAAAGAAAGAAAGAAAGAAAACAGTTTATTTTGACCTCTACAATGGCATTACACAAAAAATCAACAAAATATAAAAAATATTAGATATACAAAAATAAAAACAAAGAAAACATAAGAATAAGCAATTTATGTAATTACATCATACATATTGAAGTGTATATAATATGGCTGTTATTACTGGCCAATATATTGCAGCTACTCATTACGGTAAAAAGTATGCTTGTGTCTTGCTTTCCATAATGTTTCCCGAGCGCTATGATATGGCCTTCTTCAAACGAGGTTTAAAGAGAGTTCTTTTTTCACGGTAGGCAGCGGCTTTGCTGTGTCCTGACATTGCTGAAGTCCATGAGCAGCGGTTATTATTTTCCATCAGGGGGTGGCAGACAAGCAAGTTGCCCACCTGATGAAAAGTGGTAAACGCTAAACAGTAATGGCAATAATAAAAAAAAAACAAAATATCTTATAGTTAGGTTAGGTTAGTAACAATTACGCACGCCACGATCGTGGCGATAAGTCCCGTTTTTGAGGAATGGCTGGAAAGGCGGCATGGTGCCCTCACCTTCCGGCTGACACAGGTAATGACTGGCCACGGTTGTTTTGGCCAGTTCCTGTGTCGCACAGGCCGGCAGGCGACGCCTGGATGTCATCACTGCGGCGACTGCCGCGATGTTGTTGTGGACACGGCGCTGCACACTTTAGCGGATTGCCCCGCCTGGGAATCGCAGCGTCGTGAGTTGATCGCGGCAGTCGGACTGGTTGCCCTCTCACTCCAAACCGTAGTTCAGTCTATGGTCCGGAGTGAGAGATCGTGGAACGCCGTCGCCTCCTTTTGTGAGGAAGTAATTTCCGACAAGGAGGCGGCGGAGTGGGAGAGGGAGCGCTTAAGCCCTCTCCCCAATCGCAGAACCGGGCGCCGGAGGGCGCGAGATGACCTCCAGCCACCCTGAAGTTTGACCTGGGGGTGGTGCGTTGCGTGGGCCTGTTCGCCACCCGATCAGCACTAGGTCCAAGAGGCGGCGTGCGTGTTCCCACGTGCGCCTCTGTGTCGTGTCTTTGTCCCCCCCAGGGGGATGGTGGAGGAAGTATTTTTGTGTAGTGGCCTGGCGTTTCACACGGCGCGGGCCGAAACCACGGCGGGGTCGCGATTGCATGTGAAAGTGATACGCGCGACCCCGCCGACTCTGGTTATGTCGAGGAACACCGTGGTAGGTTTAGTCGGTATTACCGGGGTATCTTTTCCCCGGTGAGCCCGACATAACTTCTCCGTCGCCCCGCGGAGAGCTATGCGTAAAAGCATTCCCCCAAGTTAAAAAAAAAGGTTAGTAACAATTATGGACTCTGGTAACAACTCTGGACATAAGCTTGGTAAGTCAAAGTCAAAAATCGTTTATTCATTTATGTCACAAAGTAACACTTATGAACGTACGTATGAACGTAATGTAGACACACGGCATAAGAAAGAACGCCTATCATTTTAACACGCGGATACGTATACAAACGGTATTGACTAATTAACATTTTACTAGCTCCGCTCGTAATTGTAGCTCCTAGCGCCATCTAGGATACCGCGCTTGAACTAATAAAAATAACTATGTATAAATCTTAAGTGTTTTAATAAAATTATAAACTCCTTTGGTAGTGAAGCGTTAGTGAATGCGATTGCCGTGCAATAAGGCTCGGGTTCGATGCGTGGCTAAGGTAAACTGTTCTTAGGTTTTTATGTCATGAAAGTAAAGGAAAGAGCTACTTTAGTTACACGTAATATGTAGAAGATAAAATTATTGCCGTCACAAAAGTTGAAGGCTACGTGAGAAAAATTAGAATTAAAATCTAATAACAATTTAACTGACGCGGGAATCGAAATTGAGACTTCATATACAGCAGTAGACCACAGTAACGTAGCGCCACAATAATTAGTCAATTGTCCTTACCAATAGTGCAATATACTGGTCAGAACGACCAGTATATTGCAACAGCCATATTATAAAATTCAGATCCACATTTTGCATATCGATATCAAAAGAATTAGTTTGGGTATGGCCGATGCATTCAAAGGTCATCGAGATTATGCCGTAGAACTCTCGGACATGCAAGTTTCCTACGATGTTATTAACGGTTAAAGCGATGAGCAGCGATAGCTCAGTGGGGAGACCAACATACTGCAATGCAGAGGGTCTCAGGTTCTAACCCACGTCGCGCACCTCTGACTTTCGGAAGTTATATGACTTTCCGAAATTATGTGCGTATTGATTGACAATTGTCGCCTACTCCGTGCCTCGGAGAGCACGTTAATACCCCCCACATAAGATAAGATAAGATACTACGAGGGGAGGTCAAAAAGTTCGTGGAATGGCGGGGTTGGCGAGGGTGAGTTTAATCATCCATGTAGGCGCTAATTGAGTGACTCATTGTTAGTATATACACCGAGTTTCAGCCTAATCGGATCAGTAGCTTTTGAGTTTTCAACGAGTAAACAAGTCAATCGGGAAGAAACTAACCACTATGGAGAAAATTTAATATCGCGTCGTCATTAAGTTTCTCACCAAACAAGGAAAGAAACCATTTTTCAAGAGATGTCAGCGATTATTTTTTGTTTCCAAAAATGAAGAAAGAACTACGTGGAAAAATTTTGCGACGATGATGAAGTGAAGTCGGTAATTTCGGCCTATTTTGACGCCCAGACAAATCTTTTTTTTTCGACGGTGTTAATAAGTTATTGGACAGACCTAATAAATGTATTAGGGTTAAGGGAGAATACATTGAAAAGGGAAAATAGTTTGATGTTTCATTTCATTATCCATCCCTGTCATTCAGCGAACTTTTTGACCTCCCCTCGTATCATTTTGAATTGGATTAATTGCAACGTTGTAAAATAGATGGCGTTGTTGGTTTCGTAGTTATATGTATATTTTCTTTTGACTGCTTCTATTTCTCGTGTTTGTCTGTAGGGTGGCTAGATTCCTTAGCCAAACTGGACTAGTCTCAGCAAAATCACATGTTTAAGGTGAAGGGAAAGATGAATAACCAAAATAACCAAGTGTTCTATGCTTTTTTCTAGAAAAAATATAGCATTCGGAGATTCTTTTTATTTTTATTTTTATGCAACTAGCAGATTTGATGCTGGTGGGTGTGAACCTATCACGGGCTTAAATAGTATCATAAAGTCTAGCTGTGGTTTGCTTCTTCTTGGATTTCTTCATGATACTTTGAACATATTCTGCTTAAATAGAAACACCCATGATTAAATTATGTTCGGGTACTTTGAAAATAACTACACTGGAACATTGAGACAACTACCTTCTTAGTCTCCCCGTGACCATGGCTGCTGAAAAGCAACCGAAACGTCGGGGAAAGTGTAAACATAAATATAAATAATAGTATAGTACGGAGAGCATGTTAGCCGTCGGTCCCGGCTGCCATGAACATCTATGGCAGTCGTTATTGGGAAGTCAGTGCCCTCTAATATCATGACATTGGTCTAGCCTTAGGATTTTGTTAGCCTTCGGGTTGCGGAGGTCAGATGGCAGTCGCTCCGTGTAAAAACTGATATCCAGTCAAATCCGGTTAGACTAGAAAGCCGACCCCAAGTGACTTGGGAATAATAAAGGCTAGGGAGAAGAGAGAATAGTATAGTAATAGTATAAATAGTGTTAATAGTTTCAATAATTTAATTAGCTTAAAAATTAGTAAAGTTTAATAATAATAGTAGTGTAACAGTTTTCAAAATTTTGTAATAAAGTGTCAAATAAACAACGCGGATAAAATCTGTATATAGTAGTTTAATTTCAATGAATAACGTTCGTGTAAACAGAAGACAATATTAAGAAATACCTACTGTTGCCAAGCGAGTGAAGCCGCAGGCAACGCTAGATGTAATAAGACATAAATCTTTATTTATTTATCTGTTATTTGGTTTAATATATAAATGATACCTAAAGTAGTTCGTATGTTAAATATTTTTGCTAATTTATTCCTTATGTTTAATTCATGTGAGTTATTCAAGAGATAGTTGGATTTTCGGCATCATTTCAAAGTCTATACATTAAAAAAATAACGGTTTATTTTTAATAATATACTTTGTCTATATAAATGGTTTTTTATTTCCTGTTTGAGGAAGTCAACGTCCGCATTAGGTATAATTCTGTGTCGCGTGGTAGCATATTACAAAATCAAATCAAAATCAAATATCTTTATTCATTTAGGTCACAAAGTTACACTTATGAACTTCAAGATTACACTAACTAAACTATACTATGAATTTACATTACCATTTTCCTATTGATACACTAAGCAAAGTAAAGACGTAAGAGAAGAAGTGACAAAAAATTCATGGCCACTCTTTTTAATCGCCAATTTTACAATGCTGCTTATTTGACAATGCTGCTTATTTGACAATGCTGCTTATTTTACAATGCTGTTTATTTTACAATGCTGCTTATTTTACAAATTATATATTTAAGGAGCTGTAACCATGATACCATACACTTACTATTATACAGTAGTCAGTAGTTACTAGCACGGAAAGTGTTAATGTGTCAGAAATGTGCTCGGTAGACGGTATTAGATTTATCCAGTGTACTTGACACCTAAAATGTACCTTGCAAAAGACCTACATCTACTTTATGTAATTTAATTATATTTATTTATTGGACCATCTACAAGGATACACACAGCTTAAAGCTGAATACAAAAGTGTTTGTACCCTCACTTACAGTAGGCCACAGCATGCAAAGTAAAAGCGTACATACAGTTGGCGAAATTGGACAAAGTTACAAATCGCAAATTACTAAATAATTAATTAATAATGAATTACAAATAATGAAATACAAATAATGAAACACGAATAATTATTTACAAATAATGAAATAACAAATAATAATTATTATCAATTAATTGTTTTTTGACCGCGTTAATCTCCAAACATGTAAAGGGATAGTTTTGCAATATGGATTAAAATTAAAGTACTATATACGGATTTTATCGCGTTGTTTATTTGACACTTTATTACAAAAATTTTGAAAACTGTTACACTACTATTACTATTAAACTTTACTAATTTTTAAGCTAATTAAATTATTGAAACTATTAAATTTAATATCCGTATATAGTATATAAAATCCGTATATAGTAGTTTAATTTCAATGAATAACATTCGCGTAAACAGAAGACAATACTTTGCAATATGGAATTTTGCGCCTGTTATATAATTTTTATAATCTATAAAGGTAGTGTAGACTGTGACTATCTTTATAGATTATAAAAATTTAAGAAAAGGTGAAGATCTCCATAGGTGTCTCTCGATTGCGACCACCTAGGCTCAACTATAAAGCCATTTACTTGAATTACTAAAACAAATAAAAAATATTCCGAAAGATGAATAACTCTATTACTTCACTACATCACTACATGTAATAGAACAAAGTCCCCCGCTGCATCTGTCTGTGTGTCTGTTCGCGATAAACTCAAAAAGTACTGAACAGATTTGCATGCCGTTTTCACCAATAGATAGAATCATAGACAGAATGAAACATAAATGTAAATGCATTAACTTCAGTTAATAAGCCCTTCATTTGGATTACAAAGTCATAACTCTAGCACCAAATTTTTTTTTAGATTTACTGTTATATCTTTATTAATACATTTGAATAATTCAAATATCCCGTTAATTGCATCGCTATTGCCAATTATTATAATTGACAATAACAGCAGACAATAAATGTAAGTTAATATTCTGATGGTAAGTCAGTTCGTGACGCTCGCCATTTAGATGTTAGTCAGCGGTATACTTAGGCACCATGAACGATTGTACCGAACGAGCTCACTATTCTCTCATTTAAGAAACGCTGTTTGTGTATGTTCAGTTCAGTTGTAGGTAAATGGTATAATGGTTGTAGCTCCAGATATAATTTGTAAAATATGCAGCATTGTAAAATTAGCGAATAACCTGCTAATGCTTGGAATGTCAGATATAATTGAAAACCTATTGTGTCTGGCCGCTAGTGTGCCGCTGCGAATTAATAAGTTAAAAAAAGGTTTGGCCGTGACTTTCTTGCCCGTTCCTCTCATTGGATCTATCCCCCTCCTTTTCTGAACGTGACAACAAGTTAACGTTAATTCATATTATAGTTTAGTTATTGTAATCTCGATTTTCATAAGTGTTACTTTGTGACCTATATGAATAAAGATATTTTGATTTTTAGCCGTACAAATCATAAAATTTTGTGTAAAAGATAGTTATGTGATCCATATATTACGTAAAAACTGTGATTTAGTCCAATATTTTTAATATCCCGTTCCGTCTATTGCGCCAATTTATTTATTATAAATGTGATATTTATTTTAATTTATATATGTAATTTATTTATATATGCAAATATATTTACTAGCTACTGCGCGGTAACTACATCAATCAAAAGTAGCCTATATCCTTCCCCAGGTTTTAAACTATATTTGTACCAAATTTCATCTAAGTCAGTTGAGTGGTTTAGCCGTGAAAAGGTAACAGACAGACAGACAGACAGATAGACAGAGTTACTTTCGAATTTATAATATTAGTAAGGAAAGTAAGGACTTACTTTCCTTACTAAGGACTTACACTCATCGTTTATAATAGGTATATTTATGTGTATGTGTAGATAATGTACGTCCGAGCGTTACTTGGGGTTACCAAATGATATCAGGGTTGGATACCAACAATAATCCTGAGTGGTAATCTCATTTTCGTTTTATATGTACCTACTTTTCTATTCTTTTCTGTGTACCTATTAAAATATTCGTGTAATAATGTGTACTTATGTTTTGAAAATAAATACTTACTTACTTCTGGATCAAAAGTATACAAAAACATTCTTATATAGAAATGCAACATTGTATATAAAACAAAAAAAATGGTATATAAAAAAAGTAAATTAAACTATTGACTACATTTTTAGTATTGTATAAATAAATGAAGTATATCCTAATCCTAATCCTAACTTATATTATAAATGCAAAAATGAGTTTGTTTGTTTGTTTGTTACGCTTTCACGCCTTAACTACTCAACCGATCAACATGAAATTTTGCATACACGTTGTCAGAGGTACAGAATAGGACATAGGCAACCTTTCATCCAGAAAAATAACTGGGTAATATAAGCAAGTTTCATATTATATCACATTTTATAATTATGATATTATAAATAACTAGCTGTTACCTGCGACTTTGTCCGCGTAGATTTTAACTAAAAAGTGTTTGTCTCCGCGGAACCCTATTTTTTTCTAAAATCAAAGTAGCCTATGTTACTCCTTATAACATCAGCTATCTGCCAGTGAAAGTCCAGTCAAAATCGGTTCAGCCGTTTCGGAGATTACCCAGAACAAACAGACAGACAGACAAAAATTTTAAAAACAGATGTTTTCGTATAGGTGCCTTATATACTTTAATATGCATTAGATAAAAAAGCTGTTATTTTGACATTACAAACAGACACTTCAATTTTATTTATTTGTATAGATGTAATTTTATTTATTTCTACAGTTAACTGAAACAATTAAAGTGAGCAATAACAAATTAACAGCCGGTGAAATTAAAATTATACAATTAAATAAAATTGTTATCTTTTTTGAAACGCGAAATACATTTTATTTATTTAAATTAATTGGAGTGAATTCAATTAAGGTGTTTCGTGACTATGGCCGCTTTAAAGCGAACGAAATGTCGGCAAAATTTTCATTATAACCTCTCTCACTAGAAATAATTTCTGTATCGCGGGCGACTTTACAAACATTCAAACAACGGACACAAGGTACACCCAGCGTCGGAGTAACCATTTGTGGATCACACAAAGCTTTGTCCCGTGTGGGAATCGAACCTACAACACTCGGAATGCCAGATATAAACCTGTTGTGTCTGACCGCCTGTGTGCCGCTGCGACTCAATAGGAATAAAAAGAGTTGTGTTGTTATTTTGACATTACAAACAGACACTTCAATTTTGTTTATTTTATAGCAAACGAAATGTCGGCAAACTGTAAATACATATATACATATGTAGTTTCATGCATATATTATACCTGAGGAGAAAGGCAGATGTATATTTTGGCGTTCTCCATGGCGTAGTGGTTAGTGTAACCGACTGCCACGCCTGAGGTCGCGGGTTCGATTTCCGCACAAGTCAAATATTTGTGTGCATGGATGTTTGTATTAGTCTGGGTGTTTCTATGTATAATATGTATGTATTTACAAAAAAGCAAGTGAGAAACGGCAATGAATTGCCATAAATCTTAGAGTTCGAAAAATGGTATTACATGACCTTAAGGTCAGAGGTCAAAGGTCATAGTCATTTCGGAGTATATCGACTATGCTGAGTCGAATGGCGTTGATCGCGAGTCTCTAGCTCTTACGGTTCTTGAGTTGAAAGTTGTATAACAGACAGACGGACAAAGCTGTTCTATAAGAGTTTTTCGAACTCTAAAAGTATATATGTTTGTTTATCCATTGTCTAGTACCCATAGTACGATGTGATAGAACATTATTATTATTCTACCACATATATTCTATCACATACACACAACACCATCTAGCCCAAACTAAGCAGAGCTTGTACTATGGGTACTAGACAATGGATAAACATACATATATACTTTTTTTTTGTAAATACATACATATTATATATAGAAACACCCAGACCAAGACAAACATCAATGTTCATGCACACAAACGTTTGACTTGTGCGGGAATCGAACCCGCGACCTCAGGCGTGGCAGTCGGTTACACTAAACACTACGCTATCGAGGCCGTCATATTATTATATTATATTTTTTATACATACATATAATACACCCAAATTCCGCCAGTTAAGGTTGAGGTCTCACGTAATAGGGGGCGTGTTTATTACCGTTTACTGAAAAGAGATCCAAACTCTAATTACTACTAAAAATATCAGTTTGCCACACTTGGGCATCGAACTCAAGTTTTCATGCACAGCAGTCGCATACATTGCCGCTGTGCCGACAAACCAAACTGTAAATATAAATTTTAATTTAATTGTTTTTTAATCATTTAAATCATTTATTTCGGACTGCATGACCCATAGATAAAAACCTTATCCTAAATTTACATAATTATAAAATTTTATAATAGATATACATAACACCTTCTAGCCCAAACTAAGCAGAGCTTGTACTATGGATACTAGACAATGGATAAATATACATATATACTTTTTTGTTTTGTAAATACATACATATTATATCTACATAGAAACAGATAAATATCTTATAGACTAACATACATACAATTTGTGTTAGTATTTATATAAGTTATTAATTATGTTAGTACTGCTTCACTTGCATTCTGTTGTTTTGCGTTCATGTGGCACTTGTCCGCGGAAGCGACGGGACACCACACCCTTTGGTTTATATTGTTGCTGCAATACATAAAGTTTTATATGTACACGTCCCCACACTGTGGCGCGGAGCGACAAATTACGCGAATTTCCGTGCCACCTGTTTATATATGAGCCGCGTTCGCTGAATGCGCGCGCTCAAGCTCGTTATGTCAACATAATAATATTGTAATAACCTGTGATTGGTCGATTGTAAATATTAGCTCCTTTTGTACCTATATAACTTCTTGTGTGACTAAAACTGTATATATAAATAGGTTAATTTTATTCTAAAATATATTCGTACTCTACAACATATCGAAAGTTTTACTCTGCATCACAAGACATCTAGCTATAGTAAACTCTGCCTTACAATATAATATAAAATTTGCATAGTTGTGATTTAAATTAACTGCTATTAAATCAGTATAAAGTAGTATAAAATTATATTTCATTAGCTTTTGCTGGAGGCTATGTCTGCACGGTACTTAGTTGTCAGGTACTTTCAATCCTATCCCGGAAGAATTTCGAATACCTACTTCATAATCATCATCATGTCAGCCAAAAGACGTCCACTGCTGGACATAGACCTAAATACCTACTTACGTGTTAAAAATTAAAGTCTCAACTAAATACATATAACTCGATATATATAAACTAAACTATAAAATAACAATGCTCTTTATCTCCTGGGAATTTAAAAAACACCTGTTTAATTCCTTGTTGCATTACAGAGGCAAGATCTGAGCAAAATGTCGGTTTTCCAGGTCCAAGAGTTGGACGGAGCGTTCAAAAATTGGTCAGCCTGTGAGTCAGAATCTTTATTTTTAATATATTTTGATTATTTAAATTAGTCAAATTTAATTATAATGATATACACAAAATATTTTTATATTAATTCAACTTCAGTACAAAAGACATCAACGCGGTAGGTACTTTATAAATTTGTTCTCTGTGGTTCACTATACTTTTTTATTTGACATAGTTACATATAATGTATGTAAATTAAATTTACATACATTATGCTTGTCAATCCATCACATCTCCGAAAGGTGTCACATGCACATTTTGCCAACGATTTTTGGTTCCTTGTAATAGCGGGCCAACCTATTGCTGTGTACCATGCTCGGTTACTAGACTCCGTGTACCAAGAATTTCCTGTAAGAAAACCAAGGAGGTCTCTGCCCAAACACAGGTTCAAACCTATTCGACTGTGGCCACTAGGTAGTGCATTTTATTATTTCAGCCTCATTAAACTAAATTGATCTTTGTCACGGAAAGTTATTTTCAGTTGATTAAGTAAAGCAATATAAAAGACATCAACGAGTTCATTTTAAAATGGTGTCTCTAAGTTGTGTTCTTTATTTGTATTTCCCTTTTAGCAAGTACAATTATCTGGTAATCAAATAGTTATAAAAAGTAATTAATTAATTTTTAGTAGACACAATATAGTAATAACATAAAACTTGTAAGGAAACGCAAGCAAAAAGAAATATAACACGAAACCAATAAAAAAACAACTATTTCATTTTGATAAAATCTAGAATGCGAAAAATCAACTGAAGTACCTATTTATAACTCTGATATAAGTTTCAAAACGTTAATAAATATAGAATTAGTCCGAGCTGTCTCTGAATAAATTAGTAATAAACATTGTGATGTTAATTGTGTACGACATTAATCGATTGATGACGCATCACAAATGGGTTAGAAAATTATTGAATTAATTAAATAAATATAAATCTCGTGTCGAACACGACAGCCCCACTTCCGTTGTTAGCACACAAGTGCACTTGTTACATACAGCACACTTGCGCACGAGCAGAAAAGGATTAGAGAAAAGATGTTTGAAATAGTTCTTCGGCTCCTCATTCGTTGCGGAGACCGCGGGCAGAGCGCGCGCGTTCGGCCTTATAGTAAAAAAATAAAAAACAAAAATACGATATACCAGTTCATTCACGGTTCGCCGGCTGTGAGCTTTTCGGGTGCAACGACCTCCAGTTATATCATACCGCTGTCATTTTTTTAAACCGAACGTCCTTGCGGATGGCGCGAACAGCTGACGGTCAAAATCCCGTCGCGCCATCGCCAAAATTGAAAAGTTAAGTGTTCAAGTTTCAAACATAGAACCAGTGTTCGAAAAAAGTTTTAAAAATCAGTGCAGTGCGCGTTTGTTTTTTTTTTTTTCGAGTGCTTGTGTATTAGTGTCAGTGTTAACTGTGACAAGATGTACTAAAGAGGTAAGTTATAAAGTTAACAAAGTATGGTCTAATGAACGGTTCGCGTTTAGCAGTTCGTTAATTAATAGTTTTTCTCGTTTCAAACAACGTTTGTGTACAATTATTTTCAGTCTTTAAGTACTGGTTAGTGAAACTTTGTTATTTTTTACATTGCTGATTAAGACATTATTATTTTTTTATTCGGTCCGATGTTTCTAGCGCTGATCGCTTTGTAATGAGAGTGGGATTCTAGGAGTTTCACTTAGAAATTTTGCAATGATATTCGACATCTTAATACTTACATGTCTTTTTTATTTAAAAACCTGATATTTTATTTCCTTATCAATATAATATTTTCTATTTTAATGTTAACAAAAAAAAAACTTAATCTTACTTAATATAACTCTAATTTAGACTATAATTATTCTCAATAAAATGTCCACTTCGATTTAAAATATCATTTTAACAAATTATTATAATTGGCTATTTTTTTTATAACCTATGGGTTCGCTTCTTGAAACGCTCTTTTAAGCCTACAAGTTACAGTCTTCAAGTTATTTGTAGACTTTATCTACTAACTTTATTTCTTTTATAATTGGAATAATATTTTATTCCTATACGTCATTTATAAATAGTAAGTAGTAATAGTATCTATTACTAGAGTAATTAGTAAAATTGTTTTTATTTTCATTTTAAGGTTGCATATAAGAAATTACACCTAGCGATAAAGCCGCCCTTTACGAATACCTTTATAAAACTGCTCCATCTTAGATAAATTGTAATTGGTATACAATAAAGACAATTGTATCGATCTGGCGATCTTATTTATAATTTTAATACACATAAATTATCAGTGAGCCAGCTGCATGAGGTTTTTTTTTATAATGTGTGACAATTATATGTGGTGAAGCCTTATTTGACTTGGAGATTATGTTGTCGAGGAGAATCTTTGATGTTTAATTATGAAGCATAGCATTCTTATTTAAGAAGTTTTTAACAAGTTTAACGACTTAAAAAAATTAACAACTTTTTATAACTGTGAAATATATCCTTTAATTTTATCAGAACATGCTTTACACTTGAGCCAAAGGCATCATTTTATTTTTTTGCAGTTTAAAATACATCATCTCAAAGTTAAAGTAATTAGCCCGTTTTAAAGATTTATCAAGCCATAGTGTTGCTTGTTAAATCTTTTTTGAACTAAATTCGTTTATATGTATTTTGCTATAAAGATATATCGACAAATTTTATATTGTTTTATAAAATATAAACATTTTGGAATTTAAGGTTCTTGCAGATTGGAAATGATTTTTGTAACCTCATCACATGCGTATTTAGCGGATAAAAATCTATAGAGATTGTTAGATCTCTATTTAACGAATTATTTATTATCCATCCTTCGTTAAAAAAACAAAACTATGTCTTATAAGTCATTCGGATTTCTTAAAACAAATAATATTGTACGCAATCGTGCTCCGTCTCTTAATTAAACATGTTCTTGAAGATGAGCTATCAATATTAAATTGTAATATTCGCATATGATTCATTCAGTATTGATTCAGCCTTTCAATTATCAAAATATCTATAGAATTAGAATAAAACAATTGCTTAAAATTTTGTATTAATCAAAAATGGATTGGTTCAACAAATACTGCTATATACCTACAATTTATAGTTTTAGGGTATGCAAAATATTTAAAATGAATAAAGTTATCTGGAGAATATATTTTACGCATGTAGGTTTACAGCCTTCTAGTTATTCTAATAATTTCTTTATAAAGTTCAAGTTCTTTATTTTGTACATCGAGTATAAGGATTTTTTCACTACCTACATTCTAAGTACTTTTTATTATATAAATTCTAATTTGAATCTTTAATAGTATCTTAGTGACTTACTTCACTGGTTCAGCGACACAGTCGATTATGGACTCCAAAATTTTTGTTTTTTTATATACATCCACATTTACAATATAATCTTTAACACGCAGTTGTTTTCGATATATTTTTGTCAAAACAATCCTGTTTTATTTTCTTGTGTTTCTGGACAAGAAAACTTAATTGTTTTGAATAAATTAGAATTTACTTTAAATCTTTATTGTTTCTAGAATAACCAGATATAAACTTAAAAACGTACCTGCTTACGAGATGTAGTATGTAAATGATTTAATCATCAAAGTACAATCTGTTGTTAAAAATGTGCAAAAAGTACTGTTTCTTTGCAGTTTTAATATATCCCTTTATCCTAGATCTATCATTTGGAAACGTATTAGAGCTGGCCTTGTAGTCTATCCAAATTCGGCTAAATAACAGTTTTTGTAGTACAAAAGCTCAGTACAAAATTTGTACTGAGCATCTACCACTTAACTTTAGCGAACTAAAGAAATAATGGTTCTCTGAGTTAGTCAGTTAGACTAGAAGGTAGAAAATTTAGAATTACTGTCTCTCGTATGAAGTGTCATGTTTATGACAGCCGGAACCGACGCGACGGCTTTACGTGCTTACCGAGATACCGATTTATAAATCCCCACCGATCTTTACATTATAGTACCAATGATTTATCATTGGTACTATTGTCCAATCATACGATGGGAGGAACAAAACGAAGGAAACATTTTATGTAACAAATTTGTATGGATAGTAAACATAGGCCTCATTTGATGGTTCGCAGTGGCAGTTACCGTAGTCTATGATCAGTTGGAATATCAGCTGTATCACCCGAGTGTTGCCATATCTAGGAAAAGGGATTAAATATGGGATAGTTAGTATTAAATAGTTAATTATCACTCGCTTTAATGGTGAAGGAAAACATCGTGAAAACATTGTGCAGAACTGAACCTGCATTTCTGTGAGTTCTGCATAATGTTCTCGAAGATATGAGATATTTGCCAACCCGCACTGGGCCAGCGTACTGGATTTTGGCCTAACCCTTCTCATACTGAGAAGAGGTCAAACAGTGTGCACAACAGTGGGATAGTTTAATACAGGGCTTATATTACATTCAAGTTTCTCTTTCACGGGTATTTCCCTAATACGTTAGGAAGATACTCGGCCCTTTGAGAGGCTTACACGGAGACATGGGTCCAACGTGAAGAGGCCCTTCGAGAGTTTTAATCAAAGGTGGGATGGAACATTCAATTTATTATTATTATTAGTTATTACAAGTACAAGCTCTGCTTAGTTTAGGCTGGATGGTGTTGTGTGTATGTGATAGAATATTATTATCATTCTTTTTTTTATACTACTGAGGTGGCAAACAAGCATACGGCCCACCTGATAGTAAGTGGTCACCGTAGCCTATAGACGCCTGCAACACCAGAGGCATCACTTGCGTGTTGCCGACCCTTTAGTAAAAGAAGTGGGAAGAGAAGGAGTGGGAAGGTGGAAAGAGGGAGATTGGGCCTCCGGCACACTCATTCATCGAACGAAACACAACAGTAGGAATACTGCTATTGCACGTCGGTATTCTGTGAGAGGGTAGTCCTGTGTGTATTCGTTAATATAGTTTTTTTTTTAAATTTATTTATTTGATCATCCAGTAGATGTTAAATTATTTCTACATAACTTAATAAGACCATAAATATAAACCAAATGTACAACATTGTAAGGTGTCACGGCATGCAAATAACGCTGGTAATGGTTGCAGCTTCCTATGGAAAAAAGAAGTAAAGTAAGCGATGAAAAAGAGTGGCCATGAGTTTCCTGTCCGTTCTTCTCATTGGTTTTACGCCTTTGTTTTGTTAAACGTGACAATAGGTAAATGTAAATTCATAGTATAACTTAGTTAGTGTAAATTTGACGTATAAACGTGTTACTTTGTAACCTAAATTAGTTAATTTATTTTGACTTTGATGGTCCGTATAATTATTGGTCATGTTAGTAACTATTCTATACTTATTTAATTATTTAACTGACTCCGTGGCGCAGCGGTAGTGAATGCGACTGCTGTGCATGAGGTCTCGGGTTCGAATCCCAGGTCGGGCCAACAAAAAGTTATTGGGTTTTTCTGTTAAGAAATCTCAATACGAGCCCGGAGTTAGGAAGTTGGCGGTGTTAGATACCCCCGTGCCTCGGAAAGCATGTAAAGCCGTTGGTCCTGCGCTTGATATCTCTCCGGTCGTGTCGGATTATCCGTCCCATCGGGTCGTGAGTTATGGAACAGAGAGTGCACTTGTGTTTGCGCACACACTTGTGCACTATAATATCTCATGCGCAGATGGCCAGTCTCCGTTAAGATTAGCCGCCGTGACCGAAATTCTAAATAAAAGATATTTTTTTTGTTTGTTTGTAACGACTAACTCAAAAACTAATCAACCGATTTAAAAAATATTTTAGCATTAGAAAGCTATATTATCACATTTATCACCGAGTAACATAGGCTATATTTTATTTAAAAAAAGTACTGTTCTAACATAAAGTCGTATGCCTTCTCCAAGAGCTAGAAGTTTATATGATTTCAATATACATAAGCTTGTCGTTGTGTCTGAATAATTAAAATGTCTGTTTTAAGGCACTGTTTAGTATCAATGTAATGGTTAAACAAAGTAATATAAACTTAATTAACTACCTACTTTAATCTATACATCTATATCTATACAAATAAATAAAATTGAAGTGTCTGTTTGTAATGTCAAAATAACAGCTTTTTATCTAATACATATGAAAGTATATAAGGTACCTATACGAAAAAATCTATTTTTAAAATTTTTGTTTGTCTGTTTGTTCCGGCTAATCTCTGAAACGGCTGAATCGATTTTGACGGGACTTTCACTGGCAGATAGCTGATGTTATAAGGAGTAACATAGGCTAATTTGATTGTAGAAAAAAATAGGGTACCGCGGAGACAAACACTTTTTAGTTAAAAGTTACGCGGACGAAGTCGCAGGTAACAGCTAGTAGATAATAAGAATAATAAATGCTTCAAATGTTAACTCATTCAATTGTTTAGGAAGTTTCCTAAACAATTGAATTAGTTCATTAATACAATTATTTCGAGCAGATCCTATAGTTATAGGATCTGCTCGAAATAATTGTATTAATGTATACCAAATAGTAGTTAGGACATGTGTGTTTGTGTGTCTTTTTGTCTTAGCCTGCGATGGTAAGGTTTGAGGTTCTATTCCCACATCGAGAAAAGTGTTATTAGGGCACTTTTCAGGAGTAGCACGAAATCTGGCACTGAACTCATTAGAAGGAAAAATTATACCTTTTTTAAAGAGGCATCTAAAACCATGGCTAGAGAAATTTGGATGGTAAAAGACCCCTGCTTACCTTTTCGAGGATACGAATACAATAGCTTAAGGGAAATAATAATATTTTCTTGCAACTGGTTTCTAGGTTATCAAAGAATTTTATGTTTTTCCCTTAGTAACGGTTATTGTTATTTCGTCCAACTCAACCCATTGGTCTATTTCACAAATATCAAGTAAAATTATTTGAAATATGAATACATTGCTAGCCTTGTACCGTTAGTTAAAAAGAAAGTGACGGCGTGACATTTATCTTATAGATAATACTCCTTGGAGTTTGAAACAGGACCTAAGAATTTCGTAATTGAAAAGAGAGGGATGATCGTTTATCGCGCTCCTTTTTATAGATCATCGATTTCTATGCACCCTCTATAAGTTTATGGCGGTAACCACTTACCAACAGGTGAAATGTATGCTTGTGTCTCACTTTAGTTGTAGAAAAATACGTCATAAAAGTTGTAGAAACATACATTGCGGCCTTTTATGACTAGACTACTTATTGTTACTCATAATTCCCGAATAATAAGTATTAATGAAGGTCCTCCAGGCCTAATTTCCGTCACAGCAGCTAATCTTGACGAATTTGCACATTTGCACAAGTGCACTCTCCGTTCCCTATCTCTCATAATGTGATACAACCGGAGAGATATTAGGCGCAGGATCTGTTGGTTCTGCGCCTGATCTATTATGTCTTGATGGCTTTACGTACTTACCTCCGACTAACTGCCTTACTCCGAGCTTCCGAGCTGTTACTGAGAATATTTTTCAGAAAATCGATAAATTAATTAACTCATTGAGAGGGGGTCCGAGAACTTATTCTTTAAAATAACGAATACATTATCACTACTTATGAACTAACGGGGATTTGAGAGAGAGCCCAAGAAGTTATTGTAAATAAAAGCGTACATGTTATCGATTGTGAACCAACGGGGATTCTGTTATATTTTTCGTTTTTATTTTTACAGTTAACTTCAAACCAAGTTAAATTTAAGAAAGAAAATTAATTTAATCATTATTTAATGTACGTGTACGCACCTTCGTACCACCCTAGCGTCTAACGAATGTATTTTAAAAATAACTACTTCTAAATATTACTACAGAACCTGAATTGTTGCATTCCATTACAATTATTAAATACTTTTATATTTTTTAGTTGTATAGTCTGTAATATATGGTATAATTGCATCAACACCATGTTGATATGAATTGTAAAATACCGAAATAATTGTAATTCAATGGAGGTATAAAAATTATGGTCGTCTTGTTTTTATGGGCTCAATCCTTTTTTATTAGCAACTGATCTAAATATAACTTCAGTAACTTTATTATGTTACTACCCACAAAATTATATTGATAACTATATTACATTTTTTTTGTCTATGTAGGCCCGTGATTTTTTATTTAGTTTAATCATTGCGGGCGATTTGCCGCAAAATTCATACATAAACGCAAACTGAGTTAAAGAAAATCTCATTTGTAAGTCCATAACATGGTTTATCTGTCAAATTTTATCCAAATCTGTCCAATGGTTTATGTCTGATTGAGTAACAAACTTCCAAACATCGTTGTATGGTACGGTACCACACACCTTTTGATTAATACGATACTATTGAATGATACGAGGAGATAGAATATAGAATAATATATGTTTATTATTGATTAAGTTCTAATGCTAAGTACAAACTGATAGAAAATGATATAATGATAGTGAGTTACACGCGACGCGGTTGATGACCGGTAGTGAACTGATTTTTATATATAGGTAACTAATGAATTACGAATGCGTTGTGGAGAAAATGCTGACATAACATAAAGTAATTTTGCAATGTACGGTTGCACCGTACAATCTTCATTAGCCTCCACATTTAAAATTCGTATATTTGATTTGACAAATGTACCGAAAGGCAGGTATGAGAATAATTTAAAGAAAATAAGAAAGCAAGAAGTTTTGCGAGAATCGTTGCAAGTTTCTGTCTTGCGTATTTACTTAGAATGAGCTCAAAGTATCATAAAGTCTGGCTGTGTATTGTTTCTTCTTGGGTTTGGCTATCTGTATATTTGAATAGTTCTAATAATTCAAATAATAGTCAATTTTAACAGTAGTAGTTTAATAGTTTCAAACTTATGTAATTAAAGTATTTTTTAAATAAACAACACAATAAATTTCGTATCAATCCTGTATTATGTGAGTAGTAGAGCCTCGCTGATTTCAGCATGAATGGGCCGGCTCGACCGGGGAAGTACTACCCTCTCACAGAATATCGACGCGAAATAGCAGTGTTCCTACTGTTGTGTTTCGTTAGGTGAGTGAGAATGCCGGAGGCCCAACCGGAAAATGCCGGAGGCTCTTTTCCCTTTACCGCTCCTTCTCCTTCCCACTTCCTTTTTTACCTAAAGGATCGGCAACGCGCAAGTGATGCCTCTGGTATTGCAGGCGTCCATAGGCTACGGTGACTACTTACCATCAGGTGGGTCGTATGCCAGTTTGCCACCTAAATTGTATAAAAAAAAATTAAGCTGTCCCACTGCCGGGCACGGGTCCCTTCACAGTGTGAGAAGAGTTAGGCCCACACTGGACCAGCTTGATGGACTATGCCATCAAGCTAGTCCAGTGCGGGTTGGCAGACTTATATACATACTAGCTTTTGCGCGCGGCTCCGCCCACGTGGTACCTGCATCAATAAAAAGTAGCCTATGTCCTTCTCCAGGTTTTAAACTATATATGTACCAAATTTCATCTAAATCGGTTGAGTGGTTTAGCCGTAGAAAGGTAACAGACAGACAGACAGACAGAGTCACTTTCGAATTTATAATATTAGTAAGGATAAGTTCGAGAACATTATAGAGAATTCTTAGACAACTTTTTTCTCACAACATTTCACATTCGCAGTGTCATTCACACAAATCCTTTTTCGACTATATTGTAGTTGCCAAGGACAAAATCGCAGGCAACAGCCACGTCACCAGTTTTATACATCGTATAATCATATGCACATCTTCAATCAGTATTAATTGTAAGAAAGAGTTACATAATTATATAGTTAAACTATCTTTTGCCCGCGGCTTTGCTCACGTAAAACTAGGTTAGGTTATGTTAGTAACAGCATTTTATTTTTAAATAAAGTTTAGCTTTTGTTACTCGGTGATAGTATAGCTTTCTAACGGTGAAAGAATTTAAAATCAGTTGAGTAGTTTTTGAGTTAAATTCTTACAAACATTCAAACAAGAAATCAAATTCTTCCTCTTTATAACATTTAGGTATAGATTACAACATATCGGCGGATTTTAATTGTGTTTATTTCTACTTAAACTAAATTAGTTATTGAATGGAGTTATTTACTTAACAAATTCATTGAACCCGCGCCATTAACGTAAGAAATGCTGCCCTGAATTGATTACATAGCTAGAAGAATTAATTGTACCGATTTTTTTTACCAAATAATAGGTTTGGTGAGAGTTTTACCGAAAATTAATATTGCTCTTGTACTAGTTATGTGAATGAAGACTTATGATGTTTCAAGTTACCGATAGATGGCGTTACTGAGGGCGTCAGCCTTATAGACTTGTATCGTAACGGAGTTTTGTTGAACTAAGTGTTTATTTCTAGGCCTAGGCCTAGGATAGTGTAGGAAGTTTTTGGCAAAACTAAATACTGCTGCTGAAAAGCAACCGAAACACCGGGGAAAGTATAAATATAAATAGATTTAATAGTTATAATAATTTAATTAAGTAATGTTTAATAGTAATGGTAGTGTAACAGTTTCTAAATTATGTAATAAAGTGTCAAATAAACAACGTGATAAAATCCGTATATAGTAGTTTAATTTCAATGAATAACATTCGCGTAAGCAGAAGACAATCCTTATCCTTACTTTCTTATTCTTACTTTCTTACTTAATATTATAAATGCGAAAATGAGTTGGTCTGTTTGTTATCTTTTCACGCTTAAACCACTGAACCGATCATCCTGAAATTTTGCATATACGTTGTCAAGTGTACAGAAACGGACATAGGCTACCTTTCATTCCGAAAAAAATTACTGTCCCGAGGAAAACAACAATAACGTTCTTATGATAATAGATGGCGCCACGGGTCTTTCGAATCATGATTGAATTATATTATTACAAGCAGAGTACAGCCCGAATTGATTGCCAAATTCTAAATTAACGCGAGCGAAGTCGCGGGCAAAAGCTCGTATTATATAAAACTAAACACTATATTCTTTAGTAATATATGTATTTATATTATATCTAAGAATGTGTATTACTTTATTCGGCAAACAAATATATTATTTTAATTACTACTACTGGTTTCTGACTTGACGTGACTTCGACTGCGAGACCACGGGAGCTTGTACCGTGATATATATAAAAGTAACCTTTGTATATAGGAAGTGATCCTCTTGTGTTCCAATTTTTATCTAAATCTGTAAGTATACTATAATAATAATAATAATAAAAAATTTATTTGTTCTCAAAAATATACAGCTGGCTCATAATCTAGCATATAAAGTAATTTGAGATGCGCACAATCATGACCCAAATTACAACCGGATACAATCATATATATAATTTAAGCTAGTTATATTGGGTTCGCCCGAATGCATCCGTGCACATCGCTAAACACAACCATGGAAATGATATTATATAAAGAGTAATAGGTCGTCGTTGGTTGTTATACTAGTATAAACTGTGTCACAGCAGCCAGCGTCTTCCACCATACTGACTTATGTGCAGCTGAGGGATACTCATCTAAACAGCATCACACACTTCTCGTTGGTATTTATTAACCTTTGAGTTTTCTTCGAAGAGGTTAATGAAAACACTATGTGGGCGTGTGTGTCCGTCTGTTAGTGACCGGCATAGCTCCGGAACCACTGGACCGATTGACTTGTAACTTGGTGTCATCGGTCAAGTTTGAATATGGGCCCTGTGGGTCAAAAGGCCCCAGATATATAGGGGTCATTTCTTTTCATTACTTTTACATTTAAGACGAAGAGGTTGAATCCTGGGTTTTTACATTCATCTCGTTTAATATCATAAAGACAACTTCTGTATTAGGAGTAATTCCTGTGTTGCAGAAGACTTTTAGACATTCAAACTAAAAAAAAGCCCTCGGACTCGGTACAACTATTTCTGGGTCATACAAATATTTGTTCGAAAAGGTATTCGGATACATAACAGACGACATGTGTTTTATTTTCCTTACAGTTTGTATTATTAACGTATGATTTTAAGGCCTATATTACATACTAGATGTTCCCGTGGTTTCACCTGTGTTTATCGTTACTGCGCCGCCCCGTGGGTCGTAGCGTGATGTTATATAGCCTATAGCCTTTTTATTTATTTTTTATTTATTTTCTTTAAGTATCTCCAACAAAAGCTGTACACATTTTATTCACAAAATAAAATACAATTCAAGACGTTTTTGGTCTGTGTACTCCTTCGATTACAGGAGACCACATCATGCGTTAAATACAGCGTCTAAATGTGGAAGTATATTATAAAAATGCTTAATTTAAAAAATAATAAGGTAGACATACAAGTACATGCATCAAAATAGGATAAAATAAAGTTACAATTATAATTTTAGGTTTCTCGATAAATAGGCTATCCAATACTAAAAGAATTTTTCAAATCGAACCAGTAGTTCCTGAGATTAGCGCGTTCAAACAAACAAATAAACAAACTCTTCAGCTTTATAATATTAGTATAGATATGTATATCAAAATTGGAACTGGTCAATGTCTGTACATAGGTGATATTTAAGAAAATAATGTAAGGGGTCTATATAAGAGCTATAGAGGCCACAACAAACATTATTAGAAATCGGCCTGTCTGCATGTTTGTACGCACATCACACATAAACTACTACACAAAATTGAATGCAATTTTCACAGTTGTATTGCTGAAGATCTACCCCAAAATGTTTCATCTTAGCATACCGCCTAAAAATCGAGTATATATAATCGAGAATAAGCTTCTTATATTATAAAAATATAGATATGTTAGATTCATAACTTTTTTGAAAATGGCACTACAACTTTCATATTCCACGCATGCGAAGCCGCAGGCAAAAGGTAGTGCAAAATATAATAAACAAAAGTAAGTAATTAGAGAAATGTATTGAATAATTTATCGAGAGCTTATAGAGAGGCCCCCTGTAGCGAGATCACCGTTCACAGATATAATATATCTTTCTTTGTATAAATAAGAAAGAAAAAAAGATCTTTTTATCTAAACTATAGTATTTTAGAATTCCTATTTGGTCTGTGGATATAAATACATAAAACTGTTACTTAGACATTGAATTATTTAACATTTAAAGTATTTATTGCCGACATTGCAATGTAATTAACGAGACTTGTGTTACTTTATTACTGTTTTGTTTTTTTATACAGCTTTATGGCACAGCGGTATTGAATGCGACTGCTTTGCATAAGATCTCAAATTAAATAAAAATAATAGGTGTAGTGGTGCAATGGATAGGGAATAGCGATCGAGAGGTGAAGCGTTCGAATTCCAACTATTGAACTACAGACGTGAACCTGTTTCTAACACAAGCTTATAAGTTTAAACAAGAATTAAATTATCTCTTCTCCTTTTTTGAAGTCGGTTTCAAACCAAATCTTATTAAGTACATCATTGTGTCGTGTGTAATTAATTTATTAAACAACATAATAATTGTTTTTTTTTACACAATTAAGTTGGCAAGCATACGGCCCACCTGATGGTAAGTGGTCACCGTAGCCTGCAACACCAGAGGCATCACTTGCGCGGCTTCGTACAAAACCTCTCAACCAACGCTAGGACGCCGGTATTCGAGCTTAACCAGACTATTCTTTTTTTATACTACTATAGGTGGCAAACAAGCATACGGCCCACCTGATGGTAAGTGGTCACCGTAGCCTATGGACGCCTGCGACACCAGAGGCATCACTTGCGCGTTGCCGACCCTTTAGGAAAGGAAGTGGGAAGGAGAAGGAGCGGGAAGGGGGATAGAGGGTGATTGGGCTTCCGTCCCTCTCACTCACCGAATGAAACACAACAGTAGGAATACTGCTATTTCACGTCGATATTCTGTGAGAATATCCTTCCCCGGTCCTTCCTGAAATCAGCGAGGCTCTACTACTCATAACACGATTATTGAAGGCAAAAATAATTAAAAGATTTATATTATATTATTTAATTGCATATATTCTTATTAATATCACGATAAACCTAGAATATAATATATTATAATAGTTTGTATCCAATAAACTTTAGCATGCCTTCATTGTTTTGGTGAGAATATCTAAGTGAAACTGAAGAATATTAAGGAAACAAGATAGATTTCGCATCATCTACTATGACAATAATTGCTCTGCCTACGATTTAAAAATATTACAATAGGTTTGGTACGCAAGGGAAGGAAATCGTGAGTCAACATCAATACGATGGCGTAGTGGTTAGTATAACCGACTGCCACGCCTGAGGTCACGGGTTCGATTCCCGCACAAGTCAAACATTTGTGTGCATGACATGGATGTTTGTCTTGGTCTGGGTGTTTCTATGTGTAAAATGTATATATTTACAGGGGAAAATGTATATAAAATATGTATGTTTATCCATTGTCTAGTACACATAGTACAAGCTCTGCTTAGTTTGGGCTAGATGGTGTTGTGTGTATGTGATAGAATATATTTTTATATATACATATGTATATCCGCAAGGCAATAGGCATTGGCATATTACACATAATATATATTTCGTCGCCTATGGTTTTAGTTCCAACTTCATGAAAGCAAACCCATTGCTAAATGAAAATATTGTAAAATCTTTTCACCTCTCTCACTCCCTATTTTTTTAAGAATGTTTTTTAAATTTTAACAAAAGGGTTTGATGCAAAGCACTTAAGCATCCCCTCCTTTGTAATATATATAAATGTTATTGTTTGCTTGTGGAAACTGTTATGTATTATAGTTTTTTTATGTTTGGTTTATTTAAAACTCGCTGTCCCCTGCGGTTTCACCCTTGTTTATGTTGAGTGCAGCGCTCCCGTAACTCATAGCGTGACGTTATATAAAATTATTCAAGAAATGGGCTATAAAATTAAAAATATTTAAAAATTCGATTGGTTGTTACAGAGCTGAGCACGTTCAAGCAAAAATAAACAAACATTTTAGCTTTTTTTGCCCGCTACTTCGTACGCGTGGAATTTGGAAGTAGGTACCTATCTATATTATTAGGCTTACAGGCAGCGTATCAAGATGAAACATGCACCAGATTTTAAGTTAGACCTCTTGCAGTACAAGTATGAAAACCGTATTAAATTTCGTGAGGTAGTATTTTCGTGATTTGCATACAAACCTACAGACAGACAAATAAAGCTTCTATAGCTCTTCTGAATACGGCTCACCTTATTTTCTTATATATTTGCTTTGTAAAGACATCGACCAGTTATATTTTTTTTAAATGCGGACCTGTTTGCTGAAAAACTTCTAAATCGTTGGGAAAGTGTAAATTTAAATCTAAATAGTTTTAATAATTTTAAATACTATAAATAGTAGTAAATATTTAATATTTAATAAAATAATTTGTAAGAATTTTGACATTCGATTTATATATACTGCCGTCATTTGGAGAAAAAAAAGGGATCAAATTTTTTTTCGAAGTTGTTTATTTTACTTATTTTAAAAAATATGCATCGGCCAGTATATTTATATTAAATTAATGATACTGGCAGATACGTCATTTTTGTTCATGACGGCAGTAACAGTAGCCTCAAAATATATTGTATCTCTATATTTAATACGTGAAGCAAAAACTTTGTACCCCTTTTTACGAAAATTGCGCGGAGGAGGAGTATGAAATTTGGCACAGTTAAAGTTTATTTTCACACCACAATACAATTAAAGTAGGTACATTTGATATCATACATAAATTTAGTTGACGTAGAAGTACTGTGGGAGACTGGTGCCTAAAGTGTACATGGAGAACAATATTAATACTAATATTTTTATAAAATATGCATTAGAAATACATTAAATTAATAAAAAACACTACACGCACACAACCATGCATTTGACACACGCAGTCGAAGTGCGTAACTATGGTTACATATATCAATATATTTATAATGACATAATATATCAGCAATATCTTACAGGCAAACTGGTCGAATTTCAAGCACCAGGCAACCGCTAGTAATAATAAACACACAACACCATCTAGCCAAACTAAGCAGAGCATGTACTATGGGTACTAAACAATGGATAAAGATAAATATACTTTTTCTTTTGTAAGTACATACATATTATATATAGAAACACCCAGACCAAGACAAACATTTAAGTTCATGCACACAAATGGCCTCGGGCGTGGCAGTCGGTTATACTGACCAACGTCTGTGCTTCTGGGCATCTGAGTCCATCTATTCTGTGACACCGCTATCTCGGCGCGTGGAGCGCTGTGAATGCTGTCAGGAGACAATGAATCACCGCGCGATGTCAAAGACACGGGTCGACGTCGAACGCGCTCCATTCGTGCGTGACACGACTGCCCACAGTTTTTTGTCTAGATTTTTCGAGTATTTGGGTTCATTGTGACTCGGTATAAGCAGCCATACTGTTTATATATTACTAGCTCTTGCCCACTGCTTCGCTTGCGTACAAGTAGGTTAGGTTAAGTTTTTGACAGTACTTTTAAGAAAATATATAAGTAGCTTATGATACTCGGTGATAACAGAGCTCTGATATAGTGAAAGAATTCATAAAATCAGTTTAGTAGTTTTTGAGTTAAATCATTACACACAAACAAATAATACATCAAATCTTTCCTCGTTATAATCTTTTTTTTTTGTTTTTTAAATCTTTATTTTTAAAGAACTTGGTTCACAAAAAAGCGACCATGTCGTTCTCGTATTACTACATTACAATTATTATTCACTTAACACTTAACGCCTAGATTTTAAAATACAGTTCGCTAATTTATACAATATTTGGGCAGCCTCAGAGTCTGGTTGAGACAGTATGCTGTTGTAAACACCGACATTATAAGATTTTTCTATTATGTTGCTAAATAAAGACACCCTGAGAGCCTCATTCCAGACACATTCTACCATGGCATGATGTACGTCCTCTATAATACCACATTCTGAACAATTTGGAGAACTAGTTATAATCTTAGTATAGAAAACTGGAACAGTGTTGATGGAGCTGCGTTAGTACATACCTACCAATAGTATTTATATCATTGTCATGTCAAGTCTTTAGTCGGATACCGAGTTAGGCAGTGTTATAATTGGGTTATTATGTGATTAAATATTCAGTAGCAGCACGGCGCGGCGCGGGCGTTTGGAACTCTGTAATCGGCTCACCTCCATTTAGCCTAAACTATAGTTGAAGAATAATGGTTTTTATATACCTACCTCAGCCAACTGTTTTGGGACTATAGTGAGACTATGTGTGTTAAACACAGTTTTGTCTTCTGTTTACGCGAATGTTATTCATTGAAATTAAACTACTATATACGGATTTGCATTGGCATGTTTCTACAGAATATACCACGGGGAGTGCTCTGAAGAGTTATTCCACCTTATCCCGCCCTCCCCTTTCCTATCCAGAACAACGCATGCTGGGCTCAGATGCCATCCTTACACGGTAGAGTCGATTAGAGCGCGTACAAAAAAGTTTGGGTCCTCATACCTCTGCCGAACGATCAAGGCATGGAATTCTCTGCCAAGGCACGTGTTTCCTTCTTCCTTCAATCCTGGGTTCTTTAAGCGGGGCGTGAAAAAGCATCTTCTCAGGCCGTCAAAGTAGAGACCTCAACATCGCCTCGGCTACTGTGGGGGCGATGTGGAGGCCACTGCTCTTAGACCACACGACTGCTTACCATCAGGTGGAGTGTGGTCATTTTGACGAGCAAAATAAAAAAAATAAAACATAATCGCGTTGTTTATTTGACACTTTATTACAAAATTTAGAAACTGTAACACTACTATTACTATTAAACTTTACTATTTTTTAAGCTAATTAAATAATTGAAACTATTAAAACTATTTATACTATTATGCACTGAAAAGTTAAAAATAATTGCTTATTCTTCTATCTACAATATACAATCGAGTTATTTTGCTACTAATGTACAATCTATGCGTTTAGGACGGATATAAGGCAATCAAATTATTAGGATAATACAATGTTCAATCATTATTTTTGAAGTCGGTTTCAGCCGTTCGCGCCGCGTGCTGCGTCTATGTATGTATGTAATTGTGCATGCCAATGTTATGTTATGATTATAGTAAGACATCTCACGTTTAAATACTTACAAACCTATCTTGGCTGACACTGACTTCATAAATATTATCTACATATTAATACGTGAAGCAAAAACTTAGTAGGTACCCCTTTTTACGAAAATTGCGCGGACACAGGAATATAAAATTTGGCACAGTTAAAGTTTATATGGAGTAGGAGGGGCGAATCCTAATATTTTTATAAAATATGCATTAGAAATACATTAAATTAATGAAAAAACACTACACGCACACAACCATGCATTTGACACACGCAGTCGAAGCGCGTAACTATGGTTACATATATCAATATACATACATACATACATAGATTCACGCCTGTTTCCCAGAGGTGTAGGCAGAGACTACGGATGTCCATTTGCTACGATCCCGACACACTTCTCTGGCTTCATTCACTTTCATCACATTCCTCATACATTGGTTCAAGGAGCTCTTAACCGACGCGACGGGCGGTTTATTTATTCATTATATATCGATATATTATGTCATTATATCAATATATAATGACATAATATATCAGCAATATCTTACAAGCAAAGTTTGGTCGAATTTCGAGCACTAGGCGACCGCTAGTAAATATAGATACAGATGACGATGACGATACATTGCTGACTAGGTTATAGACTATATTTGGAAATGAATTAAATTCATAACCTTGCTTTTTATCAGTAACAATTATTAGTGCATCATGTGTAAGTTTGGAAATATCCACGCTGCGATTTAACAGCACAAAGTGTGTAGTGAACGCGAGCGCACCCGCGGGCTCAGCTAGTTTAATCTAAATGTGAAAGTAATTTAATCGGTCTGTAACGTTTTTAAGGATAATTGTTAAACCAATTTTCATAAAAAGACATTGCTCAGCTACAGTGCGTTGTTTGTCTAAAAATTAAGTATCACGAGAAATTGGTTTTAACGAGACATTCTATACAAACCATTTTAGATTTGAGTATGTACTTTTATACAATTGAAGTATTCAAGCGATAGTAAACGCTATGCATAAAGATAATCTATACTAATATTATAAAGCTGAAGAGTTTGTTTGTTTGTTTAAACGCGCTTATCTCAGGAACTACAAGTTCGATTTGAAAAATTCTTTCAGTGTTGGATAGCCTATTTATCGAGGAAGGCTATAGGCTATATAACATCACGCTACAACCCTCGAGGGCGTCGCAGTAACGATACACGCGGGTGAAACCGCGGGAACATCTAGTACATTTATTTTAAAACAATTCACGCTTTATGTATAATTTCTATGTCGCGAGGGACTTTAAAATTATTCAAATAACGGACTTAAAAATACTCAGACTCACAACAATTACCTATTTGTGGATCCCACAAATGATTGCCCCTTGAGTCATCAGTCTTGGCAATCGCGTAAAACACTACACCACCATACGATAAAAGTTATATAATATACTAGCTTTTGCACGCGGCTCCGCCCGCGTGGTACCTACATTAATAAAAAGTATCATATGATCTTCCCCAGGTTTTAAACTATATCTGTGTAGATAGACAGACAGAGTTACTTTCGAATTTATAATATTAGTAAGGATTTTATTTAGGGATTAAATATAATGATCACCAAAAATAGTAATTGCGCAGCAAAATATGCTTACTAAAATATATCATAACGAGCACCTATACGCCTCAAATCACTGCATTCCGTCTCGGAAGGCTTAGGTTATGTTAGGTTCCTTCTTAAACCCACCCAAAAATAGGAGCCTTGCGGAGCGGGGCTCCGTTGACTTATTTTGATCTCTTTAAATATATTTTGCTGTGCAATTTGGTGATTATTTACTATTTTTGACTGTTATATTGGAACGAAGTTTTGGAACGAAGTTCCTTACGGCAGGCTTGGAGGGGATAGGGATTTTGCTGCGCGACCGAACTGAAAAAAATGTGATAGTAAAACCGTAAGAAAAAATCCGTGGAAAAAAGTGCGTGGAATAAAACCGTTAAATGAGACGTGCGCAGGCGCGACAGTCGCATACACAAGCGATATATCTAATAATCTTATTAATATATATATATATACACATTATTATATTTTATGTTAAAAAATTCAATTCCAAATAATGTGTCGATTCTACATTAGCCGAAGGAACTTCGTTCCTACCTGGTGTCCCACGACACCACATATTTCTTTTTACTATATCTGGTGATAAGTTAAACATAAGCCTTTCATTTAAAGCACTAGAAATAAATCCAGCTAATTTATAATCTTTAAAACTATGGATGCAAAGTACACCCACACAATTTTTGGCTCGTATGGGAATCAAACACGGGACGACGCATTGGCAAATTAACCACTTAAACCATTGCACCATCCGTAGAATATATTCGCAAAAAAGTCTATTACGGAACTACTACTCCAAAAACGATCGAACATAGCTCGTATATCGTCCGCCATTTTTTGTTCCCATCTCATTCGGTTCTATGAATTTTAATTATAGATAGATCTCACTCTAATAACATAATAGTTCAGCACGTCAATAAAAAATATCGGTTAAGTGTGATACCGATCCGCGTACCGACGGTTCCGTAACTTTAAACGTGACTTATAAAATGCAGTTATTCAAGTCATAGGCTCAACCCTTTACCCGAAGCTAGCTACTAACCTAAATGTAGCTTCATTAACTGAGTATTCTCCTAAGTTTTAGGCTAGGGTCAGGCCTAGCAACTAACTTAAATGTAGTTTAACCTTAACTTAATTTTTTAACCTAAATATTTTGCTGTACATAAATGTTACTTTATGACCTAAGTGAATAAATGATTTTTGTTTATATACAGTGCTGAACTATACAAATAAATAAAATTGAAGTGTCTGTTTGTAATGTCAAAATAACAGCTTTTTATCTAATACATATGAAAGTATATAAGGTACATACGAAAACATATATTTTTAAAATTTTTGTCTGTCTGTCTGTTTGTTCCGGCTAATCTCCGAAACGGCTGAACCGATTTTGACGGGACTTTCACTGGCAGATAGCTGATGTTTTAAGGAGTAACTTAGGCTACTTTGATTTTAGAAAAAATAGGGTTCCGCAGAGACAAATACTGTTTAGTTAAAATCCACGCGGACGAAGTCGCAGGTAACAGCTAGTATTATATAATATTAATGTACTTTAAAAGAAACAATGTTATGTACAAAAATACGGACAATTGGTATCATGCTCAGTATTTACATAATAAAATATGTACTTTTATAATAATAATAATTGTTTATTTTCCAAGAAACATGTACATACCATAATGAAATTATGGTTACATTATTTTGGTTTAATCTCAATTGAGTGAGACATCTGTGTCCGAACTAGATTAAAATAAATTATCTGTATTTCAGACCTCAGCGCTCTTCCTAAATTTAAAGATATTTTAGTAGCTCTTCGGTAAAATAGATCGTGAATTTTACATAATGCAGAGAAACTAAAACATAAAAAGTAAAAGTAATATATAAAACTAAAAACACAATAATTAATAAAATAAAATAATGATAAAAAGTCTTTTTTAAAAGGCTGGATGTTTCCATCAGGTCGCAACGGCCGTGGTCAAAAGCTGACTGGCACGGTGGTGTCAGGCTTTCGTTTGTGAGGTAGATATTCCTAAATCTACCAGAAAATTTGTTTCCTCCATGTAATTATTTTCCTTTATATAAATCATGCAACGCGAAAATATAAAGTGATTATGCACACAAATATTTTGCACCTCGGCAATGCTATTACGTTGGAAAAGAGTAACTAAGTCCGGAATGTTCCATCTTTCCCCACGTAAGTCCGATATGACCTCTCCACTCTCCTTTTCTCGCGGACAGACATGTGTTAATGCATGCCTCGTGTAAAAAAGGGTGACTAACTTGGTTTGTTAATGATATTAGTTATATTATCCAAATTCTAAATTACAAAGAATTGTTAAAATCGTCTCGAGAGCCACGCTTCGGCACGAATGGGCCGGCTGGCCAGAATGATACCACAGCTTCACAGAAAACCGGCGTGAAATAGCGCTTGCATTGCATTTCGTCGAGTGAGTGAGGGTACCGTAGGCCACCCCCTTCTGAGGAGAGGGGCAAATTTAAATGGCTGGCAACGCACTTGTAACTCCTCTGGTGTTGCGGGTGTCCATGGGCGGCGGTAATCGCTTACCATCAGGCGATCCGTCTGCTCGTCGGCGTCCTATACCATAAAAAAAAAACAAAATGATTAAATAAGATAACAGCGTTTTAAATCTGGTAGTAGGGGTAATTGTCAAGTAACAGAAAAGGATGCACGGTACAAACTGTGACGTAAGCTCTAGTTAAATTTGACGGCCTCGATGGCGTAGTGGTTAGTGTAACCAACTGCTACACCTGAGATCGCGGGTTTGATTCCCGCACAAGTCAAACATTTGTGTGCATGAACACTGATGTTTGTCTTGGTCTGGGTGTTTCTATGTATAATATGTTTGTATTTACAAAAAAAAAAGTATATATTATGTATGTATGTTTATCCATTGTCTAGTACTCATAATACAAGCTCTGCTTAGTTTGGGCGTATTTAGTAGATGGTGTTGTGTGTATGTGGTAGAATATTATATTATTTTATTATATTATATTATTTTTAAATGCAGCTGTCCGAGAGAGATAGCGAAAGCCCCAATTTTACTTTAATCCAAATTTAAAATATTAATTAGTCGCTTATTTTGTAACCAATTTTGATACTGTTTGAGCAGAGTTTTTTTTTATTGCTATTTGCTCTTGTGTGTAAAATAATGTACTAAATCACACATGACTGCACGGATGGCGTAGTGGTTTCAGTGGTCGCCTCGCCACTGCCGTCACACCGAGTGTTGCGGGTTCGAATCCCATACGGGACAAAAATTTGTGTACATAGATACATACATAGATTCACGCCTGTTGCCCAGAGGGGTAGGCAGAGACTACGGATTTCCATTTGCTACGATCCTGACACGCTTCTCTGGCTTCATTCACTTTCATCACAATCCTCATACACGCCCGTCGGTTCAAGGAGCTCTTAACCTGGCCTTTGTCCAGAACGCCTCCGATCTGATCGAGAAACGTTCGCCTAGGTTTTCCTCTTGCGACTGTTCCATTCACACTAGCCTTATAAACTTTCTTAGTCAGTCTTTCCTCGTCCATTCTTTCTACGTGTCCAAACCAGCTTAACATACCCTTTTCTTTTCTTGTCAATATATCCACTTTCATGCCGCATCTCCCTCTAATCACGCTATTTCTTATTCTATCTTTCAGAGTCACACCACATATGCTTCTCAACGCAAAAATTGGTGTGATCCACAAATATTTGTACCAAATGTAGGTGTACTTTGTGTCCGTTGTTTAAATGTTTGTAAAGTCCCCCGCGACACAGGAATTACTGTTCGTGCGAGAGCAGCGATAGCTCAGTGGGGAGACCAACAGACTGCAATGCAGAGGGTCTCGGGTTCGAACCCACGTCGCGCACCTCTAACTTTCAGAAGTTATATGACTTTTCGAAATTATGTGCGTATTGATTGACAATTATCGCCTGCTCGGTGCCTCGGAGAGCACGTTAAGCCGTCGGTCCCGGCTGCCATGAACATCTATGGCAGTCGTTATTGGGAGAGTGTCGACAAAAAGATCCCACTGGGTCGAAGTGTCGCCGGTCTGCACTGACTGGCCCCCACATAAGATAAGATACTGTTCGTGCGGGAGTTGTATTTTAAAAATAAATGGACATATACCTTATTGCTGATTTATCAAACCTCATTTAAGCTGTAATATAGACATAATTTTGTGCTTGTAATTAACGTAGCACTTATAATAAACTTAATTAAACCGTTGGAGATAAGAGATGATAATTGCAGACAAGGTAATTGTAATTTTATCGGAAGCTTTAAGACAAAAAATATACTTTGTAAATGTGCTGTTTTACACAATATTCCATTTTACATTTTTAAATTGAATTACTAGGTTGTCTCAATTAAAATGCTGATAACAGTTTCGTTTTGCAATTAATATTGAAACATATTTATATATGAGAAATAAAATTGTTACTGTTCGATGTCTTTATATAGGAGATATTTAAGAAAAATATGTAGGGGGTCTACAAGAGCTGAAGTACAACAATATATTTTTAACACGCTTTTATTAGTTTCACTTGTATGTTTGTCTGTATATAACCGAATCCTTTGAGCTCGATTTTGACCCACTGCAAACGGTCAGATTTCATTTAAACGTTGCAGACTTATAGAGGACCGATGACAATACAATAATTTAACAAATAAAAATAAATAATAGCTTAAAAAACTAAAAAAACACGCTTATTTAAAAAAAACAAACTAAAAGGTAGAAAATAATTTAATCATTTTAATGTAAAAATGCGTGGGGTGATTTCTAAGATAGTTTGATAACGTCCACCCCACGCATTTTTACATAAATTGATTAAATTATTTTCTACTTTTAGTTTGTTTTTTAATAAAGCGTGTTATTTTAGTATTTTAAACTATTATTTATTAGGTTTTTGTCTGTCTTTATGCTTGTACTCGTATCGACCAAAAACAACTACACGAAATTGAATGCGGTTTTCACAATTGTATTTCTGAAAATGTATTTAATATCCTGAATAATTATGTTAATATAATTATTATTTGTTTCTCTTTCACGGATATATTCCTAATACGTTAGGAAAATACCCGGCCCTTTGGGAGGCTTACACGGAGACATGGGTCCAACGTGAAGAGGCCCTTCGAGAGTTTTAATCAAAGGTGGGATGGAACACCTACAGCGGCACTAGCCGCAGCAGGCGTATGACTATTACTACGTATGGATTCTAATACATGGGCTATGGGTATGGGTGTTTGATGGACTGGTATGCTGGTAACTATGGATGATAAAACGGCGTCTGCCCTGAATACTCTAATGGCATCAATCGAATGGACAGACGGTGACTCGCCAACTATAATAATAAATAAAAATAATATAATTATAACAAATATAATAATTATTATATTTGTTATTCAATCAACCGTTGAAAAGGTTTGAATAAAACTTGGCGCATAGATAAATCATTTCTTTAATTATTATACATGATATGTTTTATATCCTTACTCCATTTTGCCCGCGGCTTCACTCGCTTGTCTATTGGTTAGGTTAGGTTAGTAACAGAACTTCATTCTGAATTAAAGGAACCCTACGTTCTTTTCTGTTCCCCTGACAACGTGTATCCAAAATTGCATGATGATCGGTCGAGTCGATAAGGCGGTAAAGCGTAACAAACAAACAAACAAACTCACATTCACATAATATTAGTGAGGAAGTTAGAATTAGGATTAAGATTTGTGCCTGTAAGATTAACGCAGGCAAATTTTTTTCTTCATGCTTTGATTGTGCCTTTTTGTGTGCCAAAATAAATAAATTTCTTTCTTTCTTTTTAAGTCTTAGTAGACTTCAAATCAATACAATTTGTTGATTGCACTCCATAATGTATATACAGGTCTTATAAATGTAGAGAGAACAATAATTATGGACCCCATCGGGCACGGCAACTGACAAATACGATAACACTTCCTGCAAAGCATTCGCCACCTAGAAAATAAATCAACAATAATATTGAACTTGAGCATCGAACTTCCACAATTAGTTGTATACATAACTGCAACCTTTTCCTCAACTACTCAGGCCTAAAACGTACTATATATCAATAATAAGCATTAAATTGCCCCCTCTCCTCGTGTGAAAGCTGATACATGAGTAGGGAGTTTCGTTCCGCCCGACCGCGTTTGTTTAAAGCCGCCCAACCCGGCGGGCCGGCTGTGTATGAACTCTGTTTTTATATAACCCCACCCACGATGTCTTGAATGCATAGCAACGCGCCTCTGTTTCCGGTGAGGGCTACCAGAGGTGTAACACTGCCATACGCTCCAGTAATTTCTACGTAATAGGCGAGTTTGTCTAACTGCCTTAGTTAAAGTGTAAATGCGCAGATTTATGTGTTAGTAAATTTTGCTCGCGGCTGTTGGAGTAAAAGTAGGTTAGTATACATCCTAATCCTAATCCTAACTAATATTATAAAAGTGAAAATGAGTTTATTTGTTTGTTACCTTTTCACGCCTAAACCACTGAACCGATCATTCTGAAATTTTGCACATACGTTGTCAGGTGTACAGAAACGGACATAGGCTACTTTTCATCCCGAAAAAAATTACTGTTCCCGAGGAAATCAACAATAACGTTCTTATGATAATAGATGGCGCCATGTGTCTTTCGAATCACGATTGAATTATATTATTACAAGCAGAGTACAACCCGAATTGATGGTCGAGTTCTAAATTACCGCGAGCGAAGCCGCGGGCCAAAGCTAGTAGGTACATAATATGTTAGTAGCAGTTCATTTTTACATAAAATATAGCCCATTTTACCCGATGATACGATGATGATGAACTTTTTAATATGTGAGTCTTTGTAACTTGTTTAATAAATAAATAATAATTATTATTATTTACTATAGGCCATAGTAATAATAATGTTTCATTTAACAACCTAATTTCACGAATGTGCAGACAATACAAGTCCATTTGCTCTGAATCGGATACTTTGAAATATTGTGCTCTATTTCTTCTTTCTTTTTTATTCTTATTTTGCCATTGTTTACCTTAGCTCACTAAAGTTTTAAATATTAACTGAATGACGTGTATAGTTTTAATTGGACTTCAGGTTGGCAACTGTTTAATGTTCGATTGAGTAATGTGTAATGTGTGAGTCTGTTACTGTACCTATTTAATAAAAAAAAAGTAAGAAAATGATAATATTGATTAATAATGGTAAAAGTATTTCTGAAATCGGTTTAGTAGTTTTTGAGTTAAATCCTTACAAAGAAACAAACAAACAAACAGAAAATCAAATCTTTCGTCTTTATAATATTAGTATAAACTAGATTATTCCCGCAGCTCGCTCGCGTTAATGTAGGTCATGTCAATTTCCTATCCCTTGAGAAAGGTATTTTTTACTGGATGAAAGATACCCTATGTCCTTTTCTGTTCCCCTTACAATGTACATGCGTTATTTCATGATGATCGGTCGAATTTTGTCAAAAAATTTCTATCACTCGGCAATAGTATCTACTTTTTCTGGATGAAAGGTACCCCATTCTGTACCTTGAGAACATTTTAATAAAATCTCGTGACGATCGGTCGAGTAGTTAAGGCGTGAAGGCGTAACAAACAAACAAACATTTTCAGTTATAATATTAGTTAGGTTAGTAAGGTTGGATTGATGCTGATGAAGGTAGATTTGATGCCCGGGTCGAAAAGTTATCTTAGTTAAAAAGAGGCCGTGAGTTTCTTGCAGGTTTTTAACTAACCTAAATGTAATATTGTCTTCTGTTTACGCGAATGTTATTCATTGAAATTAAACTACTATAAACGGATTTTATCGCGTTGTTTATTTGACACTTTATTACAAAATTTTGAAAGCTGTTACACTACTATTACTATAAAACTTTACTAATTTAAACATAAATATAAATAGTATAAAAGTATAGTAATAGTACATATAAATAGTTTTAATAGTTTCAATAATTTCATTAGCTTAAAAATTTGTAAAGTTTAATAGTAATAGTAGTGTAACAGTTTATAAATTTTGTAATAAAGTGTCAAATAAACAACGCGATAAAATCCGTATATAGTAGTTTAATTTCAATAACCTAAATGTACATATTAACGGCCTCAATGGCGTAGTGGTTAGTGTAACCGACTGCCACGCCTGAGGTTGCGGGTTCGATTCCCGCACAAGTCAAACATTTGTGTGCATGAACATGGATGTTTGTCTTGGTCTGGGTGTTTTTATGTATAATATGTATGTATTTACAAAAAAAAAAGTATATATGTATGTTTATCCATTGTCTAGTACCCATAGTACAAGCTTTGCTTAGTTTGGGCTAGATGGTGTTGTGTGTATGTGACACAATATTATAAAAAAAAAAAATATTATATTCAGTAACTCCACAAAATTTATAAACTTTGACATTCATAAGTGTTGCTTTGTGACCTAAATGAATATAATTATGTATTATTTTTGACTTTGACTATCGGATTTTCTGTAAGATAGCTTCTAATGTGCCTTGTTAATTCTATTATTATATTTTCGGTGAGACCCATATTCACTTTCGTGGTCGAAAAATGCTGATAAGGTTTCTGTTAGAAAATTCTTAATAAAATCAGCATAGGGTCTGAAAATATTTTCGGTAGATAATATATCTTTTACATGGGATTTAAGAGCATACCTCTTTTTTTTTATACAACTAAGGTGGCAAACAAGCATACGACCCACCTGATGGTAAGTGGTCACCGTAGCCTATGGACGCCTGCAACACTTTAGGAAAGAAAGTGGGAAGGAGAAGGAGAGGGAAGGGGGAAAGAGCGTGATTGGGCCTCCGGTACTCTCACTCACCGAACGAAACACAACAATAATACTGCTATTTCACGTTGATATTCTGTGAGAGGGTAGTCCTTCCTCGGTCGAGCCGGCACATGCATGCTGAAATCAGCGAGACTCTACTACTCATTGGCAAAATTTAGATGAAATACAATCCTACCTAATCCTTCAGAGACACATAGGCGTGAAACTTTTTAACTTATACTACTACCATGCAGCTCAAAATGTGTCTGATAACTATAGATTCGATTCATAACTAAAATGCAGCTACCAAAACACATAGGTACATTTAATATGACTATGTATAGTCACGACTGCTCTCCAGAGGGGTAAGCAGAGACTACAGATTGTAACACTTTCTGCATATCTTTCTTGCTTCACTCGCTTTCATAACGTTTTTCATGCAAGCCCGTCGCTTTTTATACATTCGTTTTGTCTACTTTCTTGGTCAATTAATCGTGGGCGAAATATGGAACGGTTGCCGCTGCGCGGTGTGCTATGTGTTCGAATCCATTTAGGCAATATTTGTGTTTCACAATTTGTTTTTGAGATTGTCTTGAGTCTAGGTATACTTTGTTTCTGATAATTGTACCTACGTTTAGCTTTGTAAAGTCACCCACGGTACGGTACTCAAGCGTAGTTGTTGTCTTTAAATAAGTTTATTTAAGTATTTATGTATGTACATATGCGATAGCTCAGTGGAGACACCAAACAGACTGCAATGCAGAGGGTCTCGGGTTCGAACCCACGTCGCGCACCTCTGACTTTCGGAAGTTATATGACTTTTCGAAATTATGTGCGTATTGATTTGACAATTATCGCCTGCTCGGAGAGCACGTTAAGCCGTCGGTCCCGGCTGCCATGAACATCTATGGCAGTTGTTATTGGGAAATCAGTACCCTCTAATATCCTGACACTGGTCTAGCTTTAGGGTATCGTTAGCCTTCGGGTTGCGGAGGTCAGATAGCAGTCGCTCTGTGTAAAAACTGATATCCAGTCAAATCCGGTTAGACTAGAAAGCCGACCCCAAGTGAGTTGGGAATAATAAAGGCTAAGGAGAAGACATGTTCAAAGTCTCTTGTTTATGTCCCTAAATGGGTAGAGGTTTTTTATACCCATATTTCCTAAGCTATGATTTTACATTATATGTTTTACATTGTATGTAATATAAAGAGGAAGGCTATTGCCGTTTATCGGGTCATGACAAGACACCATGCTGATACCAAGAATGTCTTAACAAAAAAACATAATAACACTTAGCTCAACCGGAAATCAAACCCAAGAAGCACACTCGCTACCGCTGCGGAACCGACGCAAGTAAAAAGATCTCTCTGCCTACTGCTTGGGCGGAACAGTAATTGCATCTAAAACAGGACAACCAACCAATAATTGAATCATGATTTATCGTAATTGTATTAATGTATGAGGTATTTATGACTACTGAAGCGATTCTAACGATTTCTTTCTAGCATTTAAATATTTTCTCTCGCAGAACGCCAATTATCAGATCAGTTAGTTAATAGCGGCTAAACATTGTCCGGGCGTAAAATGTTAGTGTTTTGTGAATTGTTTTTATAACATTCCTTTTGCACATTAATTACATACATATATACATAGATACGATTGGAAGAGTAAATGATTGGCGTTAATAAAACGCCGATAAAGTACCTAATATCTTCTTCCAGGCAGCCGACACGAATAGAATAGAATAGAATATTTTTATTTGCATAAAATGTAGGTACATAAGTTGGAATATTATATAATTGGAGCCATATACATTTTGTCAAACTGTGACATGCAAATCTTAATTAAAATCAAAAACATTAACATCATAAATTATACGATGTGACTATGTCAGTGTGCTTTGTTCGACTAGTGAGGTTCGGCGGCTCGCTAAACATAACTATTATATTGAATTAGACATTGCCGAAAATCCATTGTCATTTAAAACATATTAATTAAATTATTTATGGACAAAAATAATTTGAATTATAGCATTAAAGTGCGTCGTGAGTCCTTTATCCAGCTGATTAGCCGCCTGAAGAAACTTCATAGGTATGCATATGTGTAATTTTATCTTTTACGAATCTTGTATTTTAAACATACATTGTACATACAGAAAATGATAATTTATGGTCAGACGTAACGTATAAAAATGAAATAAAAATAAAATCTGTGTAACCTACAAAGAAAACCTTTATGAAAATTTGTATGAAATATCCATAAAATGTGAACATAGGCTAATGACCTTTGATAAGAAAAGGACGGGCGGAGGTGCAAATTCGGGAGAGTGCGGGGTGCGGCAGCTGGGTCGGGGGCGGAGGTTTTGTTTAGCTTTGGTATATGCGCAAGAGTCCCTACACATTAAGTTTTTACTAGATAACTAGGTAAAATTTTAAGTACCTATTTTTTTAGATATTCTGGTCCAGTTTCGAGTACTGAATACCCTCTTTCAATATGTCCAGTCTTTTACCAATCAGCCTGTATAAGAATAAATAGACGATTTTTATACCAGTAAACTAACTTTGTGTGAAAATTATATAAATTACACATAATACTATTTCCATACGAAAAAATGTATGCATTGAACATTCTTATTAAGGGTCATTTAACGGATTAAGTTTTTATGCTAGTACATTGTTTGCTATAGCTCATTTAAATTTCGCATACACCTTGTCAGGGGAACAGAAAAGGCCATACGGTATCTTTCGGTATTCCAACGCAGACTGTTTAATATATTATTAGGGAAACAATATTATTCTATAAACAAATATTTTGAGGACAAAATCATATTTGCAATGTAATTATAAAATATTTAATTTCAATTACTTAAATTCAATCATTATTTTTATTTGAATTTCTATTAATCTTACTTATTGCAATTATCGTGACACTTCTTATGTATGTAATATTAAACAATAGGAACGACATTCTTATCGGGATCTATTTAATCTAAATGCATTATGTACTTATTATTGACATGTTTTATAATTATATAATTAGTACTATTTATAATTATATAATTAGTACCATTTATTGTTATCAATTATATAAGTGATTCGACTTGGCAGAAACAACTTCGAAAAAGAAATCGACAGGAGAATCCAGTTGGGGTGGGCAGCGTTTCGTAAGCTTCGTCAGGTTTTCTCATCGCCTTTACCGCAATGCCTGAAGACCAAAGTCTTTGACCAGTGCGTCCTACCTGTTATGACTTACGGTGCCGAAACGTGGACACTCACGGTAGGGCTAGTCCAAAAATTTTAAGTCACCTAGCGGGCTATGGAGCGAGCTATGCTAGGAGTTTCTTTGAGGGATTAACTTAGAAATGAGGTTATCCGTCAAAGAACCAAGGTTACCGACATAGCTCGCAGAATAAGCAAGCTGAAGTGGCAATGGGCTGGCCATATCTATAGAAGGACCGATGGCCGCTGGAGTAAGTGAGTTCTAGAGTGGAGACCGCGACTTGGTAAACGTAAGGTAGGACGCCCCCCGGCCAGGTGGACCGATGATCTGAAAAAGGTAGCTGGGTCAGACTGGATGCGAAAGGCGGAAGACCGGATGTTGTGGCGTAAAATGGGCGAGGCCTATGTCCAGCAGTGGACTACGGTGGGCTGATTGATTGATTGTTATCAAATAAATGAAATTTTCAAGGTATATGGGCATAAGCATGAAGCATTACTTGACATTTCCATGTATTGTTAATTTAATGGACCAGCTATTTTCTTTTTTTTAATATAATATTAGACATGTAATAATATAACAAACATTTATTGTATATGTATTTTGCACACCACATGTGGCAGAACATGCTGTACACTTCTATAAAACGACCAACCTGTACACTTGACCATATTCTTGCAAATAAAGTTATGATTTATGATTTCATCCAGAAAAGGCTTGTTTCCGACGGACCGTGACGTACTGTGAATTTATATTTCTTCAATCATATTTCTTTAATAAAATGAATAATATCGACTTCAAATCTATGAACAAACACGAGCGAAGCCAACGGTAAAATTTAGTTTAGTTCATTTTTAATAAATATCATTGTCGTTATTTTTGTTTTGCTGTGTCATAATAAGCAAGTAACGTTTTTTTTTTCATATTTTGTCTGTCTATAGTTGGCAAATGTTATTCCCGTCTCAAAGTAGGGTCTACCTCCTAGTCTTGTCTTTCATTTCACTCTATCGGACGTTTCGTCTTTTGAAAGAGAGCCGGACCACAAATCCTTTTTAACGTCACAAGCAATTTTTTTTCAATTATAATAATAATAATTTATTGTCTCATATAAAACAAGCAATACATGGATTGTGGCCCTAGAGCCACACTAGGATTCCCTGTGTTGTGCATGCACGTTATATTTTTGGGTGCCTTCATGTTCAAATTGGACGTTCGCAGTCATCTCTAGCATACTAAGATTATAAATACGAATGTGAATTTCAAGCCTATGACATTGATCTGATTTTGATGCAATTTTGTATGATTATACGAGATTTTTTTAATACATACATACATAGATTCACGCCTGTTTCCCAGAGGGGTAGGCAGAGACTACGGATTTCCATTTGCTACGAACCTGACACACTTCTCTGGCTTCATTCACTTTCATCACATTCCTCATACACGCCCGTCGGTTCAAGGTGCTCTTAACCTGGCCTTTGTCCAGAACGCCTCCGATCTGATCGAGGAACGTTCGCCTAGGTTTTCCTCTTGCGACTGTTCCATTCACACTAGCCTTATAAACTTTCTTAGTCAGTCTTTCCTCGTCCATTCTTTCTACATGTCCAAATGTCATTATTTTAATATAACTTTAATATTTTATTCTAGTAAAAAGACAACTACCGCACTATGAATAATTCCTGTGTCGCGGGAGACTTTACAAACATTCAAACAACGGACACAAAGAACACCCAGACCTGGAACAGCCATTTTTAAATATAATAATGTTTATTGGATGTGGATCATATAAATTTTTGTCCCGTGTAGGGATCGAACCCACAACACTCAGCGCGACGGCAGTGGCCAGGCGACCACTTAAACCACTATTTCATCCGTGCAGTCATATTACCTACTGTATCGCGGGGACTTTACAAAGGTTTGTGTTTTACACAAATTTTTGTGGGATTTTAACAAATACAAAGCACTGGACATAGCGGGGCGACCCCTGAAACCACTACGTGTCAACAACATTGTTATGTTTTTATTTATTAAAACAAATGCAATTCTTTTTCTCCTTAGCCTTTGTTATTCCCAAGTCACTTGATTTGACTGGATATCAGTTTTTACACAGAGCGACTGCCATCTGACCTCCGCATTGCAGTCTATTGGTTTTCCCACTGAGCCATCGCTGCATCTTCAAAAATATATATTGAAGGAGCCTTTGCTTTAAGAAATATCTGAATATATATTTTTATAAATGCAAATAAAATCTCGTTTTGCACTTAGTTTAATATAAGCGAGTGTCAATGGTTAGAGTGTCTAACAGGCGTTTATTCTGCACAATGTGTGAAATAATTCGATCACGAGTTGTCCGTCGTAATTGTGGCGATATTGGAGCGCCTCGATCTGACGCCAAGGCGCCACACGGGACGGTATGTGGTGGAAAATTATCTTGTGTAATGGCGGATCGTCAGAAACCGTTGTTTTATTACAAGTAAATTATTTGAAATTAGAACTGTAACTGACGTTAGATTTGCGTTTTTTTGGGCAAAGGTCATGCTATGCATTCATCTGTCATAGAAATACTGGACGCAAAGAATATTGAGATGTTTTTGTACCCGATGTTTGAATGTTTGCAAAGCCTTGTATTCGTAACACATTTTGTTTATTATAATAACAGTTGTAGCGAGTGTGGACTTGGAATAACTATTGTTATTTATTAGGTATCGATTATTGCTAACAAAGGGAAGAATATGTCCATTTTTAACACGTTCTGTTCCCACGTTAGATTTATAAGATTTGAGAGACGGACCGGACGGTGAATCTTGCTATATAGGATTTTACTTAGAGATTTCTTAGAATGCATGACTAATAAGCTGTCATTAGAAATATTCTGATGCAATATAATAACTAAAACAGCCCAAAGGATAAGCGTTGGATTTGCAATCGAGAGGTCGCAGTTTCTAATACTATTGACTTGAATCCACTCCTAAAGCAATCATTCTAAATCATTTTAATAATACTTACATTGTTTTAGGGGGCCTGGTAATTTGTGTGACAGGGTTTCCTAGTGCAGATACCAGTCTCCCACAAGGGTCTTTTGTTTTTTATTTAGGTATTTTAATGATATTTTTAATTTACCTTTGTGCAAGAGAAAATAAATCATTATTATTATTATTATGTTTCTCTTATCACAGGTATTTTCTAACATATTATATTACAAAATATCTGGCCCTTTCGGAGGCTTACACGGAGACATGGGTCCAACGTGAAGAGGCCCTTCGAGTTTTAATCAAAGGTGGGATGGAACACTGACAGCGGCACTAGCCGCAGCAGGCGTAGGACTATTGCTACGTATGGATTCTAATATATGGGCTATGGGTATGGGTGTTTGGCGGACCGGTATATTGGTAACTATGGATGAAAAACGGCGTCTGCCTTGAATACTCTTATTGAATATTCTTGTTATTATTATTCTAGCTTAGCTGGAGAAGTTAACAAAAATACTAGTAATCTGTAACCCTAGTTGATAGTAATCTGTTTTTATATAAAGAAAATTAATAAACTTAAACTTGCACTAAAGGATTTTCTTAAAAACCTTACCTTCCGTGATACCGAGGAACTCCCGTTGGGGAATTAACAGTTGGATAATACACATACACAGTTATGTAGAAAAATACTCTCACACACTCATATTTATTTATATATACACTCATACACATTCAAACATCCTTATAAACATCCACCCACACACATAAACACACACACATACACACACGACACACAACAATTAATTATAAATCTCACACTTTATTAAGCAGACACTTGCAGATTTTGTATTCCTTCTATACAATAAAGAAAGATAGTTTTCTCCATCTTCCCTAGCCCTATTTTGTACTTAGTATTTTCTCACTATTTATGAGAATATCAATGATTGTAACCATTTGTGAGGCTTATATTAATGTTACAATCCTTCTGATTGTGCACTGGCTTCTAAGATACAGGTCTATACCTAGTTTAGAAGTCAGGGTCTCCAGTTTGTCATGTATTCCTTAAGCCCTAGTTTTGTACTTAGATTTAAGTGTTTTTCTTATGAAGTAATAAACTTATCTTATCTTATCTAATTATATGTTTTTATTTGACACAAATTGAAAGAGATTGTTCTAGAATAGTTATTTAGTAATATTGTTAATTTAGAAATAAGTTTTCCGTGCACTTTGTGAACAAATGACTTTTGATTTTAATGTTGACGACATTTTAATAGAACTTTGTTTTGTATACCTATATCTATTTGAGGCTGACTACCGTCTTATTTAACGGAAGTTCGGTCGGCGAGCTTCGAAGTATAGGTACATGGTCTCATTACGGACCAACAAGATTAACTGATCGTTCGCCTAATGTGACATGGGATAGTACATGTTATGAAGTAAAGTGGTATTTAACTGCGAATAATTAGCGAACTGCCGTTCAAAATGGCGCTAGAAAAAATATAATTAGTGTATTTATGTACATATACACTCTATGATATGATCTATGATTAATAGAAACAAAAAAAAAATTGGGGCAGTCTTTGGGGACTGCCGATAGAAGTAAAAACTTTAATCTTTGATCATAAACATTTCTTTATAAACAAACAAAAGAAGAGTGGCGGTTGGGATACTCTCTTAGGAGTTATTAAGAGGGTCAAAATTTCGTTATTTTTTGCGTAGGACGCACCATTTCTGAGATATTGTTAATATTCTAAAATAATTCAAAGATGGAAAGCGTGGGAGCGTGACTATGACGAAGCGTGACGATGACTCGAGTTCTATGATTTTTGTTCACCCAAGAAGTGCTCAACGTGCCTAAAGAAGTTTTCACTTCAAAAATTAATATTATAGGAGAATCTTATACCTTTTTTTAATACATGTCAGTTAAAGGCGTAGCCTATAGACGCCTGCAACACTAAAGGCATCACTTGCGTGTTGCCAAACCTTTAGGAAAGGAAGTGGGAAGGAGAAGGAGCGGGAAGGGGGAAAGGGGGTGATTGGGCCTCCGGCACTCTCACTCACCGAACGCAACATAACAGTAGGAATACTGCTATTTCACGTCGATATTCTGTGAGAGAGTAGTCCTTCCCCGGTCGAGCCGGCCCATTCATGCTGAAATCAGCGAGGCTCTACTACATATATGTGTGAGCTCACTCTTCTTAGTGTGGACCCTTTTTATGCGATCTTATTACAGCAGTGTGGTACATCTATGTTGCCAGGCATTCAAAAATACTTAGTAACAATGACCAAATCAAGAATCGAACCTAATTCACTATCGTTTGTAAATATTAGTGCACACTTATACCACGGGACTTATCGTCTGTAATATTAAAACAAAATTACCACTTATCAACATACCTACCTTATTTTATAAAAACGAAAAAAAATTCTTTAAAAAATCAAGTTGGTAAGAACTACTGTTTGGTGTTTGTATGTGTTATCGCGTCATCTGACATCTATCATTAAGATTGACAGCTAAAAAAAGATGGCTGATACTTTACTTCTTTCGATGAAGCGAGCCGTTTTGGTTCCGTATAAGTAGCTGTCCAACAATTAATAAAATAATTGTCGAATGTGTGTTGTCAAAGTCAAAGTCATTTATTCACTTAGGTCACAAAGTAACACTTACCTATGAACTTCGATCAAATATACCATAGATGCACATTCTCATACAAAAACCGCGTCAATATGTGACACTGACCAGTACTACTTATTTATAAGTGTCTGCATTTATTATGCAATCCAGGAAATAAACCGGAATAACCATTGAACGCCCACAAGAAACATTTTGTAATAGTTTCGTTAAAACGCGTCAATGTAAAGCGTCCTAAGTGTGTTACTCGCGATACGCAAGCGTACTAAGTATATGGTATGGTCTCCACCGTAGTAGTGGTGTCGATTCGCTCTCGCTTACGGGCAGCGCACGCAAGAGTGAGTGGGACAGGTGCATAATATAGCGCATACGACTGATTTATGCACAGTTTTGTTGGGGCCGTTTTTCGAGCGACGATCTGCATCTATGGTATATTTGATCGATGCTTATGAACGTCAAAGGGCTTGTATTTCATAGTTATGCTTTGTGCTCATTCAATTACGTGTAGTACTAACTACATCTAAAAGTATGTGTCATCCGTGGTGTCATTCACGTTTGATAATTACTCAGCTCCTGTGGCTCGCAGCGTAATGTTATATAACCTATGTTATTTCTAGATAAAATAGCTTTCTAATAGGGTATTTTTGAAGTGAAAACTTCTTTATGCACGTTGAGCACTTCTTGAGTGAACAAAATCGTGGAACTTGCGTCATCGTCACGCTTCCACGCTTTAATATTTTTGAAGTGAAAACTTCTTTATGCACGTTGAGCACTTCTTGGGTGTACAAAAATCATGTAACTCGCATCAACGTCACGCTTCCACGTTTTTTAGTTTTTTTTTATAAATAACGAAAGTTTGACCCCCTTAATAACCCCTAAGAGAGTTTTTTTTTTACAAATAAGTGTTTATGATGAAGGATTAAAGTTTCACTTCTATCGGTAGTCCCCAAAGACTGCCCCAATTTTTTTTGAGATAGGTCGATCTAATTTCATGGTATATTTACAATAGTTTTAAAAATATATTTTTATTACAATAATATTTGTATTGTTAATAATAAATATCAATAAACTTTTATAAAATTTGTATTAAAGCTATCTCGCTTAGTGTTTGTCTGTATTCGTTGTTTCAATTCGCCATGATTACATGATGGTTGATGGTTTTGCTAACCATAGTGGCCTAAATGCAAATAAACACGCTAAAAAGCATTGACTTCGAATTTACCATTAAAAATATGGATATCTTATCTTATCTTATGTATGGGGGCCAGCCAGTGCAGACCGGCGACACTTCGACCCAGTGGGATCTTTTGTGTCGGCCCCAAGATTTAACCCTTAGCTATCTCCTTATGAATGTACTGCATAAGCCGCAGTGTACAATTCAGAGGGAGAAGCCTGAAGTCTTCAGGGCTTGGATATGCCACCCCCATCAGACCTGTCCTCAGTTCAGCCAACGCGTCGCATTCACACAATAGGTGCGATATGGACTCGTCCTGTTCACCACAGGCCCTGCAGATCAAATTGTGTGCCAATCTCAATCTGCACAGGAAGTCGTTGGTGACAAAATGGCCAGTGAACGCTCCTGTGAGCAGGCGCATTTGGCTCTTGCTATATCCACAGAACTTCCGGGTGAAGCCTGTGGCTCCGTTTGCAATGAACTTCTTGGAGTGTTCCCGACCCGTAAGGGCCATCCACTCCAACCTGTGTTTGTCATTGCCATATGCATTCAAAGCTGCCTTGACGGTGCTCTCAGAGAGTCCCACAAATGGCTCGGGGCCCACAAACAGCTGCACCGAGCCCTTTCTGGCCAACACATCAGCCTCCTCATTGCCCTGCACCCCTGCATGTCCCGGAACCCAGACCAGTCTGACTGTGTTCTTCCTGCCTAGTTTGTTGAGGATCTTAACACAGTTCAGGACCAGTCTGGAGTCCACCCTACACGAGTCCAGAGCCTTGAGAGCAGCTTGACTGTCACTGAGAATATACACAGTTTTGTCAGTGACACCACTGTTGATATTCTCCTGAGCACAGGCAATTATAGCGTAGGTTTCCGCTTGGAAGACCAAAAATATGGATAAAATAGTTAGTATGAAAAACACAATCCAGAAAAAGAGTTCTGTTCCCGAGGGATAGAAAATTTACATAATCTACATTTACGTGAGCGAAACCGCGGGCAAAATCTAGTTAAAATATTTGACAAAAACATAGACTGTCATTTAAAGATTCGACTTATTAAACAAGAATTAGAATGCTGTGCAATTAAAAGCGTACGATTCAATGCAAAAGAGTTTAATATGAATAATAAAGAACTCTAAAAACGAGTAGATTTATGGAAAATAGCATTAATTGGTGCAGAAATGCCGCACAAGGAGCGTTGACAAGACTCAATTTACGATCTCAGTTAGAGCATCCACACACATTCACTTAGCGACGTCGGAAACGTTTAATCCTAATCCTAATCCTTCCTAACTAATATTATAAAAGCGAAAATGAGTTTGTTTGTTTGTTACCTTTTCACGCCTAAGTCATTAAACAGATCATCCTCAAATTTTGCATATACTATGACAGGTGTACAGAAACGGACATAGGCTATCTTTCATCCCGAAAAAAATTACTGTTGCCAAGGAAAACAATAATAACGTTCTTATGATAATAGATGGCGCTACGTGTCTTTCGAATCATGATTGAATTATATTATTACAAGCAGAGTCAACCCGAATTGATTGTCAAATTCCAAATTAACGCGAGCAAAGCCGTGGGCAAAAGCTAGTATGAAATAAGTTTAGCCGTTTTTATATGCAAACGGCGCGCGGCGGTCTGCTAACCTATGATTGCTTGCAAGGCCCAGTAGAAGGATGCGTTTCCACTGATGCGGAGCTGGACGGAGTGGAGCGGAGAAGAGCAGTGAAAAGTAAGTGTTTCCATTGAAGCGGAGCGTAGCAAAGCGGAGCGGGGTGGAGTGAAGCTGAGCAGACCAGAGCTGCAAAGATCTTGTAATCCGGTGTCTCACTATGATTTCCCACGCCATATGTTTGCTGATTGCTTGGGTTTCATTGCATTTGTATGTTGTCAGTTGTGTATCCCATAAACATGGACTTTTCTTGAGACTTTCAATTAGTTTCTCATCCATTTTGATTCACATACAATGTTGATGACGTGTGAAGTGTATGACGTAATATCGCTAACTAAACTAAAATGCAGCGCACGAGTCCTTTCCTGACAAGTCTACACTACCAGCCGCGCCGCACCATCCCGCTACCCTCCGCTTCGTGCGCTCCGCTCGACACCACAGCCTGCTGGTCTCCGTTCTGTCCGGCTCGGGGCCGCATATTCATATATTTTATTTAAAAGTCCGCTCAGCTTCGCTCCTCTCAACTTGCACTGTTTCCACTGATGCGGAGTGGAGATATCGAGCACTGTGTTTGGCCAGTTCACGGACCACTCCTCTCCACTCCGCCTTCACTTCAGTGGAAACGCATTCTTACTCGTGTATGGTGATGAGATGGAATGGAAGGAAACGAGGGGTAGGTATACCTATATACCTGAAGACTTCTCGATTTTCTTATTAGAAAATATAGATGCTGAAATATGACTGTAATACATCTATATATACGCCCTTGCGGATTTAAGCGTGACAAGGTATTTTTTTCTTTTCTCTTTAATAATAATAATATTCTACCACATACACACAACACCATCTAGTCCAAACTAAGCAGAGCTTGTACTATGGGTACTAGACAATGGATAAACATACATATATACTTTTTTTTGTAAATACATACATAATATACATAGAAACACCCAGACCAAGACAAACATCCATGTTCATGCACACAAATGTTTGACTTGTGCGGGAATCGAACCCGCGACCTCAGGCGTGGCAGTCGGTTACACTAACCACTACGCCATCGAGGCCGACAATATTAATAATTCAATTAAATATGGCGTATGAATGTAGAGAGTCCTTAATGACTTAACGTATGCCCCTCACGTCAACTTAAGATTAATTAAGTTAAACTTAAATGTCAATATTTTGACGTTACGCGGAGAATGTTAATATTTTTACTTATTATAATAAGCTTTTTGGACGAGCCAGGTGATGGCTGTTTAACGATTTCTGCTTAATTTATTACTTTTTAATATTGAATTACTTGTTACTTAGTAATCAGTATTGATATTATACACTAGATGTCGAGCAGCGATAGCTCAGTTGGGAGACCAACAGACTGCAATGCAGAGGGTCTCGAGTTCGAACCCACGTCGCGCACCTCTGACTTTCGGAAGTTATAAGACTTTTCGAAATTATGTGCGTATTGATTGACAATTATCGCCTGCTCCGTGCCTCGGAGAGCACGTTAAGCCGTCGGTCCCGGCTGCCATGAACATCTATGGCAGTCGTTATTGGGAGAGTGTCGACACAAAAGATCCCACTGGGTCGAAGTGTCGCCGGTCTGCACTGACTGGCCCCCACATAAGCTAAGATAAGAAAAGATACACTAGATGTCACTTTCAAAGTTGGCCGTACTTTCTGAAAAACGTTCCAACCCATAAAGTTAACGTTTTGCGATAATCGTGATTGAAGTTCAATCCCGTAGTGCTTCTTCATACATGTGGGTTGGGCTACTAAGTCATGATTTCATATTTAGAGTGATAGTAGAGCTACCACATTTTTCCAGCTAGTGAATAGTAACCCCGTGACTAAATTGCTAATAATAACTCGATTTTGACCCGAGTTTGGGTTGGAACGTTTTTCAGAAAGTACGTCGAGTTATGGACGTTAAAAATCTTGATCATGATGATCTATAGAATTGTGTTATTAATAAATGTACTTGAGTTAAAAATTTGATAAACTCTGATTGTTCTTTGTGTCCATTTCTTAAATGTTTGCTAACTCCCCCGCGATATAGGAATAATTCGTAGTGCGGCAGTTGTCATTTTCAAAAAGAGAAGAGAATTACGGTTCAAGATTTTTATTTTGACGTGACAACGTCTAATAAATCGATGAACGCCGGCTGCACGCACGAAAAAGGATGACTCATTGTCCCGTTACGCTCATTGTAACGTCACGATCGGAGCGAGAGCGCTACACGAGCGAGCGAAAGGCACGTTATGATGTTGTCACGTTAAACTATCGTCCGTAAACGGACTTTACAGACAACCAATTTTTCTCATAAGAATTCACAAAGATTCACTTACTGAGAAACAATTTTTCACAACATGAGCTTAAAAGAATGTACAGTTTATACTTTTAAATAGTTTTAATATAGTTAGACTTCGATTTGTGGTTTATGTAGTGTTTAGAGTCACTGTTATATTTTCACCGTAAACAAGTATGTAATGTATATTATGTATTTTAGTTTAGCAATAAGTAAAAACTCACGTGTACGAATATTGCATCGGTTGCAACTTATTTTTAGTACTGCGCAATTAAGCATATTATTGTATTCTATTTAATAAGTTTTGATGGTATTCAAATAAATGACACTGAACGAGTAAGACATGTTTGATTCAAAACACCTAAACCCTCGACATATCACAGTATCTAACTACTCTTCAATATTATAATGTAGGTAATTGAAATGTCATGCATGCCTGTGATTTGATCAATTACTCTGACAATGTTAAATTACGAATGTCTCAACTACAAAACATTGTAATTATATAGTTGGTATGCTTAAATTATAAATAAATAAAGAAACATAATTAATTATTACTAAATTAAAAGTAAACAACAAAAGAACATAACATAAAAGTTAATATAACTAAATACTATGAAGTGGGTATATTGCAAACAAATCCTTACTAATATTATAAATGCGAAAGTAACTCTGTCTGTCTGTCTGTCGATCTGTCTGTCTGTCTTACCTTTTCACGCTCAATCCGCTGAACCAATTTTGATGAAATTTGGATTGGAGATAGCCTGAGACCCTGGGAAGGACATAGGTAATATAACATCACGCTACGGCTCACAGGAGCGTCGCAGTAACCACAAATACCACTGACGCGGATGAGACCGCGGGCACAGCTAGTTCTATATACATGCTCGAACGTTGTCAGTACACGGATGTTGTAACTACACCGCTACTGGATGTGGCACGGACGGCTACGCACTGCTCTTAAATATATATTACGTCGGACTTGATGGCGTAGTGGTTAGTGTAACTGACTGCCACGCCTGAGGTCGCGGGTTCTATTCCCGCACAAGTCAAACATTTGTGTACATGAACATGGATGTTTGTCTTGGTCTGGGTGTTTCTATGTATAATATGTAAGTATTTACAAAAAAAACGTATATATGTATGTTTATCCATTGTCTAGTACCCATAGTACAAGCTCTGCTTAGTTTGGGCTAGATGGTGTTGTGTTTATGTGATAGAATATTATTATTATTATATATATATTTGCTTTTTAGTTATTGGCTACTTATATAATTTAATGTTTATTGTTATATAGTGTGAATTCGATAATGTTATTGGATTACATTATTTAATCCTCTCTAATATCATAAATACGAATGTGAGTTTGATTGTTTATTACGTCTTCACGTCGTAACTACTTGATCGACCATCATAAAATTTCATATACATGTTGTCAGGGGTACAGGAAAGGATATAGGGTACCTTTCATTCAGAAAAAGTACTATTACTAACTTAACCTACATTTACTCGAACGAAGCCGCTGGCAAAAACTAGCAAATAAATAAATTTTGATTTAGCGTAATAATTATCTGGCCTTTCTCCAGAATGTCTCCAATCTGGTCAGAGAATCAAGTAATCACCGGATATTTAAAACCAAAAAGCAAACGCAATCAACACTATCTTTATAAGATCTTCACATGTCTCTCACGATTGACGGGATCTTATCTTATCTTAACGATAAAATATTTGTCTCTTTTAATATACATATACATGACGAAAGAATAAAAAATATATGTTTTGTAATTTTAAGTGCCGTGAGAATGTATTATGCAGTTGCGATTCATTATAAGTACATATGTAGGTTCGCTCTTATATACGAAAAAGGGACACCTCTGCCCTTTTTAGTACTCACATTTTTTTTTATGAGACTAAAATGGCATACAAGCATACGGCCCACCTGATGGTAAGTGGTCACCGTAGCCTATGGACGCCTGCGACACCAGAGGCATCACTTGCACGTTGCCGACCCTTTAGGAAAGGAAGTGGGCAGGAGAGGGAGCGGGAATGGGGGAAAGGGGGTGATTGGGCCTCTGGCACTCTAACATCAAAGGTCGAGACATAAGCTAGTCCTAACTAATATTATACATGCGAATGTGAGTTTGTTTGTTACGCTTTCCCGCTTTAATTACTAGACCGATCATCATGAAATGCCGCATACACATTGTCAGGGGAACAGAAAAGGACATAGTGTACCTTTCATACAGAAAAAGTACTGTTACTTATCTAACCTAAACTACATTTACGCAAGCGAAGCCGCGGGGAATATCTAGTGTATTTTAAATTAATTTAGTTACTGCTTTTAGACTATATTTGTTCTTTAATAAAGCACAGAATATACCACGGGGAGTGCTCTAAAGAGTTATTCCACCTTATCCCGCCCTCCCCTTTCCTAACCAAAACAACGCGTGCTGGGTTCAGATACCATCCTTACACAGTAGAATCAACTAGAGCGCGTACCAACAAGTTTGGGTCCTCATACCTCTACCGAACGACCAAGGCATGGAATTCTCTGCCAAGGCACGTGTTTCCTTCTTCCTTCAATCCTGGGTCCTTTTAAGCGGAGCGTGAAAAAGCACCTTCTCAGGCCGTCAAAGTAGAGACCTCAACATCGCCTCGGCTGCTATGAGGGCGGTGTGGAGAGCCACTGTTCTTAGACCACACGACTGCTTACCACCAGGTGGAGTGTGGTCATTTTGACGAGCAAAATAAAATAAAAATCAATAAAAATATATAGATGACGTAATAAATAGAGATGAGTTTCTATAATTATATTGTCTCTAGTTACCAGGACGCCATGTTTGCTTTATTTAATAAATAAAAGTGGAGTGTTCAATATTTTAACGTGCAAAGAACGCTTATAATGCCTTAATTGAATACAACACAATTATCACTTTTTGTCCGTAATTGAGTTCAGTTATACGACTTTTTTCTTTTTATTACAACTTTATTATAACAGTATATAAATATAAAAATAATAATAAAATTTCGCATACTTTTCGGCATCAATTAACATGTATAAGTTTTTATTGTATAATATTTAAAAAGTTGTACAGCTGTTTATGGTTCATAAACAAAACTTGTTCTTTTTTCATTTTAGTTGTTCTGTGACATTTGTTAGTGCCATAAATAAACAATTTAATGTTTTTAAACTCAGGCCAAGTGTATCAGGTGTTAAAACAATGATTAATTATACCTTTTTTTAATATATGAATAGTAATGAAGCTTAAGCTGAATAATACGTCGTTGGTTATGTGGCATCATATATGTTTGTTGTGATTGTGATGTTGCGGGTTCGATGCCTTGGCTGAGCTGTTTGTTTTTGGGTTTTTATGTTAGATTAGATAGTAGAAAATTAAACTTACCACTCATAAATATTGATTAAATTATGTTCGGGTACTTTGAAATAACTACACTGGAACATTGAGACAACTACCATCTTAGTCTCCCCGTGACCATGGCTGCTGAAAAGCAACCGAAACGTCGGGAAAAGTTTAAACATAAATATAAATAGTATAATACGAGTAGTATAGTAATAGTATAAATAGTTTTAATAATTTAATTAGCTTAAAAATTAGTAAAGTTTAATAGTAATAGTAGGGTAACAGTTTCTAAATATTGTAATAAAGTGTCAAATAAACAACGCGATAAAATCCGTATATAGTAGTTTAATTTCAATGAATAACATTTGCGTAAACAGAAGACAATATTACCACTCATAAATCTGGGACGGTAAACCAATAAAATGCCAACTGCTATATTGATGTTGAACAAAAATTTAACGATTATCAGAGTTGGATACCATACCAGTGCCTCTTAAAGCATTGTTATTGCATGCGCTAGAACATGACATACCTATACACCCTGTAAAGCGCCGTCTCGTTCTTTCAAATGGTAAAAAAATGCTTACCGTTTCTAATACCAGCTTTTGCATATTGTTTCTCTAGAAATGCATACCCTTTTACTCTAGGTATTAAACCTCAGTGCCACTGGTGACTTTAAAACATACAGTTAAAGAGAACACAGTACACTCGGTGCTCTTTAGCTGTATGTTTTTTCAGAACTATCCTTATCCTAACTAATATCATAAATGCAAATATGAGTTTATTTATTACGCTTCCATAACTTAACTACTCAACTAATCAAAATTTCGCATACACGTTAGAGGCTGAAAAGGACATAGATTTTAAGAAAGGACATTCATTTAGAAACAAGAGAGAAACGGCCATAAATTGCCGTAAATCTTAGAGTTCGAAAAAATGGTATCACGTGACCTTGAGGTCAGAGGCCAAAGGTCATAGTCATTTCGGGGGTATTTCGACTATGCTGAGTTGAATGGCGTTGAACGCGAGTCTCTAGCTCTTACAGTTCTTGAAAGTTGTATAACAGACAGATGGACGGACGGACGGACAAAGCTGTTGTATAAGAGTATTTTTCGAACTCTAAAAAGTAGTGTGCCCAAAGAAAATAAATTTATTTATAGAATATATAATAACGCGAGAGAAGTTGCGGGTATAATCTAGTTATTGATAAGTCACACATAAATATTTGTCCCATGCAGGATTCAAACCCACAACACTTAGTGCAGCGGCAGTGGCTAGCTGTTCGCTTGTCGGCTGTGCCATCCGTTATAGTATTTTTACTGGCTCAATAAACTTAGTGTATGTTTAGCTGTGTGTCAAACAATTACTATAAAACATGGACGCTTATAAATCTTGATTATGTAGTGAATCGTTATAATAGAAATATAATTGATTAAATTAATGTTGTTATACCAAGTATCGTAACCATGAAATTTGATCACCTTGTTACCTAGAAATGTTTTAATTGTGAGAGAAATTATACAGCGTCTTCTGGCTTAAACTTTATTTATAATTTTTTTTAAGTGAAATCTTGTTAAGGCGCTTTGAGCACTTCTTGGGTGAACAAAAATCATAGAACTCGCGTCATCGTCACGCTTCCACGCTTTCCATTTTTGAATTATTTTAGAATATTAACAATATCTCAGAAATTATGCGTCCTATGCAAAAAATAACAAAATTTAAACAATCATTTGTAGAGCACACACATTTTTGTCCCGTGATGGATTTGAACACACACCACTTAACGAAGAGGCAGTGGCGAGGCGACCACTTAAACCACTACGCCATCCGTGCAGTTAAGACTGCGCCGAGCGTAAGACAGATAATGACAGAGCTCGTGCGGCGCATATTATTCAAATCGGCGCGCGGCCCGCCATAGTAAAATTGTATGGTGGATTTGAAGTCCTTTTTTGATAAATATGTATCTTTATTGTCAACCAATAACTTAAATATTTGTGACGGACAAATTATAATATAGTTATTTATGTTTCGTTTAAGCTGTAAAATAGGATAGATTTTTACTGTTATCAAAAAAAATCACTTGCTTACTTTTTTGCAATTTTATGTTATTTTGTAGGGAAAAAATATTATTTATTTTAAGTATTTTACACGGAGTAATTGTAAACACATTCATTGTTATGGTAAATGTATATTTTATATTTGTATTAAACAAAAAGTGTTGATTTTATTCACTTAACTGTGACGGCCTGTTTTGGCACATTTCGCGCAGGCGCAGTCTTAAGAGGCAGTTTGCTTCTGTGTGTGCGTTACACACATACACGCAAGTGTAGTATATCGCTTCGACGTGTTGCATTAAGCGGTTATACATTTTTATTTAATTTGTGCCCTCCGGTGTAGCAAGCGTTAATAAGCTGTACTAACCGATCATTATCAGACCTGACTATACGTATATTGTATTAAAAATGTATTACGAACACGGTCGAGTAAATTTGTAAAACGGCCTAATCAGAATAGCTGCCTAATATGGGCGGTTGTTTAGGCCAATGCGCGCGCAGACCTATAGCAGGCGTAATTAACACGTAGTACCGCGGTCATTAGTGGCGCGTCGCTATTCTCATGAATAATGAAACGCAATTTAAATGCACGCGAAAATGAACGCGTTTAGGTGCACGGTAGTGGGAGCCAAGTTCCGTGCTTTACGTAATTATGTTGTTGTTGACGTGAAAACTTCTTTAGGCGCGTTTAGCACTTCTTGGGTGAACAGAAATCATAGAACTCGCGTCATCGTCACGCTTCCACGCTTTCCATTTTTGAATTTTTTTAGAATATTAACAATGTCTCAGAAATGGTGTGTTCTACGCAAAAAATATCGATATTTTGACCTCCGTAATAACTGCTAAGAGAGTATCAGGAATCCGACCCACACCTTTATTTTTGTTTTTTTTTTGTTTATACAGAACTGTTTATGATCAAAGATTAAAGTTTTCTCTTCTATCGGCAGTCCCGAAAGACTGCGCCAATATTTTTTCTTTAACGATTTTATGTAGATTTTAAGTAGACGTTTATGCTTCTGTGTTATTATAATCACATCGAAATCTTTTTTGTGGTGATGCCAACACAGACAAAGAAATAATCTAATAACGATTGTTTCGAGTTTAGATAAAATAAATTATCGCTCCCTATTGTACTTTGATCTCTTCAAGACACAGCCTAGTAGCAGATTTAAAAGACATATATATTCATCCTGTGGAGATTGGCAGATATGTATTACATATATATTTCGCCAGCTCTGTTTTTAGGTCCTATGTAATAGGGGGCAAGCCTATTGTCATCTTTCGGATACAGTTTCAGATTCCATACTACGGCTGGGGAACTGTTCGACCCGTGTATAGAATCTGAGAACCCATGAACAGCACTCGTATTCACTAATGCTACACCTCCAAGGCAGTTTTAAAAGTCAGTTTTAAATCATTATACAGATATTATGTGATAATGAAATGATGAGTACATTTATGACCACAAAAAGTCTTTTAACTAAAGATTAAATAGATTAAATACCAAGATCGGTTTCATGATGATAGATGCAATTATTTTTATTTGATGTACCAACATTGGACGGGATTCCTTCAACAGAATTGAAGTCTTGTTGGAGTCTTTAACTTGAAATCCAATTTACGTCTAGTTTTTGCTCAAGACGAATAATTAACAATGTAATTAAATTTTGATTGCACGGTTTAAGGCATCGCTTTTCTTTTGGAGCACTAATTGTTGTAATTTCGTTCCCGACACGCTATAAAATTTTGTGTGATCAAAAATGATTGTTTCGTGTGTGGATATTTCTTGTGACTGTTCTTTCAATGTTTTTGAAGTTACCCGTTCAAAATCGATTTAAAAATAATTTATTCAATTAGGTTACAAAGTAACATTTATGAACGTCAAGCTTTAGTGTGTTTATGTCTATATTACTGAAAGTATATTTAGATTAGTTACTAGGTACAGGTAATAGTGGAACCTGTAAGTCCTACATAATAATCATGGCCACTTTTTTCAATCACCTCATCATATTGGTATGTTTCGATATCATATATCTGCGATGTGACAGTAATTTTTCCATATATTACTCTGTAATCAAACACAAAAATAAAAAATATGTTATTTTCTGTATGAAAAGTCGTCTTATTAATTTAAAATGATTTGATGATGGACTACTTTTATTTGTAGTAGTTGTTGACTAAATAAATTAGTAATGATAACTCAAATATACATGCTTAGACGTCTGCCTTCCCTTTCGGGTAAGCAGACGTGTATTAAACCTAAATTTCAGTTATAATTACTAGGTCCAGCGTGCGAGCCTATTATTGTGTACGAGGCATATTTCCATACTGAATGTTCCTTAAAATATTTTATAACAGAAAATCCAATAATACCTATTGTACGCGATCTGAGAATCGAACATTTACATGGATCACATGATTACATGCAATCATACATATATTTATAGTATCTTATCTTATCTTATGTGGGGGCCAGTCAGTGCAGACCGGCGACACTTCGACCCAGTGTGATCTTTTGTGTCGGCACTCTCCCAATAACGACTGCCATAGATGTTCATGGCAGCCGGGACCAACGGCTTAATAACGTGCTTTCCGAGGCACGGAGCAGGCGATAATTGTCAATCAATATGCACATCATTTCGAAAAGTCATATAACTACCGAAAATCAGAGGTGCGCGACGTGGGTTCGAATCCGAGACCCTCTGCATTGCAGTTTGTTGGTCTCCCCACTGAGCTATCGCTGCTCTCGATATATATATTTATAGTAAATAGGCTTCAAAATATTTTAAAAGTTAACTAGGTTCTTTCATAAACTGTAAGTATTTAATTATTAAAATTAATTTGTCTTGGGTTTGACCCTGACACAATAGCTTAGAATTTCACATATTTCGACTTAGACTATCAGTGATACCCATCCAAAAAATAGTAAAAATCATAGTTCTGTATGTAACTTGGCTTCTTCATTCCGTGCGCCGGTAACGAGATTTTATTAACATAACCAGATTCGTTTAGAGGTATTAAATTAATTGGTAATGTTAATTGTATATAAATAGCTAAATTATTATCTCAAATTGTTGACTATTAATAATTAATATAAGCAGTAAGTAAGATATTACAAGCACGCACGCCAAATAAATACCTACTGGTGATTATAGATATTTTATTTTTTTCAAAGACATAATTATGTGGATTTAGTTTGGGTTTCTTGTTACCTACATACAGTTCCACGCCTATATTGTTAAAGGGATGGGCGGCGCGCGGCGGTGCTTTGCACTCACATTTTACCTAGGTATTTTGTTTTTAGGTTCCAGGTACGGGAGCGCCTATTGCCGGCCACCGAGCACGGTTTCGGACTCCGTACTGCTACCGATAATTATTTGCCAGAAATTCTTACTAATATTATAAATGCGAAAATGAGTTTGTTTGTTTGTTTGTTTGTTACGCTTTCACGCCTTAGCTACTCAATCGATCAAGGTGAAATTTTGCATACACGTTGTCAGGGGTACAGAATAGGACATAGGGTACTTTTCATCCAGAAAAAAGAACTGTTGCAAACCTAACCTAAACTAACCTACATTTACGCGAGCGAAGCCGCGGGTGAAAACTAGTATTCAATAAAACCAAAATAATCGGTTTATTCCGCATTCGATCCTCATGTTTCGTCCCGAATGTAAAAATACGCATTCGGCCCAAAAATTGTTCCTCATATGCGCCGAAATTTAGATATTAATTTCTTAACGTAGTTCCTATTTCGTCCCAAATTATGTTCCTCTTTTGAGCCTGTTTTTTTTTTTATAGCAGATTTTGATGTACCGTCAGCCAAAAAATATTTTAAAATACCTCCCGGCCTTGATCTCTCGGCGAAACTTTGGCTTATGAATACATGACATCACGAGCCCAACATGCGACATTGAAAAGACTTGAAATAATTTTTAAACATGTTTTGTTTTGCTAACCATATTATGCTCAAAAATGTAGGACGAAAAAGGATTAATTAAAAAAGAAGGGCGAATGAGGAACATTTTGGAATGTGGGACGTAATGTAGGACGTAATGTAGGACGTAATGTGAGACGTAATGTATGCGGAACAAACCAAATAATAATACCGAGACATCACTACTACCAAATCACATATGCTATCGAGGTATTTAATACACACTGATAATATAAATCGGATAATAGGTTCTTCTTACTACACTAACCTTTTAACATTGACGTCCATAAGTGTTACTTGTGTCTTTAAATTAATAAATGATTTTTTACTTTGTCTATTTGTAATATTTGCACTGATAAATCATAATAATTATTAGACTTATTTAGCTAAAAAGATGATTAAAAGAGCGAGTTACCTACCTAGTTTAATATAAAAATGATTAATCAAATCGTTTTAATTACGATTCAAGTCACTTTCTTATCAGAAGACAGATGAGCTATTAATCAACTTCACTAATTATGGTGTTAATTAACTCAATCCTTACATGTTTTATTAAAAACAATACCCTTTATAGATTAATTTATCGCATGTTTATTATAAAAGGGTATATCGCAACTGCGTAAGGATCTTTCTAGATCTACAGATAATCCTATATGAAGATTTCTTCTAGTAAAACAAGTCAGATCATGATGATAACATCTTAGAAAAAATTTCAAACGTCGAATAGAACTATCAGTGAATTAACGGCGCGGACGCCATATTTGACGCATAGATTAACAAGTTCTTTTTTTAAATAAGGCACACGACATTACCATGTAGTTCAGCTTTATATAGTCCGGATCTGTTTCTGCAGTAAAAAGTTGGCTAAGTGCGAGCTTTGAATAGGCGTCTGTTCCGTATGTACATTTATTTTACACTAGATTTTGCCCGCGGCTTTGCTCGCGTAAAAGTGAGTTAGGTTAAGTTAGTAACAGTACTTTTTCTGGATGGAAGGTACCCTATGTCCTTTCCTGTTCCGCTGACTACACAGGTATGCGAATTACATAATGATTCGTCAAGTAGTTAAGGCGTGAGAGCGTAATAAACAAACAAACTCACATTCGCATTTATATTAATTAGGATTTAATTAAAACATATTACTTTAGCATTACCATTAGAGACATTATATTATTATTACATTGATTAGATAGTCTAGTGGGAAACCGTTGGACTGCCACGCAGAAGTCTCGAGTTCTCTGACTTTTCGAAGTTATATGCGTATTAAATAGTTAATTATCGGTGAAGGAAAACATCGTGAGGAAACCTGCATGTCTAAGAGTTCTCCATAGTGTTCTCGAAGATATATATGTGAAGTCAACCCGCACTAGGCCAGCGTGATGGACCATGGCATAGCCCTTCTCACACTGAGAAGAGGCCCGTGCCCTGATATTAGAGACAATATCAGTGTTGCGTTATTTTTATAAGCATTTAAAAAACCGCTAGAGGGAACACCTAGAATTATAATTCCACACTACTCATTGCAGAAGCGGTGGTGAAAAATTCACTTAAACACGCGTTTTGTGACGTCGAGCAGTTATTTTATGTCTACCTACTAATATTAATAGGAAGTAGCTTAGCTTAGAATATTAACAATATCTCAGAAATGGTGCGTCCTACGCAAAAGATAACGAAATTTTGACCGCCTTAATAACCTCTAAGAGAGTATCAGAAACTAGCATCCGACCCAACCTTTTATTTTTTGTTTTATAAAATGTTTATGATCAAGGATTTTCACTTCTATCGGCAGTGTCCAAAGACTGTCCCAATATTTTTTTGTAATTATATGTGTGGATCACTTAAATAATATTGTCGGCTGTGAAAGGGAGTGTCGTGGGTCACATAGTGCGCCAGCAACGGCAAGATGACCACTTGCCTCTGCGCTATTACTGCAGCCTGGTATTAAAAGCCTTCTGGTTTCTATAGTTTCTTAAATTGTTTAGCCCTCGCGCTGGTTAGGCAGCGAACATGTAGAGCACTTTCACACTTACGTCAGCGTAGACGCCGCGACAACGCTACGCACACGTCGCATTTGTCGCGAAGTTGCCGCCTACACGCCGCGTTGTGGCAGCACTAGCATACATACATACATAGATTCACGCCTGTTTCCCAGAGGGGTAGGCAGAGACTACGGATTTCCATTTGCTACGATCCTGACACACTTCTCTGGCTTCATTCACTTTCATCACATTCCTAGTACACGCCCATCAGTTCAAGGTGCTCTTATCCTGGCCTTTGTCCAGAACGCCTCCGATCTGATCGAGAAACGTTCGCCTAGGTTTTCCTTGTGCGACTGTTCCATTCGCACTAGCCTTATAAACTTTCTTAGTCAGTCTTTTGTCGTCCATTCTTTCCACATGCCCAAACCAGCTTAACATATCCTTTTCTATTCTTATTATTTATTCAGTGTTTATAACGTAAACGGAACCTGTACCTCTGTTGAAATAAATTTTGTTAACAAAATGGTATAGCGATCATGTGGCAGCTGCCCGATGCTAATGAAACTTCGAGCAGCTACATTGTCGCGACTTGTGCTACGCATACGTTTGCGAAACGCCTACGATGTACGCAGCGTTTGTCTGAAGAGGCACTTATTGCAATATAGACTGTAATAGCAAATAATAGCTCAAAAGCATAATTATTAACGAGCCAACAAGTACGTCCACTCTCATCTGTGTCTCACACGCAACTGTCCACCCCACCCTCTAAGATCTACGCCCCAACACACGCCACTCACGTGCACCTACCCTACATTGTGGGTAATTGTCATACTTTTACATACTACAATTACCACTTTTTAGATTACCCTACGATTATACTGCGAACATGTTTTTAATATTTGTTTGACAGTATAATAAGATACGAATGTTGATAATAAAGTATTCAAGAACAAATACAGGTAAGGACCTTTAAATTAATAACAGTTTTCTGTGCTTAATAAGTACCCGATAATGGTTAAGTTGTGTTAGTAACACAATACCTAATCGTTATCTGTCAGTCACATCACGCGATCACGTTAAAGCATCGGCGGAATGCCGCCGGCGGGCCATACAATTGATCCTTTATTTTCGGCCGAAATAATGAAACTACTGCAGAAACATTAGATATACCATTGCAATGTTTTTATACCTCAAATGTTTTAAAGCCCATATTTCCACTTATGTTCATGCGTAAATATTACCGATGGTAATCTTTCGGCCGCATTGGAGCCTCCAAGGGTGACATGCCATTTAAGCAGAATCGTAGCTTTGCGATCTAGTCTTAAGCTCCGTCTACACATACCATGATACATGCACGCATATTCGTACAAATCAGTAAACGCGTGAGTGTGGACGGCAGTTTACGCTCTTACCATCTTTCATAAAATATGCGCGCAAGTAAGATGGACTCGGAGTTACACATGACTGACGACAAAGTCTGTATGTTTTGCGCATTTCCATACATTTTGTATGAAAATACATTACCTACTTATCTATCACTTTTCTGTATGTTTAAACAATGTACTATATCTGCGATAAAAAAATTGGCATGTCCGTGATCTCACATCGGAATGCGTTCGAATAATCAATACTGATTCGAATTTCAAATACATTTCTATTGATTGATACCTCACTTGCTTGATTTGCGAATAACAAATAAGGCAATTAAAGGCTATGTGACTCTTTAACGATTTTCTCCAAATTTTGACTTAGTCGAGAATCAATTTCGGTACTTCATGATGGAGGATAACCCAAAAATAAATACAACTACATATGGCTATACTTTCTGAAAAACGTTCCAACCCACACTCGGGTCAAAATCGAGTTATTATTAGCAAATTAGTCACGGGGTTACTATTTACTAGCTGGAAAAATTTGGTAGCTCTACTATCACTCTAAATATGAAATCATGACTTAGTAGCCCAACCCACATGTATGAAGAAGCAATACGGGATTGAACTTCAATCACGATTATCTCAAAATGTTAATTTTATAGGTTGGAACGTTTTTCAGAAAGTACGTCCATTATATGCATTCTAATAAGAAAATAAATGTTCTCAAAATTCATTTGTCATATCCAATTGCTGCCTACTTTTTTTATATTGTCTTGGAAAAATACGTAATCCATTTTATGGCAATAAGTAATTTGAATTTAGAATATTCATCGATGGCTTTCTATAGCTACGTTTCTTGTGGAACTATAAACAAAGTGGTTTAACCATAGATTACTGATAATTAAGTCATCGTCAACTAGTCTATGCCTATTTCAGGTCATGATTAAAAGTATGGAGCAAGGAAAAAGTCAATTAGGAAGAAAATAAATTGATTTATATTTGTATGTCAGCCATTTTAAATTGGAACGGTAGTAATGTTTATAAAAGCTTTTAATTAAGTTAGTACATATACATTGATGAATTAAATTATTGATAATTGCTTGTAACTAGGCTGGCAATTACCAATATTTGTATTCTGAGATTGCGTGTATAATCAACAACGGTTGTATTCGAATAACAAGCATTATAATAGAAATAATTCGAATAATAATTATTAGACGGAGAAATTTACAAAAGGCATCTCTGTAGCTAGAAATTGTTCCCTCTTATGTTACCTAGACCGTTCGTATGTACATAATGTACACACTCACACTACTGTAAACTGCCGATAAGTATACATTATGCAATACGATGGCATCAAATCAACATCATTACGTGAAACATTAAATGAGGCATTCTTAGGCGCGTTGCCCACTGGTAAGTCGAGGCACGGACGCGGTGGCGTCGCGCCACGGTTGAGGCGTGGCGTTTATGTAGAGTCGAGGCGAGGGCGGAGAGAGATAGGAGAAGATTTTACTTAAACTTAAGAGAAAGAAAATGACAAAATGGCGGTGGAGTCGCGGCGCGGACGAGCACAGGACCCTCGCCGCGCCTCCGCCTCGACTCCACCTCGCCTGTGACGCGACTCTAGTGTGTGAGCGCACTGCTATTTGTTCCTGAAGGAAACATAGAAGCGGTGCGCCGCTCGTGCGCCTGCGCTTCGACGCCACCTCGACTCCAGCTCGTGTGGGCGACGAGCCTTACGTAGTGAAGTATATGTGAGTGTATCACGAAATACGTAATTACTAAAAAAAATGTAATTATACATTACCTATTTTCGCGATACACTTACACATACTTACGCTATTTGTACGTCAATACTTTGTAAATGAGATCGTGTCCGTAGATTACTTAATCAATAACCAAAGTATCTACCTAATTATTGAACAATTTATATTTCTTTTGCTATATGCATTTGTGTCTAAACCCGGCTTCTGAAAGACAGATTGAAAGAAAAGTTTGACAGACTGTCTAACGCATGTCCACTGATTGACTAAATTAATTAATAATAATAATCATTTATTTGTAAACTAGATTGTCTTCTTCTCCCTAGCCTTTATTATTCCCAAGTCACTTGGGGTCGGCTTTCTAGTCTAACCGGATTTGACTGGATATCAGTTTTTACATGGAGTGACTGCTATCTGACCTCTGCAACCCGAAGGCTAACGACACCTTAAGACTAGACCAGTGTCAGGATATTAGAGGGCACTGAGTTCCCAATAACGCCTGCCATAGATGTTCATGGCAGCCGAGACCGACGGCTTAACGTGCTCTCCGAGGCACATGGCAGGCGATAATTGTCAATTAATACGCACATAATTTCGAAAGGTCATATAACTTCCGAAAGTCAGAGGTGCGCGACGTGGGTTCCAACCCGAGACCCTCTGCATTGCAGTCTGTTGGTTTCCCCACTGAGCTATCGCTGCCAACTGCTATATTGTAAACTACGTATGTAGGTATGTATATTTGTATATATTAACTAGATTGTATGTATGTCATAAATCTTACTTTAATATTATAAATTCGAATATGAGTTTGTTTGTTTACTTGTTACGCTTTAACTACTTGATCGATCACCATGAAATTTCGCATATACGTTGTCAGGGAAACAGAAAAGTACATAGGGTATCTTTCATCCAGAAAAAATTACTGTTTCTAACCTAACATTCATTTACGGGAGCGGAGCCGCGGGCAATACCTAATATTGTATAATAGATACGTAGGTACTTAAAATTTTGTGGGGTTTATAGTCATTTAGCAACAGCCAATCAAATTACTAAGGCCCGTTCCTATATTTAAGAAATGAGTCGTTTTACCAACGGACTTTAGAGAAACGGGGACGACGTTTACGAACGGAGTTTTGATGATACATATTCTATGAAAAATATGTCAAAATTGAACTGTCCGTAGCTAAAATATCTCCTTTTTTGAATATAAGAACTGGCCCTAAAAAGGTTTGATTTTAACATGTTGTTGATTAGCTTTTCAGAAAACTAGCCGACGAGAAAACAAATTTGTCGAAAATAAAGATCAGCTTATATGTATGAAATACGAGTACATTAACAGAATGCATGGTGTTATAGTACATACAGGCTCATCATGTTTTACCCTTAGGGTCAATAAATATTAAAATTATATTATGTACTAAAACAATTTATTTATATAATAATATAATATTCTCTCCCATACACACAACACCATCTAGACCAAACTAAGCAGAGCTTGTACTATGGGTACTAGACAATAGATAAACATACATATATGTATATACTTTTCTTTTTGTAAATACATACATATTATACATAGAAACACCCAGATCAAGACAAACATCCATGTCCATGCACACAAATGTTTGACTTGTGCGGGAATCGAACCCGCGACCTCAGGCATGGCAGTCGGTTACACTAACCACTACGCCATCGAGGCGATCTGACGCACGTGAAAATATTTTTGTGTTCTGTGTGTATTGAGCACGACTCTCGGTGCACTGGCAAAAGCGCGGTGGCCACTTAGGCCTGATTCCTATATCAAGGAGCGAGTAGTTTTACCGACAACAATTAATTTTTCACAATAAGTGTCAAAAATTAACAGTCGTAGGTAAAATTACTATGAAAAATATAACAAAATTGAACTGTCCACAGCTAAAATATCTCCTTTCCTAAATATAAGAACCAGGCCTAACAAGGTTTGATTTTAACACGTCGTTTATTAGATTTTTAGGAAGTTGGCCGACGGAACATTAATTTATAAAAAATATATTTGTGTTCTTTGTGTATCGAGCACGACAGTCGGTGTACTGGCAATAGCAAGGAGACTACTTAGGAGGAAATACAGTCATCAGAACATTTATAGAAAAGCAACAAATCTATTGCCGTCGCGCTGACTCCAAGCAAAATATCAATGCGCAAAAGAAATAACTAGTGTTTGAATTGATTAAATCCCTAAAATCATCTCGTATATTATATATTTACATTTCTCCATAAGCGAAACAATTATAATATTTTTTAAAACACATGGGGAAGATATTGGCTATGGCTGCGTGTCTTCTTTTATTGTTAGTTACGTTAAATTTCTTTGCTGGATGTTTGAATAAAAGTTTAAAACTATAACCCGACTCCGTAAAAAAGGGGTCTAAGAAGGACGAATTTAAAATGTATATAGCCTATGTCACCCCGGCCATTATTATGAATCTATTAACACCTCATTCATTAAAATCGGTTCAGTAGTTTAGGCGCTACGGTGGAACATACAAATATACATACCCAGACTGCCAAATCATTACCCTTTCTTTTGGCTTAGCCGTAGTCGGGTAAAAAGCAGTAAAGCCGATTGGTTATTGTTATTTTTAAGGTTCCTAGTATTTAAATTAATTAATTTACGAAAAAAGGAAAACATATAAGCATGCCTGTGGTAGATATAGAGACCTTAACAGGTTCCCTGTCTGCTGAATCACATATGAAAGAAAGAAAGAAAATAAAGAAAACATACTTTATTTCTAAAAACACGAAAGCTTACACAATATTATGTAAATATTTAAATTTTTTAAGAGAACACATAGGTAAGTACATTTTTAATAAACATTAATTAAAAGTGACAGCTCTGCCACCAGTACTTATTATGATACACAACAATAAATTTTCTATTGTGTCTATTGCGGGACAGCGAATGGGTTAATTTTATTCTTGCTATTATGTTCAGACTCAAGGAGAAAACAGGGGAATACGTTTGTATGGATGCTAGCCGCATTTCCTCTTGAACCACAGCGACATTCCTCCAGATATTTAGCTGTGATATAAGGATATCACAGTTAATGAGTACAAATGACTGTTGCTTTGTCAGATCTGCTTCTGATATACCTAAAGGTAGCAAGCAGGTGGACCTGTAGGAAGGCTATTTTATAATCGCTCATATCCCCTTCATTATACTATGCAATTATTATAATTCATATTAAATTGACTCGTTTTAATTATTATAATAGTACAAAATAATTATAATTGATAAGGGCTAATTCTTCAAATACTTGTAATTATTTATTGCCAATATTCTGGTGCCTGTAATTGGATGATACACCTTTGTTTGATACATATTTTTACTTCAGCAAACATTGTAAAGATTCCTTTGTTTAATTTAATTGGTTCAATTTATTGTCTTCCCACTAAATAGACTGCACAATAATGGAGTTTGTTGTAAAACAAAAGGTGGACTTGTAGAGCAAAATACTTGGAATTACTGTACTATGTAAAATGTTACGTTCTAATGAAATAACTTCAAGCTTCAAAATAGTTTCGCCAAAATGGTAACGAGAATATCCTTGTAGAAAAAAGCGTTTATTATATTATGTAACCATAGTTACGAAGAATTGTACAACGTCAGACGAACAATGCCGAAATACTACGAACGAGATTCGACTGCGTGTGACAAATGTATGGTTGTGTGCGTGTAGTATTTTTTCATTAATATAATGTATTTCTAATGCATAGTTTATAAATATATTAGGATTCGCCCCTCCTTCTCCATATAAACTTTAACTGTGCCAAATTTCATACTCCTACGTCCGCGCAATTTTCGTAAAAAGGGGTACAAAGTTTTTGCTTCACGTATTAATATATAGATTATCTCATGCTTTAACAGTAAAGGAAAGCACCGTGAGGAAACCTGCATGTCTAAGAGTTCTCCATAATTTTCTCGAAGATAAGTAAGTCGGCCAAGACGCACTGGGCTAGCGTGGTGGGTTATAGACTAAGCCTTCACACATTAAGAAGAGGCGCGTGCCCTGCAACATGTCAGTTCATATATTGTGCTGATCTTCTCCCTAGGCTTTATTATTCCCAAGTCACTTGGGGTCGGTTTTCTAGTCTAACCGGATTTGACTGTATATGAGTTTTTACACGGAGCGACTGCCATCTGACCTCCGCAACCCGAAGGCTAACGATACCCTAAGGCTAGACTAATGTCAGGATATTAGAGGGCACTGACTTCCCAATAATGACTGCCATAGATGTTCATGGCAGCCGGGACCGACGGCTTAACGTGCTCTCCGAGGCACGGAGCAGACGGTAATTATCAATCAATACGCACATAATTTCGAAAAGTCATATAACTTCCGAAAGTCAAAGGTGCGCGACGTGGGTTCGAACCCGAGACCCTCTGCATTGCAGTCTGTTGATATCCTCACTGAGCTATAGCTCAGCGCTCTATAGTATTATAAGAATATTACTCAGGATTTTTATTAACCTCATGCGTTTTTTAATCGTACCTTATGTAGCAATAAACCTTCCTTCCTTTCTTTCTTGGCGTAACGATTATATGCGTATGCGTTCGTTTAAAGAAAAAGTCTTTGGTAACGACGCTGGTTTGGTAATTGAGTTTGACGCCATGTCTACGGCGGTATATTGGTGATATATTTTGTGTAACAATAACTTAAAATAAATTACCCCACGTCAATCTACAAGTTGCATATAATAAAAATAATTGCACGTACACAATTGTATTATACGAAGCCATTTGAATCGCTACCGAATTCTTTTGGCGAGTTCAAAGAACAGATTCAATCACGTCATTTCGACCGCAGGGTGCCAAATTGGCACTTATTGATGCAATTATAATGTTATATTGTTGTGAGATAACTGTTTTGTTGGGCATACTAGCTATTGCTTGTGGCTTTGGTCGCGTTCTTGTTTTATATTGTATGTCCTTTACTATAAGATGAAAGTAAGAACACTAAATATTGCAGTAATATGTAAAACTCTGGCTTATGAGTGGTAAAGCCTCGCTGATTTCAGCATGAATGGGCCGGCTCCACCGGGGAAGAATTACCTTCTCACAGAATATCGACGTGATATAGCAGTATTCCTACTGTTGTGTTTCGTTCGGTGAGTGAGAGTGCTAGAGGCCCAATGACCCACTTTCCCCCTTCCCGCTCCTTCTCCTTCCCACTTCCTTTCCTAAAGGATCGGCAACGCACAAGTGATGCCTCTGGTGTTGCAGGCGTTCATAGACTACGGTGACCACTTACCATCAGATGGGCCATATGCTTGTTTGCCATCTCAAAGGTATAAAAAAACACTACTAATAAATTTAATTAGCTATAGTTTACACTTAGGTACATTAGATAGTTACTTTTATGAAATGAAATGAAAAGTGAAATGAAAAGATTTTTATTTTTGTACCATCATGACATGCATCATCAATTATTATTATATAATTTATGCATAAAGTATTGGATTTTCAATCCAGGTGTCGTGAGCCCTCCGTGGCGGCCCGTGAGTCGTGAATTGCACAACCGATGTGAACCACTGCCACTTGACGGTTTCTAAAAGTAATCTTTAGACGTTGACAATACATTTATATTATAATATAATAATATAATATAATATTCTACCACATACACACAACACCATCTAGCCCAAACTAAGCAGAGCTTGTATTATGGGTACTAGACAATGGATAAACATACATATACACTTTTTTTTTGTAAATACATACATATTATACATAGAAACACCCAGACCAAGACAAACATCCATGTTCATGCACACAAATGTTTGACTTGTGCGGGAATCGAACCCGCGACCTCAGGCGTGGCAGTCGGTTACACTAACCACTACGCCATCGAGGCCATTTTGATACCTCGGGAACAGTACATTTTATCCTATGTCCGTTTCTGTACCCCTGAAAACTTGTATGCACAATTGCATGATGATTGGGCGATTAGATATGGCGTGAAAGCGTAACGAACAAACTCACACTCACATTAATTATAAGCAGCGATATCTCAGTGGGGAGACCAACTGACTGCAATGCAGAGGGTCTCGGATCCGAACCCACGTCGCGCACCTCTGATTTTCGGAATTATATGACTTCAAAATTATGTGCGTATTGATTGACAATTATCGCCTGCTCCGTGCCTCGGAAAGCACGTTAAGCCATCGGTCCCGGCTGCCATGAACATCTATGGCAGTCGTTATTGGGAGAGTGTCGACACAAAAGATCCCACTGGGTCGAAGTGTCGCCGGTCTGCACTGACTGGCCCCCACATAAGATATGATAGCACATTAATTGTAATATTAGTTAGGGTTAGAATAACCCATAAATATGTAAAATAATTCCCATAATATAGATTTCAAGCAAGACCTAAGGGTTACAAATTCCTAGTATTCTTGTTAACTAGAGATTAATAACTGTGGGATTCCTTCACACAATCTTTATAGACGGATAAACAATTTTCGGTTTAAATAGTTTGAACCTACTACTACGGGGCTTAAACTCTCACTTATCGAGATTTAAAACGGCTATTACGTAACCCCGCTCCATACGAATAAAAACATTTCAAAATTTTAGACTTAAACTCAATAATCATTAGTTTCCAGTAAAAATAAACCAATGTTAATTTGTTGAAATTAAACTACTATATACGGATTTTATCGCGTTGTTTATTTGACAGATTATTACAAAATTTTGAAAACAACGCGATAAAATCCGTGTATAGTAGTTTAATTTCAATGAAAAACATTCGCGTAAACAGAAGACAATACAATGTTAATTTGCTTAATTCAATGACTTACTAACCTTTAAAATACAGTTAGTCAAATGCATTAATAAATTGAATACGTACATCGACCCAATTCGATTAGAATCGATTCGTAAACACATGTTTATTCCGAGAAGCAAGGCTCACTCTTGAAAATAAACTTGATTGAACGAATTCTTCAATGACTTGTAGTTTGAGGAAGTTGATGAGATAAAGACAGATTTAGCTTATGTTACCAAACATTCATGGCAATATCAATACTAATATACATAGATTGTCTACTTATAATATGAGAATGGATAATTCAATAATATCACAGATGGCGCAGCAAGCAAGCAGTCGCTTTACCACCGCCACCACATCCATTGATGTGGGTTCGAAACCCACACGACAAAATTATTGATGAAAATTTTGGATGAGATGGCTTGTTTGGGATTCGAACCTAGAGTTGATTGATTTGAATTTGAAAACACCCAATACGCCAACCAACACCAAGGTACAGCTTCAAGCGTACACTTTATGACGATTAATTATGTTTCTATTGTTCACTAGGACTCAAGGCTGATTGATCCCTAGTGCGGAAGTTTGCATTAATAAAAAAAGCGAATGCTGTCTGTTAGTTGTATGTTTTAACGGCTGCATCACAAAACTGTTTTTGATAAAATTCGGTATCGCGTTCATCATATTATATGTCGGAGGAGCGGTTGAAGATGTATAATAACATTGATATGTACAAAATAAGTCTATTATCATTTACTAAATACATACATACATAGATTCACGCCTGTTTCCCAGAGGGGTAGGCAGAGACTACGAATTTCCATTTGCTACGATCCTGACACACTTCTCTGGCTTCATTCACTTTCATCACATTCCTCGTACACGCCCATCAGTTCAAGGTGCTCTTAACCTGGCCTTTGTCCAGAACGCCTCCGATCTGATTACTAAATACACGTCGATTCTAATACTAAGAATATTCTAAAATAACACAAACTTATGCCACAAACCTCACATGGCACGTTATAAATAAATACATGATGAAATATGGTTTTGTATCCATAATTATTATTATAATTATTTGTATCTCCTTTCCCCTTTTCCGTTGCAAGGCGGTCTTACATGGCAACATACCGCTGACTCCAGAAAAGCCTTATTCCAAATAGGGATGAGAATGGAACACTTATTGGAGCCTCTTTAAGGCTACACAAAAGCAGTCGTGAGTTGATCCCGATAGGTGTGTAAAACCACTGTAGGATATGGAAACTAATAAAATATATATTTTAATATTATTATATATGTAAAATATTGTGATGGTTGGATGTTTGTTACTCGTAAATCGCTGAACAGATATGAATGAAAATTGGTACATATAGACTACATCATGTAATAAAAACGTAGGATGATTTTTATCCCGGTAAGGCGTTACAGTGGAATATACGCAAGCAAATACTTAATAAAAAAAATGTGGCATGTATGTTTTTTACTGGCTAATTTTGAACTTTCGGAATTATCATTCTCTACCTTTTTTATATCATCGGGATCGTCAACAAACATACAACCCTGCTAGTAAGCAGTTACCGTCTCCTATGACTTCTGGTAATACTATGTATCACTCACGTCTTAGACACTACAAAAAGGAATTAAACATGGAATGCAACGAAAGGAATGGGGGAGTTTGGGATGTTAATCCCAGGAAAGCTTACTCACCAGAAGAAACTTAAAAACAAGCTGACTATTCTACACTGGTTTCTTTCATCCGTCGTCAAACGCTTCTGCATAGTTTTGCTTACATAGCAATAAATGTAATAAAAAATTACAACTTAAATGAATATTGATCATGATTTCAATCAGTACCTGTGCTCATCTGCTGCGAATCCTCATCCTAATCCTAATCCTAACTCCTAACTAATATTATAAAAGCGAAAATGAGTTTGTTTGTTTATTACTATTTACACTGTACCGATCATCCTGAAATTTTGCATACGTATATGTCAAGTGTACTGAAACGGACATAGGCTACCTTTCATCCCGAAAAAAATTTGTTGCCGAGAAAAACAACAATAACGTTCTTATAATAATAAATGGCACCACGTGTCTTTCGAATCATGATTGAATTATATTATTACAAGCAGAGTACGACCCGAATTGTTAGTCAAATTATAAATTAACGCGAGCGAAGCCGCGGGCAAAAGCTAGTAATCAATAAAATGCAAGTTTTATTGTTAACTGCTACCAACATGCCGTGGCATAACCTAACGATGTCTGCCCACTGTATCTCAAAATACTGTAATTGAACGCGTAACAGTAGACCAGTAAGGAAAAATTGGCGCCAACACACACCATCACTTCATTACGTTTTGTTAAAAGCTAAATAAATTAACTTTCTATACAATAAATTAAATTTTATATCACAATACAATTTGTGAAATCAATTTGCATACGCTTTCAATGAAGTATTGAAATTTATAAAAGGGAAAATTACGGTTTTATTTTTTCATGTGGCAATTCGTTATTTGTGGTTGCCTTTTTTGTTATTATAGTCTGTGGTTTCGATTTACAATGGCTAGATAGCATAGCGTGGGACAATTTTGAATGAAATGGGTAAGCGACCTTGTCTATGTGCTTTTTATATGATACGATAATATAATATAATAAATACAAAGAAATTTCTGCCCGCACATGACTATTTACAGTCTAAGCTGATTTTAATATAGTTTAAAAGTTTAAGTAGCGTAGCCTTCAACTAAAAATACATGTAAGCTGCGTTTTATTTAGTTCAGTTCAGTAGAATTTCAGATAACTTAATTTGTACCACGTAAACGAAATCACAGGCAAACCGTCTTTAGCAGCCAAGTAGCCAGTATTATATAAAAAGCAAAACATTCTCCTTGCTAACTCTTTTTACAATTTCATAATTAGAAGGCGTCAAATCCATAGAGATTCGTCTATATATGGCGGACTCACATCTAATTATGTCGTAAAGCGCGCTTGACATTCTATCAAATGTGTTTGTGACCATATGTGTAAGTAAGATTGAAGCTATGGTCTGGATAGAGCAAGCTGGTACAACGTATTGTGAAGGAAATATGAGTTCCCACGGGAAATGTATCAGATTGTTAGATATATGAAATATGTGTCCGGGATTGAGTTAAAGTTGTCTGTTAAGTGTTAGTATAGTGTTCTGTGTTTAGTTGGATAACTGTCGTTTGGTTTGATGACAAGATAAGGTAAGTGGATTTGAGTATACATGAAATTGGATTGATTTTGGTGGTATTTTGCGGCTGATCATGATGTTACGAATTTGATTTTCGGTTGGGTATTGTTATTGGGATATGCATAGATTTTAATCTTATGTTCTGGAACCCATAATATCCGCTGGTTGGGTACTGTTATTGGGATATGCATAGATTTTAATCTTATGTTCTGGAACCCATAATATCCGCTGGTTGGGTACTGTTATTGCGGATGGCATAGGTTTTTATTCCGTGTGGAAGCCTAAAACACTCGACGTAGTGACGTGACTACTTATCGTATCTTACATTATGTGGGGGCCAGTCAGTGCAGACCGGCGACACTTTGACCCAGTGGGATCTCTTGCGTCGACACTCTCCCAATAACGACTGCCATAGATCTTCATGGCAGCCGTGACCAACGGCTTAACTTGCTTTCCGAGGCACGGAGCAGGCGATAAATTGTCAATCAATACGCACATAATTTCGAAAAGTCATATAACTTCCGAAAGTCAGAGGTGCGCGACGTGAGTTCGAACCCGAGACCCTCTGCATTGCAGTCTGTTGGTTTTCCCACTGAGCTATCGCTGCTAGACGTGACTACTTAATCCACTACGCCATCCGTGCAGTCAGTCCATCAGCCTTGAGCTTCGTGGGCACAATTATTGAAAGAATCTAAGCCATTCCATTTCCCTACATAGTACATTGCCATTCCGCACAAGAAATAATTCGAACGCTTCAAATAAAATACGCAATGGACGCGTAAACTGCACATTCCGTTTCTGGTCTATAAAGTTCGATTAGATGCTACATAAAGTTCAGCATTGAGATTTCTGTATCATAAGTAAACAAGTGAGAAACGGCAATGAATTGCCGTAAATCTCAGAATTCGATAAATGGTATCACGTGACCTTGACGTCAGAGGTCAAAGGTCATAGTAATTTCGGGGGTATATCGACTATGCGGAGTCGAATGGCGTAGACCGCGAGTTTCTAGCTCTTACGGTTCTTGAGTTGAAAGTTGTATAACAGACAGACGGACGGATGGACGGACAAAGCTGTTGTATAAGAGTTTTTTCGAACTCTAAAAGCTTCGGTAGTGAATTCGACTGGTGTGCATGGGATATCAGGTTCGATACCCGGGTCGGGGCGGGTCATTGGGTTCTTCTGTAAAGAGATTTTCAGTAGCAATATGGAGACTTGAACTGTTTCCGCTAAACGGCTTTAGGCTCGCTTCCTATTACGTAGGTTTTCAACAAGATTAAATATAATGACCACCAAAAATAATAATTGCACACCAAAATATGCTTACTAAAATATATCATAACGAGCACCTATATGCCTCAAATCACTGCATTCCGTCTCGGAAGGGTTAGGTTATGTTAGTTTCCTTCTTAAACCTACCCAAACATAGGAGCCAAAAATAGGGCTCCGTCGACTTATTTTGATCTCTTTGCTGTGCAATTAATATTTTTGGTATTAAAATGCGGTTTTAATGTTGGTGATCATTTACTATTTTTGACTGTTATATTTTACTATATCTGGTGATAAGTTAAACATAAGCCGTTTTCAAGTATAGCATGCGAAATGTGGATGTAATTTACTTTCTCCTTACCCTTTCGGAGATATAGGTATTAAACTTTGTATGTATGTATAATATTATAATATACTATCACATACAAACAACACTATCTAACCCAAACTAAGCAGACCTTGTACTATGGGTACTAGACAATGGATAAACATACATATGTACTTTTTTTTTTTGGAAATACATATTATACATAGAAACACCCAGACCAAGACAAACATCCATGTTCATGCACACAAATGTTTGACTTGTGCGGGAATCGAACCCGCGACCTCATGCGTGGCAGTCGGTTACACTAACTACTACACCATCGAAACAACGCGATACTATATAGCAGTCTGATCTATTTTATTAAGTTACAATTGTACACTTCTCTGCAAAGCTAATTGGACACGCTTAAAATGTATTAACACCCATTAATACATAATTATGTTTACAAATAATGGTTATTATATCCATTTAAAAACGAATCGAGAATCGTACCCAGAACTTTATTTAAGACTGCGCCGAGCGTAAGACAGATAATGACAGAGCTCGTGCGGCGCATATTCAAATCGGCGCGCGGCTGGCATATGGCATAGTAAAATTGTATGGAGGATTTGAAATGCTTTTTTGATAAATATGTATCTTTATTGTCAAACAATAATTTAAATATTTGGGACGAACAAATTGTAATATAACTATTTATGTTTCGTTTAAGCTGTAAAATAGGATAAATTTCTACTGTTATAATCTAAAAATTACGTAACACGAGCTTACGTTTTTGCATTTTTCGTGCATTTTGCATTCACGTAATATTGTAGGCGAAAATATTAATTATTTTAAGATTTTTACACGGAGCAATTGTAAATACATTCATTGTTATGGTGAACGTATATTTTATATTTGTATTAAACAAAAAGTGTTGATTTTGTTCAGTTACCTGTGACCGCCTGTTTTGGCACATTTCGCGCAGGCGCAGTCTTAAGTGCCAATTCCTAGCACAGGACAAACAAGCCAGCGATTAAATACAGTTTAATTTTACATTAAATGTTGATCACATACCTACACTTGTTGACGTGAAATGAATTCGTTATATATTTTTTATATAAAAGTCCTAGCACGAGTTATTATATCAAGATTCCTGGCGGTGCATCGGGTATCTACAGAGTTGTCGCCTCACCGTTATTGGGACACACGGACTGAGCGGATACAAGATTACCCTGTCTATAGACTATTCAAAAAATGTATGGCGGCTTAAGTAGCCGTGTTGTCCCTGCTACAGCGCCGAGTATAGTGGGTTCGATCCCCTTGCCCCTTTAAGACTGCGCCGAGCGAAATGTGCCAAAACAGGCGGTCACAGTTAAGTTGATAATATCAGTACTTTTTGTTTAATACCAATATAAAATATACATTTACCATAACAATTAATGTGATTACAATTACTCCATGTTAAAAACTTTAAATAATGAATATTTTCACCTACATAATTACGCAAATTTGCACGAAAAATGCAAAAACGTAAGCTCGTATTAAGTGATTTTAAGATTATAACAGTAGAAATCTATCCTATTTTACAGATTAAACGAAACATAAATAGTTATATTACAATTTGTCCGTCCCAAATATTTAAGTTATTGGTTCACAATAAAGATATATATTTATCAAAAAAGCACTTCAAATCCTCCATACAATTTTACTATGGCGGCCGCGCGCCGATTTGAATATCGAGCTCTGTCATTCAGTCCAACCGCGTCTTACGCTCGGCGCAGTCTTAAACAGCTAGCAAAATGTTCGTGTAATATACTTCTGACTAGCCTCTGTATATAAACTTATGTAATAATAATTATACTAGCTTTTGCCCGCGGCTTCGCTCGTGTAAAAGTAGGTTAGGTTAGAATATGTTAGTAACAGTACTTACTTTTTTAAATATAATATGGCCTATGTTACTCGGTCAGATTTAAAATCGGTCAAGTAGTTTTTGACTTAAATCCTTACAAACAAAAAATCGAATCTTTCCTCTTTATAATATTAGTATACCTAGATATTTTTAGCAATCTGAAGATAAATTTACTAAAAAAAAATCAACGGGTTGCACTCCGGGAGTGCCGGCAGAAGTGAAAACTTGAATATTAACGTTGTGCATTTTTGATATTTTGGAATGGTTAGGGAATAATTTAGCACGAATTGCTTTTATTGTCAGTATAAAAGTACTATCATTTATGTGGTAAAATACAATATTCATTTATTGTGCTATCGTACACAAACATGACAAGTCTCCCTCCGTCTTACGAATTCTCGATCAGGTCACGTGTCCTGACGCGACTTTAACATTTTTTACCCATCACAAAAAGTGCACAACGCCGCTAAAGAAGTTTTTTACTTCAAAAATAACAGAAACAAGTAACTAACGTTATTTAATTATAAATCAACTTTAACAATCACTTAAAACCTTATACTAAGCACTAAACGGATCAAAGAATATAACACAAGATAAATCAACTTGGTAATTACGCATAAACTAGAATCAAATAACGAACCACTAACATATAGCCGTTAATATTTAAATGAACACGAATCAAACGCAATATCACAATTATGTACTAAATAATTATGTAACGAACCGACCGCGAAATATTGCCGATACCCATAACCGCACAGTTCGAAAGCCAGCCGACAAAAAAACAACGGGTTGCACTCCCGGAGTGCCGGCAGAAGTGAAAACTTGAATATTAACGTTGTGCATTTTTGATATTTTGGAATGGATAGGGAATAATTTTTCACGAATTGCTTTAATTATCAGTATAAAAGTACTATCATTTATGTGGTAAAATACAATATTCATTTATTGCGCTATCGTCCACAAATGACAACTCTCCCTCCGTCTTACGAATTTTCGATCAGGTCACGTGTCCTGACGCGAGTTTGACAATTCTCCCTCCGTCTTACGACTTTTTGATCAGGTCACGTGTCCTGACGCGAGTTTAACATTTTTTACCCATCATAAAAAGTGCACAACGCCGCTAAAGAAGTTTTCACTTCAAAAAGTACTCGCACTGGTCTCACAACTAGTTTTATAAGACTCGCCACTACCCCCAGACAGCACGCTAATCTGACGCTAACATTATATATGATTACTAGCTTTTGCCCGCGGCTTCGCTCGCGTTAATTTAGAATTTGACAATCAATTCGGGTTGTACTCTGCTTGTAATAATATAATTCAATCATGATTCGAAAGACACGTGACGCCATCTATTATCATAAGAACGTTATTGTTGTTTTCCTCGGGAACAGTAATTTTTTTGGGATGAAAGGTACTTGCTGGACGCTCTCGACCGGTTACAGCGGCGGGCTGTCCGTATCATCGGAGATCCAGAGGTCACGAGTTCACTGGAACCTCTGCAACTCCGTAGAGACATTGCCTCATTGGCATGTTTCTACAGAATATACCACGGGGAGTGCTCTGAAGAGTTATTCCACCTTCTCCCGCCCTCCCCTTTCCTATCCAGAACAACGCGTGCTGGGCTCAGATGCCATCCTTACACGGTAGAGTCGATCAGAGCGCGTACCAAAAAGTTTGGGTCCTCATATCTCTGCCGAACGACCAAGGCATGGAATTCTCTGCCAAGGCACGTGTTTCCTTCTTCCTTCAATCCTGGGTTCTTTAAGCGGGGCGTGAAAAAGCATCTTCTCAGGCCGTCAAAGTAGAGACCTCAACATCGCCTCGGCTACTGTGGGGGCGATGTGGAGGCCACTGCTCTTAGACCACACGACTGCTTACCATCAGGTGGAGTGTGGTCATTTTGACGAGCAAAATAAAAAAAAAAAAAAAAAAGCCTATGTACATTTCTGTATAGGTTATATAACATACAAACATCTGCATGTTGTCTGACTTGTGTGCCAACTTGTTGGCGTAAATCCACAGCAGTGAGTTCTCCATTACTTTATCTACAAGTTAGTTGGCAAGATAACTCAACTATAAGCATTGTATATATTTAATCACTTGTCCAGTTTTTATGAAGAATCTTCCCTTAAGTATCTACTTGTTATTGGTGTGACACTACATTTTCTTATTAAAGAAGACTACTAGATAGTTGTCTGGTATGATTACCAGATCAGAAACTGTGTTGTGACTCAACACACATAAAATTAGCAATTACACAAAGTATACCTCGGCATAAAGACATAAATATTTGTCTTGTGTGAGAATCGAACCCACAACAATCAGCGCGGCGGCAGCAAGGTAACCGTTGGCCAGCTGCGTATCCGTGCAGTCATAATACTAGTCTTTCCTCGCGACTAGACATAGCGTATATTCCAAAGGGTTGGGTAATATCCTCCAGACAGAATTTCGATCATGGCGGCCAATTTTAACGGAGACTGGCCAACTACGCAGGAGATATTATAGTGCACAAGTGTGTCCGCAAACACAAGTGCACTCTCTGTTCCCTAACTCTCATGATCCGATGGGACGGATTATCCGACACGACCGGAGAGAGATCAGGCGCAGGACCAACGGCTTGACCTGCTTTCCGAGGCACGGGGGTGTCTAACATCGCCAACTTCCTAACTCCAGGCTCGTATTGAGATTTCTTAACAGAAAAACCCAATACGTTTTATCTTGGCCTGACCCGGGAATCGAAACCGAGACCTCATGCACAGCAGTCGCATTACCACTGCGCCACGGAGGCGTTGGGTAGATGTATATTAAACCCACAATTCGATATATGGGTATACGTAATTGGGAGAGAACCTATTGCTGCTATTGATATTTCTTGTTAAAAAAGATAAATAACACTTTGCTCGACCCGTAATTTGAACCCGAGACCTCATGCACAACAGTCGCATACACTACCACTGCGCCACAGGGCAGTACCAAACAAATTTTATAAATGTGACCGTTTGTTAAGATGTTTGTCACTCAGTCACGCGTAAACTAGTAAACAAATTTAGGTGAAACTTGGCTCACCGATAGACCATCTAAATACATAGGATACTTCCATCCCGATGTACATTCCCATGGGATTCACACAAGCAAAGTCGCCGTCGGAAACTAGTCCTACCAGAAATTAATTTCCCTAACGTTAGTTCCCAGAAATGAAACAAACACTATTATCTCGAAATGTATAATAATAATATAAAATTTATATGAATATTATTCAATATAATTTATTATACATTTCGAGTTCACGTAGCTTTATGCGGCTTCTGGTTATGGCATTATACACGACCACCGACCATAATAAACGCGAAATCTATAACCACTAATAGAAAACACGAGAATTGTCTGTCTGTGAATCCAAAACATAAATGGTTATAAGAGGACAATAATTTTCTGTTATATAAAATGGATGGATGAATGTTTGTTAGTAACAAATTTAAATTTTAATTAAATTTCAACTATTATGTACGAATTTTATCGTTATTAATCCTAATTAATATTATAAATGCGAATGTGAGTTTGTTTGTTTATTGGTTACGCTTTCACGCCTTAACTACTCGACCGATCATCATGAAATTTCGGTCATTTGTTGTCAGGGAGCAGAAAAAACCTAACCTAATCTACATTTTCACGAGCGAAGCCGCGGGCAAAATCTGGTTTAAGATAAAAGGCAAGTGAAGCCGTGGACAATAGCTAGCGATATATAAAATTGCTTTTGTCTCGATGAGTATTATCGATTCGATATTACCATTTCTACTGCGTCGATAAAGCAAATAATTTTCAATAGACCCTGTCTTGATTATTTATTTGCTATCGTGGTTATGACGCCGGGGTTCCAGGCCATTGGCCACGAGACATGTTATCGCTGGTGATAAAATTATAGCTAGCTTTATATCATAGATGATAATAATTATATGCGTGTAACTATAAGATGTGGTCAGGTTTTAAAGTCTTGTAGTAGATGACATGTAACCTTGTCAGTAATGTTAATATTATTAACGATTAGCGAGGTCAAGCAACGTTGGGTGCGGTCAGTCTATAGATGGGTGACCGCTTAGTGGTATTTCATCTGAGCGTCTCCGTGCTTCGGAGGGCACGTAAAAAGTCGGTCCCGGTTGTTGCCAAATTGACAGCAGTCGTTAAGGCATGTCAGAGGCCTACGGGCGGCTTGAACAACTCAGGTTGGCCACTACGAAACGAAAAGAAGAAGAAGATCATCAATCAGCCCACCGCAGTCCACTGCTGAACATAAGCCGCTCCCATTTTACTTATATACATATCAGCCTATTATTACTACGAAACTGGGCATCAAACCCATGACTTAAACATCAATCCTAAACAAACTAATATAATTGGACTATTAGGATAGATAGTCATATATTTATTTGTGGTTACATGTCTTTTGTCATAGACCAGACCTATTTCCAAATCCTGTATTGTCACCCTTAACTGTCTTATGGAATAAACACTTCTAGCACTTCAGCTGACCTTAGAATCAAACGCAAAATCACACGATGGCTGTCATGAGACATACCTAATGCTCACAACGAACTTGAATATAAGTTTACCACTAGAAACGAGGTAACTTATCACATGAACTACTTTAACCCTTAAAACTTCACAAACAACCCATTCCTAACATCCAATTCCCAACTTCCCACAGTATGTCCTTTTCATCACAATCGAACTTCATCCGATAAACAACATAGATATCGACGTTAGCGACATCTGTCTATACAAGAGAGCTACGATTAAGCCTCACTGAATTATAAGCTCCGGTTATAAATTATGAAGAGCATAAATATAGGGGATACGGACAATTCAATTACTATGAGTTAGGGAGACGCAGTGACATTGAAATAAGCGCTCCGAACACTGTCATTTATGATCTAAAGACTTGTCTATAATGGAGAAACAGTTTTCATAGACCGGAGTTTAAGAGAAGTGCCAATTGTTGGAATGCAATACATAGTTGCCTAAACTCTTTTTTTTTTAAACAACTGTATTGGCAAACAAGCTTACGGCCCAACCCGATGGCAAGTGGTCACCGCAGCCCGTAGACGCCCGCAACACCAGAGGCATCACTTGCGCGTTGCCAACCCTTTGGGTAAGGAGGAAGTGGGAAGGGGAAAAGAGGGTGATTGGGCCTCCGGTACTCTCATTCACCGAACGAAACACATCAGTAGGAATACTGCTATTTCACGTCGATATTCTGTGAGAGAGTAGTCCTTCCCCGGACGAGCCGGCCCATTCACGCTGAAATCAGCGAGGCTCTACTACATTATTTTTTACACAAGAACAAATAACAATTAAAATAAATCTTTTGCGCAAACAGTGTCAAAATTTGTTGCAAACTAAGGAAGTAATTCATTTTATATTTGGATGTAAGAGAAAGTGGGAATGTAGTGTGGATATCTGATTCTCTCTATCTCCCTTGGACAGATGCATTTAAATAGCGGTTACGTCACAGTTTTGTATGTTGCATCCTTTTCTGTCATTTGACATTTACCCCTATTACCAGATTTGATACGTTCGTATATTATTTATTTCTGATTAGATTTTAAAAAATGTTTGTACTTTAGTATTTTGGTAATATAATTATAATTAGATTTAAAGAAAAATGTGTGGTAATTACCCTATTAAAAATATATTGTGTATGGCCGCCAGCGTGCTGCTGTGACTCAATAGGTTATTACGTGAAGAGACAACTTTAAACCCTTCTTAAGCATATTGCTCGTACTAAGGAGTGTGAGATTTGGCATAGTTAAAGACTTTAACTATGCCCAATCCTCCTTATAGACATATGGAAGAAGGAGTGAAAAATATAAAGCATGAATGTAGTACTGTCGTTCTCGACGGCTAGTTTGGGTAAATATTAAATGTACCTTCTATAGTTAAAACCTAACTTTTTCTTGTTTACTATTCATCGAAAGAACACATCACTGGTTTATTTGGATGCTATCTTCTCTAATATTAAGGCAGAGTAAAAGTAGAATAGGTATTAAAACACATATCATTTAGGGCTTAATCTTTTCGGGGTAAATTAGTCTACTAAGCCTAACTATGTAATATTTTATCAAACTACCCACAAATATATACCACTAGCTTGTGCGCGCGGCTCCCCCCGCGTGGCACCTACATCAATAAAAAGTTGGCTATGTCCTTCCCCAGATTTTAAACTATATCTGTACCAAATTTCATCTAAATCGGTTGAGTGGTTTAGCCGTGAAAAGGTAACAGACAGACAGACAGATAGACAGACAAAGTTACTTTCGAATTTATAATATTAGTAAGGATTTTTGGTTAACCGAACCCGTAACAATCAGTAAACGAACTCACCATTCAAACCACATCACCATCTATAATCAACTCAAACAAAAGACTAACTACAGAAAAAGCTATATCAAGATCCATAAAATCAAAGCTTGCTTTGTGGCCGAGCGCTATCGATCCTGTGCGAGCAACTAACGTTTTTAATATGGAGACGCCGCAGGCTGCACATAGACAAGGATTTAATATATTCTTCTACTTTGTTACAAGCGGGCAGGGGCTCTATCTATCCTTATAATTGCAGGGTGGCCGGAGCCTAACTGGTCGTGTATTTCATCTTGCATACATCTTCATAGTAAGTCTTAGAACGCTATATTTTTTACTGTTCAATAAACAAGTGCCACGGCTTATATATCTCGTTTCATGTAAATATGTGTGGCGACTCTGCATAGACGAAGAAGTTCAGCCTACATTTAACAGATGGCGATACAATCGCACTTCACATGACGTCATACTATTCTGCATCGCACAAGTGGAGTTTACACAGCGACTAAGTGTACAAGCTCCCGACATCAACCGTCGGGCAGCGGCCCGCCAGGCACGATCACCTAGCCTGGTCGGAGGATCCTCCCTTTGTGTTGGAGGGACTTTATACCCCGTTCCCCCACATATGTACATACGCTCTTGATTTATATACATTGAAATTGAAATATATACATTGAAATTTGATCATGGTGGCCTATCTTCACGGAGACTAGCTATGCAGAAGATATTATAGTGCATAAGTGTGTGTGTGTCAAACACAAGTGCACGCTCTGTTCCCTTACTCTCATGATCCGATGGGATGACAATTCGACACGACCGGAGAGAGATCAGGTGTAGGGGCAAGGGCTTATGAGATTCCCATTAACTTTTACTGATCTGATACAGAATTCGAACGGTTCCCTATTTATTTGCATAAAATTATATGTCATAATTTAACATGGCATACTTATACTTATCCTAATAATAGTTGTGCACAATATTCATTTGGCATAACTGTTTAGGCATATTTTTTTAAGCATAATTACTTCTTCTTCTCCCTAGCCTTTATTATTCCCAAGTCACTTTGGGATCGGCTTTTTTAGTCTAACCGCATTTGACTGGATATCAGTTTTTACACCGAGCGGCTGCTACCTGACCTCCACAACCCGAAGGCTAACGATACGCTAAGGCTAGACTAGTGTCAGGATATTATAGGGCACTGACTTCCGAATAACGACTGCCATAGATGTTAGTGGCAGCCGGGACCGACAGCTTAACGTAAGACGCACATAATTTCGAAAAGTCATATAGCTTCCGAAAGTCAGAGGTGCGTTGCATTGCAGTCTGTTGGTCTCCCCACTGAGATATCGCTTTATAGTCTAGTCAACAAGTGCTTTTTTGGTCAACTTTTTTCAACAATTAGTTTAGTTCTCAATTAGTTTTTGAGATATTTGCAAAAAACGAAACCCCTTGTTTTTTTTGTTAATTGTTTATAACTTATGCAATTTTTGCAAGCGGAACTTGAATTTTCAAAAGTCATCTACATACTATTCCGATTCGAATGACACCTCGTTCATATTTTGCCGAGACTGCTGAAAAAAGTTGACCAAAAAAGCACTTGTAGACTAGTCTATTAAGTATAATTACTATAAACATAATAACTGGTCAGCATACTATTCTAAAGACTAAATTTGAAGTTTTGTTAATTTTGTGTTTGCATTTAATAAAATACTTTTCGTATATAAAATAAACATGTTGCCGGCTTAGGAGTGGCCCAGGGGCCACCCCCACCGCACCCTAACCTATTGTTACATTATGGTACCCAAGTTATATATTATTATGCCTTATAATTTTATGCCAATCAAAATTAAGACAAAAGCATTAGCCTAAATGATATTTATGCCTACTGGAATCGTATGCAAAAAAAAAAACTTGTACTGTCGAATTGACGGTGCTGGATGCGTTCAGCGTCGTCCGACACTCAGCATAAATCTTTTATTTATTTGCGTACAGTATTTCGTGTTATGGTGGACCTTCTTTGGACACATTCATCCAGACCTGATGCGGCTACTGATATATTTTTAAATAAAATCAAAAGTCTTGACATTTAGATTGCAGTTTTAAGATTGTCTTCATGACATCGTCATATTGCGTTACGTTTATGCGAAAGATAGACTTTAAAAATTTTGAAATCAAACTGCATGTTACGGATTTCACCACAGTTTCTTAATTATTACCTAACTACATATATAAAACTCATTATTCGTATAGTCCGCAAAAGTTGGTTCAATTTCAATACCAATCTGCATCTTTAATCTACTGAGTGGCGACGGAACACAGACGGCTAGACATCAAAGGTTTTCAATTATGTCTGTCATCAACAATTAACAGGTTAAGGCCTGGTTAATCGAAACCTTTCAATTATAAAGTGTCGCAAAAACTCAGACTTAAGATCGCAAACCTTGTAATTTGGTGCCGGTTTAAACCGGTTAATAATAATATGCCAATATGTTATTATTGACTGACCTAATTATAAACTGTTCCATTGATGAGAACGTATACACTTCTTCTCATTACGAGAAGGTTTAGGTCATAGTCTGTCAAGTTCGATGTCTACTTCGTGAATAGTTTTTTATGATATGTGGTACAGTGTGTGATAAAATGGTGAAACCATTCGTTTAAGGACGATATATATATAATAGATGTTCCCGCGGTTTCACCCGCGTTTATCGTTACTGCGCGGCCCCCGTGAGTTGTAGCGTGATGTTATATAGCTTATAGCCTTCCTCGATAAATAGGCTATCCAACACTAAAATAATTTTTCAAATCGAACCAATAGTTCTTGAGATTAGCGCATTCAAACAAACAAACTCTTCAGCTTTATAATATTAGTTTAGATAGGTTTGCCAACCTAAATTAATGTGCTTTTTATTGCAAATGTATTGCAAACTATTTATTCAAACAATACAAGAAAATAAGACATACAGAACATTTCAACAAGCAAAAGTGTTGTTACTGATCTAAACCACATAACCTACATTTACGTGAGTGAAGCCGCGGACAAAATATAGTAATAAAGTTTCGTTCATAGTCCAACTCACCAAGTGCGGATTATCACACGTTATATTATCTTCAAAATCGTTATACAAAATTATCAGACACAGATATTATTAATTCTTCATGATATTATTAATACTAGCGGTCGCCTAGTGGTCAAAATTCGACCAAAATTCCTAAGCTTGCTACTTTGCTTACTTTTTTTCTCTATTACATATAAATAAGGTATAGGTAACCATAGTTACTAAGAATTTTTTTATACGATGCGACGTCAGACGAACAATGCCGAAATACTACGAACGCGATTCGACTGAGTGTGTCGAAGGCATAGATGTGTGCGTGTAGTGTTTTTTCATTAATTTAATGTATTTCTAATACACATTTTATAAAAATATTATTCGCCTCCTTCTCCATATAAACTTTAACTGTGCCAAATTTCATACTCCTCCGTCCGCGCAATTTTCGTAAAAAGCGGTACAAAGTTTTTGCTTCACGTATTAATATTTCTATGTAAATTATGTATGTATTTACGAAAAAAAAATAGTATTATGTATGTTTATCCATTGTCTAGTACCCATAGTACAAGCTCTGCTTAGTTTGGGCTAGATGGTGTTGTGTGTATGTGATAGAACAGAATATTATATTATACTTTCACGTGTGTATGCCATGGGGTTGAACTCGCGAAGGAGGTGTAATAAACCCACAGTTATGCTTTTCCATGTTCCTCATAGTAGGAGTGATGCTGAAAAAAAAACAGATAGACTCACAAAATTCTAAAAAAAATATATGGATTCCCACGTACGTGCAAGCTCTGGAAAGAACTGCCTGCTTTTGTGTTTCCCGAGCGCTATAATATGTCCTTCTTCAAACGAGGTTTAAAGAGAGTTCTTCTTTCACGGTAGGCAGCGGCTTTGCTGTGTCCTGACATTGCTGAAGTCCATGAGCAGCGGTTACCACTTTCCATCAGGTGGGCCACTTGCTCGTCTGCCACAAATGGCAATAAAAAAAAACCGTCACAGTAATTAAAGCGAGTGGTAATTAACCATTTACTATTTAATATGCACATAACTTAAAACACTCATAGATGCGTGTTGAGATGTCTATCTCAATGCAGCTCAAAGTCATAAATAGTGACACTTAATTGAAACATTACGTATATTATTAACTGTAATTTATGCATAGGTAGGCTTGCATCCCAATATGTTAAAACATCTGGTGAAGTCCCATGTAATACAGCTTTGTGAGACCTCTCTCCAAAACATGTATGTGATTGAAATTAAACTACTATATAAGGATTTTATCGCGTTGTTTATTTATTATTACAAAATTTTGAAAACTGTTTTACAACTATTATTATTAATCTTTACTAATTTTTAAGTTAATTAAATTATTTATACTATTACTATACTATTAGACTATTTATATTTATGTTTACACTTTCCCTGACGTTTCGGTTGCTTTCCAGCAGCCATGGCAAATCCGTATATAGTAGTTTAACATAGTATGTGATCTTTAGGGATACCTTCTTTTCGCATTATGTTCTTTGTCCTAATATACTTCGGCATAACGATTTTGGCACAATTTGTTTTGGCATAATAATACTTCGGCATACATTTTATGTTGGCATAATCATCTTAAAGACTAATTTGTTTTGGCATAAATTTGATTCGCATAAAACAGACTCTACGTAGTCTTGTTTGTCCTACCCCTAGAGTGTAATTTAAAATCGTGTAGAAGCGTGGGGCCGCCGGAGGCCCGCAGCGCCGGAGCCGTGACAGAAACTCTGCCTGCTTATGCTTTAGAATATTATGCTTAATCATTATTATGGTTAGAGAAATTATTTTTAAAAAATTATGCGTAAGCTGTTATGCGTAATTATATTATGCGAAAATATAATTATGCCAAACAAAATTATGCTAAGTTATATTAGGTCTTAAAATTTTATGCTAATGGATAGGGATCCGATCTTTATTATGTAAGACTTCATTTATTTTAAAGCTAATCATTTACTGTACGATGACTGACTGACTGCACGGATGGCGTAGTGGATTTGGTGGTCGCGTCGCCACATCACTGCGCCAAGTGTTGTGGATTCGAATCCCACATGGCACAAACATTTGTGTGATCCGTAATTTTTTATTCCGAGTGTAGGTGTTCTTTGTGTCCGTTGTTTGAATGTTTGTTAAGTCCCCCGCGATAAAGGATTTATTCCTAGTGCGGAATTGTAAGGCAGTCTTTGGGGACTGCGGATAGAAGTGAAAACTTTAATCCTTGATCATAAAAACTTCTTTATAAACCAAATTATACACCAAAAATAATTCAAAAATGGAAAGAGTGCATTTGACACACGCAGTCGAAGCGCGTAAATATTTTTACATAATAGGTATATCAATATATAATGACATATATCAGCAATATTATTGGTCGAATTTCGAGCAGTAGGCGACCGCTAGTATTCTAAAATAATTCAAAAATGGAAAGCGTGGAAGCGTGACGCGAGTTCTATGATTTTTGGTCACCCAAGAAGTGCTCGACGCGCTTAAAGAAGTTTTACTTCAATAAGTGTTCTTCAGTACTACATACTAGGTTCAGATTGATAAATTACGGAGAATGCACACAAGCCCGTGATACAAAAATAATACTTCTATAGTATTTTATGTAGTACAAACCAAATCAATGCCTACGATATTAATTTTCACCATTATTCAGTGGTGACGCAAATGTATTATCGAAGTTCGCAAATTATTTCGAATAGAATCGTTATCCTAACTAATATTATAAAAGCCAAAATGAGTTTGTTTGTTTGTTTGTTTGTTACCTTTTCACGCCTAAACCACTGAACCGATCATCCTGAAATTTTGCATATACGTTGACAGTTGTACAGAAACGGACATAGGCCACCTTACACCCCGAAAAAAATTACTGTTCCCGAGGAAAACAATAATAACGTTCATATAATAATAGATGGCGCCACGTGTCTTTCGAATCATGATTGAATTATATTATTACAAGCAGAGTACAACCCGAATTGATTGTCAAACTCTAAATTAACGCGAGCTAAGCTGCGGGCAAAAGCTAGTAATAATAATATATCCTCGAACTAAAAGATCCTTACAAAAGAACCTTTATCCTGGGGTATGTGGAAAACATTGAAACAACGGTCACGAAGTACCTACATCTAGACTTGAAACAACAATTTGTGGACCACACAATTTCTTGTCTCTTGTAGCCTCGCAGGGGCGAGGCGTACCGTGGGGTACGTTACCCATGATACACCTCCCGCCACTGCGACACAAGCCCTTAAACCATCGTATCATACGTGTAACCATTTTTGCGTATAATTAATCGATGGCTTCAATTACTCACAGCGACAGGATCCTGTATTATTTTAATTACGCATAATGGCTGATTGGTAATTCTATCTATTTTAGTTACCAATTTACGTACCTCTGAAAAGGTCAAATAGCCGCACACATTGCTTCTTTATTTACATTAATTATTGTTTCTTCTATGCTAAATACTCACATATTTTTATTTGTTGACAAATAATATGGGTTTTAATTAACTGTCTCTTATAATACAGGTCATATCCTAGTTTAAGAGACAGGGTTTCAAGATAATTGTATACAGATTTCAGCTACAATGGATCTTCAAAATTGTTATGTTGATCCTTTTATTGTAACTCCTTTAGCATATACATATAATATGTATCTGTAACTTTTTGAATAAATAAATATTATTATTATTATTAAACTAGCTTTTGCCCGCGGTTTCGCTCGCGTTGATTTAGAATTTGACAATCAATTCGGGTTGTACTCTGCTTGTAATAATATAATTCAATCATGATTCGAAAGACACGTGGCGCCATGTATTATCATAAGAAAGTTATTGTTGTTTTCCTCGAGAACAGTAATTTTTTTCGGGATGAAAGGTAGTCTATGTCCGTTTCTGTACACTTGACAACGTATATGCAAAATTTCAGGATGATCGGTTCAGTGGTTTAGGCGTGAAAAGGTAACAAACAAACAAACTCATTTTCGCTCTTATAATATTAGTTAGGATAGGATTACAATGTGTAAAAAAATGGATGAATATCATACCAAGTCTTATACCACTGAGGCGGCAAAAGAACATGGCCTGATGGTAAGCGGTTACCTTAGTCAAATGATGCTTGTAAGGAAAAGTATCATTGGCTCATTGCAAACCTGTTTAATTAGAAGAGTCTTTGCCAGTAGCGCAACAAACGAGTACATAATGGCTTTTTTGCTAACAACATAACGCTCCTTGCTGGCATCCCTCTCGAATTATACATTACTATAATGTAAAAGAAAGCAGAGATAGCTCAGTGGGGAGACCAACAGAAACTGCAATGCAGAGGGTCTCGGGTTCGAACCCACGTCGCGCATTCATGGAGCAGCACCTTACAGTTATGATTTGTAAACAAAATTTTATTGTAAACTTGGCGATTAATAAGAGTGGCCATGAGTTTCGTGCCCGTTCTTCTCATGAGCCCTACACCCTTGCTTTGCTGAACGTGGCAGTAAATGTAAATTCACAGAAAAATTAAGTGTAACTTTGACATTCATAAGTGTTACCTTGTTATCTAACTTGAATAAATTTATTTTCGATTTTTGATTTTGATTTTTGATTTGCACCTCTGTATTTCGGAAGTTATATGACTTTTCGAAATTATGTGCGTATTGATTGACAATTATCGCTTGCTCCGTGCCTCGGAGAGCACGTTGAGCCGTAGGTCCCGGCTGTCATGAACATCTATGGCAGTCGTTATTGGGAAGTCAGTGCCCTCTAATATCCTGACACTGGTCTAGCCTTAGAGTATCGTTAGCGTTCGGGTTGCGGAGGTCAGGTGGCAGCCGCTCGTTGTAAAAACTGATATCCAGTCAAATCCGGTTAGACTAGAAAGCCGACCCCAAGTGACTTGGAAATAATATAGGCTAGGGAGAAGGAATAATGTAAATGAAATAAAAGAACCCAGTAAAAAAAACATTTTTTATTTAACTGAGTTCGTTTGCATAGCAAGTTATTAATACTTCGGGCAAAAGGCTCTTGGGCTTTATTCCAGTTAAAGACAGAGTCCACGGATCTATGGACGGCAGACGAACCTCTTCTATTATACAATTTTCGGAAGCAGTTCGTACTGCTTCTGGCTGATAGTCAGCAGTATATTATATAATATCAGCCCTGTCCCACTGCTGGGCACAGGCCTCTTCTCAGTGTGAGAAGAGTTAGGTCTATATTAGGCCTTTATTTAGGTTATTATTATTATCTATATATTAATACGTAAAGCAAAAACTTTGTACCCTTTTTACGAAAATTGAGCGGACGGAGGAGTATGAAATTTGGCACAGTTAAAGTTTATATGGAGAAGGGGGGACGAATCCTGAAATTTTTATAAAATATGCATTAGAAATACATTAAATTAATGAAAAAACACTACACGCACACAACCATGCATTTGACACACGCAGTCGAATCGCGTTTGTAGTAATTCGGCATTGTTTACCTGACGTCATACAATTCTTTGTAACTATGGTTACCTATAGGTAACCATAGTAACAGGTTTTCGTTATTATAATAACAATAAATAGTACCTTATTTATATCTAAATAAAATTTGCATTAGAAATACATTAAATTAATGAAAAAACACTACACGCACACAACCATGCATTTGACACACGCAGTCGAATCGCGTTTCGGCATTGTTCGCCTGACGTCGTACAATTCTTTGTAACTATGGTTACCTATAGTTCATTATTACAATAAATACCTAGTACCTTATTTATATGTAATAAAGAAAAAAAGAAAACAAACTAGCAAGCTTAGGACTTTTGGTCGAATTTTGACCACTAGGCGACCGCTAGTATATTTAAATAGTCAACTCCTACACTCGGAATAATTCATGTGTCGCGGGGTAGTTTACAAACATTCAGACAACGGGCGCAAATAACATCCACATGCGGAACAACTATTTGTGGATCACACTTTTCGGGATTCGAACCCACAACACTTGGTGCAGTGGAAGTGGCTAGGCGACGATTTAAACCATTACGCCATCCGTGCAGTCAACATGAGTGCAATATACCTGTGCTTACCAATTATGGGATATGAAGGTGTTATAATTCAAATATAATTATAGCCGCAACAAAGAGCTCTAAGTACAGCTAGGTTATAAAATTGAATTTAAGTTCCTTTACTATTATATGTCAATTATAGTTATTTAATATACTGTTAAATATAAACTACTACTGTTACTGTTTATGTTTAATATATTAGGTTAACAGCAAACATTAAACTTTATGTGTGGCGAAGGTGGATGTAAATGGAAACCAGTAACAACTTTATAAAACATTTATTTGTTTAAATGGGCAATTAACACACAAGACTAAATCAGACCAGTATTATTAATATTTTCAGAGTAGTAGAGCCTCGCTGATTTCAGCATGTCTGGGCCGGCTCGACTGGAGAAGGACTACCCTCTCACAGAATATTGACGTGGAATAGCAGTAGTCCTACTGTTGTGTTTCGTTCGGTGAGTGAGAGTACCGGAGGCCCAATCACCCCCTTTCCCCCATCCCGCTCTCTTTCCTTCCCACGTCCTTTCCTAAAGGGTCGGCAACGCGCAAGTGATGCCTCTGGTGTTGCAGGCGTCCATAGGCTAGGGTGACCACTTACCATCAGGTGGGCCGTATGCTTGTTTTCCACCTTAATTGTATAAAAAAAATATCCTTATTAAAACAGGTTACATAATTCTCAATATTCACAATTTCACATGGCCTAACCTATAACCTAAATGTTATAATATTTAGGTAAAAATTGTTAAATAATACAGCTATTACAGTGAAAATAAAATAGGCTACTTAACTTACGAGGCTTTGATCCGTTCACTTCTAAAGCTCACAACAGAATAAAAAGAAATTCTGCCCGGGAGGGCCTTTTATAATCATTTTACATGTGGGTTGCTATTACTTAAACATACATAGAATCAGACTTGGAAATAATCAAATTAAATAGTAAATTTTCACAATAAATATTAAATAGTATAACATATTTAACATAATATTTTCAAAATTTCATTATTTGTAATTCATTTTTAATTAATTATTAGTAATCTGCTATTTGTAACTTTATCCAAAATAGCCAATGGTATATGTACCTACGTTTTTACTTTGCATGCTGTGGCCTACTGTAAGTGAGGGTGCACACTTAATCTATTGACCTAACACTTTTGTATTTAGCTTTAAGTTGTGTGTATCTTTGTAGATGGTCCAATAAATAAATAAAAAAAAATAACAATTACTGCAATTAATATTTTATCCTGATCTGTTAAAGGCATGAGTCTATAGTGGTACTGTGGTATGTGAATACCCAAGAAGAAATCTCTCACGCAGTAACGAGTTTTTAATTGTACTTTAATTACCTCATACTTACAATCTTACACGGCGATCAGTAACATAATTTATTTCATTAAATAATTATAATGATTGGTCACACAACTTACACGGGAAATAATAAAGATAAACGATTCGGCACACAGCAACTCTGAGCTTGCCACAATCCTGGATAGATGACCAAGACTGAAGAAACTGATGCCATCAGATTACATGCAAATAGTATTCTTTTATGCATAAAATAATTAGCTTCATGATTATGATGAAAGTTATGAAAATGTTGATCTAAAGTAAAAAAATTGGGTCCGGTGAATTATGACTTAAATTTTCAACTGTAAATTAAATCTAAGTAGGTGACTTAATGATTCCTAAATAGGCCTTAAAAGCGTGTCAGACTTAGCTTTCATAATCATTAAAAAAAATGGTACTAAAAGGGGCTACTTTGGTTATAATCGGCCTTCAAAGACAGCGAGGTGGAAAGTACTTAAAATTAGTCATCTGATTAAAAAATATTTTTTGATTAATTTGTTTGTTTACTTATTACGCATTTGATTTTCGCAGTTATGATCGCTGGATCACTAAAACTTTTTAACTATAATATTAGTCCTTTATACAGGTAGGTCGGAAGATTGATGTCCAAATAAAAAAATTAGGTTCCTAATATCGTGGACTATCCTAGGAAACTATTATTGGGTTTCTATTCATGTATATGGGTGTGACACTATGTATGTAAATATATTTTACATAGTTACACATGAATATACAGTTATACATAGTACATATTGAAAGAAAATTTACGAACATACATGGGGGTGCCATGCTCTTAGCAGTCGCAACCACTTACAAACCTTGCACATCCGTGCAGTCAAAATTAATCCTAATCCTAACTTCCTTCCTAACTAATATTATAAAAGCGAAAATGGGTTTGTTTGTTTGTTACCTTTTCACGCCTAAACCACTGAACCGATCATCCTGAAAATTTGCATATACGTTGTCAGGTGTACAGAAACGGACATAGGCTACCTTTCATTCCGAAAAAAATTACTGTTCCCGAGGAAAACAATAATAACGTTCTTATGATAATAGAAGGCGCCACGTGTCTTTCGAATCATGATTGAATTATATTATTATTACAAGCTGAGTACAACCCGAATTGATTGTCAAATTCTAAATTAATGCGAGCGAAGTCGCGGGCAAAAGCTAGTCTTTGTAATAATTTTAGCGACATAGGATCTCATACTAATAGACTGAGATGCCATTTCCATCAGCTTGTTTTATCATTAAGCCGTGGGTACAACCACGGCTTAATGATAATATAATAAATCACGTGCCTATCATCAACCTATTCATCACTGAGGAATGGCAGAGCTCAGGCATAATACACCGATCATAATCTAATACGATCGGATGTCAACGATTATATTCAGCTATCAATCGTTTATCGGCCAGTAATGATAATAATTTTAGGATATCAATCGTTATATTATTATATTTCTTTAATAGTTTTTTTAATGTTTGTAATTAAAAGGTGAAAGCATATTTAAGTTACATTGTCTTACGTTTACGCGAATGTTCTAGATTAAAATTAAACTACTTTATACGGATTTTGTCGCGTTGTTTATTTCAAAACATATACATAAACTAGATAATATTCCATCACATACACACAACACCATCTATCCCAAACTAAGCAGAGCTAACCAGACAATGTATAAACATACTTATATACTTTTACTTTTTTTTGTAAATACGTACATGTTATACATAGAAACACCCAGACCAAGACAAACATCCATGTTTATGCACACAAATGTTTGACTTGTGCGGGAATCGAACCCGCGACTTCATGCGTGGCAGTCGGTTACACTATCCACTACGCCATCTAGGCCGATAAATGCAAATCGTATTAGTAAATATTAAAAAGGTGAAATATAAAATACTTATTTATTTCCCTACGTTTCAACCGACTTGTATCCATATCGTCATATCGTAGTCACGTGTTGACTTGTGTGAGTTAAGCGGCGGCGGCGGCGCTCCCGCGATTTTGGCAACTACCCTCACTTAGTAAGTTTTATGAACAATTGCACTGCCGGCCGGTAGTTTGAAAAAACACAAACGCAACGCTTCACATATCAATCGGAGTAATAGTAGGTTGGTGTTATTTTATCCAGTGTTTTGATACAGAGTCCAGTTATTTACTATTAATCCAGATTGCTACGTATGGTAATGAAGCGATTGAAATAAAAAAGCATCGTAGTTTCAATCGATAGGATGGATACTATTTATCGATATAATAATAAATAATAATATTCTACCACATACACACAACACCATCTAGCCCAAACTAAGCAGAGCTTGTACTATGGGTACTAGAAAATGGATAAACATACATATATACTTTTTTTTTGTAAATACGTACATATTATACATAGAAACACCCAGACCAAGACAAACATCCATGTTCATGCACACAAATGTTTTGACTTGTGCGGGAATCGAACCCACGACCTCAGGCGTGGCAGTCGGTTACACTAACCACTACGCCACCGAGGCCGACGATATGTTTGAATCAATTCATTAGCAAGTGTAGAAGCTCTGAATTTCGTGTGTAAACGTCATAGGTGTTGTGCTTTGAAGGACCGATAGTACAATTGTTCATAAACATTACCAAGTGAGGTTAGTTGCCGGACCCCGCACTTTATGAAGGCACCGCTGAGCTCACATCAGTCAACCCGTGATCACGACGTTGATAGTGTTGATACATCAGGAATGAAATAGGTATTTATCCATTTAAATACTTAAACATTATTAGGCCCAATCACCCCCTTACCTTCCCGCTCCTTCTCCTTCCCACTTCCTTTCCTAAAGGGTCGGCAACGTGCAGGTGATGCCTCTGGTGTCGCAGGCGTCCATAGGCTACGGTGACCACTTACCATCAGGTGGGCCGTACGCTTGTTTGCCACCATAGACGTATAAAAAAAAAACCGTTTTCTTTTCTACAGAGTTAACAACAGTAAGCGTTTACCCTCAGGACCTTATGCCTTTGCCATCGTGGTTATATAAAAAATGATTCTAAACATACATCGAGATTAGCTCATACCCTTCTACGTTTCATAAAACCTTTAACACGAACTTATCTTTTAAAAGGCCGTAGGTTCTGTTTCGCGGGTATTTGACAAACATTTAATTAACGGCCACAAAGTAAAACTGTCCGACCCGGAAATTAAACCCGAGCCCCTACAATCCATACTAATGTTATAAATGCGAATGTGAGTCGGTTTGTTTGTTTGTTACGCCTTTTTGCCTTAACTACTCGACCGATCATCATGAAATTTCGCATACACATTGTCAAGAGAAAATGGATATAGGGTACTTTCATCCAGAAAAAGGCACTGGTACCTACTAACGTAACCTAAATTTACAACCTAAATTTACGCGAGCGAAGCCGTGGGTAAAGTCTAATCCACAATTAAAGTAAATACAAGCTTACGTCACAGACAAAATGTTATAATAATATCTCATGATACAAGTGCGCCTACGCATCTCGGCGATTAGCGAGATGGCTTCAACATCAATATATTTGTACCCGCTGAGTTTAGAGCTAATAACTTGATCATTACAGTCCAGTTTATCGTTTCGTATAATTTGTTGTAATGTCAGTGGGAACACGATAGGATTACGTCAAAATGTGGCGGCCATTTTGAGAAAGAAACGGTAGGCTGATGGTTGTTTCTGTTAGTCTTTGCGGAGGCTTAGAGAATTCGTCGCTAACGTCTGAAACTTATTTTTAAAGACAAGTTGATGAACATATTGTGCCCATTGATTTTGCGGTGTAAGTTTACGTACGACAAGGTGCTGTTTGAAAATTGTCAGTAGCAGTACTGCAGCATACACAGCCTTATTTATTTATAAATGAGTCTGGTAGACGGCCACTGACTTACTTCCAATTACAGTGGGACGAAAAACATTATTTGTGGAATGTAGGTGTAAAACATCGCCACTTACCATTTGTATAATGTACAAGTGGCTCGAAATTATTCTGTTTGAATCTATTTTCTGGATAGAGTCGCAAACAAGACTTAGGCCACAAACTCGGAACGGCGCGGCGCGTACAGCGGAGCGTTCCAGCGTGCATTGTCGCGTGCAGCGTCGCGTTCAACGTGCACGGAACTAGTTTTCGTTAGTGCGTGCGTGTGAGCGGAGCGTCCAAGTGTGTTGACCAATCGGAGGTGAGAACATCATTACGTCAAAGGAACGAAACACGAGTATCGTTGTTGTTTGTTTTTATATTTAATCTGCGAATGTGAACCTTCCGGGATTAGTAGTACACAGTATAATCAAAAAAATCTGATTCAGATTGTCGTAATGTTTCATATAATGTAGCAAACTCTCCTAAAGAATCTCTTTGTTCTATTGTTTTACTTTTAGTATTTCTTTCACTAAATAATAAATCAAATCTCAAAAATTGGTTCTCTTCTAAAAACACGTCAATGGTGCCAATTCTGTTGTCACAAAATTCTCTAAGCTTAACTAAAAATCACTAAAATTTAGTTTAGTCCTCTCAAATGACATTTCGTATTCTGAAATCGTTACAAGTGTCAGAACTAAAAAAAATTTAGTGATTTTTAGTCAAGTTTAGAGAATTTTGTGACACAGAATTGGCACCAATATCTTCTCATTCAAGAAGAGATCCGCAGGAAAACTAAAGTTGCCGACATAGCTCTCCGGATTGCCAAGATGAAGTGGCAGTGGGCAGGGCACATAGCACGCAGAACCGATGGCCGTTGGGGCAAAAAGGTTCTAGAGTGGCGGCCACGCACCGGAACACGCAGCAGGGGTAGGCCTCCCACAAAGTGGACCGACGACCTGGTAAAGGTCGCGGGAAGCGGTTGGATGCGGGTGGCACAAGACCGGTCTGTGTGGAAAACCTTGGGGGAGGGCTATATCCACCAGTGGACGTCTTTTGGCTGACATGATGATCTTCTCATTCCATATTTTATTTATTAACACACCACTTCTTTTACTGACAAATCTTGACATACTGAACAAAACATCACTTGTACACGCTCGTTAAAAAGCTGCGACACTGATCACGCCGCTTAACTACACGCTGAAAACGCTGCTACGAATACACCAAGAGAAAAGTCCATACGTTCGGTAGTCGAGCGTACACGCTCAAAACAACGCCCCGCTGCACGCACCGCTGTACCGAATTTGTGGCCTTAGACATTGTGAATCACACAAATAATAATTGTCCCATATGGGATTAGATACCACAACACAGCACCACGCTGACAACCAGGCAATCGCATGCCCGCTGAGTCATCCCTGCAGTCTTCATATGATAGCTGACAGCATAGCAACTACATTTTCAGTGTCACTAAGCTGCAAGTAACATTCCTAGTATTGATATGCAATGCTAGTATGATGGCGACGGTAAATGTTACCATCAAGCGGTTCCTGAACTCGTTTACCACTTTAAAATATAAAAAAGAAGCATAATAAGACGTTTTGTATTCAAATATCAATCCTTTTAAGATATCATAGCAGGTGGACACATAAAATCTTATAATAAGGTATTACATGCCATGTATGTGGGCGAGATCGCGGCAAAAACTACTGCCTACAAGTAATATATTGTAATACTAGCTTTTGCTCGCAGCTTCACTTGCGTAAAAGTAGGTTAGATTATGTTAGTAACGGTACCTTTTTTAAAATAATATTTGGCCTATGTTACTCGCTGATAATATAGCTTTCTAATGGTGAAAGAATTAAAAAAAATCGGTTGATTCGTTTTTGAATTTTGAATAAAATAAAAAATTATTTTATCTTTATAATATCTATATATTAATACGTGAAGCAAAAAACATTGTACCCCTTTTTACGAAAATTGCGCGGACGGAGGAGTATGAAATTTGGCACAGTTAAAGTTTATATGGAGAAGGAGGGGCTAATCCTAATATTTATATAAAACATGCATTATAAATATATTAAATTAATGAAAAAACACTACACGTACACAACCATGCATTTGATACACGCAGTCAAAGCGCGTAACTATGGTTACATATATCAATATATACTGACATAAGTATATCAGCAATATCTTACAGGCAAATTTTGGTCGAATTTCGAGCACTAGGCGACCGCTAGCTATTATAAATTAGCATTGCCTGTGACTTCGTACGTGTGGAATTTGGAAGTACTTATCTTTATTTTTCTGTCTTTGCAGGTAAGAAGCGGAACAACACACATAAAATATATAAGTACCCTACATATTTAACTCTCAAACTATTCCTCGTTGTTACGGCTTCAAGATGGCGTATCAAAAATGTGGTATTATTATAACTCGATTTTTAAGCGGCAGATCAAGATGAAACATGCACGAGATTTTAAGTTAGACCTTTAGATATTAATGTGAAAGCCGCATTTAAGAGGCAAAGTATTTTTTGTGAACAGATTTTTTTACAATTACCTTCCCTCTTAGTTTTAGTTTATAAGGAAATTAAAATAAATATATGTCCCATTTGTTGTCTACAATTTTAACAAATTTCACTGTATTATATAAACACTTTGTATAAAGTTGAGAAATAAATACGTTAACATTACAAAAAATAAAATAAAAATTTTTGCAGTAATTTTTGCGTGATGCATGTACAAACATATGGAGAGAAAAATATTCTAAAAATAATTATTTTGTCTTCTATAACTCTTATAAAGGGTCACCTAATTTTTTGCTTAAATATTTCTTATATACAGACTTCAACCAGTTACACTTATATATATATATATATATATATATATATATATATATATATATATAGATGTTTAAACTATTATATTTAAATTCTGCACCACAAAGTATTTCTACTTAGCATAATTATGTATATTTGTACATTACAACGATGCTAACAAACGTTTTGAGCTAAAATGGAATTTCTGCGTGAATAGAAACACCTATGATTAAATTATATTCGGGTACTTTGAAATAACTACACTGGAACATTGAGACAACTATCATCTTAGTCTTCCCGTGACTATGGCTGCTGAAAAGCAACCGAAACGTCGGGGAAAAAATATAAATAGTATAGTAATAGTATAAATAGTTTTAATAGTTTCAATAATTTAATTAGCTTAAAAATTAGTAAACTTTAATAGTAATAGTAGTGTAACAGTTTTCAAAATTTTGTAATAAAGTGTCTAATAAACAACGCGATAAAATCCGTATATAGTAGTTTAATTTCAATGAATAACATTCGCGTAAACAGAAAACAATATTATGGAAATTATAGTCATTTTGTTTGAATAACATAACGTCACCCAGCGGTGAATAGATACATATATATAGCTCCATGATTATATAAGGAGATAAAGGTGTATTGTAATCACTTTTTCCAGCTATATCTTAAGTTCTAAGTGCCTAGTGCGAGTTTCTTTTAAGTTAACGCGATCGAGACGCTTATGACGTTTCGCGCTCCAACTGGCCCGCTCCAAGCTCTTAACCAATCAGGGAGCCAAACGCGGTAAACATTTCGGCGAAACCTGGTAAACCTTGAACGAGAAGGACCCACTATTGCTGACTACTCGGGATTGTTACCTACTGAGAATTCTTTGGTAAAATAATCCAGTAACACTTTGTTGTAGCTAGTGAATCCAGGACCACATGAAAGGCTAACATAACACATAATTTTACTCTTTATTACATGGGCTTGAGGTAAGTACTTACCATATTCTCTTCTTCCTTCAACCCTGGGTCCTTCAAGCGGGACATGGAAAAGCACTTCCTTAGGCCGTCAAAGTAGAGACCTCAGCACCAGTTCACGTTAGGACGTGGTTTGGAGGGCTCTGCGTCTCTACCATCAAGTAGTACTCATTTTGACAGGCAATAGTAAAAAACTGGCCAAGTGCGAGTCGGACTCGCGCACGAAGGGTTCCGTACCATTATTTATTTATTTATTTATTTTTAGGTACACAAATTAGAACAAAGTACAAGTAGGTTTGAAAATAAATACATATTACAGCTGTTTTTTTTTTGTGTATATGATTGTACTTTTAATAATTTATTTAAGTAAGTACTCTCTTTTTAATAACGTGCGGCAATGAATGTTACCTATGTCTTTTTATTGTAAACATGTTCTCATGTAAGTGACTTTTGTCTTTATGAGAATAAATGTCTTTAAACCTTATGTTCTAAACTAAGTTCCTAACTATGCGTACACTACATGTTTACAATGGACTGTGTTGCTAAAGACAAAATGACTTTATGAACGTGAATTATCTATATAACATAAAAATATATTTTTTGCAACACAAATTGCGGATAAAACATAAAAAAAAGAAAATAAAAAATAAAATGAGAATAGTACCAATATTCAGCAATTATACTATTACACATTAGACTTTGAAACAGCCATTTATTATCTATTAAAACGGAAAAAAAATCATGTCTATGGTATGGGAGCCCCCTTAAATATTTATTTTATTCTGTTTTTCAGTATTTGTTGTTATAGCGGCAACAAAAAAACATCATCTGTGAAAATTTAAACTAACTATCACGGTTCATGAGATACAGCCTGATGACAAACGGACGGACGGACAGCGGAGTCTTAGTAATAGGGTCCCGTTTTACCCTTGGGTACGGAATCCTAAAAAAGAAAGCAGTGATAATATGATTGCACGGATGGCGTAGTGGTTTAATTGAGTGTTGTGGGTTCGAATCCTACACGGGACAAAACTTTATGTGATCTACGAATGGTTGTTCCGAATCTGGGTCTTTTTTGTGACTGTTTTTTGAATGTTTGTAAAGTCTCCCATAGTGCAGGATTTATTTCTAGTCTTCGATCAAATATACCATAGATCCACATTCTCATACAAAAACCGCGTCAATATGTGGCACTGACCAGTACTATTTACTTATATGTGTCTGCATTTATTATCCAATCCAGGAAATAAACCGGAATAACCATTGAACGCCCACTGAGAAACATTTTGTAATAGTTTAGTTAAAACGCGTCAATGTAAAGCGTCCTAAGTGTGTTACTCGCGATACGCAAGCGTACTAAGTATACGGTACGGTCTCCACCGTAGTAGCGGTGTCGATTCGCTCTCGCTTACGGGCAGCGCACGCAAGAGTAAGTGGGAAAGGTGCATAATATAGCGCGCATACGACTGATTTATGCACAGTTTTGTTGGGCCGTTTTTCGAGCGACGATCGTGCATCTTTGGTATATTTGATCGATGTTTCTAGTAGTCTAATATCATTTAGTTCACAGGCTTCGGTAAGTGCTTATACTCTTCAGCTGTTCATAACTGCGTCTTTAAGAGAATATCCTAAACTTAGCCAACGTCAAATGTATTATCACTGGATAATACATTTGACGTTGGCTAAGTGACATAGCGAGCAAAGTGTTACACACATTAGTGGGCAAAGGAATCGCCCTAAATTACGTGGCGCTCCTAATTTGGCTCGAGGATGTACGTGTCTTACACCTGCGCCCGCGCAATGCTCAGTACATAATATGTATTTAACTACTTTAAGATATCGCCGACCGGTCATAATTGTCTTGTGAACATAAAACTGTGGATTTATAATAAATACTAGCTTTTGGCCGCGGCTTCGCTCGCATAAAAGAAGGTTGTTAGTGACATTACCTTTAAAAAATAAAATATAGCCTATGTTACTCGGTGATAATATAGCTTTTTAATGGTGCACAATATGCTTGTTATATTTTGATACTATAAGCCATTTTGTTCCTACTAATATACAACAAACTAGAGCAAACTATAAAATTGACAATAATAATATTGTTTTGTGAACTTGTAAAGGTGTATTAATTCGACCGGTACCGCTTAGGTAATATTCAATTGTGTGCCATCGCAAAGGTACTTATCCATTGAAGTTCGTACCTTCAGAAAACAATAACTTTCAGTTTTTACACGGAGCGACTGCCATCTGACCTCCGCAACTCGAAGGCTAACGATACCCTAAGACTAGACCAGTGTCGGGATATTAGAGGGCACTGACTCCCCAATAACGACTGCCATAGATGTTCATGGCAGCCGGGACCGATGGCTTAACGTGCTCTTCGAGGCACGGAGCAGGCGATAATTGTCAATCAATACGCACATAATTTCGAAAAGTCATATAACTTCCGAAAGTCAGAGGTGTGCGACGTGGGTTCAAACCCGAGACCCTCTGCATTGCAGTCTGTTGGTCTCTCCACTGAGCTATCGCTGCTAGTTAGAATATACAGAGATATAACTACTTAAATTATGATTAATTTTTGCTATATTCGAATATCTTTCGAATGTAGTTATGTCTTTTGTGCGCTAGTTGTGCATAAGGAAATACTTTGCGTGATTAAGAACGGCGCGTGTAATTATGCATAATTTTACACACATTCGAATATTATTCGAATGAAATCGTGCACAGCGCTACTAAGAATCTTTACTTTCATACTAATATTATAAATGCGAATGTGACTTTGTTTGTTTGCTACTCGACCGATCAGCATTAAATTTCGCTTGCACGTTGTCAGGTGTACAGAAATGCACTTAAGAAAAAGTTCTGGTCCCGAGGGATGTAAAATGTACCTAACTTACGTTTACACGAACGAAGCTGCAGCCAAAATCTAGTCACCAAAAAAAGTTTCGATTGTAACATATACATACATAGATAGATTCACGTCAGTTTACCAGAGGGGTAGGCAGATACTACGGATTTCCATTTGCTACGATCCTGACACACTTCTCTGGCTTCATTCACTTTCATCACATGCCTCATACACGCCCGTCGGTTCAAGGAGCTCTTAACCTGGCCTTTGTCCAGAAAGCCAGGTTAAGAGTTATATAGTAACACTAGCTGTCCCGAGAGACGTTGTCCTGTCCACAAGAAAAAAAAAACAAAGCTAAACCATTCTCGAATCCACTTGAACACACACAAAAAGTTTCATTAAAATCGGTCCAGCCGTTTAGGAGGAGTTCAGTGACATACACACGTAAAGTAGAATTATATGTATATAAAGATATATCAGTGACATATTTATCCACAAGTAAAAGCTAGCAATATCTCAATATTCGTAGACAGTAAATCAAGAAAATTACGAAATCCAACTACTACTTGCATACTAGTATCTCTCTGACACTGGGATAGTGGAAGCCGGCCTTAAGGATATTAAATAGAGCGATATCTGCTGAATAGTTCGGCGTACTCGATGACCAGATAAGCAAGATCGTTTATTTGTAAATTACCACAAGCATTGTAAGAGGCAGTGTTGAAACATCGGTACCCGAGCCGTTGTTTACTTAACTCAGATAAGTTCCAAGATACCGGGGATAGGGTGGGTATAGACATCGGATTATCTGCGGATAAGCGAATTTAAATAAGTCGTCGGATTTGCGAACGGTTGAAGGAATTGAGTGTTTGGTGGGTGCAGTAGTTGAACTATATGGGAGTGGCGACTTCATTACTGTCACGACGTGTACGAAGCAGAAGTAAGGTGAAATACACTTATTAATTTATACATAGGTATGTTCTTTGTGTCCATTGAATGTTTGTCAAGTCCCCCACGACACAGGAATTATTCCTAGTGCAGGAGCTGTTCTTTTTAAAAGAAAGAAGAACTGGACTGGACTATTGATGGAAAATTCTGCCGAATTCGGTTGACGGCCTTTGAAAAATCTCCCTACCATTTAACAAAACGCATGGGATCTGAGAGGAGACAGCAAAACTATAAATGCAATAGTAGTGTTGATGGTTGCAAAAAAACTAGAATTATTTTCCTCGTTCAAAAGTCAAATCTGCTTCGCGACTAGTTGCAGTTATGATTTGTAAAGAAAATGTTATTGTAAACCAGGCGATTAAAAATAGTGGCCATGAGTTTCTTGCCCGTTCTTCTCATGAGCCCTACACCCTTGCTTTGCTGAACGTGGCAGTAAATGTAAATTCACAGAAAAATTTTGTGTAACTTTGACATTCATAAGTGTTATTTTGTAACCTAATTTGAATAAATTTATTTTTGATTTTGATTTTATACTGGAATTGTATCAGCATGTTATAGAAAAGCTCAATAGGAGAGAGGACCTTTTGATCATGTTAAGAGAGGTAGGAATAGGACATGAATACAAAGGAAGGTTAAGAAGATTTCAATTGTTTTTATTGTACATTGTGGCAGATGATTTAGTGGCCCACCTGATGGTGGGAATCAACTGCTGCTTATAGATTTCGGGAATGTCTTGACATTCCCAAATAGGCAGCATACCCTTGGGTATGCACTTGTACTTGGATTGGGTACTTGGGTGCGTTCCCAAGGGTATGCTGCCTATTTGGGTACGCACAGCTAAAATGCTGGCAGTGGCAGCAGAAATCTCTTGAAGCCTCGTTTAAAAAAGGACAAGTCATAACGTTAGATCAAAATATAATTCCAGGATTATTAATCATACTAGATTTTGCTCGCGGCTTCGCTAGCGTATAGAGTGTAGGTTATATTAGTAGCTGTTTTATTTTCTGAATAAATGGTACCCTATGTCCTATTTAGACAACGTGTTTGCGAAATTTTATGATGATCAGTCAAGTAGTTAAGGCGGGCAAGTGTAAGAAACAAACAAACTTACTTTAAAATTTATAATCTTAGGATCATTTATCCTGCATTGAACCACACCGCGAAAAATGACTCTATGCCAGTACTTCTTTACATTTCTGTAGTTTATTTCCACCCAGAAAAGGAATCATGGGTTCCCTACTGAATAAAGCAGACTCCACGTTAACATTTAATGTGGTAATATGCTTATCTGCATTTAATATCGTATTGTTTCGTCAACCGTTGCTATCGCGCGGCGGTGTCGATAGATGATCTATTTGGAAGTGCGGGACCGTATCAACCCACCTGCCTTCACTTTATCCAGGTAATATATAATACTTTGCTTATATTCAATCGAATTAGGCGTTACTAGGCGGAAATCTATGTAATAATATAATTGGGAAGAGGGGAACCCACCACGCACTCCCGGATTGCTCACCCCAACTATTATATTATCTAGGTATAAATACGAGGGGAGGTCAAAAAGTTCACGGAATGGCGGGGTTGGTGAGGGTGAGTTTACTCATCCATGTAGGCGCTTATTGAGTGACTCATTGGTAGTATATATACCTACCGAGTTTCAGCCTAATTGGGTCAGTAGCTTTTGAGTTTTCAACGAGTACACAAGTCAATCGAGAAGAAACTAGCCACTATGGATAAAATTGAATATCGCGCCGTCATTAAGTTTCTCACCAAACAAGGAAAGACGTCTCAAACCGTTTTTGAAGAGAAGTCAGCGATTATTTTTTGTTTCCAAAAATGAAGAAAGAACTGCGTGGAAAAAATTTTGCGACGATGATGAAGTGAAGTCGGCAATTTCGTCCTATTTTGACGCCCAAGACAAATCTTTTTTTTCGACGGTATTAATAAGTTATTTGGCAGATCTAATAAATGTATTACGGTTAAGGAAGAATACATTGAACAGATAAAATAGTTTGATTTTTCATTTCATTATCCTTCCCTGTCATTCCGGGAATTTTTGACCTCCCCTCGTATATCAGCCCTGTATTAAACTGTCTCACTGCTGGATACAGGCTTCTTCGCAGCGTAAGAAGGGTTAGGCCATAGTCTACCGCGCTGGCCCAGTGCGGGTTGTCAGACTTCACTTATCTTGAGATCACCAACCATTGAATTAGAAAAAGGTTGACAATACCCTATCCAGAGAAGTTCGGTATTGTCAACCTTGTTCTATTGCAATGGTGGGCAATCCAAGGGTGCGTGGCGGGTTTCTCTCTTCCCAATTATTTTATTACTTTGCTTATATATAGACGTTAGGCCACAGTAATGATATCTATACAGTATTGTAACTCGGCCCTGTTCTTGAAATAATTACCTACAACAGCGCGGTTCATAGACACGCGTTAGGCTGGTTTCACAGTCGCGCCGTCGAACAGCGCGTTTCAACAGCACGCGCTTGACGCAAGGCAGACCTATGAGAAACGCGGTGCGCTTCAACAGCGTGACTATAAAACGCTACTAATGAATTTACAAGCGCGCGCGTCTGGACGGCGCCGCTCGGCGGCGCAACTGTAAAACCAGCCTTAGGGCTGCCCGCCTACAGTATTTAAGTTTTATCTATCTATTTGAGTTTCTTTCTAGTTTAGTGATTGTAAATATTATATTTAAAAAAATGAAATTCGTGAATGAAATAGAAAGTATTCAATAAAATCAAATCGCAAATCGCATGCTTACTGCTTACAAAATAATCACACTGTCCGTTCGTCACTGCGGCGCATTCGCGACTGGTTGCGAACCAAGCGCATACCAACGCCGAGGCGCGTATATATGACTCGAGTTTCGATCGTTTGTATGAATATAGAATACTGTTAATAACATTACCGTGGTTAGGCGGTCCTTCACGCTGATCAAGTAAGAATTGGCGGTGATGTGAAATGTGTCAGAATAAGCCGATATATTTTTTTATGCTGTTCGTGACCGATGAGCTGATGGCCCACCTGATCATAAACAGTGTTCTCTCTCTCTCTGCATCTCATCTCATCATCCTCTGTTTATATATCTTGCTTCAATACTCACATAACATCGAATAGTTAGAGGTGCATACCTTGAGTTTATATCGAGATCTTAAACTCGATTTGAATATTGTTTTAATATTCTGCAATATCATAGAAAATATCCTCAGGATTCGTCACAAAACTTAAAGTATTACAGTATTCGACATTAAAATGTTTGAATTATGGATTTATTTGACCTCCATGCTAGCCAAGTTCACAATAACCGTGTATTTTAAGAATAAGTGCATAATATTTTCTGGTAATATACAGAGTGTAACTAGAAGGCGACTACACGTCGGCGTAGTGGTCGCCTCGCCATTGCGCGTATTGTGGGTTCGATCCCTACACGGACATCGTTGTACTGAGTCCGAGTGTTCTTTGTGTCCGTTGTTTAGGATATTAGCAAAGTCCATTAGCAGACATAAATTATTCCTAGTGCGACGAGAAATTCTTGTTATTCTTATAAGATAAAGATTATTATTACAAAAGTATTAAAACTGGCGGTAGCCCAAAGTGAAAGGCATAGCGCTTGCAATCTAGAGGCCGTAGGTTCAAATCACAACTGGTTCACTACCGATGTGTTAAAGTCCTCCAGACCGAAATCCAGCCACGGTGGCATTTCAGCAGAGACTAATCATTTGCGCAAGAGATATTATAACGCACAAGTGTGTGTTTTTGTCGGCCTCGATGGTGTAGTGGTTAGTATAACCGACTGCCATGCCTGAGGTCGCGGGTTCGATTCCCGCACAAGTCAAACATTTGTGTGCATGAACATGGATGTTTGTCTTGCTCTGGGTGTTTACTATGTATAATATGAATGCATTTACAAAAAAAAAATTATATATGTATGTTTATCCATTGTCTAGTACCCATAGTACAAGTTCTGCTTAGTTTGGACTAGATGGTGTTGTGTGTAAGTGATAGAATATTATTATACTCATAACCCGAAGAAGACAATGCGACATGACTAGACAGTTAACAATAACGATTATCCAAATGACGCACGCTGTATATCACATCATCTCAAAAGTCGTCCGACTGGGCCAGACGGCGCCGCATTCATATACGAAGAGTAAGGCGACCGCGCGACCGCGCGACCGTGTGAACTGCACGCGACAGTCGTGTCTTTTTGTCGCCGGCGTCTGTCGCGCGACTGAATAGCAAATCGCAATACTTGCCATCGATCAATGTACGTCATAATTGATATCATACCGATTGGGAGATCGTTTTTTTTAATTATGCCATTCGATTGGGATCATGGGAAATTGTGTCGAGGACTACACGGATTGTGGTGTGATTCAAGGGGATGCCTGGACACTACAAGTGTGCCGAGTATGTATGTATATATGTATCCACACGTTCTTTTGGAACGAAGTCTTGGAACGAAGTTCCTTATCGCGCGTTGCGAAAGGGGGCTAGCCGGAAAAAATTAAGACCAAAAGTTGTAACGACACTTTTTGCTATAGTTGTAAGTTTAAGGTTATTTCTTAATATGTATGTATTGTTAATGTCCACAAGCCAATTATTACTAAAATTGAGCCTACTGATTAAGTTTATATTACATTATATTTGTTAATAATAAAAAAAATATTATTATAACGTAAAAAAAATAAAATTTTATTACAATTCCTTTACTAATTAATCGAAAGGAAGTTCGTTCCATCCGGGTGTCCCTTGACACCTCTCAAGTTTTTTTAAATTATTCCGTTATTCCTAGTTATGGTGACTAATAGAGTATTTTTATTATCAGATAAAAGAGGTGGACGAGGTGAACGCATGTGAAGGTCCCGTGTCGTTTTTGTGTTAGGAGATGCTTACTAACAGTAGCAGAAATGTGGCCAGTAGATTGCCAGCACAGTTGCCCCTTGCTGTGCACGCCACATAAAACACACTCACATACATAATCTCATGCCTATATCAAACAACTGAGAAACGGCCATGAATTGCCGTAAATCTTAGAGTTTGTATCACGTGACCTTGAGGTCAGAGGTCAAAGGTCATATGGTTAATAGTCCATTTATATTATGTCTTAAATGGTTTTTTGAAATTTACCATTTCTTTGTAAAAGTATTTTAGAGGATTTTGAAACTAATTTACCCATTTACGTGAGCGAAGTCGCGGGCAAAATCTAGTAATACTATAAATGTGAAAGTGTGTTTGATTGGATTATTACTTTTATCCGTAATAAAACAAGGCGATTTCTTGCATGTTTGGTTTATGGGCCGGAAATATAATACCTGCAATATGTGAACAAAGCCACTGACAATAGATAGTACATATTACAAACGAGCATACATTCTTATTTATTACTTCTTTCCAACATTACCTTCTACCCGCGAACGCATACGAAAGTTCACTATATATCAATCCAGAACATGGTCTAACTGTGCCACAAGTTACATCCAATTAAACACATAATTTAATAAATCCAAACAAACTTTAGGACACGCACTGTTTCATTTTCTTTTGCAGGTAATTGTTTTAAAAAGCAATCTAATTGTTTTTTTATGTCAGCCAACCGTACATTTGCTTCACACAAAAAGATATTTATAGCTGCTAGCTTGTCTGTCTGTCTGTGAAACTCGTTTAAGGTAATTTATTGGTGCTACCAGTGTTATAGTCACTGTTTACATTCCTTTACGTTGATGCCACTCATAAAGAACAGGGTTAGGCCACGCTTTCATTAAGTTGCCACAGTTCTGAGCAAACGACGGTATGTTCACACATTAAATAAAAACAATTAGCGCATAAACATCGTTCGGAGGGTCTTTTTTTGGACCAATCCCACCCGCAGTTCCACCTTCGTAACACTGGTGGAGCCAGGTTTAGCTGGTTATGAAAAGTTAAACTGATAACCGTGACGAATTTAATCACAAGAATGTAACGGTATTAGAGTGGAGACCGCGACTTCCCAAACATAAGGTAGAATGCCTCCTGGAAAGATGGACCGATGGTCTAAAGAAGATGGCCGGGTTAGACTGGATGTGGATTTTTTTGGTAGTAGATCCTCGCTAGTTTTAGCATGAATGGGCCGGATCGACCGGGGTAGTACTACCCTCTCACAGAATACCGACGTGAAGTAACGGTACCCGTACTGTTGCGTTTCGTATCGGTGAGTGAGAGAGCCGGAGGCCTAGTTACCCCGATCCTTCTCCTATCCTTTCCTTTGTCCTTTCCCTCCTTCATTCCTTTTAAAGGGCTGGCAACGCACTTGTAACTCCTTTGGGGTTGTGGGTGTCCATGGGCGGTGGTAATCGCTTACCATCAGGCGATCCGTCTGCTCGTTAACCCCCTACGCCATAAAAAAAAGGGTATGTCGTAAAATTAGAGAGACTTATTTCTAGCAGTAGACTGCAACGGGCTGGTTGATTGATATAAAGGATGCATAGAAGAAGTAATTCGCATGAAGCTCTAAGTAGTAGTAGAGCCTCGCTGATTTCAGCATGAATGGGCCGGCTCGACCGGAGAAGGACTACCCTCTCACAGAATATCGACGTGAAATAGCAGTGTTCCTACTGTTGTGATTCGTTTGGTGAGTGAGAGTGCCGGAGGCCTAATAACCCTCTTTTCCCCTTCCCGCTCCTTCTCCTTACCACTTCCTTTTTTTCTAAAGGGTCGGCAACGCGCAAGTGATGCCCCTGGTATTGCAGTCGTCCATAGGCTACGGTGACCACTTACCATCAGGTGGGCCGTATGCTTGTTTGCCACCTTAAATGTATAAAAATAAATCTCCCTATCTAGAAATTGTTTCCCCTCGTGTCGGGCGAATCGCTTGTATCCACACGCTTATACTGCTGCAATCGGCCGAGAAACCGATATAACGTGACATTACGCCGTCATATCAAATTCAATTATGTTATATAAAAAATGAATATGAGGCATTCTTACGTAGTAATTTTGGTTATTGATCAAAGCGCATACATAAAAATATGAAGTCTGCGCTTTGATTTAAACAAAGGTTGCGTTCATACGACTGCTGTGTATTTGATTATGGGTTCCATGCCCGGGTTGGACAGAAATTCATTGCATTTCTCTGTCAAGTAAATCACAGGAGTAACTTGCAGTTTGAAAAAACACCCGATAAATGACAACAGGCTTGTCTCCAACCGCTCAAACCCGGTGACGCTATATAGCGTCGTCACGTTAGAACTTATTAACACAAACCATAGCTGGCCACAAGCAGCAGCGATAGCTCAGTGGGGAAAGCAACAGACTGCAATGCAGAAGTTTTCGAGTTCGAACCCACGTGGCGCACCTCTAACTTTCGGAAGTTATATGACTTTTCAAAATTATGTGCGTATTGATTGACAATAATTATCGCCTGCTCCGTGCCTCGGAGAGCACGTTAAGCCGTCGGTCCCGGCTACCATGAATATCTATGGCAGTCGTTATTGGGAAATCAATGCCCTCTATTATCCTGACACTGGTCTAGCCTTAGGGTATCATTAGCTTTCGGGTTGCGGAGGTCAGATGGCAGTCGCTACGTGTAAAAACAGATATCCAGTCAAACCCGGTTAGACTAGAAAGCCGACCCAAGTGACTTGGTAATAATAAAGGCTAAGGAGAAGAATAGCTGGCCACAAGTGGCTGTTAAATGCCTCTGCTTAACTCTTGGCTTATATATGTGCGTAACACTTTGCTTACACAACTTCTGCGCTAGAAATCAATTCTGTATCGCAGGGGATTTTCCAAACATTCAAATCACGCACACAAGGGAACGCCAGACTCGGCACTACTGTTCTCGAATTACACTAATTGTTATCCCATGTGGGATTCAAAAACACAACACTCGGCGTACTGGCTGTGGTAAAGCGACCACAGAATGTATAAAGCGGGAAGGTTTATTATTATAAAGATGCTAGCTATCCCGCGCAATTTCGTCTCCTTCATATAGGAGAATTTTCCCCGTTTTCGCAACATTTTTCATTGCTGCTCCGCTCCTATTGGTTGTAGCGTGATGTTATATAGCCTATAGCCTTTCTCGATAAATGGGCTACCCAACACTAAAACAATTTTTCAATTCTAACCAATAGTTCCTGAGATTAGCGCGTTCAAACAAACAAACAAACTCTTCAGCTTTATAATATTAGTATAGATGATTGGTTTTGAGTAAAAGTGTCCGTCGGCAGTTGTCCGTCGGCAGTAGATTTCAACATTTTCTCGCTTGGGCAGATAATGAAAACACTTTTATACTTCTAACACATTCTTATTGTTCGTGGAAAATACAAAAAAAATTAACCGTTTAGCTTTCTTGGTAACCTATTCTAACAATTATGGTCGATAAATAAATGGTCATACAACTTAACAGTATACAGCAAAAAGGCAAGAAAGGAAAAATAAAGAAAGAAAATATGGTACTTTTTAATTTTAATTGGCATAGTATGACGAATTACTTGTTTATGGTATAAGAAATATATGTAACTATAACCGAGCCCTTAGACTGTCTCTTAGAGGCGTATATAATAATAATAATAATATTCTACCACATACACACAACACCATCTAGCCCAAACTAAGCAGAGCTTGTACTATGGGTACTAGACAATGGATAAACATACATATATACTTTTTTTTTTGTAAATACATACATATTATACATAGAAACACCCAGACCAAGACAAACATCTATGTTCATGCACACAAATGTTGGCTTGTGCGGGAATCGAACCCGCGACCTCAGGCGTGGTAGTCGGTTACACTAACCACTACGCCATCGCCATTAGCTATCAGCTTACATACTAACTATCCCTCGGGAACAGTAAGTAAATTGTCTCGATGAAAGGTACCCTACGTATGCTTAGCACTTCAGTAGTTTCAGTAACTTAGTTAACTTATTAACCAATAGATTTTTATTTGCCTATGTGTACTTTGTCAAATCAATAAATTAATTTTGACTTTAGCTTTGAAAACAAGTGTGCATTGTCGATAATATAAGTTTGCTTTCTTTTTTTCCTTTTTTTTTCTTTTTCGTGTGTGTAGTGGCCAACCTCTCAAGAGTTGTTTAAACCGCCCGTAGGTAGGCCTCTGACATGGCTTAACGACTGCTGTCAATTTGACAACAACCGGGACCGACTTTTTACGTGCCCCCCGAAGCACGGAGACGCTCAGTTTAAATACCACTAATCCGTCACCCATCTATAGATCCCTCGCTAATCGTTTACCGATCAGTGAGTGCAACTGGCTATGAGCGCCATAAGTTTGTTATCAGGCAGGCTCTTAAGTTTATCCCCACCTTCACATTACTGATTGAAGATGGTCACCGTTATGGGGACTACGAATATTCCAACAATCAACACAAAAAATTACCAAAATCGGGTAAACTATTCGTGGATCCCACATAATCTTTGTCCCGTTTGGTAATCGAACCTACAAGACACGGTGCAGTAGTAGTAGTAAGACTATCAATTAAGCAATCCGTGCAGTTAATTAATGCTTTCAAATAAAAAATAATTATTATCTTGGGTATTCTCGCGTTTCGTATATTGCTGGTTCGGTAGCGTGCGATTTCAATACAAGTAATTATGCGATCGTAAATGCGATTGCTTAAACATTATCTTTCACTTTTCAGGCTATCGACAATTATCTTTAGGGTTCCGTACCCCAAAATGCCAAGGAGTCTCTATTACTTAGCCATTGCCCCCTGATCTAACTTACTACCTTAAAGGAAACCTTTGGACTAATATATAATAGATAAATAGTACATTTTTACATAATATTGTCTTATATTTACGCGAATGTTATTCATTAAAATTAAACTGTTAAATTTTATCGCGTTGTCTATTTGACACTTTATTACATATAGTTTTAATAATTTAATTGGCTTAAAATTTGTAAAGTTTAATAGTAGTATTGTAAAGTCTAAATTATGTAATAAAGTGTCAAATAAACAACGCGATAAAATCCTTATATAGTAGTTTAATTTCAATAGTAATTCAATAATGGATAACCTTACAAATAATAAAAGTAAAACTTGAGGCGAAGATCTTTCAAAAGAAACAGAAAATTCTTTTAAAATTACTATTAATGTAATAGATATTGGGCACTTTTTATTTTTGTGCTTTAACCAAGTGATTATTTATCAATCTCTCTAAGTTTTAAATTACCTATCCGCCGCAGTTTCGCCCACGTTAAATGTTGAACGAAATATTAAAATTGGTTGAGTAGTTTATTCGTTTATAAACAAAAATACAATTCTTTTCTCTTTTTAATATTAGTGTAGATTTCATTTGTAATTTTATTGAGCTCGTCTAAGCTAAACTTACTTTAGAAGAGTAAGCCAGAATTACGGGCTTGCTTTATTAACTTAGAATGGTTACAATGTAAACTCTAAAGTAAAACAACAAACAATAGGACCCAAAATTATATAGACGGTATCAGAGAACCCTCGACGCGCTAGCCCGATTCACACTTCACCGATGTTTTTCTGTTACAACGCCATCTTTATGACTAAAACAATGAGATTGGTTGAATCAAGCCGGCCTACTTTACAATCTTACTATTGGCTAAAAAGAAAATGAAAGCAATAGTTAACTGCTTCATCTAGTATTGCGTTCATAGTTTTTCATAAAAACGCACACGCACACGTACACACGATTGTTACACACACTCACACACGTACGTACATAATACTTGCATTCTCGTTCAGTATATAAATCATTCGTTTAACTCGATACCTCTTTAATTGGTTTTAATATGGTGTTGTAAGTTGTAAAGTAGTTAATCGAAATCTTATGTAGTGTTCTTACGTAATTCATGAATTTAAAGATTTTGATTATACGGATGACGTAGTAGCTTAAGTGGTTGCTTCGTCACTTCTGCTATACCGATTGCTGTGATGTTCAAATCCAACACCAAATAAAAATTTATGAGATCTACAAATTGTTGTATACCTCTGAGTGTTCCTCATGTCCGTTGTATATTTGTAAAGTCATCTCGAAGTCGGCCTCGATAGTGGTTAGTGTAACCGACTGCCACGCCTGAGGTCGCGGGTCCGATTCCCGCACAAGTCAAACATTTGTGTGCATGAACATGGATGTTTGTCTTGGTCTGGGTGTTTCTATGTATAATATGATACTTACTTTACATTCACAAAAAAGAAAGTATATATTTATGTTTATCCATTGTCTAGTACCCATAGTACAAGCTCTGCTTAGTTTGGGCTAGATGGTGTTGTGTGTATGTGATAGAATATTATTATTATTATTACCTATTATACAGGAATTGTTTCTAGTGTCAATGCTGGCTACCAAAAAGAAAATGTATGAACTCAGTGCATCGTACCATATCGTTAATTGCAGTGATGGTCTAGTGATCAATGAGGTTTTAGGTTTAAATTCTGGGTCAGGCCTACAAAAGGCTATTGGGTAATTCTGTCCGCAATCTCTTGTGCAATATCACCTAATTAATATATAAAGCGCGTTTAGTAAGCACATTGCATAAGAATTCAGATATAGTGAAATGTCACATGATTTCTTATGTCACATGATTAATAGTTTGGTTAAAAACTAAAAATTTGACGAGATTGAAGCACTCATGAATAGTATCACGTAGTTGAATTTATGCGATCACACATCACATGCACGATTTCACACACACACACACACACCCAGGCACACACACGCGTCCACACACACACCCGGCACACACACGCGTCTAAACACACACATACATACACACACGCGAGCGCGCGCGCACACACTCTCACATACAAACACACAAACACATTAGCTTAGTTAAAAACTTATTATAATTTAAGCTGTTACTTATGTTAAACCACGGTATCATTACTCTATGTAACCTTTGTTATGCAAGAGGGGGACATCCTAACTAATCATTTTGTACTTAAAAGGATACCTTCATCCCTAGATTTATGTATGTGATATCAAAATAAAACATTTTTAATATATATTTTTTTCTTGTTCAAGGATGGCGTTTAAATGATCGCCTTGCCACCTTTACATCGAGTGTGTGTGTTTGATTAGAAAATTTAATTTGTCACGAGACAAAACCTTGTGTAATCCAAAACCTTGTGTAATCCAATTACAAGGGAAGAGCGCTGATGTCTGAAATACGGATATTTCATGATCTAGTTCAGACACAGATGTCCTTATATAATTTAAGAATCCATATGTAGCCTAATCTGTAAAGTTATATATCCTTAAGTGTACAATTTTCTTGAGAAATAAAATAAACATTATTATAAAAAAATAAAAGAAAAAATACTTGTTCGAGTGTGGGTGTTCCTTGTGTCTGTTGTTCACATGTTTGTTGAGTGGGGACTCAACGAACATGATGTACAGCGTCGTGGATGTATTTCAATGCCGAAGGGACACTAAATATGTATGTCTAGATGTTCTAAATAATGTTCTCGAAGGTGTTTAAGCTAGTATTATGCTAGTGTGATAGATTTATCACCTAAACGTTCTCATACAGACATTTATATACAGACGTTTATATACAGACGTTTATATACAGACGTTTATATACTGCAATGTGCGGAGCTCTCCCTGCACTGCAGTACATAAACAGATTTAATTACTTTATAAACAGAGGTAATTTTATATTACACTAGCTGTGTCCGCGGTTTCACCCGCGTTTATGGTTACTGCACCGCCCCCGTGGGTCGTAGCGTAATGTTATATAGCCTATAGCCTTCCTTGATAAATAGGCTATCCAACACAAAAATAATTTTTCAGATCGAGCCAGTAATTCCTGTGATTAGCGCGTTCAAACAAACAAATAAACTCTTCAGCTTTATAATATTAGTATAGATTATATACCTACAACTACATGTTCCTGCGGTTTCACCCGCGTTTATCGTTACTGCGCCGCCCCCGTTGGTCGCTCTTTCACAAGTCTTCAGCTTTATAATATAACTAGATGTTCCCGCGGTTTCACCCGCGTTTATCGTTACTGCGCCGCCCCCGTGGGTCGTCGCGTGATGTTATACAGCCTATAGCCTTTCTCGATAAATAGGCTATCCAACACTAAAAGAATTTTTCAAATCGAACCAGTAGTAATCACGCAGAATAAACCAGGAGAAACATCGTTTGTACTATGTCAGTAATGGGTAATTATTTTGCTGCAATGTTATTTTAAAACTGCGATATCTCCTAATATATTCATTCAAATCGAATTATGTAAAGGGCAATTTTGTTTTAAATTAAATACTTGTGATGAATAACGTATTTATTTGGATAAGGATTAATATCATGTTTATAATAATACCTTCGCAAATAATGCATTATTTTAGAACAAATTTGGTTAGCATAAAAATGGTTATAGTGAGCCAACCTTAAAAGATAAACATATGCTGTCGCGGATTTTTTTTTAGAACTTTTAAAGGGGAACAATTCTGTCATACATGATTTTTGCGAAACTTTAACTATTTACGCAGCGCACGCAGCAGAAGCTCTCAAAAGGAAAAAACACCCGCAGATTTTGAAACATTCTTCATTGGTGCTCAGCTCCTATTGATCTTAGCGTGATGATATATAGCCAATAGGCTTCCTCGATAAATGGGCTATCTAACACTGAAAGAATTTTTCAAATCTGATCAGTAGTTCCTGAGATTAGCGCGTTCAAGCAAACAAATAAACTCTTCAGCTTTATAATATTAGTATAGATAATAACGTCCTCCAGACCGAATTTTTGGTCACGGCGACCAATCCTAACGGAGACTGGCCACCTGCGCAGGAGATATTATAGTGCACAAGTATGTGCGCAAACACAAGTCCACTCTCTGTTCCCTAACCCTCATGATCCGATGGGACAGATAATCCGACACGACCGGAGAGAGATCAGGCGCAGGACCAACGGCTTTACGTGCTTTCCGAGGCACGGGGGTGTCTAACACCGCCAACTTCCTAACTCCGAGCTCATATTGAGATTTCTTAACAGAAAAACCCAATTTGTTTTTGTTGGCCCGACCCGGGATTCGAACCCGAGACCTCATGCACAGCAGTCGCATTCACTACCGCTGCGCCACGGAGGTATTGATAATGCCGCCTACGTAATTGGGGGCGGGGTTACCACGCACATTAGATTCTGTACTCTTATTTATTTATTTACTTTCTTTATACTGATTGCCGACGTCGTTTAACATGAAAGCTCAATTAATTTTTTGTATTAATCGAGAATTGTCACCGAGGCCACGTGGATAGCAATCGCATTCGCTATCGTTACATCACTAACGCAGCCATAGCAGAAAATATATTTTGCCTTTCATTAGATTTGTCAGCGTTGCTAACTTTAATTAAGTAACACATACAACCCTTTAGTCGATCGAGGACATCTACCGACATGCCATCTACACAACCCTCTAATGACATGTCTTTCCAATGACATTAGCCTCGTCTGACAGTTATACTAATTTGACAGTTGTAAACGTCAAACAATCGTGGTCATGTCACAATATAGATGCGTTATAGAGAAAGACACAAAACGACAAGCGATGGGATAGCATTGACAACTTTCAATTCCATTTATGTCAGTATTAATCAAGTTTTCTTTTATGTTTTAGTATAACAACGCACTTTATACATTGCCTGTAAATTCACAAACATTGAAACAATGGACGTTAAGAAAGTTCAGAACCGAAACAACTTAGATTTCCTTTTTTTTAAAAACATGACAGTTCTTCTCCCTAGCCTTTATTATTCCCAAGTCACTTGGGGACGGCTTTCTAGTCTAACCGGATTTGACCGGATATCAGTTTTTACACGGAGCGACTGCCATTTGACCTCCGCAACCCGAAGGCTAACGATACCCTAAGGCTCGGTGTCAGGATATTAGAGTGCACTAACTTTACAATATCGACTGCCATAGATGTTCATGGCAGCCGGGACCGACGGCTTTACGTGCTCTCCGAGGCACGTAGCAGGCGATAATTGTCAATCAATACGCACATAATTTCGAAAAGTCATATAGCTTCCGAAAGTCAGAGGTGCGCGACGTGGGTTTGAACCCGAGACCGACATTACAGTCTGTTGGTTTCCCCAACATAATATATTTTAAATAATTGAACTAATTAAGTAATTACAATTAAAATGATTGCTATCGTTTCATATTTTATTTCAGGATTATTTTTATTATTATTTTAGTATAATTAAATCGGTTCGACCCTCACACGGGACGTGCGTGATCAAGGATAAGTTGTTCTGAGTCTAGGCGTACTTCATATCCGTTGTTTGAATGTTTGTAAAGTCCCTCGCATTACACGAAACATCCATAGTAAGTTGTCATTTTATTTCGAAATTAAACTTCTTTAAATGGATTTTAAAGCAATGAAAACCGATGGGTAACTTTCTCGTGAACGTAAAAGACCTACAAGAAATACAATCATGTGTAATGTACTATCGACTTCAGCGACGGATGACCACTTCTAAGGTTAAAATCGCATAGCAGGCCAACACTTTTTTACACTTTACATTTGTTTACTAATTCTAAGGCGATACAAACTCAACTGGTCAACATGTGCAAGCGAAATTTTTCTGAAATGGTCATCCGTCGCTCAAGCCTATAGTACAATCGGCCAAAACTCCGCTGTACCTCTAGGTCAAAAATCGCTTGTACACGACGCTGGCGCACAGGGCAAGCCGCGCCCCTTAAAACTCATTTCTGTTGTATAGATTATTGTGTTTGTGTATGGGATTGTGTAGATAACAATAGGTTTAAAAATTAAACTCCCTATTGTGCAAAAAAGAATGTTCTTTTTATTTACATTTAGCCTCGCGCATGTATTCAAACGAGACAATAGATTTTGTATTGTGTTAAAGAAAAAAATAGTACCTTTTTTGTGGGCACAAAAGGCGTTCGTAAAAAATTCTAAGCACTAAGACGTGTGGACATTAGCCGAAATACAAATTTCAACTAAAATAATACATTTAAAATAGTGTCTTCTTTCTCACGTGTAAGGGATGTTTTGATTGGTTAAGCTGAAATATGGGCGTAGTTACATTTCTTAAGCTTGTTCAAAGGAACCAGTTTGCAAATTGCGACAGCACGGATTGAGCTGATAGTACAGCTGAAAGTCATATCCTACTAACCATCATAATATACGTGTAAGGTACTATCGACTCCAGCGACGGATGACCACTCCTAAGGTTAAAATCGCATAGCAGGCCAAAACTTGGTACCCGTACCCATAAACACGCCCCTTTCTTTGTTTGAGTTTTTTTACACTTTACATTTGTTTACTGATTCTAAGGCAATACAAACTCAACTGGTCAACAGATGCAAGCGAAAATTTTTCTGAAATGGTCATCCGTCGCTGGAGCCGATAGTACACTTAAAAGTCATATTCAACGTAACTAATGTTGTCGCACTCGTTTGACTTCGCTAGAAAAATATTAAAATCAAGACGGACGTGACGTCACATCGTACGATAACAGTGTTGTTTTAAAACGAAACGATAACGGTCGGCACGCACTTTTGCTCCTGACTTCGTCGAGACAACACGGTTAAGCGGTTGGTGTTGAAGTGTCGTTCCAATTTGATTGTGCAGTGTCATTTAATATTAAAAATAATAAAGGGTAATAATAATCATATTGTAAGAGTGGAGCATCTATGATGTATAACGGTGTTTGCAATATTAATTGAGGAATTTAATTTGATTAATGTATTTACCACTGATTCATACAAATATAAGGCTTGTATCTAATATTGTGTTTGTTTTACTAAATCGACCGATCATCATGACATTTTGCATACATGTTGTCAGCGGTGCAGAAAGACACCTACAGTACCTTTTATCTCGCAAAAAGTACAGTGCCCGAGCGAGCTAAGCCGCGAGCATAAGCTAGTAATTTTATAAATGTGAAAGATTGTGAAGATGTTTGTTTGTTTGTTACTCAACTGCCGCTGTCCGGATTTGAACGAAACTTGTTAACTAATAAGACCATAGTCTGTATTAACACAGCATACTTTTTATTCCGTTTATGCGTCCCTAGAGGGGAAGCCGCGGACAGAAACTAGAATGTTTACTCATACATCGTTTAACTATAAACCATTACAAACGCATAAGAAGATCAGTTATAAAAATTCAATACTTAACTTTAAACATTGTATTATGAGCAATTAAACTGACTATTTTGGATTGTTAATTATGATATCTTGACACGGTATGCGTTTTAACAAAAATGGAAACTAGTCACAGCCAAAACGCAAAAACCAGCGGTAAAGTAAATAATATTTTAATGAGAAGTGGTGGCCAAAAGTTACTTACGTCCCGGACAATCTCAAAACACAATGGCAAGAAGTTTATACGTCTTTTTTCATTCAATTCTATGCAACTAACAAAGTACACACGCAGAAATCTGTATTGTATGTGCCGCGAGAAACACCATGAAAAAAATACAGATCGATTTATTTCGGCACTGATTACCTATAACAAAACATAAAGTCAAAAATAGTGTAAGAGAAATTGTTATCATTGTGTAAAGGATACCCAATTTTGATTCCCATTTGTAACGCGGAAAGAGAAACATAATTATTTACCTCGTTATATTGGTTAACTGAGCAGTATTGCGGTATATACTTTATGTAAAGATTGTGCGTTGAATGCTTAGTTGGTTACTGAGATATAATAACATATTAAAGTAGCCCAAACTGTCAGTGCGCTTTGCCTGACATTAAGAAGGCATTCCTTCAGGTTGTTTTAATTTCGTTTCCTCATTAAAATTGCATATACTTTACACATACTCGATCATTATTTAAAAGCTTATAGGTACTGAGCTGTGTAAAACGATATGCTCCTAATTGATTAAAGTGACGGGTAGTAAATAACCAACTGAGCTGTGGAAACTTGTTGACTTTTTAAAAGAAACTTTTTGCACAATACCAGTAATAGCGTAAAGCTTCTTAGTCGAATTAAAATGTAAATTTTCCTACTGGTCTTAGCATACCTATCCTTTCAAGAGATAAATAATGACTGTCAGTTATTCTAGTCATAGAATGAAATTATAAACTTACCACCGTTTAACAATTGCTTTGAAGATGCTTGATACAAAAAACATAAATAATGCATATTCGCGGTAAGCGTCCTTTACAAGTTTATTAGTGTTCAATCGTTTCGCACATCTGTTGCTGTCTTACTTGCACATGTAGCGACGAGCCACCTTATTTCTCGTTTTATTCCCAACAGTGACGCGAGTGCACACGTTTCATTTGCGAGAAATGAGGACGAATTCCCATTCACGCGTACTCATTCTTTAACATTTTCCCAATCGATACGCTACTTGATGTTTTACGAAACGCGTGCAGTTTTTATGAAATAATGTTTGGTTATGTGCTTAGTCGGTCCAGAAAATATACTGACAAATTTATTTTTAAATTGTGCGTCTGTAATGTTTTATCATCAATTTGATCATTAAAATGTATGGAAGATAATATGCCTAATTGCTGACATATCGAAGATACAATCTTTTTTAAAATATAATCTAAATTTCGTTTCTTTTAGACATGAATTCTTTTGGTTGTAAAATGTACGTAGCCAGGTAAATTTTTTCGAGTATCGAAGATAGCTAGATTCCAGCAAAAGGAAAGTCCGACGGGCCTTAAGTAAAAAGTTTAAATATTACCGAGTGCTATGTCATTTTATTCAATATGGTTAATATGTTAAACACTCAACTTTGTTGAGTGGTATTTATTTTTATTTGATGCCATTTAATTCAAGGGATGTTGACGATATCGTGTAGTAATTAATGGTAAACGAATTAATTTAATTAGTATTCATTTACCGACCATGGAGTTGACCGTTATATCTAAATTATGACCATACAACGTCCGATATTGACATTATAACATACTACAACAAGTGTGTTTAAAATTGCATACTTACAAATTGTCTTGCACTTTTTTGCCATTAGCAACATGCGGGATGTCGAGCGCTATTAAGCTATAAATTCCCATTATCGACGTGACTAATATTTTGAATTATTCGTTAGATCGTTAATACATATTATTTTTGTGCATATATTTTGTACGTGTATTTGCTAATTCAGGAAGGAGCCTGCAAAACACCACTATACGTTATTTATTATATTTCTGTAAGTATTTGTATGGTACTTATAAATTAATCTCGTGTAGCGAATAGTTTAGACGTGTTGTTCAATTAGTAGTTATTTATTTAACTCTGTAGCTGATAATTTATTTATATTATGTATTTGTAGTAATATTGTTGTACAATTGTCGGGTCATCGATTCCAAACAAAGGTATTTCATTAATTGCTTAGTATGATTATTCTCCACCTGTCGATACTGCAGCTATTCACGAATTAAGTAACCACAAATGTTAATAATATAATAAAAACAAAAACTTCCCCCTTCTGTGTATTGTACTTATACCGGAAAAAAATAGCAGTTGTATTTTTTGCTATTAGCAAATACAAAATAGTTTATATTGATCAGACAAAATAAAATTTTAATTAACCTTTACTGTGGTTTAATTCAAAAGGTCCTACACGCCAGTGTCACTAGTTGTCGCTTATAACCGCCGTGTGCCATTTCTAAGTTATAAAGAAACATCATGGAGTGTCTCCGACACGCAATCTACCATTGAAAAATAATTGGCAGGTGGACGTTTTTATACTATAGGTTAACCTTTTGCAGTGTGTTCAAAAATATAATAGCAAAGAAAAAATAAAATGATCACAAAGCCGGCATAACTTTAATTTTTGAATTAATGAAACGCTGCACTGACATTGTTTTAAAACAGTTTTAGAACATACAGGCAATAAGGTCACCTGGTTTTTACATTCGATGATACGCATCTGATCCAATAACACGGTGACTAGAATGCGCCACAATTAGCTTGAATGGAATTAAAATCGAGCGTCCTCTCGATAATTACGTATATTTGTACATTCAATACAAAACAAGTCATTATCATTATATTCTTTCTACGAAACACACTTAATTTTTGTTATACGATTAGTAAAAATATATCTTTATCACAGATAATTCCAAAGCCTCATTTAGCCATGAAAGTGCAATTAATACAAGTCAATTAATGTCACAAAAAATGCTTTGCGTCTCCGAAGCTATAAAAGAATATAGTCATATCATGTTAGGGTCCCAGTCACCTGTTTAATCGTTAAATGATAATAACCTTATTATATAGAGTGTGAAAAGATCATTGCTATTCTTAAGAAGTGAAAATGTTAAGCTATTATTGAAGTAGACATCTGCGTAAACTGAGTGAGCGGTTCGCTCATGTGACAAAACTGTGGGTAATCGCTGGTTAAGAGCCCAACCAGCTGTCTCTTGCCTTAACTATTCATAAAACAAAAAAGGCAAATCATCGTTTAGAACTGCCCTTAAGACCTGTCATCCATTATGTACAGTATATCAGCTAGATCAGGTAATTTGATACGAAACGCCACTTAATTTTTAATACGCGTTTAATGTTAAACTATTTTTAAAGCTGCGCATCGATAAATTGAATTATATTTTATATTACCGTAAACAGAGCTTACCGCTTACATGAACTTTAATTAGACTACAACAAAGTTCGGTAGCGTTTTTCCAGAAATAGAATTAGTATATCTATTACTTTTTATCTATATTACTATGTTTTATTATCTTTAAAACCTTAACACTTACAAAAGGTACTATTTTCCGATCTTAATGCTATATATTCTTTACCTTTGTTTTATTTTTATTTTATATCACCAACACCAAGACAAAACAGCAGAAGACCTTATTAAAAAATGCTTATCAAATAAATGCCCGATAAAAATAGATCAGATAATAAACAACTTCGAATGTTCATCAGAGTTCCTGTCATCATTTAAATACTTATAAAATACGCCATCAACTACACCTATTAAACAAAAATTCCCAATCGATACAACCGTAAATATCGAGCGGCAACAATATCTCGAACCTTTTCGTTGTTGAACGAAACATTCCCAATGGCTACGTCACGCCGAACACGCAACACTTATCCGTTGGGAAATGCTCAAATGATGGTGACATTAATCCACACAAATTTGAACAATTAATAGTACTTATCAGCAACGACATTTTTATTATGACCTTTAATTTTACCGTAGCCATGTCGTCTTTAGACTCGATATTTCCACTGAGTTACGGGAAACGTCTTCATTGGCCTGGCGGTACGACTGCTTCTACGAAAACTACCCATATATGACTATTTATAACCTTCTAGAAATTAATAATATATTCAAGAATTTACAAAAGAAAATAAAACTCAATTCCATGGTATTATTTGATAGGTTAAAATAAAAACTTGTGAATACAATTATAATATTTCGTTGAAATTACAATTAGTGATGTTTTCAAATAAAATGTTTTTTGTTGTTTCGGGTTGTAACGTAGAATAAGTTTAGTAAAGTATTTTAATGAAAGTTTTTGCCAATAAAACAGCCCCACCTCTGAAGTACAGTCGATAAAAATATATGTCGCAAAGTGAAAACAAGTTACGTGACGTAATAATGATTACATTTTATTTAAATAAAATATAATAAGATAAAACAAAAAGTTGTTAAAAAAATAGCAATTAATTAAAATATCTGATAATCAGTTTCTAATCATGTAGATTTGGATGTTTTATAGTATAATTTCCATTAAAAGATATTGTCCTGTTAAAAACGATGAGTTAAAAGAATAAGCGACTTATTTATAAACCTTCGTTTTACTGAGTGTAAATAAAAATATATTTAGTCAAAAAAGAATAAAATATTTTCTCTACGTATCAAAATAATAGCGTAATAATGACAACTTTTAAATTTGACAGATAACCCTTCAAAAACATTTCGAATAAATTGTTCCAACTCGTCAAGATAATAACCAAATTTTGGAATTTTCTATGTAAAAATTCATCGTCACTTCGTATTATAAAACAAAGTCCTCCGCCGCGTCTGTCTGTCTATTTGTTGGCGATAAACTCAAAAACTACTGAACGGATTTTCATGCGGTTTTCACCAAGTGTGAGTGATTTATGAGGAAGGTTTAGGTGTGTATTTTGTTAAGGTTTTGTACTACCCATGTGAAGCCGGGGTGGGTTACTAGTTATATTCATATATGGCAGTATGCGCGTCAAGTTTCACTCGATTGTACTTGACACTAGCCAATGAAAGGGCGTTACATTTGCCGCCTCTGTCCGTTGTCAGTTCTCGACATAATTTGTCGCTCGTCGTGTGACATTTAACACATAATCGAGTTCAAGTGAACATTCAACTGAGGAGATCGATTCGCTAAAAACGAGAAGGGTTAATAAACATAATAACCTTTTCCACGGATTTGGGTTTTTATTCGTACGCCTATTTTATTGAGTTGTATGTCTCCTTTACGAAGCACCGTTGGTTGTAAAAAGTCGTCATTTTAAAAACTGTATCATATAAATGCAAAGTAATTTATTAAATAAATAAATAAATATAAGACTTTTTGTATGAGGTGAATCATAATATTATTAATGGTCATTCTTAATTAGCAGCAATAGCTCAGTGGGGAGACCAACAGACTGCAAAGCAGAGGGTCTCAGGTTCGAACCCACGTCGCGCACCTCTGACTTTCGGAAGTTATATGACTTTTCGAAATTATGTGCGTATTGATTGACAACTATCGCCTGCTCCATGCCACGGAGAGCACGTTAAGCCGTAGGTCTCGGCTGCCATGAACATCTATGGCAGTCGTTATTGGGAAGTCAGTGCCCTCTAATATCCTGACACTGGTCTAGCCTTAGGGTACCATTAGTCTTCGAGTTGCGGAGGTCAGATGGCAGTCGCTTCGTGTAAAAATTGATATACAGTCCAATCCGGTTAGACTAGAAAGCCGACCCCAAGTGACTTGGGAATAATAAATGCTAAGGAGAAGGAAGGGTCATTCTTAGTTAGCGCTATCTTCAAGACGTTATTGTAATAAAATTCTAGTTATTAATCAGAATCTCAATGGTATAAGGAAGCTACAACGTTTAAGAAGTTTGAAACTGTTGACTCGAGACAGCAATAGGCTGAACTGTTGTTACTTGGGACTAAAAATGGCGCTCAATATGTGTGCATACAAATATGAATAATAATAATAATGTCCTCCAGACCGAATTTCGATCACGGCGGCCAGTCTTAACGGAGACTGGCCAACTACGTAGGAGATATTATAGTGCACAAGTGTGTGCAAAAACACAAGTGCACTCTCTGTTCCCTAACTCTCATGATCCGATGGGACGGTAATCCGACACGACCGGAGAGAGATCAGCCGCAGGACCAACGGCATTACGTGCTTTACGAGGCACGGGAGTGTCTAACACCGCCAACTTCCTAACTCCGGGCTGCTATTTAGATTTCTTAACAGAAATAACTTTTTGTTGGCCCGACCCGAGATTCGAACACGAGACCTCATGCACAGCATTCGCATTCATTACCGCTGCGCCACGGAGGCAGTAAGTCCTTCATAAAGGCAAATATGAAAGCCTTTATGAAAGACTGAATCTACATTATTATTATATTTCTAAAACATTATCTTGAGTTTGTAAGGTTGATCTCTTGCTTCCTAAGGAGATCCACGTGCCCACTGCCCAGTTACTATCGGTCAACTCTAAATTAAATTTAAATTTTGTAGTCAAAGTTAACGAAGAGTGGTAAAACTCGATTAAGGATGGCAAAAATACACTTTGCCTTCAAATATATTGAAATACAAAAAAGAAATGGTTACAACATTTTTCAGTTAAATCATCTCTTAAATTTCACCAGCAATGATCTTAATAACTAGTGAATAGAGGCACTGTAAACTTTTGAGAATTTTCTGATTGCAAGACGACTTAGTATATAAAACATACATACATATATTCATAGAATTGCACTTATCCCAAAGGTCTGGGCAAAAGTGTATTACAATAATATATTACCTGCTATATTATTTTACTTAATTTTAAAACACAAGCCGTCTTTCGGATACGCTTCCAGACTCGATGCTGTACCAGAAGTCAAATAGAAAAGCTTAATCCCGCTTTACCTGTCTTAAAAGTCTTACTTAGCACATCCTAACTAAATGTTTTAATTGTGAATATGAGTTTCTTTGTTTGTTGCGCTTTTATGTCATAACTACTTGTCAACGTATATGCGAAATTCTGAAGAATCTTTCATCCAGAAAAAAATTCTTTTACTAACCTAATCTAACCTATCTTTATGCGAGCGAAGCCGCGGGCTTAATCTAGTACTCTATAAGCGTAAACGCAAAACAAAATGCCACGAGAGCAACTAGACAGTCATATAAACAACGAAGCGAATTAAAAGAATCGTCAACGTTTTATGTGTTCCTGTTAGAATTACGATTCACAATTAAATGGATCAACATGCCCTTATGCAATCGACCCTTTAAAAGTTTATTCGCTAAGAAAATACGAAGTATCCGAATAAAATTGATTAAAATGATGTTTATTTTACTTCTCCAGTTAGCGATGCGCAATTAACACAAAAAACCATTTTTATACTGTCGCGATTTGTACATAACAAACAAACTCACATTCGCGTTTATATAGTTAGGATACCAATATTATAAATGTGAATGTGAGTTTGTTTGTTTGTTTGTTACGCTTTAACGCTTTAACTACTCGACCGATTGAATGAATACCCATACAACGTGTATGCTAAATTGCATTATGATCGGTAGAGTCAGGGGCACAGAAAAAGACATAGGGTAGATTTCATCCAGAAAAAGAATAAAGGGGATAAAAATTGATGTAACGTACATTTAGAGTAGAGTAGAGTAATTTCGATTTTTAGAGTAGTAAAGCCTCACTGTTTCAGCATGAATGGGCCGGCTCGACCGGGGAAGGACTACCCTCTCACAGAATATCGACGTGAAATAGCAGTATTCCTACTGTTGTGTTTCGTTCGGTGAGTGAGAATACCGGAGACCCAATCACCCCTTTAACCCCTTCCTGCTCCTTTTCCTCCCCACTTCCTTTCCTAAAGGGTTGGCAATACGCTAGTGATGCCTCTCTGGTGTTGCAGGCGTCCATAGGCTACGGTGTCCACTTACCATCAGGTAAGCTGTATGCTTGGTAGCCACCTTAGTTGAATAAAAAAATCGGGTTGCACTCCGGGAGTGCCGGCAGAAGTGAAAACATGAATACCTATTAACGTTGTGCATTTTTGATATTTTATATTTTGGAATGGTTAGGGAATAATTTTGCACGAATTGCTTTAATTATTAGTATAAAAGTACTATCATTTGTGTGGTAAAATACAATATTCAATTATTGCGCTATCGTACACAAACATGACAATTCTCCCTCCGTCTTACGAATTTTCGATCAGGTCACGTGTCCTGACGCGAGTTTGACATTTTTTACCCATCCCAAAAAAGTGCATAACGCCGCTAAAGAAGTCTTCACTTCAAAAATAAATTACAGGAGCGAAGTTGCGGGCAAAATCTAGAACGTACTTAATATAAAATCGACACACCGCAGTGAGTCAGTTCGTTAGTGTGTAGACGTCGTTAGTGTTGCGTGTGCAAGTACTGACAGTGGAAATATAAATAAAAATGAACTAGTGTGGGTAAGTACCGAAACACGAACATCACGAAGGCGCTGTTGAGCTGACACCAGTCACACAATTGGTGCAAGTTAGTCGAAACGTCGGGAAATAAATAAGAAAGAAAGAAATTTGTTTATTTCGTACAGAGCACACACAACGAATTAAAACAAAATAAACAAAAATACTATACATATTAAAAACAAAATGTGTATGCCCTCGTCGAAAAGGGTCACCACCTCAGCATTAGCTGGGCACCCAAATTGAGTGCACCAGCGCTGGTTTTCAGTTGGTCACCCGATACCGTGGTGCACGGACGGAGGCAAATGCTTAACATTACAACAAAAATACAATAAATGTGGTTCTGCTACATACATACACAAGGGCAGCGTATAGGGCATATTAAATTATGTTTATAAATTAGGTACATTTCAAAAATACGAGAACAGGGGTAAAAATAAAATATGTCACCATCAAATAAATACAATTTAAGGAGGTGGGTACAAATAAAAAATAAAAAAGTCATTACATAATAGATATTTATTACCAAAATAACTATCAACACGATTAAGAGCTGTTGTCAGAGCAGCGAAAGCTCAGTGGGAGACCAACAGACTGCATGCAGAGGGTCTCGGGTTCGAACCCACGTCGCGCACCGCTGACTTTCGGAAGTTATATGACTTTTCGAAATTATGTGCGTATTGATTGACAATTATTGCCTGCTCCGTGCCTCGGAAAGCACGTTAAGCCGTTGGTCCCGGCTGCCATGAACATCTATGGCAGTCGTTATTGGGAGAGTGTCGACACAAAAGATCCCACTGGGTCGAAGTATCGCCGGTCTGCACTGACTGGCCCCCACATAAGATAAGATAAGACCTGTTCTCTAATATTATATTAAGTTAGAAATGCCAATATTCGAAAATAGTACGACTGCGCATACAAGTGTTGATCAATTCGTTCATTGACCTATGAATCGAATTATAATCGAACTTTGTCCACGATGTTTGTGCTATACGCTTTGGATGATAATTATGACTTTCTTAATATTTCTGTAGCATACTGCATGACAATGTAGTCGTATATGTCCCAGCCGACGGCAAAACTTTTTTCAAGACCTTACTTCTACAAAACTACATGGGAAATGAATTTTAAATCTAATTTTAATTTAATGTTAATTTATTTTTATTGATTAATATGTAATTTTATTTTGTTCTAACTTTAATTTAAATGTAAAACCGGTAATGTTGCTCTCCTCTTGTTATGATCTATTTATTTATTTGTTTTAACTATAAGTTTGGTCGTTAAATTTAACTAAATTCCTTTTAATTCTTTTTAATCTATTTATCAATAATCATACAACATAAAAATAAAAAAAATATCTTACACCGAAATTAGAGCAAAATTATCAAATATATTATGCAAAGTAAAACATGTTTTTGTATTAAACTGCATTTTTTAGGGCTGAACACTGACCCCCAAAATACAGGCAATCGCCTAGTTTGGAGGACCAGTATCAGTATGTTTAAATAAACTACAACAACAATGTTCTAGCAAATCAAAATTGTAATAATAATAATAATATTCTACCACATACACACAACACCATCTAGCCCAAACTAAGCAGAGCTTGTACTATGGGTAGGTACTAGACAACGGATAAACATACATATATTTTTTTTTTCTGTAAATACATACATATTATACATAGAAACACCCAGACCAAGACAAACATCCATGTTCATGAACACAAATGTTTGACTTGTGCGGGAATCGAACCCGCGACCTCAGGCGTGGCAGTCGGTTACACTAACCACTACGCCATCGAGGCCGACAATTAATGTGTAACATGTTTGTATTTATCAGAGACAATAAAGATATTATTATTATTACTATTATAAAAAAATCTTGTAGAATCTCAACCATATTAATGTATATATTATGATGTAATTAATAACCAATCAATATTTTGATATTGGTTTTGACGTATTCGAATCTATCATCAAACAAATCGAAATGTTATAACATATCGATTTGTTTGATAATAGATTCGAATAATTGAAATTTAATCATAGATGTATGTGCCCTAATATTATTATATAAAATACTAGATGTGCCCGCGGTTTCACCCGCGTTTATAATTACTGCGCCGCCCCCATGGGTCGTAGCGTGACGTTATGTAGCCTATAACCTTCCTCGATAAATAGGCTATCCAACACAAAAATAATTTTTCAAATCGATCCAGTAGTTCCTGAGATTAGCGCGTTCAAACAAACAATCAAACAAACTCTTCAGCTTTATAATATTTGTATAGATTGGGCCTTTCACTAGGAAATTGTGGGTTTCTATAAAGAATGTTGTAAACTATATGTTTTATGAATAAACTTTTAACTATATTCTGCCTTCGGCTTCGCTTGCGTAAATGTAGGTTACATTAGGATAGTTGGTTATATCGAGGAACACCGTGGTAGGTTTAGTCGGTATTACCGGGATATCTTTCCCCCGGTGAGTCCGACTTAATCTCCCCGTCGTCCCGCGGAGAGGTATGCGCCAAAGCATTCCCCAAGGTAAAAAAAAAGGATGGAGCAGTACTTTTTTTCGATGTAAAGCACCCTATGTCCTTTTCTGGTCCCCTAACAACGTGTTTGTGAAAGTTGACGACGATCGGTCGAGTTGTTAAGGCGTGAAAGCGTAACAAACAAACTCATATTTGCATTTATAAAATTAATTAGGATTGTTGATCTTTTTCTCTGTTATATTCCACCTTAGCATGAATAATGCTTATAAGGTAAATCTTTATATACTAAATATCAGGCAGTATTCATCTTTAATAGCAGAAAGAAATAAAGAGCAGCGATTGCTCAGTGGGGAGACCAACAGACTGCAATGCAGGGGTCTCGGGCAACATCTATGGCAGTCGTTATTGGGAAGTCAGTGCCCTTTAATATCCTGACACTGGTCTAGTCTTAGGGTATCGTTAGCCTTCGGGTTGCGGAGGTCAGATGGCAGTCGCTCCGTGTAAAAACTGATATCCAGCCAAATCCAGTTAGACTAGAAAGTGACTTGGGAATAATAAAGGCTAGGGAGAAGAAGATAGATGACATATAGTATCACCTTAGATGCAAAACAGGCAAATTTCATTCCCTGAAGAAGGACCATAAATAGCTAAGTTGACAGAGAGACGATACAGTTTGTCAAAGTAACAGGTTCAAGTCCATTAATCTACATTAATATTATAAAGAGTTTGCTTATTTGGTTGAACGCGCTGATCTCAGGAACTACTGGTTCGAATTGAAAATTATTTTAGTGTTGGATAGCCCATATATCGAAAAAGGCTATAAGCTATATAGCATTACGCTACGATCAATAGAAGCGGAGCATATTGATGTTACGCTACTAAAATGTTGCAAAAACGGGGAGTATTCTCTTATGTAACGCAGGCGAAGTTACGCAGGTCAACTAGTTTATGTATAAAATCACTCCGTGAATTTTTTGAATAACAACCGTACACGAAGGAGTCATGAAAATATGTATATGTACGAAATAAACAAAATTTTAACAATAAAGAAAACCGACTTCATAAAAGAATATTTTGAAACTTAAAATGCACTAAAAAGTTAATAAATAATTGCATATTCTTGTGAATAATGAAATTATTGTTATTTTTGGAGTCGGTGTCAGCCGCCCGCGCCGCGTGCTGCGTCTATGTGTGTAATTGTGCATGCCAATGTTATGCTATGATTATAGAAAGACATCTCATGTTTAATTCGTTACAAACCTACCTTGGCTGACACCGACTCCAATAATAACAATAATTTAATTATTCACAAGAATATGCAATTATTTATTAACTTTCTAGTGCATTTTAAGTTTTAGAATATTCTTTTTTGCAGTCGGTTTTCTTTTTTGTTAAAATTTTGTTTATTTCTCGGTTTTTAGTGAACCTTGCCAAATATGAGAGCATCATCAATGTAGCCAAATACGCATTATTAAGGATAACTCGAAAACGAATAGTCAAATCTTGATCAAAATTAAATGAGACCACACGGGAAGCACCAGCTTTCAAATAAAAAAATAATCATCAAAATCGGTTCACTCAGTCGAAAGTAACGAGGTAACAAACAGAAAAAAAAATACAGACGAATTGAGTACCTCCTCCTTTTTTTGAAGTCGGTAAAAACGAAACGGCTTATTACACGAGATAAAGTAATTATTTTACTAAGGTATCTAAATTATTCGATTCCATTAAAAATACTTAAGTACTTTAATCTTTTTTCAACTTTTATAGTCAGTAATATATGGCATAATGGCTTCCGCACCTTGTAGATAAGAGTTGTAAAACAACAAAATTGTAATTCAATAGCGATAAAAGGTGTGACTTTCTTGTTCTTGTAGGTATCTCCTCATACCATTAACGTTTTACCTGATCTTAACAACTGATCTTAATGGTACTTTACCATAAATACTGACCTATAAGATGTGACTATTCATAAGTGTTAAGACTTAAATACTATCTACTTAAAAAAGATAACTGCACCAGGATTAAATCCTGTGTCGCGGGGTACTTAACAAACATTCAAAATTCAAATGAACACACAAATTTACGAACAAATAATTTGTGTGATTCAAAAATTATTGTATCGTGTGGGGTTCGAACCCACAACACTCGGTGCAATGGCAATGGCAAGGCAACCACTTCAATCACTACGCCATCCATGCAATTATCTTATCTTATGTGGGGGCCAGTCAGTGCAGACCGGCGACACTTCGACCCAGTGGGATCTTTTGTGTCGATACTCTCCCAATAACGACTGCCCTAGATGTTCATGGCAGCCGGGACCAACGGCTTAACGTGCTCTCCGAGACACGGAACAGGCGATAATTGTCGATCAATACGCACATAATTTCGAGAAGTCATATAACTTCTGAAAGTCATAGGTGCGCGACGTGGGTTCGAACCCGAGACCCTCTGCATTGCAGTCTGTTGGTCTCCCCACTGAGCCATTGCTGCACATCCATGCAATTAAGTAAATAAATGACTTTGAATACATTTCACCCGATGAGTATAAATTCATCCCACGTTCCTTTCTAGTGAAGTTTCTTTAATATAATCATCGATCAAATATACCATAGATGCACGATCGTCGCTCGAAAAACGGCCCCAACAAAACTGTGCATAAATCAGTCGTATGCGCTATATTATGCACCTGTTTCACTCACTCTTGCGTGCGCTGCCCGTAAGCGAGAGCGAATCGACACCACTACTACGGTGGAGACCGTACCATATACTTAGTACGCTTGCGTATCGCGAGTAACACACTTAGGACGCTTTACATTGACGCGTTTTAATTAAACTATTACAAAATGTTTCTCAGTGGGCGTTCAATGGTTATTCCGGTTTATTTCCTGGATTGCATAATAAATGCAGACACTTATAAGTAAGTAGTACTGGTCAGTGCCACATATTGACGCGGTTTTTGTATGAGAATGTGCATCTATGGTATATTTGATCGAAGAATATAATATATATTTTCCTTATTAATAACTAGCGACCCGCCCTGGCTTCGCACGGGTTGAACAAAACCTTAACAAATTATACACCTAAACCTTCCTCATAATCACTCTGTCTATTGGTAAAAACCGTATGCAAAGCCGTTCAGTAGTTTATGAGTTTATCGCGAACAGACAGACAGACGCGGCGGGAAACTTTGTTATATAATATGTAGTGATACCCTTGGTATCGCAACTGATTATAGGCCTATCAAGACAGCAGCATGCCTTTTGCCACCTTTGCTGCATAAAAAGCTCAGCAACCAAGTTAATGATATTAAATAAATAATAGTTACAAAAAACTAAAACACACACTTTATTAAAAAATCAAATTGAAAAAAGTAGAAAATAATTTATTAATTTTAATGTAAAAAAGCGTGTGGTAGGCGTTATCAAAATATCTTAAAAAGCACCCCACGCTTTATTACATTAAAATTATTAAATTATTTTCAACTTTTTTTAGTTTGGTTTTTTTAATAAAGCGTGTTTCTTAGTTTTTTTTTAAGTATAATTTATTGTTATTTTTGTACATATATTTTTTTAATATTTTTCTAAATTGTTGTATTGTCATCGGTCCTCGATAAGTGTGCAAAGTTTCAAATCAATCCGTCGGTGTGAAAGGAGTGAAAATCACGTTCAAAAATTCCGTTACATAGACACATACATACCAAGCTAATAAAAGCATGTTAAAAAGGGAAAAAATACAACCGGTTAACAGCAGCCAGTCAATCGGTCATATAATTTAACAGTCACTTATTAACTGCCATCACCATGACGTTTACTTCAAAGAATAAATACAAACAACGTCGCGCATACAAATGAGGAAATAAACAAACCACGTTTTCTGTTAAAATGGGTTAAAAAACAACACAAAACAATTAACACTCATTGACATTCATATGCACATTTGTTTGCATAAAATTCCTTTATTTTCACCGATGACATGTAATGGCATATCGTAAATTGTAAAGGAATTTTCTGTTATAGGGTAAAAAGTCAACAAGATATTAACTCTCATCGATATTCATATTATTATACATATTGGCTTAATAATTCCTTTATTTTAACCGACGAGGGTAATAATATATTGTTAAGGAAATAGTACCTTGACATAAACGTGGGGCCATACAACATGAATTTTTAGTGTACACTTATAACATAAAGATAAATCTATACTAATATTATAAAGCTGAAGACTTTGTTTATTTGTTTGTTTGAACGCCCTAATCTCAGAAACTACTGGTTCGAATTGAAAAATTATTTTAGTGTTGGATAGCCTATTTATCGAGGAAGGCTATAGGCTATATAACATCACACTACGACCCACATGGGCGGCGCAATAAAGATAAACGCCGGTGAAACCGCGAGAACATCTAGTAAAATATATTTTTGTTATTAATGAATATACGCAATATTTACTGGAACGATTTTAATAACTCTTTCACCATTACATAGGTAGATACTTTATTCAAAAGTAACATAGGCTATATTACATCACGCTACCAGCTACAGGCACTAGTAAACAATAACGTAAAGAGCAGCGATTGCTCAGTGGGGAGACCAACAGACTGCAATGCAGGGGTCTCGGGTTCGAACCCACGTCGCGCACCTCTGACTTTCGGCAGTTATAGGACTTTCGAAATTATGTGCGTATTGATTGACAATTATCGCCTGCTCCGTGCCTCGGAGAGCACGTTAAGCCGTTGGTCCCGGCTGCCATGAACATCTATGGCAGTCGTTATTGGAAGAGTGTCGACACAAAATATCCCACTGGGTCGAAGTATCCCCGGTCTGCACTGACTGGCGCCCACATAAGATAAGTAAGATAAGTAAACAATAAAGTATAATATTACATTCGAATAAAATATGTATTTAAAATGCATCCCTGTTTCCCTTGGTCACGCAATAACTTGAGAATGACTTTACCGATTTAATTCATGTTCTTTTAAAGTTTAGTGATACTTTGAAGAAGGTTCTGGAAAAAAAGGTTACGGAAATTGCTCAGAAAATTGGATAATTACAGAAAACTTTGACAGTTTGTCTAAGACGTCACGTAACGTCCGTCGGGTGTCGTTTCCGTGGCGCATCGGTAGTGAATGCGACTGCTGTGCATGAGGTCTCGGGTTCGAATCCCGGTTTGGGCCAACAAAAACGAATTGGGTTTTTTTGTTAAGAAATCTCAATACGAGCTCGGAGTTAGGAAGTTCGCGGTGTGAGACACCCCCGTGCCTCGGAAAGCACGTAAAGCCGTTGGTCCTGCGCCTGATCTCTCTCCGGTCGTGTCGGATTATCCGTCCCATCGGATCATGAAAGTTAGGGAACAGAGAGTGCACTTGTGTTCGCGCACATACTTGTGCACTATAATATCTCCTGCGCAGATGGCCAGTCTCCATTAAGCTTAGCCGCCGTGACCGAAATTTGGTCTGGAGGACATTATTTAAATACAGTTATCACGATATGACATGACATTTTACTTTATATATAAAAGTGCACACTATTTTTATCTTTCTTATCACAACTAATACAATAAAGACACTCTGAGATTACTATTATCCTCTTTTTTTTTAACGTGGTTGAATGTATTGACGCCTACCTATCCACGAAAAAAGGGGGAGCGGAGAGGATATGTCGGCCTCACCCGGGAAAAGAGGGATTACTGTCATCCTAGAGTAGCTAAGGCTTAAGCTTTAAAGTAATACATGCGGTCTGCACCGATCACATAAAAATAGAAAGACGCTAGATGGGGAAGAAAACTACCGGCTAATAGTATTGTCAGCTTGTGACCACGGTCGGTGTAACCTGGTCGAAACGTCAAGCATAAAAAAGGTAAACATTATGCATGATCGCGTTAACAATCGTTACGTATTATATAATATATTGTCATGAAGTGTGTAAAAATAGCTGTCAATTTTTACTTATAAAAGTTAAAGAACTTCATCACGTTTTTAACGGAAGTCCTTCTCCCTAGCCTTTATTATTCCCAAGTCACTTGGGGTCGGCTTTCTAGTCTAACTGGATTTGACTGGATATCAATTTTTACACGGAGCGATTACCATCTGACCTCTGCAACCCGAAGGCTAAGGATACCCTAAGGTTAGACCAGTGTCAGGATATTAGAGGGCACTGACTTCCTAATAACGACTGCCATAGATGTTCATGGCAGCCGGGCCCGACGGCTTAACGTGTTCTCCGAGGCACAGAGCAGGCGATAATTGTCAATCAATACGCACATAATTTCGAAAAGTCATATAACTTCCGAAAGTCAGAGGTGCGCGACGTGGGTTCGACCTCGAGACCCTCTGCATTGCCGTCTGTTGGTCTCCCCACTGAGCTATCGCTGCTTTTTTAACGGAAATTTTAATGTTAAAATATACTACACGGACGATACAAGAAAATTCTCGAAATATTTTTTATGACCCATTTAATTAGACAGCGCTGTTATCTATACTAGTATGTATAAGGACTAATTACAAACGACACTGAATTACATTTCAATTTCTTTTGGTAATTGCTAATCATATTATACGGAGTAGGAGGTATGGTATATGTCAGCGTGACAAAAAACTACCTTAATATGGAAGCCGGCCATAAAATTCTCATCTATTAGGCTAATTAATAAAACATAACACCAATTACACAGTAATATAAACATAAAGAAATACTGTTAATATCGTCATTTGGGCCATTAAGATAGGTAATGAAAACGCCGCTCGCTACGCACATCAACCCGCTGTTTCAAGGGCCCAGAATAATTAATAGAAAAAGGTCGGTAGAAAGCTAAGTATTTTCTTGTCAACGGAATACTACCGTAAGTATTATTCATCTTTCGACAAGCCGCCAACACACAAAACGAACTCACTGACAATTAATTTAGAATTGTGCTCGGTACCTTATTAGGCTGGTGACATTGCGTTCAATAATTACTCAGTCATTTAGTATCTATTAAATTAGTATCAATCTATTGACTTTTCCGTAAGGTGACATTTTTTTGCTATAATTACAGGGAAATTATGTTTCTTTCTGAATTTGTCGTTAGCTTCTGCCGCCATTTTTTGTGACATGTGATATGAGACTTCCGAAGACCTCCGTGACATTTCTTTGACGTCAAACTCGGTTGCCGCATAGATTAATTACGTTATTTTTTCCTTTTTTTAATTTAGCATAAACAAAGACAATATATTTTTACATTGTTTTAGTGAGCAAACATTAAATATTAACTTCTTGAGGTATGCCTTCATTTGGTATGTGTTTAATTGACATCGTTCCGCAAAAATGCTATCAATAAGACATTGGAGGTGATTAAAATAGCTTTAGACATGGTGTTACGTGTTCTTTTCTTTCACAAGATTTCTTCTTTAGGAATCGCCATAAGGCTATGAAAGGTAGCCATAGCTCAGTGGCGGGACCAACAGACTGCAATGCAGAGGGTCTCGGGTTCGAACCCACGGCGCGCACCTCTGACTTTCGGAAGTTAGGTATATGACTTTTCGAAATTATGTGCGTATTGATTGACAATTATCGCCTGCTCCGTGCTTCGGAGAGCACGTTAAGCCGTCAGTCCCGGCTGCCATGAATATCTATGGCAGGCGTTATTGAGAAGTCAGTGCCCTCTAACATCCTGACACTTGTCTAGCCTTAGGGTATCGTTAGCCTTCGGATTGCGGAGGTCAGATAGCAGTCACTCCATGTAAAAACTGATATCCAGTCAAATCCTGTTAGACTAGAAAGCCGACCCCAAGTGACTTGGGAATAATAAAGACTAGGGAGAAGAAGATAAGGCTATGAAACGCTTGCGTGAAAAAGACCGGAAAACCTTTGGAGAACGTTTTTTGTTACCAAAGGCAGACAAGCGTAATATGGTCTGCGTGTAGTAAAGTGGTTATCATGCCCTATAGATGCTTGTAACATCAAAGTTGTGTTAGATTTCAAATGTTAAAAGTATATTACTGCATTTTTTGTCTGCTGAGTTACAAAGTTATGTGCACGACGTTCAAAGACTGCAATAGTAACATGCAGTAGCTTCTTAGGCATAGACGCCCGGTTTGGTTTATTTAGTTTATAAAAAAAAATTGGTTGTCTGTAAAGTCGGTTTACGGACGATAGTTTAACGTGACAACGTCATAACGTGCCTTTCGCTCGCTCGTGTAGCGGTCTCGCTCCGATCGTAACGTTACAATGAGTGTAACGGGACAATGGTCGTAACGGGACAATGAGCGTAACGGGACAATGAGTCATTCTTTTTCGTGCGTGTAGCCGGCGTTAATCAATTTATTAGATGTTGTCACGTCAAAAAATTTGGGGCAGTCTTTGACGCTGGAATATATTTGTGTGATCCACAAATTGATGTGCCAGGTATTCATTGTGTCCATTATTTGAATGTTTGTAAAGGCACATAAATTATTCGTAGTGCAGGTGTTATCTTTTTAAAAGAAAGAACGAGAAATGGTCTCCCGAATGAACTCTCTCTCTGAACGTTAAGTTGTCATCAGACCCACATTACCAACATATCACCTGAATTAAAAAAAAATTGGAGCTGTCTTTGGGGACTGCCGATAGAAGTGAAAACATTAATCCTTGATCATAAACACTTCTTTATAAACCAAAAATAATTCAAAAATGGAAAGTGTTCGGTGATGATGACGCGAGTTCCATGATTTTTGTTCACCCAAGAAGTGCTCAACGTGCCTAAAGAAGTTTTCACTTCAAAAATAAACAACGCGATAAAATCCGTATAAAGTTATTTAATTTCAATGTATAACATTCGCGTAAACAGAAGACAATATTATATGAGATTCAAATTCATCTATATGTAATAATAAGCAGCGTTTGTCTTGTTAGAAGTTCTCTAGTTCGATCCCAAGCCATGAGATCTCAGATCTGCTGAGACGTTTCGAAGTTATGCGCGTATTAATTTTTTTTTAGAGTTTCTTTTATTACGATAATAAAAACGTGAAATTTCATACAGTTTTTAAAATGTAAGTAATCGTTTAGGAATTGTTCCTATCATATTACATCAGAAATATGGTAGTAACATAAAAGTGCTATAAAAACATTAGGTACGCTAATAAAATAAAATTATATCCTTACAGCAAAAAACAACATGAAATGCTGTATATCTTATCTAGTCGCATTATTATTTCGTTAGAAGAAATTATTAATTGTTCTGACGAAATTAATTATCACTTGAGTTAAGTAAAGAAAACCATCGCGAGAAGGCCTGCAAGTATGCGAGGTCCCAGAGCAGCGATAGCTCAGTGGGGAGACCAACAGACGGCAATGCAGAGGGTACCTCTGACTTTCGGAAGTTATATGACTTTTCGAAATTATGTGCGTATTGATTGACAATTATCGCCTGCTCCGTGCCTCGGAAAGCACGTTAAGCCGTTGGTCCCGGCTGCCATGAACATCTATGGCAGTCGTTATTGGGAGAGTGTCGACACAAAAGATCCAAGTGTCGCCGGTCTGCACTGATTGGCCCCCACATAAGATAAGATGCGAGTTCCCCATAATGTTCTCGAGGATTTGTGAAGTCGAACAATCCGCATTGGGCCTGAGTGATGAACTAGGGCATTAACCTTCTCACGCTGAGAAGAGGCCCCTGCCCAGCTCGGCTCAGGCCGCTTAGTAAATGAAAATAACATAATAATAATATCAACGCTGTAAATAAACTCTCCTACGTCTAGTTTGATTGATCACCCAAATCTTTAGAACTACTATTAAAATCTATACTAATATTATGATTCTAAATGGTTTTTGAAGTGAAAACTTCTTTAGGCGCGTTGAGCACTTCTTGGGTGAACAAAAATCATAGAACTCACGTCATCGTCACGCTTCCACGCTTTCCATTTTTGAATTATTTTAGAATATTAACAATATCTCAGAAATGGTGCGTCCTACGCAAAAAATAACGAAATTTTGACCCCCTTAATAATTCCTAAGAGAGTATCAGGAACTAGCATCCGACCTGCTCCTTTATTTTTATTTTTAACTGTAATCTTCTTCAGGCGCGTTTAAACGAACGGCTCGTAGCACAATCGACATATTTTACTTATTTTCTTTCATAATTCTCACCATTTTTTTACGATTTATCACAACGAATCATAATTAATTATTTATGATTAATGGCAAGGCAGTATTTTAACATCCCTTTTATAACATTGATGATGTACGTAATGTGATAATAGTCTGATCGTGTTCAACGTTTTGGTTCTTTCATATATTTACTTTTAATATGAAGTGAATCCTTCAAGGCTATTTTAACCATTCTACCGAAATTAAAAACTTTGTGGGACTAAACTTTCGTAATTAAATAAGTTATTGTCATGCTAATGTAAATAAACAGGAAGAAAAAGAAATGTCGACGCAAGTAATTCTAATTTTGAAAACAGGAAATCTTAATTTTTATGTGTTCCGGGGTCTTCTATTCTCTTTATCTTTTTCATAATTATTTGGAATAAGATGTCTTTGGATTTCTCGTCTATGTTTTAATTTTTTTCTATTGTCTTAAGTTACTTTATAATTCATAATATTAGTATGGATTTATTATGAAAGGTTACGTACCTTACCACACGATACGACCCTTAGTAGCGATGTGTAATCGCTCCCAGGTGGCACAGTTAAATATATACATTCGAAGCATAACAGCAACTGAAAAGATATATTGTTGCTTTTAAATGAACAGAACATTCCTGTCTACAGAAAATATTCTCATTCTATTTCGTGATAAGTATTTATTTCTATGAATAAAAACATTTCAATACCTGGAAATGAATCCCACATTAATCACAGTTAACAAGAATCCAAAGCAAATATCCAAGTATTCTCCAGATAATTTGTTACACAAAAGATTTATAAGTTTGTCAATAAGGAAAAATGATCGTGCCACCGCCTGCCCCGTCAGCAAAACGAACAAAAGCGCCCTCTATCTATTAGTTGAACTATAAATATCCGCGCTCTCCCATAATTCTCCCAAGATATGTATGACTCTATCCGGGCGATCCCGGATCGGTGCGCGTACGCAGCTTACGAACTAGCCGCCATTGTTCACGACTTAGCTAACATTTTTAATATAAAAGGGTACAGTTAAAGTCTAAATGCATTTGTTTATGTTTTATTTGTATTGATAATTATTGAATTAAATGACATATTTCGTCCATAACTTAACATGAATACACTATGTATATATAATAAAATAAATGAATTATTATGTAATATTGTCTTCTGTTTACGCGAATGTTATTCATTGAAATTAAACTACTATATACGGATTTTATCGCGTTGTTTATTTGACACTGTTACAAAATTTTTTTGAAAAGCTGTTACACTTCTATAATCACTATTAAACTTTACAAATTTTTAAGCTAATTAAATTATTGAAACTATTAAAACTATTTATAATATTACTATACTATTATACTATTTAGATTTATTTTTACACTTTCCCCGACGTTTCGGTTGCTTTCCAGCAGCCATGGTCACGGGGAGACGTGTTTTAGTTATTAGTGGTTAGTGTAACCGACTGCCACGCCTGAGGTCGCGGGTTCGATTCCCGCACAAGTCAAACATTTGTGTGCATGAATATGGATGTTTGTCTTGGTCTGAGTGTTTCTATGTATAATATGTAAGTATTTACAAAAAAAAGAGTATATATGTATGTTTATCCATAGTACAAGCTCTGCTTAGTTTGGGCTAGATGGTGTTGTGTGTATGTGGTAGAATATTATTATTATTATTATTATATTTATAAGGTGTTAAAATATATTTATTCACTGGTATTTTTTTTTGTATATAATTTTAATTCTCGCACTATTAAACAGGAAGTTTTTGCAGGGTCTCCTAACACAGGTAATACTTCCTTAAAAGGAGTACCTACCCCAACTGATTATAAAATAGCATGTAAGAAAACGATAATAAACTTATCATATGGCCCCAATTACGAACTTATTTAATTAATTGTTATGCATAATCGTAAAATGTGTTCTAAAAAATATTTGATAGATGGCCTCCATTATTGAAGTGTATATCACTTTCTTTTACTAATCGTTTTAATATTTTAATTAATGAAGAAAACCGTTATCACTAATTAGATACCTGATGATTTTAAAAGAATCATTAATAACTGGCACAAAGAGACCGCCAATGCATCAATACATTAGCTTTTAAAACATTTGTACACTAAAAATAGTTAACAGTTAACCCTTAATTTAGATGCGTATACTCACGGTTAAAATATCTCAAAAGGGACTAAGCTTTTAACATACTTAGTTTGCGACTGTTATTCTACTTCATTCTATACAAGATTTTGCCCGCGACCCGCTCGCGTATATGAAGGTTATGTAAATTTTCTTCTCCTCGGGAATTGTACTTTTTCTGTATGAAAGGTACCCTATGTCCTTTTCTGTACCTCTGACAACGTGTGTTCGAAATTTCGTGATGATTGGTCGTATAGTTAAGGCGTGATAGCGTAGCAAACAAACTTACAAACAAAAACATATTTGCATTAATTATAATGGTAACTTTGATCCAGAAAAAAAAGAACTGTGCCCAAACAAAGCTACGGGCAAAAACTAGTAAAATATAATTCTATCATTTTATAAATGGTTTGATTAAAGAGATTGGAATAATTAAATTTTATGGATGTTTTAAATTAAACTGAAGATCAAATTATGCGGATTTTATGGCAGATTATTTATAATAAATAAACTAAGATACTTAAAACAAACTGAAACATAAAAAACATAAACAAAAATGTAGTGAGTAACTATATTTTTGATATTAGTGTCGTAGCAGTAGTGTATGTGACAATTGTGCAAGGAGCTTTGGGATCGATTCCCGGGTCGGGGAACACTTTGTTAAAGAGTTACCGTGGGAGAGCCACGCTTCGGCACGAATGGGCCGGCTCGACCGGAGTGATACCACGGCCTCACAGAAAACCGGCGTGAAATAGCGCTTGCGTTGTGTTTCGTTGAGTGAGTGAGGGTACCGGAGGCCCAATCCCCTCCCTCCTTCTTGCTTGTTTTCCACATAATTATATACAAAAAAATATAGATGTGTGGCTGTGGATATATGTAAAGAAGCAGAGTCTGTAAATAGAAAATGTTTTAAAGAAATGACTTACGTCTACTAAAAATCGATTTCTAAAATCAAATAACATTTGCCCAACACAACAAAATTAAATAATGTATGTTTATCTATTGTCTAGTACCCATAGTACGAGCTCTGCTTAGTTTGGGCTAGATGGTGTTGTGTGTATGTGGTAGAGTATTATTATATTATAATTTGACAGAAACCTTTTGCGTTAGATAGCTCGTTTTTTGAAAACTGCCTCCGTGATGCAGCGGTAGTGAATGCGACTGCTGTGCATGAGGTCTCGGGTTCGAATCCCGGGTCGGGCTAACAAAAAGGTATTGGGTTTATATATTAAGAAATCTCAATAGCAGCCTGGAGTTAGGAAGTTGGCGGTGTTAGACACCACCTTGCCTCGGAAAGCACGTAAAAGCCGTTGGTCCTGCGCCTGATCTCTCTCCGGTCGTATCGGATTACCGTCCTATCGGATTTTGAGGTTTAAGGTACAGAGAGTGTACTTGTGTTTGCGCACATACTTATGCACTATAATATCTCCTGCGCAGATGGCCAGTCTCTGTTAAGATTGGCCGCCGTGACCCAAATTCGGTCTGGAGGACATTATTTATTTATTATCCTATAACATCACGCTACAAAATAAAGTAGCAGAGCAATATCTGTAAATGCGAGTGAAACCGCTTAAAAGAACCAAAGTTTTTAACCGATTTCATAAAAAGGTAGTTTTCATTTTTCTGTAAGTTTATTTTTTGTTTTTGTCACCTCATACCTGGCATTTCCAGACTTAATTGGATGATTCCTTTTTTAAATGAAAGGGCATACCTACAGTGTGTGTTCGTATTAATTTGGTAAAGATCTCATAAGCGGCTAAGCGATAATTAATGAAACTCCTTATTAGAATGGTAACCTACCATTCTAATAAGGAGTTTCATTAATTATTAATATTTTCATGAATAAATTGACATTATAAATGTGAATGTTTATTAAGTTGTTTCGATATTCGTTACTCAATCACTCGTAAACTGCTGAACGGTTTTGGAAAAAAAAGGATGTATTTAATTAAAGTAAATGAAAAAGAAGTCTCCTACTAATGTTGCTTGTCGTCTAACTTAGAGACCTTTTGCACAAAAACTAAGCCAAGAGTAAGCACCCTGACAACAGCACTAATACATGCATTAGGGTCATTTTAATAAATAAAAATAAAATATTTTCTGGGTTAAAATTTGTATTCTTCCTACCTCTTTTGAAAACACACGTAAACCTTAATTACCTACCTACATAATTTCCAAATTTCATGCTGGCAACCTTATAAAATCTGCAAATAATTTCAAATTCCGAATCGTCACGAACTTTAAAATTCTCCAAACAGCCAATTATCGTTGACACGTATTTAGAGATTTCTTAGAAATTCAAATATAGAATTGGTCACGAATCACGACGAATTTTATCGAACGGCATTATATTGCCGCTCGTAAGCAGTGTACATAGACAAGACTGGGTTTTTTCTTCGCTGGTAACAAGGTACGATGTAAATCAAAGTTGCTGCGATCTGCATACCGCGGTGGGTGCATTCGTTAGAACAGATAGGAATACCTAAATGTATTAGAAATAATATTTAGTATACGGACTCTGAAGAAATAATTGGGCCGGTTTTACGTTTATAGTTTCTAGTTGAATAAACAGATATATTACGGTATATTGTTGGTGTAATATGCTTGTAAATAAATGCATTTGTAAGTGGTTATAAAAATTATAATATTATAATTTATGTCAAGCCGAATGAGAGTCAGTTGGATTTCCATCCGTATTACAAGATAGTTGAAACCGCTTATGTGGACACAATCATTTAGCTTAATTGCAGAGAGTTTATACCATGATAACATTCATTATTACAAACAAAAAAAAATTTGATTGATCGCACGAAAATGTGTCCACACTAAGAAGTGTGCTCTCACACATTTGATACAGAATAAATTTGTATTGCAAATTATATCACTTGTTTGCTCATATCCGTTGTTTTAATTCGCCATAATTACATGATGGTTGATGTTTTTGTTGATTTAAAACAAACAAGGCCTAAATAAATAGAAGCAACTTTACATGAAAAGAAACATAGAATATAAAATGTCCATTTTAAAAATATTGATGACATAGTTAGTAGGTACCTACATATGAAAACCACATCGTTACTGATTTTTTTTATACAAAGCTGGCTAGCTGCGCGGATGGCGTAGTGGTTTATGTGATCGCCTGGCCACTGCCGCCGCGCTGAGTGTTGTGAGTTCGATTCCCACACGAGACAAAAAATTGTGTCTTCCACAAATAGTTTTTCGGGTTTTGTTTGTGTTTATTGTCTGAATGTTTGTTAAGTACCTACCCCGCGACACAGGAATGATTCCTAGTGCAGGAGTTGTCTTTTGATACAAAAATAACAAAAAACCTTATTTTTCAACGCCTATTATTTACTTATGATCGTGTCGACGCCACGTGTCAAACAGCACTTGCACTCAATCTTAATTATAAAAATGTTAATTAAGACATTTCGTGATCATTGATAGTGCCGGTGAATTTTTAAATTATAATAATACGATATGTATCAGTAGAACGTGGTCATGCCTTACTAAGGTCATATAGTGCAACCTGTGCTTAACGGTAAACATTTAAACTTTCATGAATAATCAGAATTTCATACAAAAATATTATACAGACCTAAAAATATTTTGGACTTGAGAAGATGCCGATACAGTAATTTTTCTTGAGGCAAATAAGCCGATATCATACTCATCTCATCTGATCTCATGAGATAAGATAAGCAATGATCATTAAAATCATTGAATAATATTCAGATATCAGATAGTTAAATCCTAATCCTAATCCTAATTCCTAACTAATATTATAAAAGCGGAAATGAGTTTGTTTGTTTGTTTGTTTGGTACTTTTTCACGCCTAAACCACTGAACCGATCATTTTGAAATTTTGCATATACGTTTGTAGGTGTACAGAAACGGACATAGGCTACTTTTCATCCCGAAAAAAATTACTGTTCCCGAGGAAAAAAACAATAACGTTCATCATTGAATTATACGAATCATGATTGAATTATATTATTACAAAGCAGAGTACAACCCGAATTTATTGTCAAATTCTAAATTAACGTGAGCGAAACCGCGGGCAAAAGCTAATATATAATAATGCAAGTTCGGCCTACTTCAAATATCTTCGAGAACGTTATGTAGAACTCTCGGTCATGTAGATTTCCTCATGATATTTTTCTTCCCCGTTAAAGCTAGCGTAAATAACTATTTAATTTTAACTTGGATAAGTCAGAGCTGCGTGTCTCGGAATCGAACTCGTTACCTCTGCGTGGCAGTCCAACGTTTTCCCACCAGGATATCGCTACATCGAACGCTATTACTTTTTCCTTTATTTGTAGGGACTTTATCAATTTTGACGATGACGCCCCCGTAAAAACATAATATAACAATTTTACGCTGCTTAATACTATTTTAACCTACATCAAACCATAATTATTTTTAGGGATTAAATAAAATGACCACCAAAAATACTAATTGCGCAGCAAAATATGCTTACTAAAATATATCGTAACGAGCACCTATACGCCTCAAATCACTGCATTCCGTCTCGGAAGGTTTAGGTTATGTTAGGTTCCTTCTTAAACCCACCCAAAAATAGGACTTCCATCGACTTATTTTGATCTCTTTAAATATATTTTGCTGTGCAATTTGGTGATCATTTACTATTTTTTTGTGTTATATTTTACTATATGGTGATAAGTTAAACATAAGCCTTATTTTTATATTATTTATATCGAACGCTATGCCACTCATTAATTACATCGAACAATACGTTTTCTATTGTGACTGCTATACCTTGTAATGTGTTAAAGCTCTAGAGAAGTTACTCATTACAGGAATACTCGCAAGATTATTCCCCTACAGTCTTTTGTAGGGTGGAGATATTTCTCCAATTGGACTGATCCAGCTGTGAGCCGATTATTCTGTTATTGTCTTACGTCTAAAATGGTTGTAGTAATTTTTATTTGTCTTTGAGACTGCAGTGTTTTTGTTCTTAACTGCTTGTTTGTCTTTTACAGATTGGTGAGATTCAACACAGTTGGTGGAAGTTTAAATGAGGACTACGCTCGCGTCTCTTACCTAGGTAAGTGAAATATTTTTGCCATTTTGTTTATTTGTATATGTTTAATACGTTTAACATGCGGACAATAGTTGTTGATTCTGTCCATTTTAATTTTATATATACAGAAGATAGCTCAGTGGGGAGACCAACAGACTGCAATGTAGAGGGTCTCGGGTTCGAACCCACGTCGCGCACCTCTGACTTTCGGAAGTTATATGACTTTTCGAAATTATGTGCGTATTGATTGACAAATGTCGCCTGCTCCATGCCTCGGAGAGCACGTTAAGCCGTCGGTCCCGGCTGCCATGAACATCTATGGCAGTCTTTATTGGGAAGTCAGTGCCCTCTAATATCCTGACACTGGTCTAGCCTTAGGGTATCGTTGCGGAGGTCAGGTGGCAGCCGCTTCGTGTAAAAACTGATATCCAGTCAAATCCGGTTAGACTAGAAAGCCGACCCCAAGTGACTTGGAAATAATAAAGGCTAGGGAGGATATACGGAAAAATAAGGGAGAAAATAATTTAAGGACGTAAGTATGCCCGATCACAGTACAGGACTATGCGTTGCAAAAAAGTTTGCACCACACTTCTAAGCTAGTTATTTAGACTCAATCTTGTTAAAAAATAATTGTTCATTGGTAAACAAACATTTATGTTAATGATGTAACAATTACGATATTGTCGTATGAGATATCAAGCGGCAACTGCATAAATAAATATATAGTTTATTCAAACATTATATAGTTATGATAGACTTTTAAGAAAACCTGTACCCTTATTAAATCTGGAGACCCAACAGAAAATTAGCGATTGAAAGGCGTGCCTACGAATGTCTTGCCTGTTTCTTCTCACAAGAGGCTAATTCTCCAACAGGCTTTTTCCAATGTAAATTCTGATATCCTTTTTCATTTTATTTAACTTAATTAACGTGTTCAAGAATTAGTGTTGAGCTATTTTTACGGAAATTAAGATTTTTGACCATGACGTTGAGTCTTATACTCAGTACCTAGTTAATTAAAGGTCTAACTTATAAGTTAGTAATTTAGTACACTAAGTTTACGTATTGATTTATTGCCAATCGTAGGTCCAAATTGCCATCTCTGGATCATGTAGTATTAATTATATTTTGATAAGGACATTAGTAGTAGTAGCATACTGGACTGAGACTGTATCTCTGACGGGAATAGATACTAGGTTTTGTGGTAAGCAAGTCCTGGAACTGCCGGCAAGCCGGCGAAACGTACTTGCTCACGGTCTAACCCTCTTCAAACACAGGCGTCAAATAAATACGAAACGTTCGCATACCATACACCTGATCAAAATGTAAAAAAGCAGCACTGGTCAAAGAAAACTTGGTTTCCACATACCGTTTAACGTGTGCTAATACCATAGAAAATATAATGCTTACTTCCAAGATTTGCCGCTGGACAGTAATACCATGAAGTTCACCACAGCCATCCATTTTTTACCATCAGCATTTCGTTTAAAAAGGGAGCCTAACAATTATGTTTTCTCAAAATCGATCCATCCTTTTCTAACATATTGAAGTAGAAAGAGATGTCAGATAGTAGTTTTATTGCATGATTAACAAAATGGTGGCAAGTTTAGAAATAAAAATATTATTTTTATGATTACAATCATTATTGACTTCACACTATGCACATTAACTCAAATTTTGCTAAATAAAATTAGATAAAACTTGGGTCAGATTTTAAGTTGCGCTCCAAGCTATGAAATAATGAAAACTGCATTAAAATTAATTCTATTCAACTAATTAATTAGTTATATATTACCAAAACAATCAGACAAACAGGCAAAAGCCTGTAAACCACATTGTTCTGACTCTAGATCCATCTAAACAGTCAAACTGATTAGTTTAAAAAAAATTACCAATATAGACACGGCTTCGTTAGTTTTGTAAGAGGTTATTTATGTATGTCATTTTACACAGGTTATTTATGTATGTCATTTTGTTTCTGACAACTAATTAAGATTCTTTGATGATGACAGATGGACATCTTATGTGAAGAGGTGATACATATGTAGGTAAGCAAGTGATGAATATGAGGGTAGAGGGAAAATGGAGGTAAAAGAGAGAGTAAGGCCAAGGTAAAGATGGGTGGACTGTGTGAGGATGGATATGAAAGGGAAAGGGGTAAATGATCAGATGACGAGTGACATAGATATATGGAAGCGAAGGACATACTGCGCCGACCCTAAATAAATTGGGACCAGGACAAGAGGATGATGACTATATAAAAGAAAGCACAATAATTGTACATTATCAAAAAGAAATTAACAAAACTACTGGTCGAAAAATATTATTACTCCATCCATGACTTTTTAAATGATAATTCCTTTTGACATATTATATTTTTTTTTGTATAACGTTCTCTTAAATTTTTTTTATTTAACTTATTATTATTGTATCTTTTTTTTGCTTTTGATTTTTATTATGAATTATTAATATGCCTATTTAAATGCATCACATTACTAACTTATATGACATTATAGAATAATATTGTATAGATTTGCATGCCAAATGGTAGAATGTACTGGCTTCTATGTATTACCAATTTCACCATCAATATGTTACCTGCATTGTTAGCAAATACATTTCTGATTCTGATTCTGAAAATGATTGCCAACAAAAACCAAACAAATATTTGTATAGACACAAAAAATATGGCATTTTACACCTAAGTGTTAAATGTCACTAGTTTTTGTGGTAAGAATACAAATGCATTTGTTAACCCTTTTAATTAACGTTTAAGAAGAAATTGTTGACGGTAATGAGTGTTGAATACTAAAATATACTTAATAAACTATAAGGACTTGCTATTTTTTTTAAAGACAACTCTTGAACTTGGCATAAATCGTGTGTCGACTTCACAAACATTCGAACAAGGACACAAAAACACTCACACTCAGAAACAACAATATTGTGAATCACACAATTTTTTGTCCCGTAGCCCACAGCACACCGCGAGGGTGAAGGATGCACATAAACCCCTTTCGATAATACGCCCGTGTTGTGCAGAAATGATCCAGGGGTTCTTTTTTAATTTATCTAAAAGTATGAAGATCTTTTGAATAAACATCCAAGTAATGAAAAATCTATATTCAATTCTTTATAAAACTATATGCATAAAATATGATGTAGTAGGATAACAGTCACACGAAAAATGAACTTATGTTTAAAATCAGCATAACTTTTATTTATGTTTTTGTGGATTGGATGATTTCTGCGCAACACGATCCAATTATAGAGACGCAGAGGACACCCATGCCTCAGTTAGATCTGTAATTTCGCTGAAAATATAGCAGTCTGGTTAGTGAAGTATGACAAGCGACTCAATTTCCAACTTATATACATAAACCTCTGCTTCCTCCAATATCCCCGTAGTCGGTTGCATCACATCCAATTTCTCAGCCTTGTTTTTAAGTGCTGCGTATTACAAGATGGCATATTTCTAAACACAATTTTTTGTCCTGTGAACACATATTATTCATTCATTATTAATTAAGTAATTTTCTTCAGTAAATACTAGTTGCCGAAATTTCTTTTGAAAATAAATTCTGTAATTATTGCAGTGTACTTTTAGCAAATCTTGTGAATTGGTTAAAATCCGGGAATTTAATAGCGAGTAATCTTTAGAGTCCCTCTCTAACTACTTACTGACTCAATATTTTAAGTAATGATTTCCATTTCACTTATAAAATTAGAATCTATCAAATCGATGATTGTTTTAAAAAAATATACAGATTTTTTTATATTCATATCAATGTCAACGACTAAGTTCTCAGATTAAATGTGTCTTTATGTATAAAAAAACTTATTTAATGGCTCTTTAATACTGGCTTGCTATTCAGTATTAGTAGCGCCTAATTATGCAATTTGTATTTCTCTGTATTTTTTTTATTTAAACCTTAATGATTTATGGTTTATGAAGTCGATTATTACGTAGAATAAAAATACAGCATTGAATAAAAAAAGCAAAAACAATCATCAACATTGAATTCAAGATAGACAGAATTTAAAAACCACTATCTAGCAATTACACACTTTTTTATTCTGTATGTGATCGAGCACAGAACTCAACAACTTTTTATCATCAAGATTTCGTGTAAAAAGGGTTGTCTAGACAATTATTCATGTTTTCTCAAAATCGAACCGTCCTGTTTTAAGTTACTGAAATAGGAAGATATAGGTGGTAATTTTCATTTTAATCTGAGTGCAAAGCAATATGGTCATCTATCTAAGAAAATCAATCAACAACTAACGATCAACTATACATGTTTTTATTCTGTGGATCGACCACAGAACTCTTTTGTGTAAAAGTTTTCGTGTAATAGGGGAGTCTAGAAAATTATTAATATTTCCTTAAAATGTTGTTGTCCTTTTCTAACATACTAAAATAGTAAGAGATAATATTACATTGTAATCTAATATGATCGTTTATTAAGGATAACAAAAAATGGAGATAACTAATTAGAGTTGTTTATCGATTTGTGGTAATAGATTGATAAATATGTAATTTTTCCTGGTAATCATAGTGCAAAGCAGTATGGTCGTCTATCTAAGAAAGTTAATCGAAAGAAAGGGACTGTTGAATTTTGAGAAAATGGGAATAAATTATTTCTTGTTTTGCGAGAAAAGTTGAAAAGGGTGGTCGATCTACAAAAACAAAGTGTGTGATTGATCGTTAGCTGTTGATTTTTTCCTTAGAAAAACGACCATATTTATTTGCATCCAGATTACAATGAAAACGTTCAAGTTCAGAATGTCCAATTCCCGAAATGTCCAACGGTTTCAAAATGTCCAATTCCCAAATATCCAATTCCCAAAATGTCCAATTCCCAAAATGTCCAATTCCCAAAATGTTCAATCACCAAAATTCAATCTTTGAGAATGTGGTACATTTATTCCCTATGTCCTCGCAGCGCTTTTTTAAAATACTTATACAAAATCTATCTCTTTCTATCTAAGTAAGTTAGAAAAGGAAGATTCAATTTTAAAATATCATGAATAATTCAGCCAACATTTTTTTAAATGAAATTTAATTGAAATGATAAAAAGGCTTTGGGTTCTGTGCTCGAATTATATACAGGATAAAAAGTGTGTAATTGGTAAATAAATAGTCTTTGGTTCCCTGTATTTTGATTCTGATTCCAATATTGACGTCAATCATTTTCCAGAATATTATATGTTGTGTACTTCAAAACAAGCAGTAATAGTCGCGATATAAGCAGATATTTTTTTATGTAGAAAACCCTGAAAAGATAAGTAAATTATTAAAAAATCAAATCAAATCATATATTTTTTATAATTATATTCAAAACACTATTTAGAAACCTATCCATCTATTTAATCAACTGATTTCAGTTGAATATATCATCTCATTAATAACAATAATAAAATAAAATAAATTGTGAATACCCGGGTCATTGAAAATTTGACTTTTATGTGTATAAACTCCGTTAAATAATTTATTTTATTCGTATAACGCAATAATTTATTTGAAAATGCTGTTTTTTATGAAAACCATAGCGCATTTTCTGCTTGAATTAATTTATATCACTCATAACTAATATTATAAATACGAGTGTGATATTGTTTACATTGTTTGTTACGCTTTCACGCCTTAACTACTCGACCGATTATCATGAAATTTCTTATACACATTGTCTGAAGAATAGAAAAGGACATAAGGTATATTTCACCCAGAAGAAACTTAACATACATTTACGCGAGCGAAATCTAATCCTAATCCTAACTAATATTATAAAAGCGAAAATGAGTTTGTTTGTTTGTTACCTTTTCACGCCTAAACCACTGAACCGATCATTCTGAAACTTTGCATATACATTGTCAGGTGTACAGAAACGGACATAGACTATCTTTCAACCTGAAAAATTACTGTTCCCGAGGAAAACAACAATAACGTTCTTATGATATTAGATGGCGCCACGTGTCTTTCGAATCATGATTGAATTATATTATTACAAGCAGAGTACAATCGGAATTGATTGTCAAATTCAAAATTAACGCGAGCGAAGCCGCGTGCAAAAGCTAGTATAATATAAATCAGGACTTTACATTTCGAATCTGTTACCCCTCCTAAAATATATGGCCATCAAGTTGATATAAAAGTTATTTTTAGAATTATCGTACTTTAACCAATTTTCAAAACGTTTATGTTTGTATTTCGAAAAATTAATGAACTTAATTCCACCGAATAAATTTCTTATTAATCAAAAATGAAAGACAACAAATGATTTTGGTTCTTGTAATAAACACTCATGGAAGACCTAATTACAGTTATTATTCATTAATATTTACAACGCATGTCAACCATATTGTATAATAATTCCAAGAAAAGGTATTGTTCGTATTTGTCAGTCTTGTACACAAGAAATCGATTTAAACGCTAATTATTTAGCGCCTTTTTTATTATCTTAAAAAACCGACCATATTGTCTTGTACCAAGATCACAAAGAAACATTATATCGCCTATCTTTTACTATTTCAGTATGTTAGAAAAGGAGGGCTCGCTTTTGAGAAAACATGAATAATTGTCTAGACAATCCCTTTTACACGAAATCTTGATGATAAAAAGTTGTTGAGTTCTGTGCTCGATCACATACAGAATAAAAAGAGTGACCCGACAACTTCTTATCGTCAAGATTTCGTGTAAAAGAGGTGTCTACATAATTATTCATGTTTTCTCAAAATCGAGCCGTCCTTTTCTTACATATTGAAAGAAACAGATAGGGGATAATGCTTCCTTGTAATCTGGTACAAAGCAATATGGTCATCTATTTAAGAGAAATAAATGGCGCCAAATAAAAAAAAAATTGATTGTCATGTATCAGAAATTTATGTAAATTTGCATTTACATTACATGTAAATTTGTTCCAGAAACCTTTTTCTACAAATATTTTAGAATATGGCTGACTCGTGTTAATATAATATCAATGAATATCTAATTTTATTAATCTGGTCTCCAATGATTGCATTGCAAAATACATTTTGTGTTTTATTATCGATTAAGAAGTTTGTTTTGTGGTAGAAATTATTTCTTCTTATTTCGAAAATTATTTCTTTATTGCCACCCTTAGCACAAGATTCATCTTAGCTTGGGTGCCAGAGTATCAAACTACTTGTGATTTGCAATTTATATAAATATATGATACACTTGTTAATGGGGTACAACACTAATCAATGAAAGATAAAATGTAGCACCGAGTTCATTACTTTTATGATGTCGCGAGAGATATGTGAGAATTTACAAAAGGATAAAAAAAAACGAACTACTGCCTGTGTCTTTGTCCGCATTCATCCAAAGAGAATGTATTATAAAGAGGAAAGATTAGTTTTTGTGTTTGTTCGTTTGTTTGTAAGGATTTAACACAAACACTACTCAACCGATTTTAACCGATTTTTAGCAGCGATAGCTCAGTGGGGAGACCAACAGACTGCAATGCAGAAGGTCTCGGGTTCGAACCCACGTCGCGCACCTCTGACTTTCGGAAGTTATATGACTATATATATATATGACTTATTATAATGATTAGTTATATGACTTTTCGAAATTATGTGCGTATTGTTTGCAAATTATCGCCTGCTCCGTGCCTCGAAGAGCACGTTTAGCCGTCGATCCCGTCTGCCATGAACATCTATGGCAGTCGTTATTGGGAAGTCATTGCCCTCTAATATTCTGACACTGGTCTAGCCTTAGGGTATCGTTAGCCTTCGGGTTGCGGAGGTCAGATGGCAGTCGCTCCATGTAAAAACTGATATCCATTCAAATCCGGTTAAACTAGAAAGCCGACCCTAAGTGACTTGAGAATAATAACGGCTAGGGAGAAGAAGACTACTCAACCGCTTTTAAAAATGATTTCCTCATAGAAAGCTATATTATCAAAGAGTAACATAGGCGGTTTATTTAAAAAAAAAGTAGGTACTATTACTAACACAACCTAAGATACTTTTACGCAAACGAGCCGCGGCCAAAACTAACCACTACGCCATCGACGGCCTCGATGGCGTAGTGGTTAGTGTAACCAACTGCCACGCCTGAGGTCGCGGGTTCGATTCCCGCAGAAGTCAAACATTTGTGTAAATGTACATGGATGTTTGTCTTGGTCTGGTTGTTTCTATGTATAATATGTACGTATTTACAAAAAAAAAAGTATTTATGTATGTTTATCCATTGTCCAGTACCCATAGTACAAGCTCTGCTTAGTTTGGGCTAGATGGTGTTGTGCGTATGTGATAAAATATTATTATTATTACCTAGATAGAAAATTATGTGTGTGAATCCAAGACTTTGTAGTAAGGTTGTATATTACTGCTTTTAATGGCCAACCATTGTGTGTGCCAAGTGTTGGTTCGATACCCACAGATAATTAAAATTAATGTGATTCACAAATAGTTCCTCTGGTCATCCGGTGTTGCAAAAGAAATTGCCTTTGAAAAAATATACGGATCTACATTAAGTTCCGGCAACCTACAGGCGTCCATATTGAAAACAGAATTAATAAAACACTCCATAAAACAACTCTCTATCGACCAATCACACACTTTTTTATACTGTATGTAAAGAATGTTTCTTTCTTTCTTGTTTTCTTTTTGTATGTGTTTACCACAGAACCCAACCATTTTTTATCATCAAGATTTCGTGAAAAAGGGTTGTATAGATATATATTCATGTTTTCTCAAAATCAAGCCGTCCTCTTCTAACATACTGAAGTATTAAAGGATGGGTAACTTTTTATTGTAGCCTTATAAGAAAGCAATATGGCTGAGATTTTTTTTTACGAGGTAGGAGGCAAACGAGCAGACGGATCGCCTGATGGTAAGCGATTACCGCCGCCCATGGACACCCGCAACACCCGAGGAGTTACAAATGCGTTGCCGGCCTTTTAAAAAGGAGTACGCTCTTTTCTTGAAGGTTTGTAGGTCGTATTTGTCCGGAAATACCGCAGGCGACAGTTCATTCCATAGTGTAGTCGTGCAAGGCAGAAAATTTCTGGGAAAACGCACAGTTGTGGACTGCCAACCATCTAAATGATGGGATGATTAAGAAATATGTTTAAGAAAGTATGTCGTCTTTTATTAATTTTTCGCATAGCTATGATTTTAGGCTCACGCACAATGAGCACGCCTGTGCTAAAAAGCGTGCTCATTGGCATCTACCGGGCATAGTCAGATTTAAGAATTTATTTTCAAAAAGACACGTTAGCTACTTACATGAGAACATATTTTAACTTAAATATAATGGCATTTCATACAATGGTCGTTTAGGAAGTTTAAATATTTAATGAGTGTACAATAAATATATTTTAATTGAGAAACGATTCCGGTGGGTTATTATATAATGAGACTAGATGTTCCCGCGTTTTCACCCGCGTTTATCGGTACTGCGCCGCCTTCGTGAGTCGTAGCGTGATGTTATATAGCCTTCCTCGATAAATAGGCTATCCAACACTAAAAGAATTTTTCAAATCGAACCAGTAGTTGCTAAGATTAGTGCGTTCAAACAAACAAACAAACAAACTCTTCAGCTTTATAATATGATATAGATAATGCAAACTTAAATAAGCTAAATAGATAGTAGACTGCTATTAAGTTTAATAGTTTTAAAAGTTATATTCTTTTTTTCATAATTGGTTCTTATTTTTGGCAGAACAAGTAGACTTGCTCGACGAGTGCTACGTTTATTTATGGCAGATTTTTTAATAAATGACACGTTAGTATGAATAGTTTTATTTAGATTTTTTCTAAATAGTAGACAGGTACTGTAGATGTACGTTGTTAATATTCATGATTTATTTTCAGACTTTCTACTGCCACTGAGAATTCTTTGACACAAGACCCCAATATTTTTTTGACTAGATACTACAAAAAAGATCTAAATGGCAAGATTATCTATGATATGGTCAACATGTGTGCCAAATTTCATCCCAATCCGTTCTATGGTTTACGTCGTGATAGAGATTGATTGATCTGCCAAACATTTTCATTTCTTATTTATTATTTTGTAGCTTTTGCCCGCGGCTTCGCTCGCGTTAATTTAGAATTTGACAATCAATTCGGGTTGTACTTTGCTTGTAATAATATAATTCAATCATGATTCGAAAGACACGTGGCGCCATCTATTATCATAAGAACGTTATTATTGTTTTTCTCGGTAACAGTAATTTTTTTCGGGATGAAAGGTATCCTATATCCTTTTCTGTACCCCCGACAACGTTTGTGCGAAATTTGATGGTGAAAAAAAGTAGTTAAAAGAACAAAATTACTTTTATACATACTAGGATCAATTTCTGTATTACGGAGGACGTTCAAGCTTTCAAACAACACACACAAAGACAACATGTAGACTAGAAACAACCTTATGTGGATCAAACATATTTTTCTCCCGCGTGAAATTAGAACTCATAATTCACAGCGTAGCTGCAATGGTGAGGACCGGCATCCGTGTAGTCTTAGTTTATAATATTAATAGAATAAAAGTAAATAAAGCCGTTGTTCCTGCAGCGTTTCCTATCACGTATCTTATCTTATCTTATCTTATGTGGGGGGCTAGTCAGTGCAGACCGGCGACATTTCGACCCAGTGAGATCTTTTGTGTCGACACTCCCAATAACGACTGCCATAGATGTTCATGGCAGCCGGGACCGGTGGCTTAACGTCCTCTCCGAGACACGGAGCAGGCGATAATTGTCAATCAATACGCACATAATTTCGAGAAGTCATATAACTTCCGAAATTCAGAGGTGCGCGACGTGAGTTCGAACCCGAGACCCTCTGCATTGCAGTCTGTTGGTCTCCCCACTGAGCTATCGCTGCTCGTTTCCTATCACGTAAACTATAACATCTTCAGATCGAGTTATAGCCGTTAGCTACGCCAATAAATGACAGATCGACAATATTAGTCAAGACTATATTCGCAATATTGAATAAATAATACCAGAAAGCTGAATAATATATGCAACTAATACAAGCCGTCGTGGGCGGCCGAACAGACTGCTGAATGAAAAGCATATTTTATATTAATATTTATAAATAAATAAAACTGAGCGTACATAGATTGATATTCACGGCGGTTGTGGCTACTCATTTTTAGGCTAAGTTCAGATGGGCACGCGTTGACGCGCGTTCATGCTTACGCGCGTGATAGGAGTGTAAAATAAAAACAACGTTATCGCTCTACCGAGTATGTATTCGAACTGAACCCATTACAGTGACTTATCCTAAGTATAATAACATTATTCTATATATAGCTAACTATAAATAAGTGTGGCTGTCACGCGCTTTACGCGTGTTTGCGCGCGTATTGAGTTCCTTTATTCACGAATCAACCTGTTCAGTTGACTCGCGCGATCCACAAACAGATTGCCTCGTCCACATCCATTCTCGATGATTGATCGCGCCCGACTGCCGTGAGCTACTGCTAGGCATCTGAACTCCTTTGTCACGCGTCCACGCGCGTCAACGCGCGACCATCTGAACTTAGCCTTAGTGTTTGTATATCTTTGACATAAGGGAGTTCTTGTATAAATGATTAATCTCGTAAAAGTAATTAAAATCTCAATAATAAACGGTTATTTCAAATTCTACAGAACATATTGGGCAGTAACAGGAACTAGGAATATAGTATTGCTAAATTTTGCCCGCGGCTTCGCTCGAGTTATTCTAGATTTTATCAATACATTCCTCGAGGACAGTAGGTACTTTTCCTCGATGAAAGGTAACCTATATCATTTTCTGGATCTCTGACAATGTGTATGCGAAATTGCATGATGATCGGATAAGTAGTTAAGGCGTGAAAGCGTAACAAACTAACTCACATTCGCATTTATATTAGTTAGGATAACAGCCAGTAGAATCTTATATCATGTATTTCTCTTACGCATGATAGCATAGAAATCTTTTGCGTATACATCTGCACCCATGATCCCACTTGATGGAAAGTGATAACCGCTGCTCATGGACTTCAGCAATGTCAGGACACAGCAAAGCCGCTGCCTACCGTGAAAGAAGAACTCTCTTTAAACCTCGTTTGAAGAAGGACATATCATAGCGCTCGGGAAACACCGAAGCAGGCAGTTCATTCCAGAGCTTGCACGTTCGTAGGAGAAGTGATCGCTGATTTACACACAAACTTGTGCACTATACTATCTGCCTTCTCATCCGATCATGACTGTGAGGAAATAGAGAGTGCTCTTACTTTTCCGTACATACATGTACACTATTATATATCCTGCGCTGATGGCCAGTCTCCGTTAAAATGACCACCGTGACCGAAATTTCGTCCAGTCGCCGGCCACACTGCGGGCGGACAGCGGTCAAAGTGCCGAGTTCTGCGTTCCGCTTTCACTATGATGTATGTGGTGTCTTAGAATCGTACACACAAAAAAAGTAGTCAGACCGCGGCGGTCAAAGAAAACGCACGTTCTGTCGGAGATCCATTTTTTTTTTTCAAAAGCGGTCACGATGTTCCACGAAATTGAAAAGTTTATTGAATTAGTGCGAGACAAACGTACTGAACTCCAGATTTCTAGACTGCTTGCTGTGTGGGCAACTGTGAACGCTGAACGCAGAACTCGACCGCAGAACGCAGACCTCCGAGGCAATGTGTTCAGCGCCTGAGACATTATGCGTGTATGTCAATTAATTTATGCCATACTTAACCTCACATGAACCAATAACGTTGAACAATTACAGAGTTTCACACACTTTAATGATACAATAATGATAGCCATTTAATTTTATAACTATAGGTACTACTTGACATTTAAATTTCACTTCGCAATGCGAATAAAAAATTAAGATAGTCTAATTGTGGCAATCATGTCGGCAGTTTTTTATAAAAGAAGGAGCCCTTTGATAGAAATTTCTGTCATACCTAACCTATAGCTCAGTACACTATAAGTCATAATAATGCTCTTCAGACCGGCACATGGCGCCGGCGCCCAGTCTTAATGAGGACTACCCATTTGCATAGGCGTCAGCATGAAAGTGCTTAACCGACTTTGTGGCAATTTAGGGTAGACACATCTTGAAGTTCTACGTATCTCGTGTAATACCTAATATCGTCTTCATGCAAATAATTTGTATTTGCTCAACCGATTTTGAGCAGATTTGTGTTTGATACAGCTTGAAGTCGACGTTAGTGTCACACCTGTTGTATTCAGCTTTATTTTTATCAGTTGTAGTGCACTCAAAAGGTATGATGTGGTCAAATACTGCCATTAGGGGTCTTACCACCGTCTCCAAAACATTATTATAATTTGGGATCTTATCTTATGTGGGGGCCAGTCAGTGCAGACCGGCGACACTTCGACCCAGTGGGATCTTTTGTGTCGACACTCTCCCAATAACGACTGCCATAGATGTTCATGGCAGCTGGGACCAACGGCTTAACGTGCTTTCCGAGGCACGGAGCAGGCAATAATTGTCAATCAATACGCACATAATTTCGAAAAGTCATATAACTTCCGAAAGTCAGAGGTGCGCGACGTCGGTTCGAACCCGAGACCCTATGCATTGCAGTCTATTGGTCTCCCGACTGAGCTATCGCTGCTCTATAATTTGGGATAAAGACAGCTTGAAGTTTTACGTATCTCATAAAATAACTGTTGTGGTCAGCTTCATTTTTGTCTGTTGCAGTGCACTCAAAAATTATAAAGAAGTCAAATACTGTAATTTGAGGTCTTACCACCGCACATGCGTTGTTATTGAAAGAGCTAGAACGAGATAAAACTACATGCTGCAATATGCTGTTTCGCTACCGCAGGCAATGACAATGCTGTCTGATACGGTGGCTTACCACCGTATCCTGACTCCGAAATTCAGCCAAATTTGGTTAAGCTTTATCTAATAAACACTCAATCAATTAATTGCTTGATTGATGACAGCCAAATTTGGTTAAGCTTAACCTAATAATACTTACGAAATAATAAGACTTGTACGGTACTGATTATAAGTAAATATCCGCAATTTTTCTAATAACTTAATAAGAAGGACGAAATAGGTGGATGTTTCAATTACACGGGTCTACTGTGGTGTTATTATACTGCCTGCCCTATTAGTGGGCGCCGTGATAGCGTACGCCGTAATAACAGTGCGCACGCGCCACTGCGCAGGCAACGCAGTAATTCCAGTTCAAGCTAATTTATAATTGCATTGCAATCGCCGCAGCAATGTTCATTCATTTTACCTAGAACATTTCTTAGGATAGCTCGTTTGCAGTAAACCACTAGCTAATATCAGATGCAATAAAAAAAAAATAAGACAGCCCATCAAAAGTTTTTTTTCTGGATATTTCTTTTTGAAATCAGCTCTCGTTCTAGGCATAATTCCTGGGTTGCGGCGACCTTTACACACATTCAAGTCACAAAAACAACTATTTTTAGATTACACAAATTTGTCCCGTTTGGGGATTGAAAGCGCCGCAGTGACAACGGTGATGAAACTACTTATACCACTACGTCATCAGTGCAGTCATGCAATGTTTTCAACTATAGTCCGACCAGATCAAAACACTTGAATGCATTGGCCATTCTAAACATAATAACTTATCTAGCCTTTTAAAAAATATTCATGTGTATTCTATGATATGGCTATTATTGCCAGCCAGTACATCTTTGTCAGTAAATAATGCTCGTTTAGAATTCGTGATTGGCTGACTAAACTATCAACAGCCAATCAAATCAATCGACATGAGATTAATTTTGTTATTGGCACGTCTTCGATTAACCTTTTAGAATCCAACGTAAACTTTTTAGAATTATGTTGCTGCATTTCACCAAACCCTTAAACGATGACAGGTATGCTAATATTTCAAATATCTACAAAATTATACAATTTATTGATTTACCAGAATTACTTTCTTAAAACAGTTATAATATAGATGATTGTAATTAAACAATCGTCCAAGTACTAGGTTGCGAGCTTATGCCGCCCGGGAACAATGCCAGACGTTATAACAGAAAATTTCACCATAAAAAGTTAATAACTCTTTGCCTGACCCATAATTAACCCCGAAGGCCAAACATCAGTCACATTCACTACCGTTACGGAACCGAAACAGTTCTACTAAATAAATAAACGGCTTACGTTTAACTTATCACCAGATATAGTAAAATATAACAGTCAAAAATAGTAAATGATCACCAAATTGCACAGCAAAATATATTTAAAGAGATCAAAATAAATTGACGGAGCCGCGTTTCGCGGGGCTCCTATTTTTGGGTGGGTTTAAGAAGGAACCTAACATAACCTAAACCTTCAGACACGGAATGCAGTGATTTGAGGCGTATGGGTGCTCGTTATGATATAAATATTTTAGTAAGCATATTTTGCTGCGCGATTACTATTTTTGGTGATCATTATATTTAATCCCTATATAAACACCTCTTCTTCAAACAGAATTCCAATCCAACTTAACCTTCTACATTTTCTGTACAGGACACATTCCGGCACGCCTAATCAGGGTAAACGTTATTGAACATTAATTGAGGATGTTATCCATATGAATGATCCCAGGAACTTGCTCTTAATATCACTTCTTATAGCGCGCGCAAGGAAGTGTCCTAGCGCATTGTGAGTCGATGCTTAAGGCGCGTTCGGACTGGGCGAATAGTTTGTCTATCTGTTCATCATACTCATATTATAAACAGATATACAATATAAATGTCTATAGCTAAATAGCATCAAATTATCACGACAATGGACAGGATCTGTATAAATAATTTCTGTAATATTTTAATAAGTATAGTACGTTATGATTTTTATATTTTTGCATTGACTGGAAAAGCACCTAAGTTGACACTACCCTAATTTTAAAGCTACTAGTCTTCTAGGCATATTTTCAGTCAACAGCGACGCTGAGGAATTTTACGACGCTGTCTAAATGAGACATGTATTGTTATTTTTTTTAATATATATACTATAACTAATACTTTCTTTAAATATTAAATAATGTATATAACCATAAATAAAATAACCTAATTTTATTAGAAGATCTAATGTACACTTAGCTGGCAAATAAATATATTGAGTTTGAAATCCTTATATAGAGTCTACATGTCCTACTCAAACGTACATAAACCATAGAACGGCACTAGACAAAACTTAGCACAAAGACAGACCATATCCTGAATATTTTTTATCCCAAAATGCTGAAATGTTCCCGTGGGATTCACGTGGGAGAAGTTGCATGCAAAATTAATTATACCAATAAATTCTTATACCTGTCTACTTATGTCGAGAACGGCAAACAACAGCTAAAAACCGTTCATTATAAAATCCCCCTTACGCAAACTGGTCTCAATAGATATGAAAGATGATTTCATGATCATTTTTTATGAACAAATATCTTATAGTACTTTTAGTTGGGTGATAAATGCCGACGCGAAAGCTCCGAGGATATTAGGCGTGCCAGCGATTTTTCTTCGAATACCGTTGAGCATAATAGTTGCAGATACGCTGTTTTTCTATAGATTTTACTGCAAAGGTAAGTACTTTGTGCTGTTAAGTATTTTAAAGTACGTATTGTGTTATAATCGAAGATATTTTAACACCAGTTTCTTATAGGGAGCGTTGTTGGAGTATCGATTTTGGTGCGAAAATACTTAACATTGTCTTCTGTTTAACGAAAAAAAAAATAGTAAAGTTTAATAGTAATAGTAGTGCAACAGTTTTCAAAATTTTGTAATAAAATGTCAAATAAACAACGCGATAAAATCCGTATATAGTAGTTTAATTTCAGCGAAAATACTTATTATCTGTGTGTATTTCCAGGAGGATACCAACCCACAGATAGCTTAATTATTTATAGAACGGTTTTAAACATAAATATAGAAAAATCATTCATACATTTTTCCGTTGCCGTGGCTAGTAATTTTTGGATCATTTTTCGACTGAAGTTAAAATATAAGTGTATCTAGTATTTATTAAATTAAGCATAGATTGCATTTTATTATAAATGTAAAATATGTTGCCCGCGGCTTCGCTCTTAAATATAGGTTATGTAAATTTTCTGTTCCTCGGGAACAGTACTTTTCCCTGGTTAAAAGATACCCTATGTCCTTTTATGTGCTCCTGACAACGTGTACTCAAAATTGCATGATGATGAAGGCGTAAATTTAGGATTTAAGATAATTTAGATTTATAATTGAATAAAATATTATTATTTACTGAAAGTTATCAGGGTTAATTATCATAAATTATTTCAAGGAAACCTGAGAAGACTGGAAATATGTCTGTTAATCGGCAACATGATTGTCCCCTATTAAATGAGTTCTAAAACATACTTAGCTGGAAAATGTAAGTCTGATATATAACATCACACTTGCATTTGTTAGATATGTGTTAAATAGTTCTGTATATTTTTTTTTCGAGTGAGAATGTTATCAACAGCACTTTAATACATTCTGCCTTTATTTTTCAAAACACTACGTTTGTGCTCAAAATAATTCCTGTATGGAGGAGGACTTAACAAACATTCAAACAACGGACACAAAAATCCCATAACATTTTGATTCCTTTGCGTTCTAACCCATATCACTTGGTGTAGTATTAGCGACTACTTTAACCACTAAGCCATCCATGCACTGGTTCAATTCTGGTATAAAGCAATGTTGTACAACCAGCGACGTTATTGAATATCAAACATGATGTATTCTCAGGTGATTATCAGATGCCACAGATTCAATGAGCCAGTGAAAGTGGTCACTGCGGTCGGATAACGATCACCATTGTGTTACACACTCATAACTCATCACTGCGGTCTGATAATGTACCATCCAGTTAATTAGCCTGGGCTACTGAAATGTTTTACACATGGAAAATATGTGGGTGATATTTTTCTTTATTAACTAGATCTTTTTGTTTTCAGGTATGTCAATGTCAATTTCATCTTACATAGGGTGAGTTAGTAGTTATTATTATTATCTCTATTTAAACATTTACATTTTGAGATATAATTCAACGTGAGCGAAATTAAAAAATATACAGTGGAGTCACCGGCATCGAAAAGATTGTCTAAGCTGCCGGTAGTTAGAATTCCAAAATATTTTTCTTTTCTTTTGACATGACAACGTCTAATAAATCGATGAACACCGGCTGCACGCACGAAAAAAGATGACTCATTGTCCCGTTACGCTCATTGTCCCGTTGCTCATTGTAACGTTACGATCGGAGCGAGAGCGCTACACGAGCGAGCGAAAGGCATGATCGTGACGTTGTTACGTTAAACTATCGTCCGTAAACCGACTTTACAGACAACCAATTTTTTATACGACTAAGGTGGCAAACAAGCATACGGCCCACCTGATGGTAAGTGGTCACCGTAGCCTATGGACGCCTGCAACACCGGAGGCTTCACTTGCGCGTTGCCGACCTTTTAGGAAAGGAAGTGGGAAGGAGAAGGAGTGGGAAGGAGAAGGAGTGGGAAGGGGGAAAGAGGGTGATTGGGCCTCCGGCACTCTCACTCACCGAACGAAACACTAAATTAGGAATACTGCTATTACACGTCGGTATTCTGTAAGAGGGTAGTCCTTCCCCGGTCGAGCCGACCGGGGAAGGACTTTCATGCTGAAATCAGCGAGGCTCTACTTTGGGAATCACCCACTTTTGCTTACTCCTTTGTAGATATAGCCATGAAACTGCGTATTTATTTGATACATACATACATACATAGATTCACGCCTGTTTTCCAGAGGGGTAGGCAGAGAGTACGGATTTCCATTTGCTACGATCCTGACACACTTCTCTGACTTCATTGTTTCATCACATTCCTCATACACGCTCGCCGGTTTAAGGTGCTCTTAACCTGGCCTTTGTCCAGAACGTCTCCGATCTGATCGATAAATGTTCATCTAGGTTTTATTTGATTTACTTTTTTAGTCCGATATCCTAAGCCTCTAGCCTTAGGGTATCGATAGCCTTCGGGTTGCGGAGGTCAGATGGCAGTCGCTCCGTATAAAAACTGATATCCAGTCAAATCCGGTTAGACTAGAAAGTCGACCCCAAGTGACTTGGGAATAATAAAGGCTAGGGAGAAGAAGAGTCCGATACTACTACTACTACGTAGGATACGTAGTAATCCTGTGAAATCAAGTGTTTTGTAAGAAACAACTACTCTAGTCCTTAAACAAAACTCCAGTTAATACAATGGATGTATTATACAGCATAAACATGGCATGTTTGACAGGGTGCTGAAATATATTGTGATATATAGCTCTAGGGTCGAGTGTGACGACCTCTGGCCGGTAACAGCCACCGTTGTAACTAGTAATACCATCTTAAATTAAGTATTAGATCGTTCTAGTACAAAATATATTGGCACAATGCTGGCTTAAGGCCATATGACTGCACGAATCGCGTAGTGGATTAAGTGGTCACCTCTATATTACCGCTGCGCCGTTTGTTTTATGATCGATGACACGGCACAAAAAGTTGTGCGATCCACAAATAGTTTTTCCAACTAGGTGTTATTTTTGTCCGTTGTTAAATGTTTGTGAAATCCCTCGTGACCTTTTATTTATTCCACTTTCACTTGTATGTTTGTCTATATGTAGCCGACTCCTTTGAGCTCGATTTTGACCCACTTCAAACAGTCAGATTTAATTTAAAAGTTGTAAACTTATCGAGGACCGATGACAAAACAATAATTTAAAAAAAAAATTTAAAAAGAACTAAATAAAATACAAACTAAAAAGTAGAAAATAATGTAATAATTTTAATGTAAAAAAGCGTGGGGTGCTTTCTGATAGTTTGATAACCTCGGATTACAGAATTTAAGCAAAATAATCTCAATATACAAACATGCATAAAATTCGTTTAAATATATTAATTTATTTTCATGGGTAACATTCGATAAAACATGAGGCTAAACTAACATTTGAGAATAGGACTGTAGCAAAGTTGAAACTACAATCGAATATTAATTTTTAATTTATTTATTTTTAAAGAAGACTTGAAGACTAATAATGCATTTAAACATGAATAATGAGGTTGCTTATAATAAGCCTCCGCACATATGTATATTATTTATACACACAAAAAATAAAAAATAAAGATACTTAACCTAATACTTACAGATAACTAAGAATTTAACTATATTTACATGCAGTGAAAAACAAAACAATAATAAAACTAAAATTAATTAAATACTAAAAAAGATCACATATCCTAACATTATTGCCACTGTCACGATTTTACATCGATAAATAATAAACAAACGATATTATATGCGTCATAAAACACGCGTAAGAAGATATCTACCCAGTAAGTCAATATTATGCGAAGAAGTGATTGTCTAAAAGCCGTCTTACTATTAGATGGGCTTGTACAAAAATGAATGACAACTAAAGAAATTATGATATTTATCTATGACACACTTATTTAGGTTTACGTTTGAGATACCACCAAAAGAACATATTCAAGCCAAAACAGACATGAGTCTAAATATATATTTATTTATCAATAAAACAATAAAAAACTGATTCAAAGCGCTTAAACTAGTTATATGTATGTAAATAAATCAAAATCTAAATAAACGACATATAGGCACAAATAAACACATACAAATAAAGTGTCTGTTTGTAATGTCAAAATAACAGCTTTTTATCTAATGCATATGAAAGTATATAAGGTACCTATAGGAAAACATCTATTTTTTAAATGTTTGTCTGTCTGTCCGTTTGTTCCGGATAATCTCTGAAACGGCTGAACCGATTTTGACGGGACTTTCACTGGCAGATAGGTGATGTTATAAGAAGTAACTCAGGCTACTTTGATTTTAGAAAAAAATAGCGTTCCGCGGAGACAAACATTTTTTAGTTAAAATCTACGCGGACGAAGTCGCAGTTAACAGCTAGTCACAAATATAATTACTCACATACAACACATAAAGCAACCGATACTCGAACCAATAACTTCTCATTACTCCACTGGGCCTACATAAATAAGAATACCGCAAATTAATACAAGCCCGCCATCTTACTACTGGAAATCTATTCAAAAGCATATATCCGAGGTAAACGGTGGACCGTAAATTTAGTTCAGAAGACGTGATAATGCAACTATAAATAATGTTAAGATGAGTTATTACGACAGAACACAATAGAGATTGTTATCTGACCAAGCTACAGAACTTAGTTGAACGTGCACCGAAATTGTGGAGCGCACCGAAAATAGACGCAACACACTATGTTTGTAAACTGACCGGGGTGAATAAACAGAAGGAAAATCGGACACATACTTGTTTATGAATGTTACAACATATTGAAAATGAGTTACTTTCATCGATGTCCATATCGTTGCAATGAGTTGAGGCTATCTGAATGTTACCGCTAGAAATTGAGTTACCTTGGTGATTTTTGCTGCGCGATTGGTTTTTTGTTATTGTGTTATATTTTGTTTAGTAAATGTATTTACACTTTAGCTGCATATTTTGAGCAGACGTAAGTATAAAATTAATTGGTATGTTTTGAGATTGATCACAACATATCATCTGGTCCAGTGTTGTCGGTAGCTATATATTTTTATACAAGATTTGTAGACATATTAAAATGTTCTAAATATTATAAGTTTAATTCTTTTTTCATAAATATTTGAAGATATTGATTTAGTTCAGAAGATGTGATAATACGACCATAATCCTAAGATGAGCTATTGTGACTGTACACAAATCAGATTATTAAGATTAGATCTGACAGCGCTTAACTACACGTAAACCAAAAAAGACGCAACAACAACAATGTTTTTAAATGGACTAAAGTTAAATAAAAAATAAAAACGATTTTCAAAATGAAAATCGTAAAGCAATGCTTGGTTATTAATGTTACACATTGAAAATGAGTTACTTTCATTATTTTTTGTTTTTACTTTCATTATAGATTCACCCTTATTATTTTACTTAGCTCTTAAGTGAATACGTTTGACATGAACATACTTTGGTAAATCATAAAATTATTTAAAAATCCTATATATAATTGTATTGTAATTAGCTTAAATAGTACAAGATTGTACTAAATACCTAAACCAGGCCTTAATATGGGTTAAAGGTGACTTCTGGAATTTTGATAACTTCAAATGTTTTGAATACCTCAATAACTCAATGTCTTGGACACACCTGTTCTGTAGATAAACAACAGGCAAATAATTTAAGCATTGTTACGATATTAATACAATGTAATAGTTTAAGATGGCAGCCATACCTACTGAGTCCTTTTAAATACCCTTGTCATAGAATTTCCACTTGTGGCAAACTTCCAGAAGCTGGCGTGATTTTGGGTTGAATAAAGATTCTGGTTAAGGTGTTATTGTGAGATTGGAAAAATTTCAGGTGAATTCGGAGTGTAACACACGACTGTATACCCTCGTAGGGCAGTCTTTGTATAATTTTGAACAAAAGAACTTCGGTACATTTTCAAACATAGCTTAATCGTATCTTACCTTCAAGATCAAATTTGCTTTCATCGTCTTTACAGAATACAATCCTGATAAAGACAACTGGACAAGGAAAATAAACTTGATACGGATTTTATTTATTAAATCTAAATAGTTGTATCATTTAAAAAGCTTATATTGAAGTAAACAGTAACTAGTAAAAGTGCTAAAATAGTAGTTTAAAGTTTAGAATTATGTAATAATAGTATTTTATAAAAAATAAACAACGATGAAATCCGTATAAAGTTTGTTTAATTTCAATGTATAAACATTGGCGTAAACATAAGATAACTGGACAAGCTTGATGTCGTGTGGGACTTTGCAAACATTGAAGATAGACAATTACATTAGCACAAAGGATAATTAGACTCGGCACAGCTATTTGTGGATGGCAAAAAATCTTTGTTTCGTCTGGGGATCGAACCCACAGCTCTCGGCGTAGGTAGGTGATCACCTTAACAACCACGTCATGCGTGCAATTGTTCAGACAAAATAGAAAAAAACATTTAGCCTCGCGTTTCTCGTTGCGATATACGAAGTATGTCTTCGTATAAATTACTTTTTAAAAGATAGAGTACAATAAAAACCAGCGATGGCCTAGTGACCAGATCTTTGATTTTTAATTTTGTCAGTGGTATCAATTTTGTCAGTGGTCTCAATTTGACTCTCGAGAAAACACACAGATATTATGCATTTCTCTAAAATATTGTCAAAGTTATATAATTGAAGTCTATGAACTAATACATAGCCAGCATAATTATCTCCGGCCTGTTCGTTATACGAGGGCAGAGCAGTAAGGCAGCTTATAAACATATATATACATAACTAGATGTTCCCGCGGTTTCACCCGCGTTTATCGTTACTGCGCCGCCCCCGTGGGTCTTAGCGTGATGTTATATAGCCTATAGCCTTCCTCGATAAATAGGCTATCCAACACTAAAATAATTTTTCAAATCGAACCAGTAGTTCCTGAGATTAGCGCGTTCAAACAAATTCTTCAGCTTTATAATATTAGTATAGATTACTAGATGTGCCCGCGGTTTCACCCGCGTTTATGATTACTGCGCCTCCCCGTGGGTCGTAGCGTGATGTTATATAGCCTTTCTCGATAGATGAGCTATCCAACACTAAAATAATTTATTCTGTGAGAGGGTAGTCCTTCCCCGGTTGAGCCCATTCATGCTGAAATCAGAGAGACTACTACTCTTTGCGTCCGTTGTTTGAATATTTGAAAGTGCATCGTGCCACAGGCTTATTTCCAGTCGAGGTGTTGTCTGTATAAACCAAATAGATTATTGCTGGACAAACAGCCAATCTCCAAGTTTAAAACCTAGTCAACACACTACAAAAATCTACAAATACATTAAGAGTCTATCATTAAAAAAAATTGCGGCAGTCTTTGGGGACTGCCGATAGAAGTGAACATTTTAATCCTTCATTATAAACACTTCTTTATAAACACAAAAAAGAAGGGGTCGGGTCGGATTCCTGATACTCTCTTACGGGTTCTTAAAGGGGTCAAAATTTCGTTATTTTTTACATAGGGCGCACCATTTCTGAGATATTGTTAATATTCTAAAATAATTCAAAAACGGAAAGCGTGGAAGCGTGACGATGACGCGAGTTCTATGATTTTTGTTCACCCAAGAAGTGCTCAACGCGCCTAAAGAATATTTCACTTCAAAAAACTGTGTATCTGAAAAGCCAAACATCCCTACAATAGTGAGGTGCCATCGATTGCGCAACGTCACCATAACTCATAGCACGTTATTTATAGACTATTATCGTTTTAAGCTGGTCGTTAGAACTAGTTATAAAACAAAACGGTAGCTGCGGGCTCACAGTACGAGTGACGCGAAAATTGTAGGAAAAATGTTGCGAGCCAGCAATTTGTGTCACGGCTAGTGGTGAATAGGAATTAGAGTGATTTTGTGTTAAGTGCTTCTTCGTGTCTTATTGTAAGCTGTATATGGGTAACGGTTTTGATACTATATGATTTCGGTTTTGGCAGGTAGAAAGTTGTGCGTTTTTGACTATTTACATTTTATAGTCTTCTTCTTCTTTTGGTGTGGTTAGTGGCCAACCTGTTGTCAAGAGTTGTTCAAGCCGTCCGTAGGCCTCTGACATGGCGTAACGACTGCTGTGAATTTGGCAACAACCGACTTTTTACGTGCCCTCCGAAGCACGGAGACGCTCAGATGAAATACCACTAAGCGGTCACCCATGCCATCACTTGCACCACTTGCACCAAATGTTGCTTAACCTCGCTAATCGTTTACCGATCAGTGAGTGATCAGTGAGAGTAAGTACATACTTATTATACATAGAAACACCCAGACCAACCCACAAATGTTTAGCTTTTTCGGGAATGGACCCACGAATAAAATAAATTAAATTTTTATTATTTCGTTCTAATTAAATTTAAAAATACTTTAGAATATTCAGATACGTCTTTTTTCCTTATGACGGCAGAATACATCTCCAGTTATCCCTCGGAGACATAGCCATGAAAGGATGTATGTTTATTCTAGATTACCTTTAAATTATCGGCACTACGCTTGTTAGCCGAGTGCAGTTAAAGTTGTTCTCCTCACAACAAATAATAACTGATTTCCCTTACAGTATTCTCTATAATTGAGGTATATACCGGTAGAAAGGGTAGACAGGTAATGAACTTCACACGGAATTGCGAAGATGGAGGAAATGGTAAACAAGTGCAGTACACATGCTATATGTATATATGGTCTGATGACCATGATAAGCCTCAAAGGTCTTAGTAAATCCCGTCATGTTAACTAACAGTTTTGAGTCTAGGCGTAGATATCATAATTGACGGAGTTAAACGTTTACTAACAGTTTTGAGTCTAGGCGTAGATATCATAATTGACGGAGTTAAACGTTTACTAACAGTTTTGAGTCTAGGCGTAGATTCACACATTTGATTGTCGTGATATGCGTACATTTTAATGCGTACACCAATGTTTTAGTGGTAAGTATTTTTATTATTTTACTAGTTTTTCACCGTGACTTCGTACGCGTGGAATGTGGGACTAGGTAGATACCTATATATTTTTCTTTCTTTGCATACAAGAATAAGCTGATCTACATGCATTAAACATAAAACTATAGATATATTTATTGATAAATAGGTATCTAAAGAAGAAGAGAGAAGAGAAGAGAGAAGTGTGTCAGGATCGTAGCAAATGGAAATCCGTAGTCTCTGCCTACCTCTCTGGGAAACAGGCGTGAATTTATGTATGTATGTATGTATGTAAATAGGTATCTAAAGCACAATCTTGATGCTCATAAGTGTCACTTGTAAAAAATATTTTGATTCTGATTTGTTTTTTTTTATTTCCAGCAATAGAACCGTGAAAACAGCATTCAATTTCATGCAGTGATTTTCGCATGTTGCATGTACAAACATACAGACAGATAAAATACTTAAAATAGTTGGTTTTGCTTCTATAACTCTTAAAAAGAGTAATAATATTTTTTTGGAAATTGCCCCTTTGTGCAGACATTGATCAGTAATTTTTTTTTTATATGTACAGTTGCATTTACTTCCAGTTTATTATAAAATTTATTATAATTTGAATTTATATACCTACCTGAAAAGCACTTTCTTATCTGAAATTGAGGTACAACCCAGTTCGTATAAATATATATTTTCGTTCGAGGCAGCGAGCCTCCTTGCCGGATCGTCGCCCTGGGACCTAAAGGCCGGGCTCCTGGCGTCGCATTTCAATGGCGCCAGGAGGCACTCGTACGAGGTGAAGTGCGCGATATTGAGGTGCAGCGGCGCGAGCTCCGCGAGGTCCTAGTGGCAGAATAGGAGGAACGACTTGTCAATCCCAGCGCCGGGCACGCCACAATCGTGGCGGTAAGACCTGTACTTAGAAAGTGGCTGGAGAGGCATCATGGCGCCCTCACGTTTCGTCTGACGCAGGTGCTGACCGGCCACGGTTGTTTCGGTCGGTACCTGTGTCGAATAGGCACACAGGAGACGCCCGGTTGTCATCACTGCGTCATTGTCGAAGACACGGCGTTGCGGCGCCCCGAAACCGGCGATGGGGAATGTGATTGCACCTTTCCACGAGTCAACAAAAAAATAAATATTAATAAGTGTACTTTATATGTAAGTGCATCTTCAGAAGTTAAATTGTATATGTAATAATTTATAAATGATAATGTATTTAGAATAAATTATTATTACGCAAAATATACTAATGCGTCTATCAGAACTGCCTTGTCTATTATATCTAGTAAACGACAGTTACAAGGAAATTATGCTAATGTAATTAAAAAACGTTTATAATTAATTAACCTAGCAATTTATTTGAATATAATTACATAATTAATTAAACATTATTCAAATATGGCTGGCTTGTTGCTCCTGGGGTATGCCTATGTTTGCGATCGACCCAGTTATGATTCCCGGACCTGTAAAATGTTTTTAGATTTTACTGTAAAGTTATTCTTGCTTTTTAAAGTTTTGTGCGTATTAAATAGTTCATAATTATGTATTGTTTTATGTATGTCTGAGAGTTCTCCATAATGTTCTCAAAAATATAAGAAATCTGCCAACCAGCACTAGGCCAGCTTGGTCGATTATGGCCTACTGGGCCAGTTTGACAGACCATGGCCTGATCCTTCTCACACTAAGATGATGCCAGGATACAGCAGGTGAACAGACATTTTGTCTGCTTATGGTACATATTCAATGTGACTGCTGTGCATGAGGTTTGAATCTCAAGTCAGTCAGTGGTTTGGGATCACCTGTTAAAAAAGGCACATGATAGATGACTAAAGACTTGTAACCGATTATATAGACGTATACCTATATATTAATACGTGAAGCGAAAACTTTGGATCCCTTTTTACGAAAATTGGGCGGACTGAGGAGTATGAAATTTCGCATACTTATAGTTTATACAAAGAAGAAGTGACGAATCCTAATATTTATATAAAATATGCATTAGAAATACATTAAATTAATGAAAAAACACCACACGCACACAACCATGCATTTGACACAAGCAGTCGAAGCGCGTAACTATGGTTACATATATCAATATATAATGACATATACGTCAGCAATATCTTACAGGCAAACTTTGGTCGAATTTCGAGCACTAGGCGACCGCTAGTCTATATAACTATAGCATACCTGCTTACTCTTCTGAAAATAAAAGCATGAGACTATGTATCTCTTTATATATGTATGCATTAATCTATACGATCAGTCTTCACTACCACGTGAAGATTTGAATGCAACATTGTAACTCCACAGCTATAGTAAGTGACCAGATTTATTGTAACCATAGCTCAGTGGACTTGACAGCGTGATTGCAGCTCTACGTATCTTGGTTTATAGCCGACACGTCGATTTGGGTTGAATTTTCTTACTGGTCGCGATAAGCTTGCATTTCTGCCTGAGGCTGAACGTGAGGTCCTGGGTTCTAATAATCATAAACGTCTTTTTGGTGTAGGATTTTAAGGTGTTGGATTAAGAGGTCGTAGAGAGCAGCGATAGCTCAGTGGGGAGACCAACAGACTGCAATGCAGAGGGTCTCGGGTTCAAACCCACGTCGCGCACCTCTGACTTTCGGACGTTATATGACTTTTCGAAATGATGTGCGTATTGATTGACAATTATCGCTTGCTCCGTCCCTCGGAAAGCACGTTAAGCCGTTGGTCCCGGCTGCCATGAACATCTATGGCAGTCGTTATTGGGAGAGTGTCGACACAAAAGATCCCACGGGTCGAAGTGTCGCCAGTCTGCACTGACTGGCCCCCACATAAGATAAGATAAGAGGTCGTAGGTTCGATACTTAGTTACAGCAATGCCGGCGTGTAGGTAACACAAACACATACTATTTTACGCCGACGGGTTAATACAAATACTAGTAACTTTCAAGCTGATTTGCTAGGTAGGCTTTTTAATATCCGCACCTATTAGGTACATGAAGTTTAAATCTTTAGTTATCAAAAAAAAGCAACGGGTTGCACTCCGGGAGTGCCGGCAAAAGTGAAAACATGAATATTAACGTTGTGCATTTTTGATATTTTGGAATGGTTAGGTTAGTATTAAGAGCTCCCAACAGGCCCCTCCATTGGGTGAGAGAGGGAAGACCCCAGGTTTTTTAGTGGGTATACCAGAATGGGGAGTCCCACACGCCCCGCCGGTGCCGTCCCCTAGACGGCGGATAGTGCATCAAGCATTTTTCCTGGGTACCAAAAAAAAAAAGGTTAGGTTAAGTAAGTTACTTCTTTTTACACAACTCACAACTCAACGTTCCGACTCGATCAGTCGATATCGCTCAAATGTGTTTCAATAACTGTCGGCCTTCCTAAAGTAAAGATGGCGCCTCGACCCCACTCAAGCACGCGCTCTGCTCTGATTGGTCGTTACGTTAATTACAATATTCATAACTTTTATTAGATTAATAATGTTTTTGAGCTATAGAATACTTTAACAAATCAAATAAAATTAAGTTAAGAATTTTAAAAGTAATTTATATGTAGTCAAATTATATTGTGAATTATATGTGCAAACAAGAATCAACCCGACTCAATAGTTTCCTCCGACAAATATATATATGTACTATCGGCTCCAGCGACGGATGACCATTTCAGAAAAATGTTCACTTGCACATGTTGACCAGTTGAGTTTGTATCGCCTTAGAATCAGTAAACAAATGTAAAGTGTAAAAAACTCAAACAAAGAAAGGCGCGTGTCACGGGTACGGGTACCAAGTGTTGGCCTGCTATGCGATTTTAACCTTAGGAGTGGTCATCCGTCGCTGGAGTCGATAGTACATCCTAACAAAGAATTAAGGCTTTTATCTCGCTTTTTTGCATAATGATAACTCCCGCATTAATGATTTAGCTTTGTCACAGGAGACGTTATAAACATACAATAAAAGTACACAAAATCCACACAGACTTTGAACAATCATTTGCGGATCACACAAAATCAATTGTCTTATGTTAGGCTAGATGTTCCCGCGGTTTCACCCGCGTTTATCCTTACTGCGCCGCCCCCGAAGATCGTAGCGTGATGTTATATAGCTTATAGCCTTCCTCAATAAATCCCTCCAACACTAAAAGAATTTTTCAATTCGAACCAGTAGTTCCTGAGATAAGCGCGTTCAATTGTTTGAACGTTTGTACAAACAAACGAACTCTTCAGTTTTATAATATTCGTATAGATTCGAAGTTACAACACGGTTAGTGGACCGCTTTTCCACCACGTCATACCCACAAATAAAGTATAATGAAATACTTTAAAAATTGCAGTTAGAGTTGGGATAGGCACGCGTTGGCGGTGTCGATAGATATCAATCAATTGATCTCGGTCGACATACATTAACGCTGCGCCGGGGCTGTAACTGTCGACTCGTACAACACTTATGAGTTATTGCGTCGTAAACTGACACGCGTCACTCTAGTGATGTGGGAATGTCGATATCGATACATGTATGTACTTTTATCTTAAATATTTTTGTGGTTGCTCAACAGCTTACTTTTTGAACGCTTTTTGGTTTTGGTGGTTTTAACATCGAATAAATGGAACGTGTGATGTAAGCCATAGTTGAAAGATATATTAAAATAGACATGAGCCTTAATTCTGGTGTAAAAATATTGTAAATACATATATAAAAATAAGTATATTACAACAATATATTGTATTCCAAACATATTTTTAAATAACAACTAAGCAATACATACCTCTTAGTTAATGCTGTATAAGCCCGTAATTGGCAAACACATTAGAACCATAAACCAGTAAATATTGTCTATACTAATATTTGGCTTGTATGTGTAAACCTAATTAATTAATTACTGCAAGAAAATATCAATAACTTATACCGTGATCCACAAATTGTAACTTTACAAAGCGACAGTTAATAAAAATAACAAGGGGTTGCACTCCGGGAGTGGCTACAGAAGTGAAAACTTGAATAATAACGTTATGCATTTTTGGAACGAAGTTCCTTACGGCAGGCTTGGAGGGGATAGGGATTTTGCTGCGCGACCGAACTGAAAAAAATGTGATAGTAAAACCGTAAAAAAAAAATCCGTGGAAAAAAGTGCGTGGAATAAAACCGTTAAATGAGACGTGCGCAGGCGCGACAGTCGCATACACAAGCGAGTAGTGTATAATACCTTTCTCTTCCTCCCTCTTTATGACGAGACTGATTAATAAGAATTACTTATAATAATAATATTAATAATAATAATAAACTTTTTTTGTAATTATTTTTATTTCTATTTTTCTATTTTCTATTTCTATGTAATTTTATGTTGTCAAACAAAAATAAAGAGACATATTTTGTTATTTTAGTTGATAATTTGAATTACGATGTTTTTTTATTTTAAGTAATTTATTATTTCCTAAAATACTGAATTTCCTAAATACTTTCTTGTACTTAAATAAAAACTAATCAGCAAAATTTAAGAGAAAAATCAAGAAAACCTACATAAAATTGAGCACGATTTTTTTTTGCAATTTGTGTCGATTCTACATTAGCCGAAGGAACTTCGTTCCTACCTGGTGTCCCACGACACCACATAATTTTTGATATTTTGGAATGGTTAGGGAATAATTTTGCACGAATTGCTTTAATTATCAGTATAAAAGTTCTATCATTTATGTGGTAAAATACAATATTCATTTATTGCGCTATCGTACACAAACATGACAATTCTCCCTCCGTCTTACGAATTTTCGATCAGGTAACGTGTCCTGACGCGAGTTTGACAATTCTACCTCCGTCTTACGAATTTTCGATCAGGTCACGTGTCCTGACGCGAGTTTAACATTTTTTACCTATCACAAAAAAGTGCACAACGCCGCTAAAGAAGTTTTCACTTCAAAAAATATTGATAAGTTAAATAATTATGTCCCATCACTATTAATCTAACACCAATAGAGGTATTGTCCGCATATTATCACTTCATTCCTCGTACACATATAATTTATTGGGACAATACGTAGATTTAGGGGTGTCTAATAACAGAAATATTATTTTGCGATAAACTACGTCCCGTCGGTCGGATAGACATGTTAACTAATGTTGAGCCATGCAGTAAGCGCGGATTTGCGGCGACACAATCTGACAAAATTATAGCATTCTTAGAATTTGTATGTCATGCAATATAACCGGCAATGCGCGAGTGACGTTTAAAAACATTGTTAAAACAAGTTAGATCTTACATTGGGTACCAGAGTTCAACAAAAACACTTACTTTTATTATTTATAAAATATTATTGTTTCACGAATATAATTTGTAAGTGTACTATATTGTAATTTTTTGGTAAATAAATAGAAACACCCATGATTAAATTATGTTCGGGTACTTTGAAATAACTACACTGGAACATTGAGACAACTGCCATCTTAGTCTCATCATGGCTGCTGAAAAGCAACCGAAACGTCGGGGAAAGTGTAATCACAAATATAAATAGTATAATAGTATAGTAATAGTATAAAATAGATTTAATAGTTTCAATAATTTAATTAGCTTAAAAATTAGTAAAGTTTAATAGTAATAGTAGTGTAACAGTTTTCAAAATTTTGTAATAAAGTGTCAAATAAACAACGCGATAAAATCCGTATATAGTAGTTTAATTTCAATGAATAACATTCGCGTAAACAGAACACAATATTAAATAAATTATATTATTATTATTTATTATTATAATTACCAGATTATGCCTGTGTCTTCGCTTGCGTTGATGTAGATTTTAGCAATTAATTTATTTAACTCGGAAGCAGTCTTTTTCCTGGATAAAAGGTACCCAACATTCTTTTCTATACCCGTGACAACTTGTATGCAAAATTTCATAATAATCGGTCAACTCATTAAGGCGTGAAAGCGTAACAAACAAAAAACAAACTAACATTCGCATTTATAGTACCTACCTATTAGTTAGGATTAGGATTAGCACTAGATTTTGCCAGCGGTTTCACTCACGTTAATGTAGTTTTTGTCAATAAATTTATTTTACTCGAGAACTTTTTCTGGATAAAAGGTACCCTATATCCTTTTCTGTTCCCCTGACAATGTTTATGCGAAAACTCATGCTGATCGGTCAAGTAGATAAGTCGTGAAATCGTAACAAACAAACAAACTCACATTCGCATTCACGATATTAGTTAGGATTTGATTTATATTCGAACTAGATTTAGCCTGCGGCTTCGCTCGCGTAAATGTAGGTTATTTGTAGATTATGTCAATTTTCGATACCTCGGCGACACCTTTTCCTGGATGAAGGGTACCTTTTACCGAATAGTACTTTTCTACATGAAAGATACCTATATCCTTTTGTGTACCCCAGAAAACGTCTATACAAAATTTCATGATGATTAGTCGAGTAGTAAAGGCGTGAAAGCATAACAAACAAACAAACTAACTCACATTCGTATTGATTATAATACTTTTTATAATTTTCTCTTTGTTTTGCGTGACTAAGCAAAAACATCGCCTATAGTTCTCCGCTCGTTTTAAGGCCATGAATCCATTGGTGATATATCGCGTCGCAACATGGAATAAGCTCAACACATACCGTGTACACTCATCCCATGAATATTACATAAGGAGCTAGCGATATGCCAAGTGCGATCCGTGTATAATCTCTATGACAACTCTCCATGATAATACAATATAATTATTATTTTTGCATACGTACTGCTGGTGATGCAGTGTTTTAAGGCTCATGTTTATGAAGTTTTAAGTTTGAATTTCGTTTCAGGCAATGTGTTATTTGGGTAGATTAGGATTTATGTTGTGGCATAGCTGGGTGGATAGCTGATACAGTTACAGCCCCAGCGATCCATCTACCAGTAAAACAGCGAGTTGGCGAACCGTGGTAGGTATAGTCAATAATCCTCGGGTGAGACCGACATAACCTATCCGCTTAGCTCGTACCACGGTAAGGAATGCGTAAATGCATTCGCCTACGTAGAAAAGAAAGTATTTTCTGTTAGATAATCTTTAACATATTGAGTGGCAACGGCACACCGATGGCCGGTCACAATATGTTTTTAATTAAGTCTGGCATTCTTAAAATTGACAGGTTAATTATTGCAACACTGTGTTTGAGAATATGTTCGGTTAATAGGTTTTTCTAATACGTAGGAGTTAAAAAATTTGCTTATGAAATTTAGCTATTAGACACCTCTGTCTACTGGGAACTACAGGAAGGTGTGTCTATGTTATATAGACTGTATATTAAGGTTCTGCCTCCGTGGCGCAGCGGTAGTGAATGCGACAGCTGTGCATGAGGTCTCGGGTTCGAATCCCGGGTCGGGCCAACAAAAAGTTATTAGGTTTTCCTGTTGAGAAATCTCAATAGCAGCCCAGAGTTAGGACGTTGGCGGTGTTCGACACCCCCGTGCCTCGGTAAGTACGTAAAGCCGTTGGTCCTGCGCCTGATCTCTCTCCGGTCGTGTCGGATTGCCATCCCATCCGATCATGAGAGTGAGGGAACAGAGAGTGCACTTGTGTTTGCGCACACACTTGTGTACTATAATATCTCCTGCGCAGATGGCCAGCCTCCGTTAAGGCTGGCCGCCGTGACAGAAATTCGGTCAGGAAGACATTATTATTATTATATTAAGGTTATGGCGGATTCGAGAGGCCAAGATTAGATCTTCCTTAGATTTCAATGAATTCTCGTACAGAAGACCATGACTATAAACATGGCTGCTGAAAAGCAATCGAAACGTCAGGGAAAGTGTATAATAAAATCTAAATATTTTTATAATTTAAATAGAATTAAACAGTAACTAGTAAAAATGTTTAACAATAGAAGTTCAAAATTTTGTAATAATTGTGTTTTATAAAAAGTAACAGCGCGAAAAAATCTGTATAAAGTTGTTTAATTTCAAAATAGGTTCCGGTTAGGTGCTCGGTAGACGTTTAGTGATGGATTCGATTAAATTTATGGATGAATATGTAGATGGCATTGTACAGCACTTCACAATATTCTATATAAATTGTGCTAGATCTTGAACAGCACTAGCGAAGGTTACGTATCACAGCGATATGGAATTATTCATCATGATAACGGATGGTAGTGGTCGAGCACCATACTTAACTGTCAATTAATAATAATAATATATTCCATATAATAGAATCCATACGTAGCAATAGTCCTAGGCCTGCTGTGGCTAGTGCCGCTGTCGGTGTTCCATCCCACCTTTGATTAAAACTCTCGAAGGGCCTCTTCACGTTGGACCCATGTCTCCGTGTAAGCCTCCCAAAGGGCCAGGTATTTTCTAATATAATATGTTAGAAAATACCTATGATAATAGAAACATAATAATAATAATAATATTCTACCACATACACACAACACCATCTAGCGCAAACTAAGCAGAGCTTGTTGAAATGCTAGACATAAGTAAAAACCTATTGTGCATGGCACTCTGTGTGCCGCTGCAACTCAATAGATTAAAGCAAGTGAAGCTGCAGGACACTGGTATTATTATTTTAAACAAGTTTCCGACATCAATCGTCCGGCCACGGCCATCAAATCCACGTTTTGTGCCCCACTACATGAAACCTAAATTATATGGCAAAATGTTAGTGCAATTCACCTCTGTTTACCCTTTCGTGGATATACATATAGCTATGAGTCTAAGTATGTATTGTAAGATATATAGGTTCAAATCTCAACCAACAAGGAAATACTGAGCAATAAAATACATTTTATGATAATAATATTATAATGAGCAAAGCGGGCCACTTATCTACAAATATCAATCATTTAAGATGACTGCTATATCTGCTACCACCACAATTGTAGCAGCCGTAATACTGCAATATTTTACACTAAACGGGAATAGAACTAGTTATCTAATACCATTTGTTAGTAACACGAAGTGTATCGCATCGGAAATTACATCTCAAGCATAAACGACGTCGCTTACTTACGCTTATGTTCATTATTGAAGCGGTTTAAGCGATAAGCGTTTGTGTTTAGATTTAATATGTAGTAGATTAAGTTTACGATTTTAAGAGCGTTGACGCTTGTTGATTCTTCTGAAATATAACATCGCAAATAAGTACCATATTTTGAAAGTTTTACAAAAAAAATCATTTATGTGGGCTTTATTTAAAAATGTACTAATACAGTCTATAGACTGGAGTAAAAATAAAAGATTAAGATAAATGGAATTTATTTATATTTGTAGTTACTTTACTATGAAAGTATTGGTTCGAATTTTGTATAGTAGGCTACAAATATAGATATATGTATATATATATATAGATACATATATGTATATATATATAGATACATATATGTATATATATATATATATATATATATATATACATATATATTACAATTTAATAGATATTGCATCTAGTTCATTTTCAATTTTTATTTTAAATTCCTTTTTATCGAGGTTTCAACAAACTTAAAAACGAAGTAAAACGTACCAAGGCTTCATGATACTTCGAGTTCATTATGCGAAAATAAGAACAAACTATCATCTTAGTCTCCTCGTGCCTATGTGTGCTGAAATGCAACAAAATGTAAACATAAAAAAATATATTAATATGGTTAATACTTTTTTAAGTAATTTCTCGGTGGCGTAGTGGTTAGTGTAACCGACAGCAACGCCTGAGGTCGCGGGTTCGATTCCCGCTCAAGTCAAACATTTGTGTGCATGAACATCGATGTTTGTCTTGGTCTGGGTATTTCTATGTATAATATGTATGTATTTACAAAAAATAAAGTATATAATTATATATGTTTATCCATTATCTAGTACCATATTACAAGCTCTGCTTAGTTTGGGCTAGATGGTGTTGTGTGTATGTGGTAGAATATTATTATTATATTATATTTGTATTTCTGGCTTCACACATTTAATTCTAGTTTTTTTATATGAATATTGATCCCGTAATACGCCATAACTACTATGTCACGTTTTACCTAACTGAACATAGACAATCTACTGCTACCATCCGCAACGCAATGGGCGTCTATGGTCCGTCTCCCACCATGATGCGTGTACCACACATGGGGCACTCCCTCCCCTCACTGCCACCACGCCACCTCCCACTCATTACCATCAGGCCCCTACCATCGGTAGGCCGTACCATATTACAGACAGTAGCTGTTAATAGAAACATGTCTAATAAGAAATACAGCTTGCTTAGTATAACTTATCTTGTTGGTTCTATGGTTGCGTGTTTGTCTAGAGTTCGATTACCGAGTCAAGGAAATTGTTAATAGTGGTATTGTTTTTTTAATCTGGGTCTATCTCGGTTGCGCAGTGGCGGTGAATGCGACTGTTGTGCGTTAGGCTTTGGGTTCTAAAAAGCAGCACGAAGTCTAGATCTGTGCCTATTATTATATTTTTTTTATATTACTTCGGTGGCAAATAAGCATACGGCCCACCTGATGGTAAGTGGTCACCGTAGCCTATAGACGCCTGCAACACCAGAGGCATCACTTGCGCGTTGCCGACCCTTTAGGAATGGAAGTGGGAAGGAGAAGGAGCGGGAAGGGGGAAAGAGGGTGATTGAGCCTCCGGCACTGTCACTCACCGAACGAAACACATACATACATACATAGATTCACGCCTGTTTCCCAGAGGGGTAGGCAGAGACTACGGATGTCCATTTGCTACGATCCTGACACACTTCTCTGGCTTCATTCACTTTCATCACATTCCTCATACACGCTCGCCGGCCTGCTCTTAACCTGGCCTTTATCCAGAAAAAACGTTCACCTAGGTCTTCCCCTTGTGAACGAAACACAACAGTAGGAATACTGCTATTTCACGTCGATATTCTGTGACAGGGTAGTCCGGCTGTTATCCTTACTAATATTATAAATGCGAAAGTAACTCTGTCTGTCTGTCTGTCTTTCGGTCTCTCTGTCTGTCTGTTACCTTTTCACGCTCAATCCGCTGAACCGATTTTGATGGTAAATTTGAAATGGAGATAGCCTGAGACATCACGATAACATCACGCTACGGCTCACGAGAGCGTCGCAGTAACCACAGATATCACTGACGCAGGTGAGACCGCGGGCACAGCTAGTATGGTAATAAGTTTGTTTCCTATTACGTCCAAAGAACATACCTAGTGAAATGTAGGTGTGTAATACACTTGTCTATTCCCCTTCAGGGATATATGCCTGAGACTATGATTGTACTTGTATAAAGGCGTATGTTTAAAGAAAGAATGGACGAGGAAAGACTGACTAAGAAAGTTTATAAGGCTAGTGTGAATGGAACAGTCGCAAGAGGAAAACCTAGGCGAACGTTTCTCAATCAGCTCGGAGGCGTTCTGGACAAAGACCAGGTTAAGAGATTCTTGAACCGACGGGAGTGTATGAGGAATGTGATGAAAGTGAATGAAGCCAGAGAAGTGTGTCAGGATCGTAGCAAATGGACATCCGTAGTCTCTGCCTACCCCTCCGGGAAACAGGCGTGAATCTATGTGTGTATGTATGTATGTATATTTAGAAATTCCCAATGGCAATACGGAAATATGTTCGGTAAATGACAATTAACTCGACCACTACTACTATGAAGGAATGTGTGGATGGTACAATAACTGTTAAAAGGTCACTTCCACTGCGCAAAGCAAAATAATAATAATAATATTCTACCACATACACACAACACCATCTAGCCCAAACTAAGCAGAGCTTGTACTATGGGTACTAGACAATGGATACACATACATATATACTTTTTTTTTTGGTTTTTTGTAAACACATACATATTATACATAGAAACACCCAAACCAAGACAAACATCAATATTCGTGCACACAAATGTTTGACTTGTGCGGGAATCGAACCCGCAAGCTCAGGCGTGGCAGTCGGTTACACTAACCACTACGCCATCGCCATGTGTGATTCAAATAATTGTGCTGAGTCACGATTTTATTTGTGTTGCGCGGATTCGCTTTCATTAATGTAGATTTTCCAACAAATGAATAAATGAATGTCTGGCAAAAAGAGCGAAAGGAAAGGCCTTGGCGCTTATGCACCGCATAGGTGCAAACGACACGCGAGGGATTAAGACCTTTTCCTGGTTGAAAGGTCTTCTGTATCCCTGACAACGTATATGTTGTATATGTTGCATACAACATTTCATGATGGTCGATCGAGTAGTAAGCATAACAAACAAACACAAACTCACATTCGAATTCTATTCTATTCTATCACATACACACAACACCATCTAGCCCAAACTAAGCAGAGCTTGTACTATGGGTGCTAGACAATGGATAATCATACATATATATTTTTTTTTTGTAAATACGTACATATTATACATAGAAACACTCAGACCAAGACAAACATCCAAGTTCATGCACACAAATGTTTGACTTGTGCGGGAATCTAACCCGCGACCTGGCGTGGCAGTTAAGCAATAATAAAAATACTGGCGAAATGTTGGTGTAAAGACCTCTGCCTAACCCTTCAAAGACATACAGGTGTCATACCGTAGCAGCCCATTTCCATTCCAACCAATCTATGGCAAATTACTCAACCCTTTCGCTGTAAACTTAGAAAAACCAATAAGTACTTAAGCTATTATTTTTTATGTGTACTGATGACAGTAATCTGGCAACACTTTCCCGACGAGAACAACCTTATGTGTGGAGTAAAATTGACCATATAGTCTATGGCCGTGTTGAGCTTAATTAAACGAAATTACGTGAGCTAGGCGCGGAGAAAATTGATGGCAGGAATGCGCACACTGGGTACCTACTGGACGTGTAGTTATAGTGGATATATAAGTGATGATATTGGTATAGCAGGCTGGCTTCTGGATTGGTATGGTTGAATGATACGTGATTTTATTTTAAACGAAATCTCCTACCTTTGGAACTAAATTCTGTATCATGGCGAACGTATTAAACATTCAAACAAAGGACACAAAGTATACTAAAACACGGAGCAACCATTTGTGGATCACATTTTTGAAGTGAAAACTTCTTTAGGCGCGTCGAGCACTTCTTGGGTGAACAAAAACCATAGAACTCGCTTCGTCATCGTCACGCTTCCACGCTTTCCGTTTTTGAATTATTTTAGTATATTATAAATATCTCAGAAATGGTGCGTTCTACGCTAGAAATAACGAAATTTTGATACCCTTAATAATCCCTAAGAGAGTATCAGGAATCCGACCCGACCTATTTCTTTATTTTTTAATTATAAAGAAGTGTTTATGATCAAGGATTAAAGTTTTTACTTCGATCGGCAGTCCCCAAAGACTGTCCCAATATTTTTTTTTGTTACTTCTGTGCATCTACCCGCAACACTGTGGCCATAGCAAGTCTACCAATAACTACTACGCAATCCGTGCAGCCAAATTGTATTAAGCCATTTGCCTAGTGGGACGCCGTTAGATTGCCACGCAGAGGTCTCAAGTTCGATCCCGAGGCGCGAATCTCTGACTTTTCAAAGTGATGTGCGTAGTAAACATTTAAGTATCGCTTGCTGTAACGGGATGGAAAACATCGTGAGGAAATCTGCATGTCTGAGAGTTCTACATAATGTTCTCGAAGTCTGCCAACCCGCACTGGGGCAACGTGGTTGACTATGGCCTACGCATACTCAGAAGAGGCCTGTGCCCAGCAGTGGGACAGTTTAATACAAGACTCATGTTATTACATGTGCGAGATGAAGCGAGTCTATTGCCATCTGTCAAGCAAGACCACACTCCGAACTGCTAAGAATTTCTTGACAGAAAAGAATTTACTGAATTGAACTTAACACCTCATACTCAGCAGTCGTATTCACTACCACTTCGCCACCAAGGCTTGATAATGATGATAATTATAATAATATGAATATTTAATATTGTCTTCTGTTTACGCGAATGTTATTCATTGAAATTAAACTACTATATACGGATTTTATCGCGTTGTTTATTTGACACTTTCTAAATTTTGTAATAGTGTCAAATAAACAACGCGATAAAATCCGTATATAGTAGTTTAATTTCAATGAATATGAATATTATTTAATTATTGTCCTGGCAATACTGCAACACTAACGATGCCCTGCCTGTCTTTTATAGATTGGATTGAATATATACAGACATCTAAACTCACAACAATAGTTTTGAAACGTTTTTGCCTGTTTATTTTTAATATGAGGAGGATTTGAGGAGACATTTGTTTGTTTGTTCCAATATCACAAAAAGCACGTTACGGATTTTTATGCAGCTTCCTTATTTTTGTAGCCTGAATTTTATCTTAAAAAGAAAGCATAATTTTATTTAAATCTATTTATAAGATTCAGATATATAATAATAATAAATTTTTATTCAATAAATAAATAAAAGTCTTTACAAAACACATTACAGGCTACTTATTGTATTAAATTCACATTAAAACTATATTTTATCTAAAGGAAAACATTTTACAATTTAAAAATTGGACACAAAAGTCTTGTTTATAAAGTCTGTTTTTACATTTTATTACCTGAACTAGGTCAGAGACCTGTGTTTCAGGCTGTTTCTAATATTACATTGTTATTCTATTGTTAATAAAGTAAGGGTCTACAAAAAACATTTAACATTTATACATGTACTGCAAACATATATAGGTAGTTAAGTATAACTACAATTAAAATATAAATATTTCAAACAATAACAATTATAAATAAATATTGCTTAAACAAAAATAAATTATTTTACAACTACTAGCAAATTCTCTGTATCTGAATACGTTAGCGTTTTTAGGTATTTTGTTAAAACTATGTGACATTGATTATGATTAATGCTATATATATCTAATAACTTATTTAGTTTATTGTACAGAAAAGGCCCTAAGAATAAGACAAATTTCTTCATCTAAGCATGCTTAGTTTGGAAGCTTTCACAAACTAAATCTTTCCTTCTTTTGTTCGTAGGTAAGAAAGGTAGTAGCGTATGTTGTTTTAGGATAGTGTGCAGTATAAATAGTTGACGGACAGTTAAAATGTTAGTGGATTGGTATAGTTCATAGGTAGGGAAGATGAAAGGGCGGAATGTGGCTACCTTTAAGATGGCTCTTTGCGCACGTTCTAATGGCAATAATATTGTTTTCGATGCTCCACCCCACGATGTTATACAATAGGTTATGATTGATTGGATATATCCACGTAGATACTTTATATGGATAAGAAAAAGATAAACTTTTTGATAATTTTTAAATAATTACTCTTGAAAACAATAAGAAGACCTTAGTCTCCTCATAACCTTAGCTGTTAAACATTGAAAAATCAGATAAATCCTAACTAATATTATAAATGCAAACGTGAGTTTGTTACGCTTTCATGCCTTAACCACTCGACTGATCATCATGAAATTTCGCATACACATTGTCAGAGTTACCGAAACGAAAAGGACCCGAGGTATGGCAAATTGACGTACATTTACGCGAGCGAAGCCATGAGCAAAATCTAGCAAAAGACGATCGTAATTTTGTAAGTGTAAATCGACGTATCGCTGCACTGTTCAATCACATTTTAGTTTACTGCGGCAATAATTAACATTAAGCAGTGTCACAATTTTAGTCAACTCGTTAATTAATCTACGATCAACAATCACCAACCTATCGACGGCTTATTCCCGCCCGCTCCGCTATTTTGTTCCCCAGCGCTCCACAACTAAAATTAAATATTATTATTATTTTTTAAATCGTTCCCTAGGGCTCCAAAAGCTTATGTTAATTTATTTATTTAAAACCTCTGATCTCCATACATTTATTCCCAGGAGCTCCAAATTATATTACAACATTAAATAAAGACCTACTTACTAGTGTGTTCCCGACAGCTCGTGGTAACGATATTTATATTGAAGTATTGACTTTTTCTTGGAGCTGCTGGGAATTAAATCTCAAAGTACGTAGATAATGTTTTGGAGCTGTAGGGAACGAAATTGGTAAATGTGGCTTTATTAATTATTTGAATATAAAAATCCTTGGAGCTCCTGGTAATGAATGTATGGAAATATGAAGTTTGGAGAACAATAGATTTTAAGCGCACGGGAATAAGCCCTAATCGACATTTCCCATCACAACTTTATCCCGAGATAATTTATGACAAAACCACTTCATTGAGATATCGTCCCATCCCAGCTACATATAAAACTGTTCCGACCGGTATGTATTCATGAGAGGATTCTTGTTAAACAGAACTCTGTTCACAGGTTTTAATCAACAGTTCCTTCATCAATTTTAATTATAATTTTAAGCAGTTGTCCCGCTGTGTGTAATGAATACTAAATGTTTGGTACCTGCCTATGATTTATTGGACGACAATTATCTATTTCAAACATTTTCTGTTTGCGTTCGCGGTTAGTCTTATTTAGTTTTAATTGGTTGTTCGGTGTGCAAATTGTCATGTTAATATAATAGCTAAATAACTGGTTGATTAATCTATGTTCTACATGTAGAGCATTTTTCTTAATTGTGTTATTTAGTAAGCTAATATGGCGTATTGATAACTACAAACAATATATCTTAATAATCTATAAATTAAAAATTTAAGAAACCCCCGACACAAAATAATAAAAATAGTAATTAGCCATTTTGCGGTGGCAGCCATCTTGAACCGATTTTCATCAAACATAGCTAAGAACACTCCGACTAATTCACATTTCAAACAAAAAAAAACAACGTCAAAATCCGTTCATCCGTTCGGGGGCTACGATGCCACAGACACACACACACACACCCCGTCGTTTTTGCGTCGAAGGTTAAAAATACACCTTTCGCACTAACAATGAATCCTTTGTCGCGGAAGTCTTTACAAACACTGAAACAACGAACATAAAGATCACCCAGACTTAAGACAACTACCTATTTGTGTCACACAACATTTTGTCACTTGTAGGGTTTGCATTTTAACCCCTACACCATCCATAAAATAAATGTAATGTCATTGTTTTCTTGTCATATCTATTTATTAAAGAACGATTTTAGTCTGAAAGCAATAAATTATAACTAGCGGTCGCCTAGTGCTCGAAATTCGACCAAAGTTTGCCTGTAAGAAGTTTTCATTTCAAAAAACTGGACAGAAATACCAAATAACACTTTGTACCACACTTGAATCGAACTTAAGACCTCATACACAGTCGCATTCATTACCATCGTGCCGGCCTATAGTATGAACAAGGTTACAAATTAAGATATCTGGTTGGTTTCTCTAAGACCAGGTATTAGGGTGATTCGTAATTCCAGATCCAATTAATATGGACCGTTTAGAGTGCGCCATTTAATGACCGATGCTTAGCAGTGCAATGTTGCAATGTTGCAATGTAGCAATGTAATCGAAGGCAGTTATTGTCAGATCAGACCAATTTACTGAATTTACTAGTATTGAGTAAGTACACAAGTTGCTAAGAATCAAATTGTACTTGATTGCGCGTAAACCGTAGTGCTTTGGCCACAGTCAATGATGGGTTCGAATCCCACAAGGAATAAAAATGTGTGTGATCCATGAGGGTCAGCGCCGACGGACAGAGTGGCGGCGAAGAGACTAATTCAGTAACAATTTAAATTCAACCTAAATTGCTTCAGAATACGACTGTATTTGGTACAATGAAATAAAATTACGGCGAGCGACTCAAAGCGCGGTCATTTTATTTCGTTGTACCAAATACAGTCGTATTCTGAAGCACTTTAGGTTGAATTTAAATTGTTACTGAATTAGTCTCTTCGCCGCCACTCCGTCCGTCGGCGCTGACCCTTAATCTTGTTGTGTCTTTATTTATGTTTGGTCAAAGTCAAAATCAAAAATCATTTATTTATTTAGGTCACAAAGTAACACGTGGACGTCAAAATATACCTATAGGTTAGTGAGTTTACTAAGTTACTGAAATAGTAAGTTTGAATGTTTACAAATGTCCCTCGCGTTACAAGAATTATACCTAGAGCAAAAGTAGTCTACAACACAGCGCACTAGAACTGGCGATCATTTAATAAGCCAATACAGCATCAGTTCCTTGCCTGCATCTTCTCATGAGAGCTCCACTCCTCATTGTTCGAGGAGTGGAACAAGCTTTTATCAATGCTAAATTTATATTTGAATAATATATTATTAAATGTAATGCATGGATGGAGCAGTGGTTAGGCCTCGTCCTGGACGCCGGCGGGCGGTGCGGGCGGCGCGGGCGACGGCACGCGCGTCTTGATCAAAGTTCATGGATTTGTGTGAAGCTGTTCTTGACGACAGCGGTGCGGGCGTCGTGAACAGACCACGTACACCGCGCAAACCGCGCGCCCCGCCCGCGCCGCCCGCGTCGCCCGCTGGCGTCCAGGACGTGGCCTAAAAGTGTTCGCCTCGCCGCTGTAGTTGCGCCTGTGGGTTCGAATCCCACGCGGGACATAACTTTGTGTGATCCACAAATGGTTGTGCCGACTCTGGGTGTTCTTTGTGTCCGTTGTTCGAATGTTTGTAAAGTCCCCGCGACACGGGAATTAATACTAGTCTTTTAAAAAATTACGTGTTCAAAAAGATTTTGTACATTCACATGAAAAAGTATTTAACTTTGACACGTTGAACATTTCTTAAACATATAGCTTTGTATCAGTTTTAAGATAACTATTACATAGCTTCTTGCTCGTTTATTACTAAGAGGGTTGACAGAGAGGTATTTACACCCACATTTCAGCATCTATGTTTTTAGCCTCGATGGCGTAGTGGTCAGTTTTACCGACTGCCACGTGTGAGGTTGCGGGTTCGATTCCCGCACAAGTCAAACATTTGTGTGCATGAACATGGATGTTTGTCTTGGTCTGGATGTTTCTATGTATAATATGTATGTATTTACAAAAAAAAAGTATATATGTATGTTTATCCATTGTCTGGTACCCATAGTACAAGCTCTGCTTAGTTTGGGCTAGATGGTGTTCTGTGTATGTGATAGAATATTATTAGAATATTATTATTAGTTTCCACATATTAGAGGGCGATTGTATTGCCATCTACGGGACCTATTCCCAGACACAGAGTTGCTGTTAAGAATTTCTTGACAGTAACATTTTGCTGAGCCGAGAATTAAGCCCGGGGCCTCAGAATCCCACGCAAACTTAAGCCATTGGACCAAAGGAACAATCTAAAAAAGTCGCGGACTTTAAGATCTCTTTTGAGTGCACGATTGGCGTAGTGATCAAGGAGTCATCTCGCCAATGTTGCAGCACTGCATATCGTGGGTTCGAATTCTGTACAAAACAATTACTTGTGTGACCCCACAAATGGTTATTCTTAGTATAGATGTACTTGTGACTATTAAATTTTTTTAGTCCCCCACGACAAAACATGAACTCTAGTTAACTTATTAATACGAATTTCCTATAAAAATTAAACAAACATTCAAATTATGCTTTCCTTTTTTTTAAAGTTATCTTTCGCGTTAGGAGTAAATCCTGTGTCACGGGGGACTTTACAATCATTGAAACCATGGACACATAGAATAGCCAAACTTGGAACAACCATTTGTTGATCACACAAAGTTTTGTCTCATGCAGGATTCGAACCCACAACACTCGGCGTAGTGGCAGGGGCGAGGCGACCACTTAAACCACTACGCCATTCGTGCAGTGAAAATGTTGTCTCACTTATTTATAAAGACTAGCGGTCGCCTAGTGCTCGAAATTTGACCAAAGTTTGCCTGTAAGATTGCTTATATATGTCATTATATATTGATATATGTAACCATACTTACGCGCTTCGACTGCGTGTGTCAAATGCAAGGTTATGTGCGTGTGGTGCTTTTTCATTAATTTGATGTATATCTAACGCATATTTTATATAAATACTAGCTTTTGCACGCGGCTCCGCCCGCGTGGTACCTGCATCAATAAAAAGTAGCCTATGTCCTTCCCGAGGTTTTAAACTATATCTGTGCCAAATTTCATCTAAATCGGTTGAGTGGTTTAGCCGTGAAAAGGTAACAGACAGACAGACAGACAGATAGACAGACAGACAGATAGACAGACAGACAGATAGACAGACAGACAGATAGACAGACAGACAGATAGACAGACAGAGTTACTTTCGATTTTATAATATTAGTAAGGATTAGGATTCGCCCCTCTTTGTCCATATAAACTTTAACTGTGCCAAATTTCATACTCCTCCGTCCGCGCAATTTTCGTAAAAAGGACAAAGTTTTTACTTCACGTATTAATATATAGATATCCACGACAAAGCATGAACTGTACCGCAGGGGGCTCTATTTATATGACTGCAACTATCGATACAATCGATTCTCAAATAGTAGCTAACATGAATCAACACCACGACATACCTCAGAACTAAAGAGTCATCGTTACTCATAGTTATAGGATAGGCATAGAATACACAGCTTGTACCGAGTGTCGAACCGCTCTTCATAACACGCCTATCCGCTTTTAATTATAAGATTTAATGCAACGCGTATCGGCCATCTCGACCGTACTAAAACGGATGAACGCGTCCGGACTATTGGAAGCTGTGCAGTCGATGTCAACGCTAAATACTTTAAGATTTATATTTTACTAGTTTCGCTCGAAAACTGACGATTTTTGGATGGAAAGTACCTTATGTCGCTGGTTTGTAACGTGGGTGCAACTGTGGAAGAGAGCTGGTAATATTATAAACTAGATGCGCCTGCGGTTTCACCCGCGTTTATAGTTACTACGCCGCCCCCGTGGGTCATAGCGTGATGTTATATAGCCTACCTTACTCAATAAATAGACTATCCATCACAAAAATATGTTTTCTAAAAGATTTAAAAGTGTTGCTTTTTTGTAATCCATAAACTGTAAGACTACTAAAGCGATTTTAATATTTCTTTCACCGTTAAGAAGTAACGTTATCCAGAAATAACATAAGCCATAAAACATCACGTTAGAAGCCACGGGAGTGGTGGATAAAACCGCGGGGCACAGCTAGTATCCTAACTAATATTATAAATGCGAATGTAAGTTTGTTTGTTACGCTTTTATGTCTTAACTTCGCATACACGTTGTCAGGGGTACAACAAAGGACATAGGACATACCTTTAACCTAGCAAAAATTACTGTTTCCAAACAAATCCGCGGGGAAAACCTCGAAATTATATTAAAACTGCCGATTTCCTAACATAAGCTTTATTTTTGGATTAGCGGGCAAACGAGCGGACGGATCGCCTGATGGTAAGCGATTACCGCCACCCATGGACACCCGCAACACCAGGGGAGTTACAAGTGCGTTGCCGGCCTTTTAAAAAGGAGTACGCTCTTTTCTTGAAGTGTTGAAAGTCGTATTGGTCCGGAAATACCGTTGACGACAGCTCATTCCACAGTTTTGTTGTGCGAGGCAGAAAATTCCTGGAGAAACGCACAGTTCTGGACTGCCAACCATCTAAATGATGGGAATGAAAACGCTGTCGCGTAGGCCGATGGCGGAAAGAGGCGGCAGGGATCATTCCGAACTCTATTCAACAACCAAAAAATAAAGTCTAATTTACCAATGACGGCTCCAGTGTTGTCGCTGTCGTTCTATAAAAAGCAACATTTTATAAAGTTTTTCGTATCTAGCATAAAAAGCCCATCAGCCGAACTGTCCACCGGTGTGACTCAAAGTTGGTAGCTGAAGACTATTCAAGGAAATACAGTTCGTTGACATTTCTAAGTACAATAGATTCGCGAGAAGACAAAAAAAAACTTGGTAAAGAATCTGTACGTTTATATTTATACAAGCGGCCAGCCCAACTTCGATCAGGTTGAATAATTATCTATCTTAAGTAGATATAAGGTAGGTAAGATATGACCTCTGACCATATGGAATAACGTACCTTTCAATTATTTCCTTTAACTATTGTTAAAGGATTTTACAAATAGGTGCATTGGGTCCGAGATGTCTCGCCATATACTGTACACAAACTTACAAAATAACTAGACTAGAGATCGAATCCACGAGAGTTTGATTTCTAGACGGGACAAGAAATTGTGTTGCACAAGTAGTTGTTAGTACACCCAGACTTCATGTGTTCTATTCGTCCGTTGTATCAAAGATTTTAAAGTCCTAATAATCCCGGGTTACGGTATAAAATTATGCCCACCGCAAGAATTGTCTTTTACAAAAATAAAATTGAGGCAGTTTGTGGGGACTGCCGATAGAAGTGAAAACTTTAATTCTTGATCATAAACACTTCTTTATAAACCAAATTATAAAGCAAAAATAATTCAAAAATGGAAAGCGTTTGATGACGATGACGCGGGTTCTATGATTTTTGTTCACCCAGGAAGTGCTCAACGCGCCTAAAGAAGTTTTCATTTCAATAAAAAGTAAAACATACGTATGCATAATATAATAATTGATGATGCATGTCATGATGGTACAAAAATAAAAATCTTTTCAATTCATTTTCTTACCTCGGTTACACAGCGGTAGTAAATCCGAAGAACTCATGCTCAGTAAGCATGAGTTCTCGAGTTCATGCACAGTATTATATAATTTTTCTGTCGTGAAATTCTCAGTTGCAGCACAAAATCTTGAACCGGCCTGCCCGGAAGACAGCAATTTAACTAAGGCCCTTAAGACATGACTCGCGAAATATAGTGTAACCGGAAGGGCAGGTGTGTGAAGGAACTCCGAGGTAGGTTTAGTCGGTAGGACCCGGGAATTTCCATTTTTCCCCGGGTGACCCCGACATAACCACTCTGCCCGCCCTCGCGGAGGGGAACGCGGCACAGCATTCCACCACGTAAAAAAAAGTTGTTACATACGTCTACTTGCCCGCTTTGGGATGTAGCGTACCACCCTAGACCTCAAGGACACAAGCACGATTCTTGGCGACTTACCTACCGCAGCGCCACACAGGCAGTCTAATTAAAAAGCAACCTATACACATAAAAAAATCGAATTGTTTGTGAGTAATATCGTGTTGAGTTTCTTTTATTCAGCTCAGATGGTTACACGTATTCCAGAAAACCATAACCCCACATTCTTAATTTTTTGTCTGTCTGACTGTGTGGTCTGACCTATGGAATTGCTAAACTGGTCTCAATAAAACTTCGCACACAGGTGCGAGGATGCGAATTTTTTAAACTCATATTTGCTGGTCTTAAAATTTTTCGAAGTTGTAGTCGCGCGCGTATTAATTAAAAGATATAGTTTATATCGATTGAAATTCGTGGTAAATGGTGACCAGATGGTGGTAATTAATGACCGCCAAAGGCATACAAGGTAACATTGGGATAACAGGCTAATTATTAAGTAAATAATAATATAATTGCTGTGTAACCCATTCTTTATCTCAATTAAAGGCGCAAGAGTTTCAACGAATTATAATACATCCTTGTTTCAAGTTTAATATTATTATAACAAAACTCTGTCTGTTCGTTTGTCGGTCTTTTACGCAGCAACAGATAAACAGGTTGATATGATAATTTTGTATGAAGCTGCATGAAATGAAGTACTTCTAACAAATAAATCATACGATTCTGTAGGGTGGAAATTCTGCCCCAGTTGGCCTGGCACATTTTTTTAGAAAAGAAAGAAAAATGAAAATAATTTATTAGATACACCAAAAACAACATATTTAACAGACAAACAAGAAGAAAATACAAAAAAATAAACAAAAATAAAATAAAGAAAATGTTGTGCAGTGTGTCCAAAAGGTTCCAGCTTAGCGTTTGAGGATACTTTATAAACGACGACTAATCTATACTAATATTATAAAAAAGGCTTTCAAACAAACAAAAAAAATCTCATCTTTGTAAAGATTTAACTGTGATTGAACCCAAAAACTATTCAAGCGATATTAAAAAAAAATTCGTCGTTAGAAAGCTTTGAAACCGCGGAGAGGTATGCGTCAAAGCATTCCGCCACGAAAAACAAATAGCCTATGTTATTCGGTGAAAATTAATTCTTTTTTTAAAAGTACTGTTTCTAACATAACGTTACCTACTTTTAAGCGAGCGAAGCCGCGTGTAAAAGCTAGTTAACAATAAAATTTCTGAAGACAATGTACCAATTACTTTAAATGAATTACATTGTTTTAGTAAAGGTGTGTTGTATGATTAGTTTATTATCTCGATAACATCTGCAGTGTAAACACAATTATGTGCCCTTGGTAAGGTGGCTGGGTTTCACTCATTATTTGGAGTACCTACTGTAATTATGAGTTATGACTAATTGTTCATTGCAAAGGTATTATACTTTTGAGTATTAAAGTGTTCCTAATTAACAAGGCATACAATTCATTATGAACATATTTTCACTTTATATTTAAAATACATAACTTAAAATAAATTTTATCGTGGTATAATTTTGATAAAATAAATAAATATCTTTATAACTCCCGATACAAAGGAAATTCTCTAAATTAAGGTTACCATGGTCTAACAATATCATTGCAATAACAGCATACTAAATTTTGAATCGATCAGATCTCTGGCAGTTGCTTAAATTCATCAACTAGAAATAGCAGAATACTTAGTTTGTTTAGAATCATATATCTATTCATTGAGAATTATCGCCTACTACGTGCCTCGGAGAGCACGTTAAGCCGTCGGTCCCAGCTACCATGAACATCTATGGCAGTCGTTATTGGGAAGATGGGAAGGCACTGTCCTCTAATATCCTGACACTGGTCTAGCCTTAGGGTATCGTTTGCCTTCGGGTTGCAGATGTCAGATGGCAGTCGCTCCGTGTAAAAACTGATATCCAGTCAAATCCGGTTAGACTAGAAAGCCGACTCCAAGTGACTTGGAAATAATAAAGGCTAGGGAGAAGGAAGAAGATCTAAGAACCATCTCGATCAACTCACCTATTACTACCCTATAGGACTTCTTTTTAAATTAAAAAAGATGTTGCTTATTACTTATTATAGCCTGATTAGATCATATCTAACTAATAGACATTTCTTTGTCAGTCAGGAGGATGCAATGTCAGCTCTTAAAGAAATATGTGCTGGAGTGCCGCAAGGCAGTGTATTGGGACCTACACTGTATCTTCTCTATACTGCAGATCTACACATTTCAGATGATGTTGTCATGGGAACATTTGCCGACGATACAGCCGTTATGGCTTCAGAGCAATGCCGGAACAAGCTTCTCAAAAACTTAAAACTGCTTAGATAAAATCTCTGATTGCCTCCGAGACTGGCGTATAAAGCCAATGAAACATAATCCGTACAGGTCACATTTACCACACGACGCCTGGCTTGTCCTCCAGTCTTGCTAAATGGTGTTCAGATACCACAATCAAATGATGCAAAGTATCTTGGAGTCTATCCAGACCGACGCCTAACATGGCGAAAACACATCTTTACCAAACGTTTAGCAATGGGACAACAGGTCCGCAAGATGTATTGGTTGATCAATAGAAACAGCCAGCTCACTATGGAAAATAAATTATTGATATACAAGGCGATAATAAAACCCATATGGACCTACGGCATTCAGCTGTGGGGCACGACTGCCAATTCAAACTTAGAAATCTTACAAAGGTTCCAATCTAAAATGCTATGTATGATCGTAGGTGCACCATGATATGTCACCAACGAGAGACTTCACCACGAACTCCACATCAAAACAGTAAAAGAAGAAATAGTGGAGACAGTCAAAAAATATAAAATAAGATTGGAGCTACATCCAAATATATTGGCACATCACCTTATGGACGATGAAATATTCCCAACCACCCGGAGACTAAAGAAAAGAATAACAAAATATTCACTTTATATTAAAGAATTATAAGGGCTTGTCACTGGACAAGTACCTTGCACTGTCATTAAATTTACAAAAATATTGCCGAATGTCCCACATGACACATTGCAATAAAGTAAAATAAAATAAAAGAAATAAAAAAATCACCTATTAACACAAAAAATAAATCTAAATCAGTTCATATTTTTAGAAACTACGATGCTACAGATAGACTCATGTTTCACCACACGACGTGGCTGGAGTAGCGGGGAAGTAAAAGGGTTCATCAGCCTCAGCGGTTATAATATCGGCCTTGTATGTAAGCTGTCCAACTGCTGGGCACCGTGCACCGTCCTTTTCTCACTGTGACAAGGGGTAGATCACGATGGTTTTTTCTAAACCGTTAAAGCGAGCTATAATTTATTATTTAACTAGCTTTTGCCCGCGGCTTCGCTCGCGTTAATTTAGAAATTGACAATCAATTCGGGTCGTACTCTGCTTGTAATAATATAATTCAATCATGATTCGAAATACACGTGGCGCCATCTATTATCATAAGAACATTATTGTTGTTTTCATCGGGAACAGTAATTTTTTCGGGATGAAAGGTAGCCTATGTCCGTTTCTGTACACCTGACAACGTATATGCAAAATTTCAGGATGATCGATTCAGTGGTTTAGGCGTGAAAAGGTAACAAACAAACAAACTCATTTTCGCTTTTATAATATTAGTTAGGATTAGGATTCATTAGAAATATGTACATTAAATTAATGAAAAAACACTACACGCACACATCCAACATTTGACACACGCAGTCGAATCGCGTTCGTAGTATTTCGGCATTGTTCGTCTGACGTCGTACAATCCTTTGTAACTATGGTTACCTATACCTTATTTATATGTAATAGAGAAAAACAGAAAACAAAATAGCAAGCTTGGGAATTTTGGTCGAATTTTGATCACTAGACGACCGCTAGTAAATATAAATGGCTGATTTAGGCAGCGTCGTATTCCTCGGCATTCTTGGTGCCAAGAAAAGTCCAGCCTTCTGGTATTTCCTCCAGCCTTGTATGTACATTTTTTAATTTTTATTAGTAAAAGTTATTGATATAATAATCATGATAAAAAAAGTTGGTAACGTGACCTTTTGATTAAAATTACTTAAATAGTTTAGCAACAACTTTATTTTCAAATTCCTTTAAATATAGTTGCATTATTTTGTATCAGTATCTTTATGATTAATTGATTATCTAGTTAGCATCTGCAATGTTGGCAAATATGAAGGCCTAATTAGAATTCAACCTGTTGTATAATTATATCCGTTAATTATTTAAAGTTGTTTAATTAGGAGTAATTATTTATTTCAAAGGAATACTCGGTTTAGCTATTTCAAATTAAAAACACATACATTCTGTAGTTTCTGTACATATTTGTACGTACTGCATGCATATTTTTCTTTTTATCGCTACTGGCCTGCAGTAAGTAAGCAGTTACCAACACTCATGGTCATTCCACTCTCTTCTTGGTATCGGAGAAGCAATGCGAAGAAAATGCAACCAAGGTCCAATAATAAATTAGGTATTGGCTCGCTACTGATGGCATCGTGCTGTCAGGCTGAATCGCCATCTATAAAGCGTCAAAAAGCACATAATACCGTTGGTTCTGCGCGTAATCTTTTTCGGTCGTATCAGATTGCCGTTACATCGGACGGCTTGAGTGAGGAAATTGTAAATGTATCTACTTGTGTTTGCACACTTGTGTACTATAATATCGAACGAGTTTGTGTTTGCATCACAATTTTTTTTTTATTATTTACTAGCTTTTGCCCGCGGCTTCGCTCGCGTTAATTTAGAATTTGACAATCAATTCGACTTGTACTCTGCTTGTAATGATATAATTCAATCAGGCTTCGAAAGACACGTGGCGCCATCTATTATCATAAAAACCTTATTGTTGTTTTCCTCGGGAACAGTAATGTTTTTCGGGATGAAAGGTAGCCTATATCCGTTTCTGTACACCTGACAATGTATATGCAAAATTTCAGAATGATCGGTGCAGTGGTTTAGGCGTGAAAAGGTAACAAACAAACTCATTTTCGCTTTTATAATATTAGTTAGGATTTTAAAGACATCATCCGCACTAGAAATAATTCCTATGTCGCAGGTGACTATAAAAACATACAAAAAACGGACAAAAAATGTTCTTTCAGACTTGAACAACTATTTGTGGACCACACAAGTTTTTGTGTCGTATAGGATTTGAAACCAGAACATTCGACGCCGCGGCTATTCAACAACCTACAATCCCTATTTAACAAAATCTATTGAATCATCAATTAACGTTACAAAATCAGCACCTTTAAACTACCAATAGTAGTCAGCCCTTTCACATTGAATATTGGAACTTATAAATCGATATTATCTCCATATCTTGGTTGGAAGGTCAGGTGGGGGCGGTGACCATCACGCGGACGGTAGTCGGGGCCGAAGGGATACTATGATTATCATATCAGAGTAACTGTATGTAGTTGGGCATTTGAACATTAGCGGGAATGACTACCATGTTTGGTTGGGTATTAATATCTGATAAAGGTTAAGCGATATTGGTGAATAAGACCAACGTGATGTACCATCGACTGGTCATAAACACCGTGTAAATCGAAAGTATGGTCGTATGTAAAGGTTGATAAATGGAGATATCAGTATACGAAAGTAAAAGGACGTAGGGTCATGAATAGCTAGGTTAGCAGAAGGACGACGCGGTTTATATAATAATTATAATTATAATTATTACAATAATTTTTATTACATTACAATTAATTACATTTTTTACTATTTTTATATTTTTATTGATGGTGCTTTTTTTTATTTTTTATTTTTATTTTATTATTTTAATTGTAGACCACTGACTATTCTCTTGACATATATGTTTAATGGTGTATGTGTAACGTTTATTGTCATGGAATTGGAATAATTATAATATGTTACTGTATTAATTTTTTTATAACTATGCATTCAAACACAATGTGAAAATTGTTAATGAATAAAGTTTGAATTTGAATTTGTTAGTTTGCAGATTCATGTTGGTGTTCTACTTGCACGTAAAAGGAAGACATCATAGAATCACCTTTACCTACATTAAATATGTATGTCTAGGTGAAATGTATATGTATGTAGTGGTATAAAGAAATAGAGTATGGAATATCTGTCCTGCATATCGAGGACAGATATTCCATACTCTACTTATTTTTTTCTTTTTTGTTTATTTTTTTTATTTTGCTCGTCAAAATGACCACACCCTACCTGATGGTAAGCAGTCGTGTGATCTAAGAGCAGTGGCCTCCATACCGCCCTCATAGCAGCCGAGGCGATGTTGAGGTCTCTACTTTGACGGCCTTATAAGGTGCTTTTTCACGCCCCGCTTAAAGGACTCAGGATTGAAGGAAGAAGGAAACACGTGCCTTGGCAGAGAATTCCATGCCTTGGTCGTTCGGCAGAGGTATGAGGATCCAAACTTGTTGGTTCGCGCTCTAATCGACTCTACCGTGTTATGATTATTGATAATGATGATTCTAAGTTTTTTTGTTAGCCTAATAACACTGGGAAACAAAAAATATATATGTATTTTCTGCTGCATTAATTTTGTTACTTGTTTTAATAAACACCTTCATGAGTCATACCCGAAATGTATTTACTTTGTATGGATTGACTCTGGTTCTTGAGATATTCAACTTAAAAAACGGTTCCATCAGGACATTAGAATAATGAAAGAAAGATACCAAGGCCGATGGGACAGCTATATTATGATGGCAGACTATTACTCGAGTTTAATAAGGGATTTTCCTGAACATAAACACAATAGAAAAGCTTACAGATGAAATTTTTCTAATATTTTTTTATGATTTTTTGTTAATAGCATATGTATTAAGTTTCTTGTCTTTATTATATAGCTGCTTCTAAAATAAACTGGCGAGCATAAAAATTAGGCCACTTGAAAAATGTTCTAATTACTTTTTTATGAATTACGTTCGACTTAATTAGATATTATTTAAATTATTTAAAAATTTTTAAGTAAAATGAAATTTATTTCATTTGAACCACATGTTTATTTCAAGATATACACCAGATATTGAAAAAAATGATGAAAATCGTAAACTAGGGATTATTGACAATTATACTTTTGCATTCGTTTTCGGCCGAATTTCTGTACACTAGTAGGGGGTATTGCCTCCTCTGGCTTTAATTACACACACCATCCTTTTACTCATTGACATAATCAGCTTTTTTATTGTAGACTGTGGGATATTGTTCCATTCCTCTACGAGAGCGATTTTCAGCTGCGCCAAGTTCGTTGGTGCTGGTTCCCGTTGTCTGACCCACCGTTTCAGTTCATCCCAGAGATGTTCTATTGGGTTAAGGTCTGGACTCCGTGCTGGCCAGTCCAGAACCGATAATCCAACCTCATTTAAGTACTCTCTGACGCATAGCGCGGTATGGGGACGAGCATTATCGTGCATCAAAATGAAATTATCACCAATAAATCCTGAGTATGGCACTACATGATCACCCAGAATGTCTGTGATGTACGACGAAGCAGTAACAGAACCTTCCAGAATCACCAGCTCTGTACGAGCCTCCAAACTTATTCCCCCCCAAAACAATACTGACCCACCTCCAAAGCTTACTCTTTCCGATATGGCACATTGTGCATACCGTTCTCCACTGCGGCGGTATACTCTTTTACGACCATCAGCACCATAAAGACACATACGTGACTCATCTGAGAAGAGTACCTGACCCCATTGTGCTAATGTTCAATCTCGGTGCTCACGGGCAAATTGTAACCTCGCTGCTTTGTGAGCTATAGTAAGTTTAGGGCCGGTTGCAGGTCTATAGGGTTTTAAACCTTGTTCTTTAAGCCTTCTTCTTACTGTCCATTTACTAACATTAACATTTCGGACTTCTCTGAGCATATGCTGTACTTCAACAGCGGAGCGGTGACGATTTCTTAAACTTGCTGAGACAATAAATCGATCATCTCTCTCGGTTGTCTTCCTTTGGCAACCTGATCCAGTTCGCCTGATGTAGCCACCAGTCTCCAGATATCTTTTGTATACGTATTGGACTGTGGAACGACTAACTTCACATGCACGAGCAACATTTCGTTGGCTCATCCCGGTTTCCAGTAACGTGATGATACGAACAACTTCTGCTTCTTGAATATCCCTTTTGAGTGTCGAAAAATTAAAGAAATTGCAATGACAGCAATAACAAAATGATGAAAATTATACAGTGCTACAACGCTGCGTGAATTTAAACTTGATAGGTTAATGATGACGGTACTTGCAAATATCGTAAACAACGAATAAGAAATGAATCAAAGATTTTTTTTCTACCCTCTACCTTAGAAAAATACTGCAATGGCACGTTTTTTATTATGTGATAGTTAGAAACTAAAAAAACTAAATAAACAATCCGTAGGATCAAATTTTAAGGGTGGCCTAATTTTTATGCTCGCCAGTTTATATATTTAATATGTAATTGTATTCTTATTTCGACCTTCGTTCAGTTATATAGTTATAAAATCTTATCTCATAAACTAGAGTCAATTTAACAAATCTGATATTTTTGTTGTATTCAACATACTGAACTTACACAAATTTGACTTCAACTTACCATGCCGCAAAATGACTGTTCCCCAGTATAATAAATACATTGGCAAAGGTATGTAATAAACTCATATTTCGTCAGCTTTTTAAGTGCTCATGTATTATGAACTTATGAGTGAGCTTAAGGCGGTTGGCACAGTGCACCGCATCACGCAGCGTAGCGCGGGAGTGCGTGTTCTTACGTTGTTTGCGAGTACCTGTGTTTGTATAGAAAACACGCGTAGTGCAACACACAGAAAACGCATTCACGCGCAGTGCTGCAGATCACGCGTCTACATGCGGCGAAACACGCTCCCGCGCGCGTCACGCGTCACGTTTGTGCGGAGAAATCTGCATTATGATGTAGATCTGCACTCACGCACCCGCGCGCGTGATTCTGTCACCACGCATCCCGCAGCGTGGCGCGGGGCAGTGTGTGAACCGCCTAATACCATCTAAGAGGTTTATCATTAAGTAAGGAGTTTTATGTAAAAGTTTGAGTGCGATCGCGAGGATCAAGCAGTGTTATTTATTTTATTAAGATATTACCACTAGCAACACGGCGTCTATAACAGTGCATGGCAATATGGTCTCCTCATTTACGTCAGTTCCAAAACTATGATATAATGAGGAAGTATTACACGTCTCTCTCCCTCACCTCTCCTCTTCTAGACATCTGGCGATATGTAAGTACGTGTTATATACGTATGCTTTCCCTTTCTGGGGTAGCAGGGCACGCACGTACATTTATCGTTGACTAATCTTTTAAAACATACAGAATATTTGATTACCCCGTTAAGGTATTATTTATCCACCAATTAGCACAAACTTAATAAACACGCCGACAATGACACATGCTGTTTAATGGAGAACAACCTTTACCTTCCTCACTAATTAAATACACACTTTAAAACAAAACCGATAATTGTAGCAAACCATAATTTTTCTTCAATGCAATTAAGCAATTACTTTTGCAAAATAGTTTACAAAGTTAACATTAAATTAAAATGTGCATGACTAAATTCTTCAGAAAATGGTCGACATTTCGGCTACCCTATTAGTACATATTCATCATACTGACAGTTTATCAGTACAGTAGTAAATAATATATATTTATAAATAAACGGGGAAGTGTGAGACAGCTTCGCGGACTAATGGATCCGTACCACTTCACAAAGGCGTGTTTATAAAAATAAGTAATAGCGAAAAGAAAAATCAACCACACTATTACAATACATGAGTAGGGTAATTCTAGAATTTTCCACCCCAACAATAATTGTAATAGAAATAGTTTGTCAACACCGAAATTTGCTAATGGCGGACAAATCAAACTTGTAGTATTCTGCTTTAAACATTAAACATACGTCGTCGTATTTCGCTTCTACGGTAGACATCCTCGTGACAGTTTGCCAAGGAATTGGGTTTTAAGTATATATATATACTAAAAGCGCAGCGATAGCTTAGTGGGGAGACCAACAGACTGCAATGCAGAGGGTCTCGGGTTCGAACCCACGTCGCGCACCTCTGTCTTTCAGAAGTTATATGACTTTTCGAAATTATGTGCATTGTGCGTATTGATTGACAATTATCGCCTGCTCCGTGCCTCGGAGAGCACGTCAAGCCGTTGGTCCCGGCTGCCATGAACATCTATGGCACTCGTTATTGGGAGAGTGTCGACACAAAAGATCCCAGTAGGTCGAAGTGTCGCCGGTCTGCATTGACTGGCCCCCACATAAAATAAGATATATACTAAAATCCCAATTTCTTGTGTACTCTATAATAAACTATAATTTAATCAAATTTGAAGCTTGTTATATATGAGCGTTATAGCGATAGAGCCGTAATAAAAATGTTGACAACATGTTTTTTGTTGAAATCTACCTTAAATTATGCTTTCTATATTTTTAAAATTTCTAGGGATATCCCGCAGATTCTGTGAACTAATATTACAACGTATTAAGGATACAGAATCCTAAAAAATACCAACGATTTTATTAGTCAACTATCTACTAATAAATTATTAAAAGACTGGACATCTTCATACCAGGTGAAATTACTAAAGGTTAGGTATTTGACGATTCAGATGTTAATACAATTATGCCTCAACAGTCTCGTGACATTAGTTTGCAGTTAATCAAAAGGTCTCGAGTTCAACACGAAGACATTTTTATGGCAACGGAGCGTTCAGAAATGTAGACCGTTGATTTTAATAGTCTCGCCCTCTAACGTGTGACTGTCAGGCGCAATATATCAAAGTCTAAAATCATTATTACCATTTCCATCGACAATGCACACTAGTTATGAAAGTCAAAGTCAAGAATGATTTATTCATTTAAGTCAAAAAGTAACACTTATGAATGTCAAAATTAATAGGTTAGTGAGTTTACTACGTTACTGAAGCTACATTTAGCTTACTTGCTAGGTTCAGGCAAGGGTTGAGCCCATGAGAAGATACTTGCGAGAAAGTCACGGCAACTGTTTCGCTAATTAAATATAATTTCAGTATTCTAATAAAACTTAAAGCAACAAAGTATTGCATCCACTACATATTACTATGCACTACATATTACTGACTAAAATAATTTAAAATAATAGCAATCTGTGATAATATTAGTATTTATACTAATATTATAAAGCTGAAGAGTTTGTTTGTTTGCTTGAACGCGCTAATCTCAGGAACTACTGGTCCGATTTGAAAAATTCTTTCAGTGTTAGATAGCCCATTTATCGAGGAAGGCTGTAGGCTATATATCATCACGCTAAGATCAATAGAAGCTGAGCACCAATGAAGAATGTTTCAAAATCGGCAGGTGTTTTTTCCTTTTGAGAGCTTCCGCTGCGTGCGCTGCGTAAACAGTTAAAGTTTCGCAAAAATCATGTATGACAGAATTGTTTCCCTTTAAAAGTTCTAAAAAAAAGTCCGCGACGGCATATGTCTATCTTTTAAGGTTGGCTCACTATAACCATTTTTATGCTAACCAAATTTGTTCTAAAATAATGCATTATTTGCGAAGGTATTATTATAAACATGACATTAATCCTTATCCAAATAAATACGTTATTCATCACAAGTATTTAATTTAAAACAAAATTGCCCTTTACATAATTCGATTTTAATGAATATCTTAGGAGATATCGCAGTTTTAAAATAACATTGCAGCAAAATAATTACCCATTACAGACATAGTACAAACGATGTTTCTCCTGGTTTATTTTGCGTGATTACTACTGGTTCGATTTGAAAAATTCTTTAAGTGTTGGATAGCCTATTTATCGAGGAAGGCTATAGGCTATATAACATCACGCTACGATCCACGGGGGCGGCGCAGTAATGATAAACGCGGGTGAAACCGCGGGAACATCTAGTAGATTATAAAGCTGAAGAGTTTGTTTGTTTGTTTGAACGCGCTAATCTCAGGAACTATTGGTTCGATTTGAAAAAGTATTTTAGTGTTGGATAGCTCATTTATCGAGGAAGGCTATATAAAATCTCACTACGACCCACGGGGGCAGCGCAGTAATCATAAATGCAGGTGAAACCGCGGGCACAGCTAGTATGTAATATATGTAGCTCTCCCTGTTCCATCAAAGATATACAAGAGTCCGTCTACATACATAGAAGTGATTTTCAACTAATTTACTTCACCTCGGAACCTACTTATTCAGTTTTGACAGCTGAAATAAATAGTGCACTAAGGTAACTTCAATATTTAAAATTCTCTACCACATAGTTATTCATCCGAAGGTCCAGAATCTTCATCCCAGTGGCAATTCTAAGGTCACGTCTATTTATATGGCCGGACGCGAAGCCCGGTACTCGTATTAAATAGTTACGATTTACAATATTAATAGGTTATTTTGTAAGCAAACTGTTCGCAATAAATACAAGTTTTGTGCGCGCGCGCAGATTAATGATTGTTTTGAATCGAGCGATCGGTAGCTAGCTGAAATTGCTCGCTGTTATAATAATGGGTAGTTCTGATTTTTTAAATACTAAAAAGAGTATGTTTTATAGTTTCGTTCGCGCAGCGGTAGTGAATGCGACTCCTGAGGTTTCTGGTTCGATTCCTAGGTAAGCCAAATTAAAAAGGAATATCTAGCTACGAAGTGTTGCTATTTTAATTTATAAATAATCAATTAAAGTTACAGTCAATCTTTCTGATGGAGTAGAGGTCTAAGAAGCCCATAATAGTCAAATCGGCAATTGTTGTGGGTTCAAACCCGTGACATAATTTGTATGTTCTCCACAAATAGTGATGTCGAATCTGGATGGTTTTTGTTTCTTAAATGTGTCTGTGAATATATGTTACTTTGTCCTTGGCTAAAGTGAGACACTATTTCTATTATTAAACATCACAAGCATGAAAAGTTACAAATTACTAGTATTCTTGCCTTGCCACTGGTCTTGCTAATACCAATTAGCTAAATTTTATTCGCCAATTTTCTTTTTAATTATTGCCAAACCTACGCTTCACAGGGTTGCGTAGGTTTACGTCAGTAGTGTTATATATAAGATTCAAACTTACGAACTTTCCATCGCAAATAAGATACATGCCGCCGCTTCTATATTTTTGAAATAATATTTAACTGGTCAAGAAGTCCGAGTTCAATACCCAAAGCAGCCAATTTTAACCCATTCAATGCGGCGGACGCCGATCGGCGTTTTATTTTTTCATACTCAGATTCGGAGGATGCCGATCGGCGTCATGTACCTAAAGATATTTTATATTTTACCCAAATTTAAAGATATTATATTAATAAAACAACAAATGTGTTTGGAATTTACTAATGAAATGCCTGATATAAGTAGTTTTTAGATATTTTGGTTTTATTATTTCATAAAGAGCGGCTGACGCCGATCGGCGTTTACGTTAAATATGAGCCAATTCTGGCTAGTGCAAGCAAAATTTGTTGCCGCATTGAATGGGTTAATGCCTACCAGCAGTAACCACTTATTCCTTTATTACGAAGCACATTTATACAATTATCTAGCATCAAAGAACGCCTTCGTTCCACGGAATGTTACAATTAGAGCAGCCAATTACAACATCGGGTGTACATTTTAATAATCGGTGTAAAAATCTTGTAATTTACAAACAAGAGAGCCAGTTCGTGAGCTCCTAGATGCAGGATTAACTGCTGTGGGGGCAAATGAAATTATTTCTGTTCTATCCACCATCTTTATTCCGCGGGAGCACGCCAGGGTTGTGCGGAATAGAATTACTTTATTATTGTGAAATGCTGGAGCTGTTTGTGTATTTGTATGGCAGTTGCTGTGTTATAGGGCTTAGATTTGATGTGTAGGTCGGGTAAATTGTTATGGTCTGCAAGTGTGTCGTGTGACGGATAAAGGCTCGCCACCAATTAGGTGGGACCTGAAACCATGGCAGATGAAATGTGAAGTTAAGTGTAATACATGTTAGTTTACCCCTGGAAAGTATCAGTAATAAATACTGAATGCTATGATATAACATGCAGGAATTACTGGTTATTTTCTGCAAATTCGCCTTATTATATAATACTAGATGTCCCGCGATTTCACCCGCGTTTATCGTTACTGCACTATCCCCGTGGGTCGTAGCGTGATGTTATATAGCCTATAGCCTTCCTCGATAAATAGGCTATCCAACACTAAAAGAATTTCTAATTCGAACTATTAGTTCCTGAGATTAGCGCGTTCAAACAAACAAACAAACTCTTCAGCTTTATAATATTATTAGTATAGATGTACACACATTGATGTTACATATAATGTAGATACATATACATGTGACTTCAAGTACTTGCAAGAAATCTGACGCAAGATAGCTAAGGAGCATCTCTTGCATGTTTTTAATGCATATTTTTTTGCTTATGCGGGTTTGTTCCTGGCATAAGCAATATCTTGATGAAATTACGCTACTAAGCGAATATGTAGATATAGTCATTTTATAAAACTAACTGTTTGTTTAACATAACTCAGTTGCCAATTAAAAGGTATGCCAATTATAATCTTTTATATTTTGACTGCACGGATGGCGTGGTGGTTTAAGTGGTTATCTCGACAATGGCACTGCACCGAGTGTTGTGGGTTCGATACCCACAGGGGACAAACATGTTTGTGGTCTTCAAATAGTTGTTCCGAGATGTTCTTTGTGTCCGTTGTTTGAATGCTTGTAAAGATCTCCGGACAAAACATTTAGCTCTGGTGCTGGAGTTGTCTCATCTATACATTAATACGTGAAGCAAAAACTTTGTACCCCTTTTTACGAAAATAGCGCGGACGGAGGAGTATGAAATTTGGCACAGTTAAAGTTTATATGGAGAAGGAGAGGCGAATCCTTATATTTATATAAAATATGCATTAGAAATACATTAAATTAATGAAAAACACTACACGCACACAACCATGCATTTGACACACGTAGTCGTAGCGCGTAACTATGGTTACATATATCAATATATAATGACAATATCGGCAATATCTTACAGGCGGTCGAATTTCGAGCACTAGGCGACCGCTAGTTAAAATAAAAGTGTGAAGATACATCCAAGCACGGCTGGTCGGTATATATTAAATAGCATACATCACAGTTATGCAAACCGTGCTTGCTGCCAGCGTATAAAATACTGTTTCTGCTGTTAGCAATACACTGCTCTCCAGGGTAACTACAAATATATTTTCACGGCATTACATAGCACATTGCTACATACATAGACCCACGTCTGTTTCACGGAAGGGTAGATAGACAACTACGGAATTACGGATTTGAACTAGCTACCAGTAATAATATGCTCTTACTCTTGCTTAGTACACATTTTTCATGCATGCTTGTCAGTTTTAAAATACTTTTAAGCTTTCTTTAAAATGATGCCACAATATGGTCACAGAACGTTACCCGATACCTTTCCTGCCATCTCATATTAAAAATAATCGAATAATGCATGTACATACCTAGCAATAAATATTCGAAAAGAAAACATATATTACATAGCCAGTATTTTAAAATGGGATTAAATATAATGACCACCAAAAATACTAATTGCGCAGTAAAATATGCTTACTAAAATATATCATAACGAGCACCTATACGTCTCAAATCACTGCATTCCGTCTCGGAAGGGTTAGATTATGTTAGGTTCCTTCTTAAACCCACCCAAAAATAGGAGCCCCGCGAAGCGAGGCTCCGTCGACTTAGTTTGATCTCTTTAAATATATTTTGGTGTGCAATGAGTATTTTTGGTAAGCATATTTTGCTGTCCAATTGGTATTTTTTTGCTGTGCAGTTAAATACTACCCTTTTGAAATCTGCGAATGATTATTCAAAAAGAAAAAAAATACACGATATTTTTTAAATCTACTAAGTTTATTCGATCGGTCATAGTCTACCCAAGACAAAACATAATAAACGACATCAATATAAAAACATCCAAGAAACATTAACTGAATACCTTTTTTATCTTAAACTTGTTCTAGGAAATTGAAAACTGTAATAAAAAATATTAAAGTAAAAATGATCGATAATGGTTTCCGATGATTGAAAAGTTATACAGGAGTATTTTTTAAATAATTTTATTTAGCGGTACCTATATAATGGTAAACGGTATTTTTACCCGACTGCCTCGGTATGCCTCTTAATTTAGTGAATACGACTGCTGTCTGTGGTCTAAGGTTTGATTTCAGGTTAGGACAAAGTGTTATTAGACTAAAAAAATATGATTTTAAAGACATTGTTAGTAGCAGTTTGTTGGGTAGAAGGCAGTAAGCTTCCTTTTTCACGAGGCCTGTAGTTGACGAAATGTGGGTAGAATGCACTTGTCTACGCTTGTTAGGGTTATAGACGTTTGACTATTACTTTTTAATTAGCTTATTACTAAGTCGCAGGTTTGACTCCGGGCATTATGGTAATTCTCAGTCTGGAACTGTGCGTGGTAGACGGCAATAGGTTTCATAACAGCAGTTTTGCTGGCAAACCATGTTTTTTATGGCCACGCCCGCTCCATGCAAATACCATCTAGACTCAAAACAATTGTTTGTGAATCACACAGTTTTCTGTCCCGTGTGGCGATCGAACCCATAACAATAGACGCAGCGACAGCGGCGAGCCGATCATTTGAACCATTACATCATCCGTGCAGTCGAATTATGACTCTTACATATTTATATCGCAAACTAATTCTTAGCTACTTCTCAACTGAATAACTTTGACTTTTGACGGCCTCGATGGCATAGTAGTTAGTGTAACTGACTGCCACGCCTGAGGTCGCGGGTTAGAGTCCCGCACAAGTCAAATATTTGTGTGCATGAACATGGATGTTTGCCTTGGTCTGGGTGTTTCTATGTATGACTGTATGTATTTACAAGAAAAAAGTATATATGTATGTTTATCCATTGTCTAGTACCCATAGTACGAGCTCTGCTTAGTTTGGTCTAGATGGTGTTGTGTGTATGTGATAGTATATTATATTATTAAAAAAACTCCCAAGTTTTCTTAATCAACGGCCCACCGCTGTTACTTAACAGGTTTCCTGTCCGATGAATCACATGTGATACATAACAATAGATTTTCTATTGTGTCTCTCACGGGACAGTGAAAGGATTAATTGCACAGATGGCATGGTAGTTTAGTGGTCGCCTCGTTTATGCTGTATGAGTTGGATCCCGACATGGGATAAAAGATTCTTATGGTCCACAAATAGTAGCTTCGAGTCTGCGTCTGCGGCATAAATAAATACTAGTGCAGTTAAATGTTTAAAGAAAACAATACAATCTCAACGTTAAGTAAAGTTTATAAATAATGTTTTGCTGATTACCTGTTGGTTAATGCTTAAACTGTAAATTACAGGTAACCATTAAAAAAGTACCTTACACATAACCCTAAAAAGGTAGCTCAACGGTAACCTAAAACCAATCTATTTGCTGGAAACAATAACCTGTGAGTGGCTGCCCTACCAGCAATTTGCTCCACGATCATATTGAGATCTCTTTATATCAGGCCGGCCGCTGCGCCGGCGCAGCGCCGCTAAATTGGACTAACTGTACCGGGGCTACATAGTAAATATTTGTTGGACGTTCAAAATAACAGCACTATTTATAGCTTCTGTTCGACTTTCTTTGTTAAGGAATTCTTGGTCGTTTTGGTTGGTATAGATGCGTTGAGGGTTAGTTCGGCAGTTATTTTAGGCCGTAATATTAGTTTGTAATCCGCGCGTAGCGAACTTGTCATTTTCGTATCACTTTAAAATATACATATTTTGCAATGAAACCTATTTGGCGGCCTCTAGTGGTTAGTGTAATTGACTGCCACGCCTGAGGTCGCGGGTTCGATTCCCGCACAAGTCAAACATTTGTGTGCATGGACATCGATGTTTGTTTTAGTCTGGATGTTTCTATGTATAATATGTATGTATTTACAAAAAAAAGTATATATGTATGTTATCTATTGTCTAGTACACATAGTACAAGCTCTGCTTAGTTTGGGTTAGATGGTGTTGTGTGTATGTGGTATAATATTATGTGGCAGCGGCACACCGGCAGCCGATCACAATAGGTTTTTAAATGATGTCTGGCATTCCAACAGCTGGTAGGTTAAATGAAACATTGCTAAGTTTTTCGGCTAGGACTTTCTCAATAGTAGCCTCTGCTTGTCAGTCCAACAGTCTGCCACTCCCACCTGTTTATTTATTAGGAAGACCGACAGCTTTTAAATACATAGTAACATAAATAATGTGCAACAGAGAGTCAATGATAGGTCTCCACGACTAATGCTTAAATAACAATGCGTGTACATTAATGATGGTCATAAATTACCGGCCTGACCGCCACGGTGTCGCAGCGGTAGTGAAAACAATTCACAGTCACAGCAAGAGGTCTTGGATTGCAAGGCAGACGGCTCGCCTCCTATAATATAACAATAAAAAGAGAAAGAAAGAAAGAAAGAAATTTGTTTATTTCGTACAGAGCACACACAATTAATTAAAACAAAATAAACAAAAATATGTGGACAGTGGACTGCGGTGGGCTGATTGATTGATTGATTGAAACAAAAATATGATACATATTAAAAACAAAATGTGTATGCCCTCGCCGAAAAGGGTCACCACCTCAGCATTAGCTGGGCACCCAAATTGAGTGCACCAGCGCTGCACAACACTTTTTTATAATACAATTTCCGCACTAGGAAACATTTGTGTGCCACGTGTCACTTTACCAACATTCAAAAAACGGACACAAAGCACAACCAGACTCGGAACAACCATTTGTAGATCACACAAAGTCTTGTCCCGTGTGGGATTCGAACCCACAACACTCGGCCCAGTATCAGGAGCGAGGCGAACACTTAAACTACTACACCATCCGTGCAGTCAAGTTGAGTGTAATATAAATCTTCATTCCCTTAGATTAACATAACATCGCCTGCATGAATAGCATAGCTTTTCGAGTAATAGAGCCTCGCTGATTTCAGCGTGAATGGGCCGGCTCGACCAGGGAAGTACTACCCTCTCACAGAATATCGACGTCAAATAGCAATATTCCTACTGTTGTGTTTCGTTCGGTGAGTGAAAGTGCCGGAAGCCCAATCACCCTCTTTCTCCCTACCCGCTGCTTCTGGCCGGCCCATTCATGCTGAAATCAGCGACTATTATAACTAATATTAAAATAGCAAGTGCGAGTGTTTCTTCAACAGATCATCATGAAATCTTCTGCATACACGTTATTAGGAGTACAGAACAGGACATAGGGTACCTTTCATCCAGAAAAGTAGTATCCCCGAGGGATCAAAATTTATTGGCAAAATTTACATTAACTAACAAATCGAGTTGAGAATAGTAAATTAGTAAGTACAAAGATAAAAATAAATTTCCCGTGGAATAAATCGATTCTCATTATTTAGAACAGTGACTGGTAACATCTTACACACCATTACAGATAAAAGATATGACCAGATGTGTTCCGCTCTCGTTAGACCAAATGGTGTTTTGTCACGAAGACTGGGCCAAATTTATGATGTGGCCCTATACCCCTGTTCAGATGAGAATGGCGATTGGGCTCTGTTACAATCTACTGCGGGATCGGTGCCGGCTATTAACTCGCGTCGATTTAACTAACGCTCTACGGATATATTGCGTGGATTAGTGTGTGGATGGCGCAGTAGTTCAGTCGTCACCTTGCTAGTGCGATGAGTGTTGTAGATTCGGATTCCAGACGAGACAATTATTTATGTGATCCGCGAATGATATAAATTATTGATCTGAGTCTGGGTTTAAGCTGGTTGTGTTTTACGTTAATTGTATGTTTGTAAAAGTGGGATTTTAATTAAAACTAGCGGTCGCCAAGTACTTGAAATTCGCCCATAATTTATTAAAATTTTACTGTCTGTACTTATAAGCATATTTCATTTAGTCACCTACTCCTTATACATAATGTATGTAACTATAGTTATGAAGCATTCTACGAAGTCAACCGAACAATGCCGAAATACTACGAACGCGATTCGACTGCTTGTGTCAAATGCATGGTTGTGTGCGTGTAGTGTTTTTTCATTAATTTAATGTATTTGTAATGCATATTTTGTAAAAATATTAATATTCGCCCCTCCTTCTCCATATAAACTTTAACTGTGCCAAATTTCATACACCTCCGTTCACGCAATTTTCGTAAAAAGGGGTACAAAGTTTTTGATTCACGTATTAATATAATTATACTAGCGGTCGCCTAGTGCTCGAAATTCGACCAAAATTTGCCTGTAAGATACTGCTGATAATTATGTCGTTATATATCGACATATGTAACCATAGTAACGCGCTTCGACTGCGTGTGTCAAATGCATGGTTGTGTGCGTGTAGTGTTTTTTCATTAATTTAATGTATTTGTAATGCATATTTTGTAAAAATATTAATATTCGCCCCTCTTTCTCCATACAAACTTTAACTGTGCCAATTTTCATACTCCTCCGTCCGCGCAATTTTCGTAAAAAGGGGTACAAAGTTTTTTCTTCACGTATTAATATATAGATAAATATTAATAAATACATGCGTACATATTTAATGTAGTTTAGTTTGTCTTTATATATATATAAATCTTCTGTGCGTGTGTTTGTAATTAAACTCCTTTTAAACGGCTGGACCGATTTTGATGACATTTTTTGTGTGTTCAAGTGGATTCGAGAATGATTTAGATTTGTTTTTTTTTTATTCTTGTGTACATGACAACGTCTGTCGGGTCAACTAGTGCACTGCCTGCGCTCGGCAACGTCAAACATTCTACGCGAATATTATCATAACTTTCGTCTCTTACAAACCGCGGTATTCCGTACTTTACTACTGACACATCGAGCAAACAAACGAACCAGCAAACCAGCAACCAGCCAATAAAGATGACATACCACTGAAACACAAATCGATTCGGTACCGATTTTATATCGATACATAAATTCGTTAGTTAACAATCGAGTTGTACCACCACCGACCATTAGGTCCGCAGTTTGCCAAATGACTAAGACTTAGTGCAACCATTTGCGTTTGCGCTTTAGTTAACATTAATGGGTCTTAAGCATCCATTTAGGTTAAAGATATTGCGGTGTATTCATGTTTACGTGCAATATGGCGGCAAATTAGTTATGCTTAACGATAATGGTTTGTTGGTGTTGGTAAAGAGAGTTTAGATGCCGAAATTATTACCTGTCTTTATTCGACTGCACTATTGGTTTGGTGGTTATATGGTCATCTCGCCAATGACACTGCGTCGAGTGTGGTGGGTTCGATCGCCACATGTTTTATGAGTAGTAGAGCCTCGCTGATTTTAGCATGAACGGGCCGACTCGACCGGGGAAGGTCTACCCTCTCACAGAATATCGACATGAAATAGCAGTGTTCCTACTGTTGTGTTTCGTTTGGTGAGTGAGAGTGCCAGAGGACCTTTTCCCCCTTTCCCGCTCCTTCTCCTTCCCACTTCCTTTTTTTTCTAAAGGGTTGGCAACGCGCAAGTGATGCCTCTGGTATTGCATGCGTCCATAGGCTACGATGATAACTTACCATCAGGTGGGCCGTATGCTTGTTTGACACCTTAGTTGTACAAAAATTAAAAAAATATAAAATTGTGTGATCCACAAAGTGTTGCTCCGGGTCTAGGTATATTTTGTGTCCATTGTAAGAATTTTTGTGAAGCTCCCCGCGACACAGGGATTAATTATTATTAATTTATGTTTTTAATTTGATACTATGTGCGTATCCCTAAAGTGTTAAAATGCTGTCTCCATAAAATATTTTTTTTATCTAGCATTACAATTAGTTTTAAAGTAATCCTTACTTCCTTACTAATATTAGAAATGCGAAAATTAGTGTGTTTGTTTGTTACGCTTTCACGCCTTAACTACTCAACCGATCAACATGAAATTTTGCATACACGTTGTCAGGGGTACAGAATAGGACATAGGGTACCTTTCATCCAGAAAAAAGAACTGTTGCACACCTGACCTAACTTAACCTACATTTACGCGAGCAAAGCCGCGGGTGAAAACTAGTATAGATATAAAATGCAGTATTAAATAATGTTTGTTTTAATTTCAGATGTGTCGAGAATGTCGAGATGTGCAGATGGGTATCGGATGGGTAAGCATACCATAGCTCATTGAAATCACAGCAGATCTAGCAGACTATTAATAACGAGTTATAAGTACTGCGGTCTATAGAATGTGATGAATGATTTATTATTAAACATAGATATTAGGTTTTACGATTGCGACCATGTTTAAGTCTAAATAGCTGTTATATGTACTCGTATAGTCGAGTTCAATCCATTTGGATGGAAATGTATACAAACCAAATTGATGTTAAATTTGTTAAATTTATCACATAATTACTTACTAAATGGAATAAATAACACATTTATCCATATTTTCAACGTTTTCACATGATATCTTAGTGTATTTTAAAGCAATTGCCGTTTGATTAATAAATAATTATTTGATTTGAAAAATCTTAGACGAAAAGTGAGGTTATATGTCAGATGAAAAAATATCTATAATTTATGATTGCATAAGGTTGTACGCCAAAATAAATCGTTTATGTCGTAACATTTTTAGTAATTGATTATTTAATCGAAATTTGTTCAACAAAAACTGTCATTTTGTTCACTTTTCTTCCCTGATTTATATAAGATATAATATTATATTTTATATATTTACCTCTCAAACCCCGGTGACGCTATATGGGGTCGAGCGTTGGGACGTGCTTTGTTTGCCGTTTTTTTATTATAAGGCCTGTATTTAAAATATTGTGTTGCATATCAATGTTCTCAGAATGAACCCAGCTTTTCGAATTAATATTTATCAACTGAATAATATTTTTCTAAATATTTTTTTTGTTATGTCACGTGACGTCACGTGACGTAACGGGACGTCTATGTTATTTGTTCCGCTGTTATCTGTAGTTTTTATAGGGCAAGTATGTAAGTATAATACATTATTGGAAAGCTTATTCTTTCTATTTTTAGACACAATAAAAACAATAGTGACTATTGTTATTGTTGTATAACAAACTGAAGCCCAAAATAACCTATTACCATTTCTCAGATTTCCCGCCTTTTTTGATATTTTATTTTTTTATTATTTTATTATATCGTATTTCAGGTTTTAATCACTATGATAGTGTTATTTATTAGTATTTCTATAAAATATGTAAAAAACACGCACAAGGCTACGTCAGAATTTTTTTTACAATTTTTTCAATATTTACTTTCTCCGCGTTCTAAAATGTACTCGTCACGCACTTTCAAATGCTAATATCTTATTTTTTTCTCACAGACATTATAAATACTTTTTTTTTACTATAAAGAGTATTTAACTAGGAAATAGAAAAAGTAAAACATCTTATTAGACAAATTAATTAATCTATATAATAAAGATATAATTATATCATCTCATATTTCCAATTCGGTTACTTTAACCAGATGTATAAACTAAAATATACACGTAAATGCGATGATTCATAACACTTATCGTAGCTTACAATGTATACTTCTAAGAAACACAAGCTTTGTTATCATAACTTTGCGTTCTAAATTATAAACATCTGCCGACCCACTCGACTACCGCTCAAGTGTCCTTGAGTGCCCGGGCGGCGCGGGGCGCGGGGTTTGAGAGGTTTATATATATATTTTAAAGATATAATTGTAGCAGTGTTTATGTCATTTCTAAGTCTTTCGCTGCATCAAATCGAACGATTCGATTAGGTAATTAATTGATTTACAATTGACTCTACAATTGGACATTACTAAAATGTCTATGGTCATATCAATGAACCGTTTGTATACCTTTTGATGTTGTTGTATTGAAATTGACTATATTATAAAAACATCCACAAGTTGTGTAATTGTAAGCTTATATTGAATCGAAGTAGACGTTACTTGGCGGAGGTCCGTTATAATAAAATTATTGAGAAAAGAGGAACCCGCCATGCACTCTGGGATTGCCGAACCCAATTATTGCAACACAAAACGTTGGGCAATCCGACGGTGCGTGCGAGTTCCTCTCTTCCCAATAATTTTATTAATACTAATTAATTCGCAAATAAATATTGTGACGACCGTCGTGAGTTTATCCGAGCCAATAATTTTTGTTTCAATTGTACATTGCCAACAGTTTACCAAAAGCCAAATTTGCAGAAAGAAACATCACACACTACTTCAATACTTCAACAAATCGTAAAATCTACTGAATCTGGTGACGGTTCAACAGATCAGAATGTCGAAGTTGCTGCTGCAACTGTGGCTTCCTGCTGCAAATAACTGTTACATGTTTAAAACGATTAAAAAAGATAAAATGACGAACACTAGCGATAGCTCAGTGGGAAGACCAACAGACTGCAATGCAGAGGGTCTGGGGTTCGAACCCACGTCGCGCACCTCTGACTTTCGGAAGTTATATGACTTTTCGAAATGATGTGCGTATTGATTGACAATTATTATCGCCTGCTCCGTGCCTCGGAGAGCACGTTAAGCAGTCGGTCCCGGCTGTTATGAACACCTATGGTAGTCGTTATTGGGAAGTCAGTGCCCTCTAATATCCTGACACTGGTCTAGCCTTAGGGTATGGTTAGTCTTCGGGTTGCGGAGGTTAGATGGTAGTCGCTCCGTGTAAAAACTGATATCCAGTCAAATCCGGTTAGACTAGAAAGCTGGTCCCAAGTGACTTAGGAATAATGAAGGCTAGGGAGAAGACAACTCCCGCATTGGAAAAAATTTTGACAGCGTACTATAAGAATTGTATAGACTGGCGATTTTCTGTAGCATGGAAGTTGGGAGCTAATCGCTCACGATCGGCCATAAAGGGACTCAATGTAGATAGTTATCGTTAATATCTAGACCCTATACAAATGTGTGTATTAATGCAACTGACCAAGTTGAAATGACATAGTATCCATAAGAAATTAGAATGTTATGAATTAATGTTCATTAAGATTAACTAAACCTAGAACTAAAGCGTCTCTTGTACTGATTGTACAACTTGATTTGTTTTTGTATATGCTATTCGCAATATTTATTTCCACAACTCAAGACAAGCTTATACGAATGGGTGCAAGCTGATTTACAGTATCTATACAAAACATTTGTAAACCATATGATTCCTCACCAAGAAAAATCGATCATCAGCCCAGACATCGATGCTAGCTACCAGTGATTAAGCTTATTCTGCAAAAATACTAGAACCATATAGATATAAATAACTATGATCAAAATCACTTCAACACATTAACTAACTCCTACCTACGAATACAGGTCATATAGAAATGTTTTTATGAAACATTTGAGGAGATCATTATACGAATTTTGACGTAATTTATATGGGTATTCAATTGAAGACTCGGCCACACATCCGACGACAAATAGTTGTCGGACTGCAGTACTATCCCTCACCATAAGTCAAACATTTATAGAATATTTCCAGCTAGGCACGTGTGTGGTGTGTTTATGATATGAGGACATTTAATTAATAATAATAATAATATAATATTCTATCACATACACACAACACCATCTAGCCCAAACTAAGCAAAACTTGTACTATGGGTAGTAGACAATGGATAAACATACATATTTATATACTTTTTTTTTTGTAAATTCATACATATTATACATAGAAACACCCAGACCAAGACAAACATCCATGTTCATGCACACAAATGTTTGACTTGTGCGGGAATCGAACCTGCGACCTCAGACGTGGCAGTCGGTTACACTCACCACTACGCCATCGAGGCCGACTAATTATTACTAACCATTACTACGAAATTTACAATATAACGTCATTGCATGGTATAATTTATGATACAAATTACATTTGCCTATGGGGTCATCTGCCTACGTAAGACGGGTAAGGTATCTAATTTATACGGTATTTTTTATACCACCTATGTTGTTGACAGGTTGGCAAACACATCGTCTAATGGTTAGATATTATCTACCACCTATAATTTATCGCTTACAATGACAGGAGTTTCGCTGTGTATAATGTGAGTTCTCTGTACTTTTATTTGTCATGCGAAACACAGTAACAGAGTTAGTACTCTTACATAGATGGCGGCCTCGATGGCGTAGTGGTTAGTGTAACCGACTACCACGCCTGAGGTCGCGGGTTTGATTCCCGCGCAAGTCAAACATTTGTGTGCATGAACATGAATGTTTGTCTTGGTCTGGGTGTTTCTATGTATAATATGTATGTATTTACAAAAAATAAAGTATTTATATATGTTTACCCATTGTCTAGAACACATAGTACAAGCTTTGCTTAGTTTGGACTAGATGGTGTTGTGTGTATGTGATAGAATATTATCTATTATTATTCTCTTTATTACTTTTTTTTCTAATACTTACATTTTTAAATATAAATATAAGAACTATACATATTTAAAAATTTACAAACTGAAACGACCCATCGGTATCGGGTGCAGGGACCAAGCTATCGGTGGTTAGGGCTCCAGATAAAGGAACCTTCGCACTATGCGCGCCGTGTCGAACAATACTGCCTTCTGAATCGAGGACTTGACCTAGCTATTCAACGCGAGCCTCTTATTATTATTTGATTCTCTTTCAAGGGTATATTCCTAATACGTTAGGAAAATACCCGACCCTTTCGGAGGCTTACACGGAGACATGGGTCCAACGTGAAGAGGCCCTTCGGGAGTTTTAATCAAAGGTGGGATGGAACACCTACAGCGGCACTAGCCGCAGCAGGCGTAGGACTATTGCTACGTATGGATTCTAATATATGGGCTATGGGTATGGGTGTTTGATGGACTGGTATATTGGTAACTATGGATGATAAAACGGCGTCTTATTATTATTATTATTATAGATATCCTGGTAGTTAAATATCAAATGCTACTTCTAGCCATTTTTTCTGGGTGAAAGATACTCTATGTTCTTCTTTGTGCTCTTACCGACGTGTAAACAAAATTTTACGACGATCGGCGTAGTAATTAAGGCGTGAAATCGTAAGTAACAAACAAACTCACATTCGCATTTATAATATTAGTTAACATTCATATATCTTCGAAATTCTAATTTATATATATATGGCAGCAGCGATAGCTCAGTGGGGAGACCAACAGACTGCAATGCAGAGGGTCTCGGGTTCGAACCCACGTCGCGCACCTCTGACTATCGGAAGTTATATGACTTTTCGAAATTATGTGCGTATTGATTGACAATTATCGCCTGCTCCGTGCCTCGGAGAGCACGTTAAGCCGTCGGTCCCGGCTGCCATGAACATCTATGGCAGTCGTTATTGGGAGAGTGTCGACACAAAAGATCCCACTGGGTCGAAGTGTCGCCGGTCTGCACTGACTGGCCCCACATAAGATAAGATAGCATTCATATATCTTTGAAAAGTCGTGGGTGCCGTGGGATCGAAATCGAAATCTCTGTGTGAAATTATAATGGTCTTCCACTAAGCTACTCGTTATTAAAAGCAATCAATTCTAATCTATACTAATATTATAAAGCTGAAGAGTGTGTTTGTTTGAACGCGCTAATCTCAGCAACTACTGGTTCGAATTGAAAAATTATTTTATTGTTGGATAGCCCATTTATCGAGGAAGGCTATAGCCTATATAACATCACGCTACGACCAATAGGAGCGGCGAGCAATGGAAAATCATCATCTTTTGTGAAGCAAACGTAGTTGCGTGGGTCAGCTAGTTATATATAATACAAGATTTTGCCCGCGGCTTCGCTCACGTAAATGTAGGTTAGGTTATGCTAATAAATACTACAACTTTTTTCTACACTACTTTTTTCTAGATGAAAGGTCCTTATGTCCTTTACAGTTCCCCTGGCAACGTGTATGCAAAATTTTATGATGATCGGTCGAGTAATTAAGGCGTCAATGCTTAAAAACAAACAAACTAACATTCGCAGTTATAATATTAGTTAGGATCACAAAGAGAGAGTGTCAATTTTGTGAGTTTGTGTGTATGCCCGATGGATATTAGGCTATATAATTATACTAGATGTGCCCGCGGTTTCACTCGCGTTTATGGTTACTGCGTGGCCCCCGCGGATCGTAGCGTGATGTTATATAGCCTATAGCCTTCCTCGATAAATAGGCTATCCAACAATAAAAGAATTTTTTAATTCGAACCAGTAGTTCCTGAGATTAGTGCGTTCAAATAAACTCTTCAGCTTTATAATATTAGTATAGATTACATTCAACCTGGGCAAAATCGGGGCAGGCCGTGAGTTATTTTATATTTCTATTCAACCAAAAACATAAATTTACAATAATATAATTACAGCAAACCCTAAACATCTCCATATAAATTTACTAGCGTCCGACGCCTACACATTAAATTCCCGCGGAAGCTAAAGTAGCCTTACTGTATTCATATCTGGGCATTCAACAGTAATTGGTGCAAAGGTCGCGATATCTGGCAACACTGGCCATTGTAGTGCACTGGCATTTAATGTTACAACATAATGGCATTTAAAGTTTATGCGAAATTAACTTTATGCCTTTATTTAACTTACAACGAGAGCTAGGGAAATGGCCGCTGAGAAACTAGAAATTAATTTGAACTATTTGGTTGCACGAATCGCGGTCTGGTTTACGTAGGAATCTCGCTATTACTACGGCGAATTTAGTGGATTCGTTGCTTACTTGTGACAAAATATTTTGTTAGCTATGTAAAGTTGAACCAAGACCCAGACTAGGTTTAACTTATGCTTTGCTTTTTGTTTCCGTTGTTTGGTAAAGTCTTAAGAGTTCTGTAACATACAGGTCTTTTTGGGTCCGTTGTTTGGTAAAGTCTTAAGAGTTCTGTAACATACAGGTCTTTTTGTGTCCGTTGTTTGGTAAAGTCTTAAGAGTTCTGTAATATACAGGTCTTTTTGTGTCCGTTGTTTGGTAAAGTCTTAAGAGTTCTATAATATACAGGTCTTTTTGTGTCCGTTGTTTGGTAAAGTCTTAAGAGCTTTGTAATATACGGGTCTTTTTTAACCTGTCTTTTTTCTTGGAATTGCAGACATAATATGTTATTGACTGCCCGGATCGTGTATTAGTTTAAGTGGTCGCCTCGCCACTCCCACCGAGTGTTGTGGGTTCGAATCCCACACAGGATTTTTTTATGAGGCAGTCTTCAATCGAGCAGACGGATCGCCTGATGGTAAGCGATTACCGCCGCCCATGGACACCCGCAGCATCAGAGGAGTTACAAATGCGTTGCCGGCCTTTTAAAAAGGAGTACGCTCTTTTCTTGAAGGTTTGTAGGTCGTATTCGTCCGGAAATACCGCAGGCGACAGTTCATACCACAGTTTAGTCGTGCGAGGCAGAAAATTTCTAAAAAAAACGCACTTTTGTGGACTGCCAACCATCTAAATGATGAGGATGGAAATTCTGTCGCGTAAGACGATGGCAAAAAGAGGTGGCAGGGATCAGTCCGAACAATTCCTCGGAGCACTCGGCGACAACTTTGTATAATCTACAAAGGGTTGGTCACAGTTTGGGTGTTCTTTGTGTCCGTTGTTTGAATATTTGTAAAGTTCCTCGCGATACAGGAATAATTTCGAGTGTAGGCGTTGTCTGTTTAAAAGAAAAAATAATTAAAAAGCTTGTGTCTGACCGCCTGTGTGCTGCTGCTACTCTGTTTAATTAAGGAAAAAGACTACCGCTAGCTCGTCGTTGTTGATAAAGGCAAAGATAAATTTACATATTCCTGACCGCTATGTTTTAGGTGTCACGTAATAGAAAAGAAAAGAAATTGATCATTTATTTGGACACACCAGCGAGTACCGCGAGCTCATTGAGTGGTCCATAAATTATCACATTAAAATGTTACTTACTGTGTTATTGAGTAAAAGAAGGACTAACTAATAAACACAATTTCGCATAATACAAAATATGCATTACTAGTATGAATAAAAGCATCTGACCATGTTTAATTTGTCGTCTACCTCGCATGTCGATACAAAAAAAAGGAAGCTAATTGGTTGAGCTTCCATTAATAGATGCATCTATGACATCGAGGGAGCAATCTATACTGGTAACTGACATCCTACTGGAATCATTATAATTATACTTTCGAGAGCAAATACAGAGCAGAAAAGGGCATAACTACGGCTGTAAATCAATTCTGTGAACGGCAGACATTTTAACATACGTTCAGAACTAAAATAGTATCTGTAAAGTAATTAATTTTGTTTATCAGACAAGAAATACCTGACTCCATTTATAATTTACAACGAGCTTAGGCATGTTGCGACTTTTTGTTGCAAAACTTATACATTGTTACTTGTGGTCCTATTTGCGGTTTTCTGATTGCTTTTATTGGTCTGTATAGATATTATAGACATTTTTTGTCTGTGGATTTTTGAGATGAGCTTTTATCGTTTAAATTTCGAATGTTTTGAATATTCAAGCATATCGAAATATTAGGTTGAAGTTATAATTAATCAGTATTGTGACAACGAATAGTACAAGATGCGATTGCACGATTTTACAAATATTCGATTTTCTTTTCATATTTATGGATTAGTCTTAATAATAATTGTTGAATGAATTTGGAAGTTAGTCAATTTCTAAATCATTTAAATAACAACGTGACACTTGACTGAACGTGAAAGTGTAGTGTTTAGTACATTTACTAAAGTAAATAGTTTTAAGTGATGCTTTGAGATAAATTTGGACTAGCTATTTAAAGTTTTCTATGTAGAATAGAATAGAATAGAATAGGTCTTTATTTGCTTATAATGTAGGTACATAAAAATAGGTTAGTAAATTATATAACAGATCCATGTACATTCTGCCTTATTAGCATGCATATAATACAAAGTTAGTAGATGAAGATGACAAATGGGTTATAAAAATGTATCATCTAGGAAATCCTGCACAGAGTAGTAACATTTATCTACAAGTAATTCTGTAAAACATTTTTTAAATTTTAACAATGGTAAATTTTTAATTTCTTTAGGAATTTTATTAAAGATAACAGGAAATCACACTAATATTATAAATTATTATTGTGTAGATAGATAAATTGATAAAAATAAAAAATAAAACTTATATAACAACATTATTATAAATAATATAGAATACACATAATATATATATGGAGTCCTTGCTGTTCAATGTGCGTCGCAGTGTTAATTAAAAAGAGATGTTGCTCAGCATAATGCCGCACCGCTTGCGAGTTGCGATACAGCGCTGATTTTCAGCAACACCTCAATAGTGATTATGAGCGTAATAAATAATACAGTCCAAATGAATACCACCAAACTACAAACAAAAACAAAAAAAAATCCTTTATTATTACACATAAAAAGAAATAGATTACAGATAAATTAAATAAATATACCTACGTGTAAATAATTTTATTATTGTAGTTAAAAACTATAGATGTACCTAAAAAATATGAGTAAGATTTAAATACTTGGCGATTTTAAATTAGGAGTCTATTTGTCGATTTAATAAATATTTTTTATAATGTATCTTAAATATTAAGTTTGTTTTCAAATTTCGCAGGCAAGTCATTCCAACATTTTGTGGCCGCGTATTTAAAACATTCCCTAAACGCTGTTGTGCGGTGTCTAGGTACATTCATTCATGTCACTTCCATTTTTCCACCAGGTTACTAATAATTTGCAATGCAAATAAATTTTATTCTTGTCAGATGGGACGTGCATCTGCACATATTTATATTTTAAATATTAAAAAAAAAATCCTTTCACTTACATATATTTATTTACTTTTTGTTATACTGCGGGTTCTATAATAATAATTGATGATGCATGTAAAGATGGTACAAAAATAAAAATCTTTTCATTTCATTTTATTTTTCATTTAAACACTTCCAGCTAAGCTAAATTATTGTGTTACAAGTGAGTTCACGGTGCAAAATTTAGGATTCGAAGCTACGACATGATTCCGATCGCAAGGCCAATGCTTTATTTATTACGCATTTATGAATCCTACATTTTTTGTCCAGCATGGAGGTCGCACATACAGCTTTCAGAGCACTGACAGTGGCAACTTGTCTTAAAATTTAACTCCACAATAATTAACTAACTATATTGTCTTCTGTTTACGCGAATGTTATTCATTGAAATTAAACTACTATATACGGATTTTATCGCGTCTCCCCGTGACCATGGCAGCTGAAAAGCAACCGAAACGTCGGGGAAAGTGTAAAAATAAATTTAAATAGTATAATAGTATTAAAAGTATAAATAGTTTTAATAGTTTCAATAATTTAATTAGCTTAAAATTTGTAAAGTTTAATAGTGATTATAGTAGTGTAACAGTTTTCAAAATTTTGTAATAAAGTGTCAAATAAACAACGCGATAAAATCCGTATATAGTAGTTTAATTTCAATGAATTAACTAACTATTAATCTTTGGCGTTCATAAGTGTTACATTACAGACATTTATTAATAAACTAGCTTTTGCCAGCGGCTCCACTCGCGTTAATTTAGTATTTGACAATCTATTCGAGTTGTACTCGAAAGACACGTGGCGCCATCTATTATCATAATAACGTTATTGTTGTTTTCCTCGGGAACAGTTATTTTTTTTGGGATGAAAGGTAGTCTATGTCTGTTTCTGTACACCTGACAACGTATATGCAAAATTTCAGGATTATCGGTTCAGTGGTGTAGGCGTGAAAAGGAAACAAACTCATTTTCGCTTTTATAATATTAGTTAGGAAGCTAGGATAGGATAGGATTACTTTTTATTTTGAAAACCCAGTCACACTTCTAAGCAATTAAACTTAACACGTATTATTTTTTTGGCTTTTATTCAAAGAATTGTCTTTATTTAAAATCAAAAAAATATTATGTAATCTCACACTAAGAATAATTGCCGTCTCGCGGGAGATTTTACAAACATTCAAACAAACAGACACAAAGTACACTCCAAACTCAGAACAACTGTTTGTAGATCATACAAATTTTTGTCCCGTGTGGGGATCGAACCCACAACACTCGGCGCGGTGGCAGTGAGGCGAGCCCTTAAACCACTACGCCGTCCGTGCAGTCATAATTATTTGAAAAGAAATACAATATATAAAACCTCGATGGCGTAGTGTAGTATTCCCGCACAAGTCAAACATTTGTGTGCATGAACATGGATGTTTGTCTTGGTCTGGGTGTTTCTATGTATAATATGTATGTATTTACAAAAAAAAGTATATACATATGTATGTTTATCCATTGCCTAGTACCCATAGTACAAGCTCTGCTTAGTTTGGCCTAATTGCTATTGTTTTTCTGTCAAGAAATTCTCATTAGTAGCACAATGTCTGAAGCTGCTTCGTAGACGGCAATAGGAACCTAAAACAATAACTGGTGAAATATAGCCTCCGTTTTTAGGGTATAGGAGTAAACCATATCTGTACGAGTCATTAAAATAGCTCCGAGTAGGAAATCGAGTAATTAGGCTACAAGCAAACTACTACAGAACAAAATGACCCGAGAATTCTCAAGCCGAGACTACAGAAGCGTCCATCGTTCCCGCACTGCCAATTATATCGTTTGTATTCACCACAAACGCATCACGTTGTACGTTTATTACCGCTGGCCGCTCAGTAATTAACTCCTCATTAAGGCTTTACACTCGAATACAGCCATAAAGTGCGATATTCATCTACAGTAATATTTTAAAGAGGAAATATTTTATTTTTTGTTTGTATGTTTGTTTGTAAGGATTGAATTCAAAAACTACTTAACCGATTTTAAATCTTTCAATATTAGTAAGCTATATTATCTCCGGGTAACATAGGATATTTTAATTTTTATAAAAGTAAACTCCTTGGCTTGGAATAATTCCAGTGTCGCGGGGGACTAAAGAACATCCAACATCGAAACAACCATTTGTGGATCATACAAATTTTTGTCACGTGTGGGATTCGAACCCATAACACTCGGCGCAGTGGCAGTGGTGAGGCGACCATTTAAAACCACTACGCCACCAATGCAATCAAATGTATGTTTGTTTGTAAAGATTTAAGTCAAAAATTACTCAACCGATTCTTAAAACTATTTCATCATTGAAAAGCTGTATTGTCAACGAGTAACATAGCCTATACTTCTTTTTTTAAGTTCTGTTACTAACTTAACCTAATCTATTTTGTGGCGAACGACGCCGTAGGCAAAAGCTAGTTCACGATAAAACGCGCTATTATCACAGAACGCAATATCTAAATCCAGCGTTCTGCTACGATAAAACATTGTAAATAACTGGAAAAATCAGATAGCAGGCATTAAAGGGAACTGTATCTCGAATCGTTTAATTAAACGGCCTTAAATCTGTCATTTGGACCTTCTGTGGGACATTACGAGGCTTTCCCCCGAGCCTGTGCGTTTATATCCTTATCTGAGACACATTATAACACTAATAGTGGCTGGTTTATGTCGAGCAATGAGCTAGGAAATTGTGGTGTTTAGATCGAACGCCCTGATTTATGGATACGACATCTCGTTAAACGCGGTAAAATGACATCTTGTGTTTAAGCTTGCTGTGCATTATTCTTCTTTCTTCTTCTCGTGTGGTTAGTGGCCAACCTGTTGTCAAGAGTCGTTCAAGCCGCCCGTAGGTTGCTGTCAATTTGACAGCAACCGGCACCGACATTTTACGTGCCCTCCGAAGTACGGAGACGCTCAGATGAAATACCACTAAACGGTCACCCATCTATAGATTGACCGCACCCAACGTTGCTTAACCTCGCTAATCGTTTACTGACTTTTGAAGTGACCTCCCGGTAATTATTTGGTGATAGAACTATTAAGGCAAGTCGCATCGAGGCAATGATAGCATTCTCTTACTGGTAGCCGGCGTAAGAGTGAGACGGTGAATAGTATTTCGAATGCTTATATTGCGTAGATGAGCCTTCGGAACTCACTCATTTCTTGCTTATTATATCATAACTAGATGTGCCCGCGGTTCCGCCCCCGTGGGTCGTAGCGTAATGTTATGTAGCCTATAACCTTCCTCGGTAAATAGGCTATCCAACACTAAAATAATTTTTTAAATCGAACCAGTAGTTCCTGAGATTAGCGCGTTCAAACAAACAAACAAAGTATTCAGCTTTATAATATTAGTATAGATTAATTCCATTATGCCTAGGGTCGTAGGCTATGGTGGCCACTTACCCTCAGGAGGTAATATGCTCTTCTAAAATGAAAACTGTCTTCTGTATAACGTTGCAGACCACTTAATGACATAATATTATTATGAATATTATGCTAGACTCCTGAGAAAAACATGACAGAGGTAAGTTATGAGGTAACTTACGCATTCTCGGTTAAATTTTGAACTAAGTAAGCATCATAGCTCTATTTCTTAAAAACAAAAGACGATTAATTTGTGGCATATTTGTGTTACCACTGAGAATGTCACAATAAAAAATCACAAAGACGCTGTCCAAGCTGGCATGAAAACAGATGATCTTACACCAATAAGCGAGCAGCGATGGCTCAGTGGGGATACCAACAGACTGCAATGCAGAGGGTTTAGGGTTCAAACCCACGTCGCGCACCTCTGACTTTCGGAAGTTATATGACTTTTCGAAATTATGTGCGTATTGATTGACAATAATTATCGCCTGCTCCGTGCCTCGGAGAGCACGTTAAGCCGTTGGTCCCGGCTGCCATGAACATCTATGGCAGTCGTTATTGGGAGAGTGTCGACACAAAAGATCCCACTGGGTCGAAGTGTCGCCGGTCTGCACTGACTGGCCCCAAGATAAGATACACCAATAAGCACAAACTATGTAGTTTTATATAGGAATAAGCAGAAGTTAAGTAGCAAACTATTGCTTTTATCAATAGTATCTGTATATCTATTTATCAATCCTTTCCACGTAAGCAAACAGATTACAATAATTAAATTCACAGCAATCGATAAATCATAATAACACAATCGACATTTACATAACCTCATTACCGATGACCGTTACTTTCAAAATCTCACAACAGTTCACCACAAAATACTAGGTTGCTAATCCACAAACCACTCCCACACCATTGGCATTCGAAACAAACGTGGGCTCCGAGCCCGCAAACATAACTTACCGATCTTTCGATATCACCTAATTTAGTTATTCTTACACTTTCATCCTTAATATGGCTCGGATTGTACGCAGATCGAGGATTGTCGGATCCCGATTGTCGGACCCCGATTGTCGGACCCCGATTGTCGGCGTTATTGTACCCATTTGTACCGATTGTACTCAATTTGGTGTCGTTATCTATGGTTTATGCGCTTTCCAGGATAATCATAGGAGATCAATGCCTTCTGAAGGCGTTTACGTTAAAAGGCTACTGTTGAATTTATCGGAGTTTAAATATGGATCTGGACTGTCTTCGTGGCACAGCGGTAATGATAGCAACTGTTTTGCATAAAGCCTCGGGTTCGATTACTGGATTCGTACTTTGATGTTAGTGTAGCGACACTGCTGACGCTTTAGTGTTGTGTAGTTAATTAATGTATTTATTTATTTTAATGGCTAACCAACAATTGTTCACATAGATAGATAGATAGATAGAATAGTTTCGATAGAAGCACCGAAAGAGCTTCATATTCAATCGCAACATTATTTTTGTTCTGATATGGTTTTGGCGGGTTTTGAAACTATACTCCTCATATATCAATGTCTACCATGAAGCTTTTCATTTGGCCAACCACAATAAGATTCCTGATTATCCTTACATTGGGAAATTTTCAGTGGTAGACCATCATCATCATCATCATGTCAGCCAAAAGACGTCCACTGCTGGACATAGGCCTCCCCCAAGGTTTTCCACACAGACCGGTCTCGGGCCACCCGCATCCAACCGCTTCCCGCGACCTTTACCAGGTCGTCGGTCCACCTTGTGGTAGACATTACTCGAGACATAAATTCATTACTGGTGAAATTGGGGTCTAAAACACCTCTGTTTACACCATCAGAGATATTAGCGTGAGATTATTTAAGTAAAGGTATGTAAATATGGATCTTTAACATCAAAGATTGGAATCGGGTATTTCGATATCAATATTGGATCGCGAATTACTGGATATCAGATATTTTCTTGAAGTGAGTTGAATAGATACCTTTTAAGGCGATCTGGTCTATCAAATACAGCTTGCAAAATGTGATTAATATTTAACAACATTTTTATTGATCTGCCGTAAACCAAGAGTAAGATTGCAAACACTTTTACATAAGTACTAGCTGTCCCGACAGACGATGTCCTGTACACACGAAAAAAAAACCAAATCTAAACCATTCTCGAATCCACTTGAACACACACAAAACATTTCATCAAAATCGGTCCAGCGGTTTAAGAGGAGTTTAATTACAAACACATGCACAGAAGATTTATATATATAAATATATAGATTTAACATTGTACATATGAAAGTGTACAAATTCTAGTAAAATATTACTAGAATTTGTATTTTATTATATTCTTACATAGGCTCACGCTTACATCCCTGAAGGAGTAAATAAAATTGTATTAAGCCTACATTTTGTCCTACGTAATAGAGAGCAAGCCTCAAATTCAAACTCAAAAATCTTTATTTGCCTAAAAATGTGTAAACTCTTCTTGGATACGTCAATTAACTGATATATTAATAAGAAAATAAATAATAAAAAAGATATAGCAGGCAACAAAAATGTTTTCAATGAAAAAAGCCTCGTGCTATCCACTGAACTAAGTTCCAAACGCGCTAAAACTGAAAATTTCTTGACCAAAAATCCAAAAACACTTTGCTTGCCTCAAGAATTGAACCCAACGTCTCATGCACATCACGCATCCCCAACCGTTGCGTCACAGATGCGCTAATAATATTGTTTTAATGTTTTTTACTAAGATTGAGCTCATAAAAGTACTGATATCTGAAAACCACTAATAATAATGAAATGTGGCACCAATAACACTTCGCTTCGGCAATAACCACGGCACTAAATACCGTCACACCTTATATTTTTTGTCCCTCTCTACCTCTAAACACCTCCCATATGCGTGACAGGAGCAGCAATACTTTTTACAGTAATTGCTTTACCTTTAGACACAAGCAAGTGTTTAACAACTTTATGACTTAATAAATGGATAATCCAGTCTTCTTACCTATTAGTCATAATTTTATAGATATACTTACTAAGAAAATTATTGCTTTCGTTTGTCAAGTAAATTTAATCTTTATTGCATGCAAAGTAAAGTATGTTTTCAATGTTGGCTAAACGTGGATAGTCTTTGAGCTATGGCGGTAAGTGATGTTAATAATCTTGGCTATCAGCTCTCTGTTGGATTGCGATAGTGTAAAAGAGACGCAACTACTATCGACTTTCAGATAAAATCAATATGTTTTTTAATTATACATTTTTCTTTGCTTATACATCACTAAAATGGTAAGCAGATATGTATTTACACTGATATTTCGCCAGAAATATAGGTTTCTCATCGTAGGGATCAAGCCTGTTGACGCCTATTAAACACATTTCCAGACAACATAACTGTTGCTAATTTCCTTACAATAAAATGTGATAACGATTTGCATGTCTAAAGAATCGAATCCGCAATACACTATCACACACAAAGCGCAATCTTATGCTGTCAGACCAACTGAACAGTTCTCCAGTACCTATATATTTTTATGTTTATTATTAAAATAGACAAAACGAAATAATGACAGTGTCGCGCAGGACTTTACAAAGATTCAAATAAAAAAATCAAAAAATCAAATATATCTAAGTTTATTCATGTTAGGTTACAAGGCAACACTTATGAATTTCAAAGTTACACTACATTTTTTTATGCGAATTTACATTTACTGGCCACGTTCAGCAAAGCAAGAGTGTAGGGCTCATGAGAAGAACGAGCAAGAAACTCATGGCCACTCTTTTTAATCGCCAAGTTTATAATACAATTTTGTTTACAAATCATAACTGTAAGGTGCTGCAACCATTTCTCCATGAATTACTTTTTTTATGGCATAGGAGGGCAAACGAGCAGACGGATCGCCTGATGGTAAGCGATTACCGCCGCCCATGGACACCCACAACCCCAAACGAGGTACAAGTGCGTTGCCAGCCCTTAAAAAAGGAATGAAGGAGGGAAAGGACAAAATAAAGGATAGGAAAAGGATCGGGGAATCTAGGCCTCCGGCTCTCTTACTCACGGATACGAAACGCAACAGTACGGGTACCGTTACTTCACGCCGGTATTCTGTGAGAGGGTAGTACTACCCCGGTCGATCCGGCCCATTCATGCTAAAACCAGCCAGGATCTACTAGCTTACAAACATACTCAAGCATTTAATAAAGTTTGATGGTAGCCTCTAAAGCAGCATTATGGTAAATAGGAGCATCCACTTACATGTACAACGGACATGAAGAACCACCAGGCACGGAACAAACATTTGTGGACTACACAAAGATGAATGCCTATTCTCCATAGTGTCTCAGGCCAAAGATGGACATCAAAAATTACTATAAAAATTGAGTGTTTTAAGATCTTAACAGTATTACAAATCTAAAAAATATATTCAAATTGAATCCACCATTTTAGAAATACCTATAAAAAATGTATTGAGGTTATTTTTCTATACGAAAATGTGTCCGGCTGTGAGATAATTCGAAAACATTTCTTATCTCAATGCTCTATTATTTAATTATGATAGGAAAAGTGTTTGTAATATATTTTTATCCAGTTATACTTAATAGGGTATGAAAAAAAACACATATGTAACCATAGTTACGCGCTGCGACTGCGTGTGTCAAATGCATGGTTTTGTGCGTGTAGTGTTTTTTCATTAATTTAATGTATTTCTAATGCATATTTTATATAAATATTAGCATTCGCCCCTCCTTCTCCATATAAACTTTAACTGTGCCAAATTTCATACTCCTCCGTCCGCGCAATTTTCGTAAAAAGGGTACAAAGTTTTTGCTTCACGTATTAATGTATGGATTCGACAAATATGTACTTTATTGGTATTCGTTGCAACACTATGTTTATAATTAACATGTACTATAAGCCTTGCAGCAAAACAGTGTCTATACAATGATGTCCTAACGATATAATTAGGGATAATGTTGTAAACGCGTAAACTGGTACTTACGTAGTACCACTGAGTATAAATTATAAAATAATTATTATGGCACGCTCGTTTTAATGAGACTACACTTATAATAATATCATTCTGTATATAAACGGTCCCACTACTGGACACGGGCCTCTTTTAAGTGTAATTTTGTGTGGGTTAGACCAAAGTTCACCATGCCACGCTGGCCTAAAGAGGGTTGACAAATTTCACATATCTTCAAAAATATTATGGAGAACTCACAGACATGTAGGTTTCCTGACTATGTTTTGCTTCACCGTTAAAGCGAGTGATTATTAACTATTAGGTTTTGCCCGCGGCTTCGCTCGAGTAAATGAAGGTTAGGTTAGTAACAGACCTTTTTTCTGGATGAAATGGGTGCCTTTCATCCAGAAAAAAGGACTGTTAGTAACCTAGGGTATAACTATGTTCAAGTCAGTCCCCTGATAACGTGTATGCGAAATTTCATGACGACCGGCCGAGTAGTTAAGGCGTGAAAGCGTAACAAACAAACAAAACTCACTTTCGCATTTGTATTATTAGTTAGGACTAAGATTTAATACGCGCATAGCTTCGAAAAGTAAGAGGTACTGCCACTGTTTTGTACTAGGCTATCGCTGCTCTTAGACAAAATCTGTTCGAGAAGAAATCTTGGTGTTTCTGGAATTATTTTGTTAACTTATCAACAGAAAAAAATATCGACGGGTTGCACTCCGGGAGTGCCGGCGGAAGTGAAAACTTGAATATTAACGTTGTGCATTTTTGATATTTTGGAATGGTTAGGGAATAATTTTGCACGAATTGCTTTAATTATCAGTATAAAAATACTATCATTTATGTGGTAAAATACAATATTCATTTATTGCGCTATTGTACACAAACATGACAATTCTCCCTCCGTCTTACGAATTTTCGATCAGGTCACGTGTCCTGACGCGAGTTTGACAATACACACAACGCCGGCGGCACGAGCCGCCGGCTTTTGCGGAACGGCACTTGCCGTCGGCTTTTGCCGGGCATTTGTGCCGCCAGCATGTGCCGCAGAAACTTGCACAAAGCCGCCGAGTATCATTCCAGTTATGACAGTCGTGTAGAACGCTAGCCGCGCGGTACGCCGGCATACCCGGGCGGCCATGCCGGCGGCTTCTTTGTGCGGCAAAACTGGCGGCTTTGTATGCCGCCGGGTGCACCGCGGCTTGACCGGCGGCAGTGCCGGTGGTAGTGCCGCTGGCACTGTGTGTAGGAACCTTTACGAATTTTCGATCAGGTCACGTGTCCTGACGCGAGCTTAACATTTTTTACCCATCACAAAAAAAGTGCACAACGCCGTTAAAGAGGTTTTCACTTCAAAAATATACGGTCTTGTTGATCTAGTAGCTACTCTAGGCTAGATAATGAGATGTCGGATTCTAATCCCGACCAATCAAAGATATGTCAAGATATGCCTCGAACCGCAGCGGTAGTAAAAACGATGAGCGCTTGCGTTCGGGCAAAATTATTATCAGATTTTTCTGCCAAGAAATTCTAAGTAGCGACAATAGGCTCGCCCCTATTACTTGCTGCTCAAAACCATAGCTGGTGAAATATGAGTGTATAGTACGCCTGTGCTAACCCCTTCTGGGATATATGATATAGACTATATATTCTTCTTCTCCCTAGCCTTTATTATTCCCAAGTCACTTGGGATCGGCTTTCTAGTCTAACCGGATTTGACTGGATATCAGTTTTTACATGGAGCGACTGCCGTCTGACCTCCGCAACCCGAAGGCTAACGATACCCTAAGGCTAGACCAGTTTCAGGATATTAGAGGACACTGACTTCCCAATAACGACTGCCTTAGATGTTCATAGCAGCCGGGACTGACGGCTTAACGTACTCTCCGAGGCACGGAGCAGGCGATAATTGTCAATCAATACGCACATCATTTCGAAAAGTCATATAACTTCCGAAAGTCATAGGTGCGCGACGTGGGTTCGAACCCGAGACCCTCTGCATTGCTGTATATATTATATATTATTTATGTAAACCAAGACCGGTCTGTGTGGAAAACCTTGGGGGAGGCCTATGTCCAACAGTGGACGTCTTTTGGCTGACATGATGATGATGATGATGATGATGTAAACTCACACTACCACCTCGGAGCTAAGAAGTTTGTGGTATTCTCCATACCTAACTAATTTTTACTGTCACCAAGTTATTTACAACGGCAGACTCATCCATTTAGATATAGATATATACATATGTAGGTGTAGTTATTATTATTATTATAAGCCTAATTTGCGTCCCATTGCTGGGCAAAGGCTTCCCCTTCCGACTTCCATCTATCTCGATCGCTTGTTCTGAGTTGCCAATCCCTTTTAAATGCATCGAGCTCGTCTCGCCATCTCCTCCTGGGCCGGCCTCGTTGTCGCTTCCCGTTACTTGGCATCCACTGTGTGATTGTTCCCGCCCATAACTCTCCTGGCATACGACACACATGGCCTGCCCAATTCCACTTTAATTTGGCAGCTGCGTGGCCTACATCAGCAATTTGAGTTTTGGAACGTAGTATTGAGTTTCTGATGCGGTCTGTAAGTCTATAGTAGTATATTATTATTGCTATAATTCTAAACGGGTAGGCATGAGTGTATTACATTCACATTTGCCAGCTAGCATTATAATAATAACGTTACACGTAATATGGAGCGAGTTTATTGCCAGGCTTCAAGAAAAGTTTGAAAATTTATGAAGAATTTCTTGACAAAAAACCCAATAATACTGCCTGATCTTGAAATTGATCCCGAGACCTCATGCACAATAGTAGCATATCTATCGCTGTGCCATCAAGATAGCCTCCTAAAAAACAATCGCAGCCTCACCTAAATTTAACCAAATTAAGATATCAAGTAGAGTCAAACATTACACAGTAAACATTTAAACATAAATCAGTGACATGCCCTAAAAGGTCGTCGACCTACATAAGATTGACAGGATCACGACTATTGGAGGCCTATTTCAATTATTGATTGAAATATGGGTCTATAAGGCCCCTGATGACGTCAGCCGTGCCTTAGTTTGGTAACCTTTAACGTTAGACAGATCGACATTTCAATTTGTAATCTGTGCTATGTGAGGCGAATTTATTTTAAACTAACTCCCCACTTTCACTTACCGTCGTGATTGCTGCTCCGCTCCTGTGGCTTGTAGCGTGATGTTATGTAACTTATAACCTTCCTTAAGAATCAGGCTATGAAATGCAAAAAGGTTTTTTAAATCGGCCTGTTAGTTCCTGAGATTACCCCCTACATTCAAACTTATAATTTTACCTCTTTATAATATAATTGCACACTAGCTTTTGTCGGCGACTTCATACGCATAGACTTAAGAAAACAGAACGTATCTTCTAATCCCGAAGGAACGAGCATCGAAATATCCTACAAATAGTTATTCGTGACCGTTGAATCCGTGACGTTTCTATTAATAATATAAAACGTAATAGCTAAGAAAACGAGTTTAAAACGAAGGCTTAACCCGATTGAATGTCTATAAATTCAGCTTTATCCCTACTCTACACCATAATAGAAACCTGTGTATTAAACATCTTTCCAGGTCCAATTGTGCCACTTATTTGATAAGTCAGCCAGTGAGTAAATCTAAACTTATATTTTTAATAGATTAAAAGCTTAGGAAGCCAGCGTGTTTTGTTCTTCGTGTTGGGTGCAGATTTAAGGACAGTATATTCACCCTGCAGAATATCGCAGCCTCTTAATCTTGTTTTAATTTTAAGACACTTGCCGCTTTAGGCATATAACCTGTGTTGCAAAAAGCTTTACAAAAATGAAAAAATCCAAAACAAAGAACACCAAAATTCGAAATAGCTATTTGTGGATCACACAACACCATCCGTACAGTCAATCTTTAAATCTCCTTTATTAAAATACTATGCCTGATTGCTTCCCCTCGGTGTTAATTATCCAAAGATATAATATTCGTTTATCAGAGCGAAACTCCACGTATATAAAGTAATGGACGTGCTCGATTGATGTTCAATCTTTTTTATTGTACGCATACAGGCGAGCAAATAAATATCATTTCATTGAACATCGGCAGATTATACATTTAAATCAAATGAAATGTACGTTTGGAAAGGTAGTGGAAACGAGGCTTAAGGTACTGGTCTTACCATTAACGAGTAAGCGATGGATGATAGATTATTTTTTCGCTTAAAATGTTATGTGAAAACGAGGCAAAGCTATGCACTCTGTAGCACGCTGTCTTATTCTTCTACACGCAATGGTAATGATTTAAGGTATGGTGGTAAGGACCCTAGTGTTTTTGTATAATAGACATGACAAAATAAAAAGGAGGATGCCGTAATATTAACTAATCCGACATTTTATTTAGGCAGAGGTCAAATTGACAAAAATTTCTACTTCTTAAGAAATAGTCTTCTGGTATAGGTACTCGCTTGATAAAATGCACAAACAAGTTATTAGCGCGAGTAATCACTCAAAGTATTTGTTCACTCCCCCATATCGTAGCGATTAAACCAGGCGCATCTCAATGCTCGTTCATAAGTCTCGGTTTCGTTTCTCGTGTCATTCCAACAAAAAGTAGCTAGAGTTTTTCTGGCAAGAAATTTTCTATTGCAGAGTTAGGCAGTTGGAGGTATTGCTGTTGTGCCTCGAAAAGCATGTAAAGTCGTAGGTCCTGCGTCTGAGCTCTTTTAGGTGACGGCCGATAGCGCTACCGGACTATGAAAGTGTAGGCATCTACTCCCACGCTTTCATAGTCCGATGGGACTATGAAAGACGATCGACGAGTCAACGATATTTTCTCTAGAATACACTCGTATTTGCATCGACGCCTATGCGTAAACTAATTCCTTCCCTTTTAAGTCTCCGTGAGCTATCTTAACGGAGCCTTAACATCTGGAAACAAAATGACCGTGACCGAAATTTGCTCTAAAGGGATATTTATTTTACAGTTTGTAACTCGCTAATCGTTGCCGGTGGGACAAGACTCTTAATGGCAGCAACCATTATACCATTTACAAATAAACAACACAAGGAACAAATAAAATGAATACAACAATTTAAACAGTTACAAAACACAACACGATCTAATCAAGCCTTACTCGTGTAACTATTCCTTTCCAATCCTAATTATTTCCTTTCTAACACTAATTATTCCTATTCTAATAGATAGTAATTATTTGTTACTAATTGTCATTTGTATAGCCACGTGTAGGTTTATCTAAGTATATCTTTATTTGCTTGCATCTAAACTAAAAGGTCAGAACAACCGAGCATTATCGCGGTTACGATACTACTTGGAAAAATTAATTACGCCATTGAATTCACTTGTAATTAATTTTTATATGTTGCGGTATAAATTTTATTGTGGCTCGTTCATAGAATTCGATTTATAAAATGTTATTGCCAATTTCTATGTAAGTACGTATAATGATAGTAATATTGAAAACTGTTAGGTTACTCGTTTCTCGATAGCTATTTTCTTTATTGCCTCTAGTAGCAAAGCCTGCCAGTCCACCAGGTGGTATGTGTAACGGCCATCCGTGGACTTTAGCTATGCCAGGAGTCTACACAGCTAAACCACTGTCTACTGTGATAGTATTATACATAACAACCCTGTATGTAAAATGTCTGACTACTAGGTACGGGACTTTCCTCAGTAAAATTTTTTTTTTAGTAATTTCTACCACATACACACAACACCATCTAGCCCAAACTAAGCAGAGCTTGTTCTATGGGTACTAGACAATGGATAAACATACATATATACTTTTTTTTGTAAGTACATACATATTATACATAGAAACATCCAGACCAAGACAAACATCCATGTTCATGCACACAAATGTTTGACTTGTGCGGGAATCGAACCCGCGACCTCAGGCGTGGCAGTCGGTTACTCTAACCACTACGCCATGGACGCCGACTATATCCGTGGAGTTTAACCTTTGAAATGTTCTATGACTCATACAAAAAAAATGCTTCCGTTGCGCGTCCTGACCCCTACGGGGGAGTCAAGAAAACTCGTTGTGATTGGTCGCGAAAAAAATACCAAAGATTTTCTTGACTCTCTCGTAGGGGTCACGGACGCGCAACGAACTGAACGTCCATGAGTCCGCCGTAGGAGTCAGGGTTAGGTTATAATCCACCACACTGGCTTATTAAAGGTTGGCAGACTACACACATCTTCAACATTATGTAGAACGCTCCGACATGCAGTTGCATATTTTCCTTTGCCGATAAAGCGAGCGATAATTGACTATTTAATCCTAATCCTAACTTGCTAACTAATATTATAAAAGCGAAAATGAGTTTAATTGTTACCTTTTCACGCCTAAACCACTGAACCGATCATCCTGAAATTTTGCATATACATACGTTGTCAGGTGTACAGAAACGGACATAAGATACCTTTCATCCCGAAAAAAATTATTATTCCCGAGGAAAACAACAAAAACGTTCTTATGATAATAGATAGCGCCACGTTTCTTTCCAATCATGATTGAATTATATTATTACAAGCAGAGTAAAACCCGAATTGATTGTGATATTCTAAATTAACTCCAGCGAAGCCGCGGGCAAAAGCTAGTATTACATAACTTCGAACAGTCAAGAGGTGCGTGCGTTGGGTTCAAACTCGAGACTTCTGCGTGGCAGTCCAAGGATGAACCACTAGGCTGCTGACCATGATAGTAGTACTCTATTTAAACCTAGTGTGAAGAAGGACAGGTCATTGCTGGGAAAAGACTGGTAGCAGGTAGTGTATTCCAAGGCCTGCACGTAAGAACATACCTAGGAAATATTAGTGCTGAAAGTACACTGTGCTGAAGAGAAACGTTTCCAGGTGGAAAGGATGAACTCTGCTGCGTTGTTGAGTGCTATAAGTTTGAGCTACACTTCGATCGTTACGTCGGTTTGATCGCTAGATGCCGGGTTCTAATTTCTGCTGCGAGCAAAGTGTTATTAACATTTTCTATTACGAAGTTCGATTTTGTAATTGTTAATCTCAAGTTTGCGGGGGGCACCTAAGACGATGAGTAAAAAAGCGAGCATGATACGCTGCTGTCCACCCTTTAGAGTTAAACATGCGTGATTTATGTAAAATAACGCTAGCTGTTTCCCGCGGTTTCACCCACGCCTATGCCTATTATCACTGCACCGCTCATGTGACTTGTAGCGTGATGATATATAACATATGATATTTCTCCAGAATTGGACTATCAAATGCAAAAGAATTTTCAAATCCGAATTGTACCAGAAATTAGTCCTTTCAAGCAAAAATAAACTCTTTAGCTTTATTATATATTAGTGCGATAGCTCAGGGGGGAGACCAACAGACTGCAATGCAGAGGGTCTCGGGTTCGAACTTCGAATCCATGTCGCGCACCTCTGACTTTCGGAAGTTATATGACTTTTCGAAATTATGTGCGTATTGATTGACAATTATCGCCTGCTCCGTGGCCCGGAGAGCACGTTAAGCCGTCGGTCCTGGCTGCCATGAACATCTATAGCAGTCGTTATTGGGAAGTCAGTGCCCTCTAATATCCTGACACTGGTCTAGCCTTAGGGTATCGTTAGCCTTCGGGTTGCGGAGGTCAGGTGGCAGCCGTTCCATGTAAAAACTGATATCCAGTCAAATCCGGTTAGACTAGAAAGCCGACTCCAAGTGACTTGGGAATAATAAAGGCTAGGGAGAAGAGAGAAAATTTCGAGAAAATTATTATCAATACATTGTATCTATATATAAAACCCACGAGAATCTAATCCAGATAAACAGATTGACGATCTACCATTATGCAACTAACACAGCGCGTCTACAACCAACCGTCTGGGCATGCCATGGTGGCGCTTACGCCTGACTCATATCCAAATAACTTATAAATCAGATCATAAGTCTAACACAGATATTCAGACCAATTAGTCACAGACAAAGCACTTGAATTCCTCGAGTTTGTCGCCGTAATTACCGATTGAGATCTAGGCGTTATGATTTTGTATTAACCGGAATGTATTTTGTTGTTTCGTGATTATTAATTGGAGTTACAAGTATTTAAACACGTCATAGATAGGAGTGGTCAGATTTATTGATTGTACCGCATACACAGTAACGGACAAATTTAGTAGTAATAGAATAGAATAGAATAGTTTATTTCACCAATAGTAATAAATACATATTTGAAATTAAACAACTTTGCCAAATAGTAATAAATACATATTTGAAATTAAACAACTATTTCACCAATAGTAATAAATACATATTTGAAATTAAACAACTTTGCCAAATAGTAATAAATACATATTTGAAATTAAATAACTATTTCACCCATAGTAATAAATACATATTTGAAATTAAACAACTATTTCACCAATAGTAATAAATACATATTTGAAATTAAACAACTTTGCCAAATAGTAATAAATACATATTTGAAATTAAACAACTATTTCACCAATAGTAATAAATACATATTTGAAATTAAACAACTTTATAGGTACGAATTCTATCGTGTTGTTTATTTCTTTTCATAAATCACTATTATTACATTCATTACATAATTTGAAAACTTTAAACTGCTATTGTTAAATACTTTTACTAGTTGCTGTTTACTAATTTTTAAATTATTTAAATTATAAAAACTATTTAGACTTAATTATACACTTTCCCCGATGTTTCGGTTGCTTTTCAGCAGTCATGTGCACGGGGAGACTAAAATGGTAATTGTCTCAAAGTTCTAAAGTGTAGTTATTTCAAAGTACCTGAACATAATTTAATCATCGGTGTTTCTATTTAGGCAGAATGAGCTCAAAGTATCATGAAGTCTAGCTGTGCTTTCCTTCTTCTTGGGTTTGACTATTTAAATGACTGGATCCCAAGCTGTATCACCAGCTTAATTCTAACCAGCATTCCAACCATCTTCTCCATTGAAATTGTGATGATTTTTTTATTTCAATAGCCTCGTGAAGCATCCTTGGTAGCAATCGGTGTTCTTTTGCGAGTCCCTGTGGTTTATCAAATCGCAGATAGTGGTCAGGTTGTGTCAAGAAACACCTGGACGCCGAGTTTGAAGATGGCAAGCAAGTACTGCAAGACAACAAGCTCCAACAGCCAACGCCGTCCATGAAGTGTTAGAATTTTTTATGGAAATAAAGATTTTTGACGTTGACTTTGCGCAAATTTAATATAATTATAAGGCCGGGACTCCACCAAAGCGGAGATGTGTGCGGTGTGCTGTGTGCTGTGCGAGAAGAGATGTTTTTCAGCTCGGGGGACTCCACTAAAGCGGAGATGTGTGCGGTGTGCTGTGTGCTGTGCGAGAAGAGATGTTCTTCAGCTCGGGGGACTCCACCAAAGCGGAGATGTGTGCGGTGTGCTGTGTGCTGTGCGAGAAGAGATGTTTTTCAGTTCGGGGGACTCCACCAAAGCGGAGATGTGTGCGGTGTGCTGTGTGCTGTGCGAGAAGAGATGTTTTTCAGCTCGGGGGACTCCACCAAAGCGGATATGTGTGCGGTGTGCTGTGTGCTGTGCGAGAAGAGATGTTCTTCAGCTCGGGTGCGAGGCTTTGAGTGACATCGCTCACTGCACGCCGCTCACATCTCCGCTTCCATCGCGCCATACAAATATTACACATCTCCGCACAGCGAACTCCACTGAAGCTGAGCGGAGAGGAGATGTGTTAATAACACAATTCTATTGGTTGTTTAAAAAACATCTCCTCTCCGCTCGTCTCGTCTCCGCTTTGGTGGAGTCCCGGCCTAACAATCTTCATACATAAGTAGGTACATATTTTTACGTCTATATTTTCGAATTGTAAAGACATAATATTTTAACAGTTAGGGTTAGGTCCCATATAAGCGAGCCATATTTTGCCGATAATTCTTCAACATAAAAGTCCGACAACAATTTTTACCCTCACATATGGTAAATGATAATAATTGTTTACTAATTGGCCATGAGGTATAAATTGACCCCACTTACAGAATTAACACGAGTATTAAAAAGCAATTATTTAGTAAGTTAATAGTTCTTTTCTAACTACTTCATTTACATGTTGATCTAGGAACAATGTAAAAAGCAGAATGCGTCAGCTGTCAGCTAACTATGGACATAATATAAGTACCACTTAACACGGCATTTGTACGTAAATAATGGTTAAATTCAACAGTTATTGTCACAATACGAATACTTAAAATATTTTTAGGAAAGTCTATCGTTTACTTGAATGAAGGCGCAAAAAGACTCGAGAATGTATGGCGTTGTGAAAATGGGGGATGTCGTGTGAGCTGTTATGCGCGTGTCATGTTTCTGGGCAGATGATCATGATAAAGCGTGGTTGTTAACGCTACATGCAATAAGTATGTCTATTTGGGACAAAATAGAGTATGTTTTTGTGTTATCAATATTCAGGCTTTTAATTTATTGTGTGTGATGTGACTTGTGGACTTGTTTAAGAAAATACATGAATATAAATGTGTTAAATTTGAAATAATTGCATAAATTGCAACTTTATGTAGCAAATCGTTGAATATAACTAGTTAAATGCTCGAATTACTAGATATAATTATGTCTAAACTCCAACTTTCAATATTCATAACATATACCTAATATAGTTTTATATTTTATTCAATATCTTGTATAGGCATTGGCATATTTTTTAAAACCCTAAATGGAATTTTATTCGATTAAAAAGATCAATGCTCATAAGAACGGGTTTAATTTCGTTAAAACCACACATACTTAAAAATCTATTGTCTTTGGTCACCGGTGTGCCGCTGCAAAAGGTTAACATGTAATTAAAAAACTTTGGTATTTTTACAAACAGAATATTTTTACGCCTTATCCATTTGCTTTCTCACAATTCCAAGGCAATATTCAATACATAATGTTTGTTGTTTATCTATTTTTTAGGACAAAGTCTTTGTAGCTCTTTGAGGAACGACTTTCTTGAATGGTTGGTATGCATCACGGTACAAAAAGGTGAACAGATATGGGGCAAACACACGAAGGCTGTATGAGGCATTCAGGAACAGTTCCTTGAATACAATGTGCGAATAGGGCTTCTTATAGGGACGTCGGGCGGTTAGCAGGGGACTAAAGGATTTTATTTTTTATGCTTATAGCACAACGACACATTTTGTTATGAGCTCGGCACCACTTTAGTTTTCCTGTTAAATTACATACATCACCGATATCCTCGAAGCAGTATACAGAGGTGTATAGATCACATTTCGGCTGTTACCATGGTTTTACGTTCACGTGATAGTATTAACGTCTACCAAGCACAGTTGTAGATTCCTTAGGCTATTTGGTATAAAAACCCAGGATTCAACCTCTTCGTCTTCATGTGACTTTATGACCCTTATATCTCGGGGGTCTTTGGACCCACAGGGCCCATATTCAAACTTGACCGAAGTATGTAGTATGTGTGTCTGCAAACCAAGTTACAAGTCAATCGGTTCAGTGGTTCCGGAGTTATGCCTGTCACTAACATCAATCTGTCACTAACAGACAGACAGTCACGAAGTGTTTTCATTAAACTCTTCGAAGAAGACTCAGAAGTTAATAATATCAGCCCTGTAAACTGTCCCACTGTTCTGGGCACAGGCGTCTTCTCTGTGTGAGAAGGATTAGGCCAAAGTCCACCACGCTGGCCCAGTGCGGGTTGGCAGACATCACATATCTTCGAGAACATTACGGAGAACTCTAAGATATGCAGGTTTCCCCACGATGTTTTCTTCACCGTTACAGCAAGCGATAATTAACTTTTTAATACGCACATCATTTCGAAAAGTCAGTGGAGCGCGCCTTGGGATCAAAAATATTATTAGAAAACACGTGACGGATGGCACAATAGCATTTCGTTCAGAAATGTAACACAACATTAATATGCTGTGCTCAAACACTATAATATAACGTCTTTATTATTATTTTATTTTATTATTTTTGTTTATTATTATTTTCAGTATCTATATATTAATACGTGAAGCAAAAACTTTGTAACCCTTTTTACGAAAATTGCGCGGACGGAGGATTATGAAGTTTGGCACAATTAAAGTTTACATGGAGAAGGAGGGGCGAATGCTAATATTATTTTTCATAAAATATGCATTAGAAATACAATAGATTAATGAAAAATTGGTTGTCTGTAAAGTCGGTTTACGGACGATAGTTTAACGTGACAATGTCATAACAAAATTTATTTCCCGTAACGTTACAATGAGCGTAACGGGACAATGAGTCATCGTTTTTCGTGCGTACAGCCGGCGTTCATCGATTTATTAGACGTTGTCACGTCAAAAACATAACACGCACACAACCATTTGACACATGTACGCAGTCGAATCGCGTTCGTTGTATTTCGCCATTGTTCGTGCTGATGTCGTACGATTCTTTGTAACTATGGTTACATGCCTTATTTATATGTAATAAAGAAAACAAAGTAGCAAGCTTAGAAATATCGTCAATGAAAGAGTTAAGGAGGTTAATAATAATTTGTTAGAAAAAAATAAATATTCAAATTACATTCACGTAAAGTGGTATTATATAATATTCTACCACATACACACAACACCATCTAGCCCAATCTAAGCAGAGCTTGTACTATGGGTACTGGACAATGGATAAACATACATATATACTTTTTTTTTTGTAAATACATACATATTATAAATAGAAACACCCAGACCAAGACAAACATCTATGTTCATGCACACAAATGTTTGACTTGTGCGGGAATCGAACCCGCGACCTCAGGCGCGGCAGTCGGTTACACTAACCACTACGCCATCAAGGGCGACAAAAGATAGGTAAATTAACCTGTATAGCCTTGACGAAATCATTACAACCTTAATAACGATCAAACTTAAAATTTAAATCAATATGGTCGAATTTCGATCACTAGGTGACAGCTAGTACTTTTAATTCATTGCACATCAATGTAGGTACAAAGGAGAAGAAAAGTTTTCTTCAAACACATTATTTTATTATTTCAGAACGATATCACTAAGATATTTGTTAACACTATAATAGGATTCAATAAATCAAATATTTAAAAAAATTTTTCTTCGGATTTAGGTAATACTTTTTGGTAACTTAATATATATATATATATATTTATTGACATGACTAATTTACATGGTAAATGCTACCTATTAACGTTTTTAATACAGGGGTACTATTTGCGCGGTACCATTCCGAAGGAAAAGGAATTAAAGATGGGATGAAAGTAAAGGAATATGAAAATTTGGTAGTCTTACTCACTGAGTGCATGAGTGCATTACTTACTACTACTCTTAAGCTCGCTTTTTGTAAGTAAATAGTACTTCCTCAAGCATTCCGTAAATACTTCCCAAGACAAGTGAACTTTTACATCTCGTTACCAAATCAGCAATGGCTATCCAACTCAAAATCATAGCCAGTTGCACTCACTGATCGTTAAACGTTTAAGCAACGTTGGGTGCGGTCAGTCTATAGATGGTTGACCACTTAGTCGTATTTCATCTAAGCGTCGCGTCTCCGTGCTTCGGAGGGTACGTAAAAAGTCGGTCCCGGTTGTTATCAAATTGACGCAGTCGTTAAGCCGTGTCAGTGGCCTACGAGCGGCTTGAACAACTCTTGACAACAGGTTGGCCACTAACCACACGAAAAAATGAAGAAGAACTCGAAAAGACAAGTTATATGCGAATCAAACACAAAACCGTACGATCGCCAATGACCATACGCGCAATGCGTCAGTGCTGTCATGGCGGCAACCAACGACTCAATCATTAACTAAATCGCAAGCATTCTTTCATATCGCGTGACTAATACTAATCTAGTGTCCGACTAATTCAATCCGTCAGCAAATCTCTAGCCTCCACCGCTAATTGAACCGAACAAATAAACAAAATTAACAACATTCAAATTTAAATTAAACTACTTGATACGGATTTTATCGCAGCTTATTTTAAACGCAACCAACTAAAACTATTGAAATTCTTGTAGAAGTCAACAGTAATTGCCATTATGAATGAAACAAGCCGCGAGATTAAATAATTACCTTTATCCCGTCATCAACATGGCACAAGTATTTAATTATACAGCCTAATTAAGCTTAGCTAAGCTTAAAACTTAGTCACGAAGTAGCGCTAGCTAACTATTAGCGTATAACTTAGGATTTGGCTTAAGACTACGTTTTATAGAGCGACTTAAACATTGTTGGAAAATGGCTTTTTAAAGGCAACTTTGAACAACGCATTAATTTCACTAATAACCGCTGTGTCATAACATTCAAACAACACACACAAGAACACTGGACACAGTTATCGTCGTTGCTTCGCCACTGCCGCTACCTCAAATATTGTAGATCCGAATACCACACGGGAAAAATACACACAAATATTTGCCACGTGGGATCTAGGTACACATTACGGGACTAGCCTGAGGAAACACAAGGGCCGTTTTCCCATACAAACGTAGTCCCCTGTTTCTTCCTTGGATAATGCCAGTAGAGCAATATTTTTTTTCTAAAAAATGTATGGGCTCTATTGGCATGTCTCTATGTTTTCCTTTTTTTCATAAATTAATTATTAAAAGAGATATTTTGCTATGTTCAAACATCCAGAAACCAAATTTGACTAGATTATATCAAAAAAGGAAGACATAGAAACACGGCCAAAGTCTTTCTTTAATTTTTAATAAAAAAAGTAGTCAAGTTTTGGAGAAGGAATCAGGAGACTACGAAACGTTGATTTTGTGTACTTTTAATAGGTATTTTCGGTCCTAGCTGCAGTTGTCTCTATCGCGCTCATGATACTGTACATGGCACTGCGCGAAAGCAATAGAATTTACAAGTATCTACTTTTCAATTCTATCGCCTTTAGTGTTTCCTCTTAACGACTACCAAGCACAGTTCTTCGTTTTTCTACTAAGAAATTTTTGAGAGAAAACCCAAAACTATTTTGGCCCACCTGGACTTTAAACCCGATATTGCACAGCTGGCAGTCGCATTCACTACCGCTACGAGTCAGTCAATATATAAATATATACATAACCTCACATTTTTGTATTACGCAACAATTAATAGCAGGTTATATTAATTATGTTTAATATTTTACTTTAAGGCAAAAGTATTCAATTAAGCATCCTTCACTCAAACGGGCTGGCTGAAGCGCTCGTAGCTAATGAGTTCGGGAGCGGGTCACGATCATGTTTGCATACACCCATAATGCGATGATAGGCAGTATAAGATGTGGCCTTTGCCTCCCGAGTCCTGATGCGTTGGCTATGCATTAAAAAGTATAGACAGCGCTTTTTTACTTCGCGCCTTTTTTTTGTTAACGTCAAGATCAAAAATTCTTTATATGTTTAAGTTAAAATTATTATTACCTACTCTTGTAAATTGTATCGCCTAGTAGCAGATATTTAAAAACCAATATAAATGAAAAGAGAAGTTTAGGACTTCCCATTAACGCCCAGCCCAAACCATTCAATCTAGAAATCGAAATATTGCACTGATATTCGTTTACGATGTCAACAAAGAATAAAGTCGGATATCTCGAAATTCCCACGGAATCCTTACTTCCTTATCCTTACTAATATTATAAATGCGAAAATGAGTTTGTTTGTTACGCTTTCACGCCTTAACTACTCAACCGATCAACATGAAATCCTTACTAATATTATAAATTCGAAAATAACTCTGTCTGTCTATCTGTCTGTCTGTCTGTTACCTTTTCACGGCTAAACCACGCAACCGATTTACATGAAATTTGGTACAGATATAGTTTAAAACCTGGGGAAGGACATAGGCTACTTTTTATTGATATAGGTACCTCGCGGGCGGCGCCGCGCGCAAAAGCTAGTTTTGCATACACGTTGTCAGGGGTACAGAATAGGACATAGGGTACCTTTCATCCAGAAAAAAGAACTGTTGCAAACCTTATCTAACCTAACCTACCTTTACGCGAGCGAAGCCGCAGGTGAAAACTAGTACAAAATAAATAGGATTTTCGTTTTACCGTACGGATGACGTAATGGTTTAAGTGAACGCCTTGCTACTGCTATTACGCTGAGTGTTGTGGGTTCGAACCCACTCAGGACAAAAATATGAGTGGAACAGTCGCAAGGGGAAGACCTAGGCAAACGTGTCTTGATTAGATTGGAGCCGTTATGGATAAAGGCCAGGTTGAGAGCACCTTAAACCAGCGAGCGTGTATGAGGAATGTTATGAAAGTGAATGAAGCCAGAGAAATGTGTCAGGATCGTAGCAAATGGAAATCCATAGTCTTTGCCTACCCCTCTGGGAAACAGGCGTGAATCTATGTACGTATGTATATGCCACCAATAGAATTACATACTGGAGGGGAGCGGAGATTTTATGCAATCCTATTGGTTAATATTTCTCCGTTTCTTCGCTCCGCAGCCTCGCTCCGCAGCCTCGCTCCGCAGCCTCGCTCCGCTTCAATGAACAGGCAGCCTTATTGTTGTTCTTTGTGTCTGTTGTTTGAAATAACAAGTAAAACGGCCATATTGTCGCCTCTTCTTACATCAGACTTAAAAACACATTTACCTTTCGAAATACATATTATTATAAAGCCACGTTATTGTATGTATACTGACTGATAGAAGGTTTTCTTCGTGCCAGTACATACTGATTTACGCACTACATAATATGTTTAACTTATCACCAGATATAGTAAAATATAACAGTCAAAAATAGTAAATGATCACCAAAATTAAAATCGCATTTTAATACCAAAAGTATTAATTGCACAGCAAAGAGATCAACATAAGTCGACGATGACGAAGTCAATTTTGGGTGGGTTTAAGAAAGAACCTAACATAACCTAACCCTTCCGAGATGGAATGCAATGATTTGAGGCGTATAGGTGCTCGTTATGATATATTTTAGTAAGCATATTTTGGTGTGCAATTACTATTTTTGGTGGTCATTATATTTAATCCCAATTAAAATGCCATTTTAATGTCAAAAAAATACCTACCCGTAAAATTTCTTACACGCAAAAATATAAAGCAAAATGGCCGCTATTAAAATCGTAACAGCCACATACCGAGATTCTAACATCTTCTTATGCTTGTATAAACGAACCACTTATTCTAATAAAAGATTTAATAATTAAAATTAAATTTATCCAATTACTTGGCTATTGGTCACGCTGTGTGTGAGCTAGTGGGCTCGGGAGCCGGTCACGATTTACCACTTTACATACGCGCAGATATGATGTAGTTTGTAAAGGAATGTATTAAAAGGCGGCTAGCTCCCGCTGGTAGCGGTTATGTGTTGACTAAGTAAGGAATTTATTTAGAACTACCTGTTACTTGCGACTTCGTCCGCGTAGATTTTAACTAAAAAGTGTTTGTCTCCGCGGAACCCTATTTCTTTTCTAAAATCAAAGTAGCCTAAGTTACTCTTTATAACATCAGCTATCTGCCAGTGAGTCCCGTCAAAATCGGTTCAGCTGTTTCGGAGACTAGCCGAAACAAACAGACAGACAGACAGACAAAAATTGTTAAAATAGATGTTTTCGTATAAGTACTTTATATACTTTCATATACATTAGATAAAAAGCTGTTATTTGGATATTACAAACAGACACTTCAATTTTATTTATTTGTATAGATGTATAGATGGAATGCACGGATAGCGTTGTGGCTTAACTTGTCGCCTCTCTGTCTGCGCCGAGTGTAGGAGGTTTGAATCCATCAGGGAACAAAAAATGGTGTGATCCACAAATTATTGTTACATGTCGAGGTATTCTGCTCCGCGACACAAGAATCGTTACTTATTTTAAGAGCCACTTGCATGACAACTCACAAAATACGTTTAGCACTAAATAGAAAGAAAGAAAGAAAACAATTTATTTTGTCCTCTACACTGGCATAAAGCAAATAAAAAAAAGCAACAAAAAAAAATGTAGGTGTACAAAAATAAAAAAGTAAAGATATATAACAAGAATAAGCAATTTGTATAATTAATCGTACCGCCAGTGTGAGACCAAAAATGGCACTTATCTCAGCATAATGCTGCAGATTTAAAACTTCGTGGCATCTCAGTCACCTTCACACGGATGACTGCGACAGCACGATGTTTTAAATCTATTTGTTGTCGTGCAAGTGGCTCTAAGTGTTATTTTCACATGCAGTGTTTTGTAGTATATCATAAGGTATTACACTATTTTTTTATAGACTACTATATATACACTTTTATGTATGAATATAATATAAATATATTGTATAAGTTTATATTTATTATTTTTATCCCATTTTTTGTTTTCGTTTTGTTTTCATATGCATTGATGTGTATTAATACATTATTGTTAGTAGGCCTGCGAGAATACCAGCGTTGCAGTCTGTACTGCAACAATAGCTGACGCAGTTGCCTAATTTGATCTCCATGTACCGTTTTCTGCTTAAATGTATTTATTATTGTTTTTTAAAATTATGTATGTAAGGAGATTCAAATAAAACATTTTTGTTCTTTCTTTCTTACTAGTGCTGGCGTTGACTTTTAAAAAAAACCGGCGTAGCCTTTGCCTGCGGTTTCATACGTACGTACATACGTACTATCCTTATGGTGGTCAGAGGTGTATACTCACATTTTGCCTGCTATGAATTTAAATCCTACACAATAGGGGGTAAGTCTATTGCCGTTTACCGAGTACAGTTCTTTATACTGGGTCTTTCTTCTGTTATTTGACAACTTACTGCTTGTCTATTATAACTAATAGATGCTCCCGCGGTTTCATCCACGTTTATCGTTACTGCGCCGCCCCTGTGGATTGTAGTGTGATGTTATAAAGCCTATAGCCTTCCTCGATAAATAGGCTATCCAAACCTAAAATAATTTTTCAAATCGAACCAGTAGTTCCTGAGATTAGCGCGTTCAAACAAACAAACTCTTCAGCTGTGTCTTAACTAAGAATGACTGGCAATACCCAAAAAGCCTTGCAAACGCAAACAAAAAAAAAACAACATTCCTTTATCAAACTTATTTTATGACGTTCTAAAATTCAAACGTCTCATCAATTCGACATAAATTTCTATTTTAATTGTATTATCCTTACAAAATGGCGTCTTTCCTGGTCGCCTCATCGCGTGCTCGAAACACCAACATAGAATAAAATTGATTTACCATTCAAACGCGTATAAATTCCCCTGTCTTGTTGTAATTTCAATTTATACTGTAACATCACCATATTTGTATACTATTGATGTGTTTTAAATGGAGGCAGCTATTGTAAACAGAATAATTCTAGAAGCTATTTCTGCAAAAATATGCTGTGGTTGAATGAACCTATTTCTAGGCTTATGATCGTGATCGATTGTGGGTTCGACTCTCGTGTTGGGCAAGTTTTATTAGGTTATATTATACAGTATATTAATAACGCCAAAGAAAAGCATCGTGAGAAAACCTGCATATCCGAGAGTTCTCCGTAATGTTCTCAAAGATAATATGTGAATTCCGCCAACCTGGAATAGGCCAGCGTGTTGGACTACAGCCTAACCCTTCGCACACTGAAAAGAGACATGAGCCCAGCAGTGGGATAGTTTAATCTTCTTCTCCTTTTTTTCGTGTGGTTAGTGGCCAACCTGTTGTCAAGAGTTGTTCAAGCCGCCCGTAGGCCTCTGACATGGCTTAACGACTGCTGTCAATTTTACAGCAACCGGGACCGACTTTTTACGTGCCCTCCGAAGCACGGAGACGCTCAAATAAAATACCACTAAGCGGTCACCCATCTATAGTCTGACCCCACCCAACGTTGCTTAACCTCGCTAATCGTTTACCGGTCAGTGAGTGCAACTGGCTATGAGCGCCTCAACAGTTTAATACAATGCTGATATTATATTACTGGGCATGCACCACGTGGTCTGGAAACATGTCCCGTGGATGGCAAGAGATGGGACCTGTATAACTTGGTATCGTAATATAACTGCCTATTGTAAAAGTAACACCTCTGCCATGCTCATCGGAATATATAGAAGTGAATTATTCATATATATGTATATATTTCTAATATCTTCTTCTCCCTAGCCTTTATTATTCCCAAGTCACTTGGGGTCGGCTTTCTAGTCTAACCGGATTTGACTGGATATCAGTTTTTACACGGAGCGACTGCCATCTGACCTCCACAACCCGAAGGCTAACGATACCCTAAAGCTAGACCAGTGTCAGGATATTAGAGGGCACTGACTTCCTAATAACGACTGCCATAGATGTTAATCGCAGCCGGGATCGACGGCTTAACGTGCTCTCCGAGGCACGGAGCAGGTGATAATTGTCAATTAATACGCACATAATTTCGAAAAGTCGTATAATTTCCGAAAGTCAGAGGTGCGCGACGTTGGTTCGAACCCGAGACACTCTGCATTGCAGTATGTTGGTCTCCCCACTGAGCTATCGCTGCTGCTTTATTTTATCATATATATGTATATATTTCTAATATAATCGTTTAAAATAAACTGGATTAAAAAGTCAACAATATACACATTATGCTCGTTTTTTTTAAAAACCCTACGTGTATGCATGTAAATTTCATGATGATCGGTCGAGCAGTTAAGTCGTCAAAGCGTCACAAACAAACAAATTCACATTCGCATTTATAATATTACTCAGGATTCCCTATATATTCTTTAATTTTATAGGACAATACATATTAACTCAATACGTACATCCCGGTAGCTCGATGAGTCATATCTCCGCAATATTGTATTATATTGCAGTCTTACGGTCATCCCGGGCTTTTACGACCGCCATTTGATTTACTGCAAGCCGATTATAATTTAACGCTGTTATTTGTTTGATAGTAAAGATTCCAATGATTTATAGACCGACACTTATCTTCCAAATACTTCTATCTTTGGAAACCGACGTACAAATGATTTGATAAATTGAAACTCTATTGTTGATTTTACTTTAAAATGTTGTAAATGCTAAATTGTGTTTGTTGTTATTTTACTCGACAATGGTACTCCATGGTAATCTGTTACTACAGATAAACATAATTCTTGAAGTGAAAATTTCTTTAGGCGCGTTGAGCACTTCTTGGGTGAACAAAAATCATAGAATTCGCGTCATCGTCACGCTTCGTCATCGTCACGCTTCCATGCTTTCCATTTTTAAATTATTTTAGAATAATATATCTCAGAAATGGTGCGTCCTACGCAAAAAATAACGAAATTTTGATCACCAAAGAGAGTATCAAGAATCTGACCCACGCCAATTTTTTTTTTTTATAAAGAAGTGTTTATGATCTAGGATTAAAGTTTTCACTTCTATCGGCAGTTCCCAAAGACTGCCCCAATTTTTTTTTAATTGAGTTACTTTATAGGACAGTTAATAACACAACTTACTTTTTATCTCGAAAACATGCACGGTGCCTGTGTGATATTTGCTTTTGCTAACAACCAGACAAACAGGGCTGCGGGCAAAATAAACGCACTGGTCTCGTTTATTAACCTCTGAATGATCTTCGAAGAGGTTAATGAAACACTATGTGGGTCTGTGTGTCTGTCTGTTAGTGACAGGCATAACTCCGGAACCACTGGACCGATTAACTTGTAACTTGGTGTGCAGACACCTTGGGATCATACCTCAGTCGAGTTTGAATATGGGCCCTGTGGGTCAAAAGACCCTCGAGATATAGGGGTCACAAGGTCACATGTATTTTAAATGGAAAAATATTGACTTGTAACTTGGTGTGCAGACACCTTGGGGTCATACCTCGGTCGAGTTTGAATATGGGCCCTGTGGGTCGAAAGACCCCCGAGATATAACGGGTCATTTCTTTTCATTACTTTTACATTTATGACGAAGAAGTTGAATCTTGGATTTTTACATCCATCTCGTTTTATCCACCTTTATCTACATGTACCTATAATAGGAATAAACAGCGATAGCCTAGTGTTAGATCTCTAGTCTGCCACGCAGAGGTCTCTGGTTCGATGCCAAGGCACCTCTGAATTTTCGAGGATATGTAGATACGTATTAGACAGATTATTATCCCTCACTTTAATGGCGAAGGAAAACATCGTGAGAAAACCTGCATATCTGGGAATTCTCCATGAAGTCTACCATCATGCACTGGGCCTGCGTAGTAGACTATAGTCTTACCCTTCTCACATTGAGGAGAAGCCTGAGCCCAACAGTGGGACAGCTTATGGACAGTTAGTAACTGATCTACATGTACGTATGAAAAAAGAAATTTCTGTGGTCGGCAAATGTGCAAACGTAATTATATTAAAATCACTATAATTATGGAGAATCATAGATACACATTTGAGGTGTTTTATAGTCAACTAGCTTTAGTTCGCGGCTTCGCTCGCGTTAATTTAGAATTTGACAATCAATTCGGGTCGTGCTCTGCTTGTAATAATATAATTCAATGATGATTCGAAAGACACGTGGCGCCAGCTATTATCATAAGAACGTTATCATTGTTTTCCTCGGGAACAGTAATTTTTTCGGGATGAAAGGTAGCCTATGTCCGTTTCTGTACACCTGACAATGTATATGCAAAATTTCAGAATTATCGGTTCAGTGGTTTAGGCGTGAAAAGGTAACAAACAAACAAACTCATTTTCGCTTTTATAATATTATTAAGTTAGGATTACATGGAAATTTACTTAATATACCTGAAGTCACTTTTCATGGGGTTTACAAGTTGTATAATACGGTACTTTTAACTCAGATTCCATGGCTGAAAGTAACCTAACGTCCAAATATGGCAGGACGTAAGTATGTATAAATAAAGTATTAAACATTAAGTATTATATTATAACTTGTTTGATGGTTGCTTTGCCAGTGGTTAAGCGCCGAGTATGGTGGATTCGATCCCGCAAGGGACAAAAATTTGTGTGATTCACAAGATGATGTTCTGAGTCTGAGAGTTCTTCGTTTCCGTTGTTTTAATGTTTGTAAAGTCCTCTGAGACACAAGAATAAAGCGCGTAAGTTTTTAAAAGAAAAAGAGGCTCTTTCAAATTACATCCTTATCATAACTATTTCAAATAAACTAACAATACCCATGGTAAACAGAACGACAAAATAATATTATTGTACTCTTTTCAATACAACAATTCAATTCCCGCCAATTTTAAAATAAGAATTCCACAAACATAGTAGATAATAAATATATTTGCATAGCTTCCACAGATTATCTAAAATGCAGACTATATCTTATCCAGAGAAGTCAGTCTGGTACAACATTTATTAGCCTGTCAGGTGGATGGGAGCGGATTCCATCAGCTTTAGCGGGCATGAGATTGAAATCTCTAGAAGACAATGTATACTGCGCATGATACAACTATCCCAAGCTGATTTAAACTTTAAAACAAGTTAACTAGAGTTCTTTGTCGCATGACAAAACAGGAATGATTATTTTGTTCCGTTTTGTTTTTAAATAAAGATTATAAATGTTATTATAAATTAACTTGTCACTGTAGTTTGCAAGTCCAATATTATAAATGATCGTTTGTTATTTAAATTGATAGTAATAAGCATTGACAACGCTTGTCGATTTGTTTTATTACTACGTATGTTTTATACAGATAATAACAAACACAGACGCTGCCAATAAGACGCTTATGGAAACATACAAGCTTGTACCTTATGAGGTACTTACTTAGGTATGTGTAATCTGTGTATTGAAACTATGTGTGTATGTGTTTGTGTGTATTAGGGCTGGTATACACTAAAGCGGAGATGACCGAAAAGATAGAAAGAAAAAAGAGGATCGTGTGTTTGTACCAAAACTGAGATAAGTACACCTGGCTCAAATTACATAGCGCACATATAGACTATCATATTTACTACGTTTGTTCGAATAAATATTATACATCTCCATAAGACGTAGGCCGAATTTCCCTATGGGGTCCTAGGATGTCAGGTTTCAATTTCAACCCAAAACTCAAGGGTTGCATGTAAGCTATTGCTGTTTCGAAGCCGTCCTTGAGCATTACCATAGATACGCCAATAATCTCCTTTCCCTTCTACTTTTACTGACACAGGATAAAAATGTGAACATAATAATATTATGTTTATATATTATGTGCGGTGATGTGTGGAGATTATATAACAATATACCGCTCTAGTAAATACCGGACCTAACTAATCTAATTCGTACTGACACCATACAATAAGTATACTTTGGCCCAACCATAGGCATTCACGACGCAGCTTTATATAATAAAAGCCTTTCCATATTGAGAAACTAATCATCTACCTCGTGTCTTGTGTAATTATTGTTTATGCTGTTCAATGCTAGTTGGATATACTTATTCTAGCCGTGTTAGTCTGTACTTACGTACAACCTATTATAAAAGAAAAGCTTTAACTATGATTTCTACTAAGAAACAAATAATTAAAGTAAAATGCGTTTTACTCGATAAACATTTATTATCTTGCTTTTCACTCGATAAAACATTTATTAGAATAACCTAGCTAATTTTGTAATAATAAGGTGGTAAACGAGCATAGAACGCGCTAATCTCAGGAACTACTGGTCCGAATTGAAAAATCATTTTAGTGTTGGATAGCTCATTTATCGAGGAACACTATATAATATCACGCTACGACCCACGGGGGCGGCGCAGTAATCATAAACGCGGGTGAAACCGCGGGCACATCTAGTTACAAATAAATTAAAAAGCTATGATGTTATTGCCTAAACATACGATTTATCTAAAATATATCTAATTATTCAAGTTATAACCTCACTTAAACTATATTATTAAGTAAAAATATAAATTATATTATTAAGTTATAAACTATTTATTATTAATTTAAAAGGAAGCTAATTAACACTGAATAAACGCTTATTAAAATAATCTCGATGCTGTAAACATATATTATATAAACGATTTAATTACATTCGCGCAAGCGCACACAACTAACTACTATTTAAACAGCAGTTATCGAATGCATGCTTTAATGGTACTATCATTATAATGAATGGAAAGCTTTATATGATGTGGTTCGTGTAATAGGACTTTGGATCTGTCAATTTCGATTGACATTTCGTCTGTTCGAAATTCAAAAGAGTAGTTCAAACTATTGTAAATAAACTCTTGATGAAATAATAGGCTGTCAATCTTTCGAAGTACATTGAGTTAGCAACATAATAATCATAGTGTACCTAAGTATTGACTAATGTATATACATACATACATAGATTCACGCCTGTTTCCCAGAGGGGTAGGCAGAGACTACGGATTTCCATTTGCTACGACCCTGACACACTTCTCTGGCTTCATTCACTTTCATAACATTCCTCATACACGCTCCACGGTTTAAGGTGCTCTTAACCTGGCCTTTACCCAGAACTTCTCCGATCTGATCAAGAAACGTTCGCCTAGGTCTTCCCCTTGCGACTTTTCCATTCACACTAGCCTTATATACTTTCTTAGTCAGTCTTTTCTCGTCCATTCTTTCTACATGCCCAAACCAGCTTAACATACCCTTTTATATTCTCGTCACTATATCCACTTTCATGTCGCATCTCTCTCTAATCACACTTAGGTTTATAGAATACGATATCTACACACTTCACACTACTGTAAACATGATAAAAGCATATCAGAAGATTTACCTGGAATTATTATATTGTTTTGTGTATTTTGTAATGTTATTATAAATCATATAATAACCACTACGCCATCGACGACTCGATGGCGTAGTGGTTAGTGTAACCGACTGCCACGCCTGAGGTCGCGGGTTCGATTCCCGCACAAGTCAAACATTTGTGTGCATGAACATGGGTGTTTGTCTTGGTCTGGGTGTTTCTATGTATAATATGTATGTATTTACAAAAAAATAAGTATATATGTATGTTTATCCATTGTCTAGTACCCATAGTACAAGCTCTGCTTAGTTTGGGCTAGATGGTGTTGTGTGTATGTGGTAGAATATTATATTATTATTATATATAATAAAATATAGGCGAATTACAAATAATTAAATAATTTAAAATACCCAAGATATGTCACAAATTTGCAACGTTACCACTCCAATCAGACCACTAGGCACGCTCTTAATTATCAAAAAGACATAATAAGGATGTTCACAAACCCTACTACAATCTTCTTGATAATTAAATCATTCGCACAAATATTACCACAAATACACAAAACCGTTACAACAGTACCGCTATCAACATCCCAAACATTGGCACCAAGTAAACCAATCTCATAAAACTAATCTATGGTTTATAATTACCCTGGCAATAATAATATACCGCTTTCATTACGCTACCAATGCTAACATAACTCCGTAACTTGTCCGTATTATCTGGTTACGTTTATCTCGCGAATGGTGAAATAAGAAGATCAAATCTTAACTAATACACCTGCTCATTACCCTGCCATGTTAGAATGAAGGGCGATTATTAGTAAACTTCAAATAGTCGTATGTCATCGTTGTGTAGGGCCTCCATGTTGACGAAGATTCTGGAATATCGCAGAAAAATATATAGGTACTAAATGAGAAAACTTTTTCTGGCCATAGACTTAATTTTAGCGAAGTAAAATTTTCATTGATAGATATATCATATCAGCTCTGCATATAAACTGTCCCTCTGCTGGGCACGAGCCTCTTCTCAGCGTAAAAAGGCTCATAGTTCACCACGCTGGCCCAAGCTGGGCTGGCGGAATTCACACATCTTCGAGGACAATATAGATATCTCAGCCATGGAGATTTTCTCACCAAGTTTTCCTTTGCCATTAAAAGAAAGTATAATTAACTAATTAATACGCTCGATGTGAGTAATAGAAGTCAAAAGGCTAACCACTCAAAAATAATATTATAGACAAATAATATTATTAATCTTTATTACCAAGCACAATTGCGACAGATCTCGGGCACAATATGCGATCCTAAGCTGCCTTTGAAATTAAAGGGTCGCATGTATAAGGCGGTTATAAGGCCTGTCGTACTGTATGGAGCTGAGTGTTGGGCTACTAAGAATATGGATGAGAAACGATTGCATATAGCAGAGATGAGAATGTTCCGATGGATGTGTGGAGTGACGAGAATGGACAGAATTAGGAATGAACACGTAACAGGTAGTCTGAAAGTGGTGCCCATAGACGAGAAGATGAAAGGAATCGTTTGGCTTGGTATGGACATGTTATGCGAAGAGATGATACGTATGTAGGTAAGCAAGTGATGAATATGAGGGTAGAGGGACGAAAAAGGAGAGGAAGGTCAAGGAAAAGATGGATGGACTGTGTGAGGATGGATATGAAAGGGAAAGAGGTAAATGATCAGATGACGGGTGACAGAGAAGTATGGAAGCGAAGGACATACTGCACCGACCCCAAATAAAAATGGACCAGGGCAAGAGGATGATGATTGTTAAGCACAATTGCACGTATAGTCCTGACTCCTAAGCTAGTGAGATTTATATATCAGGAATTAGAAATTGCCCACTATGTCTGTATAGCGAGAGGGTCTACAATTTTTTTTTTTCTTTTATTTGAATAATATAGTAATATTCTATCACATATACACATCACCATCTAGCCCAAACTAAGCAGAGCTTGTACTATAGGTACTAGACAATGGATAAACATACATATATACTTATTTTTGTAAATACATACATATTATACATAGAAACACCTAGACCAAGACAAGCATCCATGTTCATGCACACAAATGTTTGACTTGTGCGGGAATCGAACCCGCGACCTCAGGCGTGGCAGGCAGTTACACTAACCACTACGCCATCGAAACTCCCATTTCATCCCATCGAAAATCACCATTTAAACTACAGACACAAATAAAACCCAAACCTGTAAAACTATCTTTTTTTAAAGTTACTGGCAATTTCGGATTACAAATTACTACATAGTATTCTTATTGACTCCTCGAGCTAAACTAGAATGATTGTGTTTAGAGTGAGTTAACGTCAATAATGCGTTGAGAGAGATTCGAACACGCGATATTTCGTTCGCAAATCCAATGCTTTATCGACTGGGATAGAGCCGCTTTTAAAAATAATATTCTTGCATCACATCATCAAAGCTGACCACACACAGACTGCGGAGTCTCAGCGGTACCGATGGCGTTTTAGTTTTGTTGTTCATACTAAACGACGACGTTCGTACGAACAGTGCACAAATCTGTCACCGGTACTGCTCCGCTTCTGTTCTCTGTGTGTGGTGGGATTTAGGGATGGATTGACTTCGACTTTGACTTTTGAACCCTCAACAATTGGACTAGATTGGCGAGCACTTGAACCATTACGCCACTCATGCAGTTGTTTGCACAACATAATCGTTTACCTCGATGGCGTAGTGGTTGGTGTAACCGACTGCCGCGCTTGAAGTCGCGGGTTCAATTCCCGTACAAGTCAAACATTTGTGTGCATGAACATGGATGTTTGTCTTGGTCTGGGTGTTTCTATGTATAATATGTACGTATTTACAAAAAAAGTATATATGTATGTTTATCCATTGTCTAGTACCCATAGTACAAGCTCTGCTTAGTTTGGGCTAGATGGTGTTGTGTGTATGTGGTACAATATTATGGTAGAATATATAGCCGATCGGATGGTCACAGTACTTACGCACTGCGTACCATCGCACAGACATTCAATTAGCCGATAGGAACATAAGTCGGACCGGTAACTGCCGGCTCAAGGCCGCAAGTACATCTTATAATAGTTCATATTCATTTCATAATTGAAATATTTGCAATCTATCGATAAGAGCATCATTAATAATCGATATTTAGATGTTATTTGGATTATAAATAGATTTAAACGTTAAAGAAGAACAACAAGTCATGTAATAAACGTTATTTTTGTGGTCGATCGTAAGCTCCCAGAAGCGATTCCCGGGCTAAGCAAATTGTAATAAGTTTTCATGTAAGGACATTCTTAGTAGAAGTACAAAACTGAGCTAGCAAAATGTAATACACCGCTGTCAATCTCTAAAGAATTATAAAAAGGCAAGTCTTATTCGTAAATGTATCTTTCGACAAGAAAAATAGATAGTAAATAATTATTTGAAGTACACCAATTCATACAAATTATTATAATATTAGGTCTTCTCCTTAGCCTTTATTATTCCCAGGTCACTTGGGGTCGGCTTTCTAGTCTAACCGGATTTGACTAGATATCCGTTTTTACACGGAGCAACTGCCATCTGACGTCCGCAACCCAAAGGCTAACGATACCCTAAAGCTAGACCAGTGTCAGGATATTAGAGGGCACTGCCTTCCCAATAAAGACTGCCATAGATGTTCATGGCAGCCGGGACCGACGGCTTAACGTGCTCTCCGAGGCACGGAGCAGGCGATAATTGTCAATTAATACGCACATAATTGCGAAAAGTCATATATCTGCCGAAAGTTCGCGACGTGGGTTCGAACCCAAGACCCTCTGCATTGCAGTCTCTTGGTCTCACCACTGAGCTATCGCTGCTGCTTACTATGATATTAGGTACAGCATAATTAATATACGTACAAAGGGCGGCATTTACAAAAGCAATGCGTAATTACGTGTAGAATTAATATCGCATTATCTAGACTACCGCGCGTATCAATCCAGAGCGTATTTTCTCTTCCATATTAAATGAACCTATAATTTCTTACTTACTATGTTCTAAATTTAAATGTTATAAAATATAACATAATTATCTATGGTCATTTAGTTAAGCAAGATTTCTGCTTCAGTGTTACCAGAGTAATAATTAAGAATTATAAGGACATTTAGCAACGACGCGATACTGATCAGTGTTGCCCCACTAATTTTAATAGCGACTTATGAATTTGCTATCTTAAATTAGTATCTTTTCGGCAAAGATCAATCACGTAGTGATGAAGTAGTTTAAAAGTCGTTATTCAAATTATAGCGGTTATATTAACAGCTTAATTTTATTATATTAATCGTATTTTACGCATGTAATATACATAAATTGCTGTTCTGTTAGTTAAATAGTGGCGTAATAAGTAACTAAAAGTATGTTTTATATTTATATATTTACTTTTAGTGCCTTTACTCTTTATAGAACCACTCTAACAATTTATTATTTTTTTAGCACTAGTAGTAGCAAACAAGAAAGCATCTTGTCTGATGCTAAGCGGATACCGTATCTTATGCAGAAAACGATATTTTTTGTGAATATTAACTAAATTGTTTGCTAAGTGAAGCAGTTATTACTATTTTAAATTTCAGTATTCAGAAATTAGTAACATAGTCGGCCTCGATGGCGTAGTGGTTAGTGTAACCGACTGCCACGCCTGAGGTCGCGGGATTGATTCCCGCACAAGTCAAACATTTGTGTGCATGAACATGGATGTTTGTCTTGGCCTTGTGCTGCTATGTATAATATGTATGTATTTACAAAAAAAGTATATATGTAAGTTTATCCATTGTCTAGTACCTATAGTACAAGTTCTGCTTAGTGTTGTGTGTATGTGGTAGAATATTTTTATATTATCTCAATATCTTCCTCGCACGCCTGCGCTCAAAGATCGATTCACAGAGGAAGTCGTGCATACTATAATATTCTTGTCTTTTGAAAATCATGCCCACTATCTAGTCCTTGAAGTAGATTTATTAATCTTCTGTATTTTAGAATTCAAATTCATTGTAACAAAAAAATCATGGTGTACTTCGCTATTAGCAAATAATTATTAATAATCAGAATAACTATAAAAACGAACCATTGCAAGTGCTTAACTGTCTTACAAACCATTGGAAACCGCTATATCAATCACTCTCGATTATATAATTTTTTGTAAATCAGGTATCTATTTCTTATTCTTGATTAACAACTTACAAATTAACGTCTATCAGAAACACGCATATTGGTTGCAATTACACACTTTTTACCAACTATCTACTATAATATCTACTATTGAATAAATATGATTTCGTGGAATCAAAGGTATAAAGTCGAATAAAATAAGGGAAGGCACCGACCCGAGAAAGATATCTAAATACATTGCTCATTGCAATGCTGTTTTTTCGCCCGACGGTGTGTGATGGGGTAATAATGTAAGGCGTTTAATTTATTTTCCTCTTTGACGTTTAGAATGGCCAGTGTTGCCATTCTAAACGTCAAAATAATGGTGGGTAATTTTTATGTTACCATTTTCTATAAGTGCTACAGAATAATAAAATCTATTGGCTGTATGAAGCGTGAGATTGTTTGATTTTATTTACTGAAACAATATCAATGAAAGCCTGTTTCTGAGCCTATATGTTTGTCAGTCCTACTTTTATACAGCATTATATTGTATAAACTATAAATGTTAGCTAGCTGAAATTTACATAGAACATAATATTATTAATGTGTTTTAAAAACAGTATTATAGGTCTTCTAATATCAATATGCACCATCTTTAAACATTTGTTTCGGATTTATTGTGAATAGACACGATAGTACAGACTAATTCCCAAATTGTGACAAATATAGCGTGATTGCCAAAGTAAAATAATTAAGTAAGCAAATCTGCTCAAGTGTCTACCCCTTAGTTTATAAGTCAAGCACTTAAGAGGAAACACAAGGGCCGTTTTCCCATACAAACGTAGTTCCCTATTTCCTCCCTGGACAATGCCAGTAGAGCCAAAATTTTTTTCCAAAAAATATATTGCCTCTATTGGCATGTCCCTATGTTTTCCTTTTTTCATAAATTAATTATTAAAGTAGTTAAATCGGTCAAGTTTTGGAGAAAAATCAGGGGACTACGAAACGTTGATTTTGTGTACTTTTAATAGGTATTTTCGGTCCAAGCTGCGGTTGTCTCTATCGCGCTCTGTGGGCACTGCGCGACAGCAATAGATTTTACAAATACCTATTTTTCAATTCTCTCGCCCTTAGTGTTTCCTCTTAATGACTGCACGCATGGCGTACGGCTTAAGTGATCGCCTCGTCACTACCTCAGCGCTGAGTGCTGTGGATTCGATCCCCATACGATGTGATGTGATTCACAAATCACAAAAAGTCTAGAGGTTCTTTGTGTCTGTTGTTTGAATGTTTGTTAAGTCCCCTGTGACACAGAAATGATTCCTAACGTAACCAACATTATTTTAACCAAAATAAATACTAGAAGTTGTTAGTCGTTGTTGGCAAAATGCAATCTTAGTATTTGGCTAGTTCTATTTTGTCTACCCCTTCGAAAATACACTAAAATCAATAATCAAAATCAAAAATAAATTTATTCAAGTTAGGTTACAAGGTAACACTTATGAATGTCAAAGTTACACTAAATTTTTTCTGTGAATTTACATTTACTGCCACGTTCAGCAAAGCAAGAGTGTAGGGCTCGTGAGAAGAAAGGGCAAGAAACTCGTGGCCACTCTTTTTAATCGCCAAGTTTACAATAAAATTTCGTTTACAAATCATAAGGTGCTCCATGAATTACTAATGAACATACTCAAGCATTTAATAAAATTTGACAGCAGCAGTATGGTAAATAGGAACTATGTAGAGTAATCCTAACTTCCTAACTTATATTATAAATGCGAATGTGAGTTTGTTTGTTTGTTTGTTACGCTTTCAAGCCAAAACTACTCGACTGATCACCATGACATTTCACACACACGTTTTCAAGGGAATGGAAAAGGACATAGGGTACCTTTTATCCAGAAAAAAGTACTGTTACTAACCTAACCTAAGCAGCGGTGAAGCCGCGGGAAAATATAGTATAACCAGCTTTTGCCCGTGGCTTCGCTCGCGTTAATTTAGAATTTGACAATCAATTCGGGTTGTACTCTGCTTCTAATAATATAATTCAATCATGATTCGAAAGAAACGTGGCGCCATCTATTATCATAAGAACGTTATTGTTGTTTTTCTCGGGAACAGTAATTTTTTTCGGGATGAAAGGTAGCCTACGTCCGTTTCTGTACACCTGACAATGTATATGCAAAATTTCAGTATGATCGGTCAGTGGTTTAGGCGTGAAAAGATAACAAACAAACTCATTTTCGCTTTTATAATATTAGTTAGGAAGTTAGGATAGTTAGGATAATATATTACAGCTACATAGTAGGTAATTATGACTCTGATCAAGCATCAAAGAGAAGCTATTAAAACTCAATTACTCTATCCCTCGTTACGCAGACGTATGTTCTCTAGGAACGATTTATGTAAAGTACAAAAATATGAAAATGGCTGCCATAAGATCTAGTTATTTATGTGCAAGATGGTATCTTAACTATTTATTATGAGCTTATAGGAGACTTAATATATTATACCAGTTAAATCCAGGTTCATATTAAGAAGAAATAAATAGGTACTATAAGCAAAATTATTGGTTCTGTTTTGAAAGAATTGTTCTCGTATTAAAGATGTGCATTTTATCAAATTAGCATCATAAACAGTCGTAAATATGAATTTTTTAAATATTAAGTTGAATCTGCGTGCTGCATACTACCATCAAAAATCACGTTCGGCTACAACAAAACAAAAACAAAGTCATGTATCATGAACTGTATGCGCTGTTGAATGGGTCGCACACAACTTGTTGTTTGAAATGAAAGATCACTGATAGTTAAAATGAGATGCGATTTATTGATCACTTAACTACCACGTAACTTATGATAATATGTTTGATACGATAATTAGTATAAATGAGTACCGCTGATGATGAAGTATGATCGCGCACTGGTGTTGATTTACACAATTTATATGAGACGACGTAAAAGTGCTGATGTAAAGGAGGCACGCGTGCCATGTACGATGTATGACTCGTACATGAACAATTGATTCAAATATTCAAGTGCAATTCCAATACCTTTATGTTATGACTAATACAAACCTCTGTTTATAAAAAGATATCATATACAGAATGTGTGTGTCTGCTAAAGTCAAAACGTAAACTTAATGTATTGACTTAACATTTTTACATAACGTTGCAATTATAGAAGCAAGTATACTTTTTATCTCGAAATAATGTGTGATATATTATGACTTTGCTAAACTTCCTGAAGCGTGGCCGTGTTTAGCTAGTAGATACGTATAAACTTCCTGAAGCGTGGCCGTGTTTAGCTAGTAGATACGTATAAACTTTCTGAAGCGTGGCCGTGTTTAGCTAGTAGATACGTATAAACTTCCTGAAGCGTGGCCGTGTTTAGCTAGTAGATACGTATAAACTTCCTGAAGCGTGGCCGTGTTTAGCTAGTAGATACGTATAAACTTCCTGAAGCGTGGCCGTGTTTAGCTAGTAGATACGTATAAACTTCCTGAAGCGTGGCCGTGTTTAGCTAGTAGATACGTATAAACTTCCTGAAGCGTGGCCGTGTTTAGCTAGTAGATACGTATAAACTTCCTGAAGCGTGGCCGTGTTTAGCTAGTAGATACGTATAAACTTCCTGAAGCGTGGCCGTGTTTAGCTAGTAGATACGTATAAACTTCCTGAAGCGTGGCCGTGTTTAGCTAGTAGATACGTATAAACTTCCTGAAGCGTGGCCGTGTTTAGCTAGTAGATACGTATAAACTTCCTGAAGCGTGGCCGTGTTTAGCTAGTAGATACGTATAAACTTCCTGAAGCGTGGCCGTGTTTAGCTAGTAGATACGTATAAACTTCCTGAAGCGTGGCCGTGTTGAGCTAGTAGATACGTATAAAGAGCCTCCGGTAACCTTACTTAAAGCAGAAATAATTTCCAGAAATATGAATTAAATTTTTCTATTCTACAAAGTATTATGGATGACACTTGTTCCTTTAAACATGACTTAAAATGTCACTTCTATCGACGCAGTCAATCTATTACGTGAAGAGCTCTTTTTCTTAATTTCTTTAGTAAGAAATTTGTCTTATAATCGCGATGTTTTCTCCGTAATTACATCCAGTATGTATTACTGCGATAATTATCTAAAATGGTGACCTTAAGGACCGAATCTCCTTACACCTGCATCACTGGTAAAACTAGTGGACCATTGGCTATTCGATCACTATTTACGCTCATAATTTAGTTCAAATTATCTGCCATTAATAAAATGCTGCCTCTGATCTGGCCTTCTTATACTACAAACAAGCATATGGCCCGACTCATGGTAAGCGGTCGCTGTAGCCTATAGATGTTTGCATCAACGCGAGTATATCTTTGCGTTGTGAAGGAAACGCTGTTTTTCCAACGTGAGAGATAAATACCTTATACAGTGATTTTGTGTAGTAGCTAACTTTTTAAACACCAACGATTTTTTGTTTTATGTATCAGGCATCAAACCTCCAATATACCATTTTAAGCGGTCTGTTCCGCATTTGCCCATCATTCCAAAATGTTCCTAATTCGCCTTTCTTTTTAAATTATTCCTTTTTCGTCCTACATTTTGGTGCATAATATGGTTGGCAATACAAAACATGGTGAAAATTATTTTAAATCTTTTCGTTGTCGGGCTTGTGATGTCATGCAATCATAAATGTAAAGTTTTGCCGAGAGATCAACATCATCAGTATTATAAAATATTTTTCGGCTGACGATACAACAAAAAGTCTATACAGAAAAAACAAGTACGAGAACGGATCATAATTTGGGACGAAATAGGAATTACATACAAAAATTAATATTTATTTAAATTTAGGGGCATATAAGGAACAATTTTTAGGACGAATGCGTATTTCTGCATTTGGGACGAAACATGAGGGACGAATGCGGAACAAACCCTTAAAGCACTGCGCCATCTACGCAGACATTTGTAAGCATCTGTCTAGTTGTGATGAAACTTCGTGATCTTTGCAATCAAACAAGTTGTCTGATTATACAATACGAAAGGAATCGGCGACAGCTAAATTGTGATTACGTCTTGAAAACAACTAATATATAGTTTCTTAATGCATTTATAATTATTAAATTGCTTAATAGCAGTGAAAAATAATTGGTGCTTATTGTAATAACAGTTGTTAAGGTTACGCTGAGTTAATGAGTGGCTACTTGCTGCTGCGAATTAATTGTTGAAACAGCAAATAGTGCGGTTAGCGTAAATCGATATTATCGGATTTTAATTGAAGTTTTCAATGTCTAGAAGTTTTTAATTTGGTGGTAGGGGTAATGAGTATGGTAATGTGTGGTTACTTGTGAAAACCATAATGTGGACGTGTTTAGTCCTTTTTTTGTCTTTTATTGTCTTTGTCGGCCTCGATGGCGTAGCGGTTAGTGTAACCGACTGCCACGCCTGAGGTCGCGGGTTCAATTCTCACGCAAGTCAAACATTTGTGTGTATGAACATGGATGTTTGTCTTGGTCTGGGTGTTTCTATGTATAATATGTATGTATTTACAAAATAAATAAGTATATATGTATGTTTATCTATTGTCTAGTACCCGTAGTACAAGCTCTGCTTAGTTAGGGCTAGATGGTGCTGTGTGTATGTGGTAGAATATTATAATAATTATATTACTTAAAGAACTACATGACTGAGAGTACACTACATAATGTTCTCGAAGATGTGTGAAGTATGCTAGCCTGTTAGACTATGGCTAAACCCTTCTGAGAAGAGGCCCAGCAGTGGCACAAATTATAAATCAGGGCTAATATTATTTTAATTATTATTTCTTACATGGCATAGCTATGATTGCTTGGTTTTGCGTTTATATTGACAACAGAACAGCCATAGCCAGGCAAGTCCTGAAGTATTAACATAGCCAAATAAGCTTTAATTTTAACATTTAATATAAAATATTATTGCATATTTTATTCGTATATCATATTTTTACAATATACTAACTGTCTAATAATCACCTACACCTGCTAATGCTAGTATCTCGGTAGGTGCCTCATCCCACTCTAGATAAAAACTTTCGACCATTTTACCGTAAGCCTTCCAAAGGGCCCGATTATTTCCTTACGTATTAAAAAAGAACGAAATTGTAACAACAAACGTTCATTTAATTAGTAAGGTCTCTGCTCTCCAGCCTTTATTATTCCGAAGTCACTTGGGGTCGGCTTTCTAGTCTAACCGGATTTGACTGGATATCAGTTTTTACACGGAGCGACTGCCATCTGACCTCCGCAACCCGAAGGCTAACGATACCCTAAGGCTAGACCAGTGTCAGGATATTAGAGGGCACTGACTTCCCAAAAACGACTGCCATAGATGTTCATGGCAGCCGGGACCAACGGCTTAACGTGCTCTCCGAGGCACGGAGCAGGCGCTAATTGTCAATCAATACGCTCATAATTTCGAAAAGTCATATAACTTCCGAAAGTCAAAAGTGCGCGACGTGGCGTGAGTTCGTACCCGAGACCTTCTGCATTGCAGTCTTTGGTCTCCCCACTGAGCTATCGCTGCTCTCATCCCACTCTAGATTAAAACTTTCAAAGGGCACGCTTAGCCTGCACCCATTACCCCGTAAGCCTTCCAAAGGGTCGGATTATTTCCTTACATATTTAAAAAAGAACGAAATTGTAACAACAAACTTTTATTTAATTAGTGCCTTTCCTCGAGTCAATAAAGCCTCATCATGTAGGTCCCCATTTGTTTGTTTGCCACCTATGTTGTGTAAAAAGGCCACCCCGACACTGCAATATATTATGCTTTCAGACTAAGCAGTTATTACTAGAAGTAATATACTACAAAGTTGCTGGTACCAAGTTCATGTTAGTAAATACAGTACACACTTCGCCCCAGGCTGTGTGGTGTGGCTGTACTTTGTGAGCTGTCGTTGAGATATTTTGTTATCCAGTTATACTTACGTTGGTTATTGTAAAAAATTACTTCAACGACATGCTGTGTTTATTGATGATTTAATAAATTGTTTTATGTCTAAGAGGTACTCAGAAGTGAAAAGCTTTTGTCTTTAATAAGCATGTGACAATTGTATTCTACGTACAATAATATCTTTGTTAACATTTTTTTTTAATAATAAAATTGACTAAGATATAAATTAAAGTCCGGGAGTGTGGGCTTGTGAGGTGACCCTTTTGTAAAATTTCTACCGAACGGCGACGTAACATGAAATTTAAACTTTTCCTTACGTATCTTCGTTGTTATTTCTTTTGTGGGACAAAGTTATAGTCATCATGCCTATTGCATAACCGACTTGAATCTATTCCTAACATTAGCTTAGATTATGTATGTTTTACTAGTATTCTTGTTAAATCATACATAATCTGGAGCCTTTATCACCAACAGGCAGAGCTGCAACATCCCCACATTTTACCTCACAGAATAACGATGTGAAATAGCATTATTCCTACTGTTGTGTTACGTTCGGTGAGTGAGAGTGCCGCCGGTCCAAGAACCCTCTTTCCGCCTTCCCACTCCTTCTCCTTCCTACTTTCTTTTGTTCTGCTTCCTTTCCCTTTAGGAAGGCAACGCGCAAGTGATGCCTCTGGTGTTACAGGTATCCATGGGCGGCGGTAATCGCGGAGTATTCCGCTTTCGGCACCTATGGTTTCGGCACCTAAGCTATTCCACTTTTAATTTCCGAAACCATAGGTGCCGAAAAGATTGGTGCCGAAAGCGGAATACTCCGTAATCGCTTACATCAGGCGATCCGTCTGCTCGTTTGCCACAAATCTATTACAAAAATAAAAAAAGTGGACGTAAAACCTTTATAATTTAGATTACAAGAAAAATATATAAGAAATAATAATTTACTCAAAGCGAATACACGATTCTCAATTAATTGCCTAGTACAGTGTTCAAACCCACAACACATTAACACTGTCAATGCGACAACATAAACCATTGATCTATCCGTGCCATCATATTTTATTATATTTGTTTAGGAAATAGGTAACCCATTATAACATGGCTTGTCGATATTGATCAGAAAATTAAAGTATGACACGGTCGGGGCGGTCAGGACACTCAGGACATGATTGCATGTTGACTATGTTATGTTATTATTATCTTTTAGCTACTTCTGTATATTATCCTATATTCCTGATAATCCTTACTAATATTATAAATTCAAAAGTAACTCTGTCTGTCTGTCTGTCTGCCTGTCTGTTACCTTTTCACGGCTAAACCACTCAACCGATTTATATGAAATTTGGTACAGATATAGTTTAAAACATAGGCTACTTTTTATTGATGTAGGTACCACGCGGGCGGAGCCGCGCGCAAAAGCTAGTCCTAAATAATCCTACTAATATTATAAATGTGAAAGTTTGTGAGGATGGATGGGTAGATGGCTGTTTGTTACTCTTTCACGCAAAAATTACTTAACGGATTTTGATGAAACTTTACAGTATTATCGTTTATAGATACATCAGAATAACATATAGGCTACTAAAACTCTATCTTTACATAAATCTGCCGATGCCATAAACATATGTTATATTTATGTATGTATATTATGTACGAAATAAACAAATTTCTTGCTTTCTTTCTTTCATATGGCGATTAATTTAAATCGCATACGAGCTCAAATGAGTCCGATATAATTACGATAAGCTAACAACGCAATAAACCCACTGATAACAATTTTACAAGTTCAGCATCGCGCGCATGTTGGACCCTATATTACTCACTTACTAAATGGTCTCTGTCCCCATATCACAAAAGTACGTAATACCTCATCTTTCTCTCATAATCCGATGGAACGCCAATCCGACACGACGTGTAGGATTACCGTCCCATCGGCTCACGAGAGTTAGTGAACAGAGAATTCCGTTGGGTTTACGCACACACTTGTACACTATAATTTCCTGCGCAGATCACCAGTCTCTGTTAAGATTGGCCGCGGGGACCGAAATTCGGTCTGGACCACCATATAACTCTCCACGCATTGGTGAAGAGACCACTTAACCGCTATTTCATCCGGGCATAATAAATCAAAGTTGAATCGAAAGTAATAAAATAAATCGTTGATATAATTGATCAAGCATATAATTAAATTATGATTACGAACTTACTCATTTTAAATGGATCATTCATTTAAAATGAATAAATTCTAATTTCCGTCCTAGATTTATCGTTTCTACCTGTCACAGACTACTAAATCTTATAGACATGAACTAAGGAGAAGGCTGGTACTATAATTCGAACGCAAGCGCCAATGAACGTAATCACTGATTTATTATTATAATTAACCTTTTTACTAGGGTTTATCTGCAGATTCGCCCGGGAATAGGGTGCCTAGTGCAAGTTGTCTTTACGTTAACGCAATCGAAACATTTAACGCGTTTGGCTCTCTGATTGGCCATGAGCTTGGAGCAGGCCAATCGGAGCGCCGAGCGTCATAAACGTGTCGATCGCATTAACGTAAAAAAAACTCGAACTAGGCACTCTGTTCTTTTTTCTGAGTGAAAGGTCCTTTTCTGTATCCCTGATAACATGTATGTGAAATTTTAAAATGATCAGTCGAATAGTTAATGCCTGAAAAGGTAGCATTTTATAATATGTATTAGTTACAATTTGTCACCGTAGCTGTGTAGTGCTTGCAGCAATGCAAGTGCCACAGCATTATGCTGAGCGCATCACCGTTGTTTTTGTGCCGTCGGATGGGACGTGCATCTGCACATAAACATTTTGTTTTTAAAATTTCTTTATATGTACTTCCATATCTTTATTTACTTTTTGTTATACCCGCATTCTATAATAATTGATGATGCATGTCATGATGGTACAAAAATAAAAATCTTTTCTTTTCTTTCTTTCTTTCTTTTAGCTGTTTTTATAATTACTTGCAATATCAGAGATATCACTCATGCGTTGCTGATTCTAGGCAAAGTAATTAAAGATAGGACAAAAGGAATAAAATCGCAGTGAAAGATATGTGGAGGCTTAGTTACCTACCGAGCAAAACATTGTAACAGTGTTACCACTTTGTCAGTTTTCTGTACGAAGGTGATATAACCCTGGGCGGGCGCGTTTTAATCGGCCTGGTTTTAAATCTTTGCAAACGACGTGCACTTCTACTTAGCTAGTTAATTTATACTAGAATTAAGGAATAGATAGAACAATACAATAGAAACGGCGATAGCTGATAGAAATACAAATGCTTGCGATCTAAAAGTCTTGGGTTTGATCTGCAACCTTTGCACTAACGACGTAAGCCCTTTCATAATACAAACATTTAGCTTAGCTCGATAGTTAACACAAGTGCTAGTAATTTGCAATTAAAATTGCTAGTAGTCATTAAAACATAAAATATAATACCCACATAAAAAATCTAGTCAATATCATATACATTGACTAGATTTTTAAAGCTGGAATGAGTCTAATAGAATTAATAGTCTGTGGTACTGATACACCTTAAGGTTGATATCTCTGGTTGCGAATAATATATGCTCTGCCTCAGGGTACCGCTCTCACCGCTAGAAACTGAATTGTCTATGATTCTTCATACCAGTATTTAATTACTGTGTCTATGGATCTAGATTATAATATTACTTACGACCCTGTCTAATATAATCACAAATAAGATATATGTATAGTACTACGCCTGTCTGTCCGGAAGCGATAGGCAGATATGCATGATTCAATATTAAGTATATTTTAATGAAAAATCATTTTATCACAGTCTTATATTACAATAATATTTTGAAATGTAACCAATTTATACGGATTTTATCGGGTTGTTTATTTAAAAACGGTTTGTTCCGCATTTGCCCCTACTTTACGCTCCACGTTCCAAAACGTTCCTCATTCGCCTCACTATTTAAATTATCCCTTTTTCGTCCTACATTTTGTGCATATGGTTAGCAAAACAAAACTAGGATAAAATTGCGCATAAGCATGGTTAATTTTACGCTTGTGATGTCATGCAATCATAAGCTCAAAGTTTTGCCAAGAGATTGAATCAACGAGGTACTTTAAAATATTTTCCAGCTGAAGACAAAACAAAAATTCCATCCGAAAAAAAAAACAGGTCACAAGGGATCATAATTTGGGACGGAAAAAGAATTACAATACAAGAAATTAATATAGATTTAAATTTAGGGGCATATACGGAACAATTTTTGGGACGAATACGTATTTCTATATTTGGGACGAATGCGGAATAAACCTTAAAAGATCATAAAACACTTTTTTTATATAATTTTGAAACTTTTATAGTCAGCGCCAAAGGATGTGTGGAAATAAAATGGTCGCGCTTTGAGTCGCTCGCCGTCATTTTATTTTGTGGTACCAAATACAGTCGTATTCTGAAGCACTTTAGGTTGAATTTAAATAGTTACTGAATTAGTCTCTTCGCCGCCACTCCGTCCGTCGGCGCTGACCCTTATTGCTATTTCTTGTCATTATTGCTATTATTATTATTATACGACCAAGTATTTTATCATACATACATACAAAGTCTCATGCTTATATCCACCAACGAGGGCGTAAATACCGAGGTATTTACGCCAGTTACAGCTTTAGACTACTATTTAAAATACAACAAAAAAGAAAAGAAAACCCAATATCACTGTGACTAAATTAACAATGAAATGAAATAAAAGTTTATTTGCATGAGACATGGCTACAGAGATGTTACAAAGTTAAGGCACAGCATATCTCGCCTTTAGTAGGCGTATGTGGTAAAAAAATGTATGATTTATTAAACATAATAATTATTTATTATTATAAACAAAATATGTCAATTATTAAAACGTGCGAAAGGAATAAATCTATACTATCTATACTAATATTATAAAGCTGAAGAGTTTGTTTGTTTGAACGCGCTAATCTCAGAAACTACTAGTTGGATTTGAAAAATTCTTTTAATGTTGGATAGCCTATTTATCGAGGAAGGCTATAGGCTATATAACATCACGCTACGACCCACGGGGGCGGCACAGTAACGATAAACGCGGGTGAAACCGCGGGTAATGTGTAGATTAGAATAGTTTAACGCGGTAACGTATAGAATACATCGGTCAAATATACCATAGATGCACGATCGTCGCTCGAAAAACGGCCCCAACAAAACTGTGCATAAATCAGTCGTATGCGCAATTTCGCTCGCAGCCACTTTACGACCGCGCTAGCAGTCACACGTTTCACGATGCCAAAGTGTGTAGTGAAAAAATACAAAACCTATACTCTAAAAGTGCAAAAAAAGGATGGAATGTCGTACTTTCGGTAAGTATAGTTTTGTTATGAAATATTTATTATGTTTTGTTGAATATGGCGCTTTAAATAATATATTTAAAGATATTTTCGTTTTAATTTAAATGCATGTATTACGCACCTGTCCCACTCACTCTTGCGTGCGCTGCCCGTAAGCGAGAGCGAATCGACACCGTAGTGGTGTCGGCTAGCGGGTGGAGACCGTACCATATACTTAGTACGCTTGCGTATCGCGAGTAACACACTCAGGACGCTTTACATTGAAGCGTTTTAACTAAACTATTACAAAATGTTTCTCAGTGGGCGTTCAATGGTTATTCCGGTTTATTTCCTGGATTGCATAATAAATGCAGACACTTATCATCATGTCAGCCAAAAGACGTCCACTGCTGGACATAGGCCTCCCCCAAGGTTTTCCACACAGACTGGTCTTGGGCCACCCGCATCCAACCGCTTCCTGCGACCTTTACCAGGTCGTCGGTCCACTTTGTGGGAGGCCTACCCCTACTGCGTGTTCCGGTGCGTGGCCGCCACTCTAGAACCTTTTTGCCCCAACGGCCATCGGTTCTGCGTGATATGTGCCCTGCCCACTGCCACTTCATCTTGGCTATCCGCAGAGCTATATCGGCAACTTTAGTTTTCCTGCGGACCTCTTCATTTCTGATTCGATCCCGCAGGGAAACCCCGAGCATAGTTCTCTCCATCACCCTTTGCGTGACCTTGAGCCTTCTGATAAGGCCCATAGTGAGCGACCACGTCTCTGAGCCGTAAGTCATTACTGGCAACACACACTGGTCAAAGATTTTCGTCTTGAGACACTGCGGTATATTGGACGAGAAGATATGTCGTAGCTTCCCGAACGCTGCCCAGCCGAGTTGGATTCGATGATTGACCTCCTTCTCAAAGTTGGACCTACCTAACTGGATCGTTTGTCCCAGGTATACATACTTGTCGACAACTTCGAGAGTAGAGTTCCCAACCTTAATAGGAGCAGGTGTAACATGGACGTTGGACATGATTTTCGTTTAGTCCATGTTCATTTTAAGACCTACTTGTCGGGAAACTCTACAGAGGCCATCGAGCATTATGCTGAGGTCTTCCATGGTCTCAGCCATGACCACGATATCGTCGGCAAATCGAAGGTGAGTGATGTACTCGCCGTTGATGTTGATGCCGAGTCCTTTCCAATCCAAAAGCTTGAAAACATCTTCCAACGCGGCGGTGAACAGTTGCAGACACTTATAAGTAAGTAGTACTGGTCAGTGCCACATATTGACGCGGTTTTTCTATGAGAATGTGCATCTATGGTATATTTGATCGAAGATAGAATAGAATAGTTTATTTGCAAAAAATTTAGGTAATACATATAAATTATGTATGACCTAAATTTTTTGCTAATATGTAACAAAATAGGTGTTAAATACACTTATATGAATCCTTGTGTTCTTGTGTTGTCTATCTCTTTCTTTCCTATATAGTTTATTTGCAAAAAATTTAGGTAATACATATAAATTATGTATGACCTAAATTTTTTGCTAATATGTAACAAAATAGGTGTTAAATACACTTATATGAATCCTTGTGTTCTTGTGTTGTCTATCTCTTTCTTTCCTGCGATAATGTGCATTTTATCTGTCTCTCTTCCCCTGACATATAATGACCAGTGAGCTATGTCAGTCGTCACGTACAACCATACAAACGTAAGTGACGTACATATTAATACAAATTGTACCTTATATACAGGGTGTGTCGTAAATAGTGGTCCAGAGTAAAGGAGTCGATACACTGTATTCTTATGTATCACATACCGAAATTTTAACCATTTTTTTTATGCCCATAAAGTCATATGATTTGCTGAAGATGAGTATTGAAATTGGAAACAGATTAATTTCTTTAAGTACCTTTGACTTTAAAACATAAAAAAGGGTTTGGGTATGATAATACACATATTCAAGAGTAATAATAAAAAAACAGAATTAAAAAATATTGATATTTGTTGAAATGACAGCCAAATTCGTGAAGCAAGGTGCAGAAATTTTAAAAGTAAACTTTTATTTTTTGTTAGGAGACCCTTAACTGAAAATGCTTAAAATTTCGGTATGTGATACATAAGAATACAGTATATCGACTCCTTTACTCTGGACCACTATTTACGACACATCCTGTATAAAGAGATATGGTTTGGAATTGAGTAAACTACTGATATATTCGTGCTTTAGAAAAATGCATATCGTAGGGTCCTAATATATTTTTCTTTTATTCACTCACTCACGAGTCACGAGCTAGACAATTCTAATAGTAATAGCTCTCGTAAACTATGCAAGCTTCCGTGCAAGTATGGACTTGCGTAAATAGCCTGTGGCAGTAGCTTGCGCATGTAACCTGCGCACGCGCCTTGCGCAAGCCGCAAAACTATTTGTCTTTTGATGCAATCTGGACCATATTATTCTATAGCAGTCATCTTCTGAGAGAGTACGGAAATAATTGATGTACTATGTAATACTTCTATCTCGTTCTCTCGTTGAATAAGATTATAATAGTACTGCTTAGTGCTTATAAGTAACAGTGATACAGCATTTAAATTCAATGCCGACTAGGTTCCTATTTTTGAAAGCTGACCATTAACAATATGAAACAAAAATAACAAATCTAAAATGCCTTTAATTTATATTCCTTTAGATAAAATTCACATAAATAGTCGTAAAATGTTAGGAAAACTTCCAATACCTCCAAAAAGAAATCAGCTCGTGAAGGATTTGAACCCCCGACCTCCTCTAAAATCTTAGTTAAGAATGGATGCTCTCACCGCTGAGCTAACGAGCCTTGATACTTGAAGGCCAAACAACGGTTCTGAATAAAACGCATAACGTCACCTTCGCTTCACGTGTATGAAGTAAATTGAATGAACAGTCATCGAGATAAAAATAAAAGGCATATTATATATCGCGTACACAACAGTATTACGCCTGTTTATCCTAAAAGGGGCAGACAGAAATGTATGATAACAAACTTTTTACTGTTATTTTTTTACCTGTAGAATTGATTCCACACTAACTGATAAGCAGCTATTAGTGCATAATGACTTTTGTTTGTTTACTACGAAATATCCGAAATTCCAGTATGTAATGAAAACTAAAGAAACTTAGTACTACAAATCTATACATCTATACAAATAAATAAAATTGAAGTGTCTGTTTGTAATGTTAAAATAACAGCTTTTTATCTAATGCATATGACAGTATAAGGTACCTATACGTAAACATCTATTTTTTAAATTTTTGTCTGTCTGTCTGTCTGTTCCGGCTAATCTCCGAAACGGCTGAACGGATTTTGACGGGACTTTCACTGGCAGATAGCTGATGTTATAAGGAGTAACATAAGCTACTTTGATTTTAGAAAAAAATAGTAGGGTTCCGCGGAGACCAACACTTTTTAGTTAAAATCTACGCGGACGAAGTCCCAGGTAACAGCTAGTCGTTAATACGTTGTGTTATATGTATTACATTTTATCACTTAAAAAATCTCGTGTTATAACATTTTTGCAGGAAAATTTGCTTGAACTTTTCTTCGCAATATCGAAATGTTTATATAAAAAATGTTAGTGGCGGTATTTATTCATCCGTATCTTTGTTTTAGTCAATCTGCCGACGATTACCGCTTAGCACCTTGGGTTCGAAACTATAATGACTGCACGAATGACGTAGTGGTTACAGTGCGTCGCCACTATTGCGCCGAGTGTTGTGAGTTCGAATCCCACGCGGACAAAACTTTGTGTGATCCACAAATATTAATATTAAATATTATCTGGATGCTCGTTGTGTCCGTTGTTTGTATGTTTGTACAGTCCCTCGCGACACAGGAATTACTTTTAGGCGTTTACTCTTCAAAAAAGAAAAGGAAAAGGTGAATTGTCGAGCTAAAAACGAGAGTTATAACTTTTACATTGTATTATTGTATTTTAATTTATTTTTGTACTTTCGAGATTTTTTTGAAGTGACGGCAACTGAATGGTTTAACTCACAAAGTAAGACTTACGAATGTCCAGCTAAGTGTAACTTTATTTATTAACCTAATTATTTTCATGGCAGTTAAACATATTTCTCAAGTTCTGGATGTCTCTAAAGAAAGTAAATCATTGATTCAAGCTACATTTTTAAGCTGAACATTTGTTTTATTTTTGATTTCACTAGTATTTTTGTGATTAGTTTTATTTCACAAAACTCCATTTAAACATCTGCACCATCTGTGCAAATAGGTATATAAGTAAAAAAAACAAATAAATATAAAATGATCACCTCTTAAGAAAGACACATGGCCATTTCATCTAACAGGTACATTATTGGAACGGTTAATCAAGAACGACAAGCGGCGCAAACGCAGGCCGCCGCGTGCGCATAAATCAATCGCAATGATTAAAAACGGTAACAACGCCATTTGAACACGTCATCGTAGCACTTCTGACGGCTAGCGGCATGTTTTAAATTTAATTAAAATCAAAAATTCACAAAGCAACACGTATTCATGTGATTTTATACAGTTACTGCATTTTATCGTGTAATTTATTTTTATTTTTATGCTACTTATGTGGCAAACAAGCATACCCACCTGATGGTAAGTGGTCACCGTAGCCTATGTACGCCTGCAACACCAGAGGCATCACTTGCGCGTTGCCGACCCTTTAGGAAAGGAAGTGGGAAGGATAAGGAACGGGAAGGGGGAAAGAGGGTGATGGGGCCTCCGGTACTCTCACTCACCGAACGAAACACAACAGTAGGAATACTGCTATTTCACGTCGATATTCTGTGAGAGGGTAGTCCTTCCCCGGTCCAGCCCGCCCATGCATGCTGAAATCAGCGAGGCTCTACTACTCTTGTGAGTTTGAGAGTATGAGTTTCAGAGACTCACATGCCTTTCGGCCAAGCGCGATTGGTACCCTTGCCCGATCATAAGCTACCGTGACCGACTAACTCCTTTTGTATGCTTGTATGGTAACTTTATTACATAATAATAGGGGTTTCAATTTGTTTTGTATGAAGAAAATCGGTAACGTAGTGGTTTTAAATTAAATTAAAATGTTTTATTACGATATCACATACATACATACATTTATCTTGAAATGGAGGCATCCTTTTAAGTATAAAATGATACCTGTGTTAGGATACCCCCCTCTTCTATAACAAAGGTTACAGAGAGTAATGATACCATGGATTAACATACATAAGTAATACGATTAAGTTTTATATGAAATAAGTTCAGAAAGTATAAAAGTAGCAAAGTTCCCGCAGTTTCACCCGCGTTTATCGTTACTGCGCCGCCCCCGTGGGTCGTACCGTGATGTTATATATCCTATAGCCTTCCTCGATAAATAGGCTATCCAACCCTAAAAGAATTTTTCAAATCGAGCCAGTAGTTCCTGAGATTAGCGCATTCAAACAAACTCTTCAGCTTTATAATATTAGTAGATATAGATAAAGCAGTTACTAGTGAATATAATATTAAACTGCTTTATATGGATAAAGCAGTTTAATTTCTATAAATATAATATTTATGAAAGGTCAATTCGATTATTTTTAATGTTAAGTTGCTTCTATTTAGTCTACTATGTTTTGTCGTAAATTAACAATAGTATCAACCTTCGTGTAATTATGGCGAATTGGAACAACGTATTACGGGCAGACACTTAGCGATATAACTTTAACGACAAATTGTATAAAAAGTTATTGATATTTATACATTTATTAATAATATATATATATATATATATATATATATATACTAGCTGACCCGCGCAACTTCGTCTGCTTCATATAAGAGAATTTTCCCTGTTTTTGTAACATTTTCATTGCTGCTCTTCTCCTAAAGGTCGTAGCGTGATGTTATATTTACTTTGTTTTTGTGAAAAAGTGAAATAACAAAAAAATAACAGCAAAAATTTTCTTAATTTTCTGTTATCATATTTTTTTTTAAATTGCACTGAGATATATTCTAAAAATGTTTTATCATAAACATGTTATCTATACTATGAGCAGTAAAACAAGACCATTTTTGTTTTTTTTTAACTATCACAAGCGACTATATCGCTAAATTACCACGTGTGTCCGTGATTAGATATCAAAAGAAACAAAATGGCCGCCATTTCGCCCAAGTAACATAAAAAATAATACTGAAGCATGGATTGTAGATATAAATGACCATATATTATGCCATTAAAATCTCCGACACCACGCACCAAACACATTGTATATAGTCTATTCTCGAAATATTAAAATTTCTATTGCATTTCGTACTTACATAAAACTAGGAAATTAGACGTAGAAATATAATAATAAACGTGAATTTTATAGTTAAAGACTTAAAAATCATCACCAAATCAGCCGATGAATATGCCATAAAATCAATAAAAAAAACTTTGGTTTCCAATACGATGATGATCATCGGGATATACACAAACTCATACTCAGAGAAATGTGCCTATCGCCTAGCAACTATGGCGACAGTAATAAGAATGTATGCAGATAGCTGAGATACGCAAGGCCGCGCGAGAATGCGTGGGATTCGAACTTATTTACATTCAATAGGTACATGATCATTTAACGCACGGAACACATACTGCATCTCTACTATTCTTTACATTGAGTCAGCGTAGTGACGTAATATCACGTCTATATTACCGCGGAAGCGTTGTATTGCCCAGAATTGTCTTGTTATTTGATAGATTTTTAGAGATTTGTCGGCCTCGATGGCGTAGTGGTTAGTGTAACCGACTGTCACTCCTGAGGTCGAAGGTTCGATTCCCGCACAAGGCAAACATTTGTGTGCATGAACATGGATGTTTGTCTTGGTCTGTGTTTCTATGTATAATATGTATTCATTTACAAATAAAAGTATATAATGATGTATGTTTATCCATTGCCTAGTACCCATAATACAAGCTCTACTTAGTTTGGGCTAGAAGGCGTTGTGTGTATGTGATAGAATATTATATTATTATTATAGAAGTTATTTTTCCTAGAAACACCATTTTGGTCAGTGCAATATAAAGAAGGTTTTCGTATAAGAAGTCAGAGGAATATGACAGCCACACTACGTCAGATAGTTCACGCGAACTTAATGCAGTCTACTGCGTTAGTTGACAAGATTCGTGCTGATACTGTAAATAAAAATACCTAATTCTTTTATGTTAGCTAAATTATTTCCTACATGATCCGATGGGACGGCAATCCGACACGAGCGGAGACAGATCAGGCACAGGACCAACGGCTTTACCTGCTCTCCGTGGCACAGAGGTGTCACCGCCAACTTCCCAACTTCGGACTGCTATTAACCCACTCTCTCTCTTATGTGACGCAGACGAAGTTGCGCGGGTCAGCTATCTATACTAATATTATAAAGCTGAAAAGTTTGTTTGTTGGTTTGAACGCGCTAATCTCATAATAGCCTATTTATCGAGGAAGGCTATAGGCTATATAACATCACGGTACGACCCACGGGGGTGGCGCAGTAATGTTAAACGCGGGTGAAACCGCGGGAACATCTAGTACCAAATAACATTACAACTCACGAGGGTGGTGCAGTAAACATAAATACCACAACGCGCAGGTATAACTGCGGATAATATTTGTATTTATTTAGGTAGGCAGGTACCTACCTATAAAATTCGCTCGTATTGCTTTTAGGCACATCTCACATTTTTATTCCCGTATATATGAATCCTTGTGTTCTTGTGTTGTCTATCTCTTTCTTTCCTGCGATAATGTGCATTTTATCTGTCTCTCTTCCCCTGACATATAATGACCAGTGAGCTATGTCAATCGTCACGTACCACCATACAAACGTAAGTGACGTACATATTAATACAAATTGTACCTTATATATAAAGAGATATGGTTTGGAATTGAGTAAACTACTGATATATTCGTGCTTTAGAAAAATGCATATCGTAGGATCCTAATATATTTTTCTTTTATTCACTCACTCACGAGTCACGAGCTAGACAATTCTAATAGTAATAGCTCTCGTAAACTATGCAAGCTTCCGCGCAAGTATGGACTTGCGTATATAGCCTGTGGCAGTAGCTTGCGCATGTAACCTGCGCACGCGCCTTGCGCAAGCCGCGAAACTATTTGTCTTTTGATGCAATCTGGACCATATTATTCTATAGCAGTCATCTTCTGCGAGAGTACGGAAATAATTGATGTACTATGTAATACTTCTATCTCGTTCTCTCGTTGAATAAGATTGTACTGCTTAGTGCTTATAAGTAACAGTGATACAGCATTTAAATTCAATGCCGACTAGGTTCCTATTTTTGAAAGCTGACCATTAACAATATGAAACAAAAATAACAAATCTAAAATGCCTTTAATTTATATTCCTTTAGATAAAATTCACATAAATAGTCATAAAATGTTAGGAAAACTTCCAATACCTCCAAAAAGAAATCAGCTCGTGAGGGATTTGAACCCACGACCGCCTCTATTATCAGTTAATAAATGGATGCTCTCACCGCTGAGCTAACGAGCCTTGATAACTGAAGGCCAAACAACGGTTCTAAATAAAACGCATGACGTCACCTTCGCTTCACGTGTATGAAGTAAACTAGATGTTCCCGCGGTTTCACCCGCGTTTATCGTTACTGCGCCGCCCCCGTGGGTCGTAGCGTGATGTTATATAGCCTATAGCCTTCCTCGATAAATAGGCTATCCAACACTAAAAGAATTTTTCAAATCGAACCAGTAGTAATCACGCAGAATAAATAAAACTGCTATATCTCCTAAGATATTCATTGAAATCGAATGATGTAAAGGGCAATTTTGTTTTAAATTAAATACTTGTGATGAATAACGTATTTCTTTGGATAAGGATTAATATCATGTAAATACCTTCGCAAATAATGCATTATTTTAGAACAAATTTCGTTAGCATAAAAATGGTTATAGTGAGCCAACCTTAAAAGATAGACATATGCTGTCGCGGACTTTTTTTTAGAACTTTTAAAGGGGAACAATTCTGTAATACATGATTTTTGCGAAACTTTAACTGTTTACGCAGCGCACGCAGCGGAAGCTCTCAAAAGGAAAAAATACTCTCCGATTTTGAAACATTCTTCATTGGTGCTCCGCTCCTATTGATCTTAGCGTGATGATATATAGCCTATAGCCTTCCTCGATAAATGGGCTATCTAACACTGAAAGAATTTTTCAAATCGGGACAGTAGTTCCTGAGATTAGCGCGTTCAAGTAAACAAACAAACAAACAAACAAACAAACTCTTCAGCTTTATAATATTAGTATAGATTGAATGAACAGTCATCGAGATAAAAATAAAAGGCATATTATATATCGCGTACACAACAGTATTACGCCTGTTTATCCTAAAAGGGGCAGACAGAAATGTATGATAACAAACTTTTTACTGTTATTTTTTTACCTGTAGAATTGATTCCACACTAACTGATAAGCAGCTATTAGTGCATAATGACTTTTGTTTGTTTACTACGAAATATCCGAAATTCCAGTATGTAATGAAAACTAAAGAAACTTAGTACTACAAATCTATACATCTATACAAATAAATAAAATTGAAGTGTCTGTTTGTAATGTCAAAATAACAGCTTTTTATCTAATGCATATGACAGTATAAGGTACCTATACGAAAACATCTATTTTTTAAATTTTTTAATTTTTGTCTGTCTGTCTGTCTGTTCCGGCTAATCTCCGAAACGGCTGAACGGATTTTGACGGGACTTTCACTTGCAGATAGCTGATGTTATAAGGAGTAACATAAGCTACTTTGATTTTAGAAAAAACAGTAGGATTCCGCGGAGACCAACACTTTTTAGTTAAAATCTACGCGGACGAAGTCCCAGGTAACAGCTAGTCGTTAATACGTTGTGTTATATGTATTACATTTTATCACTTAAAAAATCTCGTGTTATAACATTTTTGCAGGAAAATTTGCTTGAACTTTTCTTCGCAATATCGAAATGTTTATATAAAAAATGTTAGTGACGGTATTTATTCATCCATATCATTGTTTTAGTCAATCTGTCGACGATTACCGCTTAGCACCTTGGGTTGGAAATTATAATAACTGCACGAATGACGTATGGTTAAAAAATGTTAGTGGCGGTATTTATTCATCCGTATCTTTGTTTTAGTCAATCTGCCGACGATTACCGCTTAGCACCTTGGGTTGGAAATTATAATAACTGCACGAATGACGTATGGTTAAAAAATGTTAGTGGCGGTATTTATTCATCCGTATCTTTGTTTTAGTCAATCTGCCGACGATTACCGCTTAGCACCTTGGGTTGGAAATTATAATAACTGCACGAATGACGTATGGTTAAAAAATGTTAGTGGCGGTATTTATTCATCCGTATCTTTGTTTTAGTCAATCTGCCGACGATTACCGCTTAGCACCTTGGGTTGGAAATTATAATAACTGCACGAATGACGTATGGTTAAAAAATGTTAGTGGCGGTATTTATTCATCCGTATCTTTGTTTTAGTCAATCTGCCGACGATTACCGCTTAGCACCTTGGGTTCGAAACTATAATGACTGCACGAATGACGTAGTGGTTACAGTGCGTCGCCACTATTGCGCCGAGTGTTGTGAGTTCGAATCCCACGCGGACAAAACTTTGTGTGATCCACAAATGGCTGTTCTGTGTCTGGGTGTTCTTTGTGTCCGTTGTTTGTATGTTTGTACAGTCCCCCGCGACACAGGAATTACTCTTAGGCGTTTACTCTTCAAAAAAGAAAAGGAAAAGGTGAATTGTCGAGCTAAAAACGAGTGTTATAACTTTTACGTTGTATTATTGTATTTTGATTTATTTTTGTACTTTCGAGATTTTTTTGTGGTAAGTCACAAAGTAAGACTTACGAATGTCCAGCTAAGTGTAACTTTATTTATTAACCTAATTATTTTCATGGCAGTTAAACATATTTCTCAAGTTCTGGATGTCTCTAAAGAAAGTAAATCATTGATTCAAGCTACATTTTTAAGCTGAACATTTGTTTTATTTTTGATTTCACTAGTATTTTTGTGATTAGTTTTTATTTCACAAAACTCCATTTAAACATCTGCACCATCTGTGCAAATAGGTATATAAGTAAAAAAAACAAATAAATATAAAATGATCACCTCTTAAGAAAGACACATGGCCATTTCATCTAACAGTTACATTATTGGAACAGTTAATCAAGAACGACAAGCGGCGCAAACGCAGGCCGCCGCGTGCGCATAAATCAATCGCAATGATTAAAAACGGTAACAACGCCATTTGAACACGTCATCGTAGCACTTCTGACGGCTAGCGGCATGTTTTAAATTTAATTAAAATCAAAAATTCACAAAGCAACACGTATTCATGTGATTTTATACAGTTACTGCATTTTATCGTGTAATTTATTTTTATTTTTATGCTGCTTATGTGGCAAACAAGCATACCCACCTGATGGTAAGTGGTCACCGTAGCCTATGTACGCCTGCAACACCAGAGGCGTCACTTGCGCGTTGCCGACCCTTTAGGACAGGAAGTGGGAAGGATAAGGAACGGGAAGGGGGAAAGAGGGTGATGGGGCCTCCGGTACTCTCACTCACCGAACGAAACACAACAGTAGGAATACTGCTATTTCACGTCGATATTCTGTGAGAGGGTAGTCCTTCCCCGGTCCAGCCCGCCCATGCATGCTGAAATCAGCGAGGCTCTACTACTCTTGTGAGTTTGAGAGTATGAGTTTCAGAGACTCACATGCCTTTCGGCCAAGCGCGATTGGTACCCTTGCCCGATCATAAGCTACCGTGACCGACTAACTCCTTTTGTATGCTTGTATGGTAACTTTATTACATAATAATAGGGGTTTCAATTGGTTTTGTATGAAGAAAATCGGTAACGTAGTGGTTTTAAATTAAATTAAAATGTTTTATTACGATATCACATACATACATACATTTATCTTGAAATGGAGGCATCCTTTTAAGTATAAAATGATACCTGTGTTAGGATACCCCCTCTTCTATAACAAAGGTTACAGAGAGTAATGATACCATGGATTAACATACATAAGTAATACGATTAAGTTTTATATGAAATAAGTTCAGAAAGTATAAAAGTAGCAAAGTTCCCGCAGTTTCACCCGCGTTTATCGTTACTGCGCCGCCCCCGTGGGTCGTACCGTGATGTTATATATCCTATAGCCTTCCTCGATAAATAGGCTATCCAACCCTAAAAGAATTTTTCACATCGAGTCAGTAGTTCCTGAGATTAGCGCATTCAAACAAACTCTTCAGCTTTATAATATTAGTAGATATAGATAAAGCAGTTACTAGTGAATATAATATTAAACTGCTTTATATGGATAAAGCAGTTTAATTTCTATAAATATAATATTTATGAAAGGTCAATTCGATTATTTTTAATGTTAAGTTGCTTCTATTTAGTCTACTATGTTTTGTCGTAAATTAACAATAGCATCAACCTTCGTGTAATTATGGCGAATTGGAACAACGTATTACGGGCAGACACTAAGCGATATAACTTTAACGACAAATTGTATAAAAAGTTATTGATATTTATACATTTATTAATAATATATATATATATATACAATGTGTTTGGTGAGTGATGTCGGAGATTTTAATGGCATAATATATGGTCATTTATATCTACAATCCATGCTTCAGTATTATTTTTTATGTTACTTGGGCGAAATGGCGGCCATTTTGTTTATTTTGTTATCTAATCACGGACACACGTGGTAATTTAGCGATATAGTCGCTTGTGATAGTCCAAAAAAAACAAAAAAGGTCTTGTTTTACAGGTCATAGAAAAAATAAAACATTGTTTGAAACTATCTCAGTTCAATTAAAACAAAAATATGATAACAGAAAATTAAGAAAACTTTTGCTGTAATTTTTTTGTTATTACACTTTTTCACAAAAACAAAGTAACATAAAAAATAATACTGAAGCATGGATTGTAGATATAAATGACCATATATTATGCCATTAAAATCTCCGACACCACGCACCAAACACATTGTATATAGTCTATTCTCGAAATATTAAAATTTCTATTGCATTTCGTACTTACATAAAACTAGGAAATTAGACGTAGAAATATAATAATAAACGTGAATTTTATAGTTAAAGACTTAAAAATCATCACCAAATCAGCCGGTGAATATGCCATAAAATCAATAAAAAAAACTTTGGTTTCCAATACGATGATGATCATCGGGATTTACACAAACTCATACTCAGAGAAATGTGCCTATCGCCTAGCAACTATGGCGACAGTAATAAGAATGTATGGAGATAGCTGAGATACGCAAGGCCGCGCGAGAATGCGTGGGATTCGAACTTATTTACATTCAATAGGTACATGATCATTTAACGCACGGAACACATACTGCATCTCTACTATTCTTTACATTGAGTCAGCGTAGTGACGTAATATCACGTCTATATTACCGCGGAAGCGTTGTATTGCCCAGAATTGTCTTGTTATTTTGATAGATTTTTAGAGATTTGTCGGCCTCGATGGCGTAGTGGTTAGTGTAACCGACTGTCACTCCTGAGGTCGAAGGTTCGATTCCCGCACAAGGCAAACATTTGTGTGCATGAACAAGGATGTTTGTCTTGGTCTGTGTTTCTATGTATAATATGTATTCATTTACAAAAAAAAGTATATAATGATGTATGTTTATCCATTGTCTAGTACCCATAATACAAGCTCTACTTAGTTTGGGCTAGAAGGCGTTGTGTGTATGTGATAGAATATTATATTATTATTATAGAAGTTATTTTTCCTAGAAACACCATTTTGGTCAGTGCAATATAAAGAAGGTTTTCGTATAAGAAGTCAGAGGAATATGACAGCCACACTACGTCAGATAGTTCACGCGAACTTAATGCAGTCTACTGCGTTAGTTGACAAGATTCGTGCTGATACTGTAAATAAAAATACCTAATTCTTTTATGTTAGCTAAATTATTTCCTACATGATCCGATGGGACGGCAATCCGACACGAGCGGAGACAGATCAGGCACAGGACCAACGGCTTTACCTGCTCTCCGTGGCACAGAGGTGTCACCGCCAACTTCCCAACTTCGGACTGCTATTAAAATTTGTTAGCAGAAAAACCAAATAAATTTTTGTCGGGCCGATCCGAGATTCGAGATTTGAAATAGTATACCACGGTACTAAACGATGAAACCCGCAGAAATATTTATGGCCAATTGTTGTGTTATCTCTCAAGAAATTCTGAATACACTAAGCGCGCAGTCTGGAATTATTGTGCTCGTGTATAGGGCAATAGGCGACATGGGACCTAAACATATTATGCCGACGAAAAGTGGGTTAAATACACGTCTGTGTTTGCTTCTTGAATATAGGCGTATTTAAGTATGGCTGATAAAACGTAAACATTTTACTACCTACAATAACTATACATCCAAATAAAAAAATATTACATACATACATAGATTCACGCCTGTTTCCTAGAGGGGTAGGCAGAGTCTACGGATTTTCATTTGCTACGATCCTGACACACTTCTCTGGCTTCATTCACTTTCATCACATGCCTCATACACGCCCGTCGGTTCAAGGAGCTCTTAACCTAGCCTTTGTCCACAACGCCTCCGATCTGATCGAGTAACGTTCGCCTAGGTTTTCCTCTTGCGACTATATGATTAAGATTTTATATAATTAAACCCGTAACCAATACAAATCAGTAACCAAAAAGAAAAAGCAAGAAAGGGAAACCTCTCCAAAATCGGTACATCAGTTTCTGCGTTAAACTCGGACTAGTAAAAAGCAGTAATAAAGAAACGCTGTCTAATTCTACTCCAATAAGTTTTAAATCGAAATTGTAGGTCGTATTTAGTGGTGGCCATTTTATCCGTAGGACGGAGGTGGTCTGACACTAAATAAAGGGCTAAGCTGTTATAAGTTGAGGTAATGCGGCGATTCCAGCTTAAATTGAAATGTATTACAAGGGAGGTGGAATGCATTGTCGTTGTACCACTGAGTACGGTTAGCAACAACATTAACACAATAAAAACATTATGAGATTAAAACTATTTTATACGGCCTCGATGGCGTAGTGGTTAGTGTAACCGACTGCAACGCCTGAGGTCGCGGGTTCGATTCCCGCACAAGTCAAACATTTGTGTGCATGAACATGGATGTTTGTCTTGGTCTGGGTGTTTCTATGTATAATATGTATGTATTTACAAAAAAAAAAGTATATATGTATGTTTATCCATTGTCTAGTACCCATAGTACAAGCTCTGCTTAGTTTGGGCTAGATGGTGTTGTGTGTATGTGATAGAATACAATACAATATTATTATATTTATACGGATTTAATAATATTCTATTCTATCACATACACACAACACCATCTAGCCCAAACTAAGCAGAGCTTGTACTATGGGTACTAGACAATGGATAAACATACATATATATTTTTGTAAATACACACATATTATACATAGAAACACCCAGACCAAGACAAACATCCATGTTCATGCACACAAATATTTGACTTGTGCGAGAATCGAACCCGCGACCTCATGCGTGGCAGTCGGTTACACTCACCACTACGCCATCGAGGCCGACTTTGTCGCGTTGTTTATTTTAAAACACTTTTATTACATAATTTTTTAACTATAACATTACTATTATTGAACTCTACTACAATTTAGGCTATTTAAATTAATTAAAGCTTTTTTATTTATTTAATTAAATTATGTGCGTATTGATTGACAATTATCGCCTGCTCCGTGCCTCGGAGAGCACGCTGAGCCGTTGGTTCCGGCTGCCATGAACATCTATGGCCAGTCGTTATTGGGAGAGTGTCGATACAAAAGATCCCACTGGGTCGAAGTGTCGCCAGTCTGCACTGAGTGGCCCCCACATAAGATAAGATAAGATAATGCGTTGAAGCGTAACAAACAAACTCACATTCGCATTTATAATTAAGTTAGAATACAACTTCGAGTAAAAATATACTCAGCACTTAAGCTTATGACTCTATTACATATATTTGAATATTTATCATGAACACAGTCTGATTTACATACAAATTGTACATAGATAATGCTAACGCTTACTGGTTTCAACGGAGCTGGCAGAAAAAAAATCAACGGCTTGCACTCCGGGAGTGCCGGCAGAAGTGAAAACTTGAATATGCATTTTTGATATTTTGGAATGGATAGGGAATAATTTTTCACGAATTGCTTTAATTATCGGTATAAAAGTACTATCATTTATGTGGTAAAATACAATATTCATTTATTGCGCTATTTTACACAAACATGACAATTCTCCCTCCGTCTTACGAATTTTCGATCAGGTCACGTGTCCTGACGTGAGTTTAACATTTTTTACCCATCACAAAAAAAGTGCACAATGCCGCTAAAGAAGTTTTCACTTCTAAAAGGATAGCATTAAATGTGGCTCTCTATCTACATTGGTCGTTTGTTTTACTATGTCTTTCAATTACTTATTTTTAGATTGGTATTATATTACTGTCTTGTTGGTTGTGGTATAAGTTTGCGAGCAAACGTAAGATTTATGGTTTTATTTAAGACATAGTGATTTTGGGTTTTTCTGTAAGGAAATTCTTTATAGCACTACGGGGTCTGGTAATGTGACCGGTAGACTAAAATTAGTGTCGCTCTCTATTATGTGAAATCTTAAAACATAGCTAGCGAAATATGTGTGTACACCTGTACCTCGACCATTACGCGTGACACTATGTATGTAAAACCATAAACATATATGTAACTAGCTGTCCCGCGTAACTTCGTCTCCATCATATATGAGAATTTTCACCGTTTCTGCAACATTTTTCATTGCTGCTCTCCTATTGGTCGTAGCGTGATGTTATATAGCCGATAATTAGGCTACCCAACACTAAAATAATTTTTCAATTCGAACCAGTAGTTCCTGAGATTAGCGCGTTCAAACAAACAAACAAACTCTTCAGCTTTATAATATTAGTATAGATATACTAACATAATATATGTGAAATAGAAATAGACTTAAGACCATTATCCGAATTTCCCAAAGAGAATCTTGTAGACAACATTTTTCAGATCTTTCTATACTAACAGTGCCTTGTTTGTATATATTAACAACTCTTAGTTATTTATCAAAGCATATAAATGAATATGAAACTGAGGAAGAAAGGCTACTCAGAGAAAGTACAAGAAGGAAACATTTGAAACAAAACATAAGACCAAATTTAAATATTGTACAACACAGTGTTCACTTTCAAACGATAAAACTAAATAATTGTTTACCGACAGAATTCAAAGCTCTCGTGTATAATACCAATATGTTTAAAAGAAAACTTAAGGCCTTCTTGTTGGAGCATACCTATTACTCGGTATTAGAATTTATAGACTCCAACATAAGAAATTAAATTGTGTATTTATTATTATGGTGATTTAGACTCTAATCTATTATTTTAAATTGTAATTATTTTTAAATATACCTGAGTTTTGTTTGCGTGGTTGTACTATGGATAATTATTAATTCTTATTTTCAATTAATATTGTATGACATTTTAATTTAATTAATATTGTTGACGTTTTATTTAATTTGACTTATTTCATTAACATTGTTTAACTTTTTTTATTTTAAATTAATATTGTTTCCTCTATTTAATTAATTTTGTTTGACTTCTTTTTTGATATGTACCTATATAATTTTATGTGATCATTCAAACACAATTGTATAACTGTTTCTGAATAAATGAATATGAATATGATATATATATATATAAACCGTATAATATAGGTAGGTACATATTATCATATGTCGCAGTGTTTGACGTGGTCTGTTTGCCATTGCGCCAAGTTTTGTTAATTCCTGCACAGAACTAAAATTTGTATTATCCACAAATGTTAGTGATCAAATCTGGTCGTTCTTTGCATCTATTATTAAAATGTTACATAATATAGAAATTACTCATAAATGTAAAAAAAAGTAACAACAAAAAAAAAGTTTTGTCTTTTACGCACAATTTTTCTGCTATCGGTAGTTTGCGATGTTGCGTTTAAATCACTTGCGTCTGCGCTAACGCGCGTCAGTCGCTCACGAGTCGCGGCTGACTTATGGCGGGCCGGCGACATCACGTCTGAACATTTATTTTTGTTAACGCACGCGCACTAGATTTCCACGTTTAGCCATATTCGACCGTTATACTCCTTCTATATAGTCTTATCTCAGCAGGATAGGCAGAAATGTTTTAAGCCTCACGTAATAGGGGTGCGCCACTTGTCTTTACCGGACTGATACTGAGATTTTTTTGGCAAATAACCCAATAGCACTTTGCTCGATCCAGGCAATCAAGCCTGAGTTCCAGCAATCACATGTTTTACCAAATTGCCGGCCGGTAGAAGGCTTGCAACCTATTATGTATGATTAAAATCATAGCTGCCTAAATAATATAATATTCTATCACATACACACAACACCATCTAGCCCAAACTAAGCAGAACTTGTACTATGGGTATTAGACAATGGATAAACATACATATATACTTTTTTTTTAAATACATACGTATTATACATAGAAACACCCAGACCAAGACAAACATCCATGTTCATGCACACAAATGTTTGACTTGTGCGGGAATCGGACCCGTGACCTCAGGCGTGGCAGTCGGTTACACTAACCACTATGCCATTGAGGCCGATGTAACAACAAGTGAGTGTAACACACTTCCGTTTATCCATTATGGATAGAGGCGTAAAACATATTTTTTGTAAACTTCCACAGTGGAATAATTATCATACTGCGGGGAACTTTGCAAACATACAAACAACGGACTCATAAAATACCCAGACTCGGAATAACCATTCATAGATCACACAAGTCTATGTCCCGTTTCGGACCCTTAACACTCGACGTAGTGGAAGCGACGAGACAGCCCCTACAACTACAACGCAATCAATCCAAAACCTTAAGAGGAAACACAAGGGCTATTTATCCATACAAACGTAGTCCCCTGATTCCTCCCTGGATAATGCCAGTAGAGTAATTTTTTTTTCCAAAAAATGTATAGCCTCTATTGGCATTTCCCTATGTTTTCCTTTTTTTCATAAATTAATAATTATTGAAAGAGAAATGGGTCATCAAAAACCTCAAAAATTGGCCAGATTTTCCGCTGTGTTCAAACATCTAGAAAACAAATTTGACTAGATTATATAAAAAAAGGAAAACATAGGAACACGAGTTACCACGGCATAACAACACCTTTATGCCGACGTTGCAGCCTATACGACAGTTTGCGCCATGTCAATTAGCTGATACATTATTTTCATTTTATTATTTGTAATTAGATTTAAGTTAGTCTTGTAACAGTTTTTATTGAGTAAACATTGTACTTTGATAAATAAATAATTTTTTAACTTATTTTCCGTTCGCGATAACTTAACTGGCGCAGTCGGTAGGATCGCGGCACGCTTATCTCGAATACATCTCTTTGGGAAAAGCTGTGACGGTTCTCAAATCGTACCCTCGCGATCCGTAAAGAACGTACGGGCGATCGGACACCTTATAGCAGAATCTCTGGAGCAATAGAGGAGCTGCTGCGGCTGACAAGACTCCACAGGCGATGCAGAGATCACTCTGGTAAGTACTCTCGTACCATTCAAGTGTTCCTTGCTCTATTTCCTGTGTTATTATTAGTATACTATATTTCCTTATATTTTGTATATTGTGTGTGTCTGTCTATAAGCTAGAATCGCGCTAGGCATTCCATATAATTCATTCAAATTGTATTGTCGAAAGTTATAAAACATAATTATTACAAATAGATACTAAATCGGTGCACAAACGCATTGCTATAAACTCATTGAATAAAAGTGCAATCGTACACTCCCATTGTTCTCGTGCTATCCATTGTTTTAATTTATTAATTTTATACCTAAGTAAATATGTCTCTAAAGGATTGTGATAATGCTCATTTTAAAATACTTACGGGCTTAATGCCTAAGTACGATGGCAATCCAAAACGTTTGAATTATTATATTAGAGAGGTAGAAAACATACTGTGCTTAATGGATGAGGCAGATCGTGCACACCCGGCATTGATATGTTTAATTAAGAGTAAGTTAAGTGGAACGGCAATTGATGCGATTGCATATGATGAGAATTTAAGTAATTGGGAGTTGATAAAACATGCCTTAGTACGACGTCTTAGGGAACCGCGTAACGAGATTCAAGTTATGCAGGAACTAACGCGCACTAGGAGGCAAAGAAATGAGGATGCTGAAAGTTTCGGTAAACGTTTACGAGACCTTTTAGATACATTGTACTCAATAGGCGAACATATCAATAAATCATATTACGAGAAAATGGTTATTGAACAATATGTGAATCAACTCGAATTCCAAGTGTCAATAGGGGTCAAAATCACTAGACCAGAGACGCTAGAACTAGCGATAATAGCAGCTAGGCAGGAAGAAAATAGACTTGCATATAACAGATCAACTGTTAGTTCATTTAATAACCCTTCTACATCGCAAGCAAAACCAAAGGAATTACCTAAGTCTAATACTAATAACAATAATTCATTCCGTAACTTCATTAATAGTACACCTAGGTCGCATCCTAACTTTAACAACCCTTCAACTAGTTTCCAAAACCCTTACGGTTCGAATAACATTACCCCTCCGCAAAATAGCTTCGGTCCTAAGCAGCATCCGCAGTGGGTACAGCCCTGGAATAATAAGCCTTCATCAGGTAACTTTAGACCTAATACGTCTAGGAATAACAGTGATAACTTCAGGCATCAGCAGAACATACCTAAACAACAGGTAAACCCTCCACAGCGAGTATCTGATGTGACTATGCGTTCAGTTAACAAACCCGCAACACCACAGATCGCAACTCAAGAACTCTTCTACACGCCGACTCATTTAGATCAAATGCAGCCTTTCTATGACGAAGGTGAGTGTTACAATTATAATAATATCAATAATAATCTCGCAGACTCAGAGCCGTGTGATAACGAGGCAGAGGTAAGTTACGATCAGGATTTTATCTCAGGAGAGGATCAAGACGACCAGAGCTAGTTAAAATAAACATCCAATATAAGGATTATTTACCCTATATTGAATTGCCCGAATTTAATGGTAAGTTTTTAATAGATACAGGTGCTAGTCGATCTTCTGTAGCATCTGATGTAATTTTTGGTACTATGTTTGAAAACTGTATAGAAATAGAACCATTTCAAATAGTAACTGCTCATGGTACATCTCTACATAATCAAGTTGTTTATCTCCCTTTACCGCCAGCGTTTAACTGTGACTTAAAGCATAAATTTTTAATATTCGACTTAGACCCAAAATACAAAGGCGTTATTGGATGTGATTTATTAAAACTATTAGAATGTAACATTGATCTTAATAATAATGTCTTACGTACATCTACTGCTAACATACCGATTCATTTTAGTTATCCCGTTCAAAAGATTAAGGTTGAACCCAAATGTGAGAAAATTATTACCGTTAAAACACACTACACAGATGGTCAATATATACATGATAATTTTTATTGGTCAGATCGTTTAGTTTCGCCGGCAGCTATTATTAACGTAACTAACGGTTTATTTAAAACATCTGTAATTAATTTTAACGATGAAAAGAAATATATACCAAATAAATCTTTGATATCGTTAGAAAAGTATCTGGAACCTGAAATAAAAAACACATATAGATTAAATAATATGCAAATAAATAATGTAGATGAGGAACTTTGTGAAAATCTTAAGAAAATACGTACCGGGCATATGAATGAAGAAGAGAGACGCGAAATCACTAAGCTGTGTTATCAATATAGAGATCTGTTTTATTCTGAAAATTTACCCCTTACCTTTACACACGCAGTTAAACATGAACTTAGACTTACCGATAATAATCCTATATTTGTACGTAGTTATAGACAAGCCCCACAACAACGTAACGAAATTCGTAAACAGGTAGATAAGTTGTTACAGCAAGGCATCATTAGAGAAAGTATATCCCCTTGGTCATGCCCCGTGCATATTGTGCCTAAAAAGGCCGATGCCTCCGGGAAGGTTAAGTGGAGACTGGTAATCGATTATAGGCGGTTGAACGAACGTATTGTCGAAGATAAGTACCCTTTGCCAAATATCCATGACATTTTAGATAGATTAGGTCGCGCTCAATATTTTACCACCTTAGATTTGGCCAGTGGCTACCATCAGGTCGAAATGCACCCAAACGATATTGAGAAGACGGCATTCACAACTGAAAGAGGGCATTATGAATTCCTTAGAATGCCCTTTGGCTTAAAAAATGCACCAAGTACATTTCAACGCCTTATGGATCACATTCTGAGAGGAATAGATAATGTTTATACGTATTTGGATGACGTAATCATTATATCAACCAGCCTCCAGCAGCATACTGAAAAGCTCAAACAGGTTTTTGAAAGAATCAGAACCCACAATTTAAAAATACAGCTAGATAAATCGGAATTCGTACAGAAGCATGTAACATTTTTAGGACACGAACTAACAGATGAGGGCCTTAAGCCAAACAAAGATAAAATCAAAGCCGTTCTTAATTTTCCATTACCAAGTACACAGAAAGATATTAAATCCTTTTTGGGACTTGTTGGTTATTATAGAAAATTTATAAAAGATTTCGCCAAATTAACTAAACCAATGACAGTATGTCTTAAGAAAAATCATAAAGTAATTCATTCCCCAGATTTTATAGAAGCGTTTAATAAGTGTAAACAGATCTTAACTAACGCTCCAATATTACAGTACCCAAACTTTGATGAACATTTCATTTTAACCACAGATGCATCAGACATAGCTTTAGGCGCAGTTTTGTCTCAGGGCATTGTTGGCTCTGATAAGCCAGTCGCGTTTGCATCTCGTACCTTATCTGAAACGGAAACCAGATATTCCACTATAGAAAAAGAACTTTTGGCTATAGTTTGGGCAGTCAAGTACTTCAGACCCTACCTTTATGGTAGAAGGTTTACAATATATACAGATCACAGGCCTCTTACATGGTTAATGTCATTAAAAGATCCAAATTCCAAATTGACTAGATGGCGCTTAAAACTCGCGGAATACGACTACAATGTTGTATACAAAAGGGGTCTCCAAAATACAAACGCGGACGCTTTATCTCGTGCTAAGATATTTCACCATAGTATAGACTCATTAGCAGTAAACTTAGATGACAATAACGATGACGACATAATTAATAGAATTTTTGATCGTGCAAGAGAAGCTGCAAACGAGCAGACTAATAACCAAAATAACGTTAATCCACCCGAAAACCCAAGTATCCCCGAATCTCAGACAGGTACCGTATCTGATAGTATGAGTATAGTATCTCAAAACCCGGAACTAGTTTCAACCAACCACACCCAACCAGATAACGAAAATAGAGGCATACCTATTATAGCAGACGCAATAGATAGGCAGTTAAAACAATTTCACATAAGATCAACACCCGGATCCACATATAGAGTAGATAATAGATCTACAAGTACAAGAAATGTTATCAAAGATGTCTTTATTCCTATTAACAACACAGAAGCAGAAATAATACGATTCCTAAAGGAACATACAGTAGCCGATAGAGTTTTTCATTGTTACTTTCATAGTGATGAACTATATTACGCATTTTCTAGAGTTTATACAACGATATTTAATAACCGTGGCCCAAAATTAATAAAGTGTACCTCACGCGTAACCTTAGTTGAAAATAGATCTGAACAAAATGAAATCATTAAGAAATATCATGAAGGTAAAACGGTACACCGCGGTATTCAGGAAACTTATAAGCAAATTCATCGTAATTACCATTGGCCCAATATGTTACTTACAATACAGAGCTATATTAATCAATGCGACACATGTTTAAAAGCAAAGTATGAAAGAAACCCTCTTAAACCTCCGTTAGCCCTTACTGAAACACCTACTAAGCCCATGGAACATTTATTCATGGATCTATATTCAACAGGCGGAGCAACCTTTCTTACTGTAATTGATAATTTTTCAAAATTCGCACAGGCATCTCCTTTAAGCGCAAGTAGCAGTGTTCATATAGCAGAAGCATTAATTAAAATTTTCTCAGTATTAGGTTTACCATGTAAAATAACTACAGATTCTGACAGTAAGTTTGATAATGATGTTATTAAAGAAATATGTGATTTGCATAATATAAACATTCATTTTACTACGCCATATAATCCCAATTCAAATTCGCCAATCGAACGCTTTCATTCTACCATAGCAGAAATAGTTCGTATTCAAAGAATGACTAATAAAGATGACCCCATACAATCCATAATGATGTACTCGGTTATAGCTTACAATAATGCAATCCATTCAGCTACAGGATACACACCTCACGAGTTACTATTTGGACACACAGTCTCTAGAAACCCACTAGAATTATTTTACCCAAAAGAATTTTATCAAGATTATGTTATTAAACATCGTACAAACGCTGAAGCCGTTCAAGAATGTGTCTCAGCTCATATGTCTAAAAATAAGGAACAGGTTATCGCTAAAAGGAACCAGGCAGCTGAAGAAATCATGTTCAAGGTAGGTGAGACTGTATATAAACAGGTAGCAAAGACGGCGCGCAGCGACAAAACGAAGCCAGTATTCAAAGGACCCTACAAGATCATCCACTTACATCCAAATAACATCGCCGAGATAATAGGTAACCATCCTAACTCTAAGTCAATTAGGGTTCACTTCAAGTTATTACGTAGGCCTCATCTTGTTGCAGGACCCTCGTCGCAGGAGCCGTCGTGCTCTACACGTCAGCCACCGTAAACATAAAATCTATAGATAACGGAAATGGCATCCTATTGCTTAAAGAAGGACAGATTCTTAAGCAAGATAATTACTTTAGTTTAGCTTGTATTTATAATATAACTAGTTTACGTGTTACATCTATGAAGTTAATGTCTTTATATGCAAGCACTAGAGCTGCGGAAGGCTTAACGTTCGGAGAGCTACATAAGACTTACAAAGACCAAATACAATATAATCTAAATATAATTAGTAAAAAGTTGCAATTTTTGTCACCTCCAATTAGAAAGAAACGTGGTATTATTAACGGTTTAGGTTCAGTTGTTAAAGCCATTACAGGAAATCTTGACAATGAAGATGCGATTAAATTTGAAAACGACATATCTAATATTAGAAACAAAATCAACCATATTGAAAGCTCTCAAAAGAAGTCTTTAGTATTAGCAGAAAATACAATAGATGAGTTTAGTAACCAGATAAACAAATTAGACGATAATCAGAAACATTTGACACAATTTCTTAAAAATCTTACCAGAGATCGTAATAATGTTAATAACCATTTACATTTCCTAGATGTATACGTACAGATAGACTTTAGCTTACAGATAATTTTAGATAAATTAATGATTTTAGAAGATGCAATGACGTTTGCTCGATTAGGTACTATGCATCCCAGTATTATTGATTCTCAAAATCTTATTGCCGAATTAACTAAATTATATAAACGATATAGTTTTAAGCCAGTATCTGAAATAAACATAAGTAACATAAATATAATAGAAAAATCTATTAATGTTAAAGCATATAGTACAGCACATTCAATTAACTTTATTCTAGAAATCCCATCTATCTCTCCTGAAATATACGACCTTATACATCTTTATTCCATTCCTGATAAAAATAACCTTACTATTATGCCAAAATCCAAATACCTTGCACTTGGGAACGATGAGTACACTTACCTGACAGAAACCTGCGATCCACTTACTGATGGCAGCCAACTCTGCAAGACTCTGGAAACAAGAAAAATGGACGATACCGAAGACTGCATCGTAGCCCTCATACAACACAGAAAAGCCATCTGCACACACGCCAAGATGAACCTCGCTAACGGCAAGATACAGAAGATTGGAGACAGCAGCTGGTTAGTGGTGCTGAAAGAAGAACAAGTTATTCGAACAGAATGCAACTCCAAGACAGAATACAAGCGAGCAGCCGGAGTGATCCTAATTTCACTAACAGAAGATTGTAAGATCTATATGATGAACACAACACTTACAACGCACACCAGTACAATAGCCATAAATGAAATCATTCCATTGCCTAAGCAACAGACAGTACCAGAAGAAACGATAAGGTTCGAGCTACGACTAGAAGAAATATCTCTAGATAATATTCACGAACTTATCAACCGAGCGAATGACATCTCTGCAAACAACGACGTAAACTGGCCCTTGATTATCGCTACACCCAGTTGGACAACGTTGCTGCTCTACACCCTCTTGATAGCAGCAGCAATATGGAAATTATATCGATGGAAATATGCAGCGTTCCAGCGAGATCAGAACACTAGGACGCCCAAGGATTTCGATGGTAGCGAGGACGCTACCGGCAGCAGTACCTGCTTCCGTCTTAAGGAGGGAGGAGTTACCACGGCATAACAACACCTTTATGCCGACGTTGCAGCCTATACGACAGTTTGCGCCATGTCAATTAGCTGATACATTATTTTCATTTTATTATTTGTAATTAGATTTAAGTTAGTCTTGTAACAGTTTTTATTGAGTAAACATTGTACTTTGATAAATAAATAATTTTTTAACTTATTTTCCGTTCGCGATAACTTAACTCACGGCCAAAGCCTTTTTTATTTTTTAAAGGAAAATATTTAAATCGGTCAAGTTTTGGAGAAGGAATCAGGGGACTAAGAATCGTTGACTTTTAATAGGTATTTTCGGTTCAAGCTACAGTTGTCTCTATCGCGCTCCGCGGGCACTGCGCGACAGCAATAGATGTTATAAATACCTATTTTTCAATTCTCTCGACCTTAGTGTTTCCTCTTAAGTTTTAAAAAACATAACTGAAGTCGTCCCTTGTTTGCTTTCCATATCCACATTCCTTATCAGTCATAACGATACATTCAGTATATCCTTCACTACACGATCGCTCAGGCCCCATAAGGCCCCAATCAAACAGGCTATCATAATACCACTATAAACATACGACCAGGCAATTATGAGATTCTCTGTCATTGACACAAAAACGTGTCATTCGCTGCTATGGGCGTGATATAATTATTCACACTGCAATTAACGCTTTGTAAACACGAGTTTTTGTGAAAGAACCACTGATGGAATTTTAACAATTCCCCTGTGAGTCTTCTTTATGATTAAATTATTTCTTTTTCTTATAAAAAGGTGATAGATTGATCAGAGCTAGTTTTGTAATTCTTAGTTTCTCATATATGGCCGAAATCGAGATGCTTTGTTGAATTGCAAGTGGATTGATGAAAGTGAAATATAATTTGTGTGGTGTTGGTACATTGTTTATTAAGAGGTTTTTATCCAATAGCAGCGATAGCTCAGTCGTTTAAGCTTAAGCTCCACATAGGAGGACAGTAGAAAATGAATTTGGGTAGATTCAACGCATTTTAAAATTGAGTTATCTAAAAGAGAAACTTAGCAGTTCGTTTAGATGTTCTTGATTTAATTATAAGAAAACATTTGCCACGAAGAGCATATTGCAAGCAATTTGTATTCCTTATAATCAAGGGACTACTGTCATCTTCCTTGTTCTTACTGTCTTTACACTTCCACAAAATGTATTTCGAGCAATAATTTTTTTTTATACTACATACAGGCCCACCTGATGGTAAGTGGTCACCGTAACCTATGGACGCCTGCAACACCAGAGGCATCACTTGCGCGTTGCCGACCCTTTAGGAAAAGAAGTAGGAAGGAGAAGGAGCGGTATGGGGGAAAGGGGATGATTGGGCCCCCGGCACTCTCACTCACCAAACGAAACATAACAGTAGGAATACTGCTATTTCACGTCGTTATTCTGTGAGAGGGCAGTCCTTCCCTGGTTGAGCCAGTCCATTCATGCTGAAACCAGCGAGGCTCTGCTACTCAAAAAATTTTGTGGAAGTATGTGTTTTTTATTTACATGTACAAAAACAACAATCATAATATACAACTTAACTAATAATAACAAAAAGCAATTAATTTTTGGCGGTAATTTAAGTAAATCCCTATAATGATAAACCCAGCTCTGCTTATGAACTACGTAACTGCTAAGCGCATTTCAGTATAATAAATGTTGAAAGATCGGAGGCGTCCTGGACAAAGGCCAGGTTAAGAGCTCCTTGAACCGACGGGCGTGTATGAGGAATGTGATGAAAGTGAATGAAGCCAGAGAAGTGTGTCAGGATCGTAGCAAATGGAAATCCGTAGTCTCTGCCTACCCCTCTGGGAAACAGGCGTGAATCGATGTATGTATGTAAATGTTGAAATACCTAATTCTTAATAACTTATACGTACTTACATAGTTCCATTTTTTTTCTCTTTATTTATTTAGGGGCATATGTCCGTCAAGCCTCAGCGTTTCCTAAACAGTACATAATATATACTACATACTACAATAATATTTTTATCCTTACTATATTATTAATATTATAAATTCGAAAGTAACTCTGTCTGTCTATCTGTCTATCTGTCTGTTTGTTACCTTTTCACGGCTAAACCACTCAACCGATTTAGATGAAATTCCATGCATCCTGAAGTGAAAGCAGATATACAACACCCACATTTGCCAAATCTGTTTAGGGTCAACCGAAAAGTACTTTGATAGAAAAAAAATTGTGGCAGTCTTTGGGGACTGCCGATAGAAGTGAAAACTTTAATCCTTGATCATAAACACTTCTTTAAAAATAAAAAAAACACAAGAAAGCGGTAGGTTGGATGCTAGTTCCTGATACCTAGTCTTTTAGGGGTTATTAACGGGTTATTTTTTGCGTAGGACGCATCATGTCTGAGATTTTGTTAATATTCTAAAAAATAATAATAAAGCGTGGTAGCGTGACGATGACGCGAGTTCCATGATTTTTGTTCACCCAAGAAGTGCTCAACGCCTAAAGAAGTTTTCACTTAAAAAACAATAACACTCTGTTCCACCAAGGAATCGATAGCGATACCTTATATACAACAGTTTCTTGTTTGGCACATGCACATCCTAATCCTAACTAATATTATAAAAGCGAAAATGAGTTTGTTTGTTTGTTACCTTTTCACGCCTAAACCACTGAACTGATCATCCTGAAATTTTGTATATACGTTGTCAGGTGTACAGAAACGGACATAGGCTTACTTTCATCTCGAAAAAAATACTGTTCCCGAGGAAAACAACAATAACGTTCTTATGATAATAGATGGCGCCACGTGTCTTTCGAATCATGATTGAATTATATTATTACAAGCAGAGTATAACCCGAATTGATTGTCAAATATAAATTAACGCGAGCGAAGCCGCGGGCAAAAGCTAGTTTAAAATAATTCTTGTAGAGAATACAATGCAATATTATTTGTAGGAATCACACGTTTGGAAGTTCGCAATACACCATGCATGTATGATTATTTTAATGTAGCCAACAAAAGGAAAACCGTTAAAATAGATTCTAAAATAAACAAACAGGTATCGAAGCCACAACACTACTCACTATACAGACAACAAAATAAACCACAAAAACCATTCCAATAATCATTATTCGATTAAATGAAGTTCACACACATAATCGAATGATTACCAATCGAAGTCAAACTCGATTCGAGACAGCCCTTCAAGTAACTCGTTTTAATAACGCGTTGAAGTCCATTATTACAATAAGACAGTGCAACAGTACGTTATACAGTTAACACAAGTTTCACATCAAGTTGAGAGGATTACTATCATAAGCAATACACCAGCATTCCGTCTCAGATGGACTAGTAAATGTGGTTTTAGACGTGGTTTACTTGAAACGCCTTGGTTTAAGTTCTCGATTGCTCGACTTCGTGTTGCGATAAAGAAATGTATTGGTTTATTATTATTATATTATCTTCTTGAGTGTCAAGGGAAAATACGGAAAAATTATAAAAAATTCATTGCGCAAACAATACACAAACAGACAAACGTATGTCCGCTCGGCACTTGACTCATTATCGAGTCAAATGTGGAGCGGACCTACTTTTGTCTCTTTTTTTTTAATGACTCATTTTTTGCGGACAGACGTATGTCCGCTCGACAGTTGACGGGTTATACATTAGGCGATCATAGCCACTTGCACTCACTGATCGGTAAACGATTAGCGAGGTTGAGCAACGATGGGTGCGGTCAGTCTATAGATGGATGACCGCTTAGTGGTATTTCATCTGAGCGTCTCCGTGCTTCGGAGGGCACGTAAACAGTCGGTCCCGGTTGTTGTCAAATTGACAGCAGTCGTTAAGCCATGTCTTTCTAACTTTAAAACAATTTGTTTGCAATAATAATGTCCTCCAGACCGAATTTCAGTCATGGCGGCCAATCTTAACGGAGACTGGCCATCTGCGCAGGAGATATTATAGTTCAATGATTAATTAGTGGTCGCCCAGTGATCAAAATTCGACCAAATTTTTTTGATTTTGTGTTTGTTTATCCCTTCTCTATATAAACTTTAAGTATGCTTAATATCATACTCTTACGTGCGCGCAATATGATTAAAAAGCGATACAACATTTTCTTTTCACGTATTAATAATATACTAGCGGTCGCCTAGTGGTCAAAATTCGACCAAAATTCCTAAGCTTGCTATTTTGTTCTCTGTTTTTCTCTATTACATATAAATAACTTTGTAACTATGGTAAGCGAACCATAGTTACAAAGAATTGTACGACGTCAGACGAACAATGCCGAAATACTACGAACGCGATTCGACTGCGTGTGACAAATATATGGTTGTGTGCTTGTAGTGTTTTTTCATTAATTTAATGTATTTCTAATGAATATTTTATAAAAATATTAGGATTCGCCCCTTCTTCTCCATATAAACTTTAACTGTGCCAAATTTCATACTCCTCCGTCCGCGCAATTTTCGTAAAAAGGAGTACAAAGTTTTTGCTTCACGTAATTATATTATATAGATGATACTAGTAGTATTATATTAATAAGTTGTTTGTGCAAAGCTTTTGATGCTTTTTGATCAATGACACGTAAGCTATTTAAAGAATTTGGATGATACTAATAATAATAATGCAATAATATTAATTCACACAGATAGATCGTATCCTGGATTAGCATACCTACATAATTTTATGTTATTTATATACCGGTAATCGTTTCCGTAGAACTAAGGCAGGCGAAGCTGCAGGTGGAAGCTAGTTAGTGTAATAGGAATAGATATTTATATATGAGTTCTGACGCTTAGAAATTTAGATAAATACCTTCACTGAATTATTTAATTAGGTAACTGTCCACTGTAAGCAAGTAAGCGGCTAGCGATTGATAATTTCGTAACCCACAAATGAAACGATACATACGTAGATATATAGTCTCACAAGTAATAATAATGTCCTCTAGACCGAATTTCGGTCACGGCGCCCAATCTTAACGGAGACTGGCCATCTGCGCAAGAGATATTATAGTGCACAAGTGTGTGCGCAAACACAAGTGCACTCTCTGTTCCCTAACTCTCATGATCCGATGGGACGGTAATCTGACACGACCGGAGAGAGATCAGACGCAGGACCAACGGCTTTACGTGCTTTCCGAAGCACGGGGGTATCTAACACCGCCAATTTCCTAACGCCGGCCTTCTATTGAGATTTTTTAACAGAAAAACCCAATAACTTTTTGTTGGCCCGACCCAGGATTCGAACCCGAGACCTCATGCACAGCAGTCGCTTTCGCTACCGCTGCGCCATGGAGGTAGTTAAATCTCAACTATATCCGAATATGGGAAGGCAAATGTTTATTGCACCAACATTTCGACATTTATATTTATCGCCAACGTAATAGCGTAGGAGCTTATCACTTTCTACCAACCATAGTTCTAGTTCATAGTAGAAGAATATCGACTCACAGAATATCGACGTGATATAGCAGTATACCTACTATTGTGTTTCATTCGGTGAGTGAGAGTGCCGGAGGCCCAGTCACCCTCTTGCCCCCTTCCCGCTCCTTCTCCTTCCCACTTCCATCTTCTCTTCTTCCTTTCCTAAAGGGTCGGCAACGCGCAAGTGATGCCTCTGGTGTTGCAGGCGTTCATAAGCTACGTTGACCACTTACCATCAGGTGGGCCGTATGGCTGTATGCCAACTTAGTTGTATAAAAAAATAATTCAGCACTACCACTGAAAATTTCTTGACTGAAAATCGACTAACACTGTACCTAGGCAATCTAACTTGAGCCCTCAAGCACAGTAGTTGCATTTATTAGTGCTTCATTACCGATACAGCTACAGCCTAGCAACAAAACTAAATTAACTAGACCCTGGCTTCTCGCCACAGTTTCATACTGTCTAGCTCAATAGTAAATTTGACTGCGCCGATGATTAAATGGTTGCCTTGCCACTGCAACGACTCGACCCGTGACAGAATTGAGCGATCCACAAGTAATTGCTTCAAACCTGAATGTTCGTTGTGACCGTTATTTAAATAATAATATTATTCTATCACATACACACAAAACCATTTTTTTTTTGACGTGACAACATCTATTAAATCGATGAACGCCGGCTGCACGCACGAAAAAGGATGATTCATTGTCCCGTTACGCTCATTGTCCCGTTACGCTGTTTGTCCCGTAAGACCCGTTACGCTCATTGTAATGTTTTCATCAATGTTTTGTTATGACGTTGTCACATTAAACTATCGTCCGTAAACCAACTTTACAGACAACCAATTGTTTTTTTTTTACTTTGCTCGTCGAAATGACCACACTTCACCTAATGGCAAGCAGTCGTGTGGTCTAAGAGCAGTGGCGTCTACACCGCCCTCATAGCAGCCAAGGCGATGTTGAGGTTTCTACTTTGACGGCCTGAGAAGATGCATTTTCACGCCCCGCTTAAAGGACCCAGGATTGAAGGAAGAAGGAAACATGTGCCTTGGCAGAGAATTCCATGCCTTGGTCGTTCGGCATCTACAAACTAAGCAGAGCTTATACTATAGGTACTAGACAATGGATAAACATACATAGGTATATACAGTTTTTTATAGAGCGCCCGCGATACAGGATTTATTTCTAGAGCGAGAGTTGTCTTATCAAAGAGAAAAAGAAATTCTCTGCTAGCTAATCATAACCAGTGGCACATGCACCTAACTACCACATACAATGTTATATAACCACATAAATATCTAGATTAGTATGGAACTAAAGCAATCGCGCGAACATCATTTAGTACCGGTGATTAGTACACAAGTAGTACACGTATAATTTGTGATTACACCGGTCACACCAGTCCGATTCTACTTGAGAAGTGGTTTACAAGTCATGAGCACGTATCTCCCACTTAGTTTTAAATGTTATTCAGCTATTGAACTATTCAGCTGTTATCACCTGCATATACACACTCACAGGCTCTCGCGCGCACACTTTCACATGCACGCATGCGCACTAACACACACACACACACACACACACATACAACATACACTTTCGCTCACACACGCACACTCCACAGCCTACATTTAGTTACTAATAAATTATTTATTATATGATATTCCACCTTGCAAATAATATTTTAATAATATAATACTTACATTGTTTTAGGGGGCTGGTAATCTGTGTGACAGGGTTTCCTAGTGCTGATACCAGTCTCCCACAAGGGTCTTTTGCTTTTATTTAAGTATTTTAATAATATTTTAAGTTACCTTTGTGGAAGAGAAAAAATAAATCATTATTATATTATTATTGCATACGTATGTAGCCGTGAGTTTACGCCTGTATGATTTATTGTATAGGTTTCCTGTACTAAGCGTGAACAGCTTCCTTCGAGAGATCTTCTTTTCTTCTTTTCGTGTGGTTAGTGGCCAACCTGTTGTCAAGGGTTGTTCAAACCTCTGGCATGGCTTAACGACTGCTGAATATTTGACAATAACCGGGACCGACATTTTACGTGCCCTCCGAAGCACGGAGACGTTTAGATGAAATACCACTAAGAGAGATGTTCCTGCTTGTCATATTAATCATTTTAATAGCAACGGTAGTTCAATAGATACAGCATCGAACTTGCGGTTAAGAGGTCGCGGGATCAAAATTCTACCTATTGCACTACTGACGTGAACTCATTCCGAACACAAGCATTCTGGCTTAGCTGAAGAATAACAGTAATTTGTAAAAAAAGTAATTTAGAAAGAAACTTGTGAATAGACAATACGGGCCCGGAATTATACCTGTATCGGAATTTGCGAAATTTCAAACAATGGACATAAATAACATCCAGACTCAGGAAAACCCATTTAATTTTGTAAATCACAATTTATTGTCCCAAGTTTGTATTGAAACCACAACACTGGACATTGTAGCAGCAGCAAGGCAACCTCTTATTTCACTAAGCCATCCGCGTTTTCTACAATCCAAGCGTGACAGTGACAACTACATTCGTGTACATAGGCGATACCGATGTTTACATATCTTTCGAATTTTAAAGCGTTTCGAATAAATCAATTACTAAATATTCATAATTATTCATCAGAAATCCCTTAGAAACTTTAATTACCTTTTACATCATTAAAATCCCAATACCGAATCCCAATACCGTTTTGAAATTATATGTACATACATACATACATAGATTCACGCCTGATTCCCAGAGGGGTAGGCAGAGACTACGGATTTCCATTTGCTACGATCCTGACACACTTCTCTGGCTTCATTCACTTTCATCACATTCCTCATACACGCCCGTCGGTTCAAGGAGCTCTTAACTTGGCCTTTGTCCAGGACGCCTCCGATCTGGTCGAGAAACGTTCGCCTAGGTTTTCCTCTTGCGACTGTTCCATTCATATTAGCCTTATAAACTTTCTTAGTCAGTCTTTCCTCGTCCATTCTTTCTACATGTCCAAACCAGCTTAACATACCCAAATAAATATAAATACATATAATTTCAAAATTGACACGATACCTATACAAACTTTCGTTCTTATATCACTCAATTTTAAAACCCGTATTTTCCAAGACCTTGATAAACATAATGACATTATCTTTAATACCGACAAATATTAATATAACTATTATAAACTTTTTAAATACATAGCAGATGAATTTAAAAAGTCTTGCGCCTACGTGATAAAACTTAATTTTATCGGTCTTGGCTATGCAAAACGAATCAATCAGTACAAGAATTTTATACATAGCCTGTATAAATGAATCTAAGTTTATCCGCGAACAAAGTCGGGGGCGTAGCTAGTTTATTATAATGCAGCGTATGTATAGAGTGCTTTATGAAAGATAATGGCGGGCAATTTGCTTTATTAGATGAAGCGACGTTGTCGCTGTTAATATTGTATGTGCGGCCATTAAGACAGCAGATAATAAAATAATGATAAATTACGCTTAGTTGACTGCTTGTTTTGATATTCAAACGACTTTGTGTAAAAGTAACCGCTTTTGTGCATGCGTCGTATTGAGGATATGGATAGATTGCTTTTTTGAAGTGAAAACTTCTTTAGCGGCGTTTTGCACTTTTTGTGATGGGTATAAAATGTTAAACAAGCGTCAGGACACGTGACCTGATCGAAAATTCGTAAGACGGAGGGAGAATTATCAAACTCGCGTCAGGACACGTGACCTGATCGAAAATTCGTAAGACGGAGGGAGAGTTGTCATTTGTGGACGATAGCGCAATAAATGAATATTGTATTTTATCACATAAATGATAGTACTTTTATACTGATAGTTAAAGCAATTCGTGCAAAATTATTCCCTAACCATTCCAAAATATCAAAAATGCACAACGTTAATATTCAAGTTTTCACTTCTGCCGCCACTCCCGGAGTGCAACCCGTTGTTTTTTTATTTTTGTTACTGGTAACAATAGCCACCGTATTGTAACCAGTTTTGTATTTTAAATGGAGAAACTTCTAATTAGCTTTCATTCCAACTGAATTTTATGTATTTCCACAGTTTCGAACCTACGGTTTTAAATAAAATAAGTAGGTATATAGCCTACAGAAACCGTAATATCTTTCGGTATATAAAGCAGCCTAGATCGCTCTATGTCCATCTGGTCCATAAACTATGACACTCTGATAAACACACTTTTGTATTTTTAATATTAGTAAGAATGGGCTAAGAAGGTTTTGTTTTATTTATTTTTTATAATAATTATAACTAGCAGTCGCCTAGTGCTCGAAATTATATTATATATTGACATATGTGACCATAGTTACGCGCTTCGACTGCGTGTGTCAAATGCATGGTGTATTTTAATTAATTAAATGTATTTTTACGCATAAGTTTAAAAAAATATTTAGCATTCGTCACTTCTTCTCTGTATAGACTATAAGAGTGCGAAATTTCATACTCCTTCGTCCGCCCAATTTTCGTAAAAAGGGATCCAAAGTTTTCGCTTCACATATTAATATATAGATATTCAGAATATATTATTCTACCACATACACACAACACCATCTAGCCCAAACTAAGCAGAGCTTGTATATGAGTACTAGACAATGGATAGCCATACATATATACTTTTTTTTTGCAAATACTTACATATTATACATAGAAACACCCAGACCAAGACAAACATTCATGTTCATCCACACAAGTGTTTGACTTGTGTGGGAATCGAACCCGCGATCTCAGGCGTGGCAGTCGGTTACACTAACCACTACGCCATCGAGGCCGCCAATTAGTGAACTGGTGACAATTTAAGTGACTTTATCTTTACGAAACCCAATTCAGCGTAGACTAGTTGGTAAAAAACAACTGTTATATTAAGCAGAAATTAAGATGCAATAGATTGCATGGGTTTCTGGCTACTGCCATTGCGCCAAACGAGTTACGTTTAATCCTTTAATAAATGTTCTGAGCCTAGAAGCATTTCGTATCTGTTAATAATTATACGAATCCTATTACGAGAAATGTTTTTTTAAGGGATTAAATATAATGATCAGCAAAAATACTAATTGGTCAGCAAATATTGCACAGCATAACGAGCATCTATACGCCTCAAATCATTGCATTCCGTCTCGGAAGTTTTAGGTTATGTTAGGTTTCTTTTTTTAAACCCTCCCAAAAATAGGAGTCCCGCTAAGCGGGGCTCCGTCGACTTAGTTTGATCTTTTTAAAGTTTGCTGGCCATGAGTTGCTGGTCAATTAGCTTTTTTTGCTGTGCAGTTAAATACTACCCTTTTTTTAAAAAGGCATTTCATATCAAAAGTATTAACTAAACCTAGCTCAAACAAGACCGTTTTAACGTGCCTACTTTAGCAACTATATATTTCTTGGATTGTCATATCAGATGTCATCGCGCAGGCGTTCGGTTCCTACTACCGTGTCGCACGCCAATGTGGCGCCCTCTCGCGTTAACTCTTATGACGTTTAAGCCGCTAGTCATACGCCTTCGTGCCTCAAACAGCACGCAAAGCCGTCCATCCCGGGTGTTACTAACACCTATTACTGCCAATGAAGAGTAACTGCTCTCAAATAGAACGACAAGTGCTCTAACTAAATCTTAAAATATTGGAAGCCGGGCGTGTTATGTGTCAAATGTACTGAGCCGTGAGTTCCGTGGTGACATTCAGGTTTTCTTGAAACTGTATTGAAACTACTAGTTTCTGCTTGCGACTGCGTCAGAATGCATCCTACGGGAACGCATGTCTGTATCAAAAGTATGCTATGTTTTAATCCAGGACATAGTTTATCATCGTCGAGTTTTATTAAAGTCACTTTACCTCGCTTCATCTTTAATGACTAAAAACATTAGTGGTCCAAGAAACCGATTCGCCATTTGCCACACGTCAGGTATTGTTGCTTTGAACCCAACGGATATATAATATTATATACATTATATATAAAAAAATAACAATGGGTTGCACTCCGGGAGTGCCGGCAGAAGTGAAAACTTGAATATTAACGTTGTACATTTTTGATATTTTGGAATGGTTAGGGAATAATTTTGCACGAATTGCTTTAATGAGCAGTATAAAAGTACTATCATTTATGTGGTAAAACACAATATTCATTTATTGCGCTATCCTACGCAAACATGACAATTCTCCCTCCGTCGTACAAATTTTCGATCAGGTCACGTGTCCTGACGCAAGTTTAACAGTTTTTACCCATCACAAAAAAAGTGCACAATGCCACTAAAAAAGTTTTCACTTCAAAAATAATAAATAAAACAGCATAAAAAAGCAGCGATAGCCTAGTGGGAAACTGTTACACTACCACGCAGAGGTCTCGAGTTCGATCCCAAGGCATCTCTGACATTTCGAAGTTATGTGTGTATTAAATAGTTAATTATCGCTTGCTTTAACGGTGAAGGAAAACATCGTGAGGAAACCTGCATGTCTGAGAGTTCTACATAATGTTCTCAAAGATACGTGAAGTCCTCCAACCCGCACTGGGCTAGCGTGGTGCACCTAACCCTTCTCACACTGAGAAGACGCCCGTGCCCAGCAGTGGGACAGTTTAATACAGGGCTGATATTATTATGAACCCAACAGAAGATAAAAAAATTGTGTGGCCCACAAATAGTTGTTCTGAATCTGAATGTCTTTATGTTCGTTGTTTGATGATATGTAACATCCACCGCAACACAGGATTTAAACCTAGTGACAGCATTGTTGTAAAAAATCAATTTAACAATATTTTTTTACATTTACGCGAATGTTGATAAAAATATAATAGTAATAATATATTTTAGTAATAATATTCTACCACATACACACAACACCATCTAGCCCAAACTAAGCAGAGCTTGTACTATGGGTACGTCTAGTACGTAGTATGGATAAACATACATATATACTTTTTTTTGTAAATACATACATATTATACATAGAAACACCCAGACCAAGACAAACATCCATGTTCATGCACACTAATGTTTGACTTCTGCGGGAATCTAACCCGCGACCTCAGGCGTGGCAGTCGGTTACACTAACCACTATGCCGTCAAGGCTGTCAATCCTGTTTTTTTTTGTACCTCGGAAAAATGCTTGATGCACTATCCGCCGGCTAGGGGACTGCACCGGCGGGGCGTGTGGGACTTCCCATACTGGTATACCCACTAAAAAACCTGGGGTGTTCCCTCTCTCACCCAATGGAGGGGCCTGTTGGGAGCTCTTAAAAGAATTGAGTCATCCATAGCAGGCCCCCCCGTGTGGGTGCGGGCCGGGTCAAACGGACCCGACCATCTCTCGTCCCCAGGGGAGAGCCTCACCGCTCTCCCCTTTCGACATTGGAAGGCGCGAGGGAACACCGCGCGCGCCTTCTCGGGGTTCTTAATTTGTGGGTGGCAGGCCCCCCTGAGGCCTTGCCACCCGGAACCCTTACGTGGGGGGCAGGAGAGCGACATAAGCGCGTCTCCTGCGCCCCCTCCTCCGGCGGCGGACTTCCGGGGCGTAAGGATCTTCCTCACGCCCCCGCTCCGCCGCCTCCTTCTGCGAGATGACAGATTCGCAGAAGGACCTCCTTGCGCCCCAGCACCTGTCGTCGACGACCATCTTGTATACGACGGTCGGCAACGAGAGGTCGGGGCCAATTGTAGCGACCAGGGCACAGGGCTCCGCAGCCCACGCCGGGCAAGGCTGTCAATCCTATCCTAACTTCCTAACTAATATTATAAAAGCGAAAATGAGTTTGTTTATTTGTTTGATTTTTATCTTTTCACGTCTAAACCACTGAACCCATCATTCTAAAATTTTGCATATACGTTATCAGGTGTACAGAAACGGACATAGGCTATCTTTCATCCCGAAAACAATTACTGTTCCCGAGGAAACCAACAACAACGTTCTTATGATAATAGATGGCGCCACGTATCTTTCGAATCATGATTGAATTATATTATTACAAGCAGAGTACAACCCGAATTGATTGTCAAATTCTAAATTATCGCGAGTGAAGCCGCGGGCAAAAGCTAGTAATAGGAATAAAGTAGTTTTAATGTCAATCTTTTTTTACTATTCTTCATCGATTATCGCTCGCTTTGATCATGAATTTATATGTAGGTATTAATTGAAAAGTCGTAACTTCAACCTCGATATATCCCAGTCCTGTCTATCAACTCACATAACGAAATATTATTAAAGATTAAAAGTACATGATCATTTGCTAATACTACGAGCCCGCTAGCTCCATAGCCCCGTTCCCTAGCCTGAGGCATGTGACGGAACAGGTATCAGTCATATTTGAATAATTCTTGCATCGATACCATAAATATGCGTCATCCTGTTTTATATGAGAGATAGATAAGATATCGCGTAGATTGAAGGAGTCGGCAAATGAATATCATGTTGGATTTTTAATCTGAATTCGATAAAAAAATGTAATCTTTATGTTATGACTGCTTTAGAGATTGCTGGTGCAGGATTTAATATTCTATCCTATATTCTTGCTGCTATCATGCAGCGATAACTTACTGGGTGACCGTTGGAATGCCACGCAGAGCTTTTAAGTTCGATCCCAAGGCACGCATCTCTGACATTTCGAAGTTATGTGCGTATTAAATAGTTAATTATCACTTGCTTTAACGGTGAAGGAAAATATTGTGAGGAAATCTACATGTCTGAGAGTTCTCCATTATTTTCTCGATGATGTGTGAAGTCCACCAACCCGCACTGGGCCAGCGTGATGGACTATGGCCTGACCCTTCTCACAGTGAGAAGAGGCTCGTGCCCAGCAGTGGGACAGTTTAATACAGGGCTGATATTATTTTATAATCTTGCTAAATTTTGCCCGCGGCTTCACTCGCGGTAATATATAGTTTGCCAATAAAGTTCTATCCCTTGGAGACAGTACTTTTTCTGGATAAAAGGTATCTAAAGTCTTTTTCTATATCCCTGACATGTATGCGAAACTTCATGATGATCGGTTGAGTAGTTAAGGCGTGAAAGCGTGACAAACAGACTCATATTCGCGTTTATTATATTAGTTAGGATACTAGCTTTAGCATGCTGCTTCGTCTGCTTGAACTTAAACTTATCCCGAAAGGTGTATTAGTAGTAAGCGAATGCGACTGTCGTGTATAAGATTTCTTCACGTAGTGTTGTTAAATTTTTCTTTAAAGAAATTCTCCGCAACAGCGTTAAGACGAGGGCAGGGCCTGGTAGGAGCCTCAACTACTTATTTTTAATGCTTCTCCCGCGCAAAAATATTATACTGGGTCGTGCGAACATTCAACAAAAGGATGTACAGGTTTAAATGAAAATACCCGTGTAGGATATTTACGTGTGTACCCTATGGGTGTGTGCGTGTGTGTTGCATTGGGAATTACTGGCGATAAATGAAACGTGTTATATAAACTTTCACATGGGATTTATTGTCCGGAATGCACCCTTGCCTACACACGTGCATCTAGACCGGACAGCGCGCAGTAACTGCCGGTCACACTGACATGCTTCTCGCTTAAACACAAAACTGTTTAGTCATCATGTCTTGCATACTTACAGAGTCCCTACACCCGTGTCTTCTTTACATGATACTTAACAACTTCTGTACTACCTTTTTTCGCAAACGTCAATACAAATTTCTAAACTAATTATTTTAACAAATTAACTAAACTAGCGGTCGCCTAGTGCTCGAAATTCGACCAAAGTTTGCCTGTAAGATATTGCTGATATAATAATATATATTGACATTATTATGTCATATATGTAACCATAGTTACGCGCTTCGACTGCGTGTGTCAAATGCATGGTTGTGTGCGTGTAGTGGTTTATCATTAATTTAATGTATTTCTAATGCATATTTTATATAAATATTAGCATTCGTCACTTCTTCTCTGTATAAACTATAAGTGTGCGAAATTTCATACTCCTCCGTCCGCCCAATTTTCGCAAAAAGGGATCCAAAGTTTTCGCTTCACGTATTAATATATAGATATTACTCGCTCCCCGCATTCCGCGTAATGCATACTACGCCACGGTGTATTGTTAGGTTACCCCGCTTTCTTTTGCAACCACGTCGTGTAGTCTTAAGTCTTTATCGTGCGATTAGAGCAACCTACTTCCATACTTGTATTTTTGTAAAAAAAGTTGATATGAATAGTAGTAGAAGAAAAGTTGTTAAGGTACGAAACACTCAAAGGCAACCATCCTTTAAATTTGTATATCACTTTTTGGAACCCAAGAACGTAATTTATAATTCTGTGTAATATTATTTTTATAGATCCAAGAATTTTTAATAAAGCACTTCTGTACTAATATTATAAAGTGAAGAGATTTAATTTTTTGTTTGTTTGTAAGGGTTTAACTCAAAAACTACTCAACCGATTTACAAATTCTTTCACCATTAGAAAGCCATATTATCAGCGAGTAAAATAGGCTATATTTTACTAAAAAAACTTCTGTTACTAACAAAACCTAACCTACTTCTACGCGAACGAAGCCGCGAGCAAAAGCTAATACTTTATACGTGCCGGATAAACCGGTATTAGTAATTTGAATTAACCCTGTATTTTCTTTTACCGTTAAAGTAAGATATACTTTACTAATTATAATCTAACTAGATGTTCCCGCGGTTTCACCCGCGTTTATCGTTACTGTGCCACCCCCGTGGGTCGTAGCTTGATGTTATATAGCCTATAGCCTTACTCAATAAATATGCTATCCAACACTAAAAGAATTTTTTAATGCGAACCAGTAGTTCCTGAGATTAGCTCGTTCAAACAAACAAACTCTTGTAATATTAACCCTTTCCTTACTAATATTATAAATTCGAAAGTAACTCTGTCTGTCTATCTGTCTGTCTGTCTGTTACCTTTTCACGGCTAAACCACTCAACCGATTCAGATGAAATTTGGTACAGATTAAGACCTGGGAAAGGACATAGGCTACTTTTTATTGATATAGTTACCACGCGGGCGGAGCCGCGCGCAAAAGCCAGTATAGATTATAAAGCTGAAGAGTTTGTTTGTTTAGTTAAACGCGCTAATCTCAGAACCTACTATATCGAAGTAAAAGAAATCTTTTAGTGTTGGATAGTCCATTTATCGAGGAAGACTGTAAGCTATATAACATCACGCTACGACCAAAAGAAGCGGAGCATCAATGAAAAATGTTGCGAAAACGGAAAAATATCTTATGTGAAGCAGACGACGTTGCGCGGGTCAGCTAGTTACACATATCCCGCCCTCCCCTTTCCTATCCAGAACAACGCGTGCTGGGCTCAGATGCCATCCTTACACGGTAGAGTCGATTAGAGCGCGTACCAACAAGTTTGGGTCCTCATACCTCTGCCGAACGACCAAGGCATGGAATTCTCTGCCAAGGCACGTGTTTCCTTCTTCCTTCAATCCTGGGTCCTTCAAGCGGGGCGTGAAAAAGCACCTTCTCAGGCCGTCAAAGTAGAGACCTCAACATCGCCTCGGCTGCTATGAGGGCGGTGTGGAGGCCACTGCTCTTAGACCACACGACTGCTTACCATCAGGTGGAGTGTGGTCATTTTGACGAGCAAAAAAAAAATAAAAGGACCATAACTTGGACAGAGCGAGGTGCGTGTCGCGAGGTTGACCTCAAAGATGGCAGATTAACTATCTCGACAATATGATTAACAGTATAATTAAACAAAATACTGTTCCGTATCTTGTAATACAATGATGTATTATTGTTGATGATGACAAAGATAAAAAGTTTTGTCACGGCGTGACAGTGACAAATGTAACAATGTCACGTACAGATAGATTATGCTAAATCTAGATCGGTCGATAAGTTCCAAATATCAATGTAAAAAATCCTTATATAAAACACTAGCTGTGCGCCGCGGTTTCACCCACGCTCATGTTTTTTTTTTTTTTTTTTTATTTTGCTCGTCAAAATGACCACATTCCACCTGATGGTAAGCAGTCGTGTGGTCTAAGAGCAGTGGCCTCCACATCGCCCCCACAGTAGCCGAGGCGATGTTGAGGTCTCTACTTTGACGGCCTGAGAAGATGCTTTTTCACGCCCCGCTTAAAGAACCCAGGATTGAAGGAAGAAGGAAACACGTGCCTTGGCAGAGAATTCCATGCCTTGGTCGTTCGGCAGAGATATGAGGACCCAAACTTTTTGGTACGCGCTCTAATCGACTCTACCGTGTAAGGATAAACGTGTTATGATTATTGCTTCACTCCCGTGGCTTGTAGTGTGATGTTATATCTATACTAATATCATAAAGCTAAACAGTTTGTTTGTTTGAACGCGCTAATCTCAGGAACTACTGGTTCGATTTGAAAAAATCTTTTAGTGTTGGATAGCCTATTTATCGAGGAAGGTTATAGGCTATATAACATCACGCTACGACCCACGGGGGCAGCACAGTAACGATAAACGCGGGTGAAACTGCCGGAACATCTAGTATCCTATATAACGTTCGATAAATTAGCTTTCTTATGTTGAAAGAATGGTTAAAATCAGTTCAGTAGTTACAGAGTTTATCGATTACAAACAAACAGACAGATCTTTCCACTTAATAATATTATAACAGATAAGTATGCCTTACTGATCGTAATACCGGTATATTGTGATAACCTATTTGGGATTTTTGGATAGCTTGAAAGCGATAGTTTATCATAATGATAAATTGTTTAAAATGCATGTATGATAAATTTATCAATGGTATATAATGTAATTAATGTATGTACTCCAGACCCAATTTAGGTCATGGCGACAAATGTTAATGGAGTCTATTCATCTGCGAAACAGGTATATATGTTTATACTAGCTGACCTGCGCAACTTCGTCTGCGTCACATAAGATAATTTTCCCCATTTTTGCAATATTTTCATTTGCATTGATGCTCCGCTCCTATTTGTTGTCGTGTGATATATATATAGCCTTCTTCAATAAATAAGCTATCCAACACTCAAATAATTTTTCTATTCGAACCAGTAGTTCCTGAGATTAGTGCGTTCAACCAAACAAACAAACTCTTCAGCTTTATGATATTAGTATAGAATAGTTTGTTTGTTTGTAAGGATTTAACTCAGAAGCTACTCTACCGATTTTAAAAACTCTTCCACCATTAGAGAACTATGTTATCAACAAGAACTGCCCCCGTGGCGCAGCGGTAGTGAATGTGACTGCTGTGCATGAGGTCTCGGTTTTGAATCCCGGGTCGAGCCAAGAAAAAGTTATTGGGTTTTCTGTTAAGAATTCTCAATAGCAGCCTGAAGTTAGGAAGCTGGCGATGTTAGAAGCCTCCATGCCTCGGAAAGCACGTAGAGCCGTTACTCCTGCGCCTGATCTCTCTCCGGTCGTGTCGGTTTACCGTTCCATCGGATCATGAGAGTTAGGAAACAAAAAGTGCACTTGTGTTTGCGCACATTGTGCACAATAATATATCCTGCGCAGATAGCAAGTCTCCGTTAAGATTGGCTGCCTTGACCGAAATTCGATCTGGAGGACATTATTATCCACGAGAAACATAGGCTACAATTTATTATAAAAAAAATATGCAAAAAATTAAAATCGCTAAAATATTATTTATTACATATTGATACTTCACCGTCGAACACTAGTTAATATATTATTATATATGGATAAACAATAAATTATAATTGTTTTTACAATAATTTTACATAAAATAAAGGCCTTCCCTTCTATGTCTGCCGTGTCCGACATGGCCGATAATGTTCTTATGGTAATTTAACACCTGTACCCACATATGGCGTGCAATAAATTATTGTAATTGATATATTATCGTACATAAATGTGCGCGCAAAAATAACAGCACCCTACTCTAATAGTCCAATGAGATGGCAATCCAACACGATCTTCATTTTCATCTTCATCAGAGATCAGTCACACAACCAACAGTTTTTCGCGAAGCAGGATGCTAAGGGCAGCGCTGAGCATAATAATAATATCAGCCCCGTATTAAAATGTACCACTGTTGAGCATGGGCCTCTTCATGGTTAGGCCATATTCCATTACGGTGGCCCAGTGCGGGCCAGACTTCAGATATCGTCGATAACATCGTGGGGAACAATCGGACATGCAGGTTTCCTCACGATGGTTTTCTTTACCGTTAAACCAAGCATGTAACTATTTAATACGTTCATAACGTCGAAAACTTAGTGATAAGCGCCTTGGGGTCGAGTCGTCACTAACACGGTAATGTTACATTACTGTGCCAATAGACTATAGCTGAGCTTGCTCGCCACCTGATCAGCACCAGGTCCAGAGGCAGCGTGCGTGTTCCCACGCGCGCCTCTGTGTCGTGTCTTTGTCTCCCCCGCTCCCCAGGGGGACGGTGGAGGAAGTATTTTTTGTGTAGTGGCCTGCCGTTTCACACGGCGAGCCGAAACCACGGCGAGGTCGCGATTGCCTGTGAAAGCGAAAGGCTATAGCTGAGCTTAGATTTATCCCATTCCAACTGACTTCAACTTTCTGAGATGTATCCATGCTGATAACTGTTCACCTTGACTCCAACCCTTAACTTTGGCTCCTATATTGAAGCCAACAAGCCCAACTAGCCGCCAAACAGCTGGGCATCCTCAGTAAGGTGAGGCAATATTTCATGCCAGAACATTTGCTTAATTTGTACCAAGCACAGATTCAATGCTGCATGAAGTAGGTACTCACCTCTGGTATGACTCCGCAAAGTATCAGCTGGAGGCTTTGGAGTCAATTGAGTGGAAGGTCAGAAGACTTATCGGCGATGACCATGGTCGTAGGGTTGCCAATCTCTCTATTTTCTATCGGATGCATTTCGGAGAGTGTGCAGAGGAATTGAATACTTACAATAGGTGAGATCGCGGTCAAACGCCTATTAAAGTAAAAGAAATAAAAAAAATTGCTGCAGTCTTTGGGGACTGCCGATAGAAGTAAAAACTTTAATCCTTGATCATAAACATTGTCCTGTAAACAAAAAAAAAACAAAAAGAAAGGGGACGGGACGGATTCCTGATACTCTCTTAGGTGTTATTAAGTGGATCAAAATTTCGTTATTTTTGCGTAGGACGCACCATTTCTGAGATAATGTTAATATTCTAAAATAATTTAAAAATGGAAAGCGTGGAAGCGGGACGATGACGCAAGTTCTATGATTTTTGTTCACCCAAGAAGGGCTCAACGGGCCTAAAGAAGTTCACTTCATTAACATCAAACGCCTACGCAGCAGAAACGCTAATGTAAAGAAGTTAATACATACCAACAATACATGCTTAGAGATTAACACATAAGGCATCATACATGCTCTTACAGATGTAAAGTATTATTGGAATGATAACAGTAGGAACAAGCCGTTGTGTCTGTATACACTCGCAATTAAATACTCCTTATTTGGATGTTTGTATAAATAAAATGGCAACAGCCATGCATCCAAATAATTAATCATTATTATCGTTAGAATATTAATTATTTGGCAACTTAAGCTTAGTTATTGTTTGATGTTGTTGAATTGAACATTGAAATTCAACTACTTTTTTGCTGGTCTTCTGGACATGTTGCCGATTGACAGCGATACGAAGAAATATGACGCTTTTTATATTATTATGTTTAGTTATTATCGTTGTACATATTTTTGTGATAATAGTTTTGCTATTTAGATTTTAATGTGATGAATGAAAATAATTAAAATTAATTAATTGGTGTAAATAACAAAATAAACATACTTATTATTTACTATTTTAAATACATTTTATAGCGCGTTTATTTTTCTTCCACTTTGTAGAGTTTCATGTTGAGAAAAACTGAAAAGGTCTGTTTGCGTGCGTAGGTATTTCCATGAGGAAATACGCACCCAAACAGACCTTTTCAGATTCAAATACACTTTACCGGATTCATGAGCGGAACTTAGGTCTTCTCGGTCGACAGCAAACTTTCTTTAAACTTCCTAGTAATTCGGATTATGACTTAACTTACCACTACTTTGTCAATCTCTCCAGCTGATCTAAATCGGTATTTTGTGAGCACACACCTGTAGTACAATTAATAAAAATCGATCCCAGAACAAATAAATTATGCCACGAGTTTGTCGAGACGATAGGCAACTTGATGATCATAATAATAAATTCGCCTTAAGAAGCTTATAACTTTCTATTTCAATTTATAATCTTAAGGCAATACCTAAAGGCCTATCCTTATGTATTTATATTTTTATTTTTTCTTTTTGTTATAAATATTTATTAATAAAGAACTAATATAATCGTATAGGTATACGATTTTGTGTCCTATGTAGTAATATTCCAATATCCGTCTACGAGGCACAGTAAGTAACTTGAGAGAAACCCAATAACACTTTACCCATCCCAGGAATCGAACTCAAAACCACAAGCACAGCAGTCCCATTCTCTACCGCTGTGCATTCAACTTATAATCTCAATTACAATGTTAATATAATGCCGTGGCCAAAGAGTGATGTTATAGTTTTTTGTTTGGACTGCCCATAGACAACAATAAGCGCTCGATCACGAACTGTCAACCTAAATGCGACGAGACACGTGCCTAAAATGGCCGCCGATAGCTTTGTTGTACACTGAGGCGTATTTATTGTTACTAGCGGTCGTCTAGTGCTCGAAATTCGACCAAAGTTTGCCTGTAGGATATTGCTGATATATGTCATTATATATTGACATATGTAACCATAGTTACGCGCTTCGACTGCGTGTGTCAAATGCATGGTTGTGTGGGTGTAGTGTTTTTTCATTAATTTAATGTATTTTAATGCATATTTCATATAAATATTGGCATTCGCCCAGGCTCCTTCTCCATATAAACTTTAACTGTGCCAAATTTCATACTCCTCCGTCCGCGCAATTTTCGTAAAAAGATATAGATTTTATATCGGCAGTCGCGGTTATATCGACATTAAATAATTTTATAGTTAATTTTGATTATTTACTAGAATCTGCGTGACAACGTATTATATATTATGTTTATATGTTAAACATGGTATGTTTGCGTGACAAGTATCTTCCTAATCCGTTTAGCAGTTTAAAGTAACCTTCTCAAACTTTGGTGTGTATAACATGTGTACTTCATCATCATCATCATCATGTCAGCCAAAAGACGTCCACTGCTGGACATAGGCCTCCCCCAAGGTTTTCCACACAGACCGGTCTTGGGCCATGTGTACTTACGAGTTTTAAAACAACTTCCGCTCTAGAAGTGTTCTTGGAGAATATTTTTACTAATTTTGTTGGCTGACGAGCCAACAAAATCCAGTCCACCTCGTAATAAGTGGTAACTACCGCTTATAGATATAGCTGTTTTCTACGTCACAGAAGCAATTACAAGAACTAGATGTTCTTGTATGTGGTATGATGACCAAACCTACCAAAGTCACATGTTTTATCATTTACGCTTATAAAAATTAATTACACACAAACAAAGTCTCTTAAATTATACATAGTCTTAGTCTAAAGAGATCGTACCTATATTACAGCAACATTTTGCCAACTATATTTTTTACTTTACATAATAGTGGACGAGCCTTTAACTATCTACCTGACACAGACTCCGCATTAAGAATTTCTTTACAGAGAATTTCAATAACTTTGGAAAGTAAAACTCGACCTCATGCAGTATGTACAGCATAGTTCTTAAATAATTTAAAATATTATTTGTACTAAACTTCAAACTGCATTGTAACTATTTTGTATGATTCTTCTTGGGAAGGAACTGATTCCCAACACACAGGTCACGCTAGTTTGGGAATCAGGGCTTACACATTAATTGTTACCAACTTTTTGTTACAATAAAGAATTATTATTATTATACACAGCAGTTACATTTACTTACACACTAATAACATCCTAGATTTCTAACTAATAAGTGATTTGACCGCCATAGTGTTCTAGAAGCTTTACTTGTCGGAAACGTGTTGTCTCTCGGACCAGTCGGGTGATTTGAATCTAGAGAGCTATCATTGTAGCGGATAATCTTTCTTATTGTTTCAAATAAAAGCTGCTCTCGGTAGACGGTATTGTGAGGCTGTGGTTACACTTTATGGTAATGTCAGCCGCATAGACTAACTGTCTATGGAGTCTAAGATTTCGTTTTTAATTAGTTTAATCTGTTGGCTGGCGCGCGGATTCAGAGATCGAGATACATTGTTTTTTTTTATTGTGGATGGATGCTGGCTTTTAAAGTATTAAAGAAGATTGCAATCAATGTACTTTATACGGATTTAATCACAATTTATTTTAAAACACTATTTTAAACAGTTTTGAAACTATATAATATACCTAATTTATATACAGACACTGCAAATTTTTGTTTCGATTGCTATTCAGTAGCAATGTGTTACATTCGTGTACATGTAAAATATATAAAATAGACAACTGAATAGTCGCCCAGACTGGTAGATTCATTGAAAAATAGTTGGCTAAATATAATTATGTTGTTTCTATAACGATTCATGTTAAAATCGCTCGCAATGTCTGGCCACTTTTTGCCTTTGTTTTGTCAAAATTACCACAACAAACGACCCACTACTATGAGGTCAACTCGCGGCAGAAATCAAACCCGAGATCAAATAATCAACCGCACACATATGTGCGAACTTATGCCATTATAGACACTGAACTATGTTTCGTAATTATATCATTTGTGTTTAGTGTTTAAGTTTATTATTAATATAATTTATTTTATTATATTGATAATAAAGTACCTTATTGATGAATATTGTTTTACTTGCAGGTACTTATTCTGAAGGCAACAATATCACTCACCATCGCGCGTCGGTAAGTTTCTTATCGATTGCACTAGAATACTTATTTAATAAGACACACCTGATTAAGAATAACACTAGTACCAGTAATTCATAATACTCATTTTGTCTATGTCAATTCTCACACTCGCACGCACTATACTTGATTAAAAAAACCGTTCAAGTGCGAGTCAAACTCCCACACGAAGGGTTCCATATAATCTTACAAGATATGAAACTGTATACTTCTTTATTATTTGTCGTTATAGCGACAATAGTAATACAAACACTGAAAATTTAAACTCTTTGACAGTTTGTCAACCGTTTTATTAGATACAGCTAGGGTTGCCAACCGTACTTTATAATAAAGTATTGTACGTTATTTCGGGTAAACGTACCTACTTTATACTTTATAAGGAAAATAAGTACGCGAAAATACTTTATTTTACCTATGTCGACATTTACATGTTTTATATAATTGTTTACTAAAAGCAACGCTTTACATGTTTTATATAATTGTTTACTAAAAGCAACGCTATAGGTTCCCTAAATTGAATTAAAACAATTGTTTATCTATCTTAATATAGACATATATTGTAAAGAGCCGGTTAAGACGTTCCTTAATAATAAATATTTCTTAGATGTTAGTAGCATCAACAAAAATATGGCAACTAATAAGCTGGTTAAATTAATAATACTTTATTTTCAGATCTTGTACTTTATTTTTTTACCTCAGATAGTAAATGTACTCTATTCATTCCAAATAAAGGTGGCAACCCTAGATACAGCCCGCTGACAGACAGACGGGCGGAATAACGGACAGCGGAGGAGGAGTAATATGGTCCAATTACCACCCTTTGGGTATCTAAAAAAAGGGCACAAAGATTTCTCTTCCCATATTTATAATATTTAGATTAACCCACAGAACATCTAAAATTCGAAGTACTTTACAAATAGCTTCTTTCAAATAGGATTTGTCAACTAAGCAGTATTGTAAATTTATACCTACCTATACCTACAATTAAAAATAATGGTTGTGAGTTTCTTGCCAGTTCTTCTGATAGAGTCTTTGCTTTGCTGAACGTGTCAACGAGTCAATGTAAAATCACAATAGAACCATATAACTAAGTAAGTGTATCTTTGACGTATTAATTTGCTGTCAAAATTATTATAAGAAATGCTCAATACAGAATTATGGACATTCCGATTCTTTTAACCTAAATAGTAATAAGGGCAAATATTATTCAAACCAAAGTCATCGACATAGCTCAGAGAATTAGCAAGCTGAAGTGGCAGTGGGCTGGCCATATCGCGCGAAGAACCGACAACCGCTGGGGTAAGCGTGTTCTTGAGTGGAGACCGCGACTCGGCAAACGTAGTGTAGGACGCCCTCCAACCAGGTGGGATGACGATCTGCGAAAGACTGCAGGCAGATGCTGGATGCGGCAAGCTGAAGACAGGGCGCTATGACGCTCTTTGGGGAAGGGCTATGTCCAGCATTGGACTATTATAGTATGATGATGATGATGATGATTATTATTTCTCCGTGAGCATCACGAGAGAAACAATATATTATGCTATTAGCTGTGGCTGCTGAAAAGCAACTGAAACATCAGCAAAATAGTAGCTACATTGAAATAGAAATATTTAAAAAAAAAACAGTTTAATTGAAAACCTCCTTCTCTTTTTGAAGTCAATTATTAAACCGTGATACTCTATAGATTAATTTAATTTAAATGTAAATAGAAACACCCATGATTAACTTATGTTCGGGTACTTTGAAATAACTACACTGGAACATTGAGACAACTACCGTCTTAGTCTCCCCGTGACCATGGCTGCTGAAAAGCTACCGAAACGTCGGGGAATGTGTAAACATAAATATAAATAGTATAATAGTTTAGTAATAGTATAAATAGTTTTAATACTTTCAATAATTTAATTAGCTTAAAAATTAGTAATGTTTAATAGTACCTAATAGTAGTGTAACAGTTTTCAAAAATTTTTGTATTAAAGTGTTAAATAAACAACGCGATAAAATCCGTATATAGTAGTTTAATTTCAATGAATAACATTCGCGTAAACAGAAGACAATATTATGTAATAGGAATCATAATCAGAATTTGAAATATAACATCGCGATAACTATGAACAATTAGATAAAGATACATTCGTAAACTTACGTCTACACATTCTTGAAGTCGTAGGCAAATGTTATACCCAAAATTATTTGATTTGTTTTAGGTTCAGCGTAATAGTGACATTGCCGTACTCCGTACTCGTGGTACTACTAAGAATTCCCTAACAGAAAACCCAATAAGACTACCCAACCTGGGAATCAAAACCGACACATTAGACAATCGCATTGGCTATCCCTGCGCCGAAACATCGAGGCAATAAGCTCTATCAATACTAGCTTTAACGCGCGACTCCGCCCGCGTAGTAACTACGTCAATAAAAAGCCACCTATGTATGTCCTTCTCCTGGTTTTAACCTATATCTGTACCAAATAACATCTAAATCGGTTGACTGGTTTAGTCGTGAAAAGGTAACAGACAGACAGAGTTACTTTCGAATTTATAATATTACTAGCTTTTGCGCGCAGCTCCGCCCACGTGGTACCTACGTAAATAAAAAGTAGCCTATATCCTTCCCCAGGTTTTAAACTATATCTGTACCAAATTTCATCTAAATCGGTTGAGTGGTTTAGCCGTCAAAAAGTAACAAACAGCCAGAGTTACTTTCGAATTTATAATATTAGTAAGGATTTTATGCAACAACTGTGTTGCATTGAAAGAAGCATTTCATATAAATTACACATCATACATAAAGTTTTGACGTCAACAAATCCTCATTCACATCCGGAACTCATATCAATAAGCTCCGGTACATCCGTAACATACAATAACTTAGAACTAAATAAATGTTAAGCTGCAAGCTACTATGGTAAGTGTAGCTGTCCGCTCAACTCCAGATCGGAGATAAGACCCAGGTTTGATGATCGGGATAACTCGCTATTTCACTACAATCTAGTAACACCACTCTCAATTAAATATATAAATAGACTCACGCTTTTATCCCTGAAAGGGTAGGCTGATATGTGTTACACGTTTTTCCAGATATATTTCAAAGTACCTGTTTTCTTTTTTTACGCTTTGCTATGCTTTAACGCGTACCTCTCCGTGGGGCGACGGAGAAGTTATGTTGGGCTCACCGGGGAAAAGATACCCCGGTAATACCGACTAAACATACCACGGTGTTCCTCGACATAACCATAGACGGCGAGGACGCGCGAATCGCTTTCACATGCAATCGCGACCCCGCCGTGGTTTCGGCCCGCCGTGTGAAACGGCAGGCCACTACACAAAAAATGCTTCCTCCACCGTCCCCCTTGGGGCAAAGACACGACACAGAGGCGCACGTCGGAACACGCATGCCGCCTCGCGGACCTAGTGCTGATCGGGTGGCGAACAGGCCCACGCAACCCACCACCCCCAGGTCAAACCTCAGGGTGGCTGGAGGTCATCCCGCGATATTTCAAGGTGTGTTTTGCTACTTTTTTGGTTTGATTAACTGTATAACTGGATCCCAAGCTGGGTGGTACATTCCAACCAGAAAAGAGTTTCAAAATATTAATTTATTATGCCCTGCTAAATACTAATTTTCCCCGGTCGTACCATAGTATTAATGAGATTGCTGTGCATGAGTTGTCAGGGTCGATGTTCGAGACGGGCGAACTTTTATTGTGTTTATGTGTCAAGAAATTCTTACTTACTGTGTTCGGTGCACGATTCCGGATCAGACAAAATGTTTTTGGGTACATTTCTATTAAAAAATATTCAGTAGCTACACTGAGGTGTCAATTGTAGGTACCTGATGGAAAGCATTGGGCTCAGCTCTTATACCGTAGGACAGAATATTTTTATTAAAAATGCCTTTCGAAACAAATTTCAGTCAGGGCTGCAATCTTAATGGAGGCATCTACGCAACAAATATTATAGTGCACAAGTGTGTGCGCAAACACAAGTGCACTCTCTGTTCTCTAACTTTCATAATTCGTTAGGACAACAATCTGAAAGGACCGTAGAGAGATCAGGCGCAGAACCAACGGCTTTACGTGCTTTAAGGCACGGGGGTTTGCAACACCAGCAACTTCCTAACTTCTTAACAGAAAAACCTAAGAACCTTTTGTTGCCCCAAACTGGGCCTTAACCCATTCAATGCGGCAACAAATTTTGCTTTCACTAGCCAGAATCGGCTCATATAATTTAACGTAAACGCCGATCGGCGTCAGCCGCACTTGATAAAATAAAAAAAACCAAAATATCTAAAAACTACTCATATGAGGCACTTCATTAGTAAATTCCAAACACATTTGTTGTTTTATTAATATAATATCTTTAAATTTGGGTAAAATATAAAACAACTATACATGACGCCGATCGGCGTCTTCCGAATCTGAGTATGAAAAATTAGGCGCCGATCGGCATCCGCCGCATTGAATGGGTTAAAGAGACCGTATACACAGTAATTACATTCAATATATCTGCGCGACCAAGGCAAATTAGAACATAAAACATTTTTGGAATAATGTTTGCTTAATACGCCTGCTTACCCCAGTGAGGCACAGATGTGTCTCCGTATATACAATTAACTGAATTCATTCAAAACGCCGAGCGCCGCATCGTTAGCCAACGTGTTACAACAAGAAATCGTCGTAGTAACCAGTCGTCACAGATCAGATACGCTATTTTCAATGCGGCGCTTTTGATTTAGCGTCTAGTCTACCCGTGAATAATGCTCTAACTGAGTTACACTGGTACTTTAGGTATTGACACTCTATATACGGTAGTGGGCACTTAGGCTCGCCACACACACGCGTTTGTGCGACGCGACTAACTGCCGTTTAACATTAAACTTTGGTTACATACTTTTTGTTCATCTATTTTCTTTGTTTACGAGCAACTATGTTTTAAGTGTTGGCGGGCTTACATACACAGCGGTGGTTAAACGGGAGACATATTTAGGGACTATACAGGGTTAACTAAAATGTGCTCTATTGATCGAGCATGACCATGTTTCATAAGGCTTCAGATAATAGTTATGAACATATTTTAGATTTTATATTTACTCACCGTTTTTATATCGCATGCATAATTGAATAAGGCTTATGTTTAACTTATCACCAGATATAGTAAAATATAACAGTCAAAAATAGTAAATGATTACCAAATTGCACAGCAAAATATATTTAAAGGAATCAGAATAAGTCAAGGGTGCCCCGCATGGCGGGGCGCCTATTTTTGGGTGGGTTTAAGAAGGAACCTACCATAACCTAAACCTTCCGAGACGGAATGTGTGATTTGAGGCGTATAGGTGCTCGTTATGATATATTTTAGTAAGCATATTTTGCTGCCCAATTACTATTTTTGGTGGTCATTATAATATATGTATTTAATCCTAGTAATGACTAGGGATTAAATATATTATAATGATGGTATTTCCGTTAAGCTACTACGTATTAAATAATCAATAAATTTTTGTCTAAGATTTCAATATGTCGGTGTGCGAGAAGAATCGAATAATAATTCGATGTTGTTTTTTTTCGATTTTTGTAATTTGCCTGTGTTATTTTATTTTATTATTTCAGGAAAACTTTATATCGTTTTTTATTATCGTTGCCATTTGCCTGTTTTAGCACAATGGGGAAGGAAGCATTAGGAAACCAGCGCTGCGTGTATCAAGGCGTTTATTGATTACTCAAAGAACCGAGATCACAATATACTCGATTGGCTTGTATTGTAATCGGATAGGTACATACGTGTAAGTATTTCGTTACAAGTTAATAAAAAATGTTAATTGCTTGTTCTAAAGAGCTATTGATAATCTCAAATAACTGTTAACAATAAGTAAATGGCTCACATACCTGTCTAAATATCGCATTTAGTAGGTTTTTTTTAAGATATGTGATATAGTTCGTTGTTTGAACATTTGTTATAGACTTAACAAACAAAGAACACCTAGACTAAGAAACATACACCGAAAAACATTTCTTAATCTTTAAGTTATTTATGACTACATTCTACCCGCAGCTTTGCTCCCGTAAATGTAGGTTACGTTAATAACAGTAATATTTCTAGATGAAATATACACTATGCCCTTTTCAGTTACCCTGATAGCGTGTATGCGAAATATCATGATGATCGATCGAGAAGTTTAAGCGTGAAAGCGTACCAAACAAACAAACAAACTCACAATAGAAATACCCATTAAGTGCAATAAAAATGTCTTTGTCCGACCCAGGATTCGAACCCGAAATTTCTGGATGAAATGTACCCTATGTTCTTTACTGTTTCCCTGACAACGTTTAAACCGAATTTCATGATGATCGGTCATGTAGTTAAGGGGTGAAAACGTAACAAACAAACAAACTCACATTCGCATTTATAATATTGTAGTTACGATGCTTTGGTAACGGGTGGTAATAGCAATATCTTATCCATTGGACCTGCAATTGAGAAGTCTTTGGTATTTGTCAGTACCTTTTTAAGCTATTTAAAACATTCGACTACCTACACGATTTTATTCGATTGAAATTAAACTACTATATACGGATTTTATCGCGTTGTTTATTTTGACACTGTTACAAATTTTTTTGAAAAACTGTTACACTACTATAATCACTATTAAACTTTACAAATTTTTAAGCTAATTAAATTATTGAAACTATTAAAACTATTTATACTATTACTATACTATTATACTATTTAGATTTATTTTTACACTTTCCCCAACGTTTCGGTTGCTTTTCAGCAGCCATGGTCACGGGGAGACTAAGATGGTAGTTGTCTCAATGTTCCAGTGTAGTTATTTCAAAGTACCCGAACATAAATTAATCATGGGTGTTTCTATTTACGCAGAATGAGCTCAAAGTATCATGAAGTCTAGCTGTGGTTTGCTTCTTCTTGGGTTTGACTATTTGAATTACTGGATCCCAAGCTGGTGGTACACTCCAACCATCTTCTCTATTGAAATTAGGATGTTTCTTGATTTCAATAGCCTCGCGAAGCATCCTTGGTAGGAATCGGTGTTCTTTAGCGAGCATCTGTGGTTTGTCAAATCTCAGGTAGTGGTTGGTCCCCTGTTGCACATGTTCACACACAGCAGACTTCAACGAGCGTTGGTGTTTTACATCAGCTATGTGTTCTTTTATGCGGGTGCCTATGCTTCTCTTGGTTTGACCAATGTATGAGAGTCCGCAGTCACAATCTATTTTATAGACCCCTGCATCTTGTAAAGGTAGTTGGCACTTGACAGATGGTAAAAATTGACTTATCTTCGTTGGCGGCTTGAAGTATGTATTGATTGAAGCTCGCTTCAAGATGTAGCCAATCTTGTCAGTGACACCCTTCACATAAGGTAGTATAGCAGGCTGGCTTTATTCGATTACTAATCGAATTCACATCGCATGTAACAGCTCTATCGATGCAATATTCTTGAATAATTTATAGCGAATTCTATGACATCAAACCGAACAGTTATCGCGAAACCTTATCTACTTTACATAAATATTGTCGCATCAATCTTGAAGTCGCAGCTATGCGAGCCGCCTTCAAACTCGCAATGAAAGACAAATGTACGAGATAACAAAATGATATCGCTCCGAGCGATTTAAGGAGACAATGAGCCCTCTGAAATTTACGCGCGGGTTACAACGGGCCTAGACGTGTACACATAACAGCGGAATTTTGTAACCAAACTGTCTTGTAGCCTGAACAAAATATTAGTTTGCAGAATTAAGTAGGTGTTGTTCGCGAGATTTATCGCTTGCTCCAGTATCTACCTGATTTAGATATTGATATGCACCTGCATTCCGGAAGAATATTACTTTGTTGGGTTACTGATTCCTTGGTTTAATACTCGCAGGCGCATCTGTAGGATGCAACTGCTCTATATGCTCATGCCGGCGGGACAGAGCGGAATTACAATATTCTTTATGTAACGTAGAGGTTTCAGGTATGTAAGACACTATACATAGAAGTTCTTAGAGTAAACCTCGCTTGCGAGATTCAAGATTCGCGAATAATGTGTAATTGAGTACAGCGCCATCTATTGTCATGTATCGTTACTTCTTCGCCAGTGAAAAGCCGCTTCACATTTCTAATAGCCAGAAGACGAATTAAACTACTCCACCATTAATACAGTCAAAACAACATGACTAATTAACAGCAAAACACGGTATTATAATTGAATGGCTCATATCATTTCTCATTACGTTTCAGCGGCCATTAAAGCTATCAATACGAGTCAATCACTCGGTGCCGGCGGGAGGTAAATTACTATCGTCAGCAAAAACCTTACGCTGATTGAACGTTCATTGCATTTTTAGTTGTACGGACCCCGCCGTGTGCCCGATTGATTAGATTGATCTTCGTTTAGTATGTTTTACCGCATTGTATTGCCGAAGGGATAGGCAGAAGTCTATGAACTCTAATTTAACTAGTTTTGTACATTACATAACATTAATTCTCGCCGGTATTGTGTACTAGATTTAACCGCGACTTCGTTCGCGTAAAAGTAGGTTAGGTTAGGTAACTATATTTTTAAATTTTTTTCTGGATTAAAAGTGCTCTATTAATAGTAATTTTTAAGCTAATTATATATATTTTTTTAATAGTTTAATAATTTAATTAGCTTAAAAATTAGTAAAGTTTAATAGTAATAGTAGTGTAACAATTTTCAAAATTTTGTAATAAAGTGTCAAATAAACAACGCCATAAAATCCGTATATAGTAGTTTAATTTCCATAAAAAATATTAGACAAATAAATAAGAACATTACTGTTGTAAACATAATATATAACTTAAGGTTCCTATATTCTATTGTCGATATTCAGATGCAAGCACAAAGCGGTGCTCGCATTCCCTCTTAAAGATACTCCATACAAAACTAACAGTACCACTCTAATCCGCAAGATTAATTCGCCAATATCTCTTCTTCCTTATTACTTATAAGTAAACGGCATAATTTCTACTTACATTACAAAATGAAACGCAAATACTAACTTATAACCAGAAGTAGCATTCACATGCAAACTAAGTTAGACTGCGCCGACTATGAGTGGTAATTTAGTGCATTAAGATGTATAGAAGCTATTCAATACTCTTATGGTGTGGAAAGCTTGGATTATAATATGAGAAATGGATTATTATGTAGCTCAAACGGCTAAATCCGTAGCAGGAGTACTTCCAGCGGCCAGAAAGTCACAGACAAAGACAAAGGTACTGAGCTGTTTTGTCTTAGATATAATAAATCCGAAGAGTGTTTTTTTTATATCACTAGTTTGGCAAACAAGCATACGGCCCACCTGATGGTAAGTGGTTCCCATAGCTTATGGACACTGGCAACACCAGAGGCGTCACTTGCGCGTTGCCGACTCTTTTGGAAAGGAAGTGGGAAGGAGAAGGAGCGGAAAAGGGGAAAGGGGTGTTGATATTTTGTTCAAACGCGCTAATCTCTAAAACTACCAGTCGGATTTAAACGTTTTTTGACACAGCCTGTATCTTAAGGAAGGTTATAAGTTATATAACATCACGCTACGAGCTATAAGAGCGGGTCAGTATTCAAAAACGTGTGTTTTAAAAAATACTTTTGACTTTGGATTTTTAACATCACATATGAGTAGTTTAGTTTCAAAATCGTCTAAAATACTTTTCACCAAATAATGGTAAATCTCAAAAAAACATTTAAAGACATAATATAAATGGACTATTTTAGCGGTGTTTGCAACAAACTGCTACTTTTGTGAGCTGATTTAATAGAATTTTAGTGACTTTTGATGAAAACTATCAGCGCTATGCGATAGAAGCAACGAAGGAGCTTCATATTCAATCGGGATATTATTTTAGTTCTGATATCGTTCTAACGGGTTTTAAAACTATACTCCTCATAATATATGTCAGCCTCGCTGGCGTAGTGGTTAGTGTAACCGACTGCCACGTCTGAGGTCGCGGGTTCGATTCCCTCACAAGTCAAACATTTATGTGCATGAATATGGATGTTTGTCTTAGTCTGGGTGTATTTACAAAAAAAAGTATTTAAGTATGTTTATCCATTGTCTAGTACCCATAGTACAAGCTCTGCTTAGTTTGGGCTAGATGGTGTTGTGTGTATGTGATAGAATATTAATATTATTATATTAAATATGCACAGCTAGTGTAATAAAAGTTTTCAAAGTGTCTTTACAAGGCGTTAGCACTAAGCAGTGAGATAATTTCTTGATAAGAGACTTTTATTCTGGTGTCTTTTATATATGATGCCTGCTTCAGTGTTGCAGCTCAGTGCGGCCCTGCATCTCTCTCGGGAGTGAATTCCGGGTCATGCAGAGTATTATTTCTTGTCAAGAAATTCTTAGTCTGGTAGAAAGTCTGGAACTATGCCCAGTAAGCGCACCCGAAATCTAAAAGTGACTAAATATTGGTGCAATTCAACTTTAGCCTATGACTTTAGAGGATTTTCATAGACTTTTTTGCTTGAATCAAGCAAGTAAGAGTAGTAGAGCCTCGCTGATTTCAGTATGAATGGGCCGGCTCGACCGGGGAAGGACTACCCTCTCACAGAATATCGACGTGAAATAGCAGTATTCCTACTGTTGTGTTGAGAGTACCGGAGGCCCAAGCACCCCCTTTCCCCCATCCCACTCCTTCTCCTTTCCACTGCCTTTCCTAAAGGGTTGGCAATGTGCAAGTGATGCCTCTGGTGTCGCAGGCGTCCATAGGCTACGGTGACCACTTACCATCAGGTGGGCCGTATGCTTGTTTGCCACCTTAGTTGTATAAAAGAAAAAAACTTACCGTAATGTAACTTTAATAAGCTAACTATACTTTATATATATAATATGTAACGGGTATTAACACGATCATGTATAATGTTTACCTTTTTTAGGCTTGACAGCACCAGTCAGCTTGTGACCACGGCCGGTGTAACCTGGTCGAAACGTCAAGCCTATAAAAGGTAAACATTATGCATGATCGCGTTAATACTCGTTACATATTATATAATTATATATATATATCATGCAACGCAAAAGTTTAAAAGTCATTAACTATACTTTGACATGCATAAGTGATACTGCTGACTGATTTATGGCGCTGGCAACACAACGATTCCTTTTTTAAGGCCAGGGACGCGTGAGCGATATCGTTAGTGTTGCAAGCCTTCATACTGTACGATGACCGGTTGCCATCAGGCCTAGCTTACTTGCCACCTTCATGACATAAAAAATAAATAAACACCTAAGCTCACACAGGAAATGGTGGAAGATTTATTTTACTGAATAATTGAATAGTTCTGGGACATCTCGACTTAAAAGTTATGCTATAAGAATTTATGAATAAGGATGCCGTTTTGAAAAAGCATCTTATGACCAGAGAGATTATCATGTACATTCAAGATATTTTTTGAAGAGTAATTGGGTTCATCTATTTATAGGACTCTCAATGCAAAATATTATATTAATTGTCTGTATGTAGTTAAATCTATACAGTAGTTATTACGCTATAACTACTGTATAGATTTTGATGCGGTTTGCTCACTTTGGTAGATTAAGGTGGGTACTTCAAAACTAAGTTCGTTATATATCTGAGTTCGTTTAATAAGGTCCGAGATATGACGCGTAATACAATAGGCTAAATTTCAATAGATGTACAATATACTACATTTTATTCTAAACGTAGACCTTCTTACTTCATGTTTTGAACATTTTTAAATTTCTCTTTGCAAAAATAGGCACTTAGCATGCTGTGTTTGCCTGTAATTGGATGTGCAGTATTACAATAAACATATATAATATGTAACGGGTATTAACGCGATCATGCATAATGTTTACCTTTTATAGGCTTGACGTTTCGACCAGGTTACACCGGCCGTGGTCACAAGCTGACTGGTGCTGCGATGTCATGTCTCCGTTTTGAGGCAGAAGAATTTTGATTCACCCTCACTTTTGGCATATTTTTGTTTGTCCATGTACCGTCACAAACTACACTCACGGTATACCTATTATGTATGCTAGCCGTCGTGTCTGTATTCTGTGAATTACCTGACTGTGCAAAACAGCGAAGTTGCATATTATTAATCACGGTATTCCACGTCGCGGATAATTTGAAGCCAACTTCCCTATTGAAATTTCTATGTTTTTTGATTTCAATAGCTTCTCGCACTACTCTTGGATAAAAGGGGCGATCGGTGGAGAGGAGTTCCGGATGATGAAAGTCTATCCAATGATTAGTACCCGATTCCAGTAAATGTTCTGCAATTGCTGATTTGCTAGTCTGCCGGCAGACTAGCAAATCAGCAATTGCAGAACATTTAAACTTTATAAGCAAATTTATCATACAGTAGGTACATAACGACTATTGGTACACCTAAGTAAATAAATAAGTTTGACGTCTTTAAAAGAGACTGGTAGGGGATAGTTAAGAAAAGAAATTGGAAATCCAAAGAGAGGAATATGGCCAGTAGTGGGACATATTAATAAGCTAAAAAAGAAAATCTTTTCTAACGTCGCGAGCGTACCTATTGTAGGCTTTGCAGACAAAGTCACAGGCAGCGGCTAGTATTAATATAAAATTAAATATAAAACTATTGGAATCTCACAGACACGGCTAACACGAAATATTATTTTATGATTTTTGATTCCCAAATAAAACAATTAAAATCTGCTATTATTATTCTGAATGTTCTTTCTGCACGTTGATTAAATATTTGTTAATTTCCTACGACACTGGATTGACCACTAAAGAAACAACAGTGGAGTCTTGGATAGTTTGTTATTCTTCATCATAATTTATGCCTTAGAAAGTGTGAATAGAAGACTGTGTTGTTTTTCGTTGTCTTGTTTCTTACGTTTTTAGGCCTTAAATAGTCGACCGATCATCCTCAAATCTTGCATACACATTGTCAGGGGTACGGCACGGGACATAGGGTACCTTTCATCTAGAAAAAACGTACTGTTCCCGAAGATCAGATTTTTTTAACTTAACGCGAGTGAAGCCGCCGGTAAAATGTAGTCTAAATTTTTCTTTGATACCTACAATATAGGTAACATATACTTTCACGTCATTACAATTTCAGCCGCTTAATTTGCCTCGGGTATCAAACTGCAGTAATTTGTATCGCGTCGCCTCGAGCCCTCATAAATATCCACTTGACACCAGTGGACATTTACATTAACTCGCCATTCTGATACTTAGAATTGATTCACATGATACTAAATGTTATATCGTAAGTTACCTACTTTATTAGGAACTGAATTTCGCGGCTTCGCTCGCGGTAATCTAAATGTTGTGAATTATGTGATCGTCGGAAGCAGTGCTCTTGTTCTGGATGAAAGGCATCCTGTCTGTTTTTCTGTACCTCTGATAACGTGTACGTGAAATTTCACCATGATCAGTCGAGTAGTTTAGGCGTGAAAGCGTTACGAACACATAAACAAACTCACATTTGCTATTTAGTTAGGATTCTACAAGGATTTATTGCTACGAAATCTCAGGACCAGTAGATCAAAGCAGCTGAATCTTCCAGTATGTCTGTAATATGTAGATAATCGACGTATCTATAATATTATGTTTGAAACTAGGACCAATTTTAGTTATTATCTAGGTATTGTTCCAAAACATCTGGGGGCACGGCAGTGACCCCGCCAAGACGAGCCAAGCAAAGCGCATTGGCACGGCCTACATTTTCTCGAAAAGCTTCGTCGTGTTTTGAACCGTCATAACTTGGGTTTGGCTTAAAACAGATAAACAAAATTCTCTGAATATGATGTCAATAGTAGATTCATTAATCATATAAAGTTTCAATTGCATAGTTCTTATACTTTAGATTTTATTGATATCTAAAAACTCTGTTTCATCACTGACTCACTCACCGGTGATCATCAAAATTCCTAGGGTACTTTCTGAAGTCCTAGATAACCGAAATTTGGTATTTAATCTAGTATTAGTACACAAACAACAAAAACATTCTAAATCTTGGCAGTTTTACCCCAAACTCTAAAACTAGGAGTTTGAAAACTTCTTCTTTCTGCCATTTCGCTACCATCTCATGGGCGTAAGGTGAAAAATGCATTCACTGTTCATTACTTTTGTGTTATACAATAGTTCTTGTATTAACGCAACGACCAAGCTACATATTTTAACTAAGGTGTAGAGTTTGTGAAGTTAGGACTTGTAGAGTTAGGGCGTGTAAAGTTAGACGCTTGGCTCTACATGAGATCTGATAACTTTTTGACAGCGAGCCATATGGTCTATGGTTTTGCCAACATTATACATGAAAATGTTTTTGGTGGGATGATATTTACATTAGGCCGGGACTCCACCAAAGCGGAGACGAGACGAGCGGAGAGGAGATGTTTTTTAAACAACCAATAGAATTGTGTTATTGACACATCTCCTCTCCGCTCAGCTTCAGTGGAGATCGCTGTGCGGAGATGTGTAATATTTGTATGGCGCGATGGAAGCGGAGATGCGAGCTGTGCGCGGACGACGCGCAGTGGAGACGAGAGGTGTGAGCGGCGTGCAGTGAGCGATGTCACCCTCCCCCCTCTCGCCCTCCAGCAACCCGCAGAGCCACGCGCGCGCGCCGGCCGGCTATCTTGCTTGCTGAAAAACATCTCTTCTCGCACAGTACACAGCACACCGCACACATCTCTGCTTTGGTGGAGTCCCGGCCTTATGCCAGTTGTAGGCTTAAAATAAGTATTGAGACATTAATGCTGCTTCTTGATTTTGCTCGAGCGAAATGTTCATATCCACAAAAAATTCTTTTGTTAAATATTATTTTATCGTGGTACAAAACAAATAAATATCACTTAGCAATAAGATTTTATTATAATTTATAGTTCCACGCAGAAAATAAGAATTGATTGATAATTAATTGCTACAAAGGTTACATTTAAAAATGGACGCTGGCTTAAACCTAACTGATTTGTGCTAAGTGAATTTTGTGTAGAATTTCAGTAAATATTATACTAATTAACCTTTTAATGTTCGGTTGGTTTGTATCATTTATATTTAATAATATCACCCCTGTTTATAAGCTGTCCTGCTACTGGGCACGGGTCTCTTCTCAGTGTGAGAAAGGTCAGGACATATTCCACCACACCGGCCAAGTGCGGGTTGGCTGACTTCACGTATCTTCGGGAATATTGTAAAGAACTCACAGATATGACTGTACGGATGGTGTAGTGGTTTAAGTGGTCGCCTCGCCAGTGCCTCCGCGCCGAGTGTTGTGGGTTCGAACCCCACGCGGGACAAAAATTGTGTGCTCCACAAATGGTTGTTTCGAGTCTGTGTGTTCTTTGTGTCCGTTGTTTGAATGTTTGTAAAGTCCCCGCGACACGGGAATTATTCCAAAGGCGGGAGAAGTATTTAAAAAAAATTATATGCAGATTAAAGCGATAATATCGAATTAACTTTACTTTCTTCTCTTAGCTTTAATATTTCACATAGATCTCGTAATCCTAATATATTTACAATTCAAGCATATAAAAATAATACATCATTTTATAATTCAATAGTAAGAATGTGCAGAGCTTATAATTAATAGCACGTATGAATTATAAATCGACATTTTTGACATAAATTTCAATAGATATAAAAAGATTGTATCATGTGTGCTTAGTTCCGGAAAGTTCTAAATCTAGTTATAATATAAAATTACAGTAAGTTATTAAGTAAAAACCTACTTACAATTATCCACTTGTATCCTACGCTAACGAATTTAAGATTTTAATAATGTTTTTTGTTTTGCATGAGTAATCTGCTCTAATATGTACTATCGACTCCAGCGACGGATGACCACTAAGGTTAAAATCGCATAGCAGGCCAACACTTGGTACCCGTACCCGTGACACGCCCCTTTCTTTGTTTGAGTTTTTTTTTACACTTTACATTTGTTTACTGATTCTAAGAAGAGCAGCGATAGCTCAGTGGGGAGACCAACAGACTGCAATGCAGAGGGTCTCGGGTTCGAACCCACGTCGCGCATCTCTGATTTTCGGACGTTATATGACTTTTCGAAATTATGTGCGTATTGATTGACAATTATCGCCTGCTCCGTGCCTCGGAGAGCACGTTAAGCCGTTGGTCCCGGCTGCCATGAACATCTATGGCAGTCGTTATTGGGAGAGTGTCGACACAAAAGATCCCACTGGGTCGAAGTGTCGCTGGTCTGCACTGACTGGCCCCCACATAAGATAAGATACTGATTCTAAGGCGATACAAACTCAACTGGTCAACATGAGCAAGCGAAAATTTTTCTGAAATGGTCATCCGTCGCTCAAGCCGATAGTACATGTTGTGTACACTACTTTAGGATTACTGTACGGTTTATATAATATTATTATGTTCATTATTACTACTCACCATGTTAAGACTGTAATCTGTTTGTGTACCTACTTATTATAAATAAATTAATTAATTCTTTATTACGTACGTTTACATACACTCGCTAGATAAATTCGTATTCGTAAATTTAATCCAATAAACCGCTTCAAAACATCTCCAACTATCCGCAGTAAGGCCACGGCCTCCTAAAGCAATAAAGTTGTGACTTGTGACTCCAGCCCATATTAGGGTATCATAATCGTAGACATAATACAGTTCTGGTCCCCGATTGGGTCCATAAGGGGCAGTTCTATACAAAAAGCATGAATGTACCGATCTAGTTCGCGATAAGCCGATAATACGTCCAATAATTTATCAGCCCCATCCTGACTGTTTAATTGACAAAAAAATGGCGATTTATTTAAACAAAATGTTAAATACTGTATATTTTCTAATTAATGGTTCTAAGTTTGTTTAGGAGGTGGTTACTTGTCATTTTTTGTTTTGTATAATGAATCTTGAATGTTTACTATTTGCGTTTACAAATATTTGACATTAGAGTACGCTCGCAACTTCGCTCGTATGTGAATTGCCAGGAATGAAAATACACTACTTCTGTAAGTTAGGTAATCAAAACGACTGCTGTGTGGTCTCAAGTTAGATTATTTTATTCTTTTTGAAGTGAAAACTTCTTTAGGCGCGTTTAGCACTTCTTGGGTGAACAGAAATCACACTTATTATTATATATATATATTTTTTTTTTAGAATATTAACAATATCTCAGAAATGGTGCGTCCTACGCAAAAAATAACGAAATTTTGATCCCTTTAATAACACCTAAGAGAGTATCAGGAACAAAAGAAAAGAAAAGGGGCGGGTCGGATGCCAGATCCGATCCCGACCCTTTTCTTTTCTTTTTTTTTTGGGTTATAAAGAAGTGTTTATGATCAAGGATTAAAGTTTTCACTTCTATCAAAATACTGGCCCATTTTTTTTTAAAGACAGCCTCTCCTATAATAATAATTTCTATGTCGCGGGGGACTTTGTAAACATTCAAACAACGGACACAAATAACCCCCAGACTCGGAACAACCACTCGTGGATCACACAAATGTTTGTCCCGTGTGGGGATCGAACCCACAATAGTAAATAGACGGCAATAGGTTCACACTCTGTTACGTGACATTTACAAGGAAATGTAAAGATATCTGGGTGTAATGTATATGAGAGGAAGGGAAATATGTGCCTTTGCCTGAAGCAGGCAAGGGATATACAGACGTCAGTCTTTGTATGTATTATTATAATAATATAATAATAATGTCCTCCAGACCGAATTTCGGTCACTGCGGCCAGTCTTAACGGAGACTGGCCATCTGCGCAGGAGATATTATAGTGCACAAGTGTGTGCGCAAACACAATTGCACTCTCTGTTCCTTAATTCTCATGATCCGATGGGACGGTAATCCGGCACGACCGTAGAGAGATCAGGCGTAGGACCAACTGCTTTACGTGCTTTCCGAGGCACGAGGGTGTCTAACACCGCCAACTTCCGAACTCCGGGCTGCTATTGAGATTTCTTAACATAAAAACCCAATAACTTTTTGTTGGTCCGACCCGGGATTCGAACCCGAGACATCATGCACAGCAGTCGCATTCACTACCACTGCACCAAGGAAGCAGTTTGATAATTATAAATAAAGTAAATATAGCAATAGCCTAGTAGAGGACCTTTGGACTGTCAGGTCTCGAGATCTATCCCAATGCGCGCATCTCTGACTTTTCGAAGATATGTGCGTATTAATTAATTATCGCTCGCTTTAACGGTGAAGGAAAACATCGTAAGGAAACCTGCATGTCTGAGAGTCCGCCATAATGTTCTCAAAGATATGTGAAGTCTGTTAATCGGCCTTGGGCGTGGTGGACTATAGCCTAACCCTTCTCACACAGAGAAGAGACTCTTGCCCAGCAGCGGGACAGTTTAATACAGTTTAATTTAGTTTTGATATTATTACGAACTAGCTGTTACCTGCGACTTCGTCCGCGTAGATTTTAACTAAAAAGTGTTTGTCTCCGAGGAACCCAATTTTTTTTTCTAAAATCTAAGTAGCCTAAGTTACTCCTTATAACATCAGCTATCTGCCAATGAAAGTCCCGTCAAAATTGGTTCAGCTGTTTCGGAGATTAGCCGGAACAAACAGACACAGACAAAAATAGATGTTTTCGTATAGGTACCTTATATACTTTCATATGCATTAGATAAAAAGCTGTCATTTTGACATTATAAACAGACACTTCAATTTTATTTATTTGTATAGATGTATAGATAAAAATAAAATATTCTGTTATTTTAAGGTACTTCGGTGTATATTAGTGCCGTAAGCCATTGTGCGGCATGACCTTTAAGTAGTCAAAGTAGACAAATCGGACTCTTAATAAAACAGACATATCTGAATATTTTGGCTTAAACGAATTTCAACTCTCTTGCTATTATTTAACAGAGTTCAAATTGCCTAACTTCCAAATTTCGAGTTAAGTTGTTGTTTTATTTAAAGTGCGAAATGAATAATTGTTAGTCACAAAGCTCGTAAACTAGATTAATCACTAAACGAATAGATCTAGCTTTTAAAGATTGGATATATCGATTTGAATGGGCAAACACTAGTGGTTAGGGCTGTCCAATGGAAGACAATTTCGATTATTGAAGTGAAAACTTCTGTAGGCGCGTTGAGCACTTCTTGGGTGAACAAAAATCATAGAATTCGCGTCATCGTCACGCTTCGTCATCGTCACGCTTCCACGCTTTCCATTTTTGAATTATTTTAGAATACTAGCGGTCGCCTAGTGCTCGAAATTCGACAAATAATATTGCTGATATATTATGTCATTATATATTGATGTATGTAACCATAGTTACGCGCTTCGACTGCGTGTGTCAAATGCATCCTTTCCATTTTTTTATTATTGTTGGTTTATAATGGGACTAGCTTTTGCCCGCGGTTTCGCTCGCGTTAATTTAGAATTTGACAATCGAGGTTGTACTCTGCTTGTGTCGAATTCGGGTTGTACTCTGCTTGTAGGTAATAATATTATTCAATCATGATTCGAAAGATACGTGGCGCCATCTATTATCATAAGAAAGTTACTGTTGTTTTCCTCGGGAACAGTAATTTTTTTCGGGATGAAAGGTAGCCTATGTCCGTTTGTGTATACTTGACAACGTGTATGCAAAATTTCAGGATGATCGGTTCAGTGGTTTAGGCCATAAAGAAGTGTTTATGATCAAGTATTAAAGTTTTCACTTCTATCGGCAGTCCCCAAAGACTGCCCCAATTATTTTTTACTACTGCATCAAATAGAAATGTTTTATAAGTATATTGAATCGAATTAGGCGTTACTTGGCGGAAATCCATTGTGATAAAATTATTGAGAAGAGAGGAACCCGCCACCCTCGGATTGCCTACCCCAACTATTGCAATAGAAAAGTTATGGGTTTAACTTGTGTGTATTTGTGTGTGGCACCTAATTTCCTAAAGGGATGTACCGATTTTGATTTTGATTTTTGTTTGAAAGGTAACTTGGTCGATTGTTCATAGCTGCTGACTCCAGAAAATCTGTTTAGCCGTTTGAAGGCCCTTTATCTATTTATTTATTGATATATAAAACAATATAAGCTTACAGTTACAAACCAAATCGCTTATATTATGTTAAGTGAAGCTATACAGTTCTAAAACTATCTATTAATAATACACAATAGAATTTGAACATTAAAAACAGATTACAAATTATACAAGACATTAATTACACAATTATATTTGTTCTATATCCATCAGCTCTTTTCTACATGGGTCACGAAGGAAAGTAAGCAACATAGACAAGCGATTTGTAATTTGGTACTCTATTACTTCAATGATGTTACAAGAACATGGTACCTACATACGAGTAGCATATACTTGATATAGAAGTTCATTTTGGGGCGTCATTTTTATATTCTTTATTATATTTTTATATAATACTTATTACCACCAATATGTCTTATATTAAACGGTACTAAATCACCTGACTATAATAGCCAGAAAAAGAAAGAAAGACAATATTAAGAAAGAAAGAACATTAATTTACTTAGACCACACTGCAAGAAACACGGTACCTGCCAACTGGAGATGCTCCGTTTGACATATTTAATACAAACCGCATGTGTCAATGAATAGCAGCGCTGTGCCACCGAGCCAGTCTGACAGATACAAAATCTATTAAATCGATTACAGTTAAGAGTTTATATCCTATAATAACACACTAATAAAAAAATTCAGGTCATACAATCAATTGATATATAATAACAATATTAAATACTATTGTCCTCCAAAATTGCCAATCTTAACAAGCCTATTTTTGCATTAATTTGCGCATTATTGCTATGACAATAGACTCGCTACTGGTGTTTTGACCATGAAGAAATACACTTATTTCTAAACCCCCAGAGATAGGTAATCTTCTCCAAGCCGAATTTCAATCATCAATATCTATTATCAATCTTAACGGAGAAGATACCATACAAGTGTGTATCTAAACACAAGTATGTATGCAAACAAATTGGACTCTCTATCCACTCACTCACATTGTCCGATGGGACAGCAAACCGATAAGACCGGAAATATCACGCGTATAATATTTGAACAGATGACTGGTCATCGACATCCCCGAATTGTCTGGTACCCACCCGAGTATGTGAGGCTTAACTCAAAATTGAAGAGCTATGTCACCGGTGTTTTGAAGAGGGGTCCACCCTGAAATATAACTCTAGATACGCCAATGGGCGTAAGTCCAACGGCTTAACGTGCTCACCGAGGCTTGGCACGGGCAGCTGATATAATTGAACAAACATAATCTACCCGCATCCAGCATCCTTGAATTACAGAGCAATCTCTCTGATCTAACACGTACCGGTGCATAGTATATGCAAATGTGCAGATCGCGAATAAGATACGCCCATTTGGTCTCTGTAGCATGATAACATCGATAATGCTTTACATTACTATTTTGCGCACTAATTATTGCTCTATTAATGCTGGTTTTGTTACCGTTTAAATTAATACGGATGTTTATAATAGCTGGTTAAAGGATGCGCTGTTATTTTACTCGTTTTGTTAGGCTGATGCCTTGTAATTTGATAATAATATAACGAGTTTAAGAACACGTGCAGTATGTTAATTAACGAAAGGCCGTAAACCTGTTTATTTACATTATTAAGTGGTTTAAAAATGTCATGTGTCTCGATTTATAAAGTAAAATTCTAAGCGGCCACTTTGCACCCAAAATAGTGGCAGTTGTAGTAAACGCGTAAAAGACGCGAATCTGTGTGAGATTCGAGCACTTGTCAAGCAGGAGCAATCAATTTGTGTGATTTGCAAATTATTGTCTTGCGTCTGGTTGTACTGTGTCCCTTATTTGTGTGTTTGTAAAGCCCCTGGAACACATTGCTTGAAAAACGTAAACGCATATTTTGAAAATTCATAAAGTCTATCTCCTATGTCAAGAATCGTTACAATTTTATAACATAAAAATGGCTTGTTTCACAATAATCAAGTAAATGTTATACAATAACACAATAGGCTAAACAATAACCAAATAAACATATATAGCATGCTGACATCTAAAAAATGCCATTATGTGAATGATACCTGGCGATTGTGAAACGACTTTAGACAAAGTCGCAAAAAAGAAATAACTTACCAAAGGGACAATGTTGTTATTTGTACAAAGCTTATAATAAAAACTGTTCAAAATGAGTTCCGATTTATATGTTATGACATTTAAATCGGAACTCATTTTGAACAGTATATTATCAAAAAATGGTATTCTCTTTATTCATGGTATGGCATTCTCAAAAATGATATTACTTTTTATTTTATCTTAATGACAGGGGATTAGCACTTAAATAAAAAAATATGTGTCGTGTGGAACTAGAAAACTCAATAAGCCGAATCTTCTCAGGCCGTCAAAGTAGAGACCTCAACATCGCCTCGGCTACTGTGGGGGCGGTGTGGAGGTCACTGCTCTTAGACCACACGACTGCTTATCATCAGGTGGAGTGTGGTCATTTTGACGAGCAAAATTAAAAAATAAGCGTGCATTATGACATACAATAAACATGGCCATAAAGCTGTTTAAAAAAAAGTAAATATAAAAAGAATTGACTTTTTGAACAGACAGTTTAACCCTAAGACAAGTTCAATACAAATCAGGCATTTCCATTCAAAAGGAAATGGAGCAAAAGATAAATGAATTCCACTATTATTATCGTCACAAGTTGCGCATTCTGGGTCTCGGACATACTTATCAGATGTTCCAACAAAGGGTTATAATATTTCATCGGATGTTCCGGACACTATCCTATGAGAATCGTAAGTAATCTGTAACTTCAGCTCATTGAATTTCAAAGAACCAACGGTCTGTTTTAGTATCCTTGTAATAAAGTATTTGATTTGTTTTGCTGTCTGTTTGCGCAGGTGCTTTTCTGTTTATGCTCTTTTTATTGTTATTACGCGTATGTAGCTATGAAGGGTTAGGATGCAATGAGGCTGCGATATAATTTATGCCAACATTTTGTTAGCTATATTTGAAGGTGATGCAGGCAAGTGTGCCGCTGTTAACTCCGTGCCGCTAGTGACTGACCTAAAGATCGGATGTGTGTCCATGTGGTAATAGTAAGCCCAAAAGAATTTTAACATTATTTTTAGTTCATACTGTCACGTAATCGACTCGCGGCGCACGGCTGCGTGCGCGGCGAGCGAGATGGTGGCATCACTAGTCCCCCTCCGAGCGGCGGCGGCCTATATAAGTGGATCGCGTCCTGGTGGAGTCCTCCTTCCTTCCGCTGAGCTGCACAACGAAGTTAAGTGGTTCTTCCTTATAAGAACCACGTAGGAAGCCTTTAAGAACCACGCCCTGAGTCTTATTTGTGTAGCTTGCTTTAAGTGTATTTTATATACTCATTGTTATTAAAAGTGTTAATTGTTGTACTATCTTTGAATCATCTCTGCTTAAAGTAACCTCAAGACACCACGCCCCTACAGCGTGGCCTGTCGTAATCCTAACTAAACCCTTAAGGTTACAATACTTACGTAAGTGCATAGAGTGCCTGTATATCCCGCAAGAGATAACCAGAAGCGTATTCCGCGCACTCACACACTGTAACGATTGCCACAGCATCGTAGGGTTGTTAATGTGACTGATTTGACTCGGGGTGGTATCCCGAGTCAGCAGCGTCAATTAAGCACCACTGTGTGCCGGAAACCACATCGAGATCAAAGCCTGCGCCAGAACTCTCTTCAGCCATATCGGATTGTCGTTCCATAGGATCTAATAGTTTTTGAATTGAATGTTCACTTGTGTTTGCACACACACTTGTCCACTTTAATATCTCCCGTACAGGTGCTTAATCGCCGCGCGCCATTAAATTACGCCGCCATGACAAAAATTTAGTGTTTAGAACATTATTAAAGGGACATTTTGTCAATAAGGACTATCGTTTTTGTTCTCACCAGTCTGCGCCACTAGTGAATAAGTTTCTGTCGATTCTGTCACAGCTGGTGTCAAAAGCCATTAGCATTGTCGGTTTCTATCAAATGTTCCTATAGTTACTTTTGAAGTGACTATAAATTTTGAGGTCTAGAGGCATAACTGTCCACTAGCAAATCTAGCGGTAAATAGTCTCATTATATTTACATAAATTGGTGTTTTATTTATTTAAAGTTAGACCATCGACACATCACTATACAATTATAATTTAAAACAGTTAGAGAATGGTACAAGGTGAAATGCCTTTACAGGTGTCTACAACACTTACGATTAAAAACAAACATACATGATAAATCAAAAAAAGAAAGAAAAACGGAATAATATAGTTCTATTAAAAAAGTAAAATAATGATTTTGTTAAAATATTATAAAAAATAACCAATACATTATGATCCTAAAACAAAGTACATATTATATTAGGAACACAGTACCTAAATACAAAGATTTCTAAACTTATTAATATCTGTCATGTGGAAAATGTCGATATTGCTATTTTTTGAAGTAATATTATTATACGAACTCATAAGTCTGTTCAAAGGAGCGTGTTTGCCTAAATTAGTTCTGCTTCGAAATGGACTAAAAACTGCTAGGGACGGTCAGATTTATTTGTCTAAGGTATTCTGGGGTAATTAATCTTCCATGAATTATCTTATGAAGCGTTATTAAGTCATTGACTTGGCGCCTTATCTCTAATGACTTCATTTTGAAATGATTAAGTCTTGTATTGTAGTATTGTGTTCCTGGTAGAAGTAAGATAAAATATTTCAGCCGATCAAATTTCTTCACTCACCTCTGCTAAGCCTCTACCCGGGCATGTAAGCATGAGAGCAGATATCTACAAAAGCCAATCAAACAGCGTCATTAAAATAAACGAGTACAAACAGCAGTCGTTCTAATTAACTAAGTATCCATTTGGCCCGCCATTAATTCGGTCCAACACATCATTATCGGAGCTTTTACCCTTAACTTGTTTCCCATAAATCTATAGATAGTTGGACACTAGATTTACCTATCGGAGTCTAAAGCCTTATACTCACTAGCAACCATTCGTTTACCACACACCACACAGATATATATAGCCAATTATTTCTTATTTTGTAAACAACCTAGCTGTTACTTCGTCCGTATGGAATTTCTTTTTTTTGTGTATCCTTATTTTTCTAAAATAAAAGTAGCCTAATTTACTTTTTTATAACATCAGCTATCTGCCAGTGAAAGTTCCGTCAAAATCAGTCCAGCCGTTTCAGAGATTAGCCGGAACAGACAGACAGAGAGGCAAAAATTTAAAATTGGATTTTGATTTAATATAAAAAGCTGTTATTTTGACACTGCAAACAGACACTTTAATTTTATTTATTTGTATAGAGTTAACATGCTGGTAACTAAAGACCTATCTCTACGTATCGTCCTAATTTTTTTCCCATCTTTACTTATTAGACTTAATATAGTCTAAAACAGTAACTGAATAAAATCATAATCAAAATATCTAGGTTTCCTTAAGTCACAAACAAACAACACTTATGAACTTTAAGGTTACACTAACTAAACAATGCTATGAATTTTCATTAACTCGTTGCCACGTTCGGCAAAACGGACAAGAAAACCGCACAATCATTTTCTCATGAGTTTGGTGCTTACGAAATAAGACATGGGTAAGAAAAGTCCAGGTGGACCGATGACCTGAAAAAGGTAGCTGGATTAGACTGGATGCGGAAGGCGGAAGACCGGATGTTGTGGCGTAAAATGGGAGAGACCTATGTCCAGTAGTGGACTGCGGTGGGCGGTGGGCTAATTGATTGAAGAAAAATTTACTATACATAGCCTCCGCACACCGCTTTGAAGTTAAACCTTAAGGAGATAGCCAGAAGTGTAACACACTCACGTTTTACTAATTATAATGCGTTGTAAAGCCTTTAAGGATATACATACATACAAGTTATAAGATTATTAAGATCTGTTAAATTGTTTTCTGTTTTTTTTATACAACTTAGCTGGCAAACAAGCATACAGCCCACCTGATGGTAAATGGTCACCATAGCCTATGGACGCCTGCAACACCAGAGGCATCACTTGCGCGTTGCCGACCCTTTAGGAAAGGAAGTGGGAAGGAGAAGGAACGGGTAGGGAGAAAGTGGGTGATTGGGCCTCCAGCACTCTCACTCACCGGGCGAAACACAACAGTAGAAATACTACTATTTCACGTCGATATTCTGTGAGAGGGTAGTCCTTTCCCGGTCGAGCCGGCTCATTTATGCTGAAATCAGCGAGGCAATGTCAATAGAGAAGATGGTTGGAGTGTACCACCAGCTTGGGATCCAGTAATTCAAATAGTCAAATCCAAGAAGAAACAAACCACAGCTAGACTTCATGATACTTTGAGCTCATTCTACGTAAATAGAAACACCCATGATTAAATTATGTTCGGGTACTTTGAAATAACTACACTGGAACATTGAAACAACTACCATCTTAGTCTCCCCGTGACCATGGCTGCTGAAAAGCAACCGAAACGTCGGGGAAAGTGTAAACATAAATATAAATAGTGTAATAGTATAGTAATAGTATAAATAGTTTTAATAGTTTCAATAATTTAATTAGCTTAAAAATTAGTAAAGTTTTATAGTAATAGTAGTGTAACAGTTTTCAAAATTTTGTAATAAAGTGTCAAATAAACAACGCTATAAAATCCGTATAATAATATAGTAGTTTAATTTCAATGAATAACATTCGCGTAAACAGAAGACAATATTATTTTAATTGTTTTAAAGTTTCTTTATATATTTATTTACTTAATTACTTTTAGAAGCATTTTGGGCAGGTATTTGGGAGGCAGAGGTGCAACATAACGAGGAAACATCATGGATAGCCGATGAAGAAAGAAAATGGGCAAGCATAGACGAAATGAAATTCGAAGAGATAACAGAACTAGAGATAAAAAATGTTACAGCAAGATTCAGTAATTGGAAATATGTTTTAATATGTACATATAATCACAATTCTTTAAAAATGACTTATTCCTAAAATATTACTTAATATTAATTACTTTTTGTTGTACCCACATTTTAATAATAATTCATGTCATGATGATGCAAAAATAAAAATCTTTTCATTTCATTTCATTTTATTTTCATTTCTATGCTGCTTCTGGTAATTTTTGTAACAGTAAAGCCTAATAACACTGTACCACTGTACACAGCCATTCACTTCCGCTATGATGCTACGTCATCTACCCAGTCATGTAGTAAAATATGTGAGTAAGTGAGCATGAAGCTTAATCCGGCACACTCTTGCGCAAGTAAAGGCGGCGCGGGCGCAGCGCGTGTGACCGATACATATCGGGGTAATGATTGATACCGCCGCCCATTTGCCAAACTAGTTCCAACACGGCGTGCACCCAGTAAATGTGCGACTATTTACAGAATTACAGACGTATATGCATGTGGCGTAATGTTTTAAGTGGCTGCCTGGCCACAATGTCTCCTTGAGTGGATTCGATCGCTATACGGGGCAGGAATTTGTGTCATCCAGAAATAGTTACGATTCATAAATGGGTGTTCTTTTGTGTCCGATGTTTCAATATTTGTAAAGTCACTTGCGATTGTTTTGAAAATTAAAACGCAATTAAAAATAATTCTCTCGTCAGTATCATATGTATTTTGACGCAACTTTACGATATTTTTACTAAATCGTTCATTTATCTGAGATACCTTGTTTACAGTATATATACATATATTTAAGAAGTCTATGACTTTTCTAAAATCTACACCAATATTATAAAGCTAAAGAGTTTGTTTGTTTGTTTGCTTGAACGCGCTAATCTCAGGAACTACTAGTTCGATTTGAAAAATTCTATTAGTGTTGGATAGCCTATTTATCAAGGAAAGCTATAGGCTATATAACATCACGCTACGACCCACGGAGGCGGCGCAGTAACGATAAAGGCGAGTGAAACCGCGGGAACATCTAGTGATAAAATAAAATGAAACAATATTTAAAAAGCCTTGAAATATAAAGCATAATATATTATTATAATGATCCTTAGAAATCATTTAATATCTTGCTCACTGCAGGCAAGCAATACAAGGTTAAGATCTCCCTCTATCGATTTTACGCCTATTGCGTGGGTTATCTTTTATAAATATGTTTAGATATTTGAATATAAAATTTTTAACCATTTAACAAATTTGTATGAAACATGACATACAAAACAAAACATGCCGTAGATGACATTTTTTATTGTAAAACGTTCCCGTGAGATTTACGGCAGTCGCGTGGCGAGGGTTTCAGAATAATATAAACTTAGTGTGCTTATCATCCAAAATGTGGTTATCATTTAATACAGCCTTTATTTTTCAATTGTAGAATGCATTTTATGAATAAGTTCGCCAAAGTATACATAAGGCAGCATTTTTTTACAATAACTAGCTGTTACCTGCGACTTCGTCCGCGTAGATTTTAACTAGTAGTGTTTGTCTCCGCGGAACCCTATTTTTTTTCTAAAATCAAAGTAGCCTAAGTTACTCCTTATAACATCAGCTATCTGCCAGTGAAAGTCCCGTCAAAATCAGTTCAGCCGTTTCGGAGATTACCCGGAACAAACAGACAGACACACAAAAATTTTAAAATTTGGTGTTTTTATATAGGTACCTTATATATTTTCATATGCATTAGATAAAAAGCTGTTATTTTGACATTACAAACAGATACTTCAATTTTATTTATTTGTATAGATGTATAGATTAAAATCTTGAGCTGCAGCTAACCGCCGACGACCAGACCAATTGTTTTAAATGACGTCAGGCATACCAGTAATTAACAGATTAAACAGTTATCTTAGTAAAACAAGTTGGACTTTTGGCCTTTTATAAACGTACCGCAGTTGCAGGCAAAGCTGGCAACAGAAGCTAGTCTAAAATCAAACCGTCGTAAGTCGTAGTTTTCATGGACTGGCGTTGGCATCCACTGATGCGTCCTGCCTACCGGCCCATCCGACTCAAATCGTGATAAATGCAACAAACTACGATCTTAACTCGTTCAGGAACACGGCAGGCATGTGTCTATGCCACGATTATTTATTTTTGGCGGCAAACGGCTAATGAACGAGTTGGATTGGTAGCCTGACTACTTATATCATTGCTCGAAAAACGGTACTGGGAACGCATAGACGTAAATTATGAACGGTAGTATATTTTATTGCAAATTTATGTTACGGTAATTAAAGATAAAGATATGCTATTTTGCTTTGATATAAATACATACATACATACATAGATTCACGCCTGTTTCCCGGAGGGGTAGGCAGAGACTACGGATTTCCATTTGCTACGATCCTGACACACTTCTCTGGCTAAAATACATATCCTTATAACGGTGAATTTCACCCTCACTTCGGACACCTAGGTTTAGGTCCGACGTAATAGGTGTGATAGCCTAGTGGGAAACCATTGGACTGCAACGCAGAAGACTCAAGTTCGATCCCAAGGCGCGCAGCTCTGACTTTTTGAAGTTATGTGTGTATTAGTTCATTGTCGCTAGCTTTAACAATGAAGGAAACATCGTGAGGAAACCTGCAAGTCTGAGAGTTCTCCATAATGTTCTTGAAGATATGTGAAGTCTGCACACCAGCACTGGGCTAGCGTGGTGGACTATTACCTAACCCTTCTCACACAGAGAAGAGGCCTGTGCCCAGCAGTGGGACAGTTTAATACAGAACTGATATTATTATACTATTATTAACACTTAGTAAGAAAACATTCACACATTGTCACATCTGTCGCAGAACCGATGATCGTTGGAGCAGACGGGTTCTCGAGTGGAGACCACGACTCGGCAAGCGTAGTGTAGGACGCCCTCCGGCCAGATGGACCGATGACCTGAAAAAGGTGGCTGGAGGTGACTGGATGGCGAAAACGGGAGATCGGGCCTTGTGGCGCACCCTGGGGGAGGCTTATGTCCAGCAGTGGACTGCAATAGGCTGAAATGATGATGATGATGAAGAAAACATTAACACTTTGGCTAAAAACACTGAGCTATGAGCAAAGTGAAATTGTGTTACAGTAGGCCTAATACACTCATTCATACACACACACACATACACACCTTCACACACACACACACACACCCTCACACACACACTAACATACACACACGCACATATACACATCGTAAACGCATCTGGTACAGTGTCCTATTGACATAATACTTCTGTATTTGTTTCTAAATTGTTTATTATATTTATATTTTTTATTTTTATTTTATAAATGTTAAAGCTCTAATTTGTTAATTATAAGTACCCGTCGTCGGTTCTTCTGAGGAGCGGAGCCACCTATCACAAGCATATTGTTTGCTTAACAGGTGACTCCAACTAGCTAAATTGTAAAAATGTACTTTTTGTTACTGAAAATAAACATTTTTTTTTAATTTTTTATTATTATAGGTGCGAGCATATTGCCTTCACACAGAACTAGATTCCGTACCTTACTATAATCGACGATTAAAATCGTGATAGCGATAGATGTCGATAACACCCACGTTACAGCAGCAGGGTCCCATGTAGTTAGTTTATTACTCCCACCTGGGCACGGTTCCAAACTTCCTCCTGGTCAAGTACCACACAGTTAGACCATATCCTGAAATAACATACAGGATAATATTTACGTCGGACCGGATTAACGTAGGCAAAGTTATCGTCTGAAACTAGTTGCTTTATAAAGTACTAGCTTTTGCCCGCGGCTTCACTCGCGTTAATTTAGAACTTGAAAATCAATTCGGGTTGTACTCTGCTTGTAATAATATAATTCAATTATGATTCGAAAGACACGTGGCGCCATCTATTATCATAAGAACGTTATTGTTGTTTTCTTCGAGAAGAGTATTTTTTTCGGGATGAAAGGTAGCCTATGTCCGGTTCTGTACACCTGACAATGTATATCAAAATTTCAGAATGATCGGTTCAGTGGTTTAGGCGTGAAAAGGTAACAAACAAACAAATTCATTTTCTCTTTTATAATATTAGCTGGGATACGATCGATGGCGCTTAGTATCGCCATAGATGCTAATGTAGAGGCAAAATTCTAATCCCACATGTACGTCCATGAATAGCTTAGTCGATAAAACGACGACATGGTTTGCCAAGGTAGCAAGTTCAAGTCCTGCCTTATGGCTTGTCTTCTACCCTGATTATAATTTAGATATTAAAGAATGGAATTTAAATTTTTTAATTAGAAAATGGCAATTTCCGCTTTAGGAATAAATCCAAATAAAAATATCCAAACAACGGATACAAATAATATCCAGAACCAAGACGACATTTCCTGGATCACACAAATTTTTGTCCTGTCTGGGGATCGAACCTACATCACTTGACACGGCAGTGGCGAGGCGACCACTTAAACCACTACGTCATCCGTGCTGACAGTTGATTAATGAAACTCCAAACATGGATGACATGTCTTCCATGAATAAGTACATATTAATTCCACGACATCGAAATTCGAATATTAACCATAGATGCGCATATATTATTTATAGAGTAATTATATATAGGATTAAATATTATCTGTCAAGATGTCAAATATAGCCAGGTGCTATTAGGGGCGGGGCACTAACTTTATGAATTAAAGCTAATACATATTAAATAGGTTGGCTTATAATGTTAGTTGGTACATTTGTCTATGTAAAACCTTATATACTTAAATAATATAATATTCTAATATGTATTCTATCACATACATACAACACCATCTAGCCTAAACTAAGCAGAGCTTGTACTATGGGTAATAGAGAGTGGATAAACATACATGTATACTCTTTTTTTTTGTAAATACATACATATTATACATAGAAACACCCAGACCAAGACAAACATCCATATTCATGCACACAAATTTTGGACTTGTGCGGGAATCGAACCCGCGACTTCAGGCGTGGCAGTCGGTTACACTAACCACTACGCCATCGAGGCCGACCATATATATGTAATAACCATTATTATCACGTAAACTTCATTTTTAAAAATTACTTGTAATTTGGTTTACAAATATTTTTGCTATTTTGAGATGAGAATAGGTTTAAATCAATATTACAATGGATATGAACCCATCGTGTTGACAATTTAAACTATTAAATAACGCACGGTTTAGGGCTGATATTGTTATTATTATAACACCGCAGTAGATTTAAAAAAAGCTTACTTGATATAGATCTTCGAATAATTGCGCTTTTAATAACTTGAAAAGTATTGAGCTCGAACGATTTTGTTTGAGACCAATAAAACATCGCAATTGGAACGTTTTTCAGTCCTCACTTTGCATGCAGGTTTAACAGACATGTCTGATTATTTTCTGTATATATAATAACCATATATACACAAAAAAACACCTAAAAACTAAATCCTTCATATGCCTAACTATGGCTAAAACCATAGACTATGGCGCGCACCTGTACCTCTTTGGAGTTCTTGGCGCCATCGTAATTTTATCTGTCTCTGTTGGAACTTTATCATCCCTAAGCCAACCATATTTATGCCAAACGTGTTACAAAATTAAATCTATTAAATAAACAATCTGGTCTTATCGCAATCAACGCTAGACTGCCTTTGGATAGACTAAAATGGTATAAAATATTCTAATTCAAAACGTATCTGAGGCCTCAATTGGGACTTAAGATTACGTCCAATAATGTGCAGGACACATCAATTAAAGTAACAGATAAAAATTATCAAAATATTATCTCGTTGACGTTTGTATTTATGTTGGCATTTTCGTAAGATCCTGGGTTGGGTTTCCGCGTCAAGGAGATTGTAATTGAGTATGTTAAGAAATTATCAATAGCAAAGTTTGGAAACATGTCCGGTACACAGGTACAAAAATGGCCGCGTACATTATTGCGTGGAGTTTAAAACATATTTAATAATAACAATAATAATTTATTTATTCAATAAAATTACAATAGTATAATAATATTCTATTCTATCACAATATACACACAACACCATTTAGCCCAAACTAAGCAGAGCTTGTACTATGGGTACTAGACAATGGATAAACATACATATAAACTTTTTTTTGTAAATACATACATATTGTACATAGAAACATCCAGACTAAGACAAACATTCAAGTTCATGCACACAAATGTTTGACTTGTGTGGGAATCGAACCAGCGACATCAGGCAGTCGCAGTCGGTTATAACTAACCTACAACAACAAGAAAAGAGACAAGAATTTTGGGTGTAATTAACCTCTTTTTCATCATAATGATATTATACAGAAAATTTATTTATTTATATACAATCTTACACTATCATAACACTAAAATAAGCAGATATGTTACTAGTGCACGTAAAATGAAGACTCAAAGGCGTTACAATTGAAATTTATTTTATTGGTGTCTAAACAAAACCGGTTCAACAAAATCCCTTGCAAAATAAGAGCGCAGTTGTTTGAATAATACCTATCTCTTTACGTAAACTCTTTCCATATTGATTATGGTACTTATTGGGTAAAATAAGAGCAGCGATAGCTCAGTGGGGAGACCAACAGACTGCAATGCAGAGGGTCTCGGGTTCGAACCCACGTCGCGCACCTCTGACTTTCGGAAGTTATATGACTTTTCGAAATTATGTGCGTATTGATTGACAATTATCGCCTGCCTCGGAGAGCACGTTAAGCCGTTGGTCCCGGCTGCCATGAATATTTATGGCAGTCGTTATTGGGAGAGTGTCGTCACAAAAGATCCCACTGGGTCGAAGTGTCGCCGGTCTGCACTGACTGGCCCCCACATAAGATAAGATAAGATAAGATAGGTCAAATTATCAAGTCAAATGCAGTATTTATAACAAAATAATGTAGGCACTAGATTCTCCCTTTCTTTGTTACGCTTTCACGCCCTAACTACCGATTGAACATCATAAAATTTCGGATACACGTTGACAGTGGAAACGAAAAAGACAGGGTACCTTTCATCCAGAAAACAGTATTGTTACTAACCTAACCAAACATACATTTACGCGAACGAAGCCGCGGTTAAAATTTAGTTCTTAATAAATTGCATAAATAACATGGATCAGTACATAACTTGCGATCTTTACATACATAAAGTAGTTTAAAGAGTTTATTTTGGCTTAAACTCTCAATATCTTAGTATTATAAGGCCTGTATATTATTATATTATACAGAAGTAGAATGTATAGACCCTTATTATCGCAATCCTAATCCTAATCCTAACTTAATATTATAAAAGCGAAAATGAGTTTGTTTGTTTGTTACTTTTTCACGCCTAAACCACTGAACCGATCATCCTGAAATTTTGCAAATACGTTGTCAAGTGTACAGAAACGGACATAGGCTACCTATCATCCCGAAAAAAATTACTGTTCCCGAGGAAAACAATAATAACGTTCTTATGATAATAGATGACGCCACGTGTCTTTCGAATCATGATTGAATTATATTATTACAAGCAGAGTATAACCCGAATTGATTGTCAAATTCTAAATTAACGCGAGCGAAGCCGCGGGCAAAAATTAGTAATGTATAATTATAAGCGTTTATGCGTTACGGCTATAAGTTATAACGGTTTATGTCCTCTAAACTTCTTCTTCTCCTAATTTATCAGTATTCAGATTCTGGAGTTCGGTTTAAAGAGTTTATTTCTCAAAAAATAACATTACATAGTCCACTTAAGATTTGAGAAACAATTATAACATAACAAGTGCATACTAAAATTTTATATTCGATCAGTCGAGTTTAAGTTCATTAAACATTATATTTTCTTAATAGTAAGAGTTGAACACTTATAGACGGGCGCCATAGACGGTTATCTAAAAAAGGTTCATGTATTACGGCAACGCACTACAACACAAGCGGTTATATAATAATAGAATTACCGTATACGCTTTTCCTAAGGAAAAATTATGCCACAAAGTTTCTTGATTGCTACAAAATAGAAGGACAAACTATTGTTGTCTATAATGTAAATGGAATCTATAAGCACACTCTTCATAGCTTGCTCAGACTTTTTCTTGATCTACGCTGAGGATTAAAATCTTTGACATTTAATTAATTGGTCATGTTCTGTGTCTTAAAATACAGATAGTTAAACATTTCCTCGATCTCACCCATTTCAACATTCCCTCTCTTCTGAATAATCAGCGGCACCATAGACAAACACAAAACAAGCCATAAACAAACGTTTCCCTAAACCGTAAATATCCTCAACACCTAGTGAGTTGGCGCAATAAATACGCCGCGTATTTTAAAAGGTGCAGCTCAATACATAGTACATTAGGTCTTCAGCTCCTGGCCACCGTCCTGACAGCTCAATCGCCACATTCAGCACGTCACCGGTAACTTATCGATGGTCCAAAGAGATAACTTCAACACAGACCAACATAAAAATACGTTGTAGATATAGTTGTCAATGAACGTTGCATTTTTTAAGGATAAAGTCATGTTTTACTGATTGATCGCATGTAAACATCAAGCGGACTGCGCAAGAAAGGTTATTCATGGTTTCATCGTTACATGTTAAAAAACGTTCCATATTTAAAAGTATACATAAACATAGAAGTTTGAGAAATATTCGCGCCATAAAATTTACAGCGCGAAAAAGCCATATACAACATAAATAGTTCAGCGTAGAAAAAATGCATCTATCAGCATAGACATGTTAACTTTTTAAGTTATCCAGACACAAAGCGAGCAAAGGTATACATTACAAGTACAGCCTTACACTCATTTCTTACGGCCAGTGAATGAATAACATTATCAAAGCGAAGCTTTCTTGTGCTTGGTGTAAATATTTATTCTCGTACAGACCGACATTCCGCGAGCGTTGAGTGCCTACATAAAAATCTCTTACTTGTATTATGGTTTAATCCGGATCTTAAGTTGACGATAAAATAACATCTTTGTCGTTTTTGAACGGACAATGCCTGTTAGGATTAAGATGAGATTTTCTATTTGTGTTTTTGTTTTGATATTTATACTGGTTGTCGATTTAATCTTTTGTTATTAAGTCTGTCTTGCTGTACCCCAACGATAGCTAAGTAGGCAGACCGTTTGATAGCCACACTGAGTCATCTCGAGCTCGATTTCAGAGCATAAAACTTTGATTTTCGAAGATATGTGCGTACTATCCCTTTCTTTAACTGTGAAGGAAAACATCTTGAGAAAACCTACATGTCTAAGAGTACAACTTAATGTTCTGAAAGACGTGTGAAGTCTATCAACCAACAGTCTTCTCCCTAACCTTTATTATTCCCAAGTCACTTGGTGTCGGCTTTCTAGTCTAACCGGATTTGACTGGATATCAGTTTTTACACGGAGCGACTGCCATCTGACCTCCGCAACCCGAAGGCTAACGATACCCTAAAGCTAGACCAATGTCAGGATATTAGAGGGCACTGACTTCCCGATAACGACTATGGCAGTCGTTATCGGGAAGTCAGTTCAGTATGTTCATGGCAGCCGGGACCGACGGGTTAACGTGCTCTCCGAGGCACGGAGCAGGCGATAATTGTCAATCAATACGCACATAATTTCGAAAAGTCATATAACTGCCGAAAGTCAGAGGTGCGCGACGTGGGTTCGAACCCGAGACCCTCTGCATTGCAGTCTGTTGCTCTCCCCACTGAGCTATCGCTGCACTGGTCTATCAACTAACAGTAAGCCAGCGTAATAGTCCACAAGGAGTAACCCATCTCATACCGAGAAGAGGCCCATGTTCACCACTTTTCAAGTAAAACTTTAGGATTCATGCAAGTTTATAGACAGAACTATTACTATAAGAGGTCGGTAACACACTACGTCAGTTGATATAAAAATAACATGCTAAAATACGTTTAAACATATTAGGTTCAATTCTGCTTAATTTGCTATACCGCAAACAGCGCAACGGCGATTAATTAATTATTATTGTACCCAGAACACTTAACTGAACGCAACTCGTAAATACGTCGGAAGCAACCATTAATTTACTTTCTAATACATAATCAACCTATTATTTAATTTTTATAACGTCTGGTTTATAGGTGGGCGGTTTCCGAAGCTTCCATTGGCTGGTATAGATACCAGGAACACTTTCTATATAGCTATTAAAGTTAATTTATAGTCTGCTAACGGAATAACTTTCCGGTACTAAGTGGGGAGGAAATATGAGTGATTAAGTACCGGGTGATCGTTTGATTAGGCGGTACTATCCTGTCAGCTGTCAACGATCGTTGACAGTTGTATAGCATTAGAGAATTGTGTCAGAAGTTTTTTTAAGAGTTTATTGACAGCTTCGGTGTAGTTGCATAAGTTTACGCTTATGTTTGCGTGCCATCGTGCAGTCTCGAGTTCGATTCTTAGATCAGGTAAAATGTAACTGGGTTTTTCTGTTTGGAAATTCTCAGTAGCAGCTTGAAGTGTAGGAATGTATCTGGTAAATGGCAATAAGCTAACTTGAGGGATCTTAACAATATTGCTGGCGCACGACATAATATGAGCTGTATTTTTATCCCTTTGAGTATATGTAGGAGTTTTCTATTTTAGCAGTATCAAAGAGACATAACCCTGAAACCTCAAGGAACAAAAAAAACTTAACTTCAAACTCGGAACGTTCCTAAGCTTTATTAAATACATAAAACTCAGAACGCTCCGAGTTTCAAGAATTAATTACTAGCTGTCCCGACAGACTTTGCCCTGCAAACACGGAAAAACCAAAAAAATATTAAGGTAAAACTATCCTAACTTTTAATTTGGACCAAATTACAGACAATTACGAAGTTTGATCATAACCGATTCAGTAGTTTCAGAGTTTATCCCGAACATACATCGTGACACGAGATTTTTATACAACATGTCACAGATATAACGCACAACCTCAAACACCCCAATTAGATTATTAAATCGTAATAATAATATAATCATTAAAATGTTACTTTTATGTACTTCAATATTTTAATTTAACGAATTAGTTCTCCTTATTGTGCGCGGATAGTATGGGTATATTACAATAAATCTAACATTATTACCTTTATCGCATCAAAAACCTCATTGCCTTGAATTATGATACATTTTCGTTTAATTCAGCTGTTTAATAAATGGGTAACTATAATTTAATTAGTTTTAAGTAATTATTTTAGGGATAAAAAATTACCTGTATTAAAAATTGCTGGAATTGATTCAGTAGCCGATTATGAACAAAGTACTTTCAGGACGTGCGTTTATTATGTTACATGTTGTATATTAAGAAGATAGAACAAATTCTATAATTAAATAATTATAGAATTTTATTACACACAATCTAATAGCCTGTATGTGTTTCAGTTAGATATGGATTGGTCACTAACTATGTAAAATTAGTATATTTTAATATGCGTCATTGGCCCTATAAATTATATAATAATCGATTTAAAATAATGTACTCGCGTTAAATATTAATAAACTAGAATTTAATTTAAATATTACAAAGAAGCTATATGGTACTTGCTATCAATTATTATAAATATTTTATTTTAGGCAACCATAAAAGTAAAACCATAAAAATGTAAGCACCTACTTCGTAGTATACGTATTCTTCTTCTTTTCGTGTGGTTAGAGGCCGAGCTGTTGTTAAGAGTAGTTCAAGCCGCCCGCGCCCGTAGGCCTCTGACATGGCTTAACGACTGCTGTCAATTTGACAATAACCGGGACCCACTTTTTACGTGCCCTCCGAAGCATGACGACGCTCAGATGAAATACCACGGTCACCCATCTATAGACTGACCGCACCCAATATTGCTTAACCACGCTAATCGTTTACCGATCCGTGAGTGCAATTGGCTATGAGCGCTCAAACATACGTATAAAAATACTTTATGTATAAAAAACATTCCTTAACCTTTTTTTTATTTCTAATATTTTTCATTGTGTTATCATTTGTAAATGTTTAAAATATCAGACTAAAAGACTAAAGTTAATAAAAATTAGATTTGCATTTCAATTAAGCAGCGATAGCCCAATGGGTATAGACTTGCAATCGAAAAGTCGTGAATTCGATTCGATTCTAAACAAGCATATTAGCTTAGTTGTAAAGGTTTACAAGTATTCTAGTAATTTATAATCCTTATTATTGTGAAAAATAATTTCATTACTTTTAGACTTCATATATAAAGGCCAAATTATATTAAAACTGTCTTAAAATTATGTTCAATAACACTAAATGTTAATACCAAGTAAATATAAAGACATGTAATATTAAGTTAACTCACCATAAAATTACTATCAACGAAATGATTAAACACACAATTATTTCTTCTGTAACTTAATGTTACTTTTTAGATCACAATCTTAATTATATGTTAAGATTGTAATCAAATGAAAACATTTACCCTACTGACTTCACTTTATAAACTACAACATCTATTTGTTTTTAATACGTTTTTTTAGATATTATCAAAGCAATTTATACATAAAAATATCGTTATAGGTTATATTATAACCTATGGAATTCTTTACATATTTTGCGCGCGAAAAATTAGTGTTGCCGGTGACAAATAAATACCTTGTATTTAGCTGGAACGTCGTGGGCGTCACGCTGTGTTCTAGACACTGAATAACGCCATACATTTATGCTCCAACGTGTATGTTATATGTACACAGTTAAATATTGTAAAGACGTTCATATTGTTTTATTAGTTGAGAAATAAATTGTTGAATGGCGAATGAAAAATGAGACGAATAAAGAGTTTTGTTAATCGTTAGCATTTTTACAACTTATCAAGATAACAGGCAATGTATCAGTAAACTTGTCAAAGTTATAAAGGGCTGAAGTAGATATCTCTCTAAATTATTTGCTGTTTGTAGCTAATTTGTAACTGTCGATAAAATATGTGGAATTAATGGAAATTTGTCGTGTGTGGATTACACACTATAAATTAACGGCGTTTGAAGTGGTTGCGTCTCTATTGCCAGAGCATAAAGTGTTGGGATTCGTTCTTAACACATAGTAAAATTGGAGTAATCCATAAATAACTGATCCAAGTCGAAGTATCCTTTATGACGTTGTTTTAATGTTTGTAAAGTGACATAGTAAATTTCGACTTTAAATCAATAGCAATATGTATATTAATTGAATGTCACATAAATAGGGTGGAGACCTGGTCTTCTAGGCTATAACACAGACTTCAGTCTAGCTTAGGCTCCTGTCTCCCACAAAGAGTTCCTTGTGTTTTGTTTTTAATTCTAAGCAATTTGTATCTTTTGACAGCATTGTAAATATTGTGGAGAGAAATAAATAATGATTATTTAAAACAGTGTTGCAATTTAGTATTATGTCAGCAGCATATCATCTCTTTGGAACGTTTGGAACTTCTTTCTTAGCACAGGCAAACAATATAATGTTTTGATCGTTGACGGTATTTCACCTATTAAATACTTCCAGTCAGAGTGAAGGCTTTGTCCTACCTATCAAAAAAGGAAGGTTACTTTTAAACTCAACCATACTAAAACAATACAGACTCAACTCAAAAAGGCACTATTTATTATGGTACTTTAAATATTTATAGTAACTCGTCTTAAAGCAGACAGAATTATGTCCGATCATTAATTTTATTGTAACCAATTGACTTGAATGGCGTATGACGATAGACGCCATATAGTTTTTTTATCTGTGTAAGTGTTGACGTGTGCAGGTGCGCGGATGTTGCCAGACGCGAAGAAGTAAATTCATCATAAATGATGAATGGTTCGTTCGCTTGCGTCAAGGCGCACGGTACGAACGCTTTTTTTATTCGCACATATAGAAAATAGAAATGTTAGAAAAAAGTTTTGCTAACATTATGATACTTACTAGATAAATGTATGAGTTGATATCTAGGTATAAGTTACTTTTATACTAGTTTTTGTCAAGGTAGGTGCCTGTCTTCTTCCGTGATTTCCAATATTATCTACATCAATAGATTTTCTTGCTAGGTTCTTCCTGATAAAAGGCTGTTTATTAATTACGTAAGATATAGAATTTTAATTACCTACTAACGATTCCTTTTCCCGCTTTGCTGATAAAAAAGACTTGTTGAAATAGACAGTCAATAAAAAATTAAGATTCAACTAAAACTTCTTCTTCTCCCTAGCCTTTATTATTCCCAAGTCACTTGGGGTTGGCTTTCTAGTCTAACCGGATTTGACTGGATATCAGTTTTTACACGGAGCGACTGCCATCTGACCTCCGCAACCTAAAGGCTAACGATACCCTAAGGCTAGACCAGGGTCAAATAAACAACGCGATAAAAGCTGTATATAGTAGTTTAATTTCTATCAGTGTCAGGATATTAGAGGGCACTGACTTCCCAATAAAGACTGCCATAGATGTTCATGGCAGCCGGGACTGACTGCTTAACGTGCTCTCCGAGGCACGGAGCAGGCGATAATTGTCAATCGATACGCACATAATTTCGAAAAATCATGTAACTTCCGAAAGTCAGAGGTGCGCGACGTGGGTTCGAACCCGAGACCCTCTGCATTGTAGTCTGTTGGTCTCCCCACTGAGCTATCGCTGCTGTTAAGGTTCAACTAAAACTGCAGTAGTAAACTAAAATTAACTTCTTGAACGTCTAGGGTAAATACGGAAAAAATAAATAAAAATTCATTGTGCAAACAATACACAAACGGACAAATATATGTCCGCTCGACACTTAACTCATTAAACGAGTCAAGCGTGGAGCGGACCTACGTTTGTCTGCTTTTTTTTTGTCACTCATTTTTTGCGGGCAGACTTATATCCACTCGACAGTGGACGGGTTCGACTGAGGAAGTACTTTCTCCCTACAGAACAGTGTGCAAAATACCTTCTGTTTGGGATAACCCTGTGACAAGTCAGCTTAAACAAAGTAAGACAACTAAGTGATGTTACAAGCCTAGTCACTAGATGGGTCTCATATCACTTAAACAGTATAATAATATCAGCCCTGTGCTAAGCTGTCACACTTCTGGCCACTGGCCTCTTCTCAGTGTAAGAAGGGTAATGCAACCCGCACAGGGCCAGCGTGGTGGTCTATGCCAATACGCTGGCCCTATGCGGGTTGGCAGACATCACATATATAATATATATATATAATATTCTACCACATACACACAACACCATCTAGCCCAAACTAAGCAAAGCTTGTACTATGGATACTAAACAATGGATAAACATACATAATATATTCTTTTTTTTGTACATACATTCATATTATACATAGAAACACCCAGACCAAGACAAACATCCATGTTCATGCACACAAATGTTTGACTTGTGCGGGACTCGAACCCGCGACCTCAGGCGTGGCAGTCGGTAACACTAACCACTACACCATCGAGGCCACATCTTAGAAAAAAATATGGATAACTCTCAGACATCCAGGCTTCCTCACGATGTTTTCCTTCACCGTTAAAGCAAGCGACAATTAACTATTTAATGCGCTTATAACTTCAAATTGTCAAAAAAGATGCGTGCCTTTGGATCGACCTCCAGATCTCTGCGTGGCAGTCTGTCTCCCATTAGGCTATCTCTGCTTATATAAACTTAACCAGTATATAATACTACAAAATATACAACATAGATAACGTGACCAGACGTCCCGTTTTGAACGGGACTGTCCCTTTTTATAATTACGAGTCCCGGTCTCCCCGAAATGAACTTTGGGACGCAAAATTGTCCCTTTTCTGAAACCGCGCATAAATTTGAGTATTTCTATTTGAATTGAATATATTTTATGTTTGGCTGCTACAAATGCTCCAGTAGAAAGATTATTTTCTATGATGAACAAATTGTGAACATCTGAGAAAACCCAGTTATAAATTTCAGTTCTAAAGGCGATGTTGATAATTAAGGTGAATATAAAAAAAACGTGCCAAGAGTTTCATTCTTACTTAAAATCATCACCAGGTAGGTATATTAAAGCAAATTTGTTCCTCTGATAAATATAAATATAACTAACGTTTCGGGTATATACCTAAATTTTTTAATTCGTAACTTTTAAGCAAACTGACTTTTTCTGAATAAATAACTTTAAAAAAGTGTTTCTTTTCATTGTCTACCTGTTAATTGACCTAAATAAACCAATATCCCTTTTTGAGTCAAAGAATAAATGGTCACGTTAAACATAGAGCCCGGAACACGCTATACACTAGCTTCCTATAAAATATTAGGATTCGCCCCTCCTTCTCCATATAAACTTTAACTGTGCCAAATTTCATACTCCTCCGTCGGCGCAATTTTCGTAAAAAGGGATACAAAGTTTTTGCTTCACGTATTAATATCTACATATTATGGTACTTTAAATATTTCACTTCATGATAACATCTTTGAACACGTTCACACTTGTTATATAAGCAATGCAGCGCGTTCCCACCACGGTTTTTATAAAAATCATTGCGTGATATTATAATTATAACCTTATAAAATTATATCTCTATATATCGTGAAAATCTTTTTGCAAATCTAACCATCATTCATCAAATTAACTCGTTCAAATATCTAAACGTTTAGCTTTACATACCAGTATTATACATAATCCTTATTAATGGTTCTACCTGGTACAATAATCACAGCATCAGTAAAGTGTAAAGTCCATTTTCTATAAATTTAAAGTGATTTCCAACACACAACTCAACACTCAACCTTTTAAAGAAACAACTTTATCCACTAAAACATGTAGACTACAACATAAACATGTCGGATCTTTCTGTCGCCAGTCATCAAGCAGCCGGCGGAAGACCTAAGTTCAGTCCCGGGCTATGCAAAACGCCGTCTTCCCGGACATTCCGGGGTCATTCCTGTCCTCAATTGATGCGGCATGCCATGTGCCTCCGTTGTGGGTTGCGTATATTTTGTAGCGTTTCCGTTAGAATACGTTACAATCATTGCAGGATAGAGTTGTTAAGAAAATAACTGCCTGTGGATGGATTATTAATTCATCGTTTTTGTAATTGAGACTGCACAGATGGCATACAAGTTATAGCCCCGGTTCATATATTCAAGAAATGAATCGTTTTAGCTACGGACACTTCCATTTTGTCATATCTATACTAATATTATAAAGCTTATTAGTTTGTTTGTTTGTTTGAACGCGCTAATCTCAGGAACTACTGGTTCGATTTGAAAAATTATTTTAGTGTTGGATAACCTATTTATCGAGGAAGGCTATAGGCTATATAATATCACGCTACAACCCACGGGGGCGGTGCTGTGGCGATAAATGCGGGTGAAACCGCGGGAACATCTAGTCTTTCATAAAATGACTGACTGCACAGATGGTGTAGTGGTTTAAATGGTCGCCACGACACTGCCACTGCACCGAATGTTGCGGGTTCGAATCCTACGCGGGACAAAACTTTGTGTGATCTACAAATGGTTGTGCTGAGTCTGGGTGCTCTTTGTGTCCGTTGTTTGAATGTTTGTAAAGTTCCCCGCGACACAGAATTTTTCTAGAGCGGGAGTTGATTTTATCTTAAAAAAAAAAGAATGTGTCGACTCTTCGTGGATGAAATTTTGTAAAAGCCTAATACGACTAAGGTGGCAAACAAGCATAGTAAGTGGTCACCGTAGCCTATGGACGCCTGCAACACCAGAGGCATCACTTGCGCGTTGCCGACCTTTTAGGAAAGGAAGTGAGAAGGAGCGGGAAAGGGGATAGAGGCTGATTGGGCTTCCGGCACTCTCACTCACCGAACGAAACACAACAGTAGGAATACTGCTATTTAATTTTCACGTCGATATTCTGAGAGAGGGTAGTCCTTTCGACCTTTCCTAAATATAGAACTAGACCTAGATGGATGCTTATCACTGCCTCTGCGCTAATAGTTGACATAAAAAATTGTATGATCCACATATACCTATGTACTTGTGTCTAGTCTGAATGTTTTTAGTATCCGTTGTTGCAATGTTTCTATAGTCCCTCGCGATACAGGAATGCTTATGAAGCCTTTATAAAGACCTTTTTGTTCACGGTGCAGTTGTTAAAGTAGTCACACGCGAGGGTTATAATCACCGCAAAGGCATTTTTAGAATTCTACAAATAAATAGGTAATTGGACACCTGCAGGTGTGATATAATAATTACCGCAATAATAGACAAAATGATAACAAAACATTGTTTCTTCTTATACGTATAAGAAGCCTATTTTCAGTGATAGTCTAAGGGGGACCGTTGGAATGCCACGTAGTGATCTGGAGTTCGAACCCAAGATGACCTCTGTCTTTTCGAAGTTATGTGTGTATTAATTAGTTAATTGTCGCACGCTTTAACGTTGAAGGAAAGATCGTAAGGAACCGTGTATGTGTAAGGCCGCAAATTCGGAACGGCGCGGCGCGGCGGACGGCGTGTGCAGCAGAGCGTTCCAGTGTGCATTGTCTCGTACACGCTGGCTATGCCTATGGCTTCTCCATAAAATTCTCGAAGTGTATGTGAAGTCTGTCAACCCGCAGTGGGTCAGCGTGGTGAACTATAGCCGAATCTTTCCCGCACTGAGAAGAGGCCCATACCCAGCACAGTGGGAAAAATTATAAATAAATTGTTTTTATTTTACACCACAGGAATCTCACAATAGTGGAATAAAACAAATAATGATTTTACATGCATATAGTTACTATGTTCTCCGTTACAGTACAAAGTCAAATATAACCCGTACAAAACAAACTAAAACTTCATAATGTACCAATTAGAAATGTAAGCCTATTTCTTTCGCAAATATAAAGAATATAACATTTGATATTTAGGAATTGTCGGTATTGAATATCTTGCACCTCGGAATGCTCGTAAAGCCGTTGCTCCTGCACCTGATCTCTCTCCGGTCGTATCGAATTTTCGTCCCATCGGATTATGAGAGTCAAGGAATAGAGAATGCACTTGTGTTTGCACACACACTTGTGCACTATAATATCTCTTCCCAATCTTCGTTAAGATTGGCCGCCGTGATCGATAATTTGGAAGATCTTACAAGGTTTAGATATCCCATATGACAACATATTAGATGTAGGTAAGTATATTCTATTAAGTTTTATTTAAAGTAAAAATCTAAAACAAAGATTAAAAAAAGAGAGCAATCACAGAGGGATATTTTCTACAATAGGTACTAAGTTAGCATTTACGAAGCGATACATACCTCGTATTTTAATAAACGTGTTAAAATCTTAGCACTTCGTTCTCAAACAGGTAATGCGTAGAAAATATTGAGAATATAAGATCAGTGTCAATTAAACTACATATATACATATGAGGATTCATTTAAAACCGGTCGGCTTACTGGTCGATGCTACTCTTAAACATGTGCACCGAATGAACACATAAAATGTACGAAGATACTTATAGCACTAAGATATTGAGTGTTTAAGCCAAAATAAACTCTGTAAACTACATTATGTATGTAAAGATCGCAAGTTATGTACTGATCCTTGTTTTTATGCAATATTTTAAGGGTTAGGCTTCATTCACACGTACCACAACCACACCACACCGACGCGACGCGACTAAAGGTGATCAAGCAGTGGTTACGTGTGAATAGTGTCGCTGCAGCTTTTTGCAGTTGCGTTGTGGTTCCTACAATATGTGGATGTGGTTGAGTTCTCGTTAGTAGTTGCGATATGGTTGCGACGACGCAATGACGCTCACCAGTGCAGGCAGACAGTTCGACACCGGTTTTCGTTGAGGAAACACGCCTTGACTGAACAAACTCATGGAATTCGAAGAGGAAACATTGTTGTTGCTATCCTTGTTATAGATTTTATTAAATGCGCGCAGTGTCGGTGCGTCGACGCAGTGTTGTGTCTGCGATGTGGTCGGACCCTAGTTCTCGGTGTCGCTGGTGGTTGCGATGAGGTCGGTATCACCCACGTGGTCGATAATGACGGCAAAATGTGGTCCGTGTAAATTCTACTATTCATTTTCAATACAAAATTGCGGCCGCCCACGTGGTGTGGTTGTGGTTGTAGTGTGGTTGTGTTACGTGTGAGACAAGCCTTAATCTGACTGACTGCTTTGGTAGCGTAGCAGTACTGTAAATGTGACGTGCTCATTCGGCCATTGAAATGTCAGTGGGTTTTTCTGTCTAGATATTCTCAGTGGCAACACATTTTTTAATGTTTTAATTTTAATAATTTATTGTTCCAAATAGCCACAATACAATGACATAAATACAATAAAAACAATTTTCGTATAGAACTGTTGCATTCAACTCTGGTACACTCGGCTACACATCAAGTTTGACATACTATGTAGAGTAGTTATGCATATATACATAGTATGTAGCGTAGTTATGCGTATATGCATAACTACGCTACATACTAAATAGAGAAATAAATGATTTTTGAATTTGACTTTGACTTTTAACAGTAGGCTCGTTGCCTTTTGGAAGGGATCATAGTCAGCGAAATAGCAACTTACCTAACCTTTCAATTATTAGAATGCCAGTCAAAATTGGAAACCTTTTGTCTTTGGCCGCCGGTGTGCCGCAGCGACTCATTAGGCTCAGATATCATCATCGTCAAGCGTGTCAATCTATACAAAGTTTAGGCATTTGCTGAGATTGGGCAATTGTCTTTTATGGGAATTCTATTACAAAGACTAACATCTCATCTCTCACAGTACCATATAACCTAATATTTAAATTAAGTAAAACTATATATAATATTCTTTTTTAAGGATTTCAACGTAGTTTAATTACCAACGCTTGCGCAGCTGCTGATTGTCAAGTATCAAAGTCTACTCCTGAGTAGGATAAAATTTATTAATGAGACGTATATCGCATTTTAACTAACAATAGGACCAAACTAGCTGTTAAAAACTGTCAACTGTCACTAGAAAATAATACGATTATCCAGGATTAGAAAGCGGATATTTACTTAGCATTTTTTTTATTTACATAATTTATTAGTCTTAATATTCTACAACACATTAAAGAGATAATTGGTTTATAAAAAAATATGACATAGTTGTACCAAGATGGTGAGAAACAGAACCTATTTTAGTTGAAATGCATAGTACGCTGTAGATTGACCTATATAGGACATTAACATAACTGTCAAATTATGATACGACCCAACTGTCAAGAATGACAACCGTGACTTTGTAATACGAAGAGTAAACACACATTATAAAAAGTAAAGTGCCATAAACTCGGCATTTACAGATAATAAACCATATATTAGTTATTATAAGACCAGCTTGGTATCAAAACATTAACATAAAATTACAGTTGTCAAGTGCATGTCAAACAAGCACTTCATTTGACGTCTGTCTGTCACTCAAGCGCTGGCAACATCGATTATTAATATAAAGCCGTACACTCGTTAAAACATTCTTATCTTGCCGTTAATGGTTACTTTGGCCATTTACATACCGTGTTTACATGTTGTACAGTCTTGTTTTGCAAGAAGTAATGTGGATGGTGTGTACCCGTAAAATAGTTTCGATTAATAAGAATTATTTTTTACTTTGTTTCTTTTATAAGTTGCTAGAATATTTCTTCGGGATGGCAATTATTACTCGTTTTAAGGTCATGTTTATTGTCGGTTTATATATTATGTTATGCTTAATATAGATTATTACAGTAATTACTGGTAAGAATACGGTATTTTAAGGATAGCAGAAAACTTTACGGTTTAATTAAATTTTACTACATTTTATACATACATACATAGATTCACGCCTGTTTCCCAGAGGGGTAGGCAGAGACTACGGATTTCCATTTGCTACGATCCTGACACACTTCTCTGGCTTCATTCACTTTCATCACATTCCTCATACACGCCCGTCGGTTCAAGGAGCTCTTAACCTGGCCTTTGTCCAGAACGCCTCCGATCTGATCGAGAAACGTTCGCCTAGGTTTTCCTCTTGCGACTGTTCCATTCACACTAGCCTTATAAACTTTCTTAGTTTATACTTAATAGTAATAAAGATTTGCTATGGTATTTATTATAAATTTGTATTACACAAGCAGCGAGTAGTGGGATATCGTTGGACCGCCATACAGTCTTTGATTTCGATCCCAAGGCGCGCATCTCTTACTTTTCGAAGTTATGTGCATATTACCTAGTTAATTATCGTTCGCTGTAACAGTGAAGGAAAACATCGTAAAGAAACCTGCATATCTGAGAGTTCTCCATAATGTTCTCGAAGATATATGAAGTCTGCCATCCCGCACTAGGTCAGTATTTAGCAGTGGGATAATACAGTAGATATAGGTCTGTTGTCGACCACCACAACTAACTATATAAATGAGAAGTAGTGGACTGTAACTTGAAAATGTATATTGATATAAATAATTATTACAATATTTGCATTCACTTATGAGCGGGAAAAATAATATTTAAAATTATGCGCGAGCGCGGCCGGGTGCGTTTGTCTGATGCTGACGGAAACGAAGTAAAATCGAAAACAAATCATCTTGTATAGCGGGTCCTACCAGGTCTAATAGACCCTTTTTTTTACGTGGGCATTCACCCACGTAAAAAATATGCGTTAATGCATTCGCATTTATGTCGGACTCACCGAGGTACAAGAACGATGTTGAAATGATGATAATGGATCGCCCGGAATACCGACTAAACCTACTACGGTATTCCTCGACAAAACCGCAATCGGCGGGGCCGCGCGAATCACTTGCACATGCGCGGTCGCCCCGCCGAGGTTTCGGCCCGCCGTATGTAACTGCAGGCCACTACACGAAGAGACCTGCCCTTTGGCACTTCTCACTCATAAAACCCTACTGTCCCTCCCCCCCCCCTCTCCCCTAGAAGGGACTCGACAGAGAAGCGCGCGTGGGAACACGCACGCCGCAAGTCTAATAGACCTCTGCTTACCACTTGAGGGATACAAGGGTGAAAATATATGTTTAAAAGTCAAAATAAATGAATACAGAGAAAGTACTTACGAGGCGACAATTAACCTTTTAAAAATATGCCAAAACAAAAAGGCCATGATTAAAAACCTTAAAATTCATTTGAGGTACGATAAAATGGAGTATTCCTCTTTCGGCACCAATTTCTTGAGCACCTATGGTTTGAGCACCTAAGCTATTCCACTTACAGCACCAATAGGTATATGAGCTTGGTGCTCTATGTGGAACAAAAAAATATATTCAATTTTATTCCTTATTCGCGTCACCACTGTTGCCGAGTTTTGTGGGTTCTATTCCCACACGGGACAAAAAATTGTGTGATCTACAAATGTATTTTACGAGCCTGCCTGTTTTTTTGTGACCGTTGTTTGAATGTTTGTAAAGTCTAGGAATTATTCCTACAGCGGGAGTTGTCTTTTTATAAAGAAATATATAAAGCAATGTAGCCTTTTTTTTGTTTTAACATAACGTATTCAATGACGGACAAACAAACAGACCAACAACGTTATCGCAAGGGTCCTTTATAAAAGTCATAAATTATACAGTCACATTACAATGTCTTCGAGATTCTATCTTTCCATCTTATCTTATCTTATGTGGGGGCCAGTAAGTGCAGACCGGCGACACTTCGACCCAATGGGATCTTTTGTGTCGACACTCTCCCAATAACGACTGCCATAGATGTTCATGGCAGCCGGGACCGACGGCTTAACGTGCTCTCCGAGGCACGGAGCAGGCGATAATTATTGTCAATCAATACGCAGATAATTTAGAAAAGTCATATAACTTCCGAAAGTCAGAGGTGCGCGACGTGGGTTCGAACCCGAGACCCTCTGCATTGCAGTCTATTGGTCTCCCCACTGAGCTATTGCTGCTCCTATCTTTCCATACTATTATAAAATATAATATCAAGACATTTCTGAAATTCTTGAAATTATCAAGACAATGGCTTATTAAATTTTTTACTGTCTGCCTGTCTGTTTGTGAGGCTATCATGTGAAAACGATAACGTGTTTTCTTGTATTCTCCATTATGTTCTTCTTCTCCCTAACCTTTATTATCCCCAAGTCACTTGGGGTCGGCTTTCTAGTCTAACCAGATTTGACTGGATATCAGTTTTTGCAACCCGAAAGTTAACGATACCCTAAGCCTAGACCAATGTCAGGATATTAGAGAGCACTCACTTCCCAATAACGACTGCCATGGATGTTCATGGCAGCCGGGACCGTTTCTTGTATTCTCCATCAGCTGGGGTAATTGGTAACCACTGTCCATAAAATTAAGTAATATCAGAAATCTGGACGGACACTTTTCCGGGTTAAAGATGGACTCTGCCACTATGCCAAGTAGTACTTTAGAGTTTGATCCAATCACCATAACTTCATAGCTTACGTTTCCATATAGGATATTAGTCACGTATTATCATCGATCAAATATACTATAGATGCATGATCGTCGCTCGAAAAACGGCCCCAACAAAACTGTGCATAAATCAGTCGTATGCACAATTTCGCTCGCAGCCACTTCACGACCGCGCTAGCAGTCACACGTTTCACAATGCCAAAGTGTGTAGCGAAAAAATTCAAAAACTATACTCTAATAGTGCAAAAAGGATGGAATGTCGTACTTTCGGTAAGTATAGTTTTGTTATGAAATATTAATTATATTTTGTTGAATATGGCGCTTCAAATGATATATTTGAAGATATTTTCGTTTAAATTTAAATGCATGTATTACGCACTTGTCCCACTCACTCTTGCGTGCGCTGCCCGTAAGCGAGAGCGAATCGACACCGTAGTGGTGTCGGTTAGCGGGTGGAGACCGTACCATATACTTAGTACGCTTGCGTATCGCGAGTAACACACTTAGGACGCTTTATATTGACGCGTTTTAACTAAACTATTATATAATTATAAGTAAGTAGTACTGGTCAGTGCCACATATTGACGCAGTTTTTGTATGAGAATATGCATCTATGGTATATTTGATCGAAGCGTATTGTCATATTCCGTGCAGTAGAACGAAACATTCACATTGAAATTAAACTAATATATACGGACTTTACATTATTTTAAAAATATTACACTACTACAGAACATTTACTATCTACTATTGTAGCTATTTAATTAAAAAGAGTAAAACTATTTAGATTTAAATTTATACTTTCTCCGATGGTTGCTTTTCAGCAGCCATATTCACAGGGAGTAAAAGTAGTTAAATTTCAATGTATAACATTCGCGTAATCGTAAGACAATCCTAATCCTAACTAATATTATAAAAGCGAAAATGAGTTTGTTTGTTTATTTGTTTGGTAACTTTTCACGCCGAAACCACTGAACCGATCATCCTGAAATTTAGCTTATACGTTGACAGGTGTACAGAAACGGACATAGGCTACCTTTCATCCCGAAAAAAAATACTGATACCGAGAAAAACAATAATAACGTTCTTATATTAATAGATGGCGCCACGTGTCTTTCAAATCATGATTGAATTATATTATTACAAGCAAAGTACAACCCGAATTGATTGTCAAATTCAAAATTAACGCGAGCGAGGCCCCGGGCAAAAGCTAGTATAATATAGTTTGCAGATCAACGCAGACGAAGTCACAGATAAAAGCAAGTCATTAATGTATGTGAGAAAGGATTTTTACTCCCACAGTGATTCATCACCTTCGATGGGTGGTCCTAAAACATTATGAACGACACAAGAGCCGGATACTATTAATTTATTACGTTTTTTGCGACTGATCGCAGTGTTAGCCAATGCGACAAAAAGTCGTGTGTAGTGTGTCATATCTGCGATCATTATCGCGACAATCGCAAGATGTTATCTGTTGAATACATCAGTACGAGGTGTTGTGTGGATTGTGATAATGGGGACTTGGGACTTTTTATGATAGCAATATTATAATTAAACTTGATCTATGATTATATTTGTGACACTTGTATTGCCATACATAATAATGTCATCCAGACCAAATTTCGATCACGGTGGCCAATCTTAACGGAGACTGGCCATCTGCGCAGGAGATATTATAGTGCACAAGTGTGTGCGCAAACACAAGTGCCCTCTCTGTTCCTAAACCTCAAGATCCGATGGGACGGATAATCCGACACGACCGGAGAGATATCAGGCGCAGGACTAACGGCTTTACGTGCTTTCCAAGGCACGGTGGTGTTTAATACCGCCAACTTCCTAATTCCGGGCTCGTATGAGATTTCTTAACAGAAAAATCCAATAACTTTTTGTTGGCCCGACTCGGGATTCGAACCCGAGACCTCATACACAGCAGTCGCATTCACTACCGCTGCGCCACGGAGGCAGGTTAAGAAATCTCAATAGCAGCCCAGAGTTAGGAAGTTGGCGGTGTTAGACACCCCCGTGCCTCGGAAAGCACGTAAAGCCGTTGGTCCTGCGCCTGATCTCTCTCCGGTCGTATCGGAATACCGTCCCATTGGATCATGAGAGTGCATTTGTGTTTGCGCACACGCTTGTGCACTATAATATCTCCTGCGCAGATGGCCAGTCTCCGTTAAGATTGGCCGTCGTGACCGAAATTCGGTCTAGAGGACTTTATTATAATTTTGTCGAAGATATGCAAAGATTGCTAACCCACACTGGACCAGCGTGGTGGACTATGCTCTAAACCTTCTCACGCTAATTAGAGGCTCGTGCCCAGCAGTAGTTTATATTGAGGGTTGGCATTATTATATACTGCTATGTGTATGTATTGACTGCACGAATGGCGTAGCGGTCGTCTCACCACTGCCACTGCTCCGATTGTTATGGGTTCGAATCCCACACGGGGCTAACATTTGTGTGTTTGTTCCGTGTCTTAATGTTCTTTGTGTCTGTTGTTTGAATGTTTTTAAAGTCACCCCGCGATACAGGAATTATTCATAGAGCCTCGCTGATTTCAGCATGAATGGGCCGGCTCGACCGGGGAAGGACTACCCTCTCACAGAATATCGACGTGAAATAGCAGTGTTCCTACTGTTGTGTTTCGTTCGGTGAGTGAGAGTGCCGGAGGCCCAATCACCCCTTTACCCCCTTCCTGCTCCTTCTCCTACCCACTTCCTCCTTTCCTAAAGGATCGGCAACGCGCAAGTGATGCCTCTGTTGTTACAGGCGTCCATAGGCTACGGTGACCACTTACCTTCAGGTGGGCCGAACGCTAGTTTGCCACCTTAGTTGTACAAAAATAAAAATGTTGGTCCTTTTTAACTTAAAGAAATATTACCTAAGTCTCGAATGTAAGTGGTAGTTTATAAAATGAATGTAAAGCAGTGCTGGCGTTGTATACATTGTGTGTTAATATATGCCGGTGTTTGCTAACACGCAGCATCGTTGAATAATTGGGGCCGAACCACCCGCACGGAAACCAGTCTACATGTATTGTGTCTTCTTGAAATTAAATACTTCCCCATTAAGTATTCGACTTATTCAATTTACTAAGCTGGTTAATCAATTGAATAAGTTGAATATTTATGCGTATGAAAATTCTGGACAAAGGTTATGCTGAGAATACCTTAAATCTAAGACTGGGCTTGAGGAATGACGTGACATCGAATGAAATGGAATAGATATGTATTAGATACCCCTCCGCGGAGGCGGGCAGAGGGGTTATGTCGGACTCGCCGGGGTAAAAGAGAAAGATGGAATAAGAATAATGTATCTCCCGGAATACCGACTAAACCTACCACGGTGTTCGTCGACAAAATCACTATCGGCGGGGCCGCGCGAATCACTTGCACATGCGGTCGCGACCCCGCCACCTGTGCCACCTGGGTGGATGATCGCCTCCGCCCCCGCGGAGGGGTATGCGTCAATGCATTCCACCACGTACAAAAAAAACGGTGGCACAAAGAGCCGTAGCGTGTCTACAAGCTTGAGCTGTTGACTTTGAGCAACTGCTGCAGCTAGCTATTAAATATTGTAAACCCATTAAATAAAATCTAATATGAATGTTAAGTGTTTTTTATGTTTTTCTGTTTAGAGTTCCGACAAAGACCTTTTGTGCTTGCGTATACGCTATGTTCAAACGAAAATAACTTTTAAAGTAATAGACACACAGTTGTAAATTTAATGTTGTAATGTAGCTTAGCTCAACATCTGTCGCATTAGTATAAAAATGAAAAGGCTTATGGGGTGTGTACTTGCAGTAATTTACAATAATTTGTTAATTTACATAATTTTCTGATGGTATATATTGAGACTCATATGTTTTTAAAAAAATATGGACATGTGAACACATCGTTTTGTAATGTAGACGGTAGACAGTATTGTTGCCCTCTGAATTAGCCAATTTTTATCTTAATAAGATCAAAGCTTTGGGAGATATGATTTATTTTGTACACACATAGAGAATTTTTCAACAAAAAAATAAAATGGCTGCCACATAGCGATAAAGTGAATTGGACTCAAATGAAGAGTGTATTTGTGTATTAAAATAGTTGTTATATAAGTAGTTAGAATATCGCTAGTCCATGACCGGACACACTGTATATATGTATGTATATCTTTTATTTCTTAAAAGGACAACTCCAGCCCGAGAAATAAATCCTGAGTTCCAGGGGGACTTTACAAATATTCAAACAATGAACAAACCAGATTCGGAACAACCATTTGTGGATGACACAATTTTTTGTTCCTTGTGGTATTGGAACACACAACATTAGCAGCAGCAGTGGCGAGGTGACCATTTTAAACAACAACGCCATCCGTGTACTCACGTTACTACAAATGATTCTCCTTCACGGTAAATGCGTAATTAAACCCACGCATTCCACATTTCACGCTGTCGTACCCAGCAAATATGTCCGTGAAACTATGTTTCTTGTTCCGTCGATTTCTCGCACGTAAATCCAACTAATTGCCTGTAAAAACGTTTACGGAAATGTGTACACGAGCCGGCATTGGTCATTTAGTATCCAATCGTCTATGAAAGCCATCCACCGTGTAAATTTCTTGAAACAGAAGCAACTGACACTTCCTTGAAATAGTCGTGTGGTGGAAGTAATATGGCGTTTCTTGTGTTATTATTTCTTTGTGTTGTAAATGCGACTGCTGTGGTCTTGTGTTCGATTAGAAAGAAAGAAAAAAAAGTAATTTATTAGACACGCCAATAAAAACATAACATATTAACATGGTAACAAACGAGAATAAAATACAAAAAAAGAAATAAAGAAAATGTTGTGCAGTGTGTCCAAAAGGTTCCAGCTCAGCCTTTGCTACGGATGACCGCAGCGCTGTTTTTCAGCCGAAACTCAAGGTCTAGCACGGACGATTATTCGGCATACAGCTTATAAACACACTTAATAGTTACGAGTAAATATAATATAATGTACAATAGACAGGCAATTACATATATGTGTAGAACTGAAGATAATATTTAAAAAGTGGATAAAATATAGATATAGATATATAATAAACATAAATATATATTTAAAATATAAACAATTAAGTGCTGGATTTTTGTTCGATTACCGAAGCTTACTCGTTTTTTGTAAAGTAATTTTCAGTAGATGAATTTGTATCTATGGCCTTTAGACGGTAATTTAATGACACGTAATAGCTGGCAAAATACATCTGGCGGAATACAACTCTTAATCGTTATCGTTAATATGAGTGTGTCTATGGTAAGTACCAACCTAAGAGATTTCTTGTTGCTTTAAAAGAATCACTGTTGCGTTGGCAACTCTTCAACGCTTCAAAAAGAAGTGCTGTCATAATAGACACGTACATCCAGTCGCCTGCTGAGAGCATAGCACCTTTCAAAGAAGATTAGAAGCCCTACTTACCAGCAACAACCCAAGGTTGACAACCACTATCCATCAATCAACCACTCTTATTTTATTTGTGCAATTGAAACCTTATTGCCTGAATTAGTACCCAACATTTGGATACCATGGCCAAGCGTTAGGTATGTACCATCTTATACATATAAAAGGGTAGCATCCAATAATCTTATTCTACGAAACGCTGTAAAAATAAATTGGCTACTTAATCTAGACTATAATAAAACAGAAGAATTTTAAAGATATTAGAATAACAATAGACCATAATAAATAAATAGGAAAACAATTATAAACGAAAACACTATCACACACATACATGCATAGCACTCCACACCTCATGTCACCACACCATACTTCATCATACCACATCACATCGCGCCACATCGCACCGTACCACACCACACTTCACCACAGCCACAATACATCACACCACATCACATAACATCACATCACATCACATCACATCACATCACACCACATCACATAACATCACAACACATCACACCACATCACATAACATCACATCACATCACATAACACCACATCACCCCACATAACAACTTTTACATTCCACTCCACATCTCACCCCTTGTTACTAACTCTCACTAACCATACTACGCAAATTACATAACATTATATTTTTTTATTTTTTTTTGTACTTTCCTTTCATCTTATTCTATTGTCGAACTATTGTATTTGAACGAAAGAGACTAGATCCCACAACACAGGGAATCCTAGCGTGGGTCTAGGGCCTCAATCCATGTATTGCATGTTTTTTTTTATGTGACAATAAACTATTATTATTATTAAATTTTTTGGAGGAATAGAAAGATTACCGATTTCCATCTGCAAGTTTCTTTCGCTGAGAGTAAAAGTAGTTAAAGCCTGAGTAAAAAATATGTATTCTTTAGGGTGGCAAAGTAATATAAACGTCAAACGTTCGTGTTCCGCGCACGCCTCTCGATGTCGGAAGGGGGAATAGGTCCCCCGCTTTGTCGTCGGTCACTAGGTCCCCCAATTTTTGTGTTTGATGGTTGTGTGGGACCCGCCACGTCCATCGGCGGGTCGAACCTTCGGCGGGGTCGCGATTCGAATGCGAGAGCGATCCGCGCGGCTCCGCCATAAAGGAGTGAGGAACACCGCGGTGGTTTTAGTAGGTTCAGCCCAAATCCATCGTAGGGGCTGGATCCCGACATATCCCCATCGCCCGCCCCAAAACCGGCGATGAGGAATGTGATTACACAATTCCCGGCGTAAAAAAAAAGCTATCAATTATTTTTTATTTCTTTTTTATTTTTTAAATTGCTCGTCAAAATGACCACACTCCACCTGATGGTGAGCAGTCGTGTGGTCTAATAGCAGTGGCCTTCACACCGCCCTCATAGCAGCCGAGGCGATGTTGAGGTCTCTACTTTGACGGCCTGAGAAGATGCTTTTTCACGCCCCACTTAAAGGACCCAGGATTGAAGGAAGAAGGAAACACGTGCCTTGGCAGAGAATTCCATGCCTTGGTCGTTCGGCAGAGGTATGAGGACCCAAACTTTTTAGTACGCGCTCTAATCGACTCTACCGTGTAAGGATGGCATCTGAGCCCAGCACGCGTTGTTCTGGATAGGAAAGGGAAGGGTGGGATAAGGTGGAATAACTTTTCAGAGCACTCCCCGTGGTATATTCTGTAGAAACATGACACAAACACAAAACAATTTTTAATCGCTCCACAATTTTTTTACTTTATTGATTACAACAAAAATACAAATCATTTCTCTATAATATATAGTGTATATAAATATATAGTGTATATAAGTGTAAAATATTACCAAAATTGTTTGGATTATTCTTTTCAATCACGCACACACCGCTAATCGAATTTGAATCAAACTTTACACATAGATAAAATATGCATGTAACACATAGGATACGTTTACCCCTATATGAATTCCCATGATATCAAAGACGGAACCGTGGTCAAAACCTAGCGTATTATAACTCCATACTCCACTTAAGGCACAGTACCATATCTAAGACACTAAAACTTATTTGTGTATGTATAGGTAATATCTTTATTTGACAACGAATAGACTTGTCGCATATAAAGCGATATCTAAATGCATCCCTGGCGACGTGTTAAGTAAAATATTAAAGTGCTATTGGAGATATAGAAACATTTTGTTAAAACTGTACAGAGATTTGGTATACATTTAATAATATATATATAATATATTTTAATAGATATAATTATTGGTTTGTAACTTATCTGTAAGTATGTTGAACTATTTGTATGGAATTATTAACCATTTGCTGTCCTGTGTGTTTTACCCTCGTTTATGATTATAATATAATAATATTCTACCAGATACACACAACACCATTTAGCCCAAACTAAGCAGAGCTTGTACTATAGGTACTAGACCATTAAACATACATATATACTTTTTTTGTAAATACGTACATATTAGGTATACATAGAAATACCCAGACCAAGACAAACACCAATGTTCATGCACACAAATGTTTGACTTGTGCGGGAATCGAACCCGCGACCTCAGGCGTGGCAGTCGGTTACACTAACCACTACGCCATCGAGGCCGTCTACTAGGCATTATAAATTTTCATCAAATTTTCATTATAAATTAGGCAGAACTCTATTGTATATTTTCAAATTTGTGTACAGACGTGCGGAAAACGTTTAAGAAGTACCATACAAACAAAGTGCATAGTGGCCATATAATGCTTTCTCGCTCACACAGGTGCATAAAAAATACTCGCTGCCCAGCGCCAAACTCGCGTCTTTGATGCATGTGATTGGCTGAATCCAGGTATTCGTATTCTCACAATAGGATTATTTGACCTTGTAATGTACCTGACATGAGTGCGATGTGTATCGCCTTCGTAGTAATTAATCTCTTGGTCATATTAATATTATTAATGTATGACACTTTTCTCCGTGTTTCTACAAATGATAAAATGATGAAACGGGATCAGTTGACCAATTCGAAATATTCATTAGGTCAACTGATCCCGCGGGTCCAGTTTAAGCGGGATCAGTTAACTAAAGAGCCGAATCCACGACCTAAAATACCGACCGATATAAAATTAAAATATAAACCAATGTCTTATCTATTGGACTACCGCCGCATCTAAATCTACATATGAATGTAACCAATATCGAGAACTCAGGTGTACTGTATGGTCTAACTCGAGACCTCTGCGTGGGAAATAAAGAGGCAGATCGCTGACCTCCTTATCTTATCTTATGTGGGGGCCAGTCAGTGCAAACCGGCGACACTTCGACCCAATGGGATCTTTTGTGTCGACACTCTCCCAATAACGACTGCCATAGATGTTCATGGCAGCCGGGACCGACGGCTTAACGTGCTCTCCGAAGCACGGAGCAGGCGATAATTGTCAATCAATACGCACATAATTTCGAAAAGTCATATAACTTCCGAAAGTCAGAAGTGCGCGACGTGGATTCGAACCCGAGACCCTCTGCATTGCAGTCTGTTGGTCTCCCCACTGAGCTATCGCTGCTCACTGACATCCTTACTAAGCCATCGCTTTAATTTGCTAGATGCATAATGAATTCTAAACAGAAATAACCGTTGAATCATGCGAGCTAACTGATAACGATTGACTGATAAAAAAGCTATTAGAATGTATCCAGATCATACATTATCCGTTGTAATGCTAATAATCAACCGTAAACTTATAAATACATACATACCTGCATAAACTTACGTTTGTATCCCCGATGGGGTAGGTAAATATTTATCTATTACATATACAGACCACGAGTCTAGTTAAGGTACCAGTCTCCCCACAATATCTAATTTAAATAATTATGTAACCTACCAAATGTAAATAATGTTTAATTATTGTGGTGAGAATATAAATAAATTATTATTATTTTGATTTTCTTGTATTTTCTCGGCTAACCGGAAATAGAACTGCTGCCACGGGCTTAAGCCAAGTGTACATCAGCATTAGGTTGTGATTGAGTTATAAACAGAGTGGCTGTGTGTGTAACTGGATGTGAGTTTTCTGATTCACATTGTAGAAATTTCCTTACTATTCTACAGGTGTTGAGTATAACTACTTTTTGTAGCAGGCAGTAGGTCTTAGGTGGCAGTTTTAAAGTTTTGAGTGATAGGTGTAGTTGTTTTTCTGCAATTGTAGTTTGCTGTTGTTAGGCGTTCTGGACAAAGGCCAGGTTAAGAGCTCCTTGAACCGACGGGCGTGTATGAGGCATGTGATGAAAGTGAATGAAGCCAGAGAAGTGTGTCAGGATCGTAGCAAATGGAAATCCGTAATCTCTGCCTCCCCTCTGGGAAACAGGCGTGGATCTATGTATGTATGTATGTAGTTTGTATGTTGTGTGTGTTTGGTACGGCAATATCCTGTTTTAGTTTATTATTATGTTTCTCTTGTCACAGGTATTTTCTAACATATTATTATTATATTAGAAAATACCTGGCCTATTGGGAGGCTTACACGGAGATATGGGTTAGTCAAAGGAGTTTTAATCAAAGGTGGGATGGAACACCGACAGCGGCACTAGCCACAGCAGGCGTAGGACTATTGCTACGTATGAATTCTAATATATGGGCTATGAGTAAGGGTGTTTGGACCAGACCGGTCTGTGTGGAAAACCTTGGGGGAGGCCTATGTCCAGCAGTGGACGTCTTTTGGCTGACATGATGATGATGATGGGTGTTCGGTGGACTGGTATATTGGTAACTATGGATGAAAAACGGCGTCTGCCCTGAATACTCTAATAGCATCAATGCAATGGGCAGATGGTTATTATTATTATACTCTTTATTTAAATCTTTACAATACATTTTTCATTTTTAAATATACATATATAAAAATACATTTAAAAATATAAAATATATGGTACCCCACCGGCATCAGGAACAGGGTCCAAGCTTCCGGTGGTTATTATTATTATTATTACACCCACATTTCGACAGCCATGTTTTTAGGCCCCACGTTATGAGATCTGTGGTGCGGTGCTACAGTTCTTGCAACTCACGAAGGCGAGCGGGCTTTCCGTGTACATGCACAGTGCGGTAGTGTGCGTGTTTGACAGAGCGGTCAGTTGCGAGCGACACTTAGGCGCGTCGCCCACTGGTAAGTCGAAGCACGGTCGCGGAGGCATCGCGGCACGGTCGAGGCGAGGCGTTTATGTATAGTCGAGGCGAGGGCGGCTATGCTTCCTTTACACATTCTACATCCACACATTCACACATCCTTCATTCATTCGTACAATTTCAATGAATTTTACGTTGGTTTCAAAACCGTCACGCATAATTGAAGTGCAAACACGTTTACGCACGAAACAAAATGACAAATGGCGGTGGAGTCGCGGCGCGGTCAAGCACACCACCCCCACCGCGCCGCCGCCCCACCTCCGCCTCGACTCCACCTCGCCTGTGACGCGACTCTAGTGTGTGAGCGCACTGCCATTTGTTCCTGAAGGAAACATAGAAGCGGCGCGCCGCTCGTGCGCCCGCGCTTCGACGCCACCTCGACTCCAGCTCGTGTGTGCGACGGACCTTACACACACACATACGAGTTCATAGCCCGCTCGCCATCGTAAGTTGCAAGAACTATACTAAAAATCTTAGCAGAACATCCCGATAACAGTTGGCCCGGGAATCGAATCTGAGACCTCATGCACAGCAGTCGCATTCACTACCGCTGCGCCACGAAGGTAGATGACACTAAAACAAAATATGTTAGAAAAAGTATGTATATTTACCATGAGCTGCCGAAAATTATATTATGGGTAAAAAGATTTAATCAGTCAACATCTCAAAGGATTACTTAAAAGTAGAGACCTCAACATCGCCTCGGCTGCTATGAGGGCGGTGTGGAGGCCATTGCTCTTAGACCACACGACTGCTTACCATCAGGTGGAGTGTGGTCATATTGACGAGCAAAAAAAAAACATAAATAAACAACTACCTACTGTTAACCACCAATCCGGTGAACTAAATAATACTACGAAATTAGAATTTCACAAGTTAGTTGCCTGCGTAGCCTATCTTGCTACACTTTGGGTGTTAAAATATCTTTACACCTTTAAAGTTCACGAGTTATAGGTTTAATTAAAACTCAGTTATCTATATATTAATACGTGAAGCAAAAACTTTGTACCTCTTTTTACGAAAATTGCGCGGAGGGACGAGAATGAAATTTGGCACAGTTAAAGTTTATATGGAGAAGGAGGGGCGAATGCTAGTATTTATATAAAATATGCATTAGAAATACATTAGATTAATGGAAAAACACTACACGCACACAACCATGCATTTGACACACGCAGTCGAAGCGCGTAACTATGGTTAAATATGTCAATATATCTATACTTATAATAAAACTGTAGAGAGGTCAATTCTGTACATTGAATATATATTCAAAATTAATATTGGAGGATTAATGGTGATCGATACTGATGACAAAAATGCAATCAGTAAATTTTTTGTCTGTCTGTCTGTATGTGCACGCATGGGTCAAAAACTACTGAAGGGATTTTAACCAAACTTGGTACGATTGTAGTCCATACTCCTGGGCAGGTTATAGGCTATGTAACATAACGCTAAGATACATAGGAGCTGAGCAGTGACGATAAATTTGAAGCAAGTCGGACGAAAATGCGCTTTCGAGCTCTTATCCTCGCATACGTTGATCATACACCAAAAGTATGTATTACAAAGATGATGGTCTTCAAAAGATCTACAAAAAAGTCCTTAATAGTATATATCTATCTTTTATAAATTAGCCACAATAACGTGTTTAATCGTTAGGCATTTCTTCAAAGTGTATTAAAATACATAAATATATTGTATTTCACATAGATATATCTTTATCAAACTCCCATATTCAAAAAGTACACTTTAATATATATATTATAAAAAAATATATAGGAATCGGTTTATAAACACACAAGATATAGATGAAATAAAACTTCCAAATCTCGCCGCGCCAGTATGGGTACGGCAATACGGTTGATTGTTGTTTAACGCGCGAAACGGCCATCCGCTGCATTTATAAAAAGGCGGGGGAGCTTACGCGCCGACTTCACTCACATTTTGTTTGTTTGGTTGAACGCGGTAATCTAAGGAACTACGGGTAAAAATTAGAAAAATATTTCAGTGTTGGATAGCCCATTTATAGAGGAAGGCTATAGGCTATATAACATCACGCTACGACCAATAGGAGCGTAGCATAAATGAAAAATATTGCAAAAACTAGGAAAATTCTCTTATGTGAAGCAGACGAAGTTGCGCGGGTCAGCTAGTAATGACATATATCAGCAATATCACAGGCAAACTTTGGTCGAATTTCGAGCACTAGGCGACCGCTAGTTATAGTAGATCTTTATATAAATCTTCTGTGCGTGTGTTTGTAATTAAACTCCTCCTAAACGGCTGGACCGATTTTGATGAAATTTTTTATGTTCAAGTGGATTCGAGAATGGTTCAGATTTGTTTTTTTTTGTGTATACAGAACAACGTCTTTCGGGACAGCTAGTACTTATATAAATGATTGGGTTTATATAAGTATAGTTATAATTTTAGCTAAATTATATCAAGTTGTCTTGCATTGACAGTATGACGTAGCTATGTCAAAATATTACAGGAAAACAAATTCAAATATTCGTAATTTATATCATCTGGCATCCCAATGATGATTAATTACTGATTGTTATTCGAATGAAAGCCAAACATTCATAACACATTTCCATATTGTCACATACCTACACAGCGAACAATGGAGATCAAACTATTTTACGCCCTGGTTCATGTAAGTTTTGACATTCGTATTAGCGTGTAGCTAGAACATAATAAGATAATCAACGATTATTGTATTCGAATATTATATCAACATTTCGAATAACTCGAAATACTTGACAATTCGAATGATTCGATTTCTTTATCGATAATCGTACTGCGACTCCATTTTTACAGGATCGACAACGCGATAATTATGTATACCACTGATCTTACAAACATGCATAAGTAATCGATTACCATCTACGATTATTCTTAATCGACAACTTCAACAAAAATAATAAAAATATCGATTCTCAGAGAAATATATTAAAGCAATCTAGTTATGAGAAGAAAATATAGTTTAACTTCTCATATATTAGGAAGTCCGCTAAGCTAATGGTAATTTTAAGCGTAATGGCAGTGTGTTTCCATTTTAAACACATTTGTTCTGTACATTAACATAATAAAATTATTTAAATACGAACCACGTACTTAGCCACGCAAGGCAATACACGTTATTACAATATCTTTAGAAGCTATGATACTGGAACATTATTTGTAGCAGCTCCTGCAATTCACGTAAAGGATAGTGATAAAAATATTATTTTATTGACTCCGCGGATGGCGGCGGTTAAGTAACCCTACACACTAGCATTGTTCCTGCGTAGGCGTTTGATAAACGCAGCGCTGACGCTGCGGCAACGCATCGCATACGTCATGTAGCGCTCTTTTTTTTTTATTGTGCTCGTCAAAATGACCACACTCCACCTGATGGTAAGCATTCGTGTGGTCTAAGAGCAGTGGCCTCTACTTTGACGGCCTAAGAAGGTGCTTTTTCACGCCCCGCTTAAAGGACCCAGGATTGACCAAGGAGGATTCCTTGTCACGATGTCGTCACTTGTACGCCGAGTTGTAACTGTACATTCGTTAGCACAGCGACTTATAACGTCATTGCATCTCTGCTAACAGTTCGCTTGTTGGAATCATCAGTCAAACATTTGTATGCATGTACATGGATGTTTGTCTTGGTCTGGGTGTTTCTATGTACATATAATATGTACGTATTTACAAAACAAAAGTATATATGTATGTTTATCCATTGTCTAGTACCCATAGTAGAAGCTCTGCTTAGTTTGGGCTAGATGGTGTTGTGTGTATTCTTTTTTTTTTTAGAATTAACAATTTTATTGATATAAATACATATTGTTACAATTATTTTAAACCCACCAAACTGCATAACAGTTTGTCGGCGGGATTAGCGCTCGATTATAACATATGTGCTACATATATGGAACCAGTTTTACGCTCTCGGTTTACAGTGGTTTAATAATTAGTATTTAATGGCAATAACAATCAAATCAAATACAGACAATAAAGCAAGAAGTAAAAATTAAGCGGTTTAACTCAGCAATACCTTTTTAAGTTTGCTTCTAACAGTTTGTTTCTATGTGAAAGAATATTATTATTATTATCTAGTCTATTAACCAAACGATAAAGAGATCGTACGGCGGTCTCGCGACGCTAACGCAACTACAACTCAGTGTCCTAGCGACGACTTCGCGACAAGTTAAATTAAATTAGTGTTAGTTTTATAATTCTATTTTTGTTTTTATTTTATAATTTGTATACCTACGCTTTGTATTTTTTTATTTCTTCGTGTTTTGGGTGTGCCATTGTGTGACAAAATAAATATTTGTCTTTCTTCATTTTTTCTATAAATTACTAAACAGGTAAATAAGATCACTCTTGTCGTGTGACATGTGTGACGTAATCGCAGCATTGCAAGTACGTTTATCGAACGCCTACACTGGAGATACGCTAATATGAAGGAGCCTAAATGGCTACACCTCACTGGCGTACGGCGAATGAGTAACCGCAAGCCTGACGCAAGTAACTTATGCCGTGGATGCGACGTGTACGCTGCGGCAGAGGGGTTTGCACGTTGCATTATCCGACGTTGAGTCCACGCAATGCCCGCCACTCGTTTTAATGATATGCGGCATCTGCACACCAAGTTACAAGTCAATCGGTCCAGTGGTTCCGGAGTTATGTCGGTCACTAACAGACAGACACACAGACCCACACAGTGTTTTCATTAACCTCTTCGAAGAAGACTCAGAGCTTTAATAACATAAGTTTATGGGCTTGCTTAATATTCTCAAATCCTAAGGACGCTACCGTCGTCAAAGCGCGCACGAGGCGTGCGCACGCGCGGCAAACACCGTTGAGGGGCATGCCTTAATAATTATATCTAAGTGATCCATTGCCATTACGCTAACTATTGCAGGTTAGATTAATTATTAGCGTGGTTCTCAAATTGTTGTTTTGAGTCTGTTCATAATTTATATTAATTTACTAGCTGTTACCTGCGACTTCGTCCGCGTAGATTTTAACTAAAAAGTGTTGTTCTCCGCGGAACCCTATTTATTTTTTCTAAAATCAAAGTAGCCTATGTTATTCCTTATATCATCAGCTATCTGCCAGTGAAAGTCCCGTCAAAATCGGTTCGGCCGTTTCGGAGATTAGCCGGAACAAACAGACAGACAAAAATTTTAAAATAGATGATTTCGTATACCTTATATACTGTCATATGCATTAGACAAAAAACTGTTATTTTGACATTACAAACAGACACTTCAATTTTATTTATTTGTATAGATTTGCAAATTACTGCTCGGATGGCGTAGTGGTTTATGTGGTCGCCTCGCCACTTCGCCGAGTGTTGTGGGTTCGTATCCCACACGGGACAAAAATTTGTGAGGTCCACAAATGGTTGATCTGAGTCTGAAAGTTCGTTGTGTCTGTTGTTTGAAAGTTCATCATCAATTATTATTATTTCTAGTGCAGGAATTGTCTTTTTTAAAATGAAATTAAATATAAAAAGTATACATAAGATGTTGCAGATAAACAAGTGTTTTTATATTTTGCCAGCTGGCATGATAGGTACATTTAGAACAGAACTGAAGACAAATAAAAATCATTTTGGTCACATGAATGTGGTAGATATCTACACTAAAAATATTATAAAGCTGAAGAATTTGTTTGTTTGTTTGAACGCGCTAATCTCAGGAATTACTGATTCGATTTGAAAAAATCTTTTAGTATTGGATAGCCTATTTATCGAGGAAGGCTATTGGCTATATAACATCACGCTACGACCCACGGGGGCGGCGCAGTAACGATAAACGCGGATGAAACCGCGGGCACACCTTCCTCAATAAATAGGCTACCCAACACTAAAATAATTTTTCAAATCGTACCAGTAGTTCCTAAGATTAGCGCGTTTAAACAAACAAACAAACTTTTCAGCTTTATAATATTAGTATAGATTATATAAATAGATGTAATCAATTTTATATAAATGCTGTTATTATTCGCAACATGTATGCGCCCACATTCTCATAACAATTACTTGCCAGAAATACCGATATTATAAATAATAAAACATAACATTTTTCCCACATTAACAACATAAATTATGCTAATAAAACACTTTTGCATATTATTATACCTAATGAGGAGCGTAGCACGCGCACAGTGGCATGCGCATTTTTCATAATTAATTGTACATGTCGTAAATTACGTGCCATTTACATGCTTACTGATCATTGTAAACACAACTTTATTTATGCAAATCTTTACTATGTGACCACGTTTATACGCTTTGTGACCTCGCGTGTAGGTCTTCTTTCTTTTCGTGCGGTTAGTGGCCAACCTGTTGTGAAGAATTGTTCAAGCCGCGTGTAGGCCTCTTACATGGTTTAACGACTGCTGTCAATTTGACAACAACCGGGACCGGCTTTTTACGTGCCCTCCGAAGCATGGAGACGCTCAGATGAAATACCACTAAGCGGTCACCCATCTATTGACTGATCGCACCCAACGTCGCTTAACCTGGCTAATCGTTTACCGATCAGTGAGTGTAACTGGCTATGAGCGCCTTATAGCCAATTGCACTCACTGATCGGTAAACAATCGGTCTAGGTAGGCGTGGGAAAATGAAACACTGCCATTGTCTGTCAACGCTAAAGCAGTTTAACTGGAGATCACGGACATCTGATCATATTGGATACAGTGATTAGTAACAAATTTCAACGCAAGGTCAGAATAACTAGAGGACATGGACTTCGGATCGGACCGGATATACATACAGTAACAGCAAAGCATTTTATCGTCAAAACGTTGAACAATGTCATTGGCTTAGTAGATCACATAGTCTGCCTCAGTGGAGAATGAGACTGTAATATGTCATAATATGTTCGCTCGTTACGTAGAATCTTAAACCATAACTCGCAAAATGGCACTGATGTTTACAGTAGATTCCTTAATTATACTAGCGGTCGCCTAGTGCTCGAAATTCGACCAAAATTTGCCTGTAAGATATTGCTGATATATTATGTCATTATATATTGATATATGTAACCATAGTTACGCGCTTCGACTGCGTGTGTCAAATGCATGGTTGTGTGCGTGTAGTGTTTTTTTCTTTAATTTAATGTATTTCTAATGCATGTTTTATAAAAATATTAGAATTCGTCCCTCCTTCTCGATATAAACTTTAACTGTGCCAAATTTCATACTCCTCCGTCCGCGCAATTTTCGTAAAAGGGGGTACAAAGTTTTTGCTTCACGTATTAATATATAGATTATAACACCACTAATACATAAACATAAGTATCCCTACAGAGAAATAGACGTGAGGCTATGTATGTATGCAATATATTATTAATAAAATATTTTAAGATCTACTGTGCAGGTACACGAGGGAGCCTTATATACGTGGTACTATCGTAAACACTTTGTATACGACAAAGCGTTGCGTGTTTTACACAAGATTTTTCATAGTTATCATACAGTAGCTGTCATTATAAAAAATTTGCATTTCTGCACCTCATTTACTTTTTTAAATGCGATAGTAATCTAACATGCATGTCTTCTAATGAAAATGTTTTTACTTATAAACTATTTAACAGTTCTTTTATTGAAATAACCGACCACCTGCGAGACACAGGTTTTTTTTTTAATATCTGTAAGCTTAATAGTAGTTTGTTTGTGCTATTCGTACAGTGAGCGATATAAGTTGACTAGACATTGTAGTAATTTCTAACCTTGTCGCGATTGCATGTGAAAGTGATTCGCGCGGTCCCGCCTCGCGCCGTCTATGGTTATGTCGAGAAACACCGTGGTAGTTATAGTCGGTACTTATTACCGGGATCATCTTTCCCCGGTGAGTCTGACATAACCTCTCCGCCGCCCCGCGGAGAGGTATGCGTCAATTTTTTTATATTACTAAAGTGGCCAACAAGCATACGGCCCACCTGATGGTAAGTGGTCATCGTAGCCTATGGACGCCTGCATCACCAGAGGCATTACCTGCGCGTTGCCGACCCTTTAGGAAAGGAAGTGGGAAGGAGAAGGAGCGGGAAGGGGGAAAGGGGGTGATTGGGCCTTGAATGATAGAAGAATTTAAAATATTACAAATGTTCAGACTGTACCATGAAACACATAAAGTAACGTTTTGATCTTCATTAACCCTACCAAGAACAAAGTATGTATAACGAAGTAATGTCACTATGAAAACAATCAAATATCGCACAACAGAGTAAGGTTCGAAAAAAATATACACATCGAAACTTCATGGTACCTAAGTATGTATGTATATTCTGAATTCGGTCCGAAGTTTGATAGATAGACATCACAGGCCTATAGTTTTTTTTTCATAGGTATTTATTAACTAATTAGTATAAGTAATTTTTTGATAACATATGTAATGATCAAACAACAGGACTGATTTAAAAAAAAAAATCTTTAAAACCTACTTTATTCAGAAGTATAAGAATAGTAATAATAAGAAAAATTTAGTTAGCCGCCTAGAAGCCAAGTCACGGCTAAAAGCTTCTTAAAAATAATAAACAAGACATTTATTACACACTTATTTTACTAAATTCTTACTTAACATTAAAACAAATTGGTTACCCATTTATATTAAAGACTCATTTACACCGTACAAATTTCTACTACCAAAAATGGCCATAATTGAAAGCAATTAATCGCACACGATAATATAATTAAAGAATTATAAGCAACTGTAAACATAAGTGCCATATTTAGCAAATTATATTAAATACTGTAAATATTTGCCGACGCTAATTAATCCTATAAGTTTTAATTAAATATCGTTATAATAAAAATAAAATATCGTTTATTGTGAAATAACTTTACGATAATGCATATTATCCATTAGCCCCTCACTAGCCAACCCTGTCTTGAGGGCACCTGTTACAATTACAATTTTGAGTAAACATTATTTGCTCGGACATTATCAGAGAACTAAAAAAACTAGCGGTCGCCTTGTGCTCGAAATTCGACCAAAGTTTGCCTGTAAGATATTGCTGATATATGTCATTCATTATACATTGATATATGTAACCATAGTTACGCGCTTCGACTGTGTATGTCAAATGCATGGTTGTGTGCGTGTAGTGTTTTTTCATTAATTTAATGTATTTCTAATGCATATTTTATATAAATATTAGGATTCGCCCCTCCTTCTCCATATAAACTTGAACTGTGCCAAACTCCATTCTCCTCCGTCCGCGCAATTTTCGTAAAAAGTTTTTGCTTCACGTATTAATATATAGATATTAAAATATTTTGACAACTAAAGTGAACTTGCATACTTATTATATCTTTTATAATTGATGTGTAATAATATTATATTATAAAGTTATAGATTTTATATTATATATATATTATAGAATATAGTTTTATATATTATGTATATTTGCGGTAAGTTTACGACTACCAAAAGCCCTTCAGTAGCATCATAAGACAATGAAGTAAGCCATTATGTTATATTGAGATTTGTTTGAAAGGCCAGGTTAAGAGCTCCTTCAACCGACGGGCGTGTATGAGGAATGTGATGAAAGTGAATGAAGCCAGAGAAGTGTGTCAGGATCGTAGCAAATGGAAATGCGTAGTCTCTGCCTGCCCTTTGGGAAACAGGCGTGAATCTACGTATTTATGTATGAGATTTGTTTATTAACTAAACCTACCACAGTGTTCCGTCACACGGTCTGTGGCCGGGGGCAGGGATCGTTCGCGCATTCATCCTGCAGCCACGGCAGATCTTAGCCGCCACTGAGTCGTGGCGGCTTCATTAAGTTAACATTCTTTCCTCTGGAGAGTCGCGCGTGGAACACGCGCTGCCGTCTCAGGCCTGGTTCTGCACAGGCAACAGCCTGCCCTAGGTCTGTCACCCTAGGCTATCATAATATAGCCCCTGTACTATGGAAAACCGCAAGAAATAAATGCGTATACATTATTTTTACTAAGATATAGCACATTCTAGTCGATACTTCAACAATACTAACAACTGACTCGGAATAAACCCGAAAATGACCAGGTGCAATTTTACAAAGGATGTTTTTTTCGATGTTGATATCCTAACTTCGCAACATATATTGGCTAACAGGTCGCCAATCTCACCTAAGCAACGAGAGCAAAATGATGGTTTACAAAGCTATCATTAAGCCAATCTGGACATATGGCATTCCACTTTGGGGCACAGCAAGTAATAGCAACATCGAAATTATAGAAAAATTTCAGAGTAAAGCACTAAGAAACATATATATATACCTACCTCAAAGCATAAGCAACAAATACATGTTCCTAGATCTCAAAATACGAACAGTAAAGCAAGAAATAAGTCAGCATAGCCTAAGATACCAAAAAAGACTTGAACACCACAAAAATGAGCTTGCACAAGCATTAAGTGGAACAGGAGAACAACAGCACTTGAGGCTGAAAAGATGTGACATCCCCAGTCTTAGCACAAGATTCGCATAGAGAGACGAGAGCTACGATTACTAACGAAAGCTCTCTCATAGAATAAACAACATAAAAACCAGACTGAAGTCAGATAACTCAGTGGCTTATTATTTTAGGAAAGATTGCCATGGTGCAGAATTTACAAAAAAAAATCCTAACTAATATTATAAATGTGAAAGTGAGTTTGTTTGTTACGCTTTCACGCCTCAACTACTCGGCTGATCATCATGAAATTTCGCATACTCGTTGTCAGGTGTACAGAATAAGACATAGAGACCTTTCATCCAGGCAAATACTGTTACTAACCTAACCCATTTATGCGAGCGAATCCGCGGGCAAAATCTAATAAAAAATAAATAAATAAACTGTTAAAAATTGTCATGAAATTTAAAATTATTTGCTTTGATACAAGGATAGGGCCATAGGTTATTTTTCAGATATATGTACACTACTGTCTTAAATAATGACCACATCTTTCTTTTTATTTTATTTATTTATTTAATCAAACTTATACTATCTTTACAGGAAAATACCTAATGCGACAGTACAGCCAACAACAACAATAGTACATATAGCTTAGTAATATTACAGTAGGTACACTTATTTTATTTTATTACAATGGCAAATAATCGCTAGTGCTACTCTGTTAAATTCACTCAAAGTACAAATGAATAGGTCTGACTTGTTGTGTATGAGATTGAGAGTGCGAATTACGCGCGTCAGAGGCGACTCCTTGAGCAGGTTTGTTCTCGCCCTCGGCACCGCAAGCAGCGGTGGCCGAAGTCGGCGCCAAACGTATCTGGTAGGAACACATAGCCACAACCATTCCAACAAAGCTGTATTATAAAGCTTTCCTCGTAGTACTTTAAAAATGTAAAGCACAAGAGCAAGTTCCCTTCTAACCCTAAGTTCATTATAGCCCACCATGCCTAAGATAAACAAGGCTGGATACATTAGAGGAAAGAAAGGATAAACACCATAGAGTTTCATATATAAATACCTAATAAATTTGTTTTGCACTCGCTCTAAGCTTCTGTCACACGATGTACCTATAAGATGTACATGTATGGTGTAAACAGGCCTTAACGTGAGAAATACGATCTCGCGCCGGTTGCGTGTTCAACGCACATTTCGGGCATCCTGCGCACACGCATAGATTTATAACGCGCATGATCTAGCATGTCATTACGCAAGTGATGCATACACCAGTCTGCGCACAGCAGTTAACGTTTTATGTTATTTATCATCGGATAACTTGATGTGGATCTTGTGATGCTGTTTGATTACATTAAGCGTGTGTACTCCTTATATCATTACTGCACGTCGTAGAATGTTTATCTTGAATGTAGATCGTATAGTGAGCAAATATCTCTTTAAAGTACGAGATGATTTGTTGCCAAGGCAAGGAAGAAAGGCTCTGCTAACAGGACCAAGCATATTCAAAATCAAAATAACATTTGTAAGGCGAACTTCCGGTTTCAATATCCCGCCAGAGTATCCTCAACGTTACGCCAATTATTTAAATGCGCGGGCAATCATTGGGCATATTAGCCTATCAGTCCAGACGTGTCGTAATAACGACCAATAGGAGCGCGCGTTTGCCGCGCGCTGCAGCACAGCAACTCGCGGGAAATAGAAATGGCGCGAGGTCGAGAGTAAGACATGCGTCGTGCTTGTAATCATAACATGTTTTAATTGTGATATCTTGTAAAGCGATGTGTATTGTACAATTCTCATTGTCATGTACCCAAATATAAGTTTGTTTGTATATCTGTGCGTTTCAATTATATGCGCCTCTTACACATTTCAATTTTTATTTAATTCACAAATTTACATTTACGGACGTTATAGCTACACTGACTTTTACCACAGCTTATTAAGTATGTATACTATATTACTATGTCTATATGAGTTTTTACATTTACCTGATGCCACGTCCAGCTAAGCGCGTCAAAATACACGGATCAAATTCCATATGGGGTTGAATTCAAGTGATTTACAAATGGTTGTCCTGAGTCTGTGTGTTCTTAGTTTCCTTCGTTTGTATAGTCCCTCGCGATACAGGAAACTTAAATTAACGCGAGAGATGGATTTAAAATAATAAATAAATTCGTAAATAAGATTTTTGAAGTGAAAACTTCTTTAGGCGCGTTGAGCACTTCTTGGGTGAACAAAAATCATAGAACTCGCGTCATCGTCACGCTTCGTCAACGTCACGCTTTCACGCTTTCCATTTTTGAATTATTTTAGATGATTAACAATATCTCAGAAATGGTACGTGCTACGCAAAAAATAACGAAATTTTGACCTTCTTAATAACCCCGAAGAGAGTATCAGGAATCTAACACGCCCCTATTTTTGTTTTTTTTTGTTTGCAAAGAAGTGTTTATGATCAAGGATTAAAGTTTTCAATTCTATCGGCAGTCTCCAAAGACTGCCCCAATTTTTTATTAAGTAAATAATTTATATAATACGAATGTCGTTGTGGTATTGGAAGGGGCCATATTTAGTACAGGATGCTTACAGTCTGTTGATTGGCTCCATACAGTTTTTCTCCGATCCCATCAATGAAATCCATAAATCCGATGTGAAATACGCTCAAGAATTGAACCATTAAGACTTATTGGACTTAAAAAGTAAGTATAAGTCCATATACGTGCGCGAGCCGACATAACATTAGTTAGCTCAGCTCGATAAGAATCGTAACATTCAGTATTCTCCGTTTACGGCTATCGTTTCGTCTAAAAACTAAAAGAATTCATAATCAACTATTTTCAATTCAATTTTACTATTAAACTTGATATATTTCTATAAAAAGTTGACCACTTGTCGGCTTTGAGAAAAGCTGTGACTTATTAATGTCATTTTGTAGAATAAGTTACAATAAATGATTACTTATGTGAAATTTTCTGATTTAATGTAATAGTGCAGTCGAGTTATGATGGACAGGTATTATATTCGCCTCCGCCTTTTAATTGCTCATTCAATTACCAAGTTAGAGCCTTTTAGTTCATTAGATTGCAGACTCATACAAGATTGCTATGTTCCATAAACAGTAAAATGGACAGAGTATTCCATAATATAGTAGAGGAGACGTGAAAGATCGACCTTCACCGATCTGATAACCCGATGAGACATATTTTTTATCAAATATAATTTATAAACCAATATGTCTATCATAACTTGCCTATCGAAAAGTGTTAATAGCTATTTTTAATTTAATTAATTTTAATCAATTTTCTTTCGTCACTTTCACTCTTTTAGTAACCGAATGAGTTTTATCTCAACTGATAGTTTTTACCTATGATATCAATTTCGATTGGTTAACAGATCGGTGTAGTTACCTATATTGATTTACCTGTTCACATCTGCTTGCCAGTTAGCCATGCACAGAAATAAGTAGGCAAGCCTACCTAGGCATATTCTGTGTGTTAAAAACTATCAGTTGAGATAAAACTCATTTGGTTACCAAAAGAGTGAAGGTGATGAAAGAAAATTGAGTAAAATTAATTAAATTAAAAATAGCTATGAACACTTTTCGATAGGCAAGTTATTATAGAAATATTGGTTTATAAATTATATTTGATAAAAAATATGTCTCATCGGGTTATCAGATCGGTGAAGGTCGATGTCCCACGGCTCTTAGACTAATATGGGCTCAGTGTTAATTCGATACGGTTAAAAACTCGATAAAGATAAAAATAGAAAATAATGTGATTGAGTGATTGGTAAAGTGAGCAATTTAATACGCAAACACCATACTTTATAAACATCTGTTGACTTTCATTGTTTCCTTGTTGTCACGAGTTTAATTTATTTGTTGGCTACTGTTATAATGTATACTAAGTATCAGAGCGGCAAGCACCAGCGATAGCTCAGTGGGGAGACCAACAGACTGCAATGCAGAGGGTCTCGGGTTCGAACTCACGTCGCGCACCTCTGACTTTCGGAAGTTATATGACTTTTCGAAATTATGTGCGTATTGATTGACAATTATCGCCTGCTCCGTGCCTCGGAGAGCACGTTAAGCCGTTGGTCCCGGCTGCCATGAACATCTATGGCAGTCGTTATTGGGAGAGTGTCGACACAAAAGATCCCACAGGGTCGAAGTGTCGCCGGTCTGCACTAACTGGCCCCCACATAAGATAAGATAAGATCAGAGCGGCAAAGTCTCCTACATTTTTGTCGCTTTAAGGTGCATGACCTAAGATACCTATGCCTAGACTCTCGGTCAGCTGTTAGGGCAGATACAACCCCATGCAATTTAGCAAAAACTACGGACATAAAACACATGGCCAGTCCCACAACTAACACATAAAACATATCCGAAAGATAAATCGCATACTGTCTCAGTCTTGTTAGGTTTAAGAAGAGAGATGGTGAGACTTTTATCTTATAGATAAAATAGATGTTCCCGCGGTTTCACCCGCGTTTATCGTTACTGCGCCGCCCCCGTGGGTCGTAGCGTGATGTTATATAGCCTATAGACTTCCTCGATAAATAGGCTATCCAACACTAAAAGAATTTTTTAAATCGAACCAGTCGTTCCTGAGATTAGCGCGTTCAAACAAACAAACAAACATACTCTTCAGCTTTATAATACTTGTATAGATGGTATTTGGAGATAGTGGGACAAACCCTTAGACTTGGAACCACTACTTGTGGATTACATATTATATTGTTTTAAATAAATCTGTCGATCCCCTATTGGGAATAATTCCTGCGTCGCGGGGGACAACTTTGCTGTGTCCTGACATTGCTGAAGTCCATGAGCATGAGCAGCAGTTATCACTTTCCATCAGGTGAGCCACTTGCTCGTCTGCCACCAATGGCAATAAAAATAAAAATTGGTTGTCTGTAAAGTCGGTTTACGGACGATAGTTTAACGTGACAACGTCATAACAAAACATTGATGAAAACGTTACGATGAGCGTAACGGGACAATGAGCGTAACGGGACAATGAGCGTAACAGGAAAATGAGCGTAACGGGACAATGAGTCATCCTTTTTCGTGCGTGCAGCGTGCGTTTATCGATTTATTAGACGTGGTCACGTCAAAATATTCAAAACACGAACACAAAGAACATTAGCGGATCACACAATTTTTCGTCCCGTGAGGTACTCGAACTTGTAATGGCAGTGACTCTACTCTAACTACTAAGCCATCCGAGCACTTCAGATTGGTTTGCTAAGTATGCAAGCTCTATTACCGTGATCGTGCTTTAAAAAGATTAATTCTGATTGACTGAAAAGGCTCAGATTCATGTTTAGACCAATATGGACAGCGTCTAACATTGTGCTAACTTACGACTGTGCTGCATCGACTAATGAATCGATTGATAATCGATGCACTCGGTCAATTAAGGACGTTCCAATATCGATAAATCACGGGATTACGTGACTGTGGGGCATGCCTAGAAATATTACTTTTATTGATAATTAGATTTTGCCCGCGGCTTCACTTACGTAAATGTAGGTTAGATTAGTAACTGTACTTTTTTCTTGGATGAAAGTTACCCTATGTCCTTTTCTGGTTCCCCGACAACGTGTATGGGAAATTTCATGATGATCGGTCGAGTAGTAAAGGAGTGATAGCGTAACAAACAAACTCACACTCGCATTTATACTTGCTTGAATGCATTTAATAAATTAAGTAAGCAATACGTGCGTGCTACTTGCGTATGTAACCTGTAGAAGTAGCGTGCATGTACAAATTTCCACTATACAAGCATCACTTTACATAAAGCAAGTAATTAAGCCATAAATTTAAGCCATGCCAGCTGCTTGAGCATACAGGCCGCACCAACTACTTGCATCATATACAACGCGTGTACCTCAACGCCCGCTTACACTTGCATCAAACCTGCTACCGTCCCTGCACAATAAATCATAATCTCATTAATCAGAACTACATGGAAACCTAATTGCAATTTAGAATCGCAATAAAATACTATATCGCAATTATATTTATGTGATTGCAATCAAATAGTTACAAGTATATAATTTACGTCCCCAGTTAAAGCATAAATTGCAAATTATTCTATCTTTACGATTTATTTTAATTTACAACGATCAATAAAAATAGTTAAAGCGAAAGATCAATCCAATTAAATTAATTAAGGCAACCACTTATTATATAGGGACCGCATTCTTGCCTCCATTTTAATTTAAAAAGCGGCAGTTTCAGCAGTGAAATCTTCAAAAAACAATATTGGTATGAACAGGACAAACTATACCCTTGAAGAGGAAGACAGAAGTGTACAATACATGCGAGGCATTGCAAGGCGCCAGCACAGACTCCTCTCCTGTCCGCCTGCGTGGCGCTCCCCACATGCAGACAACAGTCCTACTTCTAGAGCCATTAGCTTAATAAATTGTTTCCTTAAGGCCAATCCAGAAGCAGATATATTTATTGATAAACCTAGCCTGATGAACGAACAAGTGTAACATTTCCTAAATAGCTCATTAAGGTAGGACTGATACAGGTATTACTTGTTGTTTTCATTATTATGTTTGTTATTTATATAATCTATTATAATTGGATTATCATCATAGATTTTGTTTCTTGTGAGTGTATGGGATCATTATTGTATGTTTAGTATAGATATAAGCGATTTGGTTGTATACACTGTGAGCTTATATTTTTATGAATTATGAATTACAACAGAAATATTTCAACAGGTATTTATTTAATCAACTTTATCTATATACATTAATACGTGAAGCAAAAACTTTGTACCTCTTTTAACGAAAATTGCGCGGGCGGACGAGTATGAAATTTGGCACAGTTAAAGTTTATATAGAGAAAGAGGGGTGAATCCTAATATTTATATAAAATATGCATTAGAAATACATTAAATTAATTAAGAGCTCCTTGGACCGACGGGCGTGTATGAGAAGTGTGTCAGGATCGTAGCAAATAGAAATCCTTAATCTCTGCCTACCCCTCTGGGAAACAGGCGTGAATCTATGTATGTATATATGTAAATTAATGAAAAAATACTACACGCACACAACCATGCATTTGACACACGCAGTCGAATAGCGTAACTATGGTTACATAATATATCAATATATAATGACATATATCAGCAATATCTTACAGGCAAACTTTGGTCGAATTTCGAGCACTAGGCGACCGCTAGTACGGATAAATATACAGCGATAGCCTAGTGGGAAACTGTTGGACTGCCACGCAGAGGTCTCGAGTTCGATCCCAAAGGTCGCATCTCTGATTTTTTGAAGTTATGTGCGTATTAAATAGTTAATTATCGCTCGTTTTAACGGTGAAGAAAAACATCATGAGGAAACCTGCATGTCTGAGAGTTCTCCATAATGTTCTCGAAGATATTATGTGAATTCTGCCAATCCGCACTAGGCTAGCATGGTGGACTAGGGCATAACCCTTCTCACACTGAGATGAGGCCCATGTCCAGCAGTGGGCAGTTTAATACAGGGCTGATCCTCGATGGCGTAGTGTTTAGTGTAACTGACTACCACGCCTGAGATCGCGGGTTCGATTCCCGCACAAGTCAAAAGTTTGTGTGCAGGAACATGGATGTTTGTCTTGGTCTGCGTATTTCTATGTATAATATTATGTATGTATTTACAAAAAAAAAGTATATATGTATGTTTATCCATTGTCTAGTACCCATAGTACAAGCTCTGCTTAGTTTGGACTAAATAGTGTTGTATGTATGTGATAGAATATTATTATATTATATTATAACTAGCTGTCCCGACAGACAATGTCCTGTACACACGAAAAAAAAATACCAAATCTAAACCATTCTCGAATCCACTTGAACACACACAAAAAAATTTATCAAAATCGGTCCAGCCGTTTAGGAGGAGTATACACACGTACAGTAGAATTATATATATATATACAGATACGAATTTTATCGCGTTGTTTATTTTTTATAAAACACTATAATTACATATCTTAAACTTTTAACTACTATTCTTTAACTGTTTTACTAGTCACTGTTTACTTCTATTTACACAGCTAGTCGCCATGATATTTTGGATTATTCTGAGTAAATACAAACACCAATATGATGAGTAGTAGAGACTCGCTGATTTCAGCATGAATGGGCCGGCTCGACCGGGGAAGTACTACCCTCTCACAGAATATCAACGGTAAAAAACAGTGTTCCTACTGTTGTGTTTCGTTTGGTGAGTGAGAGTGCCGGAGGCCCAATCACCGTCTTTCCCCCTTCCCGCTCCTTCTCCTTCCCTCTTCCTTTTTCTGCTAAGGGGTCGGCAACACGGCAGTGATGCCTCTGGTGTCGCAGGCGGCTATACGCTACGGTGACCACTTACCACCAGGTGAGCTGTATGCTTGTTTGCCACCTTAGTTGCATAAAAAAAAACATTAATTAATTGAAATTAAACTACTATATACGGATTTTATCGCGTTGTTTATTTGACACTTTATTACAAAATTTTGAAAAACTGTTACGCTACTATAATACTTTACTAATTTTTAAGCTAATTAAATTATTAAAACTATTTATACTATTACTATACTATTATACTATTTATATTTATGTTTACACTTTCCCCGACGTTTCGGTTGCTTTTCAGCAGCCATGGTCACGGGGAGACTAAGATGGCAGTTGTCTCAATGTTCCAGTGTAGTTATTTCAAAGTACCCGAACATAATTTAATCATGGGTGTTTCTATTTACGCAGAATGAGCTCAAAGTATCATGAAGTCTAGCTGTGGTTTGCTTCTTCTTGGGTTTGACTTTTTGAATTACTGGATCCCAAGCTGGTGGTTCATTCGTATATAGTAGTTTAATTTCAATGAATAACATTCGCGTAAACAGAAGACAATATAACATTAATTAAATCAAAATAAATAAATATTGAAAATATCAATTTAACGCTATGTTTACATTTAAAACTGTAAATAATACATCTGTACCCGGTAAACAGCAATAGGTATCCCTACTACGTGGGATCTGGATAAAGATAAAGATACATACGTTTATTTATTTATTTACATCATGCAACTATCCTTACAGGTACACCCAATTCGGCAGTGCGCTACATAATTTATCACCTTATTATAAATATGAACATAAAACTACTCATACACACACACATATAACTACTATACACATAAAAACTACTATTATATAAAAATACACACAAATAAACACAAGACTTATAAAAATCGTTTACATAGATACAGTATCTATACTAACATATTTAAAAACAAGCTTAAAATTATTATTTATTTAATTAATAATCGCAATATGTTACAACATATAACATATCCTTTGCCAATTCACCCATATTACACATAAATTTGTCAAATTTGTCAAATCTAAAAGCATCGCTAGCGAAACGTGGTTGTAATCTCTTTCGGGATCATATAACCGTAATAGAAATAAAAACTGATTATATTAATTTGATATGATATTTTAATTTCAGCCGTATGTTTAAGCGACTCAATTTACCGATTTTACTCTGTATGAAATTGAAGTACAACCACGACTTTCAGCTCCATGCACAATTAGCCACACAAATCAAAATCAAACCCGCGACATAAGTGCAGGCGTTGATGAAATTACCGCTGCGCGCACGGCTGTCATGGCGGCCGCGCCGACGCGCGGTCACGCGGCGAGACTCGTTAGCCGTGCGCGATTTATTCACGTAACTGTCCACTCACGTTATATTATTTATTATTTTATACAATGGCTTGATTTATTCTGACCGCTTGAATTAGAATGGGTCGTTGCTAGTCTGTAGGTGGATTGAAAATTCTCAAGAATCATACCGTAATTCGAGATCGTTTTCATCATAGGCACTGTGGTGCAAATTGCTATTTAGAATCTACCGAGTGTTATTGGTTCGATACCTATACAAGATAAAAAATTAGCACAAAATATATCAAATCAAATCAGTATTTACTGACTGCACGGATGTACGTCATCCGTGCAGTTAGTCCGGTCAGTCAGGTCATTATATCGTGATGGCTTATTGTCATATGTAGTCAGCACAATGGAATTTTTGGTACTGACCCGTTAATACTCTCGACAGTCGTTGACGCGTGTTGTAGGTGCCAGCGAATTAAGTCGGGCTGTTCTGAGTAAGCTCGCTAGCAACCTGGATATTTTAGATTTTGCAAGACTGATTTGAAAGATGACAACTCGCGTGTTTTACCATTGTAACTTGTCTGTATAGATTGGGGTGGCTTAGTGGTGTAAGCGGCCGCCTCGCCACTGACGCGGCGCTGAGTGTTGTGGGTTCGATCCCCACACGGGACAAACATTTGTGAGATCCACGAGTTGTTCCGAGTCTGGGTGTTCTTTGTGTCCGTTGTTTGAATGTTTGTAAAGTCTCCCGGGACACAGGAGTTATTTCTAGTGCGAAAGTTGCATGTTATAAAAAAACATTACTAAAATACAGCTATTACTACTTAGAATCTACCAAGTGTTGTCGGTTCCATACCTACACAGGATAAAAAATGCTGCACAAAATATACATACATAGATTCACGCCTGTTTGCCAGAGGGGTAGGCAGAGACTACGGATTTAACGGCCTCGATGGCGTAGTGGTTAGTGTAACCGACTGCCACGTCTGAGGACGCGGGTTCGATTCCCGAACAAGTCAAACATTTGTGTGCATGAACATGGATGTTTGTCTTCGTCTGGGTGTTTCTACGTATAATATTATGTATATATTTACAAAACAAAAGTATATATGTATGTTTATCCATTGTCTAGTACCCATAGTACAAGCTCTGCTTAGTTTGGGCTAGATGGTGTTGTGTGTATGTGATAGAATATTATATTATTATTTCCATTTGCTACGATCCTGATACACTTCACTGGCTTCATACGCTTTCATCACATTCCTCACACACGCCCGTCGGTTCAAGATGCTCTTAACCTGGCCTTTGTCCAGGACGCCTCCGATCTGCTCGAGAAACGTTCGACTAGGTTTGGTTCTTTTTTAACACAAAATATATAAAATCGAATCAATATTTATAGAAGCATTGTATATAGGTCTTACAGTAGACTAATTAGTATCAACATATTCTGCCGACATTGACGTGAAACTATTTTATATTTTTCATGCTTACGTTATTAATTTTATTATTAGAATATTAAGAAAACAATTAAACTAACGTAATGCATACAAAAGAAGGTCTTCTTCTTCTTCTTCTTCTTAGCCTTTTTCGACCACATGGGTGTAGGCCTACTTCAGAAGAAAGAAAAGACAGTCAAAAATTTAAATACTTGTTCAGCCTTTGGATCCGTTGTTCCAACGTTCATATAGCCCGCTTAATGCAGTGATCCGACCGTCGGCGAGAAAACGACTAACTATCGGCGATTTTCTCTCTCAAGAAACGCACAAATAATATACATTCCGTGTAAACGAAAGAGATGCATATATTAAAAGTTGCTCTCTGTCTGTTCAAACTGCCGGCGACGACTCGCTTTACTAGTTTTGTCGCTAAGCGACAAGAACTTTCAAAAATAAACTCGCTCAGCGATACTCGTTCAGCGATGCTCGCTCGCTTGATCAGTTGTTTTCATGATCATTTCTAAACAGTGCTGCTTTGAAAGTAGACGTATGGATATCAACAAATCATTGCAACTCTCATTGTTATCTAGTTCAGACGACGACGACGATGTATTTTACAATAGTGTTTGTGTAGTGGCAGCGGCAACTCTGACAAAACGGAAAATTTAGAGGGAAAAAAAGATGATTTTGGATGCAAAATTTGTGGTTGCGCGCGCAGGTTTGCACAGGACTGAGCGACCGCGGGCGAGTGGCGCGAGTAATGGCTCGTCGCACTTGCACACTCGCTTATAGCCCGGCGACAAAACTATCGAAACTACACACTCGCTTCCCGCTGATCGTCAACTCGTTTATAGTTTCTAGTTTTACTCGTTTCTCGTTCATCGTTGGCAGTCGGACCACTGCCTTACAGGGATCATTTCTAATGCTTGGAGTTCCCTTTTAAACAAAAATATAATCAATCAATAGTTTCAGTCGTAATTATAAATTGTACTATTTTTTTTCTTTTTTTCGACTGTTGTGGCTTATACTGGCAGACTACAAATCTTCGAGAACATTATATACAGTGTGACTGGTTAAACATTGTACATACTTAAGGACATGATAATTTATGGTCAGACGTAACGTATAAAAAAGAAATAAAAATAAAATCTGTATAACCTGCGAAGAAAACCTTTATGAAAATTTTAATAAAATATCCATAAAATGTAGACACTGCGCACACAGCTGTCGAGGCTAATGACCGTTGATAAGAAAAAGACAGGCGGGGGTGCAAATTCGGGAGAGTGCGGGGTGGGGTAGCTGGAGGGTGGAGGCGAAGTTTTGTTTAGCTTTGGTATATGCGCAAGATTATTTTACTGCGTTCTTCTGTAGAATGGCAGCACTTCTTAGTCGAGCTTATCTTGCTGAGCTCTACATCACGAAAATTTTACATTCTGGAATACGAGCTGACAGACTTTTGTCTATCATTATTATCAGCCAAACACTCAGAATTTTCTAGTTTCGTTTTCCACTACTAATATTGCATTATCTGGGATGCCATTTCCTCAGAACAGCTCTGAAGAACCATGTGGCCTGGTCTAATCTATTGAGCGGCAATAGTGCACTGATTGGACACGGAACCCATGGAGTCTGCCTTATTGGTTAGGCCTTCTGGGAGAAATATCTAATAATACATTGTCATCTGAAAACCAAATCCAAGACCGTAGAATCGAGCTCATGCTTATGCCACAGTACTATTATAGCAAATAAGTTAAGACTAGTTAAGACAAAAAGCAGTCCTTTTAGGTTCGTTGTCCCCAATTTGTTCGTTTATAGAGAAGAAATACGAAAAAAGCTGTGCCGATTTCTATAGCTTTTGATGCATTTGCCGTACAAGATGTTCTTGACGAGCGTTAATGATAAATGAATGCACTGCGAGCCTACTTATCACCGCTCATTATACCCATAACTCGAACTAAAGCCACGCGTATACTACTTATTGGCGGGAACCCAATTACATCGCACTACGGCGGTACAAATGCTGGCTTATTCCCTTACCGGGAGCGCGTTACCTACAGACATGACTTATAATTATCCAAAGCTATCTATCACTTTTTTGCAGTAGCGTGCGTACGTTGAAATTAATTCCGCGTGTTCACGCGATCCGCAAAGATTTCTACTCGCCAATTGCACACAAAAACGTACCATACCATTTACGTGCCTTAGCTCGTCTGACGCCTGCACGCACCCCCCGCCCCTCCCACCTAACCACCGACCAATCACACTCATCTATTCGAAATTAGAACTTCACGCGCGCGATTACAATCAAAGCGTGCAGTTTACGCGGGAAACGCGGTGGCGCCATGTTTGTTTTTTCTCCGACGTTCCGTTTCACGCGACATCGTTAGCGATCGATCTCGAAATAATATTTCAAAGCTCAATTACACCATCCGTCAAGTTGATTCTCTGGGGGCAGCAATTTTGTCATTCAAAATCGTCGTAACTGGTCGGTGGCCCGTTATGGGATTAATTAATGGTGCACCGGTTCCGGGGCGGCCATAAGCCGATGTAAACGACTTGCTGGCTGTCTCTCATGTACAAGAAAAACGTTGGAAGCGCGTGTCTCGATCGTGACTACATCAGTCAAATCTTCGCTTGATATTCAGGGGATAGCATTCGTTACGACAGACACGACAGCGCGTGCGACTCTCATACGTATTATGGATTATTTGCTGAATATGTTATTTTAATGTGCAGTTAACTATCTGCGAGTTATTAGTTTGTAAACTAGTGGATCTCAGTTATATAAGAGTATATACGACTACATCATATGTTACTTATATTTGGATTTTGGGTAAGTCCTTCAAGCCAAGTGATCTATTGCTGGTAAGTAAGTATTGTCAGAGCAGCGATAGCTCAGTGGGGAGACCAACAGACTGCAATGCAGAGGGTCTCGGGTTTGAACCCACGTCGCGCACCTCTGACTTTCGGAAGTTATATGACTTTTCGAAATTATGTGCGTATTGATTGACAATTATTGCCTGCTCCGTGTTTCGGAGAGTACGTTAAGCCGTCGATCCCGGCTGCCATGAACATCTATGGCAGTCGTTATTGGGAGAGTGTCGACACAAAAGATCCTACTGGGTCGAAGTGTCGCCGGTCTGCACTGACTGGCCCCCGCATAAGATAAGATAAGAAGTATTGTCAGGTGGTTTCATATCCATAACCATTTGATAAGTTTTTAATTGAGTCGCACATTGTACAAAATCTAGATTCTGCCTGAGTCCTGTTGGAACACAAGCCGGGATGATAAAAAAACATGGTCTGTTTCTGTTAGCCAAGTTTACAGCCAAAACCGTTCAACACTCTAAACTGAAACTGGTCCACAAACAGACCAGACTGACTAAGTCTCACATTAATAAAGAAAATATCTGCTGACTAGCCAAAGTGACGTTAAGCCGTTAGCAGCTCAACAGTCTTTAAGAGAAGATTATGGTTAGCATATGACCTTATATTGTTGACAAGATGATGACTTTTCACTTTTTTATATTCCCTAAAGTGGCAAATAATATGGCCCGTCTGATGGTAAGGAATTGCCGTACCAAAGCCTAAGGTTGCAGCTGGTAGAGCATGGTTCAATAAAAGAGACGCTATACCGTCAGTCAAATGCAAATATTATTTATCCTCTACTATCAGTACAGTCTTTAAAAAGCCAAGAATCACAACATGAAGTCATTTGGTTGAACTTCTATGAAGCTTCTCAATGAGCTTGCTCCATTTTTAACGAAATCCCGAATTCTATGCTATTCTAAATACGTGTATTATAGTCAATAAAAAATAGCCAATCACCACAAAACACCAAGAAATCCCACCGGCTGCTCTCGAAGGCACCTTTTACATCTCGACATTATCCATAGAAGAAACGATGAACCATAAATTAAACGTATAAAAGACAAAGCAATGTAATTTCTTTGGCACGTTATTTATTACATAACACAATATAAGACAGCACAATGCGACCAATACGGTATACATTTATAATTAAGCTAACAGAGAAGCACAATCAAACGCTTTGTCCAGGAATACATTCATGACATCCACCATACCATATTACCAATCTTTATTACCATCGAGCTAAACAAAACTAAACTTTATTCCTCCAAATTTTAAGTCCATATTCAATTTTTCAGCTCAAAAGTATAATTTTGTCGTATTCGTACATAAAAGGCGTTCCAAATCACGCAGCAAGCGTTGCGTTTAAACCACAGACAATGCTAATAAGACAAGTGCGCTCGTAGAACGGAACGCGGATGACAGGTTACAATGCGTTTACAGTATGAACTGTTGTAACGTTTGTTAAAATTATTGTGTAAATATATTGTTTTATTTATATGTATTTTATTTCGACTACCAACAACTATCATATATTAGGCGATTAACAAACGGCACTGCGCACCGCCGCGGTAGGCGGTGAAGCGGATCTTATGTCGCATTGGCCTCTATTAAATCCGTTGAAGCCTAACACACGTACACCGCGCGACCGCGCGGAGGGGCGGCGCCTCACACACGGGACGCCGCATAACCGCGCGGATCATCGTTAGTGCAGGACGTGTTGCAATTTAAAAATGATCAAACTGGTCAAAACCTCGTTAAATCCATCCGCGCGGACAGGCGCGTCAGCCGTCTGACCGCGTGGAGCACCGCTACGAAATCCGCTTTACCGCCACCGCCCTCCGCGGCGGTCCGCGGTGCCGTGTGATAATCGCCTTAGGTAGAACGAAGTATGTTTAGTCCCGAAAGTATAGGTAGAGGTAAGTATAACAGATTACCTTGTTAATCTCCTAACATAGGATTGTGGTTTAATTATGTTTGATATCCAGATCGTATTTATTTATTGATGTCTATGATAAAATCAAATCTTTATCAACACGGAGTCTAAAATTGCACCATTAGACGAGAATATGTTTGCAATTGCATAGACATTTAAATATGGCAAAGTGTAGAAATGTTGTCTGCCTGTCTATTCGTAGATATACATTCGATAATTGAGTAAAAGTAACAGGCCACATTATCAATATAAACTTTAAGCTTATTATAATAATATATACTAATATTATAAAGCTGAAGAGTTTGTTTGTTTGTTTGAACGCGCTAATCTCTGGAACTACTGATTCTACTTGAAAAATTATTTTAGTGTTGGATAGCCTATTTATTGAGGAAGGCTATTGGCGATATAACATCACGCTACGACCAACAGGGGCGGCGCAGTAATGATAAACGCGGGTGAAACCGCGGGAACATCTAGTATCTAATATTAACTCTGTATACCAACTCTAACTGCTGAGCACTGGCCTCTTCTCTGTGTAAGAAACATTAGACCATATTCCACCACGGTAGCCCAGTACAGATTTCATACATCTTTGATAACATTATGTATGTACTTTCAGAGATGCAGGTCTCCTCACGTTGTTATTATTGGCCAGTAATCGTTAATTTTTAATGAGTATACAGGATGTTAGGCACACGGTTGTCCAAATGAAATAGAGATCTGTTTTGGGCTATTGCCAACGCGTTGGACTCAGGCAAATTAAATTTTGTCTCAAAGTTTCGGCGGTACGATTTCTTTTAATTTTTAAAATTAAAGGTCGGAAATTTGGACTAAAACTGTAAAAATGTTAAACGAATATGGGTTTAGCTGTCATAATAATATTTTTTATTTTAGTTAACTATTGCTAAATTTTATTAAAATTATTATTTCCTATAGACACCTTGTAAAAAAATTATAACAGGCTGTCAAAGTTCCGGAAAGAGCTAAAATAGAACAAAGTTCGACATAGCATGATTAAAAAAAAAATATTATTTAATTTGCCTGAGTCCAACACGTTGATAATAGTCCAAACCAGATCTCTATTTAATTTCGACAACCGTGTGCCTAACAGCCTTTATAACTTTGAAAAGCCTCGTCTCCGATCAGGGTATATAGTTAACAAGTGCTAAAATACATACAAAAGTAAGGTATTACATTGTATCGCATACATACTAGTTTGTTTGTGTGTGTGATGTTACCCTATCTGAATTATCGAGAATACAGGTGTTAACCTATGTTATTATAAGTAATTACATATCATACATAAATTTATATGATATAATAATACCTATTTATACAATATCCAATAAGCAGCCATAATTTATTTATGTGCTTCGATACCCGCCATCACGTTCTACAAAACTTTTTTTTATTTATCGTCATTATGCCTGTCATTCTGTCAAATAAGCGATTCTAAATAGGTCTAATTGAAATAAAAAGAGGGAAAACATTCTCTAAAAATGAAGACTAGTCTCAAAATGGCAGCGTATTTGCGTGATATTTTCGCGCGATGGCACCGATATTTCGCGCCAACTTTTGTAGAGTTTCAAATTGTTAACGCAACGAAGTGTATATTATTATGATAATTGAGTGAATAATAATAGGCTTATTTTTTTATCTGTTATGATAAATAGCTGTATTAAAACTGCAGTCTATTATTTGTGAAGGGCGCGAAATGAAATCGATAGAAAATATCAAGTAAGTATGTAATAAATGCTTTTAGATTCACGCGATTTGTTTTTAAATGTCGGGCAATAAATAAGTATTTATATCTTTAAATACCTATCAACGCAATTTAAACGTAGTATTGTATTATTCGCTTTATTAAACAAGGATCATATTTCTTTAAATTAGTAAATACCAAGACATTTAAAAAATACTTGCTTTTACGCCGCGGCTCGCTCGGGAAAATACTTTTTCTGGATTAAAGATAACCTATGTCCTTTCCTATACACTGACAACTTGTATGCGAAATTTCATGATTATCAGTCGTTCGTATTCGTCAAGACGTGAAAGCGTAACGATCAAATAAACAAACTTTCACATTCACTTTTATAATATTAGTTATGATGTAGACAACCCATAGATTCTGAGCACACGTACCGAGCTGCTCATGGTTAGGGTTTTAAGCTCCGTACAATGCGAGAAAACCTATCTTTTGAATCAAGTTGACGACCTCGATGGCGTAGTGGTTAGTGTAACCGACTGCCACGCCTGAGGTCGCGGGTTCGATTCCCGCACAAGTCAAACATTTGTGTGCATGAACATGGATGTTTGTCTTGGTCTGGGTTGTTCTATGTATAATATGTATGTATTTACGAAAAAAAAATTATATGTAGTTTATCCATTGTCTAGTACCCATAGTACAAGCTCTGCTTAGTTTGGGCTAGATGGTGTTGTGTGTATGTGGTAGAATATTATTATTATATTACTATTATTATTTATTGTCTTTAGATACAAGTCAGCTACATACCTGGTGTTCTCGAAGTTGTATCAAATATGTCAACCCGTAGCCCGTAGCTAGTCGACCTGAGCCAGTCTTTTTGACTATTAACTAATCGTTGTTACACATTTAATATTACATAGCTCCATTTAAATAGCACCTAGTAGTATTTAAAAATTAATTACCGCGCTTATTATTATTGGCAACCGAAACTAATTTTCAAAAATATTATTTAGTCTTATAAACTTGCCCACTGCTGGGCATGACACTCTTCTAAGGTCTAGGTCCAGTTTCCAAAAATGCTCTAAACCAGTCCAACTTTAAAACATACTTACATGTGAAACTAAATACTTCTCCATAATAAACCAATCCATTTTCCACCATTACCGTGTAATTTTCTACAATAGCAACACCACCCAGCCCGTGTGTTTTAACTCCCAAAACCAACAACCTCTAATACACATCAGAAAGCTCTTATGCTATTGAAATAGAGTCGAATATGGTGTGTTGTAGAGGCATATAAAGTTGTAAATTATGTAGTACAATGATGGAGCATTATGTCAGAAGGCGGGAACTAACACGCGCTATTCACGAAAGCAATAAACAATTGTGCGACATTTCTCTATTGCATGATTCTTACTTTTGATTTGTTATACAAGATTATATTGTCCATATATGCTACACGAATTTCAACTCTATTTTAATAGAACTGTGGAATATTTTAGGAAGGGATTGTAGTGATATGTCACATGAAATAATGGGGCGTTCTATCATAACTTTCGTTTTGATGGCAAGGTTTTATGTTATACATACTTTAGTTACCATTTCTGGAAATGGAGGAAGGATGCGTGGTATATACAGATTCACTTTTCAATGTACTGTGTTTTGACGTATTTATGAATAATAAGGACCTATCCTTGAAGGCTCTTTGCCCAGTATCTTTTATATGGAAAAGAATAGACAAAAAATGCGATGTTGCGTACCCTTTTTTAATTTACTGCTAAGATAAAACAGAATATCAAGAACAGTAGCAATTTGTAGAGAAAGAATTTTTAACCTTAGTAGGTATTGATTAAGAAACAATATGCTATTAGCGCGGGCTACATACGAGGCAAGCTACTCTCGCGGGCTATGGGCGGCGCAAGCTACTTTCTCGGGCTACATGCAAGGCAAGCTAATCTCGCAAGCTACGTGTGCCATAATTTCCTTTTTTTTTATTGCCATTGGAAGCAGACGAGCAAGTAGCCCACCTGATGGAAAGTGCTAACCGCTGCTCATGGACTTCAGCAATGTCAGGACACAGCAAAGCCGCTGCTTACCGTGAAAGAAAAACTCTCTTTAAACCTCGTTTGAAGAAGGACATATCATAGCGCTCATGAAACACCGAAACAGGCAGTTCATTCCAGAGCTTGCACGTACGTGGGAGAAATGATCGCTGAAAGCGTACCGTCTTGGGTTTGAACGCTTCCAGGTGATATTGATGAACCTTGCTTCTTCGTCGAGTGATACGGCGATAGAAAGGGGTCGCTGGTACCAAATCAAACAGTTCTTCAGAGCACTTCCCGTGAAAGAGTTGGTAGAACACGCAGAAAGACCCAAAGTCTCTCGGTTGCTCCAACGACTCCAATCTATCCGTGAGATTGGGATCATCGACGATTCGAACTGCCCGTCTTTATAGGGAGTCAAGCGGGCCGAGCTGGTATTTGGGGGCCCCTACCTAGAGATGTGAGCAGTACTCAACGTGCGGCCGGACCTGTGCTTTGTAAAGTACAAGACGTTGACCTGGTGTGAAGTACCGCCTCGCTCTGTTTCGCGGTCATCAAGCGAGGCAAGCTCAGTAGCTTGCGCGTCAGTACGCAGGGTACATACGGAGCTAGTTACTCTCGCGTTCTACATGCTTGACTTAAACATACATGTTATCGTCATAATAAAGACCTAACTACCTCACTGCTTAAGTGAAAAAATCCAAGATATTCAAAGCAAAAAGAAAATTATCATAAATACAACTAATAATCCTAAGTGTCGGTCGCAATGTTGCCAAAGCGCACAATCCATAAATCGTGCGCGTTCTTGGCGCATGCGCGTAGCCGCCGTGCGCGCGCGCGCTCGCGTTCGCTGCACTAACTGCGCACGCACAATGCGACGCATCACCCCTTTATATGGTAAACTGTAATAGAAGTTAACCGATGGTCCAAGGATAATAAGAAATAAATCATTGTTGGCGTAGTGGTTAGTGTAACCGACTGCCACGGCTGAGGTCGCGGGTTCGATTCCCGCACAAGTCAAACATTTGTGTGCATGAACATGGATGTTTGTCTTGGTCTGGGTGTTTCTATGTATGATATGTATGTATTTACAAAAAAAAATATTATATATGTATGTTTGTCCATTGTCTAGTACCCATAGTACAAGCTCTGCTTAGTTTGGGCTAGATGGTGTTGTGTGTATGTGGTAGAATATTACTATATTATTATTATTAGTCAAATACTAACTAATATTATAAATGTGAAAGTGATTTTGTTTGTTTGTTTGCTACGCTTTCACGCCTTAACTACATACTCGACCGATCATCATGAAATTTCGCAAACACGTTCTCAGGGGAACAGAAACGGACATAGGGTACCTTGCATCCAGACAAAAGTAGTGTTACTAACCTAATCTTAATGAACCCACAGATACACGAGCGAAGTAGTAGTGTGTAGTAAATATTAATAACTAGTTTTCAGCCGCGGCTTCGCTCGCATAAATGTAGGTTAGGTTAGGTTAGGCTTGCAACAGTTATTTTTTCTGGATAGAAGGTACCCTATGTCCTATTCTGTATCCCTGACAACGTGTATGCAAAATTTCATGTTGATCAGTTGAGTAGTTTAGGCGTGAAAGCGTAACAAATAAACAAACAAACAAACTCATTTTCGCATTTATAATATTAGTTAGGATATACCCAGTCCCAATCAATTACATAATACACTCATCAATTAGAAATGATAATGTAAGATACAATTTAATTAGTATGGCACAGTAAAGCATTCACCAATTTCTTTATTTGGAGTTCCTCTAGATATTAAACAAATTGGATAAGCGGAAAAAAGTTATCTCTATATTTATCGATCTGGCTAAGGCGTTCGACACAGTCTCTGCCCCACTCCTACTAACTAAACTTGAAAAGATGGGTATTTGCGATACCCAACTTAAGTTATTTAAACGTTACCTCACAAATAGGCAGCAAAGGGTAAAAATTCGCGAGGTGACTAGCGACGATCTGCAGGTTGACTGCGGCGTTCCCCAGGGCAGTGTGATAGGTCCGACTCTTTTTCTAGTCTTTATTAATGACCTGTGTATTCTCAATCTATCGAATGGCAAAATTGTTACCTTTGCGGATGATGCCGCCTTGATCTTTCATGGTGACACTTGGGAGGAGACCTTCCATGAAGCTCAAACAAGTTTCAATGCGGTGACTACATGGTTGAGAGACAATGGACTAACCCTTAATGTCGACAAAACAAAATATGTAACCTTTTCTATGAAAACCATTCCAACTGGTACTCTAAATGGGTACTCTATTTTAGCCCATTCATGCTCTCTCAACAATGAATGCACTTGCAGGCATCTGAGGTGTGTCACCAGTATTAAATATCTAGGTGTTGAACTGAATAGTACTCTGAGCTTTAACCGCCATGCAGACTTACTCTCATCTAGGCTACGTAAGTTGATATTCGTATTTAAAAACTTACGACACGTTGCAGATAAATTCCTAATTAAGATGGTTTACTTGTCTTTATACCAGCCAATACTTGCGTACTGCATTACAGCATGGAGTGGTACCAGCAAAGCGGGTATGATTAAAGTAGAGAGAGCACAAAGAGCTGTCCTGAAGGTAGACCACTTTTTAACTTTCCTCTACCCTACCAGAGATCTTTATCGTCTTGCTGATGTACTCACGGTTCGCCAGCTCTTTATCCTACAAGTTACTCTCAAACAGCATTCATCTCTTCCATTCGACACTTCCACTTTAAGCAAGAGAATAAAACACAAAGTCTGTCAGACTATTGGTAATAAATGGTCGACAGCATTCTCTAGCAAATTCTTTGGCTTTCTGGGGAGATATTTGTATAATAAAATAAATGGAGAGATCTCAATATACCATCTTACCACGTCCAACTGTAAAAAAACTGTCACCTCGTGGTTAAAGACGCTTGGGTACGATGAAACTGAACAGCTATTATATATAGCCGCATAATTTGTCGTACCTCATGTAATACCATACCAGCTATACCTATAATCATACCATAATCACTTTATGCTCCTATCCACCACTTAATAGATTTGTTATGATACAAAAATTATTTTCTGGTCCCGAAGACCTGGCTCGTACGGTTATCAAATAATTTCACTCACACACACACATACACACCCTCCCACATATACACTCACACACACACACTCCCACACACACACACCCTCACACACAAACACTAACACACTCACATGGACACACACACTCATACGTTTACCCACTCACACTTCTCCCAACATGACGTACATTCTCAACAAGAACATACTAGCCCCAATCATACACATTCCACCTATCCAGAGCACGGAGAGGCTGGTTATCTGTAATACAGGACCTCCTAGTACAGAGACCAGTCTCCCACACAGACTATACATTCACTACTTTATTGTATGGACTGTTTGTTTAAGATGTCAAATATTATGTACTGTGTGAGAGAACAAATAAACAATTATTATTATAAATTATAACTTGCTTTTTTGCTCTAGTGTCTTATTCAAGAAGTAAAGAGAGGATTACTTTTGTATAGAATTAACGGTGCTCTCATTTTCTTTTATGCTTCTGTTATCGCCGCTCTCGCTTATAGCTTACACCAGCGCTATCGAGTATAGTTCAAAATCACGGGTCGCGCCAAATTGTTCCATCGGCGTCTTGTTGCCGCCGACATTTTGATACTGTGCGGAATATTTCACATTGTTACACTGAAAATGGCTACCCTTTATCCCACACGCCAACTACTGTCGCAGCTATTAAACTATCCACAATTTAGGGCCATTTAAATATAAATTCTATTTGTTTAAAATGGCCGCATTGTTCGCGAGAGTTTTAATGGTCTGCTTTTTGTTTCTAGCTGTCTTTATTGGTCTTTAAGAAGTGTCGCAATGCGTGTGAAATATTGAAAGCATTTATTTATAGTACATAAATACTCTCACGCCAATATACCCAAAGCGACAGGTATATGTATAATACCTAGATTTTGGCAGCTAGAGTTTTACAAACCACATAATAATAGAGAACAACCTATTACTGTTTACTAAGCACAGTTTCAGATCTCGTCGTGCTCCTGAATTTCTTCACAGAGTGAATCAGTAACATTTTCCCGACAATATTTAATACAGCCGCGCACCATCAAGTTAAAGTTCTAAAAAAATGATGATCATTTATAAAATTAGATTAAAATTTTCATGATTGCATCTGAAATACGCGTTAGCGACCCCTCGAATCGGCCGCTTGCTTACCGCTAAATTGGTGAAAACTAAGAGGTCGAAATTTGGTCAAAACCTTTATACAATTTATTTGCCATATTTTAAACTGTATAAATTTATTTTCTACTAGCTGTTACCTGCGACTTCGTCCGCGTAGATTTTAACTAAAAAGTATTTGTCTCCGCGGAACCCTATTTTTTTCTAAACTCAAAGTAGCCTATGATACTCCTTATAATATCCGCTATCTGCCAGTGAAAGTCCCGTCAAAATCGATTCAGCCGTTTCGGAGATTAGCCGGAACAAACAGACAGACAGACAAAAAATTTAAAAATATATGTTTTCGTGTAGGTACCTTATATACTTTCATATGCATTAGATAAAAAGCTGTTATTTTGACATTACAAACAGACACTTCAATTTTATTTATTTGTATAGAGTATAGATTATTTACATGAACAATATTTTCCATATTTTTCTTTAGCTATGTCAAATCTCAGACATGTCATGTCTTCCATATGCACAATATCCTTAAAAAGAGGTACACTAAGATATTCTTACAAAATACTACAAAGTTTTCACTACTTGTATTACTATATAATCACGTATTAACTATCATCCATTTAAAACCGCCAGCACAATTGGACGTACTTTCTGAAAAACGTTCCAACCCACAAAGTTAACATTTTGAGATAATCGTGATTGAAGTTCAATCCCGTATTGCTTCTTCATACATGTGGGTTGGGCTACTAAGTCATGATTTCATATTTAGAGTGATAGTAGAGCTACCAAATTTTTCCAGCTAGTAAATAGTAACCCCGTGACTAATTTGCTAATAATAACTCGATTTTGACCCGAGTGTGGGTTGGAACGTTTTTCAGAAAGTACGTCAAATTCTACTTACAACACATAATTAATACACTTCCTATAATTATAATACAACGAGTATATTGATCTGTAGTATTGCGTACGAATTAGCCAGGTGTACGCATATTTGCGTCTCCGCGCATGCGTATTTGCAATGCGGCGCACACGCTTATAATTGGCGCACTTATTCAATCTTCGGTCGTGTTCGCAGCAGGCTGCACGCGTGTCATTTACGTGCTTTCACGCTATGTTTATACGGCTAACGTAGGCTGTATTTAAAGTTGGTGATAATCATATACAGCTGAGGTGGTTAACAAAAAATATGGATATGAGGAATTATATGATATCAGCTGAACTAGGAATATATTTACTTACATATTATATATGATGATATAGATTATTAATTATACACTAAATAAGCTTCAATATTTACATAGCTGGTTTAAGCGTCGTAGGATTCGTCAGCATCGATGTCAACCGATAACGTCCCCAGAAGGCTGGCAATACTGCCACGTGGAATGGCAATGCTGATTCTTTCGGCCAAGAAAAGACTAGCCTTCTGATCACGCACAAGCTCTCTTTATATATATATATATATATATATATATATATATATATATATATATATATATATATATATATATATATATATATCATATACTCTATATCATATTTATTGTATCGCTATTCTATACAGTGTAAGAAGATATAGACCATAGTCCATCATGCCCACTTAAGGGCAACTGGCAGATATTTTTATGGAGAAAATATCAAAAATGCATAAGCCCTCAAGATATTTTCCTTGACAGTTATTTTTCAGGAATAAGTAATAATGTCCTCCAGACCGAATTTCGGTCACGGCGGCCGGTCTTAACGGAGACTGGCCATCTGCGCAGGAGATATTATATTGCACAAGTGTGTGCGCAAACACAAGTGCACTATCTGTTCCCTAACTCTCATGATCCGATGGGACGGTAATCTGACACGACCGGAGAGAAATACGGCGCAGGACCAACGGCTTTACGTGCTTTCCGAGGCACGGGGGTGTCTAACACCGTCAACTTCCTAACTCCGTTTTAATATTGAGCTTTCTTAACAGAAAAACCCAATAACTTTTTTGTTGGCCCGACCCGGGGATTCGAACCCGAGACCTCATGCACAGCAGTGGCATTCACTACCGCTGCGCCACGGAGGCAGTTTTTCAGGAACAAGTAATAGTAGGTAATATAAGTTCAGGTAAGTAATCAGATCGATATACGTAATCACGTTAGAATTCGGATTTAATTGCAAAAATTATTAATCACATTCTGATTAAAACCTGATAAAAATCAAAGCAGTGATCCTTGATGTATTCGAGTATTCCTATATTTTATTTAATCGAGAATCGATTGTTGCTTTCAATGCACGTCAAATCGAAAATCGCTTATCAGGATATGCCTAATACAAACCAAAGGCATTTGCGAAATAGTCTAAACGCTAATTGGATGTCTCCAATTTATTATTAACAAGCTTTACCCAGGGCCTAGTTCGTCCAGAAAGTTCTTCTTTCTGTATAAAAGGTACCCTATGTCCTTTTCTGTTGTGATGTGTATGCGGAATTTCATGATGACCGTAGGGACATTGCCTCATTGGCATGTTTCTACAGAATATACCACGGAGAGTGTTCTGAAGAGTTATTCCACCTTATCTCGCCTTCCCCTTTCCTATCCAGAACAACGCGTGCTGAGCTCAAATGCCATCTTTACACGGTAGAGTCGACTATAGCGCGTACCAACAAGTTTGGGTCCTCATACCTCTGCCGAACGATCAAGGCATGGAATTCTCTGTCAAGGCACATGTTTCCTTCTTCCTTTAACCCCTGGGTCCTTTAAGCGGGGCATGAAAAAGCACCTTCTCAGGCCGTCAAAGTAGAGACCTCAACATCGCCTCGGCTGCTATGAGGACGGTGTAGAGGCCACTGCTCTTAGACCACACGACTGCTTACCATCAGATGGAGTGTGGTCATTAACACGAGCAAAACAAAAATAATAAAAAAAAACACCAGTTGAGTAGTTAGGGCTTAAAAGCGTAATAAACAAACCAACTCACATGCGCATTTATAATATCAGTGAGGGTTAAAATTATTATTATTATCGGTAGCTTACCGATATTAATAATAATTGATTAATTAATAATAAACGGATTTTTTTATACAACTAAGGTGGCAAACAAGCATACGGCCCACCTAATGGTAAGTGGACACCGTAGCCTATGGACGCCTGCAACACCAGAGGCATCACTTGCACGTTGGCGACCCTTTAGGAAAGGAAAGGGGAAAGAGAAGGAGCGGGAAGTCGGAAATAGGGTGATTGGGCCTCCGGCACTCTCACTCACCGGACGAAACACAACCGTAGGAATACTGGTATTTCACGTCGATATTCTGTGAGAGGGTAGACCTTCTCCGGTCGAGCCGGCCCATTCATGCTGACATCACGAGGCTTTATAGCGAATAATTGCCAAAATGTCCGCTTTACAATGAAAATTTACGACTGCTGTTATTGCTCTGCCTGCCTCTCAAAGAACACATGCGTGTTTCTATGTATGTATGATTTATAACAGATAGCAACCTATGGCGAATATAAAATAACATCAGGTGATCAAAATATTTTCCAATGAATAAATTACTTACTCTCGTAACTCGAACATTTGCATCGAAGCAGTAAATTGAACGAATTTGAAATTCATCGAACTGACATAGTTTCAACACTCGCTGAATTAAACTCCTATAATATCGATTTATATAGTTGTGTATCCATTCTGATGTTATACTGATAAAAAATATAATAGATTTATATGATGGTTAAAATTAATATTAAAAATATTGTTGAGGAATCTGATAGAAGTAATAAAAATGTACTCCAGACCAAATTTTGGTCACGACGCGGACGGCATCCTAACTTTGTATAAGAGATGTTATAGTGCAGAATGCCCGCGGCTCCGCCCGTGTAAAGTACAATGGCCATTCTCCTAAGATGCTTGTACTAGAAAAATCATAAGAAACGTAAGTTATTGAAACATATCTCGTCCTATTTGTTTATAAAAATATAAGTCAATTCGGACTTCAGTATATTTTTAAAAGTCCGGAGAAAGAAGTAATTAAGTAAGTAATATGTCTTATTGAGGTTATGAAGTTAGAAGTCGTTGTTATTATTTTTAATAACACAACGCTATAACACATAGGGAGGTACTTAATCAATCGATTTACAACTGAATAAATTTTTATTTTTAACATGGTGTTAAAAATGGTTTATATTAATGATGAGCATGAAATTGTATTAAAAGCTACTAGTTTACTAATATAAATTGTATGTATGTTTGATATCATATGTGTTATAATTTATTACCGTTATGAAATAAAACAGATTAAACTAAGAAAAAAACATGGACATCTCTAGTGAAGAAAGTACTTTTAGATGCGTTCAAATATATGTTGTTTTATACTGCATTCTGTTTACAAAAAAATACTTTTTTTGAAGAAGTTTATCTACAGACTCCCGACTTTTAAAAATAAAATGTTGATATCGGATAATTACATGAACAATTATTTACACGTTGGTGATATTCCTTCGTCGATAAGAATTTCTGATATTATCCGGTACAAAGTGGCCATTGTTCTTTAGGTTACGTCAATTTTGTATCCCCGGGATACACTACTTTTTTCTGGATTAAAGATACCCTATGTCGTGAAAGCGTAACAAACAAACTGACATTCGCATTTATAAAATTAGGATACAAGTGACTCTTATCTATTCCTTCACCGTCATAATCCCATCGGTCGACCGACTGTCTATTCCCTCACTATCATAGTTCAGCATGGAATCTGATCAAACCAGAGAGAGATTAGGAGTACCTATGACCGATGGCTTTACGTATTTGACGATACACAGTGGTATGCAACACCTAAAACCGCTTAGCACCAGGCTCCTATAATTGAGAACTAACAAAAATCCCAATAACTTTCTGTTGGCTCAATCCGAAAATCGAAATCAAGATCACAGCTTTGGCAACGACAACTGCGTTACCAAGGCTGACAGAATAGCCAAATGTGGACGTCAACGAACAATACTTGATACAGATTATATTATACAGACCTCATAAAGGTTTTTTTAATCTATGTACATTGTCAAGCAACCATTCTGCCCGCCAAATGGTAAGCAGTTACCGTAATATACAATGCTTACTAAGTCAAAGTAAATTTAATCTAATAAGGAGCATTTTAGTAAGTAATAATTAGTAATACTTTACCTCAATCTCATGTCTCGTTGTCATAACTGATAAGTAATGAAGTAATCGTTTTCGTATCTCGTTGGTCCCGTGCCATAATTTTGCACTTATTTATGAATACGATCATGAGCTCCTGTATTCGATTCCTGGGAGTGTTATTGGGTTCGCTGGTAGAACTTTTTTAGATGTAACTCGGTGCCTAGTTATGTATTGTATGCCCGGTAAAAGTGAAATAGGCTTTTCCATATGACCAAAAATTATATAGAAATGTGAATTTTACACAAAATCAAAGCAGCGGCTTAAGATAAATACAGACGTATGTCAATGTATGTAGATTAAAACGTTATTTCCATCCATAAATCTCGAAACTAAGTAAAAACTAAACTAATCAATAAATAGTTAATCAATTCAATTACTTTTTAATTAATTAACTACGAAGATTAGCATTCAAGCAATCTCTACAATGTCTATGACTACTTAACTTTTTCTTAGGCAAAGGAAGCACAGCTTCGAGGCATTATTTACAGATTTTTTTATATAAACAGCTTCATCGGAGTAATACTAGATAAACTAGCCATATAAGAGTGTTTAGACGAACCTAGAAAAAGCTAACACATCTTTAACATCGCCGTTGCATACGGCAAACGTATTACATTACCGCACTTCAAATTTCTACCTTATGTAATTCAAAACAAGGTGTATATTCGAATAAAGCTGTGATATAGAAGAAAAACGGTGGTATTCATCTAGTTTAGAGTCCACGATACCAGTAATGTCTAAAATGACCATGTAAGTAACAAGAATTAACTTTACTTTGTAGAATTTTTATCAAATACCTGTTTATGCAAATTGTGAGGCTATTTACATGAATGTATAGATTACAGTCGGATAAGTTGAAATTGTTTCGATTAGGATTAAGTCTAAAAAGGACTGTCACACCCGCAAAATAATGTACTTGATAAAATAACCAAACAGTTTTCTAACAATTTGGTCTTATTTATGCATCTATAACTAATCTATAACGAACTAGGCTGGGCCTACTAAGATGATAAAATGTAAAATATTTTGTAGGTACGGTACTTATTCTCATATTTGTTATCAATGCTATAATACACTAGATATATGTATCACTTTCATAGTAATGGATGTCGAAAATCTAAGCCATACTACTTTGTTACTAATAACTGCACTTGTGTTAAAAATGTGAAATAATATCTTATCTGTATATCATTATTTATTACTTATTTACGTAGGGTAATGGATTTATACTTGACATACAGATACGTAGATCGCATGCCAGCCCGGAATGCGATCTCGTGAAACTCACTCGAAACTAGTATGACATAACAAGCATCGGATTGTTTCATAACGTGCCATGACCCAAGCGGCAGAAATTCACAGCTGCTGTGCCCCGCGGTTTCATCCAAGGTCTATGGGTCGTAGAGCGATGTAAGATAACCTATAACCTTCCTTATTAATTAAACTATAAAATGTAATAAAATATTTCAAATCTGACTGATAGTGCAAGAGATAAGCGCATTCAAACAAACACATCTCAGCTTCAACATCTTGACACCGCCATTTTGCGCGCCAAAACTGAACTGTCAAAACTGTCAACATAACCTACAACACGTTCGAACCACAGATAATATAACAACATGTAAAGGCGGTTATAACAAGAAAATAGAAGCAAGGAAATGAAATATTCTAACAAGGAATACTGGCATAACAATAAGAAGCCTCGAGCGGTTTTCATTACGCCAGTGCAAGCGTAATGATACACCGCGGCTGCGACCTTTTGGCTCGAAGGAAATCCCTAGAGCTTGCAAATAATCACTTTTATTAATAGTTAGCAGTAAAGATTGGCTTTTGTGATGTTATGAAGAGTAGCTACAATAACTGTTGGTGCAATATCTTAAGTAGATTGTACTATTGTTCGATGTATGTATGTACTTAAGTTTATTGCTATAAGCCTTGAATGGGATATACGCGAAAAATATATTATAATTTAAATTGTACAAAGAGCAGCGATAGCTCAGTGGGGAGACCAACAGACTGCAATGCAGATAGCCTCAGGTTCGAACCCACGTCGCGCACCGCTGACTTTCGGAAGTTATATGGCTTTTCGAAATTATGTGCGTATTGATTGACGATTATCGCCTGCTCCGTGCCTCGGAGAGCACGTTAAGCCGTCGGTCCCGGCTGCCATGAACATCTATTTGCAGTCGTTATTGGGAGGGTGTCGACACAAAAGATCCCACTGGGTCGAAGTGTCGCCGGTCTGCACTGACTGGCCCCCGCATAAGATAAGATAAGATAAGATAAGATAAATTGTACAAAACAAAGCAAGACTGCCTATATAATAGAAGCCGAGACTTTATTTCGGCCATTTTCCTTACAGAAAATACAGTAGCACTTTATTGAGAAAAATTTCGTAAGAAAAATTGTTTCTGCGGTAGGACAATAATAGTGCCAGCAACCAGAATGATGATATATACAGACCACTGCTTTAAACACGATTATATAAAAAATAAATTAATTAAAAGCAACTGTCCTTGATACAACGATTCAAAAAGTTTAGTCCTTGTTTTACACTTTGTAAACATTAAAACTTGAAACAACTATTTGTAGAACACACATTTCTTTTAGCTAATCTTCAGCACTCATAACTGCTTACTGTGAGATGCAGACCCGCTCGTTAAAATTTCAACACCTTTGGTGCAGTTAAAAAAGATTTGGTCGATACAGTTTATCGTTAAATACATCAGGAACTCCCGCCGTAATGAATTATACAGATTTCGACCATTTTATAGCTATAAATCTATTCACGTTGCTTTGGTGGCGCACGTAGTGAATACGACTGCTAAAGGTGAAGCCAAGATCTCTTTTCCCGAGACCGACAAAGAACTCTGCCGTTTTTTCTGCTTGTGCTCCAGTAAGTAATTCGTAACAGAAAGGAATTTTTCTTTTTTTTTAAATTCTCTCTCACATAGCTACAAAAATACAAAATTGCACAAAAGAAACTTAAAGCGCAATACACACCAAAGTCGCCGACCCGCCGTCATATGTCAGCAACTTTTTGTCGACGGGCTTGTTGGCGGCTTCACTCATTGCAAGTCGGAAAACTTTGTCGGTGGCATGTCGGCGGCCCGTCATGAGGAATTTATACGTCACTATTGCTCGAATGTCGCCGGGCAACTGAGCGCTTGCGTTACTTGCGTAGACGGCCGAAATGCCGTGGGCATGTCGGTGGGCGACACGCCCGGGCGCATGTTGCCGACATTATTCTTTTCATATAGGCCGCTGGGTTGTGTGGGCGGGCTGTGCCGGCGGGTCGGCGGCTTTGGTGTGTATTGCGCTTAATCTAGACATGTTTTTGCTTCTATGTGAGAGACTGGTATCTGTACTAGGAGACCTGTATGACAGATTACCAGCCTCTCCAAGCGCTGGACTCTTGCAGTACAAGAATGTCAGGTAAGTGTCTCGGTGGTATAAACATTACTATCAATAATTATTGGCAGTATGATTGAGCCCGGTAGGCAACTTCTATTACATGGCGAAATGTCGAAACCTCTGCTCACTACTCCGGGAAAATAAGCGTGAACCTACGCATTAATAATATCAGCCCTGTATTAAACTGTTCCACTGCTGGGCACGGGCCTCTTCTCAGTGTGACATGGATTAGGCTATAGTCCACCACGCTGGCCCAGTGCAGGTCAGCAGACTCCACATATCTTCGAGAACATAATGGAGAAGTGGAGAACTCTCAGATGCATTAATGGTAAACAGTAAATCAATCCATACATCGCACCAAGGCCTCATGAAAACCGAACTCATAAATTCGACACCGATGTTGCCCCGAGCAAATAACCGTATTTGATATTTATGGATATTGTATGGAGTATTTACTTAAGTAAAATGGTACAAAGAGTCCCTTCGTTTTATTTATTTACATAAATTATGGTGAATGAGGGAAGTATAAAACTTACTGTCTATTTGGTAAATGACTTCCTTTAGTTAACGTTTAGTGTGTGTACTTGAAGGATTTGACTAGATTTATTGGGTGATTAGATTCGTGGCTGGATTCATATGTGTAAAGGTATTCGTGGTGATTATGGTGCGGTAGTATGCTTGAATGGTTATGCAAAGGTGTATTAACCTTCCGAGGAACCGATTGAACTAATTTATGTATTTATTTTAAGGTACAATCGATACACATTGTTATTCATATATCAGTGAAAGATATAGCATTAATTGCACTTCACTACATATCTATACAAATAAATAAAATTGAAGTGTCTGTTTGTAATGTCGAAATAACAGCTTTTTATGTAATGCATATGAAAGTATATAAGGTACCTATACGAAAACATCAATTTTTTAAATTGTTGTCTGTCTATCTGTCTGTTTGAAACGGCTGAACCGATTTTGACGGGACTTTCACTGGCAGATAGCTGATGTTATAAGGAGTAACTTAGGCTACTTTGATTTTACAAAAAAAATAGGGTTCCGCAGGGACAAACACTTTTTAATTAAAATCTACGCGGACGAAGTCGCAGGTAACAGCTAGTTATAAAATAAAATCCACCGCCGCGTCTGTCTGTCTGTTCGCGATAAACTCAAAAACTACTGAACGGATTTTCATACGGTTTTCACCAATAGACAGAGTGATTCACGAGGAAGGTTTAAGTGTATAATTTGTTAGGGTTACCCGTGCGTAGCCGGGGCAGGTCGCTAGTGAAAGATAATCCTTACTAATATTATAAATGCGAAAATGAGTTTGTTTGTTTGTTTGTTACGCTTTCACGCCTTAACTACTCAACCGATCAACATGAAATGTTGCATACACGTTGTCAGGGGTACAGAATAGGACATAGGGTACCTTTCATCCAGAAAAAATAACTGTTGCAAACGTAACCTAACCTAACCTACATTTACGCAAGCGAAGCCGCGGGTGAAAACTAGTAATTATATAAAACGAATAAAACTCATTTGTCCCACGGCAATTATGTTTGCTTTTATCGTTAGGTTCGACTTTAAAATAGATTAAATAATCCTAACTAATATAATAAACGTGAATGTGAGTGTGTTTGTTACGCTTTTCAGCCTTAACTACTCGGCCGATCATCATGAAATTTCATATACAGGTTGTCAGGGGTACAGAAAAGGACATGGTACAGCTCTATTATCCAAAAAAGTAGTCACTTATTTTTTTTTTTTACTTGCTGTATGCATTTTCTTATAACCCTTCGCGAGGGTGGGCTCACCGGGGTTAAAGAAAGATGTTGAAACGATGAAAATGGACCTCCCGGAATACCGACTAAACCTACCACAGTGTTCCTCGAAAAAACCGCTATCGACGGGGCCGCGCGAATCACTTGCACATGCGGTCGCGACCCCGCCGAGGTTATGAGGAAACGGCAGGCCACTACATAAAACCTACGTTTTAGGCAAAACACACTTTAAAGCCCTACCGTGTTTGTGTCAGTTGTTTGAATGTTTGTAAAGTCCCCCGCGACACAGGAAATATTCCTAGGCTAGAGTATTATTTTCATTAAAAAAATCAGTAGATGGTAGGCTACAATAGACTCATGCTGAATGGTACCTATAACAGCAGGCGAAATGAAGGTGTAGTACTCTTCTTGCATCTTCTTCTAGGATTTGTAAGGTTAAGCTTGTAATAACAGAAATTGAGAGGATTCTTGAATAAATAAATATTCTGCCGCATTTTATAATACTTATATCTAATAATGTATGAATAAAATCCAGGAAATAATTTTAAATGTAAATAAGTCTGGAAGGGGAAGACCTAGACCAAAGGTTCTCAGGCAAAATATTAAACATTTTTGAGAATGGCCACGTAACAAATATACTGAACCGAACCGTCAATTACGCAAGAGAAAAGGGCCAGGATCGTGACAAGTGGTATTCCGATAAATCGAAAAAAAAAACATTCGAATATTTAAGTGATTCGAATCATTCGAAAGCTTAATCTCTATCGTACCATTATATTTGTTTTTTTATATTCTATAATATTTTGAATTATAATCAGTGACAACATTCGAATGCGGGCTCATATTCAACTTCGTTATTGTAAAAATTGCAAATTGCGTACTCGTAGTCTCTAACTACCCTTCCCAAAAAACAGGCGTGAAGATATCTTGCGAGCCCTTACTAATATTATAAAGTCAAAAGCAATTCTGTCTGTCTGTTACCTCTTCACGACTAAACCACTCAACCGATTTGGATGAAATTTGCTATATAGGTCGTTTAAAACCTGGGGAAGAACATAGGCATAGACTTTTTATTGAAGTAGTTGCGAGCACACGGACGGAGCCGCGCGCACAGTTTAGTGCACACCTACATAAAATGAAAACCGTAGCAGTGTTATAGTTTAATAAGGTGAAATCACCGTACGAGGTCCGTTTACCGGCAACATGTAATAAGGGTGCAGGCATTATGCAAATACTAACAGAAATTACCTCGCTAGTAACGGGATGTAATACTGAGATTACATAGACGCGACCGGCAACCTACAACATTATGTTGGGGATCCTTAAGAGATGGTGTTTTGAGGGCCAGTGATCCTCCATCTTAGTTCTATAGTATCGTAAAAATAAACAAACAGACGAAATTCGTCATTAAACCTCCCAGTTTTTGTCGCTAGGTTTAGTCGATACGTATTTTATTTCTATTGTGTAATAATAACTTTCTACATGTTATTTCCATTTTGATGATTTTTTGCTCAAAATTTATCCTTTATATATATATATACTAGATTTGGCCGCGGATTCGCTCGCGTTAATTTTGAATTTGACAATCAATTCGGGTTGTACTCTGCTTGTAATAATATAATTCAATCATGATTCGAAAGACACGTGGCGCCATCTATTATCATAAGAACGTTATTGTTGTTTTCCTCAGGAACAGTAATTTTTTTCTGACAACGTATATGCAAAATTTCAGGATGATCGGTTCAGTGGTTTAGGCGTGAAAGGTAACAAACAAACAAACAAACAAACTCATTTTCGCTTTTATAACATTAGTTAGGATTAGGATAGTTAGGATTAGGATTAGGATGCATATGCCCATTTGAAGAATAATTTAATTTAATCCTTAAGAACTGAAAAATAGGCTTTGATTGATTATTTAACCACTGATTTATAAGCTGATTCTATCACGCATTACTTTGTACCTACTGGGTTCCGAAACTGCTTTAGGAATGCAGTGTTAAAGTATTACTTACCTATTACTGCGTTTCGCCTGGTTAGTAAGAGTTCCGAAAGCTCGAGATGACAACGTCGTATATGACAGACACACATCCAAGTATCAAGTAACTACATTTTATTTATGCGAGTATGAGTTTGTTTGCAACACTTTCTTAGAAATGTAACTTAAATTTTTTCTTTTTTTTTTTAACGGACTTTTACTCATTGTGCTCATCAGTCCCATCGTACCCTAATTACATTTTTGCGTAAACATTTCACAAATATTATTTACTTAAAAGTAACAAATAAACACATTTACTGTAGAGTCATCAGCCTAAACAGATTCTTTGCTGCTTCAGAATTAGGTTGAGTTAAGATGCTGTTAAAGCTACCAACATCGAACCTATTTAAGCCAAAATCCCTCATCTGTATTCTCATAGACTCATACCGAACACACTCCAACAATTTATCCAGATAATTTTAAGTGTAAATCATTTAAAAGTCAGTCGTATTGGGTCCAGACCAATCTATATAGTCAAAGCCTATATAGATTGGTCTGGTCCAGACCAATCTATAGAGTCTATATTTTTTATAGCTCCATAATACAGACACAGACTTGTTACAATGTTTAATAGTGTAGATAAAGGATATAAAACCAGCACCATTATCGGAAGTTACATGAAACTTAATGTGTTACAGCCGGTAAAAACAGCATGCGTTGATTTTTATGATAATTTGCAGAAACACTAGCTTGGCAACACTTAAAGCCCATCTACACGAGGCAAGATGGCGGAGTTGTTTAAGTGGTCGCCTCGCCACTGCCACTCCGCCGAGTGTTGTGGGTTCGAATCCGAGACGAGACAACATTTTGTGTAATCAAATTATTGTTCGGAATATGAGTGTTCTTTGAGGCCGTTGTTTTATTGTTTGTAAATTTTCCCGCGACACATGAATTATACCTAGAGCGGGAATAGCCTTTACAAAAACAAGGAAAAATCTCTTGAGCCAGCAGCGATAGACTAGTGGGAGACCGTTGGACTGCCACGCAGAGGTCTCGGGTTCATCCCTGAGCACACACCTCTGGATTTTCGTAGTTATGTGTGTATTTAGTTAATTATTGCTTGATTTAACGGTGAAGGAAAACGTCGTGATAAAACCTACATGTCTGAGTATTCGCCGTATATTCTCGAAGATATTATTATTTTTATAGCTATGCTCATAATAATAAACACAAATACATATACTATAACAGACTTATACATAATTTAATTAATAATGCAATGTAAATAATGATATGATATGTTTACATTATAATTTAATATAATTTTATAATTCCGTATTTAATGTAATTTAATTCATGACATAAATTCACTATCATCATCATCATCATCATCATCAGGCTATAATAGTCCACTGCTGGACATAGCCCTCACCCAAAGAGCGCCATAGCGCCCTGTCTTCAGCTTGCCGCATCCAGCATCTATCATCAATTCACTATACTAATTATTTAAGGACAATATTTATTTTTATTCAGATAGTATTATTTATTCACATTATTGTTCATCATAAATATTATTTTTTGCATACCGTTCACACGGTGAGACATGCTGTGCTTATTTTATTAATTAAATATCTTTGTAACCGTGTTTCTAGCAAATAAAGATTATTATATGTGAAGTCTGCCAACCCGCACTGAGTCAGCGTGGTGGACTAGAGTCTAACCCTTCTCACGCTGAGAATATACGTGCTCAGCAGTGAGACAGCTTATTTAAATGGCTGATACTATTTTGTTATAAGTCTCCTAAAACAAGTGTTATGCTAACCGTCTTTTATTCGCTAATTTATTATTATTTTTTATTAATATAGTTAACTAGATGTGCCCGCGGTTTCACCCGCTTTTATGATTACTGCGCCGCCCCGTGGGTCGTAGCGTGATGTTATACAGCCTATAGCCTTCCTCGATAAATGAGCTACCCAACACAACATTTTTCAATTCGGACCAGTAGTTCCTGAGATTAGCGCGTTCAAACAAAGAAACAAACTCTTCAGCTTTATAATATTAGTATAGACTAGCTGTTACCGGCGACTTCGTCGGCGTAGATTTTAACTAAAAAGTGTTTGTCACCGCGGAACCCTATTCTTTTTTCTAAAATCAAAGTAGCCTAAGTTACTCCTTATAATATCAGCTATCTGCCAGTGAAAGTCCCGTCAAAATCGGTTCAGCCGTTTCGGAGATTAGCCGGAACAAACAAACAGACAGACAGACAAAAATTTTAAAAATAGATGTTTTCGTATATAAAAAGCTGTTATTTTGACATTACAAACAGACACTTCAATTTTATTTATTTGTATAGATGTATAGATTGAGGTGTCCAAGAATTGTTTACACATGTATATAGAAATAAAGATTTTAGACGTTGACTTTTACTTTATAGCACTATAATTGCTGAAGAATGAAACAGATACCAGTATCGTGTATATGGGCCTTTAGGCTACAATGTTGCATGCAAAATCTTACCGCCATACTGGCTTTATCGAAATTAGTTCATAATCCAACAGTGAAATTATAATGTTATAGTTGTTAATCAAGTAAAACTTAATTACATAATCTCACACCTACTCGTATATACACGAAGGGATTTGTAGAGGTGTATTAGAATCACGTTTCAGAAGAAAGAAAGAAAAACAAACTTTATTTCTAAAATCACGAAATCTTTCACAATATCATGGAAATAATTGTAATAGAACACACATATACACAATAATAAATAATTAATAAACATAAATTAAAGTGACAGCCCTGCGCCACAAATGCCACGTTTCAGATGAGCCAGCAGTACATAAACTTTGGTCACCTGCTTACGCTACGAGACTTCCATGGAGGTATAGATAATCATTGTTTATGTATACCTCCATGGAGAATGCACGTCACGCGCGATCGACATTTAAGTTTTTAGCAGTTTTAAGCAGTTATTCTTTTGGTACAACGGAATAGATATGAGCTGATGGGCGTTTACGAAGTACAGTGAGCTGCAAAAATGCATACCCATGCCAAAACTAGAATGTTACAAGCCGGTAATTGACGCCATCTAACGGAAATCAATACATGAACTGTTAAGTAGTTTATTTATATCGTAATAGATGGCGGTGCACTACTATAAAATAAAAAGAAGTAGATTTCTTAATGACTCAATTTTGATACATTTACTTTATACAATTTTTTTATCTCTATTTATTATTATATATTTAAAAAAGAACACATTTCAGAAAAGAAAAAGCAAAGAATTTCAAATTAATTTATAAAGGAGACCAACCATCTTGTATGCCTGGCCTGGGCGTGAACAATTTTATATTGTAACTAGATGTTCCCGCGGTTTCACCCGCATTTATCGTTACTGCGCCGCTCCTCGATAAATAGGCTATCCAACACTAAAATATTTTTTCAAATTAAACCAGTTCCTGAGATTAGGGCGTTCAAACAAACAAACTCTTCAGCTTTATAATATTAGTATAGATAACAACATTAATTTTCAATAGCCTAAACTAAGTAGAATGCATTATTCTATGAAGTTTAGTATCAAGTTCGTTAAATAATAAAATACAACACAAAATAGCAAACACAATCACGTCCACAAAATATCCACCAGACGAGCGAACAAACGTAAAGCGAATGACGGAAACAGAATTGACAGATAAGTCAAGTGTTGCTAGAATATGAAAACAAATTACCCAACACATTGAAATTAAACTACTATATACGGATTTTATCGCGTTGTTTATTTGACACTTTATTAAAAAAAATGTGTGTGTGTACCAGAGTACACAGGTAAGAAGTGAAACTTCTTTACGACATTAATTAGTTAATTAGTTAACAAAAATTATTTAACTAACTTTAATATTAATATTTATTTCATAACTTAATAAAAATAATTAAAAGCAGATATTTAATGACTTAATCAATTACACAAGTTATGAATAAATAATTGGAATTATCTTTTCAAAGTAATACAATTATATGATGACAGTTAATCTTGTAGAAATGCAACGATTTTATAAAATTAAAAATGAATAAATAAATCATTAAAAACGAATAATTAAAAAAGATGTACGTATACATATTTTTATTTTCTAATCGTGTTTTGTTTTATTTTTAAATTATTATTTAATTTATATTTTTTATTGTTTTTAGAATTAATAATGTTCACTAGATTTACAGTCATATTTATTAATACTTGTTAATTTTAACAGATTTATATACATTCACTGATACTTACAATCAAAAAGTGGGGTTAACCTCAAATAAATATGAAAATCATGCTCATACGTGTTGAATTTATAAAACGAAATATATAATCATTCTCACTTTTCTTGTAAATTCACTTAAATTTGAATAAGTCTTTTTATTTTATCACTTTCAAATTAATATATTGTTATTCTTATTTCAAACCAAACTTCAAAACTAATATATTGTTGTTATTATTATAAATATATTACATTATATTCTTTACGTCACTATACTAAACTTTGATAAAAAAAGCAACATGGCGCGTAACCGAAAAACGTGACGATTTTTTTTTACACTGCTACAAAATTTCTCCCATACGTCGATAAAGAAGTTTCACTTCAAAAATTTTTAAAACTGTATCACTACTATTACTATTATATATTTATATTTATGTTTACACTTTCCCCGACGTTTCGGTTGCTTTTCAGCAGCCATGGTCACGGGGAGACTAAGATGGTAGTTGTCTCAATGTTCCAGTGTAGTTATTTCAAAGTACCCGAACTTATGTTCGGGTAGTTAACACATAACACCCATGATTAAATTATTTTAATCATGGGTGTTTCTATTTACGCAGAATGGGCTCAAAGTATCATGAAGTCTAGCTGTGGTTTGCTTCTTCTTGGGTTTGACTATTTAAATTACTGGATCCCAAGCTGGTGGTACATTCCAACCATCTTCTCTATTGAAATTAGGATGTTTTTTAATTTCAATAGCCTCGTGAAGCATCCTTGGTAGGAATTGGTGTTCTTTAGCGAGCAGTAATTCAAATAGTCAAACCCAAGAAGAAGCAAACCACAGCTAGACTTCATGATACTTTAAGCCTGATGGTAAGTGGTCACCGTAGCTTATGGACGCCTGCAACACCAGAGGCATCACTTGCGCGTTGCCGACCCTTTAGGAAAGGAAGTGGGAAGGAGAAGGAGCGGGAAGGGGGTAAAGGGGCGATTGGGCCTCCGGTACTCTCACTCACCGAACGAAACACAACAGTAGGAATACTGCTATTTCACGTCGATATTCTGTGAGAGGGTAGTCCTTCCCCGGTCGAGCCGGCCCATTCATGCTGAAATCAGCGAGGCTCTAATATTTGGATTGTCCATTTCAGTTACACGTTGTAAACCAAATGAAAATATTTTAAAATCATTTTTATTATACGTCAATTTCGTACGACTGGATAGTAACAAAACTTTTAATATTTTACTTTGTTTATAAGACGATTGTCCACGTTCAAGCCGAATATGGACGGTCTCCTTTATAGTGGGTAGTTTATTTTATAGATACTTTCGATGACTCGCTATTCTAAATGATTTTAATGTCATATGTATATCGTGTACGTATAATAAAAAAAATCATTCGATGTTTAATTTATTTTTTTCCTTTTCAGGTAAATCAACCAACAATACAACGAAAAACAAAGGTAGACATAATTTTAATCATATTATAACAGAATACTCTTATCTTCATTATTTTAACCCAACTCTGAGGTTGCCTGTAGGTAAGTAAAGACATTGCTGTCGGCCGCCATTTGTCATAAGGTTGCCAGTAAATAAAGTTTTAGGTCATCCTTTAGATACCTCTGATATTGCAATCATGGTTACGGTAACCGTTTACCATCGTGTGGGCTCTTTTGTCATATAGTTGCTGCCCGTTCCTTCGTCCGTTAAATACCACAGGAATGCCTTTTTGGATAAAGTATCCTATGTGTTAATCCAAGACATAGCCTATTTAAACGCCAATTTTCATACAAATCCTTTGAGCGGTTTACGCGTGATTGAGTAACAAACTTTCCCATCTGTAATTCTTCCTGTGCTTAGCGGTTTTGCGCTAACCTCAAAAAAAATCACAATATGATGCTTGTTCAATCAATCAGTATAGGCATAGACAATAGGAAGTAGGCAGTAGATACGTGTAACAAGTAAGATTTAAATTTTGAATTTAGATTGTAATAATATGAGTACTATATAAAAGTCCACCATGACAATAAATAAAGTTAAGCTTCAAATACCATTGTCCTAATAAAGACAATCGATTTGCATCGCGCTCGGCTACTATTTGTTTATTGCGCCACAGATAAAATATTAAAATTACAACAAGCTATTACGCACGGCACGCACGTGCGCGCAAATTGGACAACAAATTGAACGTTACTTAAAATGGCGGGCGGCTATACAAACAATCTCAGTTCGTTTATGGCCGGCTCGTATATTTTACTAACGAATTGTTACTAACAGCAAAAGGTATAGACAAATAAAAATACGTTTATACTGAACTAGCTTCTGAATACGGACTTGTTTGCGTGATGCGAGAGGCATACTGGGATAAAATAGCCTTTATGTATCGAAGATATGATTTATCTGACGCTTGATTAATTTAGCAAATATCCTTTATACTTTCACAATATAATATTATTTGTATTTGTGTGACCGACTTTCTGACGGCCAATGTTAACGGAGACTAGCCTTCTACACAAGAGATATTTTAGTACTAAACGAACACAAATGTACTCTCTATTCCCTAACTCTCATAGTCTGATGGATCGGCAATCCATTACGACCCGAGTTATATTAGGCAAGGGCCAGCGGTTTTAAGTGCTTGCCAAGTCACAAAAGTATGCAACAACACAAACTCAATAAGTTTTTGTTGATTTAACGTTAGTACAGACAAAGTACAGCAATCTAATCCACTATGGTTCCGCCACCAAAGCAGTCTTAAGCACATTTAAAGACTAGTTCTCTTTGGATACAACCTGTTTTATTATAAATTGATTATTTTAAGACTAAAATAATCCACTATTTAGACAATCTATAAACAAAAGCTACAGCCAACACGAACAATATCTCAGACAAAATCAGACTATAAAACTGAACTATTCCCCATAAATTCCAGACGTATCCGAATAAAATCGACGCCATTTTATACACAGAAACTTCTCATAACTTGCTGGCTATCGGCACAGGCCGTATGTCACGACCTGCGACAAAATAATCGCACTATTACGCGCTCTGACTAAATTTGGGTTTAAAAAAAAAAAGATTTTAATTGTCCTTCGAAATTATATTAATTAGAGAAATAGAATATAAACAAGTGAACAGCTCGGAGATCGGACAGAGACTGAAGCTGGTAGGTTCCTTGGGTTGTTTCTAGGTATGGGAATATGGTTGCTATGGCTCAAAAGTGCTGAGTAGGGCGAAAGTCGAGTCTGGTAAGCGTTAGGCATAGAGAGTACCGGGTATAACAGCACGCATGGAGCTACCAAGTTGACGCGATTATTTATCGATATTACAATATCTGTATCGCGTGCCGCCGCTGTTACCAGCCGCATACATACAGACTGAGTGTCATGGATACGCCACCAGTAGACTAAATTATAATATCTTGAGAATGAGCGGTGTTAAGATGAGCGGATATGAAGAAAAGCAAGCTTCTATTGAACAGAATTGTAGGTATCTTATCTTATCTTATGTTGGGGCCAGTCAGTGCAGACCGGCCATACTTCGACCCAGTGGGATCTTTTGTGTCGACACTCTCCCAATAACGACTGCCATAGATGTTCATGGCAGCCGGGACCAACGGCTTAACGTGCTCTCCGAGGCGCGGAGCAGGCGATAATTGTCAATCAATACGCACATAATTTCGAAAAGTCATATAACTTCCGAAAGTCAGAGGTGCGAAAGTCAAATTGTAGGTAACGTGTCTACGTTAGGGTGTATAAAATGAAAATGACTCCACTCACGGTTACGGCATATTTATTATCCCAGGTACCTAGACACATACCAAAGGTTCAGAAAGCACTAGTGAGTTTAGACAAGTACAGGCACAGAATATAGTTCAAGAAGAAGAAATTATTGAATAATATGTTGTCGTTTTCTGTTTTTTAGATGTTTTATAAATTAAACTACTATATACGGATTTTATCGCGTTGTTTATTTGACAATTTATTACACAATTTTGAAAACTATTACGCTACTAATACTATTAAACTTTACTAATTTTCAAATAATTTATTGAAACTATTAAAACTATTTATACTATTATACTATTTATATTAATCGTTATTAATATTATAAATGCGAAAATGAGTTTGTTTGTTTGTTACGCTTTCACGCCTTAACTACTCATCCGATCAACATGAAATTTTGCATACACGTTGTCAGGGGTACAGTATAGGACATAGGGTACCTTTCATCCAAAAAAAATAACTGTTGCAAACCTAACCTAACTTACATTTATGCGAGCGAAGCCGCGGGTGAAAACTAGTGTTTTATAAGGGCCGATTTCCGCACTAGAAGTTATTACCATGTGTCGAGGGACTTCGAACACCCAGACGCACAAAAACTATTTCTGAATCACACATTTTTGAATATATTTGTGTTCGTGGAAATGTGGGTACGATAACCCACTATGCTTAGCGCAGCGACAGTGGCAAGGCCACCATTTAAACTACTATGCCATCCGTGCAGTCGAAAGCAATATAGAATCTAATTAGACGTTACATCGCGGCAATCAATTGTAAGCTAATAATTTGGAAGAAAGGAATGGGAAGAACAGGCTTGACACATCTTTATGAACATGATAGACAGTTGTTAGATTTTCTTAGTCTTAGATATAAGCATCTCTATCACAGAAAAAATTAATCCGTAATGTAGGACGACAAATAGCTAATTCAGAAAAAACGACGACATGGTCTGTAGAGATTGCGGGTTTAAGTCCTGCTTTGCGAATAGTCTTTTCCTCGTTTATAATTTACGTTCTTACTTAGCATGTGATATTCTTAGAATATTTCTTAAAACTAGTGTTTGAATAAAGAAAATCGGTTTACAAACAGAGAAGAAATAGGTTCTGAACTTTTTTGTTTTTACCTATTGCTATTTGATACTAAATATGTGTTGGCAACACTAAACTCTGTACCTACTTAGAGTGTTCAACGCCATTTCCATCAGCTTAATTCCTTAATACTCCTCACGTTATTTATAAACTTAATGAAATTACAAATTGGATTTGTGTTTTTGCATAGCAATGTTTAATTTAAGTAATGTATACAACCTTTTTACATAATGAGTCGGTCGTTCGCCACAGATGATGGTAGAGATTGCGTTTATTTAATCTGTGGTTAAGATAACTATCGCTTGAGGTTTGTTATTTAAAAAGAGGCCTGCGGCTAGCTTACGTGAAAAACACATAATTTCTTTGATATTAAAATAGGTTATACGTAGCTTATAGCGGTTCACTTTATTTTAATTTAATTTAAAGTAACCTTAATAAATGTATCTATAGTCTTATGTCTATATCTGCAATAGTGTGTTATTACGCCCTGTTATGAACGGCAAGCGCAGCCTATCCAACTGCCAACAAAACACTCAAACTAACAAATCTATTTGAAAAGAGAACATTTTCTCGCATCGTACATTGGAAAGTACACAAACATTTTAGAGTCGTACACATGTCTACGATATCGCAGCGATACGACGCGATAAGCGAGCGATGTAGATGCGATATGCGATGTGCGATAACGAGTTACCGCAGCTAGCGAGCTGGAATAATTAAATGCACCTCTATGCGCTCTTGTTAATGTGTGACCAGTTATTATCTATTCATCATCCATGCTAACATTTTAATGTAACTTTGTCTGTTTGTTGCGATTACAAGGCTGAACTACCACGTCGATTTTGATCAAGTTTGATACGGAGATAACTTGTAAACTAGGTATGAATATAAAATCTATTTTGAATTAAGCTCTCGATGTCGTCGGTAAAATTTAGTATTAAAATTGAAAAAGTAAATCTGTCTTGAATTAAAATTAATTTCTTGGTAACTACTCCAGCTAATCAAAATGTTTGTATCAGGGATGAGATCATGCCGTTAGTGCAATGAGTGCGAATCATACCCATGACCTCATAGTCGCAAGTCCGAAGATTTTACCACTGCATGAAGTATTAAAAAAAACTTATTTTTCTGACAAAATGAGGTCTTTTAGGAATCCTGGCATCCTAGTTAGTGGAGGCCTACTTACAGCAGGTAGTGTAGATTGATAAGGCGACTCTAAACCTGACGTTCTGGTAGTCCAAATTCCATCAGAGCCACCCAGAGATCGAGCAACGTGTTGTTGTCGCTCTATACCATATCAAAGTGTATGTTGAGTAGCAGATCAGCTACTGTCCAGGAAAGGCATTGCAGCCTGAGATGTCGGTGGTCTCGTTCCTAAAGATATCCAGTTTTTTTCATGGTTCCACGAGAATGAACACTGGGTGCTTTTAATAAGTAACAACCTCAAATAAACCAATGTCTTGAAGATAAGGTATTTCTTCTTAAGCATTAGCCAGAAAAAAGTTTAACTATTTTTTAGCCGAACTTCTCTTCTTTAGGAGCCTACGTCACTCATACCGTTGCGAGAACACTTATCTGTCAAAGCGGATGATAAATTGCATTTCACTATCGTCGCTTTCTGCATCTATAAACTTTTTTGCGCGATTCTTTTGTATAAGCTACGTTCTATGCTACCGTAACCGATTACCATTAAGCGAACACTGATATAACTTACCAGTAAAAATAATGAAATTACCGGATAATAGGCATTAAGTCAGTTGACACAACTGTTAATAAAAAAAGCAATCACGTCCAGGTAAAAACCCCAAAAAAGAAATAAAATTTAAAAAAAGGCTCTCTTACATCATAATATTCAATTAATTCTACATTTAGCTATATAGTCTTCATTGAGAACAGACGCGTTGACCAATTATTTAGTAAGATACCAATTAATAAGTTAGAAATTGTGACCTCGTTTTAGCGCTAGCCGGCGCAACGCAAACTGTGTCATTATTACGCTTTCGCACAATAAATATGTGCAATTTATTAGTGAAAATGTTTACTGTATGAATATTAAGTAACTAATAACATGGAGGGCAGTCCCTTTAATAGAAGTAGCAGGACCACTCGCACGCCACCTCCTATGGCTGATAAGACACCCATGACCTCACCGAGACCTGAAGCCTCAGGTAAAGAAGATGAACTTGAAAAAATAACAACGCCTGAAATTCAGTCATGGATGACGTCCATTGAAAAGTGTCTAAATGAAGTGTGTTCTATTGTATCAGAGGGCAAAATGAACTCTGAGCAAAAATTAAGGATCAATACTTTATGCCGTAAAGTTGGACACGGGACTTCGCAGCTGGCACTAGAATACCAATCACTCAAAATGAAAGCCGTACATGCATATTCCTCTGTGAAAACCCTAGAAGACCAGCTTGATGTATCACGGCGACTTCAGGACTTGAAGCGAACTGTAGAAGAATCTACAAAACCTATCACAGGCCCTTCGCTCGCAGACATGGTGAAGACTGGTAACTATACTTTTATACAGCCGTCAAATGTCAGTTCAGTGGCGATCTATCCCAGCGATAAATCAAAGTCGAGTGAGGAGACAAAATCTATTGTCCAGAAGATAGTCCGTCCTGAACAAATGAATCTGCACGTCCGGGGACTACGAAAGACAAGAGACGGCGGTATAATTATCAGTACTGATACTAAGGATGACATGGAGAGGCTTAAACAGCAGGTCCAGACCATGAACATGGGTCTTACAATTGACGAGCCCTTTAAACGTAAGCCTAGAGTGATAGTTATAGGAGTTCCCTCGTCCATGCAGAATACTGAAGTTTATACTTGCCTCTATAATCAAAATATTGCCGGCAAACTTCAGGATACCAACCTCGAGACGTTTCTAAGGTCTATTAAATTAAGCCATAAATCAGGCAAAAAGAACGCCGAGACATGTAATTACGTCCTTGAAGTTTCTGGAGCAATATGAAAGGCTCTCATCGTTAATGACAAAGTCTTTATAAATTGGTCGTCCTGTCCTGTGAGGGATTTTACTCTAGTAACACGCTGCTACAAGTGCCAGCAGTATGGGCACGCGGCGATGACATGTCGCGAGAGCAGTTACACTTGCGGCCATTGTGGTGATCAAGGCCATTCTATTAAGGACTGCGCGAAGCGAGAGGGACCTAAATGCGCAACTTGCTTACATTTAAAAAAACCTAGCAATCACATTACAGGCGCTGCTGATTGCCCGGCGAGACTCATGGCCGAGAAAAGGTATTTAAACTCGATCGATTATGGAGGCGCCTAAAGACACCCCGTATTAAATAATTATCATATTATTTCTGCTTTACTTAGTGAATGATCCGAACTCTTTATTAAATAATTATTTATAAACTCAATACGAGTGTTACATAACAGACAGTGATCCAGTGTTGCGATTTGCTGATGCGCGGTTTTATGTCGCTAACACACAAAAATGCACACCTACAACTATTATTACAACACGAACAATGTACTGTTTTTAATAATGAATAAGATAATAACCTAGTTTCTTACCTATACTTTGTTTACGAAATTTGTTATTTCGGCGGTATTTTAATTTAATTTAGTATTTAAGTTTTTACCTATGTATATATAAAATAGTGCTATATTTGAACATATCTTAAGTCTGTTCCTTACGTTAGTTTATTAAATTTGTTGCATTGTAAGGTCCCGTCACCTGTGGTACAGTTCTTAACTAGTACAGGGATGGGTGACCTTTCTACTAGTTTAATCATTTTGTACTTATAATTTAAATATGTATATCTTTACACAATATTTGTAATCATTGATTTTGGAAATAAAATATTATTATTATGGTGGTTTATAAAATATTTCAAATCTCAGCTTAATGCTGGTGAGTGTGAACCTATCACGGGCTTATGCCAAGTGGGTCGGTTCATTGAGTATTGTTGTAGGTGTCTGTGTAGTAGATGTTAAGAATCGCCGGACTATAGAGCAAGTGTCGATGATAACGGATTTCTGTAGTTTTATATATGATTTTTTATGCAAGTCTAATTCATTAAGTGATGTATAAAGTGATTTTGGAATGAATCCTGTAGATGAAATAATGATTGGAATAATCTTAACTGTATGCTGATGCCACATTTGTCTTATTTCGTCTGCTAATGGTATATATTTTTGAATTTTCTCTGTGTATTTTTTTCTGTTTTCAGAGTTTGGTATTGATATATCTATTAAGTATGTGACTTTTTCTTGTTTAAGTGTAAGTGTGATGTCTGGTCTATTATTTGTGGTTGTTTTGTCTGTTATTATGTCTCGATCCCAGTAAAGTTTGGCGTATTCGTTGTTTAGGACGTTTTTTGGTTTATACTTATAATATGGCTCCGTTTTATCTTCTAGTTTATATTTTATAGCTAAGAGGGAATGAATTTGTTTTGCAACATTATTGTGTCTTTCAGTGTACTGTTTGTTCGCTAGAAAGGGGCATCCCCCTGTGATATGGTCTATTGTTTCTTGATTTGTATTACATAACCTGCATCTGTCTGATACTATCGTAGGGTCTTTTATTATATATTTTTGATAGTTTTTTGTTTTTATGATTTGGTCTTGGATTGCGACCATAAATCCTTCTGTTTCTTTATAAATGTTTCCTTTATACAGCCATGCACTTGATGCTTCCTATCTATATATTCCTGTTGTAGTTGGTTTGGGTATTTTCCATGTAAAGATTTTTGTTTCCAGCTTGTAATTTTCTGATCATCTGTTATGTATTCTTGTATAATATTAAAACTGTTGTCATTTAGTTTCAACGGTGTACCTGATGTTGGAATGTATGTGAGAGAATTGTGAATGTGACTATCAATGGCTTTATTATGCATATATGTGCGAATGCTGTGTATCTGTTTATTATGTAAGTTCTTTATATCAACTAGACCTCTGCCTCCTAAGTTTCTTTTAAGATTGAATCTTTCTGTAGCTGAGTGGATATGGTGTATAAGATGTTTATTGCATGTTGTTCGAGTTATTCTATTTAGCCGATCTAGATCTGTAGCTGTCCATTTAATAATCCCGAATGAGTAAGTTAAGACAGGGACTGCGTATGTATTAATTGCTTTTATTGTATTCCTACCTGATAACTCTGTTTTTAATATTTTATTTAACCTATCAATATATTTTATCTTAAGTTCTTCCTTTATCTTACTATGATCTAATCCTACACTTTGTGCATACCCTAAATATTTATATGTGTCTGTTATTTCCATTTTATCAATAGGTAAATTTTGTTGTGTGTGTAATATGTATGAGTCAGTTTCGTGGTGTTTTCCCTTAATAATGCTACTTATTTTACATTTATCTGTACCTAACTTCATTTTAATGTCTGAACTAAAACTTTCAGTTAATTCTAAGAGACGATTCATTTGTTGCCTATTAGCAGATATTATTATTATTTGAATTCAAAATTCAATGCAATCGAAATTTGAAAATTTGTTCAATGACAATTTTCGAAATAAAATTCTATTATTTTAAAAAACAATTCAGCAAATGCGCGAATATTTTTGAATGGCGAACAGGCGTGTAACTCCGCCAAGACATGGACAACACGCCGACCATAAACTAGCCCGTTCGGATACGCGCATCGTACACAAGCTACTTTATAATGTCAGCACCTAACATATGTAGCGCGCGACGTTATCGCATCGAGATCGGCGTGTTATCGACAATCGAATCTCTTCTCAGTTCGAGTTATCGATAAGGATACTTCAGGCGAATCGATGCGATAGTGTATATTTTAAAACTGTCAGTTTGTAACGGTAAACCGCTAGGTTCAAACTCTTGGAAGTATGCTTGATACGTGAAGATAACTATTATTGCCTTGCGTAAAGCTTGAAGACAATTTTCTTTCCCAAGACATTTTGCATGCTAAGTTTTATAGGAATAAAACTATGAATGACGTAAAGTCTTCTGCAATGAGTAATGAGTATTGCAAGGGACTTTACGACATTCAAACACGGGACGACAGTTGTACATACATTCATAGTCTCACGGTTTTACCTCCGAAGATGTAAGCTGAGGTGTGCGGTAATAAGCTTTATTACAAACGTAGATAGCAAAATGCCTGCGTTATAAGTGTCGGCATAAGGTTGTACTTTCACCTACGACCAAACATCATGTACTGAATTATACCAAAACCGCTCTATGTAAAAATTGCTTTTGGATGAATCGGCCTTATCCAACAATTTCCCGCAGGACAGACTTAACCTAGTGCGGGGAATTTAATAGATTCAGAAAAATTGTGAACTATGTAAACACTTCTTGAATTTTTAAAACCTGTTCTGTATTATTTGTAATTATTATGGCAATAAAAATATTATTATTATTATATTCCCAGTTTGCAAAACAAATTGACTATTTTTAGCTCGGCTTCAGTAAATGTCTTACGGATAATAATATTAAGTGGCACATCTAGAAATACCAGGCTAAATATGGATGCTGGTATGAATGACTGCCTAATAATTCGTGGATATAAACGCAAAAACTTATGTACTATGCTATCTTATTGTGACAGCTTCTTCACCCTAGCCTTTATTATTCCCAAGTCACTTGGAGTCGGCACTCTAGTCTAATCGGATTTGACCGGATATCAGTTCTTACACGGAGCAACTGCCATCTGACCTCCGCAACTCGAAGGCTAACGATACCCTAAAGCTAGACCAGTGTCAGGATATAAGAGGGCACTGACTTCCCAATAACGACTGCCATTGATATTCGTGGCAGCCGGGACCGACGGCTTAACGTGGTCTCCGAGGCACGGAGCAGGTGATAATTGTCAATCAATACGCACATAATTTCGAAAAGTCATATAACTTCCGAAAGTCGGAGGTGCATGACGTGGGTTCGAACCCGAGACCCTCTGAATTGCAGTCTGTTGGTCTCTCCACTGAGACGGTAATTAATGTGTAATAGAAGAAATGACAAAGAAATTACATTCCAAGTATGATTTCCCAGGATGTATATATTTATATCTAATTATATCAATTAAGGCTAAACAGTTTAACGTAACAACCGACCAGACTGACTTACAACACACAGCAGGATAGCATATTGCATCAAATATAATTTATTTGTAGTGAGACCGTGCATCGACCGAGATTCGAATCGACTGACCCTCGGGGCCTCATTACGAACGGCGCAATTTATAAACGACACGGCTCCTTAATTAAATCGACGATAAAAGAGTGGTTAATCATTTATCATTACGTAACTGAAATATTACAGAGCGGCGAAAGCCTAGTAGGCAGACCACAATTGGAAGCTGGCCATTCTGAGTTCGACACAGCTGACTCCTCTGACTCCTCGAAGTTATCTGAAAAGACGTAAGTTCGATCTGAATCGGTGAAACGCAGTAGGTATATAATAAACAAAGAGGTAACATTTTTTATTTTCTGGTGTTTGACATACCTCACCCGTTTCTTTCCTTATATCTCTTCTTTAAACCTTTGCTCTTTGGATCGGCCACGCATAAGTGATAGCTCGAGCGCTGTAAATATCCACAAACAACACTACCAACTTACCATCACGCAGAGCAGCGATAGCTCAGTGGGGAGACCAACAGACTGCAACGCAGAGGGTCTCGGATTCGAACCCACGTCGCGCACCTCTGTCTTTCGGAAGTTATATTGACTTTTCGAAATTATGTGCGTATTGATTGACAATTATCGTCTGCTTCGTGCCTCGGAAAGCACGTTAAGCCGTTGGTCCCGGCTGCCATGAACATCTATGGTAGTCGTTATTGGGAGAGTGTCGACTCAAAAGATCCCACTGGATCGAAGTGTCGCCGCTCTGCACTGACTGGCCCCCACATAAGATAAGATAAGATACCATCACGCAGACCTTATACTTATTTGTGCCCAAATACCATCACTACCATCACACGGGGCTCTTCTCAGTTTGAGAAGGGTTAGCCCATAATTCACCACAGACCTTGGTCAGGTTGTCAGACTTCATTTACCTTCTAGAACATAATAGAGAACTCTTAGACATGCAGGCTTCCTAATTAAGTTTTGCTTCACAGTTAAAAAGCCCTCGTACACATACATGCGCATACATGTACTCAACAACTCCGTGGGCCAAACTTAGTATTCTGCTAAAGCTCATCTCGAATTCGATATTCGTAGCCACCATAGTTACCAACTGTTATTGCCATGGTCATTGGCGTATATAAGAGGAGGTATGTGTACTCCAGAAATGTCTGATGCCCACTACAGGATACTGGGTTTTAACTCAAAACTCTAGGATGATTTATGTAAGTCATTGCTGTTCATAGACCAGGTCTCTCCCCTTTTAAAATAAGCTAGCTACACCAATTGTCGTGATTACAGTAGAACAAATCAAAAAAAATTTGAGCCTTCACGGGACGCCTGGCAGATGTGAAATATCGAAATTATTTTGCACAAGTAATATGCATAAAAGAACAGATTACGACAGCAACTAATATGGCATAATGTAAAATACTATCATATAGCGTGGCGACGCGTCGCCACGGCATGCGTCGCCACGCCAGTAATCGGTTTTACGTGCGGCTATAGATCTTTCACATCAATTAGAACAGCCGATTCGGAGGTGAGTTTGGTGTAAGATTTAACGGAATTGCACAGGTACTCTATACCCTACAATATTATACGTATGGGAACGCATCTTGGGTACTTAAGACAGAGTTTAGTAAGCAAGCCATATTAGCGCTGGCACATGGTCGTCTCGCCGCTGATGACGCGCCAAGTGTGTTGTGGTTTCGAATCCCACACCGGACAATTATTTATGTGATCCACAAAAGTTCCGTTATGTATTCGTTGTTTGAATTGTTGTAAAGTACTATGACGCTGGAGTTTATTTATTAAATGAACGGTGAAGCGGTGTCTAGATGTTCATTAATTTTATTGTATTTGTAAAGTCCCCAAGTCCCAGACTTGAACATATTTAGCTTAACCACTGGAAGAGTTATATTGATTCATAATTAAAAATTATGTGTAAAGCCTTCGGCGTCATCAAAATCAATGAGGAGTTATATCCTAACTAATATTATAAATGCGAAAATGAGTTTGTTTGTTTGTTACGCTTTCACGCCTTAACTACTCAATCGATTAACATGAAATTTTGCATACACGTTGTCAGGGGTACAGAATAGGACATAGGATACCTTTCATCCACTCCTTTCATCAAAAAATAACTGTTGCAAATCTAACCTAACCTACATTTACGCGAGCGAAGCCGCGGGTGAAAACTAGTATAATATATTATGTCTGTCGCTATATACCTTACACTTGAGCTAACGTATGTAAAGAAGCCGACGGTAGCTCTCACTCGCTACGCCCCTGGGTATGTGCGTAACGGACCTAATCATGGCGGCCATGCTATAATTACACGAACAACTTTACGTAAATTGCATCAAATATTTGCTTTGCCTTCGGGTTAAACGACAGCTGGAACATTACACCGATTTTATACGACAGTACCTCCGTGGAGTATGTGTGCAACCGATTGTGATGTCGCGGATTCGATTCCAAAGTCATGTTAAATAACACAAAATGTTGACAAGGAGCATTGCATGCCTTCTTGCATGTCTTTGCGTAACACATCTGTCCACGTGGTCTTGGGTCTTCCTCTAGTTCTTTTTCCGGGGACAGATAGCAGTATCTGGTTGCCGATATAATCTGGTAGTCTTTGCCTTACATGTTCATACCCACATCTAAAAAGCTTCATTTTGGACGTTCACATCCATAACACATCATTTTACAATCCGTTGGTCAGAATGTGTCGTATGTATATCTTTTACCTAAATATCATAATACTCTAGACGTATTTAACTATAAAATTATACAATTGAAAAATACTGTAAGGCATATTTTATCTTCATTTTCATAGTATAGATAAGCATCTTAACATACCTACATATATTATTTATACATGTTGTAATTTACCTAGTAAGATTGAGTCAATTGTTATTATTTGTTTATTTCTTTATAATTAGAGCTCTTTAGCGTCATCTTGTACTGATCTATATATAATTTAATATGCCCTATACGCTGCCCTTGTGTATGTATGTAGCAGAACCACATTTACTGTATTTTTGTTGTAATGTTAAGCATTTGCCTCCGTCCGTGCACCACGGTATCGGGTGACCAACTGAAAACCAGCGCTGGTGCACTCAATTTGGGTGCCCAGCTAATGCTGAGGTGGTGACCCTTTTCGGGGAGGGCATACACATTTTGTTTTATAATATGTATAACTACTTTACCTGCTAAGGCAAAGAGAGAGCGCCCAAATGACACGTTGTCGCCGAGATATGGGCTGAAGCGCGCGAAGCTGGACCAGACGCCAAGGAGGGCAACGATAAGCTATGCAGATGCGACTCAATCGCACCTGCTGATAGCTGTCGCTGCCACGCCTCCCACAGACCTAACGGTGGAACAGGCACAGCAGCTCGAACTCTCCTTAGAGGAGAGGATTATCGAGGCAGCACTTGCCCCACCGCCAGACAACGAGCCAGCGCTCGCACCAGCATTCCGAGGGAAACCTCTGTCTACAGAGGGAGTACTGAAGATGTGGTGCGAGAACGACAGCACTGTAACCTGGCTCAAGAACACAGTAGCCACGCTGCAATCTCCTATTCCAGGGACCAAGCTGACCGTCATTCGGCAGTCAGACATAGTGAAGAGAGTTCGCGCTTCGCTATGGCTGCCGAAGTCAATCGGTTTGGACCTGACGAGGACCCATCGCCTCCTAATTGCGCAGAACCCATGGTACAGCGTCAAAACCTGGCAGCTGTACGGTGCGGCTATGCAGGAGAAGGGCATCTTCCTGACCCTGGGCATCCCAAAATCTGAAGTGGCCAAGATTTTGGAGAGAGGTCGTCGGGTCTCCTTTGTCTCAGGTAGTGTTTACGTTAAGTTTCACACTGCCGGGGACGGAGACGACTCGATGACCACAGGGCCCCGGGAGGAGCCTAACACCGGCAATGAGGAGGCATCAAAACGGGCACTGCCACTTACTGGCCCAAGTACGTCAGGCACAGCCGGCTCCAAACAGGTATCCATGGTAGATAACGCTACTCCCATACCTACCATGGACACCAGCGACCACCACACGTCTTCAGACGGGGAGTCCGTGAACAGCGATGTTCTCGGATCCTCGTCAGATTAGTGTGGTACAAACCAACCACCAGCACAAACAAATTGCGACGGCTACCCTACGCAGACTGCTGGAGGTTAACCAAAGGACCATAGCCCTGATCCAGGAGCCGTGGATCAGAGGCGACAGCATATGCGGTCTGAAAAGCATCGGGGGTAAGTTGATGTACAATACTTCGGTTCAAAAGCCAAGAACTTGCATCTATATCCCTAGATCAATATCAGCTCTGCTATTAACAAACTTCTGTTCTAGAGACCTTACTGCGGTAACAACAACCAAACGTTAGTACTAGCTTCAGTCTACATTCCCAGCGATGAGGAAATCCCATCTAAGGGGCTGGTTGAACTGGTACAACACTGTGAAGACCACGGCTGGCACATTATCATCTCAGCCGACGCAAACGCTCACCACCCACTGTGAGGAAGCCACACACCGAACAAAAGAGGTGAGTCTTTAACAGAATACATTTTCTCGACTAACCTATCTATAATGAACAATGGCTGCGAGCCCACTTTTGTCAGTTCTAGATACCAAACTATAGTAGATTTCACCCTTGCATCGGATGGTGCGGCAGAACTAGTGTCAAACTGGCACGTTTCAGCCGAACCTTCGTTTGCAGACCACAGGCGTATCTGCTATACCATACAAGTGCCAGAGACGGACCAACTGCCTAAACGCAACCCCCGCAAGACGGACGTAGCAAGGTACAGGACCCTTCTCCAATATGAGGTAGATAAAATCTGTTTTAAAGATATGTCTACCAGCACTGACAACATAGACCACAACACTAACATACTTACCAAATGCATCCAACAGAATTACCAACAAGCCTGTCCCCCCACACAACCACCAGTGGCAGGTAAGTCCCAATGGTGGGGACCAGAGCTGGAGAAACTTAGACTCAATCTGAGGAAACTGTTTAACCGAGCTAAAAACACCAGGATCGATGAAGACTGGGAGCGATACAAACAAGCTCAATGCAGTGGTACCGCAGAGGGGAATCTTGGCGGCGTTTCTGTAACAACATTAACACCACTAATGAAGCAGCCAGGGTGAAAAAGGTCCTATCGCAAGATAACAACAGAACCCTAGGCACCATTAGAAAACAAGACGGTACCTACGCGATTTCAGACAATGAAATAAGTCAGGTACTTCTCGAAACACACTTCCCTGGGTGCGAAGTGACGGTAAACCCAAACTGGGAAGACACGCCGTACAATCAACCAACCCAGATTGACTGGACAGTGGCCAAATCCATGGTCACTGCTGACCGAATATCGTGGGCGATAGATAGCTTCCAGCCCTTCAAATCTGCGGGCCTGGACGAGATATTCCCAGCTCTCTTGAAATGGGGACAAGCAACAGTTGTGCCACACCTGCTTAACATATACAGAGCATCGATAGCGCATAACTACATACCTCGCCAGTGGAGAGAAGTCAAAGTAATCTTTCTACCCAAACCGGGTAAGTCAGACTACACACAGGCGAAATCATATAGACCGATCAGCCTAACCTCTTTTCTGCTGAAGACTTTAGAGAGACTAGCTGATCGGTATTTAAGGGAAGTTGCTCTAAGACTCAAGCCACTACACCGCCAGCAACACGCCTATAGGCAAGGCAGATCAACGGAATCAGCGCTACACTCTGTTGTAGGAACAATAGAAACAGCACTATCTGACAAATTAATGACACTAGGGGCTTTCATTGATATAGAAGGAGCTTTTGATAAGACAAAATTCAATAGTATCAGCCAGTCACTCAGCACATTTGGAGTTGATAGAACCACTAGTGGCTGGATCGATCAATTTCTAAAGATGCGGGCCATACAATTCACGGTGAACTCTACCACGAGAGGCATAGTAGCGAAGGGCTGTCCCCAAGGAGGAGTACTCTCGCCGCTGCTATGGAACATCGTGGTAGATGACCTGTTAGAACGCCTTAATAGCAGATGCTACTACACGGTCGGCTATGCGGACGACATAACCATTCTGATCAAAGGCGACTCAGAAAACATAATCTGTAATCGCATGCAATCGGCCCTCAGGATCATGGAACAATGGTGTAAACATCATGAACTGACGGTGAACCCGACTAAGACAGAACTGGTCCTTTTCACACATAAAAGGAAAACTCAGTTAACAAACATGTCAAAATTATTTGGAACGGAACTTACCCTATCGCAAGAAGTCAAGTATCTGGGCGTAGTACTCGACCATAAGCTGAACTGGAGTAAGCACCTTAACACGAAAATAACCAAAGCATGCGCACAACATTCTGGCAATGCAGAAGATTAATAGGCAGAAAATGGGGCCTCAAACCATCTATAACCATATGGCTCTACACGGCCATAATACGCCCTATGATAACATATGGCGCCATAGTTTGGTGGCCCCGCACTCTTCTAAGCACAGTCATACACAAACTACAAAGCCTACAACGACTCGCCTGCCTGGCGACGACAGGCTGTATGAGAACAACCCCCACGGCAGCGCTGGAGGCCATACTAAATCTCAGACCCCTACACCTTATCATACAGCAGGAAGCTGTCGCAGCTGCCATACGGCTTGAAAAGGTAGGGCTCTGGAAACGAGACAATAGAATAACTCATGCGCGCCTAAAGGAGTTAGTATACAATGAAATTCCAATGATAGAGGCGACATGTGATATCATCCCAAAAACCTTTGTCTTTGACAAAAAATACCACATCCAACTTCATGAGGAATCTAAAGATAGCTCTGGCATACATGAAGTGAGAATATACACGGATGGATCTAAAACAAAATCAGGAACAGGAGTCGGAGTCTTCTCCCACGACCTAAACATCAATTACTCAACGACCCTGGGAAACCTCAACACTATCTTCCAGGCAGAATGTGTTGGAATCACCCGGGCTGCAACAGCGGTTACATCAAGGGGTATAAGCGATAAGTCAATACGCATTATTTCAGATAGTGCCGCGGTACTACAAGCCCTTAAGAGTAACTGCTTCAACAGTGGACTCATTTTGGAGTGTCACCGTGAGCTGCAAAGTATTGCAACAAAAAATCGGGTAACGTTGCAGTGGATACGCGGCCACAGCAACTCTTCTGGCAATGATGCTGCAGATCAACTGGCAAAGAGAGGATCGAACACCAAAATGGTAGGACCCGAACCAATTGTCCCGATACCCTTCTGCCAACTCAAAACATGGTTACGCGATAGAACCACGGAACTACACGAAAAACAGTGGATAGAAACAAAGGAATGTAGACAGACGAAGGAAGCCCTTCCATGCTTAGACAGACATTTGTCACGCAAACTGCTACGTTCCACAAGGAAAAACTTACGTCACCTAGTGGGTATAATAACAGGCCACTGCTCACTCAACAGGCACCTATTCAACATCGGCATCACTGACAGTCCCTTATGTAGAGGCTGCATGGAGACCGAGGAGACACCGGCTCACGTGCTTATACATTGTAAAAGCGTGAGCAACCAACGGGCGAAATTCCTAAACAGTCCAGAAACGATGAAGGAGGTACTGCGCAACATCGGTCCCCTATTGTCTTTCTGGATGGAGCTGGGGTGGTATGAGTAGCCGAACAGTATTCCGCGTCGGTTACTTACGCACAATGGCCCAATTGTGGGGCTAAGTGCGGATAACATACGTCCAACTAAACTAAACTAAACTAATATGTATAATATGTTTGTTTATCTTGTTTTAATTAATTGTGTGTGCTCTGTACGAAATAAACAAATTTCTTTCTTTCTTTTCTTTCTTTCTTTCTAATAATAAATAAATAAAATAAAAATAAAAATTTGTTTATTGCCAAGTAATTTTACAGTAATATGCGGTATGCAGTGATCCCACACTAGGCAAAGCCTGTCCTGTGGGTACCTGCTTCGATTACAATTTAAGATTTACTGTTTGCTCGGTTGACATCATATACTTAAATAGGACAAAAATTTAACGTAATTACAATCATAAAATAAAAGTAAAAATAAAATCTGCATTAACCAATAACTTATATTATTACAAAACTAAAACTAAATACTTGTTAAATGTGTACCATTATATAAACTACTGAATTATCCGTACATATCGTTATTACTTATGATTATGTTATATAAGACAATAGAACAATCACGACAGATGTACAAAGAGTGTTTCTGTTGAATCATAAGTCAGAGAAGTGAGCCATTCTGTAACCTTTGCTTTGGCCTCGCGTACTGAGCACTGTTTTATCTCGCATGCACTATTTGTTTTATTATATATGTAGCGATCCTTGTATGGACTAAAACGTCTGGCAAAGCTTGTGTTTACTTCAGGTAACGATAATTTGTACACCCGGCGCTTCAAAAGATCTGTGTAGCCCTCTGAATTAATCACTTCTCTGTGCACGCTGAGAACGGTTTTTAAAATATATAACTGACGTACATTCAGCAATTTACTTTCTTGGTATAGTTTAGATGTAGGGTACCTGAAAGGCTTCTTAAGCATTGTTTTTATTACGGAGCGTTGTGCTCTTTCAACCTGGATTATCACTGTTTTCAAGGCACTTCCCCAACAGCTTATACAGTACAAAATTAACGACTGAGTCAGGGCAAAGTATACAGCTTTTAAGATATTTGTCGTTGCTGACGAACGCAGTAATTTTAGTATGTTTACTGATTTACGCACTCTAGTTGACAAGGCGCTTATGTGTGCTTTAAAATTTAGATGTTGATCTACCGCAACGCCAAGGTATTTAACATTATTTGCTTTAGTCAGTGTCTCACAATCACAGAGCTCCTTCTGGTCAGTACACTTGTGTATTCGAATGCTAAGTGTGTTTTTTGGGACTGATATCGTGGTTTTATGAAAACATATATACATTGTCTTGTTAGCATTCAGAGTGAGCAAGTTGTTTTGTAGCCATTTACTTACTTTGTTAATTGCCTTCTCAGCATTCGAGAACACCTCATTCCAGGTGGAGCCGTGATATATTATGGCAGTGTCGTCTGCATAACAGATTATCTCAGCCTCTAGAGTGTCATGTATATAATTTATATACATAATGAACAGAGTTGGTCCCAAGATACTGCCCTGTGGAACACCGAAATTAGTTGCTAGTAGTTCGCTTTTACAGCTGCCGACTCTAACACACTGTTGCCTCCCTGTCAGATAGCTTCTAAACCAATTTAAGGCTATACCTCTGATACCAAAGTGATTTTCAAGTTTTCTTACTAATATTTGTGTCGATACGATATCAAAGGCTTTTGCCAGATCTAGAAAAACGCCTATAGTAGCCTTGTTTTTATCTAGATATTCTGCTACTGTCGATGTTAGTAGTGTAACCGCGTCTTCCGTAGACTTGCCTTTCCTAAACCCAAATTGTCTGGAGGGGATTAGATTGTTTGATTCTATGTATCTGACTAGTCTTCTATTTACGATCTTTTCAAGTAGTTTTGAGAAAGCTGTGAGAAGGGAGATTGGACGATAATTTTCCACAAATTCTTTGTTTCCATCTTTATAAATAGGTATTATAGTTGCTATTTTCCAGTTGTCAGGAAAAATACCCTATTCAAGGCTGGTATTAAATATAGCGGTTAGAGGTTGTACAATGGCTATCCTGATCTCTTTCAAAGTTGCATTTGTAACACCATCAAGACCCACCCGGTGACTTATCGTTTTGTAGGGACAGTATCAGTGACTCAACTTCATGTTAATGATGATGTGTAGACATAGTTAGAACCATAGTTTAAACCAAAACTGTTTAATAGTTTATAAATTTTATACTGTATGCACTATGTTTTGTTTTGTGTGTTAAAATAAATAAATACCATCTCATCTCATGCAGCTTCTCTGCTACGTCGCAGACTAAAGTAACCTTCTTAAATGCCATAATACTTTTATGGCGAAATAATATATTTTCTAATGCTTAACAGGTAAGAAAGCAGCATTACAAATCCCAGTGACCCGGTGGTTATCTCGTATCGCGCGCGTTACTCGCTATCAACAGTTCAACTTAAACGGAGGTAATAACGTATAGATATCGGGCGCTACTTACAATTTATCCGCCCATACTGTGCCGCTTACTCTGTGGACTTTTAAAACTATTAATTATTATTTATTCGATCAAAGAACTGCCTTAAGCGTGCATTGAAGACGTAGATAATTCTAATGCTAATATTATAAATGCGAGTGTGAGTTTGTTTGTTACGTTTCCACGCCTCAACTACTCGACCGATCATCATGGAACTTCGCATACACGTTATCAGGCGATCAGAAAAGGACATGGGCTGCCTCTTATTAGAAAAAAATCTGTTACTAATCTAACCTGCAACTACGCGAACGAAGCCACGGGCAAAATCTAGTACAATTTATAAAATACGTTCAGAAAATGTGACATTGCAAAGTGTCAGTTCAGTGTTGTCATATTCAAAATTCCTTACAGTTTTAAACTATTATCAAGTCAAAGTGGGTAATTTTAAATTATAGTTGTTACTAATTTTATGATTTTAATGAGCAATGCACAATCTAAGTAAACTAATCATAAAGAGCAGCGATAGCTCAGTGGGGAGACCAACAGACTGCAATGTAGAGGGTCTCGGGTTCGAACCCACGTCGCGCACCTCTGACTTTTGGAAGTTATATGACTTTTCGAAATTATGTGCGTATTGATTGACAATTATCGCCTGCTCCGTGCCTCGGAGAGCACGTTAAGCCGTCGGTCCCGGCTGCCATGAATATATATGGCAGTCGTTATTGGGAGAGTGTCGACACAAAAGATCCCATTGGGTCGAAGTGTCGCCGGTCTGCACTGACTGGCCCCCACATAAGATAAGATAAGAGAAACTAATCATATAAGGTATCCTGTTTGCTGCCAGCCTAGGATCACAAAAATTCAATTAGGTACTAACATATTATTATGTTTATATTTCGTATCAAATTTAAGGTTTTTCCCTATGATTTTGACTTACAAAAATGTCTGTCTGAAATATTGCTTAAATACTACCAAACTTGTAAGTTAGAGAGCAGCTTTGCATCTGGCTTACTAACTAAAAATATGTCTAGTTTATTTCAACTATTGAAATAGCAATAGTATTAACATTGAACAACATAAATAAAAGATGGTATTAAATATAGAGCTATATCATTTTTGGCAATAACAACCGCAACATATTCCAACATAAAATAAAATCTCGTTCCGGCTTACTTTGGCCCACAACACAAGAAGGCGTAAAACAGCAGTTTCCATCATAAATCAGACTTCCTTGATAGTCAGTGGTCGTCCTATAATCAAGCTCTTAGTTGGCCGCCCATTAAGGGTGAAGATAATTCTGAGCATCGCTAAATAAATATACTAGCTTGTCACGAGGGCATTAGCCACCACTTACGGATTAGATTAAATGTTCGATTTCGTTAGCCAATACTCCCGTTTATATTCACAACGAAGCGAAACTGACGGACTGCTCGTGACTCGGTCCATTGAAGCTTTTCTTCGCTGAAAGTCTAGTTGGAATAAATTAACTGTTCATTCTATCTTGTCTTAAGCAACATTTCCTTTATAATCTAATTAGAATCGTTGTTCAACAGGTGGACTAGTAAACCGTGGATTGCATTTGAAATTGTCTTATACAATTAGTGCTGTTCAGAAGCCTATTGGTACGGAAGAGTCACTTGGCGATAGGGGAAGACAAGTGGAAATAAAATACACTAAAGCTGATAATGCTTTTTATTTCTAATCACTACCGAAGAAAATGCGTTTAGTTACCATTTTCTAAGTATTTTCGCCAATTGCTATTACCTACCATACTGGCCAGTGCGCCAGCATGGAATTTGATAGCAATTGGCAAAAAAGTACTCCGCATCTCCAAGTTTTTCCTTTAAATCAAGCGATAATTAGCTATTTAATTCGCTCATAACTCCGTAAAGTCAGAGGTGCGTGCTATATGACCGAATTTTGCGTGGCAGTTCAACGTATTCTGTCACCTATTGCTGCAGGATAAAACATGTGATAATGAAGTAAAGCAATCGATCAATCAACGGTGCGTATATCACATGGACACACGTAGGTCGCGATAGACGGAGTGTCGTCGCGTGCGCAAGTGGGCGTGGCTAACGAGCGCGCGTCGCTTCGACGACGTGCGCCAGACACCAGTCACCGCTGACACATTGATTGACTCATTCGGTCATCAATTAACTGTTTGTTTACTGGTTGCTTAGACGGTGTCGTGCCTAATAACCTAAGGGTTAAGCAAAACGTTTCGGTCGTAGTTTCGGCCCGGCTGTTCGTACCGTGGAACACATTTATTACGAAATTCGTCCTGAATTTCGATATGCCACCTCCTGATTGTCCCAACACTTTCATGAAGAAATCCGCACAACAATGTTATTTTTAAAGAAAGAAATCCGTTGAGTCTTCCTTGTAAGTTATTTTAGCTCGAACCGTTGTTGTAGATAGACAAGCATGGGAGACCTACAACTCTTAGTTTTTAATTAAACGCTTGTATGATTTCTCGGATGGTGATGAAATGCTGACAGAATAGGCGCTGGTCTCGTATCAAATAAAATCTTTATATAAAAACTTACTTTATAAATACTAGCTGTCCGCTGCGGTTTTACCCACGTTTATAATTACTGCTCCGCTCCCGTAGCTTGTAGCGTAATGTTATATTGCCTATGTAACATAGGATAAAGTAGCTTTCTACTAGTAAAATAATAATTAAAATCGGCCCATTAGTTTTTGAGTTTTCATTACAAACAAAATTCAAATCTTTTCTCGTTATAAGATTTGTGTATAATAATATCAGACCTGTATTAAACTGTCCCACTGCTGGGCATAGGCCTCTTCTCACTGTGAGAAGGGTTAGGCCATAGTCCACCACGCTGGCCCAGTGCGGGTTGGCAGACTTCACATATCTTTGAGAACATTATTGAGAACTCTTAGACATGCAGGTTTCCTCACGATGTTTTCCTTCACCGTTAAAGCAAGCGATAATTAAATATTTAATAACTTCTAAAAGTTAGCCGCCTTGGGATCGAACTCGAGACCTGCTGTCTCGAGTTCGATCCCAAGGCGGCTAACTTTTAGAAGTTATGTGCGTATTGAATAGTTAATTATCGCTCGCTTCAACGGTGAAGTAAAACTTCGTGAGGAAGCCTGCATGTTTGACAGTTCTTTATAATATTCTCGAAGACATGAAAAGTCTCCCGATTCGCACTAGGTCAGCGTGGTAGACTATGACTTAACCCTTGTCACAGTGAGAAGAGGCCCGTGCCCAGCAGTGGGACAGTTTAATACAGGGCTAATATTACTATATGATTTTCAGATACCTACCTACTCAAATTTTATTCCAATTTAAGGAAACTTGATATAGAAAGAAAATTAAATATTTAATTAATGCTTAAGTAGAATTTGTGTCGTTCATAACTTAATTCTCAATTCATAAACCGGAGGAAGATAGGTTGAATGCAGAACTACAAAGCAGCGAGTTGACACACTGTGGAGTTTTGGTCCGTAGGCCTGAAGTACGGGAGAGCCAGACATAACTCTCTCGTCTCCCCTTGTGGCGAAGGGGTACGCATCAGGTGCGTTTCAACACGAAAAAAAAATACAGATTTTACAGACCAGGATTTGCACTATTAAGAGAAGCCTATATCCTGGAAACAACCTATAAATCTACAAACGAACCCGCAAAAGCAAAACCACTGGCAGCCTTAGAAAATAGCAGCCCTAAAAACAATTTATAACTTATCTTAATGGTAACAGTCCATTGGAAGATATAAATTATTTTTTACAACCCCGGCTAGACGAATTAGGCAATGAAACGAGGCTATAAAGTGTCGACAATTTTATCATAAATCAATGACCTGGCGCAACAAGAAATGAAAGCTTATGTACCAAGTTTATCTAACTATAGCCACTTAATAGTACATTTAATTTATTTATTTGGTTAAAAGACAAACCCGCTCTAAAATACAACAACCAAAGGTGTTAACAAACCTTCAAACAACAGACATAAAGAACAGACAGACTCGTAATAAAAATTTGTGCACCATGTCAATTTTTGTTCTCGTTTGTATTATACCATCCGCGCAAACAAACTTTATAGAAATTCGCATATAACCTACCTACGTGCAGATGTCCGCACGATGTTTCCTTTACCGTTAAATCGAGTGATAATTAAATCTATACTAATATTTTAATATTTTACCTAGTAGTTTCTCGATCAGATCGGAGGCGTTCTGGACAGAGGCCAGGTTAAGAGCACCTTGAACCGACGGGCGTGTATGAGGAATGTGATGAAAGTGAATGAAGTCAGAGAAGTGTGTCAGGATCGTAGTAAATGGAAATCCGTAATCTCTGCCTACCCCTCTGGGAAACAGGCGTGAATCTATGTATGTACCTATGTAATATTTTAAACTAAAGAGTTGGTTTGTTTGTTTGGTTGAACGCGATAATCTCAGGAACTACTGGTTCGAATTGAAAAGTTATTTTAGTGTTGGATAGCCTATTTATCGAGGAAGGTATATACCATCACGCTACGACCCACAAGGCGGCGCAGTAATCATAAAGGCGGGTGAAACCGCGGGCACATCTATGTAAATACGCACATAACTTCGAAAAGTCATTAGTGTTCGCCTTAGGATCGAACTCAAGGCCGCTGTGAGGCAGTCCAAAGGTCTTCTTTTATCTATCGCTTAACTTAGTTCCACTTTAGTCGTATAAAAAATATATATTATATATTTTAGTCGGCCCTAATTCCGAAGCTAACGAATTCTAAAGCCTTATCCAGCACGTATTTTTCTTACAAATCCATTAATGTTTCATAAATGTCATTTAATAAAACGTTATAATCAACTATATCAGATAGAAAACGTAACCATTAATCTTTTCGATTGCGGACACTGAAAAATAATTGGCTCGAGGCAAATTTTATAAGCTTGCTTATTGCACAGCGATAGAATGAGAGGCTATTAGTTTCTGTCTCATTTTAATGATGTTCTTGTTAAAGTTAATACAGTCCCATAGACAATATAAACACAGTGTAACGCCTACACCCCCTAAGAAGAAGGTAGAGATTTAATACGTCTATACTTCTCCAGATATAATTTTAGGTCCTATGGAATAAGGAGCAAGCCTCTGTATATAAATAACTAGATGTTCCCGCAGTTTCACCCGCGTTTATCGTTACTGCGCCTCCCCCATGGGTCGTAGCGTGATGTTACATAGCCTATATTGTATATTTTTAATATTATTTGTATATGTGCACATTTAGTATGTAAGATTAAAATTCTTTACAAAGTTTTGTATTGAATAAATGACTATGACTAAATTGCTAATTAATTATCGCTTGCTTTAACGGTGAAGGAAAACATCGTGAGGAAACCTGAATGTTCTCTAAGATGTGTGTAGTCTGCCAACCCGCACTGGGTCAGCGAGGTGGACTATGGCCTAACCCTTCTCACATTGAGAAGAGGCTCGTGCCCGGCAGTTGGACTGTATATATACAAGGCTAAATTAATAAAACTAAACTAATATTATAAAGTTGAAGAGTTTGTTTGTTTGGTTAAACGCGTTAATCTCAGGAACTAATCGACCGAATTTAAAAGTTCTATATCTATACCTATAGCCTTTCTCGATAAATAGGCTGTACAACCTATTTATCGAGAAAGGCTATAGGTTATATAACATCACGCTACGACCAATAGGAGCGAAGCAAAATTGGCTATCTGTAAAGTCGGTTTACGGACGATAGTTTAACGTGACAACGTCATAACAAAATTTCTTTCCCGTAACGTTACAATGAGCGTAACGGGACAATGAGCGTAACGCGACAATGAGTCATCCTTTTTCGTGCGTGCAGCCGGCGTTCATCGATTTATTAGACGTTGTCACGTCAATAATTACAAATGTTGCAAAAACGATAAAAATTCCTTTATGTGAATAAAAATGCTCTTACGGAGTTGCGCAGGTCAGTTAGTAGTCAGTTAGCCTCTGGCGCAGGTTTACCCTAGTACAGGCACCCATATTATATTACCTATATTAAGTACTATATGGACTGTATTCATGTTTTACTACTATAATCAATAAATAAATTATTATTATTAATTTTTATTAGTTAGTCACTAATACTATAGCTATTATGCTTGTTAGTAATGGGTTCACGTTAATAGTGCTATAGATGGGATTTTATTCACCCAAGCTTGGAAAAATATTTGTGAATTACTTATATCATGCCGTTATATGGGAAAAGGCGTATCTGCGAAATAAAATATTTTTCTAAGTATTTTTTTTTATATGACTTAGGTGGCAGACATATTTATCAAAAAAAATTGGTTGTCTGTAAAGTCGGTTTACGGACGATAGTTTAACGTGACAACGTCATAACGTACCTTTCGCTCGCTCGTGTAGCACTCTTGCTCCGATCGTAACGTTACGATGAGCGTAACGGGACAATGAGCGTAACGGGACAATGAGTCGTCTTTTTTCGTGCGTGCAGCCGGCGTTCATCGATTTATTAGACGTTGTCACGTCAGAAAGCACTTCAAATCATCCATACATAATGGACGATTTGAAGTACTTTTTTGATAAATATGTATCTTTATTGACAACCAATAACTTTAATAATATTTGGGACGGACAAATTGTAATATAACTATTTATGTTTCATTTAAGCTGTAAAATATAATCTAAAATCACGTAACACGGGCTTACGTTTTTGCATTTCGTGCAAATTTACGTAATTTTGTAGGCGAAAATATTAATTATTTTAAGTTTCTTACACGAAGTAATTGTAAACACATTCATTGTTACGGTAAATGTATATTTTATATTTGTATTAAACAAAAAGTGTTAATTTTATTAACTTAACTGTGACCGCCTGTTTTGGCACATTTCGCTCGGCGCAGTCTTAATACCAAGGATAGATAAAATAGTTAATGTATATATTTATTTGATGTATAATAGTTAAATTAGTTCAGAGAATAGATACAGAGCATCGTTATTAGGCAAACTAGCATTTCTATGCATTACTAGCTTTTGCCCGCGGCTTCGTTCGCGTTAATATAGAATTCGACAATCAATTCGGGTTGTACTCTGCTTGTAATAATATAATTCAATCACGATTCGAAGGACACGTGGCGCCATCTATTATCATAAGAACATTATTGTTGTTATCCTCGGGAACAATATTTTTTTCGGGATGAAAAGTAGCTTATGTCCGTTTCAGTACACCTGACAACGTATATGCAAAATTTCAGAATGATCGGTTCAGTGGTTTAGGCGTGAAAGGGTAACAAACAAACACAAACAAACGCATTTTCGCTTTTATAATATTAGTTAGGATTAGGATTAAACAAATAGTGTTGATTTTATTAACTTAACTGTGACCGCCTATTTTGGCACATTTCGCGCAAGCGCAGTCTTAATACCAAGGATAGATAAAATATAACTATTTTATCTATCCTATTATACATCAAATAAATATTATATATGTTAATATATAATATTTATTTATTATGTCCGTTTCAGTACACCTGACAACGTATATGCAAAATTTCAGAATGATGAATTGTGTGAAAAGGTAACAAACAAACAAACAAACTCATTTTCGCTTTTATAATATTAGTTAGGAAGTTAGGATTAGGATTAGGAACAATCCTTTTTAGAATGTTGACTTGTAATGACGTTATGACCGATCTATAAGAAGCTGCAGCCATTATACTTCTAAAACAAACATTCCAAGTTTGATTTTAAACAAAACAGATTCAAACAATGCTGTAGTAGCAATCAAGAGACAAATATTGGTTCCAATACATATCGGTACGAAGCACAGTTGTGTACGGTCAGCAACACAATTACGCCGCTCGTTGTGCAGTTAATTGAGGTCCTTAATTAGTGAGGTGTCGCGTGGGCCCGACGCCCCCGCGAGCCTGCCTTGCCTACAGTACTACATGCATATTAAATCTGGAGCTCCGACTTCGAATATTTATACAAAGCTTGAAGGAAAAGGACTTAAATTGAAAGGGAGATAGTGTATCGAAAAAGACTCTGAAATTGCCGATAGTAAGATCGGTTTTCGAATTAATATTCGAATTGTTTTTGTGGTACAAATGTATTCGAATAATATTGATTCTTATCGATTACAATCCAAGTTCAATTTATTAATTAATATTATGAAGTTTTCGATTACCACATAGTACTCAACATAATAAGGACATACAGACTAAAATTCCATAAAAAGGTCAACACACCGTCAACATCAAACCGAAACATGTATATTCGATTGTACATAATATGCAAACAATAAATATTGAGTTCTTCAAATATTTTCCGTTGACGACGACGCATCGCGAGAACCTAATCCTAATACAACAACAACCAGCTATTTCTTATGCATAAACAATTAGTACCTAACCCAACTGAGTAATCGAAAGAAGATAATCGACGTAATCATACGGGATTTGAATTTTGATATGGAAATAATAATATAATATAATAATATAATATTCTATCACATACACACAACACCATCTAGCCCAAACTAAGCAGAGCTTAAACTATGGGTACTAGACAATGGATAAACATATGTACATATATCCTTTTTTTTTTGTAAATACATACATATTATACATAGAAACACCCAGACCAAGACAAACATCCATGTTCATGAACATAAATGTTTGACTTGTGCGGGAATCGAAATATATAATAATAATAATAATAATAATATTCTACCACATACACACAACACCATCTAGCCCAAACTAAGCAGAGCTTGTACTATGGGTACTAGACAATGGATAAACATACATATATACTTATTTTTTTGTAAATACATACATATTATACATAGAAACACCCAGACCAAGACAAACACCCATGTTCATGCACACAAATGTTTGACTTGTGCGGGAATCGAACCCGCGACCTCAGGCGTGGCAGTCGGTTACACTAACCACTACGCCATCGAGTCGTCGAATATAGAAAGTAACAATATAGGAGATTGTAACTAAACCACCTTGAGTTATATTCCTACGATTACTAGGTCTTTTTTGAGGCGCTCATAGCTAGTTGCACTCACTGATCGGTAAACGATTAGCGAGGTTAAGCAACACTGGGTGCGGTCAGTCTATAGATGGGTGACCGCTTAGTGGTATTTCATCTGAGCGACTCCGTGCTTCGGAGGGCACGTAAAAAGTCGGTTCCGGTTGTTGCCAAATTGACAGCAGTCTTTAAGCCATGTCAGAGGCCTACGGGCGGTTTGAACAACTCTTGGCAACAGGTTGGCCACTAACCACACGAAAAGAAAAGAAGACTAGGGCTTTTAGGCTCCTTGTATATACGAAACATAACGTCGCCCATGATGTCAGCAAGCGATGCGTATGCAATATGTACACTGATGTTGGAAGTATCTACATATAAGCAACGGTAGCCGCCTGCTACCAAGCGGATAGTATATTTTTTGTGCCACCAATTTTGTTTATTTTTTTATTCAGTAAGTACAAAAACAGATAACAGATTAGCATATACAAATAATAGTCTTAATAGTACACAATGAGTAAACCTGATACCCATTTACATTTGTACACAACATTTGCAATATACAGTACACAAGCTTAAACCTTTAAATAACTAACACCAGAGTTAAAAAAAAAAGAAAGGATACATGATAAATTTAAAAATAAAAACAAAAGATATACAAGATTGGGTACCTACACTAAAAGTCACGGTTTGTTATAGTTAAACAGAAAAGATTTAAATGTGCTGAATGTTACGTGAAAAATATCTGTTTGCACCATATAAACTGTTAGCAATATACTTTTAGCTCAAATATAAAGAGTACCCAACATTTACAAACTGAATACTTTTGCTGGCGTTACTCCATGTCGGCATTAAGCTTAATTCCGTTACAATGTGTCCGCGTGCCTCTCTCATGTTTATGAAAAGCTCTCGCTTTGTACGTCGCATTCTTTAGTCCGTGTTATTGTGCACAACAGGCATCTCGGAACACGCATGGGATCCATACAGAAAAGAAAAATTCTAAATAATAGGCACTTACAATTTTTTATTATTTAAGTTATATAGTTACATTACCAAAACACAAAATTATAAATATTTATTAAAATCTACTCAAAAATAAATGAGATGCAAACCTACAATTAATGTGCTTGTAAGCGTACCTAATTGTCAAATTTCAAAATAGGATGCATGATACAAACTGTGACGTAGCCGCTATTTAAATACAGTTGTGCGAGGGAGACCACGAGATATCCCGTTTACACTCCCACTTTTTCCTACATCCAAATTTAAAATATCAATTAATTTCTAATTTTGCAACCGATTTTGATCTGTTTTCACTAAAAGATTTATTTTGGTTGCTATTTGCTCATGAGTCTAAAAAAATTTAAAAAGTCAGACATTTATAACTAACAACTACCCTATTCTAGATGATCGCGGATCCAGCTCAAAATTAAATTCTACTATCGTTATTAACAAATCGTCAATTGTACTACGTAATTAAAAACAAACAACGAAATGGTACCAAAAAGGAAAGGATGGCAGCGCCGTAAAATTCCTCGGCATCGCTGTCGACTGAAAACGTGCCCAGGAGATTGGCACATGCCCGTACATCTTTGAACAGGAAGATAGATAAGCATTGCAACTACATTTCACCAGCTAGTTGTAAGGTCCCGCACGAAAAGGATTACATGCCGTCTACCCAGCACAATTCCAGACCCCTTACTGAGGTAATAAAAAAAGTTTAATAAATCAAATGTGTTTCTTTATTTGTATTCTGAAACTACATGTTCTATGTAACATAGATAATATAAGGAGTACCAACCATAAAATATCTCAGATGGCTATACCTTAAATAAATGTACGAACATTGCTTTATTAGCTTAAAGTAGTAGAGCCTCGCTGATTTCAGCATGAATGGGCCGGCTCGACCGGGGAAGGACTACCCTCTCACAGAATATTGACGTCAAATAGCAGTATTCCTACTGTTGTGTTTCGTTCGATGAGTGAGAGTACCGGAGGTCCAATCATCCTCTTTCCCCCTTCCCGCTCCTTCTCCTTCTTACTTCCTTCCCTAATGGGTCGGCAACGCGCAGATGATGCAGACGTCCATAGGCTACGGTGACCACTTACCATCAGGTGGGCCGTATGCTTGTTTGCCACATTAGTAGAATAAAAAAATTTAAAAAATTCGACACCTCTCTATAGCTGAGAATTTTCCCATAAAACCAATAACCCGACCGTTAACTAAAGCGCACACTTATGCCAAAGTCTTAACGAGGTATTCGGAGAAAATAATATAAACTTGATATGATCAAAAGAAAATATTATTGCCAAAGTTACTACGTATAAATATAATTCATTTTCTAGATCGTTACGTTCTGATTAAAGAAATTATACTTATAGAATCCTGTCCGATGAATCACATATTATGATAATTATATAAAAATAGATTTTCTATTGTGTCTATCACGGGACAGCGAAAGGGTTAATCTAGATCTTGTCAATTAATTTCCATTTCTCTGGAACAGTACCTTTTTCTAGATAAACGGTACCCTATAACTCTTATGTCATGTATGGACATTCCGAGGTATAACCCGAAATGTCCTTTTTTATACCCCTGACAACGTGTACAACGAAATTTCATGATAATCGGTTGAGTAGTTAAGGCGTGAAAGCGTAACAAACAAACTCACATTCGCATTTATAATATTAGCAAGGATCACATTCATTCTGATTGAAAAATATTTATTATAGTTTGTTTTTAATCTATATCAATATATTTTTTAGATGTTGTGTTTATTTTTTATGGAATCTGAAATATAACTTGTATACCATCCTTGGAATTGGGCGCTGATAGCTGTGCCACAGTCCTTTATAACTTTTGCAGCTATCAATGTTTCTATTGTAAAATTGGTGTAAACTTGTTTCAAATAAGTGCGAGTGAAAACTATCCACTCTAAAACGAGTGAGTTCTTAGAGTGGATAGTTTTTCTGCGACGTAAGTACGATAAAGGCGTATCAATAATTTAAATCATGTGTTATTGCTTTATATTTGCTGACTCTCCGTCATGTTGGTATTGAGCTTATTCCGTTGGGATGTTTCCGTCGCCGCGCGGTGGGCTGTTTATGAAATGCTCGTGCATTGTGCGCCTGCGCAGATACACAATGGACAAGGATACCCGCATATTTGGAGCTCAAACTTTATTTGTCATATCAAACATGTTTTAGAATTAATTGTATAGATTTAGACTCAAAATTAGTGGTTTAAATATCAATATTAGTTGTTCAAGACTAATAGGGTCACAATCAAGTACATATTATTAGAGTTACTGTTTAAGTTCTCGACATTGCCACTGCGCCGGCGTCGTGTTGGTGGTTCGATCCCTACACGGGACAAATATTTATGTGAGCCACAATAGCTTTTCTTATGTTTGAATATTGTTCGATGTTGACTGCATTAAAGCAGGGGAAAATTAATTATTAAATACTCACATATCTTCGAAAAGCAAACTAACACTTATGAACGTTTCAATTAATTGATTATTGTGTTTACTGAAGCTACATTTAGGTTGAGCCTATAAGAAATTACCTGCTAGAACATCACGCTCATTCCTTTACATCACAATTAAAATACTATTTTAATATTTTACTAAACGATGTGTTATAGCAATTATATCATACACATATTACTGATTATAAAAATGAAATGAATCATTGACACTGCAAAACTTTATATTTTTTTAATAAGATTAATATTAGGTTAAAATTACGAGTAGGTATTACATTACGAGTATATACAACTAAGGTAGATTGCTTATTACAGGCATGAGTAGGTTCACGTCGGTAGTGCAATAAAAGAATAGAATAAAAATCTTTATTCGCTTGAGACATGGTATACAAAAAAGGTGTTACAAGTTTTTAGGGTTCAAATACATCTCGCCCTCAGTGGACGTGCGAAAATTTTAAATTTATTTAATACTTTTACTAATTTACATAATTATTTTGTATACTTATTTATATACATTACAAAACCTAAGGTATCAATAACATCTATATATTTTTTCATTTATAGCTAATAAATTCTTTAATATTATAAAAATTATTTTCTAGGAGCCATGATTTAAGTCTACTTTTAAATTTATGTAAAGGGAGTTCTCTTATCTCTCTAGGTATATGGTTGTAAATTGTGATAATCATCATCCGGCTATTATTTTTATGAAGTGTGCTTCTGAAAATCAAACCTATAACCTCTCGCTTGCATTTCCAATACCTTATGCATTGATTGACTGTCGCCTATTACATGCATCTAAACCCAAAAGCTAACAATCGGCAGTGACACTCACATCACTGAACCAGCATGTACCTACTTTAAAACAACGACCGATAAACAGTTAAAATAAAATCACGTCCGTTGTATTGGACGTATTAGAAATTCCTTTACAGTCGTGACCGCTCCATCTCGATGAACAAAAGACGCCTTCAAATGGACCCAAGTAATAAATCCTGCTTGGCTTTACACACAATCAATTGAGCTTGGACTCTGAGTGCTACTTTGTCCCAGACTCGAGATCTTTCTAATAGTAAGTAGGTACATCACTATCGAAGACACGGGAAATTGAATTATGATAATATTTTCTTGTCTGATATCATGCCGTGTGTCTTTATTAAAAGCTATATTTTCTTTTAATTATTATTATAATTAAAAGAAAAGATAGGTACTCCCTATATTTTTTGGCCGTTAGTAAACTGCAATAGGTTGAGTAATTAAAATGTTGTAGCCTAATAAATGCTGGATTGGAATTGTGATTGAAAGGTCGTGGGTTCGATAGCCTTTATACTACCAACGTGTAACCGCTCATAATTAAACCATATTAGCTTACCTGGACGTTATAATAGTTTGTAACCCAAATTGCTACTTAATGAAAATATAAAAGAAACCGCTAAGCTAATATTACCTACACGTACATATGTTTAACCAATATTTTAATACAGCTTATTTTGCCGGTAGACAAATAAACGATTTTTGTTGTTATTTAAAAATCTTATTTTAGCCTTAGACTTTTTAGGTTAATTTAAAACAAGAAAAGATAGAGAGCAGAGCAACAAATAACTGATTAATCATAAGTAATTTTAAAGCTACAGAACCTAAAATTATACGGCCAATATTGTTGCGTTTAACGCAATCATAATAAAATATTGATTAACACTAATCAAAGGCAAAAATACTTTAAACTGGTTTAAATAGTTAAGCGGGATTAATTAAAGAATTAATTAAGGAAATAGGCTTTCCAAAGATACAAAATTAACAACGTTTAGAAGCGCGCCTGTTTCCGAACGATGTAACCAAACGGTGAATGTGCAAGTTTGTAATTTAATTATATCTTTAGCATTTAGTTTAGATTCTATTTACCTAAATGTTAGATTAAGGTAAAACATTCCAGTAATTATTGCGAGAGGTTTTCCATTATATCTTTAATAAAATGTTTACTAAGTAGGTACCTACCCAGACACAATTATGTAACTTATTAGTTAACATTTAGTTCGATTTTATTATTAAAGCATAAGCATAGTCGTTTACGAGATCATGTCGTCATTGTCACTCAGCGCAGTGGTAGTGGAGACGCGACCTGTTAAAGCACTATGCCATTCGCGCAACCAAATTTTGATTAATTGACTGTTGCTGTCACAACAGTTGACATCCGTTTCACCATCTGCTAAAAATTTTTCCTCTAATCAACCTTTCATAAACCGGAGTTAAACCAATAAAATTAACTCTAAAAACTAAACATAAGACTAGATTACACAAGTCTAACTTCCTATAGCCTTATTACCAGTGATACGTGTACAGATAACCACATAGCTCGGCGTAGATGCACACCTGTTTCCGAACGATGCGATGCGAAGTTCCCGCCGAGGCACAGGAAAAGGGGTCGAAATGCCTCAGGCACAACACTAGCGCAGACCACTGATTTATATTAACGCTTTTGTGCTATTATTTTCTAGTAAAAGGCGATGTTTATGTGTTAAATTATAATCATAAAATTTTATTATCTTGGAGAAAATAGCGCTTGTGCTTTTTAAAAAGTCTTATACATAGTTATACACATAATCTATACCAATATTATTAAGAGAGAAAAGATTTGTCTGTGTTTTGTAATCCATAAACCACTGAACCGATTTTAATAATTCTTTCACCATTAGAAAGCTACTTTATCCAGAAATAATATAGGCTATATAACGGAGCAGGATTCATAAATAAGGTTGAAACCGCAGCGACCATCCAGTTTATCATAGAAGACGTGGTATTGTTTTAAAGTATCAAGGTGCCTGCTAGGACAAAACTAAAAATTAATTTGCCGCCGGTTTCTAATGGCAAACCAACACAAAAATTAGATAAAGACGTCAAACGCATGTCAAATTCTATGTTTGGCTGACTGGATTAGTAACAGCCAATCAAATCACTTGATAAGAGTTTGATATGCTTTCAGATACTGTGTATGACCGTTTAACCACCTGTTAACAATTGACTGGCAGCTCGGGTTTAAAAAGCTATATCATCAGGTATAACTCAAGAAAATAAAAAATATAAATTGAATATCGTCAGTGGCCTGACATGTTGCAGGTCAAGGAAAGTTAAACAACTTTAAATTCTTAAAGTATTTTTTGAGTTTGCGTAGTATTATATCTTAATCCAAAAGAATACCTAAAATTAATTTAAAACAGTTATTTCAGATTATGTGAAAGCAACAATTTGTTAAAATAAACATACCGGGTATAAAGAACATGCTGGTTGCTTACAATTTTCGATCAAACTAAATTAGATCCAGTACAAAGACCAGACCTTTGCACTCTGCCGCATTCGTTATGACGAGGTACCCGTAAATTAAAACCACTGAACCATCTGTCTAATATAAATTACTTCAAAACTAACAAGAATGCGTGCAACGTGCAGTGAAACAACTTAAAATACTTCCGTACTTAGTTGCACTGGAGAACTATAGAAGATCACCTCTCATCCCGTTATATCGGTCCATAAATAATGCATCAGATAGTCCCAGTAATGATAACGAGCCAGCCTCCACGTTAACTGATATTATTTAAAACATTCCGCCATTGTTTCTATACTAATGGTGTTTCTGAACGAGGATTTTGATGTTATCTGTGTTTTAAGGTTATCTTTGGTAAAACCAGTTCGGTTTTTGGCGGCAAATGTTATTAGTTCAATGACAAATTCTGCAATAGGTTTAATTACAGAGATAAGTCTTACAATTAATAGATAATCAACTAAATTCTTGTGAATCTTAGACTACGGTTAATTTAATCATGAATAAAAGTACTTACAGATGCTTGTGTTGACAATGGTAAAGAGTTAACAAAAAATTACCACAACAATATGCTAAATTCAATTTTAGTAATAAAATGGGAGAGTTTATGCAGATGTTTAATATAATTAATAATAATAATGATTCTTTTTCTCTTTCACAAAGTTAATTTGCAACTATGATTACAATACTTATATACAAACTATAGACCCTTGTGGGAGACTGGTATCTGCACTAAGAAACACAGATTAGCAGGAGAAATGTTTGTTACTCAATTACCCTAAACCTAACAATGACTTTGAATAATTGACAGCCAGATAGAATTTGTCCTGAATTCGGGCAGAAACGAATAACAAATAAAACGAGAAGGGTGTAAAAACCCAGGATTCAACGACTTCGTCTTAAATGTAAAAGTAATGAAAAGAAATTACCCCAATACCTCGGGGGTCTTTTGACCCACAGGGCCCATATTCAAACTCGACCGGGTTATGACTCCAAGGTGTCTGCACACCAAGTTGCACACAAGTCAATCGGTCCAGTAGTTCCGGAGCTATGCCTGTCACTAATAGACAGACACACAGACCCACAAAGTGTTGTCATTGACCTCTTCGAAGAAGACTCAGAGGTTAACAAAGACAAATGTCTATATAAAGGAATTATAATAGAAAGCGATGATGGGCAATAATTTATGTGGTTCATATATAGCTGAGCAGAATCTGAGTGATTTTTGTGTCCATGAAAGTCCACTATAACACAAGGATATTCCTAACGAACCTAAAAGAACATGAACCCTCTTAAACACCCATTGTCAGTAAGCTTGTGTATTATAACTAGTTTAGACACAGAAGGTGAAGGCGGAGGTGCTTCATACCCATCTCTCACCAACTATAAGAAAGCCTACATATATGCTTATTGCTGAATACCAGACACTTATCCACACTTTTTTTTAAATATTAATATAATATTCTATCACATACACACAACACCATCTAGCCCAAACTAAGCGGAGTTTGTACTATGGGTACTAGACAATGGATAAACATACATATACTTTTTTTTGTAAATACATTCATATTATACATAGAAACACCCAGACCAACACAAACATCCATGTTCTTTCACACAAATGTTTGACTTGTGCGGGAATCGAACCCGCAACCTTAGGCGTGCTAGTCGGTTACACTAACTACTACGCCATCGAGTCTGTCAAACTCATACTACTAAGAATTTTTTGAGAGAAAACCCACTCGACAGAATGCTAGGCAATCCATCCCGGGACCTCAGACACTACCGTCTAACTACCGATATATTGTTCAATACTACAATTAAATAATATAATGTCTTTAAGTAAGTACAGACTTACGTATATCTTTGCTATAGAATCATTGCACAGTGTATAGTGCTGCAAGCGATGTAATAGTTTACCACGAACGACCCTAATACCTATCGTTGACCATTGTTTAACCATCCCACCTCTAAAATTGCCGTAATCACTTACCACAAACTCCGTACGACCACCATGTACAAGCACCTCGGGCGAGAGAACCAAACTGTTATTTTAGATTAAATCAACAGCCCTAGAAACAACAGACATCGATTCCATGAATAAATAATCGAATACGGTGAAATAGTACTGATTCTCAACAACAAAAGCCTTACTCGCCTCAAGCATCGCATTATTTACAAACGAATAATCGATTCAACACTCAATTTCCCGTCAGCACTCGATATAATAACAAAACTATCGATAACTGAATCGTTGGCGACGTCTCGCGATTTCTATTATTCGATGAATCGATTTGCCCGCAGCGAGTAACGATGCGACAGCCATTATTCGATTCAGACGGTATTATTTTAGAAGAATTTATCATCGAAATAACTTATACATGATTTATATTGTTGAATAATGAAAGCAGTGAATAGCTTACGAAGGGCTTATATTATGTACCTATTGTTGCAATAGCTATGACTGATACGCTTACTGCAAAATGTAACATTCATTTTAATACAATGATATTATATACACAAAAGAAACAGATATGTTATTATCGCACGCAAAGAGGAGACTCAAAAACGTTTTAATGAAGACGTTTTTCTATTGTCTTAAAACCAACAAAACTCCTTGTAAAATATTTAAAGCGCAGTTGTTCGAATGATAGCTATCTCTTTCGAGTAAGCTCTTCCCATAATTATCTATTACGCTATTTATTTTTAATATTCAGCGAGACATCTCCCGCTCTCGACCTAAATTTTGTATCGCGGAATCTTACAGACATTCAAACAACGGATACAAAGAAATCTCAGACGTGCGCGCACCAACAAGTTTTATTCCTCATACCTCTGCCGAACGATCAAGGCATGGAATTCTCTGTCAAGGCACATGTTTCATTCTTCCTTTAACCCTAGGTCCTTTAAGCGGGGCGTGAAAAAGCACTTTCTCAGGCCGTCAAAGTAGAGACCTCAACATCGCCTCGGCTGCTATGAGGACGGTGTGGAGGCCACTGCTCTTAGACCACATGACTGCTTACTATCAGGCGGAGTGTGATCATTTTGACGAGCAATGTTTTTAAAAAAAAGGAGTCATCTTTTTGTGGATCAAACAAATGATTGTCCCGTGTAGGTTTTTAACTTGGATGAAGTAGTCGCCTCTGCTACAATGCCGAGTGTACACCATTCATGCAGATATAGTCTATACCGAGCAATATCTCTGTCTGTCACACAGTTCTCACTAGCTCAGACACGATCGTTTTACTCTATCAGTTTCATGTAAAATCTAGCTTTGTCCATTATATCTATACTAATAATACATATAAAGCTGAAGAGTTTGTTTGTTTGTTTGTTTGAACGCGCTAATCTCAGGAACTACTGGTTCGATTTGAAAAATTATTATAGTGTTGGATAGCCTATTTATCGAAGAAGGCTATAGGCTATATAACATTACGCTACGACCCACGGGGGCGCCGCAGTAACGATAAACGCGAGTGAAACCGCGGGAACATCTAGTTACTTATAATATACAACGACTTAATTTTAAAAAATGCTTGCAATGAGTTAAGTGGTAGTCGTTATATTAGTGTTATTTTGTACTACAATAAAGGCTATCACGATCGCTATCACGATATGTTTTGCTATAGACCCCGGCACTGAATGTTGGCCATCTTCTTCTCCCTTAGCCTTTATTATTCCCAAGTCACTTGGAGTCGGCTTTCTTGTCTAATCGGATTTGACTGCATATCAGTTTTTACACGGACCGACTGCCATCTGACCTCTGCAACCCGAAGGCTAACGATACCCTAAGGCTAGACCAGTGTCAGGATATAAGAGGGCACTGACGTCCCAATAACGACTGTCATAGATGTTTATGGCAGCCGGGACCGACGGCTTAACGTGCTCTCCGAGGCACGGAGTAGGCGATAATTGTCAATCAATACACACATAATTTTGAAAAGTCATATAAATTCCGATAGTCAGAGGTGCGCGACGTGAGTTCGAACTAGAGACCCTCTGCCTTGCAGTCTGTTGGTCTCCCCACTGAGCTATCGCTGCATGTTGGCCATCATTATCGTCTAAAAAAAATATACCTAATTGTAATACAAGTCTGACTACCCCATCTGTATTATATAGCTATGAGAATGCTACTAATGACAATTCCTTGTCAGAAAAACCAATTTGTCTGACCTGGATAGCCAACCTGACTTTGCCCAGCAGTTGCATTCACAACCGCTATGCCACTGAGGCAGATACATGAACCCTGCGGCGCAAAGGCATGTCTCTATTTATATAAAGTTATTAATGTAACTAATAATAAACATAATGATAAAGGGCTGCGCACACGCGATAGTCAAAGTTGCGCGACAGTCGCCGGCGGCGTCTACATCCGATATTCGCAATAACCGTATGTCACGAGCGCACTCCTGCGCACATTTCACAGTTGGACTACCGTTTTGCCTTTGTCTACGATTTATTGTTTAAAGACTACTGTTGGGCAAAATGCTATTAAGTTTATTAGTCAAGAAATTCTTAGAAGCAGCAGGGAGTCAAGCACTTTGTCTGATAGACCTAGACACCTAAAACATAGCTGGTGAAAATATAGTGTAATACGCCTCTTCATATACCTATCTTTGTTGGCCTGTGATTATGTATTTGTGTAATTATACACATATAAGTTTGTCTAAATCCTTAGTTCCCAAAGTGGTCTAGGTGGACCCCCAGGGGTCCACGGGAGACTCGACGGGGGCTACGTTGGCGTCATAAAAAAATAGGGGTTCACAATTCGTAAGCGGGGGTCAATGTAGCTCAGCGACTGTTACTTGTAAAATATTTCATATTCCATATTTAGTACCAGTGGTCTCGAACCTACTGATTTTTGGGTATAGAATTAAAAAACAAAATGGTCAATATTTTTTGATTCTTTACCAATATAAATATGAATGCCAAGGAATATGGTAGAAATGTAACTGCAGAGGATCCACCGGAACTAGCTAAATTTTGAAAGTGGTCTATAACAAAAAAGTCTGGGATCCTCTGCACTAGACTATTGCTGCTATGAATTAATTATATTGAGAGTAAATGCAGCAATACAGATATACCAGGATTTTGGCAACTTGGAAGCCGTTTAGCTACCACTTCAGTATCTTATCTTATTTTATGCGGGGGCCAGTCAGTGCAGACCGGCGACACTTCGACCCAGTGGGATCTTTTGTGTCGACACTCTCCCAATAACGACTGCCATAGATGTTCATAGCAGCCGGGACCAACGGCTTAACGTGCTTTCCGAGGCACGGAGCAGGCGATAATTGTCAATCAATACGCACATAATTTCTAAAAGTCATATAACTTCCGAAACTCAGTAAATAGACATAAAGCAAAACGCAATAACAATGTTCCCAATCCAAGACCTCACGATCAAATATAAGTGTTTTCCACGAGACTCGTCAGCTGTATATTCAAATTATCTTCATTTGACGCACAAACCGTTAGCGTACAACTATTTCTTGTAATACTAAGCAGCGTGTTACAATTGTTCGCAGGTAAGCTGCACAAATGCGACTAGACTTGCCAGCGCGGCGGCACAATCTGTAATCGTCGCCTCCGGCCAACACGCAAGCCATTCTTCACCTGCCGACGATGCCTCTGATTAATCGGCCGTGTGCAGATACTCTAACGCCTACGGAAAGTACTGACTTGATACGATTGTAATATGCGTGTCGAAATGCATGCGCAAAAACTATGATTTATGTTACAGGTATGTAGCAGCGGGTTACACATCTATGAATGAGCTACCAGACTGAGCATAGAGCAAGTAACCTCCATCGGCTCCATCCTACTGAATATTGCACTCAAACATTGTTGGTGTCGCGGATCTATTTAATGTCGAACTGTTGTATTGTAACGTATGTTTCTATAATCTATACATAATATAACAGAATGGTAACTGGGTGATATCTATACGTAGGCGATATTTAAGAGACATCATGTAAGCCAAAACAATATTTTATTGAATTTTTGTCCGACTTTATGTTTGTACGCATATCACTCAATAACTAATGCACAAAATTGTATACGGTTTTCGTTAGTTATATTACTGAAGGTGTAACATAAAATCTGGCGTATTATATGGTTTATCTGCGTACGCCCCGCGCCGCTTAGAAGCCTACAAGAAATAGTTGCAGCGTCAGAGTGAAAGACATAAGTACCTTATACCTTGTGAAAATCTATAAATATGTACCTATATAAAAGTATTGAAGATTGGTGTTTTGAAGTGACACTTTAAATACAACTAAATTAAATATTAGAAAAGCCACTACATATTTCCAAAAAAGTTAGTTTACGGCAACCGTTTACCAGTACCTAAATAGGCCATATATTTAATTTCCAACATGATTGTGTAAAATATTAATTAGCGTTATTTTTCTGAAAGTTTCTCCCAAAAATGCTTTATTCTATGCCGATATTGCCTATTACCGATCCAACCATATTTTTTGCCTGCCTATCTAAGCACTGTATATAAACTGTCCCATAGCTGGGCAATCTGGGCACGGGCCTCTTCCCAGTGCTGGTTAGATGTTTTCCTTCACCGTTAAAGAGAGCAATAATCAACTATTTAATACGCAAATAACTTTGAACATTCAGAGGCAGTCCAATGATCTCCAGCTAGGCTATCGCTGCTCATAAAAATAAATAAGAACTTCAAAAATTATGGCAGTCTGATTAATTTATGTCCCCTAAACTTGCGCTAATGCTTGGGCTTATTGTGAGGTTTCGGATTCTATTATACTTCATAAAACCTCAAACATAAGTATCAGACTTCACTACTATCACTTCTGCTTATTTCTCTAAGGATATACAATCGTGAGCCTATAATAATGAATGCAGAAATAAACATTGAATAATTTTAATACATCGATTTATAACAAACATCCCTAACTCGTAAACCATGGTTTAAAGCGTTGTTTGTACAATTGCAAGCTATTCGATAATACCAATGAAACTGTAGCAATACTCAGTAAAGCTATAAAGGATGCCATTTTATCATGGCGTATCATTATAATAAGGAATGGAGGCTCTTGGAAATGAGAAATCATTTTATGGATCTGATGACGGTATTCTAATATTTGTTTATTAAATGATTGAAGGCATTTCGTTATTTCCCTAAAACAGTGAGAGATCTCAAAACATAGTTTCGACTCCTATAACGTGGCACCTGAAACAAAGTTGGCATTTAATCCTTTCTGGGATAAAGATGTGACTACATCCTAGCTAATATTTAGCTTGGTACCTAAAACAATTTTGGGGTACAGAAAAGGACATATCACCTTCCTATTTTTCTACTTTTTGTCCACAAAAGAAGTAGGTACTGTTCACGATGGATAGCTAGTAATAATAAAATGTTCTAAGAGAAGTGACTAACATTTTTCGAACACGCCAAAATTAACGATCAAATAAATTAATTCTGAATAAAACCAGTTCAATGAGTATAACTTGTGTACAGTACTTAGACAATTAAGAAAAAGACATTCCTACACAACGTTAAATTGCTAGTTATAGAACTGGGCGCACGACCTCACCCACGCTGCTTTTTCGCAGCGAATGCCCTTAGTTCTGTGCTGCAAACACGACCATCAGCTGCTAATCTACTTAAAATATAAAAAGACCTCGAGTCTCTTTTAGCAGTTATCTTGGTAGCCTAATTAACCTTATAGGAGACCATTCGACAGGTCAGGATATCTCAAGGTCTCAAGTTAGTTTACAAGACATGCGTTTTTTTTTTATACAACTAAGGTGGCAAACGAGCAACCACCTGATGGTACACTTACCATCAGGTGGTGGTGGTATGCTCGTTTGCCACCGTAGCCTATGGACGCTTGCAATACCAGAGGCATCACTTGCGCGTTGTCGACCCTTTAGGAAAAAAAGGAAGTGGGAAGGAGAAGGAGCGTGAAGGGGGAAAGAGGGTAATTGGGCCTCCGGCACTCTCACTCAGCGAACGAAACAAAACAGTAGGAATACTGCTATTTCACGATGATATTCTGTGAGAGGGTAGTCCTTCCCCGGTCGAGCCGGCCCATTCATGCTGAAATCAGCGAGGCTCTACTAAACAAAATGTGTTTAGATTCCGATTTTTGCTCTGATTTTACGAAATTATATGCATGTTGGATAGTTATTTATCGCTCGCATTAACGTTGTCTCCGTATCGTTCTCGACGATGTATGAAGACGTGAACCTGCATTGGGCCTGCGTGGTAGTCTCTGAAATATTTTTCCTACTAATAAGTAGACCATTTTCAGCAGTCAATTTATAAACGACATTTAAGACATTTTAATAAAATTTATTTGAAATGTAGGTAATTATTTTGTTTTACACCCAAGAATTATCTCTTTGTCTCTCTTTAACATTTTACGTAAGGTGTCAGAGAACGTATTTATCTTATAATATTTACTTACTGTCTATCTAGTAAATTGCCATCCACCTGACAAGCAAATTCAAAATAATTGAAATTAAAACTGAATTATGAGATTTTCAACAAAAGATTTATGTGTTACTAAATACAATCTTGTGATGAAGATATACATATAAAGCTCATTTCTTTATGTTGCAGATTGGTTGGAAACAAAAAAACTGTTATCGAGCTTTAAGAAGTAAGTATTTCGCCCAATATAAGCTGTTTAAACGAACGAGGTAATTATGAGAATAAAGAAACACTGATAAGTCACTGCTATTTGCCGTATTGGGGTGAGCCTCCAGAAATCCGGATTTCACTACACTATTTATACTTAGTTATTTCCTTTAAGTAACTATAGACTGTAACTTGGTTGTTTATTACTCGACACAAATAAAAGCAGCCAGTGAGCTTGCCGTCACCAATAGCTATAAAAAAACTAAGCCAATTTCTTGATTACAATGTAAAGTTCACTTTAATTAAAGATACTCGTATATTAAACAATACTAGCGGTCGCCTAGTGCTCGAAATTCGACCAAAGTTTGCCTGTAAGATATTGCTGATATATTATGTCATTATATATTGATACTAGAAGTTCCCGCGGTTTCACCCGCGTTTATCGTTACTGCGCCGCCCCCGTGGGTCGTAGCGTGATGTTATATAGCCTATAGCTTTCCTCGATAAATAGGCTATCCAACACTAAAAGAATTTTTCAAATCGAACCAGTAGTAATCACGCAGAATAAACCAGGAGAAACATCGTTTGTACTATGTCTGTAATGGGTAATTATTTTGCTGCAATGTTATTTTAAAACTGCGATATCTCCTAAGATATTCATTGAAATCGAATGATGTAAAGGGCAATTTTGTTTTAAATTAAATACTTGTGACGAATAACGTATTTATTTGGATAAGGATTAATATTATGTTTATAATAATACCTTCGCATATAATGCATTATTTTAGAACAAATTTGGTTAGCATAAAAATGGTTATAGTGAGCCAACCTTAAAAGATAGACATATGCTGTCGCGGACTTTTTTTTAGAACTTTTAAAGGGGAATAATTCTGTTATACATGATTTTTGCGAAACTTTAACTGTTTACGCAGCGCACGCAGCGGAAGCTCTCAAAAGGAAAAAATACCCTCCGATTTTGAAACATTCTTCATTGGTGCTCCGCTCCTATTGATCTTAGCGTGATGATATATAGCCTATAGCCTTCCTCGATAAATGGGCTATCTAACTCTGAAAGAATTTTTTAAATCGGACCAGTAGTTCCTGAGATTAGCACGTTCAAGCAAACAAACAAACAAACAAACTCTTCAGGTTTATATTATTAGTATAGATATGTAACCATAGTTACGCGCTTCGACTGCGTGTATCAAATGCATGGTTGTGTGTGTGTAGTGTTTTTTCATTAATTTAATGTATTTCTAATGCATATTTTATAAAAATATTAGGATTCACCCCTCCTTCTCTATATAAACTTTAACTGTGCCAAATTTCATACTCCTGCGCCCGCGCAATTTTCGAAAAAAGGGATACAAAGTTTTTGCTTCACGTATTAATATATAAATTTCATTGTCACTAAGAAGTATCATTAGACATTAATTTACTCTAACGAACTGTTATTTTTACTTTTCACTACTATATTAGCGACCCGCTCCGGCTTCGCATGAGTAGTACAAAACCTTAACAAATTATACATCTAAACCTCCCTCACGAATCACTTTGTCTATTGGTGAAAATCGCATGAAAATCCGATCAGCAGTTTTTGAGTTTATCGCGAGCAGACAGACAGACGCGGCGGGGAACTTTGTTTTATAATGTGGAGTGACAACCAGTCCATCTTGTTATGTATCTACTAAAATCATATTCCTATAGTTAATCGGACCTGATTAAGTCATTTATAATCCAAAGCATTACCATATTCACATATACTGAGTGACACTGATGATATTTTAAAACCTCACGTTTAATGTCAGTTAGGTGGCGAATGGAGACATCAAAACTTCATTACAGTGTCGTCTACAACATATCACACTTGTCTATGCTAATTTAATGCAGGACAATCAATCTGGTGTCTAAGGGAAACGAAGGTACGCTCTCGTTTGCATTTACGTATATAGGAAAGGAGCAAATATGTTACTAGCGTACGCGAAGTGAAGACTCAAAAACGTTACAAATAGGATGTCTCTACTTCATCTTAACCTATTGAATCGCTGCGGGACACGGGTAGCCAGACACAGTAAATTTTTTATTATGTGTGGTATTCTAAGACTCAGTTTTCGTTTAAATCTGTCAAACAAAACAAAACTCCTTGTCAAACATTTTTTTATGATTACTATTAATTTAGGTTTCAAACTACTAGTATTCTTGTTTACCTTTTCAGCTAAGCTAGGAGGCTTGTGTTAGGAGTGGGTCCACGTCAGTAGTGCAGTGAATGGGATTCGAACCCGTGGCCGATCGCAAGTCTTATGCCTTATCCACTGGGCCACCGCCGCTTCAATTGTGCGAATGATAGCTATTTCTATTACATAAGCGCTTTTTAATAAGTTCCTTATTTGTTCAAATGTGCAGATTTAATAACAGAATAGTCTGAGTACCAGTTTTCCCACGTCCGTTTCGTAGAATCATATACATATGTAACTAAGCATTATGACAATGTGTTGAAGATGTATTTAGGATGTATGATGATGTATTAAGTTTTATTAAGGATATATGTATAAGGATTTATTAAGGATATATAAGAATTTATTAAGGATATATAAGGATTTACTAAGGATGTAATAAGGATTCAAAATACTTACGTAATGTGAAGAAAATACGGCTTTCGTCGAGTCCAATCACGGCAAGGGTCTTGGCGGTCTAGTCGGTGTGTAGATCTTACTGGCCTGCTAAGTCCCAAGCCGAGGTGGACTAGATCAACGAGGGAACATCGAACACTCCACGGGTTACTCATTTTGCAATTAAATTTTAAGTAAATTTTATTTAATATGTATTGTTAAAATAAGTTAAGTATGTGTAAAATAATGTACATTTGTATTTAAAACCTAAAGACATCGCAAAAAGCTACATTTATTTTTGCAATATCTATCCACTGTCTGACATGACTTAACGATGTTCGATCTGTCAAAAGTAGTTCCTCAAACAACCGCTAGAGCACAACAAATACGTACTAAAACATAATTTAATTGGTCGAATACCCACAGAAGTCTATATTAGTACCGAAACTGAGGGACACCGCTAATTGTTCCATAGAATGTCACCAGTCACTGGTTAATTAAGAGCGGTCAGCGGACGAAGTACTTTAATGTCGCCGGCACATTGTGTTGTAGCTCACGAGTTCATGGCGATCGTGTCACGAAACTCACCTGCGGGACCTATTCATCAACCGACTTGCTGGCCTGTAGGAAGGTAGAATTAATAAAGTTATACTAACTTATGTTCTATTACTTTTAAATAAAGCAGAACTACTTTAGCAAATATTCTAACGGTGTATTTTAAGATAAGGGGTCTCGACCTTTGATGTTTGTTAAAGATAGATGCAGGATTAGGGCAGTGGTATGCTTAGGGGTGGTATGCCTATGCTTTAGCATTAAAATTAATTAGGTAAAATCCATCTTGTTTCTAAATTTCGCCATATCATAATTAATGCACGATAGCTCAGTGGGGAGACCAACAGACTGCAATGCAGAGGGTCTCGGGTGCGAACCCACGTCGCGCACCTCTGACTTTCGGAAGTTATATGACTTTTCGAAATTATGTGCGTATTGATTGACAATTATCGCCTGCTCCGTGCCTCGGAGAGCACCTTAAGCCGTCGGTCCGAGCTGCCATGAACATCTATGGCAGTCGTTATTGGGAAGTCAGTACCCTCTAATATCCTGACACTGATCTAGCCTTAGGGTATCGTTAGCCTTCGGGTTGCGGAGGTCAGATGGCAGTCGCTCCGTGTAAAAACTAACATCCAGTCAATTCCAGTTAGACTAGAAAACTGATAACACCAAGACACTTGGGAATAATAAAGGCTAGAGAGAAGAAGCTTGTTAGGTACCTACTGACGAAATATTTAATTTTATCACCTTAACAGATATCAATTAGTGACGAACTATTTTAACACCGACTAGCGACATAGACAGTTTGAAATCTGTAAATACTTAAAGAGCTTCTAAACGGACAATATTATTATTACAATGTGTTCTTGCCTACGTTTACCTACTCGAAATACATTGAAATTAAACAATCAATAATCCGTATAAAGTTGTTTAATTTCAATTGCAATATGTGGCTAAAATGTTTTCAACATAACTTTCCAGCTGTCGGCCTCTATGGCATAGTGGTTAGTGTAACCGACTGCCACGCCTGAGGTAGCGGGTTCGATTCCCGCACAAGTCAAACATTTGTGTGCATGAACATGGATGTTTGTCTTGGTCTGGGTGTTTCTATGTATAATATGTAGGTATTTACAAAAAAAAAGTATATATGTATGTTTATCCATTGTCTAGTACCCATAGTACAAGCTCTGCTTAGTTTGGGCTAGATGGTGTTGTGTGTATGTGATAGAATATTATTATTATTATAGCTTAAAAACAATTGAATGCATCAGCCGCTCCAAAGATGATTCTTTAGATAACCATCTGCAAAATAATGACGCGAATCCTATAATATGGCTGTTATTGCCAGCCACACATTGCGTAAAGAATTGTTCTTGACATCAAACAAGCCGTAACTTTTTTGACTCGGTGCTTGTTTTTTCCACGAGTTAAATATTTTTTATTTAATTAGGTACTATGTCTTTTTTAACTTAACATAACGAAAGAAGAAGAACTAAGAATTGGGTAGATTTATGTCGTTGTCTTGCCGTAGTTCTCGATAGAACTTGGTTACTAGAGATAACTAAACGAATATCTGTACCTCTATTAACCTAGTACAAATCTTTAGTAGTTTTTATTAAAGACACCCCTCGACACAGAATTTATCCACTAGGATAGTGGGGGTAAATCCTGTGTCGCGGGGGACTGTATAAACATTCAGACAACTGACAAAGAACACCCAGGCTTGAAACAACCATTTGTGCATCACACAAAGTTTTGTCCTGTGTGGGATTCGAACCCACAACACTCGGCATAGTTGCAGTGGTGAGGCGACCAGTTAAACCACTACACCATCCGTGCAAGTTAATAGTTTTAGCGGTACTTCACAGTTGTTAATGCGATTACGTTCGGCTTCGGGCGCTGTCGGATAATACGTCCAGGTTGAAAACAATCGAGAGTTACGAACATTTGTGCTAGGAGCATTGAGCTTGTTAGACAATTCAGAAATGTACCGATATAATATTAATAAACCTAACTTAGAAACACAAACGTATCTTTATAATAAACTAGCTTTTGCTCGCGGCTTCGCTCGCGTAAAAGTTGATTAGGTGAGCTTAGGTGTAACAGTACTTTTTTTTTAATAAAATATAGCCTATGTAACTCGGTGATAATGTAGCTTTCCAATGGTGAAAGAATTTTATACCTAATCGGTTGAGTAGCTTATGAGTTAAATTTTTACAAACAGACAGCCAAACAAAGGATCAAATCTTTATAATATTAGTAGGTACCTATAGATTGGAAATCTAAAACATAGGAAGGTCCAATTATACAATGCTATTCTTAGTATAGTGAAAACCCCTCAGGGGGTGATTATACTTGTTATTATGAACAACTTTTTTTCTGGGACATTGCAGAAATCGCGAAAAAAAAATCAGCTGTTCCATTTATTTTGTCGACAAAATGAATGGAGCAGCTGTTTTTCCCGCGATTTCTGTAATGTCCCAAAACAAAAGCTTTTCATAATAACAAGTATAATCACACTCCCGAGAGGTTTCCACTAACTAAGAATAACCTTGTATAGTGAACGCTTTGTCATGTGTGGTCAGGCAGTTACAAGGTATTTTATTTTTGTAAATAAATTCTTGGTAATATCTCCGAGTCTGGAAATGTGCATGGTAGATGGTACCTGGATCGCCTCTTTTCGTTGGACTCAAAATCGTAGCCAGCAGAATGTGGCTATAATACAGGTATTCAAGACACATTTGGGTAGAGATAGGTCTGCTCTCTTCAGGAATATACATGGATCTAAGACTATATCTTCTTCCTAGCCTTTATTATTCCCAAGTCACTTGGGGTCGGCTTTCTGGTCTAACCGGATTTGACTGGATATCAGTTTTTACACGGAGCGACTGCCATCTAACCTACGCAACCCGAAGGCTAACGATACCCTAAGGCTAGACCAGTGTCAGGATATTAGAGGGTACTGACTTTCCCAATAACGACTGCCATAGATGTTCATGGCAGCCGGGCCTGATCTAAGACTATATATGTATGTATTATAAGTTGTTTCTGTTGTAATATCTAAATAATATCAAAATGCAAATGTTGAAAGAGTCAAAATGTTAATTATTTATTTAAATTTAGACTTCGCAACGACCGTGGTACATAAATGTCTTCTTTGGTTGTATTGTATTTATTTTAAGCTTAGGTTGGTTAACAAGTCCTTGTTGTAAATTTTTTATTATTTCTTTTTACTGTATCTCTCTGTTTGTAGCATTTCTTTCCAAAGAGTAACACTGTAACATGTCAGTGTGGCTCGTTTGAAAAAATGGTAAATAAGAATCCCAAGGAGAAGATTTAAAAAAATTGTGAGCCGTCACGTGACGGCTCACAATATTTACATCTGTGAAACATCGAAATTATTTTATACAAGTAATATGCATAAAAGAACAGATTACGACAGGAACTAATATGGCATAATGTAAAATACTATCATGTAGCGTGGCGACGCGTCGCCACGGCATGCGTCGCCACGCCAGCAATCGGTTTTACGTGCGGCTATAGATGTTTCACATCAAAATTTTGTTCCCAACGAGTCGCACTCTTCGCTTGATGTGTGACTCCTTGGAAAAAACATAAAAGTTATCCTATGGAGTAACAGTGTTACTTGTTGGGATTCTTATTTACCATCTTTCCCAACGCGGCAACGTGTCGAACTGTGACATGTTACAGTGTGACTCGTTGGGAACAAACGGTTTGTAGCAAGAAATGTTTATTTCTTAAATAGTACCTATATAATAGTGTAGAACAAGTGTGTCGCCGTAGAGCTGGGGTTTCAAAGCGGCATGTGCCTCCTGTTACGCAATGCCCTTGGAAATCCCAAACGTGCTGGCGACGCCTACTCCACATCCTCACCAACATGGACCAGACATCACAGAAGAAAATCCATTTACTTCTTCAGTTTAATTATGTGTGTTAGATTTAAGGTGTTTAATGGATTTATGTCCACAGAAGTCTGGATGTCGTATTGAACTGCAAAGGTTTGTAGTCAACTGTACGGATGACGTCAACATTTTGGATGACATCAACATTTTGGATGATGTCAATATTTTGGATGATGTCAACATTTTGGATGATGTCAATATTTTGGATGATGTCAACATTTTGGATGACAACTAAGAACGTTAAGATGCACTTCCACGGACAAAGCGAAAATTAGATGAGAACAAAATAAATTAAAAATTTAATCAAAAATTGATGTTGCATATTGTTGCCTGACGCGAGATTCGGGGTACCGTTGCATAGTTAATAAATAATCTACTATGCGCACCAATAGACTTCAATATTATTGAACTAATATTTGAATTCTCGTCTCGCATACTCAGATGCACTACAAAAGAATTGCAACTTTGTCGTACAATTTACAATTAATTGCTGTATGGAAGATGCAATCCTTGCCTCAACTGTGGGAACGCACTTTTACACCGCACACCACCTAATGGGGTCTATTGGGCGACTAAAAAGCTCTAATACCAAGTCGTAACCGTAGGAAAAAAAAAATAGCTCTTTTACACATCAATTATTTTTATATCCACTTAATCCCAACTATCGCTCTCTTTAAAAGCGGACACACAATTCGACTTCGCTTCGCTATCAAACTTCTCAACAACGTTTTTTTTCATCTGCTCCTTAATCTGCTCCTTCTTTTCCTTTCCTTTATCTTTCCTTTCACCTTTTTCTTTACTTGTGGCTTTCAGGCAGCCATTTACGACTGTTTCAATCTTCTTCTTTGGAGTGGTAGACAGAGTCAACTCAACCTTCTTTGGTGCGGGTTCCGATTCTTCGACCTGGAGAAATATTGAACCTGTCAGCTTAAGCATAATCAGACATATCTAACTGTTGAAATTAACATGTGACTTTTGGCACCGAACATTATATTAAAACGACTATTATGCAAGTCTTCGTCTTCGAATCCAGTCTTGCTAATCCATTTTTTTTTAAGACAGCGTCTGCTCTATTAATGGTTCCTGTGTCGCGAGGGTCTTCATAAACATTTAACCAACGGACACAAGAACACCCAGACTCGGAACAACTCGTGGATCTCACAAATGTTTGTCCCGCGTGGGGATCGAACCCACAACACTCGGCGCCGCGCCAGTGGCGAGGCGACCGCTTACACCACTACGCCACCCGTGAACTATCCAATCTATACAGACAAGTTACAATGGTAAAACACGCGAGTTGTCATCTTTCAAATCAGTCTTGCAAAATCTAAAATATCCAGGTTGCTAGCGAGCTTACTCAGAACAGCCCGACTTCATTCGCTGGCATCTACAACACGTGTCAACGACTGTCGAGAGTATTAACGGGTCAGTACCAAAAATTCCATTGTGCTGACCACATTTCTTTTTTTACTTTTTTTTTTATTGTGCTCGTCAAAATGACCACACTCCACCTGATGGTAAGCAGTCGTGTGGTCTAAGAGCAGTGGCCTCCACACCAATGGGGGATTAATGTCTATTATATTCATATGTGGGGATCGAACCCACATATGACAATAAGCCATCACGATATAATGATAAAATCATTTATTCTCTCTTCACATTAGTAATTGAGGCAGAAACTGCAAAAAATACTCAAACTATCGCGGCGTGTTTGTCCGGCTTGACTAATCTTGGAGGACCGACAATTTGCGAGACTAAATAGTTTCTAAACAACACCATAAATACAACTCTTTTTGTTTGCAATCGGTATAGGTGTTATCTATAGTATATTTGGGTTTCGCCATATTTTTAGACTAGCATTAATTACCTGAAACACTCCAGAAGAGGTCCGTTTCCTGGCGGGCGGTGAGACCTGCGCAGGCGCCGCCATAGACGTACTGTTGGAGCGCACGCGAGACACTTTCTCTGGCAGCTGCTGCGACGCACGGGGCGACGGCAGGTTGCTAAACACTGTACGACGAGAGAAAAGGTTTTAGAGAAACAGACGCAGGTAACAGAAACGCAGTACGTAATTTGGTAAGGAACTCTTGACCCACCTAGAATTTTACTGCCGTGCAGATGGCGAAAAGGGCGTATCCCTTTCTCTGGGAAAGCGGTTGGTGTAGTCTTGGTAGTAGAAAAGTTTAAAACAGGAATTGTTCTGCAATTGCACCAGAAAAAGACTTCTGACCACTGCCATATCCTATATAGCGGTAAGGTGTATGTTTAACCTCACTGCTGTTAATGACGCTTGCAGTGATTTATTGCCTATATTACTTCTGGATACAGTAGCTTTCCAATGGTAAAAAATAAAGTCTCTCCAACAGTTCTTAAGTTTATTCATTTAGATTAGATGATCTACCTATTTTATCTTATCTTATGCGTGGGGGCCAGTCAGTGCAGACCGGTGACACTTCAGGGATCTTTTGTGTCGGCCCCAAGATTTAACCCTTAACTATCTCCTTATGAATGTACTGCATAACCCGCAGTGTACAATTCAGACGGAGAAGCCTGAAGTCTTGAGGGTTTGGATATGCCAACCCCATCAGACCCATCCTCAGTCCAGCCAACGCGTCGCATTCACACAGTAGGTGCGATATGGACTCGTCCTGTTCACCACAGCTTCTGCAGATCGAGTTGTGTGCCAATCTCAATCTGCACAGGAAGTCGTTGGTGCGAAAATGGCCAGTGAACGCTCCTGTGAGCAGGCGCATTTGGCTCTTGCTATACCCACAGAACTTCCGTGTGAGGTGATCTACCTATTACTGTGCAAGCTAATTTTTGTCTTGGAGGAGAATTTTGTGCGGTAATAGGACTATTTGTTATGAATACGTTTCTTAAAGTTTTCATACCTTATAACATCTTCATTCTAGTAAGACCTGTGTGATATACCTTATACATAACATATGCACTGGCTGAACAATTTGTACATAGAGTATCTTACGGCACTTTTGTTGATATTTCAATAAAGTGCCGTAAGTGAGGCATTACATTTATGCAAAGGTAAAGAACAAAAACATACAAACCTTGTCTCGCCTTCGAGTCACTGGTATTCCTGTAACAAAGGAAAACAGCTGTATTAGTTTAAACGTTTTATCCAGGTCGTACCTCTCTACCTTCCCCTTCAGAATAAACAAGCGTCTATGTATGTAAACAAAGTTACTTTTAATTTAGACTAGCTTTTGCGCGCGGCTCCACCCGCGTGGTAACTACATCAATAAAAAGTAGCCTATGTCCTTCCCAGGTTTTAAAATATATCTGTACCAAATTTCATCTAAATCGGTTGAATGGTTTAGCCGTGAAAAGGTAACAGACAGACAGACAGACAGAGTTACTTTCAAATTTATAATATTAGTAAGGATTATAGATATTGTGCACTGGTCTGAACGAGTAAAGTATTAAAATGCGAAGTAATCTAAATAAAAAAGCAAATTTATTTCAAAATATACCCATTTAGAAATCAACCAGGATCATGACAAATACTGTTAAAATTATACATAACAGCATATTTTGATTTCTTTTTTTACTCCTATGGTGGCAAACTAGCATGGCCCACCTGATGGTAAGTGATCACCGTAGCCTAGAGACGCCTGCAATACCAGAGGCATCACTAGCGCGTTGCCGAGCCTTTAGGAAAGGAAGTGGGAAGGAGAAGGAGTGGGATGGGGAAAAGGGGGTGATTGGGCCTCCGGCACTGTCACTCACCGAACAAAACATAACAGTAGGAATTAATAAACAACAAGGATCATGAAATATGGTGTTAAAGATCACCATGTAAGGTATGAATATAGTTTTCCTATATGTTGATGTTCCCGCGGTTTCACCTGCGTTTATCGTTATTGCACCGCCCCCGTGGGTCGTAGCGTGATGTTATATAGCCTATAGCCTTCCTCAATAAATAGGCTATCCAACACTAAAATAATTTTCAAATCGAACCAGTAGTTCCTGAGATTAGCGCGTTTAAACAAACAAACCCTTCAGCTTTATAATATCAGTATAGATTTGTTCGCATAGTGCATTAAATCTTGCGGATATTTCTATAAATAATATATTTCATTTCTTCTGCTTTCGCTCTTCTTTCTTCCTGTCATCTACAATTTATAATTACACTACCTGGGTGGTAAGGGATGGGACAGGAGTTACAGGATCCATACCACATAATCTAACATACATTTACGCGAGCGAAGCCGCGGGCAAAATCTAGTATCAACACATTCGCTATGTCTGACAGTCACTATCGATTTAATAAAAAAGCAATTGAAATATCTTTCGCTGTTATCAACGCCTTAAATCAACGCATTTTTAAATCAGTTTTTTTCACAGAGCTAAGGCAAAGTGCAGGTCTTGTCGGTCGGTTTAATTGGTATCGGATACTAATTGTAGGTGAGGGCCCGCGACACTAGCGCCATTGCGCATTCACCTGTCGCCGGCGGAACACGCCGCCGCGGACCAAATTACTCCAAAGCGGTCACGATTTTATTTTTTGCATTCAGTTAACTTTTTTTTTATTCTTTGAATCTGTCTTGATGTTCTTGTTTGATAGAAAGTTTTAAAGTGAATTAGAAATTCAAGTCGCTGTTTGCTCTGTTGAGTTGTATGTAACATTTTCCTGTTCCAATTTTAGAGACTTTATATTATAATACTATTTTCGCTTCGCGTATTAATCGAACAGGAATGCATACCAGGATAAAAACTATCCTGTCGCAAACCAAGACATGGTCTATCCCTGTGCTAAGTTTCATTTAAATCCATTTAACGGTTTACGCTTGATTGAGTGTCTAACACTCAAACATCTACACAAATTTTCACACATTTAGAAGCGGCGTTATCCCAATATGTAATGTAGGTAGGATTTGGACTTGCGAGAATAATAATAATAATATTCTATCACATAGATACAACACCATTTAGCCCAAACTAAGCAGAGCTTGTATCTACTACGGGTAAACATTTTTTTTTGTAAATACATCGTAATCCTAATCCTAACTTCCTAACTAATATTATAAAAGCGAAAATGAGTTTGTTTGTTTGTTACCTTTTCACGCCTAAACACTGAACCGATCATCCTAAAATTTTGCTTATACGTTGTCAGGTGTACAGGAACGGACATAGGCTACCTTTCATCCCGAGAAAACAGTTCCCGAGGAAAACAATAATAACGTTCGTAGATTGCGTCACGTATCTTTCGAATCATGATTGAATTATATTATTATATATTATTACAAGCAGAGTACAACCCGAATTGATTGCCAAAATCTAAATTAACGCGAGCGAAGCCGCGGGCAAAAGCTAGTACATAACAAACAGAAATAAGGAACGGTCATGGGTTTGATTCCCGCTATCGACGTTAATACAATCCTAATTTAGCTTAGCTGTAGGACTTAATAAGAACACAGGTACATTTTCAAAACTAATATGCCAGTAAGGTTAAAATATCACATAATTATTGAGATAAATTAATTGTTTGAAAAAACGTAAGAATAAAGAAGGTATTACTATAGCCTGATGATGATGATGATGAAAGAAGATATGCCGTCAAAGTAGAGACCTCAACATCGCCTCGGCTGCTATGAGGGCGGTGTGGAGGCCACTGCTCTTAGACCACACGACTGCTTACCATCAGGTGGACTGTGGTCATTTTGACGAGGAAAATATAAAAAAGGAATATATGCGTTACTTCTGATCATGAGGCACCATGGTCGATGCTTAGGCAAAACTTATCATTATGTGTCAGGTACACTCACCTACTATGTCAGAATCTGGTAATTTTGCAAGGTGACAAAAGGCCAGATGAGAAAAATTTATTAAAATTTCGTAGTCTAAGCTGCGAACTTAGGATCGTCAATTGTGCAAATCGTTACTTTTTCCCATTAAACTATTGAAGTTGTCATCCTAAAGACGTAAAGCCACAATTGCCTTTGCAATCGGACGCGATATATTCTTGCAATGAGTATAAAGTCCACTGACTATGGCCATAGAGTAAATATGTCAATGGGCGTAATATCGTTACCATAAAGAAAATAAATCTATTATAACGACGCCGTTAAACTAAGTCCAATAAAAACTTGTACGGAGATAGAATTAAAAGGAATCCTAAGTTATAAAATAAACGTGAGATGTGTTTGTCAGTTACGATTAAATAAGTTATTCATTGTGCTACGCGGGCAAAACCGGAGACGTTAGCTAGTTAATTCTAACTAATATTATAAATGCAAATGTGAGTTTGTTTGTTTGTTTCACGCCTAACTACTCTACCGATCAATAAAAAAAAATCGCAATCACGTTGTCAAGCTTACGGAAAAGATATAGGTTTTATCCAGAAAAAGGACTGTTCCCGAGAGATGGTAATTTACTGACTAAACCTACAGTCACGTGAGCGAAGTCGCGAACAAAATATAATAAGTTAAAAAATGAAGTATATATTATGTTATAGTTGAGTGAAGATACAAGGTTGATGTCAGTTCATTTATCAAACGCGCTGTGTTTTATAAATACCCTTGGTTAAAGGAAATGGATATGGCTTCTAGCCTGATTTTCCTGAGTTAAACTCTAAGACAGACTTATTACTTTAATCTACAGAAACGACTTCGAAAAAAAGGACTTTCTATGTTCAGCTGTATGGTTTTTTTTTTATTTGTATGTCATTAGCGAACCGATTTAAAAAATTATTATTTTGTTTTTAATGATTGGCGCTTGCTGTATTTTCGCCTAGGTGCACAGACATAAAACGACTATAATGCATAATCATCATGATTGAGTTCTTAGAAAATATCGAATGAAAGGCTCTGACCTTCCATGTTCTTTTAAAGGTTTATCACATAATTATACATGCTCAAGTAACTATCATCTAAATCATTCATTCGCAAACTAAGTATACATGGTCTTAAATATTGTTTAATAAGTGCTTAAAGGGTAATAAAAATCTGTATATATTTATTATATATATGATATATAATAAATATATACCTCAGAATGCACGTAAAGCCGTTGGTCCTGCGCCTGATCTCTCTCCGGTCGTATCGGATTACCGTCTCATCGGATCATGAGAGTTAGGGAACAGAGAGTGCACTTGTGTTTGCGGACACAGTTGTGCACTATAATATCTTCTGCGTAGATGGCCAGTCTCCGTTAAAGACTGGCTGCCGTGGCCGAAATTCGGTCTGGAGGACATTATTATTATATTTATTTATTTACTAGGTACTTGTGATTACTGTGCCTAAATAAATAAATTAAATAAGACATAGCGGGATTTTACAGCTATAGCAAATGTGAGAGCACTGCTAAATATATGTCTATTTCACATAAAACAAAGCATTCTAAATTACTCTGGTCAAGTGTAAGAAGAATATATTTATTTTTATAGTTAAAACGAAGATTTATAATAATATAATAATAATATTCTATCAAATACACACAACAACATTTAGCCAAAACTAAGCAGAGCTTGTACTATGGGTACTAGACAATGGATAAACATACATATTATATACTGTTTTCTTTTGTAAACACATACATACTGTACATAGAAACACCTTTTGCATTTCTAAAGTTAAGAAATTCGATGGGTTTTCTTATAGTTTCACGTTAAACATTCTGTAAATCTTCTTTCTGACAGAAAGATCATCTTAACGGACATCCATAAAGTATTTAAACATCGCTCCGACGCGGCGACACCGGCCACACGGACACGGCTGTGGTGCGCCAGTATTTTTTATACAAAACTGTTATTTATATGTAATAGTTGGGAACATGAAAGATCTGAGCAGAGTAGGCGACGGTACATCCATCACACGGGCGACCATATATGGCCCGCGGCGCGCCGCCCAGATGACACCACCGTACATCGTTTGATTGACTCGTTACATTATATTTTTTGTTAAAACGATCGCTAATAAGCTATGTTCCCGCCGTACTGATAGAACGGGACGTGTCCCGCTAAATCAGAACTGTATGTCGTTCATTAATCCATCATAGACTAGCTCTGGAATTAATTGAGTGTGCGCATGTGTATGACAGCTTTGATTTGTTGGCTGCCGGTGATATCAATATATAATATTAGGCGACGTCCTAAGTCACTCACGGGCTGAAACATCAACACTCAATTCAAACCATTGGAACTATAAAGCTGATATTTTGCACTAGTTGGTCCTGTTTGTCGTTCCCGTGTTCGATACAAAGGTCGGGCAGAGTGTAATTCTGTTAGAAAATTCTCAAGAGCAGCATAGAGTCCGATAACATGCTTGATGGATGACTATAGACAACAACAGCAAAAAAAATGCCAAAAAAGATCAAATAATTGCGTGTAATACCTGTGCTTATCCCTGTGGGGTTATATAGAGGCGATCTATGTGTGCATAAATAAAGGGATTAAATATAATGACCACCAAAAATACTAATTGCGCAGCAAAATATGCTTACTAAAATATATCATAACGAGCACCGATACGCCTCAAATCACGCATTCCGTCTCGGAAGGGTTATGTTAGGTTCCTTCTTAAACCCACCCAAAAATAGGAGCCCCGCGAAGCGGGGCTCCGTCTACTTATTTTGCTGTGCAATTAAATACTACCCATAAATAAATTGTTTTATTCAATGCATATGTATTGTATCGCTGCTGGCATCTCTGAATTTCTAAATGTATCTCAGAAAAACGTTTATGAGAAACTATAATTATCGTATAGTAGCCTGTGACTAACATAAAAATTAGAAAGTCATTGTTTTAAAACATAAAATATTTGTTTAAATCGGAATGCAGAATTAATGTCTTTTTGATACAGTGAAGTTTTACTGTTATACGAACGGACTAGAGTTAATTGTAAGTAATTACACTCGTTTTAAAACTAAGGCACATTATTCTCATTCCGTTTAGTACCACTAGTAGTGATTGCTTTCGAATGATATTCGAATACAGTTGTGCATGATATTTCTACTTTGCATGGGCAAGGACGCTCAAACTTATGTACACATAGTGTTGTCTATACATTAGGTTATATATAAATTATAAAGAGAATTATATATAATTCACATAAATCATAGCATTGAGTAGTGTTTCATTATATACGTAATTGTATACGCCACGTTAAATACCATCTAAAAGAAAACTTTTTGTAAAACAGTAATAAAATGGGCCGCAAAATAAAGTAACATATAATATTTTAATTTCAGTCGTCACAGGCAAGTATAGTCCACGCAGGCGATGTTGCGAGTAAGGGCTAGTTTTTCCCAATCAAAAACGGTTTTTACGTTGTTGTTCCTTAGCTACGAATCGTATATTTTTGTATAGAGATAGTGATAAACTATATTTAGCTAGGAACAATGAGCGGTCTTGCGTCATAAATATTTAAAAAAAAAAGTCCTGACTCATTCGTTAACAGACTTATACGCTACATATAGACATTTGTGTGCATGAACATGAATGTTTGTCTTGGTCTGGGTGTTTCTATGTATAATATGTATGCATTTACAAAAAAAAAATAGTATATATGTATGTTTATCCATTGTCTAGTACCCATAGTACAAGCTCTGCTTAGTTTGGGCTAGATGGTGTTGTGTGTATGTGGTAGAATATACTTAATGCGCAGTTCAGATTGTAGGACCTAGAAATCTTATATTTTTACACAGGTATGATGCAGACAAGTAATACGGCCAGATTTATAGATATTCTTACGGGACGAAAAGCATTTTCGCTTTAAAGTTACATTGTGTGTAACGTGGTATATGTCACTGCTAAAGTCTTCCAATTATCAAATAAAAAATTCAATAAAAATAATAAGACAATTTTAATTTAAAAAATCTAGCGTTTCGAATTTCAGCTGCTATAAGATAATCCTAACAAACTAAAGCCTACATGGACAGAATCGCAGGCAAAAGCTAGTTATAAACAAACAGCGAACATTATGGCGTCTTTTAAAATAAACCGTTTACCAAAATGGCAGCTCGTTATAACACGGATGCGCCGCGTCAGGTCTCTCGTACCCCGGCGTTTGTTTTCAGATGAGCTGCTTCATCATTCTAACAATATGTCCTTAGCCACATGCGTGGAGGGTTTAATCCGATACCGGTCGACAGAACACCCATTTCTCTTTATAAGGCGGTTATTTGCACTGCCACATGTCGGAGCGGACAGTGAATTGTATAGTTTATATCATAAGGGGGAATCGCCAAATTGGGCTTGTTAGACACGATTTAGGTTAGGTGTACTTGTGTTAGATGAAAACTGTTGTACTTTGTTTTGTGGCGTGTAATATGATGTTGTAGTTACATGTAAGTAGGTATATGGGTTTGAATCCAATGACTAAGAAACAAATAATATTGTCTTCTGTTTACGCGAATGTTATTCATTGAAAATAAACAACGCGATAAAATCCGTATATAGTAGTTTAATTTCAATAAGAAACAAATATTATAATTATGATAGAATTTAAGAAACTTTATACTTATAATAATAATAATAGCCTTATTTCGGACAGTATTTCATTTACAGTAAGTACCTATCTTAACTATTCTATATCTAACACTTTTATTTGTACACTATATATCTTACACTACGTTTTACTATTGTGCATCGACGACCCTGTCTGTATGCCACTTATTGGCAAAGGCCTCCTCCAACCTTTTCCATTCCTCTCTATCCTTAGCAGTTCTTGTCCATGCGCCTCCTGCTACGGCTTTAATATCGTCCACCCATCTTCTTCCCATCTTCTCAACTTTAAACTTACTAATTACAAATATTTTAAATAGGTACTTATCTATTACTAGCCACATTAATTAATATAATTTTTAGATTATCTATTATCATAACACATAACATAGTCATGTCAAGTAAGAATGTTAAGTTTCGCGAACATCCCACGTGAACGGATAATAGAATCCCTTTAAATAGGTGCTTCACAAATAATTAATTAATAGGTATCAGCCTGAGCTACAGCGAAGTACTATAGCAGGATATAGTTAGATCATTTATAAAAAACAATATAAAAGTAGGTTTTGTAGAAAATCTCCACTCCCTACCTTCCTCTAAGGTAAATAAGCGCTAAACTATTAACGTGTCACTCAACAAAATCTAATACAGTGCCAAACAGACCAAAATTGTTGTACAATCATTAAAATTATTCGCCATTTGATACGTGTTTCCACTTACAACCTAGCGAAATAATTTAATAATGATTGAGCAGTTTCAACTTTGAAATTCTGTCCGAACATAATAATCATGCAAGCGCGTTGTACAGATAAATCGCCACGTCAAACAACATTGCACGACCAGGGATCAAACCGATTATATTACATTACACCTCCCTATTAACATTTAAGCTCATAGTTATTATACTTGTCACTGTGACATTATGATTATGACCGTTTTTCGTAACCCAAGACCCATGTTGTAGGTAAAACGGATTGAAATTCTTGTTTAGTAATAGCTTGAACGTTTTCGATTGAATCGTGTTAATGAGGATAATAATGAAATTCTAGAAAGTTGTACAATGGTGTGGAATTTCATTGATCTGAGTGGTACCTATCGAGTTTCAAGCAAGCAAGGAACTCCGTCTGGAAACTGTCATCCTATCCTAACTTCCTAACTAATATTATAAAAGCGAAAATGAGTTTGTTTGTTTGTTACCTTTTCACGCCTAAACCACTGAACCGATCATTCTGAAATTTTGCATATACGTTGACAGGTGTACAGAAACGGACATAGGCTACCTCTCATCCCGAAAAAAATTACTGTTCCCGAGGAAAACAATAATAACGTTTTTATGATAATAGATGGCGCCACGTGTCTTCCGAATCATTTATCTATTATTTATTTTCAGCCTGTATTGTCCCACTGCAGGGCAAAGGCCTCCCTCTCGCTTTTCCACATATCCCTATTATGCGCTAGTTTGCACCAGTTTCGAATCATGATTGAATTATACTATTACAAGCACAGTAGAACCCGAATTGATTGTCAAATTCTAAATTAACGCGAGCGAAGCCGCGGGCAAAAGCTAGTACGAATATAAAATACAAAAAAAAATCATAACACGATTTTATTTATTATGATTATAATGTGATTGGGTTATTATTATCTTTATTGTTTTTTTAAACTGACCATAATTGTAAATATAGGGTATTAATGTATTTAGTAATTGTATTGTAACCAATAACTGTATAATAATCAGAACAATGGTAATAATCTTGACTAGTACTTATTGCGAATGTTAGTTTGTTTGTAACACTTTTACTAGTCTACCGATCATATAAAAATTTCGCATACATGTTGTGGGTACTTCGTCGTTTGACACCACGAGTTACTGACACCACGGTGTGAATCGCACAAGGACGCTTTTTAAATTGGCTGTTTGAGACCATGGTGTGAATCGACGAGTGTCTTGTTTGCCTTCGTCGATTCACACCGTGGTGTGAAACAGCAAAGGACTCTTTTTGGCATCGTTGATTTGGACCATGGACATTTTATTATAACTTAACAGTCATGCACAAAAGTGCTTACACGAATTTTATTTTTAGACTGTGCTTGGGGAGGCAGGACTGTTTAATCCTTACAACCATTTTAAGAAAATAACATATTATTTAGATGAAGTAGTAAAACAAGGGTTCCTTTGAGAAAAGGGCGTATGGTACCTTTCATTCAGAATAAAATACTGTTCTTGAGCAAAGTTACGCACAAAAGCTAGAGTTATATACTCCATTTGTAAATTGTTATATGAATAAATAAACTAAACCGATTACTCAGAATTACACATATCAATGTGAATTATATAAAAGGAAAGAGAGTTAATTATGAAATGACGACTGAAGGATATTTGGAAGACATACTACGCAGACCCTGATTGAATTAGGATCAGGGTAAGAGATTGATAAATAAATAATTGCTAATAAATAGGTATTTATTACGTTTAAGTAATTATCAACGCGATTAAGACCTGTTGGCTAAAACTCGTATTATATTAAGTGTGATAATTGAGCAGCGATAGCTCAGTGGAGAGACCAACAGACTGCGATGCAGAGGGTCTCAGATTCGAAGCCACGACGCGCACCTCTGACTTTCGGAAGTTATATGACTTTTCGAAATTATGTGCGTATTGATTGACAATTATCACCTGCTCCGTGCCTCGGAGAGCACTTTAAGCCGTTGGTTCCGGCTTCCATGAACATATAATAATATGGCAGTCGTTATTGGGAGAGTGTCGACACAAAAGATCCCACTGGGTCGAAGTGTCGCCGGTCTGCACTGACTGGCCCCCACATAAGATAAGTGTGATAATTGCTTTCTTTCTAGTTTGCTTACAAGTAGTAGTTTTACGTACAATAGAGATGTAATAATTAACACTAGAGTATAGTTTTGATCCCGTTATGGAGCAAAAATTTTACTTATCTGTAAATAGTTGTTTATAATTTGCATATTTGTGTGTCCGTTGTTTTGATTTTAATTAAATATCCCATATATATTTTATTTTGCAGAAAGAATAAGCATTGCCATTCAACGTGGCAATGCTGCCAGTCTTCTGGGCACACTACCGGTCGACTGTGATGCGTAGGAATTTTATGACGCCTATTAGAGGGTTTTAGTTTTCTTTTTCTTTCTGTTTTATAATATTTTAGGTATAAGTCATGTTTAAAGAATTGTGGTTAATATGAACATATTTGAATTTCTTATAAATAAATTAAATATCCCATAACTGGTTAAGCTGCCAAAAGAGCATATCGCGGGCGTCCCACCGAGCGTCGTCCGGTGGGTCGTCCAAGGTACGGCTGGAAAGACGAAATAGCTAAAGACCTGAAAGAGATGAATGTGCTCGATTGGTCTGACTTGGCACAAAATAGGAAAGAATGGCGCACTTTAATGTCGGAGGCCAAGATCCACTTTGGATCGCTGAGCCAACGAAGTAAGTAAGTAAGTATAACTGGTTAATTAATAAATCTTAAATTTTGATTATTACCAATTCTTATCGAATATTGCCGCGATGATGCACATTATTTGCCTTTAGGTGCTTGACGTTTTCACTAGGTTCCACCGACCGTCGTCACAAGCAGACTGGTTCGGCGATGTCATTCAATAATTAACTTTTTTGTAAGTGCTTCCTTCACACGTCGCATGGTCTACATTTTCATACATTTACCATGAAATGATTAGATTTTTATACCGGTGGGGCGGGAGTCGGCAGCTTAACGTGCCCTTAGTTAAATGCTAATAGAATGCACGGAACGAGATGGGTGATTATCTTGGAGGTAATCGTTGTTAGTCGGAACTACTCCGAACTGCTCTCTCCAGGGCTTGTGGACTAGTCTTCAAGTTTAATGGGACAGGGACTAGGGTTTCAAGAACTGATTGAAGCATGTTTTCGAAATCGTCTCAATAAACTTATGTGTTAGTTTTGAGTACGTTTTTGTTACCGTGGCATAGTTGGTACATCTACAGATGATTGCAGGTTCCCAGTCTGACTATTGTATTGACTATTATTTTTCTCCTAAAATTGTGACTATTATAAAAATGTGTCCAGTTGATAGAAAAACAGTATAATTATGTAATTTATCTTTATCGGACCAAAACCAATTATTATCTTCTACCACACAAGTTACCAGACTCTGCGCACATAATAGATAGGGACATAATGATTCACACTACTCAGTCAACATCAAAGTCAAAAATAATTTATTCATTTAGATCACAAAGTAACATTTATGAACGTCAAAATCTAATTGGTTAGGGAGTTTATGAAGAAACTAAAGCTATTGTTAGGTTGTGAGTTTACTAACTAACTATTAGGTTAGTTCCTAGGTTTAGGCAAAAGAGTGAAGCCTATGATAAAATACCTGCAATAAACTTACGACCACACTTTTAATTGCCAATTAAATATAATTTCAGTATTTGACAACTCATATCAACAAGGTGTTACAGCCAGTCGAGACATACATAGGTACACCGACTTACTTATATTCCCAAAGGTATAAGTAATAATGTAAGACACGCAAATTTCGCCAATTATATTCTACCAGCCACATTTTCAGGACCCTCGCTGCTACTGAGAATTACGTTACTGAAACCCAAATACTTTGCTGCACCCGAAAATCGAACTTGTGACTTCACGATCACAAACGCCAGAAGACCAACGAGGTAAATCACAAAAGCCGAACAATACTTATTTAAAAAGTAATGTCGGTGAGTCAACCCTGAACGTTATGCGTCTAGTGCGTGCGCGCACGCGGGCTCCGGCGCCGTCTTGAGAGCCATTAACGCGATCGCTGACTAATCGCCATTTACTGGAATGCCTCGTACTGTCGCTTACACTTAACTATCATTGTTTCTGCTATATTATATTATAATATTTGAACACGGATTTATTCACGATTTTAGATACTACGTTGTTCAATTACCCAAATTCGAAAGTTTGGTTATTTATAAGAGAACCTACTCCACAGCGGCAACATTGGTTAAAGCTGGCAATCCAGGCAGCGCCTTCATTTTTACGGCAGATGGCAATTTTAATTTTTTTTATACAGCTAAGGTGGCAAACAAGCATACCTGATGGTAAGTGGTCACAGTAGCCTATGGACGCCTGCAACACCAGAGGCATCACTTGCGCGTTGCCGACCCTTAAGGAAAGGAAGTGGGAAGGAGAAGGAGCGGGAATGGGGAAAGGGGTGATTGGGCCTCCGGCACTCTCACTCACCGAACGAAACACAACAGTAGGAATACTGGTATTTCACGTCCATACACTTTCTTAACAGTTCAAATTAGTTAGTAGTAAGCCTAGAGCATTGGCGTATGTAAAGACCTCTTACCTTAGCCCTCAAATTCGCCAATAAAAGTACAGTCTTATGAAGGCCAACGTATAAAGGCCATAGCAAGAAGATTCCGTCTTGCTTTGAGTTTTCAAGTTGTGAAGGTTGATCGACCTCGATTTTTTGAAGGGTGAATTTACTTTCCTATTTGGTGTGGTTTTTAGTTTATGTGTTGTTACTTGCCTTATTTAGTAAACAAATATATACTGGTAGCTGGAGACAATACATACCTAAAGACCCATACGTATGTATTTAATTCCTTTTTTGTCATATATATTAATTAGAGAACGAATAGTCAGTGTAATTGAATGATTTTATAATAAAGAGATTGTTTATAAAATAAGAGAAGAAAGAAAACATAATATAGATATTTAACACTATAACTAAGAGACATGTAGAAAGAATGGACGAGAAAAGACTGACTAAGAAAGTTTATAAGGCGAGTGTGAATGGAACTGTCGCAAGAGGAAAACCTAGGCGAACATTTCTCGATCAGATCGGAGGCGTTCTGGACAAAGGCCAGGTTAAGAGCTCCTTCAACCGACGGGCGTGTATGAGCAATGTGATGAAAGTGAATTAAGCCAGAGAAATGTGTCAGGATCGTAGCAAATGGAAATCCGTAATCTCTGCCTACCCCTCTGGGAAACAGGCGTGAATCCATGTAACTAAGAGACACCATAGTTATGGCGCCTCTTTAAATAAATCAAATACTATAAAAATAAATGGATAGCATGGTGGTTTAAGCAGTCACCTGTGTGGTATACGCTGAGTGTTAAGGGTTCGATCCCTACACTGGACAATAATTTGTGAGTCCCTAAAATGTTTGTTCCGTATCTGGGTGTTCTTCGTGTCCATTGTGAATGCTTGTAATCATCATCATCATCATTTCAACCTATTGCAGTCCACTGCTGGACATAAGCCTCCCCCAGGGTGCGCCACAAGGCCCGATCTCCCGCTTTTGCCATCCAGTCACCTCCAGCCACCTTTTTCAGGTCATCGGTCCATCTGGCCGGAGGGCGTCCTAAACTACGCTTGCCGAGTCTTGCTTGTAATACATAATTATAGTTACACCTAGCGCGGCAGCTGTCTGTTTATAAAGAAAACTGCGTGGAAATAGCGGTTACATCAAAATTTATATCGTGCACCCTTTTTCTCATTTGTCAATTTTTCACAATGCCTAATTTGAAAGGCTTATAATATCTTATTTAATTTTGAATACTTTTCAAAAGTTCTTTTTATTTAAGTAATAACGCAGCAAAATAACTATTTGAAACTATTTGACTTAAATAACTCTTTGAAACTATTTGACTTAAATAATTGAAAAATATGAGTCATCTACCCTATTATCGGTTTAGCAGCAACCACTTTGGATAAAATGACCAGGTTGTGACATTCCTAGCTATCAATAAACCCTAATTACGTGCGCCGAAAGCCTTACTTACCATTACAAGCCTTATTTCTGAATACAGTCACTTATTGCGATAAATTATAAGGCAGGGCGGCAGTCGGCTTGCCTCGTTGTTCCCTTGCCATAAGTTAGCGCTAATATTTGCGACCGATCGCGAGATCTCGGGTTCGATACTCGAAGCCGACGAAGCGATTTGGTGAACTACAGTACTAGCACGGAGTATGACAATGTACCTTGCAGATGATAATTCTGTCGCCCGAAATTACGCAATATACGCAGCAATATTAATGATGATGGCATGCTATTCATAGATTAAGGCTATATAATCGATGTATCAATTAAAATTAAGAGATTAATAAATAATACTTATCAGGTTGTGTTTATTAATTCACCCGAATCAAACCGTTGTAACATAGAAAACCTATTACTCAAACGTAGGTTAGGTAATTAAAGTACTAAATAAAAAAAAATTATACGGTAAGTCTACCAACAACAAAAAAAGATAGAAAATATTGTCCCAGGTTTCAATCTAGCAAGTATGCATACGTTGTAGGCCTACACATTACAAATTAACTACAAAAATAATCAGTTTTGCTAAACTGACGTACTTAGGCCTATCGGCTCTGGAATCTTGTTCTATCACAAAGAACAACCAAAAACCGTCCACCACGATAAGCAGCCCACCCAAATTACTGTCGTTAGCAGCAAGCTCTAAAGCTATCAACCGTAACCTTATACAAAGCGTACCATGGATTAACGTTTAGTCGCGTCTTTAAATCGCTACCAGTATTTATTAGCGGTGTCCACACCGCGCGACATGGCACCGGCCGGGTAAATCACCCGCAACGACCGCGCATAGGATTACATGTTGCTGAGCCAATTTTGGTGTTGCCACCCTGTAATGGCGTGACAAGGTATTGTTGCGTATTGTTGTTTGTCCTGTTTTTATTTGCGGTAACGTAAGTTTATCGTTTTGTGTCGACACATTGTGTATCGGTTTAAGATGCACCGAATTATTGATCTTGAGACGTCAGTTTTCAACTCTGAATACAATATGGTGGTGTGATATTTCTTCTACGTCGTTTCACTCTTGACAGAGTGGTCGTAGTCATCTTTAAGGTTGTGTAGCATGCTTGACAATACGTCGCCACTCGTCACGCACCTTTGCCTTTCTGGTGCACTCATACAAGGGACCATTGTCTAATGCTGCCTTAATTTGGTCGGTCCAGCGCATAGGCGATCGACCACGTGCTCGTTTGCCCTCGACGTTTCCTTGTACTACAAGGCGCTTTATGGTGTAATATTTATATTATTATAATTATATTATGATATTTATATTATTATAATTATCTGTATACCTATGTAAGTGGATAATCCATACATGTTCATGTAATTTTATTTATCTCTGGTGTACGATATCGACTGTGAAGTGCCAATACCTCCTGACATTTTTCGAGAAATTCACTTTTTAATCGTTTTGAATAAATATCGCCTTTAGATTCAAAACGATTAAAAAGTGAATTTCTCGAAAAATGTCAGTTAAGAGGTATTGGCACTTCACAGTCGACATGTACTGTTTTGCAGGCCATTACAGATTTGATTTGCCATAAAAACAATATTAGATTATATATTAAGAGGAAACACAAGGGCCGTTTTTCCATACAAACGTAGTCCCCTGTTTCTTCCCTGAATAATGCCAGTAAAGTAATATTTTTTTCCAAACAATGTATGGGCTCTATTGGCATGTCCCTATGTTTTCCTTTTTTTCATAAAATAATTATTAAAAGAGAGATGAGCCTTCAAAAACCTCAAAAATTAACCAGATTTTCCGCTGTGTTCAAACATCCAGAAAACAAATTTGACAAGATTATATGAAAAAAGGAACACATAGGAACACGGCCAAAGTCTTTCTTTATTTTTAATGAAAAAGCTAGTTAAATCGGTCAAGTTTTGGAGAAGGAATCAGGGACTACGAAACGTTGATTTTGTGTAGGTACTTTTAATAGGTATTTTCGGTCCAAGCTGCAGTTGTCTCTATCGCGCTCGTGATACTGTACACATGACACTGCGCAACAGCAATAGATTTTACAAATACCTATTTTTCAATTCTATCGCCCTTAGTGTTTCCTCTTAATAGTAGATAAACTTGGCGATTAAAAATAGAGGCCAAGAGTTTTTGTTCTTTTTTACAAATTAGTGCTGATCGTACCTCAGAGAGCGAATAAGATCGCATGTAATTGGAGTTTCTGTTTCCTTGCAGATAACAGAAGGATAGCAAATTGGGTAACTAGCTGGTACGGTAGGCTTTGTATCTCCGAAGGTGTATTACAGCCGCATTGCAACATTTCGGTAGGTATTAGGTAAGCATTTAGATTCCACATAATAGGACACAAAATGTAGTTTTTAATCATTAACAGGAAGAAGCGTCCAATTGAATCTATGGATAACTGAATCGGTCAAACAAACAGACAACGAATGTAATTAGATTAAGTACTTTTAAGAGCTTGGCCAATTAGGAGCCCAAGGACGTTATATGGTATCATAAAGTCGATTAGAATAAAAATATGATCCTCAAAGGTTATGGGTTAGTGAGTTTACTTAATTAATATTTACATAAATTGCTATAATATTTACATAAAGATGTGGCGTGAAAGTGGATATAGTGACAAGAATAGAAAAGGGTATGTTAAGCTGGTTTGGACATGTAGAAAGAATGGACGAGGAAAGACTGACTAAGAAAGTTTATAAGGCTAGTGTGAATGGAACAGTCGTAAGAGAGAAAACCTAGGCGAACGTTTCTCGATCAGATCGGAGGCGTTCTGGACAAAGACCAGGTTAAGAGGTCCTTGAACCGACGCGACGGGCGTGTACGAGGAATGTGATGCAAGGGAATGAAGCCAGAGAAGTGTGTCAGGATCGTAGCAAATCGGAATCCGTAGTCTCTGCCTACCCCTCCAGGAAACAGGCGTGAATCTATGTATGTATGTATAAATTGCTAAGTTCAGGCAAAAGGTTGAGACCATGAGAAGATACCTGCAGGAAACTCGAGTCCACTCTTTTAAATCGCCAATATAAAGATGAGAAAAGCTACTATGATTTATATATTTTGTTATCTCAAAATTTCAAGTATACCTAATTCGTTATGTGTCATGTATACCCACCGTTGGGCAACAAGGCGCGCTAATCGGGCGTGTCGAGCGACACAGCGCGTCGCGTGCGCAGGTCCCGCTTCGATCACCGCTCGCTACACAAATCTCACGTCGTTAGCGCGTCTTTACGCCGCGGACCAGATGCATCGCGCCTTGTTACTCTTCACGTACCAACTTTGTTCTAAAGGTTAATTAGTGTACTCACTTCTGAGAATACTGGTGACCTGGATTTTACTGCCTCTACACACGTGTCGGCCGGCGGGTAACCGGTGGGAAAGTGTTTGGGTTAGTAAGGTTTTCAAAGGCTTTTAACGGGCCGAGTGTCATGTGCTCCCTACACGAGACAAAATTTTTTGTGAACTTGAAATAGTTGTTCAGCGTCTGGATATTCTTTGTTGCCAGTGTTTTGTTTAAATGTTTATAAATTCCCCCGCAGAAAAGAAAAAACACAATTGTCTTTAAAAAAATAACTGGCCATGTAGCGATCTCTTTTCTATACGGTTTCGGCACGATTGTATGTTTACAATTAATCCAATTATATGTACCTGCGATCGCCTAGTGGCAAAATTCGACCAAAATTCCAAAGCTTGCTACTTTGTTTTCTTTATTACATATAAATAAGGTATAGGTAACCATAGTTACAAAGAATTGTACGACGTCCGACCAACAATGCTGAAATACTACGAACGCGATTCGACTGCATGTATCAAATGCATGGTTGTGTGCGTGTAGTGTTTTTTCATTCATTTAATATATTTCTAATGCATATTTTATAAAAATATTAGGATTCGCCCCTCCTTCTCCATATAAACTTTAACTGTGCCAAATTTGATTCTCCTCTATCCGAGCAATTTTCGTAAAAAGGGATACAAAGTTTTTGCTTCACGTATTAATACATAGATACTGTGTTATTACTACTTTTAATAGGGATTCGAATGATTTCCCCAAAGAAGTACTACTCTATAACACTCACAGGACACCAGTGTCTGAATAATAAGGTCGGATGACTAACATCTACCTGTCCCATTGATGTCCTTAATCCCAATGTTTTGTTCCTTTTCTCTAGGCAACACGCGACTAATGTTCATAGTTATTACAAGCGATCATAGATCGCTCGATCGATCGACAAGGGACCCGTTAACTTCGGTATCGGTAACCGGTTAACATTAGGCAGGCTGTATACTTATGTGCCACCTTCGTTGTATAAAAAACATATAGAAAGAAAGAAAGAAAGAAAAATAATTTATTAGACACAAAAATACAACATATTAACATACAAAATACGAAAAAATAAACAAAAATAAATATATTTAAATAATATACATATAATGTAAGACACATCACAGTAGTTACTCAGTTGCGATTCATTTTGTAAATGTTGGAGACTGTTATTGCCGGGCAAACACCGGCATGCCTGACCATTTATGAAAACGTTAAACCGGCGCCGGCTATCCGGCAGCCAAAACGTGTGAAAAAAGGCTTTCGGTGTATACACTTTAAGCAGGGTTGCAGGCACCGATCATGTGTTTAGATACCGGCTAACATTAGTCTCTTATTTATTTTTTGTTTGCTTGGTAGCTGATTTTAAAGCGGCTCGTGTTTTTCTGGCTTGATTTAGTATTACTAGCCTTATTAATATTTAGCCATGCTCGTGTAGAATTATTGAAGTCCAAAAACCGATTGCGATTGAAACAATTCGGTCACAAGCACACAAGTTCACGAACACACTAATTCTTAAAAATACCTGTGGTTGCTTCTATTACCAAATAAATCATTCAGGCTTTGGCAATCTTTTAAAAATAAATGACTGTGCTGCCAGCGTAAGATGTAAAAGTTAACATAGTCTTCTCTACTCACAATATACCGTTTCCTGGAAAGCTAACATACATTTATTTGGTTTTTGAAAAGGTAGCAAGTGTTAGCGAAATTCTTAGCATGACAAAAGTCTATAGGTTGTGACTTCCACAAATTCGAAATTTTGTAAAGTCCTACGCGACACAGGAATAAAAGGTTTTGCGGGAGTGAACTTATAAAAAAAGATGTAGCCAATAGGCATGAACAGCGTTAAAAATACGTGATTCTAATTAGTCCATCTTTTAAATTCTCCAAAATGTAGGACACCAATTTTTTGTTTTAACAAAACAATAAAAAGTTACCAAGATATAACGCATTAAAGTTGGGGAGGGGAAGCTTGTGACGTCACTGTCTTACAAAATTTGTACCGAACAGTGACGTAACATGAAATTTAAACGCATTGTATCTTCGTTCTTTTTAGTTTGTTGAAGAAAAGAAAAAATACGTCTCCAATATTTTTTGCTGATCTAAAAGACGGACGAGAAATCTTTTTTCAGTCGTCATACCTATTCCAACTTTATGCAGCAAATAACCCGTCCAATTCGACAGTGAATCAAACAGCCACATTCAAATGACATTCACACCCAAAGCGGTTGAGTTCAAACCAGTGACCGCAGTAATTGACGACTTGACGAATGTCGTCACGCGTTAACCCCAAATAAAGTAAGCGTAATAACAAAATGGATTCCGGACACGTCAGTCTTCGTAATTGGCTATTAGCTAATGAGATTGTAAGATGGTTATCTGTCGAATGTCGGCGTCGCAAAGCGAATATCGCGGATCGAAGGTACCCGTTAGGTGCAGTCGATGACAGCAGGCAGGCGACACGACGTGGCGACGGACCGATTTATTTGAGCTGGAGATAGGACGCGGATGTATGGTGTATATGATAGGGACTTTTTCTTTAAGAAGATGGATGGAACTTATGATTCACAGATACTTAGTAACCTTTAGGTTACTAAGATGAAAAGGGAGTTTCCATAATACACGACGTCCAAAACAAAAGGAATCGCTCATTAAATGATCAATCGTTTGTCGTCTCACCACCCATTATAACCACCTATTATTGACATGGTTACTGTAGAAAAAAACAGTTACCTATACCAGCCGAATTAGACGGTAATGTAATTAGAGTTTCACAGCAGCTAAACCCAATTATAATAAAATGTTTTAGAAATTTGAATGTCGCTCTACAAACGCTATTCATATAGGTATCTTGCTCTATATGTATATCGCTATACTGCTCTTTTAATTGTGTATATTATGATAAAATGAATTAAATATTGCACCAGGTAATGAGTGCTTCAAACTGTCAGCGACGTAGAGCCCAATGATTACATTAAGACAAGACATGTTGTCTAGACTTGATCAGATAGACAAATGTTAAAATACGCTGGTACAACACTAATAGTCCTGCATTTTGGTTTTCATGCCCCACATTGTAAGACGAAATCCTTGCGAAGCAGTATACGAATTTCTGACTATAGGAAATATAGGCAAACATTTATTTAATGAATTTATAGCTACTGACCCTTTTACTGGTCAATCTTAAACCGCAGAACATTTCCACCGCTCAACTAAAACATAGTACAACGATTGAACCGGCGACCTTTCGCGAAGCGTTAATTTCACAGAAAAGCTTGCTACATGTTCCTGTGACCTTTTCTGAATAGAGACTGCAGACTACTTTATACAGCGAGTCACAGAAAGGTGTGGTCTTAGGATTTTTAGTGGACGTCACGAATAGGATGAAGTATGCTCCCTATGTATCCAGACATCTCTGGGCATCCCGGATAGGGAGGGTAGAAATAAAACACCCACCTTTGGCCAAAAATTCGTGTGAACCACAATTGGTTGTTCCGGGTCTGGATGTTCCGTGTCCATTATTTGAATGTTTAAAATATACAAGACTAGATGTCCCCGCGGTTTCACCCGCGTTTATCGTTACTGCGCCGCACCCGTGGGTAGTGCGTGATGTTATATAGCCTATAGCCTTCCTCGATAAATAGGCTATCCAACACTAAAAGAATTTTCAAATCGAACCAGTAGTGCTTAAGATTAGCGCGTTCAAACAAATAAACAAACTTCAGCTTTATAATATTGGTACCTATAGATACAGGAATTATTCGTAGCGCGGGAGTAGTAATTTTTCTTTAAATCTGCTTACATATCAGAACGAAATCGTTTTATGAGGGTGGTTTAAAAAGTAACTGACGATGAACCTCACCCATTAATTCCTTTACTTAGTATAAAGCCCTCATTCTGTACCCGTTTACATTGTAGCCAGACCTCACAGCAGCGCTTACGTCATTAAACCAACATTCAAACAGTATCTAAAGAAGCTAAAACAGTACATTAATCTCGCCGATTCAACGGTCGCAGCATAAAGAGCGTTAACCAAGAGCTTGTGCTTGGGTATTTGTCAAGGGACAAACGGTCGCACGCGCCGAATAAACAAAAGGTGAAAGATAGCGGTGCGCGGGCGCAAGTTCTAAGCGTTAGACTAGAGTTACAGACAAGTAGACTAGATAAAGGTAAGGGTATACTAAGGATGTGAGTAGCTAGATGGCATGTAGCTTGACCGGTCTAGCACTTACGCAATATGGGATCGTCATGATTTCGGTTTGATCATCAGAGTTAAATTATTAAAGGTACAGTAGGTAATTTTTTTTTAAATTATGTCATGTTTTTCGATGATAATATAGCTATCTAATGGTGAAAAAATTTTCAAAATCAGTTGAGTATTTTTTGAGTTTATGTTCTAGTTAAGACAATGTTTTTTTTTTCAGGAAATTGTCAGTAATAAGACTTAGTTCGTACACGGATGTGAACGCTCTATGATATGATTTGATGTGTTGTGTTCAAATCTTAACTTTAGTTTGGTGATTTAGGGATCTTGCAGTCATAGCATCGCGGTTGATTTATCCTGAGTAATACACCTACATTTCACCATTTAGGTACATAACAAGCTATATAAATTTATCGCAATTTTAATCTGCTGGTATGAATTTTCTAGCAGCGGAAACTCAAAACCACTAACTGCTTCATCAAATCGAACCTAAGACTACAAGATTGACAGTAAACATAAACGCTATGATTGGTGCTGACTCCGTAGGCATTTTGGGTAGAACAAAGCTTCCCTAATATTTTATCCTGTGCCGCTGGGCAATCGACTGTATGAACAGTAGCTAAAGAAAATATTTGTCAGTTTTCGATTACTATTCCATGGTAGATTATGTTCAGCATAAGAGCAGCGATAGCTCATTGGGTAGACCGACAGACTGGAATGCAGAGGGTCTCGGGTTCGAACCCACGTCGCGCATCTCTGACTTTCGGATGTTATATGACTTTTCGAAATTATGTGCGTATTGATTGACAATTATCGCCTGCTCCGTGCCTCGGAGAGCACGTTAAGCCGTCGGTCCCGGCTGCCATGAACATCTATGGCAGTCGTTATTGGGAGAGTGTCGACACAAAAGATCCCACTGGGTCGAAGTGTCGCCGGTCTGCACTGACTGGCTCCCACATAAAATAAGACAAGATGTTCTGCATGGATGGCGTAGTAGTCACCTGGCCATTGCTACAGCGCTGAGTGCTGTGGATTCACTCCACATAGAGGACAAAAATGCGTTTGGTCCAGAAATAGCTGCTCCGAGTCGGGTCTTCTTTGTGTCTGGTTTTGTAAACTCCTCCGCGACAATGCATGAACATGGAACGTTTGCATGCATGAACATGGATGTTTGTCTTGGTCTGGGTGTTTCTATATATAATATGTATGTAATTACAAAAACAAAGTATATAGGATGTTTATCCATTGTCTAGTACCCATAGTACAAGCTCTGCTTAGTTTGGGCTAGACGGTGTTGTGTGTATGTGATAGAATATTATTATAATATTATTATTAACATAAAATTCCCGCATAGATAATGTGTAGCCGCGACTGTGAATAAAAATTAAAAAATGCATATGTTCCTAGTTTCGGTTTCATTGTCCTTTTTTACTAAAAATAAATCAAAGAAACAATTTAAGCCATCTCTTGCACTTATATTACTACTAGTCCATTATTAAGATCATAGCCTCAATAATGTCGGCCTCGATGGCGTAGTGGTTGGTGTAAACGGCTGCCACGCCTGAGGTCGCGGGTTCAATTCCCGCACAAGTCAAACATTTGTGTGTATGAACATGGATGTTTGTCTTGGTCTGAGTGTTTCTATATATAATATGTAAAAAGTATATATGTATGTCTAGTACCCATAGCACAAGCTCTGCTTAGTTTGGGCTAGATGGTGTTGTGTTTATGTGGTAGAATATTATATTATTATTATTTTTTTTTTTTTTCTTTATAGCATAGGGGGGCAAACGAGCAGACGGATCGCCTGATGGTAAGCAATTACCACCGCCCATGGACAACTGCAACCCCAAAGGAATTACAAATGCGTTGCCAGCCCTTTAAAAAGGAATGAAGGAGGGAAAGGACAAAGGAAAGGATAGGAAAAGGATCGGGGTAACTGGGCCTCCGGCTCTCTCACTCACCGATACGAAACGCAACAGTATGGGTACCGTTACTTCACGCCGGTATTCTGTGAGAGGGTAGTACTACCCCGGTCGATCCGGCCCATTCATGCTGAAACCAGCGAGGATCTACTATAATATATTATATTATAATATATTTATAAAATCGGCGTCTGACTAGTGATCAGATGTCGACTACCGACAACCGAACTACAGACCGACAAAACTACATTCAAATAAAGCCACTAAAGTAATTTATTATTATCCTAATCCTAATCCTAACTAATATTATAACATGAAATTTTGCATACACGTTGTCAGGGGTACAGAACAGGACATAGGGTACCTTTCATCCAGAAAAAGTAACTGTTGCAAACCTAACCTAGCGCACATTTACGCGAGCGAAGCCGCGGCTGAAAACTAGTAAGTTATAAACTTATAATAATGAATTACCCTTCGTGATTACCAATCCAAACGTTCCGCATAGAACAGTTACAATTATTATCATCTCAAACAAAGCTAGCATCCACAGTAATTTTACTCGTTTTATTCCTTGTCTACACAAGCGTTCCAGGGGGTCATTGGTTACTCTGTCGGTAAACCAGCCGTGTACACGTAGCCTTATTCGCTGACACACTACTAATCGTACCACCCGACGATGCCCGGGATTTATTGTCGAGGAATTTTTCTTAGCTCAGAATGTTTTAGTTATAAAATGTAGATTAGACCTTTGAAATCGTTGTGTTAGAGAATAATTTAATGTCGTCTTTAGTTCAGCTGGGTGGCGTTTGTATTATGTGCTCTCTTCTGTTATATAGTAGGTATACATATACGTTGTTTGTAAATACAATTGCACATAATTAATGTATCTACATACATTATAGAATAGTAGAAGAATTTAAAAGGTAAAAAATATCGTCGTATATTTCAGCAAAAAAAGTTTTACAATATTATGTTGCACTAGCTGTTACCTGCGACTTCGTCCGCGTAGATTTTAACTAAAAAGTATTTGTCGCCGCGGAACCCAACTACATATATTTCTCTGTCCAAGTTACTTAAATGGCGTAGTTTTTATAGTGTAAAGCTAGATAATAGCATGGCTTACTCAAAAACAACATTTAAATATGCGTCGTCAGATTACACGCTGTCACAGAATGCGTAAGAAAAATAAAGATTCACAGCTCCTCCCCCGTAGGTGATAGCGTGATAATATGTAGCCTATATGTTGACCCGACCTGTTAGTAATACTCATGCACAATTTTAAGTAAATCCATGCAGTACTTTTTGAGTTTAGGCCGGACATACATACAGACAAACAGACAAAAATTCTAAAAACTATATTTTTGGCTTCGATATCGATTGTAGATCACGCCCCAAGTATTCTTTTAAAAAAATACTCAATGTACAGTTTTGACTTTCCTACGATTTTATTATATGTATATAGATAATATATATTTTTAGCCTCCCAATCTTACCAGTAAGAGCAGCTTTTGCAAAAAAGTTTTGTGTATACCTCAAGCTCTACTTGTATAATAAAATAAATAAAATTTGCATAATCTATTCACTGTTCTATCGTGATGCAAAGATAAAACTAAGTAAGGCATTATTTACCTTGACCTACATCGAAACAGAAAACCTGTTTAAAAGTATAATATAGTTAAATATTATTGTACTATGAATATTAGATATTATTGTGTTATTTTTATATATTCTTTTATGACAATAAATCTTATTATTATTATACTGGGTGTAAGAGACGGCGTACCGAAAACTTTAGCAAGACGTCTTTCTATAAGTACTTATCACGACATAAACTTCAATTATTAAAAAACGCAAGATTAAAATGTAATGTAGATTAACATTATTACGCGGTACGCAATGGATTGCTACCGATACAAGGCATTCGACATACCGCGCGCATAAAAACAGCTGATCTATTTAAATCACGACCATTTAATTACATTGCTATATTGTAGAAAAATGTGGCATTTTATTATATTATGATACACAGTCAGAAAAATGAAAAATTGCAGTAAAGCAATTGTGATTGTTTAAAAAAATTCCAACTATTTTTAACTCAGAATAATGATCTGAATCTACTATTTCAGTTTTCGGTACACCGTCCCTTACACACAGTATTTTTGAAAGAAAATTAGGTATAGTTGTTTGCCAGGCTCATTTCCAGAAAAATCCAATAAGAAACACTACTCGATCTGAAAGTCTATCCCGAGGATTTATAATCAGACGCAAACTAAACGACTCACTCAATTGAATGTTTTGGAGAAAGGCCAGTTTAACAGTAAACAGACAGATTGCAAAAGAATAAGGAAGGAAAAGAGATATGTTAAACTTACGATCGTGATAAGTGAAAGTTTTAAAGTGCGCCAAATGCGCCTTTTGCACTTGCTCTGTATAGTTTTATTGTAAATGTTTTTTCGGCTACCTAAGCTGACTCTCTATTATGTAAGACCTAAAACATTACTGGCGAAATGTGGCTGTAATACTTCTGCCTACATCTTCATAGATTCAAGCGTAGGACTCTGCATATATATTTTTTTATACGACGAAGGTGGCAAACAAGCATACGGCCCACCTGATGGTAAGTGGTCACCGTAGCCTATGGACGCCTGCAACACCAGAGGCATTACTAGCGCGTTGCCGACCCTTTAGGAAAGGAAGTGGGAAGGAGAACGAGCGGGAAAGAGGTAAGGAGGTGATTGGGCTCCGGTACTCTCACTCACTGAACGAAACACAACAGTAGGAATACTGGTATTTCACGTCGATATTCTGTGAAAGGGTAGTCCTTCCCCGGTCGAGCCGGCCCATTCATGCTGAAATCAGCGAGGCTCTACTACACTAAACGATTCGCGAGCAGAAAACTGCCAATATTAATGATTTTCTTAAAATGCAACCGCACATGGTCTGCATCTGTGTCGTGTGAGATTTTTAAAACACTGAAACAACGAACATGAAGAGACCCGAAACTCAGACCCAGTAAGTTCGAACCCACAAAACTCGACGCGACAGCAGTGACGAAACGTCGTTAAAATACTTCGGCGACCGTGCACTTCAATAGTGCGGTGGCTAGAATACTAACCAGCAATCTTCAGATCGCTAGCACGATGTCTTACCCAGTCATTAGTGATATCTTAGCGATGGCGGCTTATTCATAACTAGCCGTGCCGCGACTTAGACTGAAGTTAATAATCAATCTTATCCAAAATCTTTAGATTAAAGATTAGAAATTTATTATAGACTGCATCAGTGGCACAGCGGTTGTAAATACGACTCCTACGCATTAGATAGAGAGAGATAGTGTTTGATACTCATGCGACGAGGCCGCCACGACCAAGCGGCCCAAATCTGCCGGGGCTGCAGGATGAATGCGCGAGTGATCCCTGCGCCCGGGCCATAGATTGTGAGAAGGAACACCGTGGTAGGTTTAGTCGCTATTACGGGATATCTCCATCTTTTCCCGGGTAAGTCCGATATAATACAATATACTCCTACGCCAGCCCCCGCGGAGGGGTATGAGCCAATGCATGCCCCAAAGTAAAAAAAAAAGAAATGTATGACAAAGTGTTATTGGCTTTTTTTGTCAAGGAATTCTCTGTAGCAACACGGTGTTTGGGCCTGTTGCCGACCATAGAGAACCATTCTCTATGGTCGGCAACAGGCTCGCCTCGTATTACGTGGAACCTTAAATAGCTGCCGAACTTTCATTTAAACAAAATATTATCTGTAAGAAAGCCTATCAGAACTATCTTTTTTTTTTTGTATTTTGCTCGTCAAAATGACCACACTCCACCTGATGGTAAGCAGTCGTGTGGTCTAAGAGCAGTGGCCTCCACACCGCCCTCATAGTAGCCGAGGCGATGTTGAGGTCTCTACTTTGACGGCCTGAGAAGGTGCTTTTTCACGCCCCGCTTGAAGGAAGAAGGAAACACGTGCCTTGGCAGAGAATTCCATGCCTTGGTCGTTCGGCAGAGGTATGAGGACCCAAACTTTTTGGTACGCGCTCTAGTCGACTCTACCGGGTAAGGATGGCATCTGAGCCCAGCACGCGTTGTTCTGGATAAGAAAGGGGAGGGCGGGATATGGTGGAATAACTCTTCAGAGCACTCCCCGTGGTATATTCTGTAGAAACATGCCAATGAGGCAATGTCCCTACGGAGTTGCAGAGGTTCCAGTGAACTCGTGACCTCTGGATCTCCGATGATACGGACAGCCCGCCGCTGTAACCTGTCGAGAGCGTCCAGCAAGTACTGCGCGGAGCCATCCCAAAGATGAGAACAGTACTTTAACTTAGGGTTTATAATGCGAAAGACAAAGGATTTCCATAACACTAATGCTGTAAAGTCTTTGTATAACGCATTGATTCGGAGTAGGTTAGAGACTAGTGCTATCATCTGGAACCCCCATGAAATTAAATATAGTTTGATGGTGGAGAAAATGCAAAATAAATTTACTCGGTACCTTTACTTAAAACAGTATGGCGTGTATCCCTTGTATCCACTTATGTATCCAAACCTCTTTGTTTTAGGGATAGTTGGATATTATAAGTTGGAGGTAAGGCAAAACTAAGCCTTGGCTAAATATATATTCTTATTGTTTCGGGGTAAATTAGGAAACCCTAGGGTTACAGGTTACCTTGGGAACACCAAGGACTAAGGTGTTTGAGGTACCTACGTCCCGCACTAATTTTTAATTTCCCAGCGGTCAGGGCTTTAAATATTCTAAATGAGGTTTCTCGTCGTTTATATATTTATGTTTGTTCTTTGGCGGAATTTGAGAGGATGGCACTGGATTTTATTAGCTATCTTTAATTCAATAATAATTATTACTTTAACTGCCTCCGTGGCGCAGCGGTAGTGAATGCGACTGCTGTGCATGAGGTCTCGGATTCAAATCCCGGGTCGGGCTAACAAAAAGTTATTAGGTTTTTCTGTTAAGAAATCTCAATAACAGCTCGCAGTTAGGAAGTTGGGGGTGTTAGACACCCCCGTGTCTCGGAAAGCACGTAAAGCCGTTGATCCTGCGCCTGATCTCTCTCCGGTCGTGTCGGATTACCGTCTCATCGGATCATGAGAGTTAGGGAACATAGAGTGCACTTGTGTTTGCGTACACACTTGTGCATTATAATAACTCCTACGCAGATGGCCAGTCTCCGTTAAGACTGGCCGCCGTGGCCGTAATTCGGTCTTGAAGACATAATTAATTATTACTTTATTGTGTCTTGTTGCTGCATTGCTGTTTTGGGTCTGTAACCTGTAATAACAATGTAAGCTGAATAAATAAATAAAAAAGCTGGTGAAGTATGGGTGTAAAACACCTCTGTCAATGCCTTTGGAGAAATACGCGTGAAACTATGTAAGTTTCTATGTTTCACTCTAGAAAGAAACATCCTCTAATTATTGGAAAACAGGAATCGAATTTGAGACCTCTTGCACAGAAGTTGCATTCACTACTGCTGCCCAAGCAGTCATAAAAAGAGACAAGAATTGAAAACTGCAGTTACTGAGATGATTTAGCATGTCAAGAAATCGACGATAAGAAATAGATCCAGTTGTGAGATTCATGCTGGTATTTCCGGATCTCACAAAGTGTTATTGGAATTTATCATGACACGGAGTTTAAAACTGTACTGTCAATCTATTACGTGCGACCTAAAGATAGCCGTCAAGAAGAGGGTACGCCACACCTACAACTTTGAAATATACAGGTCTTTGTCATATCTAGTCTAACCAAAGAATAACATAAGATGTACCATACAGATCTAACGTTCAGATTCTTCCATTTCCGCACAAAACTCAAGTACAACAATAACGACGTGATCGACTGCTGTTTCTCTACTATTTACATTAGCATTCACACACGATCCACTAAATCACGCGCAATGTATAACGTACAATGTGCAACTACCGTCATTGCTATCTACGAGGCGCGAGCGGCCCAGTTCAGCGCGTGCGCAAGCCACAGATCAAGTGATAAATGACGTAGACCGCACACGATTCGCGGATAAACGAACTTTATGGGACTTGTTATTGTTAGTTTAGTGTGTTAGATACCAGGTGGCGGTAGCGAGAGGTTTCATAGAAAGTACAGTTGTAACACACGTTTACACTGTTAGAAATTAAAACTGTTTAAACGCGTTGTAAATTTGTTACGGTCTACAAACGGTATTAAAGCTTAACATCTGTTAAAGATGTCCTGTCCTGTCTCTATACAATATTATTTTTAAAGATGCACAGCATTAAATTTATACTCAACATTTTTTAGAAACTGGGTTCGCTGATTACCTTTAAAAAAAATTCATGGTTTGCGTTTGACAACGATCTCACCTGATGTTATGCGACGATGTGGTCAACGATGGAGCACGCTTGTCTAAACTTACACTCACAACTTGAAGACGCCCAAATAATACCTACTCATCCGAAAAATCTGACATAGGCTGCAGACTCACTATCGTTGTCAGCTCTATAATAAAGAAAGCAAAAAAAACTACTGCTGCCAACATTGACGGCACAGCACCCTTTTTAAGGCGGAAGGCCAACGTACCGATAGATCTACACAAAGTTATTTAGAGATACTTCCCAAATATCTTGTAAGGCTGCTGCAGGATTGAGCGCGAGCTATGCAGTACCTACCACTAGCCTCGCTTGAGACTTAACAAAAACAAGTCATTAGACTAACACTTTTATGACCAGTTTCACAACTATCAAGTAAAAGTTATCCGAAAGATAAATCGCAAGCTGTCTTTCTCTTGTTAGGTTAAAGAAGATAGATGGCGAGACTTTTATCTTATAGATAAACGCTATTTGGAGTTGGTGAAACAGGCCCTAAACGTGTAAAATGAGAGTATTCGGTAGTAAATAAAAAATATGGTTTTGTTTGTTTTATTTTAACCCCGTGTAAATCTAAAACCAGTTTTGTCTTTATGCGGCTTCTTTATCATACTGTTACAAAGAACACATTGTTATAGGCATTTAAATAACTGTTGTATTAACTACCATTACCGCCAAAATCATCTGAAGCTAGACTCTAACCATCCGCAGGTACAAAACTAAGGCGCCACATCAGTACATTGTCGCATCTGCATAAACGAGGTGGCTAGTATTTGGCGCACGACGTAAGTCAGCGGCGGCGATAGGATCGGCACGAGCGATGAAACGCGACGCTTTACGAGCCACCGAGCGAGATTGCGACCAGACGCTTTTTATATAACAAAGCTTTTGAGGGTTAGTGTGCAACAGTCGGTATGTAAATGTGGTACTCACACTTTTTTTAATAGGAGTTAAGTAGGGTTGTTACTCTGTAATTTGTTCTGCTTTGAAGTCCAAGAAAATAACTGGAATTTTCAAGAAGAAAGTCTAATGAGCAAGTACAATGACACATTGTCTTACGCTTATTTCACAGAAGTGTACTATACAGGCAGATTTACATACGTGAGATCTATATAGGCCAATCGTGGCCTATATAGATCTCACGTATCTAAATTTACATAAAAATCGAATAACTATTCGTTGGTCCAACTCGAGATTCGCGAGTACCCACAGATTTCTGAATTGAGAATTACATATTGAGAACGAACTCTACTTAAGTACCTACTACTTAAAAGATTTCTTTTATTCAAATTTGTGTAGGTATTTGAAAATCATATACTTAAATAAATGGTCAGTTGACAGCAGTTTTATAAAATGCTGTTCTGTAATTGAGAATACTCAATATTGTCTTACGTTTACGCGGATGTTATTTATATTGAAATTAAACTACTTTATACAAATTTTATCGAGTTGTTTATTTTAAAACTTTTATTTCCATAAATACATGTACTTTTATGTATTATTTTATTTACTTAATTATTACATAATTTTGAACTTTACCACTACTGTACTGTACTGCTGTAAAGCAACCGAAACGTCGAGAAAAAGTGTAAACTTAAAATTATAAATAGTTTTAATTAATTTGAATAGCCAAAATAGTAGTAAGTAAAGTTTAACTATAGTAGTGAAAGTTCAACATTATTTAATAAAAGTGTTTTAAAAGAAACAACGCGATAAAATCCGTATAAAGTTTAGTTAGTAGTAGTTTAATTTCAATGAGAACTGAGTAAGTTCAAATAAGAAGAGAAATTTGTAACTAAATAAATTGTAACTAAATAAATTGAAGGAAATAAATATATTATTATTATTAAATGTACTACTTTTTTCAATTTCTCAAGATACCGAGGGTAGGTCTTCTTCTTTTCGTGTGGTTAGTGGCCAACCTGTTGTCAAGAGTTGTTCAAGCCGCCCATAGGCCTCTGATATGGCTTAACGACTGCTGTCAATTTGACAGCAACCGGGACCGACTTTTTACGTGCCCTCCAAAGCACGGAGACGCTCAGATAAAATACCACTAAGCGGTCACCCATCTATAGACTGACCGCACCCAGTGTTGCTTATTCTCGCTAATCGTTTACCGATCAGTGAGTGCAACTGGCTATGAGCGCCTTGAGTAAGTGAAGCTATATTAAAAAATCAATTAAACCAATCTTGATCAAACTAACACTAATATAATGCTCTGAGCTAAATAGCAGCAATACTAGCATCCCTAACACAAACCTAGTAACTGAATGATGGCACTACATATCTTAATACCTAGGGATTCTCCGACATATCAGCGATGACCCTCAGTGACACGATATTCCCACTCTTATCTCCGTCTTCCTACGCAACACGCAGCAAAATGATCTTACTTCAAAGCCGGCTATATTATCTGTCTACCCTACTACCATACCAGGAAACATATATACACAGACACATACAGACAGACACACGCCTATTTCCTAGAAGCTAGGTAAAAACTACAGATTTTCATAGATTTAAATGTTTGTTGAGTCCCCCGCGAGACAGTTCGTAGAAAGACGTTTAAATCCAAGACGGAAGTCGCCATTAAAAATATCCTCGAAGATATCCCTTGAAAGGCGGGTGGAGTTAGGTAAACATTCAAACATAAACCATATAGAACGAACACTCATACCTGAAACAACAATACGTAAACCACACAATTTTCTCCCGTGACGGGATTGAACACACAGCAATCGCGCCATATTGACGAGGTGACCACTCAAACCACTGAGCCATTCGTGCAGTCAAATATGACACCCAATTCTATTTTAGGTTCCACTTAAAAGGGGAGCAATCTATTGCGTCCATTTTCAGACTCCATAATGCTATTAAAAATTTCTTAACAGAGAAATGGAAGCAGACTTTGTCCGACCTGGAACTTATACCTGGTAAGTTACGATCGGCTGCCAAATTATGCCAATAATTCAACGAGATAGCTTGTATAAATTCTCCTCTTTAGAACAAAAAGATTTCCCAAATAGACACGGGTAAATAACATAAAGCTTCAGATGCCGTGGGCGGGAATCGCCGAATCTCTGAATGTAGCGAGTCGCATGCAAATAGGTACAGCAATTTATGAACTGTGGGGCAAAATGTTAATAGAGGCTGACATGAATAGATATGGATTGAATGGTCTAGCTACGTGTCTCTTGTTACAATCTCATGTTTCCTAGCTTCTATGGATGGCATAGAGATGCCCTGTGGCTTTATTTAGAAAGATACTTGTGAAAGGCAGTTTGTTTTAAAAAAAACAACGGGTTGCACTCGGAGAGTGCCAGCAGAAGTGAAAACTTGAATATTAACGTTGTGCTTTTTTGATATTTTGGAATGGTTAGGGAATAATTTTGCACGAATTGCTTTAACTATCAGTATAAAAGTACTATCATTTATGTGCTAAAATACAATATTTATTTATTGCGCTATCGTACACAAATATGACAATTCTCCCTCCGTCTTACGAATTTTCGATCAGATCACGTGTCCTGACGCGAGTTTGACAATTCTCCCTCCGTCTTACGAATTTTCGATCAGGTCACGTGTCCTGACGCGAGTTTAATATTTTTTACCCATCACAAAAAAGTGCACAACGCCGCTAAAGAAGTTTTCACTTCAAAAATTTATGGTTTTATTCACAAATAATAAAATGTCTAATAACGCAGTTTTAAACACTGTGCTGCTACTACGCATTTCTTGATAGAAATCTCTATAACACTTTGACCGACCTGCGAATGGAACACGAGACTTCATGAAAAGCAATCACATATAATACCGCTACGACACCGAGCCATGTCAATTGCCTATTTGACCCTATGGACAGCCACGTGAAAAAAACAAAAGCGTGCTCACTGTGCCAAGCTGCGAGTTCATCCTTTAATACATGTCGTTTTTGTGATCGTATCTATACAAATAAATAAAATTGAAGTGTCTGTTTGTAATGTCAAAATAACAGCTTTTTATCTAATGCATATGAAGGTACATAAGATACCCATACGAAAACATATATATTTTTAATTTTTGTCTGTATGTCTGTATGTTTATTCCGGGTTATCTCCGAAACAGCAGAACCGATTTTGACGGGACTTTCACTGGCAGATAGCTGATGTTATGAGGAGTAACTTTGGCTACTTTGATTTTAGAAAAGAAATTGGGTTCCGAGGAGACAAACACTTTTTAGTTTAAATCTACACGGACGAAGTCGCAGGTGACAACTAGTGCTAAATAAATAGTAAGTAGTTCACATAATATAAATTGGGATGAGTCTAGCTACATAATTAAAAACACAAATAAGAAAAACAATACTATTTTATAAGATGCGTTCTGGACAAAGGCCAGGTTAAGAGCTCCTTGAACCGACGGGCGTGTGTGAGGAATGTGATGAAAGTGAATGAAGCCAGAGAAGTGTGTCAGGATCGTAACAAATGGAAATCCTTAGTCTCTGCCTACCCCTCTGGGAAACAGGCGTGAATCTATGTATGTATTTTATAAGATTTATTAGCGTTTAAAAATCTGTTATGTAGCCGTGGCCGTCGCATGCTGGACACATTTGTCATGTATACTTGACTCGCAATCAAACTGTTAAAATAATCTATACTAATATTATAAAGCTGAAGAGTTTGTTTGTTTGAACGCGCTAATCTCAGGAACTACTGGTTCGAATTGAAAAATTCTTTTAGTGTTGGAAAGCCTATTTATCGAGGAAGGCTATAGGCTATATAACATGACGCTACGACCCACGGGGGCGGCGCAGTAACGATAAACGCGAGTAAAACCGCGGGAACATCTAGTACTTTATATATTACATTAGTTAGATAAAAGAAACGACATACGAGTGGCGCAATGGCAAGTAAGTAGTAACTACTTTACATCATCGTACTACTTACCCCGTCAAGTGATTTGTGTTCGGAACAAGAAAAACTATCTGCCTCGATATTATTTGTGTTCGTCATTCCAATATTTGCAAAATGCCACGAGAAACAAGAATTATTTCTAAACTATATATATCTAACTATCTAACTATATATATACTTTTATATTTTGTTTAAAAATAAAGACGAAACAAAACAATCGGAAGATTCGTGCGAAATGACTAATAAGCCAAAGTAATGGAATTTCATAGTATTATGATCACAAAAGTCAACTAAATCAATTTTTAAAACAGAAATTAGTTTTATTTTGAATAGAAAATTATTTTACATGCTGGTACAAAAATATTTAATAACTTACGAAACGAAATAAAAGATTGGAAAGGTGTCAAAATGTCTCTTTTCAAAACAAAACAAAAGACATTTATAAGTGAAAACATTTACAAATAAAAACACATTTCCTTGAGATTTCATTTCTTCTTTGGGTGATTGCCAGTATCATAAATATATATTTATTTGTAATTTGTAAGATAGCTTTTAAGATCGAAGTACCTCCTAATTAATAAATAAAATGTATTGCTCAATATTTAAGTAAACTGTAAAGTTTGATTTTTGAGTAATGAAGTTCTCTAAACCGAAAACCCAACAACTATTCTCACACATATAACCCAATGCACTTTTCAAAACAAACATAACCATGCTAAACAAAACGCCGCGCAACTTCAGTACTCTAAATAAGTAAATGAGAATAAAATATCATCGCACACGTCTGAGGTATGCAAATGCGCAGGCGCATTAAAATGCGCAAGATGGCGGAAGCGCGCACGCGAGGTCGTGGGGTCGGCCGTATCGCCACGCGCCATTGTCCGAGCTACCAGCTACTGCCACCATCATGCCGGACAGACTGTTTATATTCCAACTGAGATTATATCTGTATATTAATAATATGAGGAGGTTACATTTGTTTGAGCTGCCTCGGTGGCACATCAGTAGCTTCGATTTCTGTCAAATGATTCTCAGTAGGTAGCTTGAGTATGGAACTGTGCCCAGTGGACTACAATACCGCCATCATTAGGAAAAGAAGAAGTGTCTGTCATAATTTATAAAACAACGCCATCTAGTTCATTCATATTCATTCTACTTCGAGTGTTCACAGAATTTTATACCTTAAGGTATCCATGGATTATTACAGGCATATTACAGAACTGTACCTGACAATTGAAATTAAACTACTATATGCGGATTTTATCGCATCGTTTATTTGACACTTTATTACAAAATTTTGAAAACTGTTACACTACTATTACTATTACATACTTTACAACGCGATAAAATCCGTATATAGTAGTTTAATTTCAATTAATAACATTCGCGTAAACAGAAGACAATTTTTTCGAAATTGAATTTTTAAGTATTTGTAATCAATAAAAAAGATGCATATTTATTTTATTGACAGACTTTTTTATTTTTCCTAATGACGGCAGAATAAGCCCGCACCCTAATTATACGTGACAGCAAAATCATAGCTGTCAGAACGGAGGGGGAGGGAGGGAGGTTTGTATTGTACCTAATACACGTATGCCAACCCCTTAAGGGGAACATTTGTGAGGCTATATAGCTATGTATGTATGATTGTATAATAAAATTATTGAGTAGTTATTCTAATCCTAATCCTAACTATCTTAACTATAATATTATAAAAGCGAAAATGAGTTTATTTGTTTGTTTGTTTGTTACCTTTTCACGCCTAAGCCACTGAACCAATCATAACTGAATCAAGTGTACAGAAACGGACATAGGCTACCTTTCATCCCGAAAAAAATTACTGTTCCCGAGGAAAACAACAAAAACGTTCCTATGATAATAGATGGCGCCACGTGTATTTCGAATCATGATTGAATTATATTACTATACAAGCAGAGTGCGAAGCCGCGGGCAAAAGCTAGTCTTTATAATATATACACTACACACTACGATACCATTATTCTATACTAGATGTGCCCGCGGTTTCACCCGCTTTTATGGTTACTGCGCCGCCCCCGTGGGTCGTAGCGTGACGTTATATAGCATATAGCCTTCCTCGATAAATCGGCTATCCAACACTAAAACAATTTTTCAAATCGGACCAGTAGTTCCTGAGATTAGCGCGTTCAACCAAACAATCAAACTCTTCAGCTTTATAATATTAGTATAGATTAAGCCATTTTTCTCTCTGATGTCATTATTTAATCATTGATCAAGCAATTGAGAGCTATTCATTTAAGAGATAATTGACTATTAGATGTCCATTTTTAACCGACTTCAAAAACAGGAGGAGTTCCTCAATTTACCTGTATACTGTATATGTTACGCGATTACTCCGCCAATTATGCATTGATCTTGATGATTCTTTTTTGTTTGGCAGGTCATACATCAGAGATGGTTCCATATAAATTTTATCCAAATAGACACAGCGCTTTTTGAGAATCAACAATTACAGAAAACATGTAGGTACATAGATGACTATGATAAAATATAATGTTTGGTTTTTTGTGTTTCTCTTCAGCAAAAAATATTGTATTTTTTACTTTTTAGTTTAAGTTTGTACATGTAGGATTATTTCGGAAAATCTACTTTATTACAGGTAAAGGTGTATATTATTACAATTTTGTTGTTTCAGCATGTAACGAGCTTTTATCTTAAGACTGCGCCGAGCGCAATGTGCCTAAACCGGCGGTCACAGTTAAGTGAATAAAATCAAAACTTTTTGTCTAATACAAATATAAAATTTCCATTTACCATAACAATGAATGTTTTTACAATTACTCCGTGTAAAAACTTCAAGTAAGCTCGTGTTACGTGATTTATAGATTATAACAGTAGAAATCTATCCTATTTTATAGCTTAAACGAAACATAAATAGTTATATTACAATTTGTCCGTCCCAAATATTTAAGTTATTGGTTGCCAATAAAGATACATATTTACCAAAACAGCACTTCAAATCCTCCATACAATTTTACTATGGCGGCCGCGCGCCGATTTGAATATGCGCCGCACGAGCTCTGTCATTATCTGTCTTACGCTCGGCGCGGTCTTAATTAGATTACAACGCTAACCTAAACTAAACTGTTTTTCTAAAAGAGACTGTCCCCGCTTCGACGAAGTGCTGGCGACCGCACGGTATCCCCTCACGATCCGCTAAATCGCGGCGCGGCGTACAATAGCCGCGGCTGGTTCGCTTAACAAAATAGATTCACAGCTAGAACAATGTGTGCTGGCCGCCGTTATTTATAGCTCATTTATATAGGTCGCCAACTCCCTCACTACTCCATATACATGTGGAATTTAAATAATCCTACTAATATTATACATATCTTCTCCTTAGCCTTTATTATTCCCAAGTCACTTGGGGTCGGCTTTCTAGTCTAACCGGATTTGAATGGATATTAGTTTTTACACGGAGCGACTGCCGTCTGACCTCCGCAACCCGAAGGCTAACGATACCCTAAGGCTAGACTAGTGACAGGATATTAGAGGGCACTGACTTCCCAATAACGACTGCCATAGATGTTCATGGCAGCCGGGACCGACGAATTGACGTGCACTCCGAAGCATGGCGCAAGCGATAATTGTCAATCAATACGCACATAATTTCGAAAAGTCATATAACTTCCAAAAGCCAGAGATGCGCGACGTGAGTTCGAACCCGAGACCCTCTGCATTACAGTCTGTTGGTCTCCCCACTCAGCTATCGCTCCTTTTTATATACCAATATTATACAAGTGAAAGTTTATTAAGATGATTGTTTGGCTGTTTGTTAGCCAATTGTGGGTACGCATTGGATGGATTTAGATGAATCTTGGCTCAGATAGACCTGTCAAGCCAGTATCAAGCAGATTACGTATCAAGGATTATTTTCAGAAATGCCCCTCGTTCCCAAAAGTGCGATGGCTTACAGAACATCATAGAAAATTATCCTAGGGTGTGCGCAAGTCGAACTCAGCCCACGTTTATACGCAAAAATATAAGAATATGTAAGTAGTAAGACTGCGTTTCAAGCGACCGATTTTACCTTTACGTAATGACACTTTGGTGACGTTGGTCAGCCTCAGAATCAAACCTGGTACCTCACGATCGTACACTTACTTAAAAGCGCAAACGCCACGAGACCAAGGAAGGAGTCTCCCAAACACTACTCAGAGAAACAGTCAACTTAAAAGTTTTAAAAGTTGTTTTCGTTTGTACCTACGCTTATAAACATAGGTGTTAATTGTCTAGTATCCATAGTACAAGCTCTGCTTAGTTTGGGCTAGATGGTGTTGTGTGTATGTGGTAGAATATTATTATTAATTAAAGCATTGTCGTGTCGACACGTAACAAGGGAACCCGTTACCTAAATGACAAAATAAATACATAAATATCAGTGAAAACAAGCAAATTGACTTCGGGGAATCCCTAACGAAATATAGGTATTCTCCGATAAATATAATATGGAAAAGTCCCTAAAATCCCACAATCGAGGTATTCCCCGTAAACCATAACCAAAAACGAGGTTGCCAGACTAATAAATGTAAACAACTTACTTGACATTTCTAATTTAAACTATTCTCATTATCTTTACGTTAAGGCTAAAATGTCTTCCTTATATTCATATACTAGCTTTTCCTCGCGGCTTCGCTGGCGTAAAAGTAAGTTAAGTTATGTTAGTAACAGTACTTCTTTAATTAAATCGTTACAAATAAACAAAAAATCAAATCATGACTCTTTATAATATTTTTATAGATAACCACACTTTTCTGTAACACGCTGTGTATAACTACACCTTCCCTAAAGCATATATCTATGTCTGATATGTTTTTGTGTCTAGCTAGCATATAATATGGTGTTCGAGCGCTGAGCTCGCAATAAAAAATACACAGCCTTTGTAATAAACCATGCTGTAATATTTAAGAGGTAGCTAAGTATTAACTAGCGAATAAAAGATAACACCTATAAACATTACTCAACTAAAAATTGTTAGTTAAATAAAATAGTTAACTAACAGCGGCGGATCGTTGATCAAATGATAATCATTAATCAAGGAGAGAACTATTCAGTTGAGAGGTAGCTAAGTATTAATTAGCGATATTTTTAAAGTAAGCCAGTAATTGTATTTACGCAGATCCACTGTAGCCGTTGTTGAGTCATTTATAAAAATACTTACTTATATTTTAAAGGAGTAAAATTTCTTTGAAGCACCTGTCTATGGTACCACAAAACCGATTCTGAACAATATTTTTTTCATAATAGAAATCGAATCTATCCCTGAGGCTCTAAATTAATTGCATTCCAAACTATTGCGAAAGAAAACTTATGAATTCTATTGCGTTTTGGTTCTCCATTTTTGTTTATGTAGGTAGTTTTATTATTATTTAGGTGGTATATAATACATGCTATGATAGTAAGTGTATCAAATCTCAAGCTACAGACCACACAGGCCACAAACACCTAATGAAATAAATATGGGGTATGAATTATGATCGTGAATAAAGGTACAACTCACTAGTGTTTTTTACTCATTTAATTATGATTATTACGATGTGCCAAATATTTTTTGAAATGTAATCAACGCAGTTACTTTTTGATTCTTCTAATGTTTTTGTTATATGTAGAATAAGTAACTAGAAGAGATAGTTTGAAAGTTGATTTGGATACTATGGCCCAACCGTCTGACTTTGCACAATTTTATGCAGATTAAATATTGAATCTTTTCTTGTTTGAATGGCTTAGAAAATGACATGAGTAAATTAGGATGTCTAGAGAGTTCTTCGTGATATTTTCGAAATTACGTGCTAATAGCCAATCCAAACTAGGTTCTCGTGGACTATGGGTAAACACTTCTCCTATTGTGAGTGTGTCATTCTTCCTGCATGAGTCCAGCAGTGGGACCGTTTATGAACAGAGCCGATATGAGATATACATACATACATACATAGATTCACGCCTGTTTCCTAGAGGGGTAGGCAGAGACTACGGATTTCCATTTCCACTTCTCTGGCTTCCTTCACTTTTATCACATTCCTCATACACGCTCGCCGGTGGTCTTTGTTATATGATATGATGGCATAATTATATGACTTCATAGGGACCACCAAGAGAGTTGACCTTTAAACACAATAGTTCAGAAATGGGATAAAAAAATAAAAATATACACAAACAAGCATTTATTCGAATTATTTGATTAACAGAACGTTATTATTGTCTAACATATATCGTCTCAATGTACTTAATGGGTACCGAGCTTATATTTTAGCCATTCTCATTTAAAGCGTATTATGTATAAGAAATCTATTATTAATTATAAAAAGAAAAAGGCCTGTCATTGCCAATTATTTATGCAAGGTTAATTGAAAAATATTAATAACCTTTTACCCGTGTTTTGCTTAAACCTTACTTAATAACTTTTGTTCTACCACTTTTCATAATTTATTATTAGATATTTTCCATTTAATCCAATCCATCCAAGATACAAATATTAAAATGGGTTGCTCTAATTGCACTACAGATATTTAAAATAGGGTAGTATTTAACTGCACAGCAAAAAAATACTAATTGCGCAGCAAAAAAAGCTAATTGATCAGCAACTCATGGCCAGCAAACTTTAAAGAGATCAAACTAAGTCGACGGAGCCCCGCTTGGCTTGGGGCTCCTATTTTTGGGTGGGTTTAAAAAAAAGGAACCTAACATAACCTAATACTTCCGAGACGGAATGCAGTGATTTGAGGCGTATAGATGCTCGTTATGCTGTGCAATATTTGCTGACCAATTAGTATTTTTGCTGATCATTATATTTAATCCCATTTAAAAATACACGCGGTCGTAATAGAAAGCTGTGACGTAACCAAACAACTCATCGCATGGGGATTGTGAGCGAAGCGGGGCGATTGCCAATGTAAATTTCAAACTTGTTAAAATGAATGATGTAAGGAATACTCGGGTAAAGGATATTAGTATTTTGAATGAACCCTGTATATTATTACGGTACAAATATCCGAATAAGCTGGTTCGCCCAGCGAAATGCTACCCTCTAACGAGCAACGAGGCAGATGTAAGGCTTAGCACACAATGCAGTTAAACGCAGGCGGTTTTGAACCGCTGTAAAAACTTTACGGCTTTATACAAGCGTACGCATAGTTTAGCTGCGTGTTGTTTTTCTAGTTAGTCGGTGAGGACAGTCGAGAGTCTGCAATGCTGAGTTATACATTTTATTATGCCTTTCATAAACAATGTTGTCCGCGTCAGTAGACTATTAAAAGACATATTAAATTGCGAAACTGACGTGAACCTACTTCGAACAGGAGCATTTAGCAAAACTGGAAGTATAACAAAAATACTAGTAATTCGTAACACAAATTGCTAACAATCTTTTGAAAATATATAAACATTTAAACATCGGCATTAATGACAATGACTACAAAAACACGTATTTTTGTTTATAGTTTGGCTTTTTTATGTATCACAGAACTGCATGCGTTTAAGTGTGCAGTGTGTGCTAAGCCTTACAATATTAACACTATTACATCAATTATTAGAGGCATGGCATGTAACAGAAGAGTGTGATCACAAAAGGTATAGCATTATACAATAAACATCGTTTTTGTAGTCTTAATAATTTCATTGAAATATTTCGCACTAGCTCCTATTTCTGCCTATAAACCTAAAAGTTCGGCAACTGACCTTATTATAACAATTTATTATATTAATAATCCTTACTTCCTTACTAATATTATAAATTCGAAAGCAACTCTGTCTGTCTATCTGTCTGTCTGTCTGTTACCCTTTCACGGCTAAACCACTCAACCGATTTAGATGAAATTTGGTACAGATATAATTTAAAACCTGTGGAAGGACATAGGCTACTTTTTATTAATATAGGTACCACGCGGACGGAGCCGCGCGCAAAAGCTAGTTTATTATATTCTAGCACTGATATGCCCTTAATGTAGTTTAATAAGCTCACCCATGACATTAAATGAAATGTAATATATCGGTGTTTAATAAAATTATTGGGAAGAAGGAACCCGCCACGCTCCCTCGGATTGCTCACCCCAACATTTGCATTAAAAAAAGGTTGACAATACCGAACTCCTCTGGATACAGGCAGCCACGACGTAGGACCCGGTCGTGAAAGTTGCCAACCATACGAGGTTCCTCGTACAAATACGAAATTTGCGGTCTCCCGTGTGAGGTGTGAGGACACTATCAGCCTCGTACAATTACGTACGAGATTTTGGTATAGTGAAAATAATAACATGATTTCACATTGCAGGCAACATTTTGTAGCTTAAATTGGCGGCAATAACGCGGTGCAAACATTTAAGGTTATACAAGTTCATACAGTAAAAAAAAATTGATCAAATCTCTACGGGCTGACCTTACTTTTTTTTTTGTAATTATATGTATAGTATAATTATAATATATATTTAAATATATGAACCTATATACTAGGAACAAACCTCTATAGATCACACAAATTTTAGATCGAACGGATATTCAAATAGCAGCAAATTAATTTTGTAAAATTATAATAATATAATGTCCTCCAGACCCAATAACTTTTTGTTGGCTCGACCCGGGATTCGAACCCTCACCTCAAGCACAGCACTCGCATTCACTACACTTGCGCCACGGAGGCAGTTAAAGTAGTATCGTTTTTTTTTTTGTAAAATTAAAGACATAGTCAACGAATAAAATGTATTAACTTCATTGATACATAGTAAGCTTTAAAATCATTTTCATATTAACTCATGCTTGCATATAACCGAAGAGACAGGCAGAACTCTATTACACCCTCATTTCTCCTGTGTTTTTAATTCTTATGTAAGAGGCGGCCTCGATGGCGTAGTGGTTAGTGTAACCGACTGCCACGCCTGAGGTCGCGGGTTTGATTCCCGCATAAGTCAAACATTTCTGTGCATGAACATGGATGTTTGTCTTGGTCTGGGTGTTTCTATGTATAATATGTACGTATTTATAAAAAAAAAAGTACATATGAATGTTTATCCATTGTCTAGTACCTACCCATAGTACAAGCTCTGCTTAGTTTGGGCTAGATGGCGTTGTGTGTATGTGATAGAATATAAAGTAGGAGGCTATTGCTGTCTAACACATTTCCAAACTTCGTGATGTCACAGAGAATTTCCTAAATACATCCAATACTAGAGAAAAATATATATTAACTTTAACTAAATTAATTAATCGTTTTAACCTGAAAATAGCTAATAATAATAATAATTGCATGATTGTATATGTATGTGAGCTTATAATGAGCGCTGCGTTCAAGCTTATTGTGTAATCTTTATATATAAATCTTCTGTGCGTGTGTTTGTAATTAAACTCCTAAGCGGCTGGACCGATTTTGATATTTTTTTGTGTGTGTTCAAGTGGATTCGAGAATAGTTTAGATTTGGTTTTTGGAACGAAGTTCCTTACGGCAGGCTTGGAGGGGATAGGGATTTTGCTGCGCGACCGAACTGAAAAAAATGTGATAGTAAAACCGTAAGAAAAAATCCGTGGAAAAAAGTGCGTGGAATAAAACCGTTAAATGAGACGTGCGCAGGCGCGACAGTCGCATACACAAGCGAGTAGTGTATAATACCAGGATATCAGAAATCACTAAATGACCAATATATTTAAATGTTTGGAATCATTTAAATATATTGGTATAAATGAATATTCTTTATTCTATTTAGTGAATTGAGCACGATTTTTTTTGCAATTTGTGTCGATTCTACATTAGCCGAAGGAACTTCGTTCCTACCTGGTGTCCCACGACACCACATAATTTTTTTATTCTTTTTTTGTGTACAGGGCAACGTCTGTCGGGACAGCTAGTATAATACATAAATCTTGTGTGCCTGTGTTTGTAACTAAACTCCTCCTAAACGGCTGGACCGATTTTGATGAAATTTTTTGTGTATTCAAGTGGATTCAAGAATGGTTTAGATTTGTTTTTTTTTCTTTTTGTGTGTACAGGACAACGTCTGTCGGGATAGCTAGAGTATTATAATATTTATGTTTCAAACTATGCATTATTATTTACTAAGTCAACGAACGCCGGCTTACTGCCAAAATGATTTTTCCATTGTGTCTAGATAAGATTTACGGTTAAGAAAATTGGACACCAACACTAGAAATAACTCCTGTGTCGCGGGGACTTTACAAACATTCAAACGACGGACACAAAGAACATCCAGACTGGGGACAAGTATTTGTGGATCACATAAAATTGTGTCTCGTTTAGGGATCGACCCACACACCACTCGGTGTAGTGACACTTACATCAATATGCCACCTGTGCAGTCAAAACGTGTTAACATGTTATATTGAGGCGCTCATAGCCAGTTGCACTCACTGATCGGTAAACGATTAGCGAGGTTAAGCAACGTTGGGTGCGGTCAGTCTATAGATGGGTGACCGCTTAGTGGTATTTCATCTGAGCGTCTCCGTGCTTCGGAGGGCACGTGAAAAGTCGGTCCCGATTGTTGTCAAATTGACAGCAGTCGTTAAGCCATGTCAGAGGCCTACAGGCGGCTTGAACAACTCTTGACAACAGGTTGGCCACTAACCACACGAAAAGAAGAAGATTGGTGATTAAAATATACCGCAATTAAATCTATACTGGATATCAGGGACGGTGCACCAAAAACTGATATAGCAGATTCAGACCATTATTCTGAGTTAAAAATCGTTGTCATTTTCTTCAGGAAAAATCACAAATAATTTCCTGCATTTTTCATATTTCTGACTGTGAATCATAATTCATAACATATTGCATTAACCATCCATTATCAATATAATATTATTACATAATTTAATATAATATTAATTAATATTATTAAATAAAAAATTTAAAAAATCATTTTACTAAAATACAGCAAAGTAAATCGTTGTGATTTAAGCAGATTAGCTGTTTTTATGCGCGCGGAACGCAGAAGTCATTTGCGCCGGCGCCGTCCCTTACACTCAGTATATGGGATGCAGATTCAGTAACCTGCAATACTTCAGTATGGCTTACTACGGGTTTAAATATTTTCCATAAATGTATTTCTAAAAATCACAATATAATAAAGACAACCCGTCAGATAACCAGTTTCGTAGATTTTAGTTTATTCCGCAAGTCAAGCCTCCGTCAATCATAAACAATAAAAGTATTACTGCCAAATCGTTAAAACAAATTCTTAATAGATAAAACGTAAAACCGTAAACGTGAAAGATAAAACCGTTTGAAAGATTGTTTACCTACAGAAACCGAACAAAATCGAATAAAAAATATGCTTTAGGGAAATACCATATTTATAATTTTACCGGTAAACATATCGGGTAAAATATTATACCGTGATATTACCCATATAATAGATAAATATACCAATAAAATCAATAATCTGGCTTGTTAATTAAATCCGGTTACAAAATTAAAAAACCTATAAAGAAATCCTGTTTAAGTAAAAACGGTTTTACCGGTATCATAGGTAAAATAATAAAACCAGTAAGACTATATGAGACTGAGCAAAAATAATAGAAAATCAGTTGAATGTAAAAAATATAAATAAATTTCCGGTAGACTTTCGTATGACGTATATATAGCTCGGTATACAACGTACACACAAAATCGCAACAAATTTTTTAATTGCATGTTATGCATATTTATCAGTTATATTATAAAACAATGCAATAAACCAGAAATATGACCACACTATTCTGTTAGACGCTGTATACCGGTACAACGTCAACACCGCTTTACCTAATTGTTATTATTATACAAAGTAAAAAAACATTATTATATAAAACATAATATATCTATAGACCTATCGTATAAAATGCTAAAAACGGTAGTACAATGCGATGCCCACCTAATGCTTAAAATGCCAACAACCATTTAGCTATTTCGGTTACCGTAATAATAAGGTGAAACCGGTATGCTTAGCGGTGACCCTTTAGTTAAACTTAGTGCTAGCATATTTTATATACAAATGATTCTTAATTAATGTGAGACTCAAAGGCTTACCTTTTCCCCGAAGGTAAATCAGTCCAAGCTCTTGCTGGACCGATGTCTTGCCAATCAGAACTGTTGCTAGACTGATCTCTGGCCATTCATAACTTTTAATACTCTAACCTAGGAGTTTTTAACCTTGATAGCGGAACACTCACCAACTACCTTCAATTTTCAGGTTATATGATTACATATCAAATGATTACAAATCAAATACACTGTAATTTAAATAAGAACAAAAACTTTAAACCTCATCACATATTTTTGCTATTTTTAAATAGATAGTATTTGTACACACAGTGACACATCAAGCTAGACTGCTTGGAATTTGAACTATTAGAAGTTGAACGCTTCGAACCGTGAGAGAGAGAGAGTTATATTTTTGTTACGCTCTACCCTTACCATTACATCGACATCACGATGCACGGTCCCTTTCCGACAATTCTCTATGTTGTATGTAGCGTAGTTATGCGTATATAGGGTGTCTAACTTGATGGGTAGCCGTGTGTATTTGACTGTGGTATTATTTAACAGGCAAAAAATAATTTCGCGGAGCCCTGGGTTCGGAACCCACTTTAGGAATCGCTGCCCTAACCAATAGCAATAGCTCTAAGCCACAAAATACAGAAATCGGACACAACGCAATATGTAAACACACAGACGCGTTTTTATAGCTATTTTGAGACAAGTCTGTCAAGATTATTTGCATTGGAAAGAATAGCAGCCGTTCTGTATCACCATAATTTACGGTAGGCAGGCGTAGCTGTGCTTCTTTGTAGGTGCAATCTAACTTGAGAGAACAAAGCCATGTCCATGAACGTCAACCATCAAGTGGACTGATGGCTTATCAATTTAGACAATAAATTGTACTCTGACAAAAGTGACAAAATTAGCCCAACTTGATCGACTAGGCCACTATACTCACTCAGCTCGTGCTTATGAGAATGCTATAAACAACGTGTATCAATAAGGTACGGTCATATTTTAAGGTCGTAAAGTATTGATAAAAAAACATTGTGTACCTATAACAAAAATGTTTCTACATGCAATTTTTGGCAATTTTAGAGTTTAAAATTCTAAACGTTTATTGCATTAGCCTTACAGTGTCAAAAATGTTGCTCCTATATTTTCTTTTATCACATTTCCGAACAAATTCGGTGTTGCTATCAGCAACCTATTATGGTAATGATCAAAATTAACTAACAGTTAATTGAAAATTCGCTGAAGGAGAATTTCCAAACAACGTTTTAAGGTTAATGATACATTTTAGGCTCAAAGGCTATAACACAACCTAAAATATGACCTTACCATACTGCCATACACTAAATTTATGCATAAAAAAGTTCTTTCCTACAAATCTTGCTTGTTCTCTGGGTCCTGAGCCAGATCATCGACCATGTGAAACAAATCCCCGAGCTGGTCGGTCACATAGTCAGTGAACAAGTACACTAGTAATATAGATATTATAAATACAAATACGAACGTCAGTCTGTACGGATCTGCTCTCGGTGGTGGTTCGCTCCGGTGAACTGATTTCTGTGGACAAACAATATTGGGTCTGAAATAGTAGTGATTCAAGGGGTCACATGATGCACTTGGTCAATTTCTTAGCTGTGGAAGAGCATTGTTTTTCTCATATTAATATTTTTCTAATACAAAATTTCTGTATCGTGAGGGATTTTAGAAACATTCAAACAACGGTCACAATGAACATTCAGACACAATACAACCATATTTTTTTGTTCAAACAAATTATTGATTTAAAAAAAAAAATACAAATATTCGAAACTTGTACGATCCTACATTTGAATACTGATCAAATTGTTTTGAAATGGGAATAAATATAATGACCACCAAAAATAGTAATTGCGCAGTAAAATATGCTTACTAATATATGTATATCATAACGAGCACCTATACGCCTCAAACCGTTGCATTCCGTCTCGGAAGGGTTAGGTTATGTTAGGTTCCTTCTTAAACCCACCCAAAAATAGGAGCTCCGCGAAGCGGGGCTCCGTCGACTTATTTTGATCTCTTTAAATATATTTTGCTCTGCAATTTAGTGATCATTAACTATTTTTGACTGTTATATTTTACTATATCTGGTGATAAGTTAAACATAAGCCTTTTGAAATTGAGTGCGGAGGACATTATTATAGTACCTAGCTTCTTAGAGAGATCGCTATGCCATTGGCCCTTGGGCTAGCAGCACAATGACATGACCCTCGCATCGGTTACTTACGCACTATAGACCAATTTTTAACTTACACTCTTGTAGTAAATCCTGTGACGCGGGGTACTATACAAACATTCAAACAACAGATAAAAAGAACATCCAAACTTGAAACAACGATTTGCTGATCTGATTACAAGTTTGACCCGTGTGGGGGTTGAATCCACAAAAAAGGCAAGTTAGCGTTGCCAGGCGCCCGGATAAGGCTGGTTTTACTCTCACGCCGATCGTCGGCGGTGACCGTCGGCGCGTAGCTTGTCAGCGCCGACCTGTGTGCTCGAGACGTTTTACGCTGGTTTTACAATCGCGCTGATTGTCGGCGCTGACAGATCAATATGTATGTAATTAAAGCAATCGTTCCTGAGTCACGCTGATGGCTCAGCGCTGGCATGACTGTAAAACCAGCGTTAGCGTACGGCCGAGCACGGCTCGGCGCCGACGCATGTCAGCGCTGAGCCATCAGCGTGACTCAGAAACGATTGCTTTAATTACATACATATTGATCTGTCAGCGCCGACGATCAGCGCGACTAAAACCAGCCTAAAGCCAAAGCAAATTTTGATTGCATGTTCGGTCAAATTACGGAGCCAGCCTGTCCGGCTTTTGTCAGGCTAACCGAAAAAAATCGACATAAAATATTCGACCAATTTGTCATGTGTTGGTTGACTCTGCTCGCCTCACCTTGTATCGCTAGCGCAAGAGACGAGGCAAGCACAGTCCTCTCCTAAAAAAACTGTCGTGTTATTTTAAGACAAAAAATTACGAAAATTAATAAACATAAATATTTTCCGTGCGCTATGATATGTCCTTCTTCAAACGAGGTTTAAAGAGAGTTCTTCTTTCACGGTAAGCAGCGGCTTTGCTGTGTCCCGACATTGCTGAAGTCCATGAGCAGCGGTTACTACTTTCCATCAGGTGGGCCACTTTCGTCTGCCACCAACGGTAATAAAAAAAAAAATCTTTTTCTACCTAAATGTCCGGTCTGTCCGGTTGCTGGTTTTAAAACCTGGCAACGTGAGGCACAATAGCGGCCACATTAACTACTACGCCACATCCGTGAAGTCAATCTTAGTAATGCTCGTACCTTATACTTGTAGAAGGGCGTGAGTGAGACCCGCGAATGCCGCGAGACCAGTCGCATCACGTCGGCTGCCTGGTCGCGCCGGTCCAGGCCCACGTATGCGCTAGTGTCGTCTATGAACTGCACTAATATCGAACCTGTACACAGAAACATAACGGTTATTTATTTAGACTACTGTATGACCAGTGGTCAAAATTCGACCATGATAATTTTATTGAAAATTTATGGATTTTCATATTGGCAACACTTAAAAATACTAAGTTTCAAAAAGAAATATTTATTTAACATAAGGCTTACCAACTAAAATACACACATTCGACATCGATGGCGTAGTGGTTAGTATAACCGACTGCCACGCCTGAGATCGCAGGTTCGATTCCCGCACAAGTCAAACATTTGTGACACAAATTGTGTGCATGAATATGGATGTTTGTCTTGGTCTGGGTATAATAATATGTATGTATTTAGAAAAAAAAAATTATATGTATGTTTATCCATTGTCTACATTTCTGAACCGATTCAACAAGGCAACACAAGTTTCAACACGCATTTCTTTTTGCAGATCACTCAAATCATGAGGCACCCATTCATCTTATTTTTAAAAACTTGCGGCACATAGCGTCAGCCAATGGCTGACCCCAGGTCAAACGCCGCAACAGTGCCCTAAAGCAAAGCTTACCAATAAAAAGGTAAATGTTTAGTGGTCTCTTCATGGTGTTATTCACTATAGCTTTCTCAGGTTTGGTCAAGCAATAACAGCAGATGTTTACTGTGCCGAACTTCGAACAATAATAACGAAACTGGCCGTGAAACAGCCCCGACTCGTGAATCGATCTTCACCATTATTGCTCCATGATAATGCAAGACCTCACACTGCACGAGGAACCGTTGTAACTCTACAGGAGCTGCAGTTAGAAGCCATACGTCATTCTCCGTACTTACCAGACCTTGCTCCAACGGACTACCATTTATTTCGTGATTTCGACAATTTTCTACGTGATAAAAAATTTTCTTCCCAGGAGGCAGTACAAAATGCTTTCACACAGTTTGTCGAATCTAGATCCCCGGAGTTCTATCGTAAAGGCAAAAATGAACTTCCGTTTAGATGGCAGCAATGTATAGATAATGACGATAAATATTTCGATTAAATAAATATGGTACATCTTAGAAAAAAACGAGTTTCAATTGGACGTACTTCCTGAAAAACGTTCCAACCCACACTCGGGTCAAAAACGAGTTATTATTAGCAAATTAGTCTCGGGGTTACTATTTACTAGCTGGAAAAATGTGGTAGCTCTACTATCACTCTAAATATGAAATCATGACTTAGTAGCCCAACCCACATGTATGAAGAAGCAATACGGGATTGAACTTCAATCACGATTATCTCAAAATGTTAACTTTGTGGGTTGGAACGTTCTTCAGAATGTACGTCCAATTTTTCAGTACAAATCGGCAATTTCATACTTTAACGCCTCATTCTAATATAAGCAAAACTCACCGAATGGACTGAACAGATGATTGATGTCACCGCGTTGCCACTCCTTCGGGAATGTCATGTGGAACACGTGGTCTCTTGATGGTGATGCTGCAATACAAAGTTGGTTATATGAGTCGAATTGTGCCTGGTAGATGACAATAGGCCTTATGTATGACCTTAAAAATCATCATCATGTCTTAGCCGGAAGACGTCCACTGGTGAACATAGGCCTCCTCCAAGGTTTACCACAGAGACCGGTATTGGACCGTCCGCATCCAACGGCTTCTTGCAATCCTTATTAGGTCGTAAGTCTACCTTGTGGAGGGTCTGCCCCTGGTGCGTCTGCCAGTGCGTGATCGCCACTCCAGAACCTTTCTGCCACTTCACTAAAGTGGCAGTGGGCAGTACTCCAGATTGGAGAGCCATGTCAGCAGCTAAAGACATAGCTGAAATATATGTCTAAAATACCTTTGTCGACCTCGCTTTCAATATAGCAGGTTATTAAAGAATACAGAGTGTATACAGCACAGTTCTGATGACACACTTCCCTATGGTCAACGACACTTGACCGATACATCTGGTATTGCCAGAGATCATAGGTTATGGTAACCGCCATGCACTATAGGTTCGCGTGCATGGCGAATTTGCGTACTCACGGTCCGGCCCTGCCAGGTTGATGTAGGGCGAGTCCTGGCGCGCCGTCTTGGCCAGAAACAGCTTGTTGAGGAAGGGCTTGACGGCGGCGGCAGCGGGCATCACGCGCGGCGCCACGTCGGCGCGCATGCGCTGCAGGTGAGCGTGCATGGCGAGGAAGCACAGTCCCGTCATGTACGCGTCATAGCCCGCCTCGTGCTGCTTCTCCTCGCTCACGCGGTACCCGCGACCTTCCACGCAGCCTGCACAAACATACGTATAATAACTTTCTATACAGGATAACACTGCTAGACTGAGGTGCCAACGTTAAACGATAGCACAAATATAATTATTATTAGCAATTCCACACAGTGGAAGAAGTTACGACACAGGAGATGGCGTTGTACTCAATCGCACACTATCCATACAATCCTGAATCTCGCAAGCAATGCGAAAATATATTCAAATTCCCGAAATCATCGTCGGGCCGCGGCCCGTTAGGCATGATCATCCAGCCTGGTCCAACGATCCTCCTTTCGTGTTGGTGGGACATTACCACGTTCCTGTGGAGGAACGACTCACAGTGATGACAACGACGTGAACCAGTATCCGACGTAATTGGAACCAGCCGTCACGGAGGAGATTAGCAGCAGCAACCATCGCCATCATTGCCATCATCTTTGCCTCTCCCACACTTCTTTACAAGAAAAATAATCAAGACGCTAACAATCTAGCATCTTCGGTATTACCAGGAACTGCCATAGTTTACGGCTGCAGCAAACGCGCTAGCCTGGTCTTCGCTTCGGCTGCTAAACACAGCACCCACTACACAGTTCATGTAAGCAGAGTACATCTCTCACCAGCAGCCAGCCACTAAGCAGCATGGTGCCACCGTGGATCCTGCACAGCGAAGCAACAACCGCAATACACTGGAGCGCACTCAATGCGCACTGCACTGAAACCGGCCTTGCAGGGCCTTCTAACGGCATATAGCTCGAGCTCACTGGAACTAGCGGCATCCATCACTTGCACTGGCAACGCTTTTCAGTAACATCGAAAGCTGAAACATCAACTACCAGATCGAACACTTTTTTTTTATACTACCAACGTGGCAAACAAGCATACGGTCCACCTGATGTTAAGTGGTCACCGTAGTCTATGGACGCCTGCGACACCAGAGGCATCACTTGCGCATTGCCGACCCTGCAAAAACCTTTAAACACACTTTTTGAAGAACCCCACACTGTAGTATTGTAGGAAAACCTCGGCGGGAGTTCATTGCACAACCTGAGCGTCCGCGGCACCGATTAGGTTGTAACACTTGCTTTGGGGGGAGAGAGTGGAGGGTTGAGTGACTTCAAATAGGCAAAGAAGTAATAACACATTACAAGAGATGGCGCTGTACTCGATTACACACTATCCATAAAATTCTGAATCGCGCAAACCATGTTTATATAGCAGAGCGATAGCCTAGTAATGGCCTGCCACGCAGTCTCGAGTTCGACCCCAAGGTTCTCGAGCATCGGGCATCTCGGCATCTCTCGACTTTTCGAAGTTATGTGCGTATTAAATAGTTAATCATCACTTGCTTTCACGGTGAAGGAAAAGCACATATAAGAGTTCTCCATAATGCTCTCGAAGATTGTAAAATTTTCCAACCTGCATTGGCACTGACACCTGCAAATGTTGTGCATTTGTTATTATTTATGGTCTTATTTAGTTATGTAAAAATAATGTAACAACTACTGGACGTCTAAATAAATAAAAAAACCCTTCTTGCATCGAGAAGATTGCCCAGCAGTGGGAAAGAGCAGAGGAGTGGAGGACACATGGCTAATATTATATTACAATGTATAATAAGGCGCTCCTAGCCAGCTGCACTCATTGGTCGGTAAACGATTAGCGAGGTTAAGCAACGTTGGGTGCGGTCAGTCTATAGATGGGTGACCGCTTAGTGGTAATTCATCTGAGCGTCTCCGTGCTTCGGTGTGCACGTAAAATGTCGGTCCCGGTTGTTGTCAAATTGACAGCAGTCGTTAAGCCATGTCAGAGGCCTCCGGGCGCACAATGGTTCGTTCCCATACAAGAGGTCGGACATAGGGTATTAAAAATTTTTAAGTCGTAATTTCAAATAACTGAATATGCCATTCGATTTCTATATTGAACAGAAACAAATTCTAGCAGCATGAGTTATAAGGCTACACTTACACTGTGGTAAAATTGAATAAAACTGTTTTTAATGTATGGGAAGTAACCTTTAAATATGAATATCTTTTGATTTTGGCCCATTTTCGGTCTGAATTTTTTATGGCAGTATCTTATCATTATTTGCCACATTTTTCCCCAAGACACATAGTGCTACTTTTGTGCCGTTTTTGAGATATTAAATAAAGTATAGAAAATAGGAATAAAATAGTCCAAGTAAATATTAATTGTATATTGATACGAAATAACGATAATAAACATTAAAATAAAAAACAAAACTTAAAACTAACTAAAATAAACATTAAAGTTATAAAAAAAATTGTGAGGATATAAATCCTCACAATTTTTCAAATTGTTTTTTCTTTCCATAGGGAAAGAAAAAACAATTTACAAAATTATGATTCGTCCTAGTTATCATCATCCGAGGCGTTATTACTATAATCTATGTAGTAGTAAGTATGTATATCCTACACTCAAACCACTATTTATGTACTCCCAGATATCGTAAGCTATCAATGCGTCTATCCAAGTGGCGCTACATTACACTAAGAGACTTCAGTTCAAAAGAGGGTCTGTCAAAGTACCCTAGTTACTGCAGGTTGTTAAAAGAAAAAAAAGAGTGCTATCCAATAAAGGATGACATTATAATTACAGAAAACTCGGCAAAGATAAAATTGCAATCTTTATTAGATTTGACTGTTAAGAGACTCATCAAATCACTGGATATCAAATCATGTGAGCAACTCGTATTGCACAGCAAGTGGGGCATCGATGGAGCATCGAGTCAAAATGTTTACCATCAAAAGTCTTCAGTGAGCAGTGAAGATTTGTCAACGGTAATCATGGCAAGTCTTGTACCCCTGAAACTGACTGAATCAGCAAGTGGTAATACTTTGTGGCAAAATGATCGACCCTCGTCGACTATGTATTGCCGTCCAATTTCATTCAAATTTATGAAAGAAACAGAAGCCAATATCAGGTCAGAAATAGCTGCTTTTGAGTCTGAGATCTCAAACCTTACTCCCACCACATACGAGAATATGAATGTGACACATAGCTTGATGTTTACGATGATAGATGGCAAAGTCCACTCATATATCTCTGAAACATCGGCTGCTGTATGTGATCTGTGCAAAGCTCGCCCTACAGAGATGAATGATTTGGAGACAGTGAGAGCATAACCAGTGCAAGAAGAACTTTATAAATATGGCCTAAGTTCACTGCACGCGTGGATTAGGTCCATGGAGTGTTTGTTGCATGTTTCATATAAAATTTAAATTAAATCATGGCAGGCAAGAGGTAAAGAATTGCAGCAGAAGACAAAAGAAAGAAAAGAAGTGATACAGGAGACTTTTCGTAGAGAAACTGGATGTAGTCAAGCAAGGAAGTGGTAACACAAATACCGGTAATGCGGCTCGGAGATTCTTTGCTGATACAGATACAACAGCCCGAATCACAGGATTAGACAAAGGATTAATCCAAAGGATAGCTGTTATACTACAATGCATTTCTTCGGGTGAGAAAATAAACTTCACAATGTTCAAAGAGTATTGCGATGCAACAGCGAATTTGTACGTTGAATTGTATTCATGGTACTACATGCCATCAAGCTTGCATAAGTTGCTGATACACGGACCTGAAATAGTGAAGCATTTTCTTGTAGTGCTTATAGGTTTCTTGTCTGAAGAGGCATCAGAAGCCAGAAACACGGACTTCAGAAAGGTTCGATCGGACCACACTCAAAAGTGTAGTAGCCTCGCAACAAACGAGGATATACTCAACAATCTTCTTTTATCTTCGGATCCTTTGTTGAGTGACATACGATGGAAATTCAATAAGAAAGAAAAGAAGAAGTTATCAAAAGAGGTCGAGGCGTTACTAGTTTATGATGATCATGAAATTGAATTCATTGATCTCTCTTCTGTACCCATGGAAACTTCAGATTCAGATTATAGTGATAACGCCTCGGATGATGATAACGATGATAACTAGGATGAATCATAATTTTGTAAATTGTTTTTTTTTTCATGGATCTTCACTATTTTTTTATAATTTAAATGTTTATTTTAATTAGTTCTAAGTTTTGTTTTTTATTTTAATGTTTATTATCGTTATTTCGTATCAATATACAATTAATATTTACTTGGACTATTTTTTTCCTATTTTCTGTATTTTATTTAATATCTCAAAAACGGCACAAAAGTAGCACTATGTGTCTTGGGGAAAAATGTGGCAAATAATGATAAGATACTGCCATAAAAAATTCAAACCGAAAATGGGCCAAAATCAAAAGATATTCATATTTAAAGGTTACTCCATACATTAAAAACAGTTTTATTCAATTTTACCACAGTGTAAGTGTAGCCTTATAACTCATGCTGCTAGAATTTGTTTCTCTTCAATATAGAAATCGAATGGCATATTCAGTTATTTGAAATTACGACTTAAAATTTTTTAATACCCTATGTCCGACCTCTTGTATGGGAACGACCCACTGTGGGGCGGCTTGAACAACTCTTGACAACAGGTTGGCCACTAACCACAGGAAAAGAAGATGTCTAATAAGAATAACTCACCGACTTTAGGGATTGTAAATGGCTCGTCTGCTAAAGTCGCCAGCAGCTCTGGTAACACGCTTGAATTCAACTTGTCTTTAAACGGCGGCAGACTGGACATGTACTTAGTGTCTATTAACCTGAAATTAAACATTCATATATACTTAATTATGATATAAAAGTATAATAAAAAAGGGTGTTATTTAAATGGTTAGCATAGTATTGGTATTTTTGTGAGCAGAAAAATATAATATGTGAGCAGAAATAGCTAATTGATCAGCAACTCATGGCCAGCAAACTTTAAAAAGATCAAACTAAGTCGACGGAGCCCCGCCCTATTTTTGGGTGGGTTTAGAAAAAGGAACCTAACATAACATAACACTTCCGAGACGGAATGCAGTGATTTGAGGCGTATAGATGCTCGTTATGCTGTGCAATATTTGCTGACCAATTAGTATTTTTGATGATCATTATATTTAATCCCTAATAATAATATCAGCAATTATCACTACATATTATAAATCGATATTCCCTGCCACGTCTGTCTGTCTGTTCGCGATAAACTCAAAAACTACTGAACGGATTTTCATGCGGTTCTCACCAATAGACAGAGTGATTCATGAATATGGTTTAGGTGTATAACTAGTTAAGATTTTGTAGTACCCGTGCGAAGCAGGGGCTGGTCGCTAGTTTATAATAAACCTTTAGTACTCTTTTTGTTATTGATATTTGTATTCCCTTTATTTTTTACTAGCTTTTGCGCGCGGCTCCGCCCGCGTGGTACCTACATCAATAAAAAGTAGCCTATGTCCTTCCTCAGGTTTTAAACTATATCTGTACCAAATTTCATCTAAATCGGTTGAGTGGTTTAGCCTTGAAAAGGTAACAGACAGACAGACAGACAGACAGACAGACAGATAGACAGACAGACAGATAGACAGACAGACAGATAGACAGACAGACAGATAGACAGACAGACAGATAGACAGACAGAGTTACTTTCGAATTTATAATATTAGTAAGGATTGCTAGCCTTTGCTTGCTTTTTTTTAAATCCTAACTTACTTTATAAATGCGAATGTGTGTTTTTTTGTTTGTAACACTTTCACGCCTTGACTACTCGACCGATCACTATGAAATTTTGCAAACACGTTATCAATGGCAAGGAGTAGAACATAAATCATTTAGTACTATTCTTATTAACATAAATATTTAGGGATAGAAATTTACTGACAGAATCTAGATTAAAGCGAGCGAAGCCGCGGGAAAATCTAATATATCTAAATAAATGCGTATATAAGATTTTTTTAATGTTTGTTTGTTTGTTTGCTACGCTTTCACGCCTTAACTACTCGACCGACCATCAGGAAATTTCGCACACACTGGACACCTACGTCAGGAGTACAGAATAGAACATAGGGTATCCAGGAAAAAAAATACTGTTCCACTGTACTACTGGCAAAAGCTAGACATGTATAAAGTATTATCAATTATCTTACTTCGGGAACATACAGTGTGCGAACTCTTTGAATGAAGAGTAATCAGAGGGCAGCGGTTGGAAAAAGTGGTTCAATGTGTGGATGACATCCAGCAGCATATTGTGACCGATCACCAGCTTCTCCTGTCAAACAATAGAATATTACATTGTATAAAGAATATGGACGCAGCGATAGCTCAGTGGGGAGACCAACAGACTGCGATGCAGAGGGTCTCGGGTTCGAACCCACTTCGCGCACCTCTGACTTTCGGAAGTTATATGACTTTTCGAAATTATGTGCGTATTGATTGACAATTATCGCCTGCTCCGTGCCTCGGAGAGCACGCTGAGCCGTTGGTTCCGGCTGCCATGAACATCTATGGCAGTCGTTATTGGGAAGTCAGTGTCCTCTAATATCCTGGCACTGATCTAGCCTTAGGGTATCGTCAGCCTTCAGGTTGCAGAGGTCAGATGGCAGTCGCTCCGTGTAAAAACTGATATCCAGTCAGATCCGGTTAGACTAGAAAGCCGACCCCAAGTGACTTGGGAATAATAAAGGCTAGGGAGAAGATAAAGAATACTACACGAGTACATGGCACGCGCGTCTCCTTTACATCGGCACTTTTACGTCGCCTCATATAAATTGTGTAAATCAACACCAGTGCGCGATCATACTTCATCATCAGCGGTACTCATTTATACTAATTATTATCGTATCATTCATTTTATTGCAAGATACATGGTAGTTAAGTTATCAATAAATGGCATCTCATGTTAACTGTCAGTGTTCTTTCGTTTCAAACAACAAAGTTGTATGCCACCCATTCAACAGCACATACAAATACGATACTTGTGCAAATTGATCTGAATGTTTCTATGTATAATATGTATGTATTTACAAAAAAAAAAGTATACAACATGTCACAGATATAACGCACAACCTCAAACACCCCAATTAGATTATTAAATCGTAATAATAATATAATCATTAAAATGTTACTTTTATGTACTTCAATATCTTAATTTAACAAATTAGTTCTCCTTATTGTGCGCGGATAGTATGGGTATATTACAATAAATCTAACATTATTGCCTTTATTGCATCAAAAACCTTATTTCCTTGAATTATGATACATTTTCGTTTATTTCAGTTGTTTAATAAATGGGTGACTATAATTTAATTCGTTTTAATTATTTTAGAGATAAAAAATTACCTATATTAAAAATTACTGGAATTGATTCAGTAGGCGATTTTGAGCAAACTACTTTCAGGATGTGCGTTTATTATGTTACATGTTGTATATGTATGTTTACCCATAGTACAAGCTCTGCTTAGTTTGGGCTAGATGGTGATGTGTATGTGATAGAATATTGTTATTATTAAATATAGTGTGTACCAGCAGCACCCTGCCCACTTGGAAGCAGCTGCTTGATGTTTGATGCAGCTTGATCGCTTGAAGTTTTAGGAATATCAATTCAGCATTCTGGCAATCTATCAGGCAGATCTAACTAGTACAGATGCCAGTCTCTCATATTCATGTTTTGACAATGTAACACTTAGTTTAAGATCTAATTTGTAGAAATTTCTACTGGCAATACATGAAAATTAATTAAAAACTAGATGCAGTGCATCAATTTCGAGTCAGACCACTTAAATTGTGTGTATGTTATATAGTTAATTGTTGCTTGCTTTAATGGTGAATACACGGTCAGAAAGCCCATATGCAGTGACGTAGCGTATCTGTCAGGCGCCCCGAGCGTATGAAAATTATGTCGCCCTCTTATTTAAGGGCCATTCATTTATTACGTAAGACGATTTTTACTAGTTTTTGACCCCCTCCTCCCTCTAAATAAGAAAATTGAGAAGAGGACGACCCCTCCCCCCCTGTTTAATATTTATTACGTAAGAATCTAAAGGAAAAAATTAATATACGTTTGGTTGGTTTTGATGTTTAGTTTAGTCTAGTTCACAAGGGGGGAGTTCCCAGGAGGCGCAGTGCGGGTAGCGCGGGCACGTTGCCATGGAAATAGTTTACCTATACGCATCCGAGCGCATCTCGGCACTCGCCCGGTTGCCCGCGCTTTTTCAAATCTTAACTTTGTGTATAACCCCCTTGTAAGAAAAATAAGGCATGGTCGACCCCCCTGCCCCCTTAATCGTCTTACGTAATAAATTAATGGCCCCTTAGGTATTTCCATTTAAAAGACTATAATATATAGTAATTCTAATGAACTTTTCGAATAGAACAGTCATCATTATTGTGTATTGTACATCTATCATGGTTAAGTTATTATTATTATATATTGTGAAATTTTGCCGCCGCCTAAAAGTGCCGCCCGAGGCGGGCCGTCCCTGCTGTGCCCACTACGCTACGCCACTGCCTGTATGTCTAACAGCTCTTAATATTCTCGAAGAAATGAGAAATCTGGCACCAAACCACCATGGTAAGCCATGTCTAACATTATGCCTATCTGGATGGATTATAAACAAAGTCATAATTACTATACTCACAGACTGACTAATCATGCGCGCTACTTTAGAGAAGCCCACAGCGTCATCTAACTCGTCCCATTCCTTCTGCTTCCTCATCGCATCCACATCCTCTAGCTCAGCATCAGGATTTCTTCGTGTCACTTTCAGTACTCTATAATTCAAAGTATATCATAATTTTAGTTTACTTGTCATTTGTTTGATAACACCAATCGATGCGTGAGAAGACACAACATTTTTTATACGACATAATTATGTAGCAATGGTCCACCTGTCCAGATTGTAGCCAGATTAAAAGGAAAGAAATGGGGCAGATAGAGACAGGAAGTTATGCAAGAGTTTGGAACAAGCACTTATAAGACAAATGGGCTTAGTGGTTCGCATGAAATGTGCAAAATGACAATTTAAAAAAATATATTATTCAATGTGTTTGTGCTGTGATTTAATTCACTCACATCGATATAATTTAAGTGCGAAACACGCCATTTGAAGAAGAAAGTGTGCAAATCGACACATAAAGAAATATTTTTATTTAAATCTATTTATTGCACAATTCCTGCGAATGGATTCGTGCAAAACGACTAAGCCAACAAATTATTCTTCTGCAGATGAGCTGGATCATTAGTAGCATTAACAAATAATGACCTATTTCACTTAACCTGAAAGCTGTTCATGTATGTAAATATACAATAATGCAAACACATCACCTGTTTCTATTGTCCAGAACTTTGGTATCAACAAGTATGTCATTCTTGAAGCGTGCTCTCAACTCTTGGAAGAGCAGCAGTCTTATAAATGCATTCACTCTGTCTATCTCCATCTCATCCGATGTTTTGTCATCAATAAAATCTTTCACTTTCTTACTGTAAATATAAAAATATTCTATTAAAAATTTGTAATGGATTCTAATTTGTGTTGGTAGCTTGATATAATCCTTAGCATACAATTCACAATAGCCGATGGATTATGTAGACACATCATACCACTATTAATACTAATAATAATGTCCTCCAGACCGAATTTCGATCACGGCGGCCAATCTTAACGAAGACTATTATAGTGCACAAGTGTGTGCGCAAACACAAGAGCACTCTCTGTTCCCTTACTCACATGATCCGATGGGACGGTAATCCGACAAGACCGGGGGAAGATCAGGCGCAGGACCAACGGCTTTACGTGCTTGCCGAGGCACGGGGGTGTCTAATACCGCCAACTTCCTAACTCCGGGCTGCTATTGAGAATTCTTAACAGAAAACCCGATAACTTTTTGTTGGCCCGACCCAGAATTCGAACCCGAGACCTCATGCATAGCAGTCGCTTTCACTACCGCTGCGCCACGGAGGCAGTTATATATATATATATATATATATTAATACTACAAGTGTTATGGAATGCGTCTTTTATCTATCCTAGATCTTCTTTCACTATTAATCAATGATCAATGAAAGTATATACCATGGTGTTGGAAATAAAGGTTATTTTCAGCTAGACATGCAAACATATAGAACAGCAACAAAACATTTTATGTATAATACATTTCTGCCTAATGCCCAAGCGTATTGAAATCTGATATATTGAGGTCTAGGTTACAGTAATGCTAAACATAACCCATTCAATGCATAGAAAATACAATGGTATGGTCATAATGCTTTTGCTCTTATAAGTGTTGAGATCTAAAATAAGGGAAAAATGGATATTATGTTCAAACATTTATGTCTTTGTCACCATTGTTACAATGTTTACAAAGTCTTCTGTAATATGGATATTATCCAAAGTGCTGGGCATCCTTTTGAAATAGTATAGAAGGAATTCAGTAAGATTATATTCATAGCTATCAACACAAATATCAAATAGAATCTTGTTAGAATATGTAGTATGCCATATCCTCTAACTTATAAATATTGGTACTTCATGCTTTCAAAAGAAGTTACTTTACCAAATATCCTCAACTTGTTTTTTGTTTTCATCAGGTATTTTCATTGGTTCCTTTTCTTTTGAATAGTTCATTTGTTTTTCTGTCAAGCTCTCTCTTAGCTTTGTTTCAGTAGTCTCCGTCATGTATGAAATACCTGAAAATAGAAAATATCTGTAATTTAAGTGGTATGTCAATATCTTGTGGTGTACCTTTGTTTCCAATTAACACATTGACTGCCATATAACACACACAATAGAAAATGTATTGTTCGTGGTCATTTATGACCGGCAGGGCATTCAATGTGTTAATACAATGGCCCCCGGTAATCCGGCCTCTGTCTAATCTGGAGTCCCCTGTAATCCAACATGCCTATTACTGTACATAAAATATATTTCGGCAAATCTTCACTAATATAATGCAAGTTTGAACAGATTGTAACCTGTGCCGGTATGCACCACCACTATTGCGCTTGATGTGTTGTAGTACATATAGAATCTTATCAATTTGACTTGTAATTTGTCACATACAAGGTACTCTTTTTCTAATAATTCTGGCTTATAGATATAAGCGATTTGACTGTAAATACTGCAAACTTATATAAAAAAAAAAAATTATATTATAGAGGGTCTATGGCAGTACTTTATAATCTGACAAAATCAATATTCCAACACCACCCTGCAAAATGTTTGTCACATTACCGGGGATCCACTATACCTACTCTTGAAAGTTGGAGTTACTAGTATTTGATATAGCTAGTACTAGTTCATTGGCTACATGGCTAGTGTATATGTCTACAGTTCATTAGTTGCCAGATTCTAATCCTGGGTCATGGCAACAAAAAATGTACATCAGTAATTTTGTGGTCATGAAATTCTCAATGATAGCCATGCCATATAAGTAACTATTGGTCATGACCTCTCTAATTGAGTCACATTGTCTTCATATTAAAATCATTGTCTTCCATGCAGTTTTCCATAATGGCTAATATAAATATATTCAATTTTAGCATCTGTGTTATGTGTATTTTTAAATTCAGAGATGTTTTTTGCAGTTGCTGACTCTATTCAGAGCAACTCATAGGTTCCAAACCTCAAATGTGGGCCCAACCCTACATCCCTTCATATGTGGTATGAGAATTATAATATGTATTGAAATATGAGAGAGAGAGAGAGAGAGAGAGATTAGAGAATACAATTCTATTTTCTCACACATAAGCACTATAATATCGCTTGCACAAATGGTTAGGTTCTGTTAAGATTGTCCATATATATAATACACAGGTACAATACCTTGCTGCCTGCTATAGTTCACATAATGTTATACTTATTAACAGTATGATAGTAATACATAAAAAAAAGTTCTTACTTCAGTCTCCAGAATGTCACTGACTATATAAATTTTGATAAATGAAAGTGATGATTTTAGATATTGGATAATTAGAATCACCAAAAATAAGTTTAAAAGATGTGCATAATGTTAGCTAGCGGGTACTTACCTTCTTTAATTAATTTATTGAAATCAAAGCCATTCGCCGCTAAGAAATCCATACTGGAACTCTGGCATAGGAACATCCTATCTGGGGCGGGCCGCCCTCGCGGGAATAGATAGAAATTATATGCATCATTCATGTAGTGTTTCCTCTTTTCATCCCAATAGAATGCACACAAACCAAACTGTATCAACATAAATTCACTGCACCCATTCAATAAACGGATATAATATTCCTCAGGCAAGTCAAACGAGGACACATCCCGACCATTTATGAGCCCCGTAAATTCTGCATCAATCGCTAAATAGTCAGCTTTTTTTATAGATTCACTTATTAACGGCAGTGCCTCCTTAAAATCTAAAAAGGTATAATGTATATCAATAAACATTTGCCGCGCAAACCTAGCAATGTTACTCTCTCGTATTATACTCACTGCTTCGTACTACCTCCATAATTTACATGTAATATGGATTAATGATTACAATAACAACATACAAATGAGAATATGGTATCAAATTTTATCACATATATTTCTTTGCTACAGAATAACAATGCAAAACGTTGTAACATGCAATGCGCCCCGGTAGTCGCATCACATTGTCATGTCATGAATTTCATGATATGATCATAGACAATAGTCAAACGTCAAAAAGAAAATCCGATCGGAGTTGCCCTAAAAATAAAATCAATCACCGATCAATATCCTTGACTCAATTAAAAATCGGTCCGTCAAAGATAAAGTATCGGTACTATGAGCACAGCAAAGAAACTTAAAACAAGAGAAAGGAGTATAAGGAATAGAAATCTGTAAATCCCCGAACATATTTTCACAATTTTAATACAAAATCATACTTCTTGATAATATCATGCTTCACGTATTTTTGCGAAGCGATGCGCCTGAGCCTACACAGTAAAATGTTGCAATCACTTACTAGGATCCGTATAAAATATTTCTACAACAATTATTTCTGTGTCAGCATGTAATCAAACAGATTTGACTCGCGTATACCTTTAGAAATTCTTCTGCCGAGGTTTTCTCCTTAGGCCAAAACTATATAAAAAAGGCATAAGGTAACTGGCATGGGTGTAGATGTGGCGAAAGCATAGCATGGATACATACATATATGGAGATCCAGACGCGATAAAAATTATACAGAAGAAGCAAAGATATAGCAAGGATATACAGAATGTCCGGTAATTAATGGATAACCTTGAAATGTCTAGAACTGATGGGCGTTCAGAATAAAATATGAAGAAAAATCTATCCTAACTACTAGCTAAGATATGATTACCATATTTAGATAACTTTCTTGTACACTACGACCATAAATTAATGAATTCCATCGGATTTTTGTTGTTTTATTATTAAACACTAATTAGTATGAGTAACTATTGCACTTTTTTAATATATATATATTTTTTCTTTCTGTTCTGAACGGCCATCAATTCTACTATAAGACATTTCAAGTTTATCCATTAATTACCGGACACCTGTATAAAGCAAGGGGTGTCATTATCATATAAGAGCAAGTATACTACAAGATTTTAGGGATATTTTGTGAAAGAATTTACAAAAATAAATTAAAGAAATAGTTATCAATTAGAATGTTGGTTGCTTTAGTAAAATTATACGTACCTAATCCTGTATTGGACTATTTCCCTAAGAAACATGCTTCATAGTTTGCAGACAAGCTTCGATTAAAAAAACCAGGTAGGTACTCAATTTCAAGGGAGTTGACCTGATCTTAGATTCTATCTTATCCAAAGTGTTAGATGCCGCAGCTATGCACAGACATAATTATATGTTATAGTCCAACAATGTGGATTTTTACAGGCATCGGGCGATATCCCAAAAATAAAATATTTTCGCTACTGGCAAGAAAGTGTATTTTGTCTATTACGGGGAATGCCCAGATTAGTGAGTAACGGAGTGTGCGTTACGATTGCTCCGCCAAGTTATACAAACAGAAAACAACTTCGACAGAAAAATTAGATAGTATACTGGCTAATAGGGGAACATGGAACGGACAATGAAAGCATCATGTCGTGTGGCAAGAGCATCCCAGTTTTAATTGCTGTCATCATCTGTTTATCATGTGAGTGTTAATAATATAAGTAAATGTATTTATATGTGTATATATTTTTAACAACAAAATGTTTTAATAAACGCAGGATTGTGAGTTACTGCCCAAAGTAAACGCTGAACGTTACGCCCCCCTTATTATAGTCGGGCCTCTTTACAAGACTATTGCTGTCTCGTTCATACCTGTGAGATAGAAAGAGAAGTATATATTTCTATGCTCGGGCGGTTCTGTTTTTGTTAGTCATCGAATTATCGAATTCGAAGAAAATAATTAATATCAAGCTAATTACAGCAGGCAGTGGTATTTTCCATGCTCCGCTTATGGAACAGTGTAATACAGAAAGGGAATGTAACTTTTCAAAGAGTGGTTCCTCGGAGAGTTGACTGTAAACTACTAGATTTAAAAATTGTAGTATAATAAATATTTTTTTTTAGGCGTCAGGTTATTACTGGCTGATGATATGAACACAGACTTTGTAAAGGGAGAAAAACATAATCAACAACCTGAAGGTTCAAAACAAGGAAAAGAAGGCACATATATACACCATGGTGAATCACATAGAATCGATTTAAAAGGTCAACACATCAATGGAGATGTCGAGATATCATGGTTTAATGACAATTTTAAAGAAGACGAACTAAAACCAAACGATGATGTATCTTGTACTGCAGACAAGCAAACTAGTGTAACAACCGTGAAACCTAATGGAGGAAAAAATTCAACTAACACGTCCAATAACAGCTCTAGAATGTCACATCCCATTAATACTATTGTAATCTTTTGTATTAAACACATTGAATTGTTAATAAAGTTTACTTCAGGATTATGTTTTAATTAACGAGAAAATAATAATTCTGATATGAAAACTTTCTTTTGAGCTACATTGAGAGAAATTGAAATGAAATACAGATAGCGCGCGAGTTGAATGCAGAGCTCAGGAATGCGGTAGTGCTTGACCTAATTATGATTATTGATTGATGATACGTATGTCAATAAATTTCAACATTGTTTTATATTTATATTATAAAAAAACACGATAATAATTGTCACACATCTTTTTAATAATTATTTAACACGAAATGAAATAAAAGGTGAACCAATAGGTCCTTTTTTGGCTTCATTTTGAATTAAAGCCAATGTTCTTTTCGAAAGTACGGCTTGCTCGATCGAAAGCATTATTCAAAGTGAAATTCAAATTGTTGTTCTGCTTTTCTTCAACACATATGTCTAGAACATTTTTCGCCATTTTAGGTACGTGCTTGGCGATGAATAAAAACTCGTTTTTTTTGTAACGGAACTAGATGGGCCTGGATCAATCATTATTAATTACAAAAAGAACAACTCGGGGATGCAACTTGATTATTCACGCGTTATCTCGGTAAGCTTACGATATCTATCAAGCACAGCACAGCTGTCTTAGCACTACGCGGCAGGCGTACGACACGCGGCGGGGGGCGATGCTCCCGCCCTTCATCTCGGGCCCCGACTGCCATCAAATGTACTTCTTTCGTAACTTTGAAAATCCGACTATTTTTAAGTATTAATTTACATCACATTCTAATCAAATATTATATTAAAATAACAGTGTTTTTCTAGGAATGAGAATGAAATGAAATGAAAATGAAAATTTATTTATTACCAAAGAAAACAACATATTTTGTTCGTATCCAGTGGCCCCACACTAGGCAAGCCTGTCCTGTGGGTGCCTACTACGTTTACCAAAACGCTTACGCAGTATCCTCGGTCGACATCATGAATCTTAAATTAAAGAAAATAAATAACTGAAACTTAAGATAGGTATTTATTTGTGTTAAAAATGTATTTATAAACTTATAATACATCATATTCAATTATCATTATCATTATTAGTCATTATCATATAATAATATAAGTATAGGTACTACAAGATTTTAGAGATATTTTGTGAAAGAATTTACAAAGATAAATTAGCGAAACAGTTATCAATTATTAGAATATTGGTTACTTTAGTAAAGTTATACGTAACCCTGTATTGGACTATTTCCTTAGGAAACATGCATCATAGTTTGCTGGCAAGCTTCGATTAAAAAACCTAGGTAGGTACTCAATTTCAAGGGAGTTGACCTAATCTTGGATTCTATCTTATCCAAAGTGTTAGATGCCGCAGCTATGCACAGACATAATTATATTATTATGTTATAGCCCAACAATGTGTATTTTTACAGGCATCGGGCGATATCCCAAAAACAAAATATTTTCGCTGCTGGCAAGAAAGTGTATTTTGTCTATTACGGGAATGCCCAGATTAGTGAGTAACGGATTATACGCAAAATAAGCATGCGCACTCTTTTTTATTCAGTAGTAGGTATTCAAATATAGTATTCAATGCGATAGAGAATGACGCGGCGTAGCAGTAGTTCCCACGAACAGCTGCTATGCCGCGTCCTTCTCTATCGCATTGAATAATATGCGCCATCCTTCTCTGTCGCGCACTATATAACAAACAGATGGCTGAAGGTCGATCTTAGATGGAATTTCATACGATATAGTGTATTTCATATCGTTAAGCCTAGATCATTATGAACATTAAACGTATATATTATATTCCAGCAACGAACAATAAACGTTCGTGATGCCGTTGGAATATACTGAAGGCAAATCCAATAACAAAGCCAACTTTACGCTTTAAAGCGACATCTAACACATAATCGGTTTAATGCGCTTATCCCCGAAGGGGGTGGGCAGAAGTGACAGTAACTTTTCGCCATCTCTGATACTTTTTCTTGCCAAGAATGTTTGTCAGACAACCTCTTTGCCTCACCCGCGAATTAATCTTAATCCTGAGCCTGATAGGTACGGAGCAGTCGCATGCACTACCGGTACGCGACCGAGGTAGTCACAAGTAGGGTTCGCAATACTTATTTATTTATATATTTGGACATGGAAAAATTTTAGCTATAACACATTAGATATTCCGGCAGCATAGTCATCTGAGAGCCAATTACAAGTTCTCACTTATAGATATAGAATAAATTAATTATAGTGAGCAACAAAGAGCAAACATCAAGTTAATGCTATGTATGAATATAATGAAATAGTCTGTTATGACTACTTAAAGAAGGTAACATACATTTTAAATAATACATACGTTTGAAAAAGAAAACAACAATGGTTCATTTTAACTCATATTTATTCCATTCTAAAATTAAACTGGAATGAAGTAAACACACATCACATCTCACAATAAATAAAGTTTCCCCTTCCTAATTAAAATTAAAAGATTCCCTATCATAAGGATAAGTCATAACATAACTAAATCTTTACCATCAGTGGTAATCGTTACCATTGGTGGTTAGTAAATAAATTTATTGAGTTTTTAATATTTTTTCAAGATGACTAGATAGTTTTGTATAAGCATTTACATTTCTGTAAACGTGAATATTCGCATTTACTTTCTTCATTAGAAGTGGAGGATCTATATCGCTGAGCTTGAAAAGAGCATCTGAAAAAAAGGGAAAACATTAATGGTTGCTTTAAAATGTAATACCTTTAAAATGAGACACCATTACATACTATTTTATTTTGTTCTTGAACACACAACATTTTTATGTCATGACGTTTGTGTCCGTTTATTTTTAAGAGATAGAGAAGAAAAAGTCATAAAGCATCTGTCGGATAGTAGCTAGTTAATCAAATACTTTAGCTGCAATACATAAAGTCTCACACACGTCCGCACACTGCGGCGCTGAGCGACAAATGGCGCAATTTTCCGAGCCACTTGTTTATATATGAGCCGAATCATAATAATATCGTACTATCCTGTGATTGGTCGATTGTAAATATTAGCTCCCTTTGTATATAACTTCTTGCGTGACTGAAACTGTATAGGTATATAATTAGGCTAAGTTTATTCTAACATATAAACTAAAATATATTCGTATTCTACAATATATCGAAAGTTTTACTCTGCATCTCTGGACATCATGCTACAGTAAACCATGCCTTACATACTAAAAAAAGAAATTGTCTGTTTTTGCAAAGTTTGCGAGTGGTTTTATTGCCAGCTACTAGTACTCGTACTGTTTTAAAGTTTGCATGGTGTATTAATGAACCTACAGACTGCATCGTTGACGCTGTGGCATCAGTTGCGCCATTTGTGATCAGTGGTCGCCCTGCTGCTGTCACAGCTCCGATGTTCGTGGGTTCAGGTACACGGGACGAACATTTGTATGATCCACAAATTGTTGTTTCACCTCTGGCTGTACTTTGTATCCTTTGTTTAAATGTTTATAAAGAAAAGCGATATTTTATCCCTTTGCGGACATCAAACACAAACCATGCGCAATGTTAGTTTCGAAGCGCCCATTACGCCATCCATGTAATTTTATTTTGACAACCAATTAGATCATAGACTTTATACAACACTTTACTTGTACCACAAATAATTTTGTTCGTAAAGCGATTGCACGGTTTCCTTGGGTCGCGAATACCAGTCCTGCATCATGGTGTATATTATTCCTTTAATATATCACTTACCGAGCATTTCCTTGCGGAAGGTCTCGTCAGAATCATCGAGGTGTATGAGCATGGCGCTATATAGAGCGTCGACGTGTGCGCCATACAGCACGGTGTCGTACGGAGACGGCCGCAGCGCAAACAGCGTGCTCAGCGTCTGAATTGCGAACGAGCGCACCTTGTCGCTACTGTCGTCTAAACGCTTCAGGACAACTGCCAAAGACAATACCAATTTAGTACCCGATTGTACCCCCGCGGCTTCGCTTCGCTTCGCTTCGCTTCGCTTAAAACTAGGTTAGGTTATATTAATAACAGTACTTTTAAAAAAATAAAATATTCCTATACGACTCGGTGATAATATAGCTTTCTAATGGAGACAAGAATTTTCAAAATCGGACGACTAGTTTTTGAGTTAAATCGTTACAACCAAAGAAAAATCAAACCTTTCCTCTTTATAATATTAGTATAGATTGCAACAGCACACTTATAGATCAAACCCTTGAGTTTGACTGGCATCTTCTGGTAACTGATGTCACCTGCAACAAGAAGATGCCTGTCAAACTCAAGGATTTGATCTATAAGACCATAATAAGGCCAGTCCTTATGTATGGCAGCGAAACATGGGCTGCAACTCAAACGAACGTGCATATCATCCAAGTTGCTGAAATGAAGATGCTGAGGTGGATGTGCGGCGTAACCAGGCTCGATAGAAGCCGCAACGAGTACGTGCGAGGAAGCCTCGGTGTACGCGACATCGTCGACAAGATGCAGGAGAGCAGGCTGAGATGGTATGGTCACGTGAAAAGAAGGCTACCAGACTACGTCGGAAATTTAATACTACAGCTTGACCTCCCCGGTCGGAGACCTAAGATAAGGTGGAAAGATGAAGTGCTAAAGAACAAGAGGGAATGTAATTTTACTGACGATAATGTCGAAGACCTCTGTCTTCGACATTATCGTCAGTAAAATGACATATTACATTGCTCTCAAAGTGGAGGAGAAAATAGGGAAAGCTGACCCACCATTACCATGTGGGAGACATAGCTAGGAAGAGAGAGAGATTGCAACATTCGATTAATGAAAAGCTATACTAATATTATAAAGCTAAAGAGTTTGTTTGTTTGAACGCGCTTATCTCAGGTACTACTAGGTCGAATTGAAAATTATTTTAGTGTTGGATAGCCTATTTATCGAGCAAGGCTATAGGCTATATAACATCACGCTACGACCCACGGGAGCGGCAAAATAACTATAAACGCGGGTGAAACCGCGGGTAAATCTAGTTTAATATGAGACTGAGCCACAACGAAGCATGGCGCGTTTAGCTAGTTAAATATTCTAACTAATATTATATTTTTTTATTAAGGTTTTATTCGCACCTTAACTTCCACCCACAACCTACGGCTGTCAGGAGTAAAGAAAATGACAAAGGCTACCTTTCATCCAAAAATTTCATTCCCATCATTTAGATGGTTGGCAGTCAACAAATGTGCGTTTCTCGAGGAATTTTCTGCCTCTTACAACACAACTGTGGAATGAGCTGTCGCCTGCGGTATTTCCGAACCAATACGAACTTCAACACTTCAAGAAAAGAGCGTACTTCTTTTTAAAAGGCCGGCAACGCACTTGTAACTCTTCTGGTATTACAGATGTCCATGGGCGGCGGTAATCGCTTACCATCATGCGATCCGTCTGCTCGTTTGCACAATAATACATAAAAAAAAAGAATTAAACAAAATTACTGTCGAAGCTAAAATACGTACCAAAATACAATTTGTGCAGTATATCCGCATTGAAACATTCCCGTGTCGCGGCCAACGTCGCAAGGCAACACACGGCACGCAGTGCGTGTTGCCGCGACAATGTCGAGTTGTCGTCCACCAGCCCCGCCAGTAACGGTACCATCTTCTCCAGGAATGGGTCTAACGACTCCTTGGTAGGGAACAAGTTCACTTCCTGATTGTCAAAGTCAAAGTCAAAAATCATTTATTCATTTAGGTCACAAAGTAACACTTATGAACGTCAAAGTATATACATAGGTTAGTGAGTTTACTAAGTTACTGAAGCTACATTTTGGTTAGTTGCTAGGTTCAGACAAAGGGTAGAGCCTATGAGAAGAAACCTGCAAGAAACTCACGGCCACTCTTTTAAATCGCCAATTAAATATAATTTCAGTATTTTACAACTCATATCAACAAGGTGTTGCAGCCATTATACCATATATTATTTACTTTTAAAAAAATATAGAAATAATAACAAAAATTACTTAACAGTATTAAGTTAGTAATGAATTAAAGGCTTATGTTTAACTTATCACCAGATATAGTAAAATATAACAGACAAAAATAGTAAATGATCACCAAATTGCACAGCGATTGCATATTTAAAGAGATCAAAATAAGTCGACGGAGCCCCGCTTCGCGGAGCTCCTATTTTTGCGTGGGTTTAAGAAGGAACCTAACATAATCTAACTCTTCCGAGACGGAATGCAGTGATTAGAGGCGTATCGGTGCTCGTTATGATATATTTTAGTAAGCATATTTTGCTGCGTAATTATTATTTTTGGTGGTCATTATATTTAATCCCTTAATTAAATTGAAACAAACATAACACACCTATATTATAACATTTATAACATTTCTTGGGACAATCGACATAGCTCCGATGTCGTATACACGCAATATTTGGGACACATGTATACCCCTGATTTAACATTGACACAATTTTTTATACTTCCGATTTCACATAGATACACCATTTTTTTTGATACCATGTAGTCCTCCGATTTTGGATAGACACTTTTTTTTGGACTTGGGATACCATGTATACTTCCAATTCCACATAGACACAATTTTTTGGGACATAATGTATACCTTCGATTTCGGATAGACACATTTTTTGGGACACCATGTATACTTGGCATCGCATAGACACAATTTTTTGTGCTCTGGAGAATCTTTCGCCGAATATTAAAAGCTATTTGTAAGTAACCTTGTCGCCCGTATCGCCATCCCCGCCCTGGTCGGCGGCGAGCGTCCCCCCCCCGCAGGGGTCGTCCTGCAGCGCGGAGCACAGACACGCGACGGCCGCCGTGCGGATGGCCTCGGCCGTCCGACCGGCCGACCACACCAGATTCGGCATTATCACCTCTGTTGACAACATTTAACCAAGTCCTACGGGGTACGGAAAGACCTCAAACTCAATTAGTTGTTAAGTCATTGTTGTCTTCGCCATTAATTAAGTATGGGGATTTCTGAGTTGTTGTTTGAGAAGACCCCAACTACTGTAGATTGGGGTCTTTTCTTAACCCATAAACTTACCTCTCTACATTGAGACCATTTCCCTGATCCTTTTATTTTGTTAATATAATACCTGTACCAGTTTTAATTCCTGAGCAGCGTAGAACTTCACAAACATGAACAACGGCAGAAAGAACACCCAAATTCGGAACATTCATTTGTGGATCACACAATTTTTTATCCGTGTGGGATTCGAACCCACAACACTTGGCGCAGTGGCAGTGCCGAAGCGACCAGTTAAACCACATCCGTGCAGTAAGTATAATTACAATAACTAGCGGTCGCCTAGTGCTCGAAATTCGACCAGTTTACCTGTAAGATATTGCTGATATATTATGTCTTTATAATATATTGATATATGTAACCAGAGTTAGGCACTTCGACTGCGTGTGTCATATGCGTGGTTGTGTGCATGTAGTACTTTTTCATTAATTTAATGTATTTCTAATGCATATTTTATAAATATATTAGGATTCGCCCCTCCTTCTCCATATAAACTTTAACTGTGCCAAATTTCATACTCCTCCGTCCGCGCAATTTTCGTAAAAAGCGGTACAAAGTTTTTGCTTCACGTATTAATATATAGATAACTAGAATTAATTTCGTTCGTTTTCGTTTTGTTGTTTGTAAAGTTCCCTACTTTACAAACAATGCACCTGGACTCGGTACAACCATATGTGGACCATCTAAAGCCTCATCTACACAATGGACCATAATGGGCGATTAAAAGTGGCCATCATCGCCGCGACCATGGGTTGCTCTCTACACAATCGTGACTGTTACATTTATTTACTGTCGTCTGTTGAAGATGGACGTCGACATCAAAAAAGGTCGTGAGAAATAGATGGAGGAAGAGAAGGTGGTGGATGTTAACTATTCACAGAACAAGGAGCAGGAACTCTTTTATTGTTGTTGCGTAGCTTTTGGCTTGCGATTTCATTTTCACGTCTCCGTCCGTACAAATTTTATGGTTTATTTTAAATTGGCGTCACACGTTCACAGCGTTCCCGCCAAAAACCACTACCTTCTTACTTGACCTCTGCCGTGCGACTGATTGATGGACGATTGTGTGGACACGCGCATGATCATCGGCACGCATTCCTTTGATGTACCGACAATTGTCCGATTAGTCACGATTATAGGCGATGATGGCCACTCACATACGATTATGCTCTCTACACAATCGTGCGTGCCTGTACTCGCCCATCATGGGCCATTGTGTGTCTTAAGACACAACGCCATACATGCAGTCAATTTATACTCTAAGATTTCCTTCTAATCAACACTACCTTCAATGACTATATTCAAGAACGCCTCCAGCTTGTCAGTGTCACACTTCCTGAAGTTCGTCTGTCGCTGCAGCAGCACCGTGGACAGCGCCGTGAAGATCTTCAGCTTGACCTCAGGGTCCACCTTCGGGGTCGCCAAGCACTCCTTCAGCAACGGCGCTATGAGGTGCAGTTGGCTGCCCATGGCTGACCCTGGAAATAACAAAACCAAATTAGTCTTTTTACTAGCTTCATGTGAACCTGTTCCGGATCTCGATGTTCCTTATGTCCGTTGTTTGAATGTTTGTAAAGTCCCTCGCGACACAGGAATTAAAACCAGCAGGTATTATTTAAAAAAATAAAGAATCAATGAAGAGGTGTCAACATAAAGAGTTAACTCAGTATGGGGTACGAAGAGACTCTAAACTACAGTGACTAGGGACTTTACAATTGGATTAAAAAAAAAAAAAAAAAACTTTTCAGACTTTTGGTGAAAGGACGCTATGTGTTAGTCCGACATGGTCTACCTGTGTGTCAAGGTGCAGACAGAGGTATCGAGTTTAATCCCGTAGACCCTCTTCTCACATTTTTTGAGTAACTTTCTGATTTACATTCTATACTAATATTGTAAATAGAAAACATAATATTATGGGTTTTTTTTTACAATATTAATATATTCTTTAGGATCGAAGACCGCGAAGCATGCCCCTGACCATGAGATATGGAAATGTTTATAAACTATAAATTAAGGTGACAAAATTAAATATAATCTGGAGTCAACGTTTTATTATACTCGTCACTATCTACGACCTCCAGAGTGTTATCTATTTTCGAATATGCACATCCTTTTGCTTGAATCTTTTAAGAAAGAAAATATAGTAAACTCACTAACCGATTACCTTTACCGTCCATAAGTGTTACTGTGTGACCTAAATATATGACTTTGACTTGGAATTACCCTATTGGGCATACTTACCACAATGAAGCATGATACACTCGAGCAGGCACCGGTCGGGGCTGAGCACGCTCCACGTGAGCGCGTCACTCGTGACGTCAGCCAGCACCTTACAGATGTGCTTCTCGTACAGCGAGATTAAAGTCTTGCCACACTTCTCTATGTACCGCAACTTATCTAAGTTAGCTGGTAAATACAAAAATAAATGTATACAATCTGTATTTATACTAATATTATAAAGAGACAAGATATGATTTTTTGTTTGTTAGTTTGTAAGGATTGAACTCAAAAGCTACTAAACCGATTTTATAAACAAAAAAAACCACAGTTAACCCATTCACTGTCCCGTGATAGATACAATAGAAAATCTATTGTTATATATCATATGTGATTCATCGGACAGAGAACCTGTTAAATAACTATATTATCATCGTGTAATATGTATGTATCATAGGCTATATTTTATTTTAAAGAAAAGTCCTGTTATCTAACCTACTTTTACGCGAGCGAAGCCGTGGCAAAAGGTAGTAATTTATATATCAGGTAGAACATCTTTCTAGCCTTTATTATTCCCAAGTCACTTGGGGTCGGCTTTCTAGTCTAACCGGATTTGACTGGATATCAGTTTTTACACGGAGCGGCTGCCACCTGACCTCCGCAACTCGAAGGCTAACGATACCCTAAGGCTAGACCAGTGTTAGGATATTAGAGGGCACTGACTTCCCAATAACGATTGCCATAGATGTTCATGTAAGCCGGGACCGACGGCTTAACGTGCTCTCCGAGGCACGGAGCAGACGATAATTGTCAATCAATACGCACATAATTTCGAAAAGTCATATAACTTCCGAAAGTCAGAGGTGCGCGACGTGGGTTCGAACCCGAGACCCTCTGCATTGCAGTCTGTTGGTCTGCACTTGACAAACATATTGTAATTCTTTTTATATTAATTTATACTAGAGGATGCCCGCAGCTACGCCCGCACATGTTTTTTTATTTATCCATTTCTTCCCAATCCCGTGGGAATTTCGGGAAATCCCTTCTTAGTACACCCCTACAGTACCCAAAGAACATACATGCCAAATTTCAGCTTCTTGCGTTCAGTAGTTTCGGCTGTACGTTGTCTGTCAGTCACTCAGTAACGGAACAGTTTTATATATAATAATAATAATAATATTCTACCACATACACACATCGCCATCTAGCCCAAACTAAGCAGAGCTTGTACTATGGGTACTAGACAATGGATAAACATACATAAATACTTGTTTTTTTTGTAAATACATACATATTATACATAGAAACACCCAGACCAAGACAAACATCCATGTTCATGCACACAAATGTTTGACTTGTGTGGGAATCGAACCCGCGACCTCAGGCGTGGCAGTTGGCAGTTATATATAGATAGATAGATAGAAAGTCAATTATATAATAATATGGTATAATGGCCGTTCATGATCATCATCATCATGTCAGCCAAAAGACGTCCACTGCTGGACATAGGCCTCCCCCAAGGTTTTCCACACAGACCGGTCTTGGGCCACCCGCATCCAACCGCCGGTATAATGGCCGTTACACCTACAGTAATACAACATTGTATTTAATTGGCTATTTAAAAGAATGGATGTAAGTTTCTTACAGGTATTTTTTCAGAGGCTCAACTCTTGCCTACGCCTGAAGCCAAATATAGATTCATTAAAAAAAAAAGTATCGTCATTGTTAAGAAGATTGAGAGACAGTAGCAACAGCATCCTTAAGATGATTGCCTCACGTTCGGACTGTCCGATCCAATACAAATGGATTAAAATTATTATCGGGCAAAACTGACTATTGTATTTTATTATTATTGATTTATATTTTAGACTATAAGTAATTATAAATTTATTTGAATTTATTTGACATTGACATTTATTTAATTTGTATTTAATAATTGTGTTTTTTTGTCTCTCTTATATGGATTTTATCTGCAATAAAGTTATTATTATTATTATTATCCTGTTTTCTTTTTTTTCTCAGCTCGTGGCTAGTTTTATCTACATTTACGTGCCGAAACCAAGTAACATGTAGTGTGTAGTGTGTAAAGATTATGTTGGAGGTGTTGTTTGTGTTGTGTCGTTTTCATCAAGGGACATGAATTTCCTGACTATTCTGCAGGTGTTCAAAATTGCGGCTTTCTGCAGGCTAGTGTACAAGGTTTCTTTGAGATCAATTAATTTTAGGCTATGGCGAAGATGCTTAGGAATGATACCGGTGGAAGAAAGCACAATGGGTACCACATAGACTTTGTCCTGCCTCCATATTCTTGTCACTTCTTCTTTTAGTTCTGCATATTTACTTATTTTTTCACTAATTGTTTTTTGCAAATTATGCGTGTTAGGAATTGCGATATCTATAAGATAAGTAATTTTATTAAGTTTGTCTACTAATGTTATGTCCAGTCTATTATAGTGGATGGTCCTGTCAGTGAGAATGGCACGGTCAAAATAAAGTTTATGAGTGGTATTTTCTAATACAGTTTCAGGCGTGTATTTGTAATAGGGAATGTTTAAGTCTTGTATCAGTCTGTGTTTGTGTTCGAGTTTTTGGTGAATAATATTGGCTATTTGATTATGCCTATGAGTGTAATCTGTTTGTGTGAGAGTTGTGCATGCTCCGGTTATGTGTTGGATGGTTTCAGATTGAGTATGACATTTACGACATTTGTCACTAGTAAGGGAAGGATCTTTAATTATATATTTCCTGTAATTTTTAGTATTTATTATCTAGTCTTGAATGGCTATTATAAATCCTTCTGTTTCCGGAAATAAAGAACCTATTTCCAGCCATTTATTTGATGCTATTGGATCGATATGTGACTGCTCTAAATCATGCGGGTGTCGTCCATGCAATGTTTTCTTTTTCCAGCTATCAACTTTCTGTGTCTGTGGATTGCTATTGTTAGGGTTTTGTGAATCAGGTTGTGCATGTAGGTTAAGCGGGGTGTAATTGAGATCATTTTGGACTATAGCGTTATGGATGTTACTTGTGCAAGATTTTGTGAAAAAGAATGTTTTAAGGTTATGAATTTGTTTCTGCCAAAGTGTATGTCTATAAAAACTATGCCTCCATGCTGTCTTTTAATGGTGAGCCTTTCTGTTGCAGATTTAGGATGTAGGTGGTTGTGTTTTGTTAGTGTGGTTCGTGTAGTCCGTTCTATTTGTTCAATGTCAGTTTTAGTCCATTTTATTACGCCGAATGAATAGGTTAATATTTGAACAGCGTAGGTATTTAATGCTTTGATCAAGTTTTTTCCGGTAAGCTGTGTTTTGCAAATGGCATTTGTCCTTTTCTTGTATTATTATTATTATTTTGTGTACTTTTATTTTTCTCAGCTCAGGGCTGGTTTTGACTACATGTACGTGCCGAAACCAAGTAAATGTAGCGTGTGGTGTGTTTAGTCATGTAGATGACGTGTTTTGTGCAACCTCGTTTTCATCTAGAGACATGAACTTTCTAACTATTCTGCAGGTGTTCAGAATGGCGGCTTTTTGGAGCATAATGTATAGGGAATCTTTAAGGTCTATTAATTTCAGGCTATGGTGAAGATGTTTAGGAATGATACCGGTAGTGGAAAGAACTATGGACACTATGTAAACTTTGCCTTGTTTCCATATTCTTGTTACTTCATCCTTCAGTTCTGTATATTTACCTATTTTTTCACTGATTGTCTTTTGTAAGTTATGCGTATTGGGGACTGCAATATCTATTAGGTATGTGGTTTTATTGATTTTATCTTGTAGTGTTATATCCGGTCTGTTATAATGGATGGTTCTGTCTGTAAGAATGGCGCGATCATAATAAAGCTTGTGTGTGGTATTTTCAAGTATAGTTTGAGGCGTGTATTTGTAATAGGGCGTGTTATCGTCTTGTGTGAGTTTATGTTTATGTGCTAGTCTTTGATGGATTATGTTAGCTATTTGGTTATGGCGGTGTGTGTAGTCCGTCTGTGTGAGAGTTGTGCATGCTCCTGTTATATGTTGGAAGCTTTCGGGCTGAGTGTGACATTTTCGGCATTTATCATTTGTTATGGTAACGTCTTTTTCTTATTATTATTCTCTTTATTACTTATTTTCTCTAATAATTACATTTTTAAATATAAATATAAAAATTATAAAACTGAAATGACCCACCGATATCGGGTGCAGGGACCAAGCTATCAGTGGTTAGGGCTCCAGAGAAAGGAACCTCCGCACTATGCGCGCCGTGTCGAGCAATACTGCCTTCTGAATCGAGGACTTGACAGCCTTTTAAGATGGTGATCGAGGCTCTTGGCAATTAACCCGTTTACCGAAACGACTATCGGTACAATGATCGCCGAGCCTACATCCCACATGTCGACAACCTCGGGAGCCAAGTCCAGATATTTAATTTGTTTATCTTTTTCAGCTTTCACGAGGTTCTCGTCATGAGGGATGGTGACATCGATGACCATTGCAAGGCGCTCTAATCGATCTATCACCACAATATCAGGCTTGTTAGCCACAACGGTTCTATCAGTAATGATAGATCGATCCCAGTACATAGTGACACGACCATTCTCGAGAACTGGATCGGGCACATACCTGTAGTACGGTATCTCTGAATCCACAAGATTGTACTTTAAGGCAAGTTGCTGATGGATTATCCTGGCCACTTGGTTGTGTCTGTGCAAATATTCGCCGATGGCAAGACGCAAGACATTATTAACTTAGTAAATTAATGTATTTTCAAATGTTACTTTTTTCTGTATCCAATAGCAGAAATTTCGCGCACTATGTCGCAATAAACTCCTCTCAGGGGTGGATTTAACCTCCGGGAGATTAAAAAAAAAAACAAAAAATACTTTAACTAACACATCTTAACGTTCATAACGGTTGCTTTGTGATCTTAACGAATAAATGGTTATAGACATTACAGAAAAAAGTGCTCAGCAAATTCTTTAAAAGAAATATCGGCGTACCTCGATCGCGTAGTGGTTAGTGTAACCGACTGCCACCTCTGAGGTCGCGGGTTCGATTCCCGCACAAATCAAACATTTGTGTGCATGAACATAGATGTTTGTCTTGGTCTGGATGTTTCTATGTATAATATACATGTATTTACAAAAAAAAGTATATATGTATGTTTATCCATTGTCTAGTACCCATAGTACAAGCTCTGCTTAGTTTGGGCTAGATGGTGTTGTGTGTATGTGATAGAATATTATTTACTTTGGGTCACAAATTACTACTATTCTTGGTGACCTCTCCAGCTCCTATAAATAAAAATGAAAAGCAAATTAAACTTACAGATGGCCATAAACTGTATCTGGTTGTCGACTGGCATGGCGTAGATTGTAAAGTTGACAACGAACAACTCGTCTGCGACGGCCGTGCACGCTTCCCCACATACATTCATAAGCGCTTCGCATACGTGCAGCATTTCTGTCTGGTACTTCAGCTGCGAACAATATTAATAAAAATAACATTTATTTCCAAAATCGACACAATTTCAAGACCACATCTATACTAATATTATAAAGCTGAAGAGTTTGTTTGTTTGTTTGTTTGAACGCGCTAATCGCAGGAACTACTGGTCCGAATTGAAAAATTCGTTTAGTGTTGGATAGCTCATTTATCGAAGAAGGCTATAGGTTATATAACGTCACGCTACGACCCACGCGGGCGGTGCAGTAATCATAAACGCGGGTGAAACCGCGGGCACATCTAATATAATACAATATTATAATAATAATAATAATAATATTCTACCACATACACACAACACCATCTAGCCCAAACTAAGCAGAGCTTGTACTATGGGTACTAGACAATGGATAAACATACATATATACTTTTTTTTTTGTAAATACATACATATTATACATAGAAACACCCAGACCAAGACAAACATAAATGTTCATGCACACAAATGTTTGACTTGTGCGGGAATCGAACCCGCGACCTCAGGCGTGGCAGTCGGTTACACTAACCACTACGCCACCGAGGCCGACATTCATGATATGAATACCTACGGTATATTAATTTTGTTTGTTTGTTTGAACGCGCTAATCTCAGGCACTACTGGTTCGATATGAAAAAATTTTTTGTGCTGTATAGCCTATTTATCGAGGAAGGCTATAGGCTATATAACATCACGCTACGACCCACAGGGGAGGTGCAGTAACGATAAATGCGGGTGAAACCGCGGAAAAATCTAGTAAAATTATAAATGCGAATGTGAGATTTTTGTTTATTACGCTCTCACGCCTGAACTACTCGACCGATCATCATGAAATTTTGCATAAAAGTTGTTAAAGATACAGAAAATGACAGAAGTACTGTTGCCGAGGTATACAAATTTATTGATAAAATCTACATTAACGCAAGCGAAGCCGCGGGCAAAGCTAGTAGCAAAAATGGAATTAATTGGAAAAAGAAGAATAAGCAGCAAGACAGCTACCAACCTGCCTAGTCCTGCACCTGTCAGGGTCTGACATCTCCTTGCACAGTTCCACCATCATCTTCTCCTGGAGCAGTTCAGCGCGAGATCCCTTGATGATGTTCGCGATCACCAGGAGGACAGACCGGGAGTCCACGTCGGCTTCCACGAGCGGCCACCACGTGTTCGGGACTATGAAGTAACCGAACAACTCAGCGGCGCGCTTCACCTTTAAACAAGAAGAAATCGATGATATTTCAGGACTATGAATATGGCACATCTTAGCTAATATAATAATTGCAAATGCGAGTTTCTTTGTCACGATTTTACGCATTAACTACTTAGCCAGTTGCACTCACTGATCGGTAAACGATTAGCGAGGGTAAGCAACGTTGGATACGGTCAGTCTATAGATGGGTGATCACCCTCTTTCCCTCTTCCCGCTCCTTATCCTTCCCACTTCCTTTCCTAAAGGGTCAGCAACGCACCAGAGATGCCTCTGGTGTTACCGGCGTCCATAGGCTAGGGTGACCACTTACCATCAGGTGGGCCGTATGCTTGTTTGCCACATAAGTAGTATAAAAAGAAATCTTAAATAAGGCAACTCCTGCATTAGGTAAAAACTATTGCAATAGGAAAAGATTGACAATACCAAACATCTCTAGATAGGTTCAATCGCGTAGTGACTGGGCATACAAATTGCAGTATTCAGCTTCGAACACAAAATATATGTCGACACGTGTTTCATCTCAACACCATGATAAGGATATGTTTTTAAAGTGCCCAAAGACCAGTGTGTTCTGTTTCCATCTTTACCTCAAGAATAACTCTGGGGTCTTCGTCCCAAGCTCCTCTAAGCAAGGCACATAAAATGGTCTGGGCGTGCTGCGTGGACCCCTCTTCAGCACACAGGATCAGCCAGCATAGTAATTGTGCCACTCGTAGTCTGGCATCGGCTTGCCATCCATCCATTTCTGTAACGATGCATTTGAATATCCTAACTTATTAATATTATAAAAGTGAAAATGAGTTTGTTTGTTTGTTTCTTACCTTTTCACGCCTAAACCACTGAACCTGAAAATTTGCATATACGTTGTCAGGTGTAAAGAAACGGACATAGGCTACCTTTTATCCCGAAAAAATTTACTATTCCTGAGGAAAACAACAATAACGTTCTTATGATAATAGATGGCGCCACGTGTCTTTCGAATCATGATTGAATTATATTATTACAAGCAGAGTACAACCTGAATTGATTGTCAAATTCTAAATTAACGCGAGCGAAGCCGCAGGCAAAAGCTAGTATATAAGTTGATTCGTGGTCAAATTGGAAAATGAGAATTTTTTCTTTGAAATATTTTTCGTTTACTGGTCTCTTAACATGATTTTGCGCTAATGATTGCCGAAATTGTAAGGACCCTTACTCGAAGATCGGGTTGGTCAAAGTGCTATTGAGTTGTGTTTTTAGGAAATTCACAGTAACCATATGGAGCTATGGCGCTCTTTGGGGGAGGGCATGTCCAGCAGTGGACTATTATAGCCTGATGATGATGATGATATGGAGCTTGCAAATGATGGACGGCGGATTACCCGCAGTTACTTCTTTGCTTACCTTTCGATAGTGTATGTACATATTATGTAATATAGTTTGTATTGAGATACATTAATAGAAGTAGTAGAATCGCCACTATAACCTGGAGCAGACTATCTAGGAAGAAACTCCACCATATAGTGAATAAACTTTTAACTAGCAACAAACTTCGTGTTGTGTTCTTAGAGGGAGTAGTGTTTCCGTAACTCTTTCTGGACATTGTCTGTCTGTGGTAAACTTATAGTCATAATCTGTTCAGAAAGAAATCAAATCGCAATTATCCGCTACAATTACCGTAAATACAAGCCACATTAGTAGCATAAACACAGAAAAATATTTGACTAGGTTTTGCCTTCGGCTTCGCTCGCTTAAATATAGGTTCGGTTAAGTTAGTTAGTTCTTTTTTTTGGATGAAAGGTGTAACGTCACTGCTGACGCTGTAGTTTTATGACCTCCCTATATATTTATGACCTCCCTTTATATTTATGACCTCCCTATATATTTATGACCTCCCTATATATTTATGACCTCCCTATATATTTATGACCTCCCTATATATTTATGACCTCCCTATATATTTATGACCTCCCTATATATTTATGACCTCCCTATATATGTTTCTGTTCCCCTGACTACGCGAATGCGAAATGTCACGATGATCGGTCAAGTAGTTACGGCGTGACCCAACATAAATACTTTGAAGTATAAAAAGACGATTACAGAATTATTGGAGATAATGGAAAATACTCTAAATTCTTCAGAAAACCCACCTCGCGATATAGCCGGTACAATCTTTCCAATATTATACTGCACGAGAACTCTGCATCCAATGTTAGGACGGTTAACATCAGGGTAATGGGCAGGCACGTCTTTGAGAAAGTCCGTCTTCTTTTTCAGGTCTTCCTCGTTCTCCTCCATGTATTGGAGGCCGATGTCCGTCCAGAGAGATGTGGCAGCCTCACGGATATCCGCCATCACATCGCTCAAGCTGGACGAAAAGAGAAGTATACTTAATTCTAAAAGTCTGGTGGATACGCCACGCTAATAGCACAAAGACGACATCTAGTTCTACATCGACATCTAATCTGTTGAACGGTTCATGCGTGATTGATTAAGTAACAAATATCTAAACAACTTCACAAACTCTCACATTTATTATATTAGTAGGATAGTAAATAATATATAGTTCACACAAGAAGAACCATTACCATGAAGAAGAAGAAGTAGGATAGTAAGAATTACCTTGTAAGTAGTAGCGGTATCATTCTATGCCAGAAGGAGTACCTATCCCTATAGCTCAGCATCCAGTTGCCGACCTCTAGTGTGACTTGCAGCCGCACCTGGTTGTTCTCGTCGAACAGCTTCTCAGCCATCGGGCTTATGGACATCTCGAAGCACTTAGCATTACCAGCCAGGACTACAGCCCCTGTGTTCAAAATATAACGGCTTGAACCTATCCATCATATACCATCATACCTGCAATTCTATCTTACTAGCATGACATGACAGCTACAGCATAATATTGCTGGTTCTTGGTCAGCAATTCATTTTGTCAATAATCTTTATCTTAATATAAACTTCCTTCATTGCTTGTGAAATTTAAGTTGGTATTTATATTGATTATTTGATTTTTAAATCTGTGGCTTTGGGATGTCTCAGTATCACTTAATTTAAGTTACTGATTTCGGCTTTTAACATAGTGAGAAAGGTGATCATAAAATAGCTACAAAAAAAAAGTTTTGAAAACATTTGTCAATAATGACACACAGTAGAGTGAATATGAATTTCCTCTCGCGACAATCTTAATATAGCTCTATTTTATGAATTTATACTTGCATACTAATATTCCTTAACAAAATATGTTTCATGCTTTAAAATATTTATGTACCAACTCTTGTACCACATTTTATGCAAATAACTTATAACATTCTCAACCATCAAGATATTAAAGGGAGTTCAACTATGTGAGAAACTTATAAGTCGGGGATTACACTTTTAAGCGTGATATACACAAGACAGTTTCGTCTAAACGGACGCTAAGCTGGATTTGTTTAGCACTACACTTCAGACATCTTTTAGCCACAGTATAAGATAGATGAACTATGAAAGCAGTTAAAAGGAAATGCAGGGAAAGTTAAGTTCATACAAACAATTTACACTGTTGTCTCCTTGAATAATGCACCTAGTCCTTCAGTAATCAGAAAACACTAACCTCATGGTGATATTTTATCTTAAATGAAATTGAATCTTTGTTAAGAGTATCCCAGATGAGAAACTCCAGGAACTAATTAATTACATAAGTATGACAAAGCCAAGTAAGTAATTGAATTTCAGGCTATTTGTTTGAGACTTCGTTCTGAGCACTTATTCATTGTTTGCTCTACTCTGGACTTTCAGTATTCATGAAATTTGTTGTATTAAAGCATAGTAGAGCGTAGTGATATTTTACCCACAATATCGTATAAGAATTTCCTCCCTGGAGTTATGTATAGGTAAATAATATTCTATAAATTAAGGAAAATTACCAATAGCTTTGATGGCTGCAACTCGAACTCTATAATGTTGATGTGCAAAGTTTGTTAATATTGGCTTTACATAACTCTCACATTGGAAGTGGAAATCTCTTTGCAGATTCTTAGTAACTGCTATTATACATTCACTAGCTTCCAACTTTACTTTAGGATACGGATCGGTCACAGTTTTAGTTAGAATACTTGTCAAGTCATTGATAAATGGACTGAGAAGGTGTGCAACTTTGTATTTGTCAAGTATCTTGTGAACCAATTCTATCAGTACCAAACGAATTTCTTCAGATTCTTCAACGATTTCAGGGCATCCGATGCGACGTACTATTACTGGTAGAATGTACGTTAAATAGTAGTCATTTAGAGGCAGTTTTTCTATAAAATTAGATATAATCGTTGCCGCGGTGTCTCGACACGCCTCTGAAGAATCAGAGAAGCTTTTCAAGACATAAGCGTACACTTCCGGAAAGATGGCAGTCAGGTCACAATGACTATTCACAGGGTTTTCAAATATTTCTTCATTCATTTTGACGAGAGCTTGCTTTCGTGCTATTTTGGATTCGCTTTGCAGCGTTATTATGTATTGCTCAAGCGCTCCGCGAGGATTATCTTGCAGACTAGGCTTTACTTCACCCATTTTTTAGTATATTATATGCAAGACAAAGCCTTAAATTATTAAATTCAGTAGATATCGATAAAACAAAAAGTTAGAATGCCGATATTGATAAACACAAACAATCTCCATGACAACTGCTGACATGTGCTAACCTCTTTGGTTAATTCTGACTAACAGGTATACTAATCTATGATTCTGACAGCTGAACAGCTGACTTATAAAAAAGGTTTTTTCGCCGCTACCAACTAAAGTATTATTAATATAAAGGGGCTTCTAAACAGGCCATGTTTTACTGCAATTAATGGCTGCCACACAGTGGTCGGCAACATTGCTAGCAATACCAGCTATACCATGCAATATTGTTGTGATGGACCGTACATATAGCCAAATATGTTTGGTATGGCCACGTATGGCCGATTAGGCCGATATTGATTTGGTAGGTTGCCGAACGATCGCTGAGCAATCGATATTACTGCAATATTGCCCAACCAGTTCTATCGTTGTTTCAGTCGCTCTTTATTGTTATGGCATATTGTATCCTTTTCTACGCGACCTGAAGTTTGCTGTGAGTGACGGCGTGATTAATTGCTATATTCTGTGCTTTGAGTTGTTTGTGTTGTCATGTTGTTTTAAGGTTATATTAAACCAAAAATGACAAATACATGGACTAACGAGACGATTATTGATTTCATTAAAGAAGTACGTTTGCACCCTGAGTTGTGGGATATAAAAACCGCTATATACAAAGATAGAAATGCTAAAAAAGATGGATGGGTGGAAATTGCTGGAAAATTTGGTATAACAAGCAACGAGGCTCACAAAAAATTCAGAAGTTTGAAATAATTAAAATGCTCTTCCTTTTCTTTTTTATTCTTCATTTAAAACAATATAAGCCGCTGCGACAACTGTGATTTCGTCAGTCATTGTTGCCGGTGTGTGTGGCCCGTTTTGGAGTCTGCATCATGGACCATGCTATTGCAAACATATCGCAACACATTGCCCAGCCATAGATTGCTCGACCATCAGTTGCCATAAAATATTTTTGTGATGTCCGGGCAATTTGTGGCCAATAGTGCAGCCACAAATTGCAGTAAAACATGGCCCATTTAGAAGCCCCTTAAAGCATACAAATAAAAAGAAATGGATTTGTTTTAAATAATAATCTGGCACATATTGGACGATTGTAATAATCTCAGTATAATACCTACCTAAAGATATGACTTTATGATGTAGCAATATTGCAACATAATTAGTCATAGCTACCAGTAAAGCACAATTACATACCCACGTAAAAGATACTAAATTACTAATACCACGTGGACATCTCCAGCACGTCACAACGTGCACCAATCACAGCCCGCCAAGTAAAGCTGTCAACGTTTCCATTTCCATGAATGGACGAAATTCTTCTATATTCCAAATTTCATACTATTTCTATTTATTCTGTTACAAGTTGCGGTGTTCAAAGCAGCTGGGGTTAATTTTAGCATATCTCACTAGCAAATATTAGTGCAAAATGTATAAATTAGGTGTGTTTCAGTTATTATTCTTGGCTACAATCGCTCAAGTAGCCCTTGCACTGAGAGAAGGCGAGTGCGAGGTTTGTATTAAAACTATAGAGAAATTCGCCGCCACGTTATCAGACGATGTCAAGTCAAAGCCGAAATCTATTGAGACTGAGTTCAAGAAGTTTTGTAAAGGCTCCAAAAACAAAGAGAACAGATTTTGTTACTATTTAGGAGGCTTGGAAGAATCAGCTACCGGTATTTTGGGCGAGATGTCGAAACCTCTTAGTTGGTCGATGCCTGCTGACAAGATCTGCGAGAAGTTAAAGAAGAAAGACGCACAGATCTGTGACCTCAGATTCGATAAACAGATTGATCTGAACAATGTTGATTTAAAGAAATTGAAGGTGAGAGATCTGAAGAAAATCCTCAACGACTGGGATGAAGTTTGCGACGGATGCATCGAGAAGACAGATTTCATCAAGAGAATAGAAGAGTTAAAGCCTAAGTACATGGGCAAAACTGAATTGTAAAATAGCTCAATATAATAGGTAAGATTATTTTACATCATATAATAAGTTTAACCTCTATGTCATAGTTTTTAACCTGTACAGTACATCTTACATACATAGTTTCTCTTCTACATCCCTTAAGTGGAAGGTGTAGGTGTATTACAGCCACATTTCACCAGTTATGATGCTCACAGTCCCAATTATTATGGGTCTGACACATTTGTTGAAAGTATATTTCAAAGTAATGTAATAATTTTGTAAAGTAAAATCATTATAGCTACAGATGTATAGTTACATATAGACATATAACAAAAAATTACCTGAACGCATACAATATCTATTACTTCACACATTTTTGGGGGTGGTTAATATCTAGCAGTTGATGCTATGATAGCTGACTGAGATAGTAATTAAATATGAAAGACAATTTTTTTTAATTAATAAATATATCATAGTAGGTCAGTCTCAAACTCATAATTGTGATAAAATGTCATGCACACATGCATAACATGTATGTATGTGTGTGTCAACAAGTCGATAACCTCTCTATGATATTCTAATAACTAGATGTTCCCGCGGTTTCACCCGCGTTTATCGTTACTGCGCCGCTCCCGTGGGCCGTAGCGTGATGTTATATAGCCTATAACCTTCCTGGATAAATAGGCTATCCAACACTATGAGAATTTTCAAATCGAACCAGTAGTTCCTGAGATTAGCACGTTCAAACAAACAAACAAACTCTTCAGCTTTATAATATTAGTATAGATAGGTGTATACAGTATAATACCTTTGTACTTATATTATAAACTTTGCTATTTGAAATTGTGATTAAACAAAATCATGGCTTCCAGTTACTTCTGTGCTTACAAATTATATTATAATCAGTTTGGCATCCCTATTTTATTAAGATATGTTTTTTTTATGTTGTTCAGAAATCAGAAATCAAATATTTATTTGTAAAAATAGGTAATATGATTTTATGAATGTTTCATTGGACAGTTTCTGGAACAGACCTACTTCTTCTGCTTAATTCTGTTTTGTCTTGTATATCTGCTTGTGGCATAATTAAGAGAATCATATGTCAACTTATGCTTTGTTCAAGAACATTTCAAAAGAATCCTAATTAGCTCCCCAAACTTCAACATTGGTGCTAATTCTGTTGTCACAAAATTCTCTAAACTTAACTAAAAATCACTAAAATTTAGTTTAGTCCTGTCACTTTTAACAATTTCAGAATATGAAATGTCATTTGACAAGACTAAACAACATTTTAGTGATTTTTAGTTCAGTTGAGAGAATTTTGTGACAACTGAATTGGCACCATTAACACCACACATTATAATATGATAAAATTTCTGTAAGTAACCCAATATGTCTAGACAGGAAGTAAAATAATTATATAAAACTACCTGTGTATCCCAAATATTATTTAGCTAATATTTTATGTTAAATCATTGTCTTATATTAAATTAGTATATTACCTTGCCTCCGTAGCGCAGCGGTAGGGAATGCGTCTGCTGTGCGTGAGATCTCGGGTTTGAATCTCCGGTAGGGCCAACAAAAAGTTATTGGGTTTTCTGTTAAATCTCAATAACAGCCTGGAGTTAGGAAGTTGGTGGTGTTGGACACCCTTGTGCCTCGGAAAGCACGTAAAGCCATTGGGACATTATTATTATTATATTATAATAAATTACTTTTATAAAAGTATGTTTTTTATAAAGACCTCTTCGGCCTTAGCATTTCATCCTGTCCCGTGTTGTGAAGGATTTTTTAAACATAAAATGATGGGATGCAAAGTAAACCCAGATGCAGAACAAGTATTTGTGGATCACAAAGTTCAATGTATTGTGGTACTCCAATCTACAGCACATGCAGTAGTGGCGAGGTCAACTTGCTTTCTATGCCACCTGTGCAATCAGTTTTATGTGTTCAAATACTTTAACAATATATTTTATAAGTTTTAGTGTAAGTTTAGTATAACACTTCTGTGCTTTTAACTTGCCATGTCAGCAGTGCTTCTTACAGTACATGTTCGTTCTTCTTACAGTACATGTTCGTTCTTCTAAGCACCTTCTGCACATGCATGCATCACAATCCCACACACAATGAACAAAACATACATAATTATGTATAAACCTGCTTTGAAGTTGGTTGAAAATGACAAATCTGTGGGTCAAAGAATCTTCACACTATTTATAAATCAAGTCAATAGCTTGTATCCAGACTAATGTCTACCACATCACACAAAGTGCTACTTTCTATCTTAATATCTTCGCAATCGTAATATTAATAAGATATTACAAGTACCTACCACATTTTCTGATCTCCCTTATAAAAAATATGTCTTTTATTGTTACAGATTAATTAAATGGGACAGCAATGTGATAAGACATCTCAATGATGGCTCCGTAGCTGGGCGCGTCCTAGAGATCAACAAACAGCTGCATTTGAATTGTATGCCCGTGTGTGCGTGTGGAGAATGCGAGTTGAATAAATTATTATTGCTATTACATAAGTAATTAAAATATATTTTCCAAAATATTTGTTTTATTCAAAAATAGCAACTAATCAGTAATAAAAAATACTGCCAGAGTTCAGGGCTAACTTGCAGACAGATGATGATAATAATAATATCCGCCCTGTTTATGCAATGAGACAGGTATGTAGCAGAACTGTCTCCTGTCTCTGCTCAGTTTGAAAAGGGCAAGGCCATAGTCCAGCATACAATCACACTGCGGGTAGAAATACAGGTTTTCAAACAATGTTTCCTAAACTGTTAATGCAAGCTATAATTACTATTTGGTATGCATATACCTAACTGCGAAAATGTAACGAATATTTTTAATAAAATTGAATAGGTAAGTACATAATAATATAAGATATACACTAATGTTTTAATCTAATTAAAAATATAAGCACAAGTCAGTTTTTTATTATTTACGCAGTTTGAATAAAAATTATTCGTATAACTTCAAATCACCGATACTACATACAAATTTCATTTGATAATAATTAATTAAAATGTGTTTGTGAATAACATTGAAGTTGTGCATATGCATAATTATTATTATTGTTTACCAACCCTGTTATACAACCCACGCGGAAGGTCCTTGGCATCTAGGAAGAAGTATCTTATCTTATGTGGAGGCCAATCAGTGCAGACCGGCGACACTTCGACCCAGTGGTATCTTTTGTGTCGACACTCTCCCAATAACGACTGCCATAGATGATCATGGCAGCCGGGACTAACGGCTTAACGTGCTTTCCGAGGCACGGAGCAGGCGATAATTGTCAATCAATACGCACATAATTTCGAAAAGTCATATACCTAACTTCCGAAAGTCAAAGGTGCGCGACGTGGCAGTGGTCTGAAAATGGAGCTCCATACTCATAGAATCGTAAAGTAAGGAATTAAAAAAAAATAATTGTAATGTGTCTGGTACAGATTTTTAACGCTTTTGCGTGTGATAGCCAGTGGGGAGTCTATAAATACTGACGCGTTTGCAAACTTTGCACGCCTTACTGCAGAAATGTACCTACCTGGAGCTTTATGGCTGGTATTACATGCCTTCGAGTGTCCACAAACTTTTACTGCATGGTGCTGAAGTTATCACACTTCAGTATTATGCCCATTGGCAAATTATCTGAAGAGGCAACGGAAGCCAGAAACAAAGATTTCAAACAAATCCGAGAACACCATTCGCGCAAATTTTGTCGTAAAGCGATAAACGAAGACATTTTCAATGGTCTCCTTGTATCATCAGATCCCTACCTTTCGAGCATAAGACCTGTGCTGAGAAAGTCTCGAAAAACAGCTGTCACTGATGATATGAGACCTCTTCTCATTAGTGACGATTCAGGTGTAGACAAAGAGAACATTGAATTTGTCGATGTTATTAGTGCGTCAATGTTGGACTCTGATGAGGACGAAAATACTCTCTGTTAACAATAGTTTTTATGTGTAAAGAATTTTATTGTGACTAGGGCCTATTCGGCCTGCTAGGGCTTAACTGCTTAATGCTCAATTATCATTAATATCTAATTGTACCTCAAACATAATCACGGTGATTAACAAATGAGTTACTTAGTTCTTGGTATGCAATTGTGTAAAATAAAAAGGTATAAAATCAATATTGTTTTTAATTACTGCCATCATGAAGGTCATTAGCAAGCTATACACTAACAATAGTATAAGTAAATCGATCGGCAACTTCATTTAACCACGTCATTGATTTGAAAAATCACATATCGAAAATTCAATATTTCAAATATTTGCTACGCGCAAAGCGGCACCTTAAGGGCGTATATTCAAATTTACGCAACTCAAATGCACAGAACATGCGTAGCATCTCTACTTAGGGCCACTTGCACAACAACTCACTAAATACGTTTAACACTAAATAGATTTAAAACATCGTGCTGTCGTCATTCATCCGTGTAAGGGTGACTGAGATGCCACGATGTTTTAAATCTATTTAGTGCTAAACGTATTTAGTGAGTTGTTGTGCAAGTGGCCCTTAATCTGTGAATGCTCATTTGAGATGGTTACACTTATGTATGGTTGGGTCGCTTTTACGTAGCCTTTATAATTTGGTCGGCTTATAGAAGAATTGCTGACACATTCCTTTTTGTTGATATAACTTTTATAATAGTCGTAATTTAAAGCTTAAATTAACAGGATTGTTTATTGATGGAACATTTTAATTTGTTCAAGGTATTCCATGTTTTCTTTTTTTATGGGAACTGCGTATTCGATCATTTAAATCTGACCATATAAAATGTAATTAAATTTCTATTATATCGTACGTATCTTCATATTGCGTAGAGTTACGTAATCTAAATTTACTGTAGTTATAAAGGTGTACCAAGGGTACATGATACAGCTTTTAATTTGATTGTAAGTGTTATGGTTTACTTGCAAATCCGTTTCTTTCTGAATTTCGGCATCTTTTAATTACATTGGTGTTTATCAAACAAATCAAAAACTAATGTTTGAACAATTTTGAACAAATTAAGGTCTATTATTGGTATTTTTTTCAAATTTCTACGTCGAGCCGTTTTTGAGATCTGGACAATCCCAAAACGTTACCGCAGCAAAATCTTAAATAACTTTTGAACCACAAGACACACAAATTTTGCTGTTCACAAATATTTAATACGCAATAAAAGCTATATATTCATGCATTTAATTCCGGGCTAAAACGATTTAAAAAAAAGTTTTGCTGGGGTAACGTTTCAAACGTTACCCCAGCAAAATGTGTTTTCTCGAATAACTTTAAAATTACTACTTGAACAAATATTGCTATTAGTGAACAAATTACTCTTCACGATGGACTAATTATTTGCCATACTCTCACCTCTCTAAAGCACAAAATTTTCCAACATTTTGCTGCGGTAACGCACACATAATTCTCTGGTTCCATACCTATTACCAACCAATGAGATTCTAATTAGATTCATCCTCGTAATGCTCCGAATTTTAGGTAAACGTATTACATTCACATTTCACAATCTGGCTTAGGTACCACGCAATTGGGGCGAGCCTATTTGCCGAGACCATACTTTTTCGTGCCAGTATCAAACCTCACGATCATAGATATTCTAAAGAATGATAATAAAACAAGAGAGAAGTTTTCACACTAATATTTTATTGCAGGATTGTGTTGATCTGGTACATAACATGCTTTTGAACTGCTGCATACATAAATAACATCATTATTTAATAAATATATTGATGATCCAGATTAGTGGTACTTGAAGTTCCTGTGGTGCTCTAAAACAGAAAAGTTATGAGTTAATCTTTGTTCAACTTTAAGTGTTGTAACTTTTGATCAAGTTCATATTGAGTTATAAGATTCTATTCTTATGACATTCTCTGGGAGCTAGGAGTTATAGCTTGGTATTGGCTAAGGTTGCACCAATGCTAAACTTGGTTACAAATGTGTTACAAGTGTGGTTGCCAGATATTCAGAATTAATGCGGAATCTCTCTAATTTTAAGTGGCTTCCAACAAAATAGTAAATCTTTCGCCAAACTTACAATAATGAGTTTTTTTTTCTGACTGTAGAAGCAGTAAGTACATTTTATTAAAAGGGCTTAACACATCGAACAGAAGTGTAAAAATGTCGACATAACTTTTGTAATTTTCTTTAGATATTGATATTTTTCTATCTAAATGATGCTATCCCAGCTAGATGATAATTGTCTATCCCAGCTAGATGATAATTGTCTATCCCAGCTAGATGATAATTGTCCCATTATATAAAACACAACATTTATTTTGAAATATCATATTATATATCTTTAGTTTTTACTCTCTTAGTTCATACAAAAAGAAACTGTATGTGTACTGTGTAGTTTATGGATAATTTTATGATTGATTATATTTCTTTTTATAAGACTTATAGACTATTCCTGCAGGGGGACTTAATAATCATGAATGATTATGTGCATTATGTTATGTTGTTTTAAAACAACAGACACACAGAACACCAGGCTTAGAACAATGATTTGTAGATGACACAAATATTGTCCTGTGTGATATCTAACCGTGCAGTGGTATGGTTATAATAAACACTTAAATGATCCATGCACTTTTCACTATGCTACAACAGTTTTTTAATTAAGAAATCCTAACAAAAATCAACCTTACATATTATTCTGTTCTAGTAAATCTAGAACAGAATAATAGGAATGTGTTTTACAATCATAACCGTTTGGGTTGTTGGTTGGGCAAGAGGCAGTTTAAAGCTGACAGGTCAGTCTTCAAGTCAATGTCTCTACACAGCATGATCGTTTTCAAAAGTCCAGCCACAATAATTTATATTGGATTCTAGGAGTATAATCAATATATATGAGACTATAGTGCCACACAATATTCTACAAAAAACAAAACTTATTCAAATCAATAGGTACTAACAATACATCAAAAAGTTTTAGAATAATTTGTATTAAGAATAGTTTGACACTGATTCATGTACTGGTACCTATGCTACACTAATATATTATCTTATAAATTAGAATATAATGAGTATATGCATAGTATAAGTATTTTCTGTGTTATATCTAAACATAAAGCAACTTACTCATTTTGCCGTAGTTGATGGCATAGAAGAAAGTCATGCTTCCAACCAGAAGCTGGAAGAAGGGAGCAATGCCCACCTTCTTGGGCTGCACATACTTGTGTTGCCAGCTCCACCAGGCTGGAAGTAAATGTCACAATTATATTAACTTTTTAAATGACTGTTTACACAATAGGTATAACACCCTGTGCCACAAGTGAATTTAGAAACATATGTACATTTAATAGATGTACACCCAGGCTTAGAACAATAATTTGCCAATTGGAGGAGTCAAACCCACAACACTTGACGCAGTGATAGTGGCGAGACGACCACTTAAACCACTATGCCATCTCACATCTGTGCCATCAAAAGCTTTAAACATTAATATATCACATATTAATGTTTCCAATCAATTGTCAGCCACCAGAATTTTTACACAATTAATCTGTTATAAGAATTAAATTCTAGTGTGGCTAGTGTGGATGGAACAGTCACAAGAGGAAAACCTAGGCGAACGTTTCTCGATCAGATCGGAGGCGTTCTGGACAAAGGCCAGGTTAAGAGCTCCTTAAACCGACGGGCGTGTATGAGGAATATGATGAAAGTGAATGAAGCCAGAGAAGTGTGTCAGGATCGTAGCAAATGGAAATCCGTAGTCTCTGCCTACCCCTCTGGGACACAGGCGTGAATGTATGTACGTATGTATGTATGTATGTAAGAGTTAAATTCAATTTTACAAAGTGCTATAATAAATATTCAAGCAATTTATGTTACAACTAATATTCTTAATTTCTAATTCTAGCTAAGCTGAATACTTGTTTTATGAGTCAAATAGTTAAAAAATATGTAATTGGTAATCTCATAAGTTCTGAGGTAATAATTATTGTTAAGACACTGGCACTCAGACCCAGACTTAATATTTGTATTGTTATGTCTTGATATGGTTAGGCTTACAGAGTATATAAATACAAGTATCTTTAGATCTAAGTATAACAGACATATACTAGAACTAATAACTCAGTTACAGGCAGTTGTTACCCTGGTTGTTCCCAAAATACCATATTATAACAAGAAGGTAGATAGGGAAACAAAAATATGTACTATATTATCTCACTCTTTGGTTTCTAAGAGTGCCTTTTTAACTAGTAATGGTTGGCATTCAGTATTATTTATTATTATTGCTACATCTTATTTTTATAAGAGTATTATGATTTTCAAGTCTGCTGTGACTGTAGGTATTCGAAAATTGCCCTTAAATTTATTAAATGTTCTTTAAATCATAGTCATGATATTCTCACAATTTTTATTTTATTATTACCCTCCGACTCTTATCGGTGTTCTCAAAATTCTGTTCAAATACCTGGTCATAATTACATCTAACCTCAAATTAATCTTTAAAATGTACTATCAATTTGATTAGAATAATTACCTCGGCTGCAGGCTCCAGCGATGGCCTGTGGTGACTTATTCCTGCGGGCGAACCAAGAACCAAGTTCGTTCAGTTTTACTTGTCCGAAGGGAGTATCAGCTGAAAACGAGATTGAAAATTACATAATCGTTTATGAAAATATAAGATTTTATATTTATCGTTGATATACGTACCTTTGCCATAATAACGTGCAGGATCATAAGGTCCATGAACCGCAGGATTATATTCCTTAGGGTAATCACCAAAAGCCATGATTACTCGGAATTTCACGAATCTACAGCAAATGAAATATCGCTTGTGGGTCAATCAATCTGCAAGTTCTGTAACCAACCAACGAAACTGTCAATGTCAATCCCATACCATAGACACGTTTTAGCAATTGAGTTAATATTATTTAATTTTGTTCCTTTATTTTATATTTTCAATTAAATTAAATGTATAATAAAATTAATAAATTGAAAATATTTCATTTGGTAAAATAGCAAATCATTAATTTATCGCTCTCAGTTTATCTGTGGCATTCTGTGTTCTATAGACTATATATATATCAAAATTATGTAGTCTATGATTATACAGCAAATTTCATTCTTTGTCAAGTGATCGTAATTATTTTAATTCTAAATAGTCACTAAATAATATACTAAGATGGTCTTAGAAAGTACTATGATTTGTGTTGACAACAGTGATTATATGAGAAATGGAGATTTTCTTCCAACGAGGCTACAAGCACAGCAGGATGCCGTAAACCTGGTATGTCATTCCAAAACACGGTCAAATCCAGAAAATAATGTTGGTTTATTGACTCTAGCTAATGTGGAAGTACTGGCTACATTAACCAGTGACGTGGGGCGAATCATGTCCAAGTTACACAGAATCCAACCCAACGGTAATATCAATCTTTTGACTGGTATCAGAATTGCCCACTTGGCGTTGAAACATCGTCAGGGAAAGAACCATAAGATGCGTATTGTTGTGTTTGTGGGCTCTCCCGTTGAAACAGACGAAAAAGAATTAGTCAAACTAGCTAAGAGACTAAAGAAAGAGAAAGTAAATTGTGATGTCGTCTCATTTGGTGAAGATTCTGACAATAACCCTCTCTTGACATCCTTTGTTAATACCTTGAATGGTAAAGACAATAACACTGGAGGCAGCCATCTTGTGTCAGTGCCAGCTGGTGGCTGTGTTGTATTGTCTGAAGCTTTGATATCCAGTCCGTTGATTGGAGGGGATGGGGCTGGTCCATCTGGCTCAGGTTTGTCACCATTTGAGTTTGGGGTTGATCCCAATGAGGATCCAGAGCTTGCTCTTGCTCTGCGTGTGTCTATGGAAGAGCAAAGGCAACGTCAGGAGGAGGAGTCACGCCGACAGCAGGCTACCACTGAAGGCGAAACAGGAAAAACTGGGGAGACTCAGAATTCTGGTATGGAGCGGGCATTAGCCATGTCACTTGGACATGAGGCTATGGAATTGTCTGAAGAAGAACAGATAGCTCTTGCTATGCAGATGAGCATGCAACAGGAGGCTCCAGCAGCTGAAGAGAGCATGGATGTTTCAGAAGAATATGCTGAAGTGATGAATGATCCTGCTTTCCTGCAAAGTGTACTCGAGAATTTACCTGGGGTAGATCCCCAGAGCGAAGCTATCCGTAATGCTATGTCCACCATCAAGAAGGATAAAGATGAAAAGGATGATAAAGAACAAAAGGATAAAGAACAGAAAGATAAAGAAGGGAAGGGCGGCAGCTCGAACTCTAAATAAAATTGCGATAGATTTTTCAATTTTTTAATTCAACTTTCTGATTGTAAACCTTAATGTTAGACACCACACTGCAGTGTTTATTATCACTATAAATTTATAAATTACAGATGGTTTATATAATTTTAAGTTGTATGTTTAATTCCAAGTAATCCAGTTGAGTCCTTCTATTTTGTCATATTCTGGAATAAATAAGTTTATGTTGTGTTATTTACAAATAAGCTATGAGAATATACTGTAATGGGAGTGATTAAATAATATGGATTTTTATTTTGGTTTATCAACTTACTCGAATCACCCCAGAACTGCTTACTTTTAAATTTTTTCTTTATTGCCATCAATTGTTGCTTTCTCATCTCTTCATTTAAGAAAGTTTGTTTGCGTAGAGGGATAGGTGATTTGCTTCTTGCTATACAGAAGTCAACTTTATTATAGTTGTCCATTTAAATTTTAAAGTATTATATGTATTGAATATTCTATTACCTTGTGTGAAATTGGACTGGTTCCTCAATACAAAGATCCTTTATACAACAACACAATTAAGTACTAAATCAATAGTCAGTCATTCTTGAAAACGCATTGGAATGCATACCCAGCCCAGTTTTCACTAAAATAATAGAAACATATTACAAACAAGAGCAATAAATGTTGGCAATGAACTAGGGATCATACAGATTACCACAACAAGTTTTCAAATTAACATCTTGGACATTTTTATTCAATAACAAATATGAACTCTTTATATCTTCTAACTGGGGCTTGAAACTTCTGATGCTGCCGTGTGTGTTAGCTGAAAACATTGTAATTTTGACCATATTATTATATTAAAAACACAATGCCTAGTGTCGTCGAACAGTTACGAGGCAGTCGCGCCACAGGGGTATTAGTAATTTTTTTATGGTCACTTTCGACTATGATTACTTCTGCTTGAAATAAATGAACATAGAATCAATGTAAAATAGTCTGCCATACGATTGTTGATGAAATCATTACAGGAAAATAATGAAAAAGAACCGACCAGATAAATAATCTCATTAACTTATTAAATTGTAACATATCACGCCAACGCCCTGATAGAAAGCTACGGTCACTTACTCCTAAAGAATACTTTGCCATAATCTTTTTACCAGGCGCGTCTCTAATGTTCCGGAAGGAAATTTAAAAGAGGTCGTAAATTGGTATAGACTAAACTAAATATCAAACTGACTAGAGTAGATTTGTATACATTTAATATACCTAAGTACATTTTTATGGTGTCATACTTGAACGAATTTGAAAAGCCTTCAGTAACGGAATTATTCTGGTGGGCCCGCTGATGAGTATACTCTCCAACGGGCCCAGATTGAATTATTTTTACAACGAAACTATATTAAATACATTTTTTAAAAATTGGATCTACTATTATATACAATTTTTCTTGCTTATTAAATTTACCAAGTTTAAGGTGGTCCCGCCCCGGAGCAGCACGTACAGTACCGCTTCAGACAATGCAACAATATCTCATCAGACACGCAACAACGTATTAGTAGGTAAGTAGTAAATATGTAGGGCTTAAAATAACGGTAAAAATATCGTTGGTAAACGTAACGTTTTTTTAGCTACGTCTTAACGGTAGTCTTTACTAACGTTAACGTCAAATTGACGTTAAATTGTTACCGGCCTTACCGTTAATATTTACGGTGAAGAGTGCACTGCATTTGAATGTGATACAGTTTCAGCTTGCTGATATTATCCAGATGAGTGAAACAATAATTTTATTTAGATGGTTATTATTTACATTACAAAATATAGAACGTTCTATTTTATCATGTGTGTTCTAAGAGTGCATTTAAATACGTTAACTGCGTCAACGTAAGACATCGTACCTATGTGTTGTTAAAATTCACGTGAAACTAACGTTAATGACTCACCTAAAATACTGGTAACGATACAAAGTAACCTTATATACCGTTAGTTAGGTATTAAATTAACGTAAGGTAACGTTAACTTTATACCTGCTAATAAGTTCTATATTAAATAATATTATACAGTGTGACCCGCGTTAAAGTGCAACCCCGAAAATGGGTGAAATTAGATCGAAAACTATCGACGAAAATGGGTCTAAAAAACTTCTAAAAAAAAAACTAATTTTTTTATACGCCACTGAACATTTGTTTCCCGAATTTTGACCTCTATGTACAAATAAATTTATTCCTCCCAAACTAGCTGGCCGATTTTGATGAAATAAACGACAAATCAATGCCAAGTATTTAGCGATGAGAATAAAACAAAAAAAAACAACAAAAAATGGCTTTAAATACTTCATTTTTTAAATACTTGTGAAAAAAGTCACTATTTTTCACTGTTTTTTTCAATCAACTCAAATTTCTATGAAATAAACCCCTACATCTTGATTTGTTTTATAATTTATTATTATTCTTGACTGTATTAGCTTTCAAAAAAAAAATTATCAAACATTGTATCTCTAAAAATACAGGAGTTACGAATTTTTAAAGTTCACTACTCAGAATGGGCAAATCCAGGTAGAGACCCTTTTTTTATTCCTTTGTTATACCGGTGGCCAGCTGCTATTGTATTTAATGCTTGGGGTGTATAACAAAACGAAATAAGCTTCCAATGAGCTTATTCCGTTTTAGTTGACAGTTGAAATAAAACAAAAATTAATCAAAAACAATGATTTATTATTAATTATTGTTGACTTAGATTATAATGTATTAGGTTTTCGAAATGTGCTCCGCGTTGTTGCAAACACATTGCCACGCGTAATGATATGTGTTGTGTGGCCCTCCGTATAAGTTGCGGTTCATTTTTCAATTCTTCAGCGCACCTCATGATGCGGTCATGAAGCTCAGCCTCTGAATTCACAGGTGCACTGTACACCTTTTGCTTCATGTGGCCCCATAGAAAGTAGTCGAGCGGCGTCAGATCAGGAGAGCGGGCTGGCCAGCCCACTGGGCCTTCGCGCCCAATCCAGCGATTGGCATAATTATTATTTAAAAATTCACGGACATTGCGCCCGTAGTGAGCAGGGCAGCCGTCCATTTGCAAGTACATGCCCTGTCTCGATGCCAGCGGCACATCCTCTAACAGACGGGGAAGCTCATCCCTTAATAAAGTTAGGAATCGTTCCGAATTTAATGTCGCTGGTAAAATTACTGGTCCTATCAACATGTCGTCGAGTAGACCTGCCCAAACATTTATTGAAAATTGCACCTGGAATGACGAGGCCCTCTTCAGATGTGGATTATCATGTGTCCACTCGTGCAAATTCCTAGCGTTCGTGATGCCATTCCTGGTGAACTTCGACTCATCCATCCATAAAATCTTTTTTTTAAATTGTGGATTGCGACGAATTTGTCGTTGTAGCCAGATCGACATAACGCACCTTGATTGGAAATCCATATCCCCGTGCAAATCGTGGACTCTTTGATAATGATATGGATGTAGACCTTCTTTCTTCAAGATTCTCCACGCTGAGGCTTGTGATATGCCGTGGAGTAAAGCTAAACGCCTCGTACTAATAGTAGGAGTGGCAAAAATGGTACTTAAAACCGCTTCTTCTATCGCTGTGTCGATTACAATGGATTCTTGTTCACGTCTTGTGTGTTGTAATCCAAGTCCGATGTCGGAGAGCTTCCGATGAACTTCCTGGAAGTTCCTTGCCGACGGTGCAAGTCTGTTCGGAAATGCATTTACGTATGCCGATCGAGCGACTGTTGTGCGTCCACCATACATTCCATAATAATAATGGATGTCAGCGATTTCTCGCGGGGAGAATGCATTTAATCGCGGCATCTCAACCCAGCACAACCACGAAAACAGTCGAGTAACGTAACAAACAGTCAATAACAAAAACGTAACAAGTAGTCAATAACGAAAACTCAACGAAAAACTGTAACTTTAATGCGAGAACAACAGCTGACGTACAGCAGCAGCGATGTGATCGGAGCGGACTAGCGCGGGCGACTGCCGGACTGTACCAATACCCCTTCCCTTTTCCCCAAGCATTGAACACAATAGCAGCCGACCACTGGTATAACAAAGGAATAAAAAAAGGGTCTCTACCTGGATTTGCCCATTCTGAGTAGTGAACTTTAAAAATTCGTAACTCCTGTATTTTTAGAGATACAATGTTTGAATTTTTTTTTTTGAAAGCTAATACAGTCAAGAATAATAATAAATTATAAAACAAATCAAGATGTAGGGGTTTATTTCATAGAAATTTGAGTTGATTGAAAAAAACAGTGAAAAATAGTGACTTTTTTCACAAGTATTTAAAAAAATGAAGTATTTAAAGCCATTTTTTGTTGTTTTTTTTTTTGTTTTATTCTCATCGCTAAATACTTGGCATTGATTTGTCGTTTATTTCATCAAAATCGGCCAGCTAGTTTGGGAGGAATAAATTTATTTGTACATAGAGGTCAAAATTCGGGAAACAAATGTTCAGTGGCGTATAAAAAAATTAGTTTTTTTTTTAGAAGTTTTTTAGACCCATTTTCGTCGATAGCCGAAAATGGGTGAAATTAGATTTTTCGATCTAATTTCACCCATTTTCGGGGTTGCACTTTAACGCGGGTCACACTGTATGTACTTTAACGCATTACCAGCCGGCGGGCATAAGCCAGGTCCGTAGCTGGTAACCGTTAGGGTTATATTGAAAGACGTAGACTGATTCAACTTAGAATATATTTTCACTTTTACGCTTTCTTATATCCCATTTATTGTTCATGCAAGTAACGCTAACACTAATGTCTACAATAATCATTTACACCAATCAGCGACAAGTAAACACAATTCTACGAGGAGTTCTTGAGCGTGTGTTCGTGCGTATAAATACTGCCACGTATAAAAACTAAGCATGGAAATGATTGCTACATTTTATTCAATGAAATGACAAATTTTTCACAGTGATTTCACAGGTGAAATTTCACAGTCAATGATTTTTCATTCTCAGTCGCAGTAACTTCGCATTTGGTACAATTTGCTTCAGTATGAAATATGAATTATAGCATAAGACTACCTAATGAGTTAAATATAATGAAAGCTTGTTTTACATTCATATAATATTTAAAGAATAATAATTATTACCTACTACCTAAGTTATATACACTTAATACAATTTTAAACTAACATGAAGATTTATTTACACTAATAATAGTCTCTTTTACGTACATAGAAGATGGTTGATAGAGAGTATAAATGTTTTATTTTTGTAATGAGTAGAATCCTAACTTCCTAACTAATATTATAAAAGCGAAAATGAGTTTGTTTGTTTGTTACCTTTTCACGCCTAAACCCATTGATTTATTGCCTAAACCACTGAACCGATCATCCTAAAATTTTGCATATACGTTGACAGGTGTACAAAAACAGACAAAGGCTACCTTTCATCCCAAAAAAATTACTGTTCCCGAGGAAAACAATAATAACGTTCTTATAATAATAGATTGCGCCACGTGTCTTTCGAATCATGATTGAATTATATTATTACGAGTACAACTCGAATTGATTGTCAAATTCTAAATTAACGCGAGCGAAGCCGCAGGCAAAAGTTCAAATATCAATAAACTAATTTCGTACGTTCCGGTTGTTCTTTTAATTTATCATGGTACCCCCAATATTACAACATATTATTGAATATTACGTATTACTATAGGTATAGTTTGTTCAAAATAAAATATCCGCTACATATTATTTCTTCAGTCGACATTTTTGACAAACCGTATGGCTAGTAGGATAAAACATTTTTTTGCCTAATATATTTTGTGTGGCTCGTGGAGAAATCGTAAGATTTACAAAGGTACGATAATGTCCAATAATAACGATTATTCCACTCAGAGAGCCGATTACTTATTTTCGTTAGTTTTGAATGACTTACCATTTGGTTTAGGCGGCTGCGAATACGACGCATCAGTGCTCGTTAGCGGTTTTGGTCTCGATTCATTATAATAATTGTCTTTTTTATTACCATATGTCTTTTTTATAGGGTCTGTAAGTAAAACATTAATCATTCTCTCTTATTATCCATCTGCCATCTATCCTTGAACAATAATAACATCAATAAATTATTGGTTTCCGTATCAAAATATAAATCAATTATTACCAGGGTTACGTAAGGGCGAGTTGCATCTTGGAGAAGACGGGTTCGATAACTGCGAGCCTGTAAAAAATTGCACGTATAATGATCTCTGGTATAAATGTAGCAATTAAATAGTTATCACTTCTTAACAAAAATATGATTAATTATATCAACTTGATTTAAAATGGAGTGTATAACCGGACATCTAGTACAAGAAAGCGAGTAAAAACTTGGTAATAAGATTATGTATTCCATTCACCTGGTCGGGCGTTCATATGTGGTTGATGTTTTGGATATCTCTGTGCTGGCTTATTTCTTGATTTAGCATCTAAAATGAAAAAACTAAAATTAATTAGCTAGAACTGTGGTTATTGATTACTTTCCGAGGTTAAGTAAACGAATCAGCCGCGGCCTCTTGTCACACGTGCGCATCTATTCCACTAATTAGGAAATTATGTGTAAAAAAATATCTTATATATACAATTCATTTCATCCAGCATTCTGGGAGGTGTAGTTAACTTTGATATTGCCCTGACGTGAATACGAGTAAATGGCTAACGCTACGTCCTAGGCAGGCGGTTCAAAGCGAACGCGATTATGAAGCGGTGACACGCGAATTCAATGCGAAGCGGTGCGACGCGGCGGCTATGTCCTACGTGCACGCGAATCGTCTCGCACAGCCGCCACCGACGCGACGCCGTCGTTCAGTGGGCACTGTACAAAACACGACAGCACCGCATCCAGTTCGCGCGAAAATATCAAGCCAACTAATCGCGTTCGCTTCATTTCGCGCCGCTCCGCACCGCACCCCACGCGCGTTTGGTCACGTAGGCCACTTCAATAGGTTTCGACTGTTTGTTGTTTTCGCGCCGCGCCGCGCCGCTTCGCCTTCGCGTCTAGATCGCTCACGCAGGACGTCGCGTTAGACGGGATGCTATGAAATAAAAGCAACTCTAACGGGTAAAAATAATCCATATGTTATAGAGAAGTAAATCATGTTAATAATTAATTTAAATGAAGCACCTATAGGGACTAGTTAATAGTGCAGCAAAGGAACACACTTGTACTCTTCTCATATCAAAGGTAGTAGGCTAACTAAGTGTAGAAATAGACTTTTTTTTATGGATTAGGGAGCAAACGAGCAGACGGATCGCCTGATGGTAAGCGACTACCGCCGCCCATGGGCACCTGCAACACCAGAGGAGTTAAAAGTGCGTTGCCGGCCTTTTAAAAAGGAGTACGCTCTTTTCTTGAAGTGTTGAAGGTCGTATTGGTCCGGAAATACCGCAGGCGACAGCTCATTCCACAGTTTACTGTACTGTACTAATTATTATTCAACATAATACCTTTGGTTTCATAGTTCACCAACGTTGTCTCCTTCACGATCGTCTTATTAATATTCGAAGTATTTTGATAAAATGCGGAGGGCCTTAAAGCTGAAAATAAAAGTAGTGATATAAAGGAATTAAAATATACCTGATGATATCATAAAAACACCAAATTATATACCTATAGTGTTTATTATAATATCTCAATTAATTCCATAGATAACTACTTTTTATATTATATTGTCTCCTATTTAAGCGAATGTTATTCATTGAAATTAAACTACTATATACGGATTTTATCGCGTTGTTTATTTGACACTTTATTACATAATTTTTAAAACTGTTACACTACTATTACTATTAAATTTTACAATTTTTTTTAAGCTAATTAAGTTATAGAAAGTATAAATAGTTTTAATAGTTTCTATAATTTAATTAGCTTAAAAAAAATTGTAAAGTTTAATAGTAGGTAGTGTATCAGTTTTCAAAATGTTGTAGTAAAGTGTCTAATAAACAACACGATAAAATCCGTATATACCTAGTAGTTTAATTTCAATACTTTTTATATTCCTTTTAAAATTATGTCCGAGATTCTAGTTGATAAGAGGTTGACGCGTACGCAGACCAAAGACCCGACCAGAAAAGACAAGTAGAACGCGACTTTCCTGCAGGTGGCGGTGCTCGGTCGTGAAATACCTGGTCTGTCGTAAGGGTCGCCGCAACCGATCTTTGACGCGCTTCTGTAGGTATGGCCAGCACCTAACTGAGCCAAATAAATATTTAAAATAATAACGAACTCACGTCTAGGTCCGAAGCTATTCTTCAGAACAGGTATTTTAGTATCCGGCAACACATTGGGGCTAGTATTTGATGCCCGTAACTTGTTCCCGGATACAGTAGCCTTGGTTGCTGTCCAAAACAAATTACCAAGTGCTATTATTGTGAAAATCAGAGCCCTCAATTGGGGGTAGAGCAGCGAAACGGCGTACACGACCCGCCAGAATATAACGTGTTTCAATAACGTCGTAACAATATTTATTTTACACGTATTTTTATTATTTACTGAAATGTAATCAGTTGACTGTTATGGCTACATAATGATTATTAATTAAAGAGAGTGAGATTCGTTTATAGCTTGATTGTGGCACAATAGTTGCCAGTCTGTGAATTTTTCTTTTTACACACATGTGTTCACTGAATACATGTGTGTAAAAAGAATTTGAAGTGAATTCACAGTCAGCGTAGGGATCCAATACTCTCAAATATACTGGAAATTGGCTGAATCATAATGTTATTATGTACCTAGATTTATGTACATAATAATACTAAGTAATTATAGGTACCTACACACATCGACACATCAACCTAGACTGTTTGGACTGTGAACTATTAGAAGTTGAACGCTGCGAATCGTGCGAGAGAGTGCGTTATATTTTTGTTACGCTCTATCCTTACCATTACATCGACACCACGATGCACTTTCCCTTTCCGACAATTCTCTATGTTGTATGTAGCGTAGTTATGCGTATAAGTATAGGGTGTCTAACTTGATGTGTAGCAGTGTGTACATGGGTACTCTATATCTTAATATATAAAAATCTCGTGTCACAATGTATGTTCGGGATAAAATCTATAACTACTGAACCGATTTTGATCAAACTTCGTAACTATCTGTAATTTGGTCCAACTTAAAAGATACGATAATTTTATCTTAATTTTTTTTTTCGTGTGTAGGTACAGGACAGCGTCTGTCGGGACAGCTAGTAATATGTAATTTTTTTAGCCCCTTGACATTTTTGGTATACGCCACGCGCAGATTTTGTTGCCGTGGTTTCACGATATCATCTCCAGACGCCCTGGTGTAAATAATGTCTTAAGTTTTTTTTTAAAGATAACCTGCGCACTCAGAATAATATCTGTATCGCGGGGATCTTTACAAACATTTAAACAACGGACACAAAGAACCTCCAGAACATCCTCGGGACAACATACAGCCGCAATGCAGTAGTAGTTATGCTCATCTCCAAACCTACGGGCTTTTCGTAGCTGTGCTAAGTGTCACGTACAATTCGATATAGGTACCAGGTTTTTAAAATCTACAGACAACGTTTAATATACTGTTAAATTAAGTCGTTACTCACGTAATCTGGTATACCCCACTTCAGAGGCTGGTCTTTGAACCGGAGGACTTTGTTCTCTGGTATTATGTACTAAAATATAAAAGACAATATTATCAAAAATCTATGTAAAAAATAATACAAAAATTATTCAAATGAAAATATAATATAATCGAGCGACAGGTAGTCTGATAACTTTACGAAATGATGTGCTCATTAGTAAGAGTTAATACTCGGTATAATGCATGCTTTGCATGTCACAAAGTGTTGGAACCCACACACAGTCGACGTTGTGAACTATGACGTCACGTCTTCTCGTACTGCCAGGAGTCGGGCGGTCCGCGCTTATTGGCAGTGGTGTAGTTTCTAACAGGGCTGATATTTCATATGGCTAAAAATTTTATAAAATACTAAAGCAATGTTCTAAAGGTATCTTACCTTTTTTAAAAGTCGTTGGAGACTTTGTCCGAATGCTACATGGCGCAGCAGTTATGCGCTCTTTATTTATAATACCTGTAAAGTGGCATCCGTATAATTTTATCTATTTACAATAAAATGTGTGGTAGGTGCTTATAAGACAGTTATATGTATACTAAACTAGCTGTTACCTGCGACTTCGTCCGCGTAGATTTTAACTAAAAGTGATTGTTTCTGTGGAAACCTATTTTTTTTCTAAAATCAAGGTAGCCTAAGTTACTCCTTATAACATTAGCTATCTGCCAGTGAAAGTCCCGGCAAAATCGGTTCAGCCGTTTCGGAGATTAGCCGGAACAAACAGACAGACAGATATGTTTTCGTATAGGCACCTTTTATACTTTCATATGCATTAGATAAAAAGCTGTTATTTTGACATTACAAACAGACACTTTAATTTTATTTATAGATAGACACTGTGCTCCAATAAATCAAATAGCATAAATCAAATTCGATTTTGAACGAATAATGGCCTGCGCACACTGGCGGACGGGACGGCAGAGGATTTTCAATGAAATTGAATAGTTATCCAATCGAAATAAGGTATATATTTGAATGCTCGGTGAATTCGGTGATCGGCCTCGGAGTATCGCAGCGCAGTTATAGAGGATACCGCGGCGGGAGGCGGCGGCATGCGTCTGTATGCGCCAGCATGCGTCGCGCGCAAAAGCAACTTTTCGATTGCGTGGTCACTAATAGAATAATCAAATGCATTCGACCCTCATGGTCGAATGCGGAATAAACCAGTTAAGAGCATCTCGAATAGAAAGGTAGATAAACTTCGACTCACGCGGGGGTGTATGAAATGGCTCATCTCGTCTAATAGTCAACCGTTTGTTGAGGAATGTGACCAGGGGTTTCCCGTAAGCGTTATTATCTGGTGTGTTCGTTCTAGGCATGGGTGGAGTCTGCCGATTTGAAGTAGGTGCTGCAAAAGATATATAACTTAATAAAATGACTGTTACTTTTAATTATGTGTCCAGGTTAAGGAATTCTAACCCAGATACGAAGGAATACAATATTTTTTTGGTCCAGTGTATTAAACGCGAACTCAATGCATGATTTAATGCACGAGTAGTATTAGGACTTAGGTATTGTAATTTTCATCAAGAAATTCGAGACTAAGGGCGGCTTCAAATTTGCCGCGCGGCGGCAGCGCGGCTGCAACGCTGCGCCGCCACGCAGCCGTCACTAGTCTATCGATCAGGGGGGAACACTGCCCAATATCTTTCCTATATCCAAAGATAGGGCTGACATCTGTGTTTTTGGCCCCGTACTTGTGCTGTAAATCAATCGCAGAAGATGGCGCTTAAACAAATTTTTTATTTATTATTTAGTGTCAGTTCTTACCTAACTATACTTTTATATTTTTAATTTATCTAGAACCATATTTTTTTTCTCATTTTAATTGTTTTATCATAAAAATGTCATAAAATACAAATTAGTAAATATGTTGGTTAAAGACTATGATTCAAACATTGGATTTGTAAGTCAGTCACAATATGGCGACTGCATCTTGCCCGTGCGCACGTTTGTAGTTTTTCGTCCTATAATGTATATTTTTCGGTTGTGAAGGTCTTATGTAAGTGCTTTGAGTCGAGCTCTGTGTTCCTCCACCTTGTGTCAATTAATCTTCCCATCGAAAACTGTTGTTATCAGTGTGCGATAGTGACGCTTTTAGTGTTTAGTGTTGTGCAGTTTTTCCAACTACAAAAATGCCGAGACGCTGCGCATTTCATTGTGAACCTAGAGTCCGCTGCACAGTTATATTTTAATAAACATAATAAAATGCTATTTGTTATTGTTTTATTCTTATACTACGATAGGCACCCTTTACTTATTGTATTTAAATTGTTTTGTTTGGAATCTATTTTTGTAACATTCTACTTGTTCTATTTGCATATTTTTTATGTTACAAAAATACGATTGATACAAAACAATTTAAATACGAATTCTGGATTAGTAATACATAATATAAATAGCTATAGGCACAGAATACGGAATAGCTATAGCTATGTATAGAAGGATTAGTTCGGGGCCAAAAGTTCAGATGTCGCTGTTTCAAATAGGGTTGGCTGAAATTGACCATAAGAGGGCTCTCTTTTCCCTATGTATTACTTTACTCTTTGCTATCGATGAACTAATACGCGGCAGTAGCGCGGTTGCAGCGCTCCAGTCGCGCGTTTTTATTTATATGGATTTACAAAGCAGCGCGTGGCTGCAGCAATGCAGCCGCGCTGTACATTGCGGCAAGTTTCAAGGCGCCCTAATAATGATACAGATATTGAAAGTGCAGACATTGAAAGTGATAGAAGTAATAAGCGGTCCTATTGATTACAGTGATAGGTATGTGGTGGTAAAATACGTATACTGCATATTAAATAGTATGTATTCACTGTGTGTGAATATACATACATTATATGTTTTACTATCTGGATAAATGGATACAATATCCATTTATCCAGATACTAATACATTATACGTAAATTATTAATATTTATACACTTCCAAGGCGATATAACTACATTGTGTTGTATTGTTACGCATAATATAAACTCAAATAATACCTAATAATAAAGATTTAATTTACTTTGACATTTTAATTATTATATCTATTGAATATTTGCACGCCTAGTGTGGCAAAATGTACAGGTGCTTTATTTTGTATAATAAGAACATTTTATACCTATATTATTGCAAATAAACTGATTTGATTTGAATAATATATAAGCCATGGAATTGATTTGTGCGAAAGGCAGAACAGGGCCAACGTCGCATACATATCTATTAAAAAAATATCACTATGTACCTGTTCATTTAATTAAATGAGCAAAGACACGAGCTCTTTAGTTAGCCGTTAAGGTGCCATCCGCTGCTGCCTGCGTATTGGGTCAGGTCCTTATTCTTAATAGAGGTACCTAAATATTTAATTTCAAATACCAAACTCACATTTCCTGCCGTTGTTTGCCATTATGTCTAATACTTCTTCAGCAGTGGCTCGTTGTGTCGCTGTGTTAATAGTATGTGAACGTGCTGGGGAACAGAGAAAGTCATCTTAATCATTATCTTTCCTATTTCAGTTAGCTCTAAGGCTTATTCATGGGAAAGTGGGATAATGTTCTGTTAACTAAAGGCTAAGGCATTTAATCAGACTTACTAGTGTGTTCAAAGTAAATCGCTAGGAAACTATGATAAAAAGTCTAATTTGTCAACACGGATTAGACTTTTATCAGGTACCTACTTATATTTAGAAACGCAGCAATTTCGAAAGGAATTTTTGCGTTGGACATCAGCGGCTTGCAGAAGGCAAGGCCAACAATAACTTGACACGAACTAATAATTGTAGTAATAGGCCACACTCATAGTCATAAGTTATCTTGAAACATTTTTGGTTGAGTTCGTCCTAGGTAGGTACACACAGCGACACATCAACCTAGACTGCTTGGACTTTGAACTATTAGAACTTGAACGCTACGAATGGTGCGAGAGAGTGCGTTATACTTTTGTTACGCTTTATCCTTACCATTACATGGACACCACTATGCACTGTCCGACAATTTCTTTATTTTGTATGTAGCGTAGTTATGCGTTGTTCGACCCAGTTAGGGGGAACGCGGGAAGTGTTGTGGTCGACTTCCTTTGTGTACTAGGATGTCAATAAAATAAAACTGACCTTTCCCACAGGTATATTTTCGACATTTTGACACATAATTTTTGCTACTATCCTCGGAGAATCTTAACTCCACGATTCAGCGAGAGGGTGAGGAAGGCACAGTTCCATCTAGTGGCAACAATGCAACAACTTTTATATTAAAGTTCTATTTGACATAAATGTCATTGAATAACGTTTATACATCGTATACAGGGTGTCTGTCTAACTTGATGTGTAGCCGTGTGTACCGAGGACATTAACTCTCAGGACTTATGCTCTTTTTATCATCTTTACTACTATTTTAATAAACTAAAATAACTTACTATTAATGATTCCTGACGAGCCGCGTTTCATCCTGGACCGGTCCTGGATATCCCGACTCAAGCTGGACGTCTCGCTAACTGATCGAGCTACCGGAAATATTTACAAGTTATTCTACATGTGACTACACTACACTATTTCATTATTACTTATACGTCAAAGTCGACCAATGTAATGTTGCTGCCCGTGTCCAAAATATGAACGAAATAATTGATTTACTAAGCGTCAACACAAGTAATTCTCTTTTTAAACCACTTATTACATACTATCATGATATATTTCGTTATGTAGACATGACCACCGCTCACACATATGTAGGTATGCAAACACAAAAACACACACACACAAACGCGCGCGCGCGCACACACACACACACACACACACACACACACACACACACACACCAACATCACAATACTAACTACACACACTTTCGTACGCACTTACTGTAAGACGCCATGTATTCATCAAATATTTTTTTGTTTTGTTTAACTTTTCCTTTATTGTACATTTATGTTATATTATATCTTTTGAACCACGATGAAAGAGGCTGGCCTCCACGACACAGGAAATCCTAGTGTGGAGACCAGTGATTTATCTGTTTTAGCTATGTAGGTATATTTTTCTGAATAATAAAGATTATTATTATTAACTGTAATACTATTGTTAGGAATCAAATGTGAAACAGCTTACAAAAATAACAGACGCACTTTAACCTTTAAATAATCATTGACTTATTCAAGAAATGCATTAACAAATAAAGTAAGAGATAATTGATATCACCCAACAGCGATCACACACAGCACGTCCGTTCCGTCCGCCGCTCGATGTCAAAGTGAGTCATTGCGCGCCGAGCGCGCTTTTATAGCTCGCTCGATCGGATGATTCGTGACGTTACTTGTTTACGTCGCATTCCGCAACCAATACGGCCTCTACTGACACTCTGACGTCCTCGTCAGGTCTGGAAAATGAACCTGCCTAACCTGGCTGACAGTCTCAGTGTAGAGTTTGGATCTTCATTTTCACTTCAACCTAGTAGGCCTAGGCGTGAGCCTTACATACCACATCGATTTAAACATTGTAAGCATAGGCTCAAAGTTTGCGTACCTTACAACGATACAACGACTGTTGGCATAGGCACAAAGTTCGCATACCACACAGATTTAAACATTGTAGGCATAGGCTCGAAGTGTGCATACCTCATTTGTGATAACAATAAACAGCCCCGCGTCACAACCGTAAGCGTGCACTCAAACAGCCAGGACCAGTGCATGAACATTGCTATCTAATAGTTTCACAAAACATATTCAGAAATCATAACTAATGAGACGTCCCCCATAGCAACGCTATGCCAGCTAGTATAGTTTGCCAACACTCACCATAGGTAGCTGCAGTGAGGCAAGCGCATGTGGTTGCGAGGTACGTAACCTCCCTTAAGAAATACTGCTAACGCCATAGGTAGCTGCCATCGGGCAAGTGCACGTGGCTTCTAAACAAAACAACAAAGCGCACGCCATAAGTAGCTGCCATCGGGCAAGCGCACGTGGCTTCTAAACAAAACAACAAAGCGCACGCCATAGGTAGCTGCCATCGGGCAAGCGCACGTGGCTTCTAAACATACGAGGAGGACGCTGGTTCCGATCGACATGGTGATCTTGCTGAATTTGATTTTGTTTTAGCAACACAGTTGCTTTACTCGATTCACGCGTAACCGTTCGGCCGTCCTCAATTTTCTCTTCAACCACGATCATGCCTATTACGTGACAGCCTCACGTAGTTAGACCTAACCTTAAACAAGAACAATGTGATGCATTCATTTTATTTGTAAACGCCTGAACCTAGTTCTATTACTTGTGAGCAAAGGAATCTTTATGCCACTTCTGATGTTAGGAATCAAATGTGAAACAGCTTACAAAAATAACAGACGCACTTTAACCTTTAAATAATCATTGCCTTATTCAAGAAATGCATTAACAAATAAAGTAAGAGATAATTGATATCACCCAACAGCGATCACACACGTCCGTTTCGTCCGCCGCTCGATTTCAAAGTGAGTCATTGCGCGCCGAGCGCGCTTTTATAGCTCGCTCGATCGGATGATTCGTGACGTTACTTGTTTACGTCGCATTCCGCAACCAACACTATTATATAGATGACGGCGCACCGAGACAATCAATTGATTTGACGGCACATCGAGACTATCAATTGATTATTTTTGAACGACCGGAAGTTCTTTAACAGGCAACATAACACCGAGCGCTGGGATGGCGGCCATTAAGTGTCGAACGGTTTGAGAGTGCGCACGCGCCCACGTGTTCTGGTGGAATGTTATAAATTGTATAAAGTGTAAATCTACAAAGTGAACATTAATTACTGGTGAATAAATAATTACTAAACGAGTGCTGATTGTGATTGGAAAGTGTTTTATTGAAACCTAGTCTCCTCGCCCAACTACCCACGTATTATTACTGATAAATCGAAATATAGTAATGTGCCGTCTATTGATGCGCCTTTATAGATATTTTGTTTGTTATGTAAATAAAACAAAGTAAGTTTTATTTTCTAATTTGCTATAAAAATAGGAGTATAGTCTACAGCGCTCTTAATTTACTTTGTAAGTTTATTTGCGAGTGCGACATATCCATACACGATTTGGCAACAAAATGTTGCTAGTTTGCGGCGGCCCTTCTAGCTATATAAAATTGAAATTTTAGTTTTATATTGAAGTACTTCTTAAGTGAAACTTCTATCTATCCATTTACAAATTTTATTATATTAGGTATATGATAATTGTTTCATAGCTGCCATTTCACCTGGGGTGTGCGAGCCTGCGAGGTACCTACTCGTGACCAAAATAAAATTACGCTATGAAACTATGTACCTATATATTTTCACCAAAAGTTTAGCATTTGATACAGCTGATCTCTCTATTGCACCTGTAGCTCGTATCCCTATATTAAATAACGCATAGGTAGGTACATCTCTGACGAAAATGCTCTTATGCTAAAAGTCACTGAGATGATGCTAAGAACGCATTAAATCTTCTTCTCCCTTCTCCCTAGACTTTATTATTCCCAAGTCACTTGGGATCGGCTTTTCTAGTTTAACCGGATTTGACTGGATATCAGTTTTTACACGGAGCGACTGCCATCTGACCTCCGCAACCCGAAGGCTAACGATACCCTAAGGCTAGACCAGTGTCAAGATATTATAAGGCACTGACTTCCCAATAACGACTGCCATAGATGTTCATGGCAGCCGGGACCGACGACTTAATGTGCTCTCCGAGGCACGGAGCAGGCAATATTTGTCAATCAATACGCACATAATTTCGAAAAGTCATATAACTTCCGAAAGTCAGAGGTGCACGACGTGGGTTCGAGGTTCGAACCCAAGACCCTCTGCATTGCAGTCTGTTGGTCTCCCCACTGAGTAAGCATTAAATGAGCCACCATTAATTTACTTTTAAGGTTAACGTTAAAAATAGATTAATGGTGGTGGTGGATTAATGGTTTTTTGACGCTAATTGTATACCGTAGATCCACAATCAGCGTCAAAAAACCGTACTCACCAAATGAGCACTCACTTGAACATTTGGGTGCTCATTTAATTTAGTACCGTTAATATATACTAGTCTATGGTACCGTTCGATCTCTCCGAGAGCAAACATGCCGCAGTGCTCGTTTAAAACTTGTAAAATCACACTTCCAGGACACTAAAAAAGGACGGTGTTTCATATTTTCGGTAAGTAATAATGTTATTATTATAATTATATTAGAATACTGATTATTAAGTCAAGGAACCAACGTAAAATATTTTTTGTTTATTTCGTAACAGAGAGCGACCATATAATACGGCTCATTTAAATGAACACTTACTAAACGCATTAAATATACTATTGTATTTCCACTTGATTAGTCCGGATTACATGTTGACTCTGTTTTAATATTAATTTTATTTGGTTTAAAATTTTAATGCGATTGTATATATTATTTATTACTAGACTTGTTTTATTACAATCCATAATAGTATTCGTTTAAATTTTTAAATGATCCTTGCAGTATTCTTATAGTGGGATATTTATAAAATGTATCTACATACTTATGTTGGATTTCAGCTTTCCTCGAGATCCCGTGCGATGTGCAAAATGGATATCCGTCACAGCACAGCAACGATCACAAGCAAGCACAGCAACAACAACCCTTATCATAATTTTTGGGAGTCAGCTTATATTCTTCAAAGTGCCATATTAACAAATAACAATCATGTAAATAATACTATTAAATCTATTATCGAGACATATATCAAGATAAGATTGCATTATATAACAAAGAAAGATAAGGAAATAATTAAAATCCTTCACGGATTTATGAGAGAGATTTAGAAGATTAGGTATACAATAAGCTCAATTTATTTTAAGGAAATTAAACATTTTATTATGTCGTATCTTTATAAGTTTGAAATCTTAATTTTCTCTCTCATTTTATGTGTATACAAATTAAAGTAACATAAACTTTAATTTGTAAGTACAATCAGTCGCGTAATGTTCAAACACGTATCATTTCAAAGTCGGGCAGCCAAGTATATGAACAGCAATGAAACATACTCGTAATATAATTTACGTGCGTATTAATCATCTAAGTATTACTGTTATATGTATATTAAAAACATGCTATTTTACAAATGTTTTACTTGTCTTGTCTATTTTGTTATATAAGTACCTAGTACTGTTATGTCTGGTAAAATAATAAAATATTTTCTACCATCTGTTTAAGAGCTGCCACATATAAATTATAATGGCAGCACATTAGTTTCATTTTATTGAACATCATAGGACACAACCTTGGTAAAATACCTACAGGTAAAAGTAAAAGCAAACTAATATGTGTTTATAACATACATTCACACGCATATTTTTATAAACTCTACATAATTACGTCAAAATATTAACTTGCATTAAAATTTGTAAAAACAATATTCGACTCCATTCATTCTTTATTCTATTGGCGACTCTGCTCGTAAAATTTTATTACTTTTTTAGGTAGCCTTGTATATTCAACTTAAAGTTAAGGCGGTAAGCTTTAGTTTGCATTAATGAAGGTTTATATAGTTAATAGAACTACTTATAAGCTTCGATCAAATATACCATAGATGCACGATCGTCGCTCGAAAAACGGTGCCAACAAAACTGTGCATAAATCAGTCGTATGCACAGTTTCGCTCGCAGCCACTTTACGACCGCGCTAGCAGTCACACGTTTCACGATGCCAAAGTGTGTAGTGAAAAAATGCAAAAACTATACTCTAAAAGTGCAAAAAAAGGATAGAATGTCGTACTTTCGGTAAGTTTAGTTTTGTTATGAATTATTTATTATATTTTGTTGCATATGGCGCTTTAAATAATATATTTGAAAACATTTTCGTTTAAATTTAAATGCATGTATTACGCACCTGTCCCGCTCACTCTTGCGTGCACTGCCCGTAAGCGAGAGCGAATCGACAGCACTACTTTGGAATAAAGTCCATATGAAATGGCATGGAGTCGTTATAAGTTGTTTTGAATTATTAATATAATATTTGTATTAATTTATTTTAGCTTTCCACAAAAATACGAAACAGAGGAGGAGCGACTTGCTAGGGAGAATACGAGAAGAAAAGACTTCCACACAAATACCATTCCCCATGTAAATATCTTTAAACATGGAACCTCCCACATGTCGGTTAAACTCTTTAATAAATTGCCAGTCGATCTTAAACTGCTCCTATATAAAAGTGAATTCCAAACTAAATTAAAGCATTTTCTGATAGAGAGGTGTTTCTATTCCGTAAATGACTTTTTATTGAATTGACTTGTGGTTGGTAATTATAATCTAAAACTTTAATTAATCTTTGTGTTTAAGTTTAAATTTATATGACATATTTTTATTTGAATTTACATGTAGTTAGTAATTTATTAAATTAGTATTTAATCTTGACATATTGAATTTAATTAATTTATTGAATTTTAATAGTAATATTGCAATTGGTGTGTATTATTTTTCTTTGTTATTGTTTTAATTCTATTGTTTTATTATTGTATTACTTATATTATTATTATTATTATAACATGTAATGCCAATGTACAAATCAAACACAATGTAAAAATTGTTGGTGATCAATAAATAAATAAATAAATAAATGAAATTCGAAGGGAGAAATGGAGACGTATTATAGCTCGAGATAGAGATGACGAATTTTACCAACCAAATAATTCTAGCGTAATTTGTTCAGAGCATTTTAATGAAGAAGATGAAGTATGTAACTAAGTAAGGGTATAGTAAATTAAAAAATACAGCCATACCGAATATACAGGTAAAATATTTTGTCGTATAATTTTAAAATTATGTTAAATTTAGTTAATTTTATATACGACCTAATGATTTATTAACTATTGTTTTCGTTATTTTTATAGCAAGAAGAGTCAATAGTGCAATCTGAAGTGAATGCAATAGCACCCCACTTGAAAGTAAGCATAGGGTCTACATCCACATCGGGGAAAACTACATTAAATATAAATTTAGATAAAAATAATGAAAAGCCGGATACTTCACATACTGTTCAGGTACTTAGTAATGTCACTAAGTAAATTATTCTTTGAATGATATAATTCTTGAACACAAGTTATATAGTATTATATTATCAGCTAACTGCATTGCTTTATTTTTCAGTTGGATGATGCGGTAATTGTAGTAAGAAGTTGTTTTCAAATAGAAGCACGTCCTGTGATAAAATCTCCATTTTCATCATTAAGTTTTAACTCAATATTAGATACACCTCGTAAAGCTGTTTTAAGGAAGGATCTCAGAGTATGCAAAAGACGGTTGATTGATAAAAACAAAACAGTAAAAAAATTGCAGAAAATCAATATAAGACTTAAAAAAAATAACGCGACTTTAAAAAGTACAATCACTGCTTTGAGAAAACAAAAAGACTTTAAAACAAAAACAAAAAAACATTATTTTAGTAAAGTTGTTCATTTTTTTAACCTAGTTCCTTCCTGAACGATAGAACAGTTATAATTTATATTTTTAGCATCTACATCAACGAAAGTATCCGGGTAAAATATATCTAGTTTTGTTAGCTAGTTCGACCATCTACGAGTATATAGTTTTATTATTATTTATTGAAACTACATAGAAAACACACATACAAATATTTTACATACTTAATGTAATATAATGTATGAAGGTGAGCATAATTATTAGTACTGCAAATTATTGGCCTACTTTAATGTAAATATATTATATGCTTGCTTTTTATAAAGTTATATAACGTCTTACTTAAAATTACCTACTATAATGTAATTATTAATATTAATAAAATATTTATTTAGTAGATAATCGACTCCATGAGTTTCCTGTAGTGTTAGCGGGGTGGAGACCGTACCATATACTTAGTAAGCTTGCGTATCGCGAGTAACACACTTAGAACGCCTTACATTGACGCGTTTTAACTAAACTATTACAAAATGTTTCTCAGTGGGCGTTCAATGGTTATTCCGGTTTATTTCCTGGATTGCATAATAAATGCAGACACTTATAAGTAAGTAGTACTGGTCAGTGCCACATTTTGACGCGGTTTTTGTATGAGAATGTGCATCTATGATATATTTGATCGAAGCTTATTAGCAACTGAGGACAGTTATAAGTGTAAGTTTTGTATGGGATTGTGTATCTAGGATTTTTATATATCATTTCATTAACCCTTTCCCTGTGCCGTTATAGACACAATAGAAAATCAATTTTTCATTTATGATACATAGGATAGAGCACCTGTTAATATTTACCTCGCATCAGAGCCAGGGGTCATCATAAGTATACATGAACAATTTTACTATCATCGAGGTCCAATAGTTGTAGTCAAGACTAGAGTAGGTTTATTTACATACATACATACATAGATTCACGCCTGTTTCCCAGAGGGGTAGGCAGAGACTACGGATTTCCATTTGCTACGATCCTGACACACTTCTCTGGCTTCATTCACTTTCATAACATTCCTCATACACGCCCGTCGGTTCAAGGAGCTCTTAACCTGGCCTTTGTCCAGAACGCCTCCGATCTGGTCGAGAAACGTTCGCCTAGGTTTTCCTCTTGCGACTGTTCCATTCACACTAGCCTTATAAACTTTCTTAGTCAGTCTTTCCTCGTCCATTCTTTCTACATGTCCAAACCAGCTTAACCAGGTTTATTTAAATTAGAATAAAATTCCTACAATATGTACTGGATATTTACGTGTTGCGTCTGTGACTTTTTCCGGCAAGCACTCTTCTTTCTCTCTCTCTACTGGGGGTCGGTCGGGTCGGTCAATTTGTGCCTTGACTATGTGCTGTGGTGCTGGTGAGGTTTCTAAAAGAAACATCAGGCATAGGTACTTGTATTCTTGTTACAAAATACATATTTTAGATTTTAAACATCGATCTCTGATTAGATACCAACTTATTAGGTAGATCTCTTATTAAATACTGAGCCTATAGACAAAATCTATTCTCTATCTATTTATAGCTTAATTTATGCCCAAATTGAATTAATTTTCAGTCTACGTCACCATAAAAATGCATGCAAGAGACACTTGCGCGACAGAAACATTAACATTTTCAACTCAATGGTGTTCATTGAGATGAAAAAGCAAATGAAAAATTATAAAATTTAAACCTATGAGAACGAAGTAAATACCTAGTAACATTATGAAGACATAATAAGCATTTAATTGCACTGGGGGTGCCATACGACGGACGTTTCTGTCGAGCAAGTGTCTCTTCCAAACCTTTTTGAATGGAAATCCTGAAGAAAAAAAAATTATATTTAGGCTCCCTAATTAAACTTACTATAAAGTCGACAATACATAGAAGTAGCTCGGCTACTGCCACACAGAAATACTATTGTTCAATTACGTCAGTACCTATGTTGCTATGGAACCTAATTAATTCAAATAATATATATAACCTATATTATAAACAATTTAATTATTGCATTTTTTAGCTTTGCATAATCAGTGACGTATAGCCAGTTTATTGACTGCACACATCACATTACATTCAATTTTACGTCGGACTTTGGGAATATTAATTATTGTATCTACAGAGTAGGTAAGTAGGTAGGTACATCCAACTTTATTCCTCTGAGATTCCAAAATACCGAAATTGGAACTCAATAGTGATTTATAAATGGTGATGTTTTCTGATAGGATAATTATAAAGATATTTTTAAATGGCTTATGTTTAACTTATCACCAGATATAGTAAAATATAACAGTCAAAAATAGTAAATGATCACCAAATTGCACAGCAAAATATATTTAAAGAGATCAAAATAGGTCGACGGAGCCCCGCTTGGTGGGGCTCCTATTTTTGGGTGGGTTTAAGAAGGAACCTAACATAACCTAACCCTTCCGAGACGGAATGCAATGATTTGAGGCGTATAGGTGCTCGTTATGATATATTTTGGTAAGCATATTTTGGTGTGCAATTACCTACTATTTTTGGTGGTCATTATATTTAATCTCTTTTTAAATTGGTACTCTTAAAATTGCGGCATAGCACAGCCATAAGTACTAGATCATTGGCCGTACGAGACGTTGGAGGAATGCAAAAGGATAAGTAGATAATTATTTACATACGAGAAGGGCTTCGCTGGGATGCCTTCCGTGCGGCGGATGAGCTTCGGCTCCGCGGAGCCGGTTTACCTACTATGCCTGTTACCGTCATCCCTTTCATCTCCTTTCTCAATCCTGGTTGGAAAGACAGTAAAGTAACGTTACGTATAAATTAACACCATACAAATGTAATTTGTAAATGTAATCTGTTAATTGCTGAGATGCCAGATAGAATTGAAAAACAATTGTCTAACCGCCGCGCCGGTGCGCAGCAGGCCACTCATGACCTTAATTAGACATTTATTTTATGAATTCATGTCACATGTCTGTGACATATGAATTACACAGGATTGATATATTTTTAATATTAGTATGAGTTGTCCCTTATAATAATATTAAAAATATATATAAACTAGATGTGCCCGCGGTTTTAAACGCGTTTAAACCGTCTGCGCCGCTCCCGTGGGTCGTAGCGTGTTGTTATATAGCTTATAGCCTTCCACGATGAATAGGCTATCCAACACTAAAAAAATTTTTCAAATCGAACCAGTAGTGCCTGAGATTAGCGCGTTCAAACAAACAAACTCTTCAGCTTTATAATATTAGTATAGATACGCTCTGCTGGTAAAATGGTGTCTGTACTTTATATAACTTACTGGAAGAGTTGCTTTCCCTGTAGTTCAGTGCGTTAGCGGCGCGCGGTCCCACCGAGTGCCGCTGCACCGACTGCCTCGCGGGGCCTCTGCTTTTCTCGCCCGACGTCTCTATAACAGATTGTAAGAAGTAAGCTTCTGATTCTTATCAGAAACGCTTAGGCGCCACCTCCACGGGCGAGTGTATCGCGACGATTCCTTGCCCTTCTATCGTTAGCTAATCTCCACGGTAAGGCGATTATTCCGCTGGCGTATCGTCACGACTCGCAGCGGACCGCCGCGCGCCGCCGCATGTCCGCGACTGCTCAGCGCACCCCGCAACAATTCGCCGCAAGTTCCACAACGTGTCGTTGCGGACACGCGGCGAGTTGTTGACGTTTTGCTCGTCAATGTCACTCGTCGTATCGCCGCGATGAAATCGCTGTGTGGAGATTGATTCATAGAGATACTATTGAATTTGATGGCACAGCGAGACTATCGTCGCGATACACTCGCCCGTGGATGTGACGCCTTAGCTTTATAGCTTTCTCAAATCTTTAAGTAGTACTGACACAAATTAGACAGGCAATAAATTATAACAATACAAGTTAATTCAAATATTGCCACAAATATTTTTGTTTGACATTTTAATATATCACGGTCTATGCATTGTATCATCTTCCACTAGCTACGTTTATGCGTTATGTAATAGAATGCAAATTTATTATCGTCTATCGGGTGCATCACTGGACCCTGTAATGTTTCTAAGAATTTATTATCGTCTATCGGGTGCATCACTGGACCCTGTAATGTTTCTAAGAATTTATTATCGTCTATCCGGTGCATCACTGAACCCTGTAATGTTTCTAAGAATTTATTATCGTCTATCGGGTGCATCACTGAACCCTGTAATGTTTCTAAGAATTTATTATCGTCTATCGGGTGCATCACTGAACCCTGTAATGTTTCTAAGAATTTATTATCGTCTTTTGGGTGCATCACTGGACCCTGTAATGTTTCTAAGAATTCTACAGCAGAAAAATACAATAACATTGTCCAACCCACAACCTCATGGACCAAAGACCAGTATTCTTTCCCATTTGCATAACCAGCTCAGCTTCTCTGCAGTAGCGGCTGCATTGCACGAATATTATCTCTGTTTACTGCTTATCATTATGCTGCATTCTCGTTTGATAATTTTGAAGTTGTACACAGTTTAGATAAAACAAATAAATAAAATCTATAAAATGGCAGCACTTTCACGCCCGATGTTTAAAAGACAACATATTAAAATAAAACTCATATCAAGTAATTTGATTGGCCGTTGTTATTGCAGTCAGTCAATAGGGGCTATCGTTTTTGTGCTCACCAGGCGGCGCCACAAGCGAGTAAGTTCCTGTCAACACTGTCACAGCTGCTGTCAAAAGCCGTATTTCGCCGTAATAATTGTCGGTTTCTATGGTTACTGTTGAAGTGACTATAAATTTTGACGTCTAGACCTTACCATTCACTACCACCTCTAGCGGTGATTCCATGCGATACATTCATTACAACAGTTAAAATGCGTTTAGCCGTCTTAACATTTTTTGTGTTTTTCCAGAAACCAATGACACTAGGATAGGATGGAGTACTAAGGATGACATTAATGAAACGAACATGTACAACATTACATTATTTATTAATAATAACAACATAAACTACACTCTTAGATCGTAACTAAACTTACTATACAAGGCTAGAGCATTCTATGCGAACTTAAGCAGTCTATCTGTCTGTTACAATAATGCCTAACGAGGACATACCACAGTATAACAATTTTACATACTTATAAGTAACAATCAGGGCTAGCAACATATTTTACTAATAGTGACGACTTAAATCTTAGTAGACATTGTAAATATAAAGAAGAAATTATAAATTACCAATGCATTGTTGTTGAAATGTCCATATTTGTCACAAAATGTCCGTGTAACATGATAAAAACGAAACAAACCACTTTGATTGGTCTGCAAAACAAGTCAGGCACCTAACAATCAACTGTAAACCGTAATAAACTCTGCATGACCCAAAAAAGGCAATCTTAGATTTTACTTTGAACATTTGTATGTGTATATATCACCACATTCATACAGAAAACAAAATTATATTATTACACATTAGGAAAATGTATGATTTGAGAATTTTCTAACTAACAACCTCATAAGACTCATGAATTCATGATCATTATGAGATTTGGGTTTGAGTTATGTAACCGAGTACAATTTAATTATCAAATTGAGTCTATTTTTCCAACAGCTTACTGTACATGCCCTCATCGGTACGAGAAAAACTAAAACAATATAGTCGACTAAGTACCACTAGCCTTTGCACTATTCCCACTATCCTCACTACCTATGTCGTAGGTCTGTGGGAGGGATGATGTAGTGACATTTTCGTTGGACGCGTCGGACTGATTCCTCAGTCGTTTGACGGTCTGGGTGTCTCCATCGTCGGAGCGGACAGACTCCTTGCTAACCTCCATAGATCGTTTGGGGGTGTGGGTACCGGTACCGGGGTGCGTTGGGTCCGACTCGGAGGAGCGGCGATCCCGCAGGCGTTGGCGTTGCGCCGCTTTCAGTTCCATCTCGATGCAGTGCTCCGCGAACATGAGCTGTAGTGGCGCATACATGTGCGGCAGTAACTCCAGGTCGCTCATCGTTATCTGGTGGGTATATATATATATCTAAATCTTAAGAATTATTGTGTCACAAATTAGGCATATACAGATGCACATATAAATATAAACGCCATGCCATATATGACATGACGTCATTGTTTCTGGTAACTGAAGATGTAGATAGAGGCTAAGACTCAATGTTCTTTTATTTTGTTTTTTTAATTGTTAAGCTTATGTATGTTTAATTCACTAATAGGCAAATGGTATAATAGTTGCAGCTCCTTACAAATATAATTAGTAAAACAAGCAACATTGTAAGATGACGTTACAAAAGAGTGACCGTGAGTTTCTTACTCTTTCTTCTCATTGGTTCTACGCTTGCTAAACGTAAATACATATTAAAGTATTAGTTAACTTGACGTTCACTAGTGTTACTTTGTGACTAAAATGAATAAAGATATTTTCATTTTTTATTTGATTGATTTTGGTAGACTAGAAAATATACCCTCGCTTCGATGGCATATCTCTTAAGGAGACGATAATTACAATCAGCAACACAAGTCGTTTCTTACTAGCGAGATTTTGATTTGTTTTATCATTCAAAATTATGACAAATAATTAGATTTTATAGCAATAATAATTAGACAGTTGACTTAATCATAGATCAAAAATATGAAGTATAAACTAAGATTTGAAAATTATTATTTACTTTTACAAATTTGTTTAATATTCAGCTACTTGTGTTGCTGACTGTACCAATCGTGCATTGCAACATAGTAAAAACATAGACATTGCGTTGCTAATGTTAAGGTGCTCCCACACCAGTGTTTACAAACGTTTGTAAACATTTAAAAACATCCGGTGTGAGAGCAATTCCTCTCAGAAGAGAGAGTTTCGAAACATCTAAAGACATTGCAGATACAATCCTTAGCATCTAAAATATTCATATACGTTTCCAAACGTTTGGAATAATTCCGAAATGTTACTAAATGCTTTGATGTCTTTTAAAACGTTTTGATATGTTTCTAGATGTTTGTAGAAACATTACATGAGCAAATACAACAGTTGCCATGCAATGTGAGAAGTATCTAATTTCTCGACATTATGAATCGGTCGGTTTATATCCATGAGCTGACGGTTGATCCGTGGGGCTGCCCCGCCACATCGCCACACTTCTCGCGTTGCGAGCTACCCAGCAGTATGCTAGCTATTATTCCGAGAAAGGCCCCTGTTATGTGACACTACATTAGAAGACTATTAAGACAGGAATAAAAAATTTGATGATGTTTTAAACAGCGTCCAAATGTCCCCAACAGTTTCAAACTGTTTATGAATGATTGTGAACATTTCTCAACAAAACATTTAGTAACCTTTTTCTACAAAACAAAACAAAACTATTTGAAACTATTTCCAAGTTAGTGTGGGAGCACCTTAAGGGAAAATTGAGATCCTTATTCACTGCTGGTCTTATTAAGCTGCGATAGGAATTAGGGATGTGGTGTGCGGTCGGTCTCCTACCCAATCTGGCGTGTGGTGTAGTTGTATATGTCGTAGCGCTGGCTGAAGTGCGTGAGCACGGTGTAGCGCGCGTTCATCTGGCGCCCGACCTCCATGTTACACACCTGCATATTGTCGAAGGCGATGCCAACAGAGTGGTTGTTGCTAAGTATGTTGGCGTTGAGGCGTGGCAGGCGCGCGTAGCGCTGGCTGAAGTGCGTGAGCACGGTGTAGCGCGCGTTCATCTGGCGCCCGACCTCGATGGCCTGTGTGGTCGTGGAGTGCCTCTTGGTACGAGCTTCCTCCGCCAGCTCATCCTCCATGGTCGCCTCGTGGATGAGCAGCGTCGAATCTTCACCTGAGAACACATATTTTATATTTTGTTGTTATCTTTAATAACAGAAAACCCAGCATCCATAGACATGGTTGTATTTCCTAATCATTGCCTATAAAATATTAAAGCAAAACAACTCCAAGGCTTTTGACTGTCTTTTTCACGAAACTTTGATCAGGGCTTTACATCACTATCGTGTAAAACTCACATGTCTGAATCTTTTAAGCTCATATTTAAATAATGTGAATCAGAAGATTGTTATTATTGAAAAGCGAGCCTTGTGTCCGTAGTTAAAACGGGGTGTTCCACAGGGCTCAATCCGCGGCCCACTTTTGATTTTCTTTCCTGTGTCAAACATTCCTCGTTCTCTGGTGAACAAACAGAATCATGAAACAATTTGAAAATCTTACTCAACCTTATCGTATTGATATTGTACTCGACAGACTTGGTAACGATTTTTTGTAGGCAGTGCTACCTCAGCCACACCAATATGAACGAAGTTCTGATTACACGGAAATCTCACTGTACCCTTACTCTCGTTCTCTCTTTCTTGAATATGTTTTTTCAGCAAAGTAAAGTCTTACCAATGTTGATGAGTTCTTTACAGGGTAGCGTATCCCCGGAGTACGTGAGCTTGTGCTGGCATGTGATCTGTATGGCGATGCCGAACGCGTTGGGGCAGTGCGCCACCAGGCACGTTCGTATGCCGAGCACGCCCAATGCCGCCAGCACTGCTGACGTCAGCTCCGGGTTCGATATGTGCGCCTCTTGCAGCTGCGACAAAATAATCATATGTACAAGATATACTGAATTCGGGTAGCTATAATCGAGCGATATAATCAGTTATGTGTAGATGTCCGACAAAAATGCCGTAATCCTTCGGCATTCATCGGCACACCAGGGCGAGGCAAAGGCAAGTTATAACAATTGCGTGAACCGAATTAGAGGCCTATCATATCATACACTTTATTACCATAGTGACAATCAGGCATACGGACCTCTTGAAGCAGGGTACCACCTCAAGAAATACCAAGTAGAGAGCACGAGTCGTTCAAATACTTCGCGGTTTGTTGTTTGACCAAGCTGTGTTTCATAGAGTATCATAAACCTTACTGACAACATAGTGGTTAAAGTGGTCACGTCCCCATAGGCTTGGGCTCGAACTCCACACGGAACAAAATCTCGTGGTCCTTAAATGGCAAATGGTTCTTTCGTGTCTGGGTGCTTTTGGTAGCGTTATTTAAATGTTTTTATTATGGCTTAATCTTAGTGAGTTGTGTATATAATACTGACCAGGTTCTGGTTGGGTATGAGCGCGTAGTCGCTCTTGATGCGCTCGAATTGCTGGTCGTAGAGCGTGAGCCACGTCACGATCTGTCCCGGCGCCAGCAGGAAGACGGGCGCGTACGGCAAGTCCGGTTCCTCCGCGAACGCCTGCCGCCGCGCTTGCAGCACGCCGATTAGACCTGCACAGTATTAGGAGCCTGTAGATCCTCATTCATGATGGTATAACGGTACGTATTGAGGTATCAGAGGACTGTAGATCCTCATTCATGATGATATAACTATAGGTATTGAGATATGAGTGGACTGTAGATCCTCATTCATGATGGTAAAACCGTAGGTATTGAGGCAGCGTAAGCTATGCAGCTTAATCTGCTTCCATACAAATAATACAAAGAAACACCCCAAAATCAATGCCTATGGGATAAAATGTTGGTTTTGGGTGTTTCTTAGATCTGATAAAGTTGTGCCTGTGGATTTGTCTGTTAGAAAAACCCGGTGGATTAGGTAGCTTTATAGTCTGAAATTGGGACTCACTTTTACGTAAATGACAGGCGTCGTCTGGTATATACTAGTGGTGTTCCGGATATCCGTATCCGTATCCGCGGGAGAAAAAATCCGTATCCGTATCCCTATCCGTTACATTTTTTACGGATTTCACCTTTTTATTAATACATAGATTCAATTCTATATGTAGGTGATTAGGTAGCAATAAAATACTATTAAAACCGAATAAAAAAACATTGTTTATAACGACGGATCGGTTATTACGACCGAATGGCAAGGTCCCGGTCAAATCTCTATAAAAACAATTATGTAATCATACTGCCTATAACTACATCGGATACGTTAACCTATCATCATATATATAGCATATCGCTTAAAACGACGAAACTTTATCGATATTACCGATAAAGTTTCATCGCTATACGTAGCTATATTTAAGATCATTGCAAGTAGTATATTAAGCTTGACAAAACGGAGTTCTATACTACTTCAGTACCAGCATCCGAGATCACATCCGCAGCCGTCGCATTCCCTACGAATGTACGAACAAGGCAGTCTCTTATCACACGCGATTTGAATATAGTCAAGTACTTACCAATATGATGGTCAGCGTGCAAATGCGATATGTAGATAGCCTGCAATGTTCTTAAGAAGCGGTTGACTTTCTTCGATCCGAAGAATCGCACAAGCTGTCCGAACGTACCCTCGCCGCAGTCCAACAGTATGGAGTGATTCTCGCTAAAAAAAAATTTGTTGACTCATTTTTTATTATTTAAGGCAAATTGTTACGGTACCCAAAGAAAGAACATTAACTATTTTTAAAACCTGCTCTAAAATAAATAGTTCCTGTTTCAAAGCTAGTTATTATTATTATTTATTCACTGGGTGCGCGATGACAGCGCCAACTAGCGGTTACAATTACGGCGGACTTTGAAATGTCAAATGGCTGGCTGTCATTACGAAGAGTAAGTAAACAAACCAATAATTTCAATGAAATATCGTAACTTAGATATATTCTATTCGATCATGTAAATCTATAGTGTCGATAATAACGTTGACCTTTTTTATTCCCCGTCTAAAATGACACAATCAATAAAATTCAGTTAGTACACACGGACTTTCTCATGGCTGACTTCACGACAATTAAGTAAAGAAATAAACAAATTTAATCGAATAACGCATTTCATATATATTGCAGACGATCATTTATGACTGTAGTGTCGTTAATAATGCAGACGTTTTGTGTATTTTCAGTTAAACATGGCCAAATTAATTATAAAAATTGGATGCCGAGCAATCACACACGACATCGCTTTCCAACCACAAACAACAGTAAAAGGAAAACAATTAGTATTGGCTCAACATGTGCAAGATGACAGTTGGTCTGCCGAAAGTTCCTTTTTTGGCCACGGTGCGCGCTGCGATCGATTCGTGATTCTCCCACCTCCTACTTCGCACCCAGCGAATAAAGCATTTATTTAAGCAGGTTGAAACAACAGATAGTAGGGGTGATTGACAAATGACAGAATACAGTTATTTACATGGACAGCATGTAATAGTACGAAACAGCTGTTTAAATGGAGCTGTACCTACACATACACTTATTATAATAGCCAAATAAAAAAAAATTGTCCGCCCTTACTTTGCAACCAATTTTGATACTGCTTGCACAAAGAAATTTTTTTTTATTTTTTGTTATTTGTGTTTCTTGTGTGTAAAATAAATAAAATATATGCAGACAATTAATACTTTTATTTTACGATAGGTATACGCTGTTTTCTTTACGTAAATAAGTCTGGTTACTTGAAATAAATAGCTTTATTTCAAGCTTAGGTTTATTATTATACTATAGCGCCGGAATAGCCGACGCTCTTAAATGTTTATAAGCTGGCTGGGCTATTGTTGCAAATATTGCAATAACAATATTGCTCGTTTAAAAAAATTGAAGATAACTCACTTGACTTGCACAACAATGGCGCTGGTATTTCTCGTCTTGCTAGGTATGCAGGAGCCGGTGCCCAAGAACACGACCTTGGGGTACTCCTGTGTGTCGCTCTTGGCGTACCGCATACCGTCTACGAGCCGCCGGAACTGCTGCAGGCTGCTCACGAAGCCGTCCGCATCCATCGTTTCTTGGATGTAGTCTTGGATGTGGAGCTTGGGTTCTGCTGATCTGTAGAAAAAAGTATAAAAGTTGGCAATCATTAGTAGATAGCTAAGTATAAAAGTTGGCAATCATTAGTAGATAGCTAAGTATAAAAGTTGGCAATCATTAGTAGATAGCTAAGTATAAAAGTTGGCAATCATTAGTAGATAGCTAAGTATAAAAGTTGGCAATCATTAGTAGATAGCTAAGTATAAAAGTTGGCAATCATTAGTAGATAGCTAAGCCTTACTTAGGTTGTTCTGGTCTTTGCGATAATGCTGATCTTCAGAAAGAGAGACAATTATAAGTTGGAAAGTAGTGGATTGTTGAGCCTTGTCTTTATTGCGGAGAATATGAGAAACATTTAAACAAAGGATACAAAAAACAATTAGATTTAAAAAAATATTTGCCAGTTACACAGTTTTTATCTTGTGTGAACCACGACAGCCGGCGCTCCAGCACTGGTTGTGGTGAAGCGACTACTTAAACTTCTGCGTCATCCTTGCAGTCAAACTGTGTAGCTGGTGGTTATAGGTCAGCTAATCTCTTAAAAGGTGTTATGATAAATCATACTTGCGGTAGTAACAAAATACAAGGTCTTGTCGCTGCAACTATCTGTAGAATGCCACAATCAGGTTACATACATAGACACACACGTATCTTTTTTACGGTAAGCAGAGGCCTTTAAGACTCAATTTAGATATTTGTTCTAATAGGTGGCCAATATTGGTAAGTCAGTACCCTCTAATATTCTGACACTGGCCTAGCCTTAGGGTATCGTTCGCCTTCGGGTTGTGGAGGTCAGGTGGCAGCCACTCCGTGTAAAAACTGATATCCAGTCAAATCCGGTTAGACCAGAAAAGCAGACCCCAAGTGACTTGGGAATAATAAAGGCTAGGGAGAAGAATGTTGGGAAGCCAGTTCTAATAGGTGGTCAACATATTGCCGTATATCTAAACTAAAACAAAGTCGCGAATTTATTTCCTCTGTGATATAAACTATAATTAACAGGTATTACGAACCTAAATAATTTAATACCGATAAATGTGCTTGCTTAAATCCCACAGGAACGTTTATCCTTACTAATATTATAAATTCGAAAGTAGCTCTGTCTGTTACCTTTAACGGCTAAACCACTCAACTGATTTAGATGAAAATTGGTACCTACAGATATAATTTACAACCTGGGAAAGGACATAAGCTGCTTTTTATTGGTGTACGTACAACGCGGGCGGAGCCGCGCGCAAAAGCATATATCCTACGAGTGAATCTAGGACATGGGCTATTTATGTGCTTAGTTTAATCATACTTAATCCGTTCAACAGTTTACGCGTGATTGCGTAACAAAGTTCTTGATAAACTGTTTGATTTTTTTTTGTACGATGGTGGAATATTCTGGTTCTAATAATCAGCATACAGCACTCACCTATCAAGCTGCATCTTAGGCCTCAGGTGGAACATGGTGAGGGTTCGTCCAGCGAGCGCCTCCATCTTGAACTCCGAGTCCTTATCCTCCACTAGGACCTGTCCGTCGCCCTTGCACGGCCCCTCCAGGTTTATAATGTTCTGGAACTGCGCGAGCGCTATCTACAAATTATGGTATACATCGCACCGACACCACATGCAAAGCTAAGCTAGTTTGGGTTAGACTACTGGGAAGATATAAGTTGCTTCAAGCAGACAGAGGTTTATTTAATTAATTATACATAATATATTAAGTGTGTGTGTGTGTGTGTGTGTATGTGTGCGCGTGCATATGTGTGTGTGTGTGTGCGCGTGCATGTGTGTGTGTGTGCGTGTGTGTGTGTGTGTGTGTGAAAGATTTGGTCACAGTATAAGAGATTACGTATTTTATGTATAGGCCACATAAAATACGTAAACTTTGAACTAAGACTTGAAAATTTGACTATGAAGAGGAGCAGGAAATACAACAAAGGAAATAATCTCGGTTACACTAGGTGTTTACATATCCTTGCTTCACGATTCGGCCAAGGGCATAATCGCGTTAATTCCCTATACCAACTACATATATCTTGTAATACGAAATATAAAAACTTCATGGAATAAAAATATGATAACAGTATAAATCATAATTTATATATTTTCGTCATTCAGTAAATAAATACAATTTTAACAGAATATAAGAGTACTCGTATCAATTATAATCACTGGTTTGTTAAGAACCGAAAAGCAGTTACGGATGCTTGCAACATTGTCTATACCGCTTGCAAGAAACAAAATATAATGCTAGTAATCTTGCTTGTAGTACAATGCTTTTTTGAGGAGTTGTGGATATAACTCAAGATTCACCTTATGTTCCCTTTACAGGGAGGAGACCTAGCGATATTAAAATATTGATCAATAAAGGGGAACGCCCATCTGAGGCCACGAGTGGACAAGAGGCTAGAGAAAAAAATACTTTCCAGTTGATTTTGTCGTAAAAAAATATGTATTTACTTTCATTCAAATTGACGCCACTGCAATTTACAAAGAATAGTTAAAAAGAGTAAGTCTATTGGGCAAGATTTGAATACAATATATCCTACGCCTTTTCTAGATGATTTGTTAATAGTATATGACAATGAAGAGAATATAGATGTTTAAAATAACAAATGTGTTTTTATTTCATATCCTATTAAGTATAACTGGATAAAAATTTATTACACATACTCCTCCTATCATAATTAAATAATAGAGCATTGAGAAAAGAGATGTTTTTGAATTATCTCACAGCCAGACACATTTTCGTATAGAAAATAACCTCAATACATTTTGTTTTAATAGGTATTTCTAAAATGGTGGCGTCAATTTGAATATATTTTTTAGATATGTAATACTGTTAAGATCTTAAAACACTCAATTTCCATAGTAATTTTTGATGTCCATCTTTGGCCTGAGACACTATGGAGAATAGGCATTCCCCTTTAAAATAATAATATAACTCTACATTGCCAGCTCTTACTTAGCATTCTACTTTTTAACCAAGTTTATATTCGTGTTTGTGTATAACATGTAACATACCTTACGCATACTGTGCTACATTTTGAAGGTTAGAAGAAAAGAATAGAGAAATACTCATACAACACGAAAGATAGATGTTTTTCAGATGCAAACTGTAATACTGAAGCAAATATTAGTAGGTAAAGCAGGACACAGCAGACATGCAGACCATGACAAAGTGAGCTCGATGGAAATGGCAACTTTGGTATAATAGAAAAAAACCAGTATATTCGTCAGTAAATACGTAGATTACAGTTATTAATTGCAGAATACAATATGCGATGAGTCAACATTTATAAATTATTTATGAAATAATTTTAGTTGCTAATCACTGCACGGTCATACCTTATTGGATTACATCTGCATACATTATTTAAAAATATATTAATAGTATTTTACTACACTTCTAAACCAAACTTAACATAGAGCAACCAATCAAAACTACATTTTAAGTATCAATTCATAAACCATTATTAAAAGTATTCAGCATTATTACCTGAATAGTTTAACCTTGTCGATATCTGACTATACCAATAATCATCGAGTACATTTGACATTCGTCAACATTTTCATCAACTCTCAGTGTCATGCCTTTTTTTTACGTAGGGAAATGCTCCTGATTCAGGCCCTCGCCACGAGGTAAGGCGAATGGATTATGTCGGGCCCTTCGAGACTTTTGGCCTACCGACTAAAAGCACAGTAGCATGCCAGCACCAATATTAAACCCTCCATACCTTATTCTTGAGTTCCCCTAAGCCTTTAAGCCTCATAGGGCTGTTGGTCTTGGGCACCGGCGGCGTCGCGTGCCACACCGCTGGCACGCTGACGTCACGCAGCAGGGGGAAGATGTCCGAGTCTAGGAGGTGCAGCTTGTGTTGCGTGCGGTGGACGGCTTCGGACCCCAGGCATGCGTTCTGACTGTTCAGGACCAAGTGCCGCGTGCTCGGACCGAACTTCGACATGAATGATACGTAGCTGGAATTGAAGCGGGTTTTAAAATAAGCTTAGTAAGTTAATGCTTTATTGATCCTGTGACCTAAGTTTACTCTCACACTTATGAGCGAGAGTTCAGGTTCGATTTACTGTATAGCGATGTTATTTCGTTCTTTTTTAAGGTTGCTACTTATTTGGGTGGTAAAGATGCAGTATACTTCCACTATGGCTTAACTCAATGCTTGTATTCAGAGTGGGTTCACGTCGATAGGTGAGAATTGACCCCAAGACCGCCTGATCACAAGTCCAATGCAGTAGCTATATCCTCATTTCGTTAAAAAACTCTTAGTAACAACGAGTATTGAATAGCTTCTTATTATCTATATATTCATATATACGAAAACTAAAGCCTGTGCAAAAGAAATAATTTCAAAGTATTTACTTAATCTGGACTATGACCAAACGGAAAACCTGCTAGAGGTACAAAAATAATAGCACGCACGCCATAATTATATACACATACACTCACCCAACCGCTCACATTCATACACACAACCATACACACACACAGACACACGCACACACACACACACGCGCACGCGCACGAGCACGCGCATGCGCACGCACGCGCGCACGCACGCACGCACGCACGCACGCACACGCACACACACACACACACACACACACACACACTTAATACATACATTATTTTGATTTTCTTACATGTTTTGAAGTTCATTATATATTTTTCTTTTTATGTCTATGTCTACTGTTGAATACAATTTTCACTGTTTTTAGAGTACGACTTTTCCGTGGAATTGAAGCCTGGTTATCCATAACACAGGTTGTTACCTAGCTTGGAAACCACTCTCCCAATACCTTTTATTGACAACATTGTACTTTTGTGTTTAATTGTGATATGGGAGAAAAATTAATTATATTATTATTATTATTATCTACTACGACAACTATACTGACCGACATGTATTTAATATGCTAGCCTATTATTTCTACAACAACAATATTTAAGTAGGTAGATAGATATTCTCTTGTATTGATTCTACGCCCTTGCTTTGCTGAACAAGGCAACAGGTAAATGTAAATTCATATTGTTACACCCAGTGCCATCTCTCGGCATTGCGGGGAAGACTCGGCAGTTCCGTCTAATATAATTTATTACAGCGCCATCTATTGACATCTTACGAAACTACGTAGTTTGTCGGTACGCGAATAGTAGAGAGAACCCTGGAACTTTCTCGAATCTTCGTACTGTTACATACCGGGTATGGGTTTTCTAGAAATCTAATAATGTATACGAGGTTTAACGCCGTAACAACGTTGATATCTTCTCATCGGTTTTCTGTGAGAAAATGGTACTTTTCCAGGCCAGCTGGCTCATTCTTATCATTCTGTGGCGGCTCCGCACATACGAAGAAGTTCCGCCTACAGCAAACAGATGGCGCTATATACAATAAGCGCTTAAAATGATGTCATACAATCCTGAATCGCACAAGTAACATTTAGATACATAGCGACTAAGTATATATACAAGCTGCCAACATCAACCGCCCCGACCGCGGCCTGCCAGGCACGATCACCCTGTTCCTCCAAAATACCAAATAGTTAGCAACAACAATCTCTTTTACTCAACTGAAATATAACAATCAATAAACAGTGTATAACACACTCACGTGGGATGATGGAACACATGCGGCGGTGTGAAGTGCACGACCAGCACCGGCACGTTCTCTGGCGGGTTGGTGTCGTTGCAGAAGTGCGCGCGGAACTCCGACTCTTTGAGGTACGACGGGTCCGGCACTTCCAGTACTATAAACAGTAACATTTATGTATATAGCTGTTGGTGATGATTGTTTGTATATTCGTAAGGACCTTGCAAGGGCTTATGATTAGACTGAGAGACAGCTGCCGCTTACTAAAACTTAATGATGATTGGTCGAGTAACTAAGACTTGAAAGCGTAACAAACAAACAGACAAACTCACATTCGCATTTACAAAATTAGTTGGGATTAGATAAGGATAACAGCTATAAAATTATTAACACAACGGACATCCACACTTTCAAAAACTATCAGTGGTTTAAATTTTTTGTTCAGTTCGTGGAGAGGCGACCATTTAAACTATTGCGCCATCTGTGCAGTAACATAAATCAGGCTTGCCTGATCCTGAAACCTTCCATTGGACCAGTCGTGTATATGATCCATAATTAAATATCTTAGGTTTACTAGCTGCAACACATACCAATAAACACAGGTCCAGGATCATCAGGATTCTTCACATTCTTGGAGAGCACGAGGGTGCCATCAGGCAGCACCACGTCCTGACCATTCTTTAGCTGACCCAGCATGGGACCCGGCTTCACTCCTAACTCCACGCATTTAGCCAGGTCTAGGGTGCCGAGTCGTTTCTGTTAAAGTTAATTCGTTACATTAATATTGTGGTAAACAAGCATGGAATAGCAGCGATAATCGAGTGGAAGACCGCAGGACTGTCGCGCAGAGGTTTCGAGTTCGATCTCAAGTCACACACATCTGACTTTTCGAAAGTCTATTTACAAACATACATAGATTCACGCATTTTTTTTTCTTATACTACTAAGCTGGCAAACAAGCACACGGCCCACCTGATGGTAAGTGGTCACTGTAGCCTATGGTCGCCTGCAACACCAGAGGCATCACCTGCGCGTTGCCGACCCTTTAGGAAAGGAAGTGGGAAGGAGAAGGAGCGGGAAGGGGGAAAGTGGGTGCTTGGGCCTCCGGCACTCTCTCTTACCGAACGAAACACAACAGTAGGAATACTGCTATTTCACATCGATATTCTGTGAGTGGGTAGTCCTTCCCCAGTCGAGCCGGCCCATTCATGCTGAAACCAGAGGGGTAGGCAGAGACTACAGATTTACATTTGCTACAATCCTGACACACTTCTCTGGCTTCATTCACTTTCATCACATTCCTCATACACGCCCATCGGTTCAAGAAGCTCTTAACTTGGTCTTTGTCCAGAACGCCTCTGATCTGATCGAGAAACGTTCGCCTAGGTTTTCCTCTTGCAACTGTTCCATTCACACTAGCCTTATAAACTTTCTTAGTCAGTCTTTCCTCGTCCATTCTTTCTACATGTCCAAAGCAGCTTAACATACCCTTTTCTATTCTTGTCACTATATCCACTTTCATTCCGCATCTCTCTCTAATCACACTATTCCTTATTCTATCTTTCAGAGTCACGCCTCATATGCTTCTCAGCGCTCTCATTTCTACAGCATTTATTCTGCTCTCATGCTTCTGTTGCCATACCCAACTTTCACTTCCATACATAAGTGTGGGCACTAATAGTCCTCTATGAACAGCCAAACGTGCTTTTTCGGATACATTTCGACTGTTCATAAAAGCGCGTAGAGCTCCATTTACTTTGTTGCCAGCAATCGTTCTCCTTTCAATATCTCCCTCATGTTTACCATCCCTTGTAAACAAATTACCCAAATATAGAAACTCTTTCACTTGCTCCACTTTTTCTCCATCAATCATAATATTACACATCGTCACGCACTCTTCCTTTTCAAATACCATTACTTTCGTCTTGCTTACATTTATTTTCATTCCTTTACTCTCAAAAGCACCATGCATAATAGTTACCATCGCCTACAACTCTTCCGCTGATGACGCAAGTATTAATAGTTTCGAAAAGTCGGATGTCTTTATGAAGGTATTAAATAGTTACTTATCGCTCGCTCTAATGGTAAAGGATATTTTGGTGAGTAAGCCTGCATGTCTGCGAATTCTCCATGTTTTTGAAAATATATAAAGTCAGTCGACCCGCACTGGGCCAGAGTGGCACACAAGGTTATTTTCAAGAGTTTATATTTCAAATTTAATCCAAGGTTATTAGTATGTCTGGCAGTCGAGTAGGTAGTAGTCTGTCTGGATCTAAAAATGAGGGCAGAGTGACATTCGAAGGAATGCCACTCTGCAAATTTGCAATTTTATTTTTTGGAGAACTCTCAGACATGCAAGTTTTCTCGCGATTTTTTCCTACACCGTTAAACTACACACCCACATAACTTCGAAAAGTCAGGAGGTGCGTGTCGTGGAATCGACATCTAGATCTCGGCGTGGCAGTTCAATGTTCTCTGCTCGCACAATCACACACCATAGGTTACGATAACCACTTCATTAAATAAATGTACCTTCAATGTGCAGATGTAGGCAACAGTGCAGTGAGTTTTTTTCTGCAGCTCATGTAGAACTTTATCGGTCTTCTTCTTTATTGGGTCTGCTGTAGAAAGATAAAATATATTCATATTAATACTGCGGCAGTCTTCGTTCGAAGATTTTACAAATAATCATCAATTTGTTATATTTCAATTGATAGATTATTCTGTATTACAGGAGTTCAGTAATGCACGTTAAAGAGGTATTACTTTAACACTTTTATGTCATAGAGTTTAGGCAGCAGCGATACGCCATCCATACTACAACTATAATTGGTAATAACATATGTTTGTTTCGTAATAAATAAGTAAAAATAAAACATCAGATTGTGATGATATTTTGCTAAGAAAATGCTAGGATTTTTTTTGTTCCGAATGGGCATCGAACACAGTACACTCGGTGCAGTGGTGAGGCGATGACTTAACCAATACGCCATCCGCGCAGTAATGTATGTAGTATAGTTACCTTTTTCAACAACATGCTGTTTAGCTCTGGCTTTATCCTTCTGACCCTTCTGGACCTCTCGTATGTAATAATCAGTCTCGTCATGAATGAACTCCTCAAATTCCTTGTCTGTGCTGCCACATTCTGCTTTATACTTCTTAACTGGTTGTTTTAGAGTTTGGGGAGTCAGAAGTTTGTCAAGGGGACCTCTGTGAATTAAGAACAAGTATTTAGTTTAGTTAATTCTCTTTTGGAAATGCATTACATTAAAAGGTATTAATGTCCTCTAGGCTGAATTTCGTACACGGGCGGCCAGTCTTAACGGAGACTGGTCATCTGCACAAGAGATATTACAGTGCACAAACACAAGTGCACTCTCATGATCTAATGGGACGGTAATACGCCACGACCGGAGCGAGATCAAGCGCAGGACCAACGGTTTTATGTGCTTTCCGAGGCACGGGGGTGTCGAACACCGCTAAGTTCTTAACTCCGGACTGCTATTGAGATTAATTGTTAAAGCTAATACTTACAGCTGAACGTATTTGACAGTCATAACATTGTCTTCAAAATCTGCGCTGGGACTACACTTAGCCATTGTCACATTCATATCCTTCATGATAACGAACCGCTTTGTCGCATTGTACAACTCGTCCTAGAAACAAATCGATCATATATTATGTACTCGATTTTGCCCGCGACTTCGCTCGCGTAAATGTAGGTCAGGTGAGATTAGTAGCAGTACTTTTTTCTGTATGAAAGGTAGCCTATGTCCTTTTCTGTTACCCTGACAATGTGTATGTTAAGTTTCATGATGATCGGTCTAGGAGTTAAGTTGTGTAAGAGCAACAAACAAACTCACATCCGCATTTATAATATTAAGTTAGGATTAGGACACATATCCTATTATTTTACATCTGGTTTTAATATTTCTCGATCAGATCGGAGGCGTTCTGGACAAAGGCCAGGTTAAGAGCTCCTTGAACCGACGGGCGTGTATGAGGAATGTGATGAAAGTGAATGAAACCAGAGAAGTGTGTCAGGATCGTAGCAAATGGAAATCCGTAGTCTCTACCTACCCCTCTGGGAAACAGGCGTGAATCTATGTAGGTATGTATGTATTGTTTTAATAACTAGGAAAGTATACCACAGAAAATTCTCACTCAAATCTAATGCAGCCCGAGTAAGCAAGTGTCTTCATGCTACTAAAGATTAAACTTGTGTCATATTCATGATATGATTAATGCATATAGTATTTTAAATAGTAATTTCTCAATCAACATAACGGAAATAACACATATGTAACTACATTACAATGACACCTACCAATCCATCAGGTCCATGTAAAGTAATGTTAGGTACACCAACGTCCTGCAATGTAAGTGACAGTCCCGGCAGACCGCCAATGCTCTGCCACGTCTTGCTGGTTATAAATATGTGATCAAGCCTGGACAACTTTACTTTGTGTTCATGCGCTAACCGTTGTGTACACTCACCACAGTTGAACAAATATCTGTGAAATTAATTAATGAATGATTTATTTATTTGCAGAGCGTGGGTACTGAGTTCTTAGTTACAAATAAAATAGCTGTTTAGCTGGTAATTCATTTTAACTTTTGCTACCTTGGTAGTGGCATGGAGTAACATTGTGATTACAATAATGTTTGAACATAAGACATAGACAGACCACCTTTGTTAGAAAATTATCAGCAAGGTAGCATAGAAAATGTGCATAATAATATGTTACCCCTATTATGTGACAAATAAAAGTATTAGCAAAATGAAGTTATAACCCATTCAAATTCTTAAATTTTTTATACAACTAAGGTGGCAACAAAGCATACGGCCCACCTGATGGTAAGTAGTCACCGTAGCCTATGGACGCCTGCGACACTAGAGGCATCACTTGCGCGTTGCCCGCCCTTTAAGAAAGGAAGTGGGAAGGAGTGGGATGGGGGAAAGGGGTGATTGGGGTGATCCTAAAACATTGTTGTTTACACACACTTTTGCTACACTGAAATATAGACACACTTATTCAAATATATGTTTAACGCATTACCAGCCGGCGGGCATAAACCAGGTCCGTAGCTGGTAACCGTTAAGGTTGTATTGAAACACGTAGACGGATTCAACTGAGAATATATTTATAACTTTTAAGCCTTCTTATATCCCATTTATGGGGTTCTGGGTATTTTCCTCGATTTATCCAAAGCCTTTGATACTGTCTCTGTTCCTCTACTCCTTACCAAATTGGAGGCTATTGGCATACGTGGAATTGCATTAGATATCTTTCGTTCATATCTTACTAATCGCTCTCAGTGCGTTAAGATAGGTTCTTATACAAGTGAAAATGCGTCGCTGTCATTTGGTGTGCCCCAAGGAAGCGTCCTCGGGCCTACACTCTTCCTTGTGTACGTTAACAGCTTGTGTAAAAAACAATTACCAAATTGCCATATTGTGACATACGCTGACGATACTGCGTTGATCGTACACGGCGCGGACTGGGAGCAGACTAAGCATTATGCAGAAAACGCTATCAAGGTTATAATGAAATGGCTCACAAAAAATTTGTTGACATTAAATCTTAACAAGACTAGATATATTACTTTTATTCATCGTGTCAAAACTCAAGCACTACCTGAATTTCATCTTATAGCTCATACTTGTAACTCGGATAATAACTGCAACTGTCAAACTCTTACTCGCACATCAACAGTTAAATACTTGGGTATTGTCATAGATAATTGTTTAAGTTGGTCTCCCCATGTAGATCTAGTCACAACACGAACAAGGAAATTAATACCCATCTTCAAAAAACTAAGAGTTTCTGTAGATACAGAAAATCTGATATGCGTCTACTTCGCCCTTGTACAGTGTCTGCTTCAATACTGCATAGTAACATGGGGTGGAACGAGTGGGAAAAATCTACTTTCCTTAGAACGCGCTCAAAGGGCTATACTGAAAGTAATGCTCGGCATACCCCGTAGATATACCACTGACCTGTTATATAGCGAATGTCCGGTGCTCACAGTGAGACAACTTTTTATCATGGCAGTAATAACCCGTAAGCACAAAAGTCTTGAGTTTAAACCCATATTGAAACAAAACCAGAATTTGTCGGTCGGAGCGACATAGAACGGATCTTGCGTGGCGCCAATATTATGTGATAAGTAATCATCTATACAATATAGCAAATAAAGTAAATCATATTTATCCCCTTTCTCTACAAAAATGCAAAAATACAGTTCGCAAATGGCTCTTAAGCTTAAGTTATGCTGAAAGTGAAAAGATTACTCGTATAACGTGCTGACAAACTACACACAACCACATACACATACGCACCCCACACACACACACACACACGCACATTCAGTCATTGGTAGTGTAGATCTTAATTTTAAATTAATATTTATTTATTAAAGTTTAGATTATAAGTTTAAAGATACCTCTAATATCTAAAAAGTTACTGTTGCAAAACCGAGCAATACTTGTTGTGTATGAATCGTTCTGGATGGAAGACGCTGGCGACTGTGATACAGTTCATACTAGTACGGTCGTCAACGATGACCTCTTATCTATATATATAAAAGAAGATGTCCTGACTGACTGACTTAGAGACAACGCACAGCCTAAACCGCTGGTCGTAGGAACTTGAAATTTGGAGATCATGTGTGTTTTAATTTGTAGGGTGTACTAAGAAAGGATTTTTTGAAATTCCACCCCTAAGCGGGTGAAATAGGAGGGTGAAGTTTATATAGAATTTGCTCATTTCTGAACTTATAAGTATAAAAATAGGTATACGTTACTGATTATAACTGAAAATTACCTGTGTAGGTAAAATGGACAAAACTCCTAAAAAGGCAAAATGGGGGGGTAAAGTTTGTATCGAAATTTTCTCATTTCTGAATTTAGAAGTATGAAAATTAGTATATTGGGTCCTGATTACAAACAAAAATGATCTATGTAAGTGGAATAGACAAAACTCCCCCCTAGAGGGGTAAAATGGGGTAAAGTTTGTAACGAAATTTTCTCATTTCTGGACTTAGCAGTATGAAAATTGGTACATAAGTTCTCGATTACAATTGAAAAATATCTGTGTAGGTGAAATGGATAAAACTCTCCCTAAAGGGGCGGAAGGTGGGATAAAGTTTGTATGAAAATTTTCTCACTTCTGGACGAGTACGACCCGAATTGAATGTATAAATTTGTTAATGGTTTTATTTTTTTATACCTAGCTTAAGAGAAATTTGTAAATCTTTTTACTGTAATAAACTATTTTATTATTTTATTAATATTATTACATTTATTGTTCATGCAAGTAACGCTAGCACTAATGTGTTCAATAATCATTTACACCAATCAGCGACAAGTAAACAAAATTCTAACATTTACGAGGGAATTCTTGCGCGTGTGTGCGTGCGTATAAATACTGCCACTATAAAAACAGATGGCTTCTTCGAGCGTCGCTAGTTCGTCAGTTGGTTTCGTCGCGGCTAGACGTATGATGCTCCGTTCGATCGCCTCCACGCGTCGCTTGGTTTAGGCGCGGTTAGACGTATGATGCTCCGTTCGATCGCCTTCACGCGTCGCTTGGTTTCGGCGCGGTTAGACGTATGATGCTCAGTTTGATTCCAGGTTCCTCATAAACTTATAAACTTATATGTTGTTTGTGCGTATATACATAAGCCACATATGTATTTAGAATTGTTGTTAATATTTATTTTGGTTCCACACTTGATCACAGCAAGCTTCCTATTTTTAAACAATAGAAAAGGGCCACCGTCGCGACTCGCGTTGCTAGACGAATGAGATACCACTATGTGCAAGCGTAAAACAATAAAGGCGAAGAAAAGCATTTGATACCGGTGAATGGCAACTATTGGTGGGTGTTATTGAATATTATATTATATTATGCTATTGCAGCAATTTATTTATTATAAATGTTATATTTATATTTATTTATATATGTATATATACTCATCGTTTATAATGTATGTGTAGCTGATGTACGTCCAAGTGTCACTTGGGGTTACCAAATAATATCAGGGTTGGTTTGAGGCATAAGCTGCAAACCAACAATAATCCTGAGTGGTAACCTCATTTTCATTACATATGTACCTACATTTCTGTTTTTTTGTGTACTGTAAAATATTCGTGTAATAATGTGTACTTACTTATGTTTTGAAAATAAATAAATACTTACTTACTTTACTTTACATGAATTTGTTCATCAATAAACAAAACTAATAAAGAATGTTTACCATTTACTTCTTGCTTGATTTACTTACTATAATTTTTATTAATGTTTGCTTTTATTATAATAAATACCTTCTTTCGTACAATTAAAATTGACTTATCATAACATTTTTAAGTGTTTTGTACACATGTGACAGACACCAGACAGGCTGGGATCCATACTTTTACCAAGAGATTAATTGTCAATCCTAGATGCAGTGTGGGTTTGACAATAATTACTTATTGTTACTGTAATTCGTAAATAAATCAACAATGTGTTGTTGTGTCAAAAGAAAAAATATATTGTTGAAGGTACTGTGATTTGTCTCTTTGAAGGTGAGAACAAATGATAATAATATATTTAAATTAAGACTAGACAAGTAACTATTGATAAGATGTAAATGTGAAATAAATTAAAAAGAACAAAAAGGCAAATAAAAGAACTTTGATTTTGTCAGAGATTGCAAATTTTCTTGTTCTTTTCATGATTTCCACAGAAAGGACAGGTTGTGTATTTGTGAACTATATAATGCCATGAACTAAGATAAGCCTCCATCTTGGCATACATTTATGCTTAATATTGTAGTAAAATGCAATCTGCAGTTTGATTAATGAATTAGATTTAGTTAACTAGTTTGGTTAACCAAACCCAGGATTCAACATAAATGTAAGTATCTGATGAAATGTGGGTTTAATACACCTTTCTCTACCTCCTATACAAGTATATATGTTTCTATAAATACTACATTGGTACATTTCTTTACATAAAGTCTTATTCTCATGTTGGACAAACGTAAGAACTTTTGTTGTAAGTAAGTAATGCAATAATGCTGCAATTGTTGAAAAATGTACAAATAATACCTTTGATGGCACATTATTATGATAAAAGGAAGGTAAGATTTACTGTACTAAACTCTGGCAATAAAGTAATAACTGCTACATATGACAGAACATATTATTTAGGCTTCATTAATCTGTTTAGTTACTAAATGTCATGTGTTAAATGCCTATTTACATAATTTATTAACGACCAGCATGATATCAATTTATGTTGTGATTATGTAAAACATACATACCCATACAAAAACAAAAAATACGGATGTAGAATTAAACGACTGGAAAATGAGTATGACGATTATTTGTTTATATTTTTACTTTATAGGAAAATACAATAACAATCATGAACTTAAAACGGTGCCTACCGTTTCTGGTCTGTGAAGAGGTATAATGTGTTGGGAGCTCCCTTCGCTCCAGATCCCAAGACTTGGAGATACACGGTACTAGGTCCATATTTCTCCGACTTCTTCGAAATCTGCTGCCTCTGACGCTGCGCCTCAACGATTTTGACAGAATTAGCTTTCGGCATATCGGCTAGAATTTCCAATAGCCTCTTAGAACTACCCGATGAATAGCAACGACTACGTATACTAACTACACGGTAACTAAACAATACACTTAAGCCGTACATGTGTTTTGAGGTTATTAGTATATTAATTCAAGTTTACGTGCATTCCTCCAATATTTTTAGAATTAATAATTATCTTTGGCGAAATTCATTATCATGCTTGGCTTTCATAACACATTGTCAGATTTTGAATTACAATTTTTGTCGAAAGCCGAATTACAATATTTTCCGAATTTTCAAGACTTGACACTGACGGAAGGTTCTGTCAGTTTGCTAAATGCCATTTGTATATCGAGAAAAAAGAATATATTGAATATCGGTAGACAACCGATATTCATTTTAATATACAAATACATTATTTTATTTATTACTTAACACATTCAATTTTCATCAGCAATTTACCTATAACCAATGCAACAAACTTGTTTATTTAGTTTGTATTTACTCGGTCTAAACTTGTAAAAAATGTTGCCTACGTTGCAATATGATGGTAGAAAATAAATTAACACAGCAACACTGATCTAGAAAAATGGCGTTCTATACAGCTGCGGGTTGCGCAATTTTTATGTAAATGTGCACGAAATTTATTAGGAAAATTAAGTTTTAAGTGCAACAAATATTTTAGACTGGTGGCATGATCTTTTTATATAATTTATATGGTAAATAACGTATTGTGTATTAATAAATTTAGTTCAGTGCAAACCTGTCATGGACCGTGTATTTTTTGTGTTGTGATGTATGAAAACGATAAATAATGAAACGGAAAATAATGCGACTGTGCAAATAATGTGATAATGATGGGTATGATATGGGTGGTGTTATTGGTGGCCTTGACCGGCTCACATTTGGGACACTGTTCGCCTCTCCGATCAACGCCGCAAACCTACCCTCATGGTGAGTCATTTTGTTGAAATAATGCATGTTTTACATTAATTTATTAAGATATTAACACTCAGGATGTCGCCTTTGTTTACAAGTGAAAGGAACATGGCAATGATTTCAGTGTCTGTTGTATTATTTTGTGATTACAAATAGTAACATCTGTTCACCTTTCAATTGGTATCAATGCATGTTTGATGCGATATGTATTACATTTTCCGTTATGAGTTTAAGTGCACTATTGTTAGATTACCCGCAATACAATTACTTTTATTTAAATGCGCCAAAAACAGTAATAACAGTTCTAATTAATTTAAAATCACAGTTAGAAATAGATACATATAATTATTATTTAATTGTAAATGTTTATGAACACCTCTACTCTCGTACTTACTCTTATTATAATAATACAAAAATAAAATTTAATAATGTTATATACAAACTAATAATTGAATACAACACATTAAATTGTTACACATTCCTAGTCTTAGTATATGAACTATTACATACATCAAAGTAACAATATGTAAACAAACAAACCTTATCTGAAATCTGTTATCTGTTATCAGTGTTTATTTTTGTTTGAACATATGAAATGATTACTCATTCATACAAATAATTTTGTATAAGAAGCCATTATTTAAATTTATTGCACATGTATAAGCCTATAAATTATACATAATAGACCTTCTATTTTTTAAGTCTTGATTCTTTTTTGCCTGCTGTTTTACTTTCTCTTCTGTAAAAAAACATTGTTATAAAAATATCTAATTAGAATCAGTTACAAAAAATGGTTTGATTCATCCGTCTTTGATATCGCAATTGTTTTATTTATATCTTAAAGGCACATATTTTATTTAGTTTACACTACAACAAAGACTTATTTTAAGAACAATTGAATTATATCCTAACTATGATACTTATCTATTAATCAAAATAAATTGTTCGGTATATATATGAAAAAGTACACTATAATATTAAAATTCATAAAACTTAAGCCGTAAAAATTACATAAAAAATTGTGTCAACCAATCATTAAAAAGCTTGACTTCTGCCTGTGTATTTGCTTGCATCAATTACATGGGCAAGTTACTGGAATAAAAACTACCTATTATGTACCGTACATAATCTGTTCTACTGTTTATAAGTGATTAAGTAACAAAAATACAAACATCTTCACAAACATTCACATATATTGTAGTAGGATTTTATCCTTTCCCACACTCGCAGTGGCACACCGGTGGCCAGGTACAATAAGCTTTTCATAAAATATATAAAAACGGTAAATATTTCACTTTAATATTATGTGTACACAAGAATATTATGATGAAATGGATGGACTAAGTAACAAAAAAGTCATGAAGGTTGTGAATGTCATAAAGATATTGTATATAATATATCACATTCATGATTTTATAATGCTGACCTTTACAGTAATTATAACCCTCTATGATGTCATAGGAATCAGAAATACATGTACATCTTAAATTATTTATACCTAGCTACAACACTTTTACACAATGTTGCATTTTTAAATATTTTTATAAGCCCTTTATGTCCCACTGCAGGGCAATCAATTAATGACTTTAAATTGGTAAAAATTATATCGTCCACGAACTGATTCTATGCATTCTTAGAAAAAGTCAAATCCATCGCCATACATACAAAACAGGTAAAGGTTCTAGTACAGTTAACCATCTTGTCCCTAGCCTTTATTATTCCCAAGTCACTTGGGGTCGGCTTTTCTGGTCTAACTGGATTTGATTGGATATCAGTTTTTACATGTAGCGTCTGCCACCTGACCTCCGCAACCCGAAGGCTAACGATACCCTAAGGCTAGACCAGTGTCAGGATATTATAGGGCACTGACTTCCCAATAACGACTGCCATAGATGTTCATGGCAGCCGGACCGACGTATTAACATGCTCTCCGAGGCACGGAGCAGGCGATAATTGTCAATCAATACGCACATAATTTCAAAAAGTCATATAACTTCCGAAAGTCAGAGGTGCGCGACGTGGGTGCGAACCCGAGACCCTCTGCATTGCCGTTTGTTGGTCTCCCTACTGAGCTATCGCTGCTAGTACAGTTAACCAGAGTAATAATAATATAATATATAAGGTTGAATAGAAAGTAGTATTGTTTTATTTATATTTCAAGGAAAGTATTCTTATTCTTCTTATAAAAAAAAATGGAAAAATAGTGCAATAGCTAGTCATACTTTTAACTGTCTATCTATTAGCAAAATTAGTGTTTAATAATAAAACAACAAAAAACCGATGGAATTATTAAAAAAGAAATCATATCTCAGGATAGATTTTCTTTCATATTTTTTTCTGAACGGCCATCAGTTCTACTATAAGACATTTCAAGGTTACCCATTAATTATCGGACACTGTATTTTGTTAAGGCTTTTCCTAATTGAATACCTCTTATATCAAACCAAAGCTCTGTTGTATCCAAATACACTATAAATATAAGTGCCGTATTAAATTAATAATTATACATACATAATTCACGCCTCTTTCCCAGAGGGGTAGGCAGAGACTACGGATTTCCATTTGCTATGATCCTGACACACTTCTCTGGCTTCATTCACTTTCATTTCATTCATGAATAATTATATAAGTATGTAACCCAACAAACAATATATTGGCTATTTCTAGAACACAGGGATAATCTCTGCATACTGTATTTCCATTGGACTCAACATACTTACATTGCAACAAATCTCTGTAGATAAAATTTTCCAAGTGGTAATCAAACTCGCAACACTTGGTATGGTGATTGCGGCTAGGCGACAACTTAAACCACTGCACCATCTGTGTCTTTTTTTAAAGGAACTCCCGTGCTTGGGATCATTCCTGTGCTGCAGACGAGTTTACAAACATTCAAACAACAGACACAAAGAACACTCAGATAATAATAATAATAATGTTTATTGACATAGAAATGTAGTACATTGCGTGAACCTTAATCTAGGACTTAGAGTTAGCACAATACTTACTAACACTGATTCCCAAACTAGGCTATAGCCTGTATTTTGGGAGGCAGCGCTCAGCCAAAACAATGTAACAATAGACACAAGAGAGTTATTACATAGGTACTTAATTTATATATTTATTATTATTGAAATATGTAAGATGTGTAAGTGAGGGATTGCAGATGTGTACGTGTGTGTTGTGGGTATGGGGATGAGTATGTGGATGGAAGATTGTGAATGTAATTTGGGATAATTATTATAGAAGTTCTAGGATAATTATGTAAGTGAATGATTGTAGATGTGTGTGTGCGATGTGAGTATGTAATGTGAGTATGTGGATGGATAAAATGTGAAAATGTATAATTTATTATTTTATTAGGGCAGGTAGCTAACTATATTTTATTCTAAATATTTTAGTAGTTCTTCAGTACTATCGTAATGTAGGTTTTTTTACAACCATTTGTTAATCACACAAATTTTTGTCCTGTGTGAGAATCAAACCCACAACGCACGGCGCGGCTGTTGTGGTGAGGCGACCACTTAAACCGCTACGCCATCAGTTCAGTCAAAGTTAATTAGACATTAAATTAAAATTAGGTTTGAATCAGCACATGCCCCTTCTAAATAAATATTGGTTTATCTATATTGAAATTAGGTTGACCACACACAGTGTTTGTGTGATCTAATGTGTCTTTATTTTGATACATTAGCACTCACTATACTGAGGATTAGATAAATAAACATGGGATGTAATTTACATGAATACTATGCAGCTACTGAGGCCTGGACATGTATAGCATTTGTTGTATTGAATGTGCACTAACAAAAGTAATAAAAAAAACAGGGCTTTTGCTGCGGTCTGAAAATAATTACAATAAAGAAGTTTAATAATTAATATGAGAGCACTATTTTTTAATATATTCCGTAACGGTTTCATTGGGAATGTCCAACATTCCGAATAAAGAGATAAAGTAATAACAATGAAAATATAGATAATATCATTGTTTAAAACACAAAAAGCTTAACCCAAATGTTAGGCAGACATGTTGAACACTAGAAACTGTAGACAACAATTCTAGAAGCCATTGCTCTGAGTATACATTAAATACTTTTCTTAAATATGTTTAATGTACAGACGCACACACAACTTTCTTACAGCTTTAAAATAATACAGTATATAAGAGTTTACAGAACATTAGAGCAGCGATAGCTCAGTGGGGAGACCAACAGACTGCAATGCAGAGGGTCTCGGGTTCAAACCCACGTCGCGCACCTCTGACTTTCGGAAGTTATAAGACTCTTCGAAATTATGTGCGTATTGATTGACAATTATCGCCTGCTCCGTGCCTCAGAAAGCACGTTAAGCCGTTGGTCCCGGCTGCCATGAAAATCTATGGCAGTCGTTATTGGGAGAGTGTCGACACAAAAGATCCTACTGGGTTGAAGTGTCGCCGGTCTGCACTGACTGGCCCCCACATAAGATAAGATTACAGAACATTAAATTCTTAGGCATAAACTTCCAGTTCTAAGCTTAACGAAATAATTTTACTTACTGTTCTCCAAGTCACAATCTTCAAATTGCTTCAAATTCAAACCAGCTATTGCTGTTCCTAAACACTAATATACATAGATGGCCAGTACATTAACAAATCTGAAGCTTTACTACACTATAGGAATAAAACCTAACTAATATTATAAATGCGAATGTGAGGTTGTTTGTTTGCTTGTTACGCTGTTACGCCTTAACTACTCGACCGATCATCATGAAATTTCACATACACTTTATCAGGGGCTTAGAAAAGGACATAGGATACTTTTTATCCAGAAAAAGTATTGTTTACTAGTGAGCAAAGCCGCGGGTAAAAGCTTACGATTAATAAATGAATGTTTTCTTGCAGATGCACCAAGATCAGTGGAGGGCTGGGGCCCCGAAGGTAGTGTGTACGCGGCGGTGCCGGCGCTGGCGCTCGTTCTCACCGCCGTGGGACTACTCTTCGGCTGCACCTGGTGCTATCGGCACAAGGACTGCAAGGTATGGCAGAATATTATATATCCACCTTATGATCGCTATACACCTTGTCTTAAGTGTACAAGCATCATGGCTGATTCCATTGTGAAGATAGACTGTTCAGAAAGTTCTCCAAAATTAATTGCAAGTTCTTGATTCATAAATGTGTTGGTTAGTTGTCTTAAGTTGCAAAAATGTCTATTATGTTATGTCGCTGTATGTAATAGTACAGCCAGCGAAATATGTAGCTAATCGTTAAATTGATTTCAAAACTAAGTAAGTTTATTATTTTTTAATTTACTATTAGTTTTAAAGAAGTAAACTAATAGTAAATTGGAGAGTATTTATTAACTATCTTTTTACTAAGTATGACTGTTGTAAAAACATGCGTATTATGTAGGTTACATTAGAAAATACAAAATATTTCTAATGTCGAACGACATATGTCCCTGACTGTACCTTATCGTATAAATCCAAAGCCTGGCTTGCTTATCAGGTAACGTAATTTATTGTCATCTTAAACAGGTTACAATGACTAAGTATAATCACTGAATAAAACAAAGTCGCCCGCCGCGTCTGTACGCGATAAACTCAAAAACTACTGAACAGATTTTCGTGCGGTTTTTACCAATAGATAGATTCATGAGGAAGGTTTAGGTGTATAATTTGTTAAGGTTTTGTACTACCCGCGCGAAACCGGGGCAGGTCGTTAATATAACATACGTGAATGTTCATAAAATAAAATGTCGGGCTTACTATCGCTCCTTTGCACGCCTCATTTCATCCATTGTATTATGATATATTGAGTTTTTAAACTTACATGTCAATGAAATTAAACTACTATATACGGATTTTATCGCGTTGTTTATTTGGCACTTTATTACAAAATTTAGAAAAACAGGTTTTAAATTATGTAATAAAGTGTCAAATAAACAACGCGATAAAATCCGTATATAGTAGTTTAATTTCAATAAATAACATTCGCGGCAACAGAAGACAATATTACTTACATGTTCAATTTGAAGTAATAACTTTCATTACTTTTCCTTTCTGCGTATGAGGAATGTGTTAACTGAACACCTGTAATACACAATAGGTAGATACATGCACAGGACACTAATATACTATTTTTATATTAATTACTAGCTTTTGCACGCGGTTCCGCCCGCGTGGTACCTATATCAATAAAAAGTAGCGTATTTCCTTCCCCAAGTTTTAAACTATATCTGTACCAAATTTCATCTAAATCGGTTGAGTGGTTTAGCCGTGAAAAGGAAACAGACAGACAGACAGATAGACAGACAGTGTTACTTTTGAATTTATAATCTTAGTAAGGATAAGAAATAAACAAAATTTTAACAAAAAAGAAAACCGACTTCAAATAAGAATATTTTAAAACTTAAAATGCACTAAAAGGTTAATAAATAATTGTATATTCTTGTGAATAATTAAATTATTGTTATTTTTGGAGTCGGTGTCAGCCGCCCGCGCCGCGTGCTGCGTCTATGTGTGTAATTGTGCATGCCAATGTTATGTTATGATTATAGTAAGACATCTCATGTTTAATTAGTTACAAACCTACCTTGGCTGACACCGACTCCAATAATAACAATAATTTAATTATTCACAAGAATATGCAATTATTTATTAACTTTTTAGTGCATTTTAAGTTTTAGAATATTCTCTTTTAAAGTCGGTTTTCTTTTTTGTTAAAATTTTGTTTATTTCTCGGTTTTTAGTGAACCTTGCCAAATATGAGAACATCATCAATGTAGCCAAATACGCATTATTAAGTATAACTCGAAAACGAATGGTCAAATCTTGACCAAAATTAAATGGGACCGCACGGGAAGCACCAGCTTTCAAATAAAAAAGAATCATCAAAATCGGTTCACCCAGTCGAAAGTAACGAGGTAACAAACATAAAAAAAACAGACGAATTGAATACCTCCTCCTTTTTTTGAAGTCGGTAAAAATGAGTTGTATCGCTGAACATTAAATATTAGCTGTGTACGATTTCTGCTTCGCTCCCGTGGTTCGCAGCGTGATGTTATGTAGCTTACTATATTTTGCCCGCGACTTCGCCCGCGTAGATGTAAGTTAGGTTAGTAACAGTACTTTTTTCTGGGTGAAATCCTATGTCCTTTGCTGATCCCCAGACAACGTGTATACGAAATTTCATGATGATCGGCCGAGTAGTTAGGCCTGAAAGCGTAACAAACAAACTCACACTCGCATTTATAATATTAGTTAGGATGTTACTACTGGATAAAGTCGCTTATTAATAAAAAAATATTTTTTAAAATCGTTTCGTTTGTTTTTGTGTATATTCATTACAAACAACAGTACTAATTGTTCTTCTTTGTAATATTAGTATGGATAGACACCTCTATTTAAAGGCACTATTGTTGAAGTGCTATAAAAAGTAAATGTTGTTCTCACATAAATAATTCAATTTACTATGATAATAAACTTTCAGATGAGAGTTCATTATGCTCAAGTAAGAAATTAATTTTAATTATTACTACACTTATGCACATATTTAAGGGTCATTACAATGCGTAAAAACTTAAAAAGATAGACGCCAGTTGTAACAGTATTTCTTTTTTATAAATGTGTAGTTGCATTTTTATTTTGGATTTAACGAATGGCACACTGGTTTAAGTGCTCGCCTCACCAGTCACCACTGCCACTGCGACAAATGTTATGGGTTCCAATCCCAAACGGGACAAAAAATTGTGTGATCCACATATTATGGTATGAGGGCGGTATGGAGGCCACTGCTCTTAGACCACACGACTGCTTACCATCAGGTGGAGTGTGGTCATTTTAAAAGAAAAAAAAATTGTTTGTTCTAAGTCTGGGTGTTCTTTGTGTCCGTTGTTTGAATGTTTGTAAAGTCCCCGCGACACAGGAATTATGCCTAGAGCGGCAGTTAAAAAAAATGTAGTCTTGTATATGTATATATTACTAGATGTTCCCGAGCTTTCACCCGCGTTTATCATTACTGTGCCGCCCCCGTGGGTCGTAGCGTGATGTTATATAGCCTATAGCCTTCCTCGATAAATAGGCTATCCAACACTAAAATAAATTTTCAAATCAAACCAGTAGTTGCTGACATTAGCGTGTTCAAACAAACAAACAAACAATTCTTCAACTTTATAATATTGAGTATAGATAGGATATGAACATAATGACGCTCACAATACGCACATTTATGTACATGAAGTTTATTTCGATTTCTAACATCGGTTCATTGTTATTTACTCGCAGCTATGTTGTTTTCTGCTATAAACTATAATCCCGCCATGATTTATAATGTTTGTAAACAAACTATCATGCGTTTGGAATTATTGTTGACACCAGTTATATAGTTATAAATATCAATAGCTTCGCAAAGGCCTAAGTCCAAACCAACTAGATAAAGTGCTTGAAAATATATTTTTCAGTCTTTACCCGCCTCTTTGCTCCCGTTTATGGTAGATACAGATGCTAAAAATATAATTATGCATAGATAATTTACATTTTTATTGCTGTCAACGCTCTATTCATACTGTGGTCTAATTCTAATTATAACGAGTGATAACATGACAAAGTATGAACGGTATATTTATGTTCTATATCGAATATGGATGTATAAAGATTTTCCTTAGGTTAATAATAAATTGAATGAAAGGCTCTCTGATTAATTAAGTTATGGTGCGAATGAGAATCACCACGTTCTTATTGGTAATTGACCGTAGAGTAGTAACACTCATGTAGTGCTCAGTCTCATTTTATCCCAGTTTTATTCCACCAAGTAAGACAAAGTCGGCCTCGGTGGCGTAGTGGTTAGTGTAACCGACTGCCACGCCTGAGGTCGCGGGTTCGATTCCCGTACAAGTCAAACATTTGTGTGTATGAACATGGATGTTTGTCTTGGTCTGGGTGTTTCTATGTATAATATGTATGTATTTAGAAAAAAGAAAGTATATATGTATGTTTATCCATTGTCTAGTACTCATAGTACAAGCTCTGCTTAGTTAGAGCTAGATAGTGTTGTGTGTATGTGGTAGAATATTATAATTATAAAAAAATAAAAATAAAAAGTTGCACGGATGGCGTAGTGGTCGGCTCACCACTGGCACTGCGCTGAGAATTGTGGGTTCGAACCTTACGTGGGATAGAAAATTATGTGATCTACAAATAGCTGTTTTGTCTGAGTGTAAAGAGCACCCCGTGTCCGTTGTTTGTAAGTTTGTACAGTCCCCTCGACACAAGATTAACGCATAGAGTGGGAGTAGTATAAAAAAGATAAAAAGAAACGAGGCGAGTATCTAGAAGCATGTCCAGTATGTCAAGTAAGACAAAGCACATACTTGCTTAAAGACTGCGCCGAGCGTAAGATAGATAATGACAAAGCTCGTGCGGCGCATATTCAAATCGGCGCGCGGCTGCCATAGCAAAATTGTATGGAGGATTTGAAGTGCTTTTTTGATAAATATGTATCTTTATTGTCAACCAATAACTTGAATATTTGAGACGGACAAATTGTTATATAACTGTTTATGTTTCGTTTAAGCTGTAAAATACGATAGATTTCTACTGTTATAATCTAAAAATCACGTAACACGAGCTTACGTATTTGCATTTTTCGTGCAAATTTACGTAATTTTGTAGGCGAAAATATTAATTATTTTGAGTTTTTTACACAGAGTAATTGTAAACACATTCATTGTTATGGTAAATGTATATTTTAAATAAAAAGTGTTGATTTTATTCACTTAACTGTGACCGCCTGTTTTGGCACATTTTGCTCGGCGCAGTCTTAAGAAACAAGCCTCGTGTTATGTTTTAATTTAGCATGACCTAATTAACGATTAGACCAGACGTTTATTATATTCGAGTTGACCACATGTGGGGCACTGAACTTTATCAGTTTGTATACAAAAACACGAGGTTTTTAGACCGACACACTGTTTGAACTGGGGTGTATAAATATTAGATGTCATTAACATAATTATTTAATTGTATAGATAGCAGGTGCTCTTGTTAATAAGTCATTAACAGGCTCCAGTGGAAGACCAGTGTCTGGTTCTTGAGACCAGGCAAATGCTGAACTGAAGTCCTGATTGCTGCAGCTGTGGGACGCATGTCAGGATGTTAATTGAGTATTTTATGTTAATGTGTTTTTATTTATTTCGTTTTATTATTATTATTTTTGTTATTTCTTTATATCTCTATACACATTGTGCCCAGCTGTATAGCAATAAATATTTCTTTCATGTTATGCAGACGTTAGACACATTATAGAGTTAATATAACCATACCTCGACACATTAAAAAGCATTGTGTTTGGGGTCTGAAAGTCGATAAAGTCAAATCATGTGTAACTTGTTTTATTTTCTTTGTCACTAATTTTCAAATTCCGTTACGACAAAAGTATTTTTTCGGGTTTTTGTCTAAACCAGACATAATTATTAACCCCATCATACCTTTTAAGATAAGTTAAATCATTAAAAACAAAATGTAACAGGTACCTACACGTTAATAAAAAAAAAAAAAAAAAAAATTACAAATTAAGTACTGCTATCACATTACACATCTTTTTAGCAGCCTCTGAAGACGGTACAACCAATATAGATTGCAGTAACCACATATCTAATCTATTTAACTTAAATTTATTTAAAACTCGCTGTTGTTTAGTTCTATTTCGGACAGAATCCATCAGCAGACAAAACTATTACTTCTGCTCAACGTGAACCACTGCTGTTTAATATGCCCTTTGATTACCTAGTTTATTTTATTGAACAGACAGTAGTGTAATAATGTAGTAGAATTAAAACCTACGACATTAGACATTTAGAAGCGGCGGTAGCCCAATGGATAAGGCATTGAACTCGCGATCAAGAGGTTGCGGGTTCGAATCCCACTGATGTGAACCCACTCCTAACACAAGCATTCTAGCTTAGCTGGAGTTGTTAACAAGAATACTAGTACTTTGAAACCCAAATTGCTAGTTTTTAAAAAAGAAAATGAAAAAGAAAAAATATATCCACAGACTACAATACAAAAGACCAATAAGGTTCAGTAGTAGGCTAGTTTTCCTATATGTGAAGAAGACAAGATTGACCCAGATTCGGCTCAACTATGGATTACACGAAATGTTGCCCCGTTTGAAAATCAAACCAGCAGTATACTCGGCGTACTGGTAGGGCGATGACTAAAACCACGGATTAATCCTTGCAGTCGGTTGTATAAAATATTTGCTGACCCGCGCAGCTTCGTCTGCTTCAAATAAGAGAATTTTGCCCGGTTGTTGCAACATTTTTCATTGATGCTCCGCTCTTATTGGTCGTAGCGTGATGTTATGTAGCCTATAGTCTTCCTCTATAAATGGGCTATCCAAAACTAAAAGATTTTTTTAATTCGAACCAGTAGTTCCTGAGTTTAGGGCGTTCAACCAAACAAACTCTTCAGCTTTATAATATTAGTATAGATGAAGCGGTCACCACCTGTAGGTGCAGGGTATTAGAGTAATAATGGTTTGAAGGTTAATATATATGACATTCATTAATTAAACCGCGGTCACTCATCCTCATCAAGCGTCGACGTCGCTAACGTTCACCAGTACAGCTAATTGATCATTTAAATACTTTAAGACCTTTTCTTATACCCTTCAAAGAAAAGATTTTATGACGTAATAAGTTAGTACGCGCTATGATTCTAGGGTCGAGGAAAGTGTTGGTGAAATCTTATAGTTAGAAAATTATTAGTAGTAGGGAGTCTGAAAATGTGCCCGGCAAAAAACAATGGATTTGGCGTCTATTATGTGGGACCTAAGAATGGCGAAATGTTGGTGTAAGATACGGCTCCCTTCACCTTCAGTGAGATTATGTACGTAAGTTATGATTGCAAATTTGCAAGTGATTAAAGCTAGAGAAATATATCAGGATTGGAGCTAGTAGTAGCTAGGAAGTAGGTAATTTTCTAAACCTTCCGGGAAATAGGCGGGTGAGTCGATGTTTATATGAATGGTTTTATGAAGCACTGGCTGACCCACGCAACTTCGTCTGCTTTATATAAGACCTATAGCCTTCCTCGATAAATGGGCTATCCAACACTAAAAGAATTTTTCAATTCGAACTAGTAATTCCTGAGATTAGCGCGTTCAAACAAACAAACAAACTCTTCAGCTTTATAATCTACTAGATGTTCCCGCGGTTTCACCCGCGTTTATCGTTACTGCGCCGCCCCCGTGGGTCGTAGCGTGATGTTATATAGCCTATAGCCTTCCTCGATAAATAGGCTATCCAACACAAATAAATTTTTCAAATCGAACCAGTAGTAATCACGCAGAATAAACCAGGAGAAACATCGTTTGTACTATGTCTGTAATGGGTAATTATTTTGCTGCTATGTTATTTTAAAACTGCGATATCTCCTAAGATATTCATTGAAATCGAATGATGTAAAGGGCAATTTTGTTTTAAATTAAATACTTGTGATGAATAACGTATTTATTTGGATAAGGGTTAATATCATGTTTATAATAATACCTTCGCAAATAACGCATTATTTTAGAACAAATTTGGTTAGCATAAAAATGGTTATAGTGAGCCAACCTTAAAATATAGACATAAGCTGTCGCGGACTTTTTTTTAGAACTTTTAAAGGGGAACAATTCTGTCATACATGATTTTTGCGAAGCTTTAACTGTTTACGCAACGCACGCAGCGGAAGCTCTCAAAAGGAAAAACTACCCTCCGATTTTGAAACATACTTCATTGGTGCTCAGCTCCTATTGATCTTAGCGTGATGATATATCAGGGGTCTAATAACAAAGGCGGCAAAGTCCTTTCACATTTTAGGGGACTTTGCCGCCTTTGTTATTAGACCCCTGATATAGCCTATAGCCTTCCTCGATAAATGGGCTATCTAACACTGAAATAATTTTTCAAATCGGACCAGTAGTTCCTGAGATTAGCTCGTTCAAGCAAACAAACAAACAAACTCTTCAGCTTTATAATATTAGTATAGATACTAATATTATAAAGCTGAAGAGTTTGTTTGTTTGTTTGTTTGAATGAGCTAATCTCAGGAACTACAGGTTAGATTTAAAAAAATATTTTAGTGTTGGATAGCCTGTTTATCGAGGAAGGCTATAGGCTATAAAACACCACGCTACGACCCACGGGGGTCAGCGCAGTAACGATAAACGCGGGTGAAACTGCGAGAACATCTATATTAGTATAGATTGAGTAAAAATCTTACAAAATCTAGATCGCACTTCCAATGGCTTTACTTACTTACTTAACGTGTCGATGGCAACACATTTTATATAATTTTTGACCAGTTTTCGGCAACGCGGATTGCATTTGGTTTAGCCTGGTACAGGTCATCCAGTGTGCACGATTCTGGGCTCATGGGGCACGACATCAGATGCCTCATTGTCTGTGGTGATACGCCGCATTCACATGCGTTCGTACTTGTGTATATATATCCCCACCTTGACAGATTGTCTTTACATCGGCCAACCTGGGTACGCAACCTGTTGAGTCCCTTCTAATTAGACAACCGCTGTTAAAAAGATTTTAACACGTTAATATATATAAAAAAAGATCATTTGATACTTCAAGCTACGTTAAAAGCAAAGAGGTCAAGTTGATTTAATCCGCTATTAAGCTTAAATTAAACAATCCAATTAGCTTATCAATATTTCTAACCTCACACGACTAAAGCGATTGACTCAAAATTAAGGTCAACTACTAATTTGGTAAACGAATGTTGCAACCTTGTAGAAGTATCGATTTTCTGTTAACACAATATAATATTTTATTATTGTTACTAGCTCTCATCCGTTGCTGCGTTCGTGCTCATTTAAAAGCTCCTTTAGTATTCCGCTCGGCGTTTTGGTACGGGAACATTGTTCTTTATTGCCGCCTCTATGACAATAGCGTATTAATTTATAACCTACTAGATTTTGCCCGCGGCCTCGTCGCTTAAATGTAGGTTAGGTTAGATTAGTTACAGTATTTTTTCCGGGATGAAAAGGTACCCTATGTCCTTTTCTGTTCTCCTGACAGGTATGCGAAATTTCATGATGTTCGTTCAAGTAATTAAGGCCTGAAAGCGTAACAAACAAATACACAAACTCATTTTCTTTGGTATGTTGACTATGTTATGCTTATGGGTGCATAATTCACTAGAAACTGTCCAGTAGCTTTTGCGTTTTAGTTAGATGAAAATTTAAAAATACATATATAGGTACCTACTTTGAAATGTTGTAAATACATATAGACAATATTTTGACGCTCATTACAGTGACTTTGTGTAATAAATTAATAAAATACATATTTATGACTTTGTTAGGCATCGATGTTGTTCTTATATCACATAAAAAATCAAAAGGAAAATAATTACTTATTTATTTTAAAAATCCCAATTTACATACTTCGTTACGATTTTATTATATGTTTGTAGTTTATGCCTTTAACTTTGTGAACTGCAGCGGTCCGCCGGCGGCCGGACACAATGGTATTCTACCAATTGACAGTTTAATAGTTTAATTAGCTCTTAAGCTATATCTATAATGAATGTCATCCAAATGAAAACGTAATAGACCGTGGTACCAGTCGAGCCAGCAGCTCACCTGTTGTTAGCGTAACCTCCGCTCATGGTTGCGTTTCCTTGGCATTGCCTCTGCAGTGTCAAGGAATTACCATGAAGTATAAAATGATCAGATCGGAGGCGTTCTGGACAAGGGCCAGGTTAAGAGCACCTTGAACCGACGCGACGGGCGTGTATGAGGAATGTGATGAAAGTGAATGAAGCCAGAGAAGTGTCCGGATCGTAGCAAATGGAAATCCGTAGTCTCTGCCTACCCCTTTGGGAAACAGGCGTGAATCTATGTATAAAATAAATTATCCAGTAAATCCATTTACTGGGATATTTCTGCCCTAGTTTCTGTTTACCTCTTCAAGAAAAAGCAGTGAATTTATGCAGTAAACATTTTAATGGTGACCTATTTTAGGAATGCCTTTTATACCCTTTACTTTTTTTTGATAATGCCTAAGGCTCTTTCTTATGGTCGATGTGGCAAGAAACGCCTTCCTTATGTTTACCGTCCCATTTCAAAACTAGACTGACTATGCATCAAGAGGTTTTATATTTTTATCGGCTGCTCATGTTGTGCAATAGACTCCATGGCATGGATCTATAGATTCTTCAATGCGCGTGTGATATGCCTGGTAAACGGTTACCGTAGTAACTGCTGTCCATCATCATGTGTATTAAACATACCAAGAACGTCTCACTATACACGACGGCATTAGAATCCGCTTCAATTTGAACAATGTGAATATCATACACTCGTAACCCGCCTATATTTGATATAACGGTTGGTTTAAAAAGGCCCTGAATTAACCGCTCTTAATATTTACTAAACCACTCTATTTGTAATTAATAGTGATATTTGTCCATGCGTCATAATCTCGCTACCATGTACGTGGTCTAATAAAAGTTGCAGTTGTGTATCTAATCAGTGGCGGACGGGCGGGGTCGTTGGACTCGGCACGCCCTCCTCGTTTCGTACACAATACAGCCGTAAGACAATAGTGTAGATACAGCGCGCACTCCAGATCAACAGCTGCTGTGCTCCACCATGCGGGTATTCGATAGAAAACGGTGAAACGCTCGATAATACGGTGATTTTATTCCACATATGGATGTACTTTGTTAGCTTCATATAAATCGATTTATCGAAACGTTTTCCATTTAAAATAATTCATTATGTCAAATGGTTTTCAATGCATCGACATTCGTATTCGATGGATAATTTTATCCTTTGAATGAGGTGCTAGCTGATGCAGCAATACCCTAGTGCGATCATTGGACTTTCTAGCTTAATCCCACGGAACGCATCTCCTACTTTTCGAAGCTATTTGCGTCTTAATTAGTCAACTATCTCTAGCTTAAGGGAAGGGAATACAAAAATATTTGCATAACTGAAAGTTCTCTATAATTTTATGTCAGAATTCTTGGTATGCAAATGGTATTCAATAATATTAATTAATAGTTATCTAACCCTATTGATTCACCAATGAGAAGTTGTATCTGCAATTTTAATACGCTATGACCCATTTCTCCTACGTGCCCGCAAACTCTGGAATAAACAATCTCCCGCAGTGATTACCGAGTCTAGAACTTGGCGTCTGCTTGGACGTTTCATTCTTTAAATGAGGTTTCATTAAAGTATTACTATCATGACAGACCGCGGTTTCTCGTAAAGAAAAATCCAAGTAAAGTAATCGATGTTTTCTACCCGATTCATCGTTACCACATCGAAGTTAAGTTACACATGAATAAAAAACATCGATGTTTCATTTCAATAGGACATCCCTACGTGCAGCCTAAAACTCATTAATATGGTGTATGAAAAGACTGGGTTAAAGCTTAAAGCCAGCGCTCCGTTTTTACATGCGAGTAAAAGCGGGCAAACGTACTGCCGAACGTAAAAGCTATGTTAAAACTCGCACAAAGACTCTTGGCTCACAATTTAATGCTGTGATAGGGCTGCCAGTTACTTGGGTTTTATATGCATTCGTAGTCTTACGCCGGTCTATTCCCGAAGGAGTAGACCGAGCGATATTGTATGATGATATTTTAAAGGTCCCACGTACAAGCGAGTGAGCGTATTTGTGTTTTCATACCCGTGCTCTCTGCTAACAATATCTTTACATAAAACCCAATAACACTCTGTCCGATATAGTAATCGAATCTCGAACCGAAAAATTATGAGAATTACAAGTGCAAATCAAATCAAATCAAAAATACATAATTATGTTTATTCATGTTGGTCACAAAGTAACAAGTGCAAAGTCGGTACTGCTTCCATTTATTAGATTCAATTAGGAGCTTAGTTAAGACTAGTAATTACAAATTAGAATTTCATGCTTAGCAATGCTTTTGAAGGCGACTTAATTTTCCATGTAAAGATATTATTTTTGGATAATTTGCTATATCACCTCGATCCTTTGTTGCTTAAAATAAAAACAAACCAAGAAAATAACAAGCTCACTTGTATTTATAATATTAGTAAGAGTAATATTCCTGGCAGTACACCTCATAAGACTTGCAAATCTCGATGTATTCAAAACGTGCCATTTTAAGTATTGAAATTGTAAAGCCGAAATGTTTGACTAAGGGTGCGAAATTTCTCCTTCCAAGTTATAGAACTAATTTTATCACAAATGTAATAAAACTTGTCAAGGTTATGTTTACATTTTAACCTGTCAAGGTCACTTCCGCATATGGTTGACGTGACGTCCTTCCGTTGCGTATTGCCTACCTCGGTTTTATATTAAACTTCTGATAGTTATTATTTTTTGTGGCGACATGGGAATGGCAGCCATTGTGTCGCGGACAGATTTGATAAAATAGCCGTTCGAACGACGGAATTCTAATGGTATTTGATGTATATAATTGAATGTATTATGCGCAATTGCTTAATGTTACTACTTGAAATATGCCCCGCTATATTATACATTTATATATCAAATACGACATTGTAAATTGTGCAGTTCTTGTAGACAATGTAGGTAGCAAACAAGTACACGTACAAGCCTGGTGGTAAGCAGTGACCGTAGCCTATGATTATTGCTAGTAATACCCGCCAACCCTAGGGAAAGAGGAATAAGGAAAAGGGAATGGAATAGGGGGGGTATGTAAGCTTCCTATTGTTTCCAGATTTAAACTCGGGTATAGGTTAACAGAGATTTATATTGTGCATTTACTGCAAATATTCCTAGGGATATATTTGTCTGAGACATTACCAGCAATGCGCCAGTCTTACTAACTTTGCGCAGTTCAGAAAAGTTTATGTCAACTCAAATGATTGCAGATTTTTTTTATTTATTTTTATTTAATCAATCTTATATTATCTTTACAGGCAAAAACCTAATGCGATAGTACAGCCAACAACAACAATATTACATAAAGCCTTCCATCAAATATACCATAGATGCACATTCTCATACAAAAACCGCTTCAATATGTGGCACTGACCAGTACTTATAAGCGTCTGCATTTATTATGCAATCCAGGAAATAAACCGGAATAACCATTGAACGCCTATTGAGAAACATTTTGTAATAGTTTAGTTAAAACGCGTCAATGTAAAGCGTCCTAAGTGTGTTACTCGCGATACGCAAGCGTACTAAGTATATGGTACGGTCTCCACCGTAGTAGTGGTGTCGATTCGCTCTCGCTTACGGGCAGCGCACGCAAGAGTGAGTGGGACAGGTGCATAATATAGCGCATACGACTGATTTATGCACAGTTTTGTTGGGGCCGTTTTTCGAGCGACGATCGTGCATCTATGGTATATTTGATCGATGCATATAGCTTAGTAATATTACAGTAGGTACACTTATTTTATTTAATTACAATGGCAAATAATCGCTAGTGCTACTCTGTTAAATTCACTCAAATTACAAATGAATAGGTCTGACTTGTTGTGTATGAGATTGAGAGTGCGAAGTGCGCGCGTCAGAGGCGACTCCTTGAGCAGGTTTGTTCTCGCCCTCGGCACCGCCAGCAGTGGTGGCCGAAGTCGGCGCCAAACGTATCTGTTAGGAACACAAAGCCACAACCATTCCAACAAAGCTGTATTCAAAATACATTGAGATCACAATCCCATTGCAATCACGGATGGCGTAATGGTTTAAGTGGTCACCACTATGCTGTCCACGGGACAAAGACTTCTGTGATCCACAAATAGCTGTTCCGAACCTGGTGTCAGTTAATCGGTCATCTGTTTAAATGTTTATAAAATCCGTCGCGACATTCTCTTTTCCGAGAGTTGACTTTTTATTATTCGTTCTGACAACTATGGTACCGGCTGATAGAGCGGTTAGCTGGCATTTACACCGCCGCTCAGCCTCTTGCCGGGATAGCTTTAGTCCGTGACTGTAATATTAATAGGCCTGATGCTAGGACACAAAGATTAATTTAAGAACTTTTAGAGTTCGAAAAAATGGTTCAAGTATTATGCAAAGGTCACGTGATACCACATGACCTTGAGGTCAAAGGTCATAGTCATTTCGGGGTATATCGACTATGCTGAGTCGAATGGCGTTGACCGCGAGTCTCTAGCTCTTACGGTTCTTGAGTTAAAAGTTGTATAACAGACAGACGGACGGACAAAGCTGAACCCTTTCAAAGTAATGGGAGTTGATAAGTGTTTATATTCGGCGTGGGTCGTCAGTGACGTCACCGTTACCGATATTCTCGGCCTTCGTAACTGTCCCCTTCGTGACGTCATAATGTCTGTATTACCGTAAGTCGTTTTATGTACCTACATATTGTTATATACACTATAGATAGTATAATTTTATTCTATTGTGCCGATGAGGTAAGCGGAGCATTTGATGCGGGCTTTTGTTGTGTTTATATTTACTTTATGAATGAGGTGACTGGAATGTATAGGTATTCTTAATACAACAACAACACTATATTCCGCCCTCGGCTTCGCCTGCATCCCGGCTAAAAAATCGTATATGTTAATTCTGGTATGTCAGGTAGTTAATTGCCATGTACATGAGGCTTCGGGTTCGAATCCCGGATCGGGCCAACAAAAAACGTATTGGGTTTTTCTGTTAAAAAATCCCAATACGAGCCTGGCGTTAGGAAGTTGGCGGTGTTAGACTCTCCGGTTGTGTCGAATTATACGTCCCATCGGATCATCATCGGATCATGAGGGTTAGGGAACAGAGAGCACACTTGTGTTTGCGCACATACTTGTGCACTATAATATCTCCTGCGCAGATGGCCAGTCTTCATTAAGATTGGCCGCCGTGGCCAAAATTCGGTCTGGAGGATATTATTCAGGTACTTTCATTCAGAACCGTCCAACGGTTTATCTTCACATACTTCCATATTCAAAACATTAGTAGGATATGCAAACCAGGATGTTAATCCTGTGACTGTCCCAGGCAAAGTGTATCTAACTCCCGGTAGGACATTCTCAGTAGCAGAAAACAGTCTGCAAATGCCCGGTAGACGACAATATAGGTACTCGTCTTTTAGAGTTCAAAAAACCCCTTATACAACAGCTTTGTCCGTCTGTCTGTTATACAACTTTCAACACAAGAACCGTAAGAGCTAGAGACTCGCGGTTAACGCCATTCGACTCAGCATAGTCGGTATACCCCCGACATTACTATGACCTTTGACCTCTGACCTCAAGGCCACGTGGTATCACGTGCCTATTACTTGAACCATTTTTTCGAACTCAGGGTCAGCGCCGACGGGCGGAGTGGCGGCGAAGAGACTAATTCAGTAACAATTTAAAGTCAACCTAAAGTGCTTCAGAATACGACTGTATTTTGTACAACGAAATAAAATGACGGCAAGCGACTCAAAGCGCGGTCATTTTATTTCGTTGTACCAAATACAGTCGTATTCTGAAGCGTCGTCCGTCGGCGCTGACCCTAAGATTTACGGCAATTCCTTGCCGTTTCTCACTTGTTATTATATGGGACCTAAAAACGGAACAAAAATTGTATGTGTAATGTATTATGTAACACAATTTTGCCTACCCCTTCGGGAATAAGGACGTAAGGGCGTGCAGACTGTGTATATGACTAGAGTCAAAACCGCTATATAAATGCGTACAAACAGCACAGTAGCTAAATGTTTTATATTAATAAACCGCAGGTTGAAACTATATATTAAATGTATTGTTTCATGACTAATGAAAGGGTTGAAATCTATTGTATAATAGAGACTAGCTGTATCCCGCGGTTTTACTCCCGTTAGAAGACATATTTTACGGTTATTGTATCACTCCTTTAGGTCGCTGCGTTATATAATTTGGCCTACCTATATTAAAAGTAATTTAATAAATAAGGGTTATATGTTTTTCATATAAAGCAAAAAGATTTTTCAAATCGGTATGGCAATACTCGGGATAAGTGCAAAGGGCAAAATCTTAACAGATTTTATGTTTGAACACTTAAAATCTGCTATGATTTTGTTATGTTAATATGGTTTGACAAGAGGTAGGTATTTAAGTAAGTTTTAAACTTTATCGCTGCATGCTGCATAACGACCAAATACCTGTGTAACGGGACCTCAATGTCGCCGCTCATATGCAGCTCGCTACTAGCTGCTCTGCGGTTTGTGCGCTTTTCAGTTCCCTTATGTCACGGTGAAGGTGTTAAATAACCGGATGCCCCCTCTGAGATTACGTTAATCTTGATGAATTAACTACTTCAAACATTCAAACAACGGACATAAAAACACACACTCGAATCTTTGTGGATAATTTTTTTTTCGAATCGATTCCACAACACGCCGCAGTGCACGCAGAAAAGCACTAATCACTCTCTTTGTTATTCACTCCCAAGTCTTTTACAATAGAAACTGCATATGAATAGACTATCTCGAATGCCCCGAAAATCCCATGGCATAAGTTTGTACTTATGCTTATGGCCGATCGTGAGCTACTGGGTCAACGCCACCCGGAAGTCGCCAATAGGCTTACCCGCTATCACTTGGAACCTAAGGCAGTGGTCCGACCGCCGGCGAGAAAACGATTAACTATCGGCGATTTTCTCTCTCAAGAAACGCACAATTAATATACATTCCGTGTAAACGAAAGAGATGCATATAATAATATTAAAAGTTGCTCTCTGACTGTTCACACTGCCGGCGACGACTCGCTTTACTAGTTTTGTCGGTTTATTCCCATCCAGTAACACCCTAACGTGTAACATTGTTACTCGTTGGGCGACAAGAGCTTTCAAAAATAAACTCGCTCAGCGATACTCGTTCAGCGATGCTCGCTCGCTTGATCATTTCTTTTCATGATCATTTCTAAACAGTGCGGCTTTCAAAGCAGACGTATGGATATCAACAAATCATTGCAACTCTCATTGTTGTTCAGACGACGACGATGATGTATTTTACGATAGTGTTTGTGTAGTGGCAGCGGCAACTCTGAAAAACGGAAGAAAATGAGAGGGAAAAAAAGACGATTTTGGATGCAAAATTTGTGGTCGCGCGCGCAGGTTTACACAGGACTGAGCGACCGCGGGCGAGTGGCGCGAGTAATCGCTCGTCGCACTTGCACACTCGCTTACAGCCCGGCGACAAAACTATCGAAACTGCACACTCGCTTCCCGCTGATCGTTAACTCGTTTATAGTTTCTAGTTCTACTCGTTTCTCGTTCATCGTCAGCGGTGGGACCACTGCCTAAAACATAGCTGGTTAAATGTGGTGCATTACACGCTTGCCTACACGTTCGTGTGTCTATGTATGTATAACATTATATGACTGCTTTTGTAGTGCAGCGTTAGGGAACCAATGCATTCCGTCCCAGGTCGGACTAATAACATACTAGATATTTCTGTCAAAAATTCTTAACAGCATTCTCGAGTTTTAAATTAAAGGCCTTGAACACGACAGCGCCTCGGAAAGCACGTAAAGCCGTTAATTCTGCGTTTGATTTCTCTATGATTTTATCATCTTGCTGTACACGTCAGTCTATTAGAATAAGGATATAGAAAGTACTAATATTTGTGCGCACACCTGTGCACTATAATGTCTCCGTTAAGATTGATCTTTTCGGTTATTCGTCTATTAGATAATTTTATATTTTATGACATTTCCAAATGGTAATACATTTGATATCGCCCCTTAACAACTATTTAAGATATCCGATGCTATGATAGATACTTACAACAATAAATAGTATGACTAACGAACAATATCACATGTACGCAGTGTATGTTTAGCGCGAGAATCATCGCGAGGAATAGAACGACACCGGTGCCAAACTGCATGAGTAAGTGCTGGGTAGCCCCGGTCTTAGTTTAATGAGTGGCTCATTGCTTGCTCACAGTAATTAGTGTACGTGGGAGTTGTTAAGGGCCGCTCTTTGTGTCTTAGAACTGTTGTTTGGTTAACGTGACTCAGTTTGTGTGGGTTTTCCTTTACGTCTGAGGTGGCAAACATGCTAACTAGTCGCCTGGTGGTATGCAGTTACCATAGCCTATGGACGCTTGCAATTTTAAATACATATATTTTAGAATAATTCACAAAAAGCATCCACTCATTGCGTTGCCAAAGCAAAGGGACAGAACGACTGATGAATGACATTGGTCTGGCGATACAATACACTGCAACACACAAGAAACAATTAGTCTGGTATTAAGCTGTTAACTTCGTAGCCCTTGGATGCTTTCCACAGCAGTAGATAGTATAAGTAAACAGTTGCCGAACTTGCGGATCGATCGGTCGAGCGATCTCGAATAGGAATCGTTGCGATGTCACAAAGTATCAGCACCACTTCTCCTCTAGTTGATAGCGTTACATTACCCTCATCCGAAAACACTTAGCAGATTTTTTTTCCCACTGTAGTAGCAAACAAGCATGCGGCTCGCCTGCCATTGCCTGTGGACGCTTGCAACCCTAGAACAGACACGCACGTTGATATTTCTCCAAAAAATGAATTACGTCACTGCGAACTTCATGGGCCTTATCACACTGGTACCGGTACCCTGGTGTTATCAAAACTTAAGATGCCAGAAATCCCTACTTATCGCAGAAACATGTTTGGTTGCGATATTCTGTAGGGTAATTCCCAAATCGGGCTAGTTCACAATAGCGGATTTGATCAAGGTTTCCGCTGCGCCCTACCTTTCCACTTAAACCAAGCAGCATCCGTGAAGTCTTTAAAATGAAATCATTGATATAGCCAATGATCATAAACTTTATATTGCCTGAGTCAGCCATTGCATTGTATGTACAAGTAAATTAACAAGTTTCCAGTGTGTTCAAGGCTGTCGATTAGCATCGCTCATATTGTTGACATATCTACACAAATAACAGTCTCTTAAACGAATTGCGCATTAAATGCAAAGTAGTTTGATGGTAGTCAACTTATAGCAACCATTTTGTCAATTTATGAGATGGCATATATGACATAGTGGAATCTTCGTATATTTGGATTAGCTCGACGATCTTACAGGAAATTGCTTCCAAGTGAATTTTTATTGTGTTCTAGGTGATTGGAATTTCCTAATCTGTTTATAGAAGTTGTAGTGTAAGTAGCCTTTTGTATGCCACAATAGACAGGAAAACTAACATGACAGTTTCGCTAAAATTGCTTTATCTGATTGTGGGATCAAGGTGTTGAAGTTTTGACCACATAAATTTGTAACTGGTAATGAAATACGATATAACTTTGGATTGAATAAATTGATTTCATTATACCTACGATAATCGTTATCTTTATCCATCTTAATGTGATCTGATTAAAGAATCCAATCGCGATTGAGTTGGAAGTCAGCTAGTACTACTTTTATAATGGACTCATTAAAGTGCGAGTACCTTGCCAGAAGTCAGGTCATGGCGCCGTCTATACGTAGGTATTTCTTTGAGTTTTACTGTTAATTTGTTCATTATTTCAGAATTACGTAAACGTATATACCTACTAATACCTTACTTTATTAACGTTTTAGAATTACGCATTCCGAAAATTATTTTAAACAAAATGAAGTGCAAACTATTTTGTTCTCTCTTTATATTATTATATCAAATTCAATATTTCTTGTTTAAGTGCAATATATACTTCTATAATACCTGTTGTAGTTCGTAGTAATACTCCCGTACCATAATTGATAATAAAAGAAAGACGTAGCATTTGTTTTGAAATATTCGCTGATGAATTACTACTAGTATTACGTATGTACGTATATCCTGTCTTTGTATAATGTGTACATATTTTTTTGTAGGTATTTTACTATATACAAAATAACTAAAAACCTTAGGTACACATCTGTAAGTCTGTAACCATCTAGGCTAACCGAACTTTTCCATGTAAATACTTGAATTTCTCCCAAAAAGCGGCTAACAGTTCAACGTACTATAAGTAATGCAAACTTGAGTACTGGCCCACTAGCGCAGTTTCATTTCCTATGCGTACGTTTTCAGAATGGGGTCAAATTTAACAGGCTTTTCTCCTTGTATAAACTTAAGTTTTCACTCACTCCTTGCGCCTATATTGAAGAGCTAGTTGCCGACGGCATCGTATCTGGTCCTTGTTCCCAATAATGTCATGTTGGATGTTTCTATACGGTTTAAGTAGAGTGATGAATTTATGATACTTTTGAACTTTTCGTTCAGCCTTAACATGCCAGGTTCAGGATGACCGTATGTTCGAATGCCACCTTTGTACTATAAAAATGTAATATCTGTTCTGTTACCTTACGCTGTAGGCCTTTACCTTTTTCTTTTGAAGGCTCTGTAGTTACCGACTTCTTCATATAGATAAATTACAAGAAAACGTCCCATATCGATATCCACTTCACAACTTTCCGATTTCGGCGGATTTTGATACCTGACTCGAGCGAAGTGTTATTAGAAATATCAGTGACTTTTTAGGAGTAGATGTGTTCCTTGGAGTAGGCGTATACTACGGGTTGCCACTCGGGGTGAGCCTATAATATACAACGAAATCTAACCCACAGAAATAGTGCTTACCTATTTTGAATTCCTGGGTGGGATGAAGTGTTAAATTGGATTTTCTGATGCATTTACGCCTAGACATAGACTTACCAATTTTCAATTATGTAATGTGTAGGACCAAACATTGACTGAACCAGGTCACCCACGTTACACCTCATGTTATTCATCAGAGAAATAAGCACACTCCATTATGATTTGGTAGAAGCTAACAGAACATGAAGCCCGTAGATTGAGATCGGATCGAATCGAAAGCTGTCGTTAGAGTGTAATGTGTTACAGATCAAGACATCGTGTTGAAAATATTATTTAGCTGATGTCCGTGAATGATACATCAAACGATGACGATTTTGCTGTCAGTCAACCGGTAATATATTCTATCTGTACGTAGACTCACGCTTCTTTATCCCTGAAAGGTTAGGTAAGTGTTTTACACACGTTTCGCCTGTTACAACTTAAATCTGAGGTAATATAGGGCGAGGCTATTGCCGTCTTCTGGGCACATATTCAGTCACAGTGGTGCTACTAAAAAACCCATTAAAACGATTATACTCCATATTTCGTAGGATTGTCTGGCATTTCAAGTAGGTGGTGTGTCGGCAGCAGTGGTCCAGTAATCATTGTCCCTTGTGCTGGCAATACACCGAACTCCTCTTTTTGGGTCACCGTGCGGACCTGGTTTTGTTAACGTATCAAGTTACGTGAACATATAAATGAATTTTAATTTCTAGTGATCGTAACATAATGTGATAAACATAAGCTTTTTTTAGAGGTACTAATAATTTTGCTGAGTGTGTATCAGTGGCGAGTGCAGCCAGCACCATTTATTTGATAATATAAGTATCATATTCCTATCGCTTCTGGATTTGACATTAACACGCTTGAATTTATAGCGTCTACTAGGGAAAACTAGAGTTGCGTTCTCTTTAGGTACAAAAAATAACAATGATTTTTATGGCGATGTCCATAGCAACATTAGCTAGCACTGTAATGGCCTGTTATAAACCAATTAATGAAATGGACTCGCTAAAGAGGATTTACCGTGTTTTCTCTGGCTAATATTCATTAATAGACCAATCCTATTAGAAACTACGATCTAAGAAAATCCAATATCGCTTGCTATTCGTTTTTTTTGCAAAGCCTCGCCTGGGTTGGACGATCGCATGAAATGGGTCAACAGTGGATCGAGTAGAACTATGTTCCTCGTGGTGCACGTCAGTATTGTATTATTCACTAGTTTGTTACACGTTCCTGGGCACTTACGCGGTTTCGCCTGCGTAAGTTCTCAGAACGCATTACCGAGATAAAATTATATATACATAGACGAACCTATTTCTTCTAAGAGGGGTACGTGAAGTAAACACCCACATGTGGTAAACTATGTTTTTAGACCCCACGTAATTGGGGGTTAGCATATTGACATTTACCGGAAGAAGGACAAGACTCAGTGCTGTTATTTATAAAATACTAGCTGTCCCGACAGACGTTGTCCTGTACACACGAAAAGAAAATTTGAAAAAAAAAAAAAAAGAAATCTAAACCATTCTCGAATCCACTTGAACATACACAAACAAACGCGGGTGAAACCGCGGGAACATCTATTTATAATATTACTAGATGTTCCTCCGGTTTTACTCGCGTTTATCGTTTATGTCGGCCTCGATGGCGTACTGGTTAGTGTAACCGACTGCCACGCCTGAGGTCGCGGGTTCGATTCCCGCACAAGTCAAACATTTGTGTGCATGAACATGGATGTTTGTCTTGGTCTGGGTGTTTCTATGTATAATATGTATCTATTTACAAAAAAAAGTATATCATGTATGTTTATCCATTGTCTAGTACCCATAGTACAAGCTCTGCTTAGTTTGGGCTAGATGGTGTTGTGTGTATGTGATAGAATATTATTTTATTTATTTTTTTATTTTATCGTTACTGCGCCACCCCGTGGGTCGTAGCGTAATGTTATATAGCCTATAGCCTTCCTCGATAAATAGGCTATCCAACACTAAAACAATTTTTCAAATCGAACCAGTAGTTCCTAAAATTAGCGCGTTCAAACAAACAAAGAAACTCTTCAGCTTTATAATATTAGTATAGTATTAAGATGTTATCGCTACTATGTCATGGATGATGGAGCAATTGTTTAAGCGGTCACCTTACAATCTCGCCCTGCCGTCGTGGGTTCGATCTGCTCACTATACAAAAAATAGTGATCTACAAAATATAGTAAGTAGTCCCAAGTTTGGGTCTAGTGTCCCAGACAGAGAGCATTGAAACAATCAATGCTCTCTTGAGTTACAGTAATTATGTTTTAAATTATACTACTTCGGGAACAATCACACAGTGGATGCCAAGTAACGGGAAGCGACAACGAGGCCGGCCCAGGAGGAGATGGCGAGACGAGCTCGATGCATTTAAAAGGGATTGGCATCTCAGAACAAGCGCTCGAGACAGATGGAAGTCGGAAGGGGAGGCCTTTGCCCAGCAGTGGGACGCCAATTAGGCTTATAATAATAATAATATACTACTTTATACGGATTTTATCGCGTTGTTTATTTAACACTTTATTACATAATTTAGAAACTATTACACTACTACTAATTGATATAATAATGATGATATAATTGCTGATAATTAAATTGTTGAAACTATTTATATCTAAGTTTACACTTTCCCCGATGTTCCGGTTGCTTTTCAGCAGCCATGGTCACGGGGAGACTCCGTGACCATGGCAATAATTTAATTAGCTTAAAAAATAGTAAAGTTTAATAGTAGAAGTAGTGTAACAGTTTCTAAATGATGTAATAAAGTGTTAAATAAACAACGTGATGAAATCCGTATATAGTAGTTTAATTTCAATGAGTACCCATTCGCGTAAACAGAAGACAATATTATGTAAAATATAATTATTTTATTTGAAATATATGTCCTATTTCCAGTACTATTTAGAAGTTATTTGTATGAAGGATTAGGAAGTAATGTTATTTGCTTATTGTTATTTACTGGGCATGGATACCGTGATGTATTTAAGCCTTAAGGAAAACTGAGATATACCAGAAATACATGCAATTCTTTTCAGCAAATCTATTGTTTTTCACCAAAAACAAACAACGGTATACGTATCTGTATCCAACCGATTGAAAATTGCGAAACGGATACATCCAACTACGCACTATTAGACTTGATACATGGGCAAGCCCATTGCGGGCATTGAGTCGTGTAGCACACTCATCGCTGACCTTGTAGGAAGCCACAATCGCAGCGTCCCAGATAAGCCAGAATTGTAAACAGTGTTATTCATACATTATAATTGCTCGTATAAAAAACAGTCTGTTATCGTTATCTGCTACTTGTGACTCGGAACACCCACCTGTCGTACGACGCAAATATGTAAACATGTGTGCAAGGCGGCTATTTGTTTATTAATTGCTTATGGCATACATTAACATATGATTATGTATAGCACGTTGACTTATCGTCAGTTACGTAGATTTAGTTTTCACTCAATTGGGATTGAATTCATTAGCGTCTCTCGGTCTCCTTTCCTGCCTCCTTGTTATAAGAATATCATTACCCAACGCAAGAACATTGCCTGACCTGACATTTGAGAACAATTGCCAAAATGTATTTATTCTCTATCTTACCCTAAAATGTTGCTTGTTATTAGCAAGAATTTAATCTCTACGCTTTCAAAAAAGAATTCAGTAGAATAATAACGATTATTTCATTGCTACATTTATAGTCTCACATCCATTGTTTAAATAACGGGAAGGTTTTAGAAAACTTTTTGGCTATCGTTTTAAGTTCTCCATAATAAAGGTTGAGCCTATTGACGTTTACCGGGCACAATTTTGGACTCCATGCAAGAGTGCTATGCAAAAATTCTCAATAGCAGAATTTCTTGACAGAAATATACCTAATAACGCTGCTCTACTAAGAAATCGAACGCAAGACCTCATGTACAGCAGTCGCAAACACTACCGCTGTGCCACTGAGGCAGTCTATTTCACAATGTCGCGTGTTTGTGATGAAACGTTCTCCTCGTGTTAAGTTTGTGTGTGTGGGTGATAGTTGTGACGTCTTAGCCGACCTTGTTCGCAGTTCATATTGATTACATTCGAATCTTTGATTAACAGGGAAAGTTTGTCGTAAAATAATATGGCGTTTGACCATAGTCATTATATTTATAGAGCTTAGTTGGTTTTCCTCTCTGATAGGAAGCCGTACCCAATGATCGCTTGCAACATCAGTGGTATCACACGCGTTACTAAGTAAAACGAATTAAATATGGGATGCAAGGGATGACTGGGGCAAAGTAGCTATGGCAGTCTCTGAAGAAAAACTGTTGCTGAAAATAAACTGTAGGTATTATTCGAACGCCATTATCTGGTAATATGGTACTTCCTCTAGCAAGCTGCCACCAAATAATTGGCAACGGCAGCCTTCTTTTTGCAAGAATAGTACTAATCTGATTCTGAGCGCACGCAACACGCATTAAAAATGTTCCAATGACTAGATCAATTTCCCTGTGTTGACGGCATCGTGACTCATTTTGATGAGCACTATAAATCCCACTTATAGCAAAAACGCTACTCAAAGTCGTTTGGCTGCGATCTACGATATGAGATGGGCATTTTCTCGGGTGGCTCTTGATGAAAATAGTTCTGCTGTGATTTGCGTCTCAAACTTGTACCCTGCCTATCATGTAACTCATCACAACAACACAATGTTAATTACATTTATGCCTGTAAACATGTATAAAAGAAAGAGACAAAAGAGGGCGCCAAAAATACACAGAACATTTCTCACAATACGTTAAAACAATTCCACGCGAATTCTTAGCACGGCGGACTTTGAGATACTTCACATAAAAACACTAGACTCCGCGCGAGACATTCACACGGCGAAACAAACTATTTAATATTTTTCACACGTGACCCCACAAAATGGACTGTATGTGTGAGATATTAAGATTGGAAGTGGGTGAACAGCGTGCATTGTAATGCTAGTCATCTGACGCTGCAGTGGCGCTTCTACTTGGCACGGAGCCCGAGGCGCACCCCACGGGCGAGCCCCTCCCACGCCGTCATCGCTTCACACCTCCCCCATCGCTAGTCTGATTCATGCACTCGAATATGAGCCGGCTATAAAACCGCCGATGTACTGTCACGAGAGCAGAATGCGATTTAGATTATTTGTAAAGTAATACTAGCACCTGAGTAACGCGCGATGCGTGCCAGAATTGTAGTGCTCCCCAGTTGATCTGTCCCGGACTGTATTTATGACTAGACTTGTCTTCATGCCATTACATTTTTTTTCTATTCGATGCATAGCTTGTTAAATGTTCGTTCACGTTGAAGACACGCAATAAATTGCACTTGAATTATCTCAGTCTTTGATCGTACTAAGTGTTCTTCTGTGTTCCATTATTTGAAGATTATTTGACATCAAATCAAAGAAAATACAAACATATTACCGCGCATGTATTGTCAAAAATTACTTAGTGAGTAATTGAACAATGTAGTAAAAAACGCCTCGGAGAACATTTTTGTGTTCCGTTTCTGTATAAACATATGTATATCAGACGTGAATTCATGCACTAAGAATTTCAGCTGTGCTTTTAGACTGGTAACTGCGATATAGTTTAATACCTTCCGGGCGCAATAATAATATGTGAAATAGTATTGGGTTCTAGTTTTCCTAGAAGCCAAATAAATAGGTTAACTGACTTTGTCGAAGTAATCCATTCATGTTTGCGAGTCAGCTTTCATTCGCAAATATATTTCAGTGAATCTGCATTGCAATTTTCACTAGTAGTTAAAGAAAGTACTGTAAAATGATTGTTTTAATACTTTTGAAAGCATACAAATACATCCAAGTCATTGTAAACTAATTTGATCGCAATAATCCTTTTGTTTTATTTTTATTACATGCATAAATATACATTATAAAATAAAAAATACTAACGGATAAGCGAATTGTGTGCTTTTAGTGTAAACTTGTCTTCTACTATTTTTGACCACAGCTTTGTTTATAAGAAACCTGCGATAAGTATAAGAAGTCTTATGTGCGTACGGTTCATCTGTATGCCTAGTTGAATATATGTATTTAGTAACGATCATTCATTAAGAAGCATTTACAATTTACATATATAATGTCTGTAAGGATTAACTGACATATCGCTATCCATTACCATTTTAATCATGCCATTAAATATTTTAGCTGAATCGAGCTAACGGTATTGAGAAATGGAAATGTTTCTATTTCAGACAGATTTATTTCCTAGCTCGCAGCTCACATACGTTGCATATGTAGTGACCATACGAGTGCAGCACTCTAAGTGATCACCTTGTCATTCTACCGAACCTGGGGCTTGATCCCCTTCGCATCAAATATTGTGTCATTCTACTGTGTTGTGACATTCGGTGTTCTCTGCGACCAATATATCATTGTTTCTAAAACCCCTTGCGGTAAAGACGCATATTTTCATATTGTTTGGGTGGCAGACGAACCAATTCCTTACCGGTAAGTTGCCGATCACTGACATTGCTGCAGCATAACTCGTGAGTCCAAGAACTCTGCTTCTCTTACAAAAATACGTATACTAAATAAATGGTATAATAATTTACCACCTAGCACTAAGGCAGAAAGGTCAAAAAAAAAATGGAAGGGTAAGAAAAAAAAGAGAGATGACGACTGAAATTTGGAAGAATGCATATTGCGTCTAGTTGAATTGGAATCAGATCAAGGAATCAATAAATCAACCTAGCAAACTGAATAGTAGGCAGCTTTCTGTACACTTGTCACTAAACTCATTTACCAGATTAGACTTGAAGAATAAAGAGGATGGAAGATGCATTTCTCTTCATTTACCGTTAAAAAGATAGAATGGGCTCATCTTATTCTAGAACTCACGCTACTGCACCGACTGTTCTATTTTTCCTTTTTCAGAAAGTAGTATAATGAAAAGACGAAATCTACATAGCTGCAATGACAGCCCAATGCCTTGGCCAGTCCTTTACCTCAGATACCATTAATTGGCCATTACGAGCCATTTGATGGACTTTCTCTGACCGGGCTTTTATGTCGTTAGGATATAGTTGAGCATCCGGCTCCGACCGCAGCGCAGTAGCGGCTTGCGGTCGCAATAACTGGAAATTTATGGCAACTTTGATACACGCAAATTACATATAGAGCCTTCTAGGAAAGCTTTTATCGACTATGACCACGTATGACGCAATGGATTGTATTTAGTTTCAATGCATCGGTTGCAAATGTCTTATTAATTTTATTAGTATTGTAATAGTCATGTTTTATTAATTTTGACAGATCGTGATGTCTTGAGTTCAGTATCAAGATCGGGTTATCGGTGTACTCTCTTACCTGCAATGTTGGATACATTGGAGGTAAAAGAATAAATATTCTATACTAGCTTTTGCCCGCGGCTTCGCTCGCGTTAATTTATAATTTGACAATCAATTCGGGTTATACTCTGCTTGTAATAATATAATTAATTCATGACTCGAAATACACGTGGCGCCATCTATTATCAAAAGAACGTTATTATTGTTTTTCTCGGGAAAAGTAATTTTTTTCGGGATGAAAGGTAGGAAAAGTATTTTGTCCGTTCCTGTACACCTGACAACGTATATGCAAAATTTCAGGATGATCGGTTCAGTGGTTTAGTCGTGAAAAGGTAACAAACAAACAAACTCATTTTCGCTTTTATAATATTAGTTAGGATAGTTAGGATTAGGATTCTATAATTACATTCCATCACATACACACAACACCATCTAGCCCAAACTAAGCAGAGCTTGTACTATGAGTACTAGACAATGGATAAACATACATATATATACTTCTTTTTTGTAAATACTTACATATTATATATAGAAATACCCAGACCAAAACAAACATCCATGTTCGTGCACACAAATGTTTGACTTGTGCGGGAATCGAACCCGTGACCTCAGGCGTGGCAGTCGGTCACACTGACCACTACGCCATCGAGGCCGATTAATGTTATCCTAGCTTTCTTTCGTGTTATCACCCATATCTATCGTACTGCACCGCACCCGTGGTTAGTAACGTGATGTAACCTTAGTTACTTCTGGATAAAGTTCTTTCTAATGGTGATAGAATAATTAAAATCGGTGCTATAGTTTCAGATGGCTTATTCCCGCCCGCGCCGCTTTTTTGCTCCTAAGCGCTCCAAGATTAAAATAAAATATAATTATTATTTTGTAAAATCGTTCCCAAGAGCTCCAAAAGCTTATGAATATTGTTTTCTTTAAATCCTGTGATCTCCATATATTTATTCCTAGAAGCTCCAAATTATATTACAAATAATTAAATAAAGACCTACTTACTAGTGCGTTGCTGACAGCTCCAAAACAAACTGTATGGTAAGCTGAATTAAAACATGTAATATTAATATAATATTAGTTTTTGATAAGAAATAAAATCTCAAAGTACCTAGAGAATGTTTTGGAGCTGTAGGCAATTAAATTGGTAAATGTGGCTTTATTTATTATTTTCATATAAAAATCTTTAGCTAATGTATGTATGGAAAAATAAATTTTAGGCAAGAATAGATTTGGAGCGCACGGGAATAAGCCTTTCAGATTTCATCGATTACAAACAAACAAAGCTTTTCCCTTTATAGTATTAGTGTAAATGAATGCTGCGCAAACAATTTGTATAAATAATGTTAATTTAATCTTTCGGAAATCACATTTACAAATTCAGCATTCAACACACAATGAATTAAAATATAGTGTAAGAGCGATTACACACGTCGACTCGTCGCAGCGATGCAGTCGCAAAACCATCGCACGTTTTTGTTTATCCTTATAATAAATAATAAGTGAGTGTATTGATAAAAAAATTGGTTGTCTGTAAAGTCGGTTTACGGACGATAGTTTAACGTGACAACGTCATAACGTGCCTTTCGCTCGCTCATGTAGCGCTCTCGCTCCGATCGTAACGTTACAATGAGCGTAACGGGACAATAAGCGGGACAATGAGTCATACTTTTTCGTGCGTGCAGCTGGCGTTCATCGATTTATTAGACGTTGTCACGTCAAAAAAAATTATTAGCATCTAATATTCGCTAGTAGTGCATGGATGGTGCTGCAAGTAGAGTGTTGTGGATTCGAATTCCACACGGGGTTATTTTCGTAACTCATAAATGATTGTTTTGCGTTTACATAATTATTGTCCGTTAACTTATAAGTTATAACGTTAGTCCCCCGCGATAAAAAGCATGAGCTCAATTAGTTTTCCACTAATATCTCCCGTGCACACAGTTTTATTATCGTGTTATGATGATAATAATAATAGATAAAGATTGCTTGGGTGACAGCCGAGCCAGCGGCTAACTTAACGAAAAGCCGGTATTTGGTGAAAGAGATGTGTTTTGCGGTTTAGTCGCGCGTTTGTATCGTAGCAAAAAGTTGTTGTGAGTAAGCTCTTTAATGTAGGTAGCATACGTTTTGTAATAGTTACATTGTGCGTTTCCTAGGTACACAGGACGTACAAAAATGTGGGAAAACTAACGTATTTTAATTGTTTCGTTGTTTAAGTAGGACAAGTATAATAAGTGATATCTTAGACCTGTTTATCAATTGTTCCACTACTGGGCACAAGTCTCTTGGTATTGTGAGTAGATCTAAACCACCACGGTGGCCTATTGCGGGTTGACAGACTTCTCATATCTTTGAGAATGTATAAAGAACTCTTAGATATGAAGGCTTCCTTATGTTTTGCTTATTGAGTCGCACCGGTCACCCTAATATGCATTTCAAGAAATGACAAGTCAATACGCGCATCATTTTGAAATGTTAACACTGCGCTTTGGCATTGAACTCAAAATCTTTACAAGGCAGTCCAATGTTTAGGTTATCTATGTAAACCTTATGCAGAAAATTCATCTGTATATGATTTTAATATAAAATGTCGGTACAAAATGTTAAAGCTACAACCTAAGGCTCAAAGAGGTGTCGACATTTCAGCTAAAAGATGACGACTTGTAAACGTACAATGCTTTGTTCTTATGTAAGTAATAGGAGTAAATGGGAACTGAGAGAGCAGCGATAGCAGCGATAGCTCAGTGGGGAGACCAACAGACTGCAATGCAGAAGGTCTCGGGTTCTAATCCACGTCGCGCACCTCTGACTTTCGGAAATTATATGACTTTTCGAAGTTATGTGAGTATTGATTGACAATTATCGCCTGCTCCGTGCCTCGGAGAGCACGTTAAGCCGTCGGTCCCGGCTGCCATGAACATCTATGGCAGTCGTTATTGGGAGAGAGTCGACACAAGAGATCCCACTGGGTCGAAGTGTCGCCGGTCTGCACTGACTGGCCCCCACATAAGATAAGAAATGGGAACTGACGTTGCATTCTATATTCTGAACATATGTGATACTAAAGTAAAAAGTATGGACGTCTATGTTAATCCTTGCATAGGCTTTTGTCTAACTTCAGTCGTTATAGCTTTATAATGGACTAACTTTTTCCCGCGGCTTCGCTCGCGTAATAGCAGATTAGGTTATGTTAGTAACTGTACTTTTTATGTTAAATATAGCCTATGTTACTCGGTGATAATATAGCTTTCTAATGGTGAAAGAGTTTTTAAAATCGGTTGTGTAGTTCTTGAGTTGAATCCTTACAAACAAACTAACAAACAATCAAATCTTTTCTCTTCATAATATTAGTATAGATTACCTCGCTGGCTCCGTGTCTTATATTTCGAAGTACGGGAATCGATTGGAAATATAGAGAGCAAGAGGTTTTTATTACGTAGCACGTAAAGTGGCTGAAGAAAAGAGTTTGAGCTAGAGACCTTTGCCTATCCCTTTGGCGATAACCACGCAGTTCAGGTTCAAGTTTAGGGATACGCTTTAACAAGTAAAACATTTGTTCTTAAGACCTGCCTCAATGTGTAGCTAATGTTGTACGCCGTGTGAAATCCACGTTTGACTTGGACAAACTTGTCAAGGCGTTTACTTTGTGAACAATTGAACATAATGGCGCGCTCAGTTTTGTGTTCACATAACAATAAGCGGCCTCTTAATGAAGGATTATTATTTTAATAGAAACCTATTAACTGGTGTTTTCAAAGTCGTAGTTTTTCGTAGCAAAGCTGAACATTATTTGGTCGAGTTGAGATTCTCTTAAATTTACTAATCCTTCACTAAGGGCCACTTGCACGACAACTTGCTTAATAAGTTTAGCGCTAAACTCATTTACAACATCGTGTTGTCGTCAGTCATCCGTGTGAAGGTGACTGAGATGGCACGATGTTTTAAATCTATTTAGTGCTAAACGTATTTTGTGAGTTGTCGTGCAAGTGGCCCTAAGAATGATTTCCGCGTAGCGTTGAATTTAGATGTATTTAGAGCACGTACACTAGGGCATCTAAACAAAGAATAACTATATGTGGATCACACATTACTATGCATTCCATCAGAATTGAACCTGCAAGAAACAGTGACAAGGCGTTCACTTAAATCATTGCACCATCCGAGAAGTCGTTGCAAACTTGTAATGTAATTTTTTGTGTCACAATTCTTTAGTTAGTTAAAAAGACAATTCCTTTAGCTAAAATGACAACTGCTGCACTAGAAATAATTCCTGTGTCGCGGAGGGCTTTACAAACATTCAAACAACGGTCACAAAAAACACAGACTCGGAACAACCATTTGTGGATCACACAAATTTTTGTCCCTTATGGGATTCGAACCCGCAACTCTCGGCGCAGCGGTAGCGGCAAGGCGACCACTTGAACCACTACGCCATCCGTACAGTCGATCCGTGAATTATTTTGAAGCCCTGCAATATTTTCTATTACACGTGTCAGTGTTCTCAAGGTTCATGAAGACCTCTAACAGAGCTTAATAGCTTGAATACCAGACTAGACTTAGAGATATTTTTAGAAGAAATACTTTCCATGTGACTGTTTGCACGGAGGACGGAAGCGGTTGCCTTATAGCTTATAGCCGCCCCTTCGCTGAGTGTTGCAGGTTCGAATTCCACACAGGATAAATTTTCGTCATCAAAATTTGTTGTGCTTAGTGCGGGGTGTACTTGGTGTCTTGTAATTCTGTGTTTGTGAAGTCTCCCGAGACATAAGGTTTAACTCCTTAGAGCGGAAGTTGCTTTTTCAAAGCTAGGAACTTATATTGATAGTACGTTCACGAGTATTACCTGGTATGAGAAAGGTTCGCCACCCCAGTGTGAGTTGGCAGACCAGCTTTGACTATATTTAATGGCATTGAATGCTGGCATACCCGTATTTTTTATTTTTTTTTCTTCTACTATGGTGGCAAACTAGCATACGGCTCACCTGATGGTAAGTGGTCACCGTAGCCTATGGACGCCTGCGACACCAGAGACATCATCTACGCGTTGCTGACCCTTTAGGAAAGGAAGTGGGAAGGAGAAGGAGCGGGAAGGGGTGAGGGGGTGATTGGGCCACCGGTACCGAACTAAACACAACAGTAGAATATACGATATTCTGTGAGAGGGTAATCCTTCCCCGGTCGAGCCGGCCCATTCATGCTGAAATCAGCGAGGCTCTACTAATTATTGTATTTGTACCTTTTAGAAACGTATTATACAGGACTTAGATATGCATGTTTCCTCGCGATGTTTTCTTACATAGTTAAAGCGAGACGTTCATTACCATCACTTATTAATTAGTTATAAGATAATATTAATGATTATGCACCATGTGCATAATGATAATTTATGATTTACTAGATTCTGCTTTACGATTTTGTCAATAATTTGTATCACTCGGGAACAGAATTTTATTTAATGAGATGTATTCTATGTCGTTTTCTGTACTGCTGACAACGTGTATGCAAATTTCCATGATGATCGGTTGAGCTGTTAGGCGTGAAAGCATAAACAAACAAACTCGTATTCACATTTATAATGATAAGTAGGATTTCGAAAAGTCCACAGTGTTTGTCGTGAGCCCGAATTTGTGATCCCTGTGTGGCAGGTAAACAATCTTCCCATTAAACAAACACAGCTCTAAAGTATATAGATGTAAGTGTATTAAAAGCATACACTTGCCAACATGTAGAGCTCAGTGTTGATTATATATTCATGCAAGCATTTAACAATGCCCTTTAGACATGGCTGCGTTAGATATCCGACGACATGCGCAAGATAAAAGCGAATGTAGTTTATTGTGCGCGTGCGCATCTTGGCAGTGAGTCATACGAGCGCTCATTACAATGTGCCGCCCGCCGGCTACCGGACACGTGCTCGCCTTGAGGTGGACCGCTTAAGGCGTTCATAACACGTCAATACGCCCACATAAAAGAAAATAAGAAAAAAGAAAATGTGTCGCTTAAGGCGTTGATAATATGTCAACACGCCCCCTTTAAAAGAAAGAAAAGAAAATGATAATATTTTTATACTACAAAGATGGTAAGAGTAGGACCTGTCTAATGGTAAGTGGTTACTATGGACCATGACCGCTTGCAATACCAGGGTAAGGGTCTCATAGAATAAAATTAACAGGTTCCCTGCTTATGTATCACATGATTCATAAAAATAGTTTTCCTATTGTGATTATCATGGGAATAGTAGTTGAGTAACTGTTAAAGTATAACATTTTTGGGAGAGAGGTATATGAGCCGTCGGCACTCTTACTTATCAAGAAATACGCTAAACCGTTACTGCATTTAGGCTGGTTTTGTTTAAGAGGAAAACTATTTTACCGGTGAGTCTGCTAATTCGTAACGTCATCAAATAATTGGCAACGCCGTGCTGTTCCACGCTTAGATTTGTCATGGTACGACGTACGCCATCAGAATATAAATATATAATGTTTCTATGAGGTAGAACAAAGCTGGTCGCTATACCTCGGACTTCACTTAATCTGGAGCCGTATGGCTGAAGACGTACCACTGCCCTACAGAATTAGAAGTACACAGCCAAACAACTACGTAAATTCTAAAGAGCATTAGCTCTTCAGAATTTTCTGGCTGTCTGAACATAACTGGTAACTATAGTCCATTGCGCTAACAGACTTCCATTGCAAAACAACTTGCTTTTAAAGAGTCAGCAACGCATACGTGATGCTTCTGGTGTTAAAAGCTCTCATTTACGCGTAAGCGTAAGTAAGCGGTTAGGGCTGCCGTAACCGCTTACCATCAAGTGGACAATACGCTTGTTTGTTTCCCACTTTGCTTGTATAAAACATCATACTATAAAATCGGAACATAGTAACAGAAGATTCTAATATTGCATTGTGCTAGAAAAAGCCTTGAAAATCTGACAAAAACAACCTGATGAAATCGCTCCGCAAAGTAAACCTTGATGAACTGTCTTCTTTAGTAACAATGAAAGTTTAATAACATTTGGAACGCCCTTGTTATATGCAATATTAAACAATTTTGTAAATTTTAATATCCAACCAGTTAGGTTTACGAACATTTGACATTATGGTGTTATACCTGAAAAAGAAAACAGCAAATTACTTCTACTCGTTGCGTCTCTTTATGCCAACCAAAAACTATGACTAAGTATGTCAGTCGCAGCATTCAACGCCTTAAGCTTAACTAACAATTAATGAACCACTGTTGTCTTGTAGGGACGTAATCATACACATCTTTGTTCGCTTATTACTTACCTATACTTAGTACTTTTGTTTTAACTAGCGGTCGCCTAGTGGTCAAAATTCGACCAAAACTCCTAACCTTGCCACTTTGTTTTCTGTTTTTCTTTATCTATACTAATATTATAAAGCTGAAAAGTTTGTTTGTTTGCTTGAACGCGCTAATCTCAGGAACTACTGGATCGATTTGAAATATTCTTTTAGTGTTGGATAGCCTATTTATCGAGGAAAGCTATAGGCTATATAACATCACGCTACGACCCACGGGGGCGGCGCAGTAACGATAGACGCAGGTGAAACCGCGGGAACATCTAGTTACGTATAAATAAGGTACCTATAGGTAACCATAGTTACAAAGAATTGTACGACGTCAGACGAACAATGCCGAAATACTACGAACGTGATTCGACTGCGTGTGTCAAATGCATGATTGTGTGCGTGTAGTATTTTTTTATTAATTTAATGTATTTCTAATGCATATTTTATAAATATATTAGGATGCGCCCCTCCTTCTCCATATAAACTTTAATTCTGAAAAATTTCATTATCGTCCGTCCGCGCAATTTTCGTGAAAAGGGGTACAAAGTTTTTGCTTCACATATTAATATGTAGATAAAGCTTTATGTGCGTCCCTATTACCTAGGTTTAATATGACTTTGTGTTGAGAATACTAAGAATTGCCTCGCAGAACTACCGAGAGGTACTCTCTTAAAACGCTGTGATGAACTCAATGTTAAAGGTAGTGATCAAACCTATCTATCTGTGGTTTTCCTTATACTAGAAATGTAACATCATTTATCATTTAATTAATCATTTAAACGACATCAGTAGATTACTGGAAGTAAGAGAATAGAAGTAAACCACTAGAGCGTGTGAAAATGTGATAAAAATGAATGAAGCAATATATGTATGTTAGGATCGTAGTAAGTGGCAATCTCTAGTGACTAGTTACCCTTTAAGGAAATAGGCGTGGATATGCCGAAACATAGGCATAGAGAGTGGATTTGTAAAGCAGTAATGGGATCGAAATTGAAATCTTTGCAAGCTAAGTGATAGGGCAAACTTATACACGGCCAAAGAGGTAGTAAAATACAACTAATATAATAAACGTGAAAACGTTACTTGAGACAATAAAATAAGCGTAAACCTTTAAACGGTTTTGGATAATACACAGATAGACTTTGTACTGGATTAACTCATAGGAAACTTTTACACCAAAATGCGGGCGAAGTAAGCCGAAAATAGTTTTTCACAACAAAATTATGACCAATTTTTGTCGTCTGCGTACTCAAGCAAAAGAAAGATGGCCTTTCCTACAAAGAACACAGATTGTGATTATACTTTAAGAAAAATATCTTTGTATCAAGTTACGTTATCTCTCCGCCATTGTGCAAGATCAAAAGCCTCTCCAGCATTATGTCCGAACTTTGTTAAGCAAAAAACCTCGACGATTTATTACCTAAAATTTAACAGCAAATTGTTCTTCTCGTCTCAAAAGCTGACTGCTAGATGTAGTAATTATACATTCCTTCAAGATAAAATATCTGCGTCGTTAATAAACTGTCTCACTGTTAGGTTTCCTCAATGTATAAGACATAATTTTCTACCCTGTAAAGTACGGGTTTATAGACTTTGAAATTCTTCGTCTAGAACATACTGGAGCAATTTCAGGCACAAAATTCGGAGATGATATTTTCTCTTGATAACCGGGTTTTGTATTTCTGTGGTGAAAAAAGAAACAATACGCTATGAGTAAGTTGACTAACATCTATACTAATATTATAAAGCTGAAGAGTTTGTTTGTTTGTTTGAACGCGCTAATCTCAGGAACAACAGGTTCGATTTTAAAAATTATTTTAGTGTTGGATAGCCTATTTATCGAGGAAGGCTATAAGCTATATAACATCACGCTACGACCTACGGGGGCGGCACAGTAATGATAAACGCGGTTGAAACCGCGGGAACATCTATAACTAATGGCCTAAGTCCCTTACGCTGACAGCGAAAGTATTTTAATAAAACCTTATCGTGAGATAATTCTGTTGTACATATTCCCGTAGGCTATGTAATTGTATCCTTCAACACTTCAAGAAAAGAGCGTACTCCTTTTTAAAAGGCCGGCAACGCACTTGTAACTCCTCTGGTGTTGCGGGTGTCCATGGGTGGCGGTAATCGCTTACCATCAGGCGATCAGTCTGCTCGTTTGCCCACTAATCCATAAAAAAAAAACCATTTACAAACAAGCAGGCCTCTACCATATTTTATATTATTGCTTTATAAAACATTACTACGAGCATTTTTTTCAGCAGCCATGTAATATCATTCATTCGATCGCTGCATGATGATGTTTATTTTTATATTTTTTCTTAAATTTTTATTTCGAAGAATGTCAATGCCCACACTGCTATTCGAATTATTTTGGCACGAACACGGTGTCATTCATTTTAAATCTATTTTTGTTTGGAATTCACAATGTGTACATCAGATGAGAAATGCATGTGCTTGTTGTTGAATTAAAATTTTTCTGTCATTGCCACTGTGATTAGCGCAGCAATTAGTCCAAAGATTTGGTGATCATTTACAAAATTTTAATGTAATATAAAAATGGATTTATTTGGACATCAAAAATGAATGCTCTTGTATTTTCGTTATGCTTTAATTGCTTTTGATTTATCGCAGTCAATGTATCGTTCACGTCTGCCTTAGTTATTATTGCACATGACATTAGATAGTATTGGGCAGTAGCCCTGAATAGCCCAGGATTTAATATTAGACAACTACATAGCTAGCTTTGTTTTTTAGTGATATTTAAAAAATCTAACTCGTATCAAGTAGATAAAGGTATCTGAATCCGTAACTATGTTTATTTCCTCATGAAGGAATGTCTTTTGCTAGTTTGTGGCTTAAGGTAAAATCTAAGCCACGTTTCATTTCATTCCGTTCAGCAGCACAGAACGTATTATGTATAGTGTGATCCGCGTAGATGACATTGAAAGCGAACTTTCTTCTTCGTTAGAAAGGAACTTTTTACTGCCAGTAATAAAAGAAAACAAATTTACCACCAGCAGTAATAATCTCGGAGCAGCAATATGAGAGAAAAATGTCTGGTCATCGTGTCTTTATTATTAGTGCCATATTGCACCGGTGGCGCTGTGGTCACTGACACCAGACGGGACTTAGCAAATTAAGGGATGCAAGTCTGTTGCCCGCATGGGACAAGCGAGATATCTGGTCCGAGCCTTAATACTCTTTGAGTCCGTTTATTTGTATACTGTCTGCGACCCAGGCATTTTCTTTTTAGCTCTGATGTTGTATTTTCGTACTTAGATGTCGTATCGCCAACATACCATTTCTCCTAATACAAAATTAAATAATCTCACTTCTGTAAAAACATACTATAACCTAGATTTCTTCCGCGGCTTTGCTCGCATTAATCTAGATTTTGTCAATAAATTGCTATCTCACGGGAACAGTAGTTTTATCAAAATGAAAGGTACCCTATGTCCTTTTCTGTATCCCTGACCCCTGACAACATTACAAGTGAAATTGCATGATAATCGGTCATGTAGTTAAGGCATGAAAGCGTAACAAACAAATAAAAAAACAAACTTACATTCGCAATTATAATATTTGTAAGGATGTGAAAGTTTATGAAGATGTTTGTTACTCACGCGTGAACCGAACTGAATTATAACAGGATACTTTTATTTCGGTATGCGTACCATAGGATTTAAAGCTGGCGTCGTTGCCCGCAGAAGCTATTATTCTCATAAATATTAAAAAGGCAATACATATAAAATGTCTTGGGATAGAAATGACTCACAGTACTCTCATTTCACCCCATGTGAAGATGATTGACACCGGCAACATTTTGGAAGATTTCATCTGACATACTAAGGTCCTTCATATAGGAGTTGCAGAAGAAATTCTCTTTTATTGTTCTTCTATAGATGGTTTGCTGGTGACCTGCCGTCGAACACGAAAAATCTGTCATTGTTATCGTTAACATCTATGACAGCTTATATAAAGAGTCCAATATAATCAAATATTCTGACAACTGGATTAAGTTCGAGACAGTCCGAATGTTTCCTCTCATCCGAGGAAATACCACGCTATCACAGAAATTCGGCATGAGAGTAATAGCGCTTTCAGTGCTTTCAATACTGCGTGAGGCCTAGTGATTCACAACGCTGGCGCCACATATACTTACATACTTCTCCTATTCGATTTCCATCATGTCGTCTTTAAGTTCACACCACAAGGTTGGCAATGCACCAGCTGCACTCCTGCCATGTAGATCTTCTACAGCTACAAGCTACAGTAAACTGGTAAGCCATTTGTTTGCTACCTTTGTTCTATAAAAAACAAACAAATTCACTCAACAAAACTTCAGCTAGCCTAGCAGGGTTAAATATCAGCAAAACTCTATCCACAGCTAATCGTTTAGGTTCATACACAGACATGGTTTAGATTAAATAATATTGCAACAATAGTCTGCCTGTCTCATTGCAATGATTAAGTCTGCGTAAACATCAGAAGTCATAATATAAAACTATTGTTTTTAAACATTTTAGCTTGTTATGTCTAAACATGTCAAAGAACTAAGAAGTATTCTAAACAATTCGTAAAAGACATAATAAAAGCTATCTTGAGTTATGTAATCCATGTTCGGGCTTTTATAACTAAAATAAAGATAGGTACACTTTAGTGTGCTATAATACCCTCAAGGTGTATCACACATACATTCGCCAGTTATGAAAGTCCTATATAATAGGGAGATGAACATTAGTCGTCACCGATAAAGTTCGCAGAATAAGAATGCTAGCACATTATGCAACTTTGTAAGAAATAATGCCCGTTAAAGCAAAAGAGTCAACTAGGGTCCAAAGTAAGATATCGACTGTGAACTGGCAACCGTTATCTCAATCTGATCTCATCGGATCTCAATTTTGACAACTTTACAGGCTGAAGGAAAAACGTGTTTGCGTTATTTCAATAGCACCTGGTTTATTAAATAAAATACGTAGTTATTAAATATTTTTATTACACATGTTATTAAAAACAATGTATGATATAGTTTATATAGGAGTATATAGTATAAAAGTGAAATCTTCAGAAAATTTTAATAGGACCGGTTGCCAGTTCACAGTCGATATACCAAAACTAACTCGAAGAAAGTCGTGCCCGGTAGCTACTGAGTGGCCAAACCTTTAATATACGAGTGGTTATACCGCCAGCGTAATAGCCAAAGGTTTCACTGCGTCCCTCTCCCTGCTAAAGACGCACTGTCTTCTCAAGTCTAAAACATTATTTACCGCAGAGACATACCCCAAGGCTTTGGCTACAATCTTTTGAAGTGTAAAGTATTTTCCTAGTTAGACTGCTTGGTCAAATGAGTAAACTTTTTTATGGCACATAATTTTCTATTATTTGTATTAGTTTCTCTCTCATAGACATTTTCTTAATATTTCACCATAGGAAACGGTGCTTCTATGGAAGCCTCCAAAAGGGTGAAGGTTTAAACGTGCAGAGATCCTTCAAGAGATTTACTCTAGTGTAGGATAGGTACATATCCTAGCTACGGCAGGTGGAAGAGACTTGCTACATATAGAACCTATTTTATTCTGGTACTATTAATCATCATAATTGTGTATTTATAAGAAACCCATTTAAATACTCGTATGAAGTTGTAGATGAGAATAACATGTGATATACCATTAAGATGTTATTTATTACGTACGCAGTTTTACTAAGAAAGAGGTTGTTTACGCTAAATCTCGGTAACATCACGTCATTCGATTTCCTCGTCTCGCTGGAGACATGTTGACTTTGTTCGGATAACATATTACTGTACCACGGAGTAGTAAGTAAACAGTACTTCTTATTATAATGATTATAAGAATAGTGGCCGGATTAGTAATCAGTTACTATATATAGCTTATGACACCATGCAGTAATCAGTATGTCAGAAATACAAACAAAAGAAATACCGTGCCACCCAAAGATTCATAGATGCCACCCTGATACATTTATATATGAAAATCAAAATCATAAATATGTTTATTTTCATTTAGGTCACAAAGTAACACTTATGAACGTCAAAGTTACATTTATTAATGTGAAAGTTACACTTATTAATCTGAATTTACATCTACATTTACCTGTTGGTATGGTCTTCTTTCTGAACGTTAAGGTATTATGACTGACTGACAAATAATGCCAACAAACCATCTGCATTATAATAATATTAATAATAATAATATTCTACCACATACACACAGCACCATCTAGCCCAAACTAAGCAGAGCTTGTACTATGGGTACTAGACAATGGATAAACATACATATATACTCTTTTTTTTTGTAAATACATACATATTATACATAGAAACACCCAGACCAAGACAAACATCCATGTTGATGCACACAAATGTTTGACTTGTGCGGGAATCGAACCCGCGACCTCAGGCGTGGCAGTTGGTTACACTGACCACTACGCCATCGAGGCCGACAAAGACTTGTAATAAAAAGAGACATAGGTAAAATAATTGAGCACAGATGAACCCACCACGCACCCTCGGATAGCCCACACCAACTATAGCAGTGGAAAAAGTTGACAACACCAAACTCCTCGGATAACGGATAGACCCGTCGCAGAATTCAATCGTACGATTACTTGCAGTATTCAGCATCGAACACAGAATATGTGTCGACACGTGTTTCGTCTCACTGCGAGGCATCCTCGGGATAGTTTGGCAAGCAGTGACCTGAGAAATACTGAACTGAGCTAAGATGTAATACGATTTACTCCATTCTGTATAATTTATGGCAGTTATTATTTGCATCTAGTGCAATCGCGTTAGTACCGTCAATTTATGATCAACTGACCATAATTCTACCACCCGTAGTAGTTATGCATTCCCGTTCTATCGCCTTCAATATTTCGTGATTTAGGTACATGTTCTAGGACTTTTGGTTGTTATACGGATTAAAGATTTATGACAGCCAAATTTCTCAGTATTATGTCGTATCCAGTTTACTAAGAACACGTGACGAAATGTCAACGTTTGAAGTTAGTATGCACTTTGTTAGCGTCTTTGTATTAACAGAAATAAAGGATTATACGCAGATCGACTTTCAAGCAGTTTCAGATGGCTTTAGAGGATCAACCATGAGCTCTGATTGGTCTAAATTAAATAGAAATAGATGGACGGCTAATTATAAACATAGGTGCACCAAGCCGACGAGTTCTGTTTATGTTTGAATATATACAGGTGTCCGGTAATTAATGGACAACCTTGAAATGTCTTATAGTAGAAATGATGGCCGTTCAGAAAAAAATATGAAAAGGAAAATAAAAAAATATTAGAAAGTGCAATAGCTAGTCATACTTTTGACTGTCTATCTATTAGCATAATTAGTGGTTAATAATAAAACAACAAAAAACCGATGGAATTCATTAATTTATAGTCGTAGTGTACAAGAAAGTTAAATATGGTAATTAAAAATCATATCTCAGGTAGTAGTTAGGATAGACGGTTTTTCATTTTTTTTCTGAACGGCCATCAGTTCTACTATAAGACATTTCAAGGTTATCCATTAATTACCGGACATCTTGTATATTCGGACTGACTGCCTCGGTACGCAGTGATAGTGTATACGACTGCTATGTATAAAGTCTCGGGTTCGGTCTCTGGATTGGGCAGAGTTTTTCTGTCAAGAAGTACTCAGTAGTGGATAGGTGTCTGTAGTATAGTACCCAGTTTTGTCTGCATAGATGGCGTAGTAGTGTAAGTCATTGCCACTGCGCCAAGTGTTCGATTCCCACTCGGGACAAGAAGTTCTGTGATCCATAAATAGTTGTTTCGAGTCTGGGTATATAATATTGTCTTCTGTTTACGCGAATGTTATTCATTAAACATTAAACTACTATATACGGAATTCATCGCGTTGTTTATTTAACACATTTATTACAAAATGTTGAAACTGTTACACTACTATTACTATTAAACTTTACAAATTTTAAGCTAATTAAATTATTGAAACTATTAAAACTATTATACTATTTAATTTTAATTTCAATGAGTCTGGGTATACTTTGTGTTCGTTGTTTAAAAGTTTGTAAAGTACCCCGTGTCATAAACTGAAATGTCTATTAAAAAAACCCAGATAAATTGTACCTAACCACAGGCGTGTTGGCTCAAATAATAACTAGTCTTTTTGTGTGTATTATTATGAGTAATCTATTTTTAAAGCAACAATATGATTCTGTGCATTACAAAATATCATCTAGACGAAAAGTTCTAGTGCAAAAGGCCCTGAGACCTTTGCCTGAACATGGTAAAAATATATTTGACATTTAGATGCGTATCTATAATTACTCTATGGCTGAAACATACCAGCCTCTTCACATAACAACAGATATTTTACCTATGATGTAATAAATTCATACACCCAATTGCGTCTTGATATTAATCGGGCATAAAATCGTTTTTCTTATACATATGAGTTTTATGTCAGCTTGTCACGCGACATCTATTACGATACCGATTGGGATTACATTCATATAGTTTCGTTTACGTGGTCAAATATCTTGCACACGCGGCGATTAGAATACTAGCTGTTGTACGCGGTTTTACCCACGTTTATTATTACTGCTCTTCTCCCTTGGCGTACAGCGCACAGTGTTTTTTGCCCCTAAAAAGTGACATCCGCCTTTTATTGAATTTTCCTAAATAATAGTTAATTATAGCAACGAATCCAATTCATTTGATTAAATTTATTTAGATTTTTTTATGTTATGATTATATAAAATTACATTGATCAGTTTGTTCTTGTTTATATGTAGTGTTACATATTGTGCGGTGGTTACCAACTCGCACTTGGCTGTTTTTATTTTTATAAAAACGTTGCCCTACACTAGCAATTTTTCATGTATTGTAAAAGTGTTTACAAACATATACACTCAAATACACAAACTACTGAATCTAATACCTATACGCCAAACAAATATTTTTTGCCTTGCGGGAATCTAACCCGTGACACGCAGCACAGCATGCAATCACTCAACCAGTGCGGCAACCATACCGTCGTATTGATTTTATGCAGCTAATTATACATTAGTCGATTGACCTTCTTGTGATAACCCTAATTTTGAAATTTTGACCTCGGTACATTAAAATCTTTTTTCAAAACCTACGCCTAATTAGAAAACCATATTTTTGTGGGTGATAAACCTGATTATAAGGAATCTATTCGTACTAGATAGAGGTTCTACTTCGACCTAGAAAAAATAATAAAAAATAAATATTGATTTCAGTAAAACATTTTTTTTACGATCTTCTATGATCATTTTTGATTAAATAAAAACGGGATAATATGCTCCTAGAAATGCTTCATAAATCCTCATTGCAAACAAAACTCAATTATATATACGAATTATTTTGTGTGTTTTAACCTTTAAGGCCACGAAAACTTGAAGATTTTTTAAAAAATAGAGCTCACGAATTTGACTCTTGGGAGTTCTACTCATGCATTTATAATGAACTATTAATTAGGAAAATTCAATAAAAGGCGGATGTCACTTTTTAGGGCAAAAAAAACACTGTGCAGCGTGATGTTATTAAATATATGTTACTTCTGGATAAAGTAGCTTTCTAATCCTATCCTAAATCCTAACTAATATAAAAAAAAGCGAAAATGAGTTTGTTACCTTTTCACGCCTAAACTACTGAACCGATCATCCTGAAATTTTGATTATGTGTGTGGTACATATCCACTGCTACATCTATACTAATATTATAAAGCTAAAGAATTTGTATGTTTGTTTGTTTGAACGCTCTAATCTCGGGAACTACTGGTTCGAATTGAAAAGTTCTTTTAGTGTTGGATAGCCTATTTATTGAGGAAGGCTATAGGCTATATAACATCACGTTACGACCCACGGGGGCGGCGCACTAACGATAAACGCGGGTGAAACCACGGGAACATCTAGTTTTAAATACAATCAGTAGGGGCCTATAATGTCGGGATCAAAAATGTGTTATGCTGTCAACTGCTCTTAACCTATGGGTATAAATTTTTTCGTTGCTTAACGCCGTCAATGCTGTTAGTATGCATTCAAAAGATGAGCTGATGCAGAAGATGCTGTTTCATACTCTTATACGTGCAGGTAATTGAGTTCATAATTAAGAAGGTTCTCTTAGTTCCTTTAAATAAAGACAAATTGACGCTACTCGGAATGTATTGCCAATGATACAAAGAATGTTTTTACTTAAAAATATACTATGTATATAATTTGCTAGACCTAATGCAATGCAGTTGATGTCATCAGCATTGAAGTATAGCCATTCACAGACTTGTACCTATTTCCGGGACTATAGTCAGTCCCGGAAATAGGTACAAGTCTGTGAATAGAAATTCAACTTGCGACGACCATGAGTATCATGAATCATGACATAAAATGTTACATATAAGTATAAAAAAAAAATATACAACTAAGGTGGCAAACAAGCGTATACACTTACCTGATGGTAAGTGGTCACCGTAGCTTATGGACGCCTACAACACCAGAGGCATCACTTGCGCGTTGGTGACCCTTTAGGAAAGAAAAAAGGAAATGGGAAGGAGAAGGAGCGGGAAGGGGGATAGAGGGTGATTGGACCTCCGGCACTCTCACGCACCGAACGAAACGCAACAGTAGGAATACTGTGAGAAGGTAGTCTGTCCCCGGTCGAGCTGGCCCATTCATGCTAAAATCAGCGAGGCTCTACTACTCAAAGTTCTTATCTTTCTTCAAATCTTCCATTAACCTGTCAATTATGGCTGGTACCGGTACCGCTGCCACGCAATAGGTTAAAATGAAGACATCGCACGCATTAGGCATAATTTCAACATCGCAGGGAATTTGAGAGTAATTGAAACCAGGGATATGTACTATGAACACCCAGACTCCGAACAACTATTTCTGGACCATACAAGTTTTGTCCCTTGTGTCTTGTCGGATTGGACTAACGGCACTAGGCGAAGTAATAGCGAAACATTGACTATTTAAACCACTGCTGACTACATATCCTGTAGATTATGTAGGTATTTTATTTTATGTCCGCCATAACATGTTATAATAATATTGGTACACTACAATCTCATGCAGCTATTATGACTGGTGACGTCACCGATTCACACCATTACGCCTAGTGCGCACTGCCTTGCGTTGGAACGCGGTGCGCATTCACGAGGCCGCGCACTGCAGCGAAAAAAACGCACGTTTTGTCACTCGAACTCCAGCTGTGGAGCTGAACAAGTCATCGTAATAGATTGCGATACAAGAGTTGCTATCTCTATATATTATTGCGTAAAAAGGGTACCTAGACGGTATTGGGTTCATCCCTTAACGGCCTTAAGGCCTATGAAGGGCTTTATTTTCGTAAGATATAACGATCTACGTTCGTATCCAAAAAGGTTTTTCGCCATCACCGCAGAAACGCCAGGTAACGACATACTCGTATCTGTGTCGCGTCCCTACAGCAACTGACTGAATGTCTCAGTGCGTTTTTTTCACCGCAGTGCGCGGCACTTCTTGAGATCTCTATGCGATACAAAAATATGTGCGGTAGATTCACCGCAAATTTGCAGCGAGAGGCCAACGACGACTTTAGCCATTGCGTTTATTTCACCGCAATGCGCGCACTTCTATGACACTATATACTTCACAGATTATGCGTTAAAAAACGCAAGACAGTGCGCGCTAGGCCTTAGCTCCAATCTGCGATCGTTATAAATTATCGTTTGTGCACTCACTCAATATACTGTTATATCATTTATACTCGAGTTAATAATAGCTTGTTGGCAATCAAGTTGTTTGACTTACATCATTGCCTTTTATTATTACCACAGGCCTTACCACATCTGCGAAAACGAGGGAAAGCTATACACATATTATAAAAAAGATAAATAAAAAGAAAAAAAAAATAGAAATACACTAAATGTTAAGAATACAACTGATTCCATTACTTTATTGTTAAACTAGCTTTTGCTCGCGGCTTCGCTCGCGTAAAAGTAGAATGAGTAAGTTGTAACAGCACGTTTTTTAAATAATATATAGCCTAGTTAGTTATTGAGTTAAATAATTACAAACAAACGAACAAACATACAAACAGAAAATAAAATGGTTTCTGTTTATAATATATATTAGTACAGAAAAGTAAAAGCGCTCTACACAGTGGTAGCTATCGTTTTGGTGCTCACCAGTTGGCGCCACTAGCTTGTAAGCTTAGTCCTGTCACAGCTGCTGTCAAAAGCCGTACTTGGCGGCAATCATTGTCGGATTCTATGGTTACTGTTGAAGTGACTATAGAGTATGAGACCTTACCACTAGCACCTTTAGCGGTGAATTCAAGCGTGATAGCCTTTATTGTGTTCGAAAGTTATTCGAATACTATTGGACGCAACGCTGTAACTACTTATATTTTATAGATAGTAGAGCCTCGTTGAGTTGCATGAATGGGCCGGCTCGACCGGGGAAGGACTAACCTCTCACAGAATATCGACGTGTAATAGCAGTAATACTGTTGTGTTTCGCTCGGTGAGTGAGAGTGCCGGAGGCCCAATCGCCCTCTTTCCCCCTTCCCGCTCCTTCTCCTTCACACTTTCTTTTTCTCTTCTTCCTTTCCTACAGGTTCGACAATGCGCAAGTGATGCCTCTGGTGTTGCAGGCATCTATAGGCCACGGTGACCACTTACCATCAGTGGGCCGAATACATATTTGCCACCTTAGTAGAATAAAAAAAAAACACTAGTTTGTGTAAAGAAGGAGTCGAGAACACAGCCTTGTTAATATATTCGAATTTATTGAATCGATTCTGCGCATCGCTAAACAACACAGTGCTTGTTTTAAGAGCTCTATTCACCGCAAGAACACAACACTAAACTATTTAGCGACTACAATTTTCTGCTCGATACAAGGTATTTTATCAGTAGGGCTGTGCCAGGTCCCAGATGCAATTTGATTACATATAATACAATTATATTCACGCCAGACGTATACCTATAGTAAGAACCTTTTTGTGTGACATCAGTACACTCACAATTTGCTGGCTCCGTTTAAGTAATTAAACAGGGTGCGATTTTCATTAACTTACGCAGTCCTGTTTATTTTTTAATATTCGTGAAAGGTATCTATTAAATTTGAATTATGTTGAAAGGTCATAGACTCTTATACCTTAGTTCTATTGCTTGTATAACGGGCTGTTTTATATGTATTATTTAATATTATGTTCAGTCACTTTTCACCATAACATAACTCGTGTTTGACAGGAAGTAAACCTACGCACCTAAGTAATAGTAAATTTAATGTTCGCGTACCAATTTTCTCCTATCATGCAACGCTTAGGTTAGGAAATAACTTGCTGTTATGATTTTCCTCAAAGACCACGGCATGGGATTTATAGGGTGTAGTGCTTAGTGGTTGGACAACGCACGAATGGAATCCCAAGCTTGCAAGCGGTGATAGGTTACGGAAACAGCTTACCATCAGACAGGCGTACAAAAAATGTATACGTCAGATTAATTTTAATAAGTGTAAATAAAATCATATTCCTCCAGCTTTTGGAAGCGTATCAACCTCTTTTTATACCAGTTAAACGACGTAATTATATTTAATAAGATGCCCTTATACCTAACTCTTTACTAATATTATAAATACGAAAGCATATATCATCTTTCCTCTTTCCTTTTGTCCTTCTTTCACAGAACAACGGATAGACATAATTTCTGCCTTAGGTTAGTTAATGGGTCTAAAAGAGTTATTTTATCCCGAAAATACAGTGCAAGTAGAATAATATTATTCTTCAAACTATGGGAGTGACCTGTGTGAAGGGGTAACAACTTGTGTGTTAATAAGACAGGCTTATGAGCGGACAGGCGCTGGCTTCATTCGGCCACTTAAGTTTTTCTAAGAGGCTGTATACCTGTATACTAGTCTGTCCATTGTACTAGGTACTCAGACACTATTTGCTTTAAAATACTTGCTTTGCTCTTTCATAAATGTGGGTCTAATACATCTGTGGCTAACCCTGCAGTTATATATGTGTGAGACTATTATGTATGTATTTATATTATGTTGAATTTATCTTGAGTACTTTATCCAAGATGACTGTACTGTACTGTCTATGCGTATGTGCGTCCGGTTTGGCGCGTTATATCTGTGCCTATTTAATCTGTGCTGTAAGATCGTTTGGCACCTTAGTAGGTTAAAAAGAAAAATGGTGTGAAGGTAATAAATATTATTTATCATATTAGACGCTGGGCGCGCTACACGAGCTTTGAATCGTAACATAAATGTTCGTGAACTAATACGATTTTCACGCGTTCATCAATTTTTCGGTAAATTATCTGCTTATATTGTATCGATTGTCTTGTTGGACTCGTAGCATAGGTTTAAACTTAGCTTTGCTTTCAATAATATGTTGGATTTTCGTGTCTGCGCGTCGAAAATTCTGTGTAGTAATTACACTCTGGGACGTCAAAACATAGTTTAGTGATTTCATCAACGGTTTCATTTAACGCCATATAGAAAAGCTTAGAAAATGCTAGGCATAGAAGATCTCTATTATTACATCGGGATTAAGTAGGAACCTCGCAGGTACTTAACCTCTAGATTTATTAGAGGTTATCACTAATGCCTCTGTTAAAAACCTAAACCCTATGTTGAATGAAACGAGCCTCCAAGTGACCGCCCTCGCGGCCATACTTAATTTTAAAAATAGAATATCCATTGTCATTTGTTAGATTGTCAGCACAGATGAAACAAAACACCCAGCGACAGTAGTTGTTTTATTTTTCGACGAATGAAGCGGTTTAATCCGCTAAGTCGTCACAGTTAAGTAGCTGTGGAACATTCACCGTTAATACTTTTCCTCAACGAGGCATCGAAGTGTGTACAACTATAAAATTTACAACTTCATTGTGATGGTGCGGTGTTTCTTATGAATTGGCGGCCATCGTTGACGCGATGAACGGTGGAACGGCTTTTTTATGTGTTATGTATTGTTGTGCAATTGCTGTGATAAATGTCGACTTGCTGAACAGTTTTTGTGTTGAATGATTGATAGGCGATAGATTTTATAAGGCTTATAATAAATAAGATTAAGAAAGTATTGTAGTAGCATCTGCCTAGCTTGCGTAAAATTGACGTAAACTGTGTCTTTAAAAAAAATTATTAATATTTCGGAAGTTGTCCCTGTACCGTGGGAGACTTTCAAACAACAGTTTAAATAAAGAAGCACGGTGGTGTAACTATGTTTTTATTATAAATCTAATTGTTATCGAACTAGCAACACTCGGCGCATTGGAATTGGTGACGCGTCCACTTTGCTCAGCTTTCACAGTGTCTCTACCAATGTTTCGTATTTTAGTCTGTTTTTTAGTCGAGGCTTAGCACGCTTGTATCCCATGGAAACGAATACTGGTATAAAATCTCCTTACCCGTACATTGACACTGTAACCCAATAGATAAGGCACTGGACTTGCGATCGAGAGGTCCCAGATTCGAATCCCACCCATTGCACTACCGATCTGAACCCATTCCTAACACAAGTACTTACCTATTCCTAGCTGGAGAGGTTAACAAGAATACTAGTAATACGTTACCCAAACTGCGAGTACCCTGCTTAAAAAAACATAATAAATGATGTGCTAATCCAGTATATAGCCTATATGTGTGCCAAGTTCTATCCAAATCCGATCAACAGTTTACGCGTGACTGACTAACAATACACAAACACCTCCACAAGCTCTCCCATTCATGATATTAGCGGGTTAATAAAACTCCACGTGCCGCACATTATACCTCGTTACTTAAAGCTAATAATAAATGTATATTATCCATAACAAAGTCCGGAAATAGCCGGTACAGTGACTGCGAATAAAAATATACTGGCGTGCAAACCTTGACGTAACCCGGCGTAGGAACTGTGCGACATGAATTGTAATATGAACCGGTGTTCAATACATTTGTCACACACACACGGCTGCGATGTGTGTGAACGCATTCGTCACTCACATATACACAGTTATACATGTGTGTGCCCGCATCCGTCACATATACAGACACAGCTTTGCATGTGTGTGAACGCATTCGTCACGTACACAGATACAACTATGTATGTGTGAGTGATATATGCATGCACTAATACGTGCATATGCACCTGTCGTTCATAGTATCCGGCGGTAGCGTTTGGATGTTACGTCAGCGCAGAGGTTATTGAATGATTTAGATGATCGCTTTGTAAAATCGGACAGCAACGATAGCCTAGTCGGGGAAAAAGAATTTATGTGCGCATTATATAGTTAAATATCGCTAGCTTTAACGGTGAAGGAAAATATTGTCTTCTGTTTACGCGAATGTTATTCATTGAAATTAAACTACTATATACGGATCTGCGTAAATAGAAACACCCATGATTAAATGATGTTCGGGTACTTTGAAATAACTACACTGGAACATTGAGACAACTACCATCTTAGTCTCCCCGTGACTATGGCTGCTGAAAAGCAACCGAAACGTCGGGGAAAGTGTAAACATAAATATTATAAATAGTATAATAGTATAGTAATAGTATAAATAATAAGTTTCAATAATTTAATTAGCTTAAAAATTAGTAAAGTTTAATAGTAACAGTAGTGTAACAGTTTTCAAAATTTTGTAATAAAGTGTCAAATAAACAACGCGATAAAATCCGTATAGGTATAGTAGTTTAATTTCAGTAAAGGACAACTTCACATGGAAACCTGCATCTCTGAGAGTTCTCCATAATGTTCTTGAAGATGTGCCAAACCGCACTGCCAGCGTAGTGCACTGGCCTAACCATTCTCACACTGAGAAGACGCCCATGCCCAGCTGTGGAACAGTTTAGATACAGTGGGAAAACGGTTAGACTGTCACGCTAAGGTCTCGAGTTTGATCCCAAGGCGCGCACCTCTGACTTTTCGTAGCTATGTGCGTAGTCAATAGTTAATTATCGCTTGCTTTACTGGTGAAGGAGCACATCGGGAGGAAACCTGCATGGCTGCATGAGAAGTTCATCATAAAGTTTTCGAAGATACGTGCAGTCTGGCAATCCCATTGTGCCAGAGTGATGAACTATGTCGTAATCCTTCTCATACTAAGAGGAGGCTCGTGCCCAGCAGTGGGGCAGGCCTATTAACTAATAAAAAAATTGCTTACACGTAACAAGATTACCAGTACCTAATACTTAGCGTGTTCCAATTCGCACGACCCCTCGCGTGTGACGCCTTACGACACGATTGTCATAATGGAATCCTTGCTTGTATACTAGTCTTATCTGTGACTGTCTGCTCAGGTAGCGCATGCCATGCTAGCATGGCATCTGCAAATATGCCCGACAACTGAGAATTCGTATAGCATAGAAATCCTATGACATATTGCTTTAGCGGAAAATCTAACCCAGCACCTCACAATCAGGCGCAAAGATAGAACATACCTAATGTCACGGCAGTAACGATGCTGATGAATTTGCTTACTACTACAATCTATACTAATATTATAAAGCTGAAGAGTTTGTTTGTTTGTTTGAACGCGCTAATCTCAGGAACTACTGGTTCGATTTGAAAAATTCTTTAAGTGTTGGATAGCCTATTTATCGACGAAGACTATAGGCTATATAACATTACGCTACGACCCACGGGGGCGGCGCAGTAACCATAAACGCCACTTTGCCGTCGCCTAGTGTTGCAGGTTCAAATACCACAATAAACAATTATTATTTGTGTGATCTACAAACAATTGTCCAGTGTCTGAGTGCTCTTTGTATTAAAGTCCCTCGCGATACAGAACTCCATGCGGGAGCCGTATTTAACAAATTATAACTACTTGTTTACATATTCCTGCCAAATCACAATTTGGTAAAAGAAACCATCACATACCATCAACATACATGCCATCGGACTACCACCTTCACGAGACTAAATTAGCATTATAAATTAAAATTCCACTAGTGTTATTGTCTCCAAGTGTAGGTACACGGTACGACAGGACGATAGCGATCGGAGATATGGATGAGAACGAGTTTATTATATTAGCAGCACATGCGTAACTATTGTTAGTTAACGTTTCCTGTGTTTGTGTCATCTTCGAGCCTTGCTTGTTGTGTATTATCTTACGTAAACTGTTACCGAGTTGGATCGTGTAGCATGCGTATCGCATGAATATTTATTTATTTATTTATCTTTGCAAGACATTACATACAACTTTCGAAATAAACACAATAAGACACAAAAGGCCAATTACAGGTCTTCACGAATAAGTAATAAAATACTTAATCAGACATAAAGCTATGCTTTGAGAAAAAATATCGAGATAAAAGTCTATTTATTTACTGCCTTTATGGTGCAACGACGAAGAAGGCTGGGTTTGATTGTCAGATCGGGAAACGTTTCAATGTTTTCTTTTTATAAGAAACTAGCTTTTGCGCGCGGCTCCGCCCGCTTGGTATCTACTTCAATTAAAAGTAGCCTATGTCCTTTTCCAGATTTTAAATTACCTCTTTATCGAATTTCATCTAAACCAGTTGTGTGGTTTAGCCGTGAATAGGTAACAGACAGACAGAGTTACTTTCCAATTAATAATATTAGTAAGGATGCCCAGTAGGACGTAGTAACACGGTGTCTGGCAATGCTCCGGGTACCGCAACTGCTCGCACCTAAATAACACACAAAACAAAAAATCATACATAATGCAGATGTGCCTTAAGTGGTCGCCTCGCTATTACGACTGTGTGTTGTGTGTCCAATTCGTACGGGAGAAAATTAGTGTACTCCACAAATAATTGTGCCGAGTCTGGATAACCTTTGTGTCCATTTAAATGTCTGTAAAATCCCTCACGATACAGGTAATCCTAGTGCAAGAGTTGTCGGTTTTAAGAATAAATATATATCAACATTTTTCAAGAAAATCTCAAAGTTACGTATAAGTTAAATCTACCCTTTCTACAAAACATTTATGATCTGTTATTTTTTGTGTTATAATAGCATTGTTGCGAGTTATGATCACATAATCCAATTCCTTATGGTCCACGCACGCGATTCACAGATGTATGCGGCTAAATAGCAACACTAAACGGTTTTGTGGATAAGGAATGTCGGGCAGAACGTAGACACACCGTGTGTCGATCAAAATCGTGTGTGACACACGATTTTGATCGTCCGACAATATTCTATCTATACAAATAAATAAAATTGAAGTATCTGTTTGTAATGTCAAAATAAAAGCTTTTTATCTAATGCATATTAAAGTGTATAAGGTACCTATACGAAAACAACAATTTTTTAAAAATGTTGTCTGGCTGTCTGTCTGTTTTGACGGGACTTTTACTGGCAGATAGCTGATGTTATAAGGAGTAACTTAGGCTACTAAGATTTTAGAAAAAAAATAAGGTTCTGCGGAGACAAACACTTTTTAGTTAAAATCTACGCGGACGAAATCGCAGGTAGTAAGAAATAAAAACAGACTTCAACTAGACAACAACTAGAAAGTAATAAAATTAGAACATCATCAGTGTAGTAAGATAAATCAAAAACAACTGGTCAAAACTTGATCAAATTTAAATGGGACTACATGGGAAGCACCAGCTTTCAAAGAATCATCAAAATCGGTTCATCTAGAAAAAAATTCTGATGTAGGTAACACACATAAAAAATAAGAACAATGCAGTCGAATTGAGAACCTCCTCCTTTTTCTGAAGTCTGTTAAAAATAACTTGCATTTATGGTAATATCTTGTCGATGGGACAAAAAGCGTTAGGTATTACAATAAATTATTATTATTAAATTGCCTGCTTTACCAAAAGAAAGGCTCTCGCGCTTGCCTTGTCAGGGGAAAGAGACCCTTTCTTCTAATAAAGCAGAGCGCTAGTTTGTGTCCGTACGGTGACTAGGTTACCAGATTTTGGCTGCGTTATTCAATAACACAGCCAAAATCTGGTAATTATTTGGTATATATAATACTAGCTTTTGCGCGCGGCTTCGCCCGAGTTGTACCCACATCAATAAAAAGTAGCCTATGTCCTTCCCCAGGTTATAAACTATATCTGTACCAAATTTCGTCTAAATCGGTTCAGTGGTTTAGCCGTGAAAAGGTAACAGACAGACAGATAGACATAGTTACTTTCGAATTTATAATATTAAGTAAGGATAGTAAGGAAGTAAGGATTAATTATTTGGTTGGTTTACAACCCTTATAAGTTATAACAGCTGTCTTTGCTACTGGTATTGCGAGCGTTCTTATCGTTATGGTTATAGCATCTACCTTTGCCGCCATAATGAAGGCTGCGGGCGGGAGAATGGTGATCTCCCGTCCGCCAGCTATTGAGTCGGTCCGACGCCCTCTGTAGTGCCGGGGCATCGCCCATGAGTTGTAGTCTGCTGGGTGGGTCGCTGAGGTAGTCTCTTTTCCAGCGGCCCATCCACTATACAAGGCAGCGAGTAGGCACACCGTGGGGTTTTGGTCCGTGGGCCCGAAGTACGGGAGAGTCGGACGTAACCCTCTCGCTTCCCCTTGTGGCGAGAGAGTATGCATAAGGCGCATTTACCCACATAAAAAAAAGGTTGTATGCTTACTTGCCTTTCTATTAAGTATATCTTTTACTGTTTTTATACGAAATGTAGGTATATATGACCATACAGGATTGCATTACCGGGATAGAAAGTGTCCTATATCTCTAACGAATATATTATGGTCTACACGTGTGCCATATTTTATGCAAATCCTTGCTAAATATTGAAAGTGTACCTACAAAAACAAAATTGAGGGCGATTTGAAAGCGTTTGAAACGCTAAACTAATATCGCTCACTAATCAAAACCATCCATTGTCGGACAAAATGCTGACCGATGATTAGTCGTCTATTACGCCTTAATATCATGTTTGGCAAGCGGACTAGTGATCGCAATCTTCTTCTAACCCCTTAGTCATGTTCCAAGACACCCACAGGAAGCGATTGAGCCGTCTATTTGCAGCCAAATTGAGCGTGTCTATACAAGGTGGCGACTGGTCCCCGAGGCGGATCGTTACGTACGTTCTGATACAAAGTAGATTGTCCTTGACTCGGCGTTTAACCAAATTGTATACTTCTGATGTGAACTAATGTTATGTGTCAAAGTTTGTGAAGGTATTTTTCGATGTTTTCATGTATGTTAATCAATCACGCGTAAATAGTGCATGTGCGTTACACAATCACGAGTATATAACATTTTATAGAGTAAAGTAGACATAATTACTTTATCGCACGGGACTTGAACAAATGTTCAAACGACGAATACAAAGAATAACCAATTCTTTACTCAGCAAAACCATTTGTGAATCACACAATTTTTTGTACAGTGAGGAATTCGAAGCCACAACGGTCAGTCAAGTGGCATTGTCGAGGCGACCACGGTGGTCTCAAGTTTGATTCTCACCTCAGTGTACCGCAGTAGAGAGACGCACCTGTATAATGCCAGACTCTGCGCTGCCACTGAAAATGACCTACAGAAGACCCTTCTTCCAAATAGAAAATTTTACTCGCGGCCTTGTGTCCAGCCGCAAACATAAGCGTAGGCTTGTAGCACAAGCTTGACCAGTGAGTCAAACATCTCTAAAATTATCTACAAAATAGATTCACTCATTCGTTTGGTACACAGTGTCATTGAAAAGTCCTTCATTGTCAGCAAACAGTGATTGGCCGCGTTGAGTGAATACTCCTTTGTGAGACTACCGGTCTCACAGCCCGTGGGCACGGCTTCACGTGAACAGCATCGAATCAAGGTCGGCCGAAGCCATACACTATTATCGACAGTAGTTTCTTTTCTTTTTTAATGACGCCTTTACACACTAGACATACATTTTGTAAATCGCTGACTCAGCCAATTATCGAGTTTAATGTAAGATGATTAGTTTGGTACTATTTGATATGTACCTATTTGAATAAAAGTAGCTACTCTTATGCGAAAGTATTTTAACACTAATGGCTGCTAACGTCATCGTCCGTGAATATTCTATAAGAAACCATACCTGGATAAATAAATAGTATCTTATGTAGTAATCCAGGGCATGGTCTATCTGTATGTCAAGTGTTATCCAAATCTATTGCACGGTTTGTTATTAAGTGAAAAACGCCCAAGTCTCTTCCTGGCTTCAATTCTCAAGAAGTGAATTCCTAGTAGCCGCAGTCTGGCAATTTAATTGATAAAAGATAATAAAATAGGTCATTATTACATATGACTAACACATACCTGGCAAAATCTATGTATGCAATGCCTATAGTTGTTTATTATACATATGGTAATACATATTTGCTTGGTGATACATGCGTAATGTGTATGCAAATAGGGTAGTTGACTTATATATATTTTATTATTTAAGCCAAGTAGTACCATTACCCAAACCTTAAAATACATAAAGAAAAATAATATATACTCAAAAATAAAAAGATACCAGCGTTTCAAATCTGGTAGTATGAGTAAATTACAAAAAAGAATGCAAGATATAAACTGTGACTTAACTTGTATTTAAACGCACTTAAAGCAGCACTACACTCCTGGGGGTGGTGGGCTTCGTGGGCCTGCTCGCCACCCGATCAGTACCAGGGCCGAGAGGTGGCGCGCGTGTTCCCACGCGCGCCTCTGTGTCGTGTCATCGTCCCCTCACAAGGTGACAGTAGAGGGAGTCTTTTCTGTGTAGTGGCCTGCCGTTTCACACGGCGCGCGACGGGCCAAAACCTCGGCGGGGTCGTGATTGCATGTGAAAGCGATTCGCGCGGCCCCGCTGTCTATGGTTATGTCCAGGAGCAACGTGGTAGGGTTTGGACGGTATTACCTTGGTATCTTTCCCCCAGTGAGCCCGGCATAACCTCCGTCGCCCCGCGGAGAGGTATGCGTCAATTCCCCCACGTAGAAAAAAGAAGTTGGAGTGTACTCCTACTTTTTCTTTAATTATTATTATAAAAATGCAGGTATCCGATATCCCCATTTTTCTTATATCCAAACTTAAAATGAGAATTACTCCCTTATATTGCAACCAATTTTTGTACTGCTCTCACAAAAAGATTTATTTTGATTGCTATTTGGTTTTGTACATTATTTTACATACAAGAGATGTAAAATAATGTACAAAACCAGACATTAGCAACTACCCTATTACGTCGATCAGAAGGGATGGTTTCATTTGTAACCTTAAAGCACTCCCCCTAAGCGTAGTTACGGCACCTTTCTTCAATGGTGTATTGCTATTATCATTTTAGCGGAAGCCACCATGACCTTGATCGCTGCCGGTGCCGAAGTATTGATCTTCCACGTCAGCCGAGAATATATTACGTATATTTTGTGTAACAAAACGCCGGCAGGATTATCTTTTATGGAACAGTTGGCTAATAATGACATTAGCGAAGTGGCGTGACGAAATTACACGGTTATCTGTTAGCAGATCTTTCGTGTAAATAGTTGTCTGTATACGTAAATCCTAATAACTAATATAATAAATGCGAAAGTCACCTTGTTTTCCCCGCGACTTCGCTTGCGTAAATGTATACACGAGGGAAGCCGCAGTCAAATCTAGTACTTTTGTAAAGGTAGAATACAAACATATGCCTGGCCTGATTGTAAACAGTGTTGCCATATCCTATGATCCCTTGCAATACAAGGTGTGTCTTGCGCGATGACCGCGATGAGCGAAAAGGGATAAAAAATTTAAAGAAATTGGAGAGTTATGGAACTCACCATACCTATATTCTTTCTTTTTTTTCCTACACTTCTGGCAGAGTGGTAGTAGTCATAGATTGTCTGATAGATGGTTGCAGACCATAGTTTAATGGCGAATCCTAAGTCTTACCGGGCGGAAGGCAATAACAGCGCTACTACGTCTTCCTGTCATGATCATGATTACCGTCACCAAATAATTAGCAAAGATTGATAGTACTTCCATAAAATTTGTGAATGACACGCTAATGGCTCTTGAAAGTATAACAGCTTTTTAAGATTATGGAGGAGTCTTAGTCCAATTCGAGGCAGCTCAACTGGGAAATTACAGGGAAAAGTACACTGATTAATCTCGCGTTTTCAAATCCTTACAAACTGTGATTCCGAAGTTTTTGTAGGCAATGAGCGTCTGATGATTCATCTTCATCATAATTGCATGCAAATATAATGAATTGAAAAACTGAATCTGCGCGCATTGCGTCCTTGACCATGCGTAGCAGACAGCAGTTATCGCATTTTCGAATATCCTCCGAATACAATTATACGCGGTACCGATTTACGCTGGTTCGAAGTCGTCTTGTCGACCTAGTGTCAGTGAGTCTTAATACTCGAAGCAAGCAAGCGATGGTAGACACAGTACCGGGTTACCATCACGCTGACCGTACGCTTGACATCTTAGTAGGTTAAAGCAAAAACAATGGCAGGAGTTTAGTATTGCAAACGGTATCTTATTGCAACTATCCGTGTTGACAAGTTAAGAGAAAGTGATTGGTGCCTTTTTTTTCAATGGATAGCTAGCAAGTAATTTGTTATTCACTTTATTAAGTAGAGGTATTTATACTTCTACTTTTTAAATTATGGTCGGGTATTTCATGCAAGAAACTTCACGTAGACTCAACTTTTTGCCTGAACCTCGCAACTACGCTGCCATAACTTAAGTAAACTCCCTAACTACTATAGTTGTACGTTCATAACTGTTATTTTGTAACCTAAATTAATAAATGTTTTTTTTACTTTGACTATACCTGTAAAGAGGCTGCGTCTATACTTTAACACTTAAAATCAACCTTAAATATATTTAATTCATATTTTAAGTTATTACCTTATTATTTTATAAAATCTGATACCGAATTTACATGTTAAAACTGAGATATCAAATATATTTCATAGTACCACCTAAACAAAAATCCCAAGCCATAAATGAAGGTCAAAGACTGCATCAAAAATGTATGCCGTGGGAGACTGCTGCCTAAAACGAGTGTCTCCATAATGTAGGTTTGTAGGCTTTAGTGTGTACTGTCCATACGAGCACACGACTACATGAGAGACACTAACAGATTAACAGAAAACAGTTTTAAAGTTAAGCGAAAAAATAATCATCGTAGTCATTGACGAATAAAAGACTATCTTGACTCTGTCTTTTCGTATTAAATGACGTCTATGGGTACTGCTCTGTTTCTTTGGTTTGGGCGTGATGCTTATAGCTGATAATTTTGTCAATAAACTTTAAATATTAAGACGGTCAAACGTACAAATTGTTCAGTTTTATAACAATACCAGTGGATCCAACGTACTTTGTCCAACCCTACCCGGATTGCAACCTGGTGTAGCGCAGCAAACAAACCGGGAACCCATGTTAAAATACACAACAAATTTAATGAGAATGTTGTTTAGGAGGACAGTGACACACGTACATAAAAAATGCTGCATACAATAACATACGGCTATCTCTCTTTCTAACTAAAATAACAGAAAAGCGATTCATACTATGATTTAAAACAGTTTTAAATATGCATTTTAAAATAGCTTTTTCATAAAGGATTTGGATTCACTTCTTGTTTGAAATCATGATGAAAGATCTTCTACTCTATAGCTCAATATAAAAAAACATAAAAGGAAACGCGTCCGAACCTATCGTATGCGGCCTCAGTACGTTACCGCTCGGCCTTTTACTTGTGAAGCTGGATTAAGTTGTAAAAATACAGTATAATGCCAAGAAAAAGATCTCAAGACACGGCCGAGATTCTTCACATTAAGATTTCATGTTAGTACCTGTGCCCCAGAAGTCAAGGCTGCTGCGCAGACTCCTAAGTAGATGCCCGGGCTCACGTGCATAATACTGCTAAATGGCCTACTTGTGTATACGTACAAGTATATTGTTCCACTCGCGAGCTTAGGGTTAGCAAGTTAACTGGATGTCTATCTGTCTGTATCGGCAAAACACGTAACATTTGACTTAAAACAGACAGCAACTAAACAGCTTTACGAGTAGCGATTGCACAATTACTTGAGATTATGTTTAAATACTAGATGTGCCCGCGGTTTCACCCGCGTTTATCGTAACTGCGCCGCCCCCGTGGGTCGTAGCGTGATGTTATATAGCTTATAGCCTTCCTCGATTAATAGGCTATCCAACACTAAAATCATTTTTCAAATCGAACTCGTAGTTCCTGAGATTAGTGCGTTCAAACAAACCAACTTTTTAGCTTTATAATAGTAAGTATAGATTATGTTGAAAAGTTTTTTAGGATTCATAGCAATTCCGCTTGCACATTACTAGTATTTTTATTTACCTCTCCAGCTAAGCTAGAATGATAGTGTTAGGAGTGGTTGTAGTAGTAGTAGAGCCTCGCTGATGTCAGCATGAATGGGCCGGCTCGACCGGGGAAGGACTACCCTCTCACAGAATATCGACGTGAAATAACAGTATTGCTACTTAACTGTTGTGTTTCGTTCGGTGAGTGAGAGTGCCGGAGGCCCAATCACCCCCTTTTCCACATCCCGCTTCTACTCCTTCCCACTTCCTTTCCTAAAGGGTCGGCAACGCGCAAGTGATGCCTCTGGTGTCGCAGGCGTCCATAGGCTACGGCGACCACTTACCATAAGGTGGACCGTATGCTTGTTTCCCACCTTAGTTGTATAAAAAGAAAACTAAATAGCTGTTGTGGTATCTGAAGTAAGTTTCAATCAAGGAATATCATATAGTACCTATCCCTACTAGTTTTTACAATTTACGAGGAACGCGTTACTCTTATCTGAAGTGAAACTACTACACTTGTATATGTATGAAGTTCCAAAGAATACTTGTTTATGTGTTAGTAAAGAGCCTATGCTTAGACGGCAATTCTATTGCGGTCTAAGCATAGGCTTGGAGCTGCTACTCCGAATATCTATATAGAAAATCCCAATAACATTTTGCGAATCCAAGACCTCATACACAGGAGTCGTATTCACTGCCGCTGCACTTTGGTGGCGCTATACTATTGTAGTAAAAAAGCGAAAGCTAATTCTCAATAACTGGTAACCCTGAGCCATCCTTTGAAGCGAAAGCGTGGCGTTATATAGAGAGTTGAACGCCGTTTTCCTGCCTCTAGTAATGGACCAATTATATTTGTATGTAAAAGCGAGGATTATTAGCCTCCTTGTGTTCTCGGTAACGGCACTTTGCCGCCATTTATATCAATATTGTAGCTGTGTGAATACCTATATTAGCACCGGTATTATTACTAGTTGGCACGTAATTTGCGGTTATTTAGTTTGTAATAACTAATTGTGATAAGCATGAAATAGTTTTTTGAAATTAAACTATTATATACGGATTTATAGCGTTGTTTATTTGACACTTTATTACATAATTTAGAAACTGTTACACTATGTTTGACGTTTCGGTTGCTTTTCAGCAGTCATGGTCACGGGGATACCGAAACGTCGGGAAAAGTGTATACTTAAATATAAATAGTTTTAATAATTTAATTAGCTTAAAAATAAGTAAAGTTTCTAAATTATGTAATAAAGTGTCAAATAAACAACGCGATAAAATCCGTATATAGTAGTTTAATTTAAATGAATAACATTCGCGTAAACAGATGACAATATTATGAAATAGTTTTGTTAAATAAAAAAGAATACTGTATGGTTTATGCCAAATAACGTTGTCTATGGATGAGTTTTAAATTTGGGTAGCGATTAAATTGGACGCGTTGATATTACATGAAAGTAACGCGTTATTTAGAAAATCTTGCGTTAATGTGTCGAATATCTATCATCATGCATTTAAGTTATAATAAGTTCCTTGATACAAGCTGATTATATCCTAGAAGAGCTTAGTGGAAGTGTATTACACCCACATTTTCCAGCTGTGGGCTTAGGACGCGAGCCTTAAGCCGTTGCACTACCAGACTACGTACAGCTACCTACTTAAAATTTCCTCATAGTAAAATTGAATAACACTGACCTGACCCGAGCATTAGGTAAGCCTAACGCCATGGGAGCAACAAGACAATACTGTGGCAAACAGGCATACGGACCACCTGATGGTAAGTGGTCACTGTAACCTGTAGACGCCTGCAACACCAGTGCCATCACTTGCCGACCCTTTAGGAAAGGAAGTGGGAAGGAGAAGGAGCGGGAGTGGGGAAGAAGGGTCATTGGGCCTCCGGCACTCTCACTCACCGAACCATACACAGCAGTAGAAATACTGGTATTTCACGTCGATATTCTGTGAGAGGGTAGTCCTTCCCCGGTCGAGCCGGCCCATTCATGCTGAAATCAGCGAGGCTCTGCTACTCAAAAATTCTCCTTGTTTACAGTAGTACTAAGTATAGTTTATACAATCTCTACATTATGTCGTTTAACCACCTGATTGTTATGGTTTAAGATATTTATTTTCTCAAAAGAATCCAATATTCATTTATCTGAGAAACACAAGTTAAATATAAGTTATACTAAGAAATACAAGTGCCAGAGCGGCTAATCAGTACAATGGAAAAAGAAAGAATATATGCAAATATTAATACTTAATAAACTATGTTTTGTAACTCAAATAATGTTCTAATGACTAAATAATCATTAATGAGGGTAGCAACTACAAACAAAAGCCAGTCGGACCCGCGCGTTCTGAGAATGACACTGTTATGTCATGTCGTAAACAACTATTACCATATTACGTGTTTGAAAGCAATTGCTATCCTATTTCTATCTATAATCTATTATGGTAAGGTGTGTTTTTTAAATTGTTCAGGTCTATACCTAAATAAAAAACTGCTACTTTTATTATATAGAATTAGAGCCACATACCATGCTATACAAATTCACCAGACCGTTCATTTTGCCTTTTAAATTTGTGAACGAATTCACATAATATGTGTTTATATAGCATTATCTACACACATATTGTGTAAATTCGTTCAATAGATACATACATACAAGACGAGCTTGCGCCGTAATAAGCCTTTTGTAACTAGAGCAACATTTCGGAGAACTTTCTGACATTCTAAAAACTACATGTAATCAAATATTTAAATCGTTGTCGGCACAAGTCAAACATTTGTGTGCATGAACATGGATGTTTGTCTTGTCCTGGGTGTTTCTATGTATAATATGTATGTATTTACAAAAAAAAGTATATATGTATGTTTATCCATTGTCTAGTACCTATAGTACAAGCTCTGCTTAGTTTGGGCTAGATGGTGTTGTGTATGCGAAAAAAAAAGAAAAGAGAATTATATGTATATGCGCCGTTTTATGCTTCAATATGGTCATCTTTACGGAGGTTAAATTGTCATCTGCCAACATGTCATTCAATTATAAATAGTAGTCATATAGTAGTATTACGCTCATTTTTATTGAAAAATTGTATACGATTTTTCCTTCTTCCTTTATCTTATGTGTGAGCTCACTCTTCCTAGCATGGACATTTTTCCGCGATCTTAGTACCATAAGGGTACATCAATTATTTAAACTTTACTTTTAATTTTCAAATCGGACCAGTAGTTCCTGAGATTAGCGCGTTCAAACAAACAAACTTCAGCTTTATAATATTAGTATAGATATGATTACACAAATCTACTTTAAGTTTATCTAAATCCTAGTACATAATAGTGTTGATGTCCTAGACACAGAACCTTCGCACACATGAATCATGAACTTGTTCCAGCGATGCTAAAAACCGAAGTGTGAATAGCATCATATTCTGAATAGTGTTGTATTTCCAGCGCCATCCCACTTTGGCCGAGTTTGTCTAATATCACGTAGCCTCACTTAGCTCCTTGTGCACATACACTAACTATATGTGTGTACGGATCATGTGTCTGATGCATTGTTTTCTCTTGTCGCCAGCCGAACGAAGGAGCGGACAATCAGGTACATAACGTGACGTACTTCTGTCTTGTGTTTAGTTGGTTTTGTTTTGTGTGGTGGAAGATATTAAGGTTTATAGATATTATCAACCTTACTTATAAAAATATCCGTAACTAATACTTAGCTGCCTCTCAGTTGAATAGCTCTCAAGTCGTAGATCAATCATTAATTTTTGATTCACAGTCAATCGTTATAATTTAACTATTCAACTAACATTAAATACTGAGTAGCGGTTATATGTGAGACTTTTCTGATTAGTCGTTAAATAATACTTAGCTACCTTTAAATATTTGAGAGTGGATTATAAGTAAGGCCGTAAATGTTTAAAATAATAATCATGCTCTTGGTTATTTTATAGTTTTAGTGACGGATGCCTCACGATATAGTTTCATCACTATCTCACAGTTTTGTCATAATATTTGTTTTCACTTTTCTCCATTGGCACATACATCACAATTCCCTTTATTCCTTTTCCATTGAAATTTATATTAAAAAGAATATTTTTTTCTAGATTACAGTCACGTTATTGCCTAAATATTTTTTTAGCATCTTGTAATTCATTTTTCAAACTCCTCACATACTTATTTATATTTCTTCACATCATACAGCCATGTCACAAACTACTTAATTTATCTATCATATTCACTTTTAATAAAAGAAAGGTCACAATAATGAATTCTGACCTTTCTAGTCACGGCACAAACCCATATCTTAGTTAATTAATTTTGCTCCTTAATTAGTGTGTTTTGTCCTTATAGAATATCTAATTTAAGTCGCACAGTAATATTTGAAAAAGGCACTGGTGGAGATTAATCTCAATGCATGACAGTCTGGGTAGGACTAGATTCGGAAGAACTGTTGCCGTGGTCTGGGAAGAGACTATGGCACTTAGCGAATGACTGCGCAAGGTTTATTGAAGGACGATCCAACCTTTTTTTATTTTATACACCGAAAGTGGCAAACAAGCATACGGCCTGATGGTAAGTAGTCACCGTAGCATATGGACGCCTGCAACACCAGAGGCATCACTTGCGCGTTGCCGACCCTTTAGCAAATGAAGTGGGAAGCAGAAGGAACGGGAAGGGGAAAAAGGGATAATTGGGTCTCCGGCACTCTCACTCACCGAACATCGCAAACGGAACACAACAGTAGGAATACTGCTATTTCACGTCGATATTCTGTGAGTACCGTAGTCCTTCTCCGGACGAGCCGGCCCGCCCATTCATGCTAAAATCAGCGAGACTCTACTACTCTATAAACTATACCAAATCTAATTTTAAAACGGTATAATTGTGTCGGTACTTTTAACATACTAACTTTTATACAAATTCCCGTTATAATAGAGACCTTGGATCACAGATATACAACCTGGTTTCTAGGTACAATTACCAAAATATTAAAGAGAAAATACTAGACTGAAGCTTGAAAAACTAAAGGGTTTTCAAACATTTTCAGTTGTTCACCGCAAGCGCAACACACCTGCACGATGGTCGACGAGCGCACCCGCCTGACTCAGGCTTCTCGGAGCCAGTCAACAACAACATCAGTGAGGACAACAACAACGGGCCGATCTCGCTGCGGGAGATGCAGAACATCGCCAACAACAACGCGGCGGCGTACATCGTCAGCGAGAACGAGGAGAGGAACAGGCTCAGCAGAGAGTCGGTGGTGGAGTTCGAGCCGCTGCCGACTGGCATCAGGGTCGCGGATCCATTAGAGCATTGCGCTGATTGGTTCAGTTAGTATACTTTTTTTGGTGTACCTTTAACCTCTCAACCAACGCTAGGACACCGGCACCCGAGCTTAATCAGAAAAACGTACATTTTGTTATGATAGTCTTCTTTTGTGTGAATACCTTTTTGTATTTTCGTATTTTTGATAACTGGATTGGTTGAGAGGTTAACAGTTATTGATGAAGAAAACTATGTGGACCTACTTCTGGTTAAGACGTTGAGCGCTGCCGTGTACCCTAGGTGTCCGTGTACTCTAGGTGTCCATGCACAGCTGTCAGGTTATTTATAAATTGAGAAACCAATGTGGAACTACCTCCAGATGTTAACTGCTGCTGCGGTCACCAGGTTTTCGCCAACAATAGGCTTCCTTATATGTCTGCTGCGTGACATTTAAAGTATTGGCATGCTATTTTGTATATTGTGCATGAAGTTAGCGAGACAATTGCCGGATCGGGATCAGTAAACAATATCTGACATGAAATTCATAGTAAAAGCATTTTTTATACATACTTTCATAGGAAATTCTTTACATGGAGCTGTACACGGTAGATGGCAATAGGCTCGCTTTCATTCCGTGGGACCTAAAAAAGCTCGTGTAATGTGGGTGCAATACAGTTCTGCTTACTCTTTTGAGGATATAGCGTGACGTGACACTATATAATATAATATCCTGTACATTGTCGGCCTCGAAGGCGTAGTAGTTAGTGTAACCAACTGCCACGTCTGAGGTCGCGGGTTCGATTCTCGCACAAGTCAAACATTTGTGTGCATGAACATGGATGTTTGTCTTGGTCTGGATGTTTCTATGTATAATATGTTTGTATTTACAAAAAAAAGAAAATTATATATGTATGTTTATCCATTGTCTAGTACCCATAGTACAAGCTCTGCTTAGTTTGGGCTAGATGGTGTTGTGTGTATATGGTAGAATATTATAAATATTATTATAAATTAATATATTTACGTGACATAGAAACAAAGCAACAATACGGCAGTCTATTTCTTACCAAACTATAAATTGGACGGTAATACAATTATGTAATTGAGTTCCTATGTATATTTGGTATGGCAAGCCGTATTAGGGCGGAGCGAAGGCGAGGCTAAGCTTAATAATTCCGCTTATATCCACAAATGTAGTCTATTTAAATTACTTTTTCCTTAACGCCCACAGATATTACATTTACTTAAAGTCCGCAAAAATTGTCAACTTCACATAATTTGTAGGAAACGAAAGCTTCTAAATATTTGGGCCTAAGTCCCGTAATCTCGCGGACCCAGCTTATTGAAACATCTAACTTGGCTTTTATTATCTTAATTTCGATCTTATGTCCTTGAAAATTAGATCAGTTTTCGATTGCAGTATTATTCGCAGTTGTATTGTTTCTTACCGTTGAGTGGACGGCTATTGTAATCGGTCGAGTTCCCATGACCGATGACTATCGCTACTTAGCTAAGTATTCATACTAGGATAATGATCTAAGGTGTGGGCACGTGCGGTTGCTTAATCGTTTATTGGAAGCTTGTAATCAGAATAGATGTATATCCATGACAGGGTAGGCAGAGATAGCCAGTCATGTTTTTGACCCACGTAATAGATCAAATCAAATCAAAAATAAATTTATTCAAGTTAGGTTACAAGGTAACACTTATGAATGTCAAAGTTACACTAAATTTTTTCTGTGAATTTACATTCACTGCCACGTTCAGCAAAGCAAGGATGTAGGGCTCATGAGAAGAACGGGCAAGAAGAAGAAGATACGTTTCCAGGTGTCGTCTGTTACTGGGCCTTGCTTAATACAAAGTCGTAATGACACTTAGCCTGAGCGGCGAGCGGCTCAGTCGCAAAATGTCTACAGGTTGCAAAATATCTCTTTCTCAGAATATCCATTTCACAGAATGTCCTTTTTGCAAAATGTCCATTTTCCTGTTACTTGATATCAGTAAAAAATCTGTCAAGTACGCATCAGACTCGCGTACAGAAAGAGTGAGAGGTTGTCGGCCTCGATGGCGTAGTGGTAAGTGTAACCAACTGCCACGCCTGAGGTCGCGGGTTCGATTCCCGCACTAGTCAAACATTTGTGTGCATGAACATGGATGCTTGTCTTGGTCTGGGTGTTTCTATGTATAATATGTATGTATTACAAAAAAAAAGTGTATATGTCTGTTTATCCATTGTCTTGTACCCATAGTACAAACTCTGCTTAGTTTGGGGTAGATGGTGTTGTGTATGTGATAGAATATAGAATAACATACATTAACGGACATAGGTACATTACATAGTTCGCTAGATGTATTTACTGCCTGACACACATACATTGTAGGCTAGGTTGGTATAATTATATTCACTAATAGAAATCGTAACTCTGGGTGTTTCAACACGCGGGATAATCCCTAGCTCAGATGTAGTTTTTTAAATCAAGAAAGTATAATGATTAAATGCTATCATTATACTTGATATTAACGGCTTACTATGTGTTTCTTGTAAGCTCATTCTAATAATGTCCTTGAGACCGATTTTCGCTCATGGCGGCCAATCTTAACGGAGACCAGCCATCTGCACAGGAGATATTATAGTGCACAAGTGTGTGCGCAAGCACAAGTGCACTCTCTGTTCCCTAACTCTCATGATCCGATGGGACAGATAATCCAATACGACCGGAGAGAGATCAGGCGCAGGACCAACGGCTTTACTTGCTTTCCGAGGCACGGGGGTGTTTAACACCGCCAACTTCCTAACTCCGAGATCGTATTGAGATTTCTTAACAGAAAAATCCAATACCTTTTTTTGGCACGACCCGGGATTCGAACCTGAGACCTCATGCACAGCAGTCGCATTCACTACCGCTGCGCCACGGAGGCAGTTGTAAGCTCATTACAGAGCGCACAATAGTTGAACGTACTTTCTGAAAAACGCTCCAACCCACAAAGTTAACATTTTGAGATAATCGTGATTGAAGTTCAATCAATCCCGTATTGCTTCTTCATACATGTGGGTTGGGCTACTAAGTCATGATTTCATATTTAGAGTAATAGTAGAGCTACCACATTTTTCCAGCTAGTAAATAGTAACCCCGTGACTAATTTGCTAATAATAACTCGATTTTGACCCGAGTGTGGGTTGGAACGTTTTTCAGAAAGTACGGCCGGTTGTGAAATATGTAAATCGCATGCAGGCGGAAAGAAAGCCACTTTCATATTTAATCACAGAGATAACGCATCCAGCCCCGCTTTACATTCCTTTACGCATTTGTGAGTCGTGTTTGGTACGTTATCAGCTCATAGTATGCGGGACGTCCCACGTATAAAAATACTAGATTTTCTCTGCGGCTTCGCTTGCGTTAATGTAGGGTAATTTAGCTTAGTAGCAATACTTTTTTGAATGGAAGGTACCTTATGTCCTTTTCTGTACCTGACAACATGTATACAAAATTACATGATTATCGGTTGAGTAGTTAAGGCGTGAAAGCGTAACAAACAAACAAATACACTCACATTCGCATTTATAATATTAATAGCGACTCGCCCCAGCTTCGTATGGGTAATCCTAATCCAAACTAATATTATAAAAGCGAAAATGAGTTTGTTTGTTTGTTACCTTTTCACGCCTAAACCAACGAACCGATCATCCTGGAATTTTGCTTATACGTTGACAGGTGTACAGAAACGGACATAGGCTACCTTTCATCCCAAAAATAATTACTATTCCCGAAGAAAACAATAACAACATTCTTATGATAATAGATGCCGCCACGTGTCTTTCGAATCATGATTGAATGCTGAGTACAACCCGAATGGATTGTCAAATTCTATGTTAACGCGAGCGAAGCCGCGGGCAAAATCTAGTACAAAATATAATCAAATTATACACCTAAACGTTCATCATGGATCACTCAGTCTATTGGTGAAATCCGTTTAGTTTATGAGTTTAACGCGAATAGACAGACAGACGCGGCAGGGGACTTTGTTTTATAATTCTTCTTCTTTTCGTGTGGTTAGTGGCCAACCTGTTGTCAAGAGTTGTTCAAGCCGCCCGTAGGCCTCTGACATGGCTTAACGACTGCTGTCAATTTGACAACAACCGGTTATGTTTTATAATATGTAAAATGTAGGCTACGGGCCTTCATCGTCCTAGGTATGACTGAACAAGCCTTATGTATAAATATTTCACGAGGCATATTTGCATTAACATTGAATGTATACTTGTTTGCAGGCGACGATGATTTCCCCCGCGATCGGTTGCAGTACCTGCGAGAAATTGGCAGAGGATGGTTTGGGAGAGTAAGTATACAAAAATATTTACATACATATTTTAACATTTACAGCGAGGCTGAGCATTATACGGATATCTTATCTTATGTGGGGGCCAGTCAGTGCAGACCGGCGACACTTCGACCCAGTGGGATCTTTTGTGTCGACACGCTCCTAATAACGACTGCCATAGATGTTCATGGCAGCCGGGACCAACGGCTTAACATGCTTTCCGAGGCACGAAGCAGGCGATAATTGTCAATCAATACGCACATAATTTCGAAAAGTCATATAACTTCCGAAAGTCAAAAGTGCGCGACGTGGGTTCGAACCCGAGACCCTCTGCATTGCAGTCTGTTGGTCTCCCGTCTCTCTCTGCTGCGTGCCTCGGAGAGCACGTTAAGCCGTCGGTCCCGGCTGTCATGAACATCTATGGCAGTCGTTATTGGGAAGTCAGTGCTCTCTAATATCCTGACACCGGTCTAGCCTTAGGGTATCGTCAGCCTTCAGGTTGCGGAGGTCAGATGGCAGTCGCTCCGTGTAAAAACTGATATCCAGTCAAATCCGGTTAGACTAGAAAGCCCAAGTGACTTGGGAATAATAAAGGCTAGGGAGAAGAGAAGTTTTGAGATAACATATATATATAGTAGCGATAGAGGAGACCGTTGGACTGCCACGCAGAGGTCTCGAGTTCGATCCCAAAGTTCGCATCTCTTGAGTTTTCGAAGTCATGTGCGTATTAGAAACAGTTACTTATCGCTTTTTTTAACGGTGAAGGAAAACATCGTGAGGAAACCTGCATGTCTGAGAGTTCTCCATAATTTTCTTGAAGATTTGTGAAGTCTGCACTGGGCCAGCGTGGTGGACTACGGTCTAACACACTGAGAAGAGGCCCGTGCCCAGCAGTGGGACAGTTTAATACAGGCCAGATCTTATTATAACATACATAGAATTAGAAACGTTCTGAAACTACAATAATTGCTCGATTATACTGTTGATTTAAGACGTCCAGCAAGTAGCTAAAGTTATTTCTTTCGCATATTGATATTTCGTTCGGCTCCAGTGAGTGTTTTAATGCTTCCATTACCTCATATATTATGTGTGTGCCACACATTATAAACAAGGGATCTGGCTTATTAATGCCCGGTTCCTATATCAAGCAACGATTCGTTTTAGAAACAAAGAAAGAAAACATATTTTTATTTCTAAAAAGCACGAAAGCTTTCACAATATTTAACATGTAAATATGTACATTTTTTAAGAGAATACATACATATTTAATAAAGATTAATTAATAGAAGTAACAGCCCTGCGCCACAAATGCCACGTTTCAAATGTGCCACCAGTACATATTAATAATCTTTGGTCACCCGCTTACGCTACGAGATTGCCATGAAGGTACAGATAAACATTGTTTATTAGCTACGGACAGTTAATTTTGACACATATTCTATGGAAAATATGTCCAAATTGAACTAAGCCTGCTTTACTTGTGATATAATAATCAATAATTCTTTATATTATACTATTACATGGTAATATAGATAAGGCTTGGGAGCTCTTCTGTGAAGTTGTGTTAGAAGAATCCCCTCTTGTCCATGGCATGCATTAAAACAATGTAATAGAATAATTAAAATAATGATAAGTGTATTTCATAATATTTTTAAATAAAGAGCGGGGGGGGAACTTATAAATCAAATAGAATTATTATCTGGTGACTAAATGTACGTATTATAAGTATGTGTACTAATTATTATAACCAAAGTAACACTTTTGTAATATTAACGTGTTTCTCGTAGGTTGTCGAAGGTGAAGTCGAAGATGCCGGCGCCACTACCCCGGTGGCTGTGAAGATCTTGAACCAGAACGCGAGCCTGGAGGATAAGGCTCGGTTCCTGGACGAGGCGCGGATGTATAGAGACGTGCGTCATGAAAACGTGTTGGCGTTCATCGCCAAATGTCTGCAGGAAGAACCTTGGATACTGCTGTTTGAACTTTGTTCTATGGTAAGATTTCTTCTGTATTCTTATAAGACTTTTATTAAAGGCTAGGTGTTGAAGAGAGTACCGTTCGTCTGGTGGTTAGCATGCTTGCCACACTTGCTAGCAAGATGCTGACATTCCGGCTGATGGCAAAAAGTAATTACTAAAAAAAATAAGTTATAATTTTGTGTATGCCTTGGGAGTTTAACAAGCAGTTACTTCTTTATTGTAATAAATTTTGCTACAGCTGATTCATACTGTTTGCTTACGATTACACTAAAACAAACATGGGATTAGACTTGTATGCAAAAAACCAATCATTAGATTAGGCTGTACCTTAGGTATCTATTAACTTGATGGCAGTCGTAACAAATAAAGGTTTTTTAATGGGTTACGCTACAAACACATGCACACACTCACATTCGACACGCACACACATCTTTTTACAAAAATACACACACAACATGCACAAGCTTTTACCACACATTTGCCATAAACACATCCATCCTTTATTTCGCTTTGTCTTAGAAGAGATGACATTGTTTCGGAAGCATAACCCATTAGCTCTATAGCAAGAGTAAGCATGATTGTATTTTAAATAGCATAAAATATATTAAAGGAGACCGACCACCTTGTATGGGACCCTGGCCTGGGCGTGAACAATTTTATATTGTAATAACAATATTAATTTTGAGTAGCCTAAACTAAGAAAACATTATTCTATGAAGTTTAGTATCAAGTTCATTAAATAATAAAATAAAACACATTGTTTAAAATAAATATTTATTTTTATGTGTCACCATCACCTTCATAAGTCCTTCAAAAACTGGGCTGGTGGAGTGACATTTTCACATCTTGCCCAGCTTAGGTACCATATTACAGACATTATGTGAGCACAGCAACCAACAGTCCTTCGGCCGACTATGCAGTTGCAGTAATACTGCCTTATCGCTTCCAGGCTGTGTATTATTTTGATATAATATATAAATAAAATACGCCAATTTCATACTACTGGATGGTAACCAATATTTATTATATATTAAAACAAAACTTTTAATATTTTACTTTGTTTATAAGACGGTTGTCCACGTGCAAGCCGAATATGGACAAACCGTCCTTTGAAAATGCTAGCTTCTGATAGGTTTAACAATTTTATGTAGACTACAGATGAGAGAATTGATGCACCCAAATTATTAACATTACAGTACTTGTAGGGATTAGCAATAGCTGCTAAATTATTATAATTATTATTAGTCGGCCTCGATGGCGTAGTGGTAAGTGTAACCAACTGCCACGTCTGAGGTCGCGGGTTCGATTCCCGCACAAGTCAAACATTTGTGTGCATGAAAATGGATGTTTATCTTGGTCTGGGTGTTTCTATGTATAATATGTATGTATTTACAAAAAAGTATCTATGTATGTCTATCCATTGTCTAGTACCCATAGTACATGCTCTGCTTAGTTTGGGCTAGATGGTGTTGTATGTATGTGATAGAATATTATTATTATTATAGGAGATGTTTCGACTATGTAAAATGATGATTTACGTGGTTTCCATTACTTAGAAAAAGAGGACTGAAGTTGGGGTTCAGTGATGTTCTTATTAAGAGAGAGATATGGACCATATCCAGCAGTCGATTTAGCAGGTTGATGATGAGACGGTATTATTAGTATGTTTTGAACATTATAACACAGACGTTGCCATTGGCTTGCAGGATCTCCAACAGTACCTGGTGGTGAATCGTCCCAAGATGGCGATACTGAACGACAGCGGAGCGCCGCTGCGGATCATGTGTGACGTCACCGCTGCGTTGGCGCACTTGCACTCCAGAGGATATTTGTATGGGTTAGTATCGCTTTGAAGTATTTTGGTTTGCTAGTTTTAGAAAGTAGATGTGGGTTAGATTAGGATTTAATAGCAAACCTCTCCAGTCACCTATTTCGTGCAGAGGTATGTGTCATGCATTCCCCCAGGCAATAACAGGATTCAAATCACGAAAAAAAAACAACGAAATATTCCACGTTCTGTTAGGTGTGAAACCAATCCCCTAGCCGGCGGATAGTGCATCAAGCATTTTTCCTAGGTACCAAAAAATAAGGTGTGAAACCAATCGGCTGTTTGAATGTTGGTTGACTTGGATCAACCAAACTTTCCTTCGATAGCTTTCTATGAGCTATCGAATTAGTATAAGCGTCTTACAAAATCGCGAATTCATTGATCTTGTTTAATTTTGCTGATTCCGAAAGGATATATGTGTATTGTGTATCTCTCCTACAGAATGTGTACTTTAGTTCTTTTGCTATTGATAACTTTTTATTTTGCTATTGAGGCTTTGATATATTTAAAAAAAATTACTCGTAGGGAAGTAAACGTCGATCCGGTACTGTATGTTTATAGTGAAGAAATTCCTTCGTTTTGTATACAGGAGTGTATGGAGTGGCGCAGTTCAGGTGCGCGGGAGTGGCGAGCATGCGCGCGGGGTGCTGGGCCGCTACTGCAGCGTGGAGCCGCCGCACGACTTCGCCGCACCGGAGACGCGCACGCACCCGCCCGTATACACCGTACGTATATTACATTATCATCTCTATTGCTACTAGTAGTGAATAGTAGTATTGTATTTCAATAATATTCCAATACAATTGTGTTCAATGCAATATTTGACATGATCATGGACGCAACGTGCACAATTATGTGTCGTATTAACGTGCATCAATTATATACAGGGTGATTTTGAAATCGTGTAATTCCTTTTAACCACGCATTCTACTGGTGATATAGAATAACACGGACCATATTTTTTTAAAATCAATAAAAATGACCGCCCGTTATCATTTACGACATTAATTATTTATTGATATGTTATTTTTTTTAATTAGTAAAGAATTAAGATTGTGTCGGGTGGTTAATATAATATGACTATCTGAAACCATTTCATGAAAAAAATCGTTACATTAATTTCTCCATAAACATAATTCTAATAAAAAAAGATAGGGTTATTCTATATCACCAGTAGAATGCGTGATTAAAAGGAATTACACGATTTCAAAATCACCTGTATAATTGATGATGAAAGACTTAGAAGTTAGCAAAGAAATCTTATTCTCGTACAAAATTTCACAATCCATCTATACTAATATTATAAAGCTGAAGAGTTTGTTTGTTTACTTGAACGCGCTAATCTCAGGAACTACTGGCCCGATTTGAAAAATTCTTTCAGTGTTACATAGCCCATTTATCGAGGAAGGCTATAGGCTATATATCATTACGCTAAGATCAATAGGAGCGGAGCACCAATGAAGAATGTTTCAAAATCGGAGAGTATTTTTTCCTTTTGAGAGTTTCCGCTGCGTGCGCTGCGTAAACAGTTAAAGTTTCGCAAAAATCATGTATGACAGAATTGTTCCCCTTTAAAAGTTCTAAAAAAAAGTCCGCAACAGCATATGTCTATCTTTTAAGGTTGGCTCACTATAACCATTTTTATGCTAACGAACTAAAATAATGCATTATTTGCGAAGGTATTTTTATAAACATGATATTAATCCTTATCCAAATAAATACGTTATTCATCACAAGTATTTAATTTAAAACAAAATTGCCCTTTACATCATTCGATTTCAATGAATATCTTAGGAGATATAGCAGTTTTAAAATAACATCGCAGCAAAATAATTACCCATTACAGACATAGTACAAACGATGTTTCTCCTGGTTTATTCTGCGTGATTACTACTGGTTCGATTTGAAAAATTCTTTTAGTGTTGGATAGCCTATTTATCGAGGAAGGCTATAGGCTATATAATATCACGCTACGACCCACGGGGGCGGCGCAGTAACGATAAACGCGGGTGAAACCGCGGGAACATCTAGTCTATATAATATGAACATATTAATATTACATCATCACGAATAAAGTATTTAAATTTACAATGTAATTATTCGGTTCCAGGCCAGCAGTGACCTGTGGTCTCTCGGCACGCTGGTGTGGGAGGTGTGCGCGTGGGGTGCCGCGCCCACTCGCCATCCGCCGCCGCTGCCGGACCTGCCCTGCCCCTATAGAAACCATTTGTAAGTCTTATCGCTTTTGTCCATTATTTTACAATAGATTATTAACCTTTTCAGTGGCCAGCACTCGCCCTATGAGTCGAACAAGAAATTGTTCGTGTGTCCGTAGCTATTCACAGCTATTCTGCCGTCGCGTCATAAGTAAAACAGACGTATCTGCAAAAAAAATCATTTTTTATAAATATACTGGCAGATTCGTCTTGTTTTACTGATTCCAAATATATAAAGATCGTAATTTCGAAAAAATCTGTTAGATACGTCTTTTTTCCTTATGACGGCAGTATTGTTGACTCATCATCGCTCAGCATCCACATTAGAATAAAAATCATTTACTACACGACTCCGATGCGAGTTCTGGGCACATGAACGATTGGTCGACTCATACATAGGGTGAGTGCTGGGCACTGAACGAGTTAGGAGAGGTAACAGAGGTACTTTTGTATTTTTTGGAGTACTTATGCTAGTACACGCTGAGCGTACTCGTGTAGTAGCTTCGTGTATAAAGGATGACTATTGGTCTGGTAGGTACTGTTCAACAAAATATTGTATTGCCCTCAGATATCAAGTAATGCAACTGTGCTGGAACCCGTCTCCTGAAGCGCGACCCACGTCGGCGCAGGTGCACGCGCTCATCCACCACCTGTACGCCACGCCGCGTGTGGCCGAGGCCGAGGCCGAAGGCGCGGGCGGCGCGCCGGCGCGACACTCGGCTGACTTTGAGCAGCGCTGGCAGCGCCTCAAGCCCAACAACATCCCCACGCGCGACGAGCATCGTGCTATCGTGCACGCGCACCCCCCGCACCTCCCGCCGCCCTCCGCTGACGTCAGCAGCACCGACGACTACAGCCACACCGTGCACGACTCGCTCAGCGTCGACATGGACACCGCCGTGTCCCGCTCCAGCAGCATCATGTCCGACAAGGAGCCGTTGGACACACAGATCAAGTCCGAGAGCCTCACTAACCTGCACGGCTCGCTCGAGGACGTCAGGAACATCTACCTCACGCACAATGAGCTGGCCGCGCTCGACTGCCACCAGGGCAACATCGCCCTCGACGAAGCCCGGGAGAGGGAGCAGGACCGCTCCGACGCCTCCATGGACCCCTGGCTGAAGGATATCATAGCCGGCAGCCAGGACGATGTCAGCTATTACAAAGATGTCAGTGACGTAATAAAGAATCTCGATAACATACTGAACTCGGAGAAGACTTCGAGCTCGGAGTCGAGCCATCAGGCCAGTCCCTCGAGGGATAATCTTAGCCTGGATTGCAAGAAGGATTACCCTATGCAGTCCAGCATGGTTAAATCTCCGGGTATCACAAATTTCCAGAATATCCTGGATACAGGTTTTAGCACGAAAGAGGAGGATGAAACTGGCGAGGATGACGAAATCGATCGAGATACTATTGGCACGCTGAGCCACTCGTTCGAACGTCACAGCGAGATCGACACGACCAGTCAGCACACGTTAGAAAACCTCACTCCTGATACGCCAATTAAAGATGTAGATATCGTAAAAAATCTGGAGTCACAAGTTGAAGTTAATCATCCTAAGGATAACGTAGTTGATAATGTTCATGATACTGAATTGCCAAATGAAATAGTGAGTAGTGTAAGTGAAATACCCAAGCTGAAGGAATTATGTGTAGCGTCAATACCTAGTGCTAGTGATGAACAATGTGTTAGAAAAGACTGTCAAACATCATGTGATAGTAATCTAAAAAGTACTGATTATAAGGAAGAAACTAAGTCAATAGATGATGTAGTTAAAGTGAATGTTACACCTCATGAAGTAGAAAATAAGAAAAATAAAGATGATCTGATTACAGAAATAGTAAATGATATTGTCTTGCCTAAAACGGTGGATGAAATAACAAGTACGAAGCAAGAATCGCACGATAATCTGCCTGAATTCAAGGAAGATAGTAAAGTAATAGATGAAGGATCTATGACAAATGATGTTAGTATAGCAGAAGTCCTAGCTAGTGATCTCATAAAAGAAAAACCCGAAGTAAATTGCCTAGAAGAAGATAGATTAGGAGAAGATGTCAAAGATTTAAAGTCAGAACAGACACCTGTATCAGTACAAAATAAAAATAATCTGAGTACTAACACGAATATAAAAGAGACTGAAACACCGTTTGTATTAAAGGAAGAGAAAACAGTGCCCTTGCCACCTGAAATAGTACAAAATATATTTAAGGAAGAAAACGACATAGAGAAAGCAATGGCTGTTGGCAATATCATCCCTGATGATACAATTGCTAAACAATCTATTGTAAAACAGGAGGCTAGTGATGAAATTATTGCAGCTGAAGATATGGCTGAGGAAGATCTAATATCAGATCATGAAGTTAACGATTACGAAAAGAAAACAGTTTCTGAACTTACTGAATACACAAAATGGATTAACTGTGCCAGTACTCCAGAGAGAGTGCAAGAAGTTTCAGATATTAGTAGATTAAAACATGACTTGAGAGCTAAACGTAAGCGTGCTCGAAATGAGCATACTTCTAAAAGTGTAAATGATAGTGACTTTGAAGTTCTCATCCAAAAAGAATGTCTAGAAGCGCCTGTTGCCGTATCACTCAAAACTACAGATAGTCACAGTAAAGATTTTTTAGAAGATCCTCTTATTAAAGATTCTTTAAAAGAAGGCAATGATGTGTCATCAGAAGAAATCACAGGTGAAATTGCAATACCAGTCAAAGAATCAGAATTAGTTGATACGGCCGAAATTAATCATACTATGAAACTAGATGAAAATGATTTTTTTGAGAGTAAACAAAACACAGAAACTCCCAGTACCTCAGAAAAGTGCGAACATACTCTCATAGAAGTCACAGAAACAATATCTGATAATAGTGATAATGTTCTTACAGAAATTATCGGCATGAATAAATCGGATCTAGATTCTGTAAGCCTAGAAAAACAAGCAAACGAACCTTTAGTATTAGTTCCGTCTTTTCCAATGCAAAGTGTAAAAGACGACCTAGAATTTAAGAATATTGAGATAAAAGAAAATACAATAACTAAAGAAAAAGTGATTATTGTATTTGAAGAACCATCTGTATATAAATCCGTAGAATTAGATCAAGATATTGTAACTGGGGAAGATGACAGTGACAAATCACCTGTCAAAGAACTAACAAAATTTCAACAATATATAAGTGTTGAATCAACAGATAAACCGGTAGTTGAACAACTCGAACACATTAGTGACGTTCACTCTACAGAAAAGCCAATCATTGAGCAACTACAAGTTGCAGGTGATATTCTTGAACAACTACAACCTATAGGCGAAGTTCATTCAACAGAACAACTAATAGTTGAACAACCTCAACATACAAGTGATGTCCATACAATAGAAGAACCAATCATTGAACGACTACTACATACGAGTGTTGTTCATTCAACAGAAATACCGATCGTTGAAGAACTAGAACACACGGATGTTGTTAAATCAAGAGAGAAACCGATCGTTGAAAAACTACAACATACCGGTGAAGCTCATTCACTACAAAAACCGATCGTTGAAACTCTTCAACACACAGATGTTGTGCATTTAACAGGAAAACCCATTGTTGATGAACTACAATACATAGATGTTGACCATTCAACAGAGGAACTGATCGTTGAAGAACAACAACACACAGATGTTATTCATTCAACAGAAAAACCGATCGTTGATGAACTACAATACACAGATGTTGTCCATTCAACAGAGGAACTGATCGTTGAAGAACAACAACACACAGATGTTATTCATTCAACAGAAAAATCGATCGTTGAAGAACTACCACACACAGATGTTGTCCATTCAATAGAGAAACCGACCATTGAAGAACTACAACACATAGATGTTGCTCATTCAACAGAGAAACCGATCGTTGAAAAACTACAACACACAGTTATTATTTATTCAACAGAAAAACCGATCGTTGAAGAACTGCAACTTAACAGTGACGGTTATTCCACAGAAAAAACAAGAGTTGAAGAACTTCATGTTGGTCATTCAACCGTCAAACCGGTAGTTGAAGAATTAAAGCATACGGTTGGTTTTGATTCAAATGAAAAACCAATTGCTGAACAACTAGTGCCCGCGCAAATTGAACAACCCATGATCGAAGAAACTATTGTGAATGAAGTCGTAGATATCAATGCAACAGATAAGGATACAAGTATCCCTATAGAAAATAAAGACACACATGGATCTGAAGACACGCTGGTCAAGGAAAGATCAGAAGACAGCACTTCATACATGGAACTCATGAACAATACAAATAGTGAAATACTAACAAACCATAACGCCATAGATAATACTGTACGTGATGTCATCAAATCTTGTCTCGAAACTTCTAACACAGAAAAAGTATGCTCTCTAGATAACAATGAATCTACGGAATACTTAGATCTGCCCAGCTTTGGGATCAAAGACGTAGATAACTTCCTACATATGGAAAAAGTCTTTAGCAGTCATATAGTTGATATCGTGGCGAGTACTCCTTTAACGAGTACTAATAATACTCTAGAAAATTCTGCAAAAGACAACAGTGAATCGCAGATATTATCTGAAACCAAGGTCCCTAACTACGGCCCAGGGGTATCCTTGACTAAGTTAGAGCAGAAATACGTTCCTGATAGCTTGAGCCCTTTTGAGTCACCAACCAAAAGTCATCCTACTGACACATATGATGAAAACAGTTCAGTAGTGCTTGGTCCTTTTGAGAACTGCACACTGGACCTATTCAAGGGTGTTAAATCTACCGAACTGGTCGACTTGCCAAAGGAAGAATTGCTGGCATTTTCGTCAAATTTCAGCGATATTAATCTTGAAACTCCGTCACCACTACGCGATGGAAACTTCCTGAATGAAGTGCCGGATATAGTTCACGATGACTTACAGTTCGATGATGTACAAAGTCTGAGCGAGAAACCGCCTTCGGATCCCACGGAAACCGAGAGTATAAATTCCGGTACGGAGAAACGTGTCTCTCCATCCACTCCTCCTAACTCCCCCGGGATATTTCTAGCGTCTACATCACAACAGAAGTATCTAGTAGACATTGATCTTACTCCAGAAGTAATGGTCGAACCGGATCTCTCTCTACAGAAAGAGATTGAGTTAAACCAAATAGAGTTGCAGATCACTTCGAAGCTCGCCATGGCGGAAAATGAAAACAACATGAATATTGAGTACTCTGGTCCTCTGACAGTTGAAGGCTTGGTCTCCGAGGAAGGCATGATGTTGAGGGAAAGTGATGCTTTGCCGGAATCTTACTTGGCAGGGAACGGAGGTTCCATGGACGACCTTAGAGAGGACTTGATGCTGGACGAGGAGTGCGTGAAGGCATTGAGAAACGAACTGGAATTGAAATTGCCCCTGGCTCAAGTAAGTTTATAAATGACTGCCTTAGCTAAGAATGCAAATTCTTATTGTATTGTTATTAATTTAAGGTTGATAATAGGATAAAATGTAATAAATAAACATGGTTGTCTTCAGGTAGCAGCGATAGAGCCGCCGTGCGAGAGCACTAGCGCGGGCGCGTGGTCGGGTGAGCTGCCGCCGCCGCCCGAGCTCGTGCTGAGCTACCCCGGCGCGCTCAGCCCCATCGCCGAGGAGACGGGGCAGCAGCTCTCCGCCTACGAGAACGATATACATTGTACGTACTTTACACATAGCACCGATAGAGCCGCCGTGCGAGAGCACTAGCGCGGGCGCGTCGTACGCCGTACATGCATACGGATAAACATTGTACTTTATACCGTATATGATTCTCACATAAGCTAAAAATGTGAACACATTTGTTATCAGGAAAATATCTATGAGGGATAGTTTCTGATAACAAATTTCCACTGGAAAGTTTGTGGATTACAGAAATATTCATCCGTTGATTAACATGCACATATTACACATTCATATTCATATGGCTGTACATATTACATAAACTTGATTCTATCGAACCACCACTTACCATCAATCTCTACTGTCCACACTTTACTAAGTGCCACGTTTACTATCGACAGGGAACTTGTCAACACGCACAGACTCATCGGAGAGCTACCCTGAGCCATGCAACAACAGCACGGATGAGGTCACGGAACTGCCCACCGGTGCCAACAGTGGGCTTCTGGAACAATCTACGTACACGATACACTCCAGGGATCAATCCCGGGACCAGTCGCAGAATAATACATATACCCTGCACAGAGATATAGCCAGCAGTAGAGAGTAAGTACAGCTCTATTTATAAAACCGAGGGGACAAACAAACATACGACCTGCCTGATGGTAACAGCTTACCGTAGCCTATGACCTTTATTAGGTGAATCACAGACGCGTTACCGATCCTATAGTCTGTTTCAAATTCGAAGTCCCTTTTGACACTTTATACCACGTAACTCTGCAGATTTCGTATAAATTGCTACAATAAACAATGATTACTTATGGTACTAAAAACTATTTCAAAACAATTAGAATCTATACAAAACCTAATATAATTGTTTCACAAACATAAAATCAACTAATAATTTTTATCGATATTAGTCTTAAATAATTTAAACATCAAAATAAAATAACATTTTTCTACAATACCATAGTTACGCACTAGGGTATTTCTTTTTACTTTCAGACATAGTGATGCGACAGTATGAATCGGATAAAATCGAGATAAAAATTATTGTCCGAGAAATACTTTTGTAAATTTGTATTTGGTATTAATTATTTTTAGGTTGCAATGCCACGTACCTTAAACCCCATTCTACAAACCATTAATATATTTTCTTTATCAAAAAATGGATTTGACGATGCGATATTGGAAGTTAATCGGTAATTGATTTCGTGCTGTGTCGATTGAAACGGTATCTTCACTATTGCTCTACGACGATCATCTGTCAAATGGGACTTCGTATTTGAAACAGACTATAGTAAAAGAAATACGGAAGTAAAACAATGTACAAAATCAAACAGGTAACCCACCTATGTTTGATTTTGTACATTGTTTTACCCATAACAGCAAATAGCCATCAAAACTATTCTTTTTTCGCAAACAGTATCAAAATTTGTTGCAAAATAAGGGAGAAATTAATAAAAAAAATTTAGATATAAGCAAATGTGGGGCTATATTCGGGATATCTCGCTATCTCCCTCGGATAGCCGCATTTAAATAGCGGTTACATCAAAGTTTGTATTGTGCATCCTTTTCCTGTCATTTGAAATTTACCTCTACTACCAGATTTTAAAATCTATTATCTTACAATTTTTTAAGTGGATATAAAATAAAATAAAAAGAATATTGCCAATAGATCATTTTGATTAAAATAATAAGAAAATATGCGGCATCTATTTTATTAATGATGGGATTTTAGTCAAGGAACGAAATGAGAAAGGAATACTGTTTACTGGCTTATTGTCAGGCAAGCTGTTTGTTTGCCACCTTACTTACATAGGAATGTCAATACAATACCAATTTAACTAATTAATTACATGCATTCTTGCACTAATGATAATTACCAAGACAGCGTTAAGTAATTGCAAACTGTTTCAATTGGTATTTAGCAAGAGACAACCACTAATAATAATAAAATTGAAGGCGGAAATAACCTGTTATAGTTGCTTTTAATTATTTTACCTTTGCAGAATAACAATGAGCGCAGACAGTTTGAACGCCAGCCCATTCAAGAAACCGATACCCGACCCCGAATCACCGATCGACGACAAAACGTATACCAAGGAGGAAGAAAAGGAATCCCTCGAGAGAATCTCCCAAGTATCTCCCTTTCTCCTCAGTCCTAGCACCGACACATCCGCCCCTGATAACTCCGACAACCTCGACAATGCCACAGGCGTCTCCACCCTATCAAAGACCACCCTTCCTACAGACGCGAAGCTCTCCAAACCGTCCGAAACCCAGTGTCTGTCCAAAGCCACCAGCATAGACTCTTGGTGTTCAAACGACACACTATACAACGTCGAAGAAAACTTCGATGACCTGGCCATGGACCCTGAAATACCAGACTTTGAGCCAGAAAAGGAAGAGGGAAACAGTGAGAGCACAGACACTTTGACCCACAACGAAGACGAAAAGGAGGCCAGTCATTGCTCGACATACATTATACACGATAGCAAGTCGGAGGTCTGCGAAACATTCTCCCCCGATTCGATAACCGCAAACGATAACTATACGTACACGAAAGCGAAGACCGAGAACGCCGGCACCACACCGTCCGTTGTAACCACCGAACTGAACGATTCCACGAAGAACACTCAGACTAAAGACCTTGCTTACGGCACCCTCATGTCTGGACTACCCTCGTATTCCAACTGTACCACAGACCTTGCATCAGGTTTCGATGATTGGCAAGTACAACAGCCCGAACTAGTTCGAAAGTCGCCCATGATAAAAAATGGTGAAGTAACTCCATCTAACGCTTCTGATGAGAAAGTAGTCGATATCACAAGTCCTCAGCTCGATGCTGAGCCTTGCATCAAAAGAATGGAAAGCATAGACATTTCCTGTTTACAAGAAAACTCGACTGACAACCACAACAAAACTGAAGTGTCAGAAAACCAAGGTCTTTTAGTCCATATTGATAGTCCAAATTATAATTACAAGAACATGGCGCCTTCTATCACAAGCACGCCTATCACCGACCTGATCGACAACTCCAATGTCGAAACGATCCCGATGATACTACCTGAAGCTAACTCAGTAACTGTTGAAGACAGCGTCACCTTACCGAACTTCCAAATATTCTTGCAATCCGCTGAAGTCAGGCCCCAGGACTTGTCTTCAAACGCAAGCAATGAAGCCAACCAAGATACGGAGATACTTTTAGAAGGTGACAGCAAGACTTTAAGTAGAAACAGCAATAAAGACAGCTTAGTCGTGTCCGAACGCACGCCCACTTATTCCGACTTCGAAAACTCGGCGATATCGAAACCGCAGGATGTGAATTCGAAAGATAAGTCTAGTCAAAGTAACGAAAGTGGGATCAGTTCGGAGGATTTTCAGAAGTTTGAGAGTTTGGTGAGGAGCCGGCCACAGGACCTGTCGTCGTTGATCGACGCCAGCTCCCTGCTGTTAAAGAGCGAGAGGATGTCCAGCGAGTTGGCCATGGGTTCCATACCCTCGGACCATGAGCAGACTAGTCTGGAGACGAACGAGGAATCTCAACAGAGTCCGCCTAACGTTTCGAATTTAAATGAATCTCACAGTTTAGTTAATTTTAGAGAACCCATTTTTTTATTAAACTTTGATGCTGACGATGAAACGGAACAGCCTCATTCTATAATAATTACTGAAACTACTATGGAAGCTTTTAAAGAGAGTCCTAACAGAACATACGATACTGATAAACTTATAGAACTAAATCAGACGTACGATACACAAACGAGCAAAATTCAACAAGATGACTTCGAGAAGTTGCTAGAACAGAAAGTCAACGGAGATATCACGAAACCAGAAGAAGAGAAATTGATACAAGCAGCACTCTCTCCTAGAATCGAAATTGTAGCACATAATTCGAACACTGACATAGTAGCTGATATAAAAGAAAGACAGCATACGTCTTTGCCGACAAGTTCAAGTGACTTCAACGATATGAAAGCGAAAGAAGGCAGTGAAAAATTCGCTACAGTGAACTTTCTTAGCGAAACATTCGAGGAGTTGATCGAAAGTAACGTAGATGATAGTGAGCCTAAAGAACCGGATACAGAAGATAAAACTGAAACCTTGAAGTCAGAAAGTCCTTTAGAAGTCCTGGAGAGTCCAGAGGAGTCGAAGAGTATTAAGGATGAGCTGTTGGAAGTTGGAGTGATGAACGGCGTGTCCGAAGTCAGTGAGAAGCTGACCACGGTGACGGAAGACTTTCTGCAGAACGAGAAGAAGTTCTGCCAGTTCGACACGTATCTACCATTGCTGAGTGATATTAGATTCACTGGTGAGTGCCTTATATTTGTTTTATCATATGATCAATTGCTAATATTCAGCATGTAAAAGAATTTGTATGTAACTTAAGAGTCATAAAGAGCAACTCTAAAGTAAATGCTCAAAAATTGCTCTAGCCGTGCAATATATTTAATATTTTAATTGTAGAAATGCTAAAGATACCGATTCTAAAGTTCCTAATTTCATTTGCCATGGCAAGGGTACGGCACGGCACTGATAAAAAAAATCGTATGTTAGACAATATTGCTATATTCTTGGGTCTACCTACAGCCTGGGTCAAAGTATTATTCGTGATATTTTGTCAAGAAATTCTCAATGGCAGCATAAAGTCTGAAACTGTGCAGGCAGAAGATAATTGACTCGCCCTCTATTAAGTGAGACCTAAAAACATAGCCCGCAAAACTGGGTGTAACACAGCTCTGCCCGCCCCCTCGAAGGAATAGATGTAAGACTATGATGTTCCTCAGGTCCAGCTTCCGAGATCATGAGCACGTCATTCACACAAGACTCTCCGACGTCGCCCACGGAGCCTACGTCGCCCACGCCTGGCGCGTGCACGCGCGTGGCGGCCGCAGACATCAAGGAGTGGGACAGCGACTCCGACTCGCACACCAGCAACTCTTCCAGCGGCGAGTTTATCTGGAAGGTCAGTGGGAACCGCATTTTGTAGGGGGATGGATAAGGGTGTTGTATGTGACTTGACCAAAAAATATGCTGTTATTATCTGAAATGACAACACTAGAATTTGCCCGGGGCTTCGGTCGCGTGAATGTACGTTAATTTTTTTGGATAAAAGGCACCTTATGTCCTTTTCTGTACACCTGACAATTGGTATACCAAATTTCATAATGAACTGTCGAATAGATAAGGCGTGAACGCGTAACAAACAAAGAAACAAACTGACATTCGCATTTTGTAATATTAGTTCGGATTATTTCTAAGTTGTATTATGTAGTAAGTGAATACGATTTTGTGTGGTATGTTAGGTGTAAATACGTTTGAACATTGCCTATCCTATAACATGTTCGAGATATTGTATTAGAATAGACTAAACAATTTAAAAATATAGTTTTCTGTAAAGACAAACAAATATTCATAAGAAATCTATATATTAATACGTGAAGCAAAAACTTTGTACCCCTTTTTATAAAAATTGCGCGGACGGAGGAGTATGAAATTTGGCACAGTTAAAAGAAGGAGTGGCGAATCCTAATATTTGTATAAAATATACATTAGAAATACATTAAATTAATGAAAAAGCACTACACACACACAACCATGCATTTGACACAAGCAGTCGAATCGCGTTCGTAGTATTTTAGCATTGTTTGGCTGATGTCGTAGAATTCTTCTTAACTATGGTTACGTATGTACTTGAAGTAGATGACTAAATGAAATGTGATTATAAGGGTATAGTTATTGACAATAAAACCTTAATAATTAACAAACTTAAGATTTAAATCAATTATGGTCAAATTTCCACCACTTGGTGACCGCTAGTAAAATTAATAGAGAAAATACAAAGATACTACAATATTTCGTGTATTATTTTATAAGTTTTGGTCCTTCAAGCGGGGCGTGAAAAAGCACCTTCTCAGGCGGTCAAAGTAGAGACCTCAACATCGCCTCGGCTACTATGAGGGCGGTGTGGAGGCCACTGCTCTTAGACCACACGACTGCTTACCATCAGGTGGAGTGTGGTCATTTTGAAGAGAAAAATAAAAAAAATTAAAAAGAAATTTGGATAAAGAAATCTTGAAGTTTGATTAAATGCATATATTGTGGCTATAAATTAATTTCACTGAATAAAATTAAACTTAACATTTATAAGAGTTACTAAACTATTCGAAAGTAACAAAATGATTTAGAGTTTATTGGTCAAGTTACACGCAACGAATGATTGTGCCTTATAATAAAGGAACTGTGGGGTGTATTGTAACTAAAAAAAAACATGTGATTAATGTAATGGTGTGGAATATTGTAGTTAAGTCTCCGCTTCTTGTTGGTCTATTGCCCTTTATTTAGACGTACTGTTGGTCGGTTAACTTGGTAGCTTGGTAATAACGAAGCATGTCCCGTACTATTTCTTACAGTCATCGCAAAATAAGGTCTATTTTTACATTGCTTGAAAAATCTACTTATAAAGAAGTCCGCTGCTAGCAGTTATTTGGTAGAACAATATATTTATCCTACTAGTATCTGCCTGCGGCTTCGCTCGCTCGGAAACAGTTATTTTTTGTGGACTAAAGGAACTTTATGTTTTTTCTGTACCCCTGACAAAGTGTACGTGAAAATTTCATAGATGATCGAACGAGTAGTTAGGCGTGAAAGCGTAACAAACTCACATTCGCATTCCAATCACCCTCTTTCCCTCTGCCCGCTCCTTCTCCTTCCCACTTCCTTTCCTAAAGGGTCGGCAACGCGCAAGTGATGCCTCTGGTGTTGCAGGCGTCCATAGGCTACGGTGACCACTTACCACCAGGTGGACCGTATGCTTGTTTGCCACCTTAGTCGTATAAAAAAAAAGTTGGGATTTACAGTCTATCTTCATCAATTTGTTGCAAATTATTATAAAAATATTTTCAATGAATATTATAGTCACTGAATATATTAGCAAAAATAAATTTATAATTTGCTATAAACAAAATCTTCTAACTTTGGTATATAACAATAATGACACAAGCTATCAAGTTACACCAACATAATCTCGTAATTTGTAATGCATCTCCAAATATAATGAATTGTCCCCCGCTTCACCTATCTATGACCTTTACGATTATTTAGTGCCCCTGTAATTATATTTATTCATATGTACATGATATGTGTCCGTGTCCTGCGACTTATATGCTTAAATACAGATTTGTATGCGTTGTGACGTTATATCACAGGAAAATGGTTGCGTTGATTTATTTTTTTAGCGAGGTTGGATATAGTTACCGGATTTGTCCTTATTTACCTGGATTACGTGTTTGTAGTAAAGTCGTGTATCATAATATTAAAATTATTGAACTAAAATTATAATATAAAATAACTTATATTTCATTTCTATTAAATTGGTAACAAGTTATGCTTTTTAGAGTTTGAAAAAACTCTTATACAACAGCTTTGTCCGTCCGTCTGTCTGTTATACAACTTTCAACTCAAGAACCGTAAGAGCTAGAGAGTCGCGGTCAAATTTAAAAGGCTGGCAACGCACTTGTGACTCCTCTGGTGTTGAGGGTGTCCATAGGGGGCAGTAATCGCTTACCATCGGACGATCCGTCTGCTCGTTTGCCGCCTATACAATTTAAAAAAAAAAAGTTCATAAGTTTGCCTTACTAAAATGTTCAATCTAGAATATACAATAGTGTATCGTATCTAGCAGTATCATGCCTCTAGTATGCTTAGGAGAGCTCTTTGACAACTTGCTGGAGTCCACACAATTGTTAAAAAGACGAATATCGGACTGGCCTAATTCCAACAGCCCATAAAACAATTTGACGTTACCTAACCAATTTTGAACCGTTACCCTATTATAAATTCATGCACTATCCCGATCGTTTCCTGTTATTTAATATGGCATCTAAAATAATGGTATGATGTCACATGCAGTTATATAGACATGTACATATGTGTAAATGTGTGGTGAGGTGTTGGTGTGCCATGTGCCATGTGCGGTGTGCTTGCATGTTTGTGACCGGTGTGTGTGTGGCGTAGGACGGCGACGGACACGAGACCGCGGTCGTGCCCACCACGCACTTCGATCATGTAAGTTGATGTACATATTATATTATATGTGTTTATTTATGTGTCTATAGAAGTATATTATTGTGGTAACTCGCTACTTACATTTTTGTTTCACGTGTTTATTTTGTTTGTAGTTTGGTATATTTTTTGTGAAGTAATCAACGTAAACTTTATTAAAATTAGTTTAAGCAATCTTTTTAATTTATATAAGGGAATCATCAGCCATTTTTGTCATTTAAATTATTGTTTCGGTCAATTTTAGTATAATTGATTGATTATTTAGATATTACATTAAGATAAATCGTCCATCGTCTGTCATTTTATAGACACAATAAAAAGCTATTGTTATGTATCTCCTGGAGATTGAGTAACGGTTAAGATAATAATAAAACTTCGATGAAAATAGTCCTTTTAGATAACTTTTGATCGAAGTTGACCTGAGATAGGATAACACATTATTTGACTAATTTTCTACACAAAACAGATAAAACGCATTTATTTTCAGTTAGTTAAGTTATTTTTTAATAGTCAGATTACCTTTATCTATACTAATATTATAAAGCTGAAGAGTTTGTTTGTTTGTTTGAACGCGCTAATCTCGGGAACTACTGGTCCGAATTGAAAAATTATTATAGTGTTGGATAGCCCATTTATCGAGGAAGGCTATAGGCTATATAACATCACGCTACGATCCACGGGGACGGCGCAGTAATCATAAACGCGGATGAAACCGCGGACACATCTAGTTTGAATAATAATCTAACTGACTGAGATTTTGAATGGTATATTTATTGAATGTCTGATGATTATAAACTAGGATTACCTTATTATGAATTAGAATAATCTGTCTATTAATAATAATTATAATAAGTTTTCGTTTTCTGTAACCTATTGCAGTAGCGAGTTACCACATAGTATGTTAAGTATATAATGCTTTTAGATATAAGATTTAGCAGGCTTGCTTACATAACTATGTAATGTTAATGATTTTATGTGGGAATGGTTATTTTTGAAACATTTAGAATCTTTAGTATCTAGTCAAGTAGTTTACATACCTATTTTTATTTTGCCTGTAATTATACATTATTTTGTGCCAATACATATCATGTTTTAATATCTAAAATATTATTGGATGTCCGAAGGAATACTTCATTTTTGCATTGGTATATAAACTCAATTACTTGTGTCTTAATTTTATGATTTTACTACTTTATAAAATACTTCAAGATTTATTACAATCACAGTAAACACAGCTACTGTTTAACAATGAGGATGTGACACAGGCCACATACCGAGCGCGCCAGCGATAGCACCAACCAACATACTGCTGAATGTCCCACAAAGGAGACAGATTGCAGTAAATAAAGAAAACAAAAAATAAATCTCTATAACATCATCAGCCTGACTAAATGACTAGCTGTTACATGCGACTTCAATCGTGTTCTACCATTAAAAGAATTGAAGTTTAAATTTTACGTTTATGGTGTTAGTACGAATAGGAGCTACGGCGCTCTCAGAATAGTGGTCATACTTGTGGAGCCCACAAGAGCCTCGTGCTATGCCTGGCTTAGTGTTAGTACAGGCTAGCGATGCGCAATTTTCATACAATTAAAACTCGAGAATAGTGCGATCTCGTATTCGATTGTCGATGTATGTGTTCAGTTGTCATAAACCAAAAGACTATCAAGAGTAGGTGACGATGATAATTTTTCGTTTTGTGGTTGATCATGTTGATTATAAAATATTCTTTTAAATATGTTACAGCTTATAAGCTTAGTGTTGCTAATAGAAACATATCAAAATAACTATATTAATATTATTCAAATACATTCGAATTATTCAAAATCGAATATTTTGGATGTTTAGATAATTGCACATCACTAGTCTAGTTGATCTTTTCATAAACTCATTTGTATTAGCATACTCGGTGTATTTTTAACACACAGCTATTCACCGTCATATAATTGCCATTTACACCGTATTATTGTACTGCAGTTATTCTGTGAGTTTTAAATCATTCGTAATTAAAGTTACATATTCATGACTGAAATCTAAATAGCAATGGAGATTGAAAAACAGTTATAAAGTTGTTCTGTCTACAGCAACGTACGGGTGAGTCTCAAGGAAGCGGGTGCACTCCGCGTGACGGATCGGACGGCGGCGCAGGCTCCGGAGCTTCGGACGCATCTGGAGACTCCGGCTCGGGCTCCGAGGGGGACGAGGTAGAATTCGTGCCGTCGTCGTGGGACTGTCGTGCTGCGCCCGCCAAGTCCTCGCTGAGGAGCTTGGAGCAAGCGACGCCGGTAGGCGTGAGTACAGCTTACTTTACAAAAATACAGTTCTGTGTTAGACTGAAGTTATTGTAATTTTTGTCTATTGCACTTCATAAAAGAGCTAAGAAACCTTTTAACTTTATGTCAAGTATTGGTCTATTGAATTTCTCATACTGCTTACTATCAGGTAGCAGTACTGTCTCATACTGCTTACTATTAGTAATGTTTGAAATATAACGAGATGGGTGTAAAAACCCAGGATTCAATCTCTTCGTCTTCATGTGACCTTGTGACCCCTATATCTCGGAGGTCTTTTGACCCACAGGGCCCATATTCAAACCCGACCGAGGTATGACCCAAGGTGTCTGCACACCAAGTTACAAGTCAATCGGTCCAGTGATCCGGAGTTATGCCTGTCACTAACAGACAGACACACAGACCCACATAGTGTTTTCAGTAACCTCTGAAGAAGACTCAGAGGTTAATAAAACAGTAAAGAACGAGTTATTGAATAGGGGTCTTCTCGGTGACTATGAGGTTAATGTTCCTAAACTGTTTGTTTGTGCATTGTTATATCGCGCTAGCAGAAACAAGTGCAAAGAAACTGTTTTATTTACTTGAATTCTTAGGAGCCATCATGTATAGCCTGCAATGACATTAGAATTATATTTGAATATGTTTACAACACTATACATATATAGATAAATGGCATGCATTCTTGACCATTCAAGTGAAGTATAGCTTTGTGTTAAAATTTATTCGAATGATATTCGAATACAATCATTCGCATTACTAGCACTTTAAGAATCGCCATGTTATTAACTTTATTCGAATGTCATTCGATTTCTTTATATTTTTCGAATTATTTTTAATTTTTATTGCAGTAATTTTATTGTATCATATTATTCTACCATGTCATGCCAATGTTTATCAAACACAATGTAAAAATAGTTTATGATTACATAAATAAATTCAACTATTGACGTCACTAGCACATTGAACTTATGAAACTGTAACGGAGTACGTATATGTGTTGTAGGACAACAAGAAGCGCGTGGTGTTCAAGCGCCAGAAATACCACTGCGTGTACGAGTACCCGCGCGAGGCGCCCGACCTCGACGCGCACTCGCCCGCCGCCTACCTCCCGGACCTCTCCACCTACTCCGGTAACAAGCACCACACTATCATTATATATGTAGTTTAACTAGCTTCTACCCGCGACTTCGTCCGCGTGGAATAGTTACTTTGGGCTAACGCTAACTTTAACCCGCGAGTTCGTTTACGTAGAAGATGAAAATATTTTTAAATAATACATACGTTAAGGAGCTATTTTAGGTACCTACATCACGCTTTCACTATATTTTTGCAATGTTATTTTAAAACTGCGATATCTCCTAAGATATTTATTGAAATCGAATGATGTAAAGGGCAATTTTGTTTTAAATTAAATACTTGTGATGAATAACGTATTTATTTGTATAAGGATTAATATCATGTTTATAAAAACACCTTCGCAAATAATGCATTATTTTAGAACAAATTTGGTTAGCATAAAAAAGGTTATAGTGAGCTAACCTCAAAAGATAGACATATGCTGTCGCGGACTTTTTTTTAGAAATTTTACGGGGGAAAATAATTCTGTCATACATGATTTTTGCGAATCTTTAACTGTTTACGCAGCGCACTCAGCGGAAGCTCTCAAAAGGAAAAAAATCTTCCGATTTTGAAACATTCTTCATTGGTGCTCCACTCCTATTGATCTTAGCGTGATGATATATAGCCTATAGCCTTCCTCGATAAATGGGCTATCTAACACTGAAAGAATTTTTCAAATCGGACCAGTAGTTCCTGAGATTAGCGCGTTCAAGCAAACAAACAAACAAACTCTTCAGCTTTATAATATTAGTATAGATTACTAACCATGCGTGTACGACGGATTATTGTTTAAGAAGATGGAGCCAGAAGGCTAATTCGCATAATAAAATATGTTCGAAATAGACTTCTGATCTAGTCTAATAAATGCTAAATGTTAACTAAAATATATTATTTCTTGCGAAATGAGTTTTTTTATACAACTAAGGTGGCAAACAAGCATACAGCCCACCTAATGGTAAGTGGTCACCGTAGCCTATGGACGCCTGCAACACCAGAGAGGCATCACTTGCGCGTTGCCGACCCTTTAGCAAAGGAAGTGGGAAGGAGAAGGAGCGGGAAGGGGGTAAGGTGATTGGGCCTCCGGTACTCTCACTCACCGAACGAAACACAACAGTAGGGATACTGCTATTTCACGTCGATATTCTGTGATATCCTTCCCCAGTCGGGCCGGCCCATTCATGCTGAAATCAGCGATACTCTACTTTTTACAAAAAACCCTTCAATAAAGAAAAACTAACGTCAATTAAGAAGGAGTAGGAAAACATTAAACACAACAAAGCCAGATACATTCTATCTATTTGGTGACGACAATTTGCCGACGCGAACTGGCTGCCGTATGATAATGACAACCCAGCTGCATTGTGTTGTTCTGGGAATTCTTTATTAATCGATCATATGAGTCATTTTATGGCATTATTAAATTCCTTTCAATTTAATTACCTTACATATCATAAAGGTCGCATTTCGGACCTATTAATTAGTAACACAGTTATAAACACTCCATCATGTATACCCATTGATGTTCATCATCCTCCTTTTTGTGCTACTATAATTCACAAGAGTCAAAGTAAAAGAGTTTTACAGGCGAAAATATTTAAGTTTAATTATTATAAGGCTGATTATGAACAAATTAATACAGGTATATCAAAAATTTATTGTTGGGATATCTTAAATAAATTGTCAACGGACGTAGGTGTTAGAGGCCTATGTCCAGCAGTGGACTGCGGTGGGCTGATTGATTGATTGATTGTAGGTGTTAACACTTTTTATGATATCAAATAAGGATCAATCAAGAAACATGTTGCTTTGTCTCATTCAAAATCTAAGAAATTTCCTATATGGTTTTCTAATTCATTGATACGCATTTTTAACAACAAAAGAAAAGTCTGGATCAGATGGAAAACATATGACAACTTATCAGAATATGAACAAATTTCTTACCTGAGGTATCGATTTCAAATGGAATTTAAAACTCATTACATTAATTTATAACGTTATGTTGCCAGCCGAAAAACAAATGCTGGTATACCAGCCTCAATGTTCTATAAAAATCATAATACCAATGACCCGGCGGTGATTTGTAATTTGTTTTCAAAATTCTTTTGAATCTGTTTATGAATCTTCAACATTTATTTATAGTGAGTGGAAGCCCTTAGAGACTCAGGCAGATAACTGCGTTGTCCTTAAACGCATCACTTTTACTCTTGACCAGGTCTTAAATGCATTAAAAACTTTAGATATAACTAAAGGCCCTGGTCTCGAGGGGTTACCACCTTAATTCCTGTATAGGATAGCTATCATATCAAACAATTGTAATGAGCATTTCGTAGATCTAGACTTGTTTATTCTATCAGCTGGTAAATTCAGAAGCGCTTTATACAAATAAATAAATAGATAATATAATAATATAATAATAATATTCTACCACATACACACAACACCATCTAGCCCAAACTAAGCAGAGCTTGTACTATGGATACTAGACAATGGATAAACATACATATATACTTTTTTTTTTGTAAATACATACATATTATACATAGAAACACCCAGACCAAGACAAACATTCATGTTCATGCACACAAATGTTTGACTAGTGCGGGAATCGAACCCGCGACCTCAGGCGTGGCAGTCGTTTACACTAACCACTACGCCATAGAGGCCGACATAGAAAAGATAATGTAACATTTTCAATAGAACACACATTTAGCTTAGGAATCATTTATGTATTTTATTTAAAATATTTACCTCGTATTGTTTGTCATAAATATAGTTATTTAAGTTTAGTCTAAATATTGTGAATAAATCAGTAAATATTGTCAATAATGTTAAATATGTAGATAACGCTGTGGGTTACAAATACATATGTACAATTATTCTCTAAGCTGAAGAGTTTGTTTGTTTGTTTGAACGCGCTAATCTCAGGAACTACTGGTTCGAATTGAAAAATTATTTTAGTGTTGGATAGCTCATTTATCGAGGAAGGCTATATAACATCACGCTACGACCAATAGGAGCGGAGCAGCAATGAAAAATGTTGCAAAAACGGGGAAAATTCTCTTATGTGAAGCAGGCGAAGTTGCGCGGGTCAGCTAGTTTAAAGTGTGTACTGTTTGTTGTAACTGTTTGTTTTTCCCTAAAATAAATAAATAAACATTGTCTGAAGAATTAGCAGCAACTCAATCCATGTTTATCATTTAAAAAAAAATAGATTTTTTAATTTTTATGTTCCTTACATTTAATTAAACATATATTTGCCGACATGCTTTTTCCTATGTATCTTTTGCGCCTTTGTAGGCATTATATTTAATTAAAACGTTTAGCTCATATTTTCAGTGGTACATTTATTAATTATATCTCTATAGCAAAAAATAAATAAAATTGATTAGATAAAATATACGCTAATTAAAATCCAAATTTTAGCTCTTCATATTAGTTACATTTAAGAACTATTAAGTTGTCAAAGATACATCCATACATACATAGATTTACGCCTGTTTCCCAGAGGGGTAGGCAGAGACTACGGATTTCCATTTGCTACGATCCTGACACACTTCTCTGGCTTCATTCTTTTCATCACATTCCTCATACAAAGATATCTGTGCATATATAAAGATCATATTCTACTGTTACAGAGTGGGACCCATCGAGTGTAGAAGAAGCGGAGCTCGGCTACGGACAACTGTTCGGCGCGCCGAGCCCGCTCGACCTGTATCCTCTGCGAGCTGGCATCGCTTTTGGAGCTGGTATGTACACTTTTTCTATTCAAGCAGATGACAAATAAGCTTATTAATAAATAAGCCAATGAAAAAGAGCCGCTGCGATACTGGTTGTCACTGCTAGTTGACAGTCCAATGCTTGCTAAAATAAATTCTAGAATCGTTATTACGGCAACAACAGAATATTTGACTGCAATTTTCAACATTATTTTGCTTACTATCTCGCAGGTATATTATAGGTATCTTTTGCAACTAAAATAACTAAATTTAATAAACTCATTAACCGATAATCTTTGATGTTTATCAGTTACTTTGTGATCTAAATGAATAAATAGTTTTTTTACTTCGTCTTTCAATATACCGTCTTTTATGTACACCAGATTACGACGAAGACTTCTTCATATCGTCGTCAGCCCGTCCGTTCGAGAGCTTAGGCATCATGACGAGCCAGTTCTTTCCCGGCAAGCACGTCAAGCCTTCGCTGCTGGAGCGGGACCTCTCTGATGACGTCACGGAGGACTTCCCTCCGCCGCCCTCACCGCTGCCCACCACCACGCTGATGCAGACGCGGACCCCGTCGCTAGACTTCACAACCCCAGACTCGGGAGTAGAAGACATCACCCCGGGGTCCACCACAGACGAAGATTTTAAAAAGAAGCTGCCAGAAACTGAGCTGACCTGGAGACCAGTCGACAGCGGCAGCTCTAGTGAGTCTGTGAGCCCCAGCTCTCCCGGCGGGGAAGCTCTGGGCGGGCTCAGGCACACGCGGGACAAGCTGAAGCTAGACCTGCCCCCGAGCCCGCACATACCGTCGCCGCGACACAACAGAGTTTTTAACTTTGTGCTCGACAAGCCCAAGCGGCGGGAGGAACGAACCGAGACGGGCTCCACGCCGCTAGTCATGACAGATGACACTCCCATCGTCACTACGTCACTCCCTCTCAACAAAGAATGCGAGGACTTACCCGTACCCGAGCCGACCTTCTCGACATTCGGTAAAAGTGCTCCCAAAGTCGAACCAGAACAAAAGCTGATCTTAACCGATGAAGTCGAAGAGAGTACCACGGAGGTCAAGGACGAGAGTCCGAGCCCCAAGGTCGTGGAGGCGGTGAAAGGCGAGGGCACGGTGCTGGACAGCGGGGACGAGGACTCCGGCATCGAAAGTAGCTCCAAGGCGACCCTCGAGCGGAACAAGACCAACGTCTCCTAGAACTATGTAGTTATTACCTTGTAGTTGTGTATACGTAGCATGTGATGGCTTCACCCATACTGACGCTTTGTTGAACAATAAAGTCGGATGTTACGGGACATGGAACGACTAGTGTTACGACTCATTTGAATTAGAAACTTTTCCACAAGCAGTTTTAGCGTTATACAATTTATTATACGTGTAAAAACTTTCTCCAATTTAACAGTATGTATATTTTGTGAAAGTTCTAATTCAAATTAGTAAATTGAACTTCTCAAATCGTAAGCCATAATCACAGAATCAATCGACTTGATATTTAGTCGATGTATCGATTGCCATTATAAATAAATAGTATTACAAACAGCAAAGTATTACTGCTGAACATACTCGTTATACATATCGGATACAACATGAGTTTTTATAGCCGATAATGCAACACGCGTCCCGTTAGGAAGTTGAAACAAACATCTCTCACTATTTCAAATATACACTAACATACATAGATCTTTATTAGACTAGTGATATATGTTTTAATCGTTAAATATACGAAAATACTCTTCTATTGTTTCGTCGGAATCTTTAAATATAGTAATTTGCTGTACAAACGCTTAGGACATTTTGATTTCCTAATTGGATGTGTTCGGAACAGTATTGAGGAGTACTCTCGTCCGCCTGGCATGTCTGTGGTCAATGCAAACGACTCGCTCGTTCCCTCACTAAGGTACAAATAGCCATGAATTATCTATAGGTGTATCGCTTTTATAGCTTTAAGGAGCTTTCATACTTTTTACACACTGATACAGCCTAATGTTGATACTATCGCGTCCAAACTCTGTTAAGGCACGTTGTTATGTCGCGTGGATGATTGTTTAATGCACTGTCATATTGATTGCGTGAATATTGTTATATTGAATCAGTTGTAACAGTTCATTGTTGAGTGTCTCCCATACTCAGCAGACTTATAGATATAAATTCACAGTCTTGTCTGAATCTGAACTCTCATGGCCAACTTACCTATTTACATAAGAAGCCTACACTAAATATCATAATACCGTAAAATGGTCCTACTTTGCTTCAAAATTTGCTCCAAATTCAGGAAATTATGAATATTTTTAAAATTATTAATTATAAAATATAGTCAGAAGTATTTATAAAAAGAACATTTATCTACCACACTTTTATTGGTAAATCAACATTATGTAGTATTTTATTATATATATAAAACAATGAATAAGGAGCAAAGTTACCCATTGACATGGGTATCTTTGCTCCTAGATACAATTGTCAACCAATCTCAACTGTGAAAGTATTTGGAGCAAATTTACGCTTTGCTGATTACATATTTCCTAATAACATATAAGGCGATAAAACAGAGGAGCATAATTACCCATAGTGGAGCAAAGTAGGACCATGTTACTGTACATAACTAGTAGTCCCCGTGTTAGTCGGTTTGTCAGTAACTTTATATGGGTAATGAGTAAATGTTAGAATGAAGATGGCCTACTACAGTTAGTGTTCGAGCCGGCAGCCCCTCGTTGTACTTGTTAGTAATGTTCATACGTAACGTTTTTACTCTTATTTTGTATGTTGTAGTGATGTACTGGTCGCGACACGACTCGTAATCAATTAAATGTTATATGTATAGTATTGTATGATTCCCACCAAAATTACTGTTTTGTTTTGTTGTTTGTCATGAATTAGTGGAGGATATATATGTGTGTGTCGTTGTGTGTCCGTGCGTCCGAGTAGTGTTACGTGCGCGGCGACTATACCTAACGCACAAGTGAGTACGCATCTTCCGTCAGTAGAACCTCGGCATTGTCTCAGCGAACACGTGTCGGTGTAGGGCTCGATTGTGGTTAACAAGCCAATTCTTAGTTAAGTAAAAGTTTATATTAGATAAGTGTAGTGTTTAGATGTAACGACAAGTGGTGATATATCGACATCGCGTGAGCGAGGCGAGGTCGCGCACACACTGTGTATGCCGCGCGTGTGCCCCCGCGCCCCTGCGCCCCTGCGCCCGCGTCACCTCTAGTATGCAATACGTCCATGTGTGAACCTGATGTGCAATTCTTCTCATTTCCATATCATCGCGTTTTAGTTGTTTAGTTACTGCTGTAAATATAATTTAATGTTATTATGTATTGAAGGAAATAATCTTTTTGAATGTGAACATTTATTAATTGTACTACACATTTATTGTTCTGAATATTGTTTTTTACAGTTTTAGAATGTTTTCGTTAATGTACAGATGTAAATAAGTGATAGATGTTCATTTTGTTACGATGCGTGGGAGCCGCCATGTCGCCGCCGGTAGCGACAGGCGACAGGCGACACGCGACAAGCGACAAGCGACAAGCGACACGCGACACGACGTTCACTGAACTCTATGTAATCGTGTAAGTTATACATTTCTAATCGTTACTAGAAACCTACTCAGCAGATTAGTTTACTTCAAGCTTACGATACAAAATAAGGAATTTATTTGAATGAATTGTCCAATTAATTATGATATTTATTGAAAGTAAGTGTTATTGATTTGTATGAGTTGTCGGCAGTATTTAGTGAATGTGAACGCATCGGAAGTCTTTTCATATTGTGACTTTGTCGAGTCTTTTAAAAGTATTTCTATGAAAAAAAAATAATCAATAAAACTTGTGACTCAATATAAGACTTTTATTTACATAATAATACTTTATAATTACACATTCGTAAGATACGTTCTCTACGGGGTCATTCAAGTATTGCGTGAGCACCACGGGCGGATGGGGGTCTTTCGTTTGCTTATTTTTGATGACACGAGGGACAGGTAATTTGAATGGCGATTACGTTAGCAATATATCTTGTTCATTTACTTTTCGTACACATTTTTAAAGTTCATTAAATTTTGAATTGAACCTACATATGTGGCAACAGTACTTATCTATATTCGAAAGCGCAAAGGATGTTACGGGAATTCACCAAATTTTGGAAAATTATTGCAATGCTTACGTAAACATAGGACTCCTCCTATGCTTGCTTAATGCAATCGTTTCCGAGGTAAGAACTTTGCTCACTTTTGCTGACAAGGCGGAGAGGGGGCTAAGAATGACTAAAACCCTGCTTGTGTAATACTTGAACGACTTATGGGAATGTTAGAACATCCATCCTAATTTATATCAGATCTGTAGTGTTGTGTGACGTGGTCTCGGTACGGGAGCAAGTGGTCAGCTCCGTCGCCAGATGATGACGAGGCCGGTGACGTCGCTAGTCGCCAGCAGACTCTCGTCGTAGCTGAAGCTCACACCCAGCACGGGAGACGCGTGCCCTGTAGGGACGATAATAATATACATTGTCATTATAGTTTTATTTAAGTTTACGAAGAAGAAGAAAGCATAGGACAAATCGTACCTTGTAGCTTGTTAACGACGGGATGGTCTGCGTGCCCCTCGATGTCGAGGAAGTAGACGCACGAGTCCTCGCTGCCGGACACGACGCACACGCCGCGGCGGAACGACATGATCGGACAGAACGTCGACTTCACCGCCTGCGACGTGTGAGACACCTCGAAGCGCTTCTTCAGAGACAGATTACCTTCGCGGTCTGCTATCCTGTAAGATATACATGCAACATGCAGAATATCATATGATGGCCAGTGACATCATGGATATTCCTATCCTAACTAATATTTTAAATGTGAATGTGAGTTTGTTTGTTTGTTACGCTTTCACGCCTCAACTACTCGACCGATAATCATTAAATTTCGCATCCACGTTGTCGTTCCTGGCGAGGCATTTGTAGTACCAGTAGTAGGTAGCTAGTGGGGCAAGCCCATTGCCGATAACGAGACTGCACGAAGTCTACCAGACTTCCTGCAGGCTGGTAAACGACAAGAGGTTCGACTTATATTATGTGGAACCTAAAAATTTCGTTAGCGAAATGCAGGTAACATCTGCCTCTCCCAAATTAAATCTACGTAAAGTAAAATAACGTAATATGCATGCATACTCGCTGGTTTGAAAGTGGGCCATTGCTTTTGTTTGTCTACAAGACAAACAAAAGCAAAGAGCTATTATCCAACTGAGGCAGATAACTACTAGACAGTGCCGGTGGCACAAGTTCTACCGATAGTGCACTGGCACTTACGGCCCTCCCAATGGGGAGGGCTAGTGGATCCCCAGGTCCTTAGGAGTCGGCCCCAGTGGCCCCTACACTACCTGAACAGATAGAGCGAGTTGTCGGCGGCGCTGACGAGCAGCGCGGGGTGTCGCGCGAGCCACGGGCTCCAGCTGAGGCACGTCACGCCGCCCCCCACCAGGCAGCGCCGCAGCTTGCTCAGCCCCCCGCCCGCGCTGTCCATGCGGTAGCTGATGATCACTCCCTGCAACACGCTCACATTTACTAACCGCACACATACACTAAACTAAACTACGACATACAACGCCGTTTTAATAAACAGCCTCTAAAATTACCGGACAATTCAGTTAAATTCTACTTTCATTTTATTTGTATTATTATATCCCGCTCTGTCTTTCTCTCTTTGACCACTAATAATTAAGTTTTATGTCATAGTTTGCTCTTTTTCACCATATACTATTTTAAACCTTATCGTTACTTTACTCAATATAAATGATTTGAAAAAGATAGTAAGTAAATACGTATACTTATGTTTTAATGGATAAGCCGTGTAAAAATATAAATATATTATATTTCAGTTATGTGCATCGCTTACTTTATCGTTCGCTGCCCAGAACATTCTGCCACTGGACTCGCACGCTATCGACAGCACTCGACCGCCGAGTATGCTGCTGCCACCTGCAGGGAAAACTTACCTTTGTAAACATGATAGAAGACAAACCAAATCAGATATAAAGTTATCTGTGTTAAATATTGTTATTTTACTGTGCACTGTACCGGTTAATTTAAAGGTTGTGTATATTAGTCTATTTGATAATAATAACTTCAATCGATATCCAATCTTTTGAAATAAACGATCAAATCTTAAATCACTATAGGTGAAGAAAAACATCGTGAGGAAGCCTGCATGTCTGACAGTTCTCTATAATGTTCTCGAAGATAAGATGACGGCTGCCAACCCGCACTGGGCCAGCGTGGTGGCTATGACCTAATCCTTCTCACACTGAGAAGAGGCTCGTGCCCAGCAGTGCGACAGTTTACATACAGGACTGAAATTATTTAAAATAATTATGTTGATTACTAAACTGAAATAAATATTTATTTCAGTTTAGTAATCATGATGCCAAAACTCGTCACAGATATCTAAGTGTGACGCTTGCGTGCTGATTATAACATTACACGTGGGTATAGAATGTATTCAGCGCGCTAAACGTGACGATAAATTCACGCGGTTTACGCGCCATTTAAAATAGTCATACTTTTCGCAAAAATTTCACAACTCAAGCTAGTGATGCAAGGGCGCGACGCAACTTTTTCTTTGTGAATCATAGCTCTATTTATTTGCTATATGAAATATAACAAAGAGTTAGCTGATGCTTTTATAAAGCATATCGTTGTTCTAGATGTGATCCCTCGTATATGCAAACTAACCAACTTTCTAGGAGAGACAAAAAACTGCTTTGTTAACAAAGTATGTAAGATATCTTTTATTTTTTTTACAAATTTGAACTGAAAATAAAATGTATTATAATGCAGAAGGCATTTACAAGGTAACACAGAAATACTTTTCGGATCTTTCTGCATAAAAATCTAATTTTACTAAAAAAGTCTAGAACGACGATATCTTGAAATTAATTTGTTTGTTAGTGAGGCACTGTACTGCCAGAGTAAGGGCTGTCGCTTACTATACAGTGACAGCACAGAGATGTTAAGCCTGATAACTCATCATCGAAACGGAACAAAACTCTAGTTCTCTAGGCCCGTCAAACTCCTTCGAGAAAATAATTCAGGCGCCTTTATTGTTTTGCTTTAAAATACGGTATTAAAGCTTACTTCAATTTATAAAAGGTAGAAGATTGAACCGGTCGTCATTATTGAATATCACAGAAGATTTACTAACGACTCGTTAGTAAATCTCCTGTGGTATTCAATAACAAAATCAAGGCACCACAAGGCACTTAACGCTCTTCTCTCGTATCGGGGAAAATTTAATTCGTATTATATTGGAATGTATAGACAACGCTAATTATACCTAAGAACGAATAACCACGCGCTCTACTGTGTGGTTTTGCGTTGTCCACAACAATTTTAAAATGATCCCAAAGTGCTTTGTCTTTCTTAACTTTTTACATATTTATTGCCAACTATTTTTATTTTATTTATTTGGGATCTCCAACAAAGAATATACACTGCAATTTACACAGAATTTTTCAAATAAATATTATGAATATGTCCCTTAGATTATAAGAGAGCACAGCATGCAATAGTACAAGGCAAATTAACAACTAAGATTAAAAGTTAAAACTATTTAAAATATAATGTGTTTCATAACCAAAACATGTATAAAGTGTAATAAGTACATATACTCGTATATATTACTTCATCTTTAGAATAAGATTGAGTAAGTTAAGATACTTACCTCTAGGGTATATTCCAGTGGATATGTTGAGAACTTCCACCATGCCTCTTGCGTTTCCAGCCTACTTCATAGCTAAGGATCATATTGTACTTGCTGTATTTGAAACTAATTACAAATTGCTCCAGATATTTATTTTAATCCTTTATTTTGTAAAAAATCAATTTAAAAAGACATCAATTTTAACATTAAATTGTCTTAAAATATCTAAGTGCCGATATCACTGCTGAAATTATTTCCATACTAGGTATTACTGTCCGACGTGGACTCATATCACATAGCGGCTTTTAGTTAGCGGCAATAATGATAACACATCAAGTAACTCTCTGTGTATGTACAAAATATGCTTTGTAGCCCTGTGGCTAGTGAGTAGTATGTATGGGAGTGAGCGCGTGTGTGTGAGTGTGCACACAAAGGATACGATGACCATGTTGTTGTTGGCGGGCTGGAACACGCAGCACAGCAGCGGCGCGGCGAGCTGGTCGCGCACGACTCGCAGGCGCCGGCCGCCGCCCGCCTCCCACAGCCGCAGCGCCCCGTCCAGCCCGCACGTCACCAGCAGCTCGTTCGACGCCGACCAGTCGCAGCCTGACCACACCAGCCACGACAACCAAACATTTTACTTAACTCCACTATACATAAATCACACAACTATAAACTCTCGAAGGGCCTCTGCATGTTGGACCCATGTCCCCGTGTAAAGGCCCTCCAAAAGGACCGGGTATTTTCCTAACATATTAGGGAAATACCCGTGAAGAGAAACAAAATAAATAAAATAAACATTTAAATAACAAATTGGTAAATTTTCGTAATGACGAAGTCAAAGAAAGTTGGAAAACGAATTTGACGACTTCGAAATGCGAATGGGAGTTTGTTGGTTACGCTTGCACTCCTGAACTACTGGACCGATCATCATGAAATATCGCATACACGTCGTCAGGGGTACAGAGATGACATAGGGAACCTTACATACAAAAAAAAGTACTGTTCTCAAGGGATATATATTTTTTGACAAAATTGCTTAAAGCAGCGCAAGCGAACCCCGGGCAAAATCTAATACCTATAATAGGTATAAACAGCACAACGATTTTTTATGTTGGTAGGGTTAAACCGAGAGTTATGCTACATCCAATATCATCTTCTATTTTAAGTCTATTTTAGTGTATGTCTAGACCTCATACTGCGAGTAGGTATTGAGACCTAAAAAAGCCAACTAGAAAAACTATATTATAATTTGTTCAAGCAAGAATTTAATTCAATATCTATACCTACGTGTTGTGGGTATACCTAATCAGACCCCTACCAACAACAGCTGCAATTGAAATAGCGTATAACAGCATAAGTTTAGGCAACACAGCTTCTATAATTCTCCGTAGACGATAGGTACACCGGAAGCCTATCCTATGATAATGTGCAAGCTTCCGCACAAATCATGACTATTTCTGTGGAAAGAATACGATAACATAATTAATAATAAACGGTCCGGAACCACATAGATAGTTGACCGTTGCATTCATTATCATTTGGCTGATAAAGCTATTTTATGAGTAGTAGAGCCTCGCTGATTGCAGCATGAATGGGCCGGCTCAACCGGGGAAGCACTACCCTCTTACAGAATATCGACGTGAAATAGCAGTGTTTCTAGTGTTGTGTTTCGTTTGTTAAGTGAGAGTGCCGGAGGCCCAATCACCCGCTTTCCCCCTTCCCGCTCCTTGCCACTTCCTTCTTTCCTAAAGGGTCGGCAATGCGCAAGTGATGCCTCTGGTATCGCAGGCGTCCATAGGCTACGGTGACCACTTACCATCAGGTGGGCCGTATGCTTGTTTGCCACCTTAATTGTATAAAAAAATTTGTTTGGGAAACCGTTGCTTACAGTTTTTAGCCTTTCGTCGTTAGCCGTTAGCTAGCTAACGGCATAGTGATGAGAATGAGGGATGAGCAGACTAGCTAATCGCAGAATCTTTTCTTTGCCCTAGAACAAAGGGCTATACTACCACTCTACGTAAAACCCTCCAAACAAGAAAGCAAAGAATAAAATTGAGAGGCGTAGTTATTTGTGATGCCAGAAAACTCACATCTAAGCTTAAAAAATCAATTTTCTCAATCGACTGTAATCTTAGAATTGAAATTATAATAATTATATCATACTATGGCTGGCGACTTATTGGCTGCTTATGATAAATATAAAGGCCATCTGTTACTTGCAACTTAGGTCTTAATTTAGGTACTCTTCTGGGTTTTAACTATCTCCATTAAAAATCCATCTTAATCGGAACGTGATGTACATAAAATAATTGCAAAGGGGAACGCCCATCTGAGCCCACGAGTGGACAAGAGGCTAGAGAAAAAAATACTTTCCAGTTGATTTTGTCGTAAAAAAATATGTATTTATTTTCATTCAAATTGACGTCACCACAATTTACAAAAAATAGTTAAAAAGAGTAAGTCTATTGGGCAAGATTTGAGTCCATTATATACCCTCCTGCGTCTTTTCTAGATGATTTGTTAATAGTATAAGACAATGAAGAGAATATAGATGTTTAAAATAACAAATGTGTTTTTTATGCCCTATTAAGTATAACTGGTTAAAAATTTATTACAAACACAACTCCTATTAAATAATAGAGCATTGAGAAAAGAGATGTTTTTGAATTATCACACAGCCAGACACATTTTCGTATAGAAAAATAACCTCAATACATTTTTTTAATAGGTATTTCTAAAATAGTGGCGTGAATTTGAATATATTTTTTAGATATGTAATACTGATAAGATCTTAAAACACAACATTTTTATAGTAATTTTTTATGTCCATCTTTGGTCTGAGACACTACGGAAAATAGGCATTCCCGTTCAAGATTTCTCAATACACATGTTCCAAAATGATGTTGTTCAAGTGTACGTATGCTAGGCCATACCGGTAACAGCCTTTGTGTGTCCCTGTAGCACGAAGGAGACCTTCGGCGGAGTAGCGGTGACGTCACAGATGGAGACGGTACCATCGTGCGAGGCGCAGCACAGCTTCGAGCGGTCGTTGTTGGCGAATTTCACCACGCTCACCTGGTCTGTATGCTGTGGAAATATAATGGCCACCAGATGATACTCAAGTGCTTCTTACTATATCCTGCCCCCCTCCCATAACTCCAGTTCAAACGGAAATACATGAAATGTGCTTGAGATCTTAAGTTAAACCTTAATCCGTAGAACATGTCATTCGTTGCCAAACTGTTCAGAGGACGAGTTGCACTGAGGAGAATACGTGAAGTCGCACATCTAGTGTTCGAAGCGGAATATTGTAAGTATCTATACGAAAAGGGCTATCGCGCTTTAATTCACCACTAGAGGTGCTAGTGAACAGTAAGGTCTCTAGACCTCATCAGGTTGTCAATTTGTGGGGAATTCCCCAAACTGCGGGGTATCTCAAGTTGGTTGGGGATTTATTGAGGATTGGCATTATGCGGGGATTTTGAAATCTTCGTGTTTTTTATTAATACATATTATAAATTGTAAAAAATATTAAAATTAATCAAGAAAGAATACTTTGGCAGCACCTAGTAGCTACTGTGAATGTTAAAACCGGACAATAATGTTCGCAAACATAAAAATTATGACATTCTTGTTGCTCATGCTGTCGTTTTCAAATGCATTGGTCAAACGTAAATTTAGGAAGCTTAAAAATTAAAATACAGAAATCCGCAATGGGCTAACTACAGATACTGTAATACCTTTAATGGCAGCAAGAGACGGGAATAACAAATTTGGCGGCAGTGTCAAGTTTAACCCTTTGAGCAAAATGGTTGCAACAAACATGTATATGTATATGGGAAAGTGTAACGGTACAAAACATAAAAATAATAATAAAAATAGCTAAAACGTTTTTCATTGTTTAAAATTATATTGAGGGGAATTTGTGGGGAATCAGCAGATTTTTGTTCCCATTTTTGGGGAAAATTATTTGGATTTTTGGGAATTACGTACATTGGCATTGGCAACCCTGGAACTCATACTCTATAGTCACTTCAACAGTAACCATGGAAACCGACAATTATTACCGCCAAATACAAGTTTTGACAGCAGCTATGACAAGATTGACAGGTCCTTAGTCGCTAGTGGCGTCAACTGGTGAGCACAAAAACGATAGCCCTCATTGATACTTTCCCTATATAGGTATTACTTTACTCTTTGTTGATACTGTTAACCTTTTGCTACTGCAATAGTTGGAGTGGACAACCCGTACGTGGTAGGTTCCTGACGAACCTACCACGAACTTTCTAGATTGCCCACATTGCCAACTATTGCTATAGAAAAAAGTTAACAGTATCTGTGGGGTCCGGCGTTATTTATACTTACAATATTCCGTTTCGGACACAAAATATACGCTGACACGTATTTTCCTCAGCGCGATGCATTCTCAATTATATTATTAGTCTTAATTTCCGTTAAGTGAAGCCAAATTTGATGCTGTGCGTTAAAAATCTATTCACTAGACGCTAGTAGACACACATACAGACAAAAATTATGGAATCCCTTATTCTGTATTCAGATTCCTTTAAATAAGAACCCAATTCTATTTTAAATACTTGCCATGTACAAACGCATTACACTTTTATAGAAGTGAATGATTAATAAATATTGCCTTTTATATGATGCATGCTCTATACATAAATGATTTTTACAATTAGACGTACTTTCTGAAAAATGTTCCAATCCACACTCGGGTCAAAATCGAGTTATTATTAGCAAATTAGTTACGGGGTTACTATTTACTAGCTGGAAAAATGTGGTAGCTCTACTATCACTCTAAATACGAAATCATGACTTAGTAGCCCAACCCACATGTATGAAGAAGCAATACGGGATTGAACTTCAATCACGATTATCTCAATATGTTAACTTTGTGGGTTGGAACGTTTTTCACAAAGTATGTCCAATTATGTGTAATCAAGTAGCAAAAATTAAATAACAACTACTGATAACCCATTATCTGGAATACTGCACATCTGATCATTGCCAGAAGTAAATATATAAATAGGAGTTACAAGAAAACGTATTTTAACATACATACATACATTTCATGCCTATAACTCCATTCTCTATCTAGTATAGTTATAAAAATTTCGCCAGCTATGATTTTAGGGCCCACATATTCGGGAGTGGACCTATTATCAGGCACAGCTCCAGGCTCCGTGCTGCTACTGACAATCTATTAACAGAATATCCCAAAAACACTGTGCCTCAGCCAGGTATTGAATCCTAGATCTCATGCATAACAGTCACATACATTACCACTGCACCACTAATATTTTATATATAATTATTATTATTATAATTTCCATAATTTCATGTCTTTAGCATTTTTAATGTTGTTACCTGATCAAATATGTGATGAACTCCTGTGAAGGCATAGTTCTCTGATATTGTCATGTCATTCTTTCTTTTAGAGTTTGTGCTCACTGGACTTTCATCCACAACTATGCTGGTCTGAAATCATACAAAAATATAACTTATTTACATGTGGATAATATACAATTTAGCCTGTTACATAACTACATGCATGGATGCCCATATGTGTTCAAAATTATATGCACATTCCACTAGCTATGCGTTAAGGTTGGCATAATGGATGGCAAGCCTGGTAATGATTAAATGACACATTTTCTGAATTTCATTTTCCAAGCTTAAGCTCAAACAAGCTAGATGTAAAATGCATGCTTAATATTTAATCCATCAAGACTTGGAATGCCAGACATATTTAGAAGATAGGTACCTATTATGTTTGGCGGCTGGTGTATCGCTGTGACTCAACAGGTTAAATAAAAACCAAACAAATAAAAAGCATTGTGTTCAGAACTAGGATCTGAGCGTTGCCTGGAGATAAATTTATATTAGTGCTATAAAGCCTTATAATTGGATGTATTTAAGCATGATAATACAAAAGTCAATTTTACATTTTTAGTAGGTTACAGAAATACAATATGTTTGCAGCAGCTCTTCATCACATTGTTTGAGTGTCCAGTATAGAGGCATTTAGAAGCAATTGCACTTTTTGATAAACTTTAACCTATTGAGTTGCAGTGGTATCCTGGCACCTAGACACAATTTATTATTATTATAAGCCTTCTGTCAGATATTTCACAAATGCCTAGGTGCATTAGTTGTTTCGTTGGTTGCAATATCTGTGTGCTTTATTATAGCAAAAGCCTCCTCCAACTGACTCCATTGTTCTCTTTCTCTGGCTATTGACGTCCAAGTACCGCCCGCCACTGTCTTAATTTCGTCGATCCATCGCCTGAGTGGTCTGCCTCGTTTTCTTTTCCTGTTGCCTGTGTACCAGTTCATCACTATTTTCGACCACTTGTCTATTCCTCTGATAGTATGGCCTGCCCATTTTCATTTGAGCTTTTTGATGGTTGTCGTGACATCTTTTGTTCTTGTGTGTTTCCTAATCGTTGTAATTCTTATTTTATCTTTCAGTCTTTTCCCCATCATACTTCTCAGCATAGCGTTTTGGCAGGTTTCGAGTTTCATATAGTGCGATTTGTTGAGAGCCCACGTTCGGCATCTATATGTGAGTACGGGTAGTACGCATATGTTGAACAGTTTACGCTTTATGCTCATTTCTTTATTTTTGAACACCTCTTTCAGGCTCCAGAACTATTTCCAGGCATTTGCTATGCGCTTATCAATTTCTTTTGAGGTTACATCTGTAGTGGAGATTGTTTGGCCCAAATAAACATATTTGTTTACATATTCAATTTCATTGTTGTTTACATATATAGGTTCTTGCTCGCCATTTGTAATGGCCTTGGTCTTTTCCGTGTTCACGCTTAGTCCTACTCTGCAGCTCTCTCTTTCTAGGTGGTTTAACATTGTCTGAAGCTCTTCCTTTGATGTTGATATTAATACAAGGTCGTCTGCGAACCTCAGGTGAGACAGATTCTCGCCATTGATTGTTAGCCCATATTTGTCCCAGTCCAGCTGGCGAAATATTTCTTCCAGCACAGCTGTGAATAACTTAGGCGATACTGGATGTCCTTGGCAGACCCCTCTTTCGATTCTTATTTGTTCTTAGACACAATAGACTTCCAATAAGGTCTGGTATTCGAAGAACAGACAGGATAAAAAAGGTAATGGTTGCCCAAATCAAGTGTGAAAATGGTTGGCACTTTTCACAAGATGAATAGTCAGTTTAGTCAATGTTGCATGTGCAGCATAATTTTACTTCAATTAAACAATTTCATATAGATTTATGATAAAAAGACATCACCAAACTGCACAGCTAATAATATAAAAATTATTGTGGGTTCAATCCCCACCTATTTTACTCAGAGAGACCTAAGTATTCCTACATGTATACTTGTATACATACAAGTCTGCAGTCCAACTCTACAGCCATTTGAGTTGTAAGATATTTAACACAAACTTCAATTTAACTAGCCAGCATCAGGGCACATAGAAAAAATAATTTGTGATGCCATTAGGCAGACATTAGAAATTACAATATTGCACTAATAATTCACTCACTACTAATAAAATTGCATTTACAACAGCAATTCAACTAAGCATGAGTGTATAAAAAAATATTAGTTATTTGTTTACTAAATTGTGGGAAAAATTGTTTTAGAAATAAATGTTTACAATGTATATGGGTTCAGTAGGTACCTTGCTGCTAGACCTGGGTCGTGATGATGCAGAGCTGATAGATATGTTGTCTTGTACGCCGTAACGTCGCTGAAGTAGCTGGCTTCTTATATTTATGTATTTCTTTATGGTTTCTATGTCCTATGATCAATATTGTCACTATGTGAGAATAATAATGAATAATTATAGGAGCAACTTCTAATTAGATTATTTTCGATATTGTTGTTATGCTTACCTTAAACTTAGCATTTTCTCTAAGAAGCTGACTACGACGACGAATGTAAAGTGTTTCTGTACGAAGCAAGAATATAACATATTATGGTCATTTTTGCTTCTTTGTACATTAGATAAGTATACTGATTTATTTTTATAGATTAGATAGTTTTATACCAATGTAGGTAGTAAAAACAAGTGATACTTACTAAAATTAGGATTATTAGGTGCTCTATACGCATTGAAGCGTGCATCTAGTGCGAATATTTGCTGCTGAAATGCGGCCGCCATTTCTATAGCTAAACGTTATAACTGTATTTAACTCAACACTAAATAAGTTCTTATTTATTTAATAATCAAGGCTAATACACAATCACATAATAAAGAAATACACGTAAACAAAACAAATAGTACTATTTTGACATTTTGTTTGATATGACAGCCTTGACAGCACCGTACTTGACAAAAGTTTACGGAGATCGTTTTATCATATTACATATTTTGTATTTATCGTGTATAAATATGTATTAATTTTTTTTTATGCAAGACATTTAAAAACTGCTAAGATTATTAGTTATTAATTTAATCCTTGTTTATACTTTGCATTATTGTTCACCTTTTACAATTTACTACGTTCTAATCTCATTTATTTAAACAAACAGGCTTTGTAAACGCGCATATCTAATATGTATTACTCAGCCAAAAAATAATAATGCCTTTTATTAAAAATAATTTGTAAAGATATATGTGAATCTTGACCTCTACCACCGGTATCAAGTCATTACGGACCGCTCAGCTCGCAAGACAGTCCCAAAGAAAGAACAGATATGTGTACCCACACATGCGCGCGGCGCGTTGTGCTCATCGCGCGTCCTCCACGCGCGCCGGTGTCGGCGGAGGCCAGCGGTTTCCCAGAATCCTTATTTCCGATTCCGAAATACTCGGCGCGGTGATACCAGGAAATCTCGACGGCGTTATTCTGGGGCAATGCCGTGTAAAACCCGAAACACGTAGCTTTCTAGCGAGGTGCCTCTGCTCGCTGCCCGCCGTTATAAATAATCAGAATGCGTAAAAAGGAGTCGGTGACCCTCAATTACACTCATCATTTGTTGTATACCGAGATTTTTTTTTCTATTTCGTACATTTATATATTTCAGATGTACCGCATCCTGGAGGGGTTTTGGAATAAAACTGCGTAAAGTAGATTTTAAAATTTCGTTATAATTAATGAATGACAGCATACATCGTAACGTGTAAACACCAACCATACAACAGATGAACAGACGTCCGTACCGTGACGACGCCGACGACGCGGCGACGTGACGACGTGACGTGATACAATGCACTGAACAGTTCTACTATATTTACAAATTACAACTACGAGACGGATTAGTGCGCGGGTTCGGTTCTGCTTTAGGATACAGACGATTACTATAAATAACAAACATTTATATTTGAAACATTCGCTGGAAATAAATTAATGACTTACTCATCGTTATCGATTAACAAATAACACTAATCCATCTTAAAAAATAGTTGACTATTGTTTGTTGTACCTATATTTAAAAAAATATTTGCATTGACTTAAAAAATGCATGGAGTGTAAAAAAGGTATACATATATATATCGATCAGTCAAAACTTAAATAAAACTATGAAGGCAAGTATCACTAAGGTCCTTTGTCCACTGACGCGTAATATCGCCACTCGTCATAGGATCCGTTCGATTCAATTAATCTAAAACTACAAACACACGAACGTGCAACAATACGGCTCAGTGGACGCAGACATTACTCTAACAGTTTTTTATACAATTAAAAACATATACATTATTCTATGTAACTATATACATAATTTCGTTAACAAATTCATTATAATATCAACATAGTTTTAATTCATTTTGCCGATAGTCTACACACTCGGAATCTGTTCAAACTTAATAACTACTCAGATTTCTTTTAATGTACAAGTTTGTGGGCTGTATGATGCACTTCATTGATAAACTTTACATTTCTCTTTAAATCACTTCGTTGTTTAACGTTTTGTTTAAACTTAGCACTTCTTTCAGTCTTCTCATCCACATTGACATTAAGTAGGTAGCGCGTTTCCTAAGTGCATTAATAAACCCTATAGCTTGCATGACAATATAATATAATTAGATTAAAATATTGGCGGATTCAAAACTTAACTTGTATTAATATTAAAATTTAAGCTAAAACAATGGCATTACGTAAAGCACCCACACACGGACAGCTGTGTTATTCGTTTATATAATCTCTGACGTAACTGTGCAATTCTGCCAAAATTTCATTACTTCTCGATAGGTCAGGAATCGACACAGGTTGAATAGAATTTACGGGATTTGCAGCCCTTTCTCGCTTTAGTCTTTAACTGTGCATCGTAAGACTTTCTGCGATCGAACATTTCTCCTTTAAGAACTATCAAACAACTTATCGAATCGCCTTGACATTTCAACCTTTGTCTATTCCGATCCGTTGTGAGAAAAGCAATTTCCGGCCTTCAACTTACAAAGCTACTGTTAAATCTATAGGAAATCGCACAGAACGATAGCTTTTGAGGTCTGACGTCCAAAGGCAAGACCCGGCTTTAAGCTATTACCGACCACGTACCGGCGACGTAGCGTCGACGCGACGTGTTTACGCGACTATATTGACCACGCAAAGGAAACTTGCAACTGCCGATATCATAAGTATTCGACAAAATTGACGAATATAACTTAATAGAAGCTAATCTATAAAACTGAAGCACCGAACCATAGCGTGCCTAATATTCGATACTTATCTGTAAGCTCGATACCGCGTAGTCTGTTTAGACAACAGTTGAACAAATATCTATTATTTTCATATTCCAACGGCTCAAGCGGAACATTAATTTCAACGGAACTCGTAACCCGGCTGAGCGTTCCTTCCATGTAATTGTAAACTTTATTACCTTTTATTTACGACTCAAAACACCTTGTACGTAATGTATGTATGTACGTATTGATTATTCGAGTCATGACTCCGTGTTAAACACCGGATTATTGTACGAAGGCGTTAATGGGTCGCCGATATAACTCGTATAAGGATACTATTAAATATTTAATAAACAACCCAAATTAATTAACATACAACGACGGGTTTATAGCAGATTTACTTGGACGCCATTTTCATGCCAATTAAACATACCCTGGTAATTCATTAATATTGCCTGATTATTCAATCACTATACAAATGTTATCCATAAGATAAATTATCTAAAGTATAATATGTAAATTAAAACTTACACTTATATGAATAATATAGTTCATATCGATTCTTTTATATTCAGTCAGGGTGTAATTTAGTTGATGAATAACTTTTATTTGATGATTGAGAAACCAGACCTAAACCTTTATCCCATTATGTTAAATCGGGAAGCTATTCTCTCATTTTGATAAAAAACTATCTGGGCGGTCGTTTTGCTAATGTGCTTTTTTTTTGGTTACTATATTTTTTTTCTAATTGACGATACAACTTTGATAGCGTTTATTTGAAAACTTCTAAACCAGCGTCTTTTACAAGTCAAATATGTGTTACTAAAGTCGAAATACCGTCGAGGTATTAACCTTAATTAGTTATTGACATCGTGCGAGTTAAGTAACAATGTAACAAATAAGTCATAGTCTGTGTAAACGTCATACATCAACATGATTCTATAATATAACATCAATAAACATAACACAGTGACGACTATCATTAAATGTACGCTCCAAAATTGTGTATAATATACTATATCATACATAACACACCATTAAGTCTTGCTCATCCTCCAGGGGTCAGACAGAGGGACTCCACTTTTAGGTCCCAATATAATAAATAATATATTGTATATACATAGAAACTCGACCATATTTTAAATCACTTGTTTATCTAAACTTTGTAATTTATTGGCGATTAGTTCACCTCAAATAGGCCCCATCGTTGCATTTCTAAGGTTCTAACAATAGCTAATTTATTCTTTACAAAATATGTAAAAATACATACTCGATAAAATCATAAATATTCACAAGTTACCATACTAAAGCAAAATACTTTCTTTTCTATGATTTTTGTGTAAACAGATTATTATTCCATATTGCTTTTGTATATTTTTATGAGTTTTATTAAAATTAACCTCCATTACGCAAATTTTATATTAACAGCAAGAGCCTGAATGATTAATCGACGAAACTAATAGGTATATAGCAATTAAACTGTTCAATCACGAAATCGCACGCTTAATCTGATAAAACTTTGTAATAAAATTATAACTTTTATAGATTAATGTTTCAATTACATTAGACTTTTAATTAAGTGTGCGTACTTTTTATTAACGCGTAACTATTTCGTTTGACAGATATTACACAAGAGAAAAGTTTAATAACATCAAAAGGAATTTTAAAGGTAAAAAGTTTTAAAACTCTGTTTAACTAGCCAAAAATGTCAGTCGGGTTTTGGCCTTAATCCGCGTAACAAAATGTGGCCAACAGCCATTTCGTTCGAATAACTGTTGGTGGCAGGCGGGCCGGCGGCGCATACTGATCACAAACCCCGCTCACGTCCATGTATTAAGTAATCTCAAAACACCTGCTATAACTTTAACAGGGTATACAGAATATACGTCTAAAAATAATAGCAACAAAAATAATAAAACCATGAAACAGCGATTAAAATGAAACTCCTCCTTACATTCACGCCGTGATCGGCAAATCGGTGTATTACTCTCACGTTTCCTCACGGGACCTCAAATCATAGTTATGTTGACGAACTATGATTTGAGGTCCCACGCGATAGAGAACGAACCTATTGCCATAAATGCCATAGATACCTTGGTAGTCTAGAACTGTGACTGGTAGACCAGGTACAGTTCTAGACTACTAAGGTAATCGACCTCGAGACCACATACACAACAGTCGCATTATCTACCGCTGCGCCATCGAGGCAGTCTTCCATACCAAAGTGTAATATATATAGACAAAATTAAATCGTGCATGTATATGTATATCTTAATGTTATATTACTTTAATGGAAAATTTTCTCTTTTTATTGTTCCCTGCTTACTTTTAATACCCTTTTCGTTTACCCTCTTGCCAAATAATCATTTAAAGATTTTTTATCGTCTGCCAATTTAAATGGTAGTTATTAGTTATTAACTAGTAACACTAAAATGTCTATGGTGGCACTCTCTTACATACATTCGAATATCGACATGTTTTTTATTCCGCACTACGTATGACGTCAGATGTATAGACAATAATTTTTTTTTAACTTTCTCAATAGTAATATATATTTTTATTTGGTTCTTTCGTAAATTAAGGCATGACATTTATATACCACAGTTATAATAATTATAAAGTCAGTATAACATTCAGTTTTCTTTTTAATTTATTAATAGAAGGAAGTAATTTTTTTACGATAGTGTGATGTTATAAAGATGAAATATTTAAATTGTTTACAATTTTATTAATGAAAATAGCGTAGTATTTACATTATATTTAACATTTAATGTATAAGTACGTAGTTTTCTTTAACGAGACAATATTATTAAACATGAGACTCAATGTCGCATGCAGCAGCAAAGAACATCGCAGCATCTCGCTCTCTCCTGCTACATGTTAATGAGTGCAAAGAAGATGATGATATATTTACAGCAGTTGATACATGAAATTTAAATGTCATACTGTCTTTAAAAGAGAGACAGAGAAAGCCCAATTATAATCTTTATCGTTAACGTCCATGAATAAAAATTGCATTAAACTTGATATATTTACATTTTCCCGATGTTTAGATCAAATTACACGGAAACTTTTGGATCTGGGAGTTAATGGCTTCCCGAAGTTTAAGCTAAATTGCTCCGATCGTAAGCACGGTTCAATAATTCGACCGAAACTTTGGAGAAATTAATCCGTCTTAGAAATTACCGCAATTTTAACTCCAGTGCAATATCATAGTTTAAACATACGTTTTGGCGATAAAACGTTTATATCTCGAATCCTAGTTTTGCAATATTGTTTCTGTAAATTAGTGTATAATCTCGAAGTTAACAACAGCAGTGTCGAGAGAATTCTGCGTATCGTGACGCGGTCGTCTGCGCCGGCGCACTTGTTGGCACTCGCTAACATTCACTGTGGCGCCTATTCTGTTAATCATCGAACCAAAATGATGTTATGCCTTTTCATTGTTGTATGTTGGGCCAAACGCGAGATTCCTTGTAAATACCCTGGGACAATAATTGTAGTAGGTTTTATGGACCCGCTACAGATATTCAGAGAATTGGATACAAGATTTAAATGTTCTTGTTGTAATTGGCGTAACATTTGAGTAAGATTATTAAAATGGCGTTACCAAGTGCAACTTTTCCTAGATAGATAAATTTTCCAGCCAATCACTAGATAAATCTGTACTGAGAAAGCTGGGATTCTTCCAGTTTCTCTATAGACAAATCGTCAAGTTTATTATTCATTCTTTAGATAGAAATCTGAAAGTATCGTCAGTAGTTTAATGTAAAAAATGTGTTTCCTGTTATAATGACGTATTTTGTATGACATTTCTATATCAATATTAATGGAAACTGGATTGATAATGAATATTTGTAGCTCTAAGAAGCTAAATAGCAAAGTTGGACATCAATCTGAGTTTAATTTATGTCCGTCAATTTACGTTTGTACAGACACAGGCTTTATGTCTTAAGCGAGAGTTGTAATTTTAAAGCAAACATCTACCTAAACTTGTGTAGGTTCTCACCAACGAGGTAATAGGAGCAAACCTACAACCTTTTTTTTGCAATACTCGTCCGTAACCCGAGAACTTGAACCATTTACAATTTGCACTATTTTAAACCGAAGCTTGATACATGTTAGATATAGTTTACCATCAGCCAAATCGTACATACAACTAAATACGCGGCACAATCATTGGCAACACGAACCGATGTGCGCAATCGCATTACCATATTTCGGACAAGTTCTCCACTATTCATAACCAGTCTTGACCTTACAATTACTCGATACTATTCACTTTAACAGATTGTCCGCAGATACAAATAATTAGTGTTCAATCTTATCTCGATGTATATTTAGCACCTGTCGCAGGCACAATCAGTACAAGATCTTAACGACCTAGATTCCACTTTCCACTTCCTAGCCATGTTAATTATAGATCTCGGTATACGATCACCACGGTTCTGCACTCAACACTATCTCAACACTATAGAGAGATGTCTCCGTATTCTCAAGCTAAATTTAATTCATGATGCGAGCCTTTTGTCTAGCAGACAGTGTCAAATACCGCGTTGCTATTCTGCGCTGATAGCAGGTCGCCCCATGACATTTAACGTGTTTTTGTCTAGCCTTAAAATACGATAAGTACTAAGCCTACGGCCTAAACACATATCGTATTTTACAAACGATAGTAGGTAGCATAAAATCTTCAAGATAGACCGATAGCAAATCGTCTGCTGAATCCATAGTCCACACACAGTAAAATCACAAAATGCGCTAAGTCACAATTTTCTCTCGTATTGTATAATTTCAAAACAGAAGACCGAAATAACACTACTCTCGAAAAATAACCTCGAATCTTACGCTTGGCAGTGACGCATGCTTACGTCACTAGCGCAACAAAACATTACTTTGTAAAATGACGCCTCGACAGGGGCCCTAGTCTGCTATTACGATATTGTCAGTGTTCATAATTGTTGATTTTGACAAGTTTGGTAATCTACTAATGATTATGACTTTCCGATTATCAACCACTGACCCTCCATTGAAAAATGGCATAGAATGGTAATCTCGTACATAATGACAAATGAATGACTGACGTATGCGGTAATCTGCTAAAATGTTTAGTTTCTTTGATCACTTGCACACTTGAACACAATTGCTTTTAACATAAATAAATAATACCTATGTAAAAATATATATAAACGAAATCTTCCATGAATAAATGTTCAAATTTATAGTAGTTTTTCAAAAATCAATTCTACTAACGGGTTTTATAATAATGGTAAAACAACATGTCATTCTACCACAATCCTATTAGGAGACCATTGACCGACCATTATGAATTTAGCAGATTACGAACTTTTAGCAAAATGACAATGGAATTGCAGTTGCGTCGATTCGGAATGGCGAATTTATAAAAATAGTATACTTGGGCCCCTTTTCCAGTATATTTTTAAATGCGTGCATTAGGCCTAGTTTCATATAATCTGTTTGTTACGCGTACATGTGTCCATATCGGGTGTATCAAGAAGCGGATCGTGTGTCGCGGTAGCTTTTTCTCAATTCTTGAAATGCTAATCAGCCGAACCAGTTGATAGTTTGCGGGGAACACTGTTCATGTGGCCGAGACCCTTCCTAGAAACGAAAGCGAGATAGCGCACACTAGTGAGAAATACGATTAACGTAATAACCTCCCGGAACGAGAGGGCCCTTTTCCAATCTCTGTTTGTAAATAGAACTTGACTATTAAAATTTCACGGAATACTACCGTCCGGTGGAATGGCGTTTGTTTCTAATGTACCATTTAATTGCCCCGGATCAACAATGTTGGACATTTTATATAGGTCATATTTAGCTTTCGTGCGAAGTCTGCTAATGCGCACACACTACTAATTAAATCTGTCTGTATTTTGAGAGTATCGTGCTCAATAGTGAGACAGTTTTTAACATGGCCGATATTATGATACTACATTTCGCTTTGAGTTGTAAATTTTCTTTATTAAGTATTTATATGATTTATACGATAGCTCCGTGGGGAGACCAACAGACTGCAATGCAGAGGTTCTCGGGTTCGAACCCACGTCGCGCACCTCTGACTTTCGGAAGTTATATATGACTATATATGACTGATTATATATGATTTTTCGAATTATGTGCGTATTGATTGACAATCATCGTCTGCTCCGTGCCTCGGAGAGCACATTAAGCCGTCGGTCCTGGCTGCCATGAACATCTCTGGCAGTCGTTATTGACAGGTCAGTGCCCTCTAATATCCTGACACTGGTCTAGCCTTAGAGTATCGTTAGCCTTCGGGTTGCGGAGGTCAGATGGTCAGTTAAATCCGGTTAGACTAGAAAGCCGACCCCAAGTGACTTGGGAATAATAAAGGCTAGGGAGAAGAAGTATTTATATTTGAATGGTCTAATCCCTATCAATTTGTTTTCGTCTAGTTGTGGACCTTACCATTATCTCTTACAAGTTACAACATTTTTATTGCATCTGCGGGAACGAGTCAACGCTATACAAAGTGTAACGCGCTCTCATTTTGTATAAGTAGGTAATAAGGATTCACTTTCTTAAACAATTTTCTTTATTATTCTCTTAATTTGATACATTAGTTGTTTATATCAGAATGGGAGAGGCTATACTCCAGCAGTGGTTTAGTCGTAGTCCACCGCAGACAGATAAAACTACGTAATTACACAGGTAAACACTAAATACGTAGGTAATCATTGATAACGTATCTTTTACGTAATGAATTTCGTAGATATGTTATGACGTCACCCGACATGTCTTAATGTCTTCGATACGTCGATCGTTCTGCTGTCTATTACGTTTTGGTACAGAAACTTATGACATTTCAACTTGTTTATTGTGACGTAGGTAACAAAGATAATATTAGGACGGAAACAATACCGATCGATAAAAATTCAAAGGACTTAAGCGCCGTTTTTAAGATATGAGTGATACTTCATATTAACTGCTTTGTTGTCGTACACCTATGATTGTTTTTCGACGATCGTAAGATCGCATATTCAGTTGCTGCTCAGGCTCTTATGGATATTTTCAATTGCAAAAGTCACAGCAGCAGCATGGAGTCAGATAAAGTACTTTTACGTACGATTATGCTTTGCCTGATTCTGGAATCTCACAATCGTCATTGGCGCAAATGGCACACACGCAGAAAGAATGAAGCAGCATTCAGTCAAATACCGTTATTTTATATTTTGCCAAACTATAAAATTACCAAAGCGACAACTTTCCTATTTGCTTTTTAACAATTGACATATTCTAGTTATTTACGAAAACCACCCATATTATTGATCAAATCAAGTCTATTTTCAACCGCGACGGACACCAATACTTACCGAAAATTACAATCACAGTCAAAATTGTAGCATCTCTTAGTACTTACTAAGAGATACTACAGTTTACACTGTAACGACAATTTGATTTTATTTATCGATCAATTTCTAGTTATAAAGGAAACCACAAATATTTTTTAGCAAATCAAACCGATTTTATTCCGCGAAGGCAACCTATAACGAAAATTACGAAGATTTCTTTAATTTAGTACTACATTGCGACAATTTTGATTCTGACTTCGATGAATTCAAGTTGTAAAGGAAACCACAAATATATTTTTGGCAAATCAAACAGATTTTTAACCGCGAATGTACACTTAACCGAACATTGTGGCGATTTCTTTCATTCTGTGCTAGGTAAGTACATCCGAGCCCAAACAAGCGATATACCGAGAATACGAGTAAATAACGAGAATTCTCTACACTTTGATCGTGGATTGTACACATTGCGTAACAGAAAGACGTGGTCATGGTACGTATTAAATATTTAGTATTATCAGCCAAAGAAAATAAACGAACGGTAGAATAGTCAATATCTTTATCATATTTCCCTAACATGTAAGAGGATTAAGAATATCACTACCATAAAAAATAAATAAAAAGATACTTACATATTTGTAAGAATTCATTTTTAAAATAGCTCTTCAAGCTGTCCTTCCTGACATAACTCACGAAATACCAATCACATTAGATTTTATAATTCTGTTCTATAATTTTTGTGATAGATTACTAACAGTTAGCTTATAGCCTTATTATTTTTTAAAGAATATTTTCTATCTAAGTAAAAAGTTCATATTTATCAATGATAAACATTTTTACATTTGTAAAAACTAGTAATTTAATTAGTTTTAATGTTGTCCATTATACAACCCTTCAGTATGACCAGAACTTCCTGTCACACCTATAAACACTCCACATCATATAACGCGTAGATCAGAAACCTCTCATTAAGGCGCAGCAATTAATCCGCTCTAAGCATTCGGAAGCGGACGACTTAAGTCGCAGACACAAATCGATTCGGAATTATATCTCGCGAGATTCTAAGAAGGTACGAGAATTAGAGTTACATAAAAACCTTAATACGAAATGATCATAAATACACCTATTATAGTGAGCAACAATCGAGGACAACTTTTCGGAGAACGATTTAATGTGTTTTTACTTAGAACATACAGACGGTACCAGGAAAACTCATCTCTCATTAGTCGTGTCTTTAATTGAGCCCCAAGGGGAAAATCACGCGTTTGTATATGTAATTATGTATACTGTAATAATAATTAATATTTATTACGTTTTTACTGTAATGATTTGTTTTTGCGAGATTGGAGATAAGAAATGTGGTGTGCATGTTCAAGTACAATTCTACTATGAGTAGTTATTGAATGAAGTTCACAATATTACCCGATAGTAGCAATATTTTACAAGCTTATATTTGTAAATATAACCTATTTTTGTCAAGTGTATACTTGTACACTATTACTACAATATGTTCAGCATACCTAAGATAAGTCGATTCAGAATCATTTCCATATTTGATTGATTGACAAAAAAAACATTTAATAATTTAATTAGTTACGTATTTTATTTAAATATGGACTAAAGCAACTTTTTTAGTTACAATGTAATATATTGTTACTCAAAGACGTCAAAGCATACGGTTTAAGCTATATTAAAATAACGTTGTATATATCAATTTAATTTGATCACGTAACCCGCCACAGGGCTCGTATAATTTGTCATACGTATTTTATTCTCGCAAACAAGCATACGTGAGCGAAACTCATAGCAGACCTACAACAAACGAAAACATGTTGAAGAATAACCGCTTCGACTGTAGTTAGAACTACACATATCTAACTCGTGAACTGCACGAACTGGAATTTGTCCCCGGCATCAGATAAACCGATAGCGCAAAGGTCAACGTCAAGCATCAAGATACAAATAATTCTTAAAATTCTAGCAATATTTAGGTTGCGACGTCAAATACAGCATTTTATTGTACTAATGACAATTTATGTTATAGATGGCGCTTAGCACTAAGACGCTTACAAGGTAAAAATACAACACACGAGGAAGGAATGTTCATATACGCATTTTTCTTGAGAAGGAGTAATCGCTTAGTTGGTAAAGCAGCTTTAAGTTATTGGACGCTGCAGATCCAAAACCTACTTCATGGTTGTATTCTTTCCTTCTTATGATTTTAGATACAAATTTAGTTTTCTGGTAATATACCAAGTTCACTGGTGCTTAGTGGGTACGTATGCTAGTCAATCCTGATTATTCCCAGTCTTCATCGCTCGAAGACCTCGGAGTGGTGGACTGGTCGGGCTCCGGTATGACACTGGCAAGGGTGTGAAGAACGGAGCCCCCAGAACGTTCAGCGCCGGAGATGCCTCGTCGTCTCATGGACAACTTCGCGTGAAGATCCGCCATCAGGTCACCGCCGCTCGGTGTAGTGCCCTGGGAACAAATTTAATTATTAAAGACATTGTTATAAGCGAAAATGAGATTCATTAAAATAATTAGTGAAACTGAATATTATTTGAATATAGATTTAATGATGTTTATATATTTTGAATATAAGATCATTTTTAGCATGATTTCTTTGGCTTAGCGTCCTGAGAAATTTAAACCAAGAATACGCGTAGTTTTGGCTTTATGTATTTCGTTGTTATTTTATTTTAAAACAACTCTCGCACGAAGTATAAGGCCTGTCGACTTTAAAAACTTTGAAACAAATGACGCATAGCCAATACAAAATGTTTTAATATACCTCCGACACAAGAACGTTGCCTAGTGCTGGACTTGTATACACCTCTTCGTCTGAGCCGAAAGACGTCCACTGCTGGACATAGCCCTTCCCCAAGGTCTTCCACACAGACCGGTCTTGGGCCACCCGCATCCAACGGCTTCCCGCGACCTTTACCAGTGTATTACACCTACATTTCCCCAATTATAGTTTTATATCTCTCGTAATAGAGAACGAGGCTATAGCCGTCTACCAAGCATGTTTCCAGACCCCGAGTTGCTACTAAGAAAAGATTGAAAGAAAATCTTAAACATTTAACCCGACCGGCCATCGAACCCAAGACACAGCAAGTTTATTTTATCTGCTAGCTTTTATCTGCTAGCTAAGAAGATAGTAATAAAGTCCTATTCTAGTCGCGGCGTTTCTATTTGCGTGTGTCGGCCATCACAACTCGTTTATTATTTAAGTTCAAAGGGAATCGTTGATGACTCGAAATGTATTTTCGTATTGTCCTATATTTCAGTGACAGTTTGCCAATATGATTCCGAGTTATGTTGAGGTAAGCGGCATTAGATATTAGAGTGAATAATATATAATAAGTACTTAAAGGTATTATCGTTTCTTAGTAGAGATACATTTTATAAATGACTAGATGTTCCCGCGGTTTCACCCGCGTTTATCGTTACTTCGCCGCCCCCGTGGGTCGTAGCTTGATGTTATATAGCCTATAGCATTCCTCGATAAATAGGCTATCCAACACTAAAATAATTTTTCAAATCGAACCAGTAGATCCTGAGATTAGCGTGTTCAAACACAGAAACTCTTCAGCTTTATAATATTAGGTGTTGCGCCATCAATAGTCCATTTGTGAAAATAATAATCGAAATCGTTTCAAGTGTTATAATAGTATAATAGCGTGATAGATTGTAAGTAGTCAGTTTTAATATTACGCAATAAACGACTAAGTACCCCAAAGATACACCAATCACAGCGAAAATACAGACGCTGCTTAGAAGACCTCTTTGTTCTTTACATTATTATTTACAGGTTTTTTAACTTGTGGGAATGCTTTGACGCATACCCCTTCGCGGGGGCGGGCGGAGGGGTTTTCTCTGGCTCACCCAGGGAAAGATAGAAAGTCCCGAGTCCTACCGACTAACCCTACCAGGGTGTTCCTTCACACGGTCTATGACGGGGCGTAGGGATCGCTCGCGCATTCATCCTGCAGCCCCGGCAGCAGTTTTATAGACCCTGGCCTGTACATACTTAAAGTGACACGCAGAGGTGCTTCTACATATAGCCACCTACTGATTTTAGTCTCAAGTAATAGTGGGCGCGTGTATGGCCGTCTATCGGATACATATACAACCCCAGTGCTATAATGTTTTCCGTTCAAAAACGATTCAATCGGCATGAAATTCACACATTTACGTTAATACAACGTCGATATAACTTATATCTCTGCTCATGCATGTTGCCCGGAGAGGGTAGGTAGATTACAGATATCCACTTGCTTAGTGTATCACAGTTTACGTTGGGAATTTACGTGCACGAACTCACAGACACAGCAGTTGAATAAACAAATGAGATAGTGGTGTCAAATACAATGAAATTGTTATTTTATTAGTAATCTTTAAACATATGTCTTATTATCTTGGTCTGGGTGTTTCCATGTATAATATGTATGTACAAAAAAAAGTATCTATGTATGTTTATCCATTGTCTAGCTCTGCTTAGTTTGGGCTAGATGGTGTTGTGTGTGTGATAGTATATTATTAGTATTATTATATAGATTGTAGATACATATGCATGTATGCAAAATAGTACTTCAATGGAGTGATATTTCATTAAACATTCATTCAAATAATGTGAGTCACTTTGATACACAATAATAGGAATCAGCTGTGGGTACTTTTTGTGATGTTGAGGTCTCGACTTCAAATCGAAAATAATTGATAATTATAAATAACGGACTTCCCGCTGTTGTGCAAACAATCTGGAAAATAAGATAATAACCTTTTGTGTCCGCGGTGCCTATTGAGTATATATAATGAGTATATATAAACATAGAGCTATTGCATCGAGAAGATCTTGACACTGTGTAAGAGTGCATCAGTTGCAGAAAATCCCAAAAGTACGAGCAAAAATATCGAGACCTCAATAGCAGGTATCTGTCGATTAAAACTTCATGCAAAAGAGTCGCATTCGCTACCGCTACTCTAACAACGCAGCAAATATATAAAATTACATCAAAATATCGAATATAACCTTGGAAGAGATCGTTGGATTGCCACGCAGAGGGCTCGATTTCGATTAAAAGGATGACCTATAACTTTTCTGAGTTATGTGCTTGTTTATTGGATAATTACCGGATAAACGGCAAAAGAAAATATCGTGGGCGACTTGCATGTCTAAGAGTTCTCCATAATGTTTCTAAAGACATATGAAGTCTGCGAAAGCACACTGGGCTAGCGTAGCATTGGCTAACTCTTCTCACACTGTCAAGCGGTCCGTACGCAACAATGGAAGAATTTATGTATAAGGCAGATATTACTTTGTATTATTATATTAATAAGTAGCCATTACTTTATCACAATTGCAATAAATAATTAATTTCTAGTCATACATATAAACGTATATACTGAATGGCGCCAGTGGTCGTGTGTGCGATTGGCATATTATGTTGTATAAACAAGATAGCGAGTCTATTGACGTCACACATCACTCGTGCACACAGACGCACACAATTCCTATAACTATATAAATACAGATATAACTATCGGAAATAGAGTCTATTACTGAGTCATCATGTAAGTTTGCACTTACGTTTTCCAGCAATCGTATTCGAATGAATGAATTTTCTTGCATGGAAATTCTCAATAGGATGTAGAAAATGATCGGCAGACCGAGATACGGTCGCTATTCTGCCTTGGTAATCGAGAGGGCAGTAAATCAAAGTTATCTTTGACTTACTGCCCTCTTAATTAATATAATTAATTTTAAAAAATGGTTATCCATTTTTTTTATTACTGATTTGGAATGCTTCTCTACAGTTACTGTAAACAACATATTTTTTCCTTTCTTTTGACATATAGAACATAAAAATCGAGTAAGTATATAGTTTTATCACAAACGCTAAAATTGTAACAAAATCTTTGCGCGCTGTTTTCTAAAATTGCCTTTTCTGACTTACTGCCCTCTTAATTACCTCGGCAGTATTATGGGAGATCTAAACAAATATGATGAAACCGCCGTTTCGTCTACGTATATCCTACACTAAAGTATGTAAGCAGGTGTTCTATGCTTTAATAAAGTTTAATAGTAATAGTAGTGTAACAGTTTCTAAATTATGTAATAAAGTGCCAAATAAACAACGCGATAAAATCCGTATATAGTAGTTTAATTTCATAGATATCGTTCTTGAGTGCTAGTGTGTGCGACTGCTGGGCTGTGACAGATCTCGGGTTTTAGATTCCTGAATCGGACAGTATAGACAGTCAAAAGTATGACTAGCTATTGAACTTTTTAAATTTTATTCTTTTTTACACTTTTCATTTTTCTGAACGGCCATCAGTTCTACTATAAGACATTTCAAGGTTATCCATTAATTACCGTACAACCTGTATATATTCAAACATAAACAGAACTCGTCGGCTTGGTGCACCTTTGTTTATAATAAGCCGTGGACGGTCTATTTCTATTTAAGTTAGACCAATCAGAGCTGATGGTTGATCCTCTAAAGCCATCATGAAACTGCTTAAAAGTCGATTATCCATTAATTACCGGACAACCTGTATGTATGAGTTCAACAGATGTCTACCTATCCTTTCGAATATACACAGGCTAGGTTACAATAAACAGTGATGATGACACAACAGTTAAAGCACTAATGATTGATACTGTGTTGATGACAGTTCATCGAATCGTGTATAATTTGGCCAATTGTGAGCGCGGCCGTGGGCGCGTCGCGATCATGCCAATAACCTCGTGCAGCGTCGCGAAACGTTGCCAAACAATTTAGAAGCATGTGTTGATAGACGAAACGATTATAGGAAAAGATGTTAAGATGAACCGCTGTTTGATCAGAACTAGTGAAGTGTGAATGTAATATATCTCTAGGGATATATTACATTCACACTTTACTAGGTCGATAGGGATCGAAGGGATAAGCAGAGATTATGGATTTTTACCTGTAACATCGATTTTACTTCATGCATTGGTACTACCTGAACGCTTGTCGGTTGAGGTCACTCTTAAACTGTTGGTATTTTCTTTTTTTTAAATACTACTCTTGCATTTGGATTAACTCCTGTGTCGCGAGGAACTTTACAAACATTCAAACAACGGACACAAAGAACACGCAGACTCGGGACTACCATTTGTGGATCACACAAATTTATGTCCCGTGTGGGGATCGAACCCACAACACTCGGCGACCACTAAAACCATTACGCCATTCGTGCTATCTGAAATTTCTGAGAAAAATACCTATTATCAAGTTTTTCATATTTCTTTCTGTTAAAGTAACATTATTGTTCGTATTGCTTCTTGGTAGTGTTGAAGACGATCAAAAGGTCATATATTTTATAGATCGAACAGCATGCACAATCAGCCCGATACTTCGGCATTTACATGTGTGTCACAGCTTCATGGTGGTAGTCTTTACCCAGAACTTCTAAACTCTGGGGATCGTCTATTGACAACGGCAGTTTTCTTTTTCAAAAGCTTCGCCCACGCAATTAAGTAGTATTAGTAAGTAGGGCTTTTATAAAGATTGACTCAAAAAAGACACAAATAATCCCAGTTTCGAAATTCATTCGAATGAAAATAATAATTATTCATTAATAATAAAATTCAAATAATAATAATAATAATAATAAATAAATAATAATAATAATTTATTATCAATTCTCATTATTATTTATTATTTTCGCGTGAAAATATACGTGAATGACCATTTCCGAGTTTAAAGTTTGTCGAAAACGAAGCATGGCCATCGTTGTACAGGTGCCGTCGAATAAGGTCGTTTATATTATGGTTACATCAATATTTTCAGGCAATGCAAGTCGAGGGTCCTTTCCAAAGGAATCTCGAAGAACTCAACCTGCAGCAGACAAAAAAGGAGGCCTTTCCCGTGCAGTGGGATGAAATAAACTGATAATACAAAATACCGCACGGCAAATATAATTTTTTCAGTTACGAATTTTGTTTTCGGCTTAATCCGGCTTTATAAAAATAAATGGTTGATGGCAGACGATGGATATAGACGATGTATTTTATTTAGCTGTTTTATATTTTATGTGTTACATAAATATGTACTCTTATAGAATATTCATTTTAAAATAAATTATTTAAATAGTTTATTATTTTATATTGAATATTCTATAAGTTCTCGTAAGTCTAGTAAGTTTTGTGGATTTTCCACAAAATTTTCGAAAGGCAACTAGACCGTAAATTCTATTTATTATACTTGAGACTACTGAATGTATATCTTTTTTTTGCACAATCTATTAGCATACTCTGAGTTTATAGAATATATTAATTTATGCTTTATTCGTTTCTGATGGATACTGAGATAAAAGGTATCTAACCGATTTAGATGAAAATTTGCACACATATAGTCAATGTTCTAGATTACAACATACTTAAGAGTTTTATCCCCTTATACCTTCACGCGGGCAGAAAATGCTAAGATTTATTAAATAACTAGTCATTTAAAAATACAAAAAATAATAAAAGTAACTAGGCATACTTTGTGTTTAAAGCTCACTTCTAGGCAAATTTCAACTCATAGTAAAATCTTAAGTAAGAATGGGACCCACCAATGTAAAGTCACGTAAAGATATTTATATACCTATTTCCTTTCAAGACTCTAACATAATTAACGAATGGATCTTATCACCCATTCCCGCGAATCTTCAATACTTATATTACCGATAAGAATGTTTTTTTACCGTGACACTAATAAACTGACATTTGTTTTTCACAAGCGCCACTGGTTAGTCGTAAAAATGTTATTACTACACTCATTATCGTCGAGATAAGTGAGAAGCCAACTGTACGTCCGATGACTTACTAAGAACCTCTATCTATGAAATACATGTTTATCAATTACATTACCCAGTAGGGGTCAATGGCATTACATTATCTGTAACTCTAGTACGAGAAAATAAGTAGCGTTATCGTATTTTTTAATTAGTGTATTTGAAGACTGGTTATTGATTAGTGTAGTGTAGTGGAGATAGCGTGGATATTTCAGAAGGTTTAGATATAGTTGTAACGCACCCAGATTTCGCTTGATATGTTTTAAGCCTTACGTTGTAGGGGCTTATTGCAGATCATGTCAGATTACGTGCTAATGCAGTCATCATTTTTGGATTTTACGCTTCAAGAACTGCGTTAGAAGGTGTATCTTGAGATCTATTTCCATGTCTATGATGAATACATGTGTGAGAAATAATTGAGAACTTTTTTTTTAACTATCATTATTTGGAATCAAAAAATAATTAGAAACCTACTGTGACGGGCCGACGGTGTGCCGCTACGACTCAAAAGCTTAATGAGGAAATAAACATAAATAAATCTAAAGATATTGTTAAAGCGACTTAGATGTTAAATATGGGTTTGGATTTTTTATTGAAAGTTACGGGACTCTAAAAACGCACAAATTTGTCGAATAACGCATGAGGCCGGCAACAATTACACCCGATTTTCTTTGAAATTATGTATCCGGTTCGCTGAAACGTCGGCATATCGAATTTCTTCAACAAAAACCTTTACTAAGTGCACACACATACACACACACACTCATACTTTCCTACACACATACATACATAGCTAACCAGTTTCACACATTGTTTTTGTTTTCGAACAATCAGACTTCCAAGAATCGAGATGTACAAATAACGACATTCGCACAAAATTGCATATTTTAATAAACAATTTTGATAACAAGGCCATTTATTACCACAGATAACGGGTTAAGGTCACGTGGAATGTTCGAGACGTCGACTAGGCGCGTGTCGTGTCTGTGTCAAAGCACATAGCTTGAGATGCTTCTCTTTGACATACGAGAGAGGTAAAATGCGTACGAACGTGATACCTTTGTGTTACATGTCAAAGATATGCGAATTGTGTAAATGGGACTGTGTTTGCTGTTGGAAACGAAGGACGAAGCCCTAATGGATTGTTGTATATGTACAGTCTTACGCCTGTATCCTCAAAGAAGGAAGCAGACGTGAATTACAACCACATTTCAACAGCTATGGTCTTTTGATCCTACGTCATAGAGAGCCGATTGCTTTCTACCGGGACCGTTGTATGACTCAGAGTTGCTATTGAGAATTGTGAATCTGTGCTAACCACATCATTCTGTAGAGAACACAACCCAATGGTATTACATGGAGTCTATGACGCTGTGTTACTTTATATCCAGAAGTTGCATGGCTCCTATGATACAGGTTACCCACCTAGTTTACGAGTCCGATGTGACTGAACAGTATTTGCGACCATATTAAAACTTAGACTCTTATTTGTTTATGTATAATATGTTCTATGCCTAAATTTAAGTGTTAATAATTGTCAGTATGAAAATAAATAAATTTATTATTATTATTATTAACTAATATAAACCACATATTAATGTGGCATTACTCCAAGTCTCAATTGCGAAATTATAAGAATTGTGTATCGCCAAAGAGGAAGGCATAAGCGTATGACAACCACAGTTCTCCAGTTATGTATTTAAGTCTCGCGGATTAAAACGACGAGCATATTACCGTCTACCGGTCATAACAGTAACCGTAAAATTGCCTAACAATAAAACTTTACGCAACCCGCGGGTCGCACCGAACTCATCATCACAGACAAGCTCATGTTTGTAGCACAAACAAAGACGATGCAATCTAAGACTAAGTTATATCAAACACACGAATAAGTTCAAAACGTCGCGGTCGCGACAAGTATAAGTATGGCAGTGGTCCATCTGCCCCATTACGCCGGCCGGAGTCTGCCAGTGACAGATATATTATGACCTTATCTCACTCATTACCTTTACTGAAACGCGTTCGTGGAACGCATCTCCTTTCTTGTATCATTGTCAACCTTGCGCGGATATTTTACGAGGAAAAAATTCATGAGTCCGGTCGGTATGTTCAGAATAAATTGTGTCTGTACTGTTCGCAACACAGTTACGTGTATCCTGTATTATAATCTGTGCTTGGATTTTAGCGGTTGCTGCTTCTAGAATGTTGGGAATGTCGTTAATTTAATGGTGTACGGACATTAATAAATGGAACCGGTATAAATGAATTAGCGGCGGCGAATTACGTGGAGATGAAATAATAAAAGTATAAAAAGATTGATGAAATATTAAGTTTTTCGCTGTGGTTTGTTCTATCCATTTTTGCGTTAGCCGGAATTGTGTAACTACTAAAGCGTCAATAAGATGTTAAGTCAAAATCCATAAGAGTGTACATATTTGTCAAACTACATAATATATTCAAAAAGTATCATAGGAATTATAAATCTTTTGTGGTTTATGTGTCCGCTGTTAAGTCTATGCAATGCTTATAAAATGTTCTTTGGAACATGCTTACTGAAAAATATCTAAGAACAGCAAGTTTGACATAATTTCGGAAATTAAATTGTATTTTTATATACCTAACCAATAACCTTTTAGCAAAAAGACAATCAAAGAAATCGCCGTATGCTACCCAAAATTTCATCGAATCAAAATCGCTGAACAGCAACCAACAAGCGATTGGTGGAACAAATGGTGTACACGGCGATTGCGATTACCGCACATAATAGCGACAAACAAACAGAACGAGAGGCGGGTGCCAATTATCAGAAATTGGTTGGTATCGCAGGAATTCAAGTGCAAACGTGTGTGTGTTTGTGTGGAACGGCGGGGTACCGCGACCAATCGGGTCTTGTTCAACAGACACGTAGAATGGAGCCGGACAGATACAAGGAGTTCCCGCCCATTGTCCACTTGATCCGGGCTTGATGAAAGGATCTATACAACTGCAGCGTTCTAAAGACGTGCTCTTGAATATTTTTGTTGCGTTATGCTCAATGTTATGGCACGATTTCTGGAGCCTATTTAATTTGAAAAATGTTCTGCGTTGTACGCGTCTTGCGTTTTCGCAAATGTTACACATTAAATTTAAATTACTTTACACGGATTTAATCGGGGTTTATTAAAAGAAATGTATCTGGCTATTTTAAGCTATTTATTTTTATCGCGACTTTTCGGTTGCTTTTCAGCAGTCATGATGACAGAGTGACTAGATAGTGGTAGTGTAATTTTTTTAAAGTGTCATTATTTCAAAGTAGGTACACATAAGAAAATTGACGGTGTTTCCATTTCCTTTAATTGAACAAAGGCCGTAAAAAGTAGTTTAATTTCAATATATCCTCAAATAACGTTAGTTTGCGTGTTTATTGATAATAATTAATAACTAGCCGGCTTGAAAGCCTCATATTAAAATATATACCCATGTTTATAATGTTTATAATCTGCATTTAATCTTTTGCATAATTACGATAAAATTGACTAGTAATTACATCATAAATTGAAAATATGAATATAATCTTAATATATTTAGTTTATAGCTTAAATTGAAATATTAGTATAAATAATTTTAAGAAAAATATATTATACAGTATTATAGGTAATTTATTATGGAGTAATATTCAAAGATTAAAATCATTCATGCGGCCCACTACCTAGGTACTACATTTCTGAACATTAAGTTATCATCCGACATACAATGCCAACATGACATCTGAATTATAAATACACTAGATGTGCCCGCGGTTTCACCCGCGTTTATGATTACTGCGCCGCCCCTGTGGGTCGTAGCGTCATGTTATATTCCTCGATAAATAAGCTATCCTACACAAAAATAATTTTTCAATTCGGGCCGGTAGTTCCTGAGATTAGCGCGTTCAAACAAACAAACTTAAGCTTTATAATATTAGTATAGATATATTATTATAATGCTCACTCATTTTAAAAATTGTAAACTATATAAAAAATATAACAAAAGTAGGGCGAAGACATCTAGGTATGATTTAAGTATTTGCGACTAATATGTCCCTATCTATTATTATCTGTCTATTGCTGAATGCCAGACATAATTAAAAACACTAGTGCCTGGCCGCCGGCGGACTGCTGCAGCTCAAAACATTTTATTGTTACATAGTTCGATAATATACATGTAAGATCCGGAAAAGGCTAAGTATATTATGTACCCTGTACATAGAATTTAAACTCTCCTCAGTCCCCGCTACACAATGTCACTTAAGAGCCAAAAACCTCACAAATTGGGAGGTCTAAATTCCGCGGTTGGAGGTAAAATGCTTAAAAAGAGATCTTCAAAACATTATTGAGCAATATCGGCTAAGTATCTCCGTATCTCAACGCCTACTGTTAACCGCAGTATTCTTCGAATTCAGATCCTGCCAATTTATTCATTCGCTTAAATTGGCAAAGGAAAATAACGTTGAATCGAAAACGATAACAAATCAATATTTTTAAGGAGCTTTACTCCTACAGACCCACGATACCACAAATTGTATAAGGGAAATATAAAGGGCATATTATTATGTAGAATGACTGGTCCTGTCGTTCGAAGCGTGGCAAATCAAACATTTGATTTATAAAGAGGCGTGTAATTGGGCGGCCGGACCAGGAATGTCGTCCCGTCCTGTTTATGGCGACATGCGACAGCCCAAACGAATTTAATAAACCATTTCATGTGCCACAGACTAACTAACTACAAACTGACTAACTTACAAAGTATGGAGTCAATTATAAATACCGGATAGCTCTCAGACTATAGTTTACTTTTAAATTTAATAGTTTTTCTGTGTCTATAAATAGAAATATAACTTTTTATCTCGTCCGTCTTATAAATTTAAAATAAAAAATAAATACACGTTGTCAAACCATGGAGAATGACACATTGTGCGTTAGAAGTGAATGGCGCCATCTTATACGATCTTATTATGGCAGACAAACAAACAGTTAATTGAATACTAGTTTCGACTCGCAGCTTCGTGCGTTTAAATCCCACGGGAATGCCTTCTGAGATAAAAAACACTGCAATTCACCGCACACTGAAAATTAAATTATGTTAGTGCACTTTGAAATGATTATATTTTAAAACGAAATCCATCTTGTTTCTTTGTGGCCATGTCTGCTGAAAAGCAACCTAAACGTCGGATATAAAAAGTTTAAAAGTAGAGATTTTTTATAATCAGTACTATCATACCTTAGCCTTTATTATTCCCAAGTCACTTGGGGTCGGCTTTCTAGTCTAACCGCCAACCGGATTTGACTGGATATCAGTTTTTAAACGGAGCGACTGCCATCTGACCTCCGCAACCCGAAGGCTAACGATACCCTAAGGCTAGCCCAGTGTCAGATATGTCGTATTAGAGGGCACTGACTTCCCAATAACGACTGCCATAGATGTTCATGGCAGCCGGGAGCGACGGCTTAACGTGCTCTCCGAGGCACGGAGCAGGCGATAATTGTCAATCAATACGCACATAATTTCGAAGTCATATAACTTACGAAGGTCAGAGGTGCGCGACGTGGGTTCGGACCCGAGACCCTCTGCATTGCGGTCAGTTGGTCGCCCCACTGAGCTATCGCTGCTTTACCCGTATATAGTTTAATTGACTGCACGGATGGCACACGGGACAAAACTATGTGCTCCACAAATGGTTGCTCCGAGTGTGGGTGTTCTTTGTGTCCGTTGTTTGAATGTTTGTAAAGTCCCACATGATACTGGAACTGTTCCTAGTGTTTGGAGTTGATTTAAAAAAAATTATGTGTTCATTCTACACAGTCAATCTATGTGGCACGTTTCACCCAAATCCATTCAACAGTCTACGCGTGATTGAGTAAACGCCGAGCAAAAGCTACTTTGAAATAAAATTAAATACTTGTCTATTCATAAATCTTTGCAGCTGATGCAACGAATCAAGATAAGCATTCATATTAATTTCTGTTGACTTTGACCTACCACTATCAAGATCGTTGGCGGCCAATAAGATCCAGTACTAATATTACTAGACTTCTCAAAATAACTCCGAACATTTGTCACGACTCAATTGCGCCAGCTGGCAATGCACAAACTAATCAAATGAAATATATAGACGGAAATAATATAAGGAAAAAGTGTGACATTAAATGTTTAAGATTTTGAAAGATTAGTTTCCCGCACTGGGTATATTCCCAGTTTCGTGGGGACTTTACAAACATTAAAACTTACACAAAAAATACCTAGTCTCGAGACAGCTATTTATTTTGTGCATCACACTACTTTGGGATGGTACCTAGAACACTCGCCATACTGGCAGTCGTGAGACGCTACGCCATCCGTGCAATATATAATTACGGTGGAGTATCACAGAATTTTGTAGATACCTTGGTGTTGTCAGCTTTGTCCTGCATCATAGACGACAGACAAAACGATTGTTTTCCACTGGACATAGTTTCACAAACCACGCTGCAATTAATTAACTCTTAAGAGCATCCTAATGAAAGCTCTACGAAGCCTTCCTCCTTTAATGAAGCCAACTCCTGCACTACGAATAATTCTTGCACCGCAGCAAATTTAACAAAACTTCAAACTACAGATACAAAGATCATCTAGACTCGGTACAATCAATTGTGGATCAAACGAATTTACATGTCGTGCGGTGAAAGTAGTGCTAGCATACTAGGCGCAGTGATAGATAATGTTAGTGCGGCACTTAAATCACTGGCGTAGTATTCGTGAACTCACAAGCTCACATTCACTGGACTAACAACGAAAATAATTCAAGGAAACATTTCAAACTAGTATAAATAACACCATTAATCAAAATCACTACATATTTTAGAACATACTGAGAACATATATCAATTCCTCATGTTGACTTAAGAAACGGTACATTACAAATGATTTAGCGAACACGTAACAATTTTCTTGTTAGTAACACAACGTAACACATCTCGTTCCGCTTAAAAAAAAGCTCCCGAACGCTACACTCATTAAATTGAAAGTATAAAAAGCGATCCGTACCTACTTAGAAATCATCATTTGTTCTAGGAACATGTCCATATGTATAAAGTATGCAAGCGTTACTGTTTGTTACAAAAAGACTTGATTAGGAGAGTCAGTGGGCCGTACAAAACCGCGCGCATGGCTGATAAATGTCAACTTGTGACGTCACACAGACCCTAGTCATTTCATTAGCTAACGGGTCTCGTAAACGGCTGTTTATTTTTTAAGTACAGCTTATCTATTACCATAGACGGTTGCATATAAGTCAGTACAAAGAAACCGTCAGTTGTTTTCAAATAAGGACGCCATTACGTAAAGCCCGAACTGCGTCACCGAAAAATGTTATAACGATCTCATTACGTAACATCTTGTCTTCTATATAAAATGTTGTTTCAATATCAAAAGATTTCAAACAAACATTCGGCCTGTCTAATTAGATTTAATAACAAAGAGCTTTTTTCAATGTACAACATATAAAGGAATTCTTAGAAGCCCCCAAGTCGTGGGCACTGAACACAAAGATATTTAATCGAGATTTTTAAGAAGGTGGATGTAATTTTCCATTTGATATGGTTCAAGTATGAGCAAGGATTCTTGCTCTTATTTTGCTATATTACAAAGGTAGAAAACATGTATCGTCTGAAGCGGTTTATGTAGACTGGGATCACTTCAGAAGTATCATTCATGCGTTGCTGACTAGGGAATAGGACTTAAACTTGGAGTATGTTTGTGTAAAAAGGCAACTCCCTTCCACTAGGAATAATCCCTGCGCCGCGCCGCGGGAGACTTTACAAACATTCAAACAACGGACACAAGGTACACACCCAGACTCGGAATAATTATTTGTCGATCACGCAAAGGGGAACGCCCATCTGAGGCCACGAGTGGACAAGAGGCTAGAGAAAAAATACTTTCCAGTTGATTTTGTCGTAAAAAAATTATGTATTTACTTTCATTCAAATTGACGCCCATGCAATTAAAAAAAATAGTTAAAAAGAGTAAGTCTCTTGGGCTAGATATGAGTCCATGATATCCTGCGCCTTTTCTAAATGATTTGTTAATAAAATGAAGAGAATATAGACGTTTAAAAAAAAAATAATTCCCTATTAAGTATAACTGGATAAAAATATATTACAAACACCTCCTATCATAATTAAATAATAGAGCATTGAGAAAAGAGATGTTTTTGAATTATCTCACAGCCAGACACATTTTCGTATAGAAACATAACTTCAATACATTTTTTTTTATAGGTATTTTTAAAATAGTGGCGTCAATTTGAATATATTTTTTAGATATGTAATACTGTTAAGATCTTAAAACACTCAATTTCCATAGTAATTTTTGATGTCCATCTTTGACCGGAGACACTATGGAGAATAGGCATTCTCCTTTGTATCCCGCGTAGTCATCGAAACCAAATAGCGACCACTTAAATTGTGCAGTCCAATATGGGAGAGACGTGTATAGTGTATTTGGACATTCAGAACTCACCGGTCGAAACAGAGTAACAATGTACGACCGTTTTCTGTAGGAGACTGTTATTTCCTCGGAAGAGCCCAATCATTCGTTCTTGTCATTATAATTACTAACAGTGGTTTCTATCACTCAAATTGTACTCTTAAAATGAGTACAAATTGAGTGAAAGGACCCACGGAGACAAATCTCATTGATACGCAAACTCTGTATCGATTGGAGTTTCACAACCATACATACAACGTTCAAGAATGGTACATGAAGATCTAAGAATTCATGTTGTTGTATGATTAAAATCGTATAGTTTTATGTCAAGGCAACAATGCTTCTATTAATGTGAATTTCTACTTCATGAACGGTAAATAAAATACAAGTTAATTATAAAATACCTAAAAGCTCTTAGACCAGACATCCTTTAATTAATAGTAACAATTTCTGTTGTACTATTTTGAATTCAGTATTATTTTTTAATTAGTACAAAAGGAATATGTTAATTGTCTGAATTGGTCCTTAGCGGTTCTTGTTAGAGAGATGGAAGGAGAATTCTGATGTCTTAGTCCAGCAGTAGAATATTATAGGTTTATCCTAAATATTGAAAATGTTAAATTTTGTAAACAGTTTTGAATGTTTGTTACTTAATCACGCGTAAACCTCTAAACGGATTTGGATGGAAATTGGTACAAAGATAGACCACATCGTTAATTAACACGTGGGATACCTTCAATTCCAATCAGTAATGCGTTACGGGAATGCGAGCAAAGCCACGGGCAAGTATTAGTTTTATATAATACTGTTTCATAAGAGCTTCACATTCGTAGTTATAAACGGAACACTTCCAATTATTAGTTGCGCGAGATATCAGCCAACACGGTGACGTCATACTTCATTGATAAAATAAACATTAAAGGCCATTCAGGGACCACGCGACAACATTAATAATTCAGACCGCGCGCGCACTAAGAATGGCGTTAAATAAATATAATATGATCGTTGTTTTTGACGTTTATGCAACGGTCACTTTTTTAAGTGTGGAATCTTTTTTACCTGGAGATTGAATACACTTTATAGCTAATTTTATTGATACGTTAGCAATCTGGCCGTCAAGCATATACCTAGCCTACCTAATGATAAGTTATTGTGACTTTAGTTTTTTCGTTCGTTTTTCGTTTAAAAAAGACAACTGTCGCATTAGGAATAAATCCTTTATCGCGGGGAACTTTACAGACACTCAGCCAACGGACACGAAGAACACCTAGACTCGGAACAACCATTTGTGGATCACGCAAATTTTTGTCCCGAGTGGGGATCGAACCCACGACACTCGACGCGGCGGCAGTGTTTAGGTTAAGAAGTCAAGGTCAGATAGGAGACAGTGTAAAACCCTCACATTTAGCAGTGACGCGCTTTATATTTTAGAATAAGGCAAACCTGATACATGATTTTTGTAAAAATAAATGAGGATAAATCCATTTTGTTTCCTCAAAATTCTTCAATTTCACTTGCATGTCGTCGATGAGCTCACTTAAACATACTTAGAGAGTGCTAGTTTGAATACATATAATAAACTATATCATACTCTGTATCGACGATTTAGTAAGGCAATGCTTCAGGCAGATATAACTGCCATTGATATTTTAGCCGAATCTGTAGGCTACAAAGCTGGGCCCATAAATCTATACTAATATTATAAAGCTGAAGAGATTGTTTGTTTGTTTGAACGCGCCAATCTCAGAAACTATTGGTTCGATTTGAAAAATTATTTTAGTGTTGGATGGATAGCCTATTTATCGAGGAAGGCTATAGTTTATATAATATCACGCTACGACCCACGGGGGCGGCGCAGTAACGATAAACGCGGGTGAAACCGCGGGAACATCCATATATAATAATTGCGAATAATAAATCTAGTACATCTACCTGGTTACGTAAGTGTCTTTTTATAAAAGGTCACAGACTACAATTGCACACTTATTTCCGCTAAGAACCTACGGCTTTACAATTTGCATTGCAGCACTTTGAAAACTAGTATACCTCTAAACGGGGGCAGTCCCATCTTATCTAAATAGAGAAAGACATTTATCTAATACTTCGTCAGCATTGTACAAAAATGGCTTATATAGGTACTTTTCGATGTATATAAAATAGATTTAAGATACGTATGTGTAGAATTTGATCACACAAAATGGGCACGATACCTAGAAAAGCTTAAGTTGATTTAACACTAGATGTGCCCGCGGTTTCACCCGCGTTTATGATTACTGCGCCGCCACCGTGGGTCGTAGCGTGATGTTATATAGTAAGCTATATAACATCACGCTACGACCCACACTTTGGATAGCTCATTTATCGAGGAAGGCTATAGGTAGCCTTCCTCGATAAATGAGCTATCCAACACTAAAAGAATTTTTCAATTCGGAGCAGTAGTTCCTGAGATTAGCGAGTTCAAACAAACAAACAAACTCTTCAGCTTTATAATATTAGTATAGAAGTATAGATTATATTGTACTCGTGTCTGCGGGAATCGTCGCTTTTAATACGGTTATTTGAAGTAATCCTGCGTACGACACATGTTACGCAATATTCGCTAACTGTTTAGACTATTTTAGATAGATGCACAGTCTGGACCATACTGTCCAGAGGATTTCTCGTTTAGAGGTGAAACACGTGTCGAAGCATATTTGTTTAGCAAATCGGATAGCACCTGGATTTCACCAGAGCCAGTTGCAAAATAATTGATGCCAGTTCGAATAAGCCGGCTCGCCCGGACGTAACCTAGCAGAAAAGCGACATAGCAGTAGCCAGTCTATCTTATTCTGACACCTTAAAATATATCCATTTGAGTTCTGATGGTAGGATGCTATTTGGCGCTGTGGAAAAATGATACCCAACTAAATCTTAGACTAGAAAACAGATCCCAATACAATCAGCGATTCAAAAGCTGCGATATTTCGGTATTAGTGAGACACCAATGAAATGAAAAGTTTTAAAGAATTGTAAGGTTGCACTTCACGATATAAAAACGTCTACATTTCTTCATAAACATAAAAAAGCGTAGCAAAACAAAGCCCTTTTTATTTTCTCTTACTTTATTCAACATTATTTTCTTTTAACTCATTTCGGAAAATCAAACAAAACAAATTTAAAAACAACAAGAAAACAGTTGCATCAATTCCGCATTCAACGTTTGTTTACACAAGAGATTTGTCGATGGCTTTTGATTGAATAAACATTAGGATTACGTGGATGCGTTCATGCATGTGTTAGCCAGAAGTGTGGTGAGTTAGCTGGAAATGTACAGCGAAGTGGTATGGTGAGAAGCGTGGGTTCCGTTTAACTGTTAGATGATCGATAAGGCGGAGCCAGGCGCCTTGCCGCAAGCCGTTTGGAAACGTTTCACTTGGCAGATATCCAGAGGACTTGATTGCCGATAGAAATCGGAGAAATCATGCGGAAAATGACAAAGTATCATAGGATACGTCACTAGTATTTTATTTCGCATGTTACTACTAACTTCTACACGTGGATTCGCATATCGAGATCTTATGTTTTATCTTTTATTTAAATCTGTTCAACGGTTCCGGCTGTTAAACTTTAGAGTTCAATTAGAAATTTTATTTAATTTTCATCGAAATTTGTTCAGTAGACATTACTACAGTCTAAAGTGTCTAAACGAACGAAGTCGCGGGCATGGTTAACTGCGTCTGCACATATAACAAAAAACGGAATAGCGTCACACTAAACTTATAATCCTATAATCTTTTATTAGTAAACACTTGATTGAAGAGTCTGATATATAATAATAGCTGATATTACTAGTATTACAGTACAAAACTGTAATAATTATCTGTGTTAGAAAAACGTTAACAATAAAGCTGGTGGGCTATCAAGTTGTTACTAAGTCGCCACTTACCTGTGCTCCACAGCCGCGGATAAACGCGATAAGTGACCACTGTTCACACGCACGGACGGACATTTAAATACCGCAAGTACTCGCAATATCCAAGTTATAAAATACGCACATATGTACGTGGATAATATCAAACGTAAAAGTATTTCAAGTCAGAGTCATCGAGAGACCAGATACCTGAACAATAAAAATCTTAGATCGTCAAAATTATTTGACGATATTAATAATAAGCGATAAAACAAACATGCGAATCCGAATATTTCTTACAGCCTTTTAAATTTTAATGAGTCATTTAGCTGGAAACCAGACGTGTTGAATAAAGCATTGGGTCTGGAGTCCGGGATCCGAGCTTTGGACAAGAGATTAGCATGCTATGAAAGAGATGGCATCGGCATCAGAAAATATCCTTTTGGAAATAACTGATACGGTATCTGTCGGTAATATGCGTAGCCATTACCGGATAAGTACCAATATGATGTCTACCTTCCAATTATGTCAAGCGGCAATCTCGACGGTTTAACCGCGGTTTTTTAACAAAATAATCAGTAGATTCCTACAGTCAATAACTGAATCGCCACCTTTCAATATTGATTTTTAATTGTACAATATGGAACAATACGATATCATTAGCGAAGAACTAATTAGTTGGATGGTGAGTGCGCACATATCGTCCACATTTTCTAATTAACAACTTGAGCTTAGCTAAAGTATGACGTGTTAATTATTGCGCAATGGCGGCGCTACGTAATGAGTTGGCCGCAAAAAGTCAGGCGCGACGATCAGTCACCAACAAAGCCGCAGGGAAAACCCTCACAAAAAACTCAATAATGGCAAACCCATAACGCTTGCGAGTAATAACTGTAGACAAAAAAATGTCTGAATATGTAGTAGGTAATATGAATTAAGAATCAATGGCTAAGATTGTTTTAAGTGTACAAGAAATAATTAAGTACTGTATGTGTAACTGCAACTGTTAAGACGATTGGATTTAGACCTGGCAAGATATTACAAGATTTGTATTAGTAGATTATTAGTTAGTAGCGTTTGCCCGCGGCTTCCCTCGCGTTAAAGTTGGTTGTTACTAGGTGATGTGATAATAAAGCTTTCTGATTGTGAAATAATTTTTAAAATCGGTTTTGTAGTTTTTGGGTTAAATTCTTACAAACAAACAAAAATTTAATGGTTCCTCTTTATAAAATTAGTATAATATAATATAATAATATTCTACCACATACACACAACACCATCTAGCCCAAACTAAGCAGAGCTTGTACTATGGGTACTAGACAATGGATAAACATACATATTATATACTCTTTTTTTTGTAAATCCGTACATATTATACATAGAAACACCCAGATCAAAACAAACATCGATGTTCATGCACACAAATGTTTGACTTGAGCGGGAATCGAACCCGCGACCTCAGGCGTGGCAGCCGGTTACACTAACCACTACGCCATCGAGGCCGACATACACATTACAGGTATATAGAAAGTATAAATAAGATATTAGTTGTTTTACGCATGGACTTTTAATAATTATATTATATGAAAAATGTATCTATCTGCCGGGCCTTAGGCGAACGTTCTATAAGAATGATCAGAGATGTTTTGGAGAAAGTTTAAGTATAGCTCGGTGTTATTTACCTTAGTTGATGCGATGTTAGTAAATAAAGCAAATAAGATACTTCAATGTTTTATTCCTTAATCGCTAACATTCTGGGAAGCTGACGTGTTTTACTTTATATATATACTAGGGCGTAATAAACAAAAACGCGTTGTTTATTTGTGAACGTATCGTGCAATACCTGATTACGGATGATTCATTTTAAGGTAAGTATCAGTTTTTATCTGAATTTGATCTAAGATAACATGTCAGATAAGGCGTCTGCCTACGCGGTGGTACTACGACGATGGTATGTAGTGTCGTACCGATAATAACTGCATTTGCCATGCGCTGAGCTTTTGCGCAAGAATGGCCGGTGCGCATACAGTACACGTGACTAAAGTGCAGCCTCAAAACGTTTGTATAAAAGGCGAAACGGCTATTTATACACGGCGTTTAACTGTAAGACGTGCTCATATATTAAAGTAGCATAGTGGATTCTTTGGCTAAAGTAAAACTGATAAATGTGACACATCGAATTTCTCATGAGCTGATTTAAATTAACTGTGGTTTTGAAGGGTGTTGACGGCATGTACGAAATTTTCCGACATTGTTCGAGTAAAAAACATACATTGACATGCAAACATAATAAACTGTTTAGCATTGTATATATTTATACAATTGAAATTTGGAAAATGATTTTGCTTGCACATCCAATAACACAATGGATGTTTGTAAGTTTGTTGGTCTTTTAATATCTTAAACACAGGCGAATCTGTCCGAAACACAGGCATTATAACTAGAGCTAAACATAATAAAAGTTAAATGCAATTGTATCACGTTACAAGACTAAGGCGTGCGGCGAAATGCTTTTCTCAATTCTTCTTCTCCTTAGCCTTTATTATTCTCAAGTCACGTGGGATCGGCTTTTCTAGTCTAACTGGATTTGACTGGATATCAGATTTTACACGGAGCGACTGCCATCTGACCTCCGCAACCCGAAGGCTAACGATACCCTAAAACTAGACCAGTGTCAAGATATTTAAGGGCACTGATTTCCAAATAACGACTGTCATAGATATTCATGGCAGCCGGGACTGACGGCTTAACGTGCTCTCCGAGGCACGGAGCAGCCGATAATTATCAATCAATACGCACATCATTTCGAAAATTTTGCTTTTCTCAATTACAAGTGCATCCGTAACCGTACTATTGCCAACTTTAGAGTTAATATGAAAATATATCTTTTAAATGCACAAAAATCGACTTCAATAGCCTGCCTTTTAAAATAATTAGTAATGTAATATACCTACTTAAATAATTATGATATTGAAGTATTTTTTTTTTTAATAATTTATTTATGCTAAACACACATATAATTTTAAATTGATTGTCAATAAGATTTCTTAAATTCTTATAAATAGCGCTGTACAAAAAATTGCTTATTTGCTCCAGGACACACTCAAACGCACTATAATATATCGGTCACCAAGGTGTTGCTGAAAATCAGCGCTGTTTCGCTTATAAATGCGGATACAGCTTCGGGCTGAGCAACATCTTTTTTTGACAGACGCTGCGACGCACACTGCAATACGTTAGGTTATATACCTATTTATTAAATGTATCGAGCCAAGGGTTTAATATTTTTATTTTTATTTCTTTATTTGCATATTCGTTTTTTATTTTTTTATTTCCTATTTGTGGTTATCTTTTTATTTTTATTTGTTGCTTTCAGTTATATTATGTAATATTTATTTTAATTAATGATGCCATCAATTTAGATATTATGTATTTTAAATTGTCATTTACTTTTGTCCTAGTGTCCCATTGTCTTTTCCTGTCTAACTGTATACCTACTACGTTTATGCTGTCTGCAGTATGTGTTGTGTGTTTTTTCCGTCAAAATAAATGTATTTTCTTTCTTTCTTTCTAACTGGGAGTGCTGTACTTAACATAATTCAGTGCGCCGCCGTCGCCGGGTAAATAACTACTTTTAGTTCACCTTAAGTAAGTATTGTAACCTTAAGTAAATAGTGTACCTGTAATTATTATTTAAAATTAATTTACAAACAGTTTTTCACAACATATTTCGTATTTCAGGAGTGCATTATGAATACACGTTGTAAAGATTGCAAAACGCCTTGCCACTCCTGAAAAATCTTTCTACGACCTTTTTAATGAATGCAAGCTTTTACTTTTTACTGATAACTACTTACATTTTCTAGTTTGTATTAGGGAGGCATGCCATATGGATAACTTAACTATTGATCCATATGTGTCCGGATATATCCTATACTAGATGTGCCCGCGTTTATGATTACTGCGGCTCCCCCGTGGGTCGTAGCGTAATGTTATATAGCCTTATAGCCTTCCTCGATAAATGAGCTATCCAACACTAAAATTATTTTTCAATTCGGACCAATAGTTCCTGAGATTAGCGCGTTCAACCAAACAAACAAACAAACTCTTCAGGTTCACTTCAGTCTTCTTATAATATTAGTATAGAGACCAACAATCAACGATAGTTTATGACGTAAAACGATGATATTTAATTTAGTTATACAGTTTAGTTCTAGATATAATTGCATGTATTTCGAGAAGATTGAAGAAGCTGAATGTGTTACAATGCCTCTATAAAAGTTCTTCGTTTTATAGAAACCATCACAGTCATCTCAATCAGATGAATACTACACTCCCGTTCTATAAGCAAATCCGCTAACGAAGAAGCGGTTAAGTGATAGGCATGCGTCCCCATATCATTTAGCCGCTTTTAAGTATAGGACCACATACGTCACGACTATGCACTTATATTTTAAGTATAGGTACATATTGTTTTTTAAAGGGGCCTTGATAGTATGGGCGCATAATTACGAGCACAGACTGACGGTTCACAGAAGCGGTAATTGTGAGCCGGGGCTATTTGCTTCTAAGAAAGGCCATTACGGCGCGGCGCATGATAACTCCACGATAATGGTATCAGCAACCATTGTGTGTACTACACGTGGTCAGTTCATTGTTTACTATAATTTTTCCTCTAATGACGATGTTTGTGTATTATGCGCGTTTCGTTCCGGCTGTTCGGAATGGCTTCGAATCTACGATGGTATGTTGTCTTAGGGTGATATAAATAATTGTGTTTGAATCTACTGATAGTATCTATAGCTTCGCCAGTTATTTGGTTCTATGTAGCAGAAGGCCTTCTGCCACAAACGAATATTTCCTTCTTCTTTTATGATCTCTTAGAAGGTTGGGTGAGAAATCATTGGTATTCTTGTTAACTCCTACAGCTAAGCTAATTCATGCATCACGTCACAATTTGAAGCTACGATCTTATTCTTATTTTAATAAAGACAATTTTCGTAATAGGAGTAATCCCGGGAGACTTTACAAACATTCAAACAACGGTCACAAAGGACACCTAGACTCGGAACAATCATTTGTGGATCACACAAATTTATGTCCCGTGTGGTATTCGAACCCACAACACTCGGCGCAGCGGTAGCGGCGCGGCGACCACTTATCACTACACCATCCATGCAGACTATCTCTCGAATGCGAGTCCTTTATAGGACCATCATTCATATTCTATCCATTGGGCAAACGCTCCTTGTTGATACCAGGTTTGAGTTTAAATTTGGTCAGTATTTACGCAGTCTATTTACGTAACGAAATCGACAAAGCAGAGACTTTTAAAAATGCGATGCAAACTTGTTTGTTTTATATTGTAAACATACAAAGTTCTGAATGAACGCCGTGTTTTTTAGGAATGTAAACATTTGAGATTTATGATGGCAACATTGACGTATTTTAGTGTTTGCATGAATTTCACTCGACGCGTGTTATTTGGAAGTTAATCTACATTTAGTTATAGTTATATTGAGTGCGGTGGTCACAAGGTAAAGTCGAGCGCGAGGTCCCTTGCTCCATCCGTGCCTAGCTCGAGCATGTCCATAATAGCGAGTGCTGATATAATAAAGCTTTTTGTTTGTTGTTTGAACGGGCTAATCTCTGGAACTACCAGCCGAATTTAAAGATGTAGCCTAATTGACGAAAGTTATAGCTTATATAACATCACGCTACAACAACAGTCACAACAGTAACTAATCCTAAATATTATAAACTAGATGTTCCCGCGGTTTCACCCGCGTTTATCGTTACTGCGCTGCCCCTGTGGGTCGTAGCGTAATGTTATATAGCCTATAGCCTTCTTCGATAAATAGGCTATCCAACACTAAAAGAATTTTCAAATCAAACCAGTAGTTCCTGAGATTAGCGCGTTCAAACAAACAAACAAACTTTTCAGCTTTGTAATATTAGTATAGATGTGAATGTAAGTTTGTTTGTTGCGGGGAAAATCTAATTATAGTATAAATCTAATAAACAACACACTGTTAAATATATTACTCGAAGCGGAAAACTCGGCCTTGTTTCCTGGTTAACGTCTACACGTGATTATAGATTTATTTATAACTTACTTAATATTTAAATAATCCTTACTAATATTATAAATGCGAAAATGAGTTTGTTTGTTTGTTACGCTTTCAAGCCTTAGCTACTCAACCGATCAACATGAAATTTGGGTACACGTTGTCAGGGGTACAGAATAGGACATAGGGTACCTTTCATCCAGAAAAAATAACTGTTGCAAACCTAACCTAAACTAACCTACATTTACGCGAGCGAAACTGCGGGTAAAAACTAGTGTAAAATAATTCAGGTATACCTATCCGGTAATAAATTGGAATTAAATAAGGCGAATCTTAAAATTGACTGCTTTGGTGGGGCGGCGGTAATGAATGCGACTGCTGTGCATGACGACTCCGGTTCGATTCCCGGGTTAGGTAGTGTTTTCGGGATTTTCTGTCAATAAATTATCATTAACAGCATGGAGTATAGTACTGAGCCCAGTAGCAATAGGCTCGCCTCCTAATATGACCATCCTCCTAAGACCATATAGCGAAATGTTAGAATAATACACCTCTACCCATACATCTCACTCTCCAGGGAACAGTGGCGTGAGACTATATATGTATGCACCCACAGAAGTCTTTCACCCTTCACCAGGATTTATGCTGTCTAATGCAATAAGAGACCTGTCTAATGCAATCTGCCGAGCATATTTCCAGAATCAATTAAACTAAGAATTTCATAACAGAAAATCAAAATAACATTGCCCAGGCAAAGACAAAAATAGACTAAAAACAACACGCCTAAAAAATAAATAAACGACTATGTACACTTATTAGTCGTAACAAATCAGATGTACCTAATTAAATAGTCAAAAATATAATTACTTAAGCTTATTAAATAGTCATAATATAATTATTTGAGCCAATTATCTCGATCTAGACGAGGGTTGTTATAAAAACAAACGAATCAAAAACACAGTTGTCGAATTAGGCTATTCCTAGAAAACAGCTATGTTAATTCGACGGCACAAATAACTTTAACGCCAAGAGCTAGCCAGCGATAAATCTTTCAATAAATCATCATAGCATAAATACTATTACGCCTATCGTGTTATCGCTGAAGGGTTAAGCAGAGGTGTCGAAACTATCTCTTTGCGAGCTAATAATAATAATAATAATAATAATATTCTACCACATACACACAACACCATCTAGCCCAAACTAAGCAGAGCTTGTACTATGGGTACTAGACAATGGATAAACATACATATATACTTTTTTTTTTGTAAATACATACATATTATACATAGAAACACCCAGACCAAGACAAACATCCATGCTCATGCACACAAACGTTTGACTCGTGCGGGAATTGAACCCGCGACCTCAGGCGTGGCAGTCAGTTACACTAACTACTACGCCATCGAGGCCGACAAACAAGCTAAGGTCATGAATATAATCAGAAACTCTCAATATAGTGTTTATATATTATATTATTTATCAATTTGCGGTCGTTAATTATGATAATCGTGAATATATTGTTAATCCTAGAATACTCTTATTTAATAGTCTGGTAATATAACTTTTGCAATATATTTACATTTTATGTTATATTTAGTTTTAGTTTATTTATTTATTGGTTTACCAGCAGTTATTACACTAAGTTTTTTATATGTAACTTTCGCGTATAACAATCTTATGTAATACAAGCTTTTGCCCGCGGCTTCGCTCGCGTTAATTTAGAATTTGACAATCAATTCGGGTAATTCAATCATGATTCGAAAGACACGTGGCGCCATCTATTATCATAAGAACGTTATTATTGTTTTCCTCGGGACCAGTAATTTTTTTCGGGATGAAAGGTAGCCTATGTCCGTTTCTGTACACCTGTCAACGTATTTGCAAAATTTCAGGATGATCGGTTCAGTGGTTTAGGCGTGAAAAGGTAACAAACAAACAAACTCATTTTCGCTTTTATAATATTAGTTACGATTATAAATGCGAATGTGAGTTTGTTTGTTACGTTTTCACGCCTTAGCTATTCGACCGATTATCATGAAATTTGGCATGTATGTTGTCGGGGGAACAAAATAGGACATATAACATAACCTAGTTTATGCGAGCGAAGCCACGAGTAAAACCTAGTATTGTATAATTACTTTTTCAAGACATTTTGTCTTTGTTATATTATCTGGATTTATTATTATGGCATATGTTTCCAATTTCGTTTTTTCGTTAGACATTACAATTGACTTGAAACATATGCTGTATACTGCACATGACCATAAGAGGCTAAATAGCTCTCTATGTGTGTATATTTATACTTAATTAAATTAACAATAATGAGTGTATTAACATAATTTACCATATTTAAATCGACATGTTGTATTTATCCGTGGATATCGAGGTCCAGTGGAGCGAGTCATAAAATGTTAAAAGATCTTCAATAGCTCTGACACTAATTAGTATTTCGAAGAAACACGAGATTAATGCAATGTTTTTTATACTCGCCGTCCGATTACTTTTCCATGTTTCAATGATACCAATGTTCTGAGAATCGGCAGTTTAACATTGAAATACCAACTTATAAAAGCAGGTATTATAGTCATTGTTTTTACTAGCTTCACTCAGGCAAACTACTTTTTCTGGATGAAAGATACCCTGTATCCTTTTCTGTATCCCTGACAACGTGTGTGCGAAATTTCATAACGATGGCTTGAGAATTAAGGCGTGCAAGCGTAACAATCACAATAAACCATTCCTTGGCCTTTTTTTATGTCCCACTGCTGAGCAAAAGCCTCTCCTTTGGACTTCCAAACCACTCTGTTCGAAGAAACTATTATATGAAAAAAGTCATATTAATTTATTGCTCCGTTCCTGCTTAAAAGAATAACAAACAAACACACTTCCGTATTTATAATATTAGTAGGGATGTCAGCAGTTAGCGTCGTGATCAACTCGTTAAGATGTTTATATGTTGTTTTGTGTTTGTAATATATTATCGCGTATATTAATATCCTTAAGGTGCCTCACATTAAACATATCCAATAAAAAGCTCTTTACATTCTATATTATATAGATAGGCAAAGGGCAAAACAGTTCAGTATTTCTTCTTCTTTGTTTGCCAACATGATATATTTGTCAAGTTTACGAGCTTTTGTGTCCATTCAAAATCTATCAATCAATCAAATCAATAAAAAATAGAAACAGTTGTTTTTTTTATTTAAGTCTAAAGACAAAATAGATTTTCGACGTATTTCGACCACTATGCAAACAATAGTTTCTATAAATGGATGATAACGAATATAAATTATCTGATTAGTAATAATTTTTAATCACTGTTGTCTTTTCTAATGGACTAGGCTTTTATAAACCAAAGATTTATATCATATAATCACATACTCTACTTAGATCGCACGAAAAAGTGCTCACTAGAAGAGCAAGCTTGCACATTAGAAACAGAACTGTAGTGTACAATTATCAATTTTAGTGAGTGTAATAATACTATACTTATAACTTAGATGACATGTTGGCATTTTGTGTTAGATGACAAGTTAACGACCAGATAGGTGACCATAACTTAACCTCAACATTTGAAAAAGCAATTGCAAATTAACGTCGACGATTCTTTTAAATGGACCAACACTTTATCAACCACTTTTTATAAAACACTAGCTTTTGCGCGCGGCTCCGCCCGCGTGGTACCTACATCAATAAAAAGTAGCCTATGTCCTTCCCCAGGTTTTAAACTATATCTGTACCAAATTTCATCTAAATCGATTGAGTGGTTTAGCCGTGAAAAGGTAACACACAGACAGACAGACAGACAAACAGATAGACAGACGGAGTTACTTTCGAATTTATAATATTATAGTAAGGATTATGTTTACGCAAAAAGACTTGCTTTTAATAATTATAATCTGATTATTTAATACAATATTCACAAAGTTTAATATAAACTTAATTAATTCGTAACAAAAATATCTACTTATATAAAAGGTAGAACGTAGATAAAATGCTGGAATATTAACAAGACAATTTAATTTAGTTAATAAAACTGACAAATCAATAAATATTTATTTAATAACAAAATTTATTTACTTGATGTGTCCTTTTAAAATAGTAATAATGTTCAGTAAATTAAAGCTAGAGAAACTTTTAAACACTGTTATTAAAGAAGTTCCTATAATTACGGTACTAAGTCAATAAAATTAAAAAAACAGTCTTTTTGCTTTATAAAGATCTTCCCACGGTCTATTTTCCTTACTTGTTTTACTTAGTAAACAAACAAGCTATTATAAAAATTTTCAATTACAGCTTTCAGACAATATAAGCGCCTAATGAATAGAGATTAAAAATAGAAAGATAATACATAGATATGGTTCTCTATATTATATCGTCTAAGATAGCTACCGCTACGTCATAATTGGTAACTAAATAAGACAGTGAAAAATTTATTATAAAATAATACTTGCTCCTACGAGGATGGATAAAGCTTCAAGTCAAAGTCAAAATCTTTATTTCCATAAAAATGTTCAAATAAATAATTCTCGTCACAAACACGTCAATTCACTATTATATTAATAAAATAAAATTATAAAAATAAAAAGAAGGAAATAAAAATTTTGCATTGAAAAAAAGACTGTTCGAGGAGTAGAGCTTTCATGAGAAGAAGCAGGCAAGAAACTCATGGCCACTCTTTTCAATCGCCAAATGTTTACATCAATATAATTCAATGTTATATTACATATTTTCCTTATATGATATAATATATGTTATATTGTGAATAGAAATAACCTGTGAGCGGAAGCAACTCAATCATAAGCATTTTTATCTTCTATATATTCAGTGACTGAGTAATAACTTTTCGAATATAATTTACGTTTTACAAATGTTTTAAATTTATTAAAACTTAGATTTTGAATGTCACTTGGAAGTTTATTGTAAAAGCGCACACATCGACGTTTAAACAACTTATTAATTTTTTGAAGCCGGCACTAGTAGTCTGTTTTGTTTCTTGTATTTATATTTAATGCATAACCTTTGGTACTTTCAACAAAATGCTTGATAAAGCTTTGGGTATATAGTTAGTACCTACTCATTATAGGAGAATATTATTTTATTTGTATAAAAGCTACGCTAACCAGAGCGTAACATAAAAGTATGGTCAAATGTTAGGGGTCGAAAGTGTTGAAGATATTTATCTTCTGTTAAGAATCACGTAGTGTAGGACGCCCTCCGACCAGGTGGGATGACGACCTGCGAAAGACTGCAGGCAGATGCTGGATGCGGCAAGCTGAAGACAGGGCGCTATGGCGCTCTTTGGGGGAGGGCTATGTCCAGCAGTGGACTATTATAGCCTGATGATGATGATGATGAAAGAATCATGTAAATTATTTTTTTGTATGGTTCTATTTGATTTTCCATGGGTATTAATTAATAGTCTTCCGCACTAGGTATACTATCTGTGTCGTCATATGGAACTTTATAAACATTTTAACAACTGACACAATGAACATCTAATTTTAATCTAGAAGTGGACCAACTTTTTGTGGATCATACAAATTTTATCCCGTGTGGAGATTGACCCCACAACACTTGGCACAGTGGTAACGACTAATTAAACCTCTACGTCTTTACATGTCAATATTAGCAATTTAGCTCCTTAGTTCATTTGCTCGGATATTTCTGTCCAAATTCGGACATGACATCAGCACCCTCGTTCAGTACGAACAGTTAATTCTCATTAGCTCATCTATCCGACAAGAGATTCAGTGTACTAAAATCTTTAAGGCAAAATTCTAATTTCTAATATATTTTACCTGTAGACAGACAGGAAAATCATATGTTATGACCAATCAAAATCAGATTTTGTGGGTTTTGCATTAGTCACAGGAATTTTTTTTAAGGTCATATCATAGTACAAGCTCTGCTTAGTTTGGGCTAGATGGTGTTGTGTGTATGTGGTAGAATATTATTATTATTATTATTATTATCTATACTAATATTATAAAGAGGAAAGATTTGATTTTATTGTTTGTAAGTTTTTAACTCAGAACCTACTCAACCGATTTCAAAAATTCTTTCCGCATTGGAAGACTATATTATTATCGAGTGACATAGGCTGTATTTAATTTAACCTCTCAAACAACACTAGGACGCCAGTATTTGAGCTTAACCAGACTATTTAAAACGTAAATTTTATAATGATAGTCTTCTTTTGTTTGAACAGCTTTTTTGTATTTTCGTATTTTTAATAACAGGATTGGTTGAGAAGTTACTATTACGCGAGCAAAACCACCGGGTATTGGAGTTACAAAATCGAATGTACCTTTGGTTAAAATCTGTCTAACGTGTTGGCTATTTGCAAGTCAGTTAACCAAGCCTCATATAATATTACGACGAAGAACTCAATCGTGCCTCTTGTATGCGTTTATGGGTTGTTGCTCAATGCCGCTTACTGAACACATGACTGTATGACCTCGATGGCATAGTTGTTAGTGCCACTGCCACGCCTGAGGTCGCGGGTTCGATTCCCGCACAAGTCAAACATTTGTGTGCATGAACATGGATGTTTGTCTTGGTCTGGGTGTTTCTATGTATAATATGTATGTATGTATTTACGGTAAAAAGTATATATTATATGTATGTTTATCCATTGTCTAGTAGTAGTTCACGGCTAAACCACTCAATCGATTTAGATGAAATTTGGTACAGATATAGTTTAAAACCTGGGGAAGGACCGCGCTTTGAGTCGCTCGCCGACATTTTATTTCGTTGTACCAAATACAGTCGTATTTTGAAGCATTGTAGGTTGAATTTACATTGTTACTGAATTAGTCTCTTCGCCGCCACTCTGTCCGTCGGCGCTGACCCTTATTCGTTCTTATAATCTACTCATGCACTAGTAATACTTCCTGTGTCGCAGGAGATAAATAATCAAATATCACGTATGGAAATTCGTGTAATGATGTACATTTTACTGAGTAATTGCAGATTCGAGACGAACATTTAAATCACTGCTCCATCCATGCAATCGTAATTTCTAGACTCAACTTTAATTACCTATTCACGTACGGATGGATACGAATTTCAGTTTTCGGTTATACTAGGATGCCAGACCAATCCTACGTCATTTTAGTAAAGCTGAGATTCTACAGTAAATATTTTATACGTAAGTAAACAACATAAAAAGGTTAGATTTCACGGTAAAATATAATATTTACTGTTAACATCGTATAATCGAGTATGCTCGTTATTTTTCTTACAGCTGATAGATTTTCAAATCGATTTCTTCGTTGACATGCTTATAAATTAGCAGACATTCAGCGATAATCAGATTATCTTACTTTTACAACGACGTGTCGCAGGCTTTGGAAGCCATAGATATTTAATCATTATGTGACGAAATTCAAGAATACTGTTGCAGCTCATTTGCGAACTGGTTCGTAGACCGCTTTTCTCTTTTTTGTTTCTAATTTTGTATCAATTTTTAACAGCATAGTTACTATTTTAATATTACTAATATTATTATAATATTTTTACTTTTAATTTGATTGCATTTATGTACGTACTCTCTATCACATGCTGTGATCTCTTGTCAGTATGAAAACATAAGACCTACAACTTTTTTAGCTTTCTTAAATTGAAATAATAATAATAATAATAATATTCCATCACATTCACACAACACCATCTAGCCCAAACTAAGCAGAGCTTGTACTATGGGTACTAGACAATGGATAAACATACATATATACTTTTTTTTTCGTAAATACATACATATTATACATAGAAACACCCAGACCAAGACAAACATCCATGTTCATGCACACAAATGTTTGACTTGTGCGGGAATAGATGTGTATTTCTTATCCTTTATACATAAATAAATAAATTAGTTAATTAATAACCTAGGTATATGGTAGCAAGCCTGAATGTTCATTACAGTAATAATATACTAAACTATGATAATACATAATAGAAACATTTTTTCATTAACCCTAAGTATGGTTTACAACTCATTGTTGAAGCCTCCTTTTAAGCACATGCATGCATTAATGCATGTTCCAGAAGGCATCATTATACTGTAATTCACACGTCATAAATACGTAAGTTATTAAAAATCGCGCCATTTTTTATGTACGGCTTGTCGATTTTAATGATCTGCCAGCGGCTGAGACATCAGTTGAAGTATAAACAGGATGAGATTGATTAGCAACGAAGTATGTCTCATTTATCTCACCTTGTGTGGTGTGGACTCAGCGGCGGAGCGGAGCTTGGCGCGGCCGGCGCCGCCCGCGTTTCTTATGGCCTCCATCAAGTTGGCGCGCGCGTCAACCTTTGCAGGCGCGGGCGCAGGTCTCGACGCCGGCTTTTTCTCGTCTCTGATTGACAAACAGAAATGTGTGATATTAATTGCTAAAATGTTTTTACATAATATGTGGTGATTAAATGTAATGAATTATCTGAAACATTGCCTGAATATCAGAACAGTAAGCAGAAGTGCATTGCGCATTGCACTTATACTGCAGCAGCTATGTTTGTGACCTTTTGTATTTACAGGGTATATTTCTAGACCATGTGAAGTGATTGTGAGTAGTCTGCTACAAAAATTAAGAATAACGTTTGTAAAGTAAAGAATTGCCCGGTAAGGTTTATAAGAGTATAAATCTTTCCGGGCAAACTTTCCCATACTGCTTCCGTGCTACTCATCATCCTCTTGCCCTGGTCCCAATTTATTGGGGGTCAGCGCAGTATGTCCTTCGCTTTCATACTTCTCTGTCACCTTTAACCATTTTACCGCTTGTGTCGCATTTATGCGACACATATTTCCGTGCCCCTACCACCCGTGTCGTATTTCTGCGACAGAGAACATGCATGATTTTTTTGTTCTATTTTCGTCCTATTACCTCCCTAATTATTGTAGGTATTATTTTATCGATATGTAGCCGGGCGCTAGGGGCACGGCAATCGATATTTAGCTAAGAGCTTAAAAGGTTAAAAATAATTTCAGCTAACAAAAATACAATGTATATTACCAAGAATTGTCGACCTACACATTTACAACAAATTAAACCGTAATTATGCTTCCAAAACGATTAAATAACGTAGACAAAATATTAGTTTTAGTACATAGAATCGTTAGATCGATGATGATTATTCGTGGGAATCACACGTGGCAATTATGATACGACAAGCATGTACTCACAACGTAAAAAACCCACGATTCTAATAAATCTTTAAATTCAATAACGTTTAATTTGTTTACATCATCTTTAATGATTCGCGGTAAAGGATATCATGATAATTATCCTTTCGCGATAAAACTGCAATATCCTTATGTGAAGTGCACTATCTTCGTTGAAACGTATAAGTTGGATAAACCCTTTATTTTGTATCAATCTTGATCATATAATATGCATGCATGAACATAATATGCTTTCTGCCTACAAAATATACAAAGACTATGGAATATTGCGCGTCATAAATAGTTAAACATATGCGATATTTTTAATTGTTAAACGATCATAAGCTTGTTCGCAATGTTAGTATTAAAATATAAATACGAATGTTTGTTTGTTACGCCTTAACTACTCCACTGATCATCATGATTTTCATTTTGCATAAACGTTGTCATGGGTACAGAAAAGGACATAGGGTTCGAATGACATAGGGCTCGAAATTTATTGCGGCAATCTATATTAACGTGAGCGAAGCCGCGGGCGAAATCTAGTTAGTATTAAAATAAATATTTACCTTGCCTTATTTCAATCAATACGGCTATAAGCTCACCTATTAAGTAAACCTAAGCATTGTAAAAGAAACGTGGGCGTAACACAGGTATCCTTCGTAGCGTATGTACGCATGGCGCTAAGTATAGCGCATCTCCCTCGCGTCTCTGTTTTAATTAAAAGGTTTAACCTTTATTAAAAACTAGATGTTCCCACGGTTTCACCCGCATTTATCGTTACTGCGCCGCCCCCGTGGGTCGTAACATGATGTTATATAGCCTTACCCGATAAATAGAAAGAAAAAAGAAAGAAAATACATTTATTTGCAGCAGATTATGCACTACATAGTTACATATTTCAGACACAGTTAATTACAAAAAAAAAAATAGAAGAACAAATCTTACTGCAAATTGGTCGCAACTCAGCAAAATGCTAGTTTTGAAAAAATTTGCGCTGGTCTTCCGCTGCGACCATGTTTGTAAATAATACACTTAACACAACACAAAGATGACAAACGATATAAAATAATAATAATAATAGCGTCCACGGTACCAATACGACAACAATACAATATTTTTATGCACCCCAGTTAAATTTAACAACTTCATTATCTTAAAAATACACATTAATGTTAGCGACTGTAACTTCACTACATAGTTATATAGCACTTGTGTCATGCAGCTGTGTTTCCTGACCTTTTTGGTGATCAAATAATAATTTCTTTAATGTTGTTCTAAAACGTTGAATATGTTGCAGATTCCTAATCGGGGGTGGAATGTTGTTCCAACATTTAGTTGCAGCGTAGCGGAAACTTCCCCTAAAAGCCTCCGATTTATGACGTTGTGTCGATAATTGCAATGCACATTGCCGTTTCCCATATGACTTTAGGCTTGAAACCTGTTTCAATTTTACATTCAAGTAATAAGGTTGTCTATGTTTAAATACGCTATCCAACACTAAAATAATTTTTCAAATCGAATCATTAGTTCCTGAGATTAGCGCGTCCAAACAAACAAACAAACTCTTCAGCTTTATAATACTAGTATAGATAGTTTTAGTATTGAATACTACACTAAACATCGTAACTTATATCATAAATGCACATGTATGTTTGTTTGCTACGCTTGCACGACGTAACTACTCCGATCATCATGAAATTACAAAAGAGTATATGGTGGGGAAGCTTTAATTAAGAAAAAGCACTCGAGAACACCGAGGTAAGCCGCGGGCAAAAGCTAGCAAATAAAACATTAGAAAAGCAATGAATCCTTTACAAATAAAATCAATACACGAAAAACCATTCAAATTATATGGCAAACCAATAAAACTCGAGTTTAATACCTTGACAGGCAGACGATTTTACCATTAGCACTGAAATTAAAGCAGATATGTGTGTGCATAGATAGCATTACTAATAACATTTTAATGAGTAATGAACCTATCGTGGCTACCCATCCTAAACTAGTAAATAATTAAATATATCCATTACACGTGATTACTTTTGAAAAGGGAAACGCATTAAGTAACTAATGGCATATCTTTAATCCTATCGATGCGTTTAATTAATTTGCCTTAAATGCAGATTCGTAGACGCACTTAAATGGTTTACGTTTATTTAATCGCAAGTAAATGCATTTAATCTATTCGTGTGCGCGTTTTTATTTCGCGTTTTATAATCTCACTCCGATTATAAAACTGCTTAATGTACATCAAATTATATTTATTTTGCTGATTACACAAGAAAACGATTATAGGTTTTTCTCATTAATCGCTGGCTTGTAAACGTTTGAGATGTACCAGCAATCTCTCTAATGTTTGAATTTCTGAGGATACTAAGATTTGTATCTCTAAGGACTCTCGGTATTAACATTTAACTTAATTGGAATAGTCAACTATAAATAGTAAGAAAATTTAATGCACTGTGCTAAGAATCCGTATATAAAAATGTAATTACCACGCGAGGTCATTCACCACCATCTATAAATATTGTTCACACACAACTATAATTAACACACACACATACATATCATCAAACTCATTTACATTCATACACACATAGCATTTGTCAGAGCGGTAGGCAGAGACTACAGATTTCCTCTCGCTTCGATAGCTTCATTTTCATTGAATTTAAACTACTATATATACAGATTTTATCACATTTTTTTTTATGAGATAGGAGGTAAACGAGCAGACAGATCGCCTGATGGTAAGCGATTACCGCCGCCCATGGACACCCGCAACACCCGAGGAGTTACAAATGCGTTGCCGGCCTTTTAAAAAGGAGTACGCTCTTTTCTTGAAGGTTTGTAGGTCATATTGGTCCGGCAATACCGCAGGCGACAGTTTATTCCACAGTTTAGTCGTGCGAGGCAGAAAATTTCTGGAAAAACGCACAGTTATGGACTGCCAACTAGCTAAATGATGGGGTTGGAAATTCTGTCGCGTAGGACGATGGCGAAAAGAGGCGGCAGGGATTAGTCCGAACAATTCCTCGGAGCACTCCCCCCCTCCCTTGTTTATTTGACACTTTATTACATAATTTTGAAAACTGTTACACTACTATTACTATTAAACTTTGCTAATGTTTAAGCTAATTTAATTATTGCAACTATTAAAACTATTTATATTTTTATGTTTACACTTTCCCCGACGCCGACGTTTCGATTGCTATAAAGTGATGAGTGAAAATTAAATGCTGTTGTCATTTGCACTCATCACTTTATCAATGCTCTTTGGTATTTTAATACGGATGTACTCAAAGTAATATGAGATGATCATGGACGAACACAGCTGACGTATTTGTATATAACATTGTCATCAATAATATTATACCATAGATATCTTACGTCCATATTAAATGACGACCAAATGCAGTCTCGTTGCATGCAACCCATAAAATTTGTTTACGTGTTTAACTTGCCTGTGCACCTATATTTTAGCAAAGAAGATACACAAATTACGAGTGTAAAAGAGAAATATTTCTATAACCTACAGCTCTGTAATGACAGAGTTGTAGGTTTATTTTTTCACAAGGCATCATGAACATGGCGCCCTGTTTTTGGCGAACTGATGGAAACTTGTTACAACTGGGTTAGTTTTGATGTTTACTTTATTTGTAAGTACGCGTGTAAAAAATATCTACGCCATTTTAGTACAATCGTAATTCAAATGCAAGTACAAGACGTTAGGTGAAGGCAATATATAAGGCCATGCTGCAGAATATTCGATTATATCCTAATATATAAAAATGAATCTCTATTTCCCTTGGTCACCCCATTACTTGATAATGACTTTACCGATTTAATTCATCTTTGTTTTTAAGGTTTCTTATACTTTGTAGGTTCTAACAGAAAGAAAAGTAAAGAAAATTGCTCAGAAAATAGTATAATTTCAAAAAACTTAACGACCATTTTAACTTCCCTGGTTTAACAGTTCGTGTAAGACAGGACACCGTCTGTCGGGTCAGCTAGTATCCTAATAAATTACGGTTTGACTGTCACACACATAATATTCACTTGGAATAGATTAAACAACATCCGTTCACAGTCCCACAGTACTCTGTTGCGCGTAAATAATCTAGTGACAAGTTGTGGTGTAGACATTCTGACGCTGCTTCGAATTAAAGCTTGACCTTTACAGGGGCAACATATCGATTGGTCCCCTCCACAGGCTAGACTTCAGATATTATTGTTCTAGACTGAACGGCAGCCACAGTCGCTGTAATCAGATAGCTGCGGCGAATGAGTCTCGTTTGTGTCTTTCATCCCTATTATTATGGTGAAATATTAGTCTCGTCTGACTGTAACGACAGTTTTGAATGTTATTCGTTGAAAAGAATGAGTATTTCAAGTTTTAGATAGACAGTTTCTTTAAAATGAGTTTTTGGCGTTGCGTTAGCCAATTTATGCACATTATGAGTTGCATTTTATTATGTATGTAGGTACTTTGTATAAATCACATTTAGTCTCTCTTAATCTAATCTTTGTGGTTAAAAAATATACGTCCTATGAAACCGTCTTAAAATGAAGGGATATTGCATCTTAGGTGTTTTCTATAACGTCATTCACATAAAATCCAACATATTAATGTAAACTAAACAAAAAGTTACAATGAGTATATAATATATATTAATAATAAATATTACGTAAATATAAGTAAATACCTACTGAAGCATTTTAAATTAGAATAGAACTATATTAAAATAATAATATCTTCACCTTTGTTCTATTAATACATTTATCAATCATTTTATAGAAAATCAGTACCAACATAACATTCTCAACATAAAAAAAAAAAAATCCAAACCAAACTATTCACGTTACTACCAATGGAAAAACCTACATATAACCACCAAGCATACGGCGATGCAAATTTAAACTAAAATGTAAATGTAAACCACAGAATATACAGTCAGCAGTCAAAGTACGCAAAACCAATATTTGTTCGTTTATCCTTTTATGACAAAATAACTAAAAAATACACCCGATAGCCGCTAGAAATAAACCCTATATCGCAAAGATCTTTATGAAAAGCAATATAAAAACAGTCACACTCGAAATACTCTGAGAACTATACATATAACATGAATGAGTAAAATAAATACCAACGCAATAGCAAGCACAGAGTATTCGTCCCTCCCCCTACATCTCGCACTTTTTCACTTAATTCTACCAAGTGAATTATCAATTCACCCATTCCTCGGGTACTCAACTCAATGTTCTCTTGAAAGCAAACCAAATTACGATCTGTTTGCTATACAACATTTCATAATGATCGGTCGAGTGGTTAAAGCGTAAAGAGTAAAAAACAAACAATAATTCACATTCGCGTTTACAATATTAGTTAGGATTCATGTAAGTGGCCCGCGGCCTTTCTAACTCACTTTAATCTAATCAAAAACGTATGAGGATCGATCAGTAAGTCGATCACCAAAATTACCGAGTCATTCTTGCAGCTGATGTCTGTAATATCTGTTAGCAAATAGAATTTACCGAAGCGCCATACACTGCCCTACGGGACGCCATTTTTTGTTCGGCCCGCGACCTGCACCGTTTTAACAAAGTAATCGTACCAATGAGTTTAAGATGTGAACGCGGGGTCTCTGTACCCACGATTGATTAGCTTCATAACGAGGCTTTTGACCTACGAAAACTTGTTCATGCGAAGTTTAAATTATTGCCAGAAGCGTCGAGTTAATTGGCTTCTGGTCTAGATGTGATGTAAGTGGGATAAGCGAGCGCTTTCATCTAACTTATCAGTATCGGATCATAAAATCGACTGCCAAGAATGGTCGTTATCATATTTTCCGTACGTTGATGTATGTGATGTGTTTTACAAGGTTGTTAGGAAATTGATCTACGATTCTGATAAAATAGGAATGAATATAGAGGATGCTGTATCATATTCATCGATGAATACCATTAATTGATCATGAATATCATTACAACTGGCCGCCTAGTGGTCGAAGTTGATTTCTTTACCTCTACAAATTTTAGTTTTCAGCACTTCTTTATTTAATCTTCAACTATGCAAAATCCCACTCATCCGTACGCGCGTTATACCTAAAAGAGGGGTATCTTTTCACGTATTTATATATAGATAATAATTCAAGAAATGTATATAAATGTAGTTTAATTGTATGTATTTATGAGTCATCACAAAGGATCGATTCCTAGCACATTTTCAGTAGCCGAACCAGCATGGGGTCCAGAAAATGTGCTCGATAGACGGTTTTTAATCGGCAATCTTTTTCTCCGATATCTCCACAATATTTCAACATTGACATCCAGTTGTTTTAAATTAAATATTTTGAGAATGTTGCCATCTCACCTACCAAACGGTCCATAAATAGTCTTAATTAGGAATCCAAAGCTCAATCGTTTGAAGTAATACACCATTCTTACTCAAATTGTTGTTCAGCACTATCTGGTTCTACAATCATTAACACTTGTAGCTGCAGGACAAAAACGTTCACAAACATGTCGGACCATCACAAGCCGTAGCCACTAATACATAATTATCACACCCTATAGCGACAACATATCATTTTTTAACATATCCCTGCTCTACTAATATGCGCGCGAACCTCTTACGAGACACACAAAAACACAGTTCTCTACTATGAGTGTGAGAGACGTACAGACAATTTATTACCACCATTTAAAGCCGAAGAATAATAACACATCGCCACGTTGAGTGTAATTAGTGTACCATACCAAGGAGAATACATAGCATTGCTAGATAAGAATGATCAGTTTAAAAAGCTTTACACTTAATTTTACAACCCCAGCGTCTTTGTATTTTTCTACATATTCATGTGGTGATATTAATTGTCTATCTTTCATGCTATAGTAGACTTAAATAGGTTGCGATAGAGTTTAAAATAGATCGATTGGGGTTGGTTTTATGGTTGTGTTAAAGATAGAAGGAATCCGAGCAAGACATTCCTGTCTGGCGATCGCTGCGAGGGGCTTGATAGGATCAAATTTGCAAAGAAACTACACGACAAAGTTGTTTACATTACTCTTTCACTTTGAATGATACAAGTTTAAATTTTTGCTATAATTAGATATAGACGCGACCACTCACTGAATATACTTTTTCAGTGTTAAACAAGAATTAACGCAAAATAACAAAATTTGGAAAAACAGTATATAATAAAGTTAATGACTACGTGTGTTAATTATAAAGGAAAACAACGTGAAAAATGCGTGCGTGAATTCCATCATATATTTTAAGAAATAAATCTGTTATATACCAAATCTATTGCATATAAAATATTATATTTAAAAAAGTGGACAAAATTATGTTATCATGAAATACCTACTGCTACAAATAATAACAACGTTCAACGGTTGAAAACAACACTCACAATTTTAATAACCGTGAAATCAATGCCTTTTCGATTTTTGAAATAATTGATTGTTAGCTTAAATTGGCCACGAAGCGCGATATTTAATACAATTTTGTTACTTGATTAAACTATGCAGTTCTGGCTCGTTGGCCGCGCATTCTTAATAAGCATAAGTGCGGCTATCAATCACAAGCTATTGGACTTTTAATTTATTTTATCCAGTTTCTTTTCTAAGTCTGTTATCGCGATTGGAATTATGCCTGTGTGCAAAAACAGCATTCAAGCACCCACCCGAGTAATTTTTCTTTAAAGACACTAGCAATGACTTGTGCTAGGAGTTTGTTCATGTTATTCGAATCAGCGACCACACGATTGCAAATCCAATGCCTTATCCGTTAGGATACATACATACATATATTATGTGACATAGTATTAACAATTATAATGTATTTTAGTTAAGCATCACCTAGCATTAAGAAAGCCTGTAGATTGTAATATGTGGACAACGTCGTTGGTTGTACATTCGTTAACCGTAGCTGTAATACCTACTAACCTAAACTTACACTGTATAACTGTTTGTCTGTTCCAATAAATGAATAAAATAAAAATACATAGATTCATGCCTGTTTCCCAGAGGGGTAGGCAGAGACTACGGATTTCCATTTGAATAACGCCGCTTTAAACATTTAATTACATAAATGTTTGATCTATCTAGAGATTAATCAAACCCACAATCCCCGGTCGCTGGCAGCAGCCGCTTCACCTCCGTCTCACACGTGCAGTCTCTGTAGATAGGTCTTATGGTTGTGTTTTCTCTGCTATATATTCAAAACTGTGCACCGTGTAATCGATCATTACTGTAATTTATCAAACGACCTTGTGAACGTATGCGGGTATATTATGTAGTCTTATGACTTAGTCGTGATGAGAGGCATACAATGTATGCACGCCTATCGTTTTAATACTGCTAAAATATATTAAACGAAAATGGTTGGCCTTTTACATTTGCATAGTAACAAACTAACATACTACCTATTTGATGACATTGCTACAAATCGTTTTAGTTTTATTAGGAATCTCTGCTAGAAACTTCTAAGGAACTCTCTGGATTTTTGTCCTAGTGGTGTATAATGTCTCCGGTCAAATCTGATGGCCGTCTAATCGGACTATAAGATTGAGGGAATAGAGAAAGCAGGTGTGTTTACGTACACGCTTATGCACTACAATATAATTAATATCAACCGTACAGGAAGCTAGCCTCCGTTAAGTTTGGCTGCTTCACGAAACTTTGTTTGGAGGATCTTACAGGCTCATGTTTGCATTACAGGCGACTATTAAGTCCCAAGAGCAAAACTCCAGTCGGATAATTTGCCAGATTTTTCTCTCAAGAACAGCAGCTGAGAGACGGCAGTGCATTCGACTTGCATAGATTACAGCATTATTTTCGTAAGGCACACCTCTGCCTAACTAGTCATTATACAGTCGTAATCTGTACTAATATTATAAAGCTGAAGAGTTTGTTTGTTTGTTTGAACGCGCTAATCTAGGGAACTAGCGATTCGATTTGAAAAATTATTTTAGTGTTGGATAGCCTACTTATCGAGGAAGGCTATAGGCTATATAACATGACGCTACGACCCACGGGGGCGGCGCAGTAACGATAAACATGGGTGACACCGCGGGAACATTTAGTGCTACGTAAAACAAGGAAACCATGCTGACAATTCTATTAACAGTAATAACTTGCTTGACGTACAGATAAGCCGCAGTTACTTGAGTGTTACATTTGCCGCACACTGAAATGACCAGTAATATTGTATATAGGAAAACATGGCGCCTGATTGGCACCTGTCAGAATGAATCGCTTTTGCATTTTGATATGATAATAGATAGGCGAGGTATAAAATTATTGACACAATTATAATTTGAGCACAAGGCTCTCGGGTAGTGACAAGTTTGTTAATACTAGGTGTTGCTGATTTAGTCCTGCTATAGGGCGAAGTTTTAAAACGCACTTTTGATATTTTACACTTAAAGCCTTACTTATAAATTTGATGGAACTGAATACATCGTTTTCTATTTTCAACAAATGGCATCGAAGAAAGGCGTTGCGTTTCACTGTCGCCGCACAAAAATTTGTATTAAAGTCATCCAGAAGCCGGTTGATTTTTCAAAATGATGCTACCACAAAACAGAAAACTAGTCTGATAGAAATATCAATACACTTCTAAGATCCAGTATCGCTGGAAATACATTTATATATATGTAATAATCCTTAATATATGATGAAGTAATTTATAAAAGTAATTCACTGGAACGAGAGCTGTCATAATATAAAAGTTCGTCGCAAAAATATCGGACACAGAAACAAGATCAAAAATAGGAATTGGACTAGTGACGAAGTGCCATTAACGCCACTCGTTACAATTTTTAGCCACTGGCTACACCGGGATTATGCTCAGACAGCAAGTTTTATAAATGAAAATACAAAAATACAGATGCAAGAATTTGACAAATATATAAGCTTCGTACGGAAGACGAATATGTAGCGCATTCATAACAACAAGGTGATTACTTAAGCCATTGCAATAGAATCAAGCTTCAAAGTTAAATACATAGGTAAATCTATTCAATTAGGTAACAAAGTAACACTTATAGACCTCAGAGTTTATGAGGTAGTGCGTAAAGTTTACTAAAGTTACATTAAGGTTACTTACTAGGCTGAGCTTCTGAGAAATCTAGTCGTTATCCTAGTCTTAGAATTCTTCAGAAGTCTGCTTTCTAGACAAACTAGAAACGACTGAATACTAGTTCTAGTACGAGTCGGTAGCTATCAGACTAACCTAAATTACAAATATTAGACTAAATATTACGATATTTGAGGGCAGTGACTGGCCCAGTTTCCAAAAAGCTAATTTACGACGTGTCAAAATCAGACTCATATCAAGCGATTTGATTGGCTGTTGCTAATTCAGTTAGACAATCACAGCAGTTGACATGTGTTGGAACTGCTTACTGATTTTCGTCTGTTTCGGAAACCAGAGGTTGGTGCGGCAAACACACTTCCATGTAACTGCCCAGTCGGGATCGACGCGCGACGGCCTATGCGCTCGCAAAGGCAAAGAGCGTCACATAAAATAGGTCAGCCATCTTGTAATTATGGCGGCAAAGTTAGCCGCGTATCGATCTATCTGCGCAGTCGCCACTGCGTCACAGCCCTCGCGTGCAACAAACCAAATTCACAAATTACCCGTTAAGGTTAAATGTTGTTTATCCCGCATTAGTTTACACGCAAACAATTGTAATTGAAGGCTTACGTAACAAGTTGAATCCACACGCATTGTTCTACTCTAATTACTAGGTATTAATCTTTACACTCAACGACATATCAATGAATACTAGCTAATGAATAATATGAGTGGTTACTATAAATATAGTGAGTTACGTAGTCGTGTACGTCACTCGGTGTGGTTGTGAGAATTCATGTTAAATGAGTATAGCGGGCCGTGCCCGTGTTCGGCTGAAGGAACGTAAAACAAGAACAAAGGGTAAAATTTTATGACACGCTTTTTAGTACTGTGTTACCTTGTAAACGAGTTGTCTAATACGGTAAGCGTCGTAACCTCACGACTATACCCCGGAGGGGTAAGCAGAGTACTACAGCCACATTTCACCAGCTTTTGTTTTAGGTCTCACGTATTAAAAGGCGACTCGATTGCCGTCTGGTGGACACAGTTTTAAACGCCGTGCTAGTACTGAGAATTTCTTGACAGAAATACCATTTTACCTGACCGAGGAATCGAAGCCGAGATATCATGAAGAGCAGTCGCATATACTACGGCTGCGCCGCCGACGCAGGCAGCGTAGTATAATACGTATTAAATTATCCAATTTTAGAGGTGTAACTTTGTCCAAGTTGTAAATAGTTAATGCACTCCGAATGCTTGGGTCAAAGGTTTGGGTTAGGTCTCCCTACTTATAGCTCAACACCTCAATAATAAAAAAACAGCTAGAATCCCTAAGAAATAGCGATGGTAGATTATCGATTTAAATACTAATTATTCAAATCTTCAAACAAATTGATATGCGCGAAACTTTAACGTATACCTATGAATGCATTTATCTTTGATATTGATTGATTATTTGATTACGTATTGGAATACGAATGCGGTACCGACGATGATGATTCACGTGGCATAGGGCACGGGACTTAGAAATATGAGAAGGATGACCTAAAAAGAAAGGTCGTTTGTCGGCCGGGGCATTGAAGAGAATATCCAATCAGTTTGACGGAATGAAAAGAAATATTCAAGACAGAATTGATCGACACATATTCGATTAGGATTCGAATAATTTTGTGATAACGAATCCAAATGAGCCGGTCATACAATTTTCGATTATTCGAACTGCTTATTCGTTGCAATTGTCCATCAGTCGAATGCAACATAACACTTAATAAGATTCTTCTTAATAATATACGCTATCATGGTATCACTCACACTCGTTTTTTGTGTCCATTTCTATTGTAACTATCTTATAATGTAGCTACAAGTCTCTAACAGAAGCAAGTCCTTTTTGGAAGAGTCGGCAACGCATGAGTGTCTTCCATATAAAGACGCGGCGATAACCGCGTACGACAGGCAGAACTGAATGTTAATTTGTCAACTAAGTAGTATATAAAGAAATAAGTTAATTATAATACATACATTATTACAAAAAAATGGGGATGTCTTTGGGGACTGCCGATAGAAGTGAAAACTTTAATCCTTGATCATAAACACTTCTTTATAAATTCAAAACAAAAAAGACGGGCCAGTCGGATTCCTGATACTCTCTTAGGGGCTATTAAGGGGGTCAAAATGTCGTTATTTTTTGCGTAGGACGCTCCATTTCTGAGATGTTATTAATATTCTAAAATAATTCATAAATGGAAAGCGTGGAAGCGTTACGATGACGCGAGTTCCATGATTTTTGTTCACCCAAGAAGTGCTCAACGCGTCTAAAGAAGTTTTCACTTCAAAAAATACCGGTGAAATGCGATTTAGACACTCACACCGATGAGTATATAGATATTTTCGATATATAATAGATTTAATAGATAGGCAGGAGTATATTTAATCCTCATTACTACAGCTAAACAAAGGCCAGGTTAAGAGCACCTTAAACCGGCGAGCGTGTATGAAGAATGTGATGAAAGTGAATGAAGTCAGAGAAGTGTGTCAGGATCATAGCAAATGGAAATCCGTAGTCTCTGCCTACCCCTCTGAGAAACAGGCGTGAATCTATGTATGTATGTTTTACTACAGCTATAGTTTTAAATATTGTCTTCTAAGGGCACGCTTTCAGACTCCACGCTACTAAAATTTTCACGACAGAACAGCCTAATTACACTTTGATTTATTCGGTAATCGAACCAGACACCTCATGCACAGCAGACGTGCGACCACTGCGCTCTGCGACCGATGCACTAAAGCTGTACATTATAAATGAACTCTAAGTTGGCTGCTTAACAATAGCTGCACATTATTAACCTACATACGAGCCCACGTGTTCAACGAATCGCTCGAGGATTACCTCTATAGACGGATCGACGGGTCACGACATTGAATTATCTCAATGTCAAAGCCACGCCATAGAGGTAGACAGAGAAAATGTTAAGAATTACATATTAAATGTGAATATGGATGATAATTTGAGGATTCCGGCGACTGGGACCGCAATAACTCGGACCGCGGTCCCAGTTGCCGGATCCATTTAATTTTAATATTTTTCTTCCGGCAACTGGGTCCACCCATAAATAAATACAAAAATCTATTGTTCAAGCCAAAAACAGTACAGTCAAACGAAAAAATGTTCAAAGTAATAATTAAAGAAAAAAACTCCTTGATTCAAAAATATCATTTTATAATTTTCTTATCCTAGACATGAAATAACAAGAACGGTAATTAAAGGTTGTTTTTTATATTATATTTTATTAATAAATGACATTTTTGAATCAAGGAGTTTTTCTGGGACACAGTTGCCGGAAGAAAAATATTAAAATTAAATGGATCCGGCAACTGGGACCGCGGTCCGAGTTAATTGCGGTCCCAGTCGCCGGAATCCTCGATAATTTAAAGGATAGTAGCTTAAAGCGTAATACCATGTGAAAAATCAGTGAGATAGAGCTGCCTCGATGGTGCAGCGGCAGTGAATGCGACTGCTGTGCATGGCATTACGAGTTCGATTTCCGTAACAAACACACTGTTATTGGCTTTTTCTGTCAATTAATTCTAAGTAGCATCTCAGTCGCACGATTGAGCCTAGAACTAGGGAGGTTTTAAATTCAGTTGTGTATTGTGTTAAACCCTTACAAACAAACAAATCTTTCCTCTTTATAATATTAGTATAGATGTATGTATGCATGATCTATAACTCATTGAAGTGTCATGTTTATATGGAACAACGTTTGAAGGGGTAGCCCGTGACACATCAGGTCATCATTCATTTGTTTAATTTAAAAGTCAAAACTAAATTTTCTATTTTCATTTATTTATGAGAAAGTGTAGCATCAATAATTTTAAGATAAATAATTTAAGGATCTGGGGGCTGCATCTACCAACAAACTGCTGTGCAGTTCGGCAGAAGTATTAAATTATTGTAACATGTTTTAAACACTAAATAAACACTTTGTCATTTTCATTCATTCATGATAAATACGACAAAGTATTTTAGATATAAGATGTTATTTAACTGTGACTTGTAACTATTAAAAGAAAGATATACTTTGCCTGAGACATCGTTAAAACTGACTTTACCATCATCAGAACACTGACTACAATATAACAGACTTGCAGCATTACAACTTAGTGATAATTTAATAATACGACACCAAGTATTCTTAGATAAAAGCCTTCAGCGAATCCGATCTATTACTGGTTACAACATTGTATAAATTTATTATCGCAGCTTAGTATTGGCAATATTCCAGAACATGTTAATTTCACGTACTGATGGTAATGAATTCCCCGTTTTCTATTCTCAACGAGCAACAAAGACGAAAGCCGTTTGTAATTCTGTGTATCGTCGACGTTAAATGGAGACAGCCATGTTACAAGTTTGTTGTACGTATCGTTCTATGATTGGTTTTCTAGTCCGCCCGTGTGTCTTTCGACAAACTACGCCTCGAGTTATACTGCTATGCTATGACGTCATTTGAAGCAGTTGAAATTAAGTTAGCTGTGCGCGTATTCTCGAGTTTGATTCCCGTGTGGGTAATGTATTATGGTGTTATTTTGTCAAGATATCATTAGCAGCACGGAGACAAACGATGGCCGGTAGGCGGTAATAGGCCCTCCTCTTATTACGTAGAGCTTATTAGCGTAAAGTGACACCTCTATAGCTTACCCTAGAAATAGGTACTCGCACTAAGAATCGCTTGTTGCAAAACTTGACAAGTATCTATATATCGACGCTAAATAGTATAATTGACGTATCTAGAATAAAGACCTATTTTCAAAATTGCGTATCTCGTAAACTACAAGAGGCAGATATGCCATTTTCGGTATAAGCTTTCGCCGAATTCCAACTGATCAAATTATGTGCGATCGTCAAAATCGTTCTAAAGTTAGTTTTAATATGAGTTTTGATTAGATACAGCGACTGCTGTTTTGGAGATACAACAATTATCCCGGCCGGATAAAAAGCTAACATCTCAGCATCCTTAAGCTTACAGCAGCCTTGTTGGAATTTCAACTATAAGGTCATAAGATAAGGTTTTATTATTGTTCGTTTATACTGATATTCAGCAGCGATAGCCTAGTGGGAAACCGTTGCACTGCCACGCAGAGGTCTCGCGTTCGATCCCAAGGCGCGCATCTCTGATATTTTCACAGTTATGTGCGTATTAAATAGTTAATTATCGCTTGCTTTAACGGTGAAGGAAAACATCGTGAGGAAACCTGCATGTTTAAGAGTTCTCAATAATGTTCTCAAAGATATGTGAAGTCTACCAACCCGCACTGGGCCAGCGTGGTGGACTATGGCTTAACTCTTCTCAAACTGAGAAGAGAACCGTGCCCAGCAGTGGGACAATTTAATACAGGGCTGATATTATTATTATATAGGTATACTGATATTATAAAGAGGAGACATTTGTAATAGATTAACTAAAACTACAACAACGAATTAAAAAAATAATTCACAGGTTTTATAACATCAATCTATGAGCCACGGGAACGAAGCAGTAATCATAAATACATAATTCATAAAAATCATATTCTAAATGTTTAGCGATTAATGTATAACGTGTGGTTACCGCGATACAAGCCTCGAGCTTAGTGCGGAAGCCGCTGCCAATATAAAAATGTGTAATGTAGTAAATAGATAAATCAATAAATAAATAAACGTGGTTGAACAGCCAGCCAGCTAGACAACTATAAATCCCTAACCGCCTCGCCAGAGCACCGGGGACACACTTGCCGGGGACACCGCGAAACGTGACGTACGTACTCATTGACACTCATTGTGTATCAATCGTTAAAGAGCGTTCATGTGGTCTAAAATTGCGATGCACCCGCAATGATCGAGAGCGCTTAGAAATTGTTTGTTAAAATCTTAAAATATTATTTAAAAATGATTGGTTTTAGTTATGGAAATAATGAGCTAGCAAATTACTAATATTGATGTTACGAATATATTTGAGTAATTCCCAAGCATAATGATAGTGTAACTTCCTTGTAATTTCAAAAATAGTCATTTTCAGAGGTGTTTTCGAAAATAATTATGATCGAGCCAAAATCACAATATCGTGTTTTTGAGCTAGGAAATTCTAGATAAAGACATCAATTTACCTATATCAAAATTCTAGATTAATTGGTCTTCTCATAGTACTGTACCTGCTATTCGATGAAAGTTAGTGCATTTTTTCAGTGTATCCTCTTAATTAGATTCAATACATGAAATCCGCTTAATATATATGAGCAAATAAAATCAATTCTTTCTTTCTTTTTAAAAAAGACAACTCCCGTACTATTAATAATGCCTGTGTCGCTCGGCACTGCGCACACGTTCAAACAACTGACACAAAGAACACCCACATTACATACAAACATTTATTGATCACACAAATTTTTGTCTCGTATGGGATTCGAACCCACAATACTCAATACCATTTAAACCACTACGCCATCCGTGCAGTCATAAATTAATATATAATTCGCAAATAAATAAAATAACTTCCCATATAAAATCTCAGTTTAGTGATACAAACGTGTTGTGCAAAAACGCAAGAACAATACATCATTTGCATGGTAGAGTTAATTTAATTCGCGCGTGAGCTCATTGATTCACCAAAGGCAATCATTTGGATACGCTGTCGCTGTGAAATGGGTTACTAAATCAACGGGATTCGAGTTGTGTCAATCGTATTCTTGGGATGTGTAAATGGTAGGGGTGACACCAATTGTACTGTGGCGCAGTGATGCATGAGATTACCAACGAGTACTCTTTGTGTTGTGGAAAAGCACTAAGTGGACATAGGAGCAATTGTCGTAGATTTTAACGATAAGGACTACTGGGACTAATGCTTATTCTGAACGAGCGACACGCCCCAGCTACGTACCCGTACCGGTAATACAACAGCATCCTGAAGGTGATCATAGGTAGGCTAGACTGTCCCTTCCCGTGGCACTGGACCCGTAGGCATAGCGGCGGGGCCGGTGCAGCAGGAAGGTACATGAATTAATTTTTTAATAATTGTATATACCAACATAGTTTTTAAGTAATTGTTACTAACAAAATATGGAGTTTTTATATCCGAAATAAATGTTTATTATTATTATTAATACAAAATCTTAACAAATTTTACATGTAAAAATCCGTAGGTTCAGTAGTTTTTGAGTATATCACGAACAGACAGGCAGACGCGGCAGGGAACTTTGTTTTATAATAATGTCATGATTTATGAGATAGTTGTGAAGTGGTTAAATACATTTTCTATGTACCACTGGTGTTTTATTCGAGCCAACATCCTAATTCACAACATAATTTCTTGGATCCATGAATTATTGTTTTAAACCTAGGCGTTCTTCGCATCCGTTCTTTTTGAATATTTGTAAAGTTCTTTGCAAATCAGGCAGTTCACTTAGGGCCACTTGCACGACAATTCACAAAATATGTTTAGCACTAAATAGATTTAAAACATCGTGGCATCTCAGTCACCCTCATACGGATGACTGACGACAGCACGATGTTTTAAATCTATTTAGTGCTAAACTTATTTTGTGAGTTGTCGTGCAAGTGGCCCTTAGTGTAGGATTTATCTTGTAAGGCGGAAATAAAATAGCGTTAAAAAAAATGATTACACTCTTGAACATAAATAGAGATGGGATAATAAAGTACCTAGTATTCAATTGGTACGTTCTGTCCTTTTTCTGGGAATAGAATCTGTGTATCCGTCTTGTGGACGATACCACTTAATGGCTTATTAAAACACTTTTGTGACAGACAGCGACCGGCTGGGGATATCACCCTGACAATTACTGAAGCGCCGCTTAGCTATTACGTCATAGTGTAGTAGCACTGCCTAAGTACTATTTATTACGTATATTTTCAAGGATATTTACCATAACTTATCTTGTGTGTGGGGGCCAGTCAGTACAGACCGGCGACACTTCGACCCAGTGGGATCTTTTGTCATAACTTAAATCTATACTAATATTATAAAGCTGAAGAGTTTGTTTGTTTGAACGCGCTAATCTCAGAAACTACTGATTCGAATTTAAAAATTCTTTTAATGTTGGATAGCCTATTTATTTAGGAAGGCTATAGGCTATATAACATCACGCTATGACCCACGGGGGCGGCGCAGTGACGATAAACGCGGGTGAAACCGCGGGAACATCTAGACCTAACTAATTGTTATTGTTTGTTTGTTACGCTTTCACGCCTTAACTACTCAACCGATCAACATGAAATTTTGTATACAGGGGTACAGAATAGGACATAGGGTACCTTACATCCAGAAAAAAGAACTGTTGCAAACCTAACCTAACCTATATTTACGCGAGCGAAGCCGCGGGTGAAAATTAGTTTATTATAAAGATATTCTATAAATAGCAATGACGTTATAGCCATGAAGATATGTTTTAATATTGTATGACACTGTCCTTCTATACGTTCCTAGCTTTTAACCATGATATAAAAATCTGTTCAGTCATTTTACAGTTTATCAAACACATACAAAGAAATAAACCTTAAATCTTTACAATATTAATACTTATAGATTAAAATGTATCAAACAGACCTCCACTCATAAATGATCATAAAATACTATTAAACAGTTTTCACCGAACACCACAGGGTTCCATGGGATATAGTTTCCACACCTGGTCACACTATTACTTAGAATGCAGGGGACGCTGTGTCATCAATCATTTGTCATCGCCTAAGTGCTGTGTGCTAATCGGTAGACGGTAAATACTTACCCACTACACGAACCACCATTATAATAATATTATAATATACACGTCAATGTATAAACGTCAAGTACTGGTGGATGAGTCATTCTTCAAAATATCGCACTTCGAAATTAGACATTTTCCAGTTTTTCTTTTCTTATTTGGTTAAGACTGCTCCGAGCGAAATGTGCCAAAACAGGCGGTCACAGTTAAGTTGATAAAATCAACACTTTTTGTTTAATACAAATATAAAATATACATTTACCATAACAATGAATCTGTTTACAATTACTCCGTGTTAAATACTTTAAATAATTAATATTTTCGCCTACAAAATTACGTAAATTTACACCAAAAATGCAAAAACGTAAGCTCGTATTAAATGATTTTTTAGATTATAACAGTAGAAATCTATCCTATTTTACAGCTTAAACGAAACATAAATAGTTATATTACAATTTGTCCATCGCAAATATTTAAGTTATTGGGTGACAATGAAGATACATATTTACAAAAAAGCACTTGAAATCCTCCTTACAATTTTACTATGGCGGCCGCGCGCCGATTTGAATATCGAGCTCTGTCATTCAGTCCAACCACGTCTTACGCTCGGCACAGTCTTAAGAAACAAAGCCTTTATAAAGCTATTCAATTACGGCATTCAGATTATTCGTCTTCTAATAAATAAAGCCGGTAAGGAAGACAATACGTAAAGATGGGTCTATATGTATTGTCTATAGCTACTAATATGCCATATTTGTTCTCGAAACAAGGCTTGTAAGAAAAATGCAATATACATAGTCACACGCTTCTGTCCAGTGGTGTGTTATATGCTAGGCGTCACCTCCACGGGCGAGTGTATCGCGACGATATGCGATAGTCTCGCTGTGCCATCAAATTCAATAGTAACTCTATGAGCCTGCGCGGACGAGGGACAATGGCGGACAAAATGTCCGCGGTTCGCTCTTATTAATACTAGAATAAGGTTGCACTTTGTCAGCGTAATACCTCATGTCGCCTAGCGGAATATATGGACAAAGTGCAACCTTATTGTATTACGAATAAGAGCGCACCGCGGACATTTTGTCCGCCGTTGTTCCTCGTCTGCGCAAACCTTATGAATCAATCTCCACAGCGATTTCATCGCGACGATACGACGAGTGACATTGACGAGCAAAACGTCAACAACTCGTCGCGCGCCCGCCGCGCCGCGAGGCGCCACGTACTAGCCGCGAGACTCGGCCGACTCGCAGCGCGTTCGCCGCAAAAACGTCGCCGCGTGTTCTCGCCCCCGCTAACCCCTTACTCCGCCTGCGCTGTCTGTCTGACAAATCAAGCGTGTTGGTTGTTAAAATATAAAAAACTGACACTACTTATTCCACCCTTGTCTGTCTCCGACCTGAGCTCTTTTCAACAAAACAACTGTATATCGTGTCGTTGCGGACACGCGGTGCTCTGTTGCGAGGTGCGGTGAGTAGTCGCGGACATGCGGCTGCGTCGCGGCGGCGCGGCGGTCCGTTGCGAGTCGCGACGATACGCTGGCAGAATAATCGCCTTACCGTGGAGATTATCTAACGATAGAAGGGCGGAATCGTCGCGATACATTCGCCCGTGGAGGTGGCGCCTTAGACCTACATTTTGCCAGCCACAGTTATAAGTCGCAAGATATAGAGGACCAGCCTATTAGCTTCGATTGAGCATCTTCTGATTTCGCGATGCTACAAAGAATTACACGAATTAAAACCTAATAACATTGCACAAACCCAAAACCTTTTGCACAGCAGTCGCATTCAATGCACCAAAGAATTCATAAAGTTTTATAATATGACATCAGACAAGATATCTATCTCTATCTGGGTAGGTAGAATTGTTTGCCCTTCTTTAACGGAGCAAGGGTTCGACTTTGTTTTATAGTCATACTAGCTTTTGCCCGCGGCTTCGCTCGCGTTAATTTAGAATATGAAAATCAATTCGGGTTGTACTCTGCTTGTAATAATATAATTCAATCATGATTCGAAAGACACGTGGCGCCATCTATTATCATAAGAACGTTATTGTTGTTTTCCTCGAAAACAGTATTTTTTTTCGGGATGAAAGTTTCTGTACCCCTGACAACGTATATGCAAAATTTCAGAATAATCGGTTCAGTGGGTTAGACGTGAATAGGTAAATAACAAACAAACAAACAAACTCATTTTCGCTTTTATAATATTAGTTAGGAAGTTAGGATTAGGATTACGGGCTTGAGATTGATATAAGTAGTCTATTTTTATCCTGCTCAAAACCAAGGATATAAAAAACACGAGTGTATAAAAAAAACCAAAATACATGATGAGTATTATTCCTATATCAATATATTTACCATAAATACACATTTATTTGAAGCTGAATGTAAAATATATATAATTATTGTAAATTCTTCGTCGAAGTTTTATACTCTGATGAACATGAAACGATCGCTCGAACGAGTTGTGCCGATTCTTAGCTGCAGTACTTAAGAATATACATATTTAACAAGCGGACCCGCGCTACTTCGTCTGCTTCAAATAAGATTGCAACATTGTTATTAATGCTCCGCTCCTATTGGTTGTAACGTGATGTTATATGTTATATAGCCTTCCTCGATAAATGGGCTATCCAACACTAAAGTAGTTCCCAGTAGTTTCTGTGATTAGCGCGCTGAACCAAACAAACAAACTCTTTAGCTTTATAATATTAGTATAAGATATACATACTGTATAAGTCTGAGAAGGCACTCGAATATACATATATTTAAACCATAAATAACCATAAGACTCCATATTATATTGTTATGCAAAATTTTATATTTTGCATAACAAAATAATATGGAGTCTTTTAGAATATTTTAAATAAGTGATGTATGAGCAGCAGTGGCTGTTATCTCATACAAGCTAACATGTATCATACATAAACTAACGCACTTAGAAATAGCCTCGGTGTCGAAGCCGTAGTAAATAGTTTATCACTACGTAAATAATTCTTACTAATATTATAAATTCGAAAGTAACTCTGTTTGTCTATCTGTCTGTCTGTCTATCTGTCTGTTACCTTTTCACGGCTAAACCACTCAACCGGTTTAGATGAAACTAGCTTTTGCGCGCGGCTCCGCCCGCGTGGTACCTAGATCAATAAAAAGTAGCCTATGTCCTTCCCCAGGTTTTACACTATATCTGTACCAAATTTCATCTAAATCGGTTGAGTGGTTTAGCCGTGAAAAGGTAACAGACAGACAGACAGACAGATAGACAAACAGAGTTACTTTCGAATTTATAATATTTGTAAGGAAGTAAGGATTTGGTACAGATATAGCTTAAAACCTGGGGAAGGACATAGGCTACTTTTTATTGATGTAGGTACCACGCGGGCGGAGCCGCGCGCAAAAGGTAGTAATAAATAAATGAGCCACATTTAATTTCAAAAAGGTTTCTCTCGCAACAGGTGTCAGTTCTATGTCATATAATACCTATAACATACAGATAAAGGAAAAGTACACCCAGACTCAGCACAACTGTTTGTAGATCGCCTAATGTTTTGTCCCGCATGGTGATCGAACCCACAACAATCAGCGCAGTGGCAACTGGCGAGGCTACCGTTTGAACCACTACGCTACACCATTAGTCTAGAACTGTGCACAATATCCATGCTATTACATAGGATTACTATACTTAATACAATCTTGCCTACCTTTTAGTAGACAAAGCCGTGAGACTAAGCATGTATATATATCAAGAAGAAACAATCCACAGCTAGACTTCATGATACTTTGAGCTCATTCTGCGTAAATAACAACCATGATTAAATTATGTTCGGGTACTTTGAAATAACTACACTGGAACATTGAGACAACTGCCATCTTAGTCTCCCCGTGACCATGGCTGCTGAAAAGCAACCGAAACGTCGGGGAAAGTGTAAACACAAATATAAATAGTATAATAGTATAGTAATAGTAGAAATAGTTTTAATAGTTTCAATAATTTAATTAGCTTAAAAATTAGTAAAGTTTAATAGTAATAGTAGTATAACAGTTTTCAAAAATTTTTGTAATAAAGTGTCAAATAAACAACGCAATAAAATCCGTATATAGTAGTTTAATTTCAATGAATAACATTCGCGTAAACAGAAGACAATATTATATCAAGTATATTATAATCAACAGTTTTAATTAAAACAAACACTGAATGATTTGCCAAACTTTCCTCTTAGGTAAATACAAATTGATTAACTTATTGTGGGATTTACCATACTCAAACGAGGATAAACAAACCAACATTTTGTTTTCGATTCAATAACCTATATGCATAGATATTGACATGTAACGAAAAGATGACGTCATAATAAATAGGACAAATAAACATAGTGTAATGTGATAATTCACGTCTGACTTTAAAAGGACATATGTATATTTTATTTGGCAGGTACTCACAGTAAAAAAAGACAAACTAACAGTCCGGTTAGACCTGACCACGTAATACACTGATTCATTAGACTCTATATAATAAGGAAAAGTCACTTAAATAGTCAAACAAATTTGGTATTCTGCAAGATCTCACTGTCGAAATAACTTCTGAATCCGCAGTGAAAACTCTGTCATTATTTGACATTTGAATCGGAAATGATAATCTTTACAAAAAACAGTTTTAAAACATCCCTAGAAGTAAAAAGAAAATCTTTTTGTTTTGATTTACCGGTTCTTTTACATTGTTTTTCTCTCTATGCATCGAAGGATACATGATGCACAAGTTACAAAAACTAACTACTACTAAAACGATCTTGATGAGGAAAAGACCACTTTTTTATTTTTAGTTTACCAGCACCTTAGTCTACAAAATTGTATAGGTAACCAACCGCACCAGCTAGGCAAGAATGCTGACATCCATCTAATACTTGTGTGGTTGCACGTCTGCAGTGCAATAAATGGTATTCGAGCTCACGACATTTCGATAGTAAGTCATTTATTTGGCTACCGCCCAAACACTATAATGTTTGAACTAGATAGCAAAAGAATCCAGTTCTCGGAGTCCTTTAGCCTTCTCCTAACTCCTGCCATAGGCAGACACATAATGCAATACATAACTAAATACTTAGTACAGCACATTAATGTAAAACAACATTGTTCCCAGTACACTTTCCACCTGCAGTGGTAGAAAGCGACCAAATGAAGCTTACAACTTCCTAGGAACTGTATAAATAGCCCGTGGAATTCCGCACCTCGGATCGACGAGGACATTATAAGTGCATTTTATCTTTTATTTATGCTGATGCGAGAATTAAAAAACTACTTGCGTCAGCTGCTCTACTAATATGCAAGCTCGATTCAAAAACGTAACATGTAATTAACTAAACTAGCGGTCGCCTAGTGCTCGAAATTCGACCAAAGTTTGTAAGATATTGCTGATATATGTCATTATATATTGATATATGTAACCATAGTTACGCGCTTCGACTGCGTGTGTCAAATGCATGGTTGTGTGCGTGTAGTGTTTTTTCATTAATCTAATGTATTTCTAATGCATATTTAATATAAATATTAGCATTCGCCCCTCCTTCTTCATATAAACTTTAACTGTGCCAACATACTCCTCCATCCACGCAATTTTCGTAAAAAGGGGTAGAAAGATTTTGCTTCACGTATTAATATATAGATACTGACTTAACAGCTGACACGGGTATAAGACATCACAACGGTTATTGTCGGATCGTAATTACTAACTGGGTCTGGCTTGGTAACGCAGCGGTAAATGCGATTGTAGTGCATGAGGTCTTAGGTTCGATAACCGGATCGGTTTAATGAGATTTTCTGTAAGGATAATCTGCTGTGTCCGGTAAACGTCAATAGACTCGCTTGTTATATATTATATGTGAAACATAAAACATAGCTAGCTAAATACGATTGTAAATAAACCTCTGCCTTCCCCTTCGGGATATTCTAGCGTATCCATGTAAATATCTCTTTCTTTAAAAAGACAGCTTCCGCAGTAGGATTAACTCCTGTGTCGCGGGGGACTTTACAAACATTCAAACAACGGACACAAAGAACACCCAGAGTCGGCACAACCATTTGTGGATCACACAAATTATTGTCCCGAGTGGGGACCCACGACACTCGGCGTAGTGGCAGCGGCGAGGCGACCACTTGAACCACTACGCCATCCGTGCAGACAGATTTATTTAAGAAGCCTGTAGAAGAGCCTCGCTGATTCCAGCATGAAACTGCCGGCTCGACCGGGGAAGGACTACCCTCTCACTAAATATCGACGTGAAATAGCAGTATTCCTACTGTTGTGTTTTGTTCGGTGAGTGAGAGTGCCAGAGGCCCGATCACCATCTTTCCCCTTTCCCGCTCTATCTCACTTCCTTTCCTAAAGGGTCGGCAACGCGCAAGTGATGCCTCTGGTGTTGCAGGCGTCCATAGGCTACGGTGACCACTTACCATCAGGTGCGCCATATGCTTGTTTGCCACCATAGTTGTATATAAAAAAATAACTAGACATTACAAAACCGCACACGACGAAACGCACAACATAACAATCAATAGCGGTACGAAAACACTATGGAGAACCAGTCATCAGTTAATAAATTATACGCTATACATAATTTAATACATGAAGCATCTATGTACTCAAATGTACGATTAAACAAGTCTGTTATGGAAAGCCATTAGCATATATACGAGCAGAATGAGGCGGCAAGGTCGTATGTGAATACTCGGTATGTGTGCGATGATTTATCTTCAGTACCTACTTAACCGATTATGGACAGTGGCAGTGTTAACATCATGGCTACTAGGAAAAAAGCATTAACGGACTTCAGATAATCAAAAATAAACGTGAAATTCGTAGTAAGAATAAATGCAAGCGAATGGGGAACCGGTCGTGGTTGTGAACAGGGCTATCGCATTGTCAGGTTGACTGTACGAATGGCGTAGTAATTTATAATAATAATGTCCTCCAGACCAAATTTCGGTCTCGGCCAATCTTAACGGAGACTGGCCACCTGCGCAGGAGATATTATAGTGCACAGGTATGTGCGCAAACACAAGTGCACTCTCCGTTCCTTAACCCTCATGATCCGATGGGACTGATAATCCGATACGACCGGAGAGAGATCAGGCGCAGGACCAACGGCTTTACGTGCTTTCCGAGGCACGTGGGTATCTAACACCGGCAACTTCCTAACTCCGGGCTCGTATTGAGATTTCTTAACTGGAAAACCCAATAACTTTTTGTTGGCCCGACCCGGGATTCGAACCCGAGACCTCTTGCACGCAATATTTTAAGTGGTCGTCAGTCTCCACACGGGATAACATTTGTGTAATTTACAAATAATTATTCCAAGTCTAAGTGGTCTTTGTGTCCGTCGTTTAAATGTTTTAAAAGTCTACCGCGATACAGGAATAGTGAGCGGAAATTGTCTGGAAAGAGTTCAGATGACATGAGTCCTTGATCGAACGCGAGATCTCTTGTACAGCAGTTATATGAAGTGACCATGTAATGACCACTGCTTGACGATTCTTGGGTGCAGGCGTGAAATAATATATAATATGAATCTAATTATGATATAATTAAACTGTTATAAAATATAACTCAAAGTTGAGAAAATAAACACCTTCTGTATTAAACTCGAGGAAGGATCATTTTAAAAATTGACGTCCCTAGAGGTAGTATTGCATGCGAAACCTCAAAGAAATTACAGAAGGAAATATGTAAGATATCCTGTTGAAATGTGTGCAGTAAAGGTTAATATGGTATTTAAAACGGCGAGAGCTCAATGGATAAGCCTTTAATCAACGCATTCGTAAGAGATCTTGCGTTCAAATCTCACGTATGCACTACCGACGTAATTCTTTTCCTAGTAGAAACACATTACCGTAACTGGAGTAGTAAACAAGAATAGCAGTAATTTGGAACCCATAATGCTAGTAATAAAAAAACTGTCTACCTATAAACATGATGCAGATATCCTAACTAATATTATAAAAGCGAAAATGAGTTTGTTTGTTATTTACCTATTAACGTCTAAACCACTGAACCGATCATTCTGAAATTTTGCATATACATTGTCAGGTGTACAGAAACGGACATAGGCTACCTTTCATCCCGAAAAAAATTACTGTTCCTGAGGAAAACAACAATAACGTTCTTATGATAATAGATGGCGCCACGTGTCTTTCGAATCATGATTGAATTATATTATTACAAGCAGAGTATAACCCGAATTGATTGTCAAATTCTAAATTAACGCGAGCGAAGCCGCGGGCAAAAGCTCGTATTTAATAAGGGAGATAAAAAGGGTTAAGTAATCGTTGATAAAAAGTTGTTATCATAGTAAACAACGATAAAATACGTAAAAAGTAGTTTATATATACACATGTAATGGCAAGATGGGTAGAATTACGACCTGCTAACGATAAAAACGAAAGGAATAATAATCTGTCCTATGTAAAGGGGACACTGCGAACGTTTTCTAGCTAAATGACATTTTAGGTAAAACTGGATGAAGAATTTACTTATACATACATCTTCTCACACTATCCCTGAACGAAAAGGCAGAAGTGTATCTCACCCTCACCAACTATAGTTTCATGTCCACGTCAATTCCTTTATCAAACAGTTTCAGACTTATACCGAAAATTTCTTAATAGAGAACTCAATAATTAATTCACCCAATAATCGAACCCAAAACCCCAAACAAAACTAATGAAAAAAAGGTATGTCAAATTCAAACTTATTGCAAATCCGGAACCTTTGAGTATACCTGCAAACAACACGCGCGAATATATAATGTAATGTATGTAAATAAGGCAATATGTAAATTGAACAATAAATGTATAGGTTATATATAAGGCGTATACTACTTCATTAGAATATGATTATATATCATAATTTCTCAGAAGATTATTGGACTGTTTTGATGTTTAAATAGCTAATCTTTTAGGATTAGAAATCAATGTCACACAACTAGGTACGGGAAAGATAAAACTACAAATACAGATAATAGAAAACATATAAAAACTATTAAAATGTCAACGTTATTTATTGGAAATCGCGGATTATAGAACTATATTTACGGTGTGTTGTATGGTTTTTTAATGCCTTTGTCGAAAGGCGAGCGTAGGCGAGGTTATAAAACCGTCTAAGAGGAAAACGAAATTATTTCTTAGAACTTTTTTATTTTATTACTATTATACATAACTACGGTCATAAATGAGGCTGTTGTGCTGTGCATAATTAAATTTTAATTATTACAGTACTTATAGCTTGTGTTCGGCAGGTATATGATAAAATGTTGATCTGTATTTTGATCACATACTATCCTCTAGTGTTTATTTAGATAATTTCCGCTGTATGGGAGAAACCCAGTATCGCGGGAGTTTTCACAAATATTCCAACAAGGTATACAAGAAAAATGTACTGTGATTCAACTACTTGCATATCACATCAACACTTGTACTACATAACTATAGAATTCACTTCTGAACCCGCAGTGAAAATACTATTGGCAGGCTATAAAAGTAGACTTCTCTACAATTGCATGCTGTCTCCCGAGCGAATTCGACTTTGGAACGAACTGAACACTGCCTAGTTTTCAATTATTTTTGTTTACAATAGAAGAACTAAAACTCCTAATAACACTTTACCGAAACCAAGAATGCAGCCCGTGACCGAATCGACCACAAATACAAATGCAACCTTATGCCATACAACCAATTAATGAGCTCCCCAGTTTTATTATTTTGCATGTTAAAACAATGTAATAGTGTCATGGCCGCCACTTCCATAGGGACGTCAGACCTATTTACCTAGGTACAACGGTGAAACAATAAAAACCTCTTTACATAATAAAAGTTATAACTAGGGTAGCGATACTTTTGAAGTCTAGTCGCTCTCGTACTTGGCTCATACAAACTTCTTCCAGAAGATCCGAATTCTGTTTGACAAATCTAACTGTACTATTAAATATGATACATACACTTATATGTATTGACTGCTCACTTCAAAAAGGAAGTGTGCATTTACTGCCAGTCAGATGTCCGAGGAGACGCCACAGATCACCAAATATAAACGACATGGCAAGCTTGGATTTGACAAGTTACCGACGCTAACGTCTTAATTTTAACATTGGTGAAGCACGGGAGCAATGGAATGTAGGTAAGAGATAAGAGAACTAAACTCATTAGGTGAAGGATCGAGAAGATACCTAGAAGTCCTCTTCTAAAAGAAGGCGTTCAAAGAAACATCACATCTATTCAATTAAAATCTCGTAACAAATCTATTTATACGCTGTCGAGTTTAATTAAATTTTTACGGAGTATTTATATTTGATAAAATATTTTATGGAGATAAAATAATTGTTTGCTTTAATCTAAATGCTCAACCGGAACTTACTCAACCGCAAATTGCTCAACCGGAAATTTTATCTAAAATTGAGCTCTGTGCTGTTATTGCCACGGCCGATTCACACGTTCACCGCGATTTGACATTGTTTAATTTTCAACAGGATTTTTTATCCGTCAATAATATTTCTACGGCAGTAAAATTCAATTTAACTGGTACACAATTAATATTATTTTATAGTAAAAAGAGTAATTTTGAATTGTGTATCCAGAAACAGATTCATTTACTAACTGCAATATTTTTTACAACAGATTTCTCAAAATTCTCTATGAAACAACAAGAGTAATTATAATTCTGATATATGAGCATGTTATGTTTGATTTTTGTTTGTACTGCCTTTATTATATATGCAATGTATGTAATTGTCACACAACAATGGACAAAGTCTGAAATAAATATATTATTATTATTATTATGAAATACGAAATGCCGGCCATCTTGTTCATATCTACTATACTTGTTCGTCTATGATGTTGATGCAATGAACGTCGACGCACTCTTTTGTCAGCCGCACAAACTGACGTGATGCGCGACAATTGCTGGGAGCTGGTGTGGATAACAACCCAACACATTCTACAGCCACGGTGATAAACAAATTGAGCAGTTTAACTCAATCAATCTCGTAAATCGACTCAACTCGAGTATTCCCAGAATGTTCCACGAAAAACAATTCGTGTTCTGGCTCGATAACCCTTTAAGTAATCGCGTACTAAGCGGTTTCAGAGGAACGGGTTTTCACGGACGCTTAGATGGTAAAATGATCAGGCTACCATTGTTTTTCTAAGACTTGGCTATATAATGTGTTTTTGCCAGTAGGCATTTGGAGGACTGATGAATGTTAGAACCAATATGGTACATTTATAATAGTAACGACCATCAAGGCTACCCGTATGCCTATTTACGGTTTTGGTGGGGAAAAACCTTTATTCATCCGGCGAATAGGTTCTGGTATTCTAACTAATACAATAAATGCGAATGTGAGTTTATTTGCAACACTTTTAGGCCTTAATTAATCGACCGATCATCATAAAATTTACCTTTAACATCATAAATGTACCTTTCATCCAGAAAAGGTACTGTTCTCGAGCGTAACCATGGATAAAAGCTAGTAGCGTATAAAGTGCTTAAAATTAACGCTAGGTATTGTTTGACTCCACCTTTAACGATTACTGAGAAAAATGTATTGAGGTATTAATGTTTACAGAATGTATAATTAGGCACAATGATTGGAACTAGCGAATGTTTAGTTTGGCAAACATTTCGCTAGTTTTATATACAAACGAGCGCTAGAATAACAATCACATTTACTTTCTAGACAAATCGTTTTCGGCTGTTGTAGATTAATATGATTTGTCTGGCATGTTTTCATGAAAACAGTTGTTTCTTTTATTTCTAGATATCTGTATTTGGGGTAAACTAACGAGTTTTTTATTTTATAAACCTATACGTCGGTCAAGACCGCTTAAGAGAGGGTCGAGACCACTTACGAAGACTAGACTCTGAGTTACCAGCAAAGACAGCGTTGAGATAAAGCCGCCGCCTGTACCCCGTCATCCTCACAAATACCAATAGTCTGATAGACCATCAAATAATACTCGCAATAATATCTTTAAACAACTGCCAGTTCGATAGTGCAAGATTGATGGCGACAGAATATACGACTGTCGGTACTTTGGTACAAGCGCACGCATCAACCATTTTATCAGACGATCTGCGCGTTTTTCTATAGCTATTTGTGTCTGAAAATAATTAAGCTAGAACAAGATTAGACTGAAACGAATTAGAACTTTATTGTCATTCGTTTAAAATGCAAAATAACAGCGTTTGATTATGTCGATGTAGACGTTTTGTCGTGTTTTTATGGCACTGAAGTGGCATTCCATCGGTGGACCTGCTTGATGGCCGCTTGCAACACTTGAGATGCTATGAGCAGTTTCCCAACCTTAAAATAATTTACTGATAGCACAGCTAAGAAGGTTCAGAAGGGGAGAGTATGATATCTGTTTATACATACATACATACATAGATTCACGCGTGTTTCCCAGAGGGCTAGGCAGAGATTACAGATTTCCATTTGCTACGATCCTGACACACTTCTCTGGCTTCATTCACTTTTATCACATTCCTCATACACGCCCGTCGTCGGTTCAAGGAGCTCTTAACCTGGCCTTTGTTAGAAACGTTCGAAATTACTATTTATATTATTTCATAATCTATCACATTGTTAATTAAGCATGGTATAGTTAGTTCATTGCACTGAGGACGTACTCTTTTACACCATGAATGAAATCATGCACACTCAAATAAAATAACCTGTTCTGGGTACCATAGTTATGTACGACAATGTGTGACCACGTGTCGATTGTGGTCATTCAATTGGCTGTCATTCTACACATCCTACGAATATTATAACTGAGAAAGTTTGACTATTTGGTACTATTTGGACTATTTGGTACACGTTCGAACTAGTAAACGGAATTTGATGAAAGTTGTTATGGAGAACTATGCGGAAGGATATTTTAAGAAAACCGAACGAGGATATCGAATAGTAGGTACATTGAGCGATTTACATTTCCAAACTAATTAAATCTTTGTCTTACTAAGCGTGAGGTTTCTGCACTTGTATCATTTGCGGTAATGAAACACGCTGCTTGTGATTATAATTAACTTCGCCGTATTACCGAATTCGGACAAACGAAGGTATTTGTTTTCGCAGAAGTTGGAAGCCGCGTGTAAATCCTGTACGTGGGGTTTCCCGAAACAGTTTAGCGGCATAATTACATTTAGTCGATTATGTATTTAGGAAAATAACACCAGATGCAAGTGACCAGGTGTAAGTACGTATAGGTCATTTTAATAAATGACCTCCAAAACCTCCAAACAATCTCCGAGTATTTGTTAATACAAATTCTTGGAGATATGACCGGAGAAAGGCCAGGTTAACAATACCCAAACCTGTTCATGAATAATTTGATAAGTGTGGTGCAACAGTCGTATGTTAGGATTGTAAGTGAACGACAGAAATACGAAGATAAAAACAACCCATTTAAAAAAATATATTTGTTTCGAAAAGTTACATTACCTAAAACCTATCAAAGATGTTGTTAAAGCCTTTCTAAAATAAATAATACGAAAGACTTGAAAATATGGTACGGGTTTTTGTCAAATGACGGAAAAATTATATACGGTACAATGTTCTTACGTAACCGCTATAAATACAGGCCTCAGACATTTCCATGACGCCCCCACTTTTACCCATACCCGAATGAAAAAATATAATACCTACCTTCCTTAATTTCGCAACCAATTTTGTAGTTTCCACAAAAATAAAATCCTGTTACATAACAAATTACGTAAACATAGACAGCTACTATATTATATTTCAAAGTTACAGAGTAAACAAATAAACTCGTCGACCTTTCGGGATAATACAGTATAACGTCACAACAACCGCAGACATTACAAACGCTGCGGTCAATCCTAACCTTCAGCTACCCTAATCCCTAAAGTCTAGACTACAAGGACCAATAGCTTACATAGTTCTAATTGGAACTGAGTGTATCAACTTTATTAATACAAGTAGCTATGACCAGCATTACACTTTTAATCAACGAGTCAAATTGATAATGAGCTTAGCGATCACGCAAGCTCTTTGATGTCCAAGTACAGACAGGCCATTTTATTCTGGTGAAGCGATAGCCATTGGATAAAAAGAGTACGGCGGTATACTTAAAACTCAGGCAACAGCCTAAGATGTCAACAAGATGAACAGATGGCCTATTAAAAGAGACAAGGAGCCGACCCATTCAAACGCCAATCATCAATCATTATAGAAATCGGTGAGAAAAATTCTATAACAGACTTACGAATGTTATAGACAACTGCTACCAGATTACAATTGTGATTCGTATACGCTGTATATTTTTTCGTCTTTGTGGAAGGTCTATTTCTATAGAAAGTCATCAAGTTTTTCTATTTACACGTATAATTCGATATACAACAAATATTCTCAGAAACCACAACACAGAAATTAGAGAATTTAAAAAAATATATTATAATCCAAGTCTTTAGTTAATATGTAAAAGGCAAACTTTAAACCGACGAGCGCACTTAAAATATAAATATTATAATGAGAATGTTTAAAGCGAAAGAGGTAAGGATAACAAGTGGAAAGCCGTAGTTTCTATCTTATCTATCATCAGGAATCAAGCGAGCATTAATGTATGTATGTAAAACTAAGTACCAACAGACAATAGAGATTAATAAAACCTGTATTGATATTCCAACACACCGAATTTTATTTAAAAGTTTTTTCGAAAATTGGACAGTTACATCGAATGTAGCCAAGAAACAAGTTTGGATTAACTGCGGGTCATCGCTTTCACAGATCAATCTATATAGTGAGTCAGCAGAAACCGTTTATGATCAAAAGTTATGACACATTGTTAATAAAATGTAATTACAAAATATTTATTAAGAGATAACGTTAGGGCGGCGCATGGTTGCAACAAAGGTTTTACGAGATATCGATACTCTGGTGTCGTGAGCGTCTATAAACTACGGTAACCGATTACTGTCAAACGGATCGTATTATCTGTTGCCTTATTAGTAATGTGAAAAAAATCCTTACTAATATTATAAATTCGAAAGTAACTCTGTCTGTGTGTCTGTTACCTTTTCACGGCTAAACCACTCAACCGATTTAGATGAAATTTGGTACAGATATAGTTTAAAACCTGGGAAAGGACATAGGCTACTTTTTATAGATGTAGGTAAGCAGCGATAGCCTAGTGGGAGACCGTTGGACTGCCACGCAGAGGTCTCGAGTTCGATCCCAAGGCACGCATCTCTGACTTTTCGAAGTTATGTGCGTATTAAATAGTTAATTATCGCTTGCTTTAACGATGAAGGAAAACATCGTGAGGAAACCTGCATAATATATCTGAGTTCTTCATAATGTTCTCGAAGATATGTGAAGTCTGCCAACCCGCACTAGGCCAGCGTGGTGGACTATAGCCTAACCCTTCTCACGCTGAGAGGAGGCCCGTGCCCAGAATTAAGACAGTTTAATACAGGGCTGATAATATTATATTATAATATATATTTCGATATATATCGATAAATCTCACTTTCTCCTATTCCATCCCAATAAGGTAAAATTATAGATATTATCCGTTGATACTGACGCATGTGGCATGATATTATTGGATACTTATCTATTTTTCTTTTCAAACATATTTTGGTAATGGAAAAGATACCGAAATAATATATTCCACCGATAAAATTAATTGTTGTATAATTTACTTTTAGCTTTTGTAACCGGTCGGTTGAGGAATAGGGAAAGATAGAATTAGACTTCTCGATATTAGCGCAGCGCTTTGAACTCTTATATCTTATCTGTATCTACCTACATACATTAGTACCTATATAACTTATAAATAATTATATTATAATAATATTAGCCCTGTATTAAACTGTCCCACTGCTGGGCACGGGCGTCTTCTCAATGTGAGCAGGATTAGGCCATAGTCCACCACGCTGGTCCAGTGCGGGTCCGCAGACTTCACATATCTATACTAATATTATAAAGATGAAGAGTTTATTTGTTTGAACGCGCTAATCTCAGGAACTACTGGTTCGATTTGAAAATTCTTTTAGTGTTGGTTAGCCTATTTATCGAGGAAGTCTATAGGCTATATAACATTACGTTACGACCCACGGGGGCGGCGCAGTAACGATAAACGCGGGTGAAGCCGCGGGAACATCTGGTCTTAGTATATAACTTATATTTAACTTAATAGAGTAATAAGTAATAATAAAGCTCGCTCGGCGGGCCGGCCTCGGCGTCAGTTCAGGAATCGTATTGCAAGTACCACGATTTCTCACAATGCGCTCTTTTTGCACATTCCTAGAACATTGTTCTGTAGTTGCCTATTAGACTTATTGTGAGAGTTATTTGCATTGAAGTATGAATATTACGTTCTACTACACTGTAAATAACTTACAATAGGTACTTCCAATATAGGGGTATTAATTAAAACTAGCGGTCGCCTAGATTCGACCAAAGTTTGTAAGATATTGCTGATATATGCCACTATATATTGATATATGTAACCATAGTTACGCGCTTCGACTGCGTGTGTCAAATGCATGGTTGTGTGCGTGTAGTGTTTTTTCATTAATTTAATGTATTTATTATACATATTTTATATAAATATTAGCATTCGTCACTTCTTCTCTGTATAAACTATACGTGTGCGAAATTTCATACTCCTCCGTCCGCCCAATTTTCGTAAAAAGGGATCCAAAGTTTTCGCTTCACGTATTAATATATAGATATCAGACCGCTCTTAGACTATAATGTAAACTTTCGTGAGTTGATGCAAGAACATGTGGGTTCAATACTTATGCAAAGATTGGCAGCTTGTCCAAAGGTGTGTTAGAGAAAAACGATAATCAAGCTGAAAATATTTAGAATTGTGAAAGATATGTTTGGATTATAGTTTAGGAGCTGTGTAGTATTAGAATTACTTTGTTTCAACTATAATGATAATTAAACATAAGCGATAAAAACAACAATACCGAACAATAGGTGGCATAATAACCTCAATTAGATAATAAAACTCGTTCTAAACACAATTAATAAGCAGAGTAGAAATATATAGATAGCGAATTTTCGAGAAACTGAAGTTGGGTGCCTGTTTGGCGTCATTCAGTTCAGTTCACAGAACATTGTAGCTTCGGTAACAGAGAGCGACCTATTTCCAATAAGCAAACGGAACACAGGGTCGCGATATTATTTTCACTTGATGGACAAATTGGTCAAATTGGCTAGAAATGGATGACAGCAGCACTGCATTGATCACTTTAAAATCATTTAAAGAAGCTTATGTTCTGCAGTATAGTAATACTCGTTCATGATTAAAATTAATAAAGCCTACAATCAACGGAGACTGCATGAAAAATATAATAAAAATGAATTAAAAAAAAAAACAATGCAAGACGCTAGCAGATTTTATCCTTTCAATCTGAATAATTTTAGCGAACGTTTCTCGTTGGCATAAAATGAGCTCTAAAAGTGCACTTTAATAGATGAAAAATTATCCACGTTAAGGCTCTGGCATTTATATAATAAACTACCTGCTTCTTTGACCTGTCCTTCTTCAAACGGGGAATGAAGATACTACTCTATCACAGAAAACAGCTTAGCTGTGTAGTGACATATCTGAATTTATGGGCAGTAATTACCACTTAATAAAAACTAGTAAACAAATCTGTATAATAATATCATCATCATCAGGCTATGTCCACTGCTGGACATAGCCCTCCCACATACAACGTAGTGTAGGACGCCCTCCGACCAGGTGGGATGACGATCTGCGAAAGACTGCAGGCAGATGCTGGATGCGGCAAGCTGAAGACAGGGCGCTATGGCGCTCTTTGGGGGAGGGCTATAATAATATAGGTAAAGACAAAACAGTTCAGTACCTTTCTGCTGTATTGTTTGTCCACCGATTTTTGTTTTATTTAGTAGCTAGATTTTTTAATGTAAACTAGCTTTAGCCCGCGGCTTCGCTCGCTTAAAAGTAGATTAGGCGTAAAAGTACTTTTTCAATAAAATATAGTCTAAGTTACTCGCTGATATTATAGCTTTCTAATGATGAAAAATTAAAATCGGTTGAGTAGTTTTTGAGTTAAATCATTACAAAAAAAGAAACAAAAATCATATCATACATACATTAATAGATTTCCCATCCTGTTTCCCGGAGGGGTAGACAGATATTTCCATTTGCTACGATCCTGAAACACTTCTCATGCTTCATTCACTTTCGTCACATTCCTCATACACGCTCGCCGGAAGAATTAAATCTAAATAATTGTATCATTTAAATAGCTTAAACAGAAGTAAACAGTAACTAGTAAAAGTTTTACAAGTTTCAAAATTATGTAATAATAGTGTTTTATAAAAAATAGTAGTTTAAAGTGTCAAAATTATGTACATAATAATAGTGTTTTATAAAAAATAGTAGTTTAAAGTTCACAAATCAACTCAACACTACATTCATATATCCATTCTTAAAATACTATTACAAATCAAAACCTATTACACTAAACCATACACAATTCTATCTGTGTTTCAATACTATTAAGTCCCTTAACAATCTTTATGATGAAACCAACAATTCATATGCTATGTTAATGTGTAAGTCCGTGTCATGCCATATACTGTACTATTTATTCATGTACCTACGAATGTTCACAGTCCTTATACTGTATCATAATTGGTCTTCACAAAGTACTCCATCACTTAATATATCTTACCAGTGGATACTGTAACCAATATCACGAGCTGTATTGATCAGCTCTCTATCTCTAGTACATTAAATTGTAAACCTGAAGAATGTACTAAATATATCACCAAACAATTAAAAATAATCGCCCAGAACATTCGCTCGATACATTCAAACTTCGATTCCTTCGTAACTCTTCTCTATAGAATAAACCTTGACTGCGAAATTATGGTACTTACCGAATGCTGGCTGAAACGACATGACTCAATTCTAACTATCGACAACTATTCCAATTTTCAAACACAGAAACTCTTATATCAGAATGATGGTGTGTTTCTCTATATCAAGAAGTACAACATGGACAGTTACACTGTCGAGGAGCCAGAACTATCTGACGCTAGCTGTCTAGTCATAAAAATTGGTACCGAAAAAGCCATAATCTGTATCTAGCGTTCTCCCTCTATAGTAGATGTAAACAACTTTCTGCAATCCCTCAATTCACTACTATCTAACCTCACTTCTTTTAGAAACATTGTTATTGTGGGAGACATTAACCTCGATATCGCCTCTACTACACCCTCTTATCATATTTCGGACTACCTAAACCTTACAGCTTTTCATGGTCTGTTACCTGCCCATAATTTAACTACTCGTGAGAAAGCCTGTCTCGACCATGTCATACTTAAATCTAACATGTCAGCGTTAACCCTTGTTATCGAATTCTCTGTGAATGACCACAAGCCAGTAATCCTTTGCCTAAAATTAAAAAAAACATATTAAATCAAACTAAAACACTATCACCAAAACAAACTACGTATCCCTTGACACTGAGATGAATGCTATCAACTTTCAGCCCCTCTACCAACTTACTAATGTTAATGAAGCTACCGAATACCTAATTAACACTGTCTCTACACTTATAAGCTCCCACACTTCGACAATTAAAGTTACTAACTCCATACGCTTACTCAAACCTTGGATGACTATAGGTATGCTTCGCTGCATGAGAAATAGAGATGCTATGCACGGGGAACTTAAACACTCGCCAAACAATCCTATTCCAAGACTCACATACTCAAGATACAGAAACTTTTGCACAAAAATTAAAAAAAAACTCAAAAGAGACTTTGACCGTACCGAGCTAAGAGAGGCCTCAAATGACAATAAAAAGATGTGGAAGGTGATAAAGCGGGTTACTAACACTGATAAGCCTAATATACCTAACAGTGACTTATTAGCATCCTCCCCATCACCTCAAAAATCGGTTGATATAGTGAATGAGTTCTTTGTAACCATAGGTACAAACTTGCTAACAAATTCACACGCAAGCAAACGAGTCAACAATCCTCAGACGACTCTTCGTCTACACCCACTACTCTCCAATCATTTGTTGCTACAGACTGACAATACAGAGATCGAGGAGATATTGATGTCACTCAAGACAGACTCCGCCGTTGGATGGTACAATATCTCTACGAAATTTCTTAAGCGCTACAAACTGATACTTATTCCATTACTAACGTACATATTTAACCTCTGCCTAGACACGGGCACCTTCCCTCTCTTTTTTAAAAAGGCTATCATTCACCCAATTCATAAATCTGGCAGTAGAAATTCAGTAAATAACTATCGTCCCATAGCAGTTTTACCTTCAATGTCAAAAATCTTAGAACGCTTAATAAACAAACGGCTGATGAAATATCTAGAGTATAAGCAGATTCTTTCTCCCAACCAGTTCGGATTTAGGAGAAATTTATCGACGTGCAACGCCGTGAACAATCTTATTGACCATGTCACTAGGGAATTAGACAATAAAAAGAAAGTACTATCCATATTTCTGGTACCTGAAAAAGGCATTCGATACAGTGTATATTCCTGACTTAATTTCGAAACTTGAAACTATAGGCATTCGTAGCCAATCACTTAACATCTTTAAAGATTATCTCATAGACCGAACTCAGTGCGTAAAAATACAAAACTACCTTAGCACCGATCAGTCTGTCACTTTTGGCGTCCCGCAGGGTAGCGTGATTTGTCCAACCCTTTTTCTAATTTACGTCAATAGAATCTGTAACCTAAAACTTAAAAACGGAAAATCACAGCTTTCGCTGACGACACCGCTCTCACTTTCTCTGGCTACGACTGGACGGATACCTTCACTTCAGCTCAAGAAGGACTAAAGTCTGTTACACAACTTCTCAACACCCATTTACTGACGCTCAACACAGATAAAACCAAAATACTCACCTATAGTTTCCGTAGTTTTAATCAACCTCCAGATTCATACTCCTTAGTGGCGCACTTATGTCCCCTGCCTGGCTCAATAGCTTGTGCCTGCCCTAAACTAGAACGTACTAACACTACTAAATACCTTGGAGTGACACTTGACAATAGATTAAACTTTACACCACACGTAGAACTACTGGCGAAAAGAATAAGAAAACTAATCTTTGTCTTCAAGAATCTCCAATATGTCGCAGAACCTCTAATAATAAGGAATACATACTTCGCACTCTGTCAATCCCTGTTAAGCTACTGTGTTGCCGTTTGGGGTGGGGCACCCAAAACGGTCATGTTAAAACTCGAACGAGCGCAAAGAGCGGTTCTAAAAGTCGCCACTTTTCGACCCATCCTCTTCCCTACTACAGATCTGTATACAAATTGTAAAGTATTAACAGTCAGACAATTGTTTATCCTAAATACAGTACTTCTGCAACATCAAAAAACTCCGTATCAAACACTTACCAAAAGACGTAAGGATAAAGCATGTCAACCCTATTGTAGTCGGTATACCACTACAAAAAGACTACTGTGTTTCCAAGGACCTCATCTCTATAATAAACTTAACCCTATTCTTGGCAAAAAAAAAAAAAATATTATTTTCAAATAATTTTCAAATATGATGTTAATTATGAATCTAGGATTTAGGGAAAAATATATAAAAAAATTGCACATAACCAGATAATGAGATCCTTTATGTATCTTTGAAGATACATTGCCAGCTTAGTAAAAAACTTTGACCTTACTTGTAAGTGTCTTTAAGGATACGTTGCCAGGTTTGAGGAAATAAAATGCGCAAAATTTTCTTAATAATATATGTATAAAATTTGCATGTAGTAACAAGTATAGTTATAAAACCAAAATCAACTTACAGATTTATTAAAATAAAAAGAAAAAAATAAGTTATCGAAACATTTGAAGTGTACTGTGTAGCTTAAAATTAAATAATTACTTATCGGTATGGAATTTTACAAAACAATTTCTTTCCGGCTTAAAACACAAGCGTAACGAGCACTTGGCACACATTACCGTAGTTTGGCCCTTGACACAAAATTTACATCGCCCTTTCGACCCAAACATTGGAAAATGGCCGACCTTATCGTACCTTACATCCGGTGTAGGTCGTGGTGCTACAGGGGCCTGTATTATTTTCGACGGAGTTGGTCCAGAAACTTCACAGTTGTCGACCATATCTCCTCGGCCCTTTTTCAGGAGGCTCTGTGCTACTTGGTACCTGAACATTTTTAGAGGCATTGTCTTTCCCGCACTATGTCGTTTGTATAAAACCCAGCTATTATTTATGCAAATATCCAGGACTTGCGACACTAATGGCAAATACCATCGATGGCCTCTGAAGTCTGTTCTATACAGGGCGATCAACATGTCTGCTAAGTCTACGCCCCCCATATGGGCGTTATAATGTTTAATAATGTCCGGGCAGGGTACCGCTATTCTTCTTTTCGCAACTTTGTCATAACGTTGTATGGTACTAACAGGCTCAGCTGCCACATAACTACTAGCTGTGGTTACACATTTGTTGTCGTACCATTTGACGATGCATAATTTATTTTTGTTACAGACAACTTGCGAATGAGAGCCTCTAGGTTTTTTTTTCAGGGCTTTGTCTGTAAGTAAATATTTTTCCGCTCCTCGCAGTCTGTTAGACCTAATGGTACCTAAAGAAAATATGCCCATTTCTTCTCGTAAATAATTTACCAACTCTAAACTTGTAAAAAAATTATCAAAATATACCACAGAACAAGCACGGTCTGGTATACTTTTACATAGAGCCAGAACTACCTTAGCACCAAGACCAAAACTAGACTCCTCAGGCGTTAGCGAATCATACCGGAAAGTATCTTCACCACCATATACTATAAAGTCGTACACGAAACCAGATATGCCAGCTCGAACAAAAATTTTATAGCCCCATTTTTTTGGCTTGTTTTTAACATATTGTTTTCTATTGCCAGCTTTTTTACCCTTATATGGGACCATCATTTCATCAACACTAAATCTGGTTTCGTGTGGGACTTTCAAAAAGTTTTCACGTACTTTTTGTAACAAGGGCCTCACTTTAAAATAACGGTCACCATCGTCTAACAAATTATTATTAAAATGAATGTATCTCCTTATCAATTGAAATTTTTTAAGTGACATAATATCTGCAATGGGACTGTAGCGGAGCTCACGCGACCAATAATCTGTGTAAGCTGGTAAATCGACAATTCCCATAAGAAGGTTAATAGCTACGAAACATCTTATGTCTTCTTTAGTAAAATTTAGAGTTTTTCCTTTTTGTTGCACATAATACAGGTTAGATTGCTCGGTTATGTAATCAAAAATTTCGTCTGTAAAAAAATCTGTAAAATACTCGTAAGGAGTTTTGACTATTTCAGGTTGCGGAAGATTTTTATCTGAGATCTGGGCGAAATGTTTGAATTTATTTTTAGTCCACTGAAAATTTAGAGGCTTTTGCAAAATACGTTGGGGTGTGACTATTCTTGCAGTCCTTCCGGATGTTGTAAGTCTTCTTGGTCGGCAGTTAGAGGCAATTAATGGAGATGGTGGCAAAGAAAGGGGTGAAGGAGAGCCATTTTGCGTCAATGAAAATGGTAGTCGAGCTGGAAGCGGCTGAGGAGAAGGCAGCACAGGCGAAGGCAGCAAAGGTGACTGAGTAACAGCGTCTTGTACGTCTACTATTTCTTCATCAGATAGCAAATTCAAGTTTTCTATAGAAGAAGGCAAAGACGGTGCAGGGGAAGAATCGGAGTCAGTCACATGGTTATGGACATGACTCAAGCCAATTGAAATCTGCTGAAGTTCATCTTCGGATTCAGATTCATCGTCGTCTGATTTTTTGCGTGATTTTGGTACTAGAGCACAAATTCTTTTTGCTCTGGAATAAGATGGTTGCGTCCCTCCCTGAAAAAAAAGCTCTCTCTCACACTCATGCCAAGCATACAATGCCCTTTCCCCAAGACACAGATAAAAAATAATACTAATAAAATCTTAGTTCATTAGCAATGTATCCTATAAGATACGCTAACCTTGTAAAAAGAATCTTAGTACACCTAGCAACGTATCTTGTAGGATACATTCAATTTATTTGTAAGTTTGCGAAGCCAAGCGTAATTATTTCTCCTGTTTAATTAGTTTCCAGCATAAGTACAACCATATGAAATATTATAACACCAATTCCTCATACAATTTTAAAAGAAAAACTATTAAAAATAATAAATTCTTACCTTCTTCCGCGGAATTGCACTCAACCGGTTCGCCATTTTGACAAGTTTTGAAAAAGTAGTTGACGTAAGCTGTCATTGTGTCACTAATGTGCGTTCAGAAACGTATACTTTAAAGAAAAATAAGTTAACGTTCCGTTTTACATGCATTATAAAAGAGGTGTATTTTTTTAAAAGATGATGTGTCTTACAAGACACGTTGTCAAGAAAAGGGTTAATAAAATACTAAGTTTTTACTCACTTCCGAATTCATCGCTAAAATACACATTAAAAAATTGGCTACTGACTGTTAACTACAATGACACGGAAAAATTAATACAGACTTGACGCTCCTTTCTCTACATAATCTCAATCACGAACTACTCACACACACACCACATACATACGCACACACACAAACACAGACACACATCCATAGACACACACACACACATACACACGCACACGCGCGCACACACACACACACACATACACACGCACACACACACACATACACACACACACGCGCACACGCCCACACGCGCTTACGCACACTCACACATGCTTGTTACAAATAAGACATAAAGTAAAAATAATTGTAAGTTTGCCAAATTACAAACACACACTTATCTAAATATTTTTCAATTAACACGTACGCTTCTTTGTTCCTTTTGTTTTATCATTAATGTTTCTACATACCAACAAAAGAAATGTAATATACAATAGAGTTCTCTCAAGGGTCGGGCCCAACACCTTTAATACAAGTTGCTGTAACAACTTAGCAAAGGTGTTGGAGTCAACACACAATTTGTAACAATTATATTCTTTCTTTAATTGTAAGTATAATAGTGTGTAAAATTGTATATCTGTATTTTGAAAATAAATATTATTATACTCTTATACTCCTAAAGTTTCAAAATTATGTAATAATAGTGTTTTATAAAAAATAATAGTTTAAAGTTTCAAAGTTATGTAATAATAGTATTTTATAAAAAATAAACAACGCGATAAAATTCGTATAATTTCAACGAATCTTTCCTCTTTAATAAAGATTCATTAGTATTGATTCATATATGTTTTCCTCAAATATTCTAAAATGATTATGGTTGAATTTCGACCACTAGTAAATATAAATAAACGCTAGTGATAAAATCCCTGTAGTTTGTTTAATTTCAACGAATCTTTCCTCGTTATTAAAGATTCATTATCCTTGATTCATATATGTTTTCCTCAAATATTCTAAAATGATTATGGTTGAATTTCGACCACTAGTAAATATAAATAAACGCTAGTGATAAAATGCCTGTGAAGTTTGTTTAATTTCAACGAATCTTTCCTCTTTATTAAAGATTCATTATCATTGATTCATATATGTTTTCCTCAAATATTCTTGAATGATTATGGTTGAATTTCGACCACTAATAAATATAAATAATCGCTCGTTCGAATTTCCGCCAGACTGTGACGCAAGCATAAGGTATTCATAACAAAAAACGTACAACGTCTTCGTTTCGGATGCAATATAGTTTGGCAGTCATAATATTTTAGTTTTAGATGTGAATGGTAATATAAGTATGTAGGTAAACAGTAATATTATTTGTACAATACGTCGTTCCGGCGAACAAGCGCGTTTGTTTTCAAAACGAGTGTTTCTGCTTACGGACACGGTACTGGGAAAGCGCGCCTTTTGTAAATACTACCAGTATTCTCCAATATTATCGGCTATAGTTATGTTGGTCGCCACTAATTAGTGATTATACATGAACCTCTATATTGGTACATACTATTATTAAACGTGTAAAAATTTTCCACTAGAACAACTACCAATTAAGAATGTCAGAAAACTAGAGTATATTTTTTTGCAGTTGGAATAATCCCTGTATCGTGAGAACCTGAAAACATATTTGTAATGACTGACACAAACAAACCCAGACGTGGTAGGACTATTTGTAAATCATCACAAGATATGGTTGAGAGCATCAAACTCAAACTCTCGGCGCGCTGACAATAGCAAGACCATCGCTAATGTCACGGCAACATCCGTGCAGTCAATGTTAGGTTAAATGTGTTAACGTTACATGAACAGATGGCCAGGTTCAAGCAAAGCAAGTAGTAGACGTAAGAAACTCACGGCCACTCTTCTTAGATCGCCTTTAAATTACAATTGTGCCAGTTTATAACTCATATCCTCTCTGATGGTGATTTATGACATCCGTGATCAAAGACTTTATGGATTCTTCGAGGCACGGAACAGCCACCACTTTATCATTTAATCAATTGAATGTGTATAATGCCGAGATTAGGTAAGAAACCTAAATAGAGTACCGAGATCAATCATAACTTTCTCATAATACTTTGTCAATACTATATTTTTGATTAAAGACAATCCAACTCATATTATAAACCTCAAAGTTTGTGATGATGGATGGATGGATGTTTGTTACTCTTTCACGTAAAACCTACTAAACGGATTTTGATGAAACTGTACAGTATTATTTTGTACTAGTTGTTACCTGCGACTTCGTCCGCGTAGATTTTAACTAAAAAGTGTTTGTCTCCGCGGAACCCTATTTTTTTTTTCTAAAATCAAAGTAGCCTATGTTACTCCTTATAACATCAGCTATCTGCCAGTGAAAGTCCCGTCAAAATCGGTTCAGCCGATTCGGAGATTAGCCGGAACAGACAGACAAACATTTTAAAAATAGATGTTTTTGTATAGGTACCTTATATACTTTCATATGCATTAGATAAAAAGCTGTTATTTTGACGTTACAAACAGACACTTCAATTTTATTTATTTGTATAGATACACACGATAAGATATAAGAATAGACACGATAGATTAATTAATTATTTGAACTTATCATGAGCATCGTCTAGTCCGTCTAAATAAAACGTGACTATTGTCTATTTGGTAAACCTACACGTTCACAGTTCTATTCGATCTAAGAACCCTGCATCTATTCAATTCTTATGAAATTCTAATAAACATTTCCTCGTTGATGAAAACATGATTCACATTTATCCACACCCCATTCAATGTCAGAAACTCGTTTGTTACAGCGAAATGAATAAGAGCATCTTTTCGTTTTAAATTCTAGAATTATCGACAAACCCATTGCGTAAATATAATTCTAGCTCAAAACTGAAAGATGAAAGTATATATTTTCTAAAAATGTATTTTTTTCGTTTTTGAGTTTATCACGAACAAACTTTGTTACGCTTTCACGCCTTAACTACTTAACCGATAAACATGAAATTTTGCATACACGTTGTCAGGGGTACAGATTAGGACATAGGGTACCTTTCATCCAGAAAAGAGAACTGTTGCAAACCTAACCTAACCTAACCTACATTTACGCGAGCGAAGCCGCGGGTGAAAACTAGTAATATATAATTACAATAAGAAAAAGAATTTACATATAGACTACTTTTTATCATAATCTAACATCCACCACATTATCGTGTACTATTAAAATAAAATAGTATTCTGTGTTTAGCTTAGACTAATAGTATATTTGTATTTACATAGGTAAATACAAATATTTTTCTTTTTAATTAAAGTAAGTAAATCTCATAATAAATACTATTGTGGGGACTCCTGAGTTGTTAATTATTAACATTGCATGAATACTGCTTCACATATTATAATTACATCCCACACTAGTACTTGACTAACACCATACTCGTAATTAATAAATGAGGTACTCGTAGCTAAACATACCAACTGCCAAGTTTTTGCCCACCCTTAAATACAGATACACTATTTTAAATTAAAATGACTAATTAATTAACCTGATGGTTAACAATCTTCAATTCAAAACTTTAATTAATAGCAATGAAGAGAATACTAATCGTAGTTGTTCATTTATGTTTTTCTTACCACACGCATACCGCGGTGAAAAAGTGGTCGCGAAATCATAAGCGTTAATTAATAGAAACTTAATCTGCTACATATTTTTTTATGATATGTGTTAATCACGAAGCTGTCTTAAGACCACTTACATTATTCCTAATTGCAATTGATATCAATCGGTACCTGTATAAATTAATTTGTTTCATCCATTAATTATGAAGTAATAAACGGCTGCAGATGACTTACTTCATAAGCAGTGGAGCAACGTTTTAAACAATTTGTCTGTCAATCGTCGTAAAGGACTCGCCATTAGAATATAGTTTTGAGTAAATGTTTTGTTTACCATAATAATATAATAACACTAAAGGTAGACGCCGTCAGCATGTTGTTGCCGTCGCGCGTCGCGCGTCGTGTAAACATCAAATATTTATTCCTCCGAGGAGCTCTCGAAAACAGTAAAGCATGTTTATCCGACTTTAGAGCTATTTAATATTCTATTGATGGAGTAAACAGGGGTCAAATGACCCATAACTCTAATCCGGCCGCGTGGAAAACACAACAATTTACATTTTTCTACGAAACTGTATCTATTATAACGCCTTTCTTTTGTAGAAGCTGCTTACAATTCATTTAATTCAATGCACCTACTGGGAACCGAAGACTGGCGGCACTGCCTGAAGTGTCGCGACGTCGTGCGTCGGGCTTCGGCACATCCAGCGCTTTACCTACAAGCTCTAGGAAACTGTCTCATTTCATACTAATTTTATATCTAATTCGAATGTTCTCACGATACAAACTAACGAGAAATATAAATGAACAGACATTGAAATATTAAACTAGAAACTTGCTTCAAAGCAATTGTATCAGTTAAACTTCTTTGATTAGACGTTACGCGGAAATACAGAATCAGTGTATAACTCCTATTGACGAATGCTAGAAACTTGCTAACTGAACTAATATCGTTATCTAATTCACGAAAATACCAAAAAAAGTAATATACTCCTTTGACTGAAATATTTACAACAGAATGCAGTTGTTGTCCAAAACTTGTTAATTATAATGATCGGTTGTGCAGTCTAAGAACTTCCCGGTATTGCGCAATTAATTCTGTACATGCAACTAATAGGAATTGATTGACAGTGTACAACTAAAAAATACACGTAACAGCGTAAAAATGATAATGTTTAAAGCTTATATCGTTCACCAACACTATTAATTAAATGACTCGCTTTCCCTAGTTGGGACTACTTGAAGGAGAATGGACAATGTTTACATTTCTTTTTTTTAAACAAGTTTTTATCTGTCGAGTATTTGTATGGAAATAATTGTACAACAAAATAGTCTGTGTTTCCAAACAGAGAGTGGCGAGTTGAAGACCACCTCTGCGATGGGCGTGTAGCCTCCTCCGCGCGCCCGGTATAAGGATAATATGTGACAGAAGTGAATTAATTGAGTAATTGATGCCTATCTCAAGGCCTGTGTCATGAAAGCTAAGTTAATTACTACTATTTAACCGGCATAGTACGAGCCAGTTTTTTTAAACCGCATCTGTTATTAAGGTTTAATTACACAAAATCCCATAGTCAATCAGGGGATATGTCGAGTGTTTTTAACGCTAATGTATAATGCATACAGCAAGTATGTCGCGCACCTTGCGAACATCGGAGTGAGTTTTATGTATTTACATTATCGCTATTCAGCTAGGGGGAAAAAATCTGTGCGAGCCTAACACATATGGCATGGGGTGGGACACAAAAAATCAGGTAAAGATATGCGATAACTAGATACAGTTGTAAAAAGTGAAACACGTGTTTGAACATTTAGGAATTCGGTAGTTTCGTGGAGGAATAGAATTCGAGAAAACGCCAACAACGTAAATGGAAAACGTCTTTCCTACAGTTATTAGTTACGTAACGATGGAAGAAAATAACGTGAAACATAAAAAACCTATCATTATCTATACTAAGATTATAAAGCTGAAGAGTTTGTTTGTTTGTTTGAACGCGCTAATCTCAGGAACTACTGGTTCGAATTGAAAAATTCTTTTAGTGTTGGATAGCTTATTTATCGAGAAAGGCTATAGGCAATATAACATCACGCTACGACCTACGGGGGCGGCGCAGTAACGATAAACGCGGGTGAAACCGCGAGAACATCTAGTCTAAACTAATATTATAAAGCTGAAGAGTTTGTTTCTTTGTTTGTTTGAACGCGCTAATCTCAGAAACTACTGTTTCGAATTGAAAAATTATTTATTTGTTGGATAGCTTATTTATCGAGAAAGGCTATAAGCTATATAACATCACGCTACGACCCACGGGGGCGGCTCAGTAATCATAAACGCGGGTGAAACCGCGGGCACATCTAGTCGTAATACAACGTTCACGTTTCGTTTGAAAGACAATAACGATGTATAGCTTCTCACATGTGCGTAAAGTGTCTGTTTACGGAGCGAGAATGGCAAATGACATGCTGCGTAAAAACTGCGTAAATGTTCTGGTATTAATAGAAAGTGATTAAAATGTAGCTTGACGTCAGCTAGGTATTCTATTGTGTAGTTCAAATCAATTAGTTGCAATAATGCCGCAGTGATTTCAGTTATCACTTCTTATAGCTCAATATTAAGCATTCGATGTTTTCAGTGATCACTTCTTATAGCTCAATATTAAGCATTCGATGTATGTCATCATCATCATCATCATCATCAGGCTATAATAGTCCACTGCTGGACATAGCCCTCCCCCAAAGAGCGCCATAGCGCCCTGTCTTCAGCTTCGATGTATGTAAGAGGCATAAATAATTCTGATTTGTAAATATTCGTTGAAATTAGAGATTTCCTTTTAATGCGGTCATTCTCACACGGACACAGATGATCAGCGATTCACGGTATGAGTTTGCGGCTAACTATGAGGATCCGGATTCTATTTCCGGAGCCAGCTTAGACACGTTTCTTGTATTTAAGAAACGAGTCTACGGACAGTTAATTTTTCTACATATTCTATGAAAAATATATCAAAATTAACTGTCTGTAGCTAAAAAGACTAATTAAGGAACTTGGCCTAAGTATTTGTTACTTTCCCTTTAGTGAATTCTCAGTAAAAGCACTAAGTCTTGGTACGCGCTGTGCCCGATAAATGGTAATAAGCTTACCGCCAATTACGCCGGACTTAAAGTTGGCGAAATGCGGGTGTCATACAACGTTTCCTGTAGGCTACAGAGGTATGAAGTGGGAAGTAGACGTATCAAAGCAGGTCTTAGTCCACATCTATCTGTCTATCTTCCATTCCACTTTCTATTCGCTTTAACGTTGATACGCGTTACTTTTTAGCGTTCCTGTATTTCTACTCATTTTCCCAGTTTTCGGCAACTCGGATTGCATTTGGTTTAGCCTGATACAGGTCATCCATCATCAAAACTGGTCCAAAATTATATAAAATGTGTTGCCATCGACACCTCCTCTCCTAATCCTTTTCAAACTATTCATTAATTTATTCATTTTCAAAAGACAACTTCCGCTCTACATATAAATCCTGTGTCACCAGGTACTTTACAAACATTCAAACACGGGCACAAAGAACACCTAGACGCGGAATAAATATTGTTGGACACAAATTATTGTCCCGTGTGGGATCGACCCACAACACTTAGCGTAATGGCAGTGGTGAGGCGACCACTTGAACCACTACGCCATTCATGCAGTCAAAGGAAGGTAGTCGGTCGTTTGTGCCCAGCAGTGGGACAGGTCATAACATAAGATTCTGCTAAAGTGTACACCCGTTGGGGACGTACATGGTACACACGTAATACTATTGTTGTGTATATCGCTGATTGTGCCAAGTTAAGAAGACGCTCAAAAAAGATTTTGAACACAAAAATATATGACGCCTACGCACTTTCATTCACGGGTATATGCCCTTATTAAATAAATAACGCGTGTACGCTCAGTGCCAAAAATACTCACCCATACATTATACAAGGTTATTCTTAGTATAGTGAAAACCCCTCAGGGGGTGATTATACTTGTTATTACGAACAACTTTTGTTCTGAGACATTGCCGAAATCGCGAAAAAGAAATCAGCTGTTCCATACATTTTGCCGATGTCAAAGTCCAATTTTGTATGAAACAGCAGATTTTTTTTTTCGCGTTTTCGGCAAAGTCCCAGAACAAAAGTTGTTCATAATAGCAAGTATAATCACCCCCTGAGAGGTTTTCACTATACTAAGAATAACCTTGTATATATTTATATATCGTCAGTACGGTTGTTTGTGAATTTCTAGCTTTGCGTCTTGAGCGATTTAGGTCATATTTACAAAATATATTTTATTTTATTGAGTCAGCACTGCAATGTTATGCTGGGACCAGATAACACTGTTGTCAGTATATAATGATTTAGATAGATTCTTTTAGAAAAGAAAATTGTTACGCGGGTAACAGCCGTATAATATAAATTCACAAGTCAGGTTACATTTTGGCAGCTAAAATACTACTCATTTTAATAAAAATTAGTATAGAAATAGCATAAAACCTGATTTAAAGTAAAACACGAACGAAGTTGCAATTAAAATACACTTGACCCACCAAACAGCTAGGTCTCGTGATCTCACATCCGCCATATTAACTGGTATTATGTTATCAAACAGACAATTACGGAAACAGAAAAGGACATTCACTCTTTAGCGTGACAAATATAAAATGGTCACAAACACATCTGATGAATTTTATAAATAAAAATCATACATCATGGCTAAAAAAAACTACTTTATGCAGATTTGTCACATTGTTTATTTTTTTAATTATTTAGTCTCCCCTTGAACACGGCTGCTGAAAAGCAACCAAAACGTGGGGTAGTGTGTAAACTTAAATACTTATAAATAGTTTTAATAGCTTAAATTGTAGCTAAATTTAACATAACACAGTCATATTTTCAAAATCATATAATAAAAGTGTTAAAAAAGACAAAATCCGTATAAAGGAGTTTAATATAACGTAATATTATGTGAATCATAGGTTCAAAATCAATTGAGTTAATACAAAAGTAATCAAAATATGAATAGCACTCACCTTTTTGGTGTGGCGGGTGCTTCAACGTCCACAGGCGGTGGCGGGGGCGGCGGCGGCGGCGGTGGGGGCGGTGGCAGCGCCTGCACAGGCGGCGCGGGCGGTGGCGGCGCATCCGGAATATCCGGCACCGGCACACTAAGTTCCTCTTTCAAATCCGGGAGCTCCTTCAGATCCGGTAACTCCGCTTCTGGCAACGCCATAACTGGCGCTACTGGTGATGTCACGACTGATGGTGCGATAGAACCCTCGCTCGTGATAGAGAATTGTACGTCACCCGCTATGCCTGGCAGATGTGGTAGGTCTAGAGGCATCTCCAGTTCTGGCACCTACGAGATTATATTACGGTCAAATATCTTGTCATTTATTACGGTTTATATAGTTTAAGAGTATAATAAGTCAGAGAAATCAAAACTTAATAGAAGTATTTTGTGTTTGCCGCTTTTTGAATGTAAGCTCGACGATCTTTTCATTTTAAATACCTTAAGCAGCTTTACAACTTAAGGCCCCGCCTATGGTAGGCGGTTTCCGTAGTCTGTGATATCAATGGTTTCATATTATGGTAGCGCGTTGCTAACCTAGGCCAATAGCATGGAAAACAGGCAAGTGCGTGAGCCTCGGTTACTCTTATTCAAAGAACGAAATGCTGTAAGTATTTCTACTTTATTTGTCGGTTGTCTGTAAACGAAGTTGGAGTTGGGGCACTCATTAGTATCATTACCAAATATACTTGTATTTCCATCCCTTACGCTAAAGGCACATTCACACTCTTTTTGCAGATTTGGCTGCACGGTAACAGACATTGCTATGCCATTTTAAAAAGTACATTGGATATGGTCAGTTTAAGACGAACGTGTGAACGTATACATTTTTGCCATCTTAGAAGCTTCAAATAGTTATCAAAATCAGTGTTAACTGTCAATTAAATCAATTTATGGAATCATTCGTCATAAGTTAAAATCAACACACCCGCCAACTTAACATGGAAATACGAAAGAATAGTTAAGAAAACACTCACCATTCCCATTCCCGGTGCATAAAGATACTCGTCAGCATCTCTCTTCAGCTCATCTCTTGTCACAATAGAAGATGGCGCAGCTTCCAGCAAGCTCTTGGTCTCGTCCTTCGTCGGCATCACCGGTACGTAAGTAGAGACCCTCCTCATAGTGCCAAGGTAAGGACTCTCGTCCGTATTGAAGATCAACAGTTCCCCCACGCTGGATAAGTTGTCTATAACCGAATTCAAATTGAAGTCCTGTTTCGAAGCCTGCTTTCTAGGTTCTGATACTTTAACGTGAAAGAAATGCAGTTTCTCCTAAAATGGAATACGTAGCTATCAAAATAACATACAACAAAATAATACACTAACACATCAGACCTTATTGAAGGCTCAGTATACAAGTATATATAACAAATCTTACCTGTAATTCTTTTTCGTTTGTCTGCCCCTGAGCTTTGCCGCTCAGAGTAACTTTCTTAGGTTTGTGTTCATATCCGTCGGCGTCAAAAGCCGACCGATAGTGCTCATGTGATATAGAGGCCGGGTACTTGGCGCTCGAGAACACATTGATCGCCTTTTGCATACCCGTCAACTTGTCTACTTTACATCTAGAAGCTTCTATCCTCGCATGAAGCTTGCTCGTCTTGTCTAAGTTCTGCTTAATCCTTGCCGTGAGTCGAGTAAACACGTCGTCCACGATGCCGTTGAGATTGTCCAAAGTGTCTGCTATCTGCAGTATCGTCTCCTCAACATTCAGATCGCTCGGTACCAGTTTTATTTTATATATACCCTCCATAATTAATCTCTTACTTGCGTATTTAATTTCTGTAACAAACATTGTTCCATTGAGATCGATGCGTCGAACAATGTAACGTAACAAATCTCTCCTAAGAATTTCAACTTTCTGTGTTATTAGGAGGATATCGAGGAGGAATCTTACCTACTAAGCTTCTTATAAATCACCTAAAATAAATTAATAAGGCACAAGAATTATCACTAGATAACACATCCATATTCTTGTGTGTATATTATGTCCAATAATTGTATAGCACTTCGTAAAGCTCTTATAGTTCATTATTTACAATTCTGTCACTAAGTCTATGTTATCAGTACTGTGTCACTTATTTTACGCTTAACTAGGCTCAATTTTTAGACGATTTTAAAGTTTGCGAGTCGGCGAGCAACGAGTGAAGATTGTCGTTAGCGGGATCAGTGCTCCATGAGAAACGGCAGTAAGCGTCGGGCGACATGGTCGGGTCTAAGATCGCGGACTCCTCCGCTAGCTGACCGCCCGACAGCATGTTGTTCAAGTGCTTATTGATCACCGCGTCTCCCGGGCTGACGTAGCCACTCGACGCCGGCGGTTTTAATGGCACAGCGCTCCGAACAGGTTGCTTATGACTAGTCAGGGCGTCCAAAGACTGCAACTGAATGTAGCTGCTATCGGCGCCATGTTTCACTGGCTGTGGCAAGGTAGGCATTGTTGGCAAGCTCTCGGGTCCGAACACTTTCGTTGGCGACGGACCCAACTTGGGGAAGTTCATCATAGATCTTGCCTGAGCGTCTTCAGGTCTCACATAACCTGAGGAAGCCGGGGGTTGACTCGGGATAGATGGCGGTGCGACGCCCGTTGTAAATATTGGTGGTGATAAAGCTGCCATCACATAACTCGAACTAGCGGGCTGCGTCGCAGGTTTAGCAGGAGAACTTTTCTGTGGTGCTGGTGCCGATTGTACATAGCCAGAGCTCGGGTTCACTACTGTCTGAACATAGCCACTAGGGTTTTTCTTAAACGCTTTGTCACCGAAGTAGGGCGAGTTTTCACGAGATTGATCCGTTTCAGACGTAGAAGACTCTCCTTCATCAGGCGTTGCATTATTATCTTCAGTTCTCACGGGTTCCACCTCTAAATGTAAAGAGGAATCGGAGCCGTCGTCTGAAGTGGACGCATGTCTCTCGACAGGAGCTCGAGACGTGTCCGACAGCGCGGTACTGTCCGTGTGGTCACTAGAACCACAGTTGTTGTCCGTGTTCTGTTTATTCTCTGGAGTCGATACAGTCGTTCTACTGTTCGGTAGTAATAACATTTCATCCGATGATGGTTTATCATCCTTGTTTGTTGAATACAGTCCTCCATATGCGTATTTGGAAATATCCTTCTCAGGTATCCCTAAGCCATTTGGTAAAACAGGTTTTATATCCTCCATTTTCCTAACCTTCTTATACAGTTTAATGGAGCCATACATAACGCCTATTAATGCAAAAACAGCCATAAGTATAAGAGTCATAGTAACACCATCCCTGCTTTTGCAAGTCACAGTACTTGCATTACTCCATTCACCAGGGAATTCTAGTCTCTCGTGTGTTTCAGGTTTGATATCAATATTCTCCATCAATATGCCATGATATTGGTCTTCGTCATAGTTTACTGCTCGGACTTGATAAGACTCTGAACCATCTACTCCCTCACAATGTATTAGCGAATATGATAAATTTGTTGTGTTAAAAATTTCTGCTGTATTTATATTATCATCCTTGATCCGTCTTATTTGAAAAACATCTACAGTTCCTCCGGGAACTGTTGGATATTCCCACTTGAGTAAACCTGGATTTGTTTTTACTGTAGGTGAATTTAATGTGCTTGGAGGACCAATTCTAGTTCTTACAAATATTGTCTCATTCAGGTTGGGTTTAGAACAACTTCTAATAGCAGTGTTACAAGCCTGAACAGTGAGTGAGTAATTAGTGAAAGGCTTCAGCCTATGAACTACAACATGCCTTCTAACAACATCTTTCTCCTTGTCAGGTACTTGTTCAACATAAAACTCTTGTCCATTGTTTAAAATAACATATTTCCTTATTATGCCATTTTTATGGATTGGCGGATCCCATGACACCACAAGGGAATCATACTGAACATTAGACACTTGAACATTCCTTGGATTTGTTGGTGTATCCTCTGTGGTAGTGACTCCTGTAGATGCATTTTCAATAGGCTTCAATCCATAAGTGGTATTCAATGCTAACTTAAACTGATATGTTCTATATGGCTTCAAATCAGTTATATTTGTCTCCATAGTTTTTGGATTATCAATAGTGGTAGATGTATTACCAAATGCTTTGTCACACACATTACTAGTATCCAAGACAGGGCAATATGATATCACATAGCCAGTTATAATCCCTTCTTGGAGAGTACAAGACATTGTCCATCTTATTTTAACAAACGACTTACCTGGTGCATCATGTTCTAATTTTACAGGAAACCCATACATAGGGATTGCATCTTTAGATATATCACAAGAAGCCCATATCATGCCACTTGTCTTAGAACCATTATTGGCAGATATTGCAAACTGATATCGACTGTCTCTTGGCAAATCAATAACATGGGTATTCTTTTTTGGATCCAATACAGTAAAGTTCATCCGTCCCACACAAACCTGTGTAGTGTTATGCTGACACCAAAACAGTGTGTAGTTGTCAATATTCTCAACACCAAACCATGACAATTTATATGTGCCATTTTCATATGCAAGTTTGGTAAATGAAGGCACCCATAATGCCTCTGTATCCTGCTTTGGTGGGATGTAAAGCTGGCTTTTATTGATGGATGACCCTATAACATTTGTTGACCAAATAGAAACATCTATAGCTTCTAAAGATGTATCAGTCAATATGACATAGCTTAAGCTTTTATTCTTATCGGGGAGTAATGTCTGTGGATTCTTAGAGCCTTGTAATGCAACTACTTTATAGGTGAAATTAGCACCAGCTTCTTCATACTCTTCTAGTTGTATCCAGTACACATATATTAATCTCTTGTCATTATATATTGATTGGTAGAATGCTCCAACTATGGTGTCAGGAGGTCGCTGAGGCCTCTCACTGGCAGTAGTGAAAAATACAAAATTGAAGTCTGACCAAAATCTGTTCTCAATAGCATACGCAGATTTAATATATATTCTTACTTCATATGACATATGTGCATATGGCAAGTTAGACAGCAGAAACTTGTATGTCTTGTTTTTTGGTGGCAAGCTTGAGGTGTCCACACTGCGGAAGTGTGCCATATTGTCAATTTTAGCTATCTGATACTCAATTCTATGCACAACTGCACAAGGGAGAAAGTCTACTATATTATTTGGGATGTTCCACTGTAGGAGCACACTATGTGTGTTATTGCTCACTACTTTCAGGCTGTCTGGGGGATCAGGTTTCACAATTGAAAAATGGTTTATAGTAAAATTCTGTTGATTACAACCAAAAACATTGCAAGATGTTAACTGAAAATTATACTGGTCCTCCGATTCTTTGTATCTCGGCTTACTAGTGGTAGTCCAGGCACAGAACCTCTTTTTACCAATTTTCTGAGCAATACAAGGTACCGCAGCTCTGTTGTTAACTATAAAAGTTAAGGAGTAGTTTGTTTTGCTATGAATCTCTGTGGATGTCCATGTGCAGTTCAATTCTTCAAGGTTTTTAGATATGCAGCTGAAGTCAGTGACATTAGAGGGTGGTAGGTCAACCAGTACTCTACTGGTGCACTGTTTATTAGTGACATTGTTCTTACAGTAATAAGTGGAGACTTGCCTCTCTAGATTTTCAATATACAGTCTCCTTGTAGTACTGTTCACTATCTCAGACTCAACATGTTTACCACCGAGAACAAACTCCAAATTGTTAGCCGTATCTTTCTCCGCGATACAGAAAATTTCCAATGGCTGGCCGTAGAGAATGTTGATCATACCCTCAGGGTACAGAGCGACTGATATGTCGACGCCCTGGCACCTCGAAAATATGCACGGCAAACTGATCAAACATTTGATAACAATACACCAAATCCATAGCCCGAACTGTGGCCCCCTCCGGAACCCCTTGCACAGGCTTCTTCGCGTATTTGTACATGTATTTGCCATTACTGCTACGTTAATCTGTCACTCCATAACGAACTGGTGCACTAGATCCAACTAAACCGAACGCGTCGAACAACACATTACTTGTTTTTTTATCTCGCAAGCTAAATGGCGCACCGATGATCCCGACACGATGACACACACTAACTGAGCACCGTCACTGCACGCGCGCGATTATATTAGCTATTTTACATAAAAACATCTAACGCTACCGGTCCTTACTATCTTCCCGAACGTATAATATTTGATAATAGTTGTAGCGAGAGCACCGTACTCGAAAAATTTGTGCTGCATTGAAACGCTGCAGTTACAGTACTTACATAAAATAAAATAGAAGAAACTTCGCGGAGTAAATTCTCAGAAATGCCAACTTCACTACGGACTTACGGAGTGAAGTTAGCAGACATAAACGAAAACAAATCAATATTAAAAATGTTACCATTCAAATAATATTCCCCAAAGTATAGTAAATTCTAATGGTGAAAAGCACAATATTGTATTATCGACAGCGATTGTCCGATTTTAAAATAGACATTAGTCAATATAATCGTTCAGCTTCAACTTTTCTCGGTGTCCAATGGCTCCATCGAATAGGTATCGATGATTCTGCCAACGTCAGGGTGGAAAGAGATAAAAAAATAAAATAATTAAATAAGTGGTTTGATCAGTAGGCAGTAATGTGACCATTGACCAGTCATAAAAGCGATGGCGATGATTCTTCTGTGGGCTGCAACAAAAACAATACAAATATTAGTAACTAGATGTTCCCGCGGTTTCAGTCGCGTTTATCGTTACTGCGCCGCCCCCGTGGGTCGTAGCGACGCGATGTTATATAGCCTCGATTATTTTATATATAATTAATCTAGTAATAAGTTTAATAACGTTTGATTTCTAGTTTCTTTGATGTCTCGTGCATTCAAATATAATTTTTGTACGCCACAAGTGGCAAAACATGCAGATCTTTATTTTAAAACTGACCACCATGTACCTACTAAATTGTTACTCATGTTTTACAAAATAAATATCTTTATCTTTATTATCTTATCTTTATCGATAAATAGGCTATCCAACAGTAAAAGAATTTTTCAGTTCGAACCAGTAGTTCCTGAGATTACTGCGTTCAACCAAACAAACAAACAAACTCTTAAGCTTTATAATATTAATTTGGATATATACATATTAGTAAGGTTAGAAGCTGGGATAGGACAAGCAAAACCAACGATAGGCATAGAGATATAAATTGACGAGAACAAGAGGGGCAGACTATATTGTGATTTTATTTGAATTTATATAACGTGTTTATGGATGGGGTGTGTCATGTGTGCCAAAGTTAATAAGAAGGGTATATTGACAGGACGAGGGATCTGTTTAGGAAGTAAATCATAAACAGGATACGATATTTTAGAGCAAAAGAAAAATAGATATTCCACGGTGCTCTCTTCGAGACCACACTCGCAAAGAGAATGATCTCTGACCCGAATTTTGGCTAAGACGACTGGAGAGAAACAAAACCCAGACGGAGACGAATAATTAAATAAGTTCTTGCGGTCTTATCAATCGTATCGTCCTATTTTTCTTTATTAGTTAACTTTAATTCTATTGTAAATATTTAAAAAAAGTTCGGTCGTAGGAGGTTTCAATATTATATCACGCCTGCTTATTTCCAAGTTGTCTGCCACAGGTGTCTCACACTCACATTATAGCATCAGGAATCTTTAGTATATTGAAGTAGTATTTTAGTCATAGTAGGTACATCTCACGAGCATTGGTTAACTTACGTGGGACACTAGGTCACCCATCTAGCTTTTGACCTTGGTCAGTCTCTGAAAATAAGTATAAACTAATAACTGCTTAGAAAATAAAATTTATACGATATGATTATTTTAGATACGCATACATCAATGAATATGTCGGAGCGTCAAGAAAATAATCATTGGAATGTAATTTATTTCTGTAATTGGAGTTGAATAAAGCGCCATCTATTGGTTTGTTTCGGAACGACAAGTGTAAGCTTGAGTGAGGTCGCCATAGAGCCAATGTGTCAGTTGAAGTAACAGTTATAACGGTCAGTGTCATTTTAACGTTAATGACGTTATATAAACGCCGGATACTCGTGCGCGGGCACATTCGGTCAAAGAGTATAACTATTCGGTTGACGAACTCGCTGCGTTACGGATCAAATCAAACCAGAGATAATCACAGTAAACCTTTATTGTTTTTTTTCGCTTGTATTTGCCTATTATTAGGATACGTACCAAGTATAATACCACGCCTATATTTTGTTGCTACATCATGTCAAAAGCGAGTCAGCCGTCCAAACTCTCCGACAAATATAATTATCACTTACTTATTGTATTTCCGTCTAAACTCGTCTAAAAGTAAACTCAAGAACATAGTGGTTTTTGTCAAACATTAGGTCATAGGACTTCTTAACGTTAATATTAATTTAGAAATATAAGTTCAGACAATTCTTTTAAATCAGCGTGTAGTTTTTTTACTAAGTTAGGATGTCAGTAGGTACTAATATGTCTGACTGATTTGACAGCACGCATGACTCTTTGAGTATAAGTGTTCTGTGCGCATGACACTATGTAAAACAATGGTCAAATTGCTACAACGCCACACCGAGTAGCTATTGCTAGTTCGATTCCCATTCGAAACAAAAATGGGTGTGGTCCACAAATTATTGTTTCGAGTCTGATGTTCTTAGTGCTAGTTCTTTCAGAGGGCTTCTTTCGACAGAGTAATATTTCTTAAAAAGTGAAATTTCTCAAGAAAACGTCACCTATAAAATCAAATATCTATATTATGCATTATTTGGCGTATTATTAGAGCTGAGGTGAAAACTTTAACTACTATGCCATGCCATATAAGGTTTAAAGACATTTATTCTCATAAAGACAAAAGTCACTTACATGAGAACATGTTTACAATAAAAAGACATAGGTAACATTCTTTGCCGCACGTTATTAAAAAGAGAGTACTTACTTAAATAAATTATTAAAAGTACAATCATATACACAAAAACATTTATAGACCAATTGGTTATTTACACAAAAACACACATTACCAAAACGGTTCGCATTCAAAAGAAAAACAATTAGATTTCTCAAATCGATACTTTTGTAATAATATACTGTGCCAATCGTTTTTTAAATATGTTGAAAGATACAATATTTTTTATATCGGAGGGTATTTTGTTATAATGGCGCGCACCGTCATAAGTCATTGCGGTTTGGCCGTAATTTGTTCGAATTCTAGGCAAGACTATGAAACTCGCATATATATAATAAATTTTCAACTAATAAATATACATTTGCATTTTTATTAGTTGAAAATTATAACATTAATAAACATTTGATTATACTTGCACGGTTATACAATTTACTGCTTTAGTAGATAAGTAATAATCCTTTCATTCTACGAGAATTATGGCAACAATAGCAATTCGTAAATGTATTTAAAACCCATGATTTGAACCATTTAAATTATTGTTCTGAGATTTGTACCATGGAATAAGTACTTAGGTACGACAGGAAAATTATAACGAAGACAAATACTACAATACCTGTTCTAATTCTACTACTATAACATTGTCTTACTCTATCATAAATAAGTACATAAAAACACAACGAAAAAGTCTAAAAAGAGCTTGATGAGTTCCTATGACACCTAATTATTATTTGTTAATAGGGTGTCCACGAGCTTACCAATTGTTAGGACTGACCGACAAGTGTGAATTATGTGATAATTACGTTGTAAATTACACAATGCCATATTTTTAATTCTTTGAATATATTAAATTTTTGCTACTGCGTTATTCGTAAATGCTGTTTCACATCGGTCATATTACCTTTATCTATCGTAGCAGCGATAGTCTAATCGGAGACCGGTTGGAGTGCTATGCAGAGGTCTCGACTTTGATCCCAAGGCGCAAAACTGACTTTTCAAAGTTATATGGGTATAGAATAATTATACCGTTCGCTTTAACGGTGAAAGAAAACATCATGAGGAAAGCTACATGTCTAAAATCGTAATGTTCACGCAGATATGAGAGGTCTGCCAACTCGCACTGGGCCAGCGTGGTAACCCTTCTCACACTAAGAAGAGGCCCGTGCCCAGCAGTTGTAAAGTTTAATACAGTGCTGATATTATTAGGTATTATATCGGCCATTAGTAGATATGTTGCGTGTTCTAATTATTCTGTTAAAATTGTACTGTTCGTATGCAAATCAAAATAATTGTAAATTAATAACTTGTATTAAATGTCAAGTTGTGGAATGCAGAAATAATTTGAAAGCTATTGTGCCTGGCCGCCGCCGCGCCGCGCCGATGCGACGCTGCGGCTCAACAAGATTTTCCGTAGTCCGGTTGACCGGACAACTGAACTGTAGGTATGTACTATGGGTAAAAGATCAGGACATCTAATATAAAACATGTGACATTATCATGTGTCAGAATGGCATATGGCATATATGGCATATCATAACTGTCATACAAATTAATATAGGTACTCTGCTTACCTACAGACTTTTCTTTTTAATAAAGACAATTCCCGCACTAGTAATAATTCTTATGTCGCGTGGGACTTAACAATCATTCTAACAACAGATACAAAGAACACCCAGACTCGGAACAACCATTTGTGGATTACACAAATTTTGGTCACAGCGCCAGTGATGAGGCGACCACTTTACACTACTACGCCATCCATGCATTCGAACAGTAAAAGTATTCACAATATTCATCCTATTAATTTCGTATTGAAATCTCTGATGACCGCTTCAATGTTCAGTTCGTCCGTATTTAAAAGGAAATGAATACTTCGAGAACGCAAACGCTATTTTTGTACTCGCATGTTTGCAATCTGTGAAACTTCGATAAAATAAAACATAATAAAACGAAAACGATAAGCTGTTTTAAACAACTTTCACATTTGACAAATCTCGCCCTAACGCCGCTGTCGTAAGGTTAATTAAAGTTTGATTCACCACTACAATTTAGAAACAAGTAGGAATATTTGGTTACGCTGTTCAGCTTAACCAAATTAACAGTCACTGTTAAAGACGATAGCAATGACTATTATATTATTAGCTTGTTGTATAAATGTATAGGTACTATATTGCTGAACCTAAGCTTCTTTCAAAAGGGCACAACGTGCTTTAGAACCTCTCCAACGGTACGCCTTACTGGTAATAGTGAGATTTTTTTCTGTAGGTAGTTCTTAATTTCATGATTTGAACATAATAATTATAACAGATGTATTTATTTAGCATGTATCCGAATGAAAAAAACATGTGACTTTGACAACTAATGCATTCCGAAACAATGTTCTAAAATTATGTCTGCGTCAACCATATTTTCCTTAAAAATAATAATAAAATTAATAAATAAGGTGATATTTTTATTAGTATAAGATAAGTATTATATTAAAACACTATGTAAATTTTTTTTTCTGTGTCAAAAAATAAGTGTGAACTAAAATTATGTAATTATTGTATTACTATTCAGAACGTGGCGTCAGCCCTCAATCTTCCTCACTTTGTAAATAATAGGTAATTTATTATACAGTACAAATAACAAATGTTAGATATCAAAAATAAATAATTATGTGAATGGCACATGATACAATGGATGATAGTAACCACCACTCTTTAGGTTACACTACTAAAGCAGCTCTGGTTAAACTTCGTAATGATATACGTAATGTTATAGAAGAACATCAAAAGAAAAATCCCATTGGGTAAGATAATATGTAAAAAACACATTAGTAAATAGGTCAATTAGTAAATCTGTAAATAGGTTATATTCATGTAAATACATTTTCAGATATGGATTGGTACGAAACATTATTTCGTTTTCATCGGAAAAAGTCCTGTTGTCGGGTGTTGCTTATACAATAATACTAGTATACATTGTCTGCTTGATACTTACATATTTACTTGGTGAATCTGTACAAGCTCATAGCTATTTACTTTGGGAAGCATTTTTCTTATTTATAATCCTGGTGGTTAACTTTTTGGTGGCATTCAATGAAGAATATTTACACAGGAATGAAATACCTCTTAGAGTAAGGAAAGTATTAGGTGAGTCTATATTATATACTTAAAATTACTGTATAAACTAAACCTTGTAATATGTTAAAGCTTAACTCAACCATAACGCATCTAGTGGTTCAAGTGTGTTTGACTAATAAACTATATAACCATCACAAAATGTCTTAATACGAGTAGGCTCCGATCCTATGCTACTCCTACTCTAGTTCTCATCTATATTTTCTGACTAATTGATTAATTGCCTAATCTGTATACTAACTTCATTGCTTAGCTTGATACTAGTGTTATATAGATTTAATTAAAATATATAATAGACAAACATCCCAGTTCTGAAAAGCTGATCAATGACATGTCAAAATGAAATTTATATCAAGTGATTTAATAGGCTGCTCCTTATTTAGTCAACCACTTGACAATTTGATGTTCAACTAACTGTGTAATTTTTTGTATTGATCTGCCTTTCAGCATCTGTGTTCTGTGATATAAGTTCCTGCTTAATGTTAGAGCCCATCATGGGGTACCTGGTTTAAGCCCCATATGTAATATTAGTATTACTATACAAGAGAACAGGATAGCTACACATTAGGTATTTTTGTCATGTTCTGTTGTAAAGTATGGTTACTTGAATACTGGTAAAAGAGTTTGTGTGGTCTGGTAGTCAAGAGTCAGCGACAAGATCAATAAAAATATCTTAGCATGACTATCTTAATTTGTTTGAAGTAGCTTAACTAAATACTTTGTACCTTAATTATTACTTGTGCTTAAGCTAATGGTCTGGCTGCTACATATTAACTTAATTAACAATACTCATTAGGTATTTATTAAATAAGTAGTTGCTATGATAACAACAATATTGTTATAAATTGAGATATATAAAATTGTAGAATATATTTAATCTGTGTTGTTATTTTTGTATAGTCTACCTTTCTTGGTTGTCTTCATTTGTAAACAAGAATGGAGTACTGGAGGATTGAGACAATACATAGTCTGATCTATTTATTATTTATTAAAGAACTGGATTTTGCCACTGGCTTTGTTCGTGTTGAGCTAGGGTTTGTCAATAAATTGATATCCCTCAGGAGCATTACTTTTTCTGGATGAAAGTTACCCTATGTCCTTGACTATGTGTATGTGAAATTGTCAAAAACAAAAGTGTGTAAAATATATCACAAATAAATGCACATTCTCATTTGTAATATTAGTTAGGGTGATTATAATATCTGAAAACTGTACCTGGATGATTAATTATGAAAATTTTGCAACAAAAAATGGTTTATAAATAATCCACAATTGCTTTATTTAATTTTATGTTATAGGTGCTCTCAGTTGATTATGTTTTAAACCAAAGATCTGAATTTAATATAATTGGGTACTAAGGATTAAAAAATATTTGAACCCTTAGTAACCTAGCCCTTCAATCCAAAGAGTTTCCATACAGACAGATGTCTGACACAAACATACAGAAGCTGTTGATTCTGTATGCCTGTGCCTGCAGGTTCGAAAAGTAGTTGACTTGAAACATTGATTTAATGTTGCATAGCTATGAAATATTGTTTTTATAAACATATTATCCTGAACTTCCTATGGTAACATGAAAGAAAATGTCTCTCACTGACCTACAATAAAGCATGGCCAAGTTCAGGTACCACTTTAATATAAATTTATTTTACAGATACATTAAATCAAGCTATAGAGAATTCAAAATGGAAGGAGAATCACTATCCACATCTTTGTGCGCCGTACTCACCGTGTGTGATACTACAATGGACGTACCGAGATTGTAAGACCTACTTTTATTTAATATCTACAAATAACTGTAAATACATGGAATTGCCTGCCGAGACATGTGTTTCCTTCTTGCTTCGATCCTGGGCCCTATAAGTGGGGCGTAAAAAAGGACCCTTTAGGCCGTCAAAATAGAGACCTCGGCACCACTTCACGTGAGTACGTGGTGTGGAGAGCTCTGCTCGTGGACTACACGCCTGCTTACCATCAGCGGAGTGTAGTCATTTTAATAAGCAATAATAAACTGCCACTGACTGACTAAACACGTTAAATAACTTTCAGCCACAATAGTGAATCTTCCATGGGCCTTGCTGGTGGAGGGAGACGTGATAGTGCTGCGGCCAGGCCAGGAGGTGCCCGGGCACTGCCGAGGACTGCAGCCCGAAGAACCGGAGCTGTTCTTTGGACAGATATTTCAGCCTAGTACACCGGTAAGCTAATTAATTGGACGTGTGTTACTCAACTGTTAGAGGCCCTTGAACCGACGGACGTGTATGAGGAATGTAATGATAGTGAATGAAGCCAGAGAAGTGTATCAGGATCGTAGCAAATGGAAATCCGTAGTCCCTGCCTACCCCTCTGGGAAACAGGTGTGAATCTATGTGTTACTCGCACTTAGCCTCATTGTGCGTAAGTGACCGACACAAAGAAGTGTTCAGTTACTTATCACCCCTCAGCTCCGTCCAGAAAGGTAATAGTAGACCAATGTTGCTCAGTACTTCTTTCAACGTTCCTGCATTGTTTAGAAGCGATGCCCGTTGGATGCTCACGCTTCGACAGTGTAAGGACACATGAGGGTCTACATAGGGGCTATCGATGATGTCAATGATGTAAAGGTGTTTGTTTGATGGAAGCTGGCCTACCGGTAAGTTTGAGACGTGTCATAATTCATTTATTTTCTTTTCAACGCAGAAACCGTTTTATATAGACTCGTCATTGCGAATATGTGTTTTGCCAGTAATATACCCAAAATACAAAACTTCATTGTGTGTTGTATCATGTTATGATCTTTATATTAATTTTTATAAGGACTGCCACACTATGGTTAATGCCTGTGTCGCGGGGGACAAAAATTGAATTCAAACAATGGACACAAATAACAACCCAGCTCAGCACAACTATTAATAATAATAATAATATAATAATATTCTACCACATACACACAACGCCATCTAGTCCAAACTAAGCAGAGCTTGTACTATAGGTACTAGACAATGGATAAACATACATATATATATATATTTTTTTTTTTGTAAATACCTACATATCATACATAGAAACACCCAGATCAAGACAAACATTCAGGTTCATGCACACAAATGTTTGACTTGTGCGGGAATCGAACCCGCGATCTCAGGCGTGGCAGTCGGTTACACTAACCACTACGCCATCGAGGCCGACAGCTATTTCTGGATTATACAAATTTTAGTCCCGGGTGACGTTCGAACCCCAAACGAGGCGACCACATAAAGCACTACGTCATCCGTGTAGTCAATATGTAGTTATATTATGTTCATAGCAAAAAGACAACTTCAGCACTCCTCGGATCCGGGCTCCTCATCAGAACAAAGCGTACAGAATGTGCGAGACGCCGTACCTTAAGAACTTGAAGCTAGCACTGGAGCAGGCTACCATCAGACCCGTCACCGTATTCGAGAAGCAAAGGTACCTGGTAAGCATCAGTTCTGCACAGGTACCAATAAATTGACCTTGTAGAAAGCACCAAACATTCACACTCTTGCTTTTACACATCTGCAAAGAAAATTAGTATAAACTTCTAAATAAAATATGCATCAATGTACCACATAGAGTCCGTCGCGATCCTGTCTCGCTACTGAGACCGCCACGACATAGAACTAACCTTGGTAGGCATTCACCGATAGTCAGATTATCTTACTTTTACAACCATGTGTCGCAGGCTTCGGAAGACATAGATATCCTTACTAATATTATAAATTCGAAAGTAACTCTGTCTATCTGTTTGTCTGTCTGTTTGTTACCTTTTCACGGCTAAAGCATTTAACCGATTTAGATGAAATTTGGTACAGATATAGTTTAAAATCTGGGGATGGACATAGGCTACTTCTTATTGATGTAGATACCACGCGGGCGGAGCCGCGCGCAAAACCTAGTATTTAATAATTCACTGACGAAATTCAAAAATGCTGTTGCAGCTCATTTGCGGAATATTTCGTAGATAGCTTTTCTCTTTTTCTTTATTATTAGTCTTGAGTAGTAGAGCCAAGCTGGTTACAGCAGGAATGGGCCGGCTCGACCGGGGAAGTACTACCCTCTCACAGAAAATCGACGTGAAACAACAGTGTTTCACTGCTGTGTTTCGTTCGGTGAATGAGAGCGCCGGAGGCCTAAGCATGAGGTGACGATTCTCGCAGCTTATGAGGGACCTGCAGAGTATCCGTAGAGTCATTGTGTGGGTGGCGCGAGTCGACCCGGCGGCCAGGGAGAGCCGTAGAAACGGTGCTCTGCTGGCCGCCCGCGGTATAGTCCAGAGGCCCAACCGAGTCTAACCAACTAGGTTGGCTGCCTTATCATGCCGCGCATAATCTCGAGGTGGCTCGTCGTGCCGGATGGTGACCGGAGGGTGGGTCCCGGCGACCACTTTCGGGAGGGTACGGGGGTCCTTCCGTCCGTCGGATCGGCTATCGCCATACCATACAGTTATATGACAAAACTTGCTCTGCGCCTTGCCCCACTTTGCTGCGAGAATAGCCGCCTCTTTTTTTCACGCTTCCCCTTCCTTTCACTCTATGGCAGTACGCACAAAGCATTGTCGTTCAACAGCAGCCAATCGCCGTAACCCCACTGCTGCTTCCTGTGTCGTGGAGTTTATTAACATCAGAGGACTCCACGCTAACCTTAATGCCGTCCATCACCACCTGGAGACGGCTCGGCCGGCAATGCTTTTTCTAACGGAGACACAAATACGCCGTCCTGCAGACACGAACTACCTGCAATATCCCGGCTACGTGCTAGAGGAGTGTTTCCTCGCGAAAGCCGGGGTATGCTTGTTTGTTAGGGCGGATATTTGCTGTCGCCGTCTACAATGCCTAGAGGACCCTTCCTTCTCTGTCCTTTGGGTACACGTAGATCATGGCTCTTTCAGCCAAATCTACATGTGCCTCTACCGATCCCATTCAGGAGACGCTGAGACAACTCGACTCTTCAATTACCTGAGTCAGGCGGCAGACGACGCGCAGGAGCGGTTTCCGAACGCTGAGTTGGTGTTCTTGGGAGATTTCAATGCCCACCATGAGACCTGGTTGGGTTCTCCCAAAACAGACCACGCGGGACGAACTGCCCATGCGTTCGCTCTCACGCATGACCTGTCTCAACTGGTACTCCAGCCCACCCGGATACCAGATATTGCAGGTCAGGCGCCCTCTCTGCTCGATCTGCTGCTGACGAGTAACCCGAACCGGTACAGTGTGTCGATTCGTGCTCCTTTGGGCACCTCAGACCACTGTCTGGTTTGTGCCACAGCTGTTGTTGTTACGCCCCCACGTCCCGAGGAGGCAAGACGACGACTGTGGCACTACTCGTCAGCAGACTGGGATGGAATGCGGGAATACTTCGCATCCATCCCTTGGGCTCAACGCTGCTTTGAGAACAGGGATCCATCAGAGAGCGCTACTGCTGTCGCTGGTGAAATCATCCTGGGTATGGAATATTATATTCCATACAGTGATGTCACGAGCGGCGGCAGGAAAAGGCCCTGGTTCGGGCGTGAATGCGCCGATGCTGTTGAACGCAAACAGACAGCGTATCGCGCTTGGACCAGGGCTCGCACTCTCCACGACCCTAACGTGGATCACCTGAAGGCAGCGTTCAACCAAGCCACAAAGGTCTGGAAGAGGGCATACTTAATAGCGGATGCCCAGCGCGTCGCACGGTTCGGCCAGGAACTAATGGCGCATCCTACGGGCAGTCGTAGCTATTGGCGCCTGGCCAAAGCCGTGCAGTCCAACTTCTGCCAGACCATGCTGCCCCCTCTGAGGTATCCGAATGGATCACTGGCTCATCGGCCGCAGGAGAAAGCAGATCTGCTTGCAAATCTCTTTGCGGCCAACTCCCGAATCGATGACTGCGGTTCGCAGCCGCCTAACATTGCCAACTGCGGCTACACCATGCCTGATATATGTATCAGGCAACGAACCGTTCGTGCGATACTGCAGTCTCTCGATGTTCGGAAAGCCAGTGGACCTGACGGCATCCCAGCTGTGGTTCTTAAAAAATGTGCAGCGGAGTTGTCTCCCACACTTACGCGCCTATACCGGACGTCTTACGTCGCAGGCATTGTGCCTGAGGCTTGGAAGGAAGCGAACGTTCAACCGATTCCCAAAAAGGGAGACCGTTCCGAGCCAAGCAACTATCGACCCATAGCTATCACCTCGGTGCTTTCCAAGGTGTTCGAGCGGATTATAAACACCCAAATTGTCCGCTACCTGGAAGATCAATCGTTGATCAATGATCGCCAATACGGCTTTCGGTCTAAACGATCAACGGGTGATCTTCTAGCGTTCGTCACGCACCTCTGGGGTGAGGCTATGGACAAGCACGGCGAGTCTTTGGCTATCAGCCTTGACATAGCCAAAGCTTTCGACAGAGTCTGGCACCGGTCTCTTCTTTCCAAGCTTCCGGCCTATGGCTTGCCCCCTCAACTGTGCACCTGGATTGCAAGTTTCCTGCAGAAGCGTCGTATTCGGATCCTTTGCGACGGTCGCGCTTCCAAATTTATGCAGGTCAATGCAGGAGTGCCTCAGGGTTCTGTCTTATCCCCTACGCTCTTTCTTCTGCATATCAATGATATGTGGAATCTCGGCAACATACATTGTTATGCGGACGACAGTACCGTGCATGGGCGATATCTCGGACATTCTGGGGCCAAACAGGCTGAGGTTGAGGGGAAAAGGCAGAATCTTGTCGTTGAACTTGACCGGATCTTGGACCGCATCTATGAATGGGGTGCCAAGAACTTGGTCGAGTTCAACGCCAAGAAGACCCAGGCATGTGCGTTCTCAACAAAAAAGTCTCCGTTCCTTCCCCTCCCTTCTCTGAAGAACACTCCACTGGTGATACGTGACAGTCTCTCCATCTTAGGTATGGATCTTTGCCGCTCCCTTAACCAGAAAACCTATATCGAGAGCGTCATTAAGCAAGCTTCTTGAAAACTCGGAGTTCCCTCCCCTTTCCTATCCAGAACAACGCGTGCTGGGCTCAGATGCCATCCTTACACGGTAGAGTCGATTAGAGCGCGTACCAAAAAGTTTGGGTCCTCATATCTCTGCCGAACGACCAAGGCATGGAATTCTCTGCCAAGGCACGTGTTTCCTTCTTCCTTCAATCCTGGGTTCTTTAAGCGGGGCGTGAAAAAGCATTTTCTCAGGCCGTCAAAGTAGAGACCTCAACATCGCCTGGGCTACTGTGGGGGCGATGTGGAGGCCACTGCTCTTAGACCACACGACTTCTTACCATCAGGTGGAGTGTGGTCATTTTGACGAGCAACATAAAAAAAATAAAAAAATATTTTGTTCTAATTTGTAATTTCATAGTTATTACTTTTATATTATAATATTTTACTTTTATTTTAATTGCATTTATGTATGTACCTTACTGTTTTTGTCGCATGCTGTGATCTCTTATTAGTAAGAAAACAAGACCTACAATAATTGTGCTTAGCTTTTAATTGCAATATATGTGTATTTCTTGTTAGAGATCCTTTTTAAATAAATAAATTAACTCTTTAAAAAGACGTCTACTCACATGGAATAATTTCTGTGTATTATTTAAATGGTTAGCATAGTATTGGTATTTTTGTGAGCAGAAAAATATAATCTGTGAGCAGAAATAGCTAATTGATCAGCAACTCATGGCCAGCAAACTTTAAAGAGATCAAACTAAGTCGACGGAGTCTCACTTCGCGGGGCTCCTATTTTTGGGTGGGTTTAGAAAAAGGAACCTAACATAACCTAACACTTCCGAAACGGAATGCAGTGATTTGAGGCGTATATATGCTCGTTATGCTGTGCAATATTTGCTGACCAATTAGTATTTTTGATGATCATTATATTTAATCCCTTATTTAATTAGTTAGAGGATATTAGATATAACAGTAATATTAATGCTGTATAAAAATTGTCCCACTGCTGGAGCCGAACCTCTCATTTATACAGGACTAGCTTTTGCCCGCGGCTTAGCTCGCGTTAATTTAGAATTTGACAATCAATTCGGGTTGTACTTTTGTAATAATATAATTCCATCATGATTCGAAAGACACGTGGCACCATCTATATCACTCTATACCTGTTGGCAGTGTACAGTGAAGATAATGGAGGGTATAGTCCTGCCGCTGGTGATCTCCATCGTGGTGATCGCGTCGTTCGTACGTCACGTGTACCACCTGCCGGGAGTGACGCACTGGACCGAGATCTACTTCCTGCAGACTATCGCCGCCTCGCTGCCACTCCTGCAGATCATATTCCCTATAGCCTGGGTCACGCTCAACTGCTATGGGTTAGCCAGGTGCGTACCAACAGCTTCCTTTATATGATAAAGATTGAGAGAGAGATGACGACAACCGTTACTAATATTATAAATGTGATGTGACTTTTAAGCAGCGACAGTCTAGCGGGAGACCATTGGACTGCGTGGCAACGCAGGGGTCTCGAATTCTATCCCAAGGCACGCCTCTCTGACTTTGCCAAGTTATGTGTTTGTTAATAGTTAATGATGGAAAACATCGTGAGGAAACGTGCAATGGGCCAGCGTGGTCGACTGAGTCCTAACCCTTCTCACAGTGAGAAGAGGCCAGTGCCCAGCAATGGGCATTGCATAGTTTATGTAACGGAAACCCGGTATTATCGCAATCACGCTCAATATTTTAAAGGCTTGACCTTTCGGCTAGGTTGGGGTGCACTGGGCCTGGTCACAAGCAGACCTCTGGCCGTCAAAGTAGAGACCTCGGCATCACTTCACATAAGAAACATAAGAACGTGGTGTGGAGAGCGCTGCTTGAAGACTACATGTCTGCTTACCATCAGGCGAAGTGTAGTTCTTTTGATACGATATAAAATATTGGTCGAGTAGTTAAGGCGAAAAAGCGTTATAAAAAAACAAACAATCTCACATTCGCATTATATATAATATTAATAAGGATTATCGACCACTGTAAGTCTGATGCTACATCCTAAAATGTAAATATTCAAGTAGCCATACTTTCCAGATTCAAACTGCTATCAGAAACTCGTCAGAAATACATACGTCCCAAGTCATGTTCCATATCAGAAGAAGCGAGCGACCCGCTCATCCAAGCCATGAGCGAGTCCAACCTGCAGCCAGAGAGCCTCAAGTCGCTCGGCAAGACCTTCTTCAACATTCTGACGGGCAGGGAAGATATGGTGTCCAGAACTGCTAACATTGTTCACGTCCTGGGTTCACTATCGGTATGATTTCTTTCTTTCTTTAAAGGAACGCCCGCAAAAACAATAATGCCTATATTGCAGTAGGCTTTTCAAACAATGATACAAAGAACCCGCAGGCTCGAAACAACCATTTGTGGATCACACAAATTTTTGTTCCGTGTGGAATTTGAACCCACAATACTCGGCGTAGTGGCAGTGTCGAAGCGACCACTTAAACCACTAGACCATCCGTGCAGTCATATTAGGAGTGAGGCGTATTTATCATAACAGTTAAATATAACAGGTATCCTAGGCTAACAGCCAGTAGCTGTTATAAACAATCTCAAATAACAGTTTCTGTTCCAAGCGGTAACATATACGACAGTCACAGCACCCTCAACTGGTCACAAGCTTTTCTCTACTCATACATATGACAGTTACTTTCGTTAGAAAAAGATAAAAACTGTTACACCTGTTATCCTGTGACACCCTGTTACTGTTGTCACAAGCTCCTTCCTTTTCTCGCATATTTTAACAGCTGTGTTAGAAAGAGAGGTTACGCAGGTTTCGTTTCCTTCTGCAGCAATCGGATACGTCACATATTTTCGAAATGGTTATATATATATGTATAGTATGCATAGTATGAAATAACAGACTGTTATTTTGTAACAGATATTTGGAACTGCTATTTACATGGAGCAGGAACAGGCGGAACAGGTATGCGATTTTACCTGTTACGACTCACTCCTAAATCATATACGAAAGAAAAAAGTTTGTATATAAAATGTACTCCAAACTGCCGCTGCTACATAAGGCTGCGAGTTGGATTCCAGTGGGGACTCCAACTCGCGACTTAGGTGTTACTGAGAAGTTCAGTCAAGAAATTGCTATTAGCAGCATTTTGTTTAGGACCGTGTTCGGCGGACGGCAATAGCCCATCCTTTGTGTGCAATCTAAAATCATAGTTGTGTTGTGTGTTCCATAGTCAAAATTGGTTGGAATTAATACACCTCCACCTCCCCTTTTATATTGGCATGAGGATATGTATGTGTTTTATTCCAGGCTCTGACCTGCGTAGATAAGAAGGGTATACTATCATGGCCTAATCCCACCGCTGAGAAAGTGTTCTTCCTTCGCAACTCGAGTCCAGCGTCGAACAACTCAAGCAAGACCAGTCTTGTGGGCTCCATGGGGCACCAAAGTGACACTGCCGACCCTGACGCAATCCGCGCTGATGGGAAACCCTCTTCAGAACCGAGTACTATTGTCGAGGTAAGTTTGGAAAATATACACACATCACAAAGAGTATTAACATTCGATTAAACTTGAATAATGAGTGCTATCGCGCTTGAATTCACCGCTAGAGGATAGTAAGGTCTAGACGTCAAACTTTATGGTCACTTAAACAGTAACCATAGAAACCGACAATTATAACCGCCAAATACGGCTTTTGACAGAAGCTGTGACAGGTCCTTACTCGCTAGCAGCGCCGCCTGGTGAGCACAAAAACGGTAGCTCCCATTGCGACCCTTAAATTTTGATATACAAAAAAGATGTGTCAACAACCCATACAAGAACGGCTAAGAATGAACATAAATAAAACAATATTTATTATAAAGAAATAGGTGTTTCTATTGCCCTGTAGTATTTTGTTTTATCCTAAATATTGGTGGTTCAAAGATATATAATATTTTGAGGGACTGCTACTCACAGCGATTTAATTTGTATAAACTAAATCTATTAACTTTTGTCCACCATCGGCCGACATTTGCACTTCTCCTTTGATATTTGTTAGGCTACTACGGTTGCATACATTGAGATATCAACATACTACATAGAGAGAAGAAATATCCTGGAAATAAACATTAATTCGATGCATAAATGCCCAAAATAATATTTCTTTTTAATTAATCGACATCTGTGTGAGAAACAAGATATAAATATAATTTGCTGGATAGGTACTTATATTGGCGAACTTTTCGTAGGCCTATCATGGGCTTGTTAATTCGTGACAATAGCAATGAAAAGATATCTTTTGTGAAAACAGTATCAAAATTGTTTGCAAAATAATTCAGTCGTTAATGTTTTTTTATATTTGTATATAAGAAAAGGTGGAGTCGTAGTGGAGATGCCTCGCTATCTCCCTCGCACAGCTGCAGTTAATTATCTGTTACGTCATAGTTTGTATAGGCACCCAATTTCTGTAATTTGACAACCAACCCTACTACCAGGTTTGGACCGCTTGTATCTTATCTGTTCTGATCTGTTTGTAAAGATTTCATACATTCTTTGTATTGTAGAGTTTGGTTAATGTAACTATTTGACTTAAATAATAAAAAAAGTGAGTCAACTACCCTATTATAGTAAAATATGAATATAAAATAATTTGTTATTTAGCTCAGTAAATTTAAATCAAAGAGAATCTGTAAACTTATGCAACTATGCTTATGCTTATGTTGGTCGTTGTTGTTGCCGTGTCATCATTTGCATTTTAATAAAGACAAAGTAATTTTTCTTGGAATTTTATAAACTGCGGTTTACCATCCTCTTCCTACGTAAAAGGAGGATTCTCCGATCGTCGGGTGATCGTACCTGGCGGGCCGCTCCATGGCGATATATATCGAGAAATCGTATATACAGGGCTGACAATTTAATCACCTGCAATTTTGAAAAAGCAGCGGTAGGCTACTGGGTGACCATTGTTGGATTGCTACGTAGCGGTCTCGGGTTCGATCTCAAGGCACGCACAACCGACTTTTCGAAGTGATGTGCGTATTAATTAGTTAATTATCGCTCGTTTTAAAGGTAAGGAAAACCATAGTGGGGAAGCTTGCATATCTGAGAGTTCTAATGTTCTCGAAGGTATATGAAGTCTGCCGAACCGAACTGGCCCAGCGTGGTGGACTATGGTCTAACCCCTCATACTCTGAGAAGAGACTCGTACCCACCAGTAGGACAGTTTATATACAGGGCTGATATTATTATTATTATATTAATATTAAAAAAAAGGAATTATACCAGGATGTACCACCCATATCAGCAAAAAATATTCATTAATTTTCTAATTATTTTTTTAATACGCAATCCTTCCCGCTGATGCTCGTGCGAAAACCCACGCCTATCATACGGTAGCTCGCGTGTGGACCAGGTGTACAGGTACGATGCTTAGGGCCAATGTACAATTAAGTGCGTTTCTTATCTACGTCCGTGCATATACGGGGTTGACCGACCAGAATGTGAATCCTCAGAGGTCGTCTCGTGTGTGCCAGTTATACGGGCAGCAGACAAGTAGAAATTGAATTAGAGATTCATCGTAAACTTTGCACTATTTGTTGCCAAACACAGTTTCTAGACTTGCTATCCGCACGACGTCTAATAGAGAAGTCAAGTGGACTGTTGTGTTCTACACGGTATCATCCCACCCATCGGCATGAACTTCAAACTAGACTCTGTCGAAGCGCGTCAACTTCACACACTTCCGTTTCATTGTCAGTTCACGACCCGTACTATTGTCCTCGTCAACTTGCGTACATCGATGATTAAATCGGCATCCTGTATATTAAATTGTATTGCAAATTTAGTTTGCGCTATTCAGAATCTACATTTTATACAGAGTACATTGTAACTGTGTACAGCGCCATCTGTTGTCACTAGCTGTAACTTCTTAAGTCATGCTTAGTAGTTACGATGATGACGATGACGCTATAATGATGTAACTGGCCAGCCCGTAACAGGCATAATGTAATTATCAGGTGCTGGACCTGACGCACGACCAGAACGCGCCGTTCTGCGTGGAGTTTGACGACCAGCGCTGGCGCGCGCATCTGGCGCGCCTCAAGCCGCTGGGGCTCGCGGCGCTGCTCAACACGTGCGCGCCCGCGCCTCGACACACCTACGCGCATTTCTGCGCGCATCTCACCTGCGAGGCGCAGTACAGGTATCATGCACACGCTAGGTTCTGCCCTTGACCACTGAAACACCCACTACTAAATATTCGAATCATTCGAATATGAAAATGGCTATCAATGCGATAGGCCACGCCGAATCACAAAAAACATAAAGCTTTTTTTAGCGCATAAATTAACATTCGAATGCAGAATTATACAATTTTCAAATCACAACGAACATTAGCGAACGTATGTCAAAAGCACGCAGTTAGGCAATTAGGTCACTTGCCCGTGACCCAGTAACAGGAATTATGGTTAGCCCAAGAGGGCGCCACGGAGGTGGTGCGCAGTGGGAGTTTTACGTCACATACTTCAAGTGCCCCTGCTTGCAGTATGTTACGTAAAACTTAGGTATCGGTGTTGTTGTTGGTGCGTGTGATAAGATAATGCGTGTATTATATGCGTTTATGTAAGCGGATACCAATATTATGTGCTCGGGTGAGATAATTAAAAGTAATTTACTAGAATGTTCTGCTCACAGTGAAGACCTGGTTCCAGTAACGAACAGACGTTGTTTATGCGAGCTCGCCAAACAGATAGGATTCACCGACGCCGTCACCGACACCTACCAAGTACAAGAATGCCTCGCTGTATTTAGACATCTGGTGAGTTGTATAACACTACATTGATATTTTGTAACTTGGCCATGGCATAATCTACCTCTTTCAATATAGCAAATGTTTATATCGGCACTCTATTACTTATATTGTGTACTAAAATAACTCCAAATTGGTTTGTTCCAGCAAGCGGACACGATCCGGCGCGAGACGAGGTTCGTGCGCTCGCTGCATCTGAGCACGCGCGTCAAGGTGCCGCTGCCGCACATGCTCGCCGTGCTCGTCAAGGACCACGCCAACCAGCTGCAGATGTTGACGCAGGTACTAGTCTACCTGGGACGCCTATATCGGGCGGCGGTTCTCGTGCGGATCCGCACCAAGAGAGCGGCCCCTGGACCTGATGGTGTACTAGCAGAAGCCCTTGATCACCTGGATGTCCGCATCAGGGACCTTTTCGAAGCGAGCTTGGTGTCGAGACGGTTCCCCGAGTGCTGTAAGGAGGGAAAGATGGTGCTGCTGGCCAAATCCTGACAGCCTTCGGTCGCGGCCTACAAGCCCTTTGTGCTGCTGGACGAGATGAGAAAGATGCTAGAGAAGTTCCTCGCTATCCGCATCGTCCAGCATTTGAGTACGGTTGGACCAGGCTTGTCCGACACACAGCTCAGATTTCGTCAGGGGCGTTCGATGGTCGAGGTTGTTATGTACCTGAAGGCCGCGGCCGAGGAGGCGGTCGCCGGTGGCGACATGTTGTTGACGGTGTCCTCAGACATCGCCAGCGCTTTCAACAGTCGGCCATTCAGCTGTATCTGCGAGGCGCTCTAATATTCCAATATCACGGAGTGCTTGGAGCAGCCGGTAGCAAACTACTTAAAAGGAAGTAGTGTCCTCCTCGAAGTTGGTGGCGAAGTTTGGCGGCGGCCCATATCGTGGTGGCCCGCAGGGGTCTGTTCTTGGTCCGCTCCTGAGGGCCATCGGGTTCGACTGGGTCCTGCGTGGCGTTCTGGCCACCGGAGTACACGTCATCAGCTATGCTGACAGTCTCGTCACAGCCCGAGGGGGTAACTTCGAGGAGGCAGGTCGCCTGGCCACCGTGGAGGTCTCCCAGGTGGTCGGTCGAGCGTATCGACGCGCTAGTTTTGCGGGTAGATCTCCAAAACGAAGGCCCTAGTTTCGATAGTGGTGGGCGCGGTTCGTGTACCTGTCCAGGCCTATATAAGGTACCTGGGTCTGGTACTGGAAGGTCGATGACGCTTCGACAAGTACTTCAGCCGTCTCGCTCCTCGGCGCCGCGTCCGCCCTCGCTGTCCACTTGGGCGGCTCTTGCCGAACTTGGGCGGGCCCGGCGTCGGTTGCCGGCGGCTCTACACGAGGGTTGTCCGGTCGATGGTGCTTTACGGCGCACCGGTGTAGGTGGACTCCCTGACCGTCGACTGTAGGACTCTTTCGGAGACCGCAGAGAGTCATGGCGCTCAGGGTCATACACGGGTACCGCACGGTGTCGGCCGACGCAACCTGCTCGTTGGCCGGAACTCCCCCGTAAGACTTGAAAGCGGCAGTGCTCGCATTTGAAGTGATTTCATCTGTACGGGAGGAGACTGGTGTTCTGCCCCTCCTGAAAGTTTTAACTAGTACATAGAACTGAGCCCGCCAGGCCATCTTTTTAAAATGGAAGGCGCGGCTGGAGTCTGATTCAGGACTGTTGGCGTCATCCAGCCGGTGTTGGAGCGGTAGGCGAGGCGGCAGCATGAGACCCTTTCCTTCCTCATGTTCTCCTGTCCGCCAGCCGTTGAGTCGGAGCGACGCCCTCTGTCGTGCTGGGTGACGCCCATACTACGGAGGCATTTCTTGCCTTCGGTGGGCACTGCTGGGTGGGTGTTTAATGTAGTTTTAGTTCCAGCGACCCACCCAACACACAGCTTGACAGCATCTGTGACAGGAGTGACATGATCTACTCATTGAAATTAAACTACTATATACGGATTTTATCGCGTTGTTTATTTGACACTTTATTACAAAATTTTGAAAACTGTTGCATTACTATTACTATTAAACTTTACTAATTTTTAAGCTAATTAAATTATTGAAAACTTTCCCCGAAGCAAGTATTATGATACTTTGAGCTCATTTTGCGTAAATAGAAACACCCATGATTAAATTATGTTCGGGTACTTTGAAATAACTACATTGGAACATTGAGACAACTACCATCTTAGTCTCCCCGTGACCATGGCTGCTGAAAAGCAACCGAAACGTCGGGGAAAGTGTAAACACAAATATAAATAGTATAATAGTATAGTAATAGTATAAATAGTTTTAATAGTTTCAATAATTTAATTAGCTTAAAAATGAGAAGATTAATAATAATAGCTGTGTAACAGTTTTCAAAATTTTGTAATAAAGTGTCAAATAAACAACGCGATAAAATCCGTATATAGTAGTTTAATTTCAATGAATAACATTCGCGTAAATAGAAGACCATATTATGACCTTACTCGCCAGTGGCGCCGACTGGTGAGCACAAAAACGATAGACCTCATTGTCTTCGTTTTGGGTTTTACCGTCTTATTCGATTATATTGACTTATTCTTCAACTTATGCAAGAATAATAAATAATATAATAATATCGATGTTGTGTTTGTCAGGGCACAGCAGACATAATACTGGATTCATGCGTGGACTACTGGAACGGGCGCGACCTGACCCCCATATCTCCGTCCGATCGCAAGAAGATCATCGACTTCTATCAACGAAACTCACTCACGGCCTACTGCACTGCCTTCGCCTACAAGTATGTCGATATCTATATATACTTGTGTCTTTATTTTAGACGCTGATAAAAACTGTATACTGGAAGCAATTCTGCACAACACACATTTCAGATAAGCTTGAAGTGCAGAAGCGGTCTGTCGGAGAAAAATGTATTTAATTACAGCGTTAAAATTTAATAAATATGCACAACTTCAAAATCTCATTGGGCTACTTCCTATTCCTTTAGGTCATGGCGGTTAATTTTAACAGAGACTTGCCATCTGCGCAGGAGATATTATGCGTGTGCGCAACCACCAGTGCCCACTTTACTCCCTCACTTTCTTAGTCGACAATGAAATATGAGACAAGTCGAAACGACTAAACAGACATCATCTTTTACGTTTTCCGAGGCACGCGGATGTGTAACATCGCCAACTCTTTACCTCAGAGAATTTCTTGACAGAAAAACCCAAAAACCTTTTGGAGTAGAATGGAGATGATGAATCCGTAATGTGTTTGCGAGCAGGCCGCTGACCCGCGGCATCAGCCCCTCGGTGTCGGCGCAGTACCTGGAGCTGCCGGCCGACTCGCGCGCGCTGTACGCGCCGCGCCTCCAGCCCTGGGCCGACGCGCCGCCGCTGCACTTCCACTCCACAGGTTAGCCACTACTACTCTTTACACGGGCCATCAGCCCTGAGGTTTCGGAAGCTCCAGATACTGAGCCACCACAACTCGTTATACTCTTGAGTCTTGAACACCCTGCCATGTAAACTGGGGTAATGCCGAAGTCTCGTGCCAATTATTATTCGCACCATGAAGAAACGATTTGATCTTCGTAAACCCTACTGTGAAGTTATCTCAACAATATAGTTATGTCAGTTTGAAAAATGGAAATCATAATAAACGTATAAAAGATAGGAATTTGTCCTCATGCATCACAATATTCCATTATAACGTCATCTTCTTCTTTTCGTGTGGTTAGTGGCCAACCTGTTGTCAAGAGTTGTTCAAGCCGCCCGTAGGCCTCTGACATGGCTTAACGACTGCTGTCAATTTGACAACAACCGGGACCGAATTTTTATATGCCCTCCGAAGCACGGAGACGCTCAGATTAAATACCACTAAGCGGTCATCCATCTATAGACTGACTGCACCCAACGTTGCTTAACCTCGCTAATCGTTTACCGATCAGTGAGTGCAACTGGCCACGTCATAATAATATTGTAATAATTCCAGACTCGCTGTTGTTCAACGAAATAACGGACGATGATGTGAACGACGCCGACGGCTTTTTTGATATGCAATGCAACCAGGTGAGATATTTAAAATCTATGTTGACAAACAAACATACAATCTGTTTGATAATTACCAGTATAGTGCAGCAAAACCAGTGCGATGCAGTGATATTAAATATTTTATTGGCCATCTGTGCAGTCGATATCTTAAACAGCTGCCTCCGTGGCGTAGCGGTAATGAATGCGATTGGCGGTGTTAGACCCCCCCGTGCCTCGCGAAGCACGTAATGCCGTTGGTCCTGCCTTGATCTCTCTCCGGTGGTGTCGGATTACCGTCCCATCGGATCATGAGAGTTAGGGAACAGAGAGTGCACTTGTGTTTGCGGACACGCTTGTGCACTATAATAACTCCTGAGCAGATGGCCAGTCTCCATTAAGAATGGCCGCCGTGACCGAAATTCGGTCTGGAAGACATTATATAATATTGTCTTATGTTTACGCGAATGTTATTCATTGAAATTAAAGAATTCGGGGAAAGTGTAAACACAAATATAAATAGTATAAATAGTATAGTAATAGTATAAATAGTTTCAATAATTTAATTAGCTTAAAATTAGTAAAGTTTAATAGTAATAGTAATGTAACAGTTTTCAAAATTTTGTAATAAAGTGTCAAATAAACAACGCGATAAAATCCGTATATAGTAGTTTAATTTCAATGGAAGACATTACCTTAAACATTTTTATCATACACTAGATGTTCCCGCGGTTTCACCCGCGTTTATCGTTACTGCGCCGCCCCCGTGGGTCGTAGCGTGATGTTATATAGCCTATAGCCTTCCTCGATAAATAGGCTATCCAACACTAAAAGAATTTTTCAAATCAAACCAGTGGTAATCACGCAGAATAAACCAGGAGAAACATCATTTGTACTATGTCTGTAATGGGTAATTATTTTGCTGCGATGTTATTTTAAAACTGCTATATCTCCTAAGATATTCATTGAAATCGAATGATGTAAAGGGCAATTTTGTTTTAAATTAAATACTTGTGATGAATAACGTATTTATTTGGATAAGGATTAATATCATGGTTATAAAAATACCTTCGCAAATAATGCATTATTTTAGAACAAATTTGGTTAGCATAAAAAAGGTTATAGTGAGCCAACCTTAAAAGATAGACATATGCTGTCGCGGACTTTTTTTTAGAACTTTTAAAGGGGAACAATTCTGTCATACATGATTTTTGCGAAACTTTAACTGTTTACGTAGCGCACGCAGCGGAAGCTCTCAAAAGGAAAAAATACTCTCCGATTTTGAAACATTCTTCATTGGTGCTCCGCTCCTATTGATCTTAGCGTGATGATATATAGCCTATAGCCTTTCTCGATAAATGGGCTATCTAACACTGAAAGAATTTTTCAAATCGGGCCAGTAGTTCCTGAGATTAGCGCGTTCAAGTAAACAAACAAACTCTTCAGCTTTATAATATTAGTATAGATTCTTTCTCCATAGGCCACCCATTAGGTAAAGTATAGAATATGACGCAAAGAACGTCACTATTCGTGCACTGCCATTAATAAAGTATTGTTTTTTTTATTAACTCACATTGTAACTAATACATACATTATTATAACTTTGTTGACATTGTATTTTAATTGATAATATACTCAAATGGCTATTGTAAACGGATTTTACTCAAATCATCATCTTAATATTTCTACACCAGCAATGGTAGAATGTGTGAACCAATCCTTACTTCCTTACTAATATTATAAATTAGAAAGTAAGTCTGTCTGTCTATCTGTCTGTCTGTTACCTTTTCACGGCTAAACCACTCAACCCCTTTAGATGAAATTTGGTACAGATATAGTTTAAAACCTGGGGAAGGACATAGACTACTTTTTATTGATGTAGGTACCACGCGGGCGGAACCGCGCGCAAAAGTAAAAATATACTTAGAAATAAATTATATTCTATTCTAAGATTATACAGACATTTTACTGTCATGAAATACGATACTTGATGGGTTTGATTTGGAAGATATCTGCCACAGGATCTAAACTATATTTAACGAAGTATAATGTTATTTTTCCACCAGGTATTCATAGGTATGGTGACGATGCAGTATCAAGCTCAGAGCGATATGGTAGAGCTGATTGAGAGGTTAGAGCGCGCGTGCATACGCTTCGTGCACTTCAGCAAAGAGAACGAGCTCCGTTCCAGGGTGTTCAGCGAGAAGATGGGTCTGGAGTCCGGCTGGAACTGCCACATCAGCCTTATTAGTGATGAGAATGTCAGGTAAACTGGGTTCAATGACAGTAGGCAGCCACTTGAATGAAAGTTGCCACATTCCCTTAGATGGTATGGCGGCGTTTTTGCACCATCTGCAAATCCACTAAGAGAACAATCGTGATAGGCACCTTCTTGCCTGCACACATCTAGTATGAAAGTTGCCACATGCCATTCTAATGGCAGACAAGAAATTTTTTGTACTGTATGCGTGGCAAAAAATAAGAGAGCAATTAATATTAATATGCTTAAATAAAATATTTCGGATTAGTGATATATGGATGGATATTAAGTAAGAATTGAAAAAAGCAGATGTAAACATTGGCAAAATGCCGGCAGTGCAACTTTTATGTAGTAAAATCTTATTAAAATCATTGGGTTCAAAAGTATGTCTTACCGGAACAATAATAAGTTTGCTGGTACGATTACTGCCAATCGTGACTTCCCAGGTTCGATTCCTAGATCTAGCTATATCTTTAGCGAAATTCTCAAAAGCTGCAGCTGCGTGGAGTCTAGAATTGTGCTGATAGATGGTAACTGGAACTCTTTGACGCAGGACTTAAGCATACTCGTCGAATTTTGGGTGTGATATACCTCTGCATAACCCCTTGATGATATCCAGGCGTGGTGCTATATTCATAATTAACAAGCACACAATGTGACACATTAACTGACACCACATTAATGGAGATCGGAGTAGAGCTTTTAAATACCAAATGCTGTCAAAATAAATTTGTTGCCGACATGCAAAAGTTTTTAAGAGAAATCAATAGGCTCGCTCCCTTACGACTTAAAACATTGTTGAATTATGGATGTAATAATCCTCTGCCGTCTACCTCCTGAGATATACAGGATTAACGTTGACAATATTAATGCTGACTGAACTATTCTGATATTACTACTGTACTGTACTTTGGAAATGTCCTATATCCTATCCTAAACCTTTACATGTCTTTGAGAACATTATGGAGAGCTCACAGCCATGCAGGTTCCTTCAAAATATTATCCTTCAACGTTAGAGCGAGCAATAATTAACTATTGTAATAAATAACTTTGAAAAGTCAGAGATGCGTGTCGTAAAATAAAACTTGAGTCGTCTGCACGTCAAGTTCAGGAATCTCTTACAAGGCTATCCCTGCCTTTTTCTATCTATCTATAAATAAGTAAAGATAAAACAGTTCAGTATCCTTTTCTCATCTGTTCGTCAACTGATTTTCTATTGCTGTGTTGAATAGCTTATCAATTAAAACATTAAAGAACCTTTTCTTTTTATTAATGTGTTGCGGTTGAATTTCGACCTTGGGGCGACCACTAGTATATATAAATAAATAAATCAATTATTATAATCACCCTCGCCTTGTGACATCTGGTACATATTTGATTTAATTTGGTACTTAAAGGTGCTACCTTTTGCCGATCCTCACTATTAACAGCAAGGAATTGGACACTGTACGTTGTGACGACTAACATGGTGCCGAAAAACGCGCACATTGGTGTTCGATAATACAAATTGTTGCAAAATAACACGAAGCTTGAATTGGCAATTAATTCGACATACGTAACAACTCATCGATCACAAGCACTCTACACACTGCGACCGGGGTTCGATATTGTCAAGATAAATGTTATATCTCTAAGGGCTTATCCTACCACCTCCAGATAGAATTTATCTATAAGATAAAAGTATCGCCATCTCTCTTCTTAAACCTAACATGAGTGAGACAGTATACGATTTATCTTTCGGATAACTTTTACTCGTTAGTTGTAGGACAAGACATAATTGTCCAATAATTATATAACTGACAGATAATTTTCGCGATCTTGTCGTGTCTCTAATAATGGTATCGTATACCCATGGATGTAATGTTAATAATTACATAAATTATTGATAATTATCACTGATACTGTTAGATAATTATCGTCTATCCGTGGGTGATATTGTATAATGTGAAAATATTTATTTAATGTACAGATTCTTGGACATATTTATCTTGATAATCATCAAAGATAATTATTATCGTTGATAATTATCTTTTAGGCTCCTGACAAAGAAGACATGTTAGACATTTTCTACTATCTTTAATTTGACTATTTGCTGTATTTAGTACGGAGTGTTAAGTTTCAACCCAGTGCTCTGTATATAGTATAGAAAATTGATGTTGTGTCCTTATAACTGTTATTTTAAATTAATCGATTATTTTCTAGATACAATTTTATTCATTAATTAATATTAGAAAATATTTCTCGATGTTCTTTCCTCTAGTTTATCAAATGGACGACAAAAGAGAAAATAATTATAAATGTTCTCAAGAAATTCTGATAATTCTTGCTGGTTAGACATCGGACTTGCGATAGAAAGATATTCAAGTCATCATTTAAAGAATGAAAATTGACATTGGTATTATTAATTTTAAATTTTTCGAAACAATGTTCCATTCCCGTAACAAAAATAGGTAATTTTGAATATATAGTAAAGTTTATAAGTCAACTAATTTTATAATGCGTTTGATATAAAATGTTTGCTATTTGCAATCATATAATTAGATACTCCTTCGTAATATATATAACAAAAACTGTTTTTAACAAATTACTATTACATTAAAAGATATGCAGTCCTAGTGCCGGACTAGACATGAAGCTTGTATATAAATACTATGGGCCTCGGGCATCTATGGAGCCATGCACTTGTACAAAAAAATTCAGTCAGGCTTGCATGCACTAACATGCATACGATAAAAAAATGGTCACATTCAATCGAAAAAGGAATGTCTAGTAGTAATTTACAAAACACCATTTGCTACAGGCCTGCACAAGCTTACTCATGAGCACTGCACAGTCCGACACATAGTTTCTTTTAAATATATTAATGAATGTTGGAAACCATGTTACTAAAATATTAAAAACAATAAAGATTAATGCAATAGGCTATTTGACAGAAACATTACTTATTCATTGTAATCTGCGTAGATCATGGATTTTAAAAGCAATTTTCAATAATATATAAAAATATATTAATTATTTTGCCAAAAACCAAAAATAAACATAATTTATTTTTAGTTATATCTAATGAAACTTATCTTAGCTACAGTTATTTTGACGTCACACGTTTGTTAATGTCCTCTGTCATGGTCCAATGTTGATTTACAAACAATTTACGTAATTTAACGAGTCGACGCCACATTGTCAGCCTCGATGGCGTAGTGGTTAGTGTAACCGACTGCCACGCCTGAGGTCGCGGGTTCGATTCCCGCACAAGTCAAACATTTGTGTGCATGAACATGGATGTTTGTCTTGGTCTGGACGTTTCTATGTATAATATGTATGTATTTACAAAAAAAAGTATATATGTATGTTTATCCATTGTCTAGTACCCACAGTACAAGCTCTGCTTAGTTTGGGCTAGATGGTGTTGTGTGTATGTGGTAGAATATTATTATTATTATTGCAGGGGCAAGCGTTCTGACAATTTAAATAATAATCAACGTATTTTTAAATTATTTTTTGGCTTATGAATAGACATCACTAAATAATATGAGATGGTTTCCAGAAACTGCTCAAATAGCCTATTATGATACTCTCTCAATCGCAAATCCCATTGTCTACCATTGAGCTTCGATTCGAACGGGTAACCGCACGTAGATTGCCGTTTGTCGTCCATGACAGTAAGCGTGGTATGTTTGACAGTAAGAGCGTGTCGCCGCTGTCGTCGCAAACCTTGGTCCCCGGCAAGGATCGCGGCGCGGCCGCCTCGCGGCTCACGTATGACACGCCCACCCTCGGCTTGTATTATAGGTTTGTCTCTATCTCGCTCTATCGCACACACAACTGCCTGTTGTTATCTCACGCTTATTCAAATCATCGATATTGATTTTTGTATCAATCAATTCTGGACAGTATAAATGACCATGAAATTCTACAATAGCATCTTATACGCCTACTAGTGATTGAAGTTACTTAAAGATTTAGCTGTGTTAAAAGATTTGTACGACACCTTGAATTCCAGGCACGACTACACTATAACAATAAATAACTAGAAATAAAGTAAGTATTAATTTTATAGAATGTGTGTGTAAAATTATATTAAGTTACATGCATGCTGAAGAAATAGATAATCTTATACAATTTATTCATAAAACATATATTTTAACTATTAATCGTGACATAACAATGGTGCATATTATTTTTAATTTCTATTTTATGGTTTTGTACACATGATATCAGCCTGTAAGCCAACTTTCACCAATATTCGGGTTAGGTCGTGATAGAGATATGTTAAAAGATATATTCTCTTTATTTACTTAGTTCTAATAAAGTGAAAATATCACAAAGATCGCTCCCAATCAAGCTTCCAGCAGATTGTTGTGTCGGTAACTGTAATGTTTAACAATACATAAACTTAAATCTATTATTTATAAAATGTGTACAGAATCATCGTTATCATTAAGTTTGGCTTCGCACTTCGGCTTAATTTTGTATGTTATCCCTCATTTTATACTCACTCATGTACTACACTCACCACAAAACATCCACGATCAAAATTATGTTAAATGATGACTCAGAAAACAACTAAATGTGTATGTATAATAAAATTAAAATTGGTTAAGACAAACTGATATAACATACAAGTATAATTGTTAAATGACACAGAGCTCCTAGACTATAATCACATAATAAAAACTAACTTACTTTTCTATTATCGAAAAAAATTGTTAGTTATTTCTCAGTGAAACAAATATGACAATATAATTGTTGATGGCAAACCGTCAATTGACAAACATTTTGGTTGACAGAAAATGTGACAATCACAGTTCAATATGAATTATAGTGGGGAGCTATTTAGTATTTTACAATTCATACTGTATAAAAACTCAAGCAAAGTTGAAATATATTGTATGCGAATATCAAATTATTTTACGATAAGTATCATTCTTAAAAGAAAGATCAAGTACAGGATTATTGTCTACAGGTCTGTGTTTTGACTAGGCAACGTCTGCTTGTGATGTCAGTAATCAACATTTATTTATTACTAGCTTTTGCTTGCGGCTTCGCTCGCGTTAATTTAGAATTTGACAATCAATTCGGGTTGCACTCTGCTTTATAATAATATAATTCAATCATGATTTGGAAGCCACGTGGCGCCATCTATTATCATAAGAATGTTATTGTTGTTTTCCTCTTGAACAGTAATTTTTTCTGGATAAAAGGTAGCCTATGTCCGCTTATGTACACCTGACAACGTATATGCAAAATTTCAGGATGATCGGTTCAGTGGCTTAGGCGTGAAAAGGTAACAAACAAACTAACAAACAACCTCATTTTCGCTTTTATAATATTAGTTAGGATATGAAGTTAGGATTGAGCACAGATGCTGTTCGCATTTTTAACATGAAAGCTTATTTCATGTTAAAAATCCGAACAGCATCTGTGCCATCTCATAAAAACTTTTTAACAAGCAGACATTGTCTTATTAAAATTATATAACAAATAATAAAGTATGCATATCAAATAGCATGATAATTAAATATTTAACTCTATGTATAACTAATGAAAGTAATAACTCACTCGCTAATTAACAAGCTATAACCTCTGGCAACGCCTGCTTTAATATATTATTATGGGTAGAGGTAGTATACACGTGTAAGGCTGAAATCTATGATAAATCTGATCACATTCTTTAGATTGAAGGTAGGTAAAGATAATACATTTATATAATTTTAAGGAAAATGTAATATGTGCATTTAACATACTCACATTATATTTTTAACTAGATGTGCTCGCGGTTTCTCCCGCGTTTATAGTTACTGCACCGCCCCCGTGGGTCGTAGCGTGATGTTATATAGCCTATAGCCTTCCTCGATAAATAGGCTATCCAACACTAAAAGAATTTTTAATTCGAAGCAGTACTTCCTGAGATTAGCGCGTTTAAACAAACAAACTCTTCAGCTTTATAATATTAGTATAGATTATGAATTCAGAAGTTGACAATTACTTTTGACATGCTAGATTCAGTAGTGAAAAAAGTAGTAGGACCTTAAAGCAATATGCTGCTAGACTTGTAGTGAATGTTTCTTGCATTTGCAACATAGAAAGTTGATTTAATGCGGATTCGGGTTGTCAACAAAAATAAATTGTCGGCCTCGGTGGCGTAGTGGTTAGTGTAACCGATTGCCACGCCTGAGGTCGCGGGTTCGATTCCCGCACAAGTCAAACATTTGTGTGCATGAACATGGATGTTTGTCTTGTTCTGGGTGTTTCTATGTATAATAACTAAGTATGTATTTACAAAAAAAGAAGTATATATGTATGTTTATCCATTGTCTAGTACCCATATAGACAAGTGCCGAAGCCTTTGAAAATGGTAAAAAGTGAAAAAAAATAATAGTAGGATGAAACCCATTGGAAAAGGAAGAGAATAACAAAAATTAAAGGAAAAATAATTTACGGGCGATCTGAGGTCGGGAAGTGGGTGGGAGTGGGAGGATAAGGGTAAAAAACGGTTTATCTCGATTTCCGGCAAAACTAGAAGTCCTATGGAAAAAAGTTAAATAGCAAAGTTGTAGGTAATAAAAAGATTTACAAGTTTTGTATTTACACTTTTTTCACATAACCTCAAAATTTATGTGAAAATTCAAATAACCAAGTTTTTGGTTTTTTATTTTTATCTTTTGCAAAAAGATTATTTTTAAAAAAAAATCTGTATGTTTGGGACATAAAAAGGTAAGTTTTCACCAAATTTCGAGAAAAAATAATCTTTTTGCAAAAGATAAAAATAAAAAACCAAAAACTGGGTTATTAGAATTTTCACATAAATTTTGAGGTTATGTGAAAAAAGTGTAAATACAAAAGTTGTAGATCTTTTTATTACCTACAACTTTGCTATTTAATTTTTTTCCATAGGACTTCTAGTTTTGCCGGAAATCGAGATAAACCGTTTTTTACCCTTACCCCTCACTCCCACCCACTTCCCGACCTCAGATCGCCCGTAAATTATTTTTCCTTTAATTTTTGTTATATTCTCTTCCTTTTCCAATATGTTTCATCCTACTATAATTTTTTTTGGTTTTAAAAATTATCGGCCCTGGTCTAATAGTACAAGCTCTGCTTAGTTTGGGCTAGATGGTGTTGTGTGTATGTGATAGAATAGAATAGAATATTATTATTATTATTCACTATTTATTAGGTTTTATTTTATTTGAAAGCTAGGTAGGTTTTAGGTTGAATTTTTTCCGAGACCGATACATAATTCACTAGTACCCAACGCTACCATAACTGTTTCAATATAAGCAATATCGTGCTTGTCTAATTTGCATAAAACATTCAATAAACTGCTTCTTTTGATAACTTTTACTTTACATACTATCTTTCGTCTAAGGTATGTGAACATATTAATGATTCCAGCCGTACAATGCTCATTACGACGAAAAATATTAATTCGGTCACTGTTCAACATCGAGACTATGAAATTACCTATGTTCAACTTAACCCGTGTTAGCAAAAAGATGGCGACATCCAAAGTGCTGTCGATGTCGGCACCTGGCGCGATTAACCTTGACCACAACACTGTCAAGTTCGACAACGAGATCAAGAAGGCGAGGCATTCCATCACTACACATACTAATTTTAAGGTACGATGGTATTTAATTTTAGTTTAATTTAATACTTGCAAATATAATCATTAATTCACAATTTTTTTATATTATCTTAATCACAAATTTGGCGTATGGCGTTCTCCAATATATTTGAAATCTATTATTATTAGTGTACATGGTAAAATGACAAAAAACTCATACAACGCTGTGAAGGACAGTGCACGTGTGAGAAGGAGATGAAGGAGAGAAGGAGATAGTAAGATGTTCACACAAGAGCTCCCACTTCCGGTGTATGAATTTTAAATATATTGCAGCAGTAACTGTTTTCATTGAATTGGCCATGTTTAGTAAATCGACGACCCGGTTATTTTGTCAGCACCAAATCAACACTGCATTTTAGCCTCGTCTGCATTTATTGTTACTTATAAAGTTATTCGACCATACATTATAGTACAGATATTGTAATAAATGTAATTAACAAAACTATACATATATTTATACATTCTTATTACAATCTGCAAAAGACCCGGCCGCCAGTAATGAAATGGCCAGCAAAGGAGTTTTAGATGTCAATATAGATGAAATCCTAACAAAGCTGCAGTAAGCTCAATAATGCTGAGCTTTGCTGTTGGAGCTGCTATAATAATATCAGCTTTGTATATAAACTCGCTGTTGGGCACGGGCCTATTCTCATTGCTAGCCCATTGCGGGTTGCCAGACTACACAAATCCTTCGAGAAATTTGAAGAGGAAGCTGAAACATGTTTTCTTTCACAGTTTAATTTCAATTCTCACCCAAAATTCTTTTGCCTTGTCGTGCCTAACTTGTTGTTATATATAGCGGGCTAGCATATCGACGAGTCGTCGCTCGGCGGACTCTCTGTTGGACGACGATGGTGAAGGCTGCGAGCAGGGCGACGGCTCGCCGGTTGACGCGTGCCGCTCACTGTCCTGTCTCACAGACTCCACCGACCACTCCGCGCCCGTCAACTTCGACATGAGTAATAGGGTAAGTGCTTACCACTATATTTTTTTTATTTCTTCGTGTATTGCGTATGCCCTTGTGTGCCAAAATAAATATTTTTCTTTCTTTCTTTCACTGTATGTATTGTTCAAGTTCTTTATCTGGTGGGAAATGTACGTGATATAAATATGATTTTGGTGTTAAATACGGTGGTACACGTCGTATTGGTAAAAAATATCATATCGATAAAATATCGTTGCAAAAATATCACTGATGAAAAATGTCACGTATGTAAAATATGTCACGGCATTAAAATATACATGCGGTGTTCGCTTATTAATTGGTTGCACATTTATTCAAGACCTCTGTATATATTATACGAGATGGAACGGTAAGCAATCTAAACAATAAATAAGTAAATGTCACAATGGTAAAAATATGTCACGTCGATAGAATATTACTGATGAAAAATGTGACAGCGGTAGAATATCACAGTAGTAAAAATATGTATGTGACATTGGTTAAATATGTCATACCAAGATGAAAATACCACCGACGGATAAAAATGTCACAGCCTTAAAATATGTCACAATGGGTAAAATATATCACATTAGTAAAAAGTTTATTTCACTTTGCTAAAAATAATCTGTTGTAAAACTGTATTTTTGTAAAATAAGACCTCATGTCAGAATATTTAAGCTGATGCTTAGGCCAACCGTGATAAAAGAAAACTCATCACGTTCTCATTGAACTACCGAGAGATGTGGCTTTTTGTAAATTGTCGCTCCTTTATGGCACACCCTCGCCGTTGAAGGCTTTATATAATATGTATTATATTCTTCTTGTTTTTCAATCGTAAAGTGTAAGTGTTACCTCCCAGGCCAAGCTACCCCGCGGCATCGAGAACATCCGGCCGCACATCGAACAGGTGGACAACGTCCCACTGCTCGTGTCCTTGTTCACGGATTGCACCCCGCGCTCCGTCCAGCTCATGGTACAGATCATGCAGGTCAGTACACATAGACATGTAATATCAGTCATCATTTAATGTTGCAGTAAGATTATTCAGTCTATATTCTGCAGTCATATTATTCAGTTACCGTGAGAATAATACCCATTTATGAAAAGCTACGTGTCAATCGATTTACCGTTGACTCTTAATAGGCTGAGATCACTACATCATTTATCTAAGCTGAATTTTGACAGTAATTGTGTAATATGTAGGTAAATATTCGCTAGTTTAAAAATGGGTCATGAACGTCAAAATATATTGTTTAGTGAGTTTGCCTACGTTATAGTAGTAAGCCTAAGTATTATATATTGGTGCCAATTCTGTTGTCACAAAATTCTCTAATCTTAACTAAAAATCACAAAAATTTTTTTTAGTCCTGTCACTTTTAACTATTTCAGAATACGAAATGTCATTTGAGAGGAAAAAAATAAATTTTAGTGATTTTTAGTTAAGCTTAGAGAATTTTGTGACAACAGAATTGGCACCATTGTCTGGCTATTTTAAACCTATTTATAAGCGGGCAAATCGGTCTAAGAGGCCTACCAGCCCAAGAAAAATAAATGCCCTGCTTTTTTTTTCTAGCAAATAGGCTACGTGCCTTCCTCTAGAATAGTTCAAGTAGTATTTCTCTTCCAGGATTATGGGGAAGTGGTTTGCGTGATGGGCTCAGCAGCTAATTGCCTCAACATGGAGATATTTATGCAGGCGGACGCCAGGTAAGCTTATTAGCTATTTTAAGATATACTAATGTCTGTTATCTGAAGAGGTATGCAAAAGCGCAATCAACCACATTTTGCTACAAATATTTTAGGTTCCTCGTAACAGAATGTGCCCTTTGCATGCCACAGTTTTAGACTCCGTGCTTCCATTAAGAATTCCTTGACAGATAAATCGCATATCCGACTCTGGAATCGAACAGCAGTCTATACCGCTGTGCCTTCGGACCATCAGGATGTGTTGTGATAATCTGTAGGCCTACTATGAAAATATCAAATAGAAAATTAGAGGTAAACAATATAGTCATAAATGTCATGGTAGGATATATGTTTAGGATTTAAACAAACTTCGTTTTTCAGTAAGTACATAAAATATATTGATATGATAAATTGAGATATTATAATATACTAGCTTTTGCCCGCGGCTTCGCTCGCGTTAATTTAGAATTTGACAATCAATTCGGGTTGTACTCTGCTTGTAATAATAGAATTCAATCATGATTCGAAAGACACGTGGCGCCATCTATATCATAAGAACGTTATTATTGTTTTCCTCGGGAACAGTAATTTTTTTCGGGATGAAAGGTAGCCTATGTCCGTTTCTGTACACCTGACAACGTATTTGCAAAATTTCAGTATGGTCGGTTCAGTGGTATAGGCGTGAAAAGGTAACAAACAAACTCATTTTCGCTTTTATAATTTTAGTTAGGATAATATATTGACATGATTCACGCGCGATCGTCGTTTGCGGAGACGGGGGGCCGCGGCTAGTGACGTGGGCTGCGCGAGCGTTGCCGCCCCTCGTCCCTCCCCTTCGCCTTGCTCGCCCTAGTGCGGGGCGCGTACAGTATAATCATTTTTATTTAATCATTTATTTAAATTAAATTGGTACAAATGGATACAGAGCTTATGTTACATCGGAAAGGTAATTTATAAGGGGTGCCTGTACTAGGGTAAATCAAAATCAAATCTTTAATGGTACGAACGGCACAAAAAACCAGCATCTCCATTAGTGTTTTATAGTAGGCGTACAATTTTCTGCCTCTTAATATTGCAGTATAGCAGTAGAGCCGTTATACCCGGTGCTGTGTCAGAAGATGCCTCCATACCAGGTGCCAGACTCATGCATTGGACCCATAGACCTCGCGCGGACGCTCAACTCCGTACCCTGCTCTCTATCGGTCAGTATTCTAATAGTATTTGTTCACACGTAATGCGATTTATGACAGCAGATCATAAGGATTCCATTCCGTTATTGTAAATATTGACATACATAAGATTCGCTTCTATATACTCTCCAATGTGTATGTAGAGATGTTTTACATCCATATTTCTCCAACTATGTATACAGGGTTAAATGAAATACTAATAACCTTTTACCTGTGTCTCCTTTATCATCATACTTTACAACTTTAATTCCACCACTTTTATAAAACACAATACTTTTACCAAAAACCATATTGACAAGTAAAAAAATATCCTCCACTTTCTACTGGGGCGAGTATAGTGACGTCTACCACCCGTGACAAGCACCTGCCCTAGCCCTTGATCAGGGTAAAGCGAGTTTGTATTTCGGTGCCCTATGGTCAAATTCCGACCCAAAAAAATAACCCAAATTCGCGCTTCTATTTTCCTAAATTTGCGCTGTATATTGTTTTTTGCATTTGGCTTTTTAGCGGCTCTTACCATCAAGCGCCTAGAGCAACCGCTTCTCTCGCTTTACCCTAGGGCTGCTAATTACAACCGCGGCCTAACGCTTATCCGCAAACAAACACGCATTGTTAAACAATGGATCCATAAAGTAGACAGAAAAGCATTTATTTGATAAACATTAATTTTTGCTATAATATCTGTAAATGTTTCACGCTGCTCAGCTACAAAACAAATGGCAGAATCAGCCGTATATCAACTACTGCAGTGAACAGGTATGTATTGTATATAGTTTTAATCATCAAGCTATCAAGAACTGGCTTCTGCCTGCGGCTTCGCCTGCATGCATCCCATGGGGTATAAACCACGGGATACCGGGATAAAAAGTATCTTGTGGATTACGAGACATGCTTAAGTTTTATTTATTTGCGTCCAACGGGTTTCACATAATTGAGTAACAAACATACAAACATGTTCACTAACTTTTACGTTTTTAATGTCAGTGGGATCTTCATGGAGGTTTTGTTACCGACTAAAGATGAAAAAGGGTGGTACCAACGCGTTCGGAGCGTAAAGTGGAAAGTTATTTATTAGACGATTCTGTCGCGAGACAGAACGGGATAAGTGGCAGACTACCTCGGCCTGCTCCTAAAGATATTGTAAATACTGTAAATCCTGTTCCTGTTTCTATGTATAATATGTATGTATTTACAAAAAAAAAGTAATATATGTATGTTTATCCATTGTCTAGTACTCATAGTACAAGCTCTGCTTAGTTTGGGCTAGATGGTGTTGTGTGAATGTGGTAGAATATTATTATTATTATTATTATTCTCTTTATTACTTATTTTCTCTAATAATTACATTTTTAAATATAAATATAAAAATTATATATATTTAAAAATATAAAAACTGAAATGACCCACCGATATCGGGTGCAGGGACCAAGCTATGGGTGGTTAGGGCTCCAGAGAAAGGAACCTCCGCACTATGCGCGCCGTGTCGAGCAATACTGCCTTCTGAATCGAGGACTTGACCCAGCTATTCAACGCGAGCCTCTTAAGATGGTGGTCGAGGCTCTTGGCAATTAACCCGTTTACCGAAACGACTATCGGTACAATGATCGCCGAGCCTACATCCCACATGTCGACAACCTCGCGAGCCAAGTCCAGATATTTAATTTATTTATCTTTTTCAGCTTTCACGAGGTTCTCGTCATGAGGGATGGTGACATCGATGATCATTGCAAGGCGCTCTAATCGATCTATCACCACAATATCTGGCTTGTTAGCCACAACGGTTCTATCAGTGATGATAGATCGATCCCAGTACATAGTGACACGACCATTCTCGAGAACTGGATCGGGCACATACCTGTAGTACGGTATCTCTGAATCCACAAGATTGTACTTTAAGGCAAGTTGCTGATGGATTATCCTGGCCACTTGGTTGTGTCTGTGCAAATATTCGCCGTTGGCAAGACGGGAACACCCAGAGACAATATGCCTGAGAGATTCACCGGGCTGGTGACACGCTCGACATATGTCGACCGTCCCATCCTTCAGGATATGCCGCCGGTAGTTATTCGTCATAACAACTTCGTCCATTATTGCAAAGACAAAACCTTCTGTTTCGGCAAAAATATCGCCGAAACGTAGCCAGGCCACAGAAGATATTAAATCAACATCGGGCCCGTGTAAGGCCCGATAGAAGCGTCTATGCAGCTCTTTACCTTTCCATACATCCCTGCGGTCATCAGTACTGAGTACCACAGGTTTGCGCCAGTTCTCCTTAGCCAGAGCCAGCGGGGTAAGGCCATTGTCCACTGAGAATACAGCCCGATGCACACCCGAGCCGATCTGGAGAAAATATTCTCTAAGACTGCACACCTCACGATTATGGAGGGTCTTGGCACTTAGGAAGCCACGACCCCCGCATTTCCGCGGGATGTACAGCCTCATTACAGACGAGCGCGGGTGATGCATCCGGTATGCAGTCAACAGTGTACGGACCTTTCTATCCAGGGCCTCCAGTTCAGTCTGAGTCCATCTGAGTATGCCGAAGGAGTACATTAAGACCGGCATGGCCCAGCCATTATAAGCACGCACCGTATGACCGCCCGACAAAAAACTTTTGAGTATTTTTGTCAGGCGGCCAAAGAAGCGATCTCGCAATGTCTGTTTCATGCCAGTCTCTGAAATGCCCAACGCCTGCGACATACCCAGATATTTGTATGTTTCGTTTGCAGAGAGAGTCCTAAGTCTTGAGGAATCCGATAGTTCCATCCCATCAGATTCCACAATCCCACCTCGCTTTACATACATTACCGCACACTTGTCCACACCAAACTCCATTCTGATAGAATTACTAAAGTTTTCAGTTACCTTTAGTAACTCTGTCAGCTAAAGATGGGTGGGGGCAAATAATTTAAGGTCATCCATGTAAAAAAGGTGAGATATGACTTGGCCTCTACTCTGCAACCGGTAGCCTAGCTCCAAATTCTCCAGTAAAGTACGAAGAGGGTTTAGAGCCAGGCAAAACCACAGTGGACTCAAACTGTCACCCTGGAATATACGCCGCTTGATCATTATAGGCATACCATCACTCTGGATCTGCCGACATCCCGGATAGCGAAGCACAGTCCTCCATTGCCCCATACACGTCTTCAAGAAAGTGCATAAAGTTGTATCTATTTTGTACAACTCCAGCACCCTCAAGAGCCATGTATGGGGCACAGAGTCATAGGCCTTCTTATAATCTATCCAACATGTCGCCAAATCCCTTCAGTGACTACGTACCTGTTGGCAAATGGTCATGTCAATAAGGAGTAGCTCTTTGGTACCACGAGCCCCATTTCTACATTCATTTTGAGATATGGACATGATATGGTTAGTATTTATGTGATGTGATAATTTTGTTCTCAAAATGGATGTAAAAAGTTTGTAAACAGTCGGCAGACACGTAATAGGTCTGTAGTTTTTGGGGTCCGTGGTACACCCTGACTTAAAGAGCAGGTGGATTATACCAGTGGTTAAAAAGTCTGGCAACGACCCCGATTCCAGAGCCAATTGGAACTGGGACGCCAATCGATCGTGAGTACTGCGTAACCACTTCAGCCAGAAGTTGTGCAATCCGTCCGGTCCCGGTGATTTCCAATTCGCGAGCGAACGGGCCGCACAAGATACATCTTCTGGCCTAATGGTTACAGGCTCCATTTGAGTTATTGCCTCACACGCTCGCTTGACATTCCTGAACCAATCGCCCTCCAAGTGGCTGGTGGGCGCCGACCAAATATTACGCCAAAAATTATTTGTAATTCCAACATCTGGTCGATTATTATTATTATGATCGATTTTTTGTTTTTCTCAGCATTTTAGGAATGCCGGTAGTCAAATGAAACCACGGGCCTAGGCCAAGTGAGATTCATTTAGGGGGTTTGGTTCAATATTTGCATCTTCTTGTAAAAATTTGCGAACTATTCTACTCGTGTTTAGTATGGCGGCTTTTTGCATGGTTATGTATGTATTTGTTGGCAATTCAAGTTGTTGTAGGTAATGAAGAAGGTGTGTCGGTATTATACCGGTGCTAGAAAGCACCAGAGGCACAATATATACTCTGTCCATCTTCCAGATTCTAATTATTTCCTCTTTTAAATCTGTGTATTTATTTATTTTTTCAGTGATTGTCTTTTGTAGGTTGTGAGTGTTAGGGACTGCTATGTCTATAATGTATGCATGTTTATTTTGTTTATCTATCATGGTTATATCCGGCCTATTGTTGTGTATCGTTTTATCAGTTAGTATTGCTCTGTCGTAATATATTTTGTGATATTGATTCTCCAGCACCGGTTTGGGATTATATTGATAATAGGGTACAACTTTAGGTGGTAAAAGGTTATGTTTTATAGCTAACTTCTGGTGAATAATATGGGTAACTTGATTGTGTCTGTGGGTATAATCGGTTTGAGCTAAGTTTGGACAGGCACTGGTGATATGTTGAATAGTTTCGGAGGCGCGGTGACATTTCCTGCATTTATCATTCTGAACGGTTGGATCTTTAAGTATATGTTTTTTGTAATTTTTTGTATTTATGACCTGGTCTTGTATGGAAATCATAAAGCCCTCGGTCTCTGGAAACAGTGAACCTAATTTCAACCAAGCATTTGAGGCGTCTATATCGACGTGTGGCTGTTCTAGATCATGTAGATGTCTTCCATGCAGTTCTTTGGAACGCCATTTATTGATCTTGTCAGTGACATGAATCTGTGGAGTTTTATAAGCAATGTTTCTATTGGATAAATTTAGTGGAGTATAATTTTTATCGGTATCAACTATTGCTGAATGAATACTGCTAGTGGTAATTTTGTTGAAGAAAAAATCTCGCAGGTTTTGTATTTGCCCTTCCCATAGCACATTTAGGTCTATGAGTCCCCTTCCTCCTTTTTCTCTCTTCGCAGAAATTCTTTCGATAGCTGACTTGGGGTGTAGGTATTTGTGTTTGGTTAATGTGGTCCTAACTTTAATTTCTAAATTACGGATATCTGTGCGTGTCCATTTAACTACACCAAACGAAAATGTCAACACAGGTATTGCAAATGTATTAATAGCTTTAAAGAGATTTTTTGAATATAATTGTTTTTTGCATATTGAATTCAATCTTTTGGTGAAATTTAAACATAGATCTTTCTTTATTTTACTGTGGTCAATTATGTTAGACTGGTGAATACCTAGATATTTATAAGTATCTGTCGGTCCCATGAATTCAAATGTATCAGGTTCGTCTACATGATCAACGTTACTAACTATTTTACCTTTCTGAATGTGTATTGTGCGACATTTATCTAGGCCAAATGACATGTTTATATCTCTACTGTACAGGGCGGTTATTTCTATAAGAGATTTTAAGCATTTCTGGGACTTAGCAAATAATTTGATGTCATCCATATACATGAGATGTGTGATGGCTGTATCTGAATTTAATTTGTAACCATTTGCAGTCCTGTTTGTAACCATTTGCAGTCCTGTTTATTATTATTATTATTATTAGCATTATTGGCAAATTTATTTATTTATTTCGAATTAATATTGTAATGGCATTTGGTATTCCCGTTACTTTGCATTCTATACGCGAAAGACACCATATTTAAAAATTAACAAGTATTTTTTTTTTATTTCCATTTGTGGCAAAGTAAGTGGCGAGTAAGTGGCCCAATTGATGGAAAGTGCTAACCCCTGCTCATGGACTTCAACAATATCAGGACACAGCAAAGCCGCTGCCTACCATGAAAGAAGAACTCTCTTTAAACCTCGTTTGAAGAAGGACATATCATAGCGCTCGGGAAACACCGAAGCAGGCAGTTCATTTCAGAGCTTGCACGTACGTGGGAGAAATGATCGCTGAAAGCGTACCGTCTTGGATTTGAACGCTTCCAGGCGATATGGATGAACCCTGCTTCGTTGTCGAGTGGTACGGTGATAGAAAGGGGCCGCTGGTACCAAATCAAATAGTTCTTCAGAGCACTCCCCGTGAAAGAGTCGTGCTTTGTAAAGCACAAGACGTTGACCTGGTGTGAAGTACCGCCTCGCTCTGTTCAGTACACCCACATTTTTGCTCGCTAATTTAGCTTTGTCCTCCAAGTGACTCCCAAATTGGACTTTATTCGAGATTTCCACGCCGAGGATCCCATACTCTCGGAAATACGGAGAGTAACTCCTTGGGACTGTGGCGCCATGATAACAGGGTCTTTCTTGACAGTGAACGTGCACACTTGTGTCTTCTAGGGGTTGAATCAAACTAAGTTCTATTCACCCCATTCGGACGCCTACCCAAGAGAGTCCTCGATTTCAGACACAAGTTGTGTTCGTCTTTCCTGTATCATGCTCCGAGGGACATGATAGCTAGTGATGGCATGATTAATCTGCATGATTTGCTCATAATCAATAAATTAATCAATTTGTGAAATACTCAAAACTATCACATTTAATTTCAGACATTTAAGTATTATAAGTTGGCTATTAAGTATTTTAAGTTTGTATCAATGTCATCCAAACCAATAAAGTACTGTTCACTTTTATCATTGCAATTACTGCCATTATATGTCATTTATTAAATACTAGCTTTTGCGCGCGGCTCCGCCCGCGTGGTACCTACTTCAATAAAAAGTAGCCTATGTCCTTCCCCAGGTTTTAAAATATATCTCTACCAAATTTCATCTAAATCGGTTGAGTGATTTAGTCGTGAAAAGGTAACAGACAGACAGATAGACAGACAGAGTTACTTTCGAATTTATAATATTAGTAAGGATAGTAAGGATTAGCAATATTGTTAAAGAAAACCCTTTAGTTTAGTTTTGAAATCTTTTTTACAAAATGTCTGTCACTGATCTATATCCAAAGGTTTGTATTTGACAGCATATCCATATTATCTATGTTAATAAGTTTTTTAGTTATAGATACTTTTTGCAAAGTTCACCATTAAAACCATTACATATAGACTGAACACTGTAAGAATTTCCAGCTCTTTGAAGTGTTACTTACAAGATGCTAATTGTTGTATAGACAACTATACAAAAACTAGAGTACAGGACTGTATTGCCGCGGCCACACATTGGATTCAATTTTGCGTCCAAGCTTGGCTCTAATTTGGAATGGCCAATATTGAATCAAACTACTGCACCACACATTGGCTTCAATACCAACTTTGCACCAAACACTGGAAATAGACAAGCGCGGACCTTATTATTCAGTTGACGCAGAGCGGACTATGGACGATAACTTATTTGCATCGTACAAGAAAACAACGAAAGAAATGGCGATGGTGGATGATTAAAATGACCAATGTGTGGCGCACGCGCGACATTCTGTCCAAGATGCCCGCGCGCACTCCCCTTCCATACCCCTCGCCTGTGAACTTGTTGAAAAACCGACTCTTTGCGCGTCGGTGTTGGACACAGGACGGTGATTGGACGCAATGTTCACATTGTGTCAAAGACTGATCCATACATTGGAGTATTGGCCGCAATAAGCTACAAATATAACCAATGTGTGGCCGCGGCATAAAAGAAGACGAAGTAGCACTATTTATTTTAAGATTCGTATAACGCTGATAGATTACAGTTACAAGTATCGCGTTAAATTTGTCTCATCATCAAGATTCGGCAATAAATCTAAAGGGACAGGATTTCTGGTATAGAAAATGTTTACTTTATCTTGTATAAGATGTGTGTTGTGACGAGGCGCGTTGTTGCAGATGACGCGCGACGCAGACGTGTCGCTGTTCACGCTGATTACGATGTCGCGCCACTACATGACTTGCCTGTGGAACAGCACCCAGTTCTGGATATGCAGCGTTTGTTTCATTGCGCTGCTGCAGGTACAACACATGTCTTAGTTCATTATAATGATGTTTTTTATTTATTTACTAGGTATCTGCCAGTGGCTTCGCATACCATGGCGAATGCACTGATGCGTATTAGAGCCTAACCTGATGAACAATAGTATAATCCAAATTGCAGGATTTCTAAATAAGGATCAATGTGAATGCCACAGAATCGAAATAAGTGACATAAAAGAACTGCGTGATACCGCGCGTTGCGATTTGCAAACTATTTTGAATAGCAGTACTTCATACTTGCAAAATCCAATGCAGTCCGGCACCATTGTAGCTTATTTAATTGTATAGATAAAGCAACTATAATAGGCAGTGCTGAATTCACCGACGAGGTTGATAATATTCAAGATAAAGATCGTCAACTTCATTTCATTTTCAGATATTATCTAGTATTTTATTATAGGATATGATTGCGGTCATACCGTTACAATACTAACATAAGTAACATACCGTACGTATCAGAGGGCTTGTATAAATCCAGGAACTACGTATACGCCTTCACCTTTATTTGGAGCGATTGCTTAAAATAAAGAAAACCATATTTCATTGGCGACCTACTCCTGATAGCAAATTGAGCATCATGTCAGAGTTATGTAGTGTCCGAACCTGCGTAAGCTTTCGACAACGAAAAAATTTTTTTAAATTTAAATAATTATTTTACTAATAATGAAATTATCTCCTAACCACCAAAAAAGAAAAGTTAATGTGTCAAAGCCTTAAGACACTAGGTCCCCAGAGTTCGGTAAAAGATTTATTTTAAGTGGTCAGCCTTAAGCCTTTAATAAGTTAGTTATGTGGCTTCTCAAGTGAAAGGAGTACATCAAGGCTTCATTTTCGGTCCATTTCGGATTATATCGATTTTAAACCACGGCATTAGCTTTCCATTTCAAAAGGCATTGTTTAAATAAGAAAAGAGAAGCAGTTTGCCATTTTTACACCACAATGGTGAAATCCCTTATTCACGTTACATGAAAAACACAATCAAAGGCCTTCAACAAATCACAGACAATTCAACTAAAGCAAATCAAATCATTGTGTGAATCATTCCAGCCATGCCGGTTACAGCAAGTTTTACAAGCTCAGCAAAATCATTTTATTTACGCCATTATGCGTAAATATAATTATTTTGTTGTTTAATGATATTTTTTTGTGAATAGTGGAAATATTACTATTGTCCCATTGTACCCGTAATGATCGTTAAGTATGGTCTCAGCTGGGATCCCTGTGCGCGTTCCTGCCGCTGTCGCTGAGCGTGGGCGGCGCCGTGTGGAGCGGCGCGCTGTGCGTGGCGCCGCTCGCCGCCGCGCTTGCCTTCGCGCCGCTCGACACCGCACTCATGCAGCGCGCGGCCACGCGCCCGCAGTTGCTCATGAACGCGAAGGTAAAACTCTATACTGTACATACGGGTGGCTGGGTGTAAGGGACGGCGTACCGAAAACATTAGAAATACGTCTTTCTATAGGTACTTATCTCGACGCAAGATTCTATTAATCATAAAAACGCAAGATTATTTTTTATATTGACTAAAATTATTACGCGGTATGCAATGGATTACTACCAATACAACGCGCCGCTAGCGCTGGCGCGCGGCGCGTTGTGTAAAATGTGGTATTTGTTAGATTTTATTTAATAAAATAAATGACATATGCGGTTTGTTATAATACTTATAATACAAAGCCTAAGAAATATAAAAAATCGGGCTAAGTGATTTTCCTGTAAAAAATTCTAACGATTTTTAACTCTGAATAATGATCTAAATCTATTATTTCAGTTTTTGGTACTCTGTCTCTTACAACCAGTATAAGCTGAGCTGTTTTGAGCGGTACGGTATTGCGAAGTACCCATTTTTACCAGAGATTTCCAATTTGGCTATAGAGCGGCGGTACTTCTCCATTTAGCAGAGAAGAAAAACACGTTGCATAAAAAGACGAATTGAGAACCTCCTCCTTTTTTGAAGTCGGTTAAAAAAGTAAAAACGGGTTGTAAGAAGTGTGGAACAGCGCAGACTATAGCAACTTCAAAGCGAACAAGACCTTTTGCGCAAGTTATATATAATAAAACTGGCAACTTTCCTTTTAACATCTGTTTTATTCAATAATAGATGGCGATATTCGTCTTCTGGTGCTACGCCCTCAAGTTCCTACCGGCTGCCTTATCGATACTAGTTTTGTATGGGCTCACGCTGCGGAGCTTCTGCGAACAAATAGCGGTAGCGACTAACGCTACTGCTTGCTGGACGGTATACCCTGTGAACGTGGGCGCTTTCAACAAGACTCATGACCTGTCGCTGAGGAGTTTCCACGGCTGGGGAGACGACTTCTACGATGGCTTTTATCTGGCGCAACATATCACTTTGGCGCTGATTACTTTGCATTTAAGTAAGTAGAAATTGTTACACTATCTGGCCAACATTTTTTTTTTAGTTTTTGTTTTTTGAACACTGCCTTGGTGACGCAGCGATATGTAGTTGTTACTTTATTCATTGAGGATTACTTATCAGTGCTGGAACAAGGAAGATTTTATGTTGGATCGTGATCCTACTTTGCATGCTTCTTAGTTATTTTTCTTACAACCTACTCGCGTACAGCGCCCTCTGGGACTTGGTACCTGAAGCGACCACTACGCCCTATATAGGTACCCCTTATACTACACTGCCGTCCACTAACTAAAAGGACAGTAATGGTCAGCGCCGACGGACGGAGTGGCGGCGAAGAGACTAATTCAGTAACAATTTAAATTTAACCTAAAGTGCTTCAGAATACCACTGTATTTGGTACAACGAAATAAAATGACAGCGAGCGACTCAAAGCGCGGTCATTTTATTTCGTTTGTACCAAATACAGTCGTATTCTGAAGCACTTTAGGTTGAATTTAAATTGTTACTGAATTAGTCTCTTCGCCGCCACTCCGTCCGTCGGCGCTGACCCTAAGTGCTATGGAACGCATATGGCGTAACGTCTTTTTCGTTAGCGGACGGCAGTATAACAAGGCTGTTTTACATTTCGCCAGGTTTCAAGGCCCACGTAACAGCGAGCGAGTTACTGTGTTGTTACTGACAATTACTTGATAGACACTCACAAATACTGCGCGACCTGTAAACCGCACATTTTCGATTAGTATTGCTGTTACACAGCAATCATATTCACTACCATTGCACAACAAAGCATTTTTTATTACAAATAACCGTTGCCTTTTTAAACGAGATGGGTGTAAAAACCCAGGATTCAATTTCTTCGTTTTAAATGTACATCATGTGACCTCGCGAAATCTATATCTCGGGGTCTTTTGACCCACAGGGCCCATTGAGACTGCCGGAGGCGCAATCACCCACTTTCCCCATCCCGCTCCTTCTCCTTCCCACGTCCTTTCCTAAAGGGTCGGCAACGCGCAAGTGATGCCTCTGGTGTCGCAGGCGTCCATAGGCCACGGTGACCACTTACCATCGGGTGGGCCGTAAGCTTATTTGCCACCAAAGTTGTATAAAAAAAAAATTTCAAACTCGACCGGGGTATGACCCAAGGTGTCTGCACACCAAGTTACAAGTCAATCGGTCCAGTGATCCGGAGTTATGCCTGTCACTAACAGACAGACACACAGACCCACATAGTGTTTCCATTAACCTCTGAAGAAGACTCAGAGGTTAATAATGTTTTTGTATTTGTTTTCAGTTGTGATATCACTGTCATTTGTTCATCGACAATCTTCTATATGGCAGAAGTGCTTTTGGACAAACAAAGTGTGGTCTGTTACCGTACTCATTTTGTAAGTATTTAATTATTCTGTAGTCTAATTATTCTATAACTGATTTTAATAATCTTATGATTATTCTATGGATAAAATTCTTCTTGCTTGAAATTATATTTTTGTGAAAATTGTTCAATTCCATATTTGCGCATATGTATGTAGGATATTATTATTGCTATTATTGAACCTAGAAATATAACGTCATCTGAAAGCAATGACAAGTTAAAAGAAATTGTACCTATTACTGAATTTCTACACCAGGCTAGAATTATTTGTGTTAAACATTGGTTTTAATATTTTTTTGTCTCTAGATAACTAGTGAATAAAATCTTTTTTATTTGGCTTACATCTGCATATAGTTTTAGAGATCCACCTTGGTCATTGACTCGTTATATTTTATTTTATACTAGATTGTGCCCCCGTCTTCACTCGCTTTTATCTAGATTTTGTCTAAAATTTCTTTTCGGAACAGTTCTTTGCAGGATGATGATTGGGCGAGTAGTCAAGGGCGTGAAAGCGTAACAAAAAACAAACAAACAAAATCACATTTATAATATTAGTTATTTTTCTCTTTATAATGTATGTGTATTCTTTATAGGCAAAGTCAAAAATTATTTATTTATTTATGTCACAAAGTAACACTTATGAACGTCAAAGTATATAGGTTAGTGAGTTTACTAAGTTACTGAAGCTACATTTAGGTTAGTTGCTAGGTTCAGGCAAAGGGTAGAGCCTATGAGAAGAAACCTGCAAGAAACTCACGGCCACCCTTTTATAGTTAAATTATTGCTTTTATTATTATAGTATTATAATAATAAAAGCAGCCCTATATTGCAGTGTCCCACTGCTGGGCACGGGCCTCTTCTCAGTGTGAGAAGGGTTAGGCCATAGTCCACCACGCTGCTCCAGTGCGGGTTAGCAGACTACACACATCTTCGAGAACATTACGGGAGAACTCTCAAGACATGCAGATTTTCTTACAATGTTTTCCTTCATCGTTAAGGCGACGATAAGAAAGTATTTAATACGCACATAACTTCGAAAAGTGAGAGCTGCGCGCCTTCGGATGAATTCGAGAGCTCTGCGTGGCAGTCCAACGATCTCCTACTATCGCTGCTATTATTCTTACAGTTATTTTATTATATGTATTATATCATATGTATTGTAGGATGTTAATGCAGTCGGCATTCAGCGCGATTATGCTGAGCAGTAGATACGGCTACTGCGAGAAGTGGGACGTATGCTCGCTGCAGTACGCGGTACCCTTACCGCTGGGCGTGGGCTACGCCGGCTCACTGCTCACAGTGTTCGCGCTCAACGAGTTTATCAAGTGGCAGGAGATCAAGTAAGTTATAGTTTCACTGCCCATCGTAGTGGGTTCAGAGGTCGCCTTACCGCCGCCGCTGAGCCCAGTGTTATGGCTTTGATCACCACATAGATAAGTTTGTGTGATCTACAAATGGTTGGTGCGAGTTTGGGTATTCAACTCCAAATTTTTATTGCTTCCTCAATGTAGTGGATAATAGATGATGGACTTAGAGCTATGTGGACCCTGTCGGGCATAGAATACTTGTTTTATTAGGAGAGAGGATATTATATTCTTTGTTATTTGAATGTTTGTAAAGGACCTCGCGACACATGAATTATTCCTGGATTTGTAAAAAGTTAAAAACCGAATATTGCCTATTCCTTGTTTAATAATAATAATAATAATAATAACTTTATTTACACAAAAAAAATATTGTAGGGTTTTTACAATAGTATGTTACATCGATCGAATCATTTTGATCTACAATTTCGTGGGAGGAGTACTGTTCTCCTAGATAGGCTACAGGATAGCCTGTGTTTAGGAGACACAGTTTCGATCCCCTAGTGGTAGATATTAAATTAAAATATAACGTTTACATATATAAGTGCGTTAGTTTGTGTAAATAGGTACAAATTAGGACATACAATAAAATTCGAAAGTAAATAAAAATTTTTGAGCATGTAGTGTTTTATGGTACTGTGTTCGTTCGTGCGTGTATGTGAATCTGTTTGAGTGAGGGTTTGTGCGTGTGTGTGTGCGTGTGTATATGAGTGTGAGTGTGGATGTGTGTGTGCATGTGTGTGTGAGTGGGCGCGTGTCTGTGTACGCGTGTGTGTCTGTTTGTGCGGCGCGTGTGTGTATGTGCGTGTGTGTGTGTGTGTGTATGTGCCATAGATAATTATGATATAAGTGTGCAGAATGTGATTATATTGTGAGGAATTTCTCGGTGTCATCGTAATTTAATTGCAGGAGAAAAGTTCTAACAGTATTTTTGCAGATGAAGTACGAAAGGCCAAAGATTTTGCAAGTTGCGTTAATTTTGTTATAAAGGGAGGGAGCACGATATACAGAGAATCTTTTTATGAAAGATGTACGAGGATGGGGTACTGTGCAGGCTCTATCTTTCCTACGCTTATTAATTTGCCGATAAGGTATTCTACGGTGTTGTTTCTTAAAGGAACTCATGTTAAATAATCAGATTGGCATTTGCTAATTCAGTCAGACAACCTGTTAACAAATTTTTGTGGCCAGATACCGTGGGTTAATATCTCTTTTATATTTTTTAATAAAGTTAGTATTAGTACCTACTAGATATTGTCCAATTTGCTCGTGGCATGTTTCCCCTTAAGTGCAGGCCACATATAAATGGCGTCGGGCGCGGACAGGGCAAGGGCGGCTTATCTTATCTTATCTTATGTGTGGGGGCCAGTCAGTGCAGACCGGCGACACTTCCACCCAGTGGGATCTTTTGTGTCGACCCCAAGATTTAACCCTTAGCTATCTCCTTATGAATGTACTGCATAAGCCACAGTGTACAATTCAGAGGGAGAAGCCTGAAGTCTTCAGGGCTTGGATATGCCACCCCCATCAGACCCGTCCTCAGTCCAGCCAACGCGTCGCATTCACACAATAGGTGCGTATGGACTCGTCCTGTTCACCACAGGCTCTGCAGATCAAATTGTGTGCCAATCTTAATCTGCACAGGAAGTCGTTGGTGCCAAAATGGCCAGTGAACGCTCCTGTGAGCAGGCGCATTTGTCTCTTGCTATATCCACAGAACTTCCGGGTGAAGCCTGTGGCTCCGTTTGCAATGAACTTCTTGGAGTGTTCCAGACCCCTAAGGGCCATCCACTCCAACCTGTGTTTGTCATTGCCATGTGCATTCAAAGCTGCCTTGACGGTGCTCTCAAGGAGTCCCACGAATGGCTCGGGGCCCACAAACAGCTGCTCCGAGCCCTTTCTGGCCAACTCATCAGCCTCCTCATTGCCCTGCACACCTGCATGTCCCGGATCCCAGACCAGTCTGACTGTGTTCTTCCTGCCTAGTTTGTTGAGGATCTTAACACAGTTCAGGACCAGTCTGGAGTCCACCCTACACGAGTCCAGAGCCTTGAGAGCAGCTTGACTGTCACTGAGAATATACACAGTCTTGTCAGTGACACCAAGATATTCTCCTGAGCACAGGCAATTATAGCGTAGGTTTAAGGGCGGCTTTCTATTCCATTAAAATTTCATACAAAATGCATGGAAATAAAGCACAATTTAGGACACACGGTATATCCTTGCTCGAACGTGGTTATGACGCGCCATTTTGTATGCAATTTGAATGGAATAGGAAGCCGCCTGTGCCGTGTCCGCGCCCGACGCCACTTATATGTGGCATGCGCCTTAGGCTGGCAAACGATCATAAGGTCCCGGGTTCGAGCCCTGGTTCCGGAGGTATTACTGGGTTTGCCACTAAAAAATTCTCAGTATCAAATGGAATCTGGCTATGTGCCCAGATAATGTAAATGGTCATCATTACGTGGGACTTCGAAAATAGTTCACAAAATGTGGGTCCAGTACTCTTCAGCTTTCCCCTTGCTGCTGCCATCTAATCACTGTCATTTCTATATATTAACCATTAAGTTGTTTGTTGTCAGAGCGGACGCTCGCAACCAGCGGCGCGCGCGCTTGGACTTCGGTACCAAACTGGGAATGAATTCTCCGTTCTAGCCATGTCTAGTCAATTGTAAGCTTTACTTATGATACTGTACTGTAACTGTGGATATACTGTAACGAGCGCCGCCGGGCGCTATACTATACTACTTGTAAGAGAAATGTGACATGTACTTAGTACTTATTTTGTACTTATTTTATTTATATGATGATGTTTTGATGGTTTTTGAATAAATTTTCTTTAATAATTTTGTTTGATTTCTTCATAACGTTTTTTATTGGGTAGTATTTAACTGCACAGCAAAAAATACTAATTGCGCAGCAAAATATGCTTACCAAAAATACTAATTGCACACCAAAATATATTTAAAGAGATCTAACTAAGTCGACGGAGCCCCACTTGGCGGGGCTCCTATTTTGGGTGGGTTTCCTAACATAACCTAATCCTTCCGAGACGGAATGCAGTGATTTGAGGCTTCCCCTCCCTTCTCTGAAGAACACTCCACTGGTGATACGTGACAGTCTCTCCATCTTAGGTATGGATCTTTGCCGCTCCCTTAATCAGAAAACCTATATCGAGAGCGTCATTAAGCAAGCTTCGCGAAAACTCGGAGTTCTGAACAGGGTGAGGCGGTTCTTCACGCCTGGGCAACTGTGCTTATTGTATAAGGCACAAGTGCGCCCTTGCGTGGAGTACTGTTCTCATCTTTGGGATGGCTCCGCGCAGTACTTGCTGGACGCTCTCGACCGGTTACAGCGGCGGGCTGTCCGTATCATCGGAGATCCAGAGGTCACGAGTTCACTGGAACCTCTGCAACTCCGTAGGGACATTGCCTCATTGGCATGTTTCTACAGAATATACCACGGGGAGTGCTCTGAAGAGTTATTCCACCTTATCCCGCCCTCCCCTTTCCTATCCAGAACAACGCGTGCTGGGCTCAGATGCCATCCTTACACGGTAGAGTCGATTAGAGCGCGTACCAAAAAGTTTGGGTCCTCATATCTCTGCCGAACGACCAAGGCATGGAATTCTCTGCCAAGGCACGTGTTTCCTTCTTCCTTCAATCCTGGGTTCTTTAAGCGGGGCGTGAAAAAGCATCTTCTCAGGCCGTCAAAGTAGAGACCTCAACATCGCCTCGGCTACTGTGGGGGCGATGTGGAGGCCACTGCTCTTAGACCACGACTGCTTACCATCAGGTGGAGTGTGGTCATTTTGACGAGCAAAAAAAAAAAAAGTATAGGTGCTCGTTATGATATATTTTAGTAAGCATATTTTGCTGCACAATTAGTATTTTTGGTAGTCATTATATTTAATCCCTTTTTTATTGCACGAAATTTCTAATCTATTTAAGATATTAGGTACATAAATGAGTAGCGATGAATGTAGGAATTGGTAAGAATATAGGATTCCTAGATACCACAAACAGGTTAAGAGCAAATGCGGGCAACGTTTAGTCTATACAAATGTATTCCTCTGTTTCCGCACTGAAGAATGATACCAGAGCAAAAAAGTTGGATATAACCTATATCTACCAAAGCCATGAGCCACTGTTTACTTTTTAGAGTTCGAAAAATCTCTTATACAACAGCTTTGTCCGTCCGTCTGTTATACAACTTACAACTCAAGAACCGTAAGAGCTAGACTCGCGGTCAACGCCATTCGACTCAGCATAGTCGATATACCCCCGACATTACTATGACCTCATGGTCACATGGTATCACGCGACCTTTGCATATTACTTGAACCATTTTTCGAATTCTAAGATTTACAGCAATTCATTGACGTTTCTTACATGTTTAAAGTCATTTCATTAGTTGTCCTTACAAACCAACCAATCTTTTGGAGGAGAAAACATGGGGCATTCTAGATAATGAAATTGTCAATGTTGCATAGTCCGAGCTAATTATCTCTTTCACACATTGATATTTTATTCAAGCCCAGCGAATTAGCAATAGATTTGGTAAAACTTTTATTTAAATAAATGTTAATGGCCGTATTTCCTCTGACAGCTTGATTTATTCTTCAGCATTGTAGAACTTATGTATTTGTACTATGTCATTTGGAAAAGAGATGTGACCGAAGATTTTTTATAAAACACTACAAACGCAATTAGCTGTTTGACCAGTTTGTATGAGCAAGTCACAAGTGTCATTTAACTTTGATAAACTTTCGAGTCAGTCACCTTTGTTCTCGCTAACCTTGTATATAATGGATTGCAGGAATACAGAAAACAGATAAACAAATTGAAAACAAATATTTTTATTTAAAACTATTTTATGTTAAATTTTGTGATGCTTAGCAAATGTTTGCAGTCAGTAATTTGTTACACCAATACCTTTGTGCACATGAAAGTCAACTAAGTATACAAGTTTCACTATTTTTATTCCTCGAATTCTCCACATTATTGCTATATTTATATTTAATGATGGCAACCTTGTAACTTGAAGAAACTAATCTTTATGTGGAACATTTAAGTCCGCGCCCAACTCATACGGAGAGCCATCGACACTCTATAGAATACATCATGTAATTCTTCTTTTATGGTTAATAACATTATTTTATATCTTCAATTATTACTACATTAGGGTTAGTCGGTAAACGCTTGTACTTAATAGGTACGTAAATAATGTTCCTATCACTAGGAGTCATCTGGTAAGTCTAATATTTGTTGAACGAACGATGCGACGTCCGTCTCCTTCTGACTGTGTTCCAGGCAGAACGGGTGCGTCAGTAGTGCGTCGTAGTTCGGTCTCTGCTTGTAATCTTTCTGAAGACATTTCACTATGAGGTCCTCGAACTCTGTTGAGAAGGCGCCGCTAGGGAGCCGCGGCGGGTCGTCCTTGACCACCTGCTTCAACTGTTCGAAGGGTGTGCCCCACGTGTTGTAGGGGAACGTTCCAGTCGCCAGCTCGATCATGGAGATGCCGAGCGACCACACATCACTGCGTATGTCGTACTGTCCGGGATTACCACTCGGATCAATTCTCTCCGGCGCCATATACGGCTTACATCCAGCGTCGATAGTCTTAGCGACAGAATCCACTAAGTACCCGGAGATACCAAAGTCACACATTTTGACCTCACCTTTCCTATTGATCAAGATATTCGACGGTTTCACATCTCTGTGGATCACTCTGAGCTTGGAGTATAAATAATGGAGGGCGCTGACGACGGAGAAAACGATTTTGCCGAGGATGTTCTCTGGGATGGTGCGATTGTTCTTGTACACTTTTGTGTAGAACTTGTCGAGGCTCATGTCCATCACCTCCATGCAGATCCAGACGTCACCCTCGCGGAACATGGCGCCGTAGAAGTGTACCGTGTAGGGGCACGCACTCGCTCGCATTGACACGTCCAAATCCATTAGCAGACGTTTTAGCTCCAACGATTGACTGTTGAACGATGCTGTGATTCTCTGAAAAATATTAAAAATATTTATTGGCAGTGGATGAATCATTTGATTTCAGACTAATATAGGTTGACTATAACATCGAGAAAATGTAAAAACTATTTCTTATTGGAATGAGTACCATGCACTAAAATATATTGGTAGGTAATAAATAAAAAAGTAGGTATAGGTTGTGACGTCACGTATTTGCGGTTAGCCAACAGCTACAGATGGCAGCTTCAGCAGTGCAAAGCATTGTATCTATAAAACAGGTCACTTCTAAGAACAGGGATTTTGCTATTATCCAAATGTATTGTATTGGCTTATATTGGCATTACTAAAACTTCGTCTTATTTATCAAAACCACACCAAATTACAATTGTGCCTCTTTCAATGATGAGCCAACAATTAATAAATCAAAACTTAAATGTAAATATTATAAAAATCAACTTGTGTTTTATAATGAAATTAATACATAATGAGAATAAAAATAGCAGGCTCGGTGCAACATGTGGATAGCAAAGATATTAAATTTGAAAAGCAGCTACACACCACTAATTTATACAAGTTATTTTAATGTCTATTCTTAATTTAATAAACTGCCAATGATATGGTAGCTGCATTTACATGAGCCAAGTTTCTTGCTCTCCCTATTTTGTCGCCCAATAAGACTGAGACATCACAATACTTGCTTCAAGAAACTGTCATTATGATAATTGTCTCCCAGTATATGTATGGGATGTAAGGATAAATGTGCAGCAAAATGACGATATGGGCAACCAAATTCTTAAGTGCGCAGCAATAAAAATAAAACAGTAGTCTAAAGCTACAAAGGTTGATCTTAGGCACTAATCTACGATTACAGGTAATTTTGTATCAACTTAACAAAACCCTTATAATTTACACACATCCTGATATTATGCTGTCCCATTAATCATGGCCTAACAATTTTATTGGATATAAATTATATAACTGAACACATAAAACTTAAAAAAAACAAGATTGCTAACCATTCAAATAATAGCCTAATAAGCAGTAGTCTGAAACTGTAAGCAGTGTTCTTTACCCCGGCTCCTGATGAGTAGCAGCTTTGTCTCTTGCGAATGCAAATAGTAAAAATTTTTATAGATGAATATACAATATGGATTTCGTACAATGTACATTAGTTAATGCTAGATATAAATATTCTATTATTTTTTGCGTTCATGCAAGTCTAGTGGGAAATTGGTGGACTGCCAGAGGTCTCGAGTCTGATCCCAAGGCGCTGACTTTCAAAGTTATGTGTGTATTAAATAGTTAAGTATTGCTTACTTTAATGGTGAAGGAAAACATCGTAAGGCAGCCTGAAGATAATGAGAAGTATGCCAATGTGCACTGGGCTAGCCTGGTTGACTAAAGCCTAACCCTTCTTACACTGAGAAGAGGCCTGCGCCCAGCAGTGGGATAATTTAATACATGGCTGACATATTATTGTACAAATATGATTGGCATTTTGTTAAAAGAAGACCACAACTCACTCATTCCTAAGTTAATTCTTATACAGGATTCAGACCTAGTGTTTTGCCAATCTGTGATGGCTGTTGTGTCAATAACTGAATGAAAGTGAAGCCAATTCATTATATTTTATTGTCTAACAACAACAAACAATTACAACAATTTATCAAACTTTTAACTGCCTCTCTGTTCTTGGTCTGTACCCAGAATATGGCAACTGTATACCTACTAAGGAAATACTTATCACTTTTTTGAAAACAATTAATTGTCTCACATATCTTTACAAGCATTGGGGGAATGCCAGGTTATTTTTTTGAGTGAGCAAACCTTTGAATGGTAACAATGTCAGGCAGTAAGTTGTTATTCAAAGCAGCTCAGCATTTAAAAGTGGGTGATCTTGCACCATATTGTCCACTTTTAAATCATATCACCATTGGCAAAATGTCCAGTAGACACAACAGTTCTAGCTAACTCAACCTTTTTTATGCCAGACCTATATAATTGGTGCTAAAATGTGGGTGTAAATAAGATGAATTACACCCACTGGTGTTTATATATATTCTTAACTAATATGAACATTGCCTCAGCATGTATTTTGGTTAGTACATTAATGGTTTCACTTTAAACATAAATATTATTAATGATATTACACCTCAAAAATATTATCACTAATCATATTATTGTTTGCAGCCACCTGGTGACCGTAGCAGTTGCTCAATGTCTTAAGAGTTTTATCATAAGTATTAAGGTGTAAATTCTTACCTTCACAGCCATGGTAGTATTACTGGGGATGTGCTTCATCTTCTCCACAATGCCATAGGCTCCACGGCCCAGGTCACAGATTTTGACCAGATCATCCGCATGGACAGTAAATGTTTTGTCATCAACTGTTATTGTGGTCTGCTTGTCCAAATTTCCAGGTGGTTGTCTGTTTAACATTTACATATTTATATACATAATAAAAATTATGTTGACAAATAATAACCTAAAGTTAACTATATCATTAACGTAATTTTAAACTGATAGTTGAAGCAATGTTTTTAAAGTTTGCAGTTTACCTTTTATATAAGTATACCTACATTGAATATGTTTTCATGAGAATCACTATGAAATAACTTGTGTGGCAAACTTCTATAACCAAATATAGAATACAGAATTATCAATTTACAAAAAAATCGTTGCAACAATTTAACTTCAGTATAAAAATAGTACAGAAATTCGAGCTGGTGTACAGCGATGGTTCGTGATAGTTAATACTTACACGACCTGCTCCTCTGGAGGTTTAAAGTTAAAGCCTGGTGGTGGCGGTTTTCTCCGGCCCGACATCTCAAAAACGTCTCACTCAAACTCGATGGCAAACCTCGAATCCAAAACTACTTTACCAAATTCCCACCTTGGTACCCTTCAAAACGAATCGTTCACTTATTAGTAGAAAATATAATCTACGTATCCAGATTACACAAACATGTTTCAAAGCAACATTAAATACATTCGTTGTACTTGTTTATTAAGAATATTACGATATTTTCAATTATATCCAAAACTGTAACACTGTGGGAAGGCAGCTAGTATAATAGTTTTTGACATTTGGAGTATAATGTTGCCATAATAATTGAGCAAATAAAGCCATTATGTACGGGCATTCTCGGTTATCTAAATACAATTTAATATTACACTTCTTATTCCAACTGCCTACGAGTTCTTTAAATTAATACCTATTTATTTATATGCAGAATATCAATTAATCACACTGATTTTTACTATGAGCACCGCGTTAACATGTTTCTACACCTATTATTCTTTTTAAAGTTGCGATATACATTTATAACACCCTACGTACACATAATTCCTACAAATAAACAAAATATATAATTTAATAGTGCCACCAAAAAAAAAGGGTGGCTGTTTAATTATTATTAATAAGTGTTGTTTTTATGACCATTCTCTAATATATTTTTAAAGATCGACGCTTATTAGGCAAGTTCAAGGACCAATACATAGATAATACACTAATACCAAAACACCTTGCAGGTGAATACTTATCATGCAGCCAATTACTACGAGAATCTTAACACGGTAGCTAAGCACAGTATATTTTCCTACAAATGATAGACACTTTTAGAGAATGACTCAGTATAACTAAATAAATAAATTTGAAAAGATAATTTTATAATTAATTTCACCGTGAAAACTTATTAAATAGAATTCACATTCATATTTAATATTAAGTGGATGTATTATACGTATGCTGAACGGGTTCCCAAATCAGTTGAAAAGACTACGATCATCATCAAACAACATTCGTCGCCATACGGTCCTAAAGATACCTACTTCGCGCAGAGGCGAAATACGTGCCGTGTACGCATTTTTGGTTTAATAGTACCTACTACTAAGTAATAACTAGTAAGTTGGGGTAGGCAATCTGAGGGTGATTGGTAGTTTCTGGGTAGGTTCCCTTAAGTGCAATCATTTTATAACAGTAAAATTGATGGGATTATTTTCAATTAAGTCTAGCTTTCTATTTTTTTGTAATTAAAATGTGTGACAAGATAGTAAATTAAATAAAGAGAGTTTACAAAAAAATTGCCCCCTTTGCATGAGCTGCATAAACGGCTCAATGTGATTTGTATGGCTACAATTATACTGGTCTTATACAGGTCATATTCTTATCGAATATAATTTCACCTATCAACTTATTTTAAATTCATGCCATACCACCCTGGGAGTCCTGCAAGCCGTTTTTCAAACGATCTCGCATACTCACTCTACCCTGTATGTATGTACTAGAGACAGCTAAATTTGTTATGCAACACCCTAACTTGTTTAAAAGAGCAAGAGACTTATACCCTCGTAACACCAGGCATCCTGATAGAATTGTAGTGCAAAAAGTACCTAGAACGGCTATGTATTTAAAAATTAGTTTAGTAATGTGTGGGCCAATTTTTAATGCGTTACCTAGTAGTTACAAGCAAACGCCTACTCACAGATTTTGCAAGAAATTCAAAGATCCTTTTACTCAATAAAAGATTACTTTGATGGTTGTCGAAAATAAAAGTAAATTGTAGTAAAACCGTAATATATGTGCATGTGTATATAACAATTTATTAGTCTATCAATAATTTACAAATTAAGAATAATTTATGATGTTAAGGTTTTTGATTTTAATTAAGATTTGCATGTCACAGTTTGGCAAAATATATATGGCTCCAATTATATAATATTCCAAGTTATGTACCTACATTTTATGCAAATAAAAATATTCTATTCCATTCTAAAGTGAGATTAATAACAAAACCACGTCTGGCACTGTGTCTGGCGTTAACCCTTTGACGACTATGGGGATAAGTTTATCCCCAGTAAATAAATAGAAAATCTAAATCATTGAAAAGAGTATTGTTAAAACTTCTTTATCGACGTATGGGAGAAATTTTGTAGCAGTGTAAAAAAAATCGTCACGTTTTTCGGTTACGCGCTATGTTGCTTTTTTTATCAAAGTTTAGTATAGTGACGTAAAGAATATAATGTAATATATTATAATAATAACAACAATATATTAGTTTTGAAGTTTGGTTTGAAATAAGAATAACAATATATTAATTTGAAAGTGATAAAATAAAAAGACTTATTCAAATTTAAGTGAATTTACAAGAAAAGTGAGAGTGATTATATATTTCGTTTTATAAATTCAACACGTATGAGCATGATTTTAATATTTATTTGAGGTTAACTTCACTTTTTGATTGTAAGTATCAGTGAATGTATATAAATCTGTTAAAATTAGCAAGTATTAATAAATATGACTGTAAATCTAGTGAACATTATTAATTCTAAAAACAATAAAAAATATAAATTAAATAATAATTTAAAAATAAAACAAAATGAATGATATGCATATATATATATATATATATATATATATATATATATATAGCAATGATATTATAATAAGAACAATGATAAAATAAATTACTCATTAATTGTATGCATGTCTATAATAATAAAATAGCTTTAATTTAATACGGAAAAAATTGTTTTTCTTAAGGCTTAAGCCTTATCTACCCCATTTTCTTGAAGTTGCAAATAGTAGAAAAATGATATGTCGTAAAGAAGTTTCACTTCTTACCTGTGTACTCTGGTACACACACACATTTTTTTTTATGGATTCTGAACGACCATTTTAACAATTTATAACTGGAAACACTATAGCCGCGTCCAGACCGGCTGAGCGCGGCTCGCGAGTCCCGCTTGTGAGCCAATAGTTCGGCCGGTGTGGACGGCGCTCGGGCTTCCTCGGGCACACGTTGGCTCGGCCGAGCGCCGCTCGGACCCGAGCCATGCGTTGTCGGTTTTTGCCGATGCTCAAAGGCAGCTCAGTCTGAGCAGCTCGCCCGGTGTGGACGGACGTAACGACACTCGCGAGCCAGTGAATCAAAAATGGATAAAGAAGACAGTATTCGCTTAATACAACTTTACGGAAGCTTCAAAATGTTATGGGATTCGAAAGATCCAGATCATTTAAATAAAAGCAAGCGAGAAGATTGCTGGAGGAAGATCTCTAAGGAAATGAAGTTACCTGTACCCGAGTTAAAAAAGAAACTTGACTCATTGACAGGTTCATACCGACGCGAAAAGTCAAAGCAGAGAAAAAGTAATATCACTGGTTCAGGTAAGGATTCTTTTATTTAATTATAGTGAATGTTAGATTAGTTAATCTCATTATCAAATATCAATATGTACAACATTTACTATAGGACACACCATAGGAAACGAAAAATAACCTATAACGACTACATATTTGTTACAGGCGCTGACGAAATTTATATATCGAAGTGGTTTGGTTTCAAATATTTTGACTTTATGTCAATAAAGATGACACAGGAATTACAAAAGAAGTCGGAATAGATAACGTAAGTCCTTTATTTATGTTTATTTTCAAAATTAGTTGAACATTAATATTGATGCTGCCATGGAATTATTCCGTTTGTTACAAAATGTGTTGCTACATGTAGACGAATATCTTTAGCACTAACAGTACCTCTGCGCGGAATGGCCGTTAGAGGTAATAGTGCTGTAGATGGAATATTGTTTCTCCATTGACCTGGAATAAATGAACCATCAACTTCTCTATCATAATATTCTGGTGGAATAGAATAGTTATTTCTTCGTAAGTAATTATATAAATACACTGTTGCTAAGACAACTTTTGTAGCTTTTTCTGGCTCTAGGAGGATAGGTTTCCTAAGGACTCTGTAGACTGAACTTAAAATACCAAAGGCATTTTCAACGACTCTGCGAGCTCTGCTAAGTCTGTAATTAAACACTCTTTCTTTGGAAACCGCCTCTGGATTACCTTCAAATGGTTTCATAGTATATTTGGTAAGCATAAAAGCTTTGTCGCCCAATATGAAATATGGTATTTTCATTATGTACGGTATTTGTAGTATCTGCGCTTCAGGAATGTTCAGTTGACAGTTTTTCTAATTTTCGATATAAAATCGTATTTTTAAAAACTCCGCCGTCGGAAATACGCCCTTTACTTCCGACATTAACAAACAAGAATTTGTAATTAGCATCCACGAGAGCGAAGAGCACTATACTAGAAAAATTCTTGTAGTTGTCGTAATCAGTACTTATATTGATGGGTCTTTGAAGAGTTACGTGTTTCCCGTCCATAGCCCCTATAACATGTGGGAAGTTCCATTTTATTTCAAATTCATTTGATACTGCTAGCCATTCTTCTTCTGTGGACGGTGTCTGTAAATAACAAAATAAATATTTTTACAGAGCAATTCTTCTCAACAACCAGGACCATCACAACAACCTACGCCATCGCCACAACAACCTGAGCCATCCCCACAAGAACCCACGCCATCGCTACAAGAACCATCGCCATCGCCACAACAACCATTGCCATCCCCACAAGAACCCACGCCATCGCTACAAGAACCATTGCCATCGCCACAACCATCGCGAAAGAAAAGACGGCTGAATACGAATGCACAAAATGATTCTCTTGACAATATATTGAAGGACACTTTTGCCATAATTGAGAAAAGTTCAACTGCCATAAATGATCCATGTGTAGCATTCGGTAATCATATTGCACATGAACTCAGAAAATACGATGCTTTCACTCAATCATGTGTTAAAAATGCTATTAATATTATTATTCACGAAGCGGACATGGGAAAATATGAGATGTATAGACCAGGATATTACACACAACCACCCACTACCACGTCAACCAAAACTTCCGGTGAAAATCTGCCGAACACACAATTAACTCCTGCTACTACTACAGAAACATCAGAATTTAATTTTGGTGACAGCTCCGTTATTTAAATATGAGGCAGATAAATAAATAATTTGATTGCTTAATTACCATGATTTTTATTTACCTTAACGTAATCACTGAGGGCGTCTATAATTGCATCACACGTTTCTGGAACTATAGTTGATATAGATTGTTTTGATACTCTAAAAAGATATTGAAGACTGCTATAGGAGTCTCCTGTTGACAAATATCTCAATGTTAGCAGCACTCTTTCGGATACAGTTATTGCTTCTCTGTAGTTAGTGTCACATTTTTGTATTTTCACAGCCACTAAGGAGCACAAATATTCAATGTCTCCCGCAGACATGCGTGTAAAATTTGAGACTGAATGGTCGATTGTTAGTTCCTTTAACAATCTATTACCGTATTGGTTTCGGTTTTGGTATAATTTTTTAATCCAGAGTTTTCGTTTCTCTTTTCTTTTTTTTATGATATGTCCAGACAACATAAGCGCCGTAGCAGCTAATAATACGTGGTTTTCCATCGTTATACGGAGAGAAACTGAATGCTCAAACCGGCTCAGCTTGGCTTGCGAGCCCGGCTCGGAACTTTCACAAATTAGCTCGGGTGCCACGGCTCGCGAGCAGGAAGTCTGAGCGCGGCTCGCGAGCGGCGCTCAGCCGGTCTGGACGCGGCTGTAGTATTATCTATGGACTTTAAGTATTATTCTGAATCTATAGTCTATGAAAGTTGACAGACCGTTTGGCGCTTAAAATAAAAGTTTTCAAAAGAATTTACGCGGTGTGAAAGTGATCAATATAATTTTATTTCTTGAAATAACTATTGTCTTGTAAGTAAATTGTCATTTTATATTATTAGAAAAATAATGCAGGTAATCCGTGCATTGATAAATTAGTCATAAATGCAAAGGGACAGAGAGTTACTATTTATCGCGTTTTGTGTAATTATATTTCTGTTTATTTTGTGATAATAATTTAGTTTTCTTCACTTATTTTGTTAGAGATCATGTCTCATAATAGACGTAGAATATTCGAACTCAATGAAGACTAAGTGCAACAGATTTTGATGGCGATAACAGCGAGGATGAAGACGCTTTATTGCTTGACACAGAAGACCAAATTTAATGTACTTAGCTGATGACGATGACCAAGGTATAAATGACGCTGTGATTGAAGATACGTCATCACAACTGCTCCAGATAATAACAAGTATTTCGCCTGAACCATCCACGTCAGCAATAGAACCTACCAACGACTATCAACCTGGTTTCAAGTGGAGCCAGAGAACATTCAGCCCTAATGTATTTTCCTCTGTAGAATATGAATATGGTAAGGTGCCAATCTGTTTGGATGTTACCAGTACTTCAACTCCATTTGAAATATTTTGCTTAGCAACAAATTTCGATGTTTTAGTACTTACAAAATATTGTAATAGAGACAGTGCGGTACGCTGATCAAAATGCGCGAGAATTTACTATTCAAACTGACGAGATGAAAGCTTTTCTTGCTATGAACCTAGTAATGGGCTACCATATCTTGTCATCACTGAGAGATTACTAGACTACAGAACCAGACATGGCAGTACCTTTTATATCAAATGTGAAACCTAGAACTCGATTCGAAGAAATATGCAGATATTTGCATCTCTGTAATAATGACGAAGTAAGAGACCCAAACAGCCCGACTTATAACAGAGCATAAAAAATCCGCCCCGTAATGGAACATTTCAATAATGCGTTCCAAAATGCCCAAAACAATACGAAAACACAATCGATCGACGAGGTCAAATTCAAAGGTCTTAATGTAATGAAACAATATATAAAAAAAGCCTGTCAAATGGGGCTTCAAATTGTGATGCAGATGCGATGCGGACACGGACTACCTACCTCTTCGAATTTGATTTGTATACAGGCAAACGAGCTTCTAGAATGGAGTATGGACTAGGTGAATCTGTAGTGATTCTCCATTTCTACAATATAAGTTGATTTCTCGGAACACCAAAGCGTGTGGTACTGTTCGAACTAACCGAAAACACCTGCCGAAGACAGCACCAGTAGATAAGAAAATAAAACGTGGAAATATTTATACTACAAGTTTCCATGGCATAACCTACGTAAAATGGATGGACAATAAAGCAGTACATTTACTGATTAACTTTCTATCGCCCGTTGAAGTTGACACTGTAAAACATCGCCAAGCTTATTTAATTAATTATCTATTTACTACATTACACATTTTTATAATTGGCAGCGGCTTCCGCACTCAGCTCGAGGATTGTATCGCGGTAACCACACGTTATACATTAGTCGCTTAAAATCTAGAATATGCAGACATCGGTTTGAAAACAAATAAGATATAAAACTAACAAAATAACGTTCGAACGATGTGAACATATTAACATAACAATTTTGTAAATAAAAACGGAATTACAGTTGTACCTATGTGATGAAAATGTGTGGGTTTTTAGGATTGGTATGATTGTGTTATGTAAGTTATGTATGTGTATATGTGTGTATGTGTGAGTGTGTGTGTGTGCGTGTGTGTTTGTGTGTGAATATTGTATCTTTGTCGTCAACTGTGATTGAGAAGAATTAGTTTAGTTTCTTCATAAGAGAGCTTAAAGAGCCACGTTGCCATTAATGTTTTTATTTTACTTATACTTAATTTTTCCATTTTAGCATATAACTTACAAACTATGTTGTATATTTTGGGGCGTAAGTAGATTGCCTGTCTTTTTATAAAAGTGGAGTTGATGGTAAGTGTAGGAATTCGAAATACACGTCGTCGTGTTAGCTGAGTTAATTCAGGGGATTTTGTAATTTCTTTGTGCATTAAGATTATTGTCTTCAGAATGAATATCTGACGTACTCGAAGTACTTCGCAGTCATGGTACAGGTCATTAGTTGAATACCTAAACAGTTGTTTCAGCATTACTTTTAGAACTGCTCACTGAGCTCTCTCAAGTTGGATCATTTTGGATTTTGCTGCACCACGCCATGCAAGGGAACAATAGGAAAGGAGTGATTGTGTCAGTGCTTTGTAAATTAGTATCAGAATGTTTTTGTCTGTGCTACTACGTAGTAATTTGAATATGTATATAGATTTTCTAATTCTATCTGATAATTGGTCTATATGTTTGTAATATGTTAAACGTTCATCTAATATGACTCCTAGAAAGCGGATGGAGTCTGTGCGATTAATAGTTTTGCAGGTACAGAAGACTCTATTGTCAGAGTCACAAGTGTGCAGTTTTAAAGAAAGGACTGTGGGTTTTCATGCAAATGTCTCATGAAACATGATAAACTTAGTTTTTTTAAGTTTAGTGTTAATAGATTCGTCTCTAGCCATGTTGCGAGATTTGAGATCCCTACCTCCGCCGTTGCGACTACGCTGGACCAAGATTTATTACGAAAAATTACTGCGGTGTCATCAGCGTAGCACAAAACGTTTGCATTTGACATGTGTATTTTTAAAATGTCATTTATATAAATGCAGAATAACGTGGGACCCAGAATACTCCCTTGCGAAACGCCAACCTCAACGTGTTGTCGGTTGCTGATTGTAGAACCAACTTTAACGTATTGGAGCCGATTTGTCAAGTAACTGCGGAATCAATTTAGTGCGAGACCCCGCACGCCCATGCACTCTAATTTGCGTAGCAGGATTGGCACGGACACGGTATCAAAAGCCCTTGACAAATCGAGAAAGACTCCTAGACAGTATTCATTGCGATCCAGGGATTTTGACACCACATCAGTTAGTGCAACTACAGCGTCTTCTGTGGATTTATTGCATCTAAAGCCGAACTGATTATTTATCTGAGAGGTGATCTGAGAGTAATCTAATGTCCTTTAAAAAGCCAGAAAGCCTTTTACTTACGATCTTTTCCAGAACTTGAAAATACGTTTAGCAGTGAGATTGGCCTGTAGTTATTAGGTATTGACTTATCTCCATCTTTATGAATAAGCAAAAAATAAGCAGCGATAGCCTAGTGGGAAACCGTTAGACTGCCACGCAGAGGTCTCGAGTTCGAACCCAAGGCGCGCATCTCTGACTTTTCGAAGTTATATGCGTATTAAATAATTATCGCTTGCTTTAAAACGATGAGGGAAACGTCGTGAGGAAACCTGCATGTCTGAGAGTTCTCTATAATGTTCTCGAAGATATGTGAAGTCTGCCAACCCGCACTGGGCCAGCGTGGTGGACTATGGCCTAACCCTTCTCACAATGAGTAGAGGCCCGTGCCCAGCAGTGGGACAGTTTAATACAGGGCTGATATTATTATTATTATATTATGAATAGGAGTAATGACACCTATTTTCCAGCATTGAAGAACAACACCTGTAGATAAACTGAGATTGAAAATGTGCGTGAGTGGATCTAGTATATAGAATTTGATTTCTTTGGTTAGTCTAGGTGTGTAACCATCCAAGCCCGGAGAACTGTCATTTTTAAGATTATCAATAAGGTTGTTTACTTCATAGGGCTCAGTTGGTTGCAAAAATAAAGAATTTCCATTCGGGGGAACATTTTTCGTGGTATAGTTACGAGCTAACATAGCTTAAGATACTTCGAGTTTCAGCAGCGTTCCGTCTGCTAGTTTTTTGCCAATATTAGACAAAAGTGATTACAGTTGTTAAGTGATGTAACGGGATCAGAAAGGGTTTTGGTTAGTTACATGATACAGACATGTTACAAATCTGCTTAATTACTTTTCAGAGTTTGGCGGGGTTTCGAGAGTCTTTGTTATTATTTAATAGTTGGGACTCAAACTCTGTTTTAAATCGTTTTTGCGAGTTAGAGAGAAAATTACGATACCTCTTATATGTAATTTGGCAAATTAAGTCGTTTGGCTTGCTTTTGCTTTCAAAATGGAGTTAATCGCGAATTCTTTGACATCTTATTAGACCGGGCGTTATCCAGGGCTTTAAGGTACGCTGAGCGCATTTGATAAGCTGGTTCAGCACATAAGATCGCGATCGATGTGAAGTGTCTTAGAATAGTATCGCGCTATAATAAAAACAGGTGGTGTAGACCTAATGGATCAACGAAAAGTAACGTATGAACTTGATCATACGTCAAAGATCAAATATTATTTACGACTTTTTTTTATCTGTTTGATATATTAGTGAACAATGCGTATACCATCTACACCAAGTTGCACGCACAAACGCAAACTGAGGGGAGTTTATTGTCCAGCCTACAATTCCGACAAGTAATAGCCCGAAGCGAAACTTCGGGCTATAACTTGTTCTATGGTTTCACTACTAGGCTGCGAGACGCTCCAACAACAAAAATGAGTGCAGTTCGAAAGGCTATATAAAACGTTGTGACGACGTATCGCACCACATGGAAAAAGCCAATTATCGCAAACGATTCGTAAATTGTGCTCGGTCTAAAATAGAAAACAGAACTAACAATGCCTGTGCGATATGCAAAGTTCACCTGTGTTATACAAACAACCGAAACTGTTTTGCTCTGTACCACAATTATTAATTTTAAATATATTTTAAATTAAATTTGTAGTTTTATATAGACAATGATTTAATATGCTTTAATATGTAAATCTAAGTACTTTCATAGAATATTTGCTGTTCACGACCATAGGCGACAAACTTGTCCCTAAAAATTCCCAATAATAGTTTGCATAATTTGACTTTGTAATATATTTTTTAGGCACTCAATCGATCACCCTAAACAGCCAAAACTATCAAAACAGATTCCATATTCTTACGGTCCTCAAAGGGTAAGTCGCTCAGTAGGTATACGATGTCTTATCTATGGTATAGGGGGTCTCTACGGAATTAAATTAGGTACCTACCTACTTGCTTAGAATGTCATGATTACTTGTATATTATATTGTAGTCTTTGGTCATGATATTGTAAGCCATATAGTAAAAATTGCATATCGCAAATTACATGTTATTCAAATATTCTGCTAATTTCAGTTACCTACATCAAAGCAAAGTAAGAAAAGTAGTTTTATAAAAAGCGGACGTCCGTTGGTCATTTCATTGATTTTCTGTGTTCTGGACAATTGGATTCCTTATAAAATGTAATGAGATTGAATAAAAGCAAAAGGGGTCTGTCAGAAACAAAGGCAATGTGAATGAGTATATTTAGCTTGCTCTACCTCTCCGCGAAGCAATAATAACTGGTGTGAGTACGTATATAAGTAACTAAAATTCAAACCCTGTTGACATAATCCTGGGTGACACCTGCTACAAACACCTTAGCTATACTTTAATTAGTTAGTGAAACAATTCAAAAAAATTTAGTGTGGTAATAGGTTGAAAACTGGAGGAAGGCAAATCATGCCAGTTTAAATATATGTAATACGAGCCGTTGCCGGTAATCATTGAAATGATTGCATACACAATACGAATCTTTGCATGTGTAACACAGTGCACAACCACCATCGGAAATCGATTGATTTGCAAAGTTAATAAATGTCACCACCCTGCAGCTCCTAAATGGGTGACCGATACTAAAAAATACACTGATGCGCGACGTCCGTATCACACAGAGCACTTAAACCCAATCGTCTGACTGAACTTTTTTCATGTCTGAGCTATGATAAACATCCACGACAGAGAACATGGACAGCTAGTACCCCCCCACTACCATCCAGCAGATGTAAACTGGGGTTCAAGCAAGTACAATAAAAGAATCAAATTTATAAATGAGTACAGTTCTTTTAACATTGATCATAAAATATCTTAAGTGTAACTTAATATCAGAGATTCATTTACTTGGACGAAAATCTTATAGCTCTTACAGCATCTTTTGCCTTCTTCATAGCTTCTTCTTTCATTCTGTGTCGTTTTTCTTTTTCAGCCAAACCAACTACAACATCATGCTGTAAGGCATTCTTAACATTAGCTTTAGCAAATAATTTACTTAAAACATAATCATCACCTTTCTTCTGTTCATTATCTTTAGCTTTATCATTTTTGTGATTGTTCTTTTTAACCTTCTTTATAGATACTACATTATCTACGACAGTGTCTAATTCACTGGAATGTCTCCTTTTGCGCGAAGTTTTATTTGTTTTATCAATTGCCATTTCTTTAATTAATTTGTCTCTTTCAGGCTGGCTTTCTTTTTTCGGTTCATCTTTGATATCGTTTTCTTCCGAGTCTGATATTTCACCTTCACTTTTATGATTCTGCTCAGCACCTTCCACCACATCATTACTTTTATCTTCTTCATTGTTAGTCTCTTGGTTTTTTAAAACGTTTTTAATTAAGTTTTCCTCATAATCCTTCTTAGCATGCATGTTAACAATATCTATTTCAGATAAAACACTCTCAAAAGGAACATTGGTAACTTGATCATCAACTAAATTTATTTCAGGTTCTTCAATTTTAGGCGGATTTAATAGTAACTCTCGTTTTTTCTTATATTCCTCTCGAGGATCTTTTTCGATCTTATCCTCTTTTGCAATACGGGCATTCTTTGCTATCTTTTTGCTTATTTCTTTTGCCATTCTTTTCATTGCTTCTATTTTCTTTCTTGATACTGAATCTCCATCTCTATTATAACATTTATTATTATTATCATAATTTATCTTGGTGTGTTTAAAAAGAGATGCAGTTTCTGTATCTCCATCACAATTTGGTTCTTCAAGTGTAAAAAGACCTTGAAGTGTGCTTGTAGTTAAAACATTCTTTTGATTAGGATCAATTAATATTTTATTACTAAGGAAATGTTTAAAAATCTGTCTTTGATAAATCTTTTCTTCAATAGTACCTGCTAAAAGTAGTCTATAAACTGTAACATTTTTCCTTTGGCCTATCCTCCAAGCTCTTTCTTTGGCCTGGTCATCAGTGGCTGGGTTCCAATCAGGGTCATATATAATTACTCTGTCAGCACCTGTTAAGTTGACTCCTAGACCTCCAACCCTTGTAGTTGCAAGAAATACTAAATACTCAGGGTTATCATTGAATGTTTTGATCATATTCTGTCTCTGTCCTACACCAACTGAACCATCCATTCTTAAATACTTGAAATTTTGTACTTGCAGATACTGCTCCAGTAAGCACAACATTCCTCTAGATTGTGAGAATATTAAAGCTCTATGGCCTTGCTTTTGCCAAATTTTCAATAAAGAGTTAACAACAAGCAACTTGCCTGATCTCTTATAGTTACCAAATCTTTCTGCATCCACCTCTTCACTTTCTTCATGAGCCTCATATAAATATAGATCAGGATGATTACATATCTTTCGTAAAGTAGATAATGCAACTAATATTCTGGCTCTTATAGGATCTCCATACCTACTTTCTTTATCTAGAATACTTCTCACAGTATTGCTCATAAGGTAACCCATATATAGATCTCTTTGTTCTTGAGATAGTGCACAAAATAAGACCTGTTCATTCTTTTCTGGCAACTTTATATTGTCCTGAACTTCAGCCTTTGTTCTCCTCAACATATATGGTGTAATAATCTGTTTCAAAGCTTTTGCTATTTCTAAGGCCGTAGCCTCTTGGTACTCTGTGGCATTTGCATAGCCTCCTTGTGTGATAGGTATGGCAAAGTGTTCCATAAATGCAGTATAAGTGCCAAGCAGTCCCGGCCTCATAAAATCAAATAATGACCACAGTTCCTGTAAACTGTTCTGCATTGGTGACCCTGTAATAAGTATTTTATGTGGTGTCTGAAACTTCTTGACCAGCTTACTAACTTGAGTGTCCGGATTCCTAATTTTATGACCTTCATCTAGTATAATATAGTGCCATTTACGAGATGTCAGATCTTTACTATACTTCACAATACCAGCATATGTGATTAACAAAATACCATGTGCACTATGTAGGTCTCTAATAAGTTGGTTATGATTGCCTGCATGAGAGCCAGTGTGATGGAGCACAGCTACTCTAAGGTGTGGACACCAGAAGTGGAAGTGAGACACCCACTGGTAAATTACTGTTGCCGGTGCCACAATAATTGAAGGGCCAAGTCCACCCCAAGAACCTAAATCAGTTTTAGACAAACCAGCTAGAAAAGCAATTATTTGGATAGTTTTGCCGAGACCCATTTCATCACCAAGCAATCCACCAGAGTCCACTTGATGAAGCTCCCACAACCATTTGACTCCGATTCTTTGAAACTTGTATAACTGTCTCCATATATAGTTTTGTACACGCAAGCCATTTTGTAACTCATGAAGTGCCTCCGGATCCTTTTTACCCTCTAACACATATTGAATATCAGCCGTCATGTTTTCTCCAGCATAGTGGCCTGATTTAGCTGCTACTAAGTTATTCTTCCACGTCTCTATTCTTTCATTGTAAGAATTCGTGTCGCCATCATCAACTATTCTTTTTAGGATATTTTTGGCGCGAGATGTGGATGGTATAGCACTAATTATCTCATTTTCACCATCTTCTTCGGACGGTATATATTCCTCATCAGAATCTTTTTCTGTGGAAGCACTTGATTTATCTTCTGGTTGTTCCTTTGATACCTCTTTAGGAGAACGTTTTACAAATTGTTTGGATTGTTTTCTCCCAATAAGCTCAGCTATAGCTCTACTTTTATCGGTGACATTATCGTCTTTCTTGTTTTTGCTTTCACATCTTTGTTTAGCAAGAGCCAGTTGATTTTCCAAATATTTGTTAATATCAACCATTTTTTTACGTTCTTTGTGTAAGGTATTATTAGTTTTTATTCATCATATTTTGATATATTTGCCAGTGTATGTAATATTTCTTAAATATTTTTGTAATTTATCTGAATAAACAACAAGCAGAAACATGATAGGGTTGCCAACATGGCAACATATTTTTGACGAAATGTAGTCTTTTTTAAATATGCTATAACAAAATATAGTACATTTATAAAAATATAGTATTTTATGGAAAAACATTTATTTGTTATCTGCGGTTTTTTTAAATATGTATTTTGTTAATTTGACATCACGGACAGATCTGAAGCGGATTATGTATGGACGGATACATGCTTTCGCATCAGTAGTAAAGGAGCGTCGCCGCGTCGATAGTTTTTTTGAATAAAGGTTTTGGTTTGTTGTTTTTCGTTGTTAAAATATAGTATTTTAGCATACTATATATTTCTTCAATAGTATATAGTACGCAGACCCGAAATATAGTAAAATACTATATATTATAGTATGGTGTTGGCAACCCTAAAACATGAACACGATTATCATGATAATTAGCAAATCTCTACCAATATCTATTTGTTGAATTTTGTTGTAATCTGTGACTTGTTTTGAATCGTTCTAAAACCGTAAATGAAGCTGACTTTATAGTAAAATTGTTATAAACTTGCACATAATAATATATGTAAGTAAACGAAAAAGCGATAGGAATTTATAAGAATATAATATTGATTACATTTGCTGGCTACTATTTGTTTTATTTTGTAATAATTCTACTATAGATTTGGATTTAAAAATTTCTGAACCCATACTAAAACGTCATTTTGATATTTTTTTATTGATTTGAATTGTCAGTAATGTCAATTGCCAAAATATATTGCACGTGTGATCTACTGTTGCCGAAAATCGTTGATAGAATAATTTTATATAATTTCATACAATTATAAATAGATATCTATAATATATGGGTGTAATAGTAAACATATAACAGGTATCTCAGTAATAAGTTGTACTTGGCAAACGAATATTTTTATTTCATAACCTCGCACGTTGTTTGTGAAATTCGCTAAAACATGCAGAAAGTTAAAAGAAGAAGCAATGAGGACGATACTAGTTCGCCTAAGAAGAAGAAGTTCAATAAAGAAGCTAAGCCTAACAAGACTGATGGTAAGCTAGGACAAAACGATAATGGCAAGAACAATAAATTTAAAAAAGATTTTAAGAAGGATGGATTTAAAGGTCCGAATAAATTCAACAAACCTGGTGCAGGTAAAGGAAAGCCGAATTTTTCTAAAGACCAAGCCCCGGGCGAGAAGCCGAAGTGGTCTGAGATGAAAAAAGAGAAAAAACAGCTCAGGCTTACAAGAAGAAAAGCTAAAACTTCTGAAGACGTATTTGAGCTGTCACATAAGGCGAAGTTACTGTCAGCGCAAATACAAAGGTGAGCTTCAAACATTAATGGCATATCTTAGCATGTTTGATTTTGTAAATAAAACAATTATTGGTTACACTGTACACATTACTACAATAATTTCCAAATGTTTAACTGTGTATGCATGTGCAATATGTAAATGTTATTATTAATATCTGCAGTCTATACAATATAATTATGATATCAACACAATTAGTGTCACACAGTTTATTATGGAGAAAATAATTTTAAAGACTAATCTCCTTTTATTTAGAAATTTACATTGTTAATACTATATACTTATGTACTATGTGCTCTAGTATTATACATATTATTTGTATAAACACATTATTACTTTTCAGAAAAGTGGTAAAAGAAGACTTCAGAATGAATTCTTGCAAAGAACTGCATTGTTTGCTGAAAGGTCACTACAAGTCAATAGCATTGACACATGACTTGAGCCGTGTCATACAAGTCCTGCTTAAATACGGTCCAGAAGATATTAAAAATGATTTAACTGAGGAGGTGCTAGATATTATGGTACAAATGGTTCAGTCAAAGTATGCGCAGCATGCAGTGAAGCGCATATTGAAGTATGGAACGGACTACGTAAGGCACGAGGTGTTGAAGAAGTTTTATGGTCACATTGTGTCACTGGCAACACATACAATCAGTGCTCCTGTGTTGGACTATGCTTATGGAGAGTTTGCTACGAAAAAAGAGAAATGCCATATGCAACAGGAGTTTTATGGAGATATTTACAAAAATGTAAGTAAGAAATAATAAATATAAGCCAATATTATTGTTGAAATATATTTATTTTCTATTAGTAGTTAATATAGATATTTTTATTAAGATTAAATAATGCCAATAATGCAAAACTTCTGTTATGTATGATCAACAGTTAATGAGCAGTCATTAACTTTCAAGAGTTAATGACTGCTCTTTAACTTTTAGTCATATAATAACAAATTTTCATCATTCAAGCAATTTTTCTTTTATTTTGTTTCCTTATTACACAAATAAGCTGAAGCATCAAAAGCTCATCAGACCTAATATTTTTTATCTTTATTGTAGAAATTATAAAACAATAATTACATACCTTTTATTCCTAAAGAGTTGCAGCATCTTATTATTTAACACGGTCAGCGCCACATGTATATGTAATTATACACAATATACACCCTAGTACAACGATCATAGGCCTGTCTACATATCTGTTTATACACCTTGAGTAGTCAACTTCACAGGTCAGTGCATCTGTGAACATTTTGTAAATGACTTTGTAGCCCTGGCTCTCACAAATCGTTTATTGTATCTGGAGTACAAAATGTTCGGCGCGGTGTATATTCACTGATACCCTGGCGCCTCTGAACTTGACTATTCAAGGTGTGTAACCAGATATCCACTGGCCTGTGAGCGTTGCACTAGGACATATTATACACGTGGCGCTGAACATGTTAACATGTTCTACTTTCAGTCAAAAGATGACAAAGTGAAGACACTAAGTGACACATACAAGGACAGTCCAGAAATGAAGACGGCCATCCTGCAGTCCTGCAAGGCTAATATACAAAAAATCTTAGACAAGAATTTACATGATGGAGAGTAAGTTCTTTTAGCTATCATACTGCTTAACAAAAATAAAAACCATTCTCTTGAAGTACTCATGCCACATTGCTGCAGTAATAAGTTAATCTTCGATAAATATCATAAAGTTACATGTATATTCCAGACTGTTCCACTCGATCCTATACGACTACATGCGCGAGTGCAGTCCCGAGGAGCGCGCGGAACTGGTCTCAGCGCTGAGCTCGCTCATTGTGCCGCTCAGTAACTCACTGCCCGGCGCCAACGCCGCCAGCATGTGTGTCTGGCAGGGGACTAATAAGGACAAGAAGGTGAGACCGCTTATATGGGTTACGTACACTTCTTGATAAGTGATAGAAATTATAGATAATATACGAGGGTGCGTTTTTAAGTTCGCGGAATGGAATAGAAGGGGATGAAATAATATTACAAAATTATTTTTCCTTTTCAATATATTCACCTGAAACCCTAATACATTTCTCAGATCTATGAATTAACTTATGAATACCTTCATAAAAAAATGTTTTGTCTTTCTCTGAAAAATACGCCGAAACTGCATCCTTCACTTCTTCATCGGTTGAAAATTTCTTTCCTCGAAGCTCTTTTTTCAGATTTGGAAAGAAATAATAGTCGCTGGGAGCCAAGTCTGGGCTATAAGGTGGGTGATCAATGATATCGAAGCCCACCTTGTGCAAAGCAGCCAACGCAACTCGACTCTTGTGAACAGGAGCATTGTCGTGCAAGAGCAGGACACCTTTGGTCAATTTTCCTCTTCTTTTTTCTCTGATTGCCTCTTTTAACTGCTCTAAAATTGAAGCGTAGTGTTCTCCGGTTATGGAAACACCTTTTTCTTTGTAATCAACCAACAAAATTCCTTCTGTGTCCCAAAAAACTGTCGCCATGCGCTTTCCCGCCGATTGCGACACCTTGAATTTCTTAGGCGGTGGTGTACCCTTTTTATGCCACTGCATGGAATCTTGTTTAGACTCAGGTTCATAGTGATGAACCCAAGTTTCATCCCCAGTAACAATTCGCTCCAAAAAACCATCCTTGTCTTCATTACACTGGCTCAAAAACGCACGCGAACACTCGACGCGCTTCTGTTTTTGAGGCGGTGTGAGCATTCTAGGCACCCATCTTGCACTGACTTTTGTCATGCCGAGATGATCATGGAGAACCTTGAAAATGGTCGTTTCAGATACTCCAACCATCTCTGCGATTTGTTTTTTCTTCAAACGTGCATCCTCCAATATTAATTTTTCGATTTTTCTTGAGTTGAAAGTTGTATAATATAACAGACGGACGGACAAAGCTGTTGTATAAAAGTTTTCTCGAACTCTAAAAGGCATTCAGAAATCAGAAATATTTATTTGTAAACATAGGTAATTCATAGGATGTTACAATAAATGGATATGTCCGTCTATGTCTTGCATTGAAGCGTACAAATTTGATACGTAATTAAACTTTAAACAATAATATTTTAACAAATATTTTATAGTCTAAATTCTTTTGCAGACTATATTGAAGGTAGTGAAGGAGCATGCAGTGCCTCTGAGTAAACACAAGACTGGCTACAGACTACTCATCGCCATATTCGACTCTGTGGATGACACAGTGCTGGTTAAGAAGGTGATCGTCTCTTCCCTGGCCACCAACTTGAAGGACATCGCTAAAGATCACTGGGGCAATATGGTGAGTAACATTTATTTTCGCTTATTTCTTACTGGCTTTTGTTCGCAGCTTCCTTCGTGTAACAGTAGGTTGGGTTATGTTAGCAACAGTACTATGTTTTATAAATAAAATATAGTCTACTAGCTTTTGCCCGCGGCTTCGCTCGCGTTAATTTAGAATTTGACAATCAATTCGGGTTGTACTCTGCTTGTAATAATATAATTCAATCATGATTCGAAAGACACGTGGCGCCATCTATATCATAAGAACGTTATTATTGTTTTCCTCGGGAACAGTAACATTTTTCGGGATGAAAGGTAGCCTATGTCCGTTTCTGTACACCTGTCAACGTATATGCAATATTTCAGGATGATCGGTTCAGTGGTTTAAGCGTGAAAAGGTAACAAACAAACTCATTTTCGCTTTTATAATATTAGTTAGGATTAGGATGTTACTCACTAATAATATAGCTTACTTCTGGTGAAATAATATTTTAAATCAGTTCACAAGTTTTAGAGGTACACCCTTAAAAACAAACAAACAAAAAATTCTATCTCTCTTTATAATATTACTAGATGTTCCCGCGGTTTCACCCGCGTTTATCGTTACTACGCCGCCCCCGTGGGTCGTAGCGTGATGTTATATAGCCTACCTCGATAAATAAGCTATCCAACACTAAAATAATATTTCAAATCGAACCAGTAGTGCCTGAGATTAGCGCGTTCAAACAAACTCTTCAGCTTTATAATATTAGTATAGATTATAGATTACTACTGTTAGCCTTTAGCTGCGGCTTCGTTCGCGTGAACCTTCTGGGCATGCATATTATTTATGTCCCGAGTGGGGGACTCAGGATATAAATAATCTGCATCCTATGTGTTCATTCAGGACATGACTATCTGTGTGACTAGAAGTGTCATGCTGAGTGCATTCCATCAGATGTTTTAGGGCCCACGAAATAGAGGGCGAATCATTTCAGAAATTTACTAAGAATATCCAAACAGATAAGCCAAAACGCACGATCTGGAAATCGAACATTGGATCTCGTGATCACAAATTAAAGGATTTCAAACTCATTCTAATCTAACAGAAAGCTAAATCTGGGACCTTATGACCAGGAAAAAGCATAAACATATCTTAACTAATATTATGAACTCGAACGTGAGTTTGTTTGTTTGATAAGCTTTTACGCCTTTACTACTAAAATTCTGCATTCACGTTACCAAAGGAACAAAGGACATAGGGTACCTTTCATCCATAAAAACGTACTGTCACTAATCTAATCTAATCTACATTTACGCATTCGAAGCCGCGGGTAAAATCTAGTATTATTATAAACTTATGCCTCATCGCAACATGGCAGTCAATTGTAGATTCCATTTCTTTTTGTTTCAGACGCTGCACTGGCTAGTCAAACCAAAGGACTCGGGCGCGTTTCATCCTAGCTTCATCAAATTCTTAGAAGAGGGCGCTAAGAGCGGCACGTCGAAGAAAGACGCAGAACTTCGTGTGTCGGAGCTCAGGGAGGCCATACTGCCTGCGCTTAAACAGGACATGGAGGCAGACCCTCAGTTCTGGCTCAGCAGCAAGGCTAATATGTTATTGGCGGTTGCTGTGCTCTCTATTGGTACGTATAGCTAACTCTTTTTCTAGGACCAAGTTTTTGTTATAGTTTATTGAATTTATGCTTGATTGTGGGCAATTAAAAAATTCGCCGTTATCTTGGATTTTCAATAATTTTAATAGATATTCCTTGCGGGCAAATATCGACTTTTAGTTCAAAATAGGTTTGAATAATATTTTGATAAAATATATTTAATCAATAGCTTCATACCTTGCCTTACGTTTTACCTTGAACACCGTCGCAAAGATGTGGTGCTTACCAACATACCTAAGATAATTCCCTTGATGTTCTAGGTGTAAACATAAAAAAATATACTAAAAAATATCCGTTTCAAACAGGTACCTAAATGTAAGGCGAACATTGTAAATATCTCTACTGTTACATTTTGAGTATTGTCAAACAAGCACGATTTTCTGTGGATTTTTTAGGGAACAATAGTTACATACATTTTGTTTTCCACACAGAATCAACAAAGGAGATTCTCGAAGCTTTCGCCAAGGTAATCTGCCAGTCGAACTGGCAAGTCAAGACCGCCGATGGCAAAGAAGCGTTGGCAGTAGAAGACGCGGGCATACACATGTGTCTCAAGAAACTCGCCATTTTGGACAAAGATAAGGAGGAGAACACTTTGGGAGAAAGTATCGCTGAACATTTGGAAGATGAAACGGTAATATTATTAGCACTAAGTTAATTATCACCTTTTGCCCCGTATGAAGAATTAAAACCTAAAATACACATTGATAGTGATGAAGTTTTATAAACTCGTTTCATATAGATATCGGACTTTAGAGCCGTTTTACCTAGACAAAGATAGACAGTTAATTTTTAACACATCTATAAAAATATACCAAAACTGAACTGTAGCTAAAATGATTCGTTTCTTGAATAAAGGAAACGCATCTAAAAGCATTGCATTATTGGTTTAGGTAATTTTACCCGTCTGATGGTAAGCTATTACCCGTGCTAATTGAATAGACGCTTGCACTATTCGCGCGTTTAAAGCTGCTGTGTTGCCAGTACGAAGGATATAGATTACTACTGATGCCATAAGTATGGTTTTCTAAACCATTATCGCAGCAGGATCATTTCTAGACCATTATCAGGCAGTAGGATCATTTCACGCTAATTTCTTGCCATTAGTCGCCGGTCAAGAACGTTTTCTTCCAAAGATTTATTACACTCACTTACAAATTGCATTGTCATTTCATAATGCCATTGTTTCAAAGTTGTATTATTACTAGATTTTGCACGCGGCTTCCCTTTCGTAAATGTAGGTTAGCTTAGTAACAGTTCTTTTTTCTAGTTGAAAAGTACACCATGTATTTCTCTGTTTCTCTAACGTGTATGCAAATTTCATGATGATCAGTCGTGTAGTTACGGAACGAAAGCGTAAAAAATAAACAAACTCACGTTCGTATTTATAATATTAGTAAGGGTTGTGAACAAAAATTGTTGTGTAGGCACATTGCTACTGTGTAACCTCAATATTTTAGATGTACTTACGACCCCAATAGTATCGACTCAATTGTGCTGAATATTATTTAATATTTTACTTAGTCATATATTACCGTTTACATGTGTGTATATGTGTATGCTCACACATACTTAATACTGTATAAATACATACTCTCATCATTATCAAATAAATAAGCATTCTGAATACGCAATCGTAGTTTTCACTACAGTTGCATTAAGGATTTAAGATATTGATAGGTCACATGGATCCATATAAATTGCACAGGGTGCATTTTTAAAATCCATATAATTATTTTTACAGATCAAAATATGGGTGCCGACAAACAGAGGTTGTTTCTTCCTTCTGAAGTTAATAGAAAGCAACAACGACAGCACTGCCAGTGCATTGAAAAAGAAGATCAAGAAACACGTGAATATTCTGAAGCAACAGACGTCCGAAGGCGCAAAACTGCTGTTACAGAATGTACAGAAGAAATAAATTTATATTCTCTATATTGCTTTTTATTAGAAGTTGGAGGGAAGTAGAGGTCTATGCGATGGCAATGGATGGGGTATCGGGTTGGATTCCCGGGTCAGGCAGTGCTATTTGGTTTTCTGTGACATTAATTCGTAGTTGCAGTGTCGAGTTTGAAATACGCCGGTTACACGACAATAGTGTCCTTACTAAATAGGACTTAAAACTAGATATACAACGGATTCCTTGGTGCGCAAACCCCATATGTGAATGACCAGTATTTAATTAATACTAAGGTGGCAAACAAGCAAACACAAATCAATGACAAATATTTTGTATAACATTTATTTATACAAAGATATTATTCTCAAAATACAATTCTAAATTACAATTAAATGAACTTATTACATAATAAACATAGGTTTTAAGTGCATTCTCAAAAATAATATTTTTGGAAAAGCACTTATTAATTATTCACATGGGAAAATACGAATTGTTTTTCACAATAGTCAAAATTTATTTTGAAATATACATACATTCAGGTCCTCAAATATTAAATATGGCTCCTACATCTTAATATTAATTTATATAATTAAGAAGCACCCAACATCTCTAAATATGAATAATGGCCGCTATCCCAGTGGCGTGTTCCAAGCGTTCGCGTTTATGGAACGTTTGACCAGCGTCAACATTGCGCATACAGGACATTGATGTCGCAAGACTCTAGTGGCAAGCGTTCATGCTGACTTCGCAACGTCAACGTGACGTTAACGATGCGTTATGGCAAGAGGTACAAACACGTCTCGCTCACATCAAATCGCAACATGTGCGCGACGTGAACGTCACAGCACGTTGTCGTTGCGCAAACGTTGGAGAAACGCTAACCCTCATAAAGCGCCAGTGAGATAGCCGGCTATGTAATTTACAGACAAATTTGGTAGGTACTTGACTTTTAGCGCCAGGATGCCGTGCTCATGGGCAAGGACCTCGCCTGGATTATAAACTAGTCCAGTAAATCCGAATAAAACATAAGTATTGAATTTTCTATACTTAAACCAAATCAGTGATATTTAAATAACAATCTTGTCCATACCAAACTGCCATCATAAGGAAAAAAATACGTATTATAATATTTCTTTATCGATATTAAGATTTTTACCTATTTAGAATCAGTAAAAAAAAACCATCAGCTAGTACATTTAAAAAAATATTTTGTAGGTAAGTACGTGTTTTTTTTCATAAAAATAAATTTAATAAAAAAATATTTTAAATATATTCTCCCCTTCATATTTTTGTTTTAAAATTTTAGTTGGAGTAGGTACTAAAATTTGTCAATTTATTATTATTCAATATTTAAACATAGCATTTAACTTAAGTTTACATTGTACTATTAATTTACAAAATGAATTATAATTATAAATATTATTAATTTACAAAATGAAGTATAATTATAAATATTATTAATTTACAAAATGAATTATTACTATAAATATTATTAATTTTTATTATAATAATAATTTTGTTCTCAATTAGTCCATATTTTATCAATACTCATATTGTGGCTATCGTTAACTACATTCAATGTTTTCTGTAACAAGTCCTCTTGAATTTCTTCAACTGACCTGAAATTAATAAGAAATATAATATATAAATCATTGTGAATGCATTTTAATATCTTTGTTAATATCTCTACGAACAAGGTGTGATCCATTTGATTTCAGATTTAGTGCTGGTACTGAAAACTTTGTGACTATAACAACAATGACAATTGCCGATTACACAATTAGAAGCATTGTGTGTTTGAGCATTTATAATCTAGTCTATACAATGTGTAGCATAGAATCACTTCTATGCTACACATTCTATGCTTATAATAAGCATGGTATGTTTTGGGTTGCAAATGACTGGTATATTAGTATTCTTTTTTTTTTAAACACCTGCCGCACCAGTTTTAAATCCTGTGTCGCGAGGGACTTTACATACAATAAACGGACACAAAGCACACCTCGACACTGAACAACCATTTGTGGATCACACAAAGTTTTGTTCCGTGTGGGATTCAAACCCACAACACTCGACGCAGGAGGCGACCACTTAAATCCCTACGCCATTTGTGCAATCGATGATACTATTCTACGTGAATTCACGTCGAATATGTTCAAGTAGCAATTATGTCAACACTGCCTTGTCATTAATTATCTCTGGTTGTGTGTTGTAAAATGGTTAAAAGAAATATAAAAATGTGCAAATAAAAATTTTAATTATCCGCTTCCATCAAATTGATCGAGAGAATATGGATATCAAACCCAGGGCCTTTCGGTCACAAGTCTTAGAGTATTGCATGTATAGTTGATTAACAACAATAATTCACCTGTTGGCGTCCAAAACATCCCAGTTATCCTCTTTCAGCTCCAAATACATTTCTGACACTTTCTTCTGGAAGTTTATTACTTCATATCTGAAATATAAAAATCATCTGTATTGCTAATATATTTTAATTGAGATATATCCTGAGACTAGATGGCAGCCAAACAAATAAGTATACAATTATGAGATTGCAGGCCTGAAGAAGTCACAATGATATACTTATATGTGACATGTAAATACCTATGAACACTTCAATCATACTTTATCTTTTTATGTAACAGGATTTCATGCCCCTCACGGTTGTGTAAAACGTTGTTATCTAAAATTATGCATTACAAATGTGTTATCAATAAATTTTTACGGTACTTGTTATCTGTAGATAACCCTCTTATTTAAATTATAACAATCCTCTATGGTGTCTGTCCACTATATCATAATACTAGATGTTCCCAGGGTTTCACCCGCGTTTATCGTTACTGCGCCGCCCCGTGGGTCGTAGCGTGATGTTATATAGCCTAGCTATCCAACACTAAAAGAATTTTTCAAATCGAACCAGTAGTAATCACGCAGAATAAACCAGGAGAAACATCGTTTGTACTATTTTTGTAATGGGTAATTATTTTGCTGCAATGTTATTTTAAAACTGCGATATCTCCTAAGATATTCATTGAAATCGAATGATGTAAAGGGCAATTTTGTTTTAAATTAAATACTTGTGATGAATAACGTATTTATTTGGATAAGGATTAATATCATTTTTATAATAATACCTTCGCAAATAATGCATTATTTTAGAACAAATTTCGTTAGCATAAAAATGGTTATAGCAAGCCAACCTTAAAAGATAGACATATGCTGTCGCGGACTTTTTTTTAGAACTTTTAAAGGGGAACAATTCTGTAATACATGATTTTTGCGAAACTATAACTGTTTACGCAGCGCACGCAGCGGAAGCTCTCAAAAGGGAATTTTTTTTTAACATTTTGAAACATTCTTCATTGGTGCTCAGCTCCTATTGATCTTAGCGTGATGATATATAGCCTATAGCCTTCCTCGATAAATGGGCTATCTAACACTGAAATAATTTTTCAAATCGGACCAGTAGTTCCTGAGATTAGCGCGTTCAAGCAAACAAACAAACTCTTCAGCTTTATAATATTAGTATAGATAATATGATAGTTAATATGCCAAAAAATATCGACTACTAGTTATGTTAGTCGAGAGACATCTGCTTGTTCTTACTCGTAACCAATCTATACCACATTACTTTCGAAGACAATAATATAGTCACAACAATGTATTAAAGAGAGAAAAAGCGGAGGTATATTATCCATAATAGCTGAACCTGCAGCTCGAGTAGTTGCCGCCTCCAGGGATGAAAGCAATGGGAGTAGTTTCAGGTATATCCAGAACTCTTACAAACTAAGTCAAACGTGTATATAAGTATGTATCTGTGTTTACGTCGGTTTTCCGTAAGAGGGAACAGGTGCCAGAATGGTACTAGCTCTGGTCAGCCAGCTCATTCATAACGTCACCATATAATTTACTCTCTTCAACTTATCAACGACAACTTTACCAAACATTAGTGCCAACTTATGCCATACGACTAACAACCCTATCGAGGCCTGTAATCTTTTATCGATAAACATATTGTATCATTACCGCAATTTTAAATATAATAATCACACCAATGATACAGTCTAATAGGTAGAGGTCTTTAAATTGTGTCTAGACATGATGATAATTTGGTTATAATCAGTGACTAACCTTTCATTGCCGAATCCTTTCCTTTCCATAATCATATCAAAAGGCATAGTGAGGAAGAATACTTTATCTGGTTTGGGCAATCCAGCGTCTGGGGATTTGCACCAATTAATGTCCAAACCTGCAAAAACATGTTTACTTACTTTTTTAATTTTAAATGATTACTAGTAATTTGGATTTTGAATTACTAGTATTCTTGTTAACCCTTCCAGCTAAGCTAGAACGCTTGTATTAGGAGTGGGTTCACGCCAGTAGTGCAATGGGCGGGATTCGAACCCGCGACCTCTCGATCGCAAGACCAATACCTTAGCCATGGGACTAATTTGTTGATACTAAGCCCTAATTATTAGGCGAAGTGAAGTAAACATACAAAACACAGTCACCATAGTATAAAGGCAACCACCATACTGCATGGGTGACAAAGCCTACTATATCCTGAACTAGACAGCACGGCTCCATCAGCAGGTAATTTGACAGCTATCTCTAGAATAGTGCCCATATTGGTCAAATTCAGCCATCTTAGTTTTGTAATACATGCCCTGAATGACCCTGCCGTGCCTTTCTTACTTAACAAATACATTTTTTTTAAGAAAAATTATCTACAATCTAAGCTTACCTTTTGCAGCAGAAAACGCTACACCAGAGTAACAATATCTGTCCACAATGAGTGTGGTGCCCGCTTCTAACGTTTTGATGATGTTGTTAGCTCTCTCCCATCTGTTAGCCGAGAACAACAAGTGGATCACTTCATCTGATAGGTCACTCTGCAAAGAAAAGTACTTTTAAAATATATTTCTACACATATAAGATCCTTACTATATCCTTACTTTTTCACGGCTAAATCACTCAACTGATTTAAATGAAATTTGTTATAGATATAGTTTAAAACCTGGGGCAGGACATAGGCTACTTTTTATTGATGTAGGTACAACGCGGGCGGAGCCGCGCGCAAAAGCTAGTGTTATAATTCCTTGTTCTCATTATAGAATATATACATAGACTCACTCATCTATATTCTCAAGGTAGGCAGAGGTGAATATCACACTATTGGAGGACAAACCTATTGCCAACACTGGCTACTAGGCATATTTCGAAAATCTGTGCTGTTACTGAGTATTTACAAATAGTAACAGTATGTAACCCAGAAATACACTATATGTTTTAAATTGTTATTTCTTTATTGATTTTATGATAACTACTCTATGCCATAAGTTATTTCCTGTAATTATGGCTTAATGTATCAAAAAAAGAATCCAGATTTTTTATATTTGCTAATTCATATCATTTGACATTCATAAGTGCTACTTTGATTTTTACTTTTTACTCTGACTTGACTTGACTGATATAATATAATATACATATACGTGTTTTGGTGTAAGGAATACTTATGTTGTTAGATAAATAAATAAATATTATAATGCACAGTTATTTATACCTTTGATTGCAGATAGTTGTTGATCACCTTCCCGACATCCGTGTTCCTTGCTGGAAAATTCCTGTACTCAGCATTTATATTCTTGTTCTTTAAATTTTCAACTGCAACAAATAACAAAATTGCTTCATTACACATTGGCTTTAATCAGTATTCTCAGGGGAAGACTTATACACCAAGTATTATGGTATCAATACCACATGGGACAAAATATTAAAAAATATGTGTGGTCCACAAATATGTGTGGTCCACAAATAGTTGTTGCGATTTTGAGTATTCTTGGGCATCTGTTGTTTGAATTTTTGTAGAGTCGCCTAAAACATAAGAATTATTAATAATTAAAACAATTTTGAACGTTGATAGATATTTCACATCTTATTTTACACTAGATGTTCCCGCGGTTTCACCCGCGTATATCGTTACTGCGCCGCCCCCGTGAGTCATAGCGTGATGTTATATAGCATATAGCTTATAGCCTTCCTCGATAAATGGGCTATCCAACATTAAAATAATTTTTGAAATCGAACCCGTAGTTTCTGAGATTAGCGCGTTCAAACAAACAAACAAATAAACTCCAGCTTTATAATCTATAGCTGACCCGCGCAACTTCGTCTGCGTCACATAAAAGAGAGAGTAGGTCGTAGGCACCTATAATACAATTTTAAAGGAGCTGAAACTTTCTTTGTTAAATCCACGAACCACATAAGAACCATTGAACAAAATTTTATAAATATACCTACAGTGCTAACTTAAAATCACGCAGAATAAACCAGGAGAAACATTGTTTGTATGTCTGTAATGAATAATTATTTTGCTGCAATGTTATTTTAAAACTGCAATATCTCCTAAGATATTCATTGAAATCGAATTATGTAAAGGGCAATTTTGTTTTAAATTAAATACTTGTGATGAATAACGTATTTATTTGGATAAGGATTAATATCATGGTTATAAAAATACCTTCGCAAATAATGCATTATTTTAGAACAAATTTGGTTAGCATAAAAAAGGTTATAGTGAGCCAACCATAAAGATAGACATATGCTGTCACGGACTTTTTTTGAACTTTTACAGGTGAACAATTCTGTCATACATGATTTTTGTGAAACTGTGTTAACTGTTTATGCAGCGCACGCAGCGGAAGCTCTCAAAAGGAAAAAACCCTCCGATTATGAAACATTTTTCATTGGTGCTCAGCTCCTATTGATCTTAGCGTGATGATATATAGCCTATAGCCTTCCTCGATAAATGGGCTATCTAATAGTGAAAAAATTTTTCAAATCGGACCAGTTGTTCCTGAGATTAGCGCGTTCAAGCAAACCAACAAACAAACAAACTCTTCAGCTTTATAATATTAGTAGATTTACAATAGCCGGGTATTAAAACTTTTGGTGAGGTCCACATGCATCTGCTGCAACCTCACATCAGTAGGACCAAATCATTGATATAAACACATATTAAATCAACACATTTATATTTAAATATTATATAAATATATAACCAGTAAGACAGGTATACAATAAAAAAAATTGAGATAAATGTTTATGAGCCGGTGTTAGAGACATATACTTCGGAAAATTGTAAAAAAGAAAAGCAGTAGGCATTAGCTAACAAGGATATGTCCACGATGACCTTTACCAATATGTATCTGCCTATAAGTGTCTCCTGTGTGTCATTTACCTAAAATCTTGGCCTGTGTTGATTTGCCCGTCCTGTCCACTCCTTCAATAACTATTAAAGCACCACGCTTCATTTCTAATCAAATGAAATGAGATTAAACCACAGTACCTATATTCTGAAAAAGTTAAGAACGTCAAAATCACTATAATCTACTTGTACTGAGCCGAAAACAATCTTTGCGAGTTCACACTTGGTTAGCTTATGTACAGCGTGACTTTAACATCAATTATATATGAAACTTATAGAAGAAAATACGAATTAATAGAAAACCAGGTAATAAGTTTATTGACATTAAATGATTTATGAAATAATGACAAGTACATTAAATTGGCGGGAAGAAAACTGGGACGTCGGTGTTTTCATATACAATTTTAACTTTACCCCATAGTATTGTGGTAGTATGTTTAGTTATCTTACAATGTATTCGTACTTGACTATAGGGACTAAACCTCTTAAAAGGCGCAAATAATAAGATAACTCAATAAATGCCGCATCTAATATAGAATTAGGTACTTATTATTTCAACATTGTAAGAACCTACCAATGGTAGGTAATCTGCGAACACGTTGACCACGTCAATCTGCCGTCCACTACCTAACTAAAAAGATGTTAGGTGATATGAAACGCATATGGCTTAACGTCCTTATAGTTATGGCAACGATCTCCTCCGCATTTTCTATTGAGGTCTTGTAAAAAGATGAGGAACAAAGCTGACAGAAAATGTCTTATAATTATTGCCAGAGAATTGAAACAGCAAAATTAAATAATATGATTCATGGAATAATGAAATAATCAGGTTTTAATATCTTCATTGCCCGGATCCTAAGTTTAAAATGCGCATATAGCAGAACTCCTGTTTTTGATTGTAGAATAATTGTCTGTATTTTAATGGCATAACTTAGCTAAATCTATAGACCTGATTCAATAGCTTGAGCCTCAAGTTTTTTGTTGAGTCCCGAGCTACAACAAAACATTAAATCTCCGAGGAGGTGGCACTGTTCAGAGGACAGTACTTTAACCGCTAAGTGTAGTTATTATTTAGGTGTTTGTTACTTATAAGTTACTTATGTATTGTACTACAGCTGCTTTTATGAAACAAAAGATTAATTAATTTATTTATTTATTTTTGCCAAGAAACTTGACGAAGTCCATCCATCAGAACAAGCCAGATTTTGAACGGGATTAGTGCCCGTAGATGTAAGCTATATCCAGACTCTATAGCGAATTATGCCTTTTCATAATGTTAGAGTGCTAAGGTGTATCGCTATGTGTGTAATGTCTAAGTTGATAAGCAGAACCACGAAATTTCGTATCTTCAAAACAGTAATTAGCCCGATTTTAATATACGGATGCGAGACTTTGAACATTGACAATGAAGAAGAAAAGTAGACTATCAGTCGCAGATCAAAAGATATTCCGTAACATTCTGGGACCGACAACAGAAGAGAAGGGGGAGAGCGGCAAAGATTTAATAGCGAGATTGAAGTTTTAGTGTCCGAGGCGAATATCATCGGGCAAATAAAAGCTGCCCGACTCTGCTGCCTCAGACATGTGGAAAGAATGAGAGAGGATCGAGCTGTTAAAAGAGCATATCTCGCGCAACCCACCGAACTTCAACCGATGGGTAGCCCAAGATACCGCTGGAAAGACGAAATAGCGTCTTCATATTTTTTTTAGATCTAAAAGAGATGAATTTGCCCGATTGGCCTGAGTTGGCTCAAAATAGTAAGAAATGGCGTACCTACTTTAATGTCGCAGGCCAATATCCATTTTGGGTCGCTTAGCCAGCGAAGTAAGTAAGTAGGTATAATGTTAGAGCCGTGGAGTGCAGTCAGATACAGTGTATGTTATTTTTAGACTATGTTAAATATTTTGTAGACCATCTACTCCATTAAACTTATGCAAATTCTGAAAATTCTGTAACGATATGCTCTTAACTAACAGTATACATATAGAAGCTATCAGGCGCTTGAATAATACTATAAATTAGGTTTTTCTGGACCAAAAAATCTTTTTAATCGAGAAATAGTGAATGGTACGGCTGCGGCCTATGTAATGCTGCCTATCTATAAAAGATCTCTCTTGAAGCAGAAAGAAGTGACCTTTAAAATTAGCCGGGTCATTATTGTTCGTAATTTAGTATAGGTAGGTAGGTACCATAATTTTAACTGATTTCATGTATTCATGTTAGCAGCGATAGCTCAGTGGGGAGACTAACAGACTGCAATGCAGAGGATCTCAGGTTCGATCCTACTACTACGTCGCGCACCTCTGACTTTCGGAAGTTATATGACTTTTCGTAATTATGTGCGTCAGTCAGTCGTTATTGGGAAATCAGTGTACTATAATATCCTGACACTGGTCTAGTTTTAGGTTATCGTTAGCCTTCGGGTTGCGGAGGTCAGGTAGCAGCCGTGTAAAAACTGATATCCAGTCAAATTCGGTTAGACCAGAAAAAGCCGACTCCAAGTGACTTGGGAATAATAAAGGCTAGGGAGAAGATTCATGTACCTATTCATGTTTGGTCGATATTAGGCTCTCTCGAAGGGATTTCGAAATTCAACATGATACATTGCAATAGAAGCATACATAAATAATAAAATCACTGAAAATTTCATAACAATCAAAACCAATCATGTTCCTAGGATCAAACAATTTTTATTCTTACTGCAACTCGATAAGCGTGAAATTGCATTATTTATTGCTGTACGTCTGCCAGGGAGGCAAATTGAGGCGATTGGCTCAAACAGTTCGAGGGTGCTGGCGACTACTGACTAAGGAATGAGTGAGGGGGTAGGAAGAGGGTAGTCTCTCAATTGCCACTTTCTTATTATTCCCTTAAACGTGGCAGTTGTAAATAAAATGTTCTGGAATTCTTCATAAACCCACCAGTCAACTCAACTTGGCTCAGTAAATAATCAAAAGTACTAACTAAAATATATTGGAAATCTATTTGTCTGTCGCCTAGACCACGTTACGCGTAGAAAATTACTAAATAACGCCTTGCCAGTTTCCTTAACGTTTTCATTTATATATAACTTTATAGGGAACAGCTTTTCTCGCAGTTGGCAGCATTCTTATCAAATGTCAAGTAGTATGCACTGCATTTCGCGTTCACTTTCAATAGTGAACTTGCGTTGTTTTTGTAAAAATAAATGTGAATTTACGAAACAGTGATTTAAATTTCAACCATGAAGAAAGGATATAAAGTGACTGATGTGAAAAGGGAAAAGAAAATAGGTGTCGCAGCTGCGAATCTCGAGGAGTTGATTGAGAAATCGTGTAAAAAGTTAGGCGTATGTACAAAATTCTTTGTTTACGAGCGTTTGTTTTGTTTATAATGCCTTTAATTAGTTATTTTATTGTGTTTGAGAGGTAGTTTTAGTCATAATTAGCTATGTTTATCATTGTGGGATATGGGTCAGAGGTGAGGCCTTGACCGATATCAGTGTACCTTGACCTAATTCCGCGACTTTGGATTTCCAGTTCAATGCCAGCTGCGCGGAGTGCCGGCTCTGCGTGGCCGAGGACGGCACGCACGTCGACGATGACGAGTACCTCGCCACTCTCCCTTCTCAGACACTCTTTATATTATTGAAGAATGATGAGATAATGATAAATGGTAAGAATTTTATAGATAATAACTTATAATTACAAAATATGAGAATTAAAAAAATAATGTTCATAGACAACTTTTACAAATAATGAATTAAACTCTTTTAGACAATCTTTTTGGTATTCAATAGAAAAATATTATAAACTGAGATTGTGAAATAGAAATAACTAAAGAATAAACTACAAAAATATAATTTAATAAAAAATTCTGGTTAAAATCATTGCTGGTTCCAAAACAGTCTCACTCACTTGTTACCCAGATGGGTAGGCAGGGTAGAAACTACAGATTTTCACATGATGATGAATCCTGGCAAGTTTATTTCCTTCATACACAATTTCCATCATATTCTGTAGGTATGCATACACAGTTTTTTGGTACTCTCAAGCTCGGCTTTCTCCAAAGTCATGTAAATTTTCCACTAGATACAATCTTTAAATCACTTTATTATATTGCTTTGCCTTACAAACAGACTTTGACTACTACTATGACCTAATCCGGTCCCACAAGAAGAATTACATCGACACTGGGGCTGCTGCCAAGGAGTTCCTCAGCACCAACCTTAAGGAGAAGTTCAAGGTGTTCCAAGCGTACATTGAGGCGGCTGATGATGCTCAGACTAAGCTCAGTGAGAGAACTCAAGACCCCAAATGGTTTGAAGGTAGGTTACTTTATTTAAAGCATCCTCATTATCTTAAGAATATTTTATTATCTAACACTAGCGACCCGCCCCGGCTTCGCACGGGTAGTACAAAACCTTAAGTCTTAACAAATTATGTACCTAAACCTTCCTCATGAGTCACTCTGTCTACTATTGAAAACTCCATGAAAATCCATTCAGTAGTTTTTGAGTTCATCACGAACAGACAGACGCGGCGGGGTACTTTGTTGTTTATGAATATGTAGTGTATCTATACATAAACTCAACCTTGTATCGCTGAAGCAGGAGGAAGGACTTAAGAGTAAATAAATTTATCATTAAGCTACCATTGTGGGAGAGGGCTATGTAATGATGGGCAAGCCTATAACCTTTAATAGTTCCTCCATATCAATCCTAACTTCCTAATCCTAAATCTATACTAATATTATAAGTTAAAGAGTTTATTTGTTTGTTTGAACGCGCTAATCTCAGGAACTACTGGTTCGAATTGAAAAATTATTTTACTGTTGCATAGCCTATTTATCGAGGAAGGCTATAGACTATATAACATCACGCTACGACCCACGGGAGAGGCGCAGTAACCATAAACGCAAGTGAAACCGCGGGCACATCTAGTAATATTATAAATGCGAATGTGAGTTTGTTTGTTACGCTTTCACGGTTTGACTAATCGACCGATCATCATGAAATACCGCATATAGTCAGGGGAACAGAAAAGACATAGGATACCTATCATCCATAATAAACTACATTTACGCGAGTGAATCCGCGGGCAAAATATAGTATGTAATAAAATTGTAACTGGTCGATGTCTACATAATAATATCAGCCATGTTTATTAATTGCCTCACTGCTGGGCACAGGCTCCCTCTCAATATGGGAAGTGTTAGGCCATAGTCCACCACGATAGCCCAGTGCGAGTTTGCAGACTACACACTTCTTCGAGAACATTATATTGATCTCTCAGATATGTAGGTTTTCCCTCGATGTTTTCCTTCACCGGTAAGCGAGCGATATTAAACTATTTACATACATACATACATAGATTCCATACCACACACCTACGTAACTAAGCTTAGAAGTTACATCGTTACTACGTTTTGTTTTGCGAGAAAGACTTCTGGAGGCTTACCTCTATACATACATACATACATAGATTTACGCCTGTTTTTCAGAGGGGTAGGTAGAGACTACGGATTTCCATTTGCACACTTCTCTGGCTTAATTCACTTTAATCACATTCCTCATACACGTCCGTCGGTTGAAGGTGCTCTTAACCTGGCCTTTGTCCAGAACGCCTCCGATACGATCGAGAAACATTCGCCTAGGTTTTCCTCTTGCGACTGTTCCCTTCACACTAGCCTTATAAACTTTCTTAGTCAGTCTTTCCTCGTCCATTCTTTCTACATGCCCAAACCAGCTTAACATACCCTTTTCTATTCTTGTCACTATATCCACTTTCATGCCGCATCTCTCTCTAATCACACTATTCCTTATCTTTCAGAGTCAACTATAATAACTATTACTTCTACATAACTATTTAATACGCACATAACTTCGAAAGTCAGAGATGCGTGCCTTGGGATCGAACTCGAGACCTCCGCGTCGCATCCCAATGGTTTCCCATTAGCCCAAAGTAATACATAGGGAACATTAGCCTATAATTTTAAGGATGTTGTCTGTCTGTTTGTTTTAATGCGCATCACTCAAAAACTACTAGACGTAATTTGATGCGGTTTTCACAGTTGTATATCTGGCTATCTAACTTAAAATGTGGTGCATGTTTTATTTTAATACGCAGTTATAATACAGTTAAGAAGTCGAGTCATATGTATGTAGATCAGATTCTTCCTACATGCAAACTAAGAAAAATATAGATAGTTATGTACTTCCACATTGCACACATACGAAGTCGCGGGCGAAAGTTAGTACAGGTTTTATTACTCCATTTACATTTGGACATCGACATAGTTTGTGTATCTTTGCTGGGTGCTGCAATAAACATTCAATGAAGTAATGTAATGCTTTCGTGCGTGCATTACTGTATTTCATTGAATGCTTGTTCTTTTGTAATTCATTTCATTAATTAATTCATAGCTTTAGCTTAAGGGCGCTTTCAATTTAGACGGTTGGTGGCGGACTGCTGCAGTCCGGGTATCGTACTGCGCACGGGCGGTTATGATTTTTCATACAAAATGACTCGACGCAAGGTCGTGCGAGAGCAGTGCGGCGCACGTCCGTTGGCGGAACGGCAAAAATGCATATACTACCTGCCTCAGTCGTTGTTCGCTAGTGCGGTGAACGCATCGTGTTTCTTCATAACGTTAATAAGGACGTTTTCTAAATTTATTTTTTTGAATTTAGTTTCTTGACGTTGAATTCCATTTTTAACTAAATCATATAATTCATAGAAACAATCTCTAGACATTCTAAAATAGTTCAAAAAAATTGCTGAGTTTTCTTTTAATCTTGGGTAAAGTGTATAAATAAAAATCACCAGTTTTATATGTTAAAGAAAACATTGGCGACGCTCTAGTACGGCGTCATTTATGTTTCTTCCGTAGCAAGAGAACTAACAATAACACTTCCTCGTCAGAGTCCATGGCGCCGACTGAAATCTGGTTTCGATGGAAATCACTAAAATTTGATCGGACTGCAGCCGCGTATCTCTTCAAATAAGACGATTCACGTCGTACTGGTGTCGTCCCGCAGTAGTACGGCTCACGGTCGTCATAATTCTGCAACAACCGCGCGGCAACAGTCCGGCACCAACCGTCTAAATTGAAAGCGCCCTAACAGCCGATATAAGAAAAATATATTATAAAAATATAGGCATGAAATTAGCGACGGCGCAAACCGATAGAAAATTGTTAGCTTCGGAATCTTATTTTTTGACTTTCTGGTTTATACAGTAACAAGTGCGAATCTGACTTGCTCTCTGAGGGTTCGAAGAAGAAAACTTATAGGAAGTTTCATATACTATACACCTAAACAGTCTCACGTCTATATCACCTAAGGAGTAGGCTGTATTGAACCTCATTTCGTCAGCTATAGTTTGTCTCATGAAGCAGAGAGTGAGCCTTTTCCCGACTACCGGGCACAGTTTCAATATTCGTGCTACAACTGAGAATGTATTTGACAAAAATAAATGAATGAAGCCAGAGAAGTGTGTCAGGATCGTAGCAAATGGAAATTCGTAGTCTCAGCCTACCCCTCTGGAAAACAGGCGTGAATCTATGTATGTATTTATGTATTTGACAAAAAGGTGGACGCGGAGACGGGTAGTGTTTGGAAACACTACCCGTCTCCGGAATCGATCATGCACAGCAGTTTTGTTCAAAAGCGGTGCGCCACCAATGCCAAGAGAGTTATTAATTATTCGCATCGCTTGCATATCGAATGCAAAACCAAGTTTAATTTGATAGATGTCTGTTAAATTGTCAAGCAAGTTTTAGACGTCGATTTATTTTTCCTTTAAACTTTATGTAAACTTAAATTGGACTTACTTTCTGAAAAACGTTTCAACCCACAAAGTGAACATTTTGAGATAATCGTGATTGAAGATCAATCCCGTATTGCTTCTTCATACATGTGGTTTGGACTACTAAGTCATGATTTCATATTTAGAGTGATAGTAGAGCTACCAAATTTTTCCAGCTAGTAAATAGACGATTTTGACCCGAGTGTGGGTTGGAACGTTTTTCAGAAAGTACGTCCAATTGTAATTATACTCTGCTAAGCGAAATATCTAAAATAATATATATGTACGAATGACCTCTTATATTTTAACTCTTTTGTTTACAACTGGCTGCAAACTTCTGTAGAATGAAGATACTTCCTCAGACTACCTACTCTAGATTTAAGCACTCGACGTTACCACTGTGCCATCCCTCTTGTTTGATATTTGAGTTGAATATATAATTTTTCCAGGTCTAGAATCATCGGAGAAAACGAAAGAACAGTCAATGTCGAAGCGAGTGAAGGAGCGAATGCGTGGATACTACTATAAAACCAAGAGCGCGCTGCAAGCATCCGAAGTGTACATAAACTCCAAGAACGGACGCGGTAAGAAACTCATAGACACTGTCCTCACAGATCTTAGGAAGCTACTCGAATCTCATAAGTACAACGACACCTATTTCAACCGAAAAGCAGAGAAGTCCACCCGCCTATGTGATGAAAACGGTCTTTTTGAATGTGGTGGACTCTGGAGTACTGACAAGTGTTTATACGGAGGCACACACGTCATCAATCCCTACAGGAGCCGGGAGGAACGCATCATATTCCAGACCTGGAATTTAGACCATAAGATTGAGCTCTCCAGGTCGATAATCCCAAAAATATTGCAAGCTGTCGAAGGATTATACAACGGCAATATCAAATGTATGATGTGTGATAAGGAATCAAAGATAGGAGGTATTGAGACAGATAGATATTATCTGCAGATATTTACGCGGGAGAATCTTAAGCTGGTGCACATTATTTGCCATTACAAGGGAAGACATGCCGCCGAGTCCGATGTGTACACTGTATGCAAGAAATGTTACGGCGGGCAGAGCATTGAGTATAATTAATGTCGTTGCAAAATCAATATATTTGGTGGATACAGGTACAGAATTCAAAGGGAAATCATTATAGACTTTCTTAGGTCAATGCACATTTTAGCAATTTTGAATGTAGATTTTGTAGTCAATAATTTGTTGGATTATTTCTGACTTAAGCATTTTGATTCTAAACGAATAAATATTATTTTAGCAGATCGAACCGATGAGTTTTGTACCTGTTTATGGATACGATAATTGCAATAAAATTATATTTATACATTAAATAATGTGAAATAACTGCTATATTTTCTGCTATATATGCTATTAATTTTAGCAAAGACCTGTGATAGGCGGTATTTATCGGAATATAATCTTGTTACATTTATTACATATATTTTCTATTTATCAAAGATATATGGAAAAATGTTAATAATCGTTTGAAACTTTAGCGCTACTTTTACATTTGTTTTACATTTAAGATCAAATATTTATTTTTAATAAACTGTTGTACATAGTATAATATTTACTTATAATTCGTAGATCATTGTTGACAGTGATTGATCTCAAAATTTATGCACTTTTTTAAGCTGGGTGTATCATTGATGTACTTAATTAATTTCGTTTAGCAATGACACGGCTCTGCACACTAATGAGTATGAGATGACCTTTACAGTAGCGAATATTAGTTTGATAAGATTTTATAACTGTTAGTGTATGTCCACGTCTAGCGTAAACTTTGTCAGCTGAATGTGAGCTCATTGTAGTTTGAAGTTGATACAAAATATGGGTGAATTTTTGGTGTTTGTAATTATTTTAACATGTTACATGATTCTATAGTAGATCTATGAATAAAACTAAAACTATATATTATGTATAGAGACATCAAGTAAAACAACTTTTATTATAATAGCATTCACGATGGAACTATTGCATACAAATCTTTTATACCTAATCGATTAAAATCCACATTGCAAATAGCACAAAGAATCATATTATTGTAAAATTGTAATGATCAATGTTAAAATGCTTACTAGAACTAAAAGTCAACCAGTATAAGAAATTATATTTATCGCTTGGAGTAATTGAACATGGTTTACATTAAGTAAATATTATTTACAATAAATGTACCATGTTTACGATAGTGATGGACTACGCTAGACTTGAGCATACTCTTATTGTTGGTGTTTTAACCGTCGCGATGTAGAAGATTTTTCTATTCCTTAAATTGATCTCCTTTCCCTTCGTGACGTAAAGATAAGAGTTAAGACTACCTTTTTGTACTTATGTATTATTTTTAACATTTTATTCTACACTGTGATGCATACTAAATGTAATTTATAAATGTATGATGTATGATTTTCGTTTGTGTTTAAGAATTTACATTCAATTTTAATCTTTAATATTGAGTCATACGACTCAAGTTGTGCCAAAGAAACTATTTTACTAATTGAAATGTGAATCGACTCCAACGTAGGCTGATTGCGTGTGACCTATGTCTGTTATTGTCACATAGGGTCGATGACTTGCAATAAAATATAATTTATGTTCGAAATTCGTTTCGTTTACACTGTTGCCAAAAATGTAATAGAATCACTAGAATGTCACGACTCCTCCCATTTTGCCACTTAATTCACCCCTCTGTATCACGAGATAGCATTGCATTATAATTGCAATAAAAAATATTCTAGAACATGTTTCTAAGCGAGAGCGTGATAAAATAAATGGGACACTGGACACTCAATTGAAACTCTAGTGTCGATATTCTAGTGATATGCATTTGTTGTTGTTTTTGTAAATGTTTGTGTGTTGTTCATGTTATAATCAGTAAATTTGCGAGGGCAGTTACCAAGCAATGCCATGTCGTATTGAATTGTTTGAAAATAATATCTGCAATTGTATATTTTTATGTTAGTAGCCAATGTTCATCAAACGCCAACAAAATTCAAATCTAATTATGTTTGGAAAGTTGTTGGATATTTTTATAGCGCCATCTGTAAATAACTGCTTCAAACACCTTGGCAGTGGTTTTATTACTGTAACTAAATCTTCGTCCAATAAAATTTTGAATAAATTATGCCTTGTACACGCGGCTACACATCAAGTTAGACACCCTATATACGCATAACTACGCTACATACAACATAGAGCATTGTTGGCAAGGGACAGTGCGTAGTGTGTCGATGTAATGGTAAGGATAGAGCGTCGCATCCCGTTCAGCGTAAATGAGACAAAATAACAAAAATATAATGTACTCTCGCAAGATTCGCAGCGTTCAACCTGTAATAGTTTAAAGTCTAAATAGTCTAGGTTGATGTGTCGCTGTGTGTACCTAACCCGGACAATACACTATTGTAACATTATTTTATTCTGCCCTCGCATACAATCTGTTTTTTTACTTAATAATATTGAAAACAGGATTTAAAAATAAAACCTCGATGTTTATACAGGGTGGTTAGATAGCATAAACAATTTCTTGTTTAACAAAATAACATTTATCAAGTGAAACATTTAAAAATAAACAACTAAAGGAAAAAGCACTCTAAAATGCTTAGCCAAATTTTAAATATATTTTCTTATCTTATCTTCTTTCCGTAAATAGCTCTAAAAAGAAATTGGTAGTAAATATTATTCTGAAAGAATAAAAACATTCATTTTAAATAAAATGCAAAACAGGGCAAAGTACTGGCAAATAATTGTAAATCTAAGTTTACCTGTTGCTACCAACAGAGGGTGCTAATATACATTCAACATACTCTGCCCTTACTAATGTTTGTTCATTATTGTCTATAGTCTATCCCGCGAGAATTAATAAATATCTACTGCGAATATTATACTGACAGCTCAACGTTTTCTTTCAGCTAAACACCTATCCGGTTCAGTTATTGCAACCAATTTTACGTTACGGTTACCGGTATCCATGCTGTCGATCGCTGCTTGTTTTAAAAGTTATAAAAATTCAGTCTATGGATAAGGTGCATACAATCTTTCTTGTGTAACTAAGCCGCGAAAATGGAATACATTCTTTTTTATTCATTCTCGCTAAATAGACATTGTTTTGTTTTTGAGTAATTTAGTACTAAGTACCAAAATATCGAATTTTATATGTATAAAGATATATAATATTTCAAATAATTCTCCTATAATATGATTCTTGAATCATTTGAATCTCATATTATTATTTTTGTATTCTTAGATAGGATCTATGAAATGTATTGAAGGGCCTTTACCATTAATTTAGTATCATTTCGATTTTGCACATCATAAAGTATGAGACATCATTTTTATTTAATTCTATTCTATTAAAATGTCGATTCAATTCAGTATTAGTGCGCAATGCATTTGAGGGGTTAAAGGTGCAAGACCTATTTTTTATATATATATTTTTTAGACCTGATGGGTCTATGACCCACACGTCGTTCTAGGTTTTGATGGATCTATTTTTTTAGTAGTCCATGAGAAAGGCCCTCAAGGTTGCGTAGAAAGTACTGTGGCGAATTTTCTTATTAATTTATTCTAAGACCTGTCTATTGTCTTTCAAGACAAATTTATCGACCTTTCCTATTCTTATCTTAAGCTAAAATATTTTCCATTTATCAAAATACTCTAATACGTACCCGCCTGTCACACAATCGCTAGATAAGTCTCTAGTATTTTGTCTATGAATTTAATCAATGTACCTACATTTCCGTAATCGTTCTGCGTACAATAGCCAAGAAGTCTTCTCAAGTGGTACATGAGAAGACATCTTAGATTTTGTGTGTATGCACAGAAGACACCTAAATAAATAACATTCTTACTGAGTAAGTATATTGGATGTCTTATGCACGCATGTGTGTTAACTGCGTTCAGTTATAGCATAGACTTATTCATTTAAACTGAAACATCGATGTTTGTTCGATAAAATTAACCACAACCCTACATTGGTCGGAATGATTAAGATAGCATCGATTCATATCCAATATCCCTTATTAGGTTACTCTTACATCGGACATCAGTTTTTAGATTATCCCACTTTTGGTTTGGACCATCCCATAGAGTATAAAGATCTAAGTCATAGTAAATTTATTCACGTATTTAGGGTTTGTTGCTAAGGGGTCCTGACTACTATACAGCAATGGACATGCAAACCTAGAATTTTAAATCTAACATACTGGAGTGGGCACCAATCAAAAGCATTTTTTGATTTCAAAACATTTCAGTATGTATCGGTTGAATATATTATAAAATGTATAGAACTTAACTATCGACAATGTGACAAGCCGGGATATAATATAAGTACTATAATTATATCAGAAATCCTATTTTGTGACAATCATTTACCAACTTGTTTAGATAGAATTAGATATAGCGCGACAAATAGCAATATTAATGTTTAAGCAGATGTTAGTCGATACTGCGGTGATGCGATGAGGATGTAACTATATAACCCTTACGTAGAAGGGTTACGGGTACGTATCTTATCTTATTTTGGGTTATAAAATACATCTACGGCATTAGGGAATATTCGCCTTCGGTAACATTGGTACGTACATACATATTGCAAGCGGCTTACTAAGGGCTATCTCTACGTAGCAATATAATATAACTAGCTGCAACCTGCTCTGCCCCTGACCATAGTGTGATGTTAAATAGCATATAACCTGCTTCAATAATTATGCTATAAGCTATAACATGCAAAAAGATTTTACTTATCTAGCTAATAGTTCCAGAGATTCGCGCGTGTAATCAAACAAACAATCTCTTGAGCATTATAATATTAATATATTATTAACGTCGATACTTACCTACTTTACAAATATTGTAAAGTCGACAACATCCATCCACACGAACATCAACTAATTGTCACACAACATTTTGGCAATTATGTACGAGGATTGCGACATAACACACACAGAGGCACAGCAAACTCTTAGAACTAGTGCACTATTTCACAAGTCAAATTATATTTAAAAGATTAAAAAGTATAATACTGTTCAGTTTTTGTAAAATATTTTTCAATCCTAATTTACAGTATTTACCTACTGCACACAAAATTGGCAACCCTACCTACCTATTTCCTGTTGAGCCGGATGCAACTTACTTCGTTTTTTGGCGGGCAAAATGACAATGTCGCGTCGTAAGAATGCAGTATGGCGAAATCACTCACTAAATTCTCTTCGATATGGGTTGAGCACTAGAAACACAACGCTTTAAAACTTTTATAATTTTGTACACCACTATGGCCAAACATGTAGCTACTTCTAAAATTATCTTTATTATCTGACATGCAACATATTGTATTTTCACTCATGTTTAAACAAAATAAATTAGGTATCTATCTTTATCTAACACAATACGCCATCGCAAGGAATAAACTTTTGTACACTGAGATTATCACAAGCATTTGCACCACCTGAGTCACATTTTTACAGGTTAAAATAGATACTTTAACCGCGTCTAGTTATTCAGATCCAAGTTTAAATGCAAAGAATCATCTTTTCTCTATAAAGTACACCGGTTCACTGCACGTATATACATGTTGAAGTATATAAGCTGTCATATCGATTCGATTGCGTTATCAATAGATTATCAATTGCATAAATGCTATGCAATTTGTTATCAGTGCAGTCAAGTGTCATTGATATTGAAAATTAAATGCACGTAAATTATTCATTGCCTCGGTGGTGCAGTGTTAGAGAATGCAACTGCTGTGCATGAGAGGTTCGAGTTCGATAAGCGGGTCGAATATTTTTAACGTCTGCCAATTTTGCCTAAACGCGCTGTGTCTTTATCTATACTCGGCTGACAATAGATTCGCCCTTTATTAAGGTTATAGTTGGCGAATCTGGTACACCTTTGCGTACGCTTTCGGGGATAGACGCATAAGATTGTATATATGTACTAGAATTTTAGGTAGTAAATTATTCGTGTTTTTAACCGCTTTAGTTAACGTAAACACTGTGTGCAATAGGTGGGAATGCAACCTATGATCTCTTCGACGCAAATCCGACTTTTTATCCGTTAGGCTACTGTAGGGTTGCCATCCGTCCGGATTTTCCCTAGTTTAGAGGGCATCCGGGGAGCGTCCGTGCGGGGCTTCATTTGTAGTCTGGGTTTAAAAAAAATCTCGATTAATTTGCACAGTTTGTTCTCACTGGATTGGTGACCAGCCATCCTGATGTCAGAATGGCCGTCACCTTTAAAAGTGGTATACTTTTAAAAAAACGGGGGTAGCAATTATAATTATGACGATTAGTAGCAACTAGGTAACAACTTTCCATAATTATTTCGATGTAAAATATGGGTAGTGACCCGCCATTCTGATGGTCACGGTAATTATGGGGTACACATAGCCCGCCTGGCCGCCCCTTATATGTGCGAAGCCAATGTGTGTTTAACGTTATCAAGAGCAAATATTCTATAGATTTTCTAATTTTTCTTGATTGCTAAACTCGAAGTAGTAAGACTGTGTTCACAACATTATTCTTCGCATCATCGCGGTTATATGTCAATACAAATAGTTCAACTATAGTAGAAGCTTCCATAATAGCTTTATAGTGTTGTTTGCCTGTAGTGTAGTGTATGTTGAGTAGGTCTCGATATACAGTATTATACCTTCTCCTTATCTGCCTAAGTAGACGTGTAATCAGTAGATTATTAAGGAAAATATCAATAAATTTAATGTAGTTCACTGGTACAAAGAGTAGAATCAAATATGCACAGAGGTTTTGTACCTACACTCAACTGCCAAGATATTTCAAAGTCTAATGCAGGATCAACAGCAATTTACTTACAGTCATGATTTTTGTAATGCCATCTCAATTTTATATACAAGCATGGCTGGTAGTGATAACGGTGAGAGGAATCAACTTCCTCCCACATAAATAAAACTAGCTATGCAGAAGTTTATTTAGCTTTTGTAATTTATGTAAAAAAGAACCTATACTGTATTGTCAATAGTTTTCAAACAATTATTTAATACAAGGTGTAGGTACAAAACTCTCATGTGCATGTATATTTTTAATCAAGTTGTCTAGAAATCCATAATTTTGTGGTTTCAACATAAGGTTTTGTTGAAAGAAATAAAATTATTTAAGAGTATTTTCCGAAGTTTTATTGCGGTCCCTTACACAGGTTTTGAAACATTAATTTAAAATATGTATTTATTACATAGGTATTCATTCACAAAAGAAGCTTTACTTCACTATTTATTTTTATTACTGTGTCTTTCACTAAGACATGACCTGAACTGGAAATGTTACTACAATAAAAATTAATCAGTTGTCTAAAATTGCTGTTGCAGAAAAATATAATTATGTATTGTAATTTAAAATTAACAATAATAATTGAGATACATTAAGATCTCGCTCCACTAAAAGACAGACCTGATCAAAACATTTAAGGAAATGTATGCAAATTCGGGAAACCATAGAGGTACACTATGGTCTGCTTATGCCATCATTAACTATTATAATTATAGCACAAGTCCAAACTAAGAAAAGTAGACAATTTTCAAACGAATTTACTCTAACATTTAATAGTGTTTTGCCAACAATTTCACATATCCCAAAAAATATATGTTAGCATTTGGCAACACTTCTGCTAAATTATAAAATATTGGTTTGATTTTACTCATATTTTAAGTTATACCAGAACTAAGTTTAACTGGTTCATGAAAATGAAAGCGAACAGTCCACAATTTTAATGTGCCTTACAACTAAAGGTATTTTTACATAACTTAAATATTATCTCCGCTTTCTACCACCAGCCTTTTTGCCAGGGTTCCTTTGTCCTTTGCCTGCCTTGGGCTTCTTAGCTGTGAAATTCGTGGGGTTTCCTCCCTTCTTCTTTATTTTACCTCCTTTCATAGGTTTACTGCTTCTTTTTTCTTCTGAGCGGCTGAAACAAAATACACATAGATATAAAATGCTATCTTTGTATCCGTTTTCATAAAAAGCAAATGGAATAATTAAAATGTATATGTGAATTATTTAATAATAATAAGTGTTATCTAAAGCCAATCTAATTTGTCATAGCTAATGTGATGATTTCCGGAATAGAACTATTAGCTGTTGAAACTGTGATTTCTTATACAATTATTGCCTGTCAGAATCACTCCACACCTCCTGATAGTATGCTGTTGCATAAGGAAAGAAGACATATCAAATTTTATTTTAGTTAAAAACAGTTCTGGCATTTATACCAAACTTTGTGTCAACAAAGTACACCCAACCTTGTAATAACTAATTATCCAGACCAGACCAGACATATTTTATTCCCATGTGTGGATTGAACATCTACTAAACTTAACCTCTCAAACCCCGCGCCCCGCGCGGCCCGGGCACTCAAGGACACTTGAGCGGTAGTCGAGTGGGTCGGCAGATGTTTATAATTTAGAACGCAAAGTTATGATAACAAAGCTTGTGTTTCTTAGAAGTATACATTGTAAGCTACGATAAGTGTTATGAATCATCGCATTTACGTGTATATTTTAGTTTATACATCTGGTTAAAGTAACCGAATTGGAAATATGAGATGATATTATTATATCTTTATTATATAGATTAATTGATTTGTCTAATAAGATGTTTTACTTTTTCTATTTCCTATTTAAATACTCTTTATAGTAAAAAAAAAGTATTTATAATGTCTGTAAGAAAAAAATAAGATATTAGCATTTGAAAGTGCGTGACGAGTACATTTTAGAGCGAGACGAAAGTAAATATTGAAAAAATTGTAAAAAAAATTCTGACGTAGCCTTGTGCGTGTTTTTTACATATTTTATAGAAATACTAATAAATAACACTATCATAGTGATTAAAACCTGAAATACGATATAATAAAATAATAAAAAAATAACATATCAAAAAAGGCGGGAAATCTGAGAAATGGTAATAGGTTATTTTGGGCTTCAGTTTGTTATACAACAATAACAATAGTCACTATTGTTTTTATTGTGTCTAAAAATAGAAAGAATAAGCTTTCCAATAATGTATTATACTTACATACTTGCCCTATAAAAACTACAGATAACAGCGGAACAAATAACATAGACGTCCCGTTACGTCACGTGACGTCACGTGACATGACAAAAAAAATATTTAGAAAAATATTATTCAGTTGATAAATATTAATTCGAAAAGCTGGGTTCATTCTGAGAACATTGATATGCAACACAATATTTTAAATACAGGCCTTATAATAAAAAAACGGCAAACAAAACACGTCCCAACGCTTCGACCCCATATAGCGTCACCGGGGTTTGAGAGGTTTGAGAGGTTTGAGAAACACAAACAAACCACTTTATTAAAAATGTTAAGTTTAAGTAAGTAAATAAATGTTAAAAATACTTACTGCACTTGTTCATCATTTATATGCTTAGCAACTGCCTTATCCATATCAATCTTAGGCCTCTTATTCAGTATATTGTCCAGTAAACTCAAATTATTCTCTCTTTCTTGTTGTGGTGTCGGTATAGGTAGTTTGCGCTTCCTCTCTTTGCCTGGTATTAGTTCATGAATGCCTTTGCCTCTGGCCTCCTTTTCTTTAGGCAGCTTGTCTTGGAATTTGCCCAGAGATGCTGTTGAGGCCTTGGCCACTGTTGCCGCAGTTTCTAACTGTAAGCAAGAAAAATATAACCTGAGACTTTGTAACTAAGCTTTGCTTACTTTGCCGGGGTTGATGTAGAACACTATATGTAACTACATTGACACAATCTTTATGACATAAAATAATACTAATGAATTTTATAGTACAATGAAACCAATATTCAAGATCAATATTCTATATATTAATCCAGGGCCATACCACAATCTCTTAAATCATTGTAATTGCATGTGCTAGAACAAGACAGAGCTATACATTTTGTAATGCACTGACTTATTCATACACATGCAATATATAAACACTAACTTGATAAAATAAAATATTAATTTACCTGTGAAGCAGAAGCTTTATCTGATGTGACTGGCAGGCCCACTCTGGGTATCTTGACTTTTTTAGCTCTGGCAATATTTTTCAACCTCTGCAATTCATTCTTGGCCACCTTTTCTGACTTCTCTGAGGCTTTCTTCTCATACATGTCTGTCATGGGGTCCAAGTTCTGAGGTACTTCTATTAACCAATTCTTCTCTTTCTCAGCTGCTGCCTTCTTGAAACTGTAAGGTAAGAAGGTAGGTATAATAATATGCTGGAAATATAAACCCACAGAATCTCACAACAATTATTAGTGTTAAAAGGTAAATGAAAATCCCATATGCATTAAAATTTTTAAACAAGCCACTGTTACATTGATGGAATTCGAGGCATAATAATTAATACAGCAGTTGATATGCACATTAACTGTCTGTTAAGAAATTCTTATGGCAATCTGCACTTTAGAAACCAAGTGTGAGATGCATATTATTTATTTACCTACCAGAAAGAACAAAATAACCACACTCAATACATAAGTTGAGGCCAATATGACCTTCAGCTACTAAACCATAGGTGAAATACAAAATATTTACTATTCCCAATTTCCGTGGAATATCACTATTGTATAAATTAATTAATGAATATAAATAAATTACATACCCATACAATGGCACCCATTTCTGCAGTTGTTCATCCCATTCTAATTTATCCTTCTTCTTTTTAGTGATACCCTTAGACTTGGCAAACTCTTGCCATTTAGTCAATGGCCTTGGTTTAGGCACTGGCTTGGCTCTAGGGATAACTGTCTTGGGCTCTGGGAGCCTTACAATAATAGCTTCGTCGACCCTCTCTGTAGGCAACTCCCATATTTTATTAAGAAGCAGCTGTGTGTTATCCCTCGTTAGAGATTGTAAATATGCGTCTTTGTCTTTTCTAAAACAAAAATCAAGACATTTTGATGTTGTAACAAAAGAATAAATTTATTTTTAATATTTATATGAAATAAGAATCAGGAAATTACAAATAAATGTAAAATAAGGCTTACTCTAATAATTTTGAGTCCAAGTCATTTGTGTCTGAAGCAAGTAATGTTCCCAAATCGATTTCTAGATCCAAGTGCTTTTCTACTGTAATTGGCTTGTACTTTTCTGATTTTTTCTGCTCCCTCTCTAATATTTCGTTAACGATATCCATTTTCTCTTTTGAATAGTTTTGCAATTCTAACACATTGCCTCGGTGAATACACAAAACTAACCTCAAATCAAAAGTATTTTGACGTTTAAATAAATGACACCAACACGTGCGTATTAGTAATTACCTTTGTAAACGTTGTTCAATAATATGTATGACAAATAGTCTCCAACAAATCCACAATTGCATTTACAACGCAATGAGCCTTAATTTTCATATAAAGTTGAATGATTAATGTGTAGTGATAAGAAGTTTTTAGTAATTTGCCTATTTCAATTTGAGTTAATTGCCCATGATAGCCATCTCCATAAACAGTTTCCCTTGTTGCAAGTGCTGTCATTTTTATTATACCTTTACAAATTCAAACAAGTGTTTTCATTTTAAATTCGTATTTATCGGATACAAAGTTATATTGTATTTTCTGTCAAGAAATCACCATTCGAGTATCACCAATAGATGCTAATAATCTAATTTTATATTATCACATTCCTTTCTCTTCTGTATGGCGACTGGCAACACAGGATCCAGTGTCAACACTATCAACTGTCAACAGTGTCAACAGATATCTATGCTATGCCGTATTGTAAATATCAATATTTGCTCCAATAACTAGCTACCTAATAGTTATAGTTTGTTAATCAAAGTCCACCTGTCCACACAATTATCGTGTTGAAAATAATCTTGTTACATCTTCAGACATGACTGGAGAAACCATAGAAAAATCATACTGTTTCAAGACCGAAAATAAATTCATAGTCAAAAGTGGATGTAAGAAACGTATGTGGAGGTCTCTGAAACAAATATTAACAGCTGAGAGAGCTTTACCGTGGCCCAATGAAGCTGTTCTGTGTAAGAACTATTTTAAATACGTAATAAGTGTACAAATTACAAAAAGATTGCCTTCTAATCTTAAATTTGTGTTACAGATTACTCAATAAATGCACCTCCGACATTTAAACCTACGAAAAAGTATTCTGACATATCTGGTCTCCCAGCTCCATATATTGATCGCCATTCGAAGCTATTTTATAGTAATGCTGAAGAATTTGCAACTGTCCGAAGCTTACCTATGGATATCACAGCTGGCTATCTGCAACTCAGAGGAGCTAACACTATTGTAGGTTGAAGTACTGATATGGCTATTGGACAAGTCAACAACCTTAGCTAATCTGTGATTAGTGTGAACTGGTATTAATGGTCCTTTTTATGGCATATGTATGTGATGAAGACACCATATTTGACCATATACCGGCTGAATAAATAAAGACTTGGTTATTACAAAATACATTGTTTTATTTTTAATTCAGCTAGTATGTAATAAGTTTTTGTTGAAATTATAAGAATTTGGCATTTGTTTTTGAATCATGGATGTTAAATAGTTCATATAACATAATTTTTGTATACATTGGATCTGTTATTATTATTAAACAGGTTGGTACAGTCTAGTAACCTATTGAGTTGCAGCAGCACACAGCAGTGACTAGATTTTAATTGTCAGGCATTTCAAGACATTACAATAACATAATTAGCATTAATATTGAACATCAAAATAGCTTTAATCAATAAGTCCAAATTTAACTCCTTTTGCTTTAAATTTGGTCTTAAGACCATATTGAAGTGATGTTGTGTAATATAGTTAGAAGTTCAAGATTCACCTACATAATTATGTAAAGACAATTCAGGTCACTATTCCAACTCATTGTTATGTAGTAACCTCGATTGTTATGAAACACCATGCTGAAAACTATCTAAATACTGCTTGATTAAAAGATCCTTACTAATATTATAAATTCGAAAGTAACTCTGTCTGTCTGTCTGTCTATCTATTACCTTTTCACGGCTAAACCACTCAACCGATTTAGATCTTGGTACAGATATAGTTTAAAACCTGGCAAAGGACATAGGCTACTTTTTATTGATGTAGGTACCACGCGGGCGGAGCCGCGCGCAAAAACTAGTATGAAATCAAGTCTTTATATTAATAAACTAGCCCAAACATGCAACTTTGTCTGCTTCACATAAATTTGTCCCAGCTTTTGCAACATTTTACATTGATGCTTCACTCCTATTGGTCGTAGCGTGATATTATATAGCCTATAGCCTACCTCGATAAATGGGCTATGCAACAGTAAAATATATTTTTATTTGAACCAGTAGTTTCTGAGATTAGCAAGTTCAACCAAACAAACTTTTCAGCTTTATAATATTAGTATAGATAGGCCTATTAGTGCCCACACTTATGTATGGAAGTGAAAGTTGGGTATGGCAAAAGAAGCATGAGAGCAGAATAAATGCTGTAGAAATGAGAGCGTTGAGAAGCATATGTGGTGTGACTCTGAAAGATAGAATAAGAAATAGTGTGATTAGAGAGAGATGCGGCATGAAAGTGGATATAGTTACAAGAATAGAAAAGGGTATGTTAAGCTGGTTTGGACATGTAGAAAGAATGGACGAGGAAAGACTGACTAAGAAAGTTTATAAGGCTAGTGGGAATGGAACAGTCGCAAGAGGAAAACCTAGGCGAACGTTTCTCGACCAGATCGGAGGCGTCCTGGACAAAGGCCAGGTTAAGAGCTCTTTGAACCGACGAGCGTGTATGAGGAATGTGATGAAAGTGAATGAAGCCAGAGAAGTGTGTCAGGATCGTAGCAAATGGAAATCCGTAGTCTCTGCCTACCTCTCTGGGAAACAGGCGTGAATCTATGTATGTATGTATGTATAGATAGGTATATAATAGCCACCATAACAGCATCCAATCTATGTTACTGAAGGGCTAAGTAGCAATATATTACATCCAAAGGTTAGCTACCTAATTAAACACTGCCTCTCAAAGTCATATGGTATAAGTAGCCAACTATAAATGTATAATACAGTAATTTAGTCATGTGCCTACTAAATAGTATTTTATTAAATTGAATTATATGCTATCTGTAGTGATAGTATAGTATTACACATAAGATATTGTAGTTATATATATTACTATATATACATGTTTAAAAAGCATTAACTCACTATCCTTCAAATTTGATTGCTACTTCAATCTCTTCTATATGATTGTCATATTATATAACCTTGATCTATTATATTGATAAGTAAAGTCAACAAATAAAAAAAATCATAAATAAAATTAATCATTTATTACAATAACTATGGCTTAATACTAAAATTAACAACTAACAGTCCATTTTTGGCACCTCCTAACTTGAACCATCGGCCTGATTTATGCTCTTGCCCAACGGCCACATATAATTGTTTACCATCACTGGTAAATTGCATAGAGTTTATAAAACCACACACATTCACACTAAACATAGGTAGAATTTTTCTGTATTGGTCAGTTACTCTCCATAACCTTATACTATTATCATAAGAACCAGAAGCAAAGACATCAGAATTTAATAAAGTTGCCAGACTTGTGATCCATTTCGGCACATCATTTTCTGAGCCGTGTGCTTCTGGGAAGATACATAAAGGTTTCTTTTTAAGTGCACTCCATACACATAAAGAACCATTGTCACTGCCTGACACAAAATGCTCCTCATTCAATAGCTTGACTTCATCTAAGCTTCCTATTGGTCCATTGAATATTAACTGTGATTCTTCAGCTATCTTCCAAATCCTAACTGTTGTATCCCGCCCACCTGCAGTTATAGCCCTCTCTCTTGTTAATGCATCTATAGATGTAATAGGAGACTGGTGTCCAAATAATGTCTCCACATATGACATTTCATCAAGAGACCAAATTTTTACTGATCTATCTTTGCTCGCTGAGTACAAATCATGGGTATTTCTTCTAAAAACCAGTCCAGTTACAAAATCTTTGTGTCCTCTGAATGTGTGGACATGTTTCAGTGTGCTTGGATCCCACACTTGGATATTAGGAGACTCGTCAGATGTAACTAGATATTTTGAATCTGTTGATATTGCTACTGATGTTATACAACCTTTCATAAGATTTGAATGAGTTTTGTAAGTTAGGCTGCCAAGTTTTCTTTTTTCTTTGATACCCCATTTAATGATTGTCCCGCATTTGCTGCCAGTAAACGCGAAATTATTATCGCAACTAATACATACACATGTTAGAGTTAGACGATGCTCTTTGGCGCGAATAAGCCTGACGTCTTTTTCACTAGGCACTTCGTATTTCTCTGCAATTTCAAACTTTAATTTACCTTTTTGTTCTAAATAGTCTTTCTTTAGACGATCTTCAATGACGTCGTCGAGTTCCTTCAGCTCCGCTCGTTTCGCCTCTTCTTTTTCGATTTCTTCTATGTATTTTTTTGCTAATCGTAACTTTTTCTGTTCAGCAGTCTCATGGTCACTTTCAGATTCTTCGGCATCCGAGAACTTTCGTATATCTAGATCACTTTCAGAAGATTCGTTGCCATTTTCTAGGTTAGGTGCGTTCTGTTTCTTTGGGTTCTTTTTCTTTATTTTTTCCCCTTTTCTCTTATGAACTTGCCTGGATTTACCTTTCAAAAAGAATGAAGAAGACATCTTCTCAGATTAAAAACTGTGTACTTCTAAAATAACACTAAACTGTACAAAACTAAACAGAGTAAGGCATGCAACGCACGTTGGATTTGTCCAGGATTTGACACTGGCTGTCATCTGTTACCGTATTACGATCAAATGTCAATATTTTATTGTCAATTTTAAAACCATCGTTCAAAAATACCTATCTATCTAAAAATCCATTAGATAAAATATAATGTTAGTAACATTTATATTAATTGTAATAGTTAAATCCAAAGAACTAAACTGAAAGATACGTACATAAATTATATTACAACATAAGACCGACGCTAAAGCATTTTTGCTTATTTAGGATACTGGGTAGCCTTTATGAAGAGTAATTCACTTGATTGCAGATTTAAAGCGCCTAGCGACTCTGCAAGATAATTATATTATTATTTAATTTAAAATGCCAGTCACAGACTTACTTGATTGTGTTTTGTGATTATACTTTAGTTGTTAGTTTAAAATATACACATTCGTATCAACGTTAATTTAACAACATACACTTCCATGTACAAAGACTTACCTACTGTCTTTTTTAAACAGACATCTGCACTAGGAGTAAATCCTATGGCTCACTCATGGTTTTTTTACGGTAACCAAGTAGGTAGGTACCCCAAATGCAACACCATATATTTTGTGGCTAAAATAATCCTAACTTTCTAAATAATATTATAAAAGCGAAAATGAGTTTGTTTGTTTGTTACCTTTTCACGCCTAAACCACTGAACCAATCACCTGAAATTTTGCATATAGGTACGTTGACAGGTGTACAGAAACGGACATAGGCTACCTTTCATTCCGAAAAAAAGAGTACTGTTCCCGAGGAATACAATAATAACGTTCTTGTGATAATAGATGGCGCCACGTGTCTTTCGAATCATGATTGAATTATATTATTACTAGTTTTCACCCGCGGCTTCGCTCGCGTAAATGTAGGTTAGGTTAGGAAGTTATTTTTTCTGGATGAAAGGTACCCTATGTCCTATTCTGTACTCCTGACAACGTGTATGCAAAATTTCATGTTGATCAGTTGAGTAGTTAAGGCGTGAAAGCGTAACAAACAAACAAACTCATTTTCGCATTTATAATATTAGTTAGGAGAAGCAGAGTACAACCCGAATTGATTGTCAAATTCTAAATTAACGTGAGCGAAGCCGGGGGCAAAAGCTAGTAGGTAATAAATAAAGGTTTAGACCCACAAGTTTGAGCGTTCTCGAGATGATCATTACTAATCTATGATGATCATCATTATAAAAATTACAAATCATTAATTAAAACGGAACTATTGTACCGTTTTGATGGCTTGATGTAGATAGCGATATGTGCTACACCGTACTAGTACTTACTACTTAAGTACCTACCAAGTGTTACTAAGTCACGATGAATATCCCTTTGGGCTTTGACCCGATCAAGGTTAGGGAAACGCAGTATATTGAACTTGTCAAGGACAGCTGGGGTTAATGAGTTGTTGAAATATGCAGTCGCAACCAAAACCGTGATGGTAAAGTCATCGCAATGGTGCAGTGTAAGAAGCGGATTTAAAGCAATTAGTTCTTCTTTATCTGACTAGTCCCGAAAGTGTTCATGATCGATTGATAGAGCTCAATTTAATACATACTTCTCTTTGCCAATCACCACATTATATTCTCAAAATACGAGGTAAAGCAAATTATCCGTGGAAGACCGCCTTTATCAATTACTAGTTTTCACCCGCGGCTTCGCTCGTTTGCAAGTTATTTTTTCTGGACGAAAGGTACCCTATGTCCTATTCTGTACCCCTGACAACGTGTATGCAAAATTTCATGTTGATCGGTTGAGTACCTAGTTAAGGCGTGAAAGCGTAACAAACAAACTTATTTTCGCATTTTTAGTTAGGATTAGGATTTTGGAGACGGCTGCAAACGAGCTGGCTCGCTCCGAATATTAAACTCTAACGGAATTGAATGAAACTTTGCTCGTTTTTCACTTTCACTGTAGAATTCCCGTGAGTCTCACCGAGAGCCAATCCACGGGTGAATTTATATTATCATAAATAGACAATGGACAACATGTGAATTTCTGGTGTTCAAAGACAACTAATACATAATTTTTTTTTAAATTTGATCATTATCAATTAATTATTATTATCTCACTAGTTTTTGTTTTAATATTTACTCTCGTTCTGTTCAGCGTCTTCCACCCTGGATATCCATCCAGGGTGGAAGACGCTGGCGACTATGACACAGTTTACACAAGTAGTCGTCAACCCATTTCTCTAAGATTATAAACATTATTGTTATGTGTATAATGTGAATGTAGATTAAGAGAAAATAATTATAAATATTGATTTGGTAAAAATATACTATTCTATTAATTAATTCTGTCTAGGGTCGTCAAATCAGAGTATTGCAAGCTATCGTAAACGCATAAGGTGCACTCGCATATAGTATTAATATAAATGTGGGAATTTATGTAGTTTCAGGATATAAATAAAAGAAATAAATATTACTATTAATTTATTGCCGACAAAACCTACAAAATCCAATGCCGGGCGTCTTCACCTGTGACGATCTTCTGTCTTCAACTTGTTAAAGTATCAATAGATTCTCCTCGCACGAGTAACGGTAATAAAGCTAATTAAAAAATAAACGAAAACTGCATAGTGTACTTAGATCGCTCGTTAGCCGGGGAGCAGGGAGGGCGTTCCATTTGCCGATAAACCTAGCCGGAAATCTGCAAATCAGCACAGGATACTGCCACAGCAAACAGGCCAGCGTGCAGCACCGGCCTGCCAAACAAACGTATATATTAGATCGCAGTCTGCTGGTTGCCGGCCGCCACCTACGCCTCGCGGTCTCGTGTAAAATGCTGTTTTACGCACCAACAGCATGTCTTTAATAAAATATGGTATTTTAATGATGTAATTATTATCTAGATACAGCTTTAAACGGCACTTGGATAATGAATAGGTGATGAGAGCCAGTGCGCGTCGTTAGGCCCTAAATGTCGGTGTTTAATACTACAAAATATATAATAAGTCGTATAGGAGAATAGTGTTGGCGTAATACGCGCCAAGTACCTACGTAATACGTGTCTCGGTTTGTCAATAAATATAAAAGTTTTACTCATAACTTATGTACGGCAACAACAGCAATTCAGCAGTTGTCAGCAAACAGCAAACCCCCCCTCCCCGCATACAGCCTCGCTCCCCGCGCACTCCACACGCCCTGAGCATACCAACATATTGATTAATATTACAGAATTAGATTTTAATTATATTTGCAACAAATGCTGTACTTAATGTAATGATTTAAGTAATAGGCCATAAGCTTGTCGTTCATTTTATGAAAGTATTTTTTAACACATTGATATATTTATAAAGAAACAATGATGATTTGCAAAGGCCTACTACTTACAATATTGACAATGTTGAAATTAACATATAAAACTATATTTAAACAGAAAAGTAACTGAGTTGAGGCATCACAATTACCACAAATCATGAATGATGATGTCCCACATTAATGCCCAATTTAGCCCAATTATCACTTGTGGTGGTAGGGTACATGATCTTCCAGTTATTTTGAATTATTAAAACCTGAAATTATATCTAAGACCATTGGTCTCACACCTAATTTTGATTAATTACATATATTAGTAACTAATACTATATCAATAGTTAGACTCAAATACAAGTTACTTAAGTTCTGATGCAGAATTCCCTTAAAAAAAACTAAATCAAAGTACAACTAAAGGTATTTTAAGTAATGAAATCAATTTAATTCAGTATATTCAAATTCATATTATAGATATGTTTGAGAATTTTAATGAACACGAGTTCTATACAAAACAAACAAACAGAAAAAAAGAAAATGAAAATCTCATAAAGATACAATTTCTTACATTATGCAGTTAGCCTATGTTAAAGTTAAGGGAACTTAAAATATAATTTGTTACGTTGCATGTTTGCCACTATGTTGATCATAGTTAGGTCTGTGGATGGCTTATAGTTAGTGATGAGTTTTAGTACCTTGGCTAAAGGCTGCAGAGACAAGTAGTACAGCACTTCAGCTCACAACTGGTACTCTCAACCTGGATGAAAGGAAAGAAATCTCTTAGTAAAACAAATATGTAGCAATAAGCAAAGTATTATCATCCACTGAGCCTGGTGAACAAGGCCCAGTACACTATGTAGCATCTGCTGAAACAGTATTTTCTGATTTTTATAATATTTTAGTTAGTCATTATTAACTATAAAAATGAAGGTGTGATGATTGTTTAATAATATAGTCAATTGTAATGGTTATTAGTTGTTGTTAGTCTGTTGCAAGTGTTGCATCCTAGATTTAGATATTAGCAGTAGTTATCTGAATGTTTTAATTTATATTTTCTGCAATTTTTTTTTTAATAATTTAATATTCTACCACATACACCATCTAGCCCAAACTAAGCAGAGCTTGTACTATGGGTACTAGACAATGGATAAACATACATATATACCTTCTTTTTTTGTAAATATATACATATTACACATAGAAACACCCAGACCAAGACAAACATCCATGTTCATGCACACAAATGTTTGACTTGTGCGGGAATTGAACCCACGACCTCAGGCGTGGCAGTCAGTTACACTATCCACTACGCCATCGAGGCTGACAATAAATTATGTAGCAATTCTGCAACATAACTATGGGATGTACTACAGTAATATCAGATCTTTTACTATTTCAAACATTTTTTAAAACAGTTCACACATTGACTGGAAAGGATAATTTAATTATATTATAATTTTCAGTATTATCACATTAGTGGACATTTTTAATGATTTGTGGCACAGTTAGCTATGCACTTATTATTTAATATAACTATACTGTAGACAACTATAAGATTATCATATTAGTAATTTTATCAGATCCTTGATAAACAATATAAATATAATAAATAAAAGATTTAATTAATTAAAACTAATTCTAAAACCAACTGAAGGATACACCAGATTTACCAACAGTCCTCCCAGTATTTACAAAAGCTGTGACTTACTCAGCACACTTCAATGCCTGGAGCGGGAACGGGAGCGGCTGCGGCTACGTGACCTGCCACGCGAGCTCTTGGAGTCGGAGCGCGACCTCGAGCGGGAGCGGGAGCGGCTGCGGGTGTACGACCTCCTGCGCGAGCGGGAACGGGACCTGGAGCGACGACGTGAACGAGACCGTGAACGCGATTGGCTAAAAGAATAACATCCACACAACACATATCAACACATGCTTCCAATTTTAGTATGAAGTACTAAATGGGATATTTAATAGATTTCGAATATTATTGAATTGTAATTGTACTTTTGTTGGCAATGTTTTTTTATAAAAAAAAGTTAAAAGACTCCAACATTTTGAAAAGAGGCTATGATATGGTAAATATGTTTTGATAATATGTCCTCTTGTGCCTGTATGTTTCCTTTATGATGTTATGTTACCCAGTGACTCAGGTGTTACACGATAACTGTATGTACCACCTTGGTCGGCGAGCTGAACAGTTCCAATGACATGTATTAATGTTATAATGATATCCACTAGCCAGCCACACATTCAATTATTGTTCTTTGTTATATTAAAATTAGATATTTAGCAAGATTTGCCATAATAATATAAGAGAATCACATAGTAAAGGGATATTTACTTACTACAATAGATTGAAGAACAAGAACAATACATTGAAGTATTATTGAAACAATTATAATATTTCAAGTTGAGATAATTTTGAGAACAGAGGCCTAAAACGAAGTGGCCAGCTAGTGTAGCAAATTCAAGACGGTAAATAATGTTACGCTTTGTTACCTGCGACGACGATCGTATCGGCTTCTGTACGGTGACGAAGGGCGACCATAACGCGCCATCTGTACGCGGAGCTCCCTGCCGTCCAACATGCGTCCGTCTAATGAGTCCAGAGCCTCCTCAGCATCACGACGATCGTAGAATCTACAAATGATGCAATTTCAGTTGAAAACATACTCAAATCACGTATAAAAGCCACCGAAGTTTTTTGGATGGCTCTTTTTTTATTTTTGATATCGAGAACATACAAAAAGACGATCAGTTCAAACCACAATGTAAACGGAGGTTATTATAATTATAGCATACATCAGGTTGAACTATGGACAGTTATGGTGATATTTTACCGGTAAAGACGAATGACGTCACAAATAGTTTTCACGCCGATAATAAAGTGATAGATTACCTTACGAAAGCGAAGCCTCTGCTTTCTCTTGTGTATCGATCTCGGGGTATATAAATATCGCCAACTTCGCCACATCTTTCGAATACACGACGTAAATCTTCAGGCGTTGTGCGGTACGTAAGATTGTCCACTTTCAACGACACCATGCCGTCTATACGCGGCGGTGGCCTTCCGTAACTCATTGTGAATTATATATTTAATAATTATCCAATACAATCAATAAATTATTTTATCACTTTTAGATAAAACACTGAAACTAAGATGGCGTCACAGACTGTAAAGTAGCCGACCTTAGCGTGCAAGCGTTATATCAAATATGGCTACCGGAATCCGGATGGAGCATGCGCCATGATGCATGAAGAAGATTTCCTAAACGGAAATAGAAATAATATTGCTATTAAAAAAAATAAAAATAGTAGGTTTCTGGCTACTGGTAGGCTCTTTTTCCTTGGGTTATTATAATACTTGGTAATCAGAATAATAAGCTTTAGTTATTTATTCAAAGGTATTATACGTGGGCTGTTTTGTTTAATGTGTTCGTTATAGGCAGAGTTTTATTCGCTACGGTTTATTTTTAGTAAGTATGTTCGGGTACTTTTTATTATTTTACGCCTTTATTTTGTTATATGCTTCGAATTTAATTTATTAATTAATAGTTTCATTCTTGGAATGTAATTTCGGATGCTTAGCAATTAATATTGTACAGTAGGTAAGTAATACCTAAGTGTTCTTATTAAACATATTAGGTATGTTATAAACTTATAATATTACTAGTTTTCATCCGCGGCTTCGCTCGCGTAAATGTAGGTTAAGTTAGGTTTGCAACAGTTATTTTTTCTGGATGAGAGGTACCCTATGTCCTATTCTGTACCCCTGACAACGTATATGCAAAATTTCATGTTGATCGGTTGATTAGTTAAGGCGTGAAAGCGTAACAAACAAACAAACTCATTTTTGCATTTATAATATTAGTTAGGATTGGGATTACTTCTCATCAGCTTTTATGAGACAATAAACTATTATTATTATTATTACTTGGTGATCTTACTCCAAGACGTAATTTTCTTTTTATAAGTTCTAAAATATAATGGGATTAAATCATAATGACCACCAAAAATTAAAAAATACTGCACTACAAAAATATACTAATTGCACAGCAAAATATGCTTACCAAAAATACTAATTGCACACCAAAATATGCTTACTAAAATATAATATATTATAACGAGCACCTATAGGTACGCCTCAAATCACTGCATTCCGTCTCGGAAGGGTTAGGTTATGTTAGGTTCCTTCTTAAACCCACCCAAAAATAGGAGCCCCGCTTAGCGGGGCTCCGTCGACTTAGTTTGATCTCTTTAAATATATTTTGGTGTGCAATTAATATTTTTGGGAAGCATATTTTGCTGTGCAATTAGTATTTTTGGTAATCATATTTTGCTGTGCAATTAGTATTTTTTTGTTGTGCAGTTAAATGCTACCCAAACATAATACTAGTGTAATGATGTAATGTATGTATAATAAGAATATTTTATCGGAATATTTACTTAATGTTTTCGACATATAGTAATTTATGGATCTTTAGCCTATTAATTTATTTACACTCGTGTGCACTGACCTACATTAGACCTTTGCATTAGACACATCCGTTGCTATGGATACTATCTGTTTATTGCAATGATGAAGGAAAAATAGGTTTATTGTCATATAAAATTTTAATTCACAAAAAGAAGAAAACTATAAGATCTCTGTGCTTACAGCACGTAGGATTAGGAGATAAATTAAATCACATATTTTTGGCATTTCTCAACATATTGTAACAATAGAATAAGAAATTTTTGTTAAATAAAATAAAATGACGAATAAAATGTCTGGTATTACACAAGTACGAAATAAAACTCTTCTTCCCGATTTAAGTAAAGAGGGTGTACTTACTAAAGAGATATTGTTATCTACGAAAGATAAACATAATGCCCCTACTGGATCTAGGCTGTTTTCGCATCATACTCTTGCTAGTGTTAGGCGACTAAGCTTTTATCACCCTTTTCTGTAAGTATTAAAACTTCCGTATTGCCGTATATAATAGAGTAAGGCTAGAATCACATTTACGATAATCATAGTAACGTTAATTGATGTGCTAAGCATATAGATTTTAATGTTATATAAATGCAAAGAACTGCTACCGCAAGTTTTAATGTTGCTGACTCGGTATTGTCAAAACTTCCGAGTCTAGCATTATTCTGCTATTTCATTTCATTTGAAGCAGATTATTAATGTTGGCTCAAATTCTGATTTCTTCTGCTTACTCTTATTTTAAATACTTCGCTCTTCAGTTTTCCAAGTCCACTAATAAATTATTTTAGACATTTTTGTCTTATTTTAGCATTCCAGACGACAGTCTAGATTTCATTTTAGCGTCCACATATAATCAGGCGACCGAGAGATTTGCCGACAAGGTAGATGTATACTTACAACCTGAGACGATCGGTTGTGAAACTTGGCGAAGGCTCCGAAATACATACGATAAACGACCTCCGGTTGAAATTCCCTCGGTAAGTATTAATCATCATTTTAATAGCCTGTTTAATAATGGTAACAGGAATATATTCAGATAAAATATACCTAATAATATAAGATCACGAAGCTGTTAAAGGTTTAAATACACCAATAACTCTTGCTTTGCATTGAAAATAAGCGTAAAGCAGTTCAGTATAAGCTGTTCACACCAGCATTGGAAGCTTCGGACTACATGCAAATAATATACGTATCTACCAGAAATTATATCTGATAATTATTTAAAAACCTGGCAAATTTTGACAATAAGTACACATAGGTACTCTGGATAAACATTTTACGACAATTTTTTATCCCGATATGAGTTACCTACTGTCAGTGGCGGATTATCCTCAAGGGAAACTAGTCTTGTGCCGAGAGGCGCAGGGCTGATGGTTTACCTGGCATACCTAATTATTATGTCTAGGGTGCTCTCGATATTTAATCTATCTCTGGTTAGTGTCGCATACGGGCGAATTTGCAAAATCTAGTTCATATTATCATTATGAATAATTAATTATATTATTATGTAAAGTAATTGCTACGATTTATTCTACCTATAATAATTCATAGGTATCAGATATAAAATTCAATAAAACTTCATTTACAATTTTATTTAAACGCCTTTTTCTTTATCAATGTTCGTTTGTTATTTTCAGGGTCACCCGATGAAACGTGGTGGTATTCTTGAGCATCGTTCTCCGTTCAGCGTCAAATTGATGAATTCTGGAGTACATTCTTCGCAGACGAACCCTGGTTTTAGTAGACAGCCGGCGGGCGGTGCCATATTCTTCTATTAATTCCTTACACCAGTTTAGTTGGAGTTTGACTCCTAGCTACAGATTCTATCCTGTTAAATTTTTGTAGATTCCCAACAGAGCTATTAATCTACTAGCTGCAGACTGTAAAAATAAATCATGTTGAGCTTTAAGAGTTTTCCCAATCGAAAATTTGATTGATATAGGTACCTACGATCTGTAATTATCTAGATTATTTCGTGGGTTTTAATTTACCAGTATTTACATAATGCCGCATAGTATCCCTCGAAATCAACTCTTTAGTCCTTTTACTGGCCTTATACAATTATGGTTCATTCAAAAAGTGAAAAAATAATTTTATACTACAACGCATTTTCTTAGTTACTATTTATTCATGTTACTAGAAGAGCTACAAGACCACCTTAGAGAGCTGTGATCTTAAACTATCTACGTGTTTCTGTTATAAATTTATACCATTTAATATAAATATGTACCTAGGTACTTAGATTTTGTCAATGATCAGCAAAATCTCACGTAACGTACCTACGTAATTAAAATAAGAAAATGTTGTATTTTTATCATGATCTTTATTGGATCAATTAAATAATTATTTGTACCTATAGAGGTACTACTTATTCCAGTTGCTATTTAGCAGAACGGTCTTTTTTATTCAGCTCGATGATCGATCTCGAGTTTGTCAAAATTAACAGTTGGGAGTCTGTCACCAGTCTCCAAACTGTGGCTAGTGATAGACTCTTAAAACTCGTTTATGGAGTTACATGTTCTATAAGAATATTCAAACGGTTATTCTTTTTAGATTTTTATTTTTATTTAATAACCAGGGATGTTACAATATTGTATGGCCACATTTTCAGTAGCAGAAGTGAAATTTCGATGTGCATGTATAAAATGTGATGTCATCAACGGTTCGATGACATTATCACAATGTAAAAAAAAAACACGCTATCGCGTAATTCATCCCGCCTAGCCGAATAAATTGCACCATTAGGTATTGTGGCAAGCACAGAAATCAAAATGTGGCAAGTCAAAATTCTTCCGCTATTTGTCAATTATTATTTATAGTTTTCACCCGCGGCTTCGCTCGCGTAAATGTAGGTTAGGTGTTAGGTTAGGTTAGATTTGCAACAGTTATTTTTTCTGGATGAAAGGTATGCCCTATTCTGTACCCCTGACAACGTGTATGCAAAATTTAATGTTGATCGGTTGAGTAGTTAAGGCGTGAAAGCATAAAGAACTAACAAACAAACGAACAAACTCATTTTCACGTTTATAATATTAGTTAGGATCACTTCCGCATCCACAACGATTGTTGATAATGTTGATGTAATGGGCATGGACTAGGTTACTTAAGGCCTTGTTTTTGTATTCAAGCAACGAGTCGTTTTAGCAACGAACCGTTAAAAATTGTAATTTTTTAAGAATTAATCGTCCATAGATAAAATAACTAGTTTCATGAATAGGTAGGTATAGGTCAAAGATATTCTGCAAAATTGTTGGTAATAAAGGAACCGGACCTGGGTCCGGGCCCCGGGGTGATGGAATTCATAGATTAGAATACTGGAATTGTCAAAAATGACACGTGTGGAGTTGCCATCGTTTCTAACATCCCTGGTACTGGTACATAATATTGTAATAAGTACTAGTGTAGCTACTTGTCTGGTAATCTAGTATTGACTGTACTAGATAAGTTAGAACGCCATTATTCGGCGCCTCATGTGTGTAAGCTTTTAATGTATTAGGTAACATAATTCTGTGCTTATTTCGTTTTGTGATATTTTGTATGTTGTAAGAATCAACTTTTTTACACTAGCTCGTGATGTGTTAGATATTTTTCTTTCGTGTAACGACTACGAAGACGACATGTTTATGTTTGTGTTAAGTAAATGTCGTGTGCGCTAATAAATGTATACCTTTTCATGAATTCTGTTGTGGCGTATGTATATACGCACAAGCAACATGTAAGTTTATGAGGAATCTGGAATCGAACGGAGCATCATACGTCTAGCCGCGCCGAAACCAAGCGACGCGCGAAGGCGATCGAACGGAGCATCATACGTCTAGTTGCGACGAAACCAATTGACGAACTAGCGAAGTGCGAAGAGGCCATCCGTTTTTATACGTGGCAGTATTTATGCTCGCCGCGACGCACGCACACATGCTCAAGAACTCCTCGTAAAATTGTAGAATTGTGTTTAATCGTAGCTGATTGGTGTAAATGATTATTGTAGGTACACATTAGTGCTAGCGTTACTTGCATGAACAATAAATATAAGAAGGCGTAAAAAGTGAAAATATTATTAGGAATCAGATGTAAAACAGCTTAAAAAAATATCAGACGCACTTTAACCTTTAAATATTCAAGAAATGCATTAACAAATAAAGTAAGAGATAATTGATATCACCCAACAGCGATCACACAGCACGTCCGTTCCGTCCGCCGCTCGATGTCAAAGTGAGTCATTGCGCGCCGAGCGCGCTTTTATAGCATGCTCGATCGGATGATTCGTGACGTTACTTGTTTACGTCGCATTCCGCAACTAACACGGCCTCTCCTGACAACAAGGCGTCCTCGACTTGATTGTATTGCGTTATGGCTCCTATAGAGGCCTCAAGATCGGACATGGATGGTCCAGCTGCTACGAGCTCGTTACATTCAAGTTGCTTTAACCTGCCATCTGTATCGTCAGTTTCGTCATCTGTAACGTTAAGAGTGGTGTTCACACGTGGCATATACGTAAATTGACCTTAAGTAATTCACAGTAATTATGTCAAAATAGCAAGGATACAGGATGGTAGGCGTCCCAGCCATCCCATATTGCTGCCCATACTTTACCACAGCGACTAACGCTAAGTAGGTGTCAGGCACCTTCGTTGGGCGACACACGCCTTTGGGACTAACCCATATGTTAGGCGACACACGCCATTGGGACTAACCCATTCGTTGGGCGACACACGCCATTGGGAATAACCCATACGTTGGGCGACACACGCCATTGGGACTAACCCAAACGTTGGGTGACGCACGCCATTGGGACTAACCCATACGTTGGGCGACACACGCCATCCTTAGAGGAACACACCTCAGCGTTGGGCGACACACGCCATCCTTAGAGGAACACACCTCAACCTTGGGCGACACACGCCATCGTTAGAGGAACACACCTCAGCGTTGGGCGACACACGCCATCCTTAGAGGAACACACCTCAGCGTTGGGCGACACACGCCATCCTTAGAGGAACACACCTCAACCTTGGGCGACACACGCCATCGTTAGAGGAACACACCTCAGCGTTGGGCGACACACGCCATCCTTAGAGGAACACACCTCAGCGTTGGGCGACACACGCCATCCTTAGAGGAACACACCTCAGCGTTGGGCGACACACATCATTGGAGAAGCGCTTACATAAGTGGAGCACGCCACTGGAAAGCACTCAATTAGTTCTTGACGAACCTTTTCCTGTTCCTGATCCCAATGAAACTCTACTAACCTTTCCGGGTCAGATGAGCAATGCATGCGGTTCTCGTTGCATACCCCTTAATATTTGCGGAAGCATCCAGCGAGTCACAGTAATTGTCGAACCTGTCTGACATTCTCTGGGGATGGAGTTTTTTAAAGCCGTCACTTTACATGAGCTCGGCCGCACCTGACCAAAACTTATTATCCTCCCTAAATATTCTACTTCAGTCGTCAGGAAGCAGCATTTTTTAAGGTTTATTGAGAAACTTGCCTTAGTGAGCGTATTTAGGACCTTCTTTAGTAACGAGATGCCATGTTTTATGCTATTACTCATAAGGAGTACGTCATCGATATACACAAAGACGTTTCCTGCCTCAATCAATTCGCGAAGAGCTCGATTGATAATACGCTGGTAGACGATCGGGGAGTTTATCAAACTATACGACACTTTCAGGTATTCAAAGTGTCCTTCTGGTGTGACAAATCCCGTAACGTATACGGAGCTATCTTTCGAATCACTACATTCGCGACGGCGCCCATGCGGCGACTCATGGCGCGAGCTACGCACAGAGTCACTATTAGCAGACCTATTTCGCGAACGGTCTCGGGAACAGCGACGGTCATGCTTTCGGGCATATTAAACGCACGCAATAACAACTATCCCACGGTAAATCACAAGAACACTTTTTAAAAAAATAAACACCGGCAGAATGTAAAAGTGAAGATAGGAAAATTATTTATTTCTTTCCTCGTATCTTTGAGTTTGGTGGGCTTTGAAGTCTTTTATCCCACTTCTGATATTAGGAATCAGATGTGAAACAGCTTAAAAAAATAACAGACGCACTTTAACCTTTAAATAATCATTGAATTATTCAAGAAATGCATTAACAAATAAAGTAAGAGATAATTGATATCACCCAACAGCGATCACACAGCACGTCCGTTCCGTCCGCCGCTCGATGTCAAAGTGAGCATAGATTAGTATACCTGTTAAGTGAGTCATTGCGCGCCGAGCGCGCTTTTATAGCATGCTCGATCGGATGATTCGTGACGTTACTTGTTTACGTCGCATTCCGCAACTAACAATATATTATCAGTTGAATCAGTCTACGTGTTTCAATACAACCCTAACGGTTACCAGCTACGGACCTGGCTTATGCCCGCCGGCTGGTAATGCGTGAAATTGGTGACCCCTGCTGACCTTTCATCGTTCTAGTGCTGTTGTAATATCGAATCACTAAACCGACACCCAATCTCTGTTGGTTTTCGGCCAAATACGGAGCGTACGGATACGCTACCTTATCGTCATGGCACAAGAAAAAGCTGAAGAATTCACCGACAAGCAAGTAACGACCCCTCTCCACGGTGATGTCGCTATAATCTCACTGCCTGCACGTCTACCACCATTCTGGCGTCAGAACCCACGACTGTGGTTGGCACAGTTTGAAGCTGCCGTCGCCGACAGCAAGATGGGAGAAGAACAGAAATTTAACCTTGTCGTCCCGTTGCTAGGCTGTAGCGACATCGAATAAATCGGCGACATCATATTGAACCCGCCATCGACCAACAAGTATATTACGCTAAAGAACAGACTGATATCGACGTACCAAGAAACAGACCATCGTCAGCTACAGAAATTACTCAGCGGCCTAGAACTCGGCGACATGAAACCTAGCCAGTTACTGCGTAAGATGCGTGATTTGAGCGGTAAATTACTAACCGGCGGAGCTCTGAAAGTTGTGTGGCTCAACCAATTGCCCACACAAGTTCGCGCCGTACTCTCCGTGAACACCGAATCGTCGCTAGAATGTTTAGCCGTGATGGCCGACAAAATGGTTGAACATTTCGAACCCGCAACAGTTGCCGCAGTCCACATTACGACCTCTACACCGCCGCACACATCAAGCCCGTCGTGTCTACATTGCCCAACTCACCCAACTACAGAAAATCTACAGTTTGCCCTATTATATAAACAAATAGAAAAGTTACGCTGGAAATCGTCGAGATTCGAACCAACCAACAACGTGCCTCGTATCACTATAGCGCCACTCATCGCATAGAAACAACCGGCCAACCAATCTATTCAAGGTCGCGCCCCCTGCCGCCTGATAAATACAAAGCTACGAAGCTAGAATTTGAGAAGATGATGGAGTTGGGAATCTGTAAACCGTCAAACAGTCCATGAGCCAGCCCGCTTCACGTCGCCGTCGTTAAGAAAAAGGATGGTTCGCTACGTGTGTGTGGCGACTATAGAAGATTGAACGCCGTTACAGTATCCGATCGCGACCCTATTCCGAGAATTCAAGATTTTACGTACCAGCTACATGGAAAAAATCTTTTCAAAACTAGATCTCAAAATAGCGTGCCTACTTCTGGATACCTATTGAAAAAGAAGCTGCGAAGACGGCCATAATAACCTCCTTTGACCTCTTCGAGTTCAGCTGTATGACGTTTGGCTTATGCAACTCCGGCCAAACATTTCAACGTTTCATGCACGAAGTACTGCGAGAGCTCGACGACAACGTATTCTGTTTCGTCGATGATTTATTAGTGCACTCAGAAAACCCAGTGGATCACAAGCGCCACTTACAACAAGTTCTCAAACGACTCGACAATTACGGCGTCACTCTACACATCGATAAATGTGAGTTCGGCAAAGACAAGCTATAGGTCCTCGGCTATGAGGTTACACCGGAAGGAATCAAACCCACAGAAGAACCCATTCAGGCCATACTTAAGTTTCCCAAACCAACTACAGTGTAAGAGTTAAGAAGATTTTTAGGCATGATCAACTTCTACCGTAGCTGCCTACACCATCAAGCCGAATACCTACCAAAATTAGCTGCAGTGGAAATCGTATGAGATTGTGATTTTACTAAACAAGTAGATACTTGATTAGTAAATTACACAATAGCAAGAAAAACGACAAAACACCTATACAATGGACACATGAAGCTGAAACAGCCTTCGAACAATGCTGACAAAGCATTCTCGAGGCTACTATATTATCGCACCCGATACCTAGCGCCCCGCTATGCTTACTAACCGACGCGTCTGACACTAGCCTTGGCGCAATACTACAACAGAAAATAGACAACGTGTGAAAACCATTCGCCTTTTACTCAAAAACAATGAGCGAGACGCAGAGAAGATACAGTGTATATGATCGCAAACTTCTAGCAATGTATACAGCTATTAAAAATCTACGCCGACTGATAGAGGCCAACCAACTCACCATATGTACGGATCACAAACCATTGACGTACGCATTAACACGAACGCCGAGTACAGCAGCGACACCCCGCGTCGAGAGCGACAATTTCATTACAGTATAAGTCAATTCTGCACTAACATCAAATACATTCACGGTGATAAGAACGAAGCCGCTGACGCGTTATCATGTGTCGCGGAACTCGAACTACTCAACGCAACGATGGACTACGACAAGCTATCTCAAGAACAAGAAACCGACGCCGACCTACCTGATTGCATGAATAACACCAGACTGAAGTATTCCTGCGTAAACCTACCGGGAGTCAAACGGCCTATTTGGTGCGAAACATCGACAGCGAATATTCGACCATACCTACCATTGCCTTATCGTGTCGCAGCCTCCAAAGCACAACACGAACTAAGGCACCCCGACGTTCATACAACAAGAAAATTAATAACAACAAAGTTTTTCTGGCCATCTATAAACAAAGATATAGATATATGGGTCCAGGCGTGTATCAGCTGTCAACGAGCGAACGTTGACACGTTATTAGCCCGCTCGGCGAGTTTCAACAATTATCCCGTTTTGAACACCTGCACGTGGACATAGTTGGGCCCCTCCCGCCATCAGATGACTATAGATACCTAGTTACTATGATTGATCGCTGCACTAACTGGCCAGAGGTAATACCTACTCGTGACGTCACTGCCGAAACGGTCGCGAAGGCCGTGTACGAGGGATGGATATTGCGGTTTAGATGTCACCTGCGACTTACTATAGACCAAGGGAGACAGTTCGAATCGTCTTATTTCAAGCTTTAATGAAGAAAATAGGCGTCACTCGAATACGTACTACTCCATTTCACCCGCAAGCTAATAGTAAAATCGAACGATGGCATCGATCTCTGAACGCGGTACTGATGGCAACAGCAACCGTCAACAGATGGATCTGAATGAATTACCTACAGTATTACTAGGACTTCGCACCGCCCTACGTGAAGACTCAACCGTCAGCCCGACCCTAATGACAAACGGATCAACGTTACGCGTCCTATCTGATTTCTTCGCACCTACCAAGCTGAACATTGAAGATGCGGAATTTGTCCGTCAGCTGGCTGAAGCAGTGTCGTCATTATCACCAACATCAACAAGGCGAGCGTCAATATCAAACACATTCATAATTATACAAAGACCTCGGGACGGGACATGTACGCATGTGTTTGTGCACAACGACATCGTGCGCAGACCTCTCGTACCCACCATACCACAGATTACTAAATAGTTACTTCGTAACAGGTAGTTCACTCTCTAAGAAATGTTGGTACTTGCATTTTATAATAGCCTACTCTTTACTGCTGCGCGCGAAAATGAACCGTATTTTTTCAGGCGTAAGCTTGCTATCGGTTCAGAGTTCCGCGCGGTCGCTTGGCCTTGAAGCAAAAGCAAAAACGCTAGGACTGCCTCCCTAGATAAAAAAAATATTTTTTAATATAATATAATTAAATAAACCTTTTCTGGGTTATGGTCTGTCTGTATACCAAAAAATTGATTGAAGTAGGCGTAATGAGTTGGCGTAATTGAGTAACAAACATTGTTTTCACAAGCTTTCAAATTTATAATATTTGTGCGATACCTACTTAAAAATAAATATTTAATATAATTATTGTGATTAAATATCGTTAGCATTCATTTTAAAAACGTTATTATTCAATGAAAACAATAATTTAAGTCGCAACTCACCTTTCTTCGTCAGTAGGTAAATAAAAAAAATAAAGATCTTTGTTCCGTCTCTTGCTCGATGTACATCCAGGTACCGCACATACATTTCCAGAAACAGAAGCCATTTTATTTTAGTGACAATATTACTTCAATAATGTCTGAAATAATTCGACAGTCGGTTGTTGTCGGTCTCTAAACAAATTTTAGCGAGCGCATACAGATAGGTTCGTAGGTACGCGCCACTCGGCTAGCGGCAACCCACTGCATTTGGATATCAGAATGTCCAACGGCCAGTAGGTAGTTATCGCGCGTAAGTACATGGAGTGAACTAGGCCTGACCATACGACGGACCATATCAAGTACTTCAACGCAGTACCGACGCTAAGCGCTTCACACTGCAACTTCTGCTTCGTACCGCAGTAATTTCAATCGACAGGTTGAAACCAGCCCATCTACTCAACAAGGAAGACTCGCTAGAAAACACAACAATAACAAACACGTTAGCCCCGGACACATCACCCACACCAATGCGGACAGCTTCATCACCTTCACCGCGAAATTTCTACGTCACCAGATCTGGCCGCAGGGTGAAATAAAACGTACGCTTCGCTTAGGCGGGAGTGATGTGGCGTATGTACGAGTATATGTATACGCCCAAGCAACATATAAGTTTATGAGGAACATGGAATCGAACGGAGCATTATACGTCTAGCCGCGCCGAAACCAAGCGAAGCGTGAAGGCGATCGTACGGAGCATCATACGTCTAGCCGCGACGAAACCAACTGACGAACTAGTACAAAGAGTAAAGTAATACATAGGGAAAAGAGAGCCCTCTTATGGACAATTTTAGCCAAACCTATTTGAAACAGCGACATCTGAACTTTTGGCCCCGAACTAATCCTTCTATACATAGCTATAGCTATTCCGTATTCTATGCCTATAGCTATTTATATTATGTATTTTATAATCCAGAATTCGTATTTAAATTGTTTTGTATCAATCGTATTTTTGTAACATAAAAATTGCAAATAGAACAAGTAGAATGTTACAAAAATAGATCCAAACAAAACAATTTAAATACAATAAGTATAAGGTGCATATCTTAGTATAAGAATAAAACAACAACAAATAACATTTTATTATGTTTATGTTTATTAAAATATAACTATGCAGCGGACTCTAGGTTCATAGTGAAATGCGCAGCGTCTCGGCATTTTTGTAGTTGGAAAAACCGCACCACACTAAACACTAAAAGTGTCACTATCGCACACCGATAACAACAGTTTTCGATGGGAAGATTAATTGACACAAGGTGGAGAAACACAGAGCTCGACTCAACGCACTTACATAAGACCTTCACAGCCGAAAAATATACAATTTAGGACGAAAAACTACAAACGTGTGCACGGCAAGAGACACTGCCCAATACCTTTCCTCTATCCAAAGATAGGATTGACATCTGTGTTTTTGGCCCCGTACTTGTGTTGTAAATCAATTACAGTAGATGGCGCTTAAACAAATTTTAATTTATTATTTAGTTTCAGTTCTTACATATCTATACTTTTATATATTTAATTTATCTAGGTCCATATTTTATTCTCATTTTAATTGTTTTTATCATAAAATGTCATAAAATGCAAATTGGTAAATATGTGGGTTAAAGACTACGATTCAAACATTGGATTTGTAAGTCAGTCACAATATGGCGACTGCATATTGCTAGATAAAAGATAGGACTCTTTGGATATAGGAAAGATATTGGGCAGTGTCCCCCCCCCTGAACTAGTAGCACAGAGTACTTTTTTATATAAAGGAATAGAGGTCTCTCTCTGCCCCTGAAATAAGCATCGCGACACTACCGCCGCCTGCATTGTGGTCGAACTATTTCCAGTAAATATACATAACTATACCTACATTACCTACCTATAATCTGTGTACGGATAGGTACCAGGCCTTACTTACATGTATATTATATTTCTTTTATTACCGTTAGCATTATTTTCAACTGTCTATATTACAGAGTCAAAGGAAGTGCTAACGATAAATACATCTTGTCACTTAGGTTTTCAGGAATAAAAGAATTAACTATAAATAATTATTTATTTCATCTTTTAAAGCACTTGCGAAAGTATTTTTACGCTTTTATTTGATATTCATCCTCATCATCATTAGAATCTCTCTTTCCTACTAATATTTTATGAATGTCTTTGCCATAATGTCTACAGTCCACTAGTATAAACACAAAAGCACAAAATAATACGAGTCTCTATCTCAAACAAAAACGGAATAACTTCGTACAACTCTACGTAATTCTGGAGGAGAAGGACAAAGCACTTAACTCAACAGACTAGGACTAGGAAATACAATTACTCCGTAATATCAATTCAAAAACATCAGTCAATGTCTGACATCAAATTCACAACAAACAAAGTGAAGAAAAGATGAAATTGAATTAATAATAACGGCGCGGTGTGGTTGACAGTAAGATTATAATTTCTACTAAAATAAACGTAAAAAAATTAAGAATATTATCATTTCCATATTCTTCAATATTTTTATCGATTTTAGTTAATCTTGTTAATCGATAAAAAATAATTTCATATAAACACTATAATTTGTAGGGCAATCACATGGCATTTTTATAGCTCTAATGGATTAGAAATCTACCATATAAAAATAAAATTTGTAGCATGTTTAAAGTGATAATGCGGCTAGTTTTAGAAGTAGTGGCAATACAGTGAAAGTTCCGCCAAACGACTGTGTTCCAGATTTGGTGTAATATTCCCGCTGGTAGTGCCATCTGTATGCTTGATACCAAAGCAAGACATTATAATGCTACTAAGTTAAAAACGAACAAATGTACATGGGTTCTCTATTCTTTTCTGTTCAACATAATTTAGTACTATTATTTTTCGACAAGTCATGAAATAATGTGTTAAGATTGAGTACCCTGCGAACTAGCGACGCGCGAAGAGGCCATCCGTTTTTATACGTGGCAGTATTTATGCTCACCGCCACGCACGCACACACGCTCAAGAACTGCTCGTGATCGATAATATGGACAGATTCAATGTGATATTTTCGATAATTCAGAACTTTTAAGTTAGTAGTAGAAGTGGCTAAATAAGAAGCAAATAATAAATATCGATATACATAATTATGTAGTGTAGTGTATATATGCCGTGTATACACCCGAAACTTCACCCATCTCACACATCGATATTTATATCGAAGGCCTGAAAATATTGATCGATAATATCGACAGTTTCAATGCGATATTATAGTATAGCTAGTAACTAATACTAATATTTCGATATCGATATTTAATTTCTTGTCGATATGATAATACCGTATCGATGATGGTTAAGTAAATATCGATAAAAATATCGATATTTTAGGGCCGATATTATCGAATATTCGATATATCGTTCGATATCGATGTTTAATTTCTTTTCGATGTGATAAATCGCCTCGATGATCGATGATGGTTAGATATCGATAAAAATATCGATATTTTTGGCTTATTCCGTTTATCCACCCTAAAAAAGCCACCCTAAGGAGAATACTCGGAAACGCGTGTCCTTCTATCCACCCTGAACGGGGTGGATAACCGTAATTCATATAATATGTTTCTTCCGATTTTTTACCCCAAGTACAGTTGAATCAAATTATCTTTTAAGTTTTAATTTAATATTTATTGTTAAGCGAATAACATAAAATAGTCTTAAAATCTAAATTGTAGGTACATAGTACTATAAGATAGAAAGCCGAAGCGGGGCTGGTGGTTTTTTATAAATTTTGCAACATGTCCAGAAAATGACCAACGCTTATTTCATTATTGAGTAGACGTAGTTGCGTATCCTGGATAAATTCGTCCCTTTTAATGTATATTTGCAATCGTTTTCTAATTTTTTTTGCTGCAGCAGACGTATTAGCGAAGAACTGTGCGTTTTTTTGCACGCATTCCAAAAACTTAGCTAAATGTGGATGTTTGTCTTTAATTTCATGTGACATTGTTTTATGCCAGGTTTCTAATGAATTTGTAGTCCTATGAGACACCCGGAATGAATTCCAAACAGCCACAAAGGTTTCGTCCTTGAGCCATGTTTTTTCAAAATATTTCACAAATGCCGCCATATTATTATCATCGTCTAATAAAAATGATTTCACAAACAACCAGCCTTCATTAATCAAGTTTGAAGGTAATAGTGGCAACCTTGCCGTAAGTAACACTAATCTTTTTGTATTTGGGTATTTATTGATACCTAGCTTATCTGCTCGTTTTTGAATGGACTTCACATAATGAAAGTAGCAGCCATGTAGCAATATATTTGGAAATACACTTTTTAATGCTCCCATTGTAGCTTTTTCGTAGTCGAGCGTGAATGTTGCGGGATTCCATGCAGGAATTTGTGATTTGATTAAATTAAATACCGTTAAATAAGTGCTTTTCTTTCTGTCACTCATAATTGCAAATGCCAAAGGTATTATATTTGTTGAAGTCGTGGTACTGTTCATATCAGCGTGTATACTGAAAACTTGGTTAAACGGTTTGGGGCATATTCTAAAAGTTGCATCGCCAAAGAAATTTTTGAGTTTACCCATTTGGTCTCTTGCGAAATTGTTACAGAATATCAAAATCCGAATATTGTCTATTTCATCTATGAAATCAGCTAATAAAAAGTTCTCGTATTTTTTCGGCACTACAACTTCGGCAACTTTTTTAAAATTAAGTTGTTTTAAACCCAATGCTGCATTTCTATGTTCATATAAAGTAGTTTTAATTTTTGAAAATTCAGGAACTTCATTTAGTAAGTCGACATCATCTTCATTAAGTGACGCTACCATGTTTTTATAGATTTTCGGCACCGGATCTAGTGAAGTGGTTACTTCGTTGATACATTGGTTTATATGCGAGTCAATTACATTTTTAGTGAAATCTTGTTTACATAACTGTATGTGTGGTTTTGTTTTCATCACAGTATTTTCCTGTAATAATAATGTTGGATGATGCTTAAACAAATAATTAAAAGTTAAAAAAGTTTACATTTGAAAAACAAGGCTATTAACAAAAAAAAAAACATTTGACATTTACAATAAAGCAATTTAATTATAAATTTGCTAAAAATAAAATTAATAAATTTGACTGCATATTCCACTATGTCATTAAAAAGTAAGTACATTATAGAAGTATCCTGTATATATTGAATCAATGTTTGTCGCTACAAGTTATTACGACACATTTTTTAGGAAAGTACGAGTATGTGCCGGACACAATAGACGATGATATGACTCAATGTGATAGCCAAGAATCATTGGATATGGCAGAAAGTCAAAGGTGGGATTCAATGGCAGTTAATATAGGCGATAAAGAAACCACGACTGAACGAGATACTCAAACGACTAGTTCCAGCTTCAGCTCGTCATCAACCCAAACTAATTTTACTGCTATTGACGAAGAAAAAAATACCTTAGCTAACAATGCTTTTGGGGCGTTAGTTGGGCACGAACTGGGTAATGTACCTTTATTTAAAAGAAAATATGTTATGTGCAAAATCCTACAACTATTGGATAATAATTAATTAATAATACTTTTATTTACCATTACAGTAATTGTCCCGACGCAGTGGTTTATTTTTCGTTTAGCACACAGCCAATAAGTTGTTTGATTTGCGTATGTTTTCTTAAAGTGATATTGATAACCATTATGTAAAGCTACTCGACCCTTACCCCTTGTCAATATTTTTATTTTTTCAATTAAAGACATTTTAAAGTTTAAATCAAGCTATGATTTATATTTAAGCACATACAATAATATAACTGGAATGGAAATTAATTGCAATGATATGTGTCATTAAAAGATACGTCTAGAATGACGTAATAGTCACATAGAATGTTAGATGAGTAAACAAAACTATTTTCAGCTCAAAGAAGAAGGTAAGTATGTACATCTAAAGTATTTTAATGTTCACGAAGTTTCTTGGACTGGGTTTGTGTATGTTTCTGTGTTAATGACTGTACTTAGGCAGGTGAGAAAAACGGAAGAAACATATTATATGAATTACGGTTATCCACCCCGTTCAGGGTGGATAGAAGGACACGTGTTTCCGAGTATCCTCCTTAGGGTGGCTATTTTAGGGTGGATAAACGGAATAAGCCATATTTTTAGGGTCGATATTATAGAATATTCGATATATCGTTGTATCGCTAGATAAGCGGTTAAGTCTTCTTAGTTTGAGTGAGGCCCTGCTGTGCCCTCAAAAAATAAAACGAGATTTCAGGTATCATTATTTATTGTACCACAAATAATTTACACTTTTAAAAATTATCCGTATTTTTCAGTATGCTATCTATATACCGTGCTAGTTCCAACATAGGGTTCATAGCTTTAGTGTGACGACAGCAACGGTCCCTCAACACACTATTCGACACGAAGTTTTTAGAATTTTGTGCCCATATACTACTGCTCGATGAACTAGATGTATCTTTGAAAGTTTTGTTTGGAGTTCTGCGCAAGGTTTCACTTGTATGTCGGGGCTCCTTCGGCTTATATGACGACCGTCTGTAAGAAGGTTGCCAAGTGTTCTCGGAATATTTCCTATACGGATGCTTTGACAGTTTGTGGGAACGTTTACTTCTACGAAGTAGCTGTAAAATTAAAATTAAATCATACATTGTTTTTGGACGCTGAAGAGGCTATTATAACAAGTTACCACGGCGCATCTTAAATGACACAACTTTTAAGTTACACACGTGTTTAAAAAATTAGTGGAGTAAGTACCTAACCTAGATATTGATGGCGGTAAATAGTTTCAGTTCTACAAGTCTGTCCAAAAACTTGTATTTCGTCGCTACCAGGCGATATAGAAACAGATGGAAACTAACATTTGTGAACTTAGCAATGACTACTATTTGAAGAAAGAGATTTAAAATTCGTCTTGAGCTTGACCTCTCGTTACCGCAATCGTGCGCCTAAAACGCCGAGCATTTGGCGATCATTACGTCGCATTTTGGGAGAAGCTAGGACTCCTTCCTATACCCCAGTGGACAAGTGCAAGTTGATGATGATGATTGAAATGTAGGAGTAGATAGACGTGAATACATGATAGTCGTGATGATTGTAAAGTTTTTAATATATTATGAAGATATACCAATTTATCCCAATTTAATTAAAGAAAAACAAAAGTTATGATACCTTATTTTCAAATGTTTTCTTGGATTTCCGTCTTTGTATCGATTTTTTAATTTTCTCATATTTATGACGGCATTCTGACTCATCAGATTCGTCAGTAGCAAACTTTGTTGGTGAGACGTAAGGCTGCAAAATATTACCTAGAATTAAATTACCTACTTAATAAACAGATGCGAATTCATTCAAATGTTATGGCAACCAGCTGAGCTACCAACCTATGGGTATTAAACGATATCTGTAACAGCTTTCAGTAACAACAGAACATTTCCATATACTGAAAAAGATAACAATGCCTAATGATCGATTGACATTTAATATTGATGTGAATTCTTCGATCAAATATACCATAGATGCACGATTGTCGCTCGAAAAACGGCGCCAACTAAAGCGTGCATTAATCAATCGTATGCACTATTTCGCTCGCAGACACTTTACGGCCGCGCTAGCAGTGTGACGTTTCACGATGCCAAAGTGTGTAGTGAATAAATGCAAAAACTATACTCTAAAAGTGCAAAAAAAGGATGGAGTGTCGTACTTTCGGTAAGTATAGGTTTGTTATGAATTATTTATTATATTTTGTTGCATAAGGCGCTTTAAATAATATATTTAAAAACATTTTCGTTTAAATTTAAATGCATGTATTACGCACCTATCCCGCTCACTCTTGCGTGCGCTGCCCGTAAGCGAGAGCGAATCGACAGCACTACTTTGGAACAAAGTCCATATGAAATGGCATGGAGTCGTTATAAGTTGTTTTGAATTATTAATATAATATTTGTATTAATTTATTTTAGATTTCCACAAAATGAAATTCGAAGGGAGAAATGGAGACGTATTATAGCTCGAAATAGAGATGACGAATTTTACCAACCAAATAATTCTAGCTTAATTTGTTCAGAGCAATGAAAATGAGCATTAAAAAATACAACCGTACCGAATATACAGGTAAAATATTTTGTCATTTAAATTTAAAATTATGTTGAATTTAGTTAATTTTATATACGACCTAATGATTTATTAACTATTGTTTTCGTTATTTTTATAGCAAGAAGAGTTAATAGTGCAATCTGAAGTGAATGCAATAACACCCCATTTGAAAGTAAACATAGGGTCTACATCCACATCGGGGAAAGCTACATTATATTTAAATTTAGATAGAAATATGCATCTAATGGCGTGTTTTTGATTTGTCAAAAGTCGGAGAGTGTTATAAGACAATATCTTCGTACTGGAGGATGTATAAAGGGAAAAATGTACATTTCAGCGTTAAAAAAATTTAACCATACCAATGTTTTCATCGGGATAGACGAACACTGCCAAGTACAATCACTGAATCTTGGTCATAAGGTAACTGTAATAAAAATCTTAATTGAAAAATATATTGACATACGTCTACACTATGCGGCAAAATTGAAAAATGCAGAAACGAAAGATCAGTCTAAGCGGCAATTGTTAAATAAGTTGATATTGTTTAAAGGTAGGTACATAAAACATTATTTTAGTAAAGTTGTTAATTTTTTTAACCTAGTTCCTTCCTGAACGATAGAACAGTTATAATTTATATTTCTAGCATCTACATCAACGAAAGTATCCTGGTAAAATATATCTAGTTTTGTTAGCTAATTCGACCATCTACGAGTATATAGTTTTATTATTATTTATTGAAACTACATAGAAAACATACATACAAATATTTTACATACTTAATGTAATATAATGTACGAAGGTGAGCGTAATTATTTTAGTACTGCAAATTATTGGCCTACTTTACTTAATATAAATATATTATATGCTTGATTTTTATAAAGTTATATAACGCCATCCTTAAAGTTACCTACTAAAATTTAATTATTAATATTAATAAAATATTTATGTAGTAGGTAGTCGACTCCATGAGTTTCCTGTAGTGTTAGCGGGTGGAGACCGTACCATATACTTAGTACGCTTGCCTATCGCGAGTAACACACTTAGGACGCTTTACATTGACGCGTTTTAACTAAACTATTACAAAATGTTTCTCAATCGCGTTCAATGGTTATTCCGGTTTATTTCCTGGATTGCATAATAAATGCAGACACTTATAAGTAAGTAGTACTGGTCAGTGCCACATTTTGACGCGGTTTTTGTATGAGAATGTGCATCTATGGTATATTTGATCAAAGTGTGAATTAAATCTACTTACACATTTTATTGACACCTCGACGCAACACATCGCAAGCGAGAACTGCTGTCAAAAACTGAGAACTGTAATCGCAATAACAATTGCCTGCAACAAAATGTATAACATGTGAAATAAAAGATATTTCTCAGTTAAATTACTGTAATAATTAATTATCGCTTGCTTTAACGGTAAAGGGAAAACATCGTGAGGATACCTGCATGTCCGAAAGTTCTTCATGATGTCCTCGAAGATTGTTAAGTCTGCCAACCCGCACTGGGCCAGCGTGGTGGGCTATGGCCTAACTTAGAGCATCCCAGACTTTTTTTCTCATAGACCACTTTCAAAATTTAGCTGGTTTCTGAGAACCCCCTGCAGATACATTTCTACCATATTCCCAAAACTCGACAAAAATGTGAAGATTAGATCTAACTATGGAAATTTGCGTTGCGGCTGAGTTCCAACCACGAATAGTTTTCGAAAAAAAAGGGGATTAAATATAATGACCACCAAAAATAGTAATTGCGCAGCAAAATATGCTTACTAATATATATCATAACGAGCACCTATACACCTCAAATCACTGCATTCCGTCTCGGAAGGGTTAGGTTATATTAGGTTCCTTCTTAAACCCACCCAAAAACAGGAGCCGGCTACGTCGACTTATTTTGATCTCTTTAAATATGTTTTGCTGTATAATTTGGTGATTGTTTACTATTTTTGACTGTTATATTTTACTATATCTAGTGATAAGTTAAACATAAGCCAAAATAAGTGAGAATTGATTGGTTAAGTAATTAATTGAATGGAAGTAATTAGTGTTGCTAGCATGCATATTTTTGCTACAATTTATAGCTATGTGCAATAATATATTTAGTACTAGGCTTTGCCGCGGCTTCAGTCGCGTAAATGTAGGTTAGGTTAGTAACAGAACTTTTTTCTGGATTAAAGGTATCCTATGTCCTTTTTTGTTACCCAGACAACGTGGATACGAAATTTCATGATAATCGGTTGCGTAGTTAAAGCTTGAAAGCGTAACAACAAACAAACTCACATTTGCATTTATAATATTAGTTACGAGTAGGATGCTATGAGAATATAATAACCTTTTTTTATTTATTCGAAACAACTTTTTCCTCTTTTGGTATACCTAGTTTTAGGTACCTACATCAATAAAAAGTAGCCTATGTCCTTCCCCAGGTCTTAAAATATATCTATACTAAATTTGATCTAAATCGGTTGAGTGGTTTAGCTGTGAAAAGGTAACAGACAGACAGACAGACAGCTAAACAGAGTTACTTTCGAATTTATAATATTAGTAAGGAAGCAAGGATAGTAAGAATATATTTTAGAAAAGTTACGTAGCTCGTAAGCAGCTTATGTAGTTACTTATGGAGATAAGGTAATAAAAATAAAATCTTACCATGATTGAGTTGTACAATTTGATATGCGAATGATACCAAACGCGACCAAACAAGAACGATGTTATTATATTTCTTTTCCTTACTTTCGTCTATTGAATCTTTTAGTATTATACTGTTATCGCCTACGCTCACGCTCTCGTTATCAGAGAGCTTAACATCATCATCTTGAAGCTTAGCGACATTCTCCATACTTTGAATGTTTTGCTTCACGTCGTCCAGTTGCTTGTTAATATCTTGAGCAATGATCATAGTTGTAAATTCGCTTTCTATTGTAAATTCGCAGTCGTGTTGACTGACTTCATCGTTTGGTATCGTATTCTCAACCACACTATTCACGCTACCCGAATAGCTGATGTTGTCATTCTGTTCATTTGTACTTTTCATGTCATCAGTATCATTAGAATAATTACTTGTTGACAAATCTTGACTGTATTCGTCGTCAAACTCTATTTCTTGGGTTATACGTTCCTCTTCGGGGCCGGCCTCTTGTTCGCTAAAACTCTTGAAGAGTTCGTCGGTACTCACACTGAGCGGTTCGGAATGTCCAGTGATTCTGGTTCTTTTCCGTATCCTCGATTCACTCTGACACGGCTCAAATTGATTATACAACTTGCGCCTCGCTCTCCTTTCTGATAATTCTTGACGCAATATTTTGTCCTGATATGATCTATCTTTTAACTTCTGGGCGGCATCGAGCTGGTGCTTTTCAAGGGATTTGTATTGCTCATACAAATACCAAGAGCGCACGCGATGGGACTTTCTATCCTTTGTATCAAGATCTAAAAAATAAAACTAAACTTAAGACACCACTCGTTTTACTTTATATAGACACCTTTATTAGTGATCGATGCAATAGTCATAAAAACAAGACTTCGCATGGCTTATATCATATATGCCATGGAAATAATAATAATAATATTCTACCACATACACACAACACCATCTAGCCCAAACTAAGCAGAGCTTGTACTATGGGTACTAGACAATGGGTAAACATACATATATACTATCTTTTTGTAATTACATACATATTATACATAGAAAAATAAATAGCAGCACTCAACTAAAAGCAATACTGTTCATGCTGTATACCTACATACATAGATTTACGCCTGTTTCTCGGCAGGCAGACACTACAGATTTTCATTTGCTAAAAGCCTGGCATACCTCTCTTCCACAGAAATAAATAGTAGTAGAATGGTGAAGAGGGCGTGGCGCGCGTGCCAAGCTATTGCACTATAGTGCATATGCTTCTAAACGCATTCGCATTACGCAACGCGTCTCCCGTTCGCGCGCTCCGGAGGTAAAAATATTAAATTCGTTACAAATATGCCATATTGTGCAGTTTCCAATTGTAAAAATAAAAGTGATGCAATAAATATGGAAAAAGGAGGCATTTCATATCACCAGTAAGTATTTAAATTGAGTAAAAGTTAAGATTATTGAGATTCAAAATAAGTGTTCTACTTTTACCATGTTTGTCTAATAAGAACATCATCGTTCATTTCTTCGTTATGTTAAATATCTATTGCTTGAATTATGCGATACTTGTTCACATAAATATGAAACCCACACGCAATGTACGTCGAGATAAGTGATATTCACAAGATGCCAAAAACAATAACAAATCAGGGGCGTCGGGTCAAATAAATAGTTGTGATTGGTCAGCGATTGCGCTAGTGATTGACGTTCGGTTTATGGTGACGTCTCAAATTTATCGATAAATAAAATGAATATTAATTCGAAGGACACTCTTGAATTAATTATTATATCGATATCAATATGTTTGTTAATATTAATCAACTGTTTCTTTGATCTGTAGGTTTAGTCTAATGGTAGTGTGTATACGATTGCTGATTAAGTCAGGCAGAATAATGTTGTTAAGAATTTTTTCATAATTAACAATTTAAACGAATGTTTGTTAATAATTAGCCCGTACTTAGGAAGTTGGTGGAGCTTCATTAAGCGTCGGAAAACTCGTTAGATCATGGGTCTTGCGACATAAATATCTAAGCGGTTGAGTCGAATTGCTATCCCAACGGAATGAGAGTGAGCGAACAGTATGCAATGTGCACTTGTATTGATGAACACATTCGAGCTCTATAGGCCGAATTTCGGTCTATACGATGATACTCGAACCCGCGTCAGGCACTTCAAACTTTTCGAAGCTGTGTGTATTTTATATTATCGTCACTGGCATTGAACATCCGTCCTGACTGACATAAACATCTATTCCAAAGAAATATAATTCAGACTTAAGTCTGCTATTACGTTTCTTACAGTAAGTTCTATGACTTTGTACTTTTTATACCTAGACTTCTTAAATTATTATAATAAATGTATTACTTAACACTTTTTTGCGTTTCATTTCAGCTTTCCAAAAGATCCTAATATTAAAAAAAATGGATAAATGCATCGGGACGTAAAAATTGGTTTCCAACGAAATATAGCACAATTTGTTCTTCTCATTTCGCGGATGAAGATTTTGATCATACAAAAAAAAGGAGATGGTTGTTTCCGACTGCATTTCCCAAAATTTATGTGTGGGTGAATAGCGTAAGCGTAAGTCAATAATTTATTTTTGATTATATGAGTCTTGTTAATAATTATAAATTCCTTTTTATTTTCAGAAGTTACATAACGAGCCTACAACACCTAATTCAAATAAAAGAAAATTACTAAGCCCCGAATCTATTAATAACAGAGTGAGTTGCTTGTTACGTTTAATAAACATAATGCAGATCCTGATTTTAGCATGTTTAAACAAACAACCTCTTGAGCTTTATTTCATCAGTATAAAAGTAAAAAGGATACACTACAAACGTACAGGTGTATTTTAATACTAGATGTGCCCGCGGTTTCACCCGGGTTTGTCGTTATTGCGCCGCCCTCGTGGGTCGTAGCGTAATGTTATATAGCCTATAGCCTTCCTCGATAAGTAGGCTATCCAACACTAAAATAATTTTTCTAATCGAACCAGTAGTTCCTGAGATTAGCGCGTTCAAACAAACAAACTATTCAGCTTTATAATATTAGTATAGATTATGTTTTTGACCTTTTAGATAATAGTTGAAACTCCTAGAAAAAGAAGATTAAGAAAACAACTAGGACATGCAAAGGATGTAATAATTCGGCAAAATTTAAAAGTTAAAAGATTACGAGAACAAAATCAGCGAAAATTGAAGAAAATTTTGAATTTACAGGAACTCACTCAAAATTCACTACTTAAAGAAGAAGACGCTCAAATATTAAGTGGAATGAATATTACTGCGCGTGAATTATATGCTAGACAGTTAAAAAATAATAATTCAATTAGTCGGACAAAATATTCACCAGTAATGCGGAGCTTTACTCTTACACTTAATTATTATTCGCCTACGGCCTACAATTACGTCAGACAAAAATTTAATATGAGTTTACCTCATCCCCGTACTATCAGAAAGTGGTATGAGTCTATAGAAGGTAATCCAGGCTTTACGAAGGAATGTTTAGAGGCTATTAAATTAAAGGTGCAATCTGTAGACTTTCCCCTCTTTTGTTGCCTAGCTGTAGATGAAATGGCGATAAGACGAAAAATTGAATGGGATGGTAATAAGTTCCATGGTTATGTCGACTTTGGAGAAAATTTACAAAGTGACCAAATTTGTGAAGCCAAAGAAACACTTGTTTTTTAATTACCTGCTTAAATAGCAATTTTAAAGTACCGGTTGGGTATTTTCTTACAGATGGTGTAAATGGACACCAGAAAAAAATCTTCTAGTCACATGCCACGAAAGGATTCATGATACGGGTGTAAATGTAGTGGCATTGACTTTTGATGGTTGTCCGTCGAATTTGGCAATGGCATCTCTATTAGGATGTAATTTTGATCCAAATAATTTAATTACATCATTTAAACACCCGGTAACTAAGGAACCGGTCACAATTTTAATCGATGCTTGCCACATGTTAAAACTTGTACGCAATGCTTTTGAGGCCTATAAACAATTTCGGACTAAGGACAGTAAACCCATACTATGGAATTATCTTGAAAAATTAAATAATTTGCAAGAAAAAGAAAATTTCATTTAACTAATAAATTGCGTAAAAGTCACATTAAATTCCATAATCAGAAAATGAAAGTTAAGTTGGCTAGCCAGTTACTTAGTAATAGTGTCGCGGATACCTTGTCAATGTGCAAGGATACGTTTAATATTAACGAGTTCAAAAATTGTGAGGCTACTATAAACTTTATTAAAATATTTAATAATTTATTTGATATATTTAATTCGAGGTCATTTCAAGCACTTGGTTACAAAAAGCCACTCAGTCTTCAAACTAAATCCGACATATTTGATTTTTTAAACAAGACAGAGTATTATATCAGGGAATTAACAGACGAACGAGGTGTACTCATGATAAAAACGAAAAGAAAAACGGGATTTATAGGGTTTTTAGTTGGCATACATACTTTAAAACAATTATTTCATTATTTAATCGAAAACAAAAGAATTAATTTTTTATCATTATATCGACTAAGTCAAGACCACCTAGAACTTATTTTTTAATGTTAGATCACACTGTGGCTGTAACAACAATCCCACCAGCAGGCAATTTAAAAGTTATTATAAAAAATTAATAACACACGTCGAAATTAAGCATACTGAGGGTGGTAATTATATCGATTTAGATAAATTATCTATACTTAATTGTTCGTCTGCGGTGAATACGATTAATGCTACAGCTAGTCGGGGCCTATTTATTGAAAATACTACTATTTATTTCTGTGCTCTCTTCCTTCATTCAGTTTAATTATATTCTTGCACAATCAACGACTCACAGGACATTCTTAACCTGACTTTTTCAGAAGGTTTCCTTTCGCCTGTCCTATTCACATTTGCATAATACCTAGACTTTTTTGGTCAGTCTTTTGCCGTCCATTCTTTCTAAATTCCCAAACAATGTTGGCATAGCAATAATTATAGAAGCAGTTCAACGAGTAGGACTAAATTAAAAGAAATCAGCGAAAAAGAAGTATCACTCACCAAGAGAATCCAAGAATTCCATATCACGCAAACGGTATATTGTATTATAACACTGATGTTGTTTCGAATGCAAAATACATTTATTTTACATATTTCAAACGGAATTTTCAATAAATTTATAATATGCTAACCTGTTTCGTGAATTGTGTTTCCAATGCTTTTCTGTCAGACGTTGCCGAGAGTTTTTTAGAATGAGTTTAGTGATACTTGAGCTGCCAGTACTACGCTAGAAAATTAAAACTTATGATTTCTATTCAAGGTACATAGCAATTCACATATTTTCCCTTTATTTTTTATTTTTATTTTATTTATTTGGTTCACCAACAACTGTATACACAATTACTTACACTTAATACAAACTTATAGTAAATAACATTGTGTAACAATTACTTATAGGTAAACACCACATGAATTATTTAAATGTTAACAAAATAAACTTATAATCTAAACATGGTTGCTAATATAACACAAGAATAAGAATAAGAAAACTATGCATGGTAAAAACAAAATATACAAAAATAACAAAGATAGAGCCAGCTTGTTGTCATTTAAATTATTATGATAAGGATGATGACAATAATTTCGACTAATTCGATAAAAATAAAAAGATAAAAATATTAAATATCCGCCAAACATTTGAGGATCTTAGATTTTTGATTTGCAACAGAGTCATGGTGTATGTCAATTTGATCGCTGCAGCCATTTACAACCTTACAAAGTCTGGCATATGGTGAATTAGTGCCTAGAACTGTTCGCCTAAGCGGAGGACATAGTGGAGTGATAGAGGTTCGCGGGAGTCTAGACGGCGCACGGATATTGCACAAAGCTAGCAGTTCGGGACACTGAATACAGTTCTTAAGAATTTTACTCCCAAATAAAGCATCGTTCAGGCGTCTTCGTTTGTCAAGAGAGCTTATGGAAAAGTGTTCTAATCTAGCTTTGTATGAAGGAATTTTCTTTGACACTCCCTTGGAAAACGCGAGGTGCCAAAGAAAGCGCTTCTGAACACGTTCGATGCGCAAACTATGTACGGCATAATGTGGCCGCCAGACTACGCTACAATATTCCAACATACTCCTAACCAAACTGTTATAAAGTATAATTTTTGTTTTAGACTGATGAAAATGCTTGCAATTTCTTATTACGAAGCCTAACATTTTAGATGACTTTTTTATTATATTATCTATGTGTGAGACAAAAATTAATTTTTTATCGTACACGACTCCAAGATCACGTATAGTGTCTACTTTATTTACTGAATTTGAATTTATTTCATATTTAGATTTAATTATATTATTTTTTCTAGTAAATTTGATATGATAACATTTTGTAGTATTTAAAAATAATTTGTTATTCTTGCACCATTGTATAAGTCTGTTTAGATCGCTCTGTAGAAACAATACGTCTTCCTCAGATGAAACTATTCTTACAAATTTAAGGTCATCAGCATACATAAAGATGTCAGAGTGCTGGAAACACGTAGACAAATCATTTATAAAGTAGTTAAATAAAACTGGCCCCAGATGTGATCCTTGCGGCACACCAGAAGATATATTATGCACAGTTGATTGAAATCCGTTTACTACGACATAAAATGATCTATCAGCTAAATATGAGCCCACCCATTTCAGCAAGTTGCCCGTGATACCATATGCTCTCAGTTTGTGTATTAGTATTATATGGGAAACTTTATCAAAAGCTTTACTAAAGTCAGTATAAATTACATCTGCTTGGTGACCTGAATCAATAGCTTTACTTAAGACCTCAGTAAATAATACCAAATTCGTGCTCGTGGATCGTGCACTGACAAATCCATGTTGGTGGTCACTTAAGAAAAGCTTCAAATGGTTTTGAAAATACGGGCAGATAAGAGATTCAAACAATTTAGCAAATATTGAAAGTATTGAGATAGGTCTATAATTGGATATGCTATCATCGTCATCTACTTTATGAATGGGAACTACCTTCGCTGTTTTCCACTTAGACGGAAATATTCCTGTAGATAAGGATTTCTGAAATATTAACATGAGAGGGCAGACTAACTCAGACGCGCATGAAACTATGAAAAATGGAGGTATACCATCTGGTCCAGCACCTTTTTTACAATCCAGACTTTTTAATTTATTAAGTAGAGCCTCTGAACTTATAACTGGACTAGTTAAGCTTTGGCTGTAATTTTGTAATATTTGTAAGTAGTTAGAGACTTTATGTTCATATTCAATGTTTGAATCAAATGTATAAACTGAGGAAAAATATGAGGCAAATAATTGACAAATCTCTGTACCATCTGATGTGGTTGTTACTCCGTCCGTCATTGTCATTGGGTAAGTGCCAGACCCTCCTCTTTTGGCCTTAATGTACGTCCAAAACATTTTGGGGTTTTTGTTAATTTCTCCTTCTAGCTTTTTAGTGTAGTCCTGATAACATTTTGTTGCTAACTTAACACAACGCTTACTGATAAGTTTTAGTTCCAATTCATCCATAGGATTTTTGTATTTACGATATCGCGTCCTTATTTTATTTTTAACATTTAATAATCTTATTAGACTTTTATTAAACCATGGCGGGAATTTAAGATTTTTGGGAGCGCGACACGGTAATTTTTGTAATGCAGTGTTCAGTGTATCATAAAAAAATTCCAGAATCTCATTCACTCCATTCACTCCAAGGGACTGGTCCCTTGAATAAATTTACCCGTTAACTTCTTTTAAAAAGTTACGAATAGCTGTGTAATCACAAGTATAAAAATTTAGTTTTGTTGTTGAAATATTAAAAGGTAATCTTGCCTTTTTATTAAAATAAATTACTATATCTAATGGAGGATGCTGGTTATCAATATTACATAATGAATTAAAGCTTTTATTTACTCTACACAATGAGTAAGTCGAGAAAACGAGATCTAATATGCGGCCGGACGTATTAGTTATACAATTAAATTGACTCAGCCTGTCAACAAAGGTAAAATCAATCAAAATGTCGCTTAAACTATGTATGTACCCTTAGATTGAAGCATATTTAATAAAATCGTTTATTAAGGAGTAGAGTTATGGTGGTATTTGGGAAGTAGTTATGGCGGAGTCTTGCTGTAGTAGGTAATTACGCCACGCAGAGTTCGTGGGAGGTTCCTTATTTTCCAATAAATATTTTACATAAGCAAGTAGGTAGGTAGGTACGGCTTAATAGGCGAATACATAGACAAATAAAATCATAAATATGTTTTTTCATGTAGGTCACAAAGTAACACTTATGAACGTCAAAGTTACTCGTAATAATGGTGGCTTGTGAATTAATTATTATTAAGCATTGTTGCTATATAACTTTGATATCGTTTTTACTATTTACTACTATCGCAGAAATCTTTAAAAAGAACTCGCTCCATCTTTGATTGTTAAATGGAATTGCGTGCGCAAGGCTTCTCTCTCACTCTCAACCCTCGCGCAGAAAATTTTTGTAACATTGTTGTTCGCAATTCATTTTTTATTCTCTTAAGCTGCGAAAATGACCGCTCCTCACTACTAATTGGTAACCATTAGGTTATATAGTCAATTTCAATACAACAAAATCAAAACGTATACAAACGGTTCATTGACATGACCATAGACATTTTAGTGATGTCCAATTGTAGTGTCAATTGTAAATCAATTAATTACCTAATCGAATCATGCGATTTGATGCAGCGAAAGACTTAGAAATGAAATAAAAACTGCTACAATTTTATCTTACCGTGCTATAATTGTGCCCATCATTCGATGTCCGCAGTTGACAGAACAGGTATATAATTTTACATTTAAAAAAAATAACCTAATGAATAAATTAGTAATTATTAGTGATCAAAGTTATTTACTACAAAATTAAAGTTGTGAAAGTCAGAAAATATGTACTCATTTAGACCACAAATTAACACTTATGAACGCCAACTAAATTTACAAAATTGATATACTAGATAAAATTTATGACCAAATGTAGGTTTTGTTGATTAATTATTTTATTGCAAATGTTATTAAATTATTTTATTGTCTAAATGTTATTTAATTATTTTATTGTCTATTTTATTGCAAATTAATTTTAACTTTCTTTTTGTTGAACAAATTTTGATTAACTAATCAATTACTAAAAATGTTACAACATAAACGATTTTTTTTGGCGTACAACCTTATGCAATCATAAATTATAGCTATTTTTTCATTTGACATATAACTTCATTTTTCGTCTAAGATTTTTCAAATCAAATAATTATTTATTAATCAAACGCCAATTGCTTTAAAATACACAAAAATATCATGTGAAAACGTTGAAAATATGGATAAATGTGTTACTTATTCCATTTAGTAAGTAATTATGTGATAAATTTAACAAATTTAACATCAATTTGGTTTGTATACATTTGCAGTCAAAGGTATTGAAATCGACTATAACAATTTCTACGTTTGGAAAAGTTTCTTCCAATTTATCTGATTTTATTAGGTTATGTAAGGTTGAGATATTTAAATCTGCTGATTGCTTTGCTATGTTTTTTAAATATTGGCTTAAATGAAAACATTCTGTTTTGAGCTCATCTGCATTAATGTCTTCATGATAAAATTCTGCAAATTCTTTACATTTTTTGGTCAAGTCACCAGATTCGATTGTTGTTAACTGACAAAGAAAACTAAATCGACTATCAACTTCTTGGTACGCTGCCGAACGTTTTTTTAAATGTGTATTTAATGTGTCAATTATGGGAATGAAAGTATCTACACGAAACTTTTCCTTGCCTCTCAACTGTGCAGTCTCTGATAATCCTTAAAAAAATGTGATGCGTGTGCTGCGAAATCTTTTTCTTTCAAATGTATCTTTGTAGTCAGCATATGGATTTTTTTCTTTAGCAGCCGTTTCGTACTTATCAAAATTATTGCGTGCGGTATTGACATAACTGATCAGAGATTCGTAAAGTTTCGTTACAACGTCCATGGTCATACTGCTATTCTGTAAACTTAGACTTGTTTTATTCATAACTCCCAAAAGATCATTCCATATTTCCGTTAGAAGAGCAGTCTCAAATTTGCCCATTTTTTTTTTGCTAGACTTTGGGCTTCCTTTCTAGTGTCTCCTGGTTGATTGATGTCACTTGCGATTGAAGACAATGCTTCAGAAATATTTAAACTACCATTTTGCAAAGCATTAATAGCATTGGCGCGTGCAGACCATGTAGTTTCCGAAAGAGACTTCAGGACTCTTATTTGCACCTAAATGCTCTGTCAAAGTTTTCCATCGTTTTGCCGAAGCCGAGAAAAAATTGATCAATTTTTGTACAAATTGAAAGAATGTTACTGCTTCAGTAACACACTCAACAGCCTGAACATCCACTAAATTTAGCGCACATGCCGCACATGGAACGTAAATTGCAAATTCGCAAACTTATTTTATTCTTGACTGAACACCAGAGTACTTTCCAGACATATTTGATGCATTGTCGTAGCTCTGCCCGCGACAATCTTTTATAGGAATATCAAGGCTTTCAAAAAAGTTTAAAATGGTATCTGCTATATATTGCGCATTATGTTCATCCATAGGCAAAGATTGCAAAAATCTCTCAATAGGCTGTCCGTCTTTTACGTATCTAACTATGAAAGTCAGTTGGTCAACGTCGGACAGATCTGGGGTAGAATCTACGCTAATAGAGTAATACTTTGCTGATTTAAGTTCTTTGACAATGGTTTTCAAAACTTGCTGTCCCATTAAATTAATAAATTCATTACAAATATTTGCCGATAAATATGATGTACTTCCTTTTCCACGATTTGCGCAGTTTTGTATGTGATCAGCAAGAAAAGAATCAAATTCACTAATCAGTTCTAAGCATCCCAAATAATTCCCATTATTTTGTGATCCTAATGTCTCATTATCACCACGAAAAGCAAGACCTCTTGAAGCCAAAAATTTCACTACTGCAACAATCCTCCTAAGCACATTCTTCCAATAGTTAATTTCTGTATTATATTGGGACAGCAACTCAGTATCAATTCGTCCAGTAGTTTTCATTCTTGCAACATAATTCATCATAAATTCCCTGTGCTGTAAACTGTTCTCATGCTCTATCAATAAGTTACTTATATGCTTCCAATCTCTATATCCATTAGAACTTAAATTATGTCCAGTACCAGTAGTGGTATTAAATAGACGGCAGCAATAACAGTATACAGATTTCTTTGCTGGTGAATAAAGGAGCCATTTTCTTTTTAAAGACTCACCATTCGTCAATTTACGAATAAAAATATTTTTAGTCAAGTATCTAGTTTTCGTTTTACCATTTGAATCTGGAAAACTTGTTGAAGTTTCGGAGAAGTCACTATTTTATATTTTGGAAAAACTCTGGCCCTTTTCGAATCCAAATATCACGGACTTCTTCCGGTAAAATGTCGTTACAGTAAGTACCAGGGTCAGGAGACACAGATACATTCTCTAAGCTTGCAGTTATTAATTCACAGGAACTTGAAGTCGATGGTTCAGCATCTAATGTGTGTTTGTCATTTTCGTCACACGTAGCCTCTTTTTCCTGGTGACATTCAGAGGTACTTTTGTCTTGCGATGATGAGAATGAATAATCTCCCGGCTTATTTGTTTCTTCAACCGTAAAAAACGAAGTGAGCTAGTTTTTCCGTTATTTCTTTTTGCGATATAACTTTTTCTTTTTTGTGAACCACTTAAATATGTTCTTTTCGACATAATGAAATAATGTTAAAACGAACAAATTAAAACTTCTGTTTATCTTACTCAATTTTAAATATCAAACGAAACAAAATAACGCCACTCACTCCTATTAGACTGAAAGTTTAAGTGTGAAGTTGTTTTCTGTTTGTATAACTTGGCGGGGCAATCGTAACGCACACAAAGTTTAATACATCATTCGGGGATTCCCTCAACCATAGACAATGTCGACATTTATGTTAGGCCTTGTTTAGCACTGTTGCCAATTTAGCGACTTTGTCGCTAGAAATGGCGACTTTGGTGTACGTCTTAGCGACAAAAAATAAAATTTGTCGCTAAAATTTTTTAGCGACTTATCTGGCGACTTTTGGAGTACAAATGAAAACAAGTTTAGGGCATGTAATAAGTACATTTTTTGTTAATTTGACACAGAATTATACAATGCGAAGAGATATATATGGAAAAAATTATAAAATCTCCAGGTTTTCGGCAGAAAACGACTAAAAAAAAAAAAGGTCAGCCGGCCTACTGTGACGCTCCACAGGTAGGCAGGCTGACCTTTTTTTTTATGATTTCACTACCTGAATGTCGAAAAATCAGACCAGAATCACTTTTTAGCGACTTTCTGGCGACTTTTGATATTGAATCTAGCGACTCGACTTCACAAGAATTGGCAACACTGTTGTTTAGACGGTGCAGCTTGACTTTGTTGGAATCGGAGGGATTGCGTGAGTGATCGCTAGATGGTGTACTTAGTAAATTAGATAGGATGCGTACGGAAATATTATTAATTAGGAATAGGCACAGTCATCGATATAATGGCGTCGTATATGCCTTGTACATGCTCTTCGTATATGCTCTTACCCTCCTCCGTAGGTATAAATAACTAAGCAATGCTTGAAGATTTAAATTGATAAAATGGATTTTGAAGAGCTAATGAATAATAATTCGAGAAATTGTAAGTATAAATAATTTTATACGATATAGTAGTAGCAAATAGTTCCTTTGTCTCTGCCTACCTCCTCAAGATAATAAGCTTAAATATAATCATTTAACTATTTTCTTAGTGACTGTACATGCGCGAACGTATTTTGTAGCTAACTTCAATCCGGCCAAGATAAAATGCGCGACCTATAATAAGATTACTGATTTGTGATTTTTAAAGTGTAATGTGCCCGACAAAAATGTTTTGAGAATAAATGTGTGAGAGAAATTGTCGGTCCTTCGGGGCCCCCTGAGAATGGTGGCCCTAGGCACGGGCCCCGTGTGCCCTTATGGTGAAGACGGTATTGCTTATAAGGTTGGATTGGTAATAAAATAACCTTTCATTTGATATGTAATTCGATTAAAGAATGTTGAGGGTATATTAACAACGCTTCAGCAGTTATCTGTTTACATTTGGCAACTCCATAGTTGCGCAGAAGGGAAAGTAGACAACCTTTTTTCAATTCCTTAGGCTATATTCTCCCGGTGATGTTCTACTTTTATAAATAACTAATCGGGGAAGTTGATTAATACAATTTCATTAAAAATTTAAACGTGATTTACCTAGGCAACTTATTTGCGATGTATCAATTTATACCTACATTACTCTATTATCATTAAAATATGTAACAGATGAAGGCATAAGTATGTATATTATAACGGACCTCGTACTGTAGCATACTTTCTAGCGGTGACATGGCATCTTACGGAATTCAGGCTCACATCAAAAAAAGTACAAAATTGTACGCTCATTAAAAAAAAGTGTACTACAAAGACTTAGGATAAAACAATGATCAAACTGTCACCGCTAGGAAGCTTACTTTCTAGCGGGCGCTATTTATTTCACTATGAAGCAGTTGAGTTTTCGACTTTCTTATGAATGAATCAGAAAAAATGTTCGGGAAATGTACGTTCAGGTTTTAAAGCGTTTTTAGGTACCTACACTAGCTGTCACGACAGACGTCGTCCAGCACACACGAAAAAAAAAATAGTTTATTATCGCTCACTTTCATGGTGAAGGAAAACATCGTGAGGAAACTTGCATGTCTGAGTGTTCTACATAATGTTTTCAAGGATATGTGAAGTCTACCAATCCACACTGGCCCAGCATGGTGGACTATGGCCTAACCCTTTTAACACTAAGAAGAGGCCCATGCCCAGCAGTAGGACAGTTTAATCAGGGTTGATATTATATATAAACATATTTGACGAAATATGGTGTGAGCACGATTGCATAACCTCCCAGGGATATACAGGAGATATACGTGAGCAAAAAAAAGGTAAATAAATAAAAAATAAAAATAACAAATATGTAACACTTTATTACACATGTCGCCTGTACAACAGCGAATTTAAGTTAGTTACAATATTTATTTAGATGTCTACATAGTATTACATCGAAAAAATTTCATAAGAACGCATCCCCCTTCACCTTAATAAATTCGTTTAAAACAACAAGCCAGAAGTATTACAGGAAAATAGACAAACAAACTGAATGTTCTATAACACTTATAATTTTAGACGAATTATTTATTTAATATAATTATTAAAACTGTGAACACATTTTGCGTGTGTGTATAGTTATATAATAAAAGTGCGACCCCAACCACCCGACCGCCGACCTGCCAAGCTCTGCCAAGCTGCCACTTCAATATGTGTCGGTCGATGGTGAGCTTTGGGGTGATGGATGAATCAAGCGATCCATCATCAATCGAGACATCTATTTTATGAACAATCGATTCAGGATGAATGAAAAATATCGACTAATCCAGGAGCACCAATTTGATGTAGTAGGATATATTGAGACCCAAATACATCAAATTGGTTCTATATCAATAAGAGTTGTATGATCGATGGCATTGATCGATTTCGTTCAGGTGGTTGTGGTCACACCCTTGGGTCCCAGACCAGAAACAATGCTGGGCATCCATTACACAAGTGTTGTTGTTTATTTTGCCTAAGCTGTTCTAGCATTGTCATTTAGTGTACATATTGTACAGTGGGCAAGCAGCATGTTTGATAGTAATAAAAAAATTACACGGTCACTATTTGGATACTTATTTGTTTTATGCTTTTTAATACTGAATAAATTTTATTTGGTAGAAAAACTAAATTCTCAGTTTCAAGAAACTAAAAGAGCCAAGAAAAAGTAAATAGGGAAATAAAATTAAAAACATTTAGAAAAAAGTCAAGGATTTATGGGATCTGATCTGCAGTCTACCGATGTATAAACATTTACTAAAAAGTGGGTATTTTCGGAATTTTAACAGCAGTGATTAGACCGGACTGCAAAATCAAAGGCCTCCATGCAAGTGTACCAACCCTGATCATAATCAGATATTATTTCATGTAACAAGTCCAACAGCAAGTTGGGCTGAAAGCCAACAAGTTGTGTAATGAATACCCAGCTACAAGATAACAGTAAGCCATATACAGCAACCTTTACTAATTGAAATATACTTTATCATCAACAAAATACAATAGGCCGGTACTATCTTAAAAACATATTTTATCGAATGGAAGCTAGTTTACGGAAGAGGACATCAGATAATAAAAATAATTACCAGTGATAACAATAATGAATGGTCTTCTTTATAAAATATTTTTTATTGTGGCAACTTTGTGTTATATTGTGGTTTGTGTCCTCAAAAATAACATGGATTTTTAATATTATAAAGCGTATTTCCTGAGGTGCGATCATAATGTTTGTATTTTGTAAAGATGGCATTGAACTGTATGAAAATACTTGATAAACTAAGGCCTGCAATGTTAAACATTTCAAAATGTGTAAAATCTGTTTACCATACACAATAAACTATTCAATATATATTTTTATGTATTTTTTATGTTTTATTTTTCTGTATATTACGTTGGTAATACTCTATATTATATATTATTTTAATACAAGTGTAATATGTTACCTAACAATTGAGTGACGGTAGAAATGTAGGGCGTGTTGCGTGTTAGGTAATGGCGCGGTGTCTAAAGCGTGATCCACTCCAAGATCAACAATTCTTTCGGCAGAAGGCATATCCGTGTCAGGCAAAGGGGCAATTACAAGTGCTTCGCGTTTGTGCTATATTTTTTTCTAGTTTGGCAATTATACGTATTTTTTTAAATATTTTGCGAACTTAGAATTTTATCTGCCGTGCAATAAATTACCGAATACAGATGCCCCATTACAATACCAATAACTAATTGATTTAGTTTGTTACAATAAGAATAAATATAAGTATAAAAATTGACACTATTGTCTCTTGGTGTACACTCAGTGCATTGATGAGGGTAGGTGTTACAGAGCTCAAAGTGACAGACATACGAACGAGTGTGTATACATTGCACACTTGATAAAATAAAGAAATATCATAACATTTGTAACAATGAAGATAAATACTATATAAATAGAAAGAGCTACTGTTTCTATGTACATAGTATTTATGTATTATGATTATGATATATGTACCTATATATTTATTTTTCTTGTACTGCATGGAGATTTTTCATACAATATGTCAACCGATTCGGACAAAATTATTTTTAATCCACACCGGTTAAACGTTTTAGACGACGGCGTTTAGACAACGTGACAAATAATCAATAATCTATATATTAATAAATGAATAGAACACTTTGTGTCACTGGAGTGTAGAAAAGTAAACCATAAAACTAAATATGTTTTAAAAATTTAATGAATTGCGGTCGAATATGTTTCACTGGGCGACCAGTAAATATTTGTACAAAATATATTATAAGTGAACATATGACTGGATGGCGTAGTGGGTTGAGTGGTCGCCTGGCCACTGACATTGCGCCTATGGGTTCGAATCCTAAACAGGACAAAGCTTTGTAGTGATCCACAAGTGGTTGTTCTGAGTCAGGGTGTTCTGTGTCTTTTGTTTGAATGTTTGTAAAGTTCCCCGCGACACAGGAATTATACCTAGCGCAGGCGTTGTCTTTTTAAATAATGTCTAAAATATATAAATAATATCTTAAAAAAAGGAAACAAGAAATAAAAAATGAAATTAATATAATTCATGTATTTGTCATATACAGGTTGTCCGGTAATTAATGGATAACCTTGAAATGTCTTATAGTAGAACTGATGGCCGTTCAGAAAAAAAAGGAAAAGAAAAAAATATTAGAAAAGTGCAATAGCTAGTAATACTTTTGACTGTCTATCATAATTAGTGTTTATTACACTAATTATGATAATAAAACAACAAAAAATCGATGGGATTAATTAAATTATGGTCGTAGTGTACAAGAAAGTTAAACATGATAATTAAAAATATCTCAGGTAGTAGTTAGGATAGATTTTTTCCATATTTTTTTCTGAACGGCCATCAGTTCTACTATAAGACATTTCAAGATTATCCATTAATTACCGGACACCCTGTATACCTTCGCATTTATATTATTAATTGTATTTAAGTAATGTTTTATTTATCCACTGCCGTACCATTTTATGAATATCGCATTTTTTTAATAATTGTTTTCGGCAATATTTGTTTATAAAATTTTATATAAACAAGGACTTTAATGTAATTTCTTCTAAAACTTCATTCAAATCGATATTTGTTTTGACAATGTTTATTTAAATCAATATGTTTTCAAATTGTCATTTAAATCAGCACCAATTTGAAAACTAATGGCAACTATCAAGTAAAAATCATCCAAAATATAAATCGCATTCTGTCTCACTCTTGTTAGGTTAAAGAAGAGAGATGGCGAGACATTTATCTTATAGATAAATACTATTTGGAGGTTGTGGAACAGGCCTTAAGTGTTTATTCGTTTGTTTAAAACAAACTTAAAACATGGACCAACAATCTCTAACATTTATAAGATATAACAACTGAATCTATAATTTTAATAACTATAAGGTAATGTAATAGTGGAGAGATAAATTTAAATAAACATACCATACATCTACATAAATATTATAAAGAGAAAATAAATGTGGATGAAACCGCGGGACACGTATAGCACATATAAACAAATCTAATGACCATCTAATGTTATTTGTTGATGGACTTATTTCTGGGTGGTTATAACAGAAAACTTTGGAGACTAATGGCCAGTTTCACCACAATCAAGTAAAAGTTATCTGAAAGATAAATAGCATGCGGTCTCACTCTTTGTAGGTTAAGGAAGAGAGATGGCGAGACTTTTATCTTATATATAAATGCTATATAGAGGTGGTGGAACAGGCAGTAAGGCTTTCTAAACTAATATTTGCAAGGAATGTAAATTTTAATAGTGGTATATGATATTTATATATAATTATTTTCAATTAAATTAACGTCATATCATTATATAAGCTTTCGAGTATATATGTATATATTAAAAGAAAGCTTTGAAGACTAAGGCTTTCTAACCTAATATAACAGTGACGGGGCATTAACGGTGGTAATAATATAAATTTTAAATGACAGATCAAACAATTTCTATATTCAATTATTTTCGGTCAAATGGATCTCCAATAATGTTATATGAAATAAAATGTCGAGTACATGTATGTTATATGTAATAAAACTATATCAACAGTTGGCAAATCTTACATTTGTTATATCTTGGAAACGTTATTAAGTCTACGATTACCAGACATAATTCAAAATCTATTGTCTGGCCGCCGGTGTGCCGCTACGAATCAATACTGCCGTCATAAGGGAAAAAGACCATACGTCTTTATTCCTTATGACAGCAGAATAGTTTAAAATAAAGATATACCAAATAGTTTTTTATGATATGTGATGAACTTCTAAGGATTGGTGGTTAGATGTGTATATATTATACCTGTTCTTACCCCCTCGGGGATGGTTAGTATAATGATGCACTGAGTGTACGGTAATGTAGCTACGAATTGAGCTAAGGTCGCTAATTGTCGGGAGGATTGTCGAAGTAGTCGATCTTGTCCGCGGACGGTGGTGGTGGCGGCTGCGCAGGCGCAGTGGCGGGCGCAGGTTTGGGCTGGCTACTGCGCGCCGCCCACGCGTTCGTCGATGTGAGCGTGGCCCAGCCGCTGGGAGACCTGGGACGTAGGGGAAGAATAAATAACACATACTATGGAAAGATCTATTGTGAGGGTTTCGTCACTTTCGTCTTTAATATATACATAGAACAAAATGTTGTTTAGCTGTTTTGTCACTGAGGTTTGAATATCGCAGTGGTTTATATAGATATAGTCACTACTAATGTCAAATAATACCGGATGTAAAGAATAACATATCAACATTTGGACCACTTTTCTGTATCAAAATCATTGCATTTTTCTTCAGGAATAATCCCATATATTTCAATACAACTTTACATTATTTTGGTTGTAAATTATAACACTAGACTATGGCCTATCCCTTCTGACACTGAGAAGAGGCCCATACCCAGCAGCTTTTTGGAACCAATAACTAAAACCTGATCACCAACCAATCAAATTGGAAAATTATAATATTATTTCTATATGATTTGTAACTTCAAAATTGTAGGTTGATGACAAACGGATAGGAAAATTTATCAAAAATTCAATAAGGTACTAACTTGGTGAGTGTTTGCGAAGCGGCAGCGGAGGCCGAGGGCGCAGCGCCCGGCGGCGCACGCAGCACAGGCCCGGGCACGCGGCGCTTGCCCGCCTCGCGCGCCAGTACCTCCAGCACACTCATGGCCGGCAGCCACGACTGGGAAGACAAGACTCGATTACTTTTCGATCATTTGGTGGTGAATTTTGTAATGAAAGAGTACCGCAGTGACGGTACTAGGGAGCGTCTCGCTCTGGGATATACCACCACATTATAGGCAACCGTCCTAAGAGTAGTATTCAATATTCAATATTTTACTGCATTTCATAATGTCATACAAAGGCTCATAATTCATTTATTGAATTGGACGGTGGACTTATTTCCATCCCTGGCCTGTCATATAATTTATTTTTATTGCACCTTGTGGCAGACAAGCTAGCGGCTCACCTAATGGACACAGCCAAACCGCTGTCTACCGTGAAAGCAAATTAAAAAAGCCCTAAAACCTCGTTAAAGACTGCGCCAAGCGTAAGACGCGGTTGGACTGAATGACAGAGCTCGATATTCAAATCGGCGCGCGGCCGCCATAGTAAAATTGTATGGAGGATTTGAAGTGCTTTTTTGATAAATATATATAATAATAATTCATAATTCATTTATTTCTTGCGAATATGGGTATACATTTCTGTGCAGATCTTAATGCTAGTACAATTAATCGTTCTTAGACCATATCCAGCCATAGGGCATGCAAATTTGGCTGTCATCTAATTCTATGAAATAATAACATGTCAAATATACGTAAATATGTCAAAGAATAATATTGAAAATGTTAAACAACTATGTAAATATGTCAAATAATAATAAATGTTATTTTCAAAATTAATTGATTGACATTACAATTGACATTAAATTGAGTTCATAAATTTTCAATATTCTTATCCTCTAAAAACTCCTTCAGCGAATAATAGCATTTAGAGATGAGTAGTTTTTGAAGACGCCTTTTAAATATCGAATTACCTTTAGTATTAACTATATACCTCGGCAGTTTATTATATATATGCGTCGAAATGCAGAAAAAGCTTTTGTGCATTAGAGCGGTTTTACTTTCTACCACACACATTTTATCAGCATGGCGAATTCTCGACCTTTTTTTAAATAGATCAATGTTTTGTTTTATAAACATGGCACACTCATAGATATAAATACACGGTAACGTCATTAAATTATACTTGATTAAATATGGTTTACAGCTGTCTGGAATTTTTATATTAAATATTGTTCTAATGCACCGTTTTTGAACTTTAAATGCTAAAGGCCAGTCAGTGGAGTTCCCCCAAAATATGATGCCGTATCGTAATGTAGATGAAACAACGCCATGATATGCTGTTATCAATGTCGATACATTCGCTACGTTTCTTAGTTTATATAAGCCATATGCGTACTGACTTACTTTAGTACAAACTTTTTCAATATGAGCTTTCCAATTTAACTTATGATCTATTTCTAATCCTAAGAACTTTGTAGTATCATTTTCTTCAAATTTATAATTGTTAAAATTAATATCTAAATAATAATATCTTTATTGTCAACCAATAACTTAAATATTTGGGACGGACAAATATTATTTATGTTTCGTTTAAGCTGTCAAATAGGATAGATTTCTACTGTTATAATCTAAAAAATCACGTAATACGAGCTTACGCTTTTGCATTTTTCGTGCAAATTTGCGTAATTTTGTAATTATGGCGAAAATGTAGGCGAAAGTTGAGTAATTGTAAACACATTCATTGTTATGGTAAATGTATATTTTATATTTGTATTAAACAAAAAGTGTTATTTTATCAACTTAACTGTGACCGCCTGTTTTGGCACATTTCGCTCGGCGCAGTCTTAAGGAAGGACAAGACATAGTGCTTGGGAACCATCGTATACGTACGTGGCAGAAAGGATCGCTGAAAACGCGTCATGCTAGTCTGGAATGCTGTCAAGTAAAATGGATTAACTTTTCTGCGGCTTTACATCTTTTCAATAAGTTAAGCGTACACGATGCTTCTAATATTGCAAGCGATTATAAGTAATTACTATATTACTCTTCAGCTTACCATCGACCAGGTCATATGCTTGTTTAGTAATCTCATTTTATTTACTATCAAGTAAATAAAATGAGATTACTAAATTGGGTAGTCATTTCCATCCACTCGATAATTTGTGTACAAGACACATGCTATATACTCCAAAGAGTGCTCACCTTTTCTCTGTCAGCTGTAGCGACGACATTCCTGTTGGGCTCAGCATCGTATGCGACGCTCTCGCAGCCGAAGTGCTCGCACAGTTCGTGAATGAACTGTCGCTTCTGCCAGTTCATTGACGGGAACGAGTGCGCACGCGTCTTCTGCTTAGACTGTTGATAATAAAATATTTGGTTAGCACGCATAATGTAACAGTCTGAAACACAATTTATGAATTTATTTACAGAATTATCATTCTGTATTGTTGATATGTGATAGTCTTAGCCTCTCCGTCGTCGTAACAACCCTTCAGGTTTATTTTAATAATAATAATATTTATATGCATCAAACATGGTATATAAAGATGTTACAATTGTTAAATAAGTTACACATGTTTAGCTTAACATAGCACGCAATACATTTAACACATAGTCTGGTAGGCATAAAGTTACAATTTATTTTCAATAAATTCTTTTAGACAATAAAAATTATTTTCATTTAGCCATTTATATAAATGTATTTTAAATAATCTAGTATTTAACCCTTTTAAGTGACAAGGTATCTTATTAAATATGCGTACACACATCACTAGACAGCTTTTATTATATTTAGTCAACCGTGCAACATCACTAAGCACAAGTCTATGGGGTCTCGTCTACTCTTTGGATTTATCTCGTCTGCTGTCTTAAATAATTGTTTATATTTCCTTACAAAATTACGAATTTCATAAATGTAGAGAGACGGTAGCGGAAGCAAACCAAGCTCTTTAAACTTCGAACGACACGATTCATCGGGTTGTATTCCACACATGGCTCTAATACATTTTTTTTGTGCGACAAATACTCTGTTTTGATCAGTACTATTACCCCACATAATAAGTCCGTAGCGTAACAGTGACCCTTACATATGCGTGGTAACACGTAGTTGCCGTTTTTATATTTGTTACATTTTTTATTTGTTTGAGCGCGTAAACAAATCGATTTAATCTATTGGACACATGTTCCACGAGTGTCTTCCAATTTAGGTTTTCATCCAGTGCAACGCCCAGGAATTTTATATGGGTGACTTCTTTGAGTTTTGGTATACTTAGTTTGATATTGTAATTACTATTATAAGATTTATTAAATTGTATAAATACGGATTTATTTAGATTAATTTTTAAACTATTTATGTCAAGCCAATTAACTAATTTATCTATTGTATTATTAATTTCATTTTCATGGTCATTAACAGTACTATATTTTTTATTAGATGTCACAATGATAGAAATGTCATCAGCGTATAATATGGTTTTATGGTTTGTTATATTGATTATATCATTAATATAAAGCAAGAACAATACGGGACCCAGCACGCTTCCCTGAGGAACCCCACCCATTATTTTTATTTCTTTAATAGTTTAGGGACTTTTATTATACTATAGTTATGCAAGATGATGTTGAGCAAGTTGATATTATGCAAGATGATGTTGAGCAAGTTGATATTATGCAAAATGATGTTATGCAAGATGGTGTTATGCAAGATGATATTGCGCACGATGGCGTTCTGCAAGAAGATGTTATGCAAGATAATGTTATGCAAGATGGTGTTATACAAGATTATAATGGGGCTTTTAGATGATGCAAGTTCGTTATGTTATACGAAGGTACCTTCTTGGCTCGCTGCACAAGTTCGGTGAGCTTGTCGTGTACGAGTTGCGCGAAGGCGGGTTCCCTGGCGGCGGTGGAGCGCACGTGCTCGCTGTAGCGCGGCGCTAGCTTGGCCGACACGTCCGGGTTGCGGATCTGGAGCGCTAGGGCCAGCTGACGGGTTCTTGCTTCCACTCGACACTCGTCGTCGCATTCCAATCTGTAAGCGAGGTCTAGAATAAGTAGTCTGAAGCTTTTGTATAGATTTTTAAGTAAATACATTCATTGTTATCGGCAGATTAGTTATTTTATGCTAGTGCGATTTATCAGCCATAAGTATAGATTGGTTCGTACATACGCCGATCCAGCATCCCAATATCAATTTTTGGCATAAATACAATCCAACCTTTAATTTATGCATCGCCACTATAGTCCTTTTTTTCAAATTCATTGTAATTATTTAATGGGTAGTATTTAGCTGCACAGCAAAAAAATACTAATTGCGCAGCAAAAAAAGCTAATTGATCAGCAACTCATGGCCGGTAAACTTTCAAGAGATCAAACTAAGTCGACGGAGCCCCGCTTGGCGGGGCTCCTATTTTTGGGTGGGTTTAAAAAAGGAACCTAACATAACCTAACACTTCCGAGACGGAATGCAGTGATTTGAGGTGTATAGATGCTCGTTATGCTGTGCAATATTTGCTGACCAATTAGTATTTTTGCTGATCATTATATTTAATCCCTTATTTAATTATGCTAAAGGCTGAACAACTTTATCACAATGATGACTTCGACGGAGTCAATATGAACATTTCTCTTTGTCTATTACATTAATTATATATGAGTATAGCTAATGTATAGACAGCGACATAAGTAACTGAAAACGACATTTGTTTGTAAATTTTTTAATAATTATTTTTTAACCAAGAACTGTAATAATTTATCAAAACCAAAATGAATTAATAATTATTTTTATTTACTTAAAGGAGGCGTATATCAATAAAGTTTTATTTTGTAGAAACATTCATATTATGCTGTATTATTGTCATATGGTTATGTCATTAGTCTGAAGTATTCTGGAGGTGCTAGACACAGAAGCGTCGTAAGACGGCACGAATGCGTTGCGGATGAGACACGCACGTGACACGGCCGACTACCGTGCAACGTCCCGTCCGCGTAACATAGAACGGTCAGCGCACACCGAACTGCAAAATGCTCGCGCATGTTTGAGCAAAATTTTCACTGCTCGACATGCAGACGGCATGTCGAGCAGTGAAAATTTTGCTCGCCCCTCCATGAGCAAGCTCCGTTGAAAATGCTTTGGGTTGCCAGGCGGGGGTGCATGACCAGTTTGATGCCAAAATCCGACGTTGGCAGACGTGTTCAATATGGTTGAATAGGATTTAGTAATTATCGTCCTTTTGGCAGAGGAAGAGGAACATGACGAATATATAAATAAAATAAGACGTCATGATCCATGTCACACGTCCAGACAGTTTTCTCGCTGTGGCAATACTGAGCGCGGGCGGCGCGCGGTGGCGGTTCGAACGCGCTCGCGCATGTAGAACGTATACTCGAACACGCATCTTGCAAGTTCGAGCATGGTCGAGCATCAAGTTTGGACGTGTATTTAATTTTGCAATGTATGGAATTATCATAAGATTTATTTTTCAGTAGTCTCAGAAAATGCTCTGCTCTGCTCTTGGTGTGCGCTGATGCTAATGCTTCTGTACGGCCGACGCGGTAATGGCGAAATAGTGACGACTATCGTATTATTAGCGTAAAATGTATAAAATATAATAATTGATTTTACGTTCGTTACTTTTTACCATCTGGCTTGGTGTACAATTTGACTGATGGCAATAAAGAGTTACGTGAATACCTCGATTTAGTGTAATGAATGTGTGTGTACATAATGTATGTTATGAAATGCATATAAAAATATATATTTTTATTTTTTTTTATTTTTTTTATTTTGTTCGTCAAAATGACCACACTCCACCTGATGGTAAGCAGTCGTGTGGTCTAAGAGCAGTGGCCTCCACATCGCCCCCACAATAGCCGAGGCGATGTTGAGGTCTCTACTTTGACGGCCTGAGAAGATGCTTTTTCACGCCCCGCTTAAAGAACCCAGGATTGAAGGAAGAAGGAAACACGTGCTTTGGCAGAGAATTCCATGCCTTGGTCGTTCGGCAGAGATATGAGGACCCAAACTTTTTGGTACGCGCTCTAATCGACTCTACCGTGTAAGGATGGCATCTGAGCCCAGCACGCGTTGTTCTGGATAGGAAAGGGGAGGGCGGGATAAGGTGGAATAACTCTTCAGAGCACTCCCCGTGGTATATTCTGTAGAAACATGCCAATGAGGCAATGTCTCTACGGAGTTGCAGAGGTTCCAGTGAACTCGTGACCTCTGGATCTCCGATGATACGGACAGCCCGCCGCTGTAACCGGTCGAGAGCGTCCAGCAAGTACTGCGCGGAGCCATCCCAAAGATGAGAACAGTACTCCACGCAAGGGCGCACTTGTGCCTTATACAATAGGCACAGTTGCCCAGGCGTGAAGAACCACCTCACCCTGTTCAGAACTCCGAGTTTTCGCGAAGCTTGCTTAATGACGCTCTCGATATAGGTTTTCTGATTAAGGGAGCGGCAAAGATTCATACCTAAGATGGAGAGACTGTCACGTATCACCAGTGGAGTGTTCTTCAGAGAAGGGAGGGGAAGGAACGGAGACTTTTTTGTTGAGAACGCGCATGCCTGGGTCTTCTTGGCGTTGAACTCGACCAAGTTCTTGGCACCCCATTCATAGATGCGGTCCAAGGTCCGGTCAAGTTCAACGACAAGATTCTGCCTTTTCCCCTCAACCTCAGCCTGTTTGGCCCCAGGATGTCCGAGATATCGCCCATGCACGGTACTGTCGTCCGCATAACAATGTATGTTGCCGAGATTCAACATATCATTGATATGCAGAAGAAAGAGCGTATATATTTTAATATATGGAAAAAGCGCTTACGTCTTGAGCATATTGCCGGGGCGTTGTACGTCCGATAAATCGACTTGACCACCCTCCTGGATTTTGGTAGCTGCTAGTGCGCTCATCATTCTAGAAGAAAAGTTAAAAATATTAGTTACAGTAAAATATGTACTATCCTAGTGGGAAGATTGTTGTCATGCTAGTGGGAAGATTAGTGTCTGTACGGATTCACCGTACATCGCTACTTTGTACGCTCATGCGCCCGTATCAGCATATTTTTGTAATATTGTTAATTTCATATAATTCATATTTAGTTCATTACCGGACACCAACCGCGCCGCGTGTGTACTCATTATCAATCATATATCATAACATTATCATTTTTTCCTTTATATCAATATATCAGTTCTGAATCGCTAAGCCTCTTTCAATTCTATCAATCTATCAAACAAAGAATCCGTACTGTGTCAGTGTCACGGCTAGCACACCAGCACTTTCCTTTATATTCGTAATTAAATGTAATGTTCAAACATGGCTAATGTTAGGTTTTTGGCGTAAAAGAAAACAACGCTAGTAAATTTGCTTGCAGGAATGTTCCATAAAGTTTTTCAAGTCTACCAATTTACACAGTGTTTCTGTGGTGGAAAAACGGCGAAGGCCTATGGCTAGTCGGTCGTTACAGACGGATCTACTAGAGTTGCTGGGCGTTAGCGAGTGTATGTGCGTGTCTCACTTGGCGAGGTCGCGCTGGTTGTCGCAGCAGGCGCGCTCGGCGCTGCGGCGGCGGCACGCGCACGTGGCGCGCACGGCGCGGCGGCACGGCGCGGCGCTGGGGCACGCGGCGGCGGCGGAGCCCGGCACCGCGCCCACGTGGCACGGCGCTGCGCACGGGTGCCCACACGAGCTGCGCTTCTCCGTGCAAGGCTGCGTGCATCTTCCAGACACAAACAAAATCAAAAACTATTTTAATATACAATATCGTAATAGAGATTGTCAAAAAACGATGTAAACTAATTTACAAACATCCTTAAGAGCAGAATCGCATAAGTTTCATTATGTAAATATTTTTTTGTTTGCGCTTTGTTAATCCTGTAATGTTAATTTTAAATGAAAGGTTTTGGTCTATAGTGACTCCTAGATATCTTAGATGATTAACTTAATTTATGTTGCTACATAAACATCGTAAGTTTAAGCTTTAAAATAAGGACATGAGTCTGCATGAAGTTTGTTTTTCCAGTCTGGTATGCTAGTTGGACATATTTTTCGAAAGGCTATGCATTTAGTTTTCGTGATGTTAAGGGCAAGCAAGTATCTATACCGAGTATTCCATCTAGGCAAATTATGAATAGTGTAGGGCCGGAGATGCTGCCTTGTAGTACGCCAAAACAGATAATTATGCTGCTCATCTTTAACTTGATTAGTCACTCTAATACATAGTCTTCTGTTGCTTTGGTAACCGTAGAACTGTTGCAGTGCGGTTCCTCTGATACTGAATGATTCTAACTCGTGTAGAAGTCTTCGCACAGATACGGTATCAAAGGCTTTATTTGTTACTAACTGTCTAAGTTATGAACTCAAAAACGATGACTGCCTCATTAACATTGCTGCTGTTAGATACCGCAGACCAGTCTGTATGTTTCAGATCTAATTTAAAGCTATCAAACTTTAAAGTAGATCTGAAATAATTATTCAATATCTTTTTATTAACTTCTTCTCTATTAAAGAGATTAGAGTATTCAGTCCAACCATAACTGCATCATGGTCTGACAGAGTTCATTTTGTTATGATACCTAGTATGGGTCCATTATTTATAACAAACGCATGTTAAACATATTTATTTCCGTGGATTGGTATATTTATAGCTGGCAACAAACCATATTGTGCCATTAAACACTGATAATCTCCTTTGTCTCCACTGGGATTCTCGGATAAAAGATCAATATTAAGATCGCCTATTATGGACTTGTACTTTTTTTTATGTATTTCTTGTAATTTTTCGGTTTCTAGAAAATCGTTTGATCTTCTGAACAAAAAATTGTGTTGAACAAAAATGTTACATGTACGCCAAAAACATATGGCTACATATGTTACGGCGTAAGTATATGTAACATTGGTGCTGCTGCCGCTGCTGCAGCAATTACCTTGTTTTCAACATTAAATGAAATAACTACACAATAACCTATAATTGTATGCAAGACTATTTAAAGCAAATGAATACCAGTTTTAAATATATTCAATTATTGTTCGACGTCCTAACTTATAAATGTGAGTTTGTTTGTTACACTCTCACACTTAATCGACTTGACCGATCATCATATAATTTCACATGAACTTTGTACGGGGTACGGAAAAGGACATACTAGGTATCTTTTATCTAGATAAAAAGTACACTCCCCGAGCGAGCAAGGCGCAGGTAAAATATAGTTAAATAAGGGTAACTTACTTGCCAGTGTCGCAGGGCCCTTTGTGGCAGGTCTTGATGCAGGTGTGCTTGCCGCATGGCAATGGCTTGCCGCAAGGCAGCCCACACGAGAACTCCTCTTGAGAACAAGGTATCGTCTTACGTTCCTAGTAACAACAAAAATTTCATTACTAAATATTGAAATAACCTTTTTAAAATTAACTTTAAATCTAAGTACAGTCAGCAATATAAGCCGATACACACTTGCGAGATGTCGATTGTTTCTATCTTTAAAAATGATACTTAATGTGTTATAGGAGTAATAATTTAAAGATAATTGATTTACCTACACAGTTTAAAAAATATAGGATGGTAACTAAAATTTTAAATTTATAAAATACGTTTACAAATTTGTTTAATGTTTAGCTACTTATGTTGCTGACTGTACTAAAGGTGTACAATTACTTGATATTAAGGTTTTGTTTTACTTTGTTAGTTGATATTTTAAATTGCATGATTACTTTTATTCTACACAAATACATAATTTCATTTTGAAAAATATTCGCTGTTAAGTAACTTATGATGACGCTGGCTGGACATTGCGTGGACCGTATAAACCTGGCACATAATACAAATTACATGAACATGTGCAACAGAGGACCAATCACTACCTGAGATTTGACAAACCACAGATACTCCCTAAAGAATACCGATTCATACCAAGGATACTTCGCGAGGCTATCGAAATCGTAAAACGTCCTAATTTTAATAGAAAAGCTGGTTGGAATGCACTACCAGCTTGGGATCAAGTAATACAAAGAGTCAAACCCAAGAAGAAGTTAACCACAGCTAGACTTCATGATACTTCGAGTTCATTCAGCGTAAATAGAAACACCAATAATTAAATCATGTTCGGGTACTTTGAAGTAAATACACTTCAGAACATTGAGGCAACTACCATCTTAGTCTTACCGTGAACATGGCTGCTGAAAAGCAACCGAAACGTCGGGCAAAGTGTAAGCTTAAATATAAATAGTATTCAAAATTTTGTGATAAATTGTCAAAAAAAAATCTGTATAAAGTAGTTTAGTTTCCATGAATAACATTCGCGTAAACGTAAGACAATAATATATAAATTGTGACACATACCTCGTGATCGCCATGGCATCTCTTGGTGGTAAGCACGACGCATGGGGGACAGTCCCCGGAGTGGCACGCGTGGTGCGGCGGGTGCTTGCACGGACGCTCACGTATGCAGGGGGCGCTGCAGGCTGGGGGACGGGTGCCACAGCGGATGGGTGGCAGCAGTACTTCGGTTCCACACTCGCAACTTAACTCCTCAAAGCCTGGGCATGACAGTAGGTGTTAGAAGTATACATACTTATGCTTAAGCTTGCATATCTCCAGGGATAGGCTGTGTATTACATTTTCTCAGCTAAGCTAACAGCCTCGATGGCGTAGTGGTTAGTGTAACCAACTGCAACGCATGAGGTCGAGGGTTCGATTCCCATACAAGTCAAAAATTTGTGTGCATGAACATGGATGTTTTTCTTGGTCTGGGTGTTTCTATGTATAATATGTATGTATTTACAAAAAAAAGTATATATGTATGTTTATCCATTGTCTAGTACCCATAGTACAAGCTCTGCTTAGTTTGGGCTAGATGGTGTTGTGTGTATGTGATGGAATATATTTATTATATTAAGTTAAGATTCCAATTTCCAAGTAATTGAGACTGTGATAATTGCCTTTTACTGAGTAATGCCTGTCCGTGTGATAATCCTATATTCCACAAAAGTCCGTGAGATTTTTGTGAATTATAGGATCCCACAAAAAACTGTTTCGACGAGGCAGTGTTTTAGTTTTTTTGTGTTATAATAATTCAGCATAGTCAAAATAAAGATACGTTTTTTATTAACACTGCGCCGAGCGTAAGTCAAAAAATTCAAATCGGCGCGGGGCCGCCATAAATTGTATGGAGGATTTGAAGTGCTTTTTTGGTAAATATGTATCTTTATTGTCAACCAATAACTTAAATATTTGGGACGGACAAATTGTAATATAACTATTTGTTTCGTTTAAGCTGTAAAATAGGATAGATTTCTACTGTTATAATCTAAAATCACGTAACACGAGCTCACGTTTTTGCAGTTTTCGTGCAAATTTACGTAATTTTGTAGGCGAAAATATTAATTTATTTAAGTTTTTTACACGGAGTAATTGTAAACACATTCATTGTTATGGTAAATGTAACAGTCATCCTAATTTTATTTATTTTTGTTGCCTATTAAGTGGGATCAAAACTGGCGAGATTTAGATGTAATATCTACTGTTTCGTAAATGCATGCGTGAGTGTAGGTATATAGTGGTGTATGGTGTATATGTATGTGCGGGTGTTGTGTACGCACTGACGCGCGGGCAGGGCGCGCAGTGCCCCGTGTGGCAGAACTCCTCGCAGCGGTGCGCCTGGCACGACAGCGTGCGCCCGCACGTCACGGCGCAGCGGTGCGACGTCGCCGCGCAACACACCGTGCGGCAGCGGTGACGCCCGCACGACAGTTTCTGTCACAACAACATCACTAATTATCAGTCACATCACAACGTCAGCAGGGCGTTCTATGTGTAACAATAATGTCTATTTCTCACCACAATATCCAAGTTATTTACAAATATTATGCTAGTGAGTAATACAATTTCTCAAGACAATATTGTGGAGGACTAGTGCCTACGCTAGGTAGAAACCTGTGTTATAGATCACCAGGTTTCCCCTTCGAGTTACAGTCCCTGGCTAATGATTACGTACTGTATATACATAATATATTATGTACTGCTTTTAAAATATTATCGTTAGCAATTCACACACATTTTCATAAAATAATATAGGTAATCCTCCATAGGAGGCGTTCACGAGCATGACGCATGGACTGTAAAATCAATAGCATAAAATAATATAGGCAATCGTCTTCTTAAGTAAGCGTTCACGAGCATGACGTATGGACCTCGTTGTATGTTACATAGTAGACAATAAAATCAACAGCATAAAACAATATAGGTAATCATTCTCCTTAGGAGTAGTTCACTAGCATGATGTATAGTATAGACCTCGTAATATTTTACATAGAAGGCAATCAAATCAATAGCTAGTAACTGAAATTGCCACTATCAGGGTTATTGCCAAGTATTGTTACATTACTTTCCAAGGCATGAAACATAGCGTATACTTCATGCTTGGGAGCGAATTAATTTCCTTTTGGTAGCTACCATATTATATCAACTAAGAACGTTGATGACATCCCATTCAGCTTGGCTTGGCTCAGACAAAAATATTCCTCTATTTTTAACGTACATTAAATGTCAGGTACTAAAATTAGTATTCAACCGAATGAATAAGAAAATAAAATATTTCGAAATAACAAAACTAGTATAAAAGTAAAGTATACCTTATTGCACTTCTTCTGGCACAGGACGTTGTTGTACATCTGTGGTAGGTCGGCGCATGGCACCTCGCGGCTCGAGTGTCCACAACGACACTGCAGAACTGTCTTATCAGAACACACTGGGCAAGGACCTGACAAGTAAAATACTCATATGAACATTTATAAAGATGTGATGATGTTAAACTCATATTTACAGTTATTGTTAAATGTCATAAAAAGTATAGTCAGCCACACAGTCACATAGCGTTAACGAGATTTGATTTGTTCTTATACACAAATAAACCACATACATCTGTTCTTGTCTTATCCAAAGTCAAAGTCGACTATGATTTATTCATTTAGGTTACAAAGTAACACTTATGAACGTCCACTGGGTTAAAAGATAGAGACAATCGAAATGTTGCAAGTATGTATTGACTTATTGTTTTGAGTTTGAGCATATTGTTACAGTATTAAATTTTTACGCTTCAATGCAAGACATGTTAGTTTAAAATAATGTACTACATCAGCCATTGTTTCTATAAGTTTCTATAGCTATATGTATTTGTCCTCATTCGTGTATTCAGTGTCCAATAGATTGTCACAGAAACCATACGTCTCGTTTTATTTCGACCCAACAAACAACAATCAACCTTAACACAAGAACAGATGGACATATCCATTCATTGTAATATGCCATATATTACCTATGATTACAAATACAGAATTTTGACTTTTTGTGAATGTTCTTTGTTGCTGAATGTATGAAGTTATAATGGAATATGGAGCTTTTTGTGAATGTGCTTTGTTACTGAATGTATCGACTGCACGGATGCCGTAGTGATTTAAGTGGTCGCCTCACGACTGCCACCGTGCCGTGTTGTGGGACGATCCCCACACGGGACAAAAATTCCTGTGATCCACAAGTAGTTGTCCAGAGTTGGTGTTCTTTGTGTCAGTTGTTTGAATGTTTGTAAAGTCCTCCGCGACACAGGAATTATTCCTAGTGCAGGAGTTGTTTTTTTTTAAAAGCAAAGTTTACCTTCATGACAGTCTAGTTTGCAGAAGTGTTTGTCCCCGGCCGGGCCGCAAGGTAGTGGCTTGGCGCAGATGTTGCCACACAGCGGGATGGGGTCCGTGCATGATTTGCGCGAGTCTGGTGCCAGCCTAGCAAACAATATGGCATATATTATGACATGTTGAGACATTAGTAACACTATATGAACTATAACAAAGACAAGATAATATCTATACTAATATTATAAAGCTGAAGAGTTTGTTTGTTTGTTCGAACGCGCTAATCTCGAGAAATACTGGTTCGATTTGAAAAATTATTTTAGTGTTGGATAGCCTATTTATCGAGGAAGGCTATAGGCTATATAACATCACGCTACGACCCACGGGGGCGACGTAGTAACGATAAACGCGGGTGAAACCGCGGGAACATCTAGTAATAAATAATATGCTGGTTTCTTTTATGCCCTACTCATACAAGAATCCTGTAATCTACAGAATATTGCAGCTATATAACCTTGTGTTGAGTTCCTGGAGTGAGTCTGTCTCTTCCAGAACTTCCTAAAAAGATTATATGTTGTCAGCAGCGGCTTCTAAATCTATCTCTTGTCCAAATAGCGGAGCTTTTTCGGAATTGTAAGCAATTTCTGGACCACATCATAGGTTATGCCTCCATCAATAGCTACTGTAACTGCCTATGATCAGGCAGGGTCTATGTATATTTGTTACGTTAATTGTGTAAGGAATATTGAATACATTACACAATATATGTAAAATATCAGTAACTTAAAAAGATGTAGAACATTGTAGCAACCTCTCTGACAGCAGACTTTAAGCTCATATGCCAACCTTATGATTTAAAATGCATTCATGCATGTTACGAATGATAGCCAGTCTTGTCTATTAATAATATTGGTAGCTGTACATATAATTTTCAAGTACATAATATGGCGGGGAAAAATAAATGTACAGCTACCAATATATTATTTGCTACAGTATATCTACTAGTGATTTCTGATACTAGTAGACCAGGTATTAAAAGTAAATTAATGCGTTCACGAGCATGATGCACATACTGTTATATGCATCATGCTCGTGAACGCATATATTTATTAGCACAACTCACTGGTGTTGGTGCTTTACTGGAAATATAGTGGAATATAGTAGAAGTAAGTAACGTGTACTGACTTGGTCTTCCCACAGGGGCAGGTGAGCACGTTGTGTGGCAGCAGGTGGCAGGCGGCACAGGGCGGCACGTGGCAGAGCGCGCGGCACACGTGCGCGCCGCACGCCAGCACGCGCCCACACTCGCCGCCGCAGCTCCACGCCGCTGCAGACCCTGACGACAGCGTGCATGCCACCGACCGAGATTTCGCCGCGGGGCAGTAGCACACTGCATCAGACAGACACATCTTTATAAAATACAGCTTAGCAACAACTTAGATCATAGGTTCTCAACGGAGGCGGTACCACCCCCTAGTGGAGGCGGTAGGGGGTCCAAAGGTAAATAGGGTCACAGTCAAGAACCTGGTCGCGGCGTACCTACTAAATTAGAAATTTAATATAAGAACATACTTTGACAATACTAGAGGTTTTTTTTTCTTCATGGAAACACTTTGTCTAGCCGTCTAAAATATTTAGCATAGGAGTAAATAAACATTAAAACATTTAAATAACATCAGATAGACAGACATATAAAATTGGTATAACTACTATGTAAAATGGGGCGTAGTAATTTTTTTTCTTGTAAAGAGGGTGTTGGATTTTTTTTCTTATAAACAGTGCGGTAGTCCATAAAAGGTTAGAAACCTACGACTTAGATCATCACGCATATGATTTTAAGTTCTAATGCAGCTCCAGAAATGTTATGAAGAAAAATTGAGAACTCGGGGTCTGAGACTTAAACAGCACCAAACACACATTGATTTACAACAGTGCTCACTATGTAGGTAGTTTTAAGCTCAAATGCAGCTCCAGAAATGTCATGAAGAAATATTGAGAATCCGGGGCCTTGGACCAAACAAATGTTTTCAGAAAAGCAGCAATCCGAACACCCTTCCATGATATAGCCTAAAAAAATGACTTACAGCTTCTAACCGCGTGCCATTATTATATAAAGCGAATAACAGAAGTTCATAGTTAAATTGATTATTAAAATATACATTGAAGATAACGACTAAAAACTTACAAATTGTATAATATACATAATTATATCATCATTATGTATGTATGTATGTACTTTTGGCGGCAATTCACCCGAATGCTAACAAAAATATGAATAAAAAATTTGTGTAACCTAACTAATATTATAAATGCAAATGTGAGTTCGTATATTTATTTGTTTGTTTGTTACGCTTTTAAGCCTTAACTACTCCACCGATAAAATGTCGCACAGCTTAGCACATACCTTAGTACCTTTCATCCAGAAAAAAGTTTTGCTTTCGAGTAATAGAAATTGATTAATAAAATCTAAATGAATGCGAGCGAAGCCGCAGACTATATCAAGTATATAACGTGTGAGATAAGTACCTTGCGTGACGGTCTCTCCGCAAGTGTCGCAGGGTCCTTCGTGGCAGTCCTTAGTGCACGTGTGCACGTTGCACTCGAGCGTGCGCTTGCACACGCGCCCGCACACCTGCGGCAACTTGCTGCTGCATAACACCGAACGGGTCTCTGCGCCGCAGCCGCATTGTCTGATCAAATACAAGTAAAGTTATATTATGTAGTTACTGTTATGGATTTTGCCTGGATAATAAATATGTTGGATTTTAAAGTTACTTATTGTACGGGCATCGCACGAAGTGTTGCTGCTAGACCCCGGGATTCACGGCTGATAAATGATACGACAGAGTTGAGCGGTATAATAGTAGATTTATTCCGACACGTTATGCTAATTTACTCTAATGATCAAAGATGATATGAGTGCGGTTAGTGTGACGGTCGGTTATGCACTGACTCATGTAGGTCACTCGGTCCACTATTGCGGCCGCGTGCGACCTAGGTGAACCAAAGATGCTGATGTGTTCGATATGTATTGAACACTTATAGTAAGTAATATGAGAGCTTTGCGTTCCCACAGAGATTAGTGTGAGAGGAGTCAGAGGACATAGGATGAGTATTTGTAAATCATATTAAGATAGGCTAACGCTTTGAGACGTTGGCGTACGACCTGTCAATTTCAACACGAACTTGGGTTTGCGACTGACTAGGCGATCAGCTCCTTTCGACCATTGTGCAGGGGTGCGGGCAGGCGCACGTGTGCGCGCCCGTCACGCCGCGCACCAGCGCCAACTTACTTGGTGACAGTCGCCTGGCACGGCGGGCAGGGCCCGGGGTGACACAGCAGCGTGCAGGGATGCGGGCAGGCGCGCGGCCGCCGGCACGCGCGCCCACACGTGTGCGCGCCCGCCGCGCCGCGCTGGTACTCGGGCCCGCGCATCGCGCCGCACATACAGCGGTACTCCGTGGGGATCGCCTCGTTCGTGTTCTGGCACGCTGGGCACCTCCATTTACCCTCTGATGACAACATAATTAATATTAGCTATGTAATGCTGCTAATTGTCCGGTAGCAAGACTGTGTCATCAAGAAATAATCTCTGTAAATTTCATTAATAATGTGTCCTACTCACCAGCCATGCTACTCATAGCCCACTTGCGGATACAGCGCAGATGCAACACGTGGTAGCAGTTGCTGCAAGACCACACCGGCTCAGTTTGCTTCACTCGCTCGCAGCACACCAGGCACTCCAGCGTACCCTTGTCTAGCTGTTCCGAAAGACGCTCGCGTTGCGTCATTTCTATGTGAACTGAAAATAAAAAGAATATGAAATTTTCCACTAACACTTACGTTTAATTATGTACTTAGTTTTCTATAAGTACTAATATTATAATCTATACTATCTATAACATTTGATTTTTTGTTTGTAAGGGTTTACCTCAAAAACTACACAAACGATTTTAAAAATTTTTTCACCATTACAAAGCTATATTATCAGCAAGTAAGGTAGGCTGTATTTTATTTAAAAAAAGTACTTTTACTAACATAACCTTATCTATATTTATGTGAGCGAAGTTGCGAGCTTAAGCTAGTAAGAACTGTAATAATATTCTTAATTTTGGTACAGTCTGATAATGTGCCTAATAACCATCCGATATGGAATACAACGACTCAATGAGTTGTGGTACAGGTACGACTCGGACTCATACCTGTATCTTTGAAGAACTAATCTAAGTGTATGACACCCACAGTCTTACATAATAAGTGGCAAGCTTATATACTAACATACTTTTTTTACCAAATATATGGCACCTAAAACATTGGCTGACAAAATGTGGGTGCTATGCCATTACAAGGTGTTACTTTAGGATAAGTATACAAAAGTCATTGTATAGGTATGTATGAGTGTTAGAAAAGAGTTTAGCATTTTATTTAAGGCTACAGCCAGTACAGAGACAATTCATAATTAATTTATTCATTTGCAAATATGGGTATAACACTCATTAATTTGCAATATGGATTTATACAGAGTGATTGGTAAAAGACTGGACATATTGAAGGAGGGTATTCAGTACTCGATTCTGGACCCAAATGTAAAAAAAAAATAGGTACTTAAAATTTGATGTAGTTATTCAATAAAAACTTAATGTGCGGACAATCTTGCGTATAATATAACAAAACTAAACAAATCCGCCTCTCACCCCGCTACCGTAACCCGTACTCTTCCGAATTTGCCTCGGTAGCGTGACGCGCTCGACATGAGCAGTGTCCACATTTTATGGATTGAAATATCCATACAAATTTTCATAAAGGTTTTCTTTGTAGGTTACACAGATTTAATTTAATTTATTTTTTTATACATTATGTCTGACCATAAATTATCATGTCCTTAAGTACATATAATGTTTAACCAGTCACACTGTATATAAAGTGTTATAATTTGAGTACAGAGGTATCACCGTAATCAGCTTTCTAGCATGCAAATATACATAAAATGTGTTACACTTGAAACAAATCTTATGTGCCAATACAAAATTAAGTTGTCAACTAGCATCTGAAATGTAATATTTCATCCACAATACCATCTGATGTGTGTAAATTGAAATAAGTGACAATGTCCCAATTGTGTGCTAAATGCAAAAAAATCTTACTCAACTATTTCTATTTTAAATAGACGATTGAAAAATATTTGCAGTGTTCGTCTGTGAATTTTACATAAAATATTGTTTTTTAGAATTAACTGTGGATATTGACTTTAATCTGTAGTAGACAATAAGGCGTATACAATTTTATTGATAGAACCACATAAGAAGTGCACATACCTTGATCATTGTTAGCATGTTGCTTTTTAAATCGGTTTGGACTTGGAACATGTTCTGTCTTCTCTTTTCTCTCTCTCTCTCGTTCCATTTTCTCCTCTTTCGGATGCAAGTATGTGCTTGCATATTGCTCAACTTCCGGACAATTACGTTCTACTGCTCGCAGTCTCTGACTACCGGCGTAGCTTTTATAACGTCCAGACCCTTCCCCTCTAGAAGCTCTCACATCCTGGGGTTCCTTACCCATTGCACTATTGTAGAATGTTCGGTTATCAGGATCCTTATTCTTTGACTTATAATTTACTTTATTTTGGCCCCTTTTGTTACTAGAGTCATAACGATTTGAATCATAGTTCCGATTATTGGAGTCAGAGTTACGATAGCCAGATTCATTATACCGACCATTTGTTTGTTGGCTGCGATTGCTTGGTTCATTGTAACTGTTTGATTCTTGCGCCCTATTTGATTCTTGATTACGACTATTCGGTTCTTGGTTACGGCTGCCAGAATCATAGTGACGGCTATTTGAATCCTGGCTATAATTGTTTGAATCATAATATTGATCATTTGATTCTTGATTGCGGCTACTTGATTCGTAATATTGGTTAGAATCTGAGTTATGACTACTTGCATTTTGATTTCGACTGCTAGGTTCTTGAGAGCTTTTTTCAGTAGGCTGTTGGTTATTCGTTTCTTGGTTACTAGATTCATAGACTTGATCCGTAGATTCCTGGTAGCGTTTATTTTTCTCATACTGTCTGCGATTGGAATCATTATTGCGATTACGGTTTCGACCATTTGGTTCTTGGCTTCTCTGAGCTTCTTGTGGAATGAGGTTAGATTCAGACCTAATAGTATCGTTATTTTGCTGTGAGATCTGTGGTCTTTCTCTCCAGTTAGTATCTGATGAGCTACCATGAGTATTTCTAGACTCATTTATATTATTATAATGGTTCCTAGATTCATTTGTTCTATTATAATTAGTTCTAGTTTCATTTCCTCCATTTTGAGATTTTGCTTCTTGTTTGGGAATGTTCTGAGAGCTAGTAGAAGGTTTCACAGCACCTTTTGGCACAAACTCAGTTGCTGTTGGAGTTAGATTGGACTTGAAAATCATATCATTTGCATAAGCATTGGGATCAGGTAAGGCTGTATTGTACTGACTTTGTACATTCATTTGATAGGCTTCAGCACCATTAGGTGCGTTTGATGAGGGGGCAGCATAACCATAACTATTTGCTTGAGGATTTTGCGAGGTTGAAGCTACATTTTGATAATTGTATTGTCTTGAGGGGTAGTTCTCATACTGGACATTGCTATAGTTGGCAACGTTAGCCACGTTGCCACTGCTACTGCCTTGCATCTGTGATAGAAACTCATTAAAGCTCACATACTGGTTAGACGGGTCTCCTCTGTTAGCATAGTAGGCTTGGTTAACATATTGTTGGCAGTTAGGGTCGCCATTCCAGGCTTGGTACTGGTTATTATAAGAGTATGTATTGTTCCACTGAGACATGGTTGCTTACAGAATAAAAAAATATGTTGTGAAATAACTATCTACTTGTCAGTATAATATATGGCAAAGTTTTAAGCTCGTTACTAGTTTTTTTGGTCGTTACGAGGAGGTAATGACCGCAGGCCGAAGCCTGAGTCTTAGATTTACCGTTTTGGTCTACCTGAAAAGAATTATATGGATAATTTGTTATCAAATAAGACGAGTAACCGACATGTGCCACTTTCTAAATTATAGAAGGTTTTTATACACTCACCACTGGCTTATTTTGACTGTGTATTCGTTATAAATAAAAACAACTATAAATTAACAAAAAATAAACTAAAATAATTTAATAATTTATAAAATTGCAATAACTTTAACGATATGACAAGGATGATTCGGAATCGGAAGAAGGGTGAAGGGGGCAGGTCAACGTTGACAGTAGGCTCTTCCAATGTCAACGTCCACATCAAAGATATTGTAGAACTATTTTCTTAAAAATATAGACAATAATTTGTAATTACCTAACTTATGAAACTATTTCAATAACACAAACATCAATAAATAATAATGATTTATGGTAAGGAAAATGCAAATAAAATATATTATTTAATATGTATCTTATAAATACTTGTCTTTTTATATATCTGTGCAGACTTTAGTATTTTATTATGCTATCGAGAATGACATCTGCTATAGATGACATACTCGATAGATTTTGTGAAGAATTTCTTTTTTTTGCTTAGGGCAACATTTAACTATTTGGTCAGATATGGCGGGAATTTGATTTTCCAATAATTCTTGATCCAGAGATATTATAAATATGGTACCGTGGATGAAATATTATAACTTTGTCTACATAATATGTTGCATAAACAATATTTTTGGGGTATTACTCTACTCTGTGGTTGGGTTTGTCGCTGCATCGCTGCTAATCGTATACCTACAGAGTATACTTCCAAACTAGTTATTATACTATTTGGAGTATACAGTCTATCCAACTAGGCTGCTAATCGATGGTGCAATGAGTTTTTTATTACAAATATTGATACGGGTATTGGCAAATAGAATCACTGAAAGATCTTATATAGGTATCTAGTAAAAGTAACTTTCTAGGTTTTAGTGTACTAATTAATTCTCATACAGAGTCGCCTTGCATAAATATTTGTTCCCCTGGGGCTAGGTTAGGTTCTATAATTGATAAGTTAAAAACTACAAAATTACATGCAGATTCAACAGTAATATTTCTTTATGGTGACAGCTTATCTGTCACTAAAAAAGAAGCAATCCATTTGACAGAGGTAATAGAATCATTACATTATAAAGTAGGGTGTAACTTTATTCTTTGTGCATTACCATATTCCTATGTACTAACACATGAACAAAATAGGAATATTGAAAAACTTAATTTACTTTTTTATAACAGTACATGTTATAACAATTATAGTTTATTTTTTGACACTAATAAGTTTATTAGTAAATTTTTATTGACTAAAGATACAATGTATCTATCTTCTTTTTATAAAAAGCAACTTGCTAAATTATTAGCATTTAATATAATATGTAGCGACTCAGGTACCAGTAGGGTAATTAAGATTTTAGGACATAGTAGTATTTCTACTACAAATTCAAATATTGACACTTCTAGTAGTTTAAACTGTTAGATGAGACAAAGGATAGGCATACACACAGTATTAGACTAATTCATCAGAATATTCAGGGTCTATCCGGCAAGGAGTTAGAATTAGATTTATTTTTTAAACAACATAATATTCAAATATGTTGCATAACGGAACATTGGTTAAGAACTAATCAATTAATATTTAATAACGAATATTATTCAATTGTAAGTGCGTTTGTAAGAAAGAATTCTATACATGGTGGCTCTCTAATATATGTATGTATGTAACAATCTAAAATGTAAAGAACGTAAAGATATAGTAAATCTTTCTATCGAGCGCACTGTTGAACTATCCTGTGTGGAATTAGAGCAACATGTCATAGTTTGTGTATACCGACCACCGCAAAGTGATTTTAGTGTATTTGAAACCGTAATAGAGGATATTTTAAAACGCTTGAGTTCTAGTAATAGGCATATAGTAGTGTGTGGTGATTTTAATGTTAATTTACTTGAGCAGTCAGCTGTCTCTTTAAGACTTATTGGTTTATTTAGATCATTTAATTTACAGCATTTATTTTCTGAACCCACTAGGATCACTTCACATTCTGCTACCTGCTTAGATAATGTATTTTGCGACTGCCAATTTCTAAATAGGGCCATATTGAGTGAACTTACATCTGACCACTGTGGGCAAAAGGTAGTATTTCCTGTGAGTACAATTCATATAGAGAATAAGGTCACATGTAGACCGATGACATCTAATCGCTTAAAGGAATTTAATGAGAACATAAGTCTCAAAGTTGTCAATATGGACCTTTCTCTGGATAGTCCAGACGAACTATATGAGTCTTTATTTAACATAATTACTTTAGAATATAATAATATTTTTAAATGTAAGACTTTTAGTCAGAATAATAGGATTAAGTTTTGTGACTGGGCAACATCTGGGATATATAGAAGTAGAGCAAAGCTATATGAATTATATGGTATGAAACAATACAATTTCGATCCAAATTTTATTCAATATGTTAAAAATTATTCAAAATTATTTAAAAAGACTTGTGCCACTGCCAAGTCCCATTACCTAAAAACTAAAATTCTAAAATCTAATAATAAAATTAAAACTACATGGAATACTTGGTTAGGGGCAACGTGGAAGAGTGCAAGATACTATTTAGTTTTGAGCGTGTACATCCGTATGATATAATAAAAGTATTTATACCGCTTAATTCAAAAAAATCAACTGACTTCTGGGGTATTTCGGTAAAATTAGTTGAAAGTATTATTGTTAATATAGCGCCACACCTAGCCGCAATATTCAACGGATGCATTGATGTGGGCATTTTTCCAAACTTAATGAAATGTAGTAAAATAATACCTTTATTTAAAAATGGTTGCAAAAGTGACCCCAGTAATTTTAGGCCGATTTCAATATTACCTGCTATTAGTAAAATATTTGAGAAGATTATATTACAGCAATTAGAGAGCCACTTCAGTGTAAACAATTTATTTCACGCAGATTAATATGGGTTTAGGAAGGGCCGTTCTACGATAGATGCGGGTGTTACGCTTTTAAAACATATATTCAGTGCCTGGGAGAATTCGCAAGATGTCATTGGCGTATTCTGTGATCTCTCTAAAGCCTTTGACTGCGTTGACCATCAAACGCTGTTGCGAAAACTCAGGCATTATGGCATCCGAGATACTGCACTTGACTTAGTTGATTCCTACCTAAGCGATAGACTACAATACGTTGATATCAATGGAAGTAGATCTTCTGGATTACCAGTCACAATGGGCGTGCCACAGGGCTCGATTTTGGGACCCTTTCTGTTTTTAGTGTACGTAAATGATTTGCCGTTCTTTGTTCAGGATTTGTGTGACATTGTTTTATTCGCGGATGACACATCCCTTATTTTTAAAGTAGACCGAAAAGCACCAAATTTACGTGCTGTTAATGATTCACTCGCGGAAGTCCTGGACTGGTTTACGACGAATAATTTACTACTTAACTCTACAAAAACTAAGTGTATCAAGTTTACATTCCCAAACGTAAAGAGTCCTAACGTGAATATAATTTTAAATGATGATATTATTACTTTTGTTCAATCTACAGTCTTTTTAGGATTAACTTTAGATCATAAAGTTCAGTGGGGCGCTCAAATATCGTGTCTTGCAGGGAAACTTAGCTCAGCCGCATACGCAATTCGGAAAGTAAGACAGCTTACTGATATAGATACTGCAAGACTAGTATATTTCAGTTACTTTCATAGTGTCATGTCCTACGGTATATTATTGTGGGGCAAGGCAGCTGATATTGAGACAATTGTTATTCTTCAAAAGCGTGCAGTACGTAGCATTTATAATTTAGGACCACGAGTTTCCCTGAAAGATCGATTTAAAGAAATAGGCATACTTACTGTTGCGTCGCAATATATATTTGCTAACATTATGTTTTTTAAACATAACATTTACTTATATAATAAGAATAGTGATATCCATAACGTATACACTAGAAATAAGCATAAGTTAGTAGGCCCATATCATCGTTTACATAAAGTTCACAATACATTTGCGGGACTCGGTATACGTTTTTTTAATAAATTACCTATTAACATAATTAATTTACCATTGTTTAAATTTAAAAACGCTGTTAAAAACAACTTATTCGGAAGGGTTATTATTCAGTCAACGACTACTTAAATGACAAAAACTCATGGAGCTAGTTGCTTGTTGCATACAGGATTCAAAGATCTGTATTACTTATAAGTCAATTTAAGCCTTTGCATAGTCACAAAGTGTAAGTGTATGCGCCATCAAGCCATCCTACTGTCTATTTTAGATTTATATTAAATAATATATCTTAGCTCAAATTATTTGCTCCCTATAATATTATTAAGTTATTATTGTTATTATCTTTAGCTTTTATAGTCAGTAGTATATGGCATAATGGCTGTAACACCTTGTTAATCTGAGTTGTAAAATACTGAAATTATATTTAACTGACGATTTAAAAGAGTGGCCGTGAGTTTCTTGCAGGTTTCTTCTCATAGGCTCTACCCTTTGCCTGAACCTAGCAACTAACCTAAATGTAGCTTCAGTATCTTAGTAAACTCACTAACCTATATACTTTGACGTTCATAAGTGTTACTTTGTGACCTAAATGAATAAATGATTTTTGACTTTGACTAGACTACGTTAGCCTATTTATATGAGTTATTTATGCTATAGTTCTGAGGTTAGGCTAAACGATTGATAATCTCAATCAATGGAGCACGTATCATAAGTATTGACTAAAGTTTTGGTAATATGTGATTTAGTTCTTGATTAGTATGGTTATAATGTCAATGCGTCTTCTTAATAGATATAAATGGTAAAAAATTGAGAAGGACGATTTACTTATCCATTTATTGGGTTCATAATTATGTACTACGTTGTAGAGGAGACATCTTAACTACTTAAATGTTTCGTTACACGAGTAAGAGTGCATGCTCTATGCTCCTAGAAATTCTGTACATGTAGTACAGAATTGGTTTGAGATGTATCCTGTAGGTAGTACTTAATAACTCAATCTATTATTATTATTATGTGGCAGGTGAAATGTACTACAGGTAGGTACATACATATGTTTGCATATCTCAGATACAAGATATAAGAAATTATGTTGAACTTTATTAATGTATTTACATACACAGACATTATGTTTGTAAAGTGTTTATGTGAGAAGAAATAAAGCAATAAGTATAATATACTTATTGCTTTATTTCTTAAAATTTGTTAATAATAATATTACTATTATTAACAAATTTTAAACATTTATTTTCATTTATATTAAAGGTAATAATCAAACAATAGAAGATGTTAATTAGGTCACCCACCTATATTTACGTTGGGCACATGAATTGACTAAAATATAAATTAAAGGAAATCGCACATCAAAAACTTTTGTTAAGTAGATAAATTTGTGGAGGAACTGGTGTGATATCCTATCAACACAAAGGGAAGATCCTCCGACCTGGCTGGGTGTGGGTGATTATGTTTGGCCGCGGCCCAGCGGTTGATGTCGGGAACTGTGCCGATGCGGAGTCGCCACAAATATATCTAAATTTGCCTACGCCTTCGGGACGTTAATAAAACAAAATATTTTATTCACTCACGCATACTTCGGCTATATTTGGAGTTCAAAAGTTTGTTCAAACCATGGGTCGTTAAATTTCTAAATCAAGGGTGTTACTTACAGTCAGCAACATAAATAGCAATTATTTAACAAATTTCAAAGTATATTGTCATTGTGTATACCATAAATAGGTGTTTATTTAAATTATTAACTATGTACATATAAACACAATTCTTTAAAACTAACTTATACCTAAAATATAAAACAGCATTAACAAAGAAAAAGAAAACAAAACCCCTCTAATAGGCGTCATAGAATTTGTTCGCGACAACGTTAATATTAGCTTGAATCGTATTATTATGATTGTAAATGTACATAAATATAACGTATCAATAAAGTTTATCGTTACAATAGTGCCGAATTAGGTCATATATAGACCTAAATAGTGTAGATAAATAGTGCAAATAACATAATATTATGTTTCTTTTTATATAGTTTATAAGAATATCATGTTAAAAGCATAAACATTGCCAATAAAATGCATTTTTACCTCAAGTTAGGTATGTTAGGGTTCCTAGGTCTTAAGGTTTTAATAAAAGGTTTCACTTGTGTGTTTTATTTTGTACGCTACTAAAATCACTACAAGATACTGAAGGAATCATATTCCTATATAGTATAGTTAAAAATTTATTACACTTTTTTTGATATAAATGTTACCGCAAAATAGATTATAGCCTAAAACATAGAATAACTATATCTAGACCTAACTCCCGATAGATAAAACAGATATCTATAGGTAGGTATTTTCGTGCCCTACGCGGCACTTTTTATACCATTACGCTAGCTAGTATAGTTCCGTAGTTATAAGCAGAAATATGAACATTATATAGTTAAAAATAAACTTGTTGACCGAGGTTTCTGGCCGGCTCTCGTTACGGTAAAGATTAGAGGTACTTAAGCGGCACAGTATCGATCGACCGCGGGTGCTCAAGAAACCTCATCTTCAAGCCTCAAGAACCAAACGGAGCCAGCCAGAAACCTTCAACCAACTGAACAATGAAGCTTGTTTTTATTTGAAGTCCTGATCCTGACCCGCTCATCGAACTCGCAACAACACGCCTTTCAGAGCCTCCGACATCGTAACCAATAATCGCTATAGTACAGTCTACACATCGTGTACAGGACGTCAGCGACTCGACGGTTGTTTTGTAACCATCATATAGTAACCTCAGCCCCGAGTTCGCCCGTCCGGTACAGAATTCCTCCGCATCACAATCGACTGGTAGTGTGCCCAGAAGACTGGCAGCATTGCCATGTTTAATGGCAATGCTTATTCTTTCCGCGAAATAAAGGCCAGCCCTCTGATCACGGGAAGCGTCGATTAACCTTTTTGCTATGTCTCTATAGAGAGCACGAGTTCTTCAACATTTTCAATCAGACACCAAAATGCCAAGTTCACATTCCGGTGTGTCCCATTTTTCTTAAACAAGAGAAGTAAGTCACATTTTAGGGTTTTAGCACAAAATTGTGTGACATAAATAAGTAGCTGCTTCATGGCATGTGTGACTGTGGAAACTCATACAACGCTATACATTCCATCATGCACACAATTATCGCACTTAATAACGGGCCTGTCATGATAATGACTGACTCATCTGCCATAGAAGCACGAGTTACTTGGATAAGCTATGTTAATGCGTTTGCATTGTCCAACTAGCTGCCTCGACAGACGTCGTGTTGCAGACGAGCTGTCAAACTCGCAAGGTTTAAAGGATCGTTAAGTTTTCTAAAATTATCCAATTTACTGCGCAAGTTTTTTAACTTTTCTTTCCAGAAGAACCTTCTTCATAGTATGATAAAATTTAAAAAGTTGACTAAAATCGGTAAATTCTTTCTCAAGCTATGGCGTTACCAAGGGAAACAGGGATTCATTTTTATATCTACATCTGGATCATATTGACAAAAAATTTGATTTCCGAGTCTGTCATAAGTGGTTGACGATATACCTTTTTTAATGTCGCCATTTTAAGGTAGGTGGATCAGGCAATATGGTATATACCATATTGCCTGATTCACCTACCTGCATAGCTCCATGTAATTATTAAAAGGTATCAATAGAGGCATCACGCTAGCCGTACCGCCCCGCGCTTTGCTCGTATTGTCTACCAAATGAGCCTTTTGAACTCACGAAGAGTGATCGCCATTTCGTAGTAACCTTGGCCTGTTTAGGCCATTATTTGTATCGGTATTTAGAAGCTTTGGAGTCGTTAGTCCGCTAGTGATGCGTTTGTGAGTGCGGGTATGGGGTGCATGGTGAGCTCCCAAAGAAGCAGCGTGCGTATATCTCCTACTGTAAGTGTTTTAAGTAAGTTCCTCTGTAAGTTTTTGAGTGTAGGTTTAAAGGTATATTTAAAGTGCGAAACAAATAATAATGCCTTTTTGTTGTGTTTTGTTTATTGCGAAAACATATTATCTTTATACGATTTTGAATTAATAATGCCTTAAAAATTGTTTATTATTTTGAAATTAGACAGGAATGGTGTTGTAAACTTCAGATAAATAGGATACCATCTTAATAAACATTCGTAATAATGTTTTAGTCGTATAGTTAGACCGTAATATAAACGTTCATTAAAATCTCCAGGTTCTTAGAGATATACTTTAACAATTGCTGCCTCAGTTAATTGGAATCAAGCGTTGAATGGTAGATAGGATAGGTTTACCCATTTAATAATAAGGCAATTTATTTTTATTGAGGCACTGTTTAGATCATTCGACAGTCTAATGTCCTTAGTTGCAGCCAGTACAGAATTTATTGAAGACATCGTAAAGTAACACATATACGTATTTATTAAGTTCTTAAACAATCTTTTGATTTTTAACTGTACTTAGTCTTATAGTAATATTAGTTTTGCGTGCGGCTCCGCCCGCGTGGTACTTACCTACATGAATAAAAAGTAGCCTATGTCTTTCTCCAGGTTTTATACTATATCTGTACCAAATTTCATCTAAATCAGTTGAATGGTTTAGCCGTGAAAAGGTAACAGACAGACAGACAGATAGACAGACAGAGTTACTTTCGAATTTATAATATTATATAGTAAGGATTAACTTTCATTAACCTATTGAGTCGCAGCGGTGCACTGGCGGTCAGGCACAATAGTTTAAGAAACTTGTAGGTATTTCGAGTTTTTTTTATGTTCTTATACTGAGATGGAATTAACGAACAGCAAGAGTTACTTAGATTTATTATTTATTGTTGTTGAAGAACCCAATGTATCCCAAGGCTATATCGAAGCCGCGCAAGAGTGAGACGGTGCTGGCAGCTCTGACTCGGCTGGACGATGAGATCGCCAGCAGTGAGCGCACACACCCAGTCGCGCGGCTGGCAGTCGTCACTGCTGAGCTGGAGAGCATACAGCAGGTATGTTCGTCGTACCTGCAGCCTCACAGTGGCCTCTATCAGGTGACTTGTTTGTGCCTCTCAAAATTCAATAACATTACTAGATGTTGCTACTCAGGCTTTTTTCTAATTCCCGTGACATCTGTGTATCCAGGTTTAGCAGCGAAAGTTATCTCAATGAGTTCTAGGCAAGCGTGAGCAGTCAAAATAAACTGGGCTTTCTTACTATTAAGCGGGTTGTCTGTTTGTTTGAAATCTATGTAATAAAGTCAGTTATGACGTTTATTATTTTGTAGGAGATCAACCAATTTGAAGAAACTACGACTGCAATCCCTACGAAAGATACTTACGCCAAAACTCTTCATCAGGTAAGTCACAGCATTTTTTTATATGCTAGTCTTTTATTTTTTTATGATTTCTAATATTGGTTGCTAAAAGTACTATCTTTTAGGCAATCATGTTAGCTCTTCTAGCTAAATGCTTTATTATGTTAGAAGTAAAGAGCAGCGATAGCTCAGTGGGGAGACGAACAGACTGCAATGCAGAGGGTCTCGGGTTCAAACCCACGTCGCGCACCTCTGACTTTCGGAACTTATATGACTTTTCGAAATTATGTGCGTATTGATTGACAATTATCGCCTGCTCCGTGCCTCGGAGAGCACGTTAAGCAGTTGGTCCCGGCTGCCATGATCATCCATGGCAGTCGTTATTGGGAGAGTGTCGACACAAAAAATCCCACTGGGTCGAAGTGTCGCCGGTCTGCACTGAATGGCCCCCACATAAGATAAGATGTTAGTAGTAGTAGATTTACGTCGGGTGGAAATTGACAACAACGACCTGTCAATTGCATGCTTGATGTCGTTAGCCATCGAGTTGGGTCTTTATATTTTCTTATTAACCTATTCAGTCACAGCGGAACACCAGCGGCGAAAACACTATAGGTTTTCAATTATGTCTGGCATTTCAACAATTGACATGTTAGTTATTGATAATTTTTCTTTTACAGTTGTTTTCCAGTTTGGATTTGTACCGAAGAGCAATGTTGGCATCAGAAAATGAAGATTTCGTCGCAAATGTTAACAGAAAGGTATTTTGTTTGTATTGGTGTTGTAATTTAAAAATGATCAAACTGGTCAAAACCGCTTTAAATCCATCCACGCGGACAGGCGCGTAAACCGCCTTGCCGCGCGGAGCACCGCTATGAAATTCGCTTTACCGCCACCGCCCTCGCCCTCCGCGGCGGTGCGCGGTGCCGAGTGATAATCGCCTTATAATGTTGACTGCACGGATGGCTTAATGGTTTAATTGGACGTCTCGACACTGCCACTGCGCCGACTGTTGTGGGTTCGAATCCCACACGGGACAAAAATTTGTGTGATCCACAAATGATGGATGTTCTTTGTGTCTGTTGTTTTAATGTTGAAAGTCTCCCGGGACGCGGTTAGTTAGTAGGTTAGTGTTGATAAAGTCTCCCGGGACGCGGTTAGTTAGTAGGTTAGTGTTGATAAAGTCTCCCGGGACGCGGTTAGTTAGTAGGTTAGTGTTGATAAAGTCTCCCGGGACGCGGTTAGTTAGTAGGTTAGTGTTGATAAAGTCTCCCGGGACGCGGTTAGTTAGTAGGTTAGTGTTGATAAAGTCTCCCGGGACGCGGTTAGTTAGTAGGTTAGTGTTGATAAAGTCTCCCGGGACGCGGTCAGTTAGTAGGTTAGTGTTGATAAAGTCTCCCGGGACGCGGTCAGTTAGTAGGTTAGTGTTGATAAATTCTCCCGGGACGCGGTCAGTTAGTAGGTTAGTGTTAATAAAGTCTCCCGGGACGCGGTTAGTTAGTAGGTTAGTGTTGATAAATTCTCCCGGGACGCGGTCAGTTAGTAGGTTAGTGTTGATAAAGTCTCCCGGGACGCGGTTAGTTAGTAGGTTAGTGTTGATAAAGTCTCCCGGGACGCGGTTAGTTAGTAGGTTAGTGTTGATAAAGTCTCCCGGGACGCGGTTAGTTAGTAGGTTAGTGTTGATAAAGTCTCCCGGGACGCGGTTAGTTAGTAGGTTAGTGTTGATAAAGTCTCCCGGGACGCGGTTAGTTAGTAGGTTAGTGTTGATAAAGTCTCCCGGGACGCGGTTAGTTAGTAGGTTAGTGTTGATAAAGTCTCCCGGGACGCGGTTAGTTAGTAGGTTAGTGTTGATAAATTCTCCCGGGACGCGGTTAGTTAGTAGCTTAGTGTGAGGGTGGTCTTTTTAAAAGCTGAGATCAATACACATCTTACTTAATTAGTTGTACATTTCGTAGGAGATGCGCCGCCTCGAGCTGAGTTGGTTGCGTACGCGGTATGCTGAATTGTTGCGTGAGCGCCGTGTGCTACATGCGCAGATCCTGCGTACACGCTCCTTATATGGACAATTACAACAGTTGCTCGGTAAGTCTAAAATTTTCCTTTCCCATCAGCTGTTGTCATTATAAACACGTTTCAGCTTCCGGCTTCATAGATTTTAATAATAGTTGACTGTGGTACGAAACACATTGATATACTACTTAGTACTTGTTCAAAGCAAATCCTAAACTAAATCACCTGCTGAATTAGAAATTTTGCACGTCTGCGCGCTCGGTGCAAACATTAAAATTGAGCAGTATATTTTGTTTCAAAAGCATCTTTAAGATTTTTGTTAAACAGTAGTTGTCTCACGTGATTGATAATACCTACATGGGGAGTAACTGTCGCAGTTAATAAAATCTAACAATGAAACTCGGTGATTGTAAGCGAATCAGACACCGACGCCACGGGTAGAGTTGCCAACATTTTTTGCCAAACAAAAACGTAAAAATGGTTTGAATAGGAAAAAAATAAAGTATTTGGTAGAACAAAAAATATTTTTTAAATTGTATGTTTTTATTTCCTTAAATACGTATTTTTGTGTGCCTTTAGCACATGCTAACAATTTTTTGCTATCTTTAAATTTTCAAAGCGTGTTTGACAATTAAAATTAAAATTTAAATAAATAAACAATTCGTTTTCAATTAAATTTAGTGACGCTCTATTTCTTTCTTCTAGCCACTTTAGATTCATCACTGAAAAAAGTAAGTAAAAGCATCACAGTAAAGGTGGGAAATAAAGTATTTTCATATACTTTATTTATATGCAAAAGTATAAAATATAATTACCAAAAATAAAGTAGGATACGTTATTATAAAGTGTGGTTGGCAACCCTACCCACGGGATATGCTTGCCTTCTGTGGACCCACTGGATAACGACAATAATATAGTTAAAATCATTGCGCAACAAACGAATTTTAAGGTTTAAGAACAACTTTATTTCATATAAAGAATTGCATACATAATCACTTACTGAGAAACAATGTTTAAAACTAACATTAATATTTAGATTTAGAGCACACATAGGCACGAAAATAAAAAAAAACAAAAAGGAAAAATTTAATTACAAATAAATAATTTTAATTTATTCTAACCAAAAATATTTACATGAATGATTTAAAAACACATTGATTATTATTCTTTTTGATTGAAAGAGTTATACTTTGTTCAAATAATTTATGTATGTATTATAAAAGATTTCTATGAGACGAAATCATATCCTAAAAAGTATTTTTGTTGCCAAGCAATGGATTTCCGATCGATCGATCTTAAGTTGACACGCCTAGTGCCTAACTAGGAGCCTATAGAGCTTCATCTGAAGCTTCGAAGAATATAATTCAGTAGACTCACTAACGCTAATGTATACTTTCTAGAGTCCATCTGGGGCAGAGACTCACATCCAGGCACGCCATTAGAGGGTGCTCTAACTAAAGCAAGTGCGCTCCGTGATGCGCTTGCGCAGGTAAGCGCTCGACTGCGCGCCGCGGCGGAGTATGCGCACGCGGCGGTAAGGCTGCTGGACGACGCATTACCTGCCTGGAAACTTACTACTGTTGGCAAGTTAGTATTTATAACGTTTTGGATACGAAAATATGTAGTTAACTTTTTTTTACAGTTTGCTGCAGAACCATATTTAAAGGGCTTATATTTAACTTATCACCAGATATAGTAAAATATAACAGTCAAAATAGTAAATGATCACCAAATTGCACAGCAAAATATATTTCGAGAGATCAAAATAAGTCGACGGTCGACTATTTTTGGGCGGGTTTAAGAACCTAACTGTACGGTTTTACTACCGTACATTGCTGCCCACACCACAAGTTGCACAGCGCGTGTAGCTGCGCGCTCAGCATTTATCGTGTGTTACTTACTATAAATTAGCGATACAACAAAATACATTGACTCAGTTGAACGTAAACCAAACATAAGCAAACTTTACGAGTGCATTAAGAGAAAGAATTAGTCTTATTTTTACTGTAACTTATCTACTTATACTTTAAATAAATTATTTACGTTATAATTCTTTTCTCTACTACATACTTCAAAATCTTATTATAGTGTGCGGAGTTACTAACTAAACAACTCGTACACTAACATAACCTAACTTTTCGGAGACGGAATGCAGTGATTTGAGGCGTATAGGTGCTCGTTATGATATATTTTAGTAAGCATATTTTGCTGCGCAATTAATATTTTTGTGGGTCATTATATTTAATCCCTATTTAAAGGTACCGGTAAATTATAAACTGCCCATTGTTTTTCCTATATATTACTTTTATCTACATCTGCCCCTACGTAAGCGGATTAATCGGTAAATGACAGAGCTGAGAGAATTTAAAAACCATATAACTTTGGCTACTTTTGTTGCGTAAAAGAAAACAAACCAACAATCGGACAAAATTACTACATTGTTCCCGACGCATAAGTTTCTGCAATAGTTTACTTCAGAATAATTAGACGTACTTTCTGAAAAACGTTCCAACCCACACTCGGGTCAAAATCGAGTTATTATTAGCAAATTAGTCACGGGGTTACTATTTACTAGCTGGAAAAATTTGATAGCTCTACTATCACTCTAAATATGAAATCATGACTTAGTAGGCCCAACCCACATGTATGAAGAAGCAATACGGGATTGAACTTCAATCACGATTATCTCAAAATGTTAACTTTGTGGGTTGGAACGTTTTTCAGAAAGTACGTCCAATTAGCAGTGTGGATTCATACCGGTATGTGAACGATCGACAGCAATATATTCGCTGACTATTACCTGGAACCTAAAAATCAAAGCTGGGAAAATGTAACCTACTTATGTATAAATTAGCGACCCTCCCGGTTTTGGGGTAGTACAAAACCATAACAAATTATACACTTAAAGTTGCCTCATGGATAATAATAATAATAATAATATTTATTTTTCAAAAAGTTACATTTAGCATGAACACAGTACATAATAAATCAAAACAAGTTAATACAGAATTTGTTGTACTCTGGTACCCAATGTAAGATTTAACTTGTGTTTTGGGTACCAGGTCCCTCGCAGTATTACATTTACTTTACAGTTAAATCATAATATAATATTAGGTGTTCGTGTAAGCAGCTATGAAAATATGTGTAAGTAAGCATAGGTGTGTGTAAGTTTGTCAGGGTGTGTTTGTGTGTGTGTGTGTGTGTGTGTGTGTGCGCGCGTGATGGTTGTGATATTCATCCAATTAAAGTACCGATAATTTCAGCAGCATGATCTCAGTTTGAGCATAAGTTTTGGTCATGAGCCATTTTGCAACTTCTTTCTTACATTGGGATCTAATGAGTGGATAGATGTTACAACTTTTATTAATACTATTGTACAGGTGGCAGCCTATAACATTAAAATGCCGTGAAGCCTGTGTGGTTCGGAAATTTGGAATTTGGCAAACTTTGTACGAAAGTCGTTTGTTTTTATAATTATGATTGTATTCTAACGATGTATGCTTTCGAATAACAGTCTCAAGTATGAAGAGTTGTCTGACAGTAAGAGTCTGACATTCTTTATAAAGCTGGGTGGTCGGATATCTAAAGGGCTTGAATGTCATTACCTTAAGTATGCTTCTTTGCGCACGTTCCAAGGGCAATAGGTAGGTTTTTGCTGCGCCGCCCCAGACAGATATACAATAGGTAAGTATAGACTGACATAAAGCACAGTATATCATTTTTAAAGTTTTGTCATCGGCAGAGTGGCGTAGTTTTTTAAAAATAAATATCATTTTTCGAGTACGTACTGTTAGATCGCTGAGGTGATATTTCCAAGTGATGAAATTGTCAATATATATCCCAAGATATTTTGTCTGAGTGGATCTAGTAAGACAGGGACAGTTACACGAAGAGACTGGGATGTTTGGGGAACAGGAGTGGGCTTTGAGTGTGAAAGTGTCAGGAGAAGGCTGTGTACAGCTTGTAATAGAAAAGTACGTCGTTTTCTTTAGATTCAATGTTAATAGGTTACTTGATAGCCACAGCATGACATCACGTAGTGCTTGTTCAGCCAAGGCAAATACATCGGTCCAGTCTTTACCAGTCTTTACCAGTTTTAGTGTCATCAGCGTAGGCAAAGATGGAGCAGTTCGAGAGCGACAGATTACATAGGGAGTTAATATAAAGGAGGAAAAGCGTCGGGCCTAACACCGAGCCTTGGGGAACACCAAAACAAAGAGGAACACTACTGCTGATTAAAGAACCTATTTTTACACACTGTTGTCTGTCAGATAAGTAGTCCTTAAATATTCGTTGAGCGTAGCCACGGATACCCAGTCTCTCCATCTTTGACAGAAGGTGTGGGACAGAGACGGTGTCAAAAGCTTTCGTGAGGTCAAGAAAGATGCCCAGGCATTTTTCCTTACTGTCAAGGCGGTCCACTATTCTATCAACGAGAGAGGCCACTGCAGACTCCGTTGACATTCCAGATCTAAAACCGAACTGGTTGGGTGCCAATATATTGTTTTTTGCCATAAACTTTTTAAGTCGAATGTTCAATAGCCTCTCTAGGACTTTTGATAAGGTGGGCAATACGGATATTGGCCTGTAGTTACTGACACTGTCTCTGTCCCCGTTTTTGTAAATTGGGTAAACAATGGCTTTTTTAAAGCATTTGGGGAATATGCCTTTCGACATACACATATTACAGATGTGAGTGACAATCGGGACTAGTGTATTTGAACACTCTTGCAGTAAAAGCGTTGGAGTAGAGTCCCACCCAACAGCAGCATCCCTACGTAACCCACGAATAACTCCATGTACCTCATTCTCGTCCGTCGGCATGAGTACAAGGGTGTGTGTAATGGTTTTGTCGTTCGGTGTATTGTTATAGCTCTGTAAGCTGATGTTAATCTGATTCGCTAGCTCATTGCCTATACTAGAAAAGTACTTATTAACAGTATTTATAGATGCAATTTCATCAGATTCTATTCTTAATAGCTCCTTCGAAGAATTTTTTGAGCAATCTGATTGGATTATATTTTTGACAAATTTGCAGGTGGCTTTAGAATTGTTTTCTGCCTTCTGAAATTCATGCTTCTCATACGCGTGCTTAAGTCGTTTTAATACCTTATTGCAAAAGTTGCGGTATTTGGTATATGTTAATTTAAGAATATAGTTTTCGGGTTCACACTTCAGTCGTCGGCACATGGAGTCTCTATTTCGAATGCAACGCAGTAATCCCTTGGTTATCCAGGGTTTAATAATTCTTTGTTTAGAGGGCACATTACATTGTTTTGACTGTGAATGTATAATTGAGCTTAATGTTTTTACTAACATTTCGGCTGCGACATCGGGATTTGAGGTATTCAGTATATTACTAAAATCCACATTTGTCACTTCTCTGAATACAGAGGTAAAATACACTTTAATAATGTTTTTAATTCGGTTTGCAGGATTTAGTGTTGTTTCAATATTTTGAAGAACAGGATTATGATCGGTTATATATGTTTCGAATACTAGAGTGGTAGCTTTTAGGTTTGACTTTAAAAATACATGATCTAAGCAGTTTTGATCTCGGGTAGGTAGAGTGTGGGTAGGCAGGAGGCCGTGAGAAGCTGTCATGTCAAGATATTCATTTGCCTGTGAGTTTAAGTTATTTGGTATAATATTTATATTTATATCGCCAATCATGACAATATTTATACAGTTGGCTATTGAGGTTAATGTTTTGTCTAAATCATTTAAAAATCTATCAATATTTCGGTTACAAGGTGGGCGATACAAGGCAACTATTGTTAGGTCAATGGATTGTATTTTACAGATTAGGCAATTTGTGTCTGCAATAAGTATTTCCTTAATAGTATGTAATATCGACGCCTCCACATAAACAATAACGCCATCGTTTTGGTTTATATTGTTATTGGTGTTATAACTCTTATGGGTATCTATTAGCGGAATATTTGTTGTCTTGCTTAGCCAGCACTCTGATAGTATTATTATTTCAGGTAGAATATGTATGGTATTTAGAAATGCAAGAAGCTCGTCGAAATTTCGGTTTACACTACGTATATTAATATGTAGTACTTTTATGGAGTTGCTAATATTACTCAAGAGACTCCTACACTGACCTAGACCACAAATATAAGATCGCGTTGTACCGATTTCATCCAGTTCATTTGAAATAGAATTTAAGTTAAACATTGTGTTATGGATAGTATCTTGCATGACGGTGACGTTTGATGTTTTTGTTCTTGATACATCGTTTTATGAATTGGGCATATAACAGAATTTATTTCTAAGTTAATGAAAATTAAATATAAATGAATGTGCAGGCCATGCGGCACCATTTGTTGTATCTCAATTAATGTTGTGTGAGCATTGTAAGGATATCGTGTAGTACTAGGATAGTAAAGTTGTATTATGTAGTATAAAAGTAAGATTGTATATATAGAAAGTCTGTCTATACTGACGATTGTGTAATGTGTGTGTATTATAATGTTAGTAATAGATCTATAACATGTTGTTTTTTTGTTACATATTAATAGACAATAGTAATATATCTTAGAACAATTATGTAACAAGTTATAAAGGTATTTTACATATACGAATTTTGATATTTTATTTTTAAATGTTATTATAATTATGCGACTTATACGAAGTATGGTTAAAGAACCTTTATAACTGTTGTAATTTTGATAATTCATCACTATCTATTAGTGAAAACCGCATAAAAATCCGTTTACAAGTTATTGAGTTTATCGCTAACAGACAGACAGACGCGGCGGGGAACTTTCTTTTCTGTTTTTAAAAGACAACTTTCGCTCTAGGAATAAATTCTGTGTTGCGGGGCCTTTACAAACATTTCTCTAGTACCAGCTTCTCCCTCTGGACCGCATTCCACGGAGAGCGACTCGAATCGTCGACTGCCAGGATATTTCAAATCGGCTAGACCCCTTGGCGCTGCGTAGAGATGTGGCCTCGCTGTGCATCTTTTATCGCTTTTACTATGGGGAGTGGCTCCGAGGAATTGTTCGGACTGATCCCTGCCGCCTCTTTTCACCATCGTCCTACGCGACAGAATTTCCATCCCCATCATTTAGATAGTTGGCAGTCCACAACTGTGCGTTCTTTCAGAAATTTTCTGCCTCGCACGACTAAACTGTGGAATGAACTATCGCCTGCGGTATTGCCGGACCAATACGACCTACAAAGTTTCAAGAAAAGAGCGTACTCCTTTTTAAAAGGCCGGCAACGCATTTGTAACTCCTTTGATGTTGCGGGTGTCCATGGGCGGTGGTAATCGCTTACCATCAGGCGATCCGTCTGCTCGTTTGCCTCCTATCTCATAAAAAAAAATTAAACAACATACAAAGAACATCCAGACTCGGAACAACCATTTGTGGATCACACAAATTTTTGTCTCGTATGGGATTCGAACCCACAACTCTCGGCGCAGTAGCAGTCGCGAGGCGACTACTTCGACCACTACGCCATCTGTGCATGTTATATATGTTTATATAGGAGTGGTTGGGAGCGGACATGCGCGTGCGCGGATGCCTGCCGCCTGTTCGTGCGCGCGCGCTGCGCGGAGCGCGGTGCGCGCCGCGTGCTGGCTGCGCCCGCCGCGCCGCGCGCCGCTCGTACGCTGCGCCTCGCGCTAGACTACGCCTTCACAGATGCTCTGCATGATCACAAGTAAGTTCAACACTGGATTGTGGTTCCAGGTGGACCGTGACCACACCAGGATGTCATGGTATCAACTCAAAATTCTAGCGTAGACTACCACTGTATAAGGGCCACGGACCCCTTAGGAAAATAACTAGCTATGCCAGTCTAAGACAGGGCCATTTTAGTAATGTCGATGAACGCTGTCAAAAGAAAATAAAAAATGTTTATTTGACATAAAAGAAAAGAAAATACATTCACAGTGGGTACATTGTTGTTAGATACTATACAATATTAAATAATTATGTATTTCACTTAAAGTACTGAGACTGTTTACCAAACTAGGCAAGAGCCTGTAGTTTTCCTGACAGTGTCCAGTCGTGGAAATTGACACAAATTTAATTTGATAATATGAATTTAAGTTGAGTTTTATGTTTTGGCCATGCGAAGTATTTAATTGATTAGGTATTATTGTTGTTTGCAGATATCAAAGAGCAACTGAAGTCTTTTTTCAATTCAAAGACGCGTTAGTGTTATTGATTGATTCGATACATCAGGTAAGTTAGAAAAATAAATTAAACGGTGTGAATGGCAGAAGCTAAAATTTACTGAAAATCGAAGCTGAAAATATAGAAAATATATGGGAAGGCAAGATATTTTAAATAAGGAATGCCGTGCTATTACTATAATAGATATAATAATAATATTTAAAGTGACGTTAATTGACGTTAATGATTGACATAAATCAAACTTGACATTTGATGACAAATAAAGTATTTTTAGATTGTTAGTGTATTTTATATAATAAGAAATTAGTTGTTAGAAAATGTTTAAAACGTTGAGCAATAAATTATGGAAATGCCAAAATATACATCAGAAAATACAAGCTAGAACGCAATCAAAAAGTGTAGATATATTCATAAATGGCAAGGCCGTCACAGTTCCATCTTATTTTACTATTATGCAGGCGATGCGTAGTGCAAAGATAGTAACGCCATACTTTTGCTACCATGAGCGGTTATCGATCTCCGGCAATTGTAGGATGTGCCTCGTACACGTTGAGGGTATGTTGAAACCCCAGATCGCTTGTGGCATGCCTGTGTCCAAAGGTATGAAGATACACACAAACTCGGATGTTACTCAAGCAGCCCAGGAAGGTGTTCTAGAATTCCTGCTAGTCAATCATCCGCTAGATTGTCCCATATGCGACCAGGGGGGCGAATGCGACCTCCAAGACTTGGCCATGAGATTCGGAAACGATCGTTCGAGATTCACAGATATTTATTTCGAAGGTAAAAGGGCTTTCTCTTGGTCAAACGTGAGCACTCTCATACGAGGCATATCGTCGCGCTGTATTCAATGTACCAGATGTATACGCTTTGCTTCTCAAATCTGTGGTGTGGATGTATTGGGAACAACCGGGCGCGGCACTAACTTGCTCGTTGGAACGTATGTCAAGAAGCAGTTCTATTCCGAATTATCTGGCAATATTATAGATTTGTGTCCAGTGGGGGCATTAACTTCGATCCCTTATATGTTTAAAGGCCGAGCTTGGGAAGTAAAAAAAACCAATTCGATCGACGTGACTGACGCTACAGGAACAAATATTGTAATCCACTATAGGTATGACCGAGTGTTACGGCTTTTGCCTCGAGAGCACGAGGATATCAATCAGGAGTGGCTATCTGATAAAGGTCGATGGGCGGTCGATTCGCTTGAGATGCAGAGATTGGTCACACCTATTAAAAGAGTCAAGGGCTGTTGTCAACATCTCGAATGGAACTGCGCGTTACAAGCAGCTTGTGAAATGATTAAATGTGTTAAACCTGAGAATATAATAGCTATCGCGGGGCCCCATACCAATGTGGAGACTTTAGTAGCTTGTAAAGACTTCTTAAACATGTTAGGATGTGAGAACACTTATATAGAGCGAGGATTCGACTGCATAGGATCCGGTGGAGACATTCGAGCTGGCTATTCTCTAAACATTAAAATGAGTCAAGTAGCAGAAGCTGATAAAATTTTATTCGTCGGCACAAATCCTCGATTTGAGGCGCCAATTTTAAATGCCTGGATACGTCAGGCGTTTACAGACAATGAGGCTGATATCTATGCGATCGGTTCAAAATGTGAATATAATTATCATGTTACTTATTTAGGGAACACCGTCGAATCTCTGTCAAAAGCTATATGTGCTTTAAGGGATGCTAAAAAACCACTAATATTTGTTGGAGTTGACCAGCTTGATTATGGTTATGGAGGTGAAATGATGAATCGCTTGACTTCTGTATTGCGTTCATTGCAGCCTACTAGAGATTGGGAAGTACTGCACGTGATACCGCGAGAAGCAAGTTTTGTTGGCGCTTTAGAAGCAGGCTGGAAGCCAGGCGCTCTGTGTCACATGAAGAAGGCAAAAGATTTAGAACTTATTATATCTTTAGGTGCTGATCAGATATTTTATAATTGGGCACCTTGTGACAAAACTAAAATAATTTACATCGGGTTTCAAGGAGACAAAGGCGCAGAGCTTGCTAATTTGATTTTACCAGGTAGTGCTTATACTGAATCTGGTGGAATGTACTTAAATATGGAGTGCAGGTCTCAAGTCGCATTGCCAGCGGTGACGCCGCCAGGGAAAGCGCGCCATGATTGGAAAATAATTCGTGCTATAGCGGAGTACTGTGGGATTTGCATGTGCTACAGTGATTATAATACTCTTTGCACCAGACTTGGGCAGATCAGTCCAATTTTCTCATACGTGGGCAGCTTTCAACCAAAGCTCTTTTCCAATTTAGTTGGACAGTTGATCAAAAATAGCGAGAAATCTACCGCGGCAGAAAAATGCAAGCTTCAAGTGCAGATGAAGAAGCTGGAAGATTATTACTGTTCAGATATCTTTACCTATAACTCTCCTATCATGGTGAAGACAACGAAAGTATTTAAAGAATTTACTAAGTCACCATACTATCAAATTTAGTTATTTAGTTTGTTATTAAACGACATATATTTGTTATTGTTATATTGTAATAAATTATGTTATCTTGTAGATTTGAGTATATAATAATTGCAGTTATTACTAATTTACTATGCTGCCGTCTCGATAGAATTATGATTATCTTCGTCATATTAATTTACTCGTATTTATGAACACAGTGAATGAGGTTTTAATATTTTTACCTTTGCTCCTGTAACGGTTTTCTGCGAGACCCATCTTGCGCAACGTTCATCATATATGTATATTATCCTTATTACTGCTATAACTTTTGGTTAGTCGTACCATAATAATATAGTACAATGAATGGTTTTCTTTTTAAGAGACTACCTTGAAATTACGTATTATATGTACAAATTGGCCGTATTTTCTGAAAAGCGTTCGAATCCACAAAGTTAACATTTTGAGATAATCGTGATTGAAGTCCAATCTCGTATTGCTTCTTCATACATGTGGGTTGGGCTACTAAGTCATGATTTCATATTTAGAGTGATAATAGAGCTACCAAACTTTTCCAGCTAGTAAATAATAATCCCGTGACTAATTTGGTAATAATAACTCGATTTTGACCCGAGTGTGGGTTGGAACGTTTTTCAGAAAGTACGTCCAATTCAAATCGTGACATACAACCGAATGCACTATAATCTACTGTTGATGCCAGTTAATATATATTTTGGTGTTGCTTTGATTGTGACATCAAATACATACATACATAGATTCACGCCTGTTTCCCAGAGGGGTAGGCAGAGACTACGCATTTCCATTTGCTACGATCCTGACACACTTCCCTGGCTTCATTCACTTTCATCACATTCCTCATACACGCTCGCCGGTTTAAGGTGCTCTTAACTTGGCCTTTGTATAACTTGGCGTTCGCCTAGGTCTGCCTCTTGCGACTGTTCCATTCACACTAGCCTTATAAACTTTCTTAGTCAGTCTTTTCTCGTCCATTCTTTCTACATGCCCAAACCAGCTTAATATACCCTTTTCTATTTAAATAATATTAACTTTTATTTCCAATAAACAATTAAATAATTATTACAAGAAATTTAAACTAAAGAGAAAACGCAGCAGCACCAGTACAAAATATGTTACAATCCTAACTAATATTATAAAAGCGAAAATGAGTTTGTTTGTTTGTTACCTTTTCACGCCTAAACCACTGAACCGATCATCCTGAAATTTTGCATATACGTTGACAGGTGTACAGAAATGGACATAGGCTACCTTTCATCTCGAAAAAATTATTGTTCCCGAGGAATACAATAATAACGTTCTTACGATAATAGATGGCGCCACGTGTCTTTCGAATCATGATTGAATTATATTATTACAAGCAGAGTACAACTCGAATTGATTGTCAAATTCTAAATTAACGCGAGCGAAGCCACGGGCAAAAGCTAGTTGAATATAATAGACTATGGTAATTGTTTACCCTTATGGTGCTGATAGACTTAGCATTCCAGAAAAATAAACGGTCGCGTTTTAGCGAGCATTTTAGCGAAAGGACATTAAATTTGCTTCGAGATTTTTGCCGAGCCGAGCCATTTTGTCATTGTCCCGTCGCCTTTTCTCTATCTTCGTGAAGAATATTTTTTGACGACCATTGACTAGAGCGTTCGCCAGAATGTTTGTAGCGATGCTTGGCTCTGTTCGTTGTTCAGTTCGACAATTTAAACGGCGAAGGCTCGATGTTCTGTTACAAGTGAATGCTCAAGCCTATCAGCACCTTTAGGTGTGCCGATTGCATGTTTGCCTCCATGATAGAGTAAAAAAGTACATAAATCTTCTAATTGGAATCCTAAACAGGAACAATGATGATATATGTAAATATCAAGCTTGAGACAAGTTCATGTGTGTGGAATCAACATGAATCGAAATACGCACTTTTGTTGGAAAAAGTCCAGAAAGCGTTTTTAAGATACCTATACAAGCGGACTCTAGGATATGGAAATATGGATATTTATATCCTACCAAATTTTTGTTAGGCACTTTAGGTTACAACATGCTTGAAACTAGGTGGACAAGTGATCAAATAGGGACCATGTTAAAATTATGTCGTGGTCTGATTGATGCCCCAGACCTCCATAATGAGCTGATTCGACTTAACGTACCGAACAATTTTTTGCGAGCCAGAAGGCACAGACTGCTCTCTGTGCCCACGTCCCTCACAGTGGCACGGGCTACATCACCGGTGCCGCGTGTACTCTCCGCACTTAATATTCTCGTGGAAGCCAACCCGGACTGTGATATTTTTGCTGACGACTTGAAAGTCGTCATGAATGTTGGCAATGCTTTTTAATAAATAAATAAATGGACTTGTAGGTTTTGCTGAACAATTTGGAGAATTTGGCAGTTGCGGAGAAGGATGTGATGCGGAGCAGGAAAGAGCTCCGTGCAGCCAGGGTTAACGCTATCGTGCAGAGAGGAATGGCAGAGCTCAAATACGAACCGAAATCATTAACCAGTTTGAACGTTGATTTGAAGTAATTGTTATTTGTTAAATAAATAAGACTAATCTATTTTATGGTAGTATGATTTTTTTACGAACTTAATTTCCTACCCACTGTCCCGAAAATGAGTAGATTGACGATCATCATATGTTGGGCATGATAAAACTTTGTGAGTCTATTTAGTTTTTAGTGTAACATTTAGGTATAATTTGATTGTACGGTAGTCGCTCGATTTAACCTTTACCGAATACATTTTTAGGAAATCAGCATCCATCTGATAATTTTCAATTATGTTTTCGAAGATATGTGAACCTGCAAGCTGTTGTTACTGATGTTAGTACTGTTGGACAGATCTGATGCATATGTTGTAGCACTTGTGCATCTGCCAATTTTAGTATTTGATTAGCAGCTCAGCAACTGGGCAAACTCTGTTTAAGTGCCAATTTTAGTATTTGATTAGCAGCTCAGCAACTGGGCAAACTCTGTTTAAGTGCCAATTTTAGTATTTGATTAGCAGCTCAGCAACTGGGCAAACTCTGTTTAAGTGCCAATTTTAGTATTTGATTAGCAGCTCAGCAACTGGGCAAACTCTGTTTAAGTGCCAATTTTAGTATTTGATTAGCAGCTCAGCAACTGGGCAAACTCTGTTTAAGTGCCAATTTTAGTATTTGATTAGCAGCTCAGCAACTGGGCAAACTCTGTTTAAGTGCCAATTTTAGTATTTGATTAGCAGCTCAGCAACTGGGCAAACTCTGTTTAAGTGCCAATTTTAGTATTTGATTAGCAGCTCAGCAACTGGGCAAACTCTGTTTAAGTGCCAATTTTAGTATTTGATTAGCAGCTCAGCAACTGGGCAAACTCTGTTTAAGTTCAGTTTTATCTCAGTTCTCAAAGATAACGCCAAGTTTGAAGAGGTGACAATTATTGTGTCTCGAAGAGAACGCAAAGTGGAGCTTCACGTGTTCTTTTACAATTGTCATTGATAGGTAGTTCACATTTATATTTATTGAAGAATTCAAATCAACTTCAGAATACTAGTTATAATTAAGAAGAGCCACATAATTATTGGTTTAGCTAGTAAACTTACAAACTAAAGATAGCATGGCATTTAACCACGATCCAAATAAAAGGCACATCTATAAAAACACAATCAAATTTTATTAAATATCAAATATTGTATTGTCTAACACGATTCCTTAACTATCATGTTGCACATCAATATCTCGCAATGGCATAATGATAATACGGTTACAAATACATTGGGTCGTTAAAGTATTGATAGAAAAGACAACAGTAAATAAGGACAGCGAATTTAAAGAATACTGAAAATGTCGCGATACTAGACAGTACGGAATACAATGTAAATAATGTTTCTATCAATATTGTCATGAAGGAACAAGAAGTAGCCGATGATAATAAGTATAATATACTCGTGTACGAAGATATAACACTATACACAGATATAAACAATGATACAGCTAATATAGACCAAGTCAAACATAAACAAGTTGAAGAAATTAAATTCAAAGATGATCTTCAAGTGGTAAGAGTTCCCTAAAAGCATCAAAGAACGCGTGTAAATGGAAATAATGAAACGTATGAAGAACCCGATGAGACTTAGAACACACTCACATTATAAATACTTGTCACAATACATGGGCTTAAATGCAAAATCTACAAAAAAGTGTTATACACGATTATTATCTCAAAACGGTATGATCAGTTAATAATAGGTCTTATATCTATTCATATTAGGTAGTTTTTTGTGCGCCAAAGCTCTACTTGGATGATAAAGCGTTATATAGAATTCCTTCTGCAATTGATTTTTTAGTGAAATCTTGATGTCGGTATCAAATTGTATTCGAGGAAGTATAGAACCAAGAACATGACTAGCAGTTGGTTTGTTGTTTCCCCGGTGCATTTGCAGAAGGAACTTTACATATATTACGACGACTTTTTAAATATAACACTGATATGTGGCATGATGTGTCACGTATAACTTGGTCGCTAGAGTACTCGACTCCTCACAAGTCTTTGCACCGGACAGTCGCACTCAACTTCATCCTCGACTCAGCTTACTGTATTATAAAATGTACTCATATTATGCTTACTGTAAATTAATTTAAGCAATCGAAAAACTTACATCAAATTATCTGTATTTGTGCGAAAAAAGGTTACTGTAAAAATATTCGTTTTATAAAAATAGTAGTCACTGAAAGAGTCATGAAAATAGATTTGCTGTTTATTTACGTAACTTGTTATTAGAAATTAGTTAATTGAAATGTTAAAGTATTGTTCAAAACCGCAATAATGGTAAATTGAAGTAAATTCTGACTATCAGGTATCGCAATAAGGAGTCAGTTTCGTAGCCAACTAATGTCGAGCGTCTCGTATTCGACTCTCAAAATGGACGCCTCTGTGTTAGTCACATCGCCGGTTATCGACGGTTGGAATGTTCTGGATATCCTACAAGAGGCTAAATCTTATCAAGAAGGCGTCCGACTCGGCTGAGGACAGCGGCGGCGCCGGGCGCCAGGCTAGGCTAGCTAGTGTTATCGCTAACGAGTATATTGTCAATCAAAAAGCCCAACCAACGCTGCGGCTATTCGTTTAGCGTGGATTTATAAAAACCGTCTAAAGCATTATTTTTATATACGTCGTAAAAACATGGAAGCACTCCTGCGGACAGACTCTTTGCTGGCTATCATTTGTAATTTTACTAACACTGTAGTTGAAGTGGTTACATTTTGTATTACACGCTATTGTTACGGGTAAACATTATCAAATTCGCAAATCAATTGACGCGAATCAAATGAGCATTATAATATTAGGTAAACTTAATAAATAGTGAAACTCAACAATAGACTAGCGAAATAGATCAACACAACGGTAGAGAACATGAAACAGACAACAGAAGTGAACGTCCGTCGCACGCGCAGGGCCGGCGCGGCGGCGCGGCGGCGTGACGTCACGCGGGCGGCGCGTTGTCACAGATTACACACGGGCTAACTTTATACTTTGGTGATCGTCTTCAGTTTTCTACTTCTCAGACACCTGTGGAAGAAAACGATACTTTGTTAATTTTATTCATACATGAGAAATGATGAATGTGCAAAATTCACCACATTCACTCGACTGCCATCAATTGATAATTTATAATAGAATGTCGTCACTTGACGTCTATCAACGGTTCCTACTACATGAACTGGATTATATGATCAATTCCTATATAATATGAATTCATCATCGATGATAAATTTGTTTAAGGTTCCACACGGGCCACAAATGGTTGATCCGAGTCTAGGTGTTTTTGTGTCCGATATTTGAATGTTTGTAAAGTCCACTTCGATTCAGAAATTATGCCTAGTACGGAAGTTGACCTTTTAAACAAAAAGATTGATGAGAAATTGGCTCCTAAGCAGCAAATGCCTGCACACCCGATGCATTTTTTTATTTAATCGATTACCAGTGCTAATTAAAGTTATCACAGTAATTGATTCGCGCTCATCGATGATAATGCGTGTGCTGTTCAAAACCTTTTCTCAGTATGTGTCACTGTTGAAAGCCTTGACTAGAACAACTTGACCCTGTTAGTTAAGTAAGTATCAGAGCCACCTAATCACTGTTAGCTCTGACAACTGCTGCGGCCGGAGGCACCGGTGGAATAGAATAGACTATGGATAAAGGTATTGAAACTACCTGACTGATGGTCTATAGAGAGACAGTAGTGACTGATTTACCTGATAAAGCCACGGTACAACATGAACGCTCCGTACAAGCTCAGCACGATTGTGGCTGTCCAAACAACTGCCAGTACCGAACTGCTGCCCTCTGTAAACAAATAAACTATTTTTGTATAACGTGCATATTTACTGTGTCATATGGTGTCTGAGAATGTCTTAATTTAAAGAAATCCAGTATATTTTTGAACTGGTATGATTACAAATGATTTGACTGTGTGGATGGTGTAGTGGTTAAGTGTCACTCCGCTATCGCCACGCCGTGTGTTGTGGGTTCGCACATACAGGAACAAAACATGTTGTGCTCCACGAATTGTGTTTCAAATCTGGGTGTTCTATGTCTCCGTTGGTTGAATGTTTGTATAGCGGAGCGGAAGAAGTGGAGCAAGAGCGGAAGCTGTGCTTTAAAATAAAAATATATGGCTCTATGGTAATCGCTTGCCATTGATGGGTTCATTACAGGGCTAGGAGCTTACTAAACAATTTAAAAAAGTCGCTATGTTGCACGCCACAAAGGTAATTGGTCCCTTTGCTCATAGAGATAGACCCTGAAATCCTACTTATTACAGCAACAAACTGCCCTTAGGAACTTTATTACGTATGGTTGGCATACAACAATAGACTGGCTAGCTCTTATTTTATTACGTACGGTATTAAACGTAGCATAGGCAAAATGTGGTCGTGATACAGTTCAGCCAAATCTTTCACGGATATGTAGGCGAAAAGCTTTGTTTTAAAACGTAATTATTTTTCAGATTGAAATAAACATTCTGTAAAAATATAAAAACTTACAATTAATACAAATATCAATGCTACGAAAACACGTAGCTAATTTGCTATGAACAGCTACGGTACTCTACGAGCTGCTACGGTACTCTACAAATTGCTACAGAAGATCTACGAATATTTTTTATTCCGTGATCTCTCTGTAGTTACTTCATATTATTATAGCTGTTGTGACGTTGTTCAACTTACCGATGTATCCGTCGTGGTAAACATCTCGGTCAGCCCAGGCGCGGCGCGGTTTGTCGTCGCGAGGCTCGATGGCTAGCAGATCAGGTATCTCATCCAACTCGCCGGTGCAGTTCGCCCATTCGATGGTCACGTATCTGTTTTACAATTAAAGCCTTTTAAAGTTGTATTTCGGTAGTGTGGCGGCAGTTAGTGCGACTATCTTGCTTTTGATAAGTGTGAGTATTACCATGGAGTCTGGGGCAGTGCTTCGTGTAGGGTAATAAGGTTGCTTACTACTACGTGAGACCACAAACCATAACTGTAATGACATTTTGGAGTGATACATTCCTGCCTACTCATTCTGGGATATTGACATTCTTCATCAGATACCTTTAGACGTGAAAACAAAAGTATTAAACATAGTCGTTTGATTATCTGCAAAGTTATTTACATATTATTATCATTGTTTCATACAAGTTTCTGCGAGAGGCTCTTTTAAAAATGTATGTAAACACATGTCGAAGTTTCGAATTGCATGAAGAGCATTTAAAAGTTATCATCAGCGAAGTCATAAAATATTTTTTTCAGAGAAATTGTAATAGGTCTAGAACATATTTTTATATTTATTTTTAATTTATATAATCATCACTTACATCTATTATTACAGGTAAAACCCAATGCAATAGTGAAGAAACTTAATAATAACATAACTTTTTTAAATATATTTGTAATGTTATTCTTGTCAATTTACTGTACAACCAAAAATGTGTATCCTTCGTTCCTCACAAATAAACATACGTGGGTGTATGTTTGTGTGTGTGAATTACCTGGAAGGAATGCTGCAGGCTCTGCGCGCGGGAACCAGCAGCTGCCTGGTGCGGGAGCGCGCGCCGCCGCGGCACGGGCCCCACGCGCCCCACGGCCCGGGCTGACCTGACTCTGACTGCTTGCAGCCACACTCCAGCTCACATACTTCGTCCTCCTGCAAATTCAAAATAAAGCACTAGGTTTTACCAGAAAATCGTTTACTTTGCCTAAATCCAAACTAATATTATAAAAGCGAAAATGAGTTTGTTTGTTTGTTTATTTGTTACCTTTTCACGCCTAAACCACTAAACCGATCATCCTGAAATTTTGCATATACGTTGTCAGGTGTACAAAAACGGACATAGGCTACCTTTCATCCCGAAAAAAATTACTGTTCCCGAGGAAAACAACAATAACGTTGTTATGATAATAGATGGCGCCACGTTTCTTTCGAATCATGATTGAATTATATTATTACAAGCAGAGTACAATCCGAATTGATTGTCAAATTCTAAATTAACGCGAGCATAGCCGCGGGCAAAAGCTAGTAATAAGTATATTTTAAGTTGTTTTTGTTTTAAAGGTCACGAAAATATAACGAATAAAGACAGTTTGTATGATTTAAGACTATAACAAGTTTTGTTTCGCTATTTGTACACATACTTAATAATAATATAAGAAAACAACACATAATTAACAAATGCAATTAGGACCAATTACGTTGGTAATTATTTAAAGGTAACAAATAGGTACCTATTTGTTTTACAAAGTTTCGAACGACTTGCATCGTCTGATTGCTGAGCTAACGGCTATTACATCTTATTAGTACATAATTAGCTCAGCAATCAAAGTAAACACATTCTAAACTAGAATAGTACTCTATTTGTGAGCAGAATGCATGAATACGGCTTCGCTCGCGTTAATTTAGAATTTGACAATCAATTCGGGTCGTACTCTGCTTGTATTAATATAATTCACACATGATTCGAAAGACACGTGGCGCCATCTATTATCATAAGAACGTTATTGTTGTTTTCCTCGAGAATAGTTTTTTTTTCGGGATGAAAGGTAGCCTATGTCCATTTCTGTACACCTGACAACGTATATGCAAAATTTCAGGATGATCGGTTCATTGGTTTAGGCGTGAAAAGGTAACATACAAACTCATTTTCGCTTTTATAATATTAGTTAGGATTATTAAATAGTGTAATTGGCGCAAATCGTTCTATTTGATGTAAATAAATAAATAAATGATACTGGTCGGTTTTACGCATATGTATTTTTAGTGACTCGTTACCCTATCTCAATTACCCACTATACCTGTATTCAACATTTTACCGATAACATAGTTCTGGGTATACCTGGTACTGCAATGGCGGTGCCACAACCCTGCCGGGCAGCACCCCGGCGCAGCGCCAGGGCTGCAGGAACGTGTCGGAGGAATCGTCTCCAACGCTCGTCAGTTCGCAGCGAGCGTGGGACACCTTCACTCCCCAGCCGCAAGCGCCCTCTGCTTCATCACCTGACGATCTCTACATGAAAAACAACATACATACGTTAATTAAAAATAAATAATATGCCTCTTTATAATATTCTTTGTATGTGTGTTCTAATATGTTATCTGTATTAATCATAAACATACATAAATTCATTTTATTTAAATAGCTACTTTTATCTGCTGTGTGACTTGACGAATACGAGATATTGTATTTGTTAAGTAAAATAAATAGTTTCATTTAATGTCTTTTAAATACCTCGTATGGTGGAACATAGATCTATGCGAGATTTTGCTTTTTTATCGTATCTGATGTGAATTTGAGTTAATTTTGGCTATGGTTAGCCCAGATTAGCTCTATTTCGCCAGCTGTGGTATTTTGGTCGCACGTAAGACCTATTGCCGACTTCCGGGCACAAATCTAGATACTATGCTGCTTCTGAAAATTCAGTCTGTTTAAATTGAATGTAAATGCAAGACAGTATTAAGTATCATAGATTACCTGTATATGGCATCCGAGTGAGGGTCTGGCGACGAGTCTCATGCAAGGTTCTCGAGGACACGGCGCGCGCTGTTCTGTGGGCGGACACGCACGGCCTGGCCACACAGCTGCGGTCAAGTGTTGCCTGTGGAACGACAAACTTGGTAAAGATGTATGCAGATATATTATTAAGATAGCCAGTTGCACTCACTGATCGGTAAACGATTAGCGAGGTTAAGCAACGTTGGGTGCCGCCAGTCTATAGATGGGTGACCGCTTAGTGGTATTTCATCTGAGCGTCTCCGTGCTTCGGAGGGCACGTAAAAAGTCGGTCCCGGTTGTTTTCAAATTGATAGCAGTCGTTAAGCCATGTCAGAGGCCTACGGGCGGCTTGAACAACTCTTGATAACAGGTTGACCACTAACCACACGAAAAGAAAGAAAGAAGAAGATTAAGATGACGATGATGATGAAAGCGCATTATTTTGCGTGACTGCATACATATTCTAATCCTTTCAAATATCCCAAAAATTTCCAGAACTTTATTGTTCAGGTGAAAATTAAATAAAACCATTCTAATCCAAAATCAACATCTTTTAATAAAATTGTCTAAGGTTTACGCGAATGCTACACATTTTAATCAAATTCCTTTACTTAACGAGAATACGGGATTCTGTTATGTTACAGTGTTATTTAAAGTAAAAAAAAAACGAGAGAATACAGGATCCTCTTACGTTAAAGTATTACTTAAAGGTAAAAAAAACGTTGCAATAAGTTACAGTGTTACTTTTCGGGATTTTTTTTCAATTGTGTAACAGTGTGACACAGCCTAGGGATATCCAACGGGAACAAAGGAAACTAATTCTTTGCTAGCACACCATACTAGGCATAATATAATACCGATGATATATCGAGGTTTCTCCTTAAAGAGATGCTATTAGCTGGGACGATTATTTTTGTCTAGTGCAAGGCTGGCACGAAGATTTTATTTTAAAATGCCGGGTACACGCGACTAGTAATCCTGCTATTGCAGGAGTGCATACGGTATGGTAACAACTCATCACCAGGAGGCTTGTTTGTTGTATAAAAAGGTAGGTATAATTGCCTCGTCCTGCGCATGTGTCGGCCGGTGGAGGCGTCCCCGCAGGAGCACGCTGAGGAGTCCCATGCGCCCCACTCGCTCAGCTCACAGTCCACCCCGCACGGCACGTAGCACCAAGACTCCTTCGCTTCTGTCGCTGTTGTGTTCTGTCGATCAAGATATATCATCAATTAATTCATCATCTTTAAAATATTAAACTAAACACTACCAACGCTAGAAACAATATCTACTTTTATTGTGGATAACTTAAAGAATTTTTATTAAAAACGAATACGCAAAGGATACAATAAATAGCCACTACTGTTAAAACCTCATAGTTTTTGTTTTGGTCATGTATCGTATTACGAACCTTTGTGGTATTGGTCGTGGTAAAGTAACCACCGATAATAATACGTGCTATTAATTCCTTACATGATATCTCTGATTTATTAAGGAATATAAGACATTAAATATCAATAATAATAATAATAATCTGTCCATTCGATTGATGGTATAAGAGTATTCAGGGCAGACGCCGTTTTATCATCCAAAGTAACCAATATACCCATACCCATAGCCCATATATTAGAATCCATACGTAGCAATAGTCCTACGCCTGCTGCGGCTAGTGCCGCTGTAAGTGTTCCATCCCACCTTCGATTAAAACTCTCGAAGGGCCTCTTCACGTTGGACGCATGTCTCCGTGTAAGCCTCCCAAAAGGCCGGGTATTTTCCTAACATATTAAGAATATACCCATGAAAGAGAAACAAATAATAATTTATTTATTAATTACAGTGGTAAAACATGAATACAGTCCATATAGTACTGACCGTGTAGCTAAGTTAGCAGCAGTAAATGGCAATTTAATTAACTATGTACCTGACCACTGGGAATTAGTACCAACATTTAAATCGCTTTGCTTTAATTATTGGAAAACACATTTTGTAAATATATCTTTAGGAAAAGGCATCTGGTATAGGACTATACAGAGTGAGGTCCCTCGTAGCCCCTGGTTTGATGATACCAGCTTAAGTAGGCATTATGTCAAGGTATCCCTAAGACTTAGGTCCGGACACTATCCATCAGCAAAGTTTGCATACTTAATGAAGAAAGTAAATTCACCTAATTGTACCATTTGCAATCAAATTTAAGATGTACAACCTTTGCTGATGGAGTGTGTCCGTAATAAAAATGAACGCGAGTCCCTGTTGGACGAATTTAAATTAAATAGGTTGGATGTAGGTCTAACTCAAGGCATTTCATCAAGGCCAACATCGGAAGAAGTTAAGAAATTATGCCATTTGGTAACAGTTGCCCAACAGTGATTCGTCTCATGTAAAATAGTTAATTTCTGAGTATTATTTTGATTGTTAAAAATGATGTATTTACTTTGTGATAAGTTACGATGGGGTTGACATATCCGTATAGGATAAAAACCCCAAAATAAAATAAAGATATAAAAAGAAACGTCCATATAGTATTTAATATAGGTAATATAATATGGGTGCCTGTACTAGGGTAAACCTGTGCCACAGGCGTTAAAGGCATTTACAATATACTACTAGGAACTAAGTCACATACAATTAGCCGTAGTTATTATATAAATATATAATTATTATCATGGAACTTATTTAACAACAATCAACAAATCAATAATTACTGTATGCGCTTTTAGAACTACAGTTGTCTCAATTTTGGTACTTTTTGGATTTTGCAATTTTTGTCTATAAAAAGTATAGCTTTGGGAGAGTACCAATTAACTTGACGATTCCTTAATTCATATAAATAGGATGAGCAAGAAATTAAACTTTCTATTATAATATCATCTGTAAGTATAATACGTTTATTTTAGAAGATAACAATTAGCGCTCACCGGGCAGTAAGAATCGTTAACGAATATACCGTCGCTTCGTAGACATCTCACAGCTCTTTTCTTAGTACCTTCTCCGCAAGGAGAACCACCTATAAAGGAAATAATTACAGTTTAATGTTGGAAAATTGATGAAATGAACGAATTATCTGTGTTTCTTAAAACGATAGTTTTAGTCACACAGTGTGGAAAGAATTGTGTAGAGTTTAAAAATATGTCGAAACATAAATGGACAACTGTATCATACGATGCAATACTATAAAGCGTTGGTAAAGCTCAAAGGAATATTAAGTCAAAGTCAAAGTCAAAAATCATTTATTCATTTAGGTCACAAAGTAACACTTATGAACGTCAAAGTATATAGGTTAGTGAGTTTACTAAGTTACTGAAGCTACATTTAGGTTAGTTGCTAGGTTCAGGCAAAGGGTAGAGCCTATGAGAAGAAACCTGCAAGAAACTCACGGCCACTCTTTTAAATCGCCAGTTAAATATAATTTCAGTATTTTACAACTCAGATTAACAAGGTGTTACAGCCATTATGCCATATACTACTGACTATAAAAAACTAAAGATAATAACAATAATAACTTAATAATATTATAGAGAGGAAATAATTTGAGCTAAGATATATTATTTAATATAAATCTAAAATAGACAGTAAGATGGCATGATGGCGCATACACTTACACTTTGTGACTATGCAAAGGCTTAAATTGACTTATAAGTAATACAGATCTTTGAATCCTGTATGCAACAAGCAACTAGCTCCATGAGTTTTTGTCATTTAAGTAGTCGTTGACTGAATAATAACCCTTCCGAATAAGTTGTTTTTTAACGGCGTTTTTAAATTTAAACAATGGTAAATTAATTATAGTAATAGGTAATTTATTAAAAAGACGTATACCGAGTCCCGCAAATGTATTGTGAACTTTATGTAAACGATGATATGGGCCTACTAACTTATGCTTATTTCTAGTGTTTACGTTATGGATATCACTATTCTTATTATATAAGTAAATGTTATGTTTAATAAACATAATGTTAGCAAATATATATTGCGACGCAACAGTAAGTATGCCAATTTCTTTAAATCGATCTTTCAGGGAAACTCGTGGTCCTAAATTATAAATGCTACGTACTGCACGCTTTTGAAGAATAAAAATTGTCTCAATATCAGCTGCCTTGCCCCACAATAATATACCGTAGGACATGACACTATGAAAGTAACTGAAATATACTAGTCTTGCAGTATCTATATCAGTAAGCTGCCTTACTTTCCGAATTGCGTATGCGGCTGAGCTAAGTTTCCCTGCAAGACACGATATTTGAGCGCCCCACTGAACTTTATGATCTAAAGTTAATCCTAAAAAGACTGTTGATTGAACTAAAGTAATAATTTCATCATTTAAAATTATATTCACGTTAGGACTCTTTACGTTTGGCAATGTAAACTTGATACATTTAGTTTTTGTAGAGTTAAGTAGTAAATTATTCGCCGTAAACCAGTCCAGGACTTCCGCGAGTGAATCATTAACAGCACGTATATTTGGTGCTTTTCGGTCTACCTTAAAAATAAGGGATGTGTCATCCGCGAATAAAACAATGTCACACAAATGCTGAACAAAGAACGGCAAATCATTTACGTACACTAAAAACAGAAAGGGTCCCAAAATCGAGCCCTGTGGCACGCCCATTGTGACTGGTAATCCAGAAGATCTACTTCCGTTGATATCAACGTGTTGTAGTCTATCGCTTAGGTAGGAATCAACTAGGTCAAGTGCAGTATCTCGGATGCCATAATGCCTGAGTTTTCGCAACAGCGTTTGATGGTCAACGCAGTCAAAGGCTTTAGAGAGATCACAGAATACGCCAATGACATCATGCGAATTCTCCCAGGCACTGAATATATGTTTTAAAAGCGTAACACCCGCATCTATCGTAGAACGGCCCTTCCTAAAACCATATTGATCTGCATGAAATAAATTGTTTACACTGAAGTGGCTCTCTAATTGCTGTAATATAATCTTCTCAAATATTTTACTAATAGCAGGTAATATTGAAATCGGCCTAAAATTACTGGGGTCACTTTTGCAACCATTTTTAAATAAAGGTATTATTTTACTACATTTCATTAAGTTTGGAAAAATGCCCACATCAATGCATCCGTTGAATATTGCGGCTAGGTGTGGCGCTATATTAACAATAATACTTTCAACTAATTTTACCGAAATACCCCAGAAGTCAGCTGATTTTTTTGAATTAAGCGACTTAAATACTTTAATTATATCATACGGATGTACACGCTCAAAACTAAATAGTATCTTGCACTCTTCCACGTTGCACCTAACTAAGTATTCTGCTCGAGCTGGGCAAGACCTAAGGGTACTAGTTATGTTTAAAGGTATTTTTGCGAAGTAGTTATTGAATGTATCGGCTACTTCCAAATTATTTGAAATTACGCTATTATTTATATTCAGTTCAAATTTATTATCACGCACCTTGCTGCGACCTGTTTCATTGTTAATAATGTTCCATGTAGTTTTAATTTTATTATTAGATTTTTGAATTTTAGTTTTTAGGTAAAGGGACTTGGCAGTGGCACAAGTCTTTTTAAATAATTTTGAATAATTTTTAACATATTGAATAAAATTTGGATAGAAATTGTATTGTTTCATACCATATAATTCATATAGCTTTGCTCTACTTTTATATATCCCAGATGTTGCCCAGTCACAAAACTTAATCCTATTATTCTGACTAAAGGTCTTACATTTAAAAATATTATTATATTCTAAAGTAATTATGTTAAGTAAAGACTCATATAGTTCGTCTGGATTATCCAGAGAAAGGTCCATATTGACAACTTTGAGACTTGAGATTAATGTGTGTGAAAGCTGAAAAGGGCTCCAGCGAACGTATTGTCGGGATCAGAGCTGTTTTTAAGAAACACCGGACTAAGAGTACTCTAAGCGGATAAGTGTGCATAAAGGTTATGATGAGAGTAAATTGTTGTCGCAGATAGAAATACGTAACCCCTACCACGAGAAGGATATATTAACAACTAGCTATTGCCCGCAGCTTCGCTCGCGTTAATTTAGAATTTGACAATCAATTCGGGTTGTACTCTGCTTGTAATGATATAATTCAATCATGATTCGAAATATACGTGGCGCCATCTATTATCATAAGAACGTTATTGTTGTTATCCTCGGGAACAGTAATTTTTTTCGGGATGAAAGGTAGCCTACGTCCGTTTCTGTACACCTGACAACGTATATGCAAAATTTCAGGATGATCGGTTCAGTGGTTTAGGCGTGAATAGGTAACGAACAAACAAACAAACAAACTCATTTTCGCTTTTATAATATTAGTTAGGATTAGGATAAGCCTCACCGACAAGGATAAAAGAAGAATGTGATGAAAATGTTCGAAACAAAAAGAACTGGAAGTGGAACTTTGAAATCTCTCCCTATCTGTTTCAGCTACAAAAGTTTGAAACAATTTTTCATTAAGTCTAATATAAATGAGTTACTGCATATATGTAATTACCTAAGGGCTGGCAGTCGTCCCAGGGTGCGACGTGCCACGAGTACATATGCGGCGAGCAAGGCTCAGCTCCTACAAGATGAGGACAGGGGGCGCCACCGTCGTCTGCCGGGCGTAACACCACGCGCGTGCGGTCACGACGACCTCCCCATTTCGTCTGGAAAAACAAATTGGATTTAAAATACCGTCTGATGCAATTATAGATCACAGCGCACGTTAAATAGAATTGAATAAAAAGCATTGGCGGTAGCAGAATGTCGATTTAGGAATTAAAGTGTTTGTTGTCAAAGTTTAGATAGGCTAATTATGAAAATAAAACTCACTCAAGGTTAGCCTTTGACGTTCATAAATGTTACTTTGTGACCGTAATTAAGAAATGATTTTTGACTTTGACTTTGAAACTTAATTTGTATAATCTTTACATGAGGTGATTGATTTATTAAAAAGTACTTAGTGGTTACGGCTATTTCTTATTTTAATACAGTTTAAAAGTTAACATATTGTAAAAGTATTTTCGGCTCAATATTTTTGTTGAAGCTAGCAATTAAACGGAATGTGATTTTAGTACACTCACACATACTATAATGTAACGACCACAAGTGTTACCTTGCAACCTCATCAATAAATTATTATGATGTAGCAAAATTCTAAAATCAGCGCTGAAAGATATGTATAATTTTTATAGCTGATTTCGCTTATATTTCATTTATTTTTTACATTAAATATAATGTCTTGTGTCTATTATACTATTTAATCAAAATAATATAGCATACATTTAAAATAGAGCATTCACGCGTTCTAATAATAATACCTTTCATTCATCCGCAAGAAAATCAATATTGGTTAAATATTTATATAGCTGTAGATTTGCAAACAATGGTAACACTATTAAGGAATAAAGAGTACCTGTTCACAAGGGCTCCAGTCAGACCAGGTGCTGACCACGCAGTCGGCGGGGCAGGGCGCGCGGCAGGTCGCTTCGCGGGAGGGGGCTGCGCCTGCGCCGGACGCTTCGCACGTCGCTTCGTCTAGAACTTGACCTTCTGCGTCTACACAACTAAACATAAAAGAATTTATTATTTTACCAAAATGTGTCAAATCTGTTTAAAGAACGTTCGCCTAGGGGTTTCTTTCGACTATCCTATCTACATTGGCTTTCTTGGACATTTTGTTGTGATAAGTTCTTGCCACACACTCAAACCTTTGAACACAGTTGTTAACTCTTATCTCATTTATTTTCATAATACTTCAAAAATATTTTTTTAGTTCTTGTATGCTGCTAATACCGAAATTCTTGTTAGGTACTCAAACATTTTGCATAAGACTTTTTAAAGTATCACGTTAGTAGTATTGCCGTCACAATAAAATCAGATGCGGACTTTTAGAGCTTTTTAATAATATGTTGGCAGAATAGTAACCACATACAATTTCTAGCCAAACTTGTATGCTTCTCAAACAAAGATCTTTGAATTGTTGTTATCGTGAGTCGAAGTAGTGGTACTCAGTGGTACCCTGCGGAGTATATTTGGAGACGCTTGCTCTAAAGGGTTATACAATACTCAACATTATTTTTATTTTTTATTCTACTAAGGTGGCAAACAAGCATACGGCCCATCTGATGGTAAGTGGTCACCGTAGCCTATAGACGCCTGCAAGACCAGAGGCATCACTTGCGCGTTGCCGACCCTTTAGGAAAAAAAGAAGTGAGAAGGAGAAGGAGCGGGAAGGGGGAAAGAAGGTGATTGGGCCTCCGTCACTCTCACTGACCAAACGAAACACAACAGTAGGAGTCTGTTAATAGTTTGAATACTGGATATAATCTGGCTGCCGGTGTGCCGCTGTGACTCGATAGGTTAAGTATACTTACGTAACAGTCCTGTTGATGATGGCTCTCCCGCAGAGCGCGCGTAGCGGCGCACACACGCTCCAGTCACCGAGCGCCCAGCGTGGCTCCGACACGCCACACGTGGCGCGCTGCAGAGTGGCGCCACATTCCCGCCCGCCACCTGAACCTTCCTCCAGCACCTCCCTGGTGGATACAGTGCAGTCACTTTAACTTTAAGCAGGATGCAGTATAATAAGGGATGTCGCGATTGAATTGATTGCTAGAGGTGCAAGTGGATAGTAAAGGTCTTCTATGGTCACTTTAACAGTAACCATAGGAACCGCCAAATACGGCTTTTGACAGTAGCTGTGACAGGACTGACAGGACTTTAATTGCAAGTGGTGTCAACTGGTGAGCACAAAATCTATAGGAGAGGAATATACTGAGAGATACGAAGGATGGAGGAGCGCCTGAAGGTTTTGTACGAAGCATTCAGTTTCCATTAAAGAGAAAACGATTTAAAGTCTTCTTCTCCCTAGCCTTTATTATTCCCAAGTCATTTGGGGTCGGCTTTCTACTCTAACCGGATTTGACTGGATATCAGTTTTTACGCGGAGCGACTGCCATCTAACCTCCGCAACCCGAAGGCTAACGATACCCTAAGGTAAGACCAGTGTCAGGATATTAGAGGGCATTGACTTCCCAATAACGACTGCCATAGATGTTCATGGCAGCCGGGACCGAGAGTATAACGTGCCCTCCGAGGCACGGAGCAGGCGATAATTGTCAATCAGTACGCACATAATTTCGAAAAGTCATATAATTTCCGAAAGTCAGAGGTTCGCGACGTGGGTTTGAACCCGAGACCCTTTGCATTGCAGTCTGTTGGTCTCCCCACTGAGCTATCGCTGCTCTTAGCGTTAGGCATAGTATACTATCAAGGTGCTCCCATATTAAATCTTAACTAAGCTACAATCTGCTGGCATCTTATCAATTTGGGGTTGATGCCAAACTAATAGCTGAGACAAATCAATAACTGGGCAATGACCAACGACATACGCCATGGGTTAATCCATGCGAACCTAAGTTAAGATTTTGAATGCTTTTGAGGTCGGTTTTTATACTGATTAAAAAGTTCTTATATGGGTAACAGAAGTATAAGAGCTTACCTTGTACGGAACCGGAAAGCCGCTCTAGACCCTGGTTCCGAAGCACAAGGTCCCCACTCGCCCCACGTCCCGACGGCGCAGTCGCGCGCGCAGCGCACCGTGCACGCGCCGCGCAGAAGCGACGTGAACTCCGCGTCGTACGTGAACCCGTCCGTCGATGCTTCGCGGACTCGACTGGGACCTACACGATATAATTATTAAATGACGGTTAATTGTAAAATACTAGAATGGCCTTAGAACATAAAATTATAGTATTGTGACGAAACCAGTTTCACTGCGAGTTCGTTATCCACAGTATTTTCGAAAATATACGAAACTTACAAACCTTTCTTATATTGAGTTAGCAGGGTGCGTAGTAGTTGACACAGTTTAAAAACAAAACTAGTTTGTTATAATTTTATTTAAATAAATATTTTTCCTTAGTATTGCACGGCCACTTACAAGAAGACACGTCTAAGCCGCTGCTTAACGTAACGAAAAGAGGCATGGAAACGGCTATACTACCGTTTATACAGAACGCACATTTGCTTGGTAACTGCAATAGAGTATAATGATGCCAACGTGTTTGGAGCCAGCATTAAAAGACAAATCTTAATTAACACGAGCACCTGTCACCTGTGGTATGAGAAGGAGCCAGGAGTAGGCTATTAACACCGCGGTTTTCTTTATTTCCTACGTCTACCATAATGGATGGCTCAACGCATCGGGGTCGCAAACCCGAATCATTTGTATCCCAGCCGGATAAATAACCTCTCGCTATACAGAACACTTCTACTGCTGCGATACCTGTCCGTGCTATTATATTCGTAAACCATGACATTTTGGGTCAGTCTACTCTTAATAAGAATTTTCTCTGACTAAATGGCATTATTATGGATTATGTCACTATAAACGACTTCAATCTTACCCAAATACAGGTAAAGTAATAATTTACCAGTTAGCGGATGATATTTTTTGCAGACATCCATGGGCACGTCTCGTCCGCCCACCATACATCTGGCCGCTCGTAACGCCCTGCCTTCACCGCATTCTATGCTGTAAGCAGATAATAGCGATAGGTACCATTAAATCTTCGAATATCCTTGTATAGCTTGTTGTTATCAAAGGAAAAAGTCCTTCATGCTTGCTTCTGGTTTAATTACTGTCGATGGTTTACTACTTGAAGAAGAATTCTAAATTATTATACTGATTAAGCACTTTGGTGAGATCTATATATTGTGAGGTATTGATTTAGGAAACTATGTGTTACCCAGATGGTAGAATACAATCAGAGTCCGCCGGCAACAGCTCCAAGGATACGTTTGTGCAAACGCAGCTTGGAACATCTGGATCAGAGGCGTCTAAATATCTGAAAAGACGAGATACGTTTTAATTTAAATACTATGTTTGCCAGGTGGGTAGCTATCGATTATATATTCAACTAAAAAACGGCAAGACGCCTACAAAATTACTACGGATATTTTAGACATAATCATTATTACAATAATATATAATATAATATTCTATCACATACACACAACACCATCTAGCCCAAACTAAGCAGAGCTTGTACTATGAGTACTAGACAATGGATAAACATACATATATACTTTTTTTTTTTGTAAATACATACATATTATACATAGAAACACCCAGACCAAGACAAACATCCATCTTCATGCACACAAATAATATAGGACGTAGAGAGTTCAATACGACATTCTATACAAATATAGGGCAAATAAATAATTACTGACTGTAGTTCTAAATCAAAAAAACAATGAATATAACGAAGTTAATGAATTCACAGACCTTAAAACGAATACTTGTAAATATTTACTTGAGAACATTGATTTCAATATTTCTAATGAATTGATTAATTATTTATTATGTCACAAGATGTATCTTTTTTGACATTGTACTTACCTCAGAGGATCGGCACAGATGATATCACAAGTAAGCGGCGTAATGTGTTCACAAGGCACCTTACACGCCGCGACGCTGCGCGGTATAAGTTGACCTGCGCACGCGCCACCTTCAACACGATGGGTTTCCGATCCGCACCATATACCTGAAATTTACTGGCTGTACAGATCGCGCAATATATGATGACTGGACTGAACATTGCGCGAGTGGCGTCGCAGTTACAAGTTTTAGGTCTCTTTGGTGACAGGGGGCGGGGGCGTTACGCGTCTTAGCGACTGTACATGCGCAACAATTCGGAGACGCTATGTTCAGTCCGGCCATCGTAGATTGCGCGATCTGTAAGCATTTGGGATCTTTATCTAAGATACGGTGTTGCTGTAAGAATTTTAACATTTAAATAGCATCATATGATGAGTATACTTGAGTATTGCGTCGTAGTTTGGCGTCCTCACTATGCTACACATACCCTCTGAATTGAGCGACTCCAAAAGGGTTTCTTAAATCATCTAGCCTACTCTACGGGTGTCGCAAAAAAACAACCAAGCTATTTGAAACGCCTCAAATATTTCAAAATTGATTCATTAGAAAAACGCAGGAGCTCATCTGAATTATTATTTTTATTTAAGCTTTTGAACAACAATATTGATTGCCCAGAACTGCTATCTAAATTTAAATTCAATATCCCTCACAGATTTTCTAGAAAACCAATTATGCTCCTACATACTCCTTTTCGTAAATCTGTTTTAGGCTCCAACTCGCCTGTTTCACGGCTAAGTAAGATATGTAATCACTACAGTAAACAGATAGATATATTCGGCTCAACATTTCAAAGATTTAGGAACCTAGTCCATAATCTTGCTGTCGATTAACCATCCACTAATTACTGTCTTATTCAGAGATAATTATGTACTATATATACATAAGTTTTGTAATGTAAGTTTTGTTTCCCCGATATTTGGATAACTTTTGTCAATAGTTATTTTCTAAATTATAATTATGCATGTGGTGTTTACCTACATAAGTTGTGCACTTAGATTAAGCATAATGCTATGTTCTGTATGTAATGAATGTTTTAGTGTAATAACTGCTGGTAAACCAATAAATAAATAAATAAATAACATAAACACAACACATGATCATATAATACACGTCAACAGTGAATATGACGAGGGCAAAGAAGCGATTACTTAGTGGAAGACCGTTGTACTGTCACGCAGAGGTTTCGCCTTCAATCCCAAGGCACGCATATGCGCTACGAACACTATGTACACGCGGCTACCCATCAAGTTAGACACCCTATATACGCATAACTACGCTACACACAACATAGAGCATTGTCGGCAAGGGACCGTGCATCGTGGTGTCCTGTCGACCAATCGCGGTGCACTAGCGCGTGCGGCGACGCGACGTTGTGCTTACACGCAGGATTTTTTACTTTTGTTGTTTTTCGCCGGCCATCAGTCGAAAAAATCCTAAGCGTTCGCCCAACGATACTGTGACGACGTGAAAGTGTGATTTAAATATTTATTTATTATGGCGCCACAATTATCTCCACAACAGCGGCAGCATATAATAATGTTGCGTGAAAGTGTGTACACTATTTACTGTGAGCAGATTGACACTAAAGATCGGCAAATTAAATAGTAGGTAAATCTAAACGTATATCAAAATCACTACAGGGTATTTTGATTTCATGAATATCTTGAAATTACTTATTATTATATTTTCCAGTGCATAGTTATGAAAATAAATAATGAAATACATTTTTATCGCTTACTGATTTAAATTTTTTATTAATTTCATAAGTAAATGTAAAATTATTATTTTTACTCTTTTAGATACTATTTTTATTCTTTTATAACATTTGCACCAACAATAATAATAATTGATAATAGATAATGGACGTATTACCGCCCAGACGCTAGCGCAAATCGGAAAGTAAACTTGTAAAATATAATATTCGCGCCGAACTAAACCTGTTGAGAAAATAGTATACAATACATATAGGATATGATACATGTATGGTAAGGATAGAGCGCCGCCGTCCCATTCAGCATGAATGAGATAAAATAACGATAATATAACGCACTCTCTCGCACGATTTGCAGCGTTTAACTTCTATTAGTTCAAAGTCCAAAAAGTCTAGGTTTACGTGTCGCTGTGTGTCCTATGTACACTATGTAATATGTACTATTTACACACACAATTATGTATTTCACACCAGTATTAAACCATTAGACCTACAAGGCAGTCACTTTGGAGCATACTTACTCCTAACTCTATATCCAACGCCACATCGCTGCGCAGGCGGCAGGCGACACGTACTCCATTCACCGGCGATCCACGAAGGGTCCCGGGTCCGACACGACCACGACACGGGACAGTCCTGGGTCTCCTGACGAGAACCGCAGCTTGGGCCACCATGTACAACACGCACGCGCACTTGCTTTCCAGGCTCTGTGATTCAATATATGTAATTAAAATTAAATACATAAATAGATGCATTTTCATACGCAAAACAAAAATATTACTGCGCGGATGGCATAATGGTTTATGTAGTCACTTCGGCACTGCCATGTCAAACTCACACAGCAGTGGCGAGGTGACACTTTTATTGTGGGTTCGATCCAAACGGGACACACAGTGTGAACCACGAATAGCAGTCCTGTGTCTGAAGCTTCTTTGTGTCTGTCCTTTGAATGTTAGTAAAGTCTTATGTGACACAGGATTTACTGCTAAACAGGCAGCAGTCTTTTCAAAAATAGGTAGGACAAACTGAAGAGTCGTAAACTTTACAAAACATTTTTGATTTTTATTCAGATTTAGCATTGGTACATTTTCATAGCAGTTCATTCAAAATCAATAAAACTTTAGTAGCTTTGCTAGTTATTTATTAAAATACGATAGCTAGTACATAACTTAGTAGGCTAGCATCGCAGGATATACGGTCCTGGTTTTGCAAGCGTTCATATTTGGTATGTGGTATGGCATATATGTATGTTAATGGCATACCATTAGGCTAGCGGTATACTTGTTTGCCTCTTTGTTAATATACTAAGCTCTTACAGAACTTGCGTGTCTTAGAACAAAATAGGTTAATCACTATAAAAGAAGAAAATAATTTTGAAATTATACAGTGTAGTTCATTTTATATTGGAGTGCCTCAAGGGCCTACTCTTAGCCCAATAGTCATTCGAAATATATTAAGTTCCTTAAATATGTTTACTTACCGCAAGTGTTAGGGCACTCAGACCACGGCATCCAAGCTTCGACTCTGCAGCCGCGGCGACATCGAACAGTGCAGGCACGACGTGATGCCGGACGACGTAAAGGTGCACATCTGAAATAAAAAAGTTATTAACCTTTGGATACATTTGTATCTCATATTACTATTTTACATTACAATAAATTTAAACATTAAAATACCAACGCGGTCTGTGCGTATTCCACAATTGTTTAGTGTTCCTACAAGCAACAACAATGTATCTCAGAATAACCCACTGTACAGAATGTGCAAAAACTATAATTCGATCTGCTCTCAAACAGATATTTTTCACGTAAAATTCAGTACATTTAAATATTTTCTGCTGAACTATAACAAACTGTGACTTTTAGTGTAAGTACCCAATCTTATATATCTTTTGTTTTTATTTTGAAATTTATCATGTATCTTTTGTTTTTTTTTTTACTTTTGTGTTAGTTATTTAATAGTTTAAGCTAATGTAAACTTACACGTGTACTGTATATTGCAAATGTCGTGTACAAATGTAACTGGAGGTCAGATTTACTCATTGTGTACTATTAATTAAGACTATTATTTGTATATGCTAATCTGTTATCTGTTTTTGTACCTACTGAATAAAATAAAAATAAAATAAAATAAATACATTTTTTATTGTATAAATGATTAATGTTGAGCTTTTGTAATCGCTAGCTAGCTTATGACTTGGTTTTTCTTGTTTTTTCCTATATTGTAAAGTTATCAATATAACTATTAATGAAAAAGTCATATATAGATACTTACAGCGCTTCACGCACGACGTCAGCATTGTTCTGCACACACATGACATCTCTGATCATCTCGCCTTCCTCTATACACGGCTCCTCTTCATCACTCTCGTGATATGTCTCTCCGTCCTATATAAAAATATATAATATATCCCGTAAATTTAAAATAGGTATTAAAAGACAATCGAATTTTTATTGCTGAATCCTTCAATTACTTATTGTGTGTATCTTTACTTCTAAATTTAAATTAATGGGATTGAACGAACTGACTTACGATACATTTAAAAAAATGCAAATTTATTGGTCTGCAAGTCACAGACAGTTGCAGACCGTACTTCGTAAAATATAAAATTTTACCGCTTACATCATTATATATCTACGAAACAGCTGTATTTGTGAAAACCAATCCACAACTATTTAATAAACTATCAGATGTCACTATTCGCAACCGACGCGATAATCATAAACTGTGCATGCAAACTGCAAAAACAGCGCTTTTGGGCAAGAGCATTTTGTGCATGGCACCCAAAATATACAATAAAGTACCAAATACATTTAAGGACCTTAACATTAACATATTTAAACGTAATTTAAGAAATCTTTTACTGCATAAATGCTACTATAATATTAATGATTTCCTATGTGATAATCTTATATAATTTATTTTTTTCTTTGTTTTAATAATCATTTATCAGGATCTAATTTAATTTGACATGTTGTTAATTATTGACATCTTATCTATTACTATTATATTATTGGAAATGACTTATTAATTAATTATTTTTATATTTATTGTTCGAATTTGAATTGACCTACTTATAATACATATATCTCACTTCATTGTTAAGAAACGTTTAATTGAGATGTTAATTATTGTATTAGATCCAGCATAATTTTAAAATTACTTATTAAGCACATACATTTGCATGTCTGACCAGACAGAGCATGATGAGACAAAATAACTGTAACACCTGATTGTACACATGTTGAGTCAAATAAATTTATCTTTATCTTTATGATATCTCATGAATTAATGAAATATCTGATGCTTTAGTTTCTATTAAAATTTATAGTATTACAGCTGTATGGGTTGCTGCCAAACCTAGATTTAAATGCAATGTAAATACTAGAAGGCGGACAGTCACCGGTTATATGTGTTTTAGACTCTGCGCTACTACAGAAAATTTCCTGACAGGTAAATACGATATCAATTTGCACGACCTAAGTATTGAAACTGGTACCTTACAATCGATAGGCAAGACTCTTACAGTTTTCTGCCATTTGTTGCATATCGCAATCACTTACAATAGTCACAAATTGCGTAACTTTCTGCGTTAATTTGAAACTAACCAGTAAATCGGTATAATTGTTGGCGGGTATGTAGTCCTGCCTCCTACGTTCGCAGGGTCCCCATGGAGTCGCGAGCCAGGAGTACGTAGCGCATGCGTGAGTGTTGCACGTCTCGTTTTGAAGCAACTGGTCTTCTGAGGGGCATGGCCATCCATCTGCAAGGAGCAATATTTGTTAGAGTTTGTTTGATAACAAATTTTTATAGAAGCGATATTGAATCTCCTTTACAATGTAATTTACTGGAGTTATTTGTCAGAAATTAGTCATAAAGGAATACATGACTCATCCTCGGGTTATTCTCCCCAACTTTTGCTAAATTGAAGGTGGTTGACAATACCAAAGTCTGATGATTAGAGCAAGCAGCGTCATACAATCCGAGTGAACCTGAAATTACAGTATTTCACTTCGCACAAATTATTAATATGTTAATAATAATAATAATAATATTCTACCACATATACACAACACCATCTAGCCCAAACTAAGCAGAGCTTGTACTATGGATACTAGACAATGGATAAACATACATATATACTTTTTTTTTGTAAATACATACATATTATACATAGAAACACCCAGACCAAGACAAACATTCATGTTCATGCACACAAATGTTTGACTTGTGCGGGAATCGAACCCGCGACCTCAGGCGTGGCAGTCGGTTACACTAACCACTACGCCATAGAGGCCGACTAATTCTGATCTGTATGTCCACCATTAGCTTTTGATCTTGAAATTAGGAGAAACATCAACGTAAGACATGTTTTGAGAGTAAAAAGAAACATGATGGTAAAGTACTGACTAGGTGCAGCATGTGCTAATATGTGTCGTCGCCTTGTCCTGGTTGGTGGTGGTTTGCCAGCAGCAGCACAAGGTGCCGAGCACCTTGCCCACGCAGCCCACGCTGAGACAACACAGTCACCGGCGCAAGCGATGCGGCACCGCTCCGAGCGAGCCGGGGCGCCGGTGCCGCTGCACCATGCGCGCTGGGCTTCTTTCTGTAAATTAAGAAAAATATATATCCTCAAGGATTAACAGACATTGTATTCATGAGCTGAGTGGTAAATGCGTTAGTTATCTTGTCGTCGTGTATAGATCTTAACTAAATGTATAAATGCCGTAATTTGACAGATCAATATAAGAAAGAGGAATAGCCATACCACTACAGATAGCTAGTTATGTCAGAATCCGAATCCGAAAGAAATTATAAATACAGTTGGCGAATTTCGATTGTTATTACATACAGACGAGTCGTTTTCACTACGGACAATTAAATTTTCGAAAATAAAATTAACTGTCGTTTTACGTTTTAGTTAAGTTGATGCAAAAAAGCTGTTCGCGAGCGATTATGTGTAAGTACATCTAATCTAAACGTTAACTTATAATTTATCTAACTCGTTTCAAATGTAACTTTGGGTAAGTGACACATATATAATTCCACTGCCTTCTAACAAAAGTATTAAGTTGTTAGTACGTTGCGCGATCGGTTGAAGGTATTTACCCCGTCATGTCCTATACATCTGAGTTCCCTAGTCCGCTTGCCAGGTCCGCAGGTGGTGTGTGGCTGGTTGAGCACGCAAGGGCCCCACGGCAGCGCGTGCCACGACGCGCAGCGTGGCGTGCTGCACGTGCGCTTTTCTTCTAACGGGGGACACGGGGCCCCGCCTCCTGATGCTGCAGAGATCACGCGACGACGCCGGACGCTATAACCTATAATGTTTATCAATATTGTCACTTTGTTTAATCATAATGCTGAACAAGTCGAAATGTTTCAGTATGTTTTCCATTGACGTGAATAGTTTTTATAATTGAAAACTCTTTGTTAATACAGTTAGGCAGTGTCATAATAAAACCGTTGTGAATTATTATAATAATAATAATAATATAATAATATTCTATCACATTCACACAACACCATCTAGCCCAAACTAAGCAGAGCTTGTACTATGGGTACTAGACAATGGATAAACATACATATATACTTATTTTTTTGTTGTTACCACCCATGTTCATGCACAGAAATGTTTGACTTGTGCGGGAATCGAACCCCCGACCTCAGGAGTGGCAGTCGGTTACACTAACCACTACGCCATCGAGTCGTCAAAATTATTCCCATTTTCTGTAGCAACGGCAACTAAGCAACGTTTAATAAGTAGCTGTATTTGTGTCTATATTATACTGCCCTCATAAGGAAAATAGACGTATCTGCCAAAAAAAAACATTCTTAATAATATACTGGCAGATTCGTCTTGTTTTACTGATTCCAAATATGTAAAGAACTTAATTTCTAAAAATTATGTTAGGTTCGTCTTTTTCCCTTATGACGGCAGTATAGAATGTTGATGATAGAAAACATACAATGAAGAGGATTTTAATAGTTTCCATTCAGCCTTCTGGCAAATACGAAGTGAAGCCGTATTAATTATTTTCAAGTAATTCATCAATTTACCAGTCTTACTGTTATAATATTTATATGTGAATATATTTAAGAACCAGTCAACAATATAGTATAGTACTCATGAAAATATTTAAACGTGTTCTATATAAACGTGATAAGTTCGTTTTGTGTGACCGATATATTCTTACCAGTAGTAGTCAGCTGTTGCACCGGAAATAATGGGCACCCATCCGTAGGCTGGCACGCGCCCCACTCGCTCCACTCCCCTACCTCACAATCTCGTGGACAGGGGACCTTGAGACAAAACACGTTGGTTCAAAACTCTGACTCATTCAGAACCGCACAAGGTTTTCAATGAATCACCCTGCGATTGAAAATGAAATCCTTGTCATTGAAATGTAAAAATTATTCTATTATAACAGATTACATTTTGCCCGCGGCTTCTCTCGCTTAATTGTAGATTATGTTAGATTAGTAACAGTACTTTTTTCTGGATGAAAGGTATCCTATGTCCTTTTCTGTTCATGATCATCAGTTCAGTAGTTAAGGCGTGAAAGCGTAAAAAACAAACTCACATTCGCATTTATATTATTAGTTAGGATTGATACTCAATTTTGCGAAGTAAGTGACTGAGTGACTGGTGACGCATAGCCATTTTCTTTTATATATGTCGTACTTAAGTTGTGAGTCATATCTATGTTCTAGCTGAAGAATAAATGTTTTATTACCATTAGACCATGACTAGAAGCATTTCAGGCTAACCTTGTACAGTTTACTGTGTAGCCGTTGAATCACCCGAGCTTTTGTTGTTCAATTTACAATCATACTTATTTAACATTTGCTTGCGACTTTTTATTTACGTGAATCATACTTTGCATCATGTTCTAAATAGAATTGACGAAATGTAGATTAGATTTTAAATATAAATCGTAATATCGTCTTATCTTTACGCGGAGGTTATACATTGAAATTAAACCACATTTTATTGAAAAGCATTAAGTTTAATTAATTGTTCAGGTATAGTGTTATTAGGTTTTCCTGAACTTGCATTCGACATAAAGATAGAAGATGATCATATTTCTTGGTCTGTTTCACAATAACTTTGCTTATTTATAATATTGTATAGGTACTATCGGCTGCGGCGACGGATGACTATTTCAGAAAAATTTTCGCTTGCACATGTTGACCAGTTGAGTTTGTATCGCCTTAGAATCATTAAACAAATGTAAAGTGTAAAAAACTCAAACAAAGAAAGGGGCGTGTCACGGGTACGGGTACCAAGTGTATGCCTGCTATGCGATTTTAACCTTAGGAGTGGTCGTCCGTCGCTGGAGTCGTAAGTACGTGGGACGACCTATATCAAAAATTGTATGGATCACACGCATTGATAAAAACAAGCAGTCAAAATTACGAACAATTCCAACGTAAAACGTACCTCACACGGCTGTACAAGCGTAGGCATGGGCGCGTGCGCACACTGCGCGGGGTGCAGCGCCCTGCCGTCTGCGCGCACGCAGGTAGCTTCCCTGCGCTGCACGCCGCCGCCACACCCTGCCTCCCGCGCCGCGCGGCTGTCATCCTCCAAGTCATCGTCGTCGTCATCGTCATCGTAAATAGCATCGTTGTCATCTGCATCGTCATCGTCGTCTACGTTAGCTGTAACAATATGTTATTTACGTCATTAATGATTATTTATTGACGCAGGTTTATTGCTGAAGAATGTTTTACATCATCCTTTTTTCTTACTAGCGGTTCACGTTAAAGACTTTTCTGCTTTATTTCCTAATGTAATTTTTTATAATTTAATATATTTGAGGCAAACGAGCAGACGGATCGCCTGATGGTAAGCGATTACCGCCGCCCATGGACACCCGCAACATCGAAGGAGTCACAAGTGCGTTGCCGGCCTTTTAAATTTGCTCCCACTCCCCTCCCCTTTGGGCCTCCGGTACCCTCACTCACTCGACGAAACACAACGCAAACGCTATTTCACGCCGGTTTTCTGTGAAGTCGTGGTATCACTCCGATTGAGCTGGCCCATTTATAAAATTCATGATTTTATATAGCTCTCATATACGTATCCTAATATTCTAATATGTTAATAGTTTCGTATTAGGTACACAAACCAACATACAGTTGGCTATAGAAATAACATTTATTTTACCAATGCCAATCAAATATTTGACAAACACTTGTTTTATGTACATACAAATAGTTGTTCTAAGTTTGGGTGCTCTTTCTTTTCCTTGTTTCTATGTTTTCAAGTCTCTCGCGACACAGGGATTATCCATAGTGCAGATGTAACATAAAAAAAATAAAATTTGTAACTGTTGCGACAATATGTATCAACATAACGAATATTTTAAATCTGAAAAACGGCCAGCACTAAAGTGATTACATTAAAAATTCAAATATGAATGGGCACGTTAGCATAAAGTATACATATATCTATGTATGAACATGACACTGCGGCTGACATGATCGATGTAGCTGTTATGTATGGCGCGGGTCCAACCGCCATATTCGTCACCGAACGTATTAAACGACACAGCAAAATTAATGGTCCGGTCACTTAGTACTCGAGTTAATCATTTTTCATGTAAAATGTGTTTATTGAATGCTTATCTTTCATACATACATATCTTCTTCTCCCTAGCCTTTATTATTCCCAAGTCACTTGGGGTCAGCTTTCTAGTCTAACCGGATTTGACTGGATATCAGTTTTTACACGAAGCGACTACCAGCTGACCTCCGCAACCCGAAGGCTAACGATACCCTAAGGCTAGACCAGTAGTCAGGATATTAGAGGGCATTGACTTACCAATAAAGACTGCCATAGATTTTCATGGCAGCCGGGACCGACGGCTTAACGTGCTCTCCGAGGCACGGAGCAGGCGATAATTGTCAATCAATACGCACATAATTTCGAAAAGTCATATAACTTCCGAAAGTCAGAGTTGTGCGACGTGGGTTCGAAATCGAGACCCTCTGCATTGCAGTCTATTGGGTCTCCCTACTGAGCTATCGTTTATTCATACATATATGTATATATAATATAATAATAATATTCTATCACATACACACAACACCATCTAGCCCAAACTAAGTAGAGCTTGTACTGTGAGTACTAGACAATGGATAAACATACATATATATATTTTTTGTAAATAATTACATATTATTATACATAAAAACACCCAGACCAAGACAAACATCCATGTACAGAAATGTTTGACTTGTTCGGGAATCGAATCCGCGATCTCAGGCGTGGCAGTCGGTTACACTAACCACTACGCCATCAGGGCCGACAAGGACGAAGTCTCATGTCTATACCCCTGTAGCCGTAGGTAGGCATGTTTTGACCTCTCATTTCGCCAGCAATAATTTTGGGACCCATATAATAGGGGCCAAGCCTATTACCGTCCGTCCGCGTCCGGGCACAAAATGGGACAGTTTCAGACTTCGTACTACTGAGAAAAGGCAGTACACTTACATACATTTCGCAAGCTATGCTTTTAGATGCTACGTACGTACGTGGAGCCTATTGCGCTACTGAGAAATGCCAAACTAGGAAATGGGACCCTAGAACTGATGCACAGACATGATTATGATTTTTGACCCTCCTGTACATAGGTACAGGAGGTTGGATCTTAGATAGTAAAGACACATTATAATTCCCTTCTCCTTCTTTTAAAAGAGTTTCTCAATAAGGCGTTAAATAGTTAAAAGTTATTAGATTGGTTCAGTTACAGAAAACACGTTTTTAATTTATAGATTTTATAATTATTTATGAGCATAATTTAATTAATGCTTATCGGATAACTGCACTGCGACTGCGCCGTGTTAACAGCGGCATCAATGTGTGTGTGACCCACAAACAGTTGCGCCGACTCTAGGTTTTCTTTGTGTCCAATGTTAGACTGATTGTAATGTCCCCCGCTATACATGAAATACTCTCAGAGCGGCAGTTATCTTTAACAAAAAGTTGTACCTGCACATTTTTTAACATCTGAAAAACTACTTATATGTTTTTGTCGAATTAATCCTTAATTTCCTTTCATAAGTACATTTTCTGTTTATGCCTATTAGCCTCACCAAGTAATTATGACGCTAATCAATCAATGGTACACGACAATGGCTCTGTAACGATGTACGTCTCATTACGCGTGTAGATTAACTTAATCATCGCAGCCTCCTTTATCCCGAGGTTTCTGAATTAATAGCACGATCACAGACAATGGCCACGGATATTATTCAAAACGAAGATATTAAGTAGCTATCTTAATGTTCGAAGGATTCCTGTCGTAATGTCTGCTAATTGAAACGTTATATAGATAGCGATAGCCTACTGGAAGATCGTTCGACTGCCACGCAGAGATCTCGCGTTCGATCCCAAGACGTGCATCTCTGACTTTTCAAAGATATGTGCATATTGAATAGTTGATTATAGCTCGCTTTAACGGTAAAGGAAAACATTGTAAGGAAACCTGAATGTCTGCGAGTTCTGTTGCTACATATGGAATCTAATTATTCTGGTCTACAAGGATGGGTGTTTGATGGTTTGGTAAAATGCAAACTATAGTTAAAAATGATATTATTATTACCTTCCAAAATCATCTGGGTAGTGCCTATAGTCTCATAGTAAAATTAATGTGACGTCCGGGAGCATATGTATATGAGGACCTTTATAATTTAGGCCATGTCGTCTACAAAACCCTAAACATAGCCTCGCAAAAGCTAAGCTAAGCTTGTTGAGTAATGTAACATGCACGTGACCAAAAATCTTCTGTCTAGCGATGAAACAGCAATAGATTTCTATATTTTTAACTTTGTAAGTAAAAGATTTTTGTCACGCAAATATTGTGAAGTCACCGTCATGATAAACAGTTGCGTGACAGTCTTTTGCAAAGAAGACGAAGACCTGCAAGAAACCTATATACAGTTTGTACTTACATGGTGACGGGGTACTGGTGGTTTCGATGGCGACACGACACTGGCCCCATGGCCCCGGAGTCCAGTGGGCACTGGCTTCCAACGCCGCTGGACGAACTTCCTCCACCACATCGCACTCCTTACCACCACCTGGTACGATAAAAAATAAGATTACATTTGTCTCAAAATTATACCAAAAATTCAGTTGATATTATGCCACACTGAAGTCCCAGGTTCGATCTCACAGCACGCTTTCCTGAATTCCAAGTTAGGTGCGTAATAAAAGTTTAACAGTGGAGGAAAACTTTGTGAAGGAAATTGCAAGGCTGAGAGTTTACAATACAATTTTCGAACATATGTGAAGCCTACGAGCCCGTTTGGTGAACTATGGTCTAACCCTTTCAATACTAAGAAAAGGTATAGACCTTTTCTTAAAAAACAGAGTTGATATTGTATAATTTATTACATACTTTGTATCCTAATGGCCTCTTGGGTACGGTTGGGCAGTGTTTTTGGGACTTTTGGTATAAAGTTTTCACAGCACGAAATCTAGCAAAATGCTCGCTAAACGGCAATAGGTTCGCCCTTCCTGGTATCTATCTTAAAACACAGCTGACGAAATGACCCAAAGGTGTAATACCATACTGCTGCTTTAAAGGCTACCATCAAATTTTATTAAATGCTTGAGTATGTTCAGTAGTAATTCATGGAGAAATGGTTGCAGCACCTTACAGTTATGATTTGTAAACAAATTTTTATTGTAAACTTGGCGATTAAAGAGAGTGGCCATGAGTTTCTTGCCCGTTCTTCTCATGAGCCCTACACCCTTGCTTTGCTGAACGTGGCAGTAAATGTGAATTCACAGAAAATATTTTGTGTAACTTTGACTTTCATAAGTGTTACCTTGTAACCTAACTTGAATAAATTTATTTTTGATTTTGATTTGATTTTGATACGTCTCTGCTTACAACTTTAGTTATACAGGTGTGGGTTTATATTATACAGTGGCAAACGAGAATACTACTTGTTGGTAAGCCAGTACCGTAGCATATGAACGCTTACAACACAAGTATTATTTGAATCACGTCGTCGTCTCAATGTCGTATGTAGCCAGTACTATGTAGTATATACAGCATTCGTTTCTCTGTTGACAGTAAAATGACGGCTGAAGCCTTGTTCTGACGTAAATAGGCTTGTTATAGCTATAGCAAGCCTATTCACGTCAGAAAAAGTACAAAAGATTGTTGCCTGCTATGTTTTGAAGGGTGGAAGTACCCTATTCAAGATCCGCCACATTAGAACAGGGTTATTCATCGTATTCTGCTGATTCTAATTAAGTTTCGTTAAATCACGCGAGTAACTGAAATAACCGTCATTTCCTGAAGCTTTAGGAATTAGAATTAATTTCAACATGCTTTCCTTCGTTGACTAAGATGTAATTAGTTTTGCTAAATCTTCAATTAAGTAAGTGAATCGTAACATTCTTGAAGGGATTCGTATGGAATGAATTTAGTGAAAGGAATTTCAGCCAGTGTATTTCTTGTGGCCCCGTGATTCTTAGAAAGTATTCTGGCGCATAATCTTCTTTAGTAATTACAATTTGATTGTTCAACCTGCAGCTAAGGAATTACAAGGGCCAGGGTGGCGAAATTTTGCTACAGAAAAATTATTTAACACATTGACAGACACAATAGAAAATATATTGTTCGCGGTCATTTATGACCGGCACGGCATTCAATGAGTTAAGGGGCTGGACAGAGGTAGGCTAGGTAGAGGAGGGTTACATTTTACCAGCTATCTTTTATTATTGACTGTAAAGATGGCGAAGTGGGCATGAAGGTGCCTGACGTTGTGGGTTCCAATTTTACATGAGGCAATGAGGTATTTATATGATTAAAGTCACTATCTTTATTAAGTTAGTAGCAGTATGCCCCGAGACAGATAGCTTAATTGACTTTAGCGGTGACCGACATATCGACATTCGTATGGCAAGATTGTATAATGCGAAATCCAACGTATCTGACAATGGCATTGATGTCTTCTCTATGAATTTTTTTTAATTCAGACACTTCCTACTCAGTTATGCTTTATAATCTTTTGTAATTTTAATTTTTCATACTTTTAATTAGTTTTAATATAGTTTGACTTCGATTTGTGGTTTATGTAATGTTTAGAGTCACAGTTATATTTTCACCATGTACAAGTACCTACTCTTTAATATTATAATGTAATTGAAATGTCATGCATGTGATTTGTTTAATTACTCTGACAATGTTAAATGGCAAGGGACTGGTTTGGCTGCATTGTGTAACAAAATGTATACTTTTATATACACACTTACTTTACTGGCATAACGTTAATTAATCTCTTTTGTTGTTGTTGAAGCTCCCGGGCACCTATAGTTTTATAATGCGAAAACTGTTCATGGTCTGTAGCTATAGTATTTGAAACTGTTCAGACATAGTAAGACTGTTTGTTTCCCAATTAAGAAAAATAAAAATAAAAGTAAGAATGTACTACAAAACATTGTAATTATACAGTTGGTATGCTTAAATTATAAATAAAAAAAAATATATAAAAAAATATGTATGTACATATTTTGAGACGCGGTACTGCTACTGAGCATTGCTTTGCAGGAAATTCTAATAACACTCTCCGATCTGAACATCAACGATCTTCGTATTTATCGGTGGAATTCAATTATAGATTTTCTTACGGAATTTCAATTGCCCAACCATTAGGATATAGCTATAATATCAGACTGGAAAAGCAAACAAAAGCATATAACTTTCAAAAGTCTGAGGTGAGTGCTTTGCGATCGAATTCGAGACTTCTATGTGGCAGTCCATTGGTTTCCAACTAGGAAACTAGCCGTCGTCACAGTTACTCTGTTAGCAGTTCGTACCTTGCGGCAATTTCTTCAACCTTCTGGACCTCACTAGAGCTCCATCAACCCTGGGTCTCCATGGCATCCACTCGGCCAGCACGCAATCTTCGCGGATAACGCAGACGCGCGAGGTGCCGAACTGCGCCAGCGCAGGGCCGCAGTACCTAGAAAAGAATCGATAGTGTTAAATAATTTTATTTTGTTAACAATTAAATAACTCATGTGGTGTTTACCTATAAGTAATTGTTACACCATGTTTTTTTCTATAACTTTGTTTTAAGTGTAAATAATTTTGTATGCAATTGTTGGTGAACCAAATAAAAAATAAAACTTGAGAGGTGTCAAGGGACACCCGGATGGAACGAAGTTCCTTTCGATTAATTAGTGAAGGAATTGTTATAATTTTTTTTTTTAAGTTATAATATTTTTTTTTTATTATTAACAAATATAATGTAATATAAACTTAATCAGTAGGCTCAATTTTAGTAATAATTAGCTTGTGGACATTAACAATACATACATATTAAGAAATAACCTTAAACTTACAACTATAGCAAAAAGTGTCGTTACAAAAAGTGCTCGAAGGATCGAACCCGCAACACTCGATGGTGTAGTAACGAGACGAGATAACATCTTAAACTACACGCCATATATACACAGTCAACATATAAACTAACATAGTTTATGTAATTTAATTAGGGGACACAATATTAAAGACGTGCCTACTTACGCGAGCTCACCCGTTAGTTGGCTCCTGTTTAGTGCTGTTTACTTTCAAAGTAACAGGCTTATTTTATACAAGTGGATGGCAATTTTTTTTTTGTTTTTTCACGTGTTATTATGTTCGGACAGCCAAATAAAACGGGTATCTAAAAGAAAATAAATTTAATTCCCTTTTTAGAAGGAACTGCAATGTACATAATTAAATTGCACAGCTGACGCTAGGGGTCAATGATTCGCGCGCTACGTCACGAGTAGGCATAACTGCCTGCGGCCGCTACCGACATGCACAGCGGCGTCGCTTGCGCCCGATGCGCCGCGCCGACTGCATTGTTTGTATTAGATTCTATCTCTCTACATACCTATCTACTTTCTTATTTCATCTGTTGTAGGATTAATTAAAAGCTGGCTTAAATTTAGATACCTTGAAATAATCCCTGTGACCCATAAAGGACCGCCCGATAATTTTAGTTACTCTTGATAATAAATTTCAATTCGTCGGCCGACTTGATGCAATATTCAGTAAAAGTTATTCTAGTTAGATCCCTAGATAGGAGTCGACCCTGCCACGGCATACATTTAGGTAGATTCTGAGAATCCATTTTTAGTTTTGATTATAAGCGTAACTAACACCGACACGGAGACATTAAAAACTTATTATCGCGCTTATTATTTTGCACTTCTATTAATTAATTCCAAATAATACCTACTTGATGCCGACGAGTGCAAGCCTAGACCGAAAATCACACAAATAACATCACACCTTTATGTTTAGGTACTTTACAACTTTTACCAGAATTGTGGCCTGTTTATGATGACATTGATGACACATTTTAATTTCATTAAACCATCTCTGATTTTAAACACTACGCGGTTATTAAAATAGTGTTAATAAACGAAGTTACAATGCCTATCAACTGTTCTTCTACTCGTTACTCGCTACCATCAACAACGACAACATCATGGAGGCGGTGACTCTCAATCACCGCGCATGCGCAGAATGGATTGCGCCTGAGCCCTGCAGTGATTAGATTAAACAGACGCGTCGATCAAAAAAATGCAGTATTTGACCTACAATCGATTTTATAAGTAGTTACGTAAAATAATGTTATGTATGTCCCCATTTTTAATGTAACTTTCCGATACCTCTTATTAATATGGACACATCGTCTTTTTATTCAGACTTCTAAATAATACATTTATTTTATTCTGACTGTTAAGTTTTCTTTCACAAAGGCCGAAATTTAAGAGAATTCAAAGAATATCGGTTCTTAACTAGCCCGTAATAATTTGTTGTAAACCATTTAATAATGTTGTCTTAGAAAACATTTATTAGGAACTTTCGAGTAGCCTTTACGGCGTAATTCATATTAATGCCTACATAAAGTTCTAATAACTTGTTTATAATACATAACATACTGTCTACCTGTCTTAGATTTATCGTACACTGCTCATTATTATTTTAAATTATTAAATAGAGTACAAAATATTTTTAAAATGTAGATGCCCATCTAGCGGCTAACCTAACGTTAATAGGTACAATAGGTACTACATGTATTTTGTTGATCTATGGTAAGTTGGTAACTTAATTTCCGAACGGTTTTGAACTTTTGATTTTTGTAACAGTTCTTCGTTGCAATTTGGCCGCGCGGGAGTGAAACATTTGTTAGATTACGTTTTTGCTTGTAAAATTGTTATTGTTTTTTTTATAGTTCGTTACCTTGTTTGTTATTTACTTAATTATTAGTTTATCACTCCTAATCGTTTTAGTTTTGTGGTGGTTGGCTAACAATAATGCCTGAGGCGAATGTGTATAGTGCTCGTGAGTACGGGAATATGTTGATGTGTTTGGGTGAAGCTCGAGGAAATGCTTCTCATGCTCTGAGGATTTACCGCCAAAGACATCCGACCGCCCAACATCCTTCTGATCCGCGTATGATAACGACAGCGTTTCAACGTGTGTTAAAGAATAGAGAATCGACCGATTGCTCCACGCCACTGGAGGTGGTAGCAGACAAGCGGATGTGCACACGGAACAACGCGTATTAATAATAATAATAATTTAATATTTTGTCGAGCACGTTATCTGGACGGACGAGGCCACATTCACAAGGAACGGATTGTGGAATAGAAGGAATACTCACGTGTGGTCAGAGGGTAACCCACATACCTTCCAAGAGACCGGGCACCAAACACGATGATTAGTCAACGTGTGGGCTGGTGTTTATAGTGATAGAATACTCGGACCAGTATTTCTACCGCAGCGGCTCGACGGACCACGTTATCTTGGCTTTATTAACGAGCATCTAAATGGCGTACTAGTGACTTGCCGCTGGCTCAGTATCGGCTAACGTGGTTCCAGCACGACGGTGCGCCACCACACGTTGTAAGGTCCGTCCGCGAGCGTCTCACTGAATTATTCAGTGACCGATGGATTGGGAGGCTAGGACCGCACGCATGGCCACCTCGTTCCCCCGATCTCACACCTTTAGATTATTTTTTGTGGGGTTACGTAAAAGAAAGAGTGTTTGATCGGGAGTGTGACAGTGCTGACGAGATGCGTCGACGAATAGTGAGCGTCTTCGAAAAACTTCGTGCGGACTGCACTGAAGACCCCACATTAATGCCCCGCCTTCACGAGGAGACGCTGCGACGAGCCCGAATTTGTCTGGAGGTGAATGGGGCGTAGTTTGAGCCGCATCACATAAGAGCACAGTGGATTTAACTAGGTAAGTGGGTTTATACCAAACCTTCACCTTACTTAGATACGAACTTGTATCGGCGAGCGCAGCGGCGCGGCGCGGCGAGCGGGCTAGAGCGGCCTTTGTGATTAATAATATTTATTATCGTGCGCGCTGATACGCGTGGCATTGAACCCGAGTTATGTTTGATGTACATTGCGGCGGCGTTGCAAATTTCCAAATTCCAAAAAAATTAAGTATGAGGCAAATTATTATCGGTATTCAATAGTATTTAGATAGTATAATATTAGCCTTTCGGCTACGGAAGCGTTTGCCTTACACCCTGTATTTTAATACGTGAAGCGAAAACTTACGAAAACTGGGCGGACGGAGGAGTATGAAATTTCGCACACTTATAGCTTATACAGAGAAGAAGTGACGAATGCTAATATTTATATAAAATATGCATTAGAAATACATTAAATTAATGAAAAAACACTACACGCACACAACCATGCATTTGACACACGCAGTCGAAGCACGTAACTATGGTTACATATATCAATATAATTATAATGACATAAAAAGTGTCGTTACAACTTTTGGTCTTAAATTTTTCCGTCTAGGCCCCTTTCGCAACGCGCGATAAGGAACTTCGTTCCAAAATGAAAAGTACATTCCTGGTTCTACCTAATATTTGGATGGAAGGAGGTGACCTAAGTTTGCCGATGCATACGCAATAAATTGCTTATTGTCTGAGAACACCCGAATTAGAATTAATATGAAATATAAGAAATGTGTTCTCTTTTAAATAAACTTTTGTAAAATAGTGATTCGACTTTTGTAAATTGTTTAAAGTCAATTTAACAAAATTGAGTTTATTTTAATTTTATAGTTGTGCACATACAAAAACTGTTAATTAGTTTAGTTATTTATTACGATATAACTAAACTACTTAACAGGTTTTGTATCGATTTCCGTTAGAAGGCGTCAATTACCGGCTTATAGCATTTTAGTTTTGACTTGGGTATGCATTTTTACAGTTCACTGTACACTCACATTTCGACAGCTATGGTTTTGGGTGTGACGTAACAGTATGCGCCTATGGCCGTCTACCGGGCATACACCGTGCCGTTACTGAGACTTTCTTAATAGAAAAACCCAATAACAATATTCAAACAACGGACAAATAGCACATCCAGGCTACTTCTTACAACTATGTGAAGGCCGTACAAATGTTTGTCCCGTGTGGAGTCAACAACACTTGGTGCGGCGGCGTAGTGACAACCTAAGCGCTGTCCACACAGTTACAAAATAACTCAGATTAACTGAAATATATTTTATTCATAAAATTAAATTCTAACAGTGAAATATTATGAATGTTATTGTCTGTGTTTAGCTATTTGTGTTGTTGACTGTTCACAAATACATGACTTGTGAGATAGTACAATGTGTAAAGAAACATAGTATCTGATTCTACTTATTAGTCTCACAATTTGCTTTTATACCGCCATTGAAATCACTGTATTAGATGCGGGGTGTTCACTTAAACTAAGCAACAATAATATAGTACAAATAATACTTTCAAGACAATCTAGCGAAACCTCCTGATTCAGTAAAAGTTATTCTGTGTTTTATTTTAAAACCTCTGTAATACACTACAAGAAATACAACATACAAGATCTCTTCCAAATCTCAAATATTTTTGCAAACAACAGCATTTCAGATTCAATTGTCCTCGTAAGTTTATTTGCCTGCATTTTTCACAAAACAATTTACGTGAAGTTGACAAAAAGTATCATCGCTACCATTAAACCTAAATGGGAAGCACTCCACGTTTACGGACGCACGTACGACACATGCCGTGGGAGATGTAAAAAATGTCCCATTCTTATCCACTATAACTTATCACATAAAGTTTTTATACGGTAAAGTGGCATTAGATCAATAAACAGAACGCGAACTGACCCAGTTTCCACAAACTGTCGTAAGAATGCAAGCCACGAGGCGCAATGATCCAATAAGTTTAGGAATATGAAATTTCTTTCAACATTATAGCATAAAAGAGCTGGGGTAGTTCAGTGGACCGTTGTTAACGTAAAGGTCTTGAGTTTGAACCGTTAACGTGCCTTTTAAAAGTTAATAGTAAAGGAGAATATCGCGAAGAAATAATATATTATGAGAGTTCTCCATAATGTTCTTGAAAATTCACACTTTTTCAGACTGCGAAATCCGACTTAGTCAGCGTGATAAATTGGCCCACAGATGGGCACGGTCCTCTTCTTATTGATTTAGGTATGCCTAAATCGATAAGAAGAGGATCGTGCTCAACTGTGGGTACATTTATTAACAACACTCATATAACATACTCAAAAAGCTCCCAGATTCGGTACAACTATATGTAGACCACACAAAATCTTGTTTTGTGTGGAGATCGAACGAACACACAACAATTGACGCAGTGGTACTGGCGAGGTGAGAATGGTGGCTATCGTTTTGTGATCAGCAGTCGTCACCACTAGCGAGTAAGGTCCTGTTAGTCCTGTCACAGCTGCTGTCAAAAGCCGTATTTGGCGATAATAATTATCGGTTTCTATCGTTACTGTTAAAGTGACTATAGAGTTTGACAGTCAGTTTAGAATAGTAGAGCCTCGCTGATTTCAGCATAAATGGGCCGGCTCGACCGGGGAAGGACTACCCTCTCACAGAATATCCACTTGAAATAGCAGTATTCCTACTGTTGTGTTTCGTTCGGTGAGTGAGAGTACCGGAGGCCCAATCACGCTCTTTCCCCCTTCCTGCCCCTTCTCCTTCCCAGTTCTTTTTCTAAAGGGTCGGCAACGCGCAAGTGATGCCTCTGGTATTGCAGGCGTTCATAGGCTACGTTGACCACTTACCATCAAGTGTGCTTGATTGATACCGTAGTAGTATAAAAATAAAATATGAATTATGCAGTCAAGTAAAGTTTCAAAGAATTACATATATTTGAAACAGCTGAATAATGAACCATTTACCACGTCAGGTTTATGTGCGAGGATGCGACGACAGGCGTGTAATATTCTGAATATTTTCACGTAGAACAAGAATTTATATTAGCAGAATAATGTACGAATAAAAATGTCTGCGCTTTCGGAATTTTAACTCTTGCGAGAGTGTAAAGTTGAGGGCGAGTACGTCTGTGTAAGTTATGACGCTTACGTGTCATACTGACATGTTAAAGGAAATTAAACAGTAAACTAGCTGCTAACTTCTATTTCGGTCGGACCTTTATTATAAATGTGAATATGAATTTGTACGTTTGTTACGCTTTCACGCCTTAAGACTGCGCCGAGCGTAAGACAGATAATGACAGAGCTCGTACGGCGCATATTCAAATCGGCGCTCGGCCGCCATAGTAAAATTGTAAGGAGGATTTGAATTGCTTTTTTTTTTGATAAATGTATCTTTATTGTCAACCAATAACTTAAATATTTGGGACGGACAAATTGTAATATAACTATTTATGTATCGTTTAAGAGCAGCGATAGCTCAGTGGGGAGACCAACAGACTGCAATGCAGAGGGTCTCGGGTTGGAACCCACGTCGCGCACCTCTGACTTTCGGCAGTTATATGATTTTTCAAAATTATGTGCGTATTGATTGACAATTATCGCCTGCTCCGTGCCTCGGAGAGCATGTTAAGCCGTCGGTCCCGGCTGCCATGAACATCTATCGCAGTCGTTATTGGGAGAGTGTCGACACAAAAGATCCCACTGGGTCGAAATGTCGCCGGTCTGCACTGACTGGCCCCCGCCTAAGATAAGATAAGATATGTATCGTTTAAGCTGTAAAATAGGATAGATTTCTACTGTTATAATCTAAAAATGACTTAACACAAGCTTACGTTTTTGCATTTGCCGTGCAAATTTACATAATTTTGTAGGAGAATGTATTAATTATTTTAAGTTTTTTAGACGGAGTAATTGTAAACACATTCATTGTTATGGTAAATGTATATTTTATATTTGTATTAAACAAAAAGTGTTGATTTTATTCACTTTACTGTGAGCGCCTGTTTTGGCACATGTCGCGCAGGCGCAGACATAACTCGACCTCGATTATCTTTAAATTTCGCATACACGTTATCAAGGGTATTGTGTACCTTTCATCCAGGACAAAGGTACTGTTCCCGAAAAATATAAATTTATTGTGAAAATATAGATTAAAAGCCGCAAGCCGCGGGCAAAATCTGGTTTTACTTTTAAATTCACCAACTAAGGTTTTAGATCCCATGGTAGGTATATGGCTGTATATGACTTTTCCTACCTATTCGCGTATACACGTGTCAGGCTATGTATGGACTATATAGGTCAGTGTATCTACAGTACTGAAATGTAACAAAATAGTCGTCGCCATTGTCGATTAAGTTGAACGGTTCGAATAATCCCACTCTGATCTCTCACTTAAAAAAGTTTATATAATATCGTTTAAGAAATATATACATACATGAACTAAGGCCTAGGCCGCACTACGGTTTCGTCCCGCAAGCAGTAAATCGTTAACCCGCGAAACCGCCCGAAACGCACACAAAATCAGTCGCGGGGAAAAACCGCCGGTGCTGCCGCTTGCATTAGTTCCCTTGACTCACAAAATTACGCGGTTAATAACCGCGGCGGTTTAGCCGTAGTGCGGCCTAGGCCTAACTCTGGGAAAGTAGGCAGGGCTATATTAGCTCCAAATTTCGCTAACTATGGATTTTAATCGCACATAATACAAGTCGAGTCTATTCTGTGAAGCACAGTTCTATAGTCTAGTTTTCTGTACTGACATTGAGAATTTATTGAGAGCAAACCCGACAACACTTCGTACGACTTGGGAATCGAACCAGATACCTCTCGTTCGTTACTATCACGAGGCATCGTAGACACATTTTCTATACTAATATTATAAAAAGGACAGTTTTGATTTATTGTTTGTTTGTTTGTAATGATTCAACGCAAAAACTTCCCAACCGCTTTAAAAATTATTTCACCATTAGATAGTTATATTATCGCAGAGTAACATAAGCTATATTTTATTTGAAAAAGTACTGTTACACCCAAGCTAACCTATTTTTACGCGAGCGAAGCCGGTAGCTAAAGCTAGTCTATAATATGTACATCGAATAATCCCACCTAACCCTTCCTATGTAGAAAACACATGCTGGGCTTCTATGCCATCATTACATGATGGAAAAATACCGTCACGCACAAAACGGTTGGGTGCCTCCTATCTTTACCGTACCGTAAAAATATGGAACTCATTACTAGCGCACGTGTTTCCTTCCTCTTTCATTCCCGGGTTCTTTATTCGGGTCGTGAAACATATCTTATTAGTCTGTTAAATGAGAACCGCCTTGCCCTCTTAGCATTATCAGAATTAAATTAAATCTGAGCTTTTACTATTGGAGTTTGCTCGATGCCTATTATCAAGTAACGCGAAGACAATTTAAGAGACGTATATAATAAAGAAAATACATTTTAAGCTGTATAAAATAATAACAAAATTTAGAAATCGCAGGCGGCCATAAACATTATACATTTTTATTTGTTCTAGTTTTAGAGTTCGAAAAAACTTAATATTGTCTTCTGTTTACGCGAATGTTATTCATTGAAATTAAACTAAAGAGTTCGAAAAAACTCTTATACAACAGCTTTGGCCGTCCGTCCGTCTGTCTGTTATACAACTTTCAACTCAAGAACCGTAAGAGCTAGAGACTCGCGATCAACGCCATTCGACGCAGCATAGTCGATATACCACCGAAATTACTATGACCGTTGACCTCTGACATTTGCATATTACTTAAACCATTTTTTCGAATTCTTTGATTTACGGCAATTCATTGCCGTTTCTCACTTTTTTTTCTTCTTCATTCGAAATTTTTTTGAAAATGTATTTATATAATAATAATAATATAATAATATTCTACCACATACACACAACACCATCTAGCCCAAACTAAGCAGAGCTTGTACTATGGGTACTAGACAATGGATAAACATACATATTATATACTTTTTCTTTTTGTAAATACATACATATTATACATAGAAACACCCAGACCAAGACAAACATCCATGCCCATGCACACAAATATTTGACTTGTCAATAATAAATAATATGACTACATCGTTCTGTTCCACGTTACGTTTTTCATTCGGCATTGTTTCAGTTAACGGTCAGGAAAGTAGGAAGTCGAAAAGGTATACAGCAAGTTTCATAGTCTAGTTTGTGAACTCGTTAAGTTGCAAAGTATACAGTGGAGACTTACGTGTGTGAGTCTCTGGGGTCCCTTAGTTTCTTGTCCTATATAGTCTTGTAACTGGACCTTCTCTTATTCAAATCTCAAAGGAAATTGTACGTTAGTGAAAGACGGAGCGAGTTTTATGTTATGACCAGTTTTCCCGCTATTTCATTCGCGAAGAATTTGGAAGTAGATACCTACCTATATTTTTCTTTCTTTGACACATAATACTTCAATTATAGACGGGGTATTAAGACGAAACATGCACCAGAGTTTAAGATGGTCTATCTTAAACTCTAGTCCAGCAATACATCTGTAAAAACCGCATCCAATTCCATGCAGTAGTTTCTGCGTGGTGCGCGTACAAAAATACAGACAGAAAGACAAAAATTCTAAAAAAATTGCTTAGGTTTAGTGTTAAAGGTCTTTATTATCACCAAGACAACTCGTCACTTATGCAATAACATAACTAATAAAGAAAAAAGTTAATATCCGTCGTCGCATTCACTGTATAAACTAAACAAACTCACAAACAATTCCGAAGGCGGCCAAGCACACTGCGCAAAACTATAGACATAATGTTAGATTTGATTTGACCCATTTTGTTTTGTCTTTAACAGTTATTTTAATGCCTTCAGACATTAGTTTGTTATATCTCTTTCTTTTTAATATCTCTTATGTACAGATATCGATTATTTATAATTTTATTATATGTATAGACATATCATATTTAGCAGTGGTAGAGTTGGCAGTTATTGGCAGCGTTACATAGGCCATCTATGGCAATACCACCCAGCGAAAACCAGCGTTAAAGTTGTGACGCTTTTAGTGAGTTATTTTGACTCTTTCATCCCATTCTTTACCTTTCATCTTATTATTTTACCTTTTCTATAGGGTCAAGGGCACAATTGATATTTACAAGATCATAGGCAACGGTATCTTCTTACCATCAGGCAGGTCGTGTGCTTATTTAGCCCCTTTATTCATTTATTTCATTTATTAATTTATTGGTAACAATATAAGCTTACAGTTTTTAGACCAAAGCGCTTTCATGTATAAGTACTAATTCTATGTGCATAATACCAACAATACAAATAGATTATGTAGGTATGTTAAACCCACTGTGTGCTTATTCCCAACTACCGGGTAGGGCGCACGCTGAAAATTTAGACAGACAAAGAGACTCAATAACACTTGACTGATCTGGGAATCTAAGACATAATCGGTATTAATAGTGAGATTTAGAATTCCTATAAATCTGCAAGAACGTTATGAAATATTTTGCAGGTGTAGACAAAGTTTTAGTAATATCAAGATAATGTAATATAAAAGAACTTACATAGCTTCGACAAAATGTCCATCTTTCTTGCGACACTGCACCTGCCGACGCTGCAGGCCAAGCCGGGGCTTGTGCACTAGCGAGTCTTCTTCATTTCGAGTATATCTGTAACAAAAATATATATAAGACATATACTTTAATTTTCTTCTTTAGCAGCTCAGTGGGGAGACCAACAGACTGCAATTCAGAGGGTCTCGGGTTCGAACCCACGTCGCGCACATTTGATTTTCGGAAGTTATAAGACTTTTCGAAATTATGTGCGTATTGATTGACTATTATCGCCTGCTCCGTGCCTCGGAGAGCACGTTAAGCCGTCGGTCCCGGCTGCCATGAACATATATGACAGTCGTTATTGGGAAGTAAGTGCCCTCTAATATCCTGACACGAGTCTAGTCTTAGGGTATCGTTAGCCTTCGGGTTGCGGAGGTCAGATGGCAGTCGCTCCGTGTAAAAACTGATATCCAGTCAAATCCGGTTAGACTAGAAAACCGATCCCAACTGACTTGGGAATAATAAAGGCTAGGGAGAAGAAGACTTTAATTTTCTTCTTTTAATTAAGAATACGATCATACCAGGGATAAATCTTCGTATCGTAATTGGAAATTAATAAACAAGGAAGCAACAATTTATGGATTAAACGTTTTCAATGTAGGGATCGAACTCATAAGTTCTATTGGCGAGTTGACTCAAACCACTACACCATCCGTGCAGACAGATATACATATATTTTTATTATTTACCCCAAGGGATTCACATCAGGAAGACAGCAAATAAGATTAGATATAGTTAAAACATTGAAATTCTTCAGCTGTATAATATTCGTAGATAAAATTATTTTGAAATCCTAACTAATATTATAAAAGGGAAAATGAGTTTGTTTGTTTGTTACCTTTTCACGCCTAAACCACTGAACCGATCATTATGAAATTTTGCATATACGTTGTCAAGTGTACAGAAACGGACATAGGCTACCTTTCATCCCGAAAAAAGTACTGTTCCCGAGGAAAACAACAATAACGTTCTTATGATAATAGTTGGCGCCACGTGTCTTTCGAATCATGATTGAATTATATCATTACAAGCAGAGTACAACCCGAATTGATTGTTAAATTCTAAATTAACGCGAGCGAAGCCGCGGGTAAAAGCATAGTACAAAATAAAACAAACCAAAAAGAAAGATAAAACATATAAGGGTGTCGTTAAAAAGGTAGTATCTCAGCATTAGTCGTAACACCTCAAAGGTGTGACGATGCTGGTCTTTCGATAATACCTATTAAAAGGATTCTGAGTTCATCAGTCCGCAATGTATGCGGATCTTTTCTCATAAGACTAGCTAAAGCAGTCTAGAGAGCACACCAACGACAACTGTCTTCGAGGGTATGAAGCAGGCGCCGTGACCGAAATCGTTTGGGAGCCTCTACATAAACTAACATTTTACTAATATTAAATGTTAAGGTTTGTTTAAAATGTTTGGATTTTATTTTAATATATACTTTTTACCGTACTATGCGATTCCGTAAGATTTCACGCGAACTTGACCGTGATTCTTATTGTCCGATAACATTATAATGTTATATGTTATTATAATATATTGTACTTAAAATAATAAAGAACAGAAACTTATGAGTTTTCTAAATACACCTAGAATATTTGCCTGCGTCCTAATACTAATCGACAGCGGCCATGACCACTTCAATCATATCCTCACCACACAGTTAATTGTGTGGAGTACGAGATCACTTTATCCTCAGATTTAACACATGTGACTGTGTCGATCAGTCAATGATGCTGAGACAACTTACTGTCGAGTTTCAGATTAGTTTGATATCTATCACTTTGTAACTGCGCAATGATTCAGTATCTTGTACATTAAAAAATCTTTACATGAACATATTGTCTATTGAAAGGTAAAAAAGAAAAGTTATAAAAATATAATGGTTGCATATACCCTTGATTCTGACTCATTTATAGCTCATTTTATGATATGGTATTAATAAGCCCAAGAAGTGATTTTGCAGCGCACAGTCACATGTTTAGTGTTTGTATAAGTTATGGAGTACCTAAACTGACTTTTAATTTCACAACTGTATAATAAATTTCGACTATAAGAACTTAGCATGAGTTGGGCGTAAAAATATAGACACGTCACAACCATATAACGTACCATACACAGCAAAACAAAAAGAGAAAACGTACCTCTCGGTAACAGATAACTCCCGGAATCAAATTACAGAAACACCGCCGGCGAAAATATTCATTTTTTTATAATAGCCGGACTGTCAAAGCTAAAACTGGGATGGATAAATATACCTTGGTAAGTTTGGGATTTTCCTAGCAGCATGTTCCCCCGCTCCCAGGGGATTGCACTCGGTCCACCGACCCACGTAGATGGAGTACTCCGCATCGTTCGTTGACGGCACTGAAATAAACAGGCTGGAATTAAAAAAATACATGCAACTCGAGTCAATTGAAAAGAATGGCTTATTGTCAGTTTCTTTGCGACAGGATTGCAAAATACCGTGCACGATTCGTTTTTAAAAATGAATATATTGTTTGCACAGCGAGCCTCGGTCGGATGTTTCATCAGACATTTCAAATAACGTATATATGCGAAATATTGTTCAGAAATGAAATGTGTTTTCGTTTTATTTTCATAAATAAAATGACATAATGGGTTGATAGTTTTATTTAACTTATGTTCAACTTATCACCAGGTATAGTAAAATATAACAGGGAGAAATAGTAAATGATCACCAAATTGCATAGCAAAATATATTTAAAGAGATCAAAATATGTCGACGGATATATTTTTGGGTGGGTTTAAGAAGGAACCTAACATGACCTAACCCTTCCGAGACGGAATGCAGTGATTTGAGGTGTAGGAGGTATAGGTGCTCGTTATGATATATTTTTGTAAGCATATTTTTCTGCGCAATTACTATTTTTAGTGGTCATTATATTTAATTCCGTTTTATTTTTGCAGATGTGTATGTTGCATTATATATATGTATAATGTATAAAACTGCATTGCTACTTCAGTGAGGAGTTTGTATACGCGTGGTGCCGATCGTTAAATTTTCATTCCCGTTTCGAGTAATGTATTTATGCAGTTATACTCTTATAAATCTTGTAGCACCGCGGCGTTTTCATCAGGATAGCATAAAGCGCTAAGTTCGTTTATACGTCAGACGGTGAGTAGAGAGAGAGTGAGAATAACACGCGCGCGGCAAGCGCACGCCGTCAGCCGCGTGCATCGTTCAAAATGACACGCGTCTTGCGATGCGATTAATGGTGCGTTCAAAACAAATATCAAAGCGTAGATATCGTTTTACATATAATAAAAGAGTACGCGGCAATCGCAATGCGTGCACCGCTCCGGACGACGGATAAATGAAACAAGCGCGTTAACTATGACGTATCTATATACTGAAATCTGTGATACCTACATGTTTTCCTCACATTTAGGGAATAGTGTTTAGCTAAATTATAATAATTATTATAATGTTCTCGTCAAAAAATGACACCTAAGTTATTTTTAAAATAAAATATGAAGATTTTTCTCTATTTATTATTACATGTTTAAAAAGAACCTCATTTGAATCAAAATTCGAATAAAAAATAAACTCCATATTTTTTCATCCAGCAAAAGTGGTCCACAATTTGCTTAAATAAGAACTTTCGCTTACGCGTACCCAAATAGGCATCTAAAATTTAAATCAAGTGAAAATAAATTCAAATTACTTCGTGCCAACAAAGTTAGTTATTTAAAATCAAGAGAGGATGGCAACGCAAATACGTACTTGGCAAATATAGTTCTGGTGCATTGACTTAATTTTACTGAATTTGAATTTTACACTCGCCGGTTAAAATGGCGGTGTGTTAAATTGGATGTGTGGCAGTTGGTAAGCGAAGCGCGGGAAAATTGACACACCATGTGCCAACAATATAGACGATGTAATTCGGTTGGCACGAACATTCAACATTGAATTTATGAACCGCTGCATTTAACGTCAAAACTCGTGTTTGAGTTAGGAACTCTTTATGTATCTTGGCTGTTGTTCAGTGCCGAATAAAAATTAAATAAATCTTCATTATTAACGTTTTGTGGATTTATTAAGGAAAAGTTTACTTTGATAGCTTGGCTGTAGCCAAAACGATATTGTATTGTGCGCATTGTCAAGCATTTATGGATAATAAGTTGATAATAAGTGTCTATTTTCTATCAAGTATTAGATATAAAAATATACCTTTCATTTAAACTTTTGGCCTTCCGTTTGGCTAAACTTATGTAGGTAGAAAATGTGAGTATTAAGGGCACATAACATCTCGTATGAAATAAATTGATATTTGCGAAACTGATGTCCATCTTTTCGAGATGAGACACTTTAGAAATAAATAAAAAGAAGTGTATAAATAATAACAAAACATTTATCTATCAATAATATTATAACTCGATACGAGATTATATCGTTTTATATTTACGCGAATGTTATACATTAAAATTAAACTACATTTGAGTAAAACAAATTTTAGGTAATTTTGAAGCTTTTACACTATTTGAATATTAAACTATTGAAATTTAAACTTTTATAATATCATTTAATAATTTATATAAGTAGTTTTAAATTCAAATAGTTGAATAATTTAAATAGTTTAATTTCATTGTAACGAGATTGTCTAGTAATTATTTTACAAACTTTTATATTGACTGATCTGAACCAAAACCAAGATTTTTATTTTTCGGCTTTAATTATTACACAAACGATACACATCACAGATAGAAGTCTATTTATCTGGTCACATCATTCACACATTGTTAGCATAAGGCTTAATTTCAAATCTATCGAAGAAAGTGAATCAATCTTAGTGAAAATAATATATACGTATTTATTTGTCGCCGTTTTTTTTATTGTATGTGGTCTATACTATGTGACGCTTAAATATGACCATACCTGTTAGGTACACGGTGTATACAGTCAACATATATCAATTCGTCTATCTGATGAAAAATTGACAGACTCGGCTATTTTTCCATTGAATAATCTTATTTATTAGATATATTCTCTATAAGAATAACGATTTTTGAAATCGTCTTGAGAGGTATACGTTACTTATGCATAAAATAAATACACATTACACCGAAAACGTTTTTATATGATAATAGATAAGGTTGACTTAAGGTAGAATATGAATAGTTATTAATAGATTGTGTCTAATATATTTTAGGTAAATCCTCAATATGATTTGGCAGTGACGGCTTGACGTTTTGTTTAATTTCTGTGCGCCTTGGAAACCACTTGACGTAATCACATAATACATAATAAAGTTGGGGAAGCATTAATCACAGCGGCGTCGTTCGTTTACGTAATGCGCGCGACTAAACGTCTAGAGAGCCGTGAAAGCCTTCTGAAATGTTGATAGTTTTCATGGCGAAGTTTCGTATAATACGATTGTTTAGTTTTAAACTAGATAGATGGGTAGTTCACTTAGTTGTTTTAGGAGTGAATATGATGTATTGAAATGGTATATGTACACAAAATGAGTCAGAAAATAAAGTTTAGAAATTGAAGAACTTAGTCGTCTATGAACCTCCAAACAAAATAGTAAATGTAATTATAAGGATCTCATTGCTTTTCACTTTTTATGCTTTTAAGGTAACAAATATATTATGTATCAATTCCCAGAGCAGTTTTTGGAGCTTATGGTTGATGTCAATGGTAAAAATTGTCACTCGCGTGTTGATGACTCTAAATTCGTTCGGGAATGTACCACACACCTACGTAAGTAAGCGTAGAAGTTACATCGTTACTACGTTTTGTTTTGTGAGAAAGACTTCTGGAAGCTCACCTTTATACATAGGTACATACATAGATTCACGTCTGTTTCCTGGAGATTTCCATTTGCTACGATCCTGACATACTTCTCTGGCTTCATTCACTTTCATCACATTCCTCATACACGCCCGTCGGTTCAAGGAGCTCTTAACCTGGCCTTTGTCCAGAACGCCTCCGATCTGATCGAGAAACGTTCGCCTAGGTTTTCCTCTTGCGACTGTTCCGTTCACACTAGCCTTATAAACTTTCTTACCTCTATATAGGCTTATACTCTAAGGTATGTAAACATACCTATCTGTTATTCCTTTTTTTAAACCTATTTTAAATTGTTTTTCTCAGAATATTCGTATTGAATACTCTGAGATAAGGCATTTAAAATAGGATTTAAAAAAGGAATAACAGATAGGTATGTTAACAATCATAGTCCACGATACCTGCTCATCATCAGGTTTGTACGACCGTATACCTCTTTTTAAAAAGTCAATTGAAATGACCTGATTACTAGACAAATATTGGGCAGAGGGTGCATTAATTAAATGCGGTCATCCCGCGGCGGTTACTTGTGTTCCGAGTGAGTTGTTCTGTGTAATATAATCATCCGTGCATCCCCCTCTCACCAACATGTTCCACCCCTTTTAATCAAACTTCAAAGCGAACCAGCATTCGCCGTTTTTAGCTAACAGACCAGCTTCTTAAATAACAGTCAACAATAAAGTCCAATAGCAAACTACCGAGTATATACTAATGAGAGAACAAATAACAGTCCTGAGTTAAATAGAAAGCCCTTTTTAAAATCACGGCGTAATCAAATTAAATTGAAGAAACTCGACGAGTAGTGGCCGTGTGGCAGTGATACAAGACGCTGTTTCTCAACCTTCGCTCTGAAAGACATCTACAAATGCATCCGGATGTAATAATGGAAGTGGATGCTACTAGTTTACCATACTGTTGAACGAACGCGAACTGTTTACAAATTTATCTATAATTCAAGTGTTGCAAGCACTCGAATAATAAAGAAAGAAAAGAAAGAATATAAATAATTAAAGGTGGGTAAGGAATTGGAGAAATAGGTTTATAAATTGCCGGAATTTTCGATATTTATTGAGCTAAATGATTGATATCGATAGATTTTTACAAAATAAGTCTGTCTGTTAGTAAGCATGTTTCGATAAAGAAACTACAAGCAGGATATAGTTAAAGTTGTTCGTCATATAGAATTCAAAAATGAGAACTCACAATCATTTGATAAAATAAATAGAAAAGGATAAAAAATAAAATGATTGATTATATTATAGTAATATCTATCACACCTGTTGAACGTAAATACATGTTTTGATTTGATAATTTTATAAATGCTTACAGGTAGGTATTGAATGATTTCATACAAGATGCGTGGAAAATAGGCTGTGTAAAATATTTGATTGAGCAATTAATTGTTGTTGAGTTTCGTGTAAGTTGGTCTTTAAGGCCTTTTCATTACCTAAACGTGGCGTACCGTGTACATTCACAGGTAAACATATATAACAACAAGTTAACTGTGTTGACGTTAATATGTTTCATGTGGACAATAATAAGTTTATTTGCAACATTGCTACACCTACAACAAGCCTTGGATGATCCTTGGTCCTTGGGATCATAACGAAACTTACATTTATATGAAACGATAGTCTAAATTCACATTGTCTGTAGCCTTTCATTTCTTTATTTTATTTTAATACCGCTCCTATTCGTAAATGAAAGAGAGCTGCAAGGTTGAGAACCGGCGACACCGGAGCCTTCACTCTAATTAATTAAGTGAGCGATATCGAATTAGCTTCCAAGAGCGATTTGTTTGCTCTCCGACCTTTAATGGAAGCGCTTAAGTGAATGTTTGAGCGTCCGTGTAATACTCAAGCGGTAACGTGGCTCGTACATGTTGGGACGTAGACGTAGTGCCTGTTTGTTGTAATTTGTATTAAAGATACACTTTATAAACATACGTATGTGTAAATCTTCTATATAATATATAAAATGAATCCCTGTCTCCCTTAGTCACGCCATAACTTTAGAACGACTTTATATTTTCTAATACTAAAAGTTAACAAAATTGAGCAGAAAATTGGATAATTTCAGAAAACTTAACGACTATTTTAACGTCGCTAGTTTGACAGTTCGTCTAAGACAGAACACCGTCTGTCGGGTCAGGTAGTATAACTAATAAAAAGACGTGTTTAGAAAACTGCCATTGGTAAAGTTCATCATTGCTGTGCTGATGTAGCAAAAATTTGGTTGTCTGTAAAGTCGGGGTTTATGGACGATAGTTTAGCGTGACAACCTCATAACGTGCCTTTCGCTCGCTTGTGTAGCACTCTCGCTCCGATCGTAACGTTACAATGAGCGTAACGGGACAATGAGCGTAACGGGACAATGAGTCATCCTTTTTCGTGCGTGCAACCGGTGTTCATCGATTTATTAGACGTTGTCACGTCAAAAATACAATTTATGTACTAGGAATAATTCCTGTGTCACGGGGGACTTTACAAACATTCAAACAGCGGACACGAAGAACATTCAGACTTGGCACAACTATTTGTGTATTACACAATGTTTTTGACGTGACAACGTCTAATAAATCGATGAACGCCGGCTGCACGCACGAAAAAGGATGACTCATTGTCCCGTTACGCTCAATGTCCCGTTACGCTCATTGTCCCGTTACGCTCATTGTAACGTTACGATCGGAGCGAGAGCGCTACACGAGCGAGCGAAAGGCACGTTATGACGTTGTCACGTTAAACTATCGTCCGTAAACCGACTTTACAGACAACCAATGTTTGTCTTGTGTGGGGATCGAATCCACAACGTTCGATGCAGTATTAATAGTAAAGTGACCACTACAACCAGAGATAGTATTGTTGTGTATTATTACGCTTGGTCAGCCATCTTAATTATTCAATCAGTCGAATGCATGTAAATCCCTTTATTAGTGATTAATGTGTGACGAATGCATGTGCTTAGTGAGTTGTACTAAACAGCTTTGTTCTAGAACTGTTCGAGTAATTAGTGATTGATTAAGCAGACTGATTAGGAACGTGTTCTATTCTGTGTTAACCTATCATGTCTTGGCAAACCAGACATAATTAGAAACTCATTGTGTTTGACCGCACATGTGCTTCTGCGACTCAGTATGTTAGTAACAATACCACTCATGTCTCGCCTTCGCCTTTACTTGCAGCTTGTCCATAATTAAACAAATTTGGACATGCTTTAGTTTCTTTTTTTTTATTATTAGTGGCTACCAAGCCTACGGCACACCTGACGGAAAGCGGTAACCGCCGCTCGAAGTGATTCCAACGAAATACAACCAAGACTTCCGTAAAATACAGTTCAACGAACCTTCATTTCAATGTCCGATGCATATGGCATCGGACATTGAATTGAAGGTTGAGGACATTGAAATTCGAGATTAATATTAATTTTAATAGTTAGCCTTTCAGCGTAGTGTAAAATGCTTATTATATTAGCGAGTTCATTTAGGTGCATTAGATGGATGACCTCGTAATCCAATCGCAAGTGTAATGCCTTATTTCAAACTCTTCCTTTAAACATATTTTTGATTAAATTCGTTCCGGGTTCCAAGACAGTCTAGCTTTACCCAGGACTACACGAGCGTCAAAACTCAGTGTTTTCTCTGGTCACCGCTACTGAACCTGGCTAGACAGGTCTAACAATGTTGGGATTACTCCCAAAGAAAATAAAAATTGTAATAATGCCTTATTTGTCAACACTGACATTATTTGCTTACTTACAATTTCATGTACGTAATCAGTACGAATTCCTATTTCGTTCGTGGATATTTCGCCTCTGATTACATCGGGCGCAAGTAAATTGATGTCAAGTGAGCTCTAGACAGGTATATCTCTATCTGAAGATCGCAACCATTTTTACTGACCTACTTTTTCGCCATATTTATATTCAGAAGGGGGGCGATGGTATCTACTTATGCAGCCTTGTTAAGTTTATCGTTTTTACATTGACAACACAAGAGTGCTTGTGTTGCCATGCTTGTTATTTTTTATATTATTACATCGAGAATTCGAGGCGTATGTGATAGGAATGTCTTTTTTGTTTACGATGAAACACTTTTTGTGGCGTGGTATGGTGAATGCTGTTCTATATTTTTTTATGGTGGCGTTGTTATCAAAAGATAAAATCTTTTAAGATAACGTGATAATACACATTTAAAGACACACATGCGTCTCCACCCACTTTTTCCGTTTTATTTTCCATGAATCCTTAAATTCCGGATATCTATTAGCCTGACATGTCGTCATTTTTGAAGTGAAGACTTCTTTAGGCGCGTTGAGCACTTTTTGGGCGAATAAAAATCATGGAACTCGCGTTATCGTCACGCTTCCACGCTTTATTATTATTTTTTTAGAATATTTACAATATCTCAGACATGGTGCGTCCTACGCAAAAAATAATGATATTTTGACCCCTTTAATGTCCCCTAAGAGAGTATCAGGAACTAGCATCCGACCCGATCCTTTCTTTTTTTTATTAATTTTATAGAAGTGTTTATGATCAAGGATTAAAGTTTTCACTTCTATCAACAATCCCAAAAGATTGCCCCAATTTCTTTTTTCAGTCTAATTACATTTATCATGCGTGATCGTTGGTGTAAAGTAGGTACTCTCACCCTAATTAATAAGCCTAAAATAATTAAATGTTCTAAACACTAGCGGAGGAGTAAGGTATTTTCAACCTTTTTCAGATGCAATACCGGCCCCGGCCCCGGCCCTCAGCCCGAAGGCTGTTAATGCCTATAATGGGCACTGATAGGTGGTTCACTGAAGTAGTTTCAGTTTCAGCGACATTCCCACCATTCGAGGCAGCAGTGGTACCAGGTGGCATCGTGGTAGGTTTAGTCTCTGGGCCTCGGGACTTTTCATTTTTCCCCGGGTAAGACCGAAATACTCTCTCCGCTCCCGATGCCTGAGAGGATATCTCTCTATGATAATAAATATTGAATACTAGCTTTTGCCCGCGGCTTCGCTCGCGTTTCTTTAGAATTTGACAATCAAGTCGGGTTGTACTGTGCTTGTAATAATATAATTCAATCATGATTCGAAAGACACGTGGCGCATCTATTATTATAAGAACGTTATTATTGTTTTCCTCGGGAACAGTAATTTTTTTCGGGATGAAAGGTAGCCTATGTCCGTTTCTGTACACCTGTCAACGTATATGCAAAATATCAGGATGATCGGTTCAGTGGTTTAGGTGTGAAAAGGTAACAAACAAACAAACTCATTTTTGCTTTTATAATATTAGTTAGGATTAGGATTATATAATATTCAGAAACAACTCTATTAAGAATGGATGCTATTAGCAGCAGTAGTACTTGCATGAGAAGAATTGGCCAACTGATGTTCACCTTACGCTGTCTATTGTTCATAAATTTTTAAACATGTTGTGGTTTTATATTCGACCCATATGTTTTTTAGAATGTATAATTAAATCCTGTTTTATTAGAATGCAAATACCAAGTCCAATATTATTCCACGAAAATGTGAGTATAATATAAACTTGCGCATTCTTTATTAAAAACGAGTTTGGTTGTTGCCTCGCTCGACTTGAAAATATTCTGAAAAGCTGTCTCGGTGAGTGAAAAATTTACTTTGTGTTGTTAAAGATAACTTCAAGTTAGATAACTCGTTTGAAAGTTTTGTTGAGCGAACACCCAGAGCCGAGTTAGTTCGGCGAGAAATTAAATTATTCGTAAGTTGCCAAACTGATTGTAATATCTATTGTCAGCGGGATTATTCGAACTTGCCTAAATTGAAATATTCGTGGGGAATTACTAGAATGTATAACTTTGTTAAAGTTTTACATTGAGTATCTATGAATATAAATTGTAAACTTGTATGAATTATAAAAGATTGAGGTAAAACAGATTATTTTTATAAAGCTAAAAGAAAGTAACAATGATAGATAATGGACAAAGGCAAAGAAAGGGCAAATAACTCAAAAAGTGGAATGACGATCTACCACCGACTTGAAGACAGAAAACAGAAGGTTATGGAAAAGGCTAGAGGACACCTACGTCGAAAGATGTAATGATAATGTCCTCCAGACCGAATTTCGGCCACGGCGGCCAGTCTTAACGGCGACTGGCCATCTGCGCAGGAGATATTGTAGTGCACAAGTGTATGCGCAAACACAAGTGCACTCTCTGTTCCCTAACTCTCATGATCTGATGGATCGGTAATCCGACACGACCGGAGAGAGATCGGGCGCAGGACCAACGGCTTTACGTGCTTTCCGAGGCAGGGGGGTGTCTAACACTGGCAAATTTCTAACTCCGGGCTGCTACTGAGATTTCTTACAGAAAACCCAATAACTTTTTGTTGGCCCGACCCGGGATTCGAACCTGAGATGTCATGCACAGCAGTGGCATTCACTACCGCTGCGCCACGGATGCAGTCGAAAGATGTAGATGTGTTCGACTATCTAGAACCAGGTTGTTCATATAACGAATTCATGTATTATGTGTATTTCATGTTTTCTGTAGTTGCAGAAAGTAGTTCGACCCGGTAAGTTGGTGTTGTTCCCGCGATATCTAATCTATTCAACTCTTTAAAAAGGCTATAATGCTGACTGCCAAGGATACCGAAGTCTGTCTCTGGCAATACGTTGAATATTTTACTACAAAACTCCTCTAATTATCTAAATATTTGGAAGTACTGATTCTTCATGTCGACTGTCATAAGTTTTCGACAGCCGGGCAGTATGGCTCTTTTTGCTTTCTGAGGTATGGGTTGACTGCTTCTGTGATATACTGAGAATATTAGGCCCAATTTACGAAAGTGGCTCTTTATACCACTGAACCAACAAAATCGTATATCAAAGTTATTTAATAATTTGGCTTCTAATCATTGAACATCTTTTTATAGAACGTCGTAATTGAAAAAATAATATAAGTGGTGTCGGGAAAAGAACCGAAAATTGTAAATTAAATATTAAAAGAGCCCAGGGGTGGTATCGAAGGAAATTAACGAGTAAAGTCATTTGTCGAGTTCCGTTTGGGTTTCATCAAATTAATGCCGGCCGCCTGTGCCGCCGATAAAGTAATTTGTTTTAAGTGCTTGTTGATTGAAAACAGTCACTTTACGTATACATTTTAATTAATCTCGTGTATTATATTAAATTTAATTAAATGTTGTGTATATGTGTGTCTATGAAACGTTAGTAAAAGTTGTTTGGCTGACGTGATAACATAATAATATGTTTGCAGTAACTTCTTTTTAGATATTAAGACGGATACAATCATACGGTCTACTGAGTAGTAGTCAACGTAAAGGCACGATGTTTATAAAACTAGGAGTAATCGTGCGATAATATAGCTCCAGAAATGTTTCAACTTTATTAAGACTTTTTGTAGAAATTCTGTTGAGCTTCAGAAGAATAATATTTTTTGAAAATAATGTAGTGTACGATTGAAAACGTGATTGTTCTCTGATTTGTGTGGTGTGCCGAAGATCGTAAATTATTATGTGTTATGTTTGCGTTATGTAGTAAATCTATATAGATATCTTTATTATTCGCGTAATTTGAAATATCGTGAGCGTTTATAAGCCTGCCTAGTAACTTGAAGCTTGCTTACTCACTAAAATAGAAACGACAAACAAGAAACTAAAATTTGGGACAACTTGAATTACCTGTTTAAAAATACGTATTTAAATAATCTTCTTAGTAACATTATTAACAAACTCTCCTTAAACCCATGCAGTCATTATGTCAAGAAATTTATAGTGGCTGCTTTATAGAGTGAAATATTTGCACTCTTCCGAAGCTCCCAACAAATTGGCAAATAAGCTGCTAGACATTGATAGACTTTGCTCCACTAAGCTGCTCCGTAGAGCAATGTCACTAAGACATGGCTGTGTGTTCCCAAAGACATAACCCTGTGTTTCGAACCGTCTCTTAAGTCGATGTTTGCATATAACGGCATTCAATCCCATATGGGATACAAATTTCGAGGCAAGATTGGATTTTGAATGGCTCTGCAATATGTGGGATGTATTTGGACGGCGCTGTTGTAACAGCGACTGTGTGAGTTCTAGTTTATGTTTAACTTCTTGAACGTCTAGGGGAAATACGTAAAAAATAATTAAAAATTCATTGTGCAAACAATACACAAACGGATAAATCTATGTGTGCAGCGGACATACATTTGCCGTTTTTTTTTTGATGACTCATTTTTGCGGACAGTGTATGTCCACTCGACAGTGGACGGGTTAAATGTAATATGTTCGTATGCATACGTAACACTGTGTTCTACTATGTGTACGGAAGTACGTGCATCTTTATTGGAATTTAGCTTGGAGATTTTTATCTTTAAGAAAGACTAAACTTGCGACGCTTGAATCTTTTTGTAATTGAATCCACCGAGACTTAAATTAAACCATACTAAAGCTAGTATGTGAACTGAATCATAAGTTGCTGCACAATCTATATAATAATTGACTGCCAACGTCAAAACAGAAGTGCAATGCTGGCATAAGACCTTTTTAGTATTGAAAACTTTTAATCTCTAATGAATATAAAATATTGTGTGTCTTTAGAAGGTATAGGTACTTTCATGACGTCATAAGAAGAGATATCCCATTAGACTACTTTTCTCTGGTCGTCTACCTTTCATCTTTTAATCCTTTTGTTATAAGTTTATAACACATCTTTATTGTTAAACCATTCGGCTCCTTGCGTTGTTCAATACCTTAAATAGGGTGGTACTGGTTGTTCCCAAACATCTCGTAACCATAACTAACTCAATTTCGTGCCAAGTTTTGTCGGTGTGTGTTTTGAATGAATTTCCCCATCACTGTTACGATTTCTCCAGCTTTACTTCATATCTTGCACTGACAAATCTAATTTCTTACCTACTGTCGTTGACATGATATATAGTAAGTATGTATAATAGAAAAGGGTGACACTAAAAAAATGATATCGGAAGAGATAGGTATAAATTATAATTTGTTCTATTTTCTAAAGAAGTTTTTTTTTATACAACTAAGGTGGCAAACAAGCATACGGCCCACCTGATGGTAAGTTATCACCGTAGCCTATGGACGCCTGCAGCACCAGAGGCATCACTTGCGCGTTGCCGACACTTTAGGAAAGGATGTGGGAAGGAGAAGGAGCGGGAAGGGGGTAAGGGGGTGATTGGGCATCCGGTACTTTCACTCACCGAACGAAACACAACAGTAGGAATACTGCTATTTCACGTCGGTATTCTGGGTGAGGGTAGTCCTTCCCCGGTCGAGCCGACTCATTCATGCTGAAATCAGCGAGGCTCTATTACTACTAAGATATTCTTAAAAAACAACATAGAGCCCACCCCTATAAATTCTGAAGAGGATAAGTAGAGATGTAACATTTAACGATATACGTTTTAGGTCCCAGGTACCTAATAGAAAACGAGCTCTTTGCCAGACTTCTATTCCTACAAAGTATTTCCTAACAGGGAAACCAAACCAACAAATCAGAAATATTTAGAAGAGTTTGTTTGTTTGGATGCGCTAATCTCAGGAACTACAAGTTCGATTTGAAAAATTATTTTAGTGTTGGATAGCCTATTTATCGAGGAAGGCTATAGGCTATATAACAACACGCTACGATCCGCGGGGGCGGCGCAGTAATGATAAACGTGGGTGAAACCGCGGGAACATCTAGTCTATAATATGATCACAGGACAAATTCTAGTAATCAATCTATTCAAAATATAGTGTCGATATAGTCTCGGTGTCAAAAATACCTTAAATAGTGTTCTCCTAAATTAAAATAAACATCAAATTGTGACTAATATTATAAATGTGAATGTGTTTGTTTATTTGTTACGCTTTCACGCTATAACTACTCAATCGATCATTATGAAATTTTGCATACACGTTACTACGTGTACAGAAAAGGACATAGGGTACTTTTTATCCTGAAAAATACTGTAACTAATCTAACCGAACCTACATTTACGCGAGAGAAGCCGCGGGCGAAATCTAGTGAGAATATAAATTACATTTCAATTCACATATTTTGACGTTTGTTGGATTAAAGAATACTTATATAGTTAAATTTAGCTGTTAAAGTCATTAAGATTAAGATTCGCCATGCACGTTCGGGGTTCCTTTTCACTATGTTAAAATTTACTATGTACCGTATTCTTAACGAATAAATATACATACATACATAGATTCACGCCTGTTTCCCAGAGGGGTAGGCAGAGACTACGGATTTCCATTTGCTACGATCCTGACACACTTCTCTGGCTTCATTCACTTTCATCACATTCCTCATACACGCCCGTCGGTTCAAGGAGCTCTTAACCTGGCCTTTGTCCAGAACGCCTCCGATCTGATCGCGAAACGTTCGCCTTGGTTTTCCTCTTGCGACTGTTCCGTTCACACTAGCCTTATAAACTTTCTTAGTCAGTCTTTCCTCGTCCATTCTTTCTACATGTCCAAACCAGCTTAACATACCCTTTTCTATTCTTGTAACTATATCCACTTTCATGCCGCATCTCTCTCTAATCACACTATTTCTTATTCTATCTTTCAGAGTCACACCACATATGCTTCTCAACGCTCTCATTTCTACAGCATTTATTCTGCTCTCATGCTTCTTTTGCCATACCCAACTTTCACTTCCATACATAAGTGTGGGCACTAATAGTCCTCTATGAACAGCCAAACGTGCCTTTTCGGATACATTTCGACTGTTCATAAAAGCGCGTAGAGCTCCATTCACTTTGTTGACAGCAATCGTTCTCCTTTCAATATCTCCGTCATGTTTACCATCCCTTGTAAACAAAGTACCCAAATATACAAACTCTTTCACTTGCTCCACTTTTTCTCCATCAATCATAATATTACACATCGTCACGCACTTTTCATTTTCAAATACCATTACTTTCGTCTTGCTTATATTTATTTTCATTCCTTTACTCTCAAAAGCACCATGCATAATAGTTACCATCGCCTGCAACTCTTCCGCCGATGACGCAAGTATTACTTGGTCATCGGCATAAAGAAGACATTTGACAAGTAACTCATTCATTCTTAATCCCCATTCACAATCTTTTAAATCTTTCAAACAATTGTCCATGTATAGGTTAAACAGCCAAGGTGACGCTACACATCCTTGTCTAACACCTTTATCGATGCTAAACCACTCTGTGTAGGTCCCTTTTATCCTAACACAAGCTCTGGAATCATCATAAAGAGATTTCAGAGCTGGCGTGAGGTTGCTATTCACTCCATACATGGACAATGCCGACCAAAGTTCATTCCTCACCACTTTATAATAAGCCTTTTCCAGATCCACGAATGCGCAATAGACCTTTTGACCTTTGGCCAAAACTTTTTCGGCTATGCTCCGTAAGGAAAAGACCTGATCCGTACATCCCATACCCTTTCGAAATCCCGTTTGTGCATCCCATATTTTCTTGTCAGTTACTTTCACAATCCTTTCAATTAACACTTTTGCGTATAATTTACCTACGACGCTGAGCAAGCTAATGCCTCTATAGCTTTTGCACTCTTGCTGTGAGCCTTTTCCCTTGTATAAAGGTACTATGATGGCCTTGCACCAATCACTTGGTACACGGCCGGTATTCCAGCACAAGTTAAAAAGGCAGCACAACTGAGTTGCTATAAGACCCTGTCCAGCTGTCAGCATTTCGACTGTAATCCTATCATACCCACCAGCCTTTCCTGATTTCATGCTTTTCAATGCTTTCATTATTTCATCCATACTAATAGGGCTTTCATCACTACTATCATTATCATTAATTTCGAAACTTTGCCCTTGCCATTCCTCTCTCTCAAATAAACTTTCAAAATATTCCTTCCATCTCTTCAGTACGCTCTTTTCTTCATTCAGTAAACTTCCATTCTTATCTCTGACTGATTTCAGCTCTGTGGTTACGGTTTTACCTCGAACCGAGCGAATGGATTTCCAGAAGAACTTCACGTTGGTCCCGAAATCATCAGATAATCTTCTATCAAACTCGTCTTTCAATTCCTCTTTTTTCCTTTTAATTACATCTTTCAGTACCTTATTCATTCTTATAAACTTATTCCTAGCTTCATTCACATCCTCATTCGTTGCTTCTTGCATTCTTTCATTGGCTCTGACAGATAGCCAGTCCAACCATGCCTGCTTCTTCTCACGTACTACCCCTTGCACATCTTTATCCCACCACGCATTCTTCGATTTTATAACTTTCTTCTTCTTGCTCACACCGCATACTTCTGACGCTACAACAACCACTTCATGCTTAAGCGACTGCCATAATTCTTCTATATCATTAGTGTCACAAAATCTTTCAAATCTATTCCTCAATTGACTTTTATACTCGTCTTTCAATACTTCATCTTGCAAATTTTCTACTTTTATTCGTTCTTGGACACTTGTTCGGGTAGGTATACGGTGTCGCCATCCTTTGAAGTTTCCACGTATCCGGCTCATAATCAAAAAATGGTCGGTATGGACACCAATACTTCTATACTCCCGAGTGTCTAGGACATTCTTTCTCAATCTTTCATCCACTACAACAAAGTCAATCATACTACTTCTTACATTCTTTGCTTCTCTTGTATACTGGTGGATTCTTTTGTGGGCAAACATAGTGTTTGTCACACAAAGATTCCACTCCAAACATAGCTCAAGCAACCTTTTTCCATTCTCATTCACGCTTTCGTCCCCATACTTGCCTAAAACCCTTTCGTATCCTTCACGCTTTACTCCCACCCAACCATTAAAATCCCCTAACATTATCAACCTCTCGTGTTCCTCGCATTTCCTCAAGACATCTCTTAAACACTCCCAAAAATCTTCTCTTTCTTCCCGTGCACTCTGAGACTTACTCGTTGCTATGTTTACGGGTGCATAGACCCCTACCATAAACACACGAGTAATCCCTACTTTCATTCTCATCCATAGTAACCTAGCATTCACATATTCGAACTCTTTTACACACTCATTCATTCTAGCAGACAGAATAACACCAACTCCCTGACAGGCTCTGGTATTGCTAGGCACGCCGGACCAATACGCCGTGTAGGCCTAGTGGTGTTACAGCCTTTCCTTTTCGTCTCATTCACGCACAGAACATCAATCTTTCACTCATTCATCATCTGACATACTTCATTCAATTTTCCATCCATCCCTCCTCCAACATTCAATGTAGCAAAACGGCTTTCCGTAGGCCACTTTTCGCCCTCGCGAGAAACGAGACGTGACGGGTGGCGGACCGCGTCGCGGCCATGCGGATTATTAATAAAATCAAAGTCCATATGCGTTCCCACGATTGTTAGGGAAAATACTGTCCACCTCCGCAGAGCCCTTTACAGAGGTAAGGTGGATCCATCCTGTGCCCTGTGACCACCAACACAGGCACCCTCCGTTCACGACCAGCTTTCCCTCTGGCCACGAATCCATCAGCACGGGTCGGTTAACACCTTGGATCGGGGTTTATTCTCGGGTTTGCTCCCTGAAAATTGGCTCGATCGATTTTTATAATTTTTTTTATGTATATTTGGTAGGTATGAGAATAGGCCGTAAAGTATAATTCATACCGCTAGATGATTAGGGTGTTCCTATCGAATGAATTTATATGGCAGAACATTATTTGCCAGGTCAGCTAGTATACGTATACAGTTATTACACTATCTCGTTTGCTGTAATAACGAATAAATATATTTTCTTTATTTATTTTTAAAATACAACTGCCACATCATGAATTCGTCCTGAGTCGCGGGGGCTTCACAAACATTCAAACAACGGACACAAAGAACGTGCAGACTCGGCACAACCGTTAGTGGATCACACAATGTTTTGTCGTGTGTGGGATTCTAACCCACAATACTCAGAGTAGAAGCAGAGGCGAGGCGACCACTTAAACCACTACGCCATTCGTGCAGCCAATTTTATTCATTTACTAGATGTGCCCGCGATTTCACCCGCGTTTATAGTTACTGCGCTGCCCCCATGGGTCGTAGCGTGATGTTATATAGTCTATAGCCTTCCTCGATAAATAGGCTATCCAACACTACAAGTATTTTTCAATTCGAACTAGTAGTTCCTGAGATTTGCGCGTTCAAACAAACAAACTCTTCAGTTTTATAATATTAGTATAGATTTCATTGATTCTAGATCGGAACTCTATTTTTAACAGTTTATTACGAGAACTAGTCCTCAGTTATCATTTATACTTTATTATTACTTAATACCTACTATATAATTTAATAAATATGTTTAAATATATAACACAAGTTTAACAAACAACCTTGTTAAAAGACTTGAGAAGTTTCAGATCGGAGAAGTAAATAAACATGTTTGTGACATTCTTCCGACGTGCCTACTTATCTCGTGTGCGAGACAGTTCTGGAGACTTGTGGTTCAAACATTATAACAATACATACGAGTATATGTATAGATCATGCTTGTACATCCTTGAAGGTATAATAAAGGTGTATATTTCAGCAATCTATACTAATATTCTAAAGGGAAAGATTTATTTGTTTGTATTCGATTAACTCTAAAACTACTGAACCGATTTCAATAATTTTTTCACCACTAGAAAGCTAATTTATCAAGAAGTAACTTACCCTTATATAACATCACGCTACAAGTCACGCGAGCGGAACTGTAGCCATATACGTTAGTGAAACGGCGCGGCACAGCTAGAATCTATACTAATATTAAAAAGCTGAAGAGTTTGTTTGGTTGAACTCGCTAATCTCAGGAACCAACTGGTTCAAATTGAAAATTTATTTTAATGTTGAATAGTCTATTTATTGAGGAAGGGTATAAGTTTTATAACAACACGCTACGACCAATGGGAGCGAAGCATCAATGAAATATGTTGCAATAACGGGGAAAATGCTCTCATGTGATGCAGACGATTTTGCGCGGGTCAGCTAGTGTAATATAATTAATAACCCAATACTTCATTCCCCACAACCCTTTTACATGCAAATTGCAAAGCTGTAATCCATCATAAATTATGTGCAAATGTATGTACATACGTATGTAAATCGAGTGTGTGCGTGTTCCAGCACAATAGGGTCATTAATATAATGATCGATATCGGTATCAGGACGGGCATCAACAAACATGCCATCCTTGTTAAATAGTTTTCGCTTAAATTTGCTTTAAAATGTATTTATTTTGATTTATGAATGAATTCAGATTTCAGTAGTTTGATGGAGTATCTGGTTTGTTAGTATAAGGCCAGATTTACAAAAACTGTGATGGGTATTCCAAAAATAATTGTTTAGTGTCTACGTGTACTTCGTGTCCGTTAATTGTATGTTCGTTAAGTCCCAATGATACACAACTTGATGTTTAGCGTAGATGCTGTTGTTAAGGATAGAAAAATATCTGATTAACAGTAAGACGAATTCCCAAATAAGACAGATTCTCAAAAGAATGAACACTCAAGCAAAGATATGTACTGACAGGACTAGAAATTTATACAGATTCAAACACTATTAATTATCAAATAAACACACAAACCGAATATCTAAAGTTGTATAAGTATTTTCATGGTACACCTCTGTCATATATGTGTGTCAATAGGATATAAACAAATAATAAATGCAAATGAGAGGTATATTAAATCCACATATCACATGTATACTTTGGATTCCTCCAAGACCTATATTATAAAAGGTATGGGACTGTGAAGCTTATAACCTGACAGTTAGAGCAAATTGTTTGGGTTTTATATAAAAAATACAGTCTTAATGAGTAATTTGAGTTACAAATTACTTGTATTGTTGTAAGTCCTTCCAAAGGATTCGAAGGGATTAACAAGGGGTCGTACATTAAAACGTTTGTTTGTGATGTCAAGTCATAAAACAGTTTTAAATTGTATTTTGGTCGTACCTTTTCGCGAATGTTATTTATTGAAATTAAAACCACAGAGTACATTTTATAGATTGAAATTAAACTACTCTAAAGGATTATGTTTATACCTATCCGCGATTAATTGAAAAATAAATTCATCTTATAATGTAATAAAATAATTTAAGTTATTTTTATTCACATTTCTTCCACGTTTCTGTAGCTTTTCAGTAACTGAACAGTTGTTAAATTTTTGCTACATTAAGCAATTTACCATACCGCATAATGGTATGGTTTACAGTAAACCGTTAGCAAAAATCTTACACTCGAGTAAGACATTTTGGTTGAGAATTTTCGGGGATATTTACTTAGCTTGGAAAATTATATTGTCAACTCTAATAGTACATTTTATATTTTCATATTATTGATTATTATTTTTCATTGCATATAGACATTTATTTTTGCTAGCCGCGATAGAAACGTTTATATTTATGATCACGATTAATTTAAAGCTATCGTAATTATCACAGCGTTTGCTATCAAATGACATCAAAATTTGCTTCTCAATTATTACAAGCATCAGAGAAGTATAGCAACTCAAATGTAAATTCGAATCGGTAAGTGCCTATCTAAAGGGTAATTTACAAATCATTTGAGTAACTCAATGGGCGTCCAATAAGGCAGATAGTCTTAGTTCAATGAACTGGGCTGCGTTTAGACAATTGTGTCCAATTGTATCATGATGGGGTACAAACCAGGATTATATCGGGCACAGTCTAAATGTTGGGACCGCATAAAGCCTCGGCTTAGTTGTGAAGGTAACCGCTAATGCGAGTAAGATGTTCAAATCCTGCGTTTGAATAATCGTTGTGTCTGTTTTGGTATCGTTCGTGTATTAAAGTATCAAGTTGGCTTGTACAAGCACGCCTGTATATTTCCCAAAGGGAAGGCAGAGGTAAGTAATTACCAGGCTCCACGCTTCAGAATTTTGTTAGATAAAAGTCTATGACTGAAAATCAAATCTAGGACCTCGCGATAAATAGCGGCCAATCATCGCATCGCCAGGTCCTAGTTATAGATAGTACAAAAATCAACTTGCCGCATGCCACGGAGTTAACCATACTATAAATTGAAAAGGCTTTGGATTGAGAATGTTTATTGCATTTTATTGTTTTAAGAATGCCTTAAAGGACCTAGATGATCTTATATCCTAGCCTTAACCGTCATGATTTTGTATCTAAGTCTTATTGAAAATTTGTTTTCTCTTTTGCATTTATTTCTAAACCTAATCAGTTTTGATTGTGTAAATTAACTGTAATAGATGTTTATTATAGCTAGAATCTATTAACATGCTGATAAAGCACAAAGCCTTATACGTTTTTGTAAAAGCTCACTTATTCATAATAATTATGATCTTGCTTTACCTCGCGTTTCATACTGTCTCTCAACTAACTCGTGTAATTTACAATCATTGTGTCACACCTCTATTGAGTATAATAACCGATACAACTACGATACTACAGAGATATTCGGCGCAAATATTTCGAACTGGTTCGGTCGATCACAGCGCCTCTAATGAGCGTTGAGCGTCAGGCGGAATACGGAATAGGCGAGCGTTGAACACCGCAGACTGACCGACCACGCCAGCGACGTAACACAATCACTGGTTCGCACCTGCCCTGCATTTAATGGCCTGACCAAAGTTGGGGATAAAGGGAGGATAGATATACGTATAATATCACACACTCTTTTTAAGTATGTTGACAGTGTATAGTGTAAATTCAGCCTTCAATCTTTCATCTCTGCATCAGCCTATAAATAAATCATGAAAATCAAATAAAGCGCGGCTTTTTACTTGACTTATTTTTGGTTGATAATATTTCACACTAATCATTACAAATCCTTCCTAATATTATATATGCGAAAGTGAGTTTGTTTGTTTTTTTTTGTTACGCTTTTACGCCGCCTCAACTACTCGACCGATCATCGTGATATTTTGCATACACTTTGTCAGAGGTACAGAATAGGTTAAAGTCGTGTTCCCGAGAGATAAAAAATATATATAACATGAGCGAAGCCGCTGGCAAAATCTAGTAATTCATATATGCGAAAATTTGTTTGTCCTTATTTCAGTCAGTAACAGATTAACATAATTTTATGCATTAGGTTTGTTTATAAGCCGGAGAGTGACATAGATTAATTTACATCTTCAAGATGTATAAGTAGGATTCCTGTGGCATGGATATTTTTACTTAGGACCACGGTAGCAAAGTCGTAAGTAAATCTAATATGGATTAAAAATTGGCGATGACATGAGCAAATTTAAAGAAAAATACTGCTATTAATTATGCCTGAATAATAAATGTCCGTGTATAATATAAAAAAAAAAGTATATCGATAATTATGTATACACAATTATAGATTACATATTATTATATATTATATCAATTCAGTTATAGAACATATTATGTACATTACTACATGGTGTAGAAACATAGAATGTTATTGGCTACGAAAAGCTACGGTTTTTAGCTACGTGTCTACGATTTGTGTAGACAGCTACGAGTTCCGTAGGCATATTCGTAGCTTACTGGATCAAATTTTTTATTAGCATAGCATGAAAACAGTTGGCAATATCTTTGTACGGACCAAGTAAAGGTCACTGTTTCATATTATATTAACCATGGGAATTAAAGTTATATTAACAATGCCTTTAACGAAAGGGAGTTATTATTCATTTTGCAAAATAAAAGAAGGGTTAGGGTTGAGTCTTATGAATTTTTTGATTAAATTTTTGGCACGAAGAGCTTTAAGGTACCGTTAATTAAACTTTTATGTTGTACATAAATACATAGTCTTACTATACATATATACAGATGTGTATTACTTTTACATTTCGACAGTAATTAGTTCCTTTTAATAGGAGGCGAGTCTATTGCCGTTTACGGACACAGGTGCCTGACTCCGTGCTGCTAAAGAAAATGTTTTGATAGAAAAACCCAAACACACTAAATAGTAATCTATCCCGGAATCTGATTGATAACAGTCGCATTCACTAGCGCTGCGACATCAAGGCAAACAATTGTAACAAATAGTAATAGTTGATTAAGTGTATATAATACATTAATAGTTAGATTGTAAGTCCTATAAGTCTATGTATATGTCTTACACTAGTGGTCGCCTACTCACCGACGGAGATAGTAATGAAATGAATAAAAAATAACTGCCTTTTCCATTAATTATTTTCCCTTTCTGCCCTCATATTCCATATAAAATTTATACTATACTAAATCTCACACTCCTTCACGCACTCATTATACTTAAAAAGGGTTATAAACCTTACTTTTCACATAAATAATATATAGATATAATCGTCTTAACAAACGAAACCATAATAATTATTCATGCTATGCATTCAACGTTCTTCGACCTATAGGTGTCTATTTCGAATCCATTAAAACTTTTCACAGCATCTCTATGATTTCGTCCGGAGAGAGCGCTTACTAGAGTGCGAACTTTTCCAATTTGGGTTAGGCCAGTACCCTACTGTAGCCACCAATCCACCGGTCAATGACCTCCGGCAAACGAGGATTTATTTAGACAACCTCGTGTAGCCCGCGCCTTTGAATTTATCTTGTTATCTTATAAGAAAAATCTGCGTCGTGAAAGTAAATATAGTAAAAAGAATTGAGACGAAAATATTGATTAAGAAAGTATATTAAACTAGTACCTAGTTGGAAAGAGATTCCTTTTTCCAAATACTCTCGACTAGTGATATGTATTTGAATGATATCGTATATGATTGTGTTTAACGAGAATGAGAAAACAACGATACCTTAGATAATTTAGTGATACTAAAATAATAATTTGAATGAGCACCCATTTACACAGATGATTATTGGATTCAGCCGAATAATTAAAGTGGAATAGACCACTTTACATACTGAAGTGCAGCGTACGCACTTAAATTCAGGTTTAATGTCGTCAATCTATTCGAATGCAATTGTGCACATTACTATTCTCGACAACGACCTCCGACCAAATCAGAGACGTTCTGGCGTAAGGCCAAATTAAGCGTACTCAAAACCGACGGGCATGCATTAAGAATGAGATTAAATTGAGTAGTACAAGCGTGGTATTCCTGGATCGTGATGTGTGGTCCATAGTCCCTACCTGCCTCTCCAGAAAATGAGTGAGACTCTGTATTAGTATATATGTGTGATATAAGAGTGTTGTGGGTTCCATCACCACACGGGAGAACAATTGTGTGATCCAAAAATGCTGGTTCTGAGTCTGGGTATTTGTATCCATTCTTTGAATGTTTGTGAAGTGCCCCGCGATATAGGATTTATTCCTAGTGCGGCAGTAGCCTTTTTATAAGAAAATGTTTGAGGAGATACCAAGGCCATTTTCTATAACTAGGAAAGCCCAGTGACAGAAACACCTTAATCCTATCGAAGATCTCAGCGAAGCAATATTGTGTTTTATTCCTGCAGTGAGTAGGGTATCCAGGCTTCTTTGAACAATGGTGTGATGTCAGAAGGAGTATTAACATATTCTTTCTTTGCATTGGCAGAACGCTACCAATTACCTAGGTGTTTGCAACACCTAGGACTATGGGAACCACTTAAGATTAGAATCACAAGCATGTTGCCAGCATAGTATAAAAATATAAAAAGCAAGTGAAAATATGTTCTCCCTGCTCAGAAAATCTATGTATTTTGGGGAGAGTTTATATATCTAATAGATATAGTATTCGGAGGTATTTGTATATTTGTTGCGTTCCCTATTATCATCGCAAGTCAGTGAGTTTTGATAGAATCTCTGAATGAGTGGGCACCCTTGTTTTATTTACAAATTCACAGAAAAGCTTTGCAGAAGAGTACATCTTTTTTAACATAAATGTACTAGAAGTGAATAATATTAAAATTTTATTATATTATGCTAAATAGTAGTGGTTTTGTTGCAAAATTTTGAAAAAGGACATAGTCTGCCACCAAACAGAAACCACATAATTTAAACAATAACTACGTATTTTTTACAGACCGACATAAAAAAAAGCACAACGAACATAAATAAACTACCCATACATACATATATGGCACGGCACGTGGGTAAAAGCGCAACTCGTTCACCTTAGCGCCCACCCATCCAATACTACCTCACTCACTGCACACGTAGAGTACGGGTCATTAAGCCCTGGTGCCTTCAGGCAAAATCCTGGCTCGCTGTGACCCCAACTTTATTTGTACAACTCGCTAAAAAATTGCCCACGCACCAGATTTATTGAGAGCCGCCATTTTAGTTTTCAACGTACGGGGAAGAGAAATTGCTTGAATATGTTTCGCACGGGATTTTGGCATTGGCTTAAGCGAATGTAGGAAAAAGTTTTAGGTAACTTTTTAGTACAGTATTACTAGCTTACGTTTACGCGAATGTTACAAATTATATTTAACCATTTTATATTACTATTCCTAAAAAGGATTACTTTTGCACTATGTAGGTAATATCCACGTGTGGCGGCGAATTTTTTTGTAAAAGGTAAACAGCAGTTAATAAGTAAAACGGAACTTGGAACAAATAATATACATGAATACACATATTGACGTCTGTTTATCCTAAAAGTCAGACAGCGTACAATACTTATTTTCCCAACCTATACCTACTAAGCTTTTAAATCCAGGAAAAGAGTCACTAAAATTCAATGCAGCATCGACAAGGACGTTAAAACGTACGATTATGATATTTTGTCCAATTGAGATTCAGAATCACATTAATATGCAATCACATCGTCGATATATTATAAGCATTACATGTCCGATTAGACTCTAATGATCCTCACTGACGCCTACAACGATATCGTTTCGACTTAACTCACCAAAATTCTTAGCTAACATTACTCCGAAGTGAGATTTATCGACCAGCCATTTAGCTCCAAACCCATATAACGCGCATTTATATTATGAAAAGAGAAAAAATTGAAACCTTTCCGTCGTTCGGCGTGAAACGATTCAACATGATTTATTCATTTGTACATAAATTCGGCCATAAGCCGGACATATTTATTTTGTATGAAATATCGGTTTTACCCTTGGCCGGTAATGCGATATTTACCCCATTGTTATCCGCCCATTCGGACTTGACCCTTCATATTTTTGGCTCTTATATAACGTTCTAGAGCATTTACATCGCAAGCGCAGCTAGGGGTGTCAACAGACTCAAAAGGTGCATAACCGGGTTAAAATTTTAACCCGATTATAGATGTTGGGTAAGCTGACAACCATAGTGACGAAGAACGAAAAACATTAGCTGCCTACTAGGGATGTCTTACTCATCATATTTTATAGAAAGTTACAAATCCAAGCGCGACAATGGTAGCCATTAAGATAGCAACTATTGTTCCCAAAATCAATGGTGTCCACTACACTAACAATAGAAAAACGTGACCAATATTGCCGAAGTGACGGTGTTGCGCTCACCTCTGTGCGTAGGTTGTTTTTTTTATCATTTCTAGTAAAAACGTGCGCGCGTACCTAATATCGCCGTGCTCTTTAAACATAACGATACTTTATTATCCTATATATATATATAGTATTTGTTATGACAAAGTAACTCCTAATCTAAAACAAGATGGGTGTAAAAACCCAGGATTCAACTTCTTCGTCTTAAATGTACATCATGTGACCTTGTAACCCCTATATCTCGGGGATCTTTTGACCCACTGGGCCTATATTCAAATTCGAACGAGGTATCACAAGGTGTCTGCACACTAAGTTACAAGTCAATCGGTCTAGTGGTTCCGGAGTTATGCCTGTCACTAACAGACAGACACACAGACCCACAGTGTTTTCATTAACCTCTGAAGAAGATTCAGAGGATACCATATTATGTGTAGCAAGCGTCCGAATTGCTCACGATCAGGCAAACCGTAGCTGCCATAAGCTCGTCACTACTAAAAATATTTGACGAAATGTACGTATAACGATAGGTAAGAGGTGTACCTTTACCCTACTCTTTAGGGATAGTGATACGATAATATGTTATGTATGTACCTATATTATTTTGCTACGTGAATCAAAACCAATCAAAATCGACCCAACACGTGGTCAATTCGAATTCACTCGACCGATTTTTTAATAACTTGTATCAGATCTTCGGTTTAATCATTTGTTATTGTTGGCAACCCTGCATATAATCGTAGTGGTTCCCAGATATCTTTGGAATTGTCTTTTTGTATAAATTTATCCTCCCGATGTAAATAAAGGAGATAGCTTTTGAGTCAAGTCTTTTGAATGATTTCTAATCTAAACGTCATGGGAGGGGAGGCTGGCTTTTAATGTAAGGAGCGGTTCAACCAGACGGTGTAGTTTCATTCGAACGATCTTCAGAAATAGGTGCGTGTACATACATAGATTCACGCCTTTTTCCCAGAGGGGTAGGCAGAGACTACGGATTTCCATTTGCTACGATCCTGACACACTTTTCTGGCTTCATTCACTTTTATCACATTCCTCATACACGCCCGTCGGTTCAAGGAGCTCTTAACCTGGCCTTTGTCCAGAACGCCTCCGATCTGGTCGAGAAACGTTCGCCTAGGTTTTCCTCTAGCGACAGTTCCATTCACACTAGCCTTATAAAGTTTCTTAGTCAGTCTTTCCTCGTCCATTCTTTCTACATGTCCAAACCAGCTTAACATACCCTTTTCTATTCTTGTAACTAGGTGCGTGTATGGTCGATAAAGTATCTCTATGAACATAATATTCTTTTTTTGGGCGCATAGAAGAATTTAGAAGATTCTTCGTCGCTCGTAGGCGTGTTACACAGGTTACTAGTTTGATTAATCGTCAAGGTTTAACATCAATTATTACTATTTTATAAAACACTTAACCTTGACGACCTCGATGGCCGCGGGTTCGGTTCTCGCACAAGTCAAACATTTGTGTGCATGAACATGGATGTTTGTCTTGGTCTGGGTGTTTCTATGTATAATATGTATGTATTTACAATGTTTATCCATTGTCTAGTACCCATAGTACAAGCTCCGCTTAGTTTGGGCTGGATGGTGTTGTGTGTATGTGATAGAATATTATAAGAAGAATGACTTCTAAGATACAGTCTGCTTTTATGTAGTTTAGGAATCGGCAGTTTAACCAAATTTGTTACGTCTTTGTGAATAACAACCTATTACTATTTAAGCCGAAATTGTAAATTGAGCATGTCATTGTATATAGAGCATGTATTATATATTATGTATGTATGTAGATAAACAGTTTCCATAGCATATGGTTCTTAAAATCACTCGCTCGATGTACAACGTTAGCCAAATTAATTACAAATGGATGAAAGGATAAGAATAAGAGTTAAAGTTTCAGATGTAACTCTTACTTACCCGACGAATCACGATGACTGCTCATACGCCGGTTACTATATTAAAATGTAACTCCTTTTTTTCATCCAATTATTCTCTTTTGTTAATGCACGAGTTACACCTACTTCTGGTATTACAAAGCGACCATATGCTACAGTAACCGCAGGGTATTACTAAAAAAAGCAAAAACGACGGTCCCTTCCCGATCGATAGCTGTAACTTTCCCAAATGAACGTTGTATTTAGCTAGAGATCACAGTATTTTTCCTTTACTTGACTTTTAGAACGCATATCTGCCATCGGCTCTATCCGTCTGAACTGTGAGTTTCCAATTTTACGAGGTTCTTTGTGATCGCTCGCCGGAATTTAGTGCGCGACGCCAAAAGCATTTGCTTTTAGTGAAATGCATTTTACTAAGAACAATAAAAGTATATAGGACGTCGTTTAGTGCGCCTTTATGGCTGCTGTAATGTCTTGGCGCATTTGTACGTACTTATATATATTATATAAGCTAGATTTGTGTTGCAAGTCAAAGTTACATTGTCTGACGTTCACGCGACAAAAATAAATCAAGTCAAAGTAGTTAAGATTTTAAATTGAAACTTGCTTTTAAAACTGTTAAAAAAACGATTAATTTTTTTTTGCCTAATATTTAATCGAACACAGATGAAGGCAAATTATAGTTTCTGATTCAGAATCCAATCATTAGTTTGGTTCAAGTATTTTAAATATCCTTAATATACAGACACAATTATAATATAGAGTGCTGAGATAGTGTATACGGTTCATGAGCATAAGTTCTCGATCGCGTGATGAAATCGATGTTTTTCTGCCATAGTATTCTCAGTAGCAGTACAAAGTGTGGTACTATATCCCATAGGTCGCTATACGCTTGGGCAAGCGTATTACTTGTGACCTAAAACCATAACTGGCGAAATGAGGGTGTATGCCACCTCTACCTTTAGTCGTAAAACTACATGATATCAAACAAACATACATGAAGATAGTCATAGTTTTGGATTTACAATTCCTTATAATTTCAACCTTTCCTGCTTTTTATTTCATTAATCGTAGCAAATGAAAATCCGTAGTCTCTGCCTACCCCTCTGGGAAACAGGTGTGACTCTATTTATGTATGTAATATATAGAGTTTCTTCACAGGTTTATTAATATAGAACACAACACATTTGGTTTCCATATCACGCTTACTATCTACGGCGCGTAAAAATATACGTCGCATCAATTACATACTTTATCATACATATATTATGTATTTCCTTTTACATACTATCACTTATTTTTGTGTATTTCTTTAGAATTATACATAACGTATCCTCACTTCCGAAGTAACATCTACGGGAGCCTAAAATAACAAACTTCACGTCAATTATTCGTCCAATTCCTCAAATACAGAGGCTTATATCCGACAATGAAAGACTTCCTCTTACAAAAACATTTCGTGCACCCTATTCATACAGGTTCAAAGACCAATATCGCTTAGCAAGTTAAATGTTTGGCTAAATATATTATGTATTTTTTTCAATTGTGCTAAGTGACGGCTTACGATATGGTTCGAGAAGGCTTTCAGAACACGTGTCAGTATCTCAAATTGGCTTCATTATCAATTTACATAAAGTAACTGATACTCGTGATTAGGTTGTTTGGGATTTGGGTAATCGAATATGTTTATCGAACAAGCGTAACGACTTCAGAGCTGAAGTGTATATAACAACTAACAAATACGGCTTATTTAAGTGGTAACTTAGGTTCAGTTTCTTACATATACATAGGCTCTAGTCCAGGTGACCATGGCTGTGAGCAATTGAAATATCGGGTAAGTGAAAATATAAGTAGTGTAAACTTGTCTTCTTCTCTCTAGCCTTTATTATTCCCAAGTCACTTGGGGTTGGCTTTCTAGTCTAACCGGATTTGACTGGATATTAGTTTTTACACGGAGCGACTGCCATCTGACCTCCGCAACCCGAAGGCTAACGATACCCTAAAGCTAGACCAGTGTCCGGATATTAGAGGGCACTGACTTCCCAATAACGACTGCCATAGATGTTCATGGCAGCCGGGACCGACGGCTTAACGTGCTCTCCGAGGCACGGAGCAGGCGATAGTAAATTATCAATCAATACGCACATAATTTCGAAATGTGATATAATTTCCGAAATTCAGAAGTGCGCGACGTGGGTTCGAACCCGAGACCGTCTGCATTGCAGTCTGTTGGTCTCTCCACTGAGCTATCGCTGCTTCTAGTTCAGTATAATATATTCAATATTCCTAACTTTAATCACTTTCCTTAACGTCAGTCTTTAGCGTCAGTATATAAATCTCCATTAAATATATTTTTTGTTTAGAAACGGCTCGTGTTTATGCCCATGGGTTTTATAAAGGCGACTAAGAGATTAACTAAGGGAAGGGCCGGAGGGCCGGAGGGCGACAGGGTCAGCCACCGGTTGCTAAGCGTAGTGATTACAGTGCAGCCTCCTTGGAGACAACCTCGTCTGAAGTGGAACGTGAAGGGAACTTACGTATAACTTAATGTGAAAGGCTAATATATTATTTACGGAAATATGCTGCTCAAATACCAACTTACTCCTTAAAAGATTAAGGTTAAATTTAGGCTGACAGCTCTGATGTATATTTTAGTTGTTATGAAAATGATATAGGTAAGTAAGTAGGATGTACGCGTAATACCATAATCTCTAATGGCTGTTCATAGGACTTAGCAAGTCAAGTCAAGTCAAGCTCAAGTGATTGGCATTGGATTTGTCATTAGGAAGATGTGAATTCGAATTCGGCCCACTGCACTATCGGATTGAACCCATTCCTAGCACAAGTCTTATAGCTTAGCTTGATAGGTTAACTTGAATATTTTAATTTATTATACAAATTGTAGATAAAATTAAAAATAAACGCATGTGTCTATTTGCTGTTCATAGAAGTTCATAGTTTTTGAGTAGTTGAGCTTCGCTGATTTCAGCATGAATGGGCCGGCTCGACCGGGGAAGGACTACCCTCTCACAGAATATCAACGTGAAATAGCAGTATTCCTACTGTTGTGTTTCGTTAAGTGAGTGACAGTGCCGGAGGCCCAATCACCCTCTTTCCCGCTTCCCGCCCCTTTTCCTTCCCACTTCCTTTCCTAAAGGCTCGGCAACGCGCAAGTGATGCCTCTGGTGTTGCAGGCGTCCATAGGCTACGGTGACCACTTACCATCAGATGGACCGTATGCTTGTTTGCCACCTTAGCTGTATAAAAAAAAAATTGAAGTCTAGTCCCGCGTAGGGGTTGCACCCACAATACTCGGTGCCCTAGCATTCTCATTCATATGTTTTTTGTTCACAGAGTCTCAAATATAGTTGCAGTAAAACTAAGCTCGTCACTTTTGCTAGGCGTCCTGGCATGGCATGCTTGGCACATTAGTTTAAAAAGTCACTTCACCACTTCTTCTCTTCTTGTTATCATGATTTTTTATAGAAAATAATCAATGATAAATATATAAAAATGTTTATTTCATTATCTTGTTAGGTTTACAATGTTGCATTGAGGAATCTTCATTTAAGCAAAAGTTTGCTTGTGATTGAGGATCCCCCTCTTCTATAGACATTTTCTTTTAATCATTAGGTGAGAGTAATAAACATTTTGACATTAGACTCAATTAATAATGATACTGCATGCTACAAAATGATAAAAATAAAAATTATGTAATAAAAAGTAGGTATACAAAGCAAACAACTGTCATGTGAGCGCGTGCTCATAGTGCCAGCTTGATACCTTGACCATAATGATACCTTGCTCGATCCGGGAATTAAACCTTAGAACCTGCGGTCAACAACAAACATATGCACAGACTTATGGAACCGGAGTAACAATCATATACATAAATACATTATTAGTATTACGAATTTGTAACAGTACATTGCAGATATAAGAATAATATTAATCGGCATAATGCAAAAACTACTAAATGCATTTTGAAGCGATTTTGACAGCTTGAATAAAACTTTCATTGTAATAAATGAGTAACCAGCAAAATAATGCATAGTGTTACCAGTAAATGAAATAACAGGCAAACTGTACTTGCCACAAACGCAACGCACAACCAAATACTACTTTCAAATAAAGGTACCGACAACATTCTTGGCCACCCTGCCAGGAGTGATCTATACATAGAGTCTGGATGTTTCGCTAAGTGGAAAATACTGTCTGGAGCCGTCACCATGGAGATTACTTCCATAAATCAGATGCTGGAGTGAGTCGCACTCGTGCATACATCAGCGGTCCGGGGGAACGTGACGCGTGAACTAATGGAACAACACAGTTACGTTTTTCTGGCCTCGCTCTTCTTACAAATGGTATGGTAATGCTTATATACATATATGTATTATGTAACGCCTATATTCCTGAAGGGGCAGGCAGATGTATGTTATTTGTAGGCTTTAAGTAATAGCGGGCGATCTTATTATTATTGGGTGAGCTAAGGGACACACTTATAGACGCCGTGATTTCTTTACAGAAACCCTCTAGAATACTTTCGTGTACCTGGAATTGGCACCGAGACCTAATGCACAGCTGGATTTTTACTTCAGCGTCACAGGCAGTAAGGTGTCATAGGCGAAATTTTTTCCTTACAGTTTACGGTACAAATGTTACATCTCTTAAAAAAACGACAAACACGTAAGGACTTTGAAGGAACAAGAACTCCCAAACACAATAACTACGGAGAAATAAATACTGCCCGCCATGCTTCTATAAGATACCAAAGTCATAATAATATTCGTGTCAAGACGGCGCTGAGCGTAGGTCGCACCGTCGGTTTGACAGCATAAATGTCACGTTAAAGTCGTCTGTGTAGGAATCACAGTCATGTGCAAATTGTATAGAATGACTGTAACAAACGTGGTCATCAACATCTCTAGTGGCAAACTAGCGTGTTTCGTGCTCTACCGTGCTATTTCTATTAATTTATTTCGAACTCCAATGCCACCTCCCCAGTAACTATAGTAAGCAACTGCTATTGAGCTGGTTAGTGTAGGAAATCACAAATTATAACAGCTGACTTGGATGGTATAAGAGACATTGCACACACTGTAAACTCATCGAAGGCAACATTTTATTTTTACTTAAAATCGGCATCTCCCATTATTTTAGCAATAACTTCTGTGTCGCGGGTGTTAGCTTATTGAAATTAATGTTTTTATTGTATATTAATATTGCGCATTTGAAAATTAATAAGTTGTGAATTTGAAAGCGAATCATTAGGCAATCTAATGATTCGATTAAATATAACGGAAGTACGTAAAAAAATAATATAATGTAGATCCTATAATATGTCTTGATTTTAACATGTATTTTAGAATATATCCAGTTATTTATATATGTGTTAAATTAAACTTGTGTTTTTAGAATATTTTATATTTATCGGTCACTCAATTGACATATCTGGCGGTTGTTACAAAATAACGTTTGTTAGTCAGTTGAGTGCTTGTTATTTTAATTTACATCCCATTTTCTGTAAGTAAGAACAGTCAGTCGCTGTTGAGCTACGAATCGAGTTGGTTTATAGTATTAAATAGTGATTGTGATATAAAATAAAAGTTGTCGTGAAACATAACGGTTTGTTTTAATACTTCAAACTCCAGAAGATTTTACATGTGGGACTTTACAAACATTCAAACAACGGACACAAAGTACACCCAGACTCGGAAGAATAAATTGTGGATCACACAGATTATTGTCCCGCGTGGGGATCGAACCCACGACACTCGGCGCGGCGGCAGTGGCGAAGTGAGGCAGATGTTTGTTGCAGCGCTTGTAGGTTTACAGGATGCTGTTTCGCCGTTGATGGCTTTGTAGCCCTATTGCAGCACGGCATTTCTCGCTTTGGTAAACTATTGTTGAGCTAAAATAACTTATTTTATCGTACAAAGACATAAGAGCTATCAGAAAGATGTTGGAACGCGTTTTATCATTTATTTGTGCGCACGTTTGAATAATGTAACAGTGATAGATCGATCTGAGAAAACTGATACGCTTATCTTTATCTCTTTGATGTCTTTTTGTGACAACTCTCTTACATTATCTACCTGCAACGCAGCGGTAATGTGGCTGTTTTGCATGATTTTGATGATGATGATGAGGTTTGATACCCAGGACGGGCAATGTGTTATTGGGATTTTCTGCATTCCGCATGGAGTCTGTAACTGTGCCCCGTAGACGAAAATAAAGTCGCCTTCCATTGTTGTGAGCTTTAATTCTCTAATGTTTTGAATAATTAGTACGTGTAAGAATATACCAATTAATACGACACACATACACACACGCCCCCTTCCCACACACACACACACACGCACACACACACGCACACACACACACGCACGCACACACACACACACGCACACACACACACGCACACACACACGCACACACAAACCTTTTTAATATTTGTATTGCTATTTGTGGTTGATTCTTAACACTCGTTTGTACTGAGCCTGTTTTACACGACACAGGGAAACCTAATGTGGGAAACAGTGTAACAATTTGGTACCTAAAAATAGAAGCCAGAAATAAATATATTTTTCATTTTCATTTTCATTGTCTAATGATGTATAAATCATTTGTGGTATACAACTGATTACTTTTGCTTACCCTCTTCAGAATATAGGCGAGAATTTATGAATGTATTAAACTCTACATAAAATTGATTAAATTCATTAATTAAATAAAATTAAACTAGCATGCAAAGTCGCGGTTAAGAACCGCGACTTTGCATGCCTTAGTCAAAAAATCTGTAGAGCAGAATTATTTTGATAAGTTGGTGGGAATTAGCTTACTATTTTTCCTATGATATCTTTTATTGTTATGCGTTTAAGACGCGTGAAGCGACTTTCATGCATGTAGTAGAATAGACAATCTACATTAATATCCATCTTAACCCATTTCTGTCGCAAAAATACTTTCATAGTATTTCGTTATTTTACATGACGTCTGAAATGTAAGTACCATACATTGTCCGCACTATCAAAAGCATTTCAATTTTCATAGAAAATTTCTAACTATTATAACAAAGACACCATTTAATCAATTTCATACTCTCTCATACTAGCCACTACTAAGAGTAGATGTGCAAGGTGTCCCTCAGTGCCGCAGTCCTGTCATCTGAATGCTGATCCATTTAGGTAATGAATTCCGTCGATTTCCTCCGCTCCTCAGAATTAATCTCATCGTTGAATACCTTCTTTTCTCTTTAACTTGGTCTCGTTTTAAAACGGATCAGAGATTTTAAAGAAAATGTTTAAAGTTGCTTGATTAGTTCTTTGGTGGATCAGTTTTTGAAACAAAAGAAAATTGATTCCGTAATTCTAACTAAACTTATAAATGCGGATGTGAGTTTGTGTGTTACGCGTTCACGCTTTAACTACTTAACTGATCTTCATGAAATTTTGCATACACGTTGTCCTTTATCTAGAAAAAATGTACTTTTCATCTAGAAAAATTGTACTGTTCTCGAGCGACGCCATGGGCAAAAGCTAGTATTATATAAACAGAAGGCTGTTATACAAAGCCGTGACGTTTGTGTAGCAGTTTACCGGAAATAATTTCACATCTAAGCTAACTCAGGAGTAAATAGCGATAGGATCCTACCTATTACATTGGATTTAAAATATGGCAATATGTGGCTGTTACATATCTTTAATATATGCTTTTATTTTTAATTATAATAAACTTTTTTTTAAAGAGGCATCTCTGGCACTAGATATAATTTGTGTGTCGCGTGGGATTTGACAAATGTTCAAACAACGGATACTAAGAACATCCAGACCCGGAACAACCCTTTGTGGATGACACAAAGTTTTGTCCCGTGTGGGGTTTGAACCTACAACACTTGGCACAATGTTAGTCGTGAGGCGACCACCTAAGACGCCACGTCATTCGTGCAGTCAATGCGAGGATACAATGTATAATTAATAGATCAGTTTTATTTGATATCGGGTCGGGCCATCAAAAAGTTTTTGGGCTTTTCTGTTAAGAAATCTCAATACGAGCCCGGAGTTACGAAGTTGGCGGTGTTAGACACCCCCTTGCCTCGAAAAGTACGTAAAGCCGTTGGTCCTGCGCCTGATCTCTCTCCGGTCGTGTCGGATTATCCGTCCCATCGGATCATGATGGTTAGGAAACAGAGAGCGCACTTGTGTTTGCGCACACATTTGTGCACTATGATATCTTCTGCGCAGATGGCCAGTCTCCTTTAAGATTGGCCGTCGTGATGGAAATTCGGTCTGGAGGACATTATTATTTATTTTATATTTAGTAGTCTCACGGTCAGGCTATAACAATTTTGGCGAATATAAACGAGTTCAAATTTTCGTATAGAATTTAATCTAGAGCCCATCTAAGATGACTGCAAAGGACTCTTATCTTCTCAAAGCGTTTACCCTTAATAAAGTTGTTCTTAAAACATTTCCAGAGGTATTACGTGCCTGTCGTGACCTTTGAGATACCCAATAGTCTGCGATATTGAGAACTACATATTTTGCCCTTAGAATTGTTAGAAGGGTTTCCTACCTTTATTCGGTTCCTATAGGACCTCTATTTTCATCAAACGTTTGAATTTTGTTAGATAAGATGTATTCGCTTACCCTGCGTTCGATTCTTGGTATAGGAAAAAGTGATGGTAAGTTTTTCTGATAGACAATTCTTAGTAGCAGAACGGAGGCTGAGAATGTGTTTGAGAGATGCGAATTCTACCACATTCTACCACATACACACAGTACCATCTAGCCCAAACTAAGCAGAGCTTGTATTATGGGTACTAGAGAATCGATAAACATACATATATACTTTTTACATATTATACATAGAAACACCCAGACCAAGACAAATATCCATGTTCATGCACACAAATGTTTGACTTGTGCGGGAATCGCACCCGCGTTCGAATTCGGCTCGCCTTGTATTATGTGGTACCTAAAATATTTCTGACGAAGTGTGGGTATAATACTCCTCTGCCATCCCTATCGAATATTACAGGCATGATGTTATGTATGACGCCCCAAATGTAGTGTCAATTGTGCCTTACAGGACTGACCGACGGCTACGCCATAAGAAATCATATACTAAAAAGTTTAGAGTAATACATACACATTAAATGACCGCGCATTAAAATGGTCGCCTTACCACTGCTACTGCAGCAAGCATTGTGGGTTCGATCCCCACTCTGGGCTAAACTTTGTGTGATCCACAAATAGTTGACCCGAGGCTGGGTGCTCTTTGTATCTGTTGTTTGAATATTTGCAAAGTCACCCGCGACACGGGAATTGATCCTAGTGCAGAAGTTGTATCCTAACTTCCTAACTAATATTATAAAAGCGAATATGAGTTTGTTGGTTTGTTTGTTTGTTACCTTTTCACGCCTAAACCACTGAACCGATCATCCTGAAATTTTGCATATATGTTGTCAGGTGTACAGAAACGGACATAGGCTACCTTTCATCCCGAAAGAAATTACTGTTCCCAAGGAAAACAGCAATAACGTTCTTATGATAATAGATGGCGCCATGTGTCTTTCGAATCATGATTGAATTATATTATTACAAGCAGAGTACAACCCGAATTGATTGTCAAATTCTAAATTAACGAGAGCAAAGCCGCGGGCGAAAGCTAGTTTTAAAATAAAGAAGAAAATATAACTCCATAATCATGTCTTGTGTAATGGCCATTATTTCCACAACAATTGACCAACTGATACAAATCTATTCTATTTCTATATACCCGCCCATGTTCTATCAATGTGAGTCGCAGTTCTTTATGTTTCAATAAAGACGACCGGCGATAAAATAGAAATACGACAATAATATTGATGTTACGAGAGAGGCGACATTATTGTCGCTGGCAAAAATGAGGTGGAAACCGTTTGTATGATTGAAGCGGAATTTAATCTTTACTATTATAAAACTTGAAAGAAGTTATGTTTGTACATTTATGTTTTAGAAATCATTATTTGAAGTTTTTGAATAAGAAACTAATTTTTTTTGTGATGTTTGTTTGTTTGAGCTTCACGTTAAAGCCACGGAAAGGAGTTTGAGAGTTTTTACAATTTTGTAGCTACGGTTTTATCTTAATATCTACATTTAATGAGTTTTTGTTATGGTAGAACCGAAGCTTATTCTTTCATTCATTCATTCTTTTTCGAAATTGGGTGTTTATTGTAGGTATCTGTTAAATTAAAGTTTATAAAGTACACATGTTATGCTAATGTCTGAAACGAAAAAGTAATCCTAATTGTTTTAATATATTTTTTAATAACAAAAAACATATGATGTTCAAGTTCAACTCACTGGTAAAATCGGTACCAGAAAGCCAAATTCGTGTTTTAATAAAAAAAGCCGATTTCTTTGTATATACATATGTACATCGTCAGTTTATTTGTATTTTAATAAGATTCCACACGACACGGAGCTAACGGGCGACGACTTATGTTTCATCCTGTTTTAAGGAGTATACACAAAACTTTCCCTCTCTGGTTTTTTATTAAACAAATAAAAGCATCTAATATTAAACCTGTCGTGAAACTATAAAAACCAAGTTGAAAATAAAACTGCTGGCATCATAACTTTACCAGCCGTTTCATTTTCTACTATGTTTTGTCCGCAGCTTCGCCTACTAAGGAACAGTATTTTTCTGGATGAAAGGTATTCTTTGTTCTTTTCTGTTCCATAACAACGTGTATACGATATTTCATGATGATCGGTAGAGTTAAGGCGTGAAACCGTAACAAACAAACAAACTAACATTCGCATTTATAATATTAGTTAGTATAGATAGGACAGCTTTACTATTACAAATGTTGCTGTATTTTAGTGGGTATTCTAACACAGAGATGATTCATTGAATGAGAGTTCTTTCAACAAAATAAGGAACACGAATTTACTTAGTGCCAAATCAATCTTAATCAATACCATTTTCTTTTTTTCGTCTTATGAACTTTTTGGTCTCATTTATTACTTTTTACTATAAAAGACAAATCTATTTTTAATGACATAACTAAATAATTAACATAATATATACACAAATTATTTACAAGATTATATATTTGTAACAATTACAATAGCTATTTTAATTCTATAACATCGATTGTATAACTTACCAGCGGCTTCCTTACAATTATCACGGAGGAGATTCGTCAGGAGTATTTCTATTTTTGGACGCTTTAGGAGGCTTAGACGGAGGTCGGAATGAAGATGGATTGACGCGGAACAACTTATACCTATTAACTGGTATACTTGGAGGAAGGTTTTTGCCATGAAATTACGAAATTCGGCGAATACGTTTATTCTGAATGTTGTTTATGTCTTTTATATAGTTGTCACTGTCACCTCGCGTAGGTGTAACAAAGACACAGCTACTTAAAGGTCAGTAATATCCAGGTACTAAAATTATGGTCAATTTCTTAAAATATTAATTTGTTTAGTTATCTACTTAAACAACTTACTAAATTAATATTTTATACTAGCTTTTGCCCGCGGCTTCGCTCGCGTTAATTTAGAATTTGACAATCAATTCGGGTTGTACTCTGCTTGTAATAATATAATTCAATCATGATTCGAAAGACACGTGGCGCCATTTATTATCATAAGAACGTTATTGCTGTTTTCCTCGGGAACAGTAATTTTTTTCGGGATGAAAGGTAGCTTATGTCCGTTTCTGTACACCTGACAACGTATATGCAAAATTTCAGGATGATCGGTTCAGTGGTTTAGGCGGGAAAAGGTAACAAACAAACAGACTCATTTTCGCTTTTATAATATTGGTTAGGATTAGGATTTAGTTATCTACTTAAACAACTTACTATATTAATATTTTATATGTATACTAGTAAGAAAGAACCATGAACTTTGAAGGGTCTTTTTTACTAGAGAGTTTTTCGTGTAATTTAATGAATAGGTTACTTCATACTGTTTCCTAGTTAAGTCAATAACAAGACGAAATTCGTCTTTACTAATATTATAAAGAGGAAAGATTAGATGTTTTGTTTGTAAGAATTTAACTCAAAACTACTAATCCGATTTTAAAAAATCATTAGATTTTTTTTTCAAAAATTACTTTTACTAGGTAACTTAACCTAACCTACTTTTACACGACCGAAGCCGCAGGCAAAAGCTAGTTTTAGAGATCGAAAAAACCCTTATACAAAGCTTTGTCCGTCTGTCTGTTATACAACTTTCAACGCAAGAACCGTAAGAGCTAGAGACTTGCAGTCAACGCCATTCGACTCAGCATAGTCGATATACACCGAAATGACTATGACCTTTGACCTCAGACCTCAAGGTCACGTGATACCATTTTTTCGAACTCTAAGATTTACGGCAATTCATTGCCGTTTCTTAGATGTTTATAAATGCTTTTTTAGCAATGTGCCTGCTAAACGATAAAAGATTCGCCTATTAATTCGTAAGACCTGAATATGGCTAGAAAAATGTGAGCGCAATATACCTTAGCTAAACCTTCAACGGATTTACTGGCATAATATGTAAATGTACAACACATACAAATATATGTTTAACAACCATTCAACACAGACATCAATCAAGGGTTTCTTCTTTTAATACATTTTCTAACCAAATTCAACATTCGCCTTAATACAGTTTCCGACACGAGGAGTCGATCGATTATACAGGGTGATATGGGGAGGGAGCCCCCAAGACCCTCTGCCGTAGGTAGGTAGGGTGGGGGTTGCGAGGGTATATTATTATATCTGGTGCTTTACAGACGTCCACCGAACGATAAAATGCTACAGACTAAGTCGCAAATAGGTGGTCGCAGTGTGACCATGAGTTGGGACAGTTTTAATTTATACTGTCTCGTTAGTTGGTTTGTTTTGAGTTTATTATTAAATGTGTATAGTTATGCAGTAGTTGGATAGTTTAGTTTATTTTCTGAGGATATTTAGTTTTAGTTTTATTGTTCCCGAGGGATGAGTTTACGCTTATGTTTGTGTATGATCCGAGTGAATCCCGGCCGGGAAATGTATTACTAGGTTTTTCTGACACGCACTTCTTAGTAGAACAAAAGATTCTATAAATTTGCGTAATAAATAAGTGACTCTAGATTGTTTTATATCACTATTAAAGCTTGCCTCGGTAGCGTATTGGCAGTGAATGTAACTGCTGTGTGGTTTTGCGTGCCGGGGAAAGATGAATTAAGTTTTTCTGTCGAGTAAATCTTACCAAGAGAACGGAGCATTTGGCCTAGTACGGACTGTAATAAGCTTGTCTGCTTTAATATTCAATTAGGCTCTATACTGTCGAATGTGGGTGTAATTCACATATTTACAATTAAGTAAATCCCGTTGAGAAAATAGTCATGTGACTATGTATAAAAGTTTACGGGTACTGTGGGTTGGTAATTGGTTACCATAATCTACATATATACACTTAAAACACCTTGCAGAAATGAACCAGCAGCTACGTTTTGTAAAAAGACAATTCAAGATCCTGCTTATAGTTTTGCGCCTACTTAAAATACTTTGTTAGAGTACATGTCTAGGAATATAACACCAGGTGCTTTAGACTTTTATATTCCGTGACATAGCGCTCTGTCGCAAAAATTTTATCGAAAAATTCTTAAAGGTGTGCTCTTTATAAGTTTTATTCTGAACCTAGTTGTTCTGTATCTGTTTAAACGTTTATAAATACAGCTATTTTATAGGACTTATATATTTCTAGAAAGGGAGCTGTCTTAAAAACAAAAAGCGATGTCTCATCTTCATGCAGTAGTGGGTCACCCTATTGCACCGAGCACTGAGACCTTAAGAACGCGGTAAATACGTGAAACTTTTCCCAATTCACGTCTACAGAAGCGTAAAAATGAATGACGGGGACCTTTAAATGGATTATTGTAGTAAGTCAGATGTCCGTCAATTTATTTTATAGAACCACAAACGGAGAAATAAGGAGAAAATGAAAATATCGTCGATTTATATAAAAAATATTTCGTATTAAACTACTGATTCTAACTAATATTTATAAATGCGTAAAATATTCATTATTATTTGTTAATTGTTGGTATTTGGCATATACGTTGTCAGGGACAGAAAAGTACAAAGGGCACCTTTTAAATAAGTATTATTTTCAAGCTAGCTATAAATATTATGAATGTAAATTATGTTGGTGAAGATGTTTGTTATGCACTTATGCGTAAGCCGTTGAACGGATTTAGATAAAACTTGGCACACCATGGTATAGACCATCTGTTGAAAACGAATCGCAGCTGCCTTAGACCCCGTTCAGACATGAATAATATTTCCGGAATCCCATGGTACTTAAGCGAGTCTTATTTACATAGGCATCTTCACAATCATTCAGTGTACTACTGATAATATTCGCTTCACACTACGTAACCTACCACTCGCTTACTAAACTATGAGGATTTATTCAAGCAATGACGCTTGAATAAATATTTTCTCATAATATAAGCACTATGCTGACGGGGTTAATAACTGAAACATAGCTTTAAGTTTACCATCTATTATACTGTTATCCATTATCTGTTATATTATTTTTTGGCTGCACGGATTGCTGTCTGTTTGAATATTTGTAAAGTCACCCGTGACGCAGTAATTATTAGGAATAATGTGCGGGATTTCAAATCAAATCAAATCATTTATTCGTGTGATTTTTGGTGATACAATAATAAATAATTCAAAAATCTACCCGATGGGCTTACACATTTTTTGTCAATTTATAATGTAAACTTTTTGCAAGATGAATTAGAATGTCATTATAATGCTTATTGCTATTTATTCCCAGTCAAGGATACAATTTAATTATAAAATATTAGAAAATAAAAATTTAAAAAAATTGTCTTATTCAAATACAAAATTTGGGCCAGTCTTTGGGGACTGTCGATAGAAGTGAAAACTTTAATCCTTGATCATAAACACTTCTATACAAACCAAAAAAAAAAATATGCTCGTATGCTAATTCCTGATACTCTCTTATGAGTTATTAAAGGGTTTGAAATTTCGTTATTTTTTGCGTAGGACGCACCATTTCTAAGATATTGTTAATATTAAAAAAATAATAATAAAGCGTGGAAGCGTGACGATGACCATGATTTTTGTTCACCCAAGAAGTGCTTAATGCGTCTAAAGAAGTTTTTATTTCAAAAATACACCGTCCAGTTTGCATTCGCGCGATGCCCGTAGTTTTGAACGACGCTTAATAAACAGTAATTGATATAGAGAAATCTGTTTCGTTCAATAAAGAGACGTAAATGGAGTATCTATTGTTACCATAACAACGCGATAGATCTTATATTATCGAAGCGAACAAGTGTGGCGTGGGCTGCGAGCTCTATACATAGTTATTAAAGTTCAGTCTCACTGGGACCAGGGTCCATGGTAAGCCAAAAAATATTTATTCATTTAGATCACAAAGTAACACTTATGAACTTTAAATGGGTTAGTGAGTTTAACCTTCAAAATTTTGTAGATGTTCGGATTCATTAGACAAAAGATTTTGCTTGTATTAGGCATTAATCGTTGTACTGTAGGTTATTCTAAAAACAAAGAAGAGAAGAGATAAATATCTGAGAAATATGGAAAATTATGATAATGAACTGTTTTGGTCGTAGGTCCCGACATTGTCAACTATTTGGTGACGTTACGATACAGAAAATTGACCTTCTTACAGAAAATCGACCTAAGGTGGTAGGTAAGGTAACACTGTAACTGCGTTTCGCGCAGTAAATGAGGATCAGGCACCTCCCTAAGTGCTTTGTTTTCGCTCCATCTTTAATTCCTTTTTCCGAGACAACGCCTCAGTGGCGTGTCTGTTTTAAAATAAGACAAATTAGATGGTTTGTGTAAAATAAATGTTTTAAAAGTGAAATTAATATGTCCGCGGCTTGCTTGCGCTTATCTAGATTTAGTCAATAAATTCCTATCCCTTGGGAACATTACATTTTCTGGATGAAAGTTACCCTATGTTCTTTTCTATACGCCTGACAAGGTGTATGCGAAATTTTATGACGATCAGTTAAGTAGTTAAGGCGTAAAAGCGTAACAAACAAAGAAACTTACGATCGCATTTGTAATATTAGCAAGGAAGTAACGATTTTACTTCTATCTTGTAGATGTGGGCATGCCAGTGTTAGATTGAATATTAAAACTTGTTTTGATATAGCTAGCGGTGCTTTTAAACTTATATGAAGACATCGCATTTAGATAGTCGTGTTGCAAGCGCCCTACTCGTGTTACAAGCGCCCTACTCGTGTTGCAAGCGCCCATAAGCACTTTTTTATTGCTACAAATGGCTGACGGACGAGTGGTCCACCTGAGTGTTAACCGTCACTCATGAACTTCGACAATTTTAAGGATGTGCACTGCTGACAACTAACTAAACCTCGGCCTATTGTAAAAATAATACACTCCTAAACCTCATTTTTGTTCTTTGTCAAAGGCAGTTCGTATGCCACTTTAAATGCTTTTAAATGAGATAATAAATGTCAGTTCAAATTGTATCTCAGTGTGGACACATCTTATTTCAAAGAATATTGTATAGATTTCTATGAAAGTACATAAGTGGTTGAGTTTGCGCCGTCATGTTACGATGTTATCTTATCGTACGGGCCGTCTCTGTTCGAGAGGTATTGTTCGCCAACTTTCAGCGTTTATTTGTAAAATAATAGAGAGAGAATTGAGTGGTATAGCAGAGGGAAAGGGAGGAGGATGCCTCTCTTTGAGGCGCTTTTGTTAGGTACTGATGGTTGTGTTGTCTTTACACATTATAAAGCAAGATTATGGATGATGTTTAGAAGCAAGATTTGCTTAATTATTGAGTGTAGACGCATAGTTAAGTATGCAACCGTGTTTGCTTGTTGTATTTATTATAACTCGGTGTATAATTAGTGTAAAGGGGTAACGATGTACCTTTCGGCAGCTACGCTTTTGATGTCACGATGCGGTGACCTATTGTAGTTTACTAGGCATGGAAAATAGCCTCGAAATCGCTTAACAGTAAAAGCTAATAACAAGTCAAGACCCGGGCATCGAACTCAAATCAAGTCAGTCTTAGAGTGAGTCTCATGATTTGGCTTAAATATGTGTTTGAAAGCTCGGCTCTTCTTATATCTAGCTTGTTGAATTAATTATGCATTTCTGGTCGAAGCATCGCCCACGTAAATTCCAGAGAGACTTACTGGGGTAAAAGGTACAATCTCACTCCTTGTCAAATTTCATCAAGATCCGTTCAGCTGTTTTATCGTGGAAAGGTAACAAACAGATAGAATTACTTTCTAGAATTAGTAAGCATAATAAAAGTTACTTTGTATAAGAAGTGGTGTTAAAACATATACTATGTTTAGGTCTTTTCTACTAGCTCAATTCTATTGAAATTAAACTACTATATACGGATTTTACCGCGTTGTTTATTTGACACTTTATTACAAAATTTTGAAAACTGTTACACTACTATTACTATTAAACTTTGAAATAACTACACTGGAACATCGAGACAACTACCATCTTAGTCTCAACGTGACCATGGCTGCTGAAAAGCAACCGAAACGTCGGGGAAAGTGTAAACATAAATATAAATTGTATAATAGTATAGTAATATGTAGTATAAATAGTTTTAATAGTTTCAATAATTTAACTAGCTCAAAAATTAGTAAAGTTTAATAGTAATAGTAGTGTAACAGTTTCAAAATTTTGTAATAAAGTGTCATATAAACAACGCCATAAAATACGTATATAGTAGTTTAATTTCAATGAATAACATTCGCGTAAACAGAAGACAATATTATGTAAATCAGCTCAATACTAGTTTCTGCCCGCGTCGTCATTGGCTCCCATATGACTATACTGGTATAAAACAAATCCGATATATTAATCTAACACATAGTCTATCAGTGTGCAAACTATCGTCTCGTAATTCAGTAACAAACGCCTGCACAATTTCATAAACCTTCCCAATTATAATATTAATAAGACTTGTACCTACAAATAAATGTAAACCGAACAAAATGAATATCCCCGGTGGTGTAATAGCCATATTGTTCGATAATACAGCTTGTTTCAGTCTATTATGTTCCTGTCAGCGACAGAGGCCCGCCTCGGCCCACTGAACAACAATGTAAGTCACATTTCGGCGACAGATACAACGAGAATAACCTCGAGTTCATTATAAACCAGTTTAATAACATCGTTTTATATTATAATTTACTAATTGACCTGGCTAACGTTGTTCTGCTATAAAAATTATTTCTTAGCGGTATGATATATGCTTTAAGAATTTTCATAAAAACCAGTCGAGCCGTTCGGTGGAGTGCGACCACAAACACCGTAACACGAGATTTTTATATATATTTTATTTATGATATAACAAGCTTTTTTGCGGCTGCTCTCGCTTAGAAACATATATTTTTTCATGAAAGGTACCCTGTGTCCTTTTCTGTATCCCTGATAACGTGTATGCAAAATTTTAAGATGATTACGCAAGTAGTTAAGGCGTAAAAGCGTAACAAACAAGCAAAATAAACTTACATTCGCATTTATAATATTAGTCAGGATTATATCTATGGTTTTATAAATTTTTAGGTATAATAAAATATATAATAATATGCAGCGATAGATCAGTGGGGAGACCAACAGACTGCCATGGAGAGGGCCTCGGGTTCGAACCCACATCGTGCACCTCTGACTTTCGGCAGTTATATGACCTTTCGAAATTATGTGCATATTGATTGACAATTATCGACTGCTCCGTGCCTCGGAGAGCACGTTAAGCCGTGGGTCCCGGCTGCCATGAACATCTATGACAGTCGTTATTGGGAAGTCAGTGCCCTCTAATATTCTGACACTGGTCTAGCCTTAGGGTATCGTTAGCCTTCGGGTTGCGGAGGTCAGATGGCAGTCGCTCTGTGTAAAAACTGATATCCAGTCAAATCCGGTTAGACTAGAAAGCCGACCCCAAGTGACTTGGGAATAATAAAGGCTAGGGAGAAGAGAACAAAATATATAATATAGTAGGGATGTAGGCGTTTGTATGTATACCACGGGAATACCGACGCAGTCTAAAAACATAATAAAATCCAAAAAAAAAACACTTCGCAACCTGTTTTAAAAGCAGAAACGTAAACCATTAATCTCTTTACCTGATAACGCCTTTGTACACGAGTGAACTTAAAAAGAATTGAATTTACCGTCGCCGTCAAGATAATCGCATTCTGCCATCATTGGACTAAAGGTTGAGAGAGTGCGAAAGCCTTAGAGGATCAGTTTGATGTTAAATAAATAGCTGTGGTATTACAAAGGGATTTTAAATTATAGAATGGTAATGAAAAGCTGGTCGCTAAGCAGTAATTTTTTCACATCTATCACAAAATAAAAGATAAAAGTTGTAATAGAGCCAATCATGAATAAAGTTACCTACTTTTTACTATTGGATATAGGACTTATGTTGCCGATTGTATAAGTATAGGTACTGTTATAAACGTGAGTCGATATAAAGGCCTAGCTAAATTTAGATTACATCTATCTTTCAATAGTTACTTTAGCAAATATCAGTTTATTTTAACAGTAATAGTTAAGATTTAATTTGAAGTTGATTTAAGTCTACTATTGTACTCTTTTTTTAGCCGAATAAATTTTATTTATTTATTATTTATTTAAATATCCTAACTAATATAATAGGTGCTTTAGCAAATATCAGTTTATTTAAATGCTAATCTAAGTTTGTTTATTTCATAACTTATGCCTTAAAAATTTTGCATGAAATTTTGCATACACGTTGTCAGGGGAACAAAATGGACATAGGGTAACATTCATTCAGAAAAGAGTTCTGTTCACTGAAATAAATCTATTGACAAAATGTACTGAACTATATTCTCAGTTTTTTGTACGACGTAGTTTGCAATTCTGCCCAGTAGATGACTAGGCCCGTGTATCATAGGACCTTAGATTACTAATACTATTACAGCGTCGCCTATACCTATCTCTCTTAATCCTTCCCTTTCTTGGTATCATTAAATCCTATTCTCTAGGGTCGGCAATGCGCGAGGAAATAACCTTGTAATGTAATCGATACGCTTATTATCAGACGGGTTACGTTTGTTTTATACCTTTGTTGTATATAAAAACATACCTCCAACATACATATATATATATAAATATTATCAGGCCGCCATCTCAGATAACATAGGCAGAAGCGTATTTCGTCACATTTTGGCAACTATAATTATAACTATATTAAGTACTAGATGTGCCCGCGGTTTCACCCACGTTTATGATTACTGCGCCGTCCCCTTGGGTCGTAGTGTGATCTTATATAGCCTATAAGCCTTCCTGGATAAATGAGCTATCCAACACTAAAATATTTGTTTGTTTGTTTGGTTGAACGCGCTAATCTTAAGAACTACTGGTTCGAATTGAAAATTATTTTAGATAGCACATTTATCGAAGAAGGCTAGAAGCTATATAATATCACGCTACGACCAATAGGAGCGGCGCACCAATGACAAATGTCGCAAAAGCAGGGAAAATTCTCATATGTGACGCTGACGCAATCATCTTATGTGAAGTCGCGCGGGTCAGTTAGTATAGACGTAGCTGTATAACTTCTTTTCTATTTTAATGCTCATAGTTGTTCATTATTTGACCTTGTGGAGTCTAAGTTCTTGTAGCGTAAGGTTACCCTTGAAAAGTGAACAAGCGTTATAATAAATTATTCTGAAGGACTGATTTGCATTTTATGCTCCGATTGTAAAATAGAATTTCGTTTAATAGACCTGTGATAATTAAAATATTTTATTAAAGAAGTTATTATTGCCTTACAGAATTATAGCCTGTTTTAGTATTATCGAATAATAACCTAAGCGTTTTTATGAAGATACATTTATTTCAATTATATGTATGCAATGATAGTGAATGAGAGGTGATTTAATATTATCTCCTTCTCTCTCATATTCTGCTTTATTAGAAAAAAGTTGGGCAAGCGTTTTTTTCTGGATGGTATCTATCTGCTAACATTTTGGTCAGTAACTTTTTTACAGCGTTTTTGAAAAGATAACTATCGCTCTAGGAAAAGATCCCGTGTCGCGGTGGAACTATTTTCAACGCAAACAACACCCAATCTTTAAACAACTATTTGGGAATTACACAAATTTTTATGCCGTATCGGGATCGAATCCACAACAGTCGGCGCAGTGGCAGGGAGACATAGGTATGCCTGTATCGCAAAGACAAAGAACTTTACAAATCACAGAGAGAGAGAATCGTCGGGGAAAGTGTAAACATAAATATAAATAGTATAGTAATAGTGTAAATAGCTTCAATAATTTAACTAGCTTAAAAATTAGTAAAGTTTAATAGTAATTGTAGTGTAACAGTTTCTAAATTTTGTAATAAAGTGTCAAATAAACAACGCGATAAAATCCGTATATAGTAGTTTAATTTCAATGAATAACATTCGCGTAAACAGAAGACAATATTATGTAAATCACAGTGTCTGTTGAAATTAAACTACTATATACAGACTAGAAATTTATATTTCTAGTACAAGTTTCTCTTTGTTATTAAAAGTATATGTGTATCATAAAAATGTAACTAGAACTTTAACATCAGGATCGAACACGCAACACTTTGCGAATTGGATATGGGATATGACCACTTAAACCACTGCACATATGAGCAGATTGCTTGGCATATCCTAATCCTTACTAATATTATACATGTGTGTATGAGTTTGTATGTTTGTTACGCTTTCACGCCTTACTTACTTAATCGGTTATCATGAAGTCGCATACACTTTGTTAGGGGTACAGAAAAGGACATAAACATAAACATATCTTTATTTCTCTCACCACAATATTATGTTACATAATTGCTTATAATTATTACATAGCATTCGTTTATTGTGGGAGACTGGTGCCTAAACTAGGCGTTAGCCCCGCCCTCCACCCCGGATTTATTTAATTTGCATATAAACAGTTTGCATATAAACATAGGGTATCTTTCATCCAGAAAAAGTCCTGTCCACGAGCGGGCGTAGACGCGGGCAAAAGCTAGTACAATATAAACACCGTTGAAAGATCCCCATTCCCAAAAAGGAATTTGAATTCAGTCCAGATAGGATTCCGGATAGGATCTAAATGGGAAGGGTTATATTTTGTGGACCTGCCGAGGCTCCCCGTGGGCTTACGCTTCTTAGAAGGGTTTTTATTTATTATTTATTGTTACATTAGTACGCTTGTTATGCTAAAGTGTATGTGTATGTATTACGTAATACATTTATCTAAGGAACACTAAACTTTAATTACTATTATTATTTAATCTTTCGTATTAACAGTTAATGGGCGTAAACGTGGTGATGCTAGTGATATTTTTTAAAGACGAGCATATTTTTTAATAACTCAAGTAATATGCCTGGTGTTGCAATTTTTCATAGGATATATTGAGCTTCAAGCATTTTTGCCAATGTAATTGTATATTAATACATATAAGTAAAATAGATTTTGTGATGTTTTTATAGTATATAATCTTTTGACGCGACGGACAATGCCTTAAAGATGGGATAAATAGAATATTACAGGTAGGTATCTCAGACTCCATAACTCCTTTGCACTGGGTGACATGCAGTTATTGTGTTATCATTTTCTTAGGTTGTCAGAAAGAGATTGGTATTTCCACAAGCGAACCGGCTTATTCGAATCAAATGATTGGGAACAGTGGATACAAGTCCACTGTTCCCAATCATTTGATTCGAATAAGCCGTTCGTTAATTCAATATTTCATTAAAGTTAATATGATTATTTTATAAATAAACCTTACAATATTTTAATATGACCAATTGATCACTCTTGTCAATTATTTGACGTGTAAAACAGAATAATTCTGACGTTTAATGAAACATTGCCCTATAGTGAACCGCATTGAGAAACACTGATAAATTTAATTCGAAAGGAGAAATTTTAATTAAAATAATTGCTATATACCGTCATGTTAAAATGCAAATATTAAAACATGAATGCGAAACAGAACAATATAAATAAACAGCTCAAATAAATACGGAATGAACTTCATTAAACAGGACTATGTTTCAATGGTTTCGGTTAATTTCGAATTTAAATATTTCTAGTAATGATTATCCCACCAAAAACATTTTCATGTAAAATGTTGTCAAGACGGGACCATAATATGGACACGCACTGTCAAAAAGTTATCAGAGAGCCAAGCTTCTAACTCTACACGCCCTAACTCTACAACCTAACTTCACAAACTCTACACCTTAGTCAAAATATGTGGCTTGACCGTTTGTGAAGTTAGGCCTTGTAGAGTTAGGGCGTGTAGAGTTAGGTCTTGTAGAGTTAGGGCGTGGGCCTTGCTGATGTAATTTTCGTTTGGTAAATATGGCTAAAGTCTATCTAGTGTTAATGCGGCACATATGGATTTGAGGAACTAAATGGAACAATTTTGTGTTATTGGTAAATATATCCTTCAGCAGACGGCGGCGCGGGCGTAGTGGCTGAGTGGTCGCCTTGCCATTGGCAAAGCACCCATTGTGGGTCCATAAATAGTTGTTCCGAGACTGGGTATTTATTGTATCCATTCCTCCCCCGGGATAAAGAAATTTTGCTATTGCGGGATATGTGTTTTTAAAAACTAAAACAAAGCTTGCCGTTCAAGGTTCAGTCTTAAGCTAACAATAAAAATACACTGGCCGAGCGAATCACTTAAAAACTGCCCTCCATTCGTCCACGTAATTGTGTAACAAAGATTAGATCTAAAAGGGCGCCTAAATCCAATCAATTACCCAGCAATGACATCGTATGTAAAAGCACTAGAATTGTAACGAAAGTCAATGTGACTATAAATGCGAAGGTGATATCAAAGAGACCCGGTCACGACCTTAACACTGCGAGCCACTACGCAATAGGTCACCAGATGAAAATATCTATTGTGTACGTACAAAGGTTGATACATCTCGAGTAGATTGGGCAAACGTATAAAAGACTGTTGCTTTTGTATATATTTTCTTTAAGACACAATAATATAGCCCGCCTGATACAAGCTAAGACGTAGATCTGCTGGCTGCAGAGCATGATGTCTCAGGTTTAGGTAACAAAATATTTTAGTAATTTTCTGTTGGGAAATATAACATCGCTGTGTCTCTATAAACATGTAAAATGCACGTGGTTTCCCGCCGGTCGAGTTGGATGGCATCATCGGACTTTAAGAGTGAGGTAATAGCGAGTGCACTTGGGTTTGCGCAAACACTTGTGTACTATAATATCTCCTGCGAGCTAGATTCCGTTAGGATTGGTATCCGTAACCGAACCTTGGCCTGAAAGACATGAGATGCTCGTAGCAGACTATTACCTTATTGTGTTGTTGCAGCGATAGTCTAGTGGCACACCCTTGATCTGCCACGTATGGGACACGCGTTCAATGCCAATGCACGCACTTCTGACGTTTCTAAGTTATTTGCATATTTAATTATCGCTTGATTTAACGATAAAAAAAATATCGTGCATGTCTGTAAACTCTCTATGTTGTCCTGCTCTCGAAGATATGTGAAATTTGCAAACTCGCACTGAGCCAGAGTGGTGGACCATGACCTTGCCTTTGGCTTATGCCCGATGGGATAGCTTATATATGCAGGGCTGATATTATTATCCTCCCACGATGCTAACTTTTTAAAACCAGTTTTTGGACACATGACTAAACTCTATACTAGTTTATTATCTTATTTTATTTAGTTCTTAAGTTGAAAAAAACTTTCTCTTATTTGACTTCCTTGCTGAAGCTGACGGTAGAGAGCTAAGCTTCTTATTATTATTTATTAATATTTATATACTCTCCGCAAATGAAACAAAAATGATTCTGATTATTTACACAAACACGTCTTGACGATGGCATATCAAATTTTATTAAGAAAACTTAATATTTTTCTAGTTATCACTAAATGAACACTGTAACACAGCGAATTTCAGTGGAGAAGCTACAACTCGTAAACAAGAGCTGTTACAAAAAAAATGAGGGTAGGTATATGTAGAATCAGCGACGTCGAATTAGTAAACACTAGCTTTTGCCCGCGGCTTCGCTCGCGTTAATTTAGAATTTGACAATCAATTCGGGTTTTACTCTTCTTGTAATAATATAATTCAATCATGATTGGAAAGACACGTGGCGCCATCTATTATCATAAGAACGTTATTGTTGTTTTCATCGGGAACAGTAATTTTTTTCGGGATCAAAGGTAGCCTATGTCCGTTTCTGTACACCTGACAACGTATATGAAAAATTTCAGGGTGATCGGTTCAGTGGTTTAGGCGTGAAAAGGTAACAAACAAACAAACTCATTTTCGCTTTTATAATATTAGTTAGGATTACGAGTATGTGATAAAAGTCATTCATCAGACAAAACTAGCAATTTTGTAGTGCAGTTATATCTGTGTAATGAACAGTCATAGAGGGCACTATTTAATTAACTGCGAGCATCAGAGCGGTGCGACATTTAACCGCAGCTAACCTTAGAAGTTACGGCCACAACGTCGTGTTGTGCACTTTAAGTTAATTAAGTTTATAGTTAGACTTGATAATGTCCGCACTGTGTCATATTTTGGAATAAATGTAGTTATTTTTAGGTAGTAATGATTAATATTGAAATGATGAGTATCTATTTTCTAATATGTGGGTCAGTTTTATTTGAGAACATGACTGAGTCAGTCTGGCGCAGTGGTTTAACTAGTTTCTTCGCCATTGCTAGTGTATTGAGGGTTGTGGACTCTCTGATCACTAAAGGGGGGCAAAAATGTGACATGCAAGTAGCAGTGTTGCGGCAGGAAGTGCCTGTTTCTGGGAAGGTCCTGGTTTTTATGAAAACTAAATAAAATATTTTAATGATATATCTATAGATACATTTAAGACATTTTTGCGTTCGCACAGATTTCTTTAAGTTCAGATTTGACACTTGTAGATTACAGCCTCGCTGATTTCAGCATGAATGGGCCGGCTCGACCGGGGAAGTACTACCCTCTCACAGAATATCGACGTGAAATAGCAGTGTTCCTACTGTTGTGTTTCGTTTGGTGAGTGAGAGTGCTGGAGGCCCAATCTCCCTCTTTCCCCCTTCCCGCTCCTTCCCCTTTCCACTTCCTTTTTTCCTAAAGGGTCTGCAACGCGCAAGTGATGCCTCTGGTATTGCAAGGGTCCATAGGCTACGGTGACCACTTACTATCAGGTGGGCCGTATGCTTGTTTGCCAACTTAGGAGTATAAAAAAAAACATTAATTGAGAGGCAAACATAATTATTTATATAATTAAAAAAAACTATAAGCAAGCCGGCTTTTGCCCAGAGCTTAGCCCTCGTGAACGCATACCAAGATAAAAAGTTAATCTATGATTATGATCTATCTAACTTTTATTTAAATTCGTTCAACGGTTTATTGGTGATTAACCCATTCACAGTCCCGTGATAGACACAATAGAAAATCAATTGTTATGTATCATATGTGGCTCATCGGACAGGGAACGTGTTAAGTTACAAATATCGAAAAGCCTTTACAAACTTTTACATTTATAATATTGGTAGGACTTACAATACATTGTTTGGTACTTACTTTCTTTCGTATTTCAGGCACAATAACGTGTTAACGTATTTTCAGCACATCAATCTTCTTAAACAAGATTTATGTTAACATAAAATTAATTTAGCAGCAAACGATCCCGGCATACTATAATATATCCGTATACTAATTAAACATTTATACGTAGTCTCGCGCTGGTGTATCTGCCAAGGGTCAAGCAGAGGGGTATGACACACATATTTTGACAACTAAGTTTTATGTCCTATGTAATAATTAGATAGCCTATTGCTGTCCACCGGATTTATCTATACTAATATTATAAAGCTGAAGAGTTTGTTTGTTTGAACGCGCTAATCTCAGGCACTACTGGTTCGAAATGAAACATTTTTTTTGTTGGATAGCTCATTTATCGAGGAAGGTTATAGGCTATATAACATCACGCTACGACCCAAGGAGGCGGCGCAGTAATAATAAACGCGGGTGAAACCGCGGGCACATCTAGTAAGGTCTATAGTAGAGCCTCGCTGATTTCAGCTTGAATAGGCCGGCTCGACCGGGGAAGGACTACGGTTCTCACAGAATATCGACGTGAAATAGCAGTATTCCTACTGTTGTGTATCGTTCGGCGAGTGAGAGTGCCGTATGCCCAATCATCCACTTTCCCCCTTCCGCTCTTTCACCTTCCCATTTTCTTTTTCTCTTCTTCCTTTCCTAAAGGATCGGCAACGCGCAAGTGATGCCTTTGGTGTTGCAGGCGTCCATAGGCTATGGTGACCACTTACCAGCAGGTGGTGGTATGCTTGTATGCCACCTCAGTTGTATAAAAAAAAATATTTTTACGTCCCATGCAATAGTTAAATAGACTTGTCGTCTATTTTCGAGATCGCAACCAACCACGGATCTATTTCAAAAAATCCCACCAAAAAGTCCCAATAATACTTTACCCAACACGCCAGTCGAAAATGCAATCTCGCTATGGACTATAAGCGTAATTTATCCCACGGTACCTGTGCACTATTCGACATGTATCTATATTTAAACCAAAATATAAGCACTTAGCACACTTACTCGACAAACGTTTGTTCGGTGCCATGTCGGCCTCTCTGGTGTGCGCAATGAGCCTCTAATGGAACCAATTTGCTGTGTTTTGCCAAACTATAGCTGAGGAGGGGGTAACAACCTCTCTATACGGCGCGGAGGACCGCCGGTAATAGGTTTTATAGAAGGATGCTTGGGAACTTGTTTTCTACGGTATATTATGTTTATACTGGTGAGTAACTCAATCTTCGTTCGAATTTATAGGGTATTAAGCATCTCTGCTTTAGTTTTTTATGAGAATCACAGTAGGTTTGGGATTTTACTCAAACTAGAGTGATTCAATAGAGGAAGTACATCCATTTTACCAGAATATCCTAAACTAACAACTTTATGTCAAGTTCATATGCTTTTCAATTCGCTTAAAAACGGCAACTCCTGCACTAGGAATAACTCCTGTGTCGCGGGGACTTTACAAACATTCAAACAACGGACACAAAGAACACCCAGACTCTGAACAACCATTAGTGCATCACACAAAACCACTAAGCTATCCGTGCAGTCAAATTTCCTGGGATGGTCTGCAGAGGCTTGTTTTTAAAACCAGAAAATGCAAAATCTGAAGCCTGTTTCGTAGCACTTAGTGTAGTGAATTGAGCATGCAATATGAATGAAAATGTTTTTAGGCACGTCGTGCGTCAAGCGTAGCCTCTAGAAGGTAAACGGTTACCGTAACCATGGATACTTTCAGCACCAGTAGAATAAATCGCGTGTTTCATAATTTCAGTTTCAGTTTCAACGAGTCCTTTAAGTTTTGAAGGCCTGGCCCCTTAAAAAAGGACTCGTTGAAACTCGTAGCCACCGTGAAGGCATATATATAATTATTATAGGATCGATTCATCTCTTGCATTGTCAGGACAGCGAATTCTTTTTAAAGTTCAGAAATGCGCGAGGGTTCTTCTAATGTTGCAAGCTGTCGCAGGTTACAATAACCCCTTACAGGCGCAAACTGTTTGCTTGATAACCAACTTATTATTATGAAAACTATTGTAATAATTCTTAGTCAAAACCACAGACATTGTCTTTAAAATATACATGTAGCTATGTTTGTACATAATCTGCATGGTAAATGATAAACACAAACAGAAACTGTTAGAAACTTACAGATATATTGTTAGTTACGTTCACAAAATAAAATGACCTACATAAGATTTCGAATAAAATAAAGGAAAAGCTCGATCTCACATTACCACAATCCCTGTCTCCGAATGACGCGGCCCATGAAGCCGGAGTAATGACGAAACAACCCGACGGAAATGGCGTTCAACTTTATTAGTACCTACGGAATCAGTGTCGGTGTAACTACATATATTGCAATACTACAAATCAAAACTGAGCTTTTATCTGTTTATTCTTATAATTAAATATATTCTATTTTATAAAACTATAAGGCAATGTCTGTTAATTTAAGGCATTATTGGAAAATTATACCGGGCCTAATTCCTGAATATTTGTGCTGAAGTGCTGCGTTTTCTCATATAAATTTACGCAAGTTAAAATATAGATTTAAAAATATAATAAATTAAATTTTAGTCACGCGGGGATATTTACTGCGTATATGAAAAGTGGAACGGCGCATCAAGAAAAGAATTTGCTCTTATATTCGACGTTGTTGTTTCGACATTTTGCTTGAAGTTCTTTCGATTTTTTGGCTTTAATTCAAAGACATGTTTCATTTATTTATGTCGAATAGAACGAAAGATATGCAGCAATAACAACATTGGATAGCCGTAGTTTAACTAAAAAACGAGAGAAAATGCTTTTGGCAGATCATACTTCAAAAGGTAATAACTCGATTCATAATACCAGAAATTATTTAAAAAGTATATCGTTCACATTTACGAGTAAACCTCAGCCGGCTCGTATACCTATTTGTCACCTTTGTCGCATAAAAAATAATACATATTGTTAATCTAGATTTTATATAAACCATATGCCACCTCCTTCGTTTTCACAGCTCCGAGCCGTGGTCATGTACCCATGAAATAACTTCGCTCGTAAATACGACCTTCAATATATATAGCAAACGCTTGTCCTCACAGATAAAACTCATAAAAAGTTATAGAGGTCCTCTTACACAGTTACACCTTAACGTCCCAGTGGTTAATGAGTTGAAGGCTAAGGGCCTAGATCGATTCCTCGGAGGAAAATATGTTTACAACGTTGGAGGGCTCAGTTTCGAAGCGAAAATGTACCCGATATGGTTTTCGATCGAACGCTGACGGTTCTATCAAGATTGAGATTGCAGCTTCGATGAAGGATAAATATTGAGCAAGGAGGAATAGAACTTTGAAGTAGTTTTATTTCTAGTGGACTCAGTGGGGCTTTACGTAGCAGGAGCGAGATAAGGGATTTGTACCGGGTTTCATTTTAGACTCTGTGCTGCTTGTTATTTAGAATTTACAGATAGAAAATCCTTTAATATTTGCTCGATTCCTGGTATTAAATGACATTGAATATCTCTTGTAAGCTGACGCTCATTATTGAAATTCTGCGTCAGGTATCAAGGGTCCATGTAATAGGGAGCCAACGTAATTAGCCGTTGTTACTGCGAATTTACATATACTATACTAGATGTTCCCGCGGTTTCACCCGCGTTTATCGTTACTGCGCCGCCCCTGTGGGTCGTAGTGTGATGTTATATAGCCTATAGCCTTCCTCGATAAATGGGATATCCAACACTAAAATAATTTTTCATATCAAACCAGTAGTTCCTGAGATTAGCGCGTTTAAACAAACAAACCAACAAACAAACTCTTCAGCTTTATAATATAAGTATAGATATGTACAATCGTAATAGTAACAATTTGAACCTATGAAATGGGTAAACACCGGTGTTTCACACGTACTTGTCGCCAGCTGGTTTTAGGACCTACGGAATAGAAGACTGAGCTGCTACCGAGAATTTCGTTAAAAGAATACCTCTTTGATTTGATCCGTTAATTGAATCCAGGTCCTTGAAAACGATCACAAACATAAAGATAAAAATACCTATAGATACCTATTGTAAATGTGAGACGTAATAAAGCAAATTTACCGCAAACTGTGCCCGACATACACGTTAACATAAATGAACTTCACATTACCGACACAGCGATAAATCCAGTCTAACCTGCCAGAACAATACAAGGTTAATAATACCCGCATCCTGCCAAATTCGATACGCCACATACCCGGCTAAGTAGGATTGGCGCTTCACATATAGCCCGGCTAAGTAGAATTGGCAGGTGTTGGGATATACAATACGTATACGGGCGGAGCCAATCAGATTACTGCTGGATAGGATTATTCAGCGCATATACTGACTCGTAGGGGTGGCGTAATAAAATTAACTCATGTTTCACCCCTTTTTCAGCAGCCAGGCGTATGTGGATGGTGTTAATCATTCACGTATCGACGGTTATCGTATTTCAAACACGTGATGGATAAAATGCTACCAATATATACCATCACGGGTTTATAATGTTAATTTGTGTTTTAATGAAATAATACTGTAAAACCTTATTTGACATTACATATAAGCGCCTTCGTGTTACACTGTAAACTTGTGTTGTTTTCTAAATAAATAATAATAAATTAATATTATAAATGTAATTAGAATTAAAGTTTGTGAAGATGGATTTCGGATGTTTGATGATCATTCAAAACCATAGCACAGATTTTATAGTATAATACTGTTTTGCGTGCCAGTAGGATTCACGAGTTGTGGTATTACAGTCAAATAAATACCGAAAGTTATTGTTTCTCTGTTTAAAAAATAACAAAATATCATACTGGTAAAGGGTTTGAAATATAAAGCAATTAAAAGTATGTAACAAGAATGTTATAAAGCAGCGGACAGCCCTGAATGTTTGTAATGTATAGTCGTGGCGACTAAAATACACAGCGTGATGGATTAACCCGAATTTTCCACGCGCCATTTTGTTTTTTGACAGATTATTTACCGTCTGAAAATGGTTAACGGATCATTTGATGCTATCTGCGGCGCGTAAAGGTTTTTGAACGTAAAGAGAATGCTTTATGGGTTATTATTATCCGTTGTCGAGCGTTGCGTGAAACAGAATAATATGTACGACTATATATATACTAGATGTTCCCGCGGTTTTACCCTCGTTTATCATTATTGCGCCGCCCCCGTGGTTCGTAGCGTGATGTTATATAGCCTATAGCCTTGCCCGATAAATAGGCTATCCAACACTAAAATAATTTTTCAAATCTGTTCTTTTATGCATATTACTTGTACAAAATAATTTCGATGTTTCACATCTGCCGGCGTCCCGTGACGGCTCACAATTTATTTTTAGGGATTACTACCGTATTAGGTTTCACGCCCTGTGTCGCGGCAAACTTTACAAACAAACAGTTAGCGGACACAAAGGATATCCAGACCTGAAACAATGACTTGTGAAACAAAAATAATAAAACAGAAGATTTACAGCTGTGACAAAAGCTAAGTCATTCTAGTAGGAAATCTAAATAATATTTTTTGTTATACTTTAGCATACGTTATATTAGTAAGTCTGATTTTTTTATATAATTATTATTTAGTTGACTATTATCTAAACTTGTAAGCAATTAGGTGTATCCGTAGGCCCAAAATGCTAAAAAAAATGTCATTTTCATACTACCGAGTATGCATACCTTTATTATACAGCCTCGATGGCGTAGTGGTAAGTGTAACCGACTGCCACACCTGAGGTCGCGGGTTCGATTCCCGCACAAGCCAAACATTTGTGTGCATGAACATAGATGTTTGTCTTGGTCTAGGTGTTTCTATGAATAATATGTATGCATTTACAAAAAAAAAGTATAAGTATATGTATGTTTATCCATTATACCCATAGTACAAGCTCTGATTAGTTTGGGCTAGATGGTGTTGTGTGTATGTGGTAGAATATTATATAAAAATTACATATACATTTACCATAAAAAAACAGATTTATTAAATTCTCAAATTTAAATTCAAATAGTTTATTGCGAATATAGGTTGATACAGTGGTGTTGACATAGGTTTATCAGTACTGAACAAACATTTTGTGCAACTATATCCCGCCAATTGGCATGCGATATTGACTAGATTGTATGACTCATTTATATACTTTTATATTAAATTATTTAAACATACTCTAGTTATAATAATAATAATATTTATTGTCATAAAAGGAATTACAAATACAAAATACAAAACATTACAACAACAGAAATTTGCTTTAGTCTTCCATTATTATTTGGAATCGATAATAATTCTCCGGACTAGGCTAAGCCTGTCGTGCGGAAAATCGTAAGTTAATGTAGATTTATCCAAAGGTAAATTTTATATAAAGCGGTAATTGAAGTTCACATGAAACATAATCAAAGACAATATAAATATTAATTAATTAAATGTTAGCCATGTCCTTGTTTTTATTTAAAATGATGCAGGTTTGGCGGATCTTAGTGTATTATTGTGTTTCGTGTTGAGTAGGATCAAAGAGTGTTAAGTCGGTGCTTAACTGTTAATAAGAGGATTACTGGTCTTTGTTTGTTATGATGTCAGCTCAGCGGATTCTGTTTCGTTGAGGCAATGATTATTATTAGCATAACCAATTTATATCACAAAATAATAATGACTATTGAATAAAATAATATATTATTTGTCATTAAATAGGATCAACAAATAATCAACAAAAACTATTGATAAATGAAATTAAATAACATCTTATTTGTCATCTAATACGATAAATCTTTGTAATAGTCTTTGTTAAAATTTATTTATTTGGTTAATTTTAACAAAGACTATTTGATAACTGAAATAAAATAATAAATATCATAACAATATCATAAAAATCGTAGTATGTACTCTTTCACACTATTTAACAAAGATGTAAAGAATACCGCTCAAAGTACGACCAACACCTCTACAAAGTTGACAGAAATCGGAACTAACCAAACTGAGAACATCGACCACAACTGCACGTAGACAGTGGCGCCCTCCCCACAATACAAGTAAGTTTGCACGTGTGTATGTAACACGTTCGTGTTTCTGTATTATGTCATTCCGAATGTCACAAGCGTTCGGGGCCGATATCCGGCGGAAGTGGTAGGTGTTGCTGCGGCCACTGGCACATCTTCATTTCCTCTGTTTCCGGTACGACTCAGACCGGAAGTGACCGTGTAACCGCGCAACCTAATTTTTACGAACGTGTATTTTAGTGGGATGATTACATTATAAGTTAACATAATAATTCATAATTGGTGCCACACCAAGCGGTTTCAATGGAATATTCGCCCGCTGAACCTCAGGTTGTGGAATGAACTCTCTGCCCAGGTTTTCCCACAAGACTACTGTATGGGGTCCTTCAAAAAGGGCGTTTAAAGATTTTTACTAGGTCTGCAACGCGCAAGTGATGCCTCTGGTGTCGCAGGCGTCCATCGGCTACGGTAACCACTTACCATCTGGTGGGCCGTATGCTTGTTTGCCATTTTAGTAGTATCTATAAAAAATAATGCTGACAAGTGTATAATATTTGCTTTAGTACCTATTATAGCTTTTAAAGCTGAGGTATCCATTCATGCCTCTATGTCAGCGTTACATACAATCACGCGTGATAATGTCCTCCAGACCGAATTTCGGTCACGGCGGCCATTAATGGAGACTGGCCATCTACGCAGGAGATATTATAGTGCGCAAGTGTGTGCGCAAACACAAGTGCACTCTCTGTTCCCTAACTCTCATGATTCTATGGGACGGTAATCCGACACGTCCGCAGAGAGATCAGGCGCAGGACCAACGGCTTTACGTGCTTTCCGAGGCAAGGGGGTGTCTAACACCGCCAACTTTCTAACTCCGGGCTGCTATTGAGATTTCTTAACAGAAAAACCCAACAACTTTTTGTTGACCCGAGCCGGGATTCGAACCCGAGACCTCATGCATAGCAGTCGCATTCACTACCGCTGCGCCACGGAAGCAGTTTATATACCGAAGGGCTAGATCAAGGTGTTTAACACAGCGTCGCCTGTGTTTTAGCTCCACAAGATAGCGGGCAAACCTTTTGCTTAGCGACCATAACTCTACATTCCATGGTTCAATGCGAATCATTAAAGAGAAGAAATTAATGGTAATTTTCTCCGATCTGAAAATCAAACTCACAAGCATAGAAACACACAGAAGTACAATCTGATGCTCTATGAGAGAGACACTCAATAGAGCCTGAAATTACATTTCTTTTAAATAGGCACTCTCTCTAGTGTAAACTCTGTATCGCAGGCAGTTTTGTAAATATTAAAACGACTGACACAAAAAACACCCAAACTCAAATCAATTGTTTATATATCACACATTTTTAGTTACGATTGAACCAACAATACTTCACGCCCTGGCAATGACAAGGCTTCAACCAGTGCTAACTGGCCAGACAAGCTCTTCTTGTACTAAACAGAAAGCTGCACTGTAACCCTTTCAGTAAATCTCTACTTATATCAAACTAAATGACCCACGCAACTTCCTTTGCTTCACATAAGAGAATTTTCCCTATTTTTGCAACATTTTAATTGATGCTCCGCTCCTATTAGCGACGTGACGTTATATAGCATATAGCCTTTCTCGATAAATAGGTTATCCAACACTAAAATAATTTTTCAATTTAAACCAGTAGTTCCTGACATTAGCGCGTTCAACCAAATAAACTCTTCAAATTTATAATATTACTAGATGTTCCCGTGGTTTCACTCGCGTTTATCGTTACTGCGCTGCCCTCGTGGGTCGTAGCATGATGTTATATAATATAATATAATATTCTATCACATACACACAACACCATCTAGCCCAAACTAAGCAGAGCTTGTACTATGGGTACTAGACAATGGATAAACATACATAATATATACTTTTTTTTTGTAAGTTCATACATATTATACATAGAAACACCCAGACCAAGGTAAACATCCATGTTCATGCACACAAATGTTTGACTTGTGCGGGAATCGAACCCGCGACCTCAGGCGTGGCAGTCGGTTACACTAACCGCTACGCCATCGAGGCCGTCAATAGCCTATAGCCTACAGCCTTCGTCGATAAATAGGCTATTCAACACTAAAAGAATTTTCAAATCGAACCAGTAGTTCCTGAGATTAGCGCGTTCATACAAACAAATAAACAAACCCTTCAGCTTTATAATATTAGTATAGATAGAAAGCTCTTTCAAAAACGTTGTAAGCGCCACGTTATGCCGACATATGTATATAGCTCAATATCAAATGAAGGAACACAAACCGAAGCTATTACAATGAAAGACTGAATATATTACGCAACAATATTGCGCAATAAATTACGCGGCGTATTGTACGCGGCATACTGATATTGCTGTAGGTTTGCATATTATTTCCCGTGTGCGACGGTGGCACAAGTTATGTAATATGTCAGGAATAACCGCGTTTACTACTATAGTTCTTGACACGGATTGATTGCTTAGGTTGCATTTACATTGTCATATGTGGAATGGCATGCTCTAATTATTACTTAGGTATGTATAAGCTATGTACCACGTTATGTAGCTTAAGAAAATGTTATTATGTTGGTAATTGATAGCAATACGAGGTGTTTAACTTAGAGTAATGCTAAATTGCGCAGCAGGCACATCATTCGTAGGGTATAGTACTAAAAAAGACCAGGTTTGCTACTGTACACCATAAAATAAGTAAAGACGTTTTAAAAAATCTCCATTGATTTAAAGAAAGAACTAGAAAAAATATAGTTGGACTATTATCTTATCTTATGTGGGGGCCAGTCAGTGCAGACCAATGACACTTCGACCCAGTGGGATCTTTTGTGTCGACACTCTCCCGATAACGACTGCCATAGATGTTCATGGCAGCCGGGACCAACGGCTTAACGTGCTCTCCGATGCACGGAGCAAACGATAATTGTCAATCAATACGCACATAATTTCGAAAAGTCATATAACTTCCGAAAATCAGAGGTGCACGACGTGGGATCGAACGCGACACCCTCTGCATTGCAGTCTGTTGGTCTCCCCACTGAGCTATCGCTGCTCTTAGTAAGACTATTAGTACTGTGAGTAGTAGAGCCTCGCTGATTTCAGCATGAATGGGCCGGCTCGACCGGGGAAGTACTACCCTCTCACAGAATATCGACGTGTAATAGCAGTGTTCCTACTGTTGTGTTTCGTTTGGTGAGTGAGAGTGCCGGAGACCCAATCTCCCTCTTTCCCCCTTCCCGCTCCTTCTCCTTTCCACTTCCTTTTTTTCTTAAAGGGTCGGCAACGCGCAAGTGATGCCTCTGGTATTGCAGGCGTCCATGGGCTACGGTGACTACTTACCATCAGGTGGGCCGTATGCTCATGTGCCACCTTAATAGTATAAAATAATATATATATTAAAAGAAAGAAAACGTTCTTTATTGCCACAAAAACTAACTACATAATTGTTCTTATAAAATAACAAGACAAAAATTAAAAAGATAATTAAGTAAATATTATGCTTTTGTGCCAACAAATAATATACATATATTCTATCACATACACACAACACCATCTAGCCCAAACTAAGCAGAGCTTGTACTGTAGGTACTAGACAATGGATAAACATTAATATATTTTTTTTTGTAAGTACATACATATTATACATAGAAACACCCAGACCACAAAAAACATCCATGTTCATGCACACAAATATTTGACTTGTGCGGAAATCGAACCCGCGACCTCAGGCGTGGCAGTCGGTTATACTAACCACTACGCCATCGAGGCCGACAAATGGTCTCCATTCAGCATTGATGTTGCGATGAAACTGACGTTATATCGCAACGCTGATGTTCCTATCTTTTGGAAATTTCATTCTTCCAGAAATAATATCTAGGCCAGACATCATTTCTGGAAGAAATATTAAAGGATACGAATTAAATAATTAAATTTATTACATCCATTTAATAACTTAGCAGTAAAATGAAAGCAGAGAAGTAACTTCCACAATTACATATAATATTAATACTAGTATAGTAAGTATAACGTCCTCCAGACCGAATTTCGGTCATGGCGGCCAATCTTAACGAAACTGGCCATCTGCGCAGGAGCTATCATAGTGCACAAGTGTGTGCGCAAACACAAGTGCACTCTCTGTTCCCTAACCTTCATGATCCGATGGGACGGATAATCCGACACGACCGGAGAGAGATCAGGCGCAGTACCAACGGCTTTACGTGCTTTCTGAGGCACGGGGGTGTCTAACACCGCCAACTTTCTAACTCCGGGCTCGTATTGACATTTGTTAACAGAAAAACTTAATAACTTTGTGTTGGCCCGACCCGGGATTCGAACCCGAGACCTCATGCACAGCAGTCGCATTCACTACCGCTGCGCCACGGAGGCAGTATAGTAAGTAGTATAGATGTGAAACAAAATGTAATTATTTTCATTATTTTAATTATATATTTAGAAAGAAAGAAAGAAAGAAAACATTTATTTGCAGCAGATTATGCACTACATACTTCAGACACAGTTAATTACAAAAAAAAAGAAAAAAAACAAATCTTACTGCAAATTGGTCGCAACTCAGCAAAATGCTAGTTTTGAAAAACCTAGCGCTGGTCTTCCGCTGCGAGCATGTTTGTAAATAACGCGGCTCCACTCACGTAGATGTAGGTTAGATTAGGTTAGTAACAGTCCTTTTTTCTGGATATACCCCATGTCCTATTTTATACTCCCGACAACGTGTGTGCGAAGATTCATGATGATCGGTCGAGTAATTAAGGCATGAAAGCGTAACAAACTTACTTTTGCATTTATAATATTGGTTAGGATTAAAGCGCTTATTATGTCGGTTCACCTAAACTTAGTAAGTTCATACAATGTGGTATTACATCTCTGCCTAACTCTTCAGGAATACGTACGAAACTATATTACGTTTTATAAGCCTGTAATTTTAGTGTCAGCTAGAATTCCACTTTAATTAGGTTTGAACCAGTATTTTTTCGTTTTCAATGCACGATTGGCGTTGCCTTCGAAATGTACTCTATTTCTGGATCAAGTAGGCCAAGGTTAGGTCAGCCACTGAGCGTTTGCAGGCTTCCAATGTTCGTACTGAAGGTCGGGAAGGTATGTGAGACACGATTCTGTGTCTGTAAATTCCGATTGTAATAAAAGTCAGTACGGATCACGCTAGTATCCTATTAAACACCCGCTTGTCATGTATACTAATTTATTATTAGTATAGATGATATAAACTAATCTAATCTATACTAATATTATAAAGCTGAAGAAACCTCAGGAACTACTGGTTCGATTTGAAAAATTCTTTTAGTGTTGGATAGCCTATTTGTCGAGGAAGGCTATATACCATCGCGCTACGACCCACGAAGGCGGCGCAGTAACGATAAACGCGGGTGAAACCGCGGGAACATCTAGTATTAGTATATAGTAAAGAGCAAAATTTTCGTATATATATCTGTATTTTTGTTTGTAATGAATAAACGTAAAAAGGAGCCCGATTTTAAGAAATCGGTCATCATTAGAAAGCTGCTTTATTTAAGAATAACATAGGCTTTAAAACATAACGGTACGCTACGAGTCAAGGCAGTGGAGCAGTTGTTAAAAACGTGGGTGAAACCGCTGAAGACAGCAAGTAGTCCATAAAATACAAAGATACAGTATTTTCTTTAAAAAAAAATTTGTTGTTTTTTCGGTGACAGATGAGCCAGTGGCCCACCTGATAGTAAGCGAGAACCGTGGCTCATACACATGGCTGTGTTGTCTTAAAAAACACAACCAAGTCGCTGCCAACCGGTAGGAAAAGGGGAATATAGCAGGATGGAGTTTGGAAAGGGAAGGGTGAATGGGCCTCCGGCGCTCTCACTCACCGAACGAAACATAACAGATACTGCTATTTTACGTCGATCTTCTGTGAGAGGGTGGTACTTCCCCGGTCGAGCCGGCCCATTCATGAATGCTGACAAAGTGACGCTGCTCGTCGCGCTCAGCGCTGTCAGTCACGTGACATGACATTATTATTAAATTCGGCGCAGAACTATATAATGATGACCATTGTCGCGAAAAGGAGAATAAAATAATTTACATAGAGATTGTTCAGAGATCATAAACAGCTTACAAGTGCGGTGGTTGGAATTGATCGCATTTAATTAAATGGTTATCATGCCATCCATTACAAACCTTGTAGTTTTATTCTCGCGTAGGATCAAAGTAGATGTGCCGAGTCTAGATGTACTTTGTATTGTTGTTGCCAAACTTATCCACTACGACACACGTATGAGGCAAAAGCAAAGCCTAAAATATTTTTCCTGACCTTGAAATCGAATCTAGAACCTCACAATAAGCAGTTCCATTCAATCAACAGTTCCATTTTTAGCAGAAACCAACCTCCATCTTTGCAAAATAAACATAACTTTGCACAGTAATAATATATGTTAGGTAATCTGATTTATCTTAATGACGAAATAAGATTATTACAATGAGCCCTCATTCATGCTTGTGTACAATAATGTGCGGTGAATATTTGCGGCTGGCAATAATGATGGGCGAAGTGCGGTGTTGCCAGCATTCATGCGCTTATCGTGTGAGAGCACGCGGGCCGTATAAACGCGAATTTATGTATACTACATTTTGTTATTATTTTGTATGTTAAAATATGAAGTCGTCAATGTAGGGATGTGAAATGAGTTTTGCGTCTTACGAGGAGCTCTTAAGGATTTTCTTTGCAATTAAAATTGTCGTTTTATCCTTTTTAAAAAGACGTATTATAAAGATATATAGACGTATGTAAGTGTTGTGAACAGGAGTATTCGCATATGAATATTAAAAAGTCATAATAATGTTAAATTACAAATAATTTATCATGTCAATTATATAGGTTTCTGTTTCTATTATTTTACACAAAATAACAACAGTGTTTAATACGTTTAAATATAGCCGCAAAATTTCAAGAATAAGTACATACGATGATTGTGAAACTTGCGGAGTCTTTGATTATGTCCAACACTTACAGATGGATTGTGTCAAAAACCAGTGCCAAATGAATTCGTTGATGATCAAATATAATCTTAACGTGTACGATGTAGGACTTTTCATTAATATTCTAATTGACCCTACTTCAAATGCGGCGTTAGAGCTATTTGAGATATATGTATGCACAACGACTTCCTCTGTCTCCTATCATTACATAGTAAGTTAGTATCTTAGAATAAGCCACGATGGGGCTCACGTATTATTTTGTAATAAAAGCGTCTAAATAAAAAAATTATAAAAATATTACATACGAATAAAACACGTGAGTTGTTCTTTCAAAGTAATTTGGTTTGTGTATATATTTTTCATATTCAATACATAATACGCATAGCTGGCGATGTCTGTGTGCCTGCCCTTTAACAACATACAGGTGTAGTCGATATCCAATTACGATATAGATGTTAGAAAGAGTACATCATTCCAAACTCAACAACAGTATTCTACATATATCCGTGTCGTCCCAGTTTGTTCAGTGAAGATGATATATCGCCTGCTGTCGAAGCGTACCAGTGCTCGCACATCCGATCCGTTTTCCTGTTTGCGACAACTTCGTACTACAAACATGTGTGATAATGTTGCACCATATCTACATACGTGTGTAGGTGTATTTACGTTGTAGAGATAGTATGGCGGCTTCACGTAGCTGTGTGATTGGTCCAATTAGATAGCAACGTGGATGGATTGGTCTGATGGTTTGAAGGTAAACGTCGGACCAATATGCGTTTGTTGTCGTTGGTTTGAAATATTCGAATATAAAGCTACAAAGAAGATCGTTAGGCTGTTCAAGAGAATTGGTAGGGTGTTGAATATTATAAAAATCCTATTAAGAGTTGTATCTGAGAAGATGCAGGCAAGGAACTCATGGCCTCTTTTCCCAATCGCTAATTGATAATACCATATTATTGAACAAACTTTGTCGATACATATATGAGCTGGTATGCTTTAGAATTTACGTTTCTTTTTGTAGCAATGCTGGCAGCATGTTTATAGACAAAAAATACACATTTTCGTGATAAGACCGGTCTGTATGGAAGACCTTGGAGGAGGCTTATGTCCAGCAGTGGACGTCTTTCGACTGAGATGATGATGATAATGACACTTGTTGAATCAGAATAATCTTCAAGTTCGAGAATGTTGCTGATCAGTGAAGATCTAAGAGGACGCCTACTGCACTTATTGAGGATGGCAAGCATTTTTTCAACTATAACTTTACAACAGTAGTTTATCAACCATAACTCTAATTTAATATCTAGTTTGATAAAACACTCCATTCAATTTCATCCCTCTCATATTCTGCATATGTTATCTACCCTTTCATCTCACTAGTCTCTGATATGGCCGGACTCTTGTTCTGCCCAATATCAATATTGGCCGATAAAACTTATATTTTATGAATTGTGTGTGGCCGTCCATGTTTATTTAGGTCAGAAGTCCCATGTGGGTAGCCCACGTTTAGTTATCGAAGGTCGGCAGCCATTTTTTCAGAAGGCCTTGTTATGAAGAATATTTTATAGTTATATTCTTTGGGGAAATTTTCGCTTTCATCTATTGTGTACGCTTGTATTAGTGTACCTGCCTCGAGGCGGGCTTTTGAAGGGTACCGATATTGAGAAAAGTGTTACCCTATCTTTTAAGTTTGACTTTGTGGAAATGAATACGTAAAAGTGTTGCCTTGTAAGATAAATTATGTTTCAGTGGTGCAACAGTAGTTAATATTACCGTTTCGCATGTGGTTTTAGGTTCGATTTTCAGCTTTAGTAAACTTTTATTGGATTTTCTATCAAGAGATTTTCAGTAGCAGCACAGACTCCGTGCTAAAATCTAAATGTGGGACCTAGTCCCAGAGTCCACGACTATGCACACACAACACATACAGTATACTAGAAAAAAATCATATCCAAATAACACTATACCCGACCTGGAAACCAATCACGACATCGCGATCAGTCCCAAGCGTAAACATAAATTAGGGATGTTGCGAATATTCGCATTCTCATCCGCAGTTGCGGAGTTTCCGCATGGATTTGAACATTTGCATCCGCATCCGCATTCGCAATAATCAACGAGACATCCTGTGAATGCGGATCCAGATATAGCGCAGGATGCGATAAGATAGAAAATGGGTGGGCTGTTGAATGGCGCAATGATTCTTCAAGTGAAGATGAGAATCAATTTATTAACATCCGCATCCCCAATTGCGGAGCTTCGGCATCGATTTGGACATCCGCATCCGCATTCGCGGATGTGGAACATCAAATATCCGTATCCGTATCCGCATCCACGGATGTAAAAATCTGCATCCGCAATATCCCTGACATAAACTACAGGAGACGACGTTCAATAAGTCCAAAAAGATAATAACAGATTGCAATAATATTATACCTAATAGATATCCGATGGTTCCATTTATATCGTAAACTGAAACTAATATATCATTGCGCTCGTCTTACAACCTCCATAGGGAGGGCAGGGGGTTCTATTAGTCGCATGGTTTCACTTAGAGGAATGTATTCGCATACTGAACTCACCCATTTATTTATCAATGCTGGGTAACTATATATGGATATTAATCCTGTAGCAATCATAACCGGTATCTTGCAATGAGGGTATTTTGGTAGAAGGTAGACTCAGCAACATAAGTCGATACACACTTGCTCCGATTTATTTCCGAATTATAACAAAGGTTAGATTTTGTAGCAGTAATGGTAAAAATATATTTTATTTAATCATAGTTCAAAAAATTAAATTATATTTGGGATTTTTAATTCATGATGATTTTTACCACTTTGTTTAATCTTCAGCTACTTATGTTGCTGTATAAATTTCACATATATTCCTTTGTATACATACAAATGAATAAAAAGACAAATAGAGCGTCTATCAGTAAGATGCGGTTGTCTTTTAGAGTCATAAGAGTTAGTTATAAAAAGCATCGTGTACTAAAATAATAACGTGGTCTTTCTTACTATTTTAACCATTTATAATCTTAATTCAAGAGATTTTAATAATAAAAAATCGTTTTATTTTTGCAGTATGAACACTACGGCTACAAAAACTTGGCAATATTGGCAATAGATGCCCCTTTTTTGTTTTTAAGGGGATTCAACTTAAAACATCGGATACCGATCAATGCGCCATCTGTGCAGTCAAGTTCTTGAACACCCGAGACCTGTGATAAATTATGGCCGTAAAGCACTTTTATTACAGCGAAGATAAAAGCTTAGAAGTAAATTCGTCTATAATTTATACCTAATAGTTCTAAGTTACCTTCAGCTACGATTTATTAGACACCTTTTGCAAGCGAAATCTTTATACTATCAAGTTGGCAAATAAGCATACTTAATTGGAATCAGTTACTGTATGTAGGCTATGATTTCTTGGAATACCACGACTATAAATGTTGTATTGCCGACTAGATGGGAAAATAATTAGACATAAGATAAAATAATAGGCATAGAAATAGATGTAGGTATACGAGTCTCCGAAACTCCTACATACTACGGACGCAACGCAGTAACCATGTTACTATTTTTAAATCGGTTTCCGGCAAGAGGGTGAAATTTATTTATCCGGAAGAGTCAGCTCAATCGTACTGTCACCAAATAATTGCCAACTGTGGCGCCTTCTACTCGACATATTATTGTACGTGAGGATATATTACGTCTTTATATAAAAATAAATAAATTAATTAAAAAATATTTATTTTCAAAAGAGTACAATATTACACATAGTATCCATTGGCCCACACTAGGCAAGCCTGAAATGTGGATGCCTTATTACGTTTACAATTGAAGCTGAAATACAATTTTGGCTCAGTTGAAATCAACAAAAGTAAATTACAAACAATTTGAGGTAACTATGTATGTACGTATTTCTAATCTATAGGTAAAGATATATCGATAAAAAGACTGAAACATCTTGCAAAGGATGTATTTACTTTGGCGTACCCAAAGTAAATACATCCTTTAATTCGGTACACCCTACGTCTTAAAAGGTTTTGAAGTTCTGCTGAGTTTGTAACTACTTTGTGCATCTTAATAATCATATTCTCGTATGGTTAAGGTCATATTAGTTAGGTAATTGAACATTACTATATTTCAAATATCATGTTGATATTTCAAGTAATAAAACACGAAACTGCTGCTGCCTTGCGGTTATAGACACAGAGAACATATATTTAGTGATGGGCAATAATCTTCTCATTTTACAGTTCACGTCTAGATAAAAACTTTAAGTTTGCACCACAAATCTCGATCTGCCGGCTTCTACATCGAGACTATTCAAGCCACCTATTTGAGGATCACGTCACGTCGTTTAACCTGGTCAGGAGCGTCCTACAATTAATAATTACTGCAAACTTAAGTTTCTTCCATAGTAAGCAGAAGCCTGTCTATTAGACTAACAAGTCTGTTCATGCAAAACCTGTTAGCATAATATCAGTACCGTATATAACGTTATTACCAAAATGCGATGCCGCCATGTTGTGGAAGGCTGCTTATATTCGTAATACGTGTAGTTGTGCATCGGGTGAACGTGTTAATATTGATTTAACGAAGTTAAGCCCATCTGCGAGCTCCATGGTACGCGCCCCTAGCGATGGCCGATTACGATAGATATGGATCGATGGTGAAAAAATCGGTGTAGTGTAAATTTTCAGTCGAATCAACAATTTACTCGATTTTTGATAAAATCGAGTTGGTTTTTGATTGCACGGCTCTCGGGCAGCGTTTGTTATTTCACTATTTCGCTCTGAGTCGATGATTTTCGGTCACTGCGTTGTCAAGGAAAACTGCCTTTTCCTTATTAACAGATAGTTTTCTGCTAATAATATAGCGCGTCTTAATGAAGTCTCAGCAACCTGACTCTCAGCAAGAACGGCAGGCAAGTTTATGTGGTTGTGATTTTTCTGCCGTCAAGTTACTTTTTTCGTCGAGCTATTCTAGGTTTCCCACTGCTTAATTAAATTTTCATCATGAGTTCTATTTTGTAATTGTTATGTCTTCGACTGAGCGCGAGATACCTATTTGACGCTATTTATATATGCGCTACAAATTCATTGAATGCGTAAAAATTCTAATTTTAAATGTAAAGGATTTTCTTAAGATTTATAATTATTATTATAAACATCGATTTCAATATCTCGACATCGCACATCACTATGCGTTGCTACTTCCCGCGTATAGTCTGTGGTACTGGTACTAGTAAGTTTGTTTGTCTATGGTACGTTGTTGACTATGCTGTTTATGTACGGACACGCGCCAGTTGTGTTCAGCGAGTTAGAGTAGGAATATGTGCTGATATTTGATTATAAGTTTTACGGAGGTGTGTGGAATAACAATGCCTTTGTTGTTAGTTTATGTGCGTATTTATGAACGTTAGTTAACTAAGGAATTATGGTAGTAATTAATTTATATTTAATTATTTTCTGTCAGCAACTTTTGTATACGTAAGGTTGCTTTCGGAAATAGTTAACTTGGAAAATGGCAATACTGGCATGCTACATTATATTGTTGTTATGTATATTTGCCAAAATAAACAGTTTTAAGAAATATATGAAATAATTCTAATTTATTTGTCAAAATTATAGTTGCGAAAATAACATCTAATAAATGATTATAACGAACATTGTTATACGATTTAAAAGCTAAATGGTTTTAAAGTACCTACACAATATTTTATAGACCATCCCATTGTTGACTAAAACGATTTGACTCAAAAAATCCTTAAGTCTTCTTACTGGTCATAAAGTTTCTAAAGTTGTTTCAAAAATAAGTTGCAATGTTGCCATACAAAGAAAACAAATAAATACAAACAATGTTGTCAATATAAAAATTAAGTAAGCTTGCCCGCAAAAATAAAACCCAAAGGTTTTATGCATCTAATACTTTCGCTATACAAGTATTTAGATTGTAATATTTAACTAGTTATTACACCTTACCCAACTTTAATATACTGAACAGCCGTCTGGGGTTTTCAGGGAGACAACACGAAACGCATATAAATATTTATTATACATATTGTGCTTTACTTTTTATTTATACATATTTTACATATTAGATTATATTATACATATTCCCAATGTTATAATGCGCAGAATACAGCAGATTTTATTATTATTTTGCTCGTAAGATAAACATGATGTTTCGGCGACATGTTTGAGGCAAGGGTGTTACGCATACTGCCTCTGTTTGGATCAGACAAGATTGAATTTACTCGTGGATTCCTTCTATATTACTTTTATAGACAATAATATGGCGTATGCTTACGTAGATTTCGTCGACTGATTTTTATTGATATTCCATTGTGTTTCGGTTCGTATCGTATTTTGAGTACTAAAGCGACCCAATCTGTAGTTGAAACATTGAATTATCAGATATAGAATAAAATAGGTTTTATACCAAACAATGAATTGCCTTTATTTCTAACTAGCTTATGGTCGCGGCTTCTCTCTTGTAAAATTAGGTTAGGTTAGTAACAGAACTAAGTACATATTTGTTTTTAAATAAAATATAGCTTTCTGAAGATGAAAGAATTTTGAAAATCGGTTGAGTAGTTTTAAGTTAAATCGTTACAAACAAACAAATCAAAAATCTAATTTTTACTCTTAATAATATTAGTATAGATGACAACTCATTTTATTTTTACAAGATGCTTATTATATAGTATTGGTTCTATGACCGTACCTAGTATCAAAATATTAGATTGAAGTACTTTCATTCTCAGCTTACGACATGCATAATTTATTGTTTTCTTTCCATTACGTGAATCTTAATTGAACGTGAATGTCCTAGAATTGCCAACCTTTTTATAGTTAAACAACATAACATTATTTTAGCATTTTATAGTTTTCTATATCTATACTAATATAAAGGGGAAAGATTTGATTATTTGTAAGGATTTAACTCCAAAACCACTCAACCGATTTTAAATATTCTTTTACCACTAGGAAACTATATTATCGCAGAGTTACAAAAGCTCTCTTTTTAAAAAAAGGTACTTTTACTGACATAACCTAACCTGACTTACTTTTACGCGAGCGAAGCGGCGGGCAAAAGCTACTCTCATATAAAAGTGTTAGTCGAAATTGGTAAGATATATTTATAAACAAGTACACACATTTATGTAGACGTCCGTTGTCGGCCGCCGACCGCACCAGACTCAATGTGACAAGGGGCAAGGCTTATCACCATTTATTGGACACTATGGCTGTCAACCGCGAAAATAGAAAGTCTTTTACTAAAGCTTGTCGAGCTAGGATGTACGTTATATCGCAGTAAAAAGGACAACTAGGAGATAATTTAGTTATGCGAGAGTTTTAGGTACAATTATTTAATATCGACATAGTTACCATGTTGAATTATATTGATTACGGATTAGTTAGAATATTATACAATATTTGATTTTTGCAGTAATGGAACCCACTGCATATGGCAAAATGCTGGTTATACGGAGTAGATGTGACAGTTTGTTTGGTTGGTTTTTTATATTTGTAACACAGTCAAGCCCAAATCACTAAATAATTTTAGATAAAATGTTAGAAGTCACGCACTGTTGACTTTACGAAATTATGTGCGTATAAAATGAATTATTATTCTCTGTAGTGGTGAAGGAAAACATTGTGAGAAAACCTACATGTCGAAGAGTTCTCCATAAAGTTTTTGAAGATATGTTAAGTCTGTCAACCCGCACTGCGCCAGCGTGGTAAATTTTGGCTCTTACCAATCTAAGAAGAGCCCCGGGCCCAGCTATAGTATAGTACAGGGCTGATTAAATTATATTTTACAGGATAAGTATTGTACCGAACCGCGTAACAAGTCACAGTTAATAGCTCCTTTCCTTCTCCCTAGCCTTTATTATTTCCAAGTCACTTGGGGTTGGATTTCTAGTCTAACCGGATTTGACTGGATATCAGTTTTTACATGGAGCGACTGCCATCTGACCTCCGCAACCCGAAGGCTAACGATACTCTAAGGCTAGACCAGTGTCAGGATATTAGAGGGCACTGACTTCCCAATAACGACTGCCATAGATGTTCATGGTAGCCGGGACTGCCGGCTTACGACCGACGGTGCTCTCCGCGGCACTGAGCAGGCGATAATTGCCAATCAATACGCATATAATTTCGAAAAGTCATATAACATAAAAATCTTGCCTAAAATATCTCCAAAGAATCACGCAAAGATTAGCACACTCTAATCTTGCCAGCTATAGATATAATATATTACATAGCTATAGTAGTTAACTATAGCTATGTAATATATTTACAAAATAACTGCATTTTTATTCAGAACAATATTCTAAATGGTAAATAAAACTTTGCATTATGATAAAAGGGAAAGCCTTTTAAACACTAAAATGAATAAAACGGACACTAGAAAGAGCTAGAAAGGAAATAGGGTATGACGATGCAAAAAAACCCTTTGTGGCTTGAACGGCATAAATTAACTCAAGTTGACCTATAACCGTTTATCGTGTCGCTTTTTGCTATTGGAGAAATTTATTTCTACTGCGTAAGAGTTAGAGTTAAATAAAAGTGTTGTAATGGTCCCCTCGTATGGCGATACGTCTTTTTATACAAGTTCTGAAAGTGACAAAGTGTGACCAAGGTGTAAGTTAGTATGTGTTTAGTATTTAGAAAGACAACTTCTGCACTAAAAATAAAGCCTGTCTAGCAGGAGCCTTTACGAACGTTTAAAGAACAGACACAAAGAACGTTCAGACTTGGCATTACTATTACTGGATCACACAATTTTCACCCACATGAAGATCAAAATCATAACATTCGGTGCGGTGTCAGCGGCGAGGCGACCACTCCCACCACCATCCGTGCAGTCTATTAGTGTGTGAGAGTGTGTGTGTGTGTGTGTGTGAGGGTGTGTGTGTGTGTGTGTGTATGTGTGTGTGTGTGTGTGTGTATGTGTGTGTGTGTGTGTGTGTATGTGTGTAAGGGTGTGTGTTTTCTTAAACACTAAGCACATACACATACACATGTTTTTAAACACTTACACACTAGAAAATGTTCATGTTTAAAACAATTGTGTGTGCTTAGTGTTTTAAAAAAACTTACACACTACAAATAAAGCCTGTGTCGCGGGGATATCATAAACATTCAAATAACAGACACAACTACCATAATTATGTTTTCTATTTAAAACTTATAGACAATCTTTTGATCGTGGAGCTGAGCAGTACCCCCGTAAGTCTCAGGTTGGATTGCAGATATTTTAATATGTTAACAACCTGAGCTAGACTGACGATGTAGTGCTGCTCAGTCCCACTATTGAAGGCTTGCGCAAACCTTTGGGTATATGTGAACAGTATGCGAAAGAGCATTACCTAACCTACAATAGTAAGAAAACGTAAATGGTAATTTTTTTAGATCATTCTGCCAGACGTTCTACACATGTCCGCTCTGGACCGAATACACTGTTAAATCGCACAATTCCATCAGAGTGGCATACAAAATCATATAGGCAACAAATATCACGAAGTTGTAGCGCGTCCGGGATGTTTTGTGATGCGCGCGTTGATACTTTTAATGCAATTCAGCGTAAAAGAATAGCGTCTTTCATGTCCAGAGTTGCCATGTGTAAAAATACTATCATTATGAGTCTGTCAGACCGCCTGCTGCAGACTGTAACGTACCGTCGATGGATGGCTATTGCCACTTAATTTGCTTTTAACTCTTTTATAACTAGTCACTAGGTATTTAATTGTGTGTCGATCTCGTATATGGATAACAGAGTCCTAAATAAAGTATTATTATTATTAGAACGGTAATAAGTTGTTACGAGTTAACCATTTAACGCCAGTCGAGCAATGTAACACTCATTAGCCAGTAGCTACTGTAAGGCTTACAAATATAACACTGTTTTAAACCATCATCCAGCTTTTTAAACTAAATTAAATGTATGATCCCTTTACTTGTTTCGCAGTAATCTTGTAGAAGAGGCGCTCGCTCGAGCGTTGATTAAAACAGTGCTTAAACTTAAATTATGTTTGTAACTAAATTAATCTTAGGTATACCGAAGATGTTGTAAACTTGTGTACTATTCAGTTCTTAAAACATCTTATACTTGATCACCTTGACTAGATAATAATATACGGCCAATATTAATAATCAATTCCAATCGATATTGTGCAATCTAAGATTAAAATTTCAATCCTTTTTTTGTTTAATAACTGCTAATAACCAATCTATAGTTTGGCTTCGTTATCTAGAAAATTAATCCATATTTGAGAAGACGGATTACTCTGTTCGAAAATGACAGTTAAGGCTTGCCAATAACATAGATATATTAATTTTTGATATTTTGGAATGGTTAGGGAATAATTTTGCACGAATTGCTTTAATTATCAGTATAAAAGTACTATAATTTATGTGGTAAAATACAATATTCATTTATTGCGCTATCCTACACAAACATGACAATTCTTCCTCCGTCTTACGAATTTTCGATCAGGTCACTTGTACTGACGCAAGTTTATCATTTTTTACCCATCACAAAAAAGTGCACAACGCCGCTAAAGAAGTTTTCACTTCAAAAATGCTGGACATCTGTCCATTATAACATTTGGTTCGATCGCGTAATCAATCGCAGATTGCAATCTAAGCATATTCTAGGATTATAAATCTTGGGATAGATCACAAAGTTAATTGTATAAATAAATGGAAGTGTCGGTATCTTTTAGTAATGGTGTCGACAAACACAGTTTCGTTTCGGTATCGCAGATTTGGTATTCGATTGCCCGGATGGCGTATTAGTTTGAGTGCTCGTCTCACCACTGCGCCTGATGTTATGGCGTCGAACCCCACACGGGACAATAATTTGTGTGATCCATAAATGGTGGTTCTGAGTCGGGATGTTTTTTGTATCCGTTGTTTGAATGTTTGTAAAGGATTTATTCATAACACCAGAGTAGTCTTTAAGAAGAAAAAGAAAAGAAAGTGACTCTATGAAGCGCCTAAAAACCCTACTTATCGCAGAAACACAACACATGATTAACAATCACTGTGGTCTTCTTGAAAGTGTAGACAGTTCTCCAGTAAAGCTGCTTTTTAAAAACTGCTGCCTTAAGCGGGGATCTTTTTTTAAAATGCGCTCTTTACCATTATAATATATTTAAATAAATAAAATATATTAAAAAATGTCGTAACCTTTTTGATTAGCATTTCCGTAAGCCGCTGTTAAGTGGGTGAAATTGCATTGACTTAACTGAAGCAATTTAGCTGAGTCTCTGCTTAGTCGACTTGTTTTTTTAAAGCTCTCGTAACTCTTCGTCAATATTAATCAAGCCTCCAGCGAGAATGTTTACTTGCAATTACTTTAGAAAGCTGTGAGGCATTAAGATTTTACTTACTCTTCACATAGAATATTAAACAGTCTGATAATTAAAAATAGTTCTAACGTGCTCCGCTCAAAGCGTCGGCGTTTGGTTGGTATTCGACGCAATGTGAACCGAAGCTAAACTTATGAATAAAAACATTCAATAAACTGCTTTGAGCTCGTAAAAGCGGCATTCATGCTGTTGATATCTTTAGCTGCAATAAGTAGTTTATGACACCATCGAGTTATTATCAATACGCTGTGAGTCGGTTTTCGTGTTATGTGATCAACAGTCACGAGGTGGAGTGCTATTGTGCCCATTGTCTCTGTGCCTACAGCTTCCTTGATAGAAATTGTCTTTAAGGTGAGACTTGTCTTTATTGCGAATAGACCAAAGTTTTATTTAGTTTATTATATAGCCTCTTGTTTTCAATCCGAGGTCATGGATTCTGGTTACAAGTTTAGCATTATAACCAGAGCATTCTGTGTGGCATTTTCTAGTTGAAGCTAAGAATTTGCTGCTTTCCCATGAGATGGAATATAATTGTCTCTAGTCTCATGAAATTTAAGTACCTATTACTGGAAAATTTCGGTACAATACGCTTTAACTTAATCCTTCAAATATACCTTATATACTGATACATTTTATATAATCCTAACCGCTCACAGAATTCGCCCTCCCACCATTATAACACTTGTATATTCAGTTTTAGTAGCGGTGACCATGGAAAACCGAGACTTAACTCGTAGCATTTACTTGTGATGTCCCGGGAAAATTATTACTGTCTTAGAATCCACAACGTATTTAATCAGAAGCTTTTGGGTATGTCTACAAGGATTTGTACAATAATTTCACTGTCCTCAGCAAAATGGGAGACAAAATAAAGAATATTTATAAAGATTAGAAAATATACATCTGATTTTTATATTATATAAACTTAACCTAATACTTAACAAAAGACTTAAATAGATTTATAGTCTTCTTAGAATTGAACATGTGTACATATATCGTAAAAATAAGTGAACACAGCACGTAGTAGCAAATGCAACAGTTTATAAGATTTTTCTATAAATAATAACAAATTCATCGTGTTTGCTGGCGGAGTTTTATTGCTCCTGTAAGATTCCTATCGTTTAATTGTGCATTTACACACACATACAAATGCGATATACCTGCTATTTATAAAACTAATACGAATGTTGTACTAATTGCAATTATTGTTGAAAATAAACGATGTCGACTATTTTGAAGGACCTGAACTCTAAAACAATAGATTTTAGGACATAATTATATCTGTCCGCTACAAAATTCACTTTGCATTTTTCCATGATGCAATTAAGAAGATTTGAGTTTAACTTCAAAATCTAGGTTAGGTACCTTTATTTTTATGGAGTCCAATAGTTTGGTACCGAAGTTGTTTCAAATGTCTTTCCTGGTCCTTTTGCAGGGACGTCTTAGTATTACGTGGGTACTTAAAATAGAAGCCTATATGTTTACAGGTTCCTTGCTACATAAGTACCTTCACTTATGACATATAATATAGGATTTTTTATTGTGTCTATCACGGGACAGCGAAAGGGTTTATGTGATATACGATTAAATAACTTTCCAGTTTAAAATATCCCGTTACCGGAGTTTAATAGACCTCACGATGTGTGAGGTCTATTAAACTCCAAATCATCTATCAAAAAGTCTACGGAGAACTTTCGGACAAGAAGATTTCCTCATGTTGATCTTGTTTACTATTCCAGCGATAATGAATTATTAAATACGGTCACGTAACTTCGAAATGTCAGAGGTGCGTGCCGTGGCTTCGAACTCGACACCTTTGACATGACAGTTCAACGGTCATCCCTACTAAGTAATCGCCATACGCTGTGTTTATATCCTACATAATAGGAAGCGATAGCTACCGTGTAAACGGATCGATCGTTCGTGCTACTGACCGTTTCTTGACGTAAAAAGCCATAATGTTGAACTAATATTGGGTCTTATTTATAATATTTAACGCAACCCGGGAATCGAACCCGAGACATTGAATAAACGACACTAGTATTGAGTGCACACTGCTGCGCCACTGAGGCACTCGAAATAATATTGTGAATTATATACCTTTTGATTTCAGTTTAGTTTACATTATGTCAATTTATTTGTTTTAGTTGTATTTTGAAATTTGTTGTTATTCATAATTCAGTATTCATTTAATCAATTATTATATTGTACATATGTATTAATCAACAATTATGTGCATGCAATCAAATACAATGTAACAATTTATTTGTCTTAATTAACAAATAAATCTGTGTGTGGTTATTTAGGTAAAGTTAATCATATAATAAACTAGCTTTTGCGCGTAGCTCCGCCCGCGTGGTGCCTACATCAATAAAAAGTAGCCTATGTCCTTTCACAGGTTTTAAATTACCTGTATATCAAATTTCATCCAAATCGGTTGAGTGGTTTAGCCGTGAATAGGTAACAGACAGACAAAATTACTTTCGAATTTATAATATTATTAGCTTTTACTCACGGCTCCGCCCGCGTGGTACCTACATTAATAAAAAGTAGCCTATGTCCTTCCCCAGGTTCTAAACTATATCTGTGCCAAATTTCATCTAAATCGGTTGAATGGTTTAGCCGTGAAAAGGTAACAGGCAGACAGACAGACAGATAGACAGACAGAGTTACTTTCGTATTTATAATATTAGTAAGGATAAAAGTAAGGATATACATTATATTGACTTATCTCCTTTTAACCAAATTACTTATTAATGTTTAGTACCAAATTATATAAATAAGTCGCCTTTCAATATTTGGGACTCTTTCCCTCTTACCTCAACACTACAGAAATACCATGGCAATAATAACGAAAGGAAAATGATGTATGGGGATCCAACTTATTACAAGACTAACAATAATAATTTACATGATGATTACACCATCTTATCTTAAAACACATTACTTTTTCTAATACTTTTGAAGATGGCTGTTTTCTCATCGACCTGAGTGCCTATCAGGTTCGTAATAATCAGGATAATGGGTACGTACAGGAAAAATATGTCCTACGAAGGGTCGTGGGTGTTACATCCGCTGTAATTAACTTATGTTTTATGGACGAAATAATCTACAGATGTTTGAAGTTATATGTCCTTCTTCAAATGAGGTTTAAAGAGAGTTCTTCTTTCATGGTAGGCGACGGCTTTGCTGTGTCCTGACATTGCTGAAGTCTATGAGCAGCGGTTACCACTTGCCATCAGGTGTGCCACATGCTCGTCTGCCACCAACGGCAATAAAAAAAAATGTTTTTCTTATATTTTGTCTTCTTGTTCCTGTTATTATTATAATAAATATATTTTTCGTAAGGAATTGTTGTATTAACCCGATAGACACTACATTTTTAGTTGTGCTAATTTTGTTAACACTTTAGAATTGAAATTGTTAGTTTTCTTTATATTTTTATACTTGTACTTTTTTATCCATAATTTCATGCCAGCCTCATGTTACCTTAAATTTTGCATTTAAGGTAACATGCACACAACTAACAGCAGTCATTGATAGCTAAACATTTTTAAAAGTAAATCAGTTATTTCTATATTTAATTGAGCCGTAAGATTTCTTGTAGATGTACATTTACTTTAAAAGTAAATCAGTTATTTCTATATTTAATTGTGCCGTGAGGTTTCTTGTAGATGTACATTTACTTTAAAAGTAAATCAGTTATTTCTATATTTAATTGGGCCGTAAGATTTCTTGTAGATGTACATTTACGTTAGACATTTTGACCTGACATAGCTGTGGTTACGGGTGGGTAATGTTAAATGGGTGTGTATATGTATTTGTATGTATGTTTGTTATTTATAAATTTTGTTATATTGGTCTTAATAGTGAGAAGAACTTTAGGTATATAAATAGTTGTGATAAAAATATTAAAGTACCTGCTATAACCATTTTTTGCTGCATCTATTATTTTATCGATTATAAAAATTTACGTCAAAAGAAGTCTTAGTAAATTTTTGCTATGACTGTTGTTTAAAGTTAAGCCCGTACGTATTCCTTTTTTACGTAATCTGCTGTCACATCAAAAATATGTATAATATTTAATCCTGATTTTATTAATTTTATGCTGCTTGTAGCTAGATTCTATAACGATGACGATAATTATATAGATGTTGTAGAGTAACTTAATGTCACAAACTATTTAGATCTTGGGTCACAACTAACTTAGGTCGGTATAACATTTGTTTTACTGTAGTATCCTGACTGCCAGTCAAACCTGTGTAACCTAAAAATAAATAATATCACAAGTAGACTCACCAGCGACCGGTTCCAGTAGACCTTCAGGGTCTGAAGCTTCGTCAGCGGCGGCGAAGGCCAGCGCAGCCGCCACCGTCACACACCACACGACTCTCATTTTACCTGCAAAGAACATTCATATTAGACATTGAAAAAAGATCAGCTATTAGTTTATGACTAGATTTTGCCCGCGGCTTCGCCCGCGGTAAAGTAGACTTTTCCAATATTTTTTTATTCCTCGGGAACAGTATTTTTCTAGATAAAAGGTACTCTTATGTCCTTTTCTGTGTCCCAAGCAACGTTTAGGTATGCGAAATTTCTTGATGATCGGTCAAGTAGTTAAGCGTGAAAGCGTAGGTAATGAACAAACTCACATTCGCATATAATATTAGTTAAGATTTGAATAGCATAAAGCCTTTAGAAATTGCGGGATTAACACTCGTATTCCAAATACTAGTCTAGGTCGGTCCGGTACTATTATAAGAAAAAGAGGACTTCACAAATGAAAATAAAGTGGTGTAATAAAGCACTGAGCTTGAATGACCTCGGCGAACGGTTTTTGATCAAATAAAGACGTTCTGAGGGAAGTACCAGTCAGTTATCTAATTCAAGCCGATATAGGTAGATATATTAGGATCTTCACTAGTAGATATGTACCTAGGGATAATCTTATACTAAGAACTACACCGTATTAGGTCTTAAGCTATGGAATTGTCTTTTATGTCCTACATCTAATTTATAATATAAATTTATATTTCGAGAATAGACTATATCATAGCGTGTATTATTAATAATAAATATCAATAACGTTTTATACAATTTGTATTTATTATTATTCGTTTGACCGTTTAACACAAGACCGAAAGAACTATGTGTCATTCTTTAGTTGATCGACTAAACAATTGACCAAAAGAGATTTGGTCGAACGAACCATTGATATTTTTACATTTGATCGAGAGAACGTTTGGTCGAAAACATTGCAAACTTTGCTATCGTTTGTCAAATAGACCCAAGACCGAAAAACAATGGTTGGATTAAACATATTGTATTATTTATTAAGAATATTTTAATAGTACTATCATTATTTACCTATTCACTGTACATAGGAAAAGCTGTTTTCACTTTATACATTAATTTAGAAAATATAAATTGCGTGTAGGTTTTATCTTTTAGTGAAACCAACACGCATTGGTACTGGCAATAAAACATTTCATATTTTATTAATTACTATGTTGATTATGTCCGCGGCTTTGCTCGAACGTAGGGTAGGGTAGGGTAGATTAGTAACAGTACTTCTTCTGGATGAAAGGTACCCTATGTTCAATTCGGTTCTCCTGACAACGTTTCATGATGATCGATTGAGTAGTTGAGCCATGATAGCGTAACAAACAAACAAACTCATATTTACATTTATAGTATTAAGTCAGGAAGTTAGGATACTTATTTTAATAGATAAGTGTACCTTTAATAATAATAATAATATTCTACCACATACACACAACACCATCTAGCCCAAACAAAGCAGAGCTTGTACTATGGGTATTAGACAATGGATAAACATACATGTATACGTTTTTTTTGTAAATACATACATATTATACATAGAAACATCCAGACCAAGACAAACATCCATGTTCATGCATAGAAATGTTTGACTTGTGCGGGAATCGAACCCGCGACCTCACGCGTGGCAGTCGGTTACACTAACCACTACGTCATCGAGGCCGACCTTTAAATAATAATTGTCTTACGTTTACGCGAATGTAAACGATTTGCTTTTTAAATAAACTACGTTTCACAGGTTGTATCATGGTTTATTTGAAAACACAACTTTTTTTTTACTACGACTTTTAATCTTTACTATTGAACTATTTAAATGATTAAACTTTTAAGATTTACACTTTCGCCGACGCTTTCCGATGAAACCTGTAAAAGTCGTTGAACCTATTGAGTCACAGCGGCACTCCGGTGGCTGGACACAATAGATTTCAGTTGTTTCTGGTATTCTAAGACTTGACAGATTAATTTCAAAATGTACCTATTATATATCTTATATATCGAAAACGAGATCAGTCTTAGTTTCTTTTCATACCGTTCTTAAAAGAATTTTAAGGGCTTGGAAACATTTGTTTTCGTTTATGAAACAAACTAATGTATTAATCATTTGCGTAATTCGCTAGTAATAATAGCCTCTATGTCCTTTTGCCAATATCAATGCGAAATAAGATAGCAATACCAAATAATTAACGCAATAGTGACTAATCAGCAACTTCGAATAACTGAAGACATTTTAGAGTTCAATGACGTCATTTAGCCCCTACACTGTCGGTGAAAGTTTTGCCTCGACTCGGCGAAAAGCAGTTGGCAAACATACTAGTTATAGCTACAGGAACGGTATGACTTAATCAAACAATGCTACTTTTAGTTTCGACTCGACCGCCAGCCGAAGTCAAAGTTTTGCGGCGATAGTGACATCAAGTTGAATTTTAACTTCGTGTAGCTGTGTGACTGTTATTTCGGTTCAAGTTACCAGTTAAATAATTGATTTTGGTGGTGGTCTTTTGTAATTTGCTGTTGGATAGATAGTGTCGAGAATAATGATGAAAGGCGTTGGGTTTATTAAGAGTATATTGCAGGCAATGTATATTTGAGTGCAAAGATGGGGCAATCGTTCGTTACCTCGAGTGCGTTGTGTGTTGAGAGTCCAATCTCCACACGATGAAATGAGTGTGATCCTTTAAGGATCACACTCATTTTCGTTGCGTGAGTTTTTTCGTCTGTAAGTTTGTTTCATTTTATATTCATATTTCCCAGGAATACGCATAGGAATTTACCCTAAATAGATAGTGAAGGTAGGTCACTCAGACCTAGAGCGACTTTATTGGGTCCCATAATTTTTTGTCCTGTGTGGGGATCGACTCCCTCTAGACTCGGTGTATTGGCAGTGGTGATACAACCACTCAAACAACTGCGTTATCTTTGCAATAAAAATCTACGGGTACAGGCGTGAGATTCTCAATCTAACATTACTGATTTCATAGGTGCAGTAAAAAGTTTATATATCATACGTAATTTCAGTGACCGCTGCACCTCGCATTACGTAACATGTCAGTCAGAAAAATGTCACGTTACGTTTCTAGTAGATAACACTCGGAGTACGTAACTCTTTTACCGTTAGCCTACTTTCAGACGAGCTCGCATTGTGTCAGCGGATCAAAGGGGGGTCACCCTTTGTCTCAGGATGAGACGCTTTTAACACACGCGTGACTCCACACAAAAATGTTTCAATATTATCACGTTAACTCGTCATATTCTTTACGTGTTCTTTGCCTTTTGTTTGCGATGTCAGTATCAGATACAACTAGTTTCTGGCTGTGGGTTCGTTTGCCAGCGTGAATACCACAGGGACACATACTCGGACACAAAGAATTCCATGTGTTAGGGCCTCCAGGTGGGTGTATTTGTAAGCCAAGTTTCATTCAAATCTGTTCAACGTTTTACGCGTGATTGAGTAATAAACATACCTTCACAAACTCGCACATTTATAATTATTATTATAAGTACATACCTAGAGCAGCGATAGCTCAGTGGGGAGACCAAAAGACTGTAATTCAGAGAGTCTCGGGTTCGAACCCACGTCGCACACCTCTGACTATCGGAAGCTATATGACTTTTCGAAATTATGTGCGTTTTGATTGACAATTATCGCCTACTCCGTGCCTCGGAAAGCACATTAAGCCGTTGGTCCCGGCTGTCATGAACATCTATGGCAGTCGTTATTGGGAGAGTGTCGACACAAAAGATCCCACTGGGTCGAAGTGTCGCCGGGTCTGCACTGACTGGCCCCCACATGAGATAAGATACCTATAATTAGTAGAAGTAAGTGTTACCTACGACCGGTCTCATATCCTTTTAGAGGGCTTAAGTTAACTCCATACCAAAACTCAACAAAATCTGTTTAACGGTTTTCAATACTCAATTATTTCCTATATAGTTTGTTTTTTTTTTTTAATAACAACGACGCCTGCTCTTGGAATGAAGCCTGTGAGACTTTACAAACATTCAAACGACGGACACGAAGAACACCTACATTCAGAACAACCGTTTGTGGATCACACAAAGTTTTATGTCGTGTGGGACACGAACACACAACACTCGGTGCCGTGGCAGTAGCGAGGCGACCACTTAAACCACTGCGCCATCCGTGCAGTCATTAATTTTTACGAGTCCGTTAATTGTTCAGAACTATTTTATAAAATAAATATTTTGATTCCAATCGAAATACGAATAGCGGACATTTGCTTTGTAAAACAAGTACTCTTTATCGTTAGAGATCCTATGTTCGTTTTTGATGTCCAGTCTCACATTTGCACTTTATTTAAATATGTCATCTAACATTAGTTTCCTTTAAAGCAAAACAATGGGACCCTTTTTGTATTGCTGTTATTTCCTATACATTTCCTTTTTAGAATAGCATTCAACTATATCATACAAACATCATATAATATTTAGATTTAAGAACATGTTGGTGACAGCACAAATGGGCCAAGGAAATCGACGTAGAATCAGTTACGCTGTAACTGTGTTTCGTTTATTTACCAAAGGGGTCTGGCGAATAACATACATCTCTTTTCCGTTCGTTTCATCCTATTTTTAATACTTTATTCTTCACTTTCAAAATTCCCACATTAACCTTTTGACCGCCACGGACGTCCATTCACGTCAAATTAAACCGTGCTCACGACGCCCCCGACGGCATGGCACGTCGAAAATACGACTATTATACGTTCAAAATAAACTTACAAAAATATGTTTGTTGTGTTCCTTTTACCTATTATTTAAAACTAGCTTAATCATCGCCTCGCGTAGGGGGCACGACACGACTTTTATGCTGTGGGGGTCAAAAGGTTAGAAATAATTCCTGTATCGCGGGGGACTTTACAAATATTCATACAAAGGACACAAGAAACACCCAGACTCGAAACAACTATTTGTGGTTCACACTAATTTTTGCTTCGTGTGGTGATCGAATCGACAACACTCGGCATGGCGTCAGCGATGAGGCGACCACTTACACCACTACACCATCCATGCAAACAATACCATTAAGGATTGACGACGCGTAATTGATACCTTTAGCTTTACAAGCGATCATAAGCTACCCTCACCATCAGTCGGACCGTATGCTTGTTTTCCACCTTTATAGTCAAAAAAACCATCACGAACTACGAACAATTTATTATTTTCATTAAGAAATCTCTAAACGTCTCTACATCATACATGTTTCATATACCTTTGACTTCCAATTAAACTGTACGTGACTTTATTGTGTCTAGCAAATTGGAGCGCTGATCAAATATAACAAATTATAAACTAGAACGTAGCGAACATCTCAATAACTTGTTATACATACGTTTTGTGAGTAAATATAGACTAATGATATATTTAGACTAATGTCTCAACATATCATTAGTTTACTTATTGATATTAATCAATCTACTATTGCGTAAATATTATTTATAAATCGATTACTCGAAGTGGCAGTAAAATTAAAGAAGCGTTTTAATGTCGTTCAAAAGACTTCAAAAGAAAAAAAAAGCACGGCCTCATATGGCCTCATTTTATCGTCCAACTGTCTATAGATCACCGTTTCTTTCAAAAGCGGGTGGAATTTTCAAGTCACAATAATTAATATCATATATTTAAAGTCTACTGTCTCTTAGAGGTTTAAAACGGTCTTGTACCTACTGGCTTTTTGAATACCTCACTGCTTGTATGGTGGTACGAATTTTATGTGTTGTAAGCAAAGGTCTTATGTGAATATGGCGGATGATGACGAGATAAATAACGATTTTATCCCTACTTTAGAATGTTGCTGTTCGATTGATGCACGTCGGTATCACGTAATACGTGCAAACTTATACTGCAATACCTACTATCACATCGATTCTTTTTTACCCCGTGTGCAGTTTATAAGTTCCCTCTATTGGAAACTTTTTCGTTCCTGGGTTAATTTCATACAATGGCAATCTGAACCTTTGATCTTATCGTCTGACTAAGATGTATAATAATTTTGCTACTATTGTAAATGTTTATGAAAATGTTTGTTACTCAATCATGCGTAAGTCGCTGAACAGATTTGGATGAAATTAAGATAAAGATAGATCACGTTCTAGATTAACACTGAACATGATTTAACATGGTACCTACACGTTCCCGTGGGGTTCATACGGGCGAAGCTTCGGCCACTACTGTTAAATATAAATCAAAAGTTCACCCAAATGGACGCGTTCATATTCTAAAGTAAAAATGCAAAATATTAAACGTGTTTTATAGCAAAAAGCAACGAGGCAGGCTGACGGCGCGCGGTGGCCAAACCAACCCACTGGGTACTCCCGGCTCACTGACTCGACGAAATTTTCAATTCAACAGTTTTTCTGCCTTCATTAAATCAAGATGATTTCGCCTTATATACGAATAAAGCGGGAATCGTGACTTTGCCTTTTACGCGAGTGGAGTGTGGAGCTTTCGGTGTGAAATGTACTTTCACGGTCTCCTGGTTTGAGGAAGAGTTATATGTTTCATTGGTTCGACGCAGATCTAGCGACGCTTCAGATCAGACGCTCGTGTTAATATGTATACTGTTCTCAAGATGACGTTTTCATAAATATTAAAGTGTGTTTAGTAATTTGACGAAATTATTAATTTATAACCTTCTGACTTTCATCAAATATGTTAGCTGTCTTGTCAAGAGTATGTAATATTTATATATGTATAATTTAAAATTATTTGTCTTTTAAATTTTCAATTCAATTCTATTGAGCAGCAAGTAAAAATAAGGCACGATATCTTCTACAAGTAGTAATGATATGTAATATGTAATGGTTTATAAAAGTATAGCCTTTAATCTCTTCTCCTTTTCCCTAGCCTTTATTATTCCCAAGTCACTTGAGGTCGGCTTTCTAGTCTAATCAGATTTGACTGGATATCAATTTTTACACGGAGCGGCTGCCACCTGCCAACGATACCCTAAGGCTAGACCAGCGTCAGAATATTAGAGAGCACTGAATTCCCAATAACGACTGCCATAGATGTTCATGGCAGCCGGAACCGACGGCTTAACGTGCTCTCCGAGGCACGGAGCAGGCGATAATTGTCAATCAATACGCACATAATTTCGGAAAGTCATATCACTTCCGAAAGTCAGAGGTGCGCGACGTGAGTTCAAACCTGAGACTGTCTGCATTGCAGTCTGTTGGTCTCCCCACTGAGCTATCGTTATAGCCTTTAATAAACCATTTTTAAATTTTACTACAAATAAATATGTTTGTAGTAAGATTGATCTCCCCATTAGCGTCAGTAAGTTACTTCACGAGTAGTTAAATCTGTAACACGAAGTTAAAATAATGAAATTATAAATACTTGTAAGAGTAGGCTCGTTCGCTAATCGCAAGCGGAGCGATGTCGCTACAACATTTAGGGAACACTTCAAGCTAAGTAGTAGTACAGTCTTGTCTCCCTCAGGCTTTTCCATTAAAATTGCAAGAGCTTTGCCTACTAAAGGACCCGCTGTAAAGAGCCCCGGAACTGGGTGACTTACGTGAAAGAAATCGCTACATTTTCCCTACCCTCCATCTGGTTTTTTTGCTTTTGTCTTATAATGTAACACTTTCACCGCCACCTGAGGGTCCGAGATGTAATTGCTCATAAAAGTTTTAACGGTCTCGTCTCCAAGGTCTTTTATGGAAGAAGCATAGTAGTGCATGCAGGAGCCCGCAAGAGTCTATGTTGGGTCCGGTTCACATGTCATTATTTGTAGCCCGTTTTATAGCGGTGTGCTGTATTATTTATGAGTAATGTATACAATGTGGAATACGGGGCAAGTTGAGGAACTAGCACGAGTTGTATGCATCGTGTGAAGGACTGTTGCGAGCCTGCTTATATAGTCCATAGGATGAACTCACGCATAAATAGCTCGCCCATGTGTCCCGCGATAGCTGCTAACGTCGTATACAAGCATCATAAAAGGCAAGAAAGATGCTATAATTTCTTATGTTGAGCTAATATTAATTACTAGCTGTGCCCGCGGTTTCACCCGCGTTTACGGTTACTGCGCCGTCCTCCGTGGCTCGTAGCGTGATGTTATATAGCCTTTCTCGATAAATACGCTATCCAACACAAAAATATTTTTTCTATTCGAACTAGTAGTTCCTGAGATTAGCGCGTTCGACCAAACAAACTCTTCAGCTTTTTTATATTAGTATAGATGTATTTAATACACAGAGATTGTCAACATTTGCCTCTAATATTTGTTTGTAAATTAATGAATAGACGTAAGTATTATGCCCTGTAGAGTCACATAAGTAACAATAAATAAAAATATCAGATCCCAAGCCCGCATGTTTCTTTGTGTACGTTGTTTCAATATTTGTACAGTGTTTTGTAACAAAGGGTGACTGACTCCAGTAAAAAAGTTTAATGGACGACTAATTTTTTACGAAATTGGTAGGTTTTATATTATTCTTTGTGATACCTTCAAAATATTGAATTACTTAATCAAGTAACAGTTTTAGGTACTTTTCAAAGTATTTCTTCATAAACTAGATAATCAAAGAGCGCTTAGTTTCAACCGTCGCCGTTTCAATAGTTTCTTAAAGAACAAACGGAGGTAACTTCAAGGCAAGTTCTTTAGAAGTATTTTAAGATAAAATTCCCAAGTTCAGTGGTAAGGAATTCCTTTTTATTTGTGCACTGCAATGGGGCTAACAAAGGCTGCGTTTCAAAGGCAGTGGAGTGTTCGAATGGTTGAGCATTGTGAAGGAGCTTTGATGTGGTTAGTGTGACGTCACGTCATGTGTAAGCCCGTGCTACTTGGACGATTACGTGCTTTGATTCTACCGGGATCGAGCTTTCTTAGACTTGCGTTTATAGCTGTAAGATCTTCATTAATTATATCGTCATCATCGTAATTATTCATAATATTTAAACGTATAATGATTCGTTTACTCAATGCTGCCATGAGTATTTGAGGATGACATTTTTTGAAGTTTGGTTATGACTTTACTAGACGGCAATAGTCTCCAATTAAATGGTATTTATATTATAACTGTTACAATGTGCACATCTCTGCCTTTTACTTAACTAGGTAAAACGCTCATTGCCTTTATCATTGTGAATACTTTATGAGACCAGTGTACTAAGAGAAATCGTTTACGCAATACCCAATCAAAAAGTATTATTGGGCTTTTTTATAAAACAAGTTTTAGTAGTGATAGCGAATCATGTAGGTGGTATCGAAATGGGGGCGAAACATGGCCTCACTGTCCGATTATAAACAGCACAGGTACTTTTTCATGCTATGGAGAAAGCCGAATTAAAAATGTTGCCATGTATCAAATACCTGAGGACCTGATACAGACCTAAGCTTAAATTAATCCTAGAAGTGTTTAAGAAAATACACAATGGTAAAATCATTTTGCTGGCTACCGTAGGTCGAGCATTGGCCAATGAATTTAGATTTTTCATACATCGCTTTGTTTTAGTAAAATATAAACATTGAGATAAACATTTGATTTATCTGTTTTATAATATCTATATAGCAGTAAAACTGTTTCAAAAGCAACAGATTTATGAATACGTATTTGGCTTTTGGATCTCCAAATGAATATACAACAAACGGTATTCGGCCACCATTTTCTAACCCAACAGTTCATTTATTGTTAGTATTATTATTATTTATGGCGCAAATTGTTATCCGAGCGGACCCGGGAGGCAATTATTAACCGTTTGACAAGGGTTGAACGTAGGAGCGTTTGTCCCGGGCTAATGTGTTGCGCACCGCGATATATCGCCCGCGGGGTAATCATAATGACTTTCTGCTTTGTTTTTTGTTCGTTTTGATATATTGCATATTGATATTTGGTAATGTTATTTTGGTAATACATTTGAGGTGAAATGCTGTTTTTAATTTTTTCGAATCCTCTAATTTCCTTATTTTGTTTGTTAAGCAACGCTTACGGCCGCTTGTGATGTTAGGAGATCAGAATACACATTAGTATTACGCACTACGAGTGTCACTTGCATCCTGCCTACCCTTCATAAAGAATAGCTGTATTGTGAGCGCAAGGGATAAAGATTTTACTAGTACCGCTACTAACAGCACAGAAGGCTTCTTAATGAGACTTCCTGATGATCCCTTTGTCGCCATAGGAATACAACACAAATCTGTAGGGCGATGGTACTCCATCGCCGGTAGTGCTAGTATCCCCAGCCGTGATACTGCTGGGCTAGAGTAGGACCTGGTACTTCAGTTTGACTGAAGTCCCAGGTTTAAACAAGAATCTAGCTGCGCTCTGCCTTACTTTAACTTTAGAATTAGTTGCGGATTTGAAAATTTGTTCAAGCTACAACTTTTATAACCAGTCCGTAGGACTACCCGAGAGTAAGGAGATGCCTTATTAGTGTTTTTAAAAATCGTTGCTGAGTCTCACTACACAGTTGTTAAATACTAAGTAATATATGATATAATTACAAAATCTTTTATATTTACAAGATATATGGGCTGAATTTAAATCAGTTCAATCACAGAAATACAGGTATGCACTATGTTTAAGACCCTCAAAACCCGCTCTTATGCATAAAAGTCGATTATGCATGGCACCGAAAATATATAATAAGTTACCAAATCTTATTAAAAGCGCCGACTTAATGACATAAAAAAAATAACTATATAATCTTTTAGTGTTATTATAGCATTAACGAATTCCTTCTTGACATTTTGTAACAAATAATTTTCCAAGCGTTTTTCTTTTATACATTTTTTTAATTTTTCGTTTATTTTCAAATAATCAAATTGTATCCTTGACTGTGAATAAATTGCAATAAGCATTATAATGACATTCTATTTTATCTTGCAACAAGTTTACATTATAAATTGACAAAAAATGTGTAAGCCCATCGGGTAGATTTTTGAGCTCACTTATAAATTGTAACACCTTATTGTATCACCAAAAATCACACGAATAAATGATTTTTCAACAACATGTGTTTAGTTCTTGAAAGAACGTACATACATATGCTATAAAGTAAACTCTCAAGATCTCACAGCAGACAGTTATAAATCCGCTCAACATAATACAACTTAACGGAATAGTGAAGCAGGCTCACTGTTTCCATATCAACAAAACCAGTGAACAAAAAATGTTTTACTGTCTCCAGCCTCGCACAGTAGCACGTCAGTGTCAAGTGTAAGCCACTCGAGTAGTCCAGCTGGCTCATTTGCCGCCCCTCAGCGCTGTGCCAATTTTTACAAGCGCGACCTACTTGGCGAACTACCCGCGGTTTTTGGCGTTACCTCCTATTGTTACGAGCCTGGCGTTTGTCATAATATTGCTGTATAGGCACGATTAGGAGAATTGCTTTATGTGCCAAATATTAGAGGTTTATGCTGATTGATTGTAATGGTTTCTGTATTGTGTGGTTGTGGAATTTTTCGGGGCCGCGGCACATGTTTGTATTTATGTTTGTAGGTAGTGAACTTTGTTGCGTTTTTAAGATACGAAATTTTATTAAGAAATGGGAGCCGTGTTACTATTGAGAAGGTTTAATTTTTTCACCGGCTAAAGTTTTATTGGGTTTTAGTGACGAAATTTTGTGAGGAAATAGACCTAGTACTGGGCTTATTAAATAAGCATTAATCATACCTATGTCAAAACACAACTAGATGCAACTGGGTTCATTACATTTGTTTGCAAAGTGACTATCGCCAAGAGTCAGACGAAAGAATATTTCTGGCAAAATCAGTAAAAGTTGGATAAAGAAAGGAATAACAGTAGAATAATCACAATATGCATATCATTATAGAGAAAAATGGATGGTTAGTCTCTGCTTATCTATTCATGCAACAGGTGTAAACTTTTTAAATAAATATCGAACATAGAAAAGGCCTACAAACGTATTCCATAAAAACGCTTTTACGAAAGATGGATAACCGCTACAAGGTCGCCGACCCGCGCTTCACGAGGGAAATATATATATTACGATCTCACATAAATTGAGAAAGGATAAGTTCTTAGATCAGTATTGGTGTTTTGCTCTATCTTGTGACCATTATATATTAAAGGATATTTACTATAGGGCCTATGTAATGATATAAATATTGAAATAGTTCTAAATAGATGTAGAATATTTATAACGATTTATTTGCTTTTATTCGTAATTCCTTAACATTCTAAATTATATTAGTTATGGTTTGTTATCGTGGTCCATGTCTAGTAATATCATACATGTAGGCTAAACAGCTTGGTTTGCATTAATAAAATGCTCGATCAAGATAGATAATACATTTGAATGGTTATTCTTGTACTAGCATATACGAAGTATGTAAAATCCACGATACACCGAACAATTTTAATAAGTGAGAGGTAATAAAGTTCTGCAAATAGGAAACAGTAGGCATCATCACGGTTAATTATTATGTTTGTAAGCTTCACTATACACAAAACAATTCTAATATGACAAAATTAAATATCTAATGTACTATTCACCACTTAAAACGTGGCATAAGTGCGTTAGTTCACAAAATGTGCTCAACAATCACCAACATAAACAGTCCTGAACAAACAGTAAGTAGTAATAACCAGTGTCCTTCCATAATCCGAAGTTTCATTAATTACAGCCGGTCCCAGACCATGGACAAAACAAGAGGTTTTAATTAAAAGCAAACATTGTCAGAGACAATGGGGGCTACGTCACATACAACGCTGCGATGCTCTCGAGATTTTTTAGCGATTCAATTATACAAGAGGTTGCAAGACCATTTGCGTTGTAGCTTTTGTTTTAGTTTAACAAATACTAAAGATATATTTATATAGTATACTAATTTACTACTGTGTAAATAATAAATACACCTATTGTGTATGTGTAAATTATTTTTAATTAATATATATATTTCGTCAAGGAATTATTAGTAGCAGCATGGATTCTGGTAATGTGGTAGACGGATAGATTCACCATTACGTAGAATCTAAAACCATTGGCAATAATGAGGGTGTAACTCACCTCTGACTACGGTTTAGGTGTGAGACCATGAAAGTATATACATACATATATTATTATGAGTCACACTATTACATACTACCTACTAATAAACAAGTGAGAAACGGCAATGAATTGCCGTAAATCTTAGAGTTCGAAAAAATGGATCAAGTAATATGCAAAGGTCACGTGGTACCACGTGACCTTGAGGTCAGAGGTCAAAGTTCATAGTCATTTCGGGAGTATATCGACTATGCTGAGACGAATACCGTTGACCGCAAGTCTCTAGCTCTTACAGTTCTTGAATTGTAAGTTGTATAACAGACAGACGGACGGACAAAGCTGTTTTATAAGAGATTGTCGAACTCTAAAATGTAAACATATTTTTACAATTTCTAATAATAAAATTATGCAATCATTTTTGCTGTGTAATTCCCAATATCGCCATGAGCTTGTTATTTTTATTGGCACTCGTACATAAAATAGCTGGAATTAATTAAAAATACTAGCAATATATTTATCCTGACAATAACAACAAATAAAATATTCAACTAACCATTGAGGCAAAGAACAAGCTTTTAAAAATATAAGTTTAAAAAGCTAACAAAAATGTCATGTTATTAAAATGCGCCATTTTGAAATGAAATTAAAAAGTGAAGCTTTAAAATAAATGTACAAAGCGTTTGTTGACTGCACCTGTGACATTTTCACTTTACGTAAACGCACATGTTTATGTGTTTGTGCAAGTATTCACAGTACTTGCACAATTCGAGCTTTATGCCAACTGAGAGAAATGTTACGTATTATGCAAAATTCAAAATATAAAAGCTTCTGGAATATTTTTAGGACGAAATGTTCTGGTCAAGTGACTATAAGGGGATTGGACAAATGTTTGTTATATTAAATAACTAGATGTTCCCGCGGTTTCACCCACGTTTATCGTTACTGCGCCACCCCCGTGAGTCATAGCGTGATGTTATATAGCCTATATCCTTTCTCGATAAATGGGCTATCCAACATTAAAATAATTTTTCAATTCGAACTAGTAGTCCCTGAGATTAGCGCGTTCAAACAAACAAACAAACAAACTCTTCAGCTTTATAATATCAGTATAGAGTATAATTGTTATTCTCAGAAGCAGTACCGAGTGTAGCGATGTGTCTGATGGACGGTAGTAGACCCCTGCATATCACGTGGAGCTGAAAGTACTGTTTTTAAGTATAATAAATCTACGCCTACTTATCAGCGACTTATAGATTCGAGTTTATACAGCTAGCATTACAATATCAGTCATAATGAGAGGATTTAGATGATATGATATATGAGAGGATAAAGTGATTCCACGAATATCAATCTGCAAACGTTAACTTAATCACGACTGCGCATTATGAGACCTCGCAGTCAATTTTCGGTTGTTATTTAGGTAAACAACTTCATAAACCTGCGCATATTTTTACGATAAATCGGTACAACCACGTTTATAAGTACTGCTATACACCTTAGGCTCTTAGCGTGATGTTATATATCCTGAACTGGATACATAACATTACGCTAAGAGCCTAAGTTTTCTAATTGTATAAGAATTATTAAAATTGCTTTTGTAGTTTCATAGTTTATCGTTTAGAAACAAATAAATCTTTTCTATCATCTATTTCTAGTATAGATATTCACCTCAATTTTTAGTGATGGGTGGTGGGTTGGATAGCTACCATCCAACCTACTAACTTCATTTAGGTCGAACTAAACAGTAACTTAACTTTTATTCAACCAGCCATACTTAGCCGCACATACCTGTAAAATGGCCAAGTTCACACACACATAAATCATATTAATTACTGATAAAGCCATATTTAGAGAGCGGACAGTACACTGCGCGGAGTTATCTCCAATAGGAAACTCGCTAATGCTTGTTTAATTAAAGTTGTTCTCTCGGAGCTTGAGACCGTGCCAAATTATTATCAGGACGTTTTGAGGACCACTCCGCTTCCGGGTGATTTAGTTCGGCTCTTCAGAGATTTGTAATTAGTGCCGTGATGTACCTAACTGATAGAAAGATGAACAGATAATGAGTATTGGGGAAAGGTATATGAAGAACTTCGTGTCATTAAGTTCTAGGTAAACAGTGAGTAAACATTTGAAGCCTCCATTAGATCTGCGCAGAAATGAGGTAAAGCCGCGTCTGTAACCTACGTGTGTTATTACATATAAGAGTGTAAGAATTCATGCATAAAATAAATTTTAAAATCTCATGTACCTAATTTTATGTGTTTTCACATTTTTCTAATATGGACGTTTACTCTTTTACTGTTTAGTCGTTTAAAAGTTATGCCCAAAGATTCAGTATAGGTCAATTCAAACAAAAGCTTTTTTTATTTTTATTTTGCTCGTCAAAATGACCACACTCCACCTGATGGTAAGCAGTCGTGTGATCTAAGAGCAGTGGCCTTCACACCGCTCCCACAGTAGCCGAGGTGATGTTGAGGTCTCTACTTTGACGGCCTGAGAAGATGCTTTTTCACGGCCCGCTTAAAGAACCCAGGATTGAAGGAAGAAGGAAAAGCTTTTTCAACAGTAATTTGTCTGACAGCTGTTTTGTTATTTCTTTATTCTTCGACTTGTATGTAAATGAACTCACCAAAACACACCCAACACTTGCGATTGAGAGGTCGTAGGTTCAAATCTGCCCCTAGCAGTACCGACGTAAACCTGTTCTTAACATAAACATTTACTAGTTTAGATAGAAAGTGTAAGAGACATATCAGTAATTTGTAATCCAACCGATCCACGCTTTAAAAAATAAATCTTGATATTATTTATGTCAAAACACCATGATAACTGATTTCGGTGGCATCAGAATCTAGGTTGAAGCTTAGTTCAGGCGACAAGATATTTGAAAATATTGGCACACTACAGTAATTCTAAATAATAATAATATAATATTCTATCACCTACACACAACACCATCTAGCCCAAACTAAGCAGAGCTTGTACTATGGGTACTAGACAATGGTTAAACATACATACTTTTTTTTTGTAAATACATACATATTATACATAGAAACACCCAGGCCAAGACAAACATCCATGTTCATGCACACAAATGTTTGACTTGAGCGGGACCCGGGAACCCGCGACCTAAAATGAGGCAAACTAGCTATTTACAAACAGATGTCATTAACAACAAAATTTTTAAGTATTTGCATGTGTTAGGAGCATGGCTTGGAGGCAAATTAATATCATATTTAAATCGCAGGATATATTTAACAAAAAAAAACATAGTCATTATATCCGGGTTCAATTTGGGACGTTTCTGTTGACTTTTACCATTAGGATAACCTAACGAAGAACATAATAACAAAATAATCCCTATACATAAACTGTACTACGGCTAAACACGGACCTCTCCTCAGAAAATTCGAAGTTGGGCCGTAAATTTAATATTAAGAAGCACTTTAAACGTTTTCCTTTACACAAAATATCACAATAAATGACAAAAAATGTCTTTATTCTGCCTTAAACGGTGTGTCCTTATTTAAAAGCCGTCGGGTGTGAAAGAAAGGATCTTTTTTAATTAAAAAGACAGTGATTATAGGTAAGAACAAAGACGGTCGTGACGGATAAATGGATGGTACAACGGACAAACAAATTGAATTAAGTATTGTGTACCTACACAAGAACAGCGAAAGAACTTTTCTAAAGGCTCTGTGGGTGTACCTATATTGTAATTATAAATATAAAGAAGAGATAATAGATCGTGTAGCTAAAAGGTGCGGTCATATTTAAAACAAAAACATTTGAAAAGTAGACAGCAGTTGAATTAAATTATTATTTATGAGATTCTTATGTAAACCAATGTTTCGCAAAATAAACGATTGATTGATTGATTGATTGAAAACGTGTTCTGCCTTAAATCGTATATTTATTTTTGTAGAGTTGCTTCAGCTTACTATAATGAAGAGATGTCATTGTTGCTACTGATCTTCAGTGCTATACAAGTATTTACTACTCATGTATTCTTGCTCTACAGAAGGTCGTAGCTCTATCCCTGCGGTGTGTAGGTGGGTTCCTTAAGGGTCAGCGCCGACAGACGGAGTGGCGGCGAAGAGACTAATTCAGTAACAATTTAAATTCAACCTAAAGTGCTTTAGAATACGACTGTATTTGGTACAACGAAATAAAATGTCGGCGAGCGACTCAAAGCGCGATCATTTTATTTCGTTGTACCAAATACAGTCGTAAGGAGTTAAATATTTTCTACCTCTCACGTTGGCCAAACAACGACAGTTTCACAAGTGGTAGGCAGCAGGCGACTTGTATATCAGGTGTTGCAACCGTTGTACCGTAACCGCTTATATATATATCAGGCAGTCTGTATGCCCGTTTTCAATTTTGATTCTACAAAAAATATTTTTCTAGATCAGCATTAATTTTGGATAGGAATGGTTTAAAAGAAAATCTCTTTGTCCGTTCTTAAAATCGAACAATTTTATCCATACAGAACATTTCTGGTTTACTATTATAAATACATTCAATGTTACTTATCTTTATAAATTATTAGATTAAAGCTAAGGATTTAATCAACTATTCCGGAGGCCCAATTACCCTCTTTCCCCCTTCACGCTCATTCTCCTTCCCACTTCCTTTTTCTCCCAAAAGCTCGGCAACGCGCAAGTGATGCCACTGGTGTTGCAAGCGTCCATAGGCTACGGTGACCACTTACCATCAGGTGGGCCGTATGCTTGTTTGCCACCTCAGAAGTATAAAAAAGCAAAAATTCTTTGACTATAGATATTCGAATCAATACGGGTAGTATCCGAGCAGGTAGTATCATTACGGCGTGTAAAGCCTTAAAGGGCAGCAGTAACATTAAATCAAACAAGACAAGCAGCGCTGTACGGGTATTAGCGCTAGCTGTAACAAGGGCATTGCCCTTTGAACTAATTTATTGTTCCCGTTAATGGCAGTAGGCTAATAGTTTCGGCGAGTTTGTTAGTTAAAGAAAGTAGCACCTAAATATTAAGGTAATTGGACAAGAGAAAGACGTTTCCCCGAAGAAAACGAAATTACTGCTGTGTTTAGTTATTTAAGTCTAAGACTTTCAATGATACCTAAGTAAAATATAGCGGATTAGTATATTACGTTCTTCACAAAAACAGCTAAGAGGAAAATCAAGGCTCTAGGTGGAGCCTGTGTCCTGTCTGCGTAATAATTAAGTCTACAATTATTATAAAAGTTATATTGAAAAGATAACGCTGAAGGAGAATATCGGAGCCAACCAGCGTGTCTGCGAATTCTCTAGAATATTATCGAAGATATGTGAAGTGGGAAACCGTTGCACTGCCACGCAGAGGTCTCGAGTTCGATCCTAAGGCGCGCATCTCTGACTTTTCGAAGTTATGCCTATTTCGTAGTTAATTATCGCTTGCTTTAACGGTGAAGGAAAACATCGTGAGGAAACCTGCATGTCTAAGAGTTCTCAATAATGTTTTCGAAGATATGTGAAGTCTATCAACCCGCACTGGGCCAGCGTGGTGGACTATGGCTTAAGCCTTTTCTCACTGAGAAGAGGCCTGTGCCCAGCAGTGGGACAGTTTAATACAGGACTAATATATTAATACGCAAAGTTTGATAGTGTGCACTATGCCAGCGTTATCACGATAATATTAAGCCATTGGGATAGCTTAAATACAGGTCTGATACTATTATTATAAGATACTAGCTTTTGCCCGCGGCTTCGCTCGCGTTAATTTAGAATTTTACAATCAATAATTCAGGTTGTACTCTGCTTGTAATAATATAATTCAATCATGATTCGAAAGACACGTGGCGACATCTATTATCATAAGAACGTTATTTTTTTTTATTATTCCTTGGAAATATTAATTTTTTCGGGATGAAAGGTAGCCTATGTCCGTTTCTGTACACCTGTCAACGTATATGCAAAATTTCAGGATGATCGGTTCAGTGGTTTAGGCATGAAAAGGTAACAAACAAACTCATTTTCGCTTTTATAATATTAGTTAGGATTCATTGCTAATTATCAGATGTTCATTGCTAATTAATTATCAGATGTTCGTTACTCCATTTCTTTGCGAAGTTAATAAATAAATTAACGTCAAAGTTGTTTTAGCCGTCCACGACCGGACGTGGTTTGATGATAATTTAAAATGTTGAATTATATTTTACATAAACTTGGCAAATGGATGTAAGATTTTGTTCAGCAAAACCTGGAGGTAATTAGGGTATAATATGGTATGTATTAGACATTTGGATATAAGTATTGTTCGCGACAACGTTAATATTGACTTTAATCGTGTTATCGTGAGTGAATACATAAGTGTGACGTATAAAGTTTATCGTTATAATAGTGCCGAATTACGTCATATATAGACTTGAAAAGTGTAGATAAATAGTGTAAGTAATATAATATTATGTTTCTTTTATATAGTTTAAAGAATATCATGTTTAAAGCATAAATATTGCCAATAAAATGCATTTTTACCTGAAGTTAGGTATGTTAGGCTTCCTAGGTCTTAAGTTTTTAATAAAAGGTTTCACTTGTGTGTTTTATTTTATACACTAATAAAAGCACTACAACATACTGAAGGAATCATATTCCTACATAATATAGTTCAAAAGTTATTACACTTTTTCTGATATAAATGTTACAGCAAAATAGATTTTTAGCCTAAAACCTAGAATAATTATGTCTAGACCTAATTTCCGATAGATAAAACAGATACCAATAGATAGGTCTTATCGTGCCCTACGCGGCAGTTTTTGTACCATCACGCTAACTAGTATAGTTCCGTAGATATAAGCAGAAATGTGTACCATAAATAATTAAAAATAAACTTGTGGACCGAGGTTTCTGGCCGGCTCTCGTTACGGTAAAGATTAGAGGTACTTAAGCGGTACAGTATCGATCGACCGCAGGTGCTCAAGAAACCTCATCTTCAAGCCTCAAGAACCAAACGGAGCCAGCCAGAAGCCTTCAACCAACTGAACTATGAAGCTTGTTTCTATTCATTTAAAGTCCTGATCCTGACCCGCACATCGAACCCGCAACAACACGCCTTTCAGAGCCTCCGACATAGTAACCAGTCATCGCCATATAGTACAGTCTACACATCGTGTACAGGACGTCAGCGACTCGACGGTTGTTTGTAACCATCATCATATAGTAACGAAGCCCCGAGTTCGCCCGTCCGGTACAGGTATAGTGATGAAGAAATTAATCATAATTCGAAACTTACATAAGAATCTAACTAATCGGTGCTAGTAAATCTAAAACTAAGCAGGAAAACTTACAATAGCTTAAGATGGAGTATGCAATAGAACTTTTTTTTTGATAAAGATGATTTATGAAATTACTGAATAAACAAGACTTATTTTCTTAGCCGAAAATATTATTCCAGTCGAAGAGACACAATAGCCAACGTAAACACTACAACTACCTATAGAAATAGTATATTACACTTCATTTTAAAGAGAAAATCTTGTTAGATTCGCGACACACACATTATTCTATATTTCTATAAAAAATTGAGTCACATAAATCGGCCAGATGCGCTCAATTCAAATCAAAAATACATGAGATTGTGGAACGTATAGAAAGCCGGCGTCTCTAAATATAAATTTAAAGTTTGAAAGTCGACTCGACTTCGGCTTAGATTTTCGTAAGATATCAAGTTCGTACACGTCGCTGGTTTCACGAAAGTTGCATAGTTATTTGCTTTGTATAAACGTGTTTATTGAAGTTTGAACTTTGAGCAGGAAATCTGTTCATTACAGAATAGGGAATAGAAATCGGGACAATTCGAGTCAAAGTGACCAAGGCGATATTCTAGCGAGCGAATACACTCTCTATTCCCTAACTTTTTTTTATATTACTAAGGTGGCAAACAAGCATACAGCTCACCTGATGGTAAGTGGTCCCGTAGCCTATGGACGCCTGCAACACCAGAGGCATCACTTGCGCAAAACTGTCATAATGTAATGGTAATCCGCCACGATGAAAGAGAGATCAGGCGCAACACCAATCGTTTTACGTGCTTTGCGAGACACAGTGACAACACCACCAATTTCCTAACTTGGGACTGCTACTGAGAGAGAAAAACTCAATCATGTTCTACTCGGACTCGACACCTCATACGCAGCAGTCGTATTCACAACCACTGCGCCCCTGAAGCACTGAAAATGAATTTTTTAACTGTACACGTTGACGTGTTCATGAATGGTACATATTCAAAACTAGATTTTGTCCGCGGCATCGCTCGCGTATAAGTAGGTTAGGATAGTAACAATACTTTTTTCTGGATGAAACCCTATGTCCTATTCTGTACCCCTGACAACGTGTGTGCGACATTTCATGTTGATCGGTGGCGTAGTTAAGGCGGGAAAACGTAACTAACTAATATATAAGCAAACAAACTCGCTTTCGCATTCATAATATTAGTTAGGATTAGGATGAGCAGCGATAGCTCAGTGGGGAGACCAACAGACTGCAATTCAAAGGGTTCGAACCCACGTCGTGCACCTCTGACTTCCGAAAATTATATGACTTTTCGAAATTATGTGCGTATTCATTGAAATTAAACTACTATATACGGATTTAATCGCGTTGTTAGTTTACTAAAGTTTATTAAAGTTTATTAAAGTTTAATAGTAATAGTAGTGTAACAGTTTCTAAATGATGTAATAAAGTGTCAAATAAACAACGCGATAAAATCCGCATATAGTAGTTTAATTTCAATGAATAACATTCGCGTTAACAGAATACAATATTATGTGCGTATTGATTGTCAATTATCGCCTGCTCCGTGCCTCGGAGAACACGTTAAGCCGTTGGTCCCGGCCCATGAACATCTATGGCAGTCGTTATTGGGAGAGTGTCGACACAAGAAATCCCACTGGGTCGAAGTGTTGCCGGTTTGCACTGACTGGCCCCCACATAGGATAAGTTAGGATTAGGATTCAATTACACCAAAGAACAAAGTGAACATATTTAACTAAACTTCCCACGTGTATGCCACACATGCGTAACCATCAAACATAATATCGTACGATTATCCCATCGGATGTAACAACATCCAGAATATCAAAATACTAACATTAGAAAACGATCATAAACAAATAAAGTAGTCGGCAAGAATCGCGTGAAAAACAGAACCCTCTCCGTCAGGCGGCCGACGAAAAGACTATTCATCATACTTATGTTATGAAAAGAGGAAAGAGACTTTTATTTTTTTTATTGTAAAGGCGGGCTAATACTTTTGATGCGGGTAAAACGGATTTTAGTGTTTGACTTTCACTACGAAGAGCTATGTTAAATGTTTTCTTTTTCTTTGAATCGTTTATCTTATAAAGTGCTACAGAAAGCTGCTTAAATCGGTAAAAGTATCGTAAACTAAAGCTACGTAATCTCAGGAAATATAACTGAGTAAACGCAATTGAGAGAATAGAGCTCAGACGTTCGTATAATGGTCTGATAACCTAAAGAAGACGACTGACTCTCTGTGGACTAGACTGGCAAAGAAAAGCTGATATGATGATGATGATGATGAGGTGGAAATAAGTGAAACGATCTTTGTTGCCAAAAGAAACTCTAAGACTAGGATACAGTAAAGCGTTAACAAATTATTGATTTTATTTTATCTGTATTTCATGTTTATTTTTTTGTAAGATAAAGCTTATAAATATACTTGTCAGTATATACTGTTATGAATAAACATTGCTAAAAGTAGTAGTACTTGTCGTTTCGCTGAATTGCACCAGCTAAATATTTGGTTCGTTCAACACTAATAAAAACAGAATTACCTAATACAAAATGCTTTGAAGCTTCCTTATCAAGTTATACATTGTTAAAAACGTATTTGTTTGGTAGATTTCTCGTCTGTATAATAATGTCCTCCAGACCGAATTTCGGTCATGGCGGCCAATCTTAACGGACGCTGGCCATGTGCGCAGGAGATATTATAGTGCACAAGTATGTGCGCAAACACAAGTGCACTCTCTGTTCCCAAACTCTCAGTATCCGATGGCACGGTAATCCGACACGTGCTTTCCGAGGCACGGCAATAACTTTTTGTTGGCCCGACCCGGGATTCGAACCCGAGACCTCATTCACAGCAGTCGCATTCACTACCGCTGCGCCACGGAGGCTAAAGTTGTTACTGTAACTCATGAACGCAATACCAAGGATATTTTCCCCGTAGCCAGCCCTTAAAAAACGGTCGCTGTGCTGCTAGCAGCACAACTGTTTAAAAACCCTTAAGAAACTTAAGAACTCACTGTAGGGACATAACACCAAGTTCTTCTTCACCGATCTTATCTTGGCAGTAAGATATATGGAGTCTCAGTCCGGCTACGCCAGGCTTGGAAGTTTGAATACCCTATATCTAATATACTATAAACCATTGCTTCGGTAACACAGTAGTAGTGAATATAACTGCTGTATATCGCATTTGATTTCCGGGTCAGGCAAATATATATATTTTTATACGGTATTGTCAGTAGCAACAACGACCCTAGAACTGTGCCTATAGAGGTCTAAAGATTTAACCACTATTATGCTAGATCTAAAGCCATAGTCAGCAAGGTGTGAGTACAATAAACTTATACTCTTCGTGGATATACATAATTACATAGGTATATGAATATGATTATACACCCTTCTCACACCTAGGAAAAGCCCGTGCCCAGCAGTGGGATAGTTTAATACTGGTCTGATATTAAATTATTAAATGCTAGATTTTGTCCGCGGCTCCGCTTGCGTAAATGTAGGTTTTGACAATTTTCTATCCCTAGTACGTTTTTCGGGATAAAAGTACCCTATGCCCTTTTCTGTACCCCTAACAACAAGTGTACAAAATTTCATGATGATCGGTCGAGTAGTTAAGGTGTGAAAGCGTAACAAACAAACAAACTCACATTTGTATTTATAATGTTATAGTTTAGATTAGGATATATGAAATTAACAATTTCAAAGTTTACTTTACCAACAAAATCTATATAGCAACTCTATTCATGTAAATTAATGGTTTCTGAACCTATTCTGCCCAAATATTCATTTTTAATTACTTAGGTAAGTATGTAACAAATTTAATAAATTATTCTAGGCCAACTGTTAAAATGCGGACGATATTTAAGCTCTTTGTTTTCGCAAAGTTAATTAGTGAATAGAGTTTTGTGTTCTCATCGTGTAGTATAAACAACGGACCTATAAATTTTGTTTATCTACTATATATAGCTAATTATAATTAATAGTTATTAATGTACCTGTAGGTAAATTTGTTTTTCAAATAAAGTACGCACTAAGCATAATTCCTGATCGCGGGTTACTGTACATACATTCAAACAACCGAAACAAAGAACATCAAAACTGGGAACAACCATTTATAGATGACACAATCAACTGTCGCACTCGCCATACTTGCTGTATCGCTGATACTTTACAAACATTCAAACTACGGAAACAAAGAACACCTCCACTCGAAACAGCCATTAGAAGATCATATCATTTTTTGTCCCGCGTGGGATACGAACCCACGACATTCGTCACGGTGGCAGTGCCGATGTGCCGATGTATATAAGAGATTATACAAGCGTTATTTGAAATATTAATACATACAGTTCTGCTCACTTTTTTTTTTTTAAACATTTAGCTCAAACTAAACAGCGCTTGTACTATGGGTACTAGACAATGGATAAACATACATATATACTTTTTTTTTTGTAAATACATACATATTATACATAAAAACCAGACCAAGACAAACATTCATGTTCATGCACACGAATGTTTGACTTGTGCGGGAATCGAACCCGCGACCTCAGGCGTGGCAGTCGGTTACACTAACCACTACGCCATCAAGGCTGTCAAGGTTTGTCAAGGCTGTTTACTTCGCGTTTGCGTAATAATGCGTTTTGCGAAACATATCAATGTATAAGAACCTGGCGCGCGAATGACGAAGACTCAGATAACAGTAAGTTTTTATTTAAAACAATCTCAGGTACACCGTTAAAAGGATTTAGATGAAACTTAGGTAAAGCACAGACATATATTAATATCCTGGTTTACAACAAAGGATGTTTTTTATCCCGGTATGCATTCCCGCGGGATTCATGCTAGCGAAGCATCGGGCAGAAGATAGCATTTACTAAAAATAACTATAACGCCGCAGTTTTAGCCACAGCACCTTTTCTGTAAACAAACTATGAATACAAAACAGTAGACACGAATCGCGTGTCACATACTATATCGAACAAAATGGCCATCACCACGAACGCCAGTAATGGCTGTAATCCTTCGAAGCACCTTCCAAATCTATTAAAGTACGAATCAATATCGCGACGAGTCAAATTCTCGATATTACATCGTACCACGGAATTGTGAAGACGATGGAACAGGCATATTATAAATTCTACTGGCGATATATTCAATTTAATTCGAATTAACATCTTAGTTAATTTCATTTCAGTTCATTGAATTGAGCGCATCGCATAGTAGTAGAGTAATAGTAAGTAATTGCAGGCAGCCTAAGATCAGTCTGTTCAAGTCAAGTCACCTTCACGGAAGCCTATGTCAAGCAGAGGAGGTCGATTGGCTGAGGTGACGATCATGAACAAAGAGGTCTAATAACTGTTTGTCTGATCGTGCGATAGGCCGCAAGTATAGATAGAAAAAAGGACCGATGAGACACTCGAATTTTTAAGAAAATCATGGCTATCGGAACTGAAATTTAAGCATTTTCTCCCATCTTCATAATTTTCAGTATATATTGTTCTTTGTAACTAATATTCAAGTAAATATATTTAAGTTAAATATAGTCAAATAATATTTAGCGTAAAGTACAATACAGTACAGTAATAGTTTAACAACAATGAGTTCTTAATATTTTTAATAAAAATGTTGTCTCTGTAACATAGTGGTAGGATACGACTGCTATGCATGAGCTCTAGAGAATGATTGCCAAGTTCAGTTCTGTTTGGACCTCTGAGAAGCAGAACAAAATATGAAAGTGTGCTTGGTATACGGCAAACTCTATTACGTGGGACTTACATTCATATCTAGCAGAATGTGAACGTAACACTTTTCCTATTCGTTTGAGGATATTCTTGAATAATTAGGCTGTATATAGACTTAAAACTATATACGTTAATAAAAGATAAAAAAAGAAGTAGTCGCGATATGCACCGGCTTGCTTCATCACTATTCTGTGTACGAATCGATATTTCGCCGATTCAAGTTCTCGATTCCCAATACTAAATTTCAATATGACTCACCCTACGTCGCGTACGGTTTGGGGTTGCCAGTTACATTAAAAGGGGGGTAATGTATACGTATTTTCCGATTTTAAGTGTTGAATGGAAGGGTACGGTTGCGTATTATACCCGAATTTTATTTTGTATGTAGCAATATAATATTACCTGATCGAATTGCGCAGTAGATTATATGGCTATGGACTATTGATATGGTGGGGTGCTTTTTCCGTATAGGGTTTAAATTTGTTGATAATAGTTAGAGCGATTCTGTGTTCTCAGGCTATTTTAATATTTGGAAGTAGTAATAATAATGCTGTATGCCTCAATAAAATACTTCTTTTTCCAATTTTACTATTTTAAACTGTAATTTTATTATTTACCTTACTACTGCTAGGGATGCCCTTGCAGTAATAAGGTGAATTGTGACTATGATCTTAACACCAAACAAACAATTGTGTGATCCGCATATATGTAGTTGTTCTGAGTCTAGGTGCTCTATATGTCCGTAGTTACAGTGTTTATAAAATTCCTCGCTACCCAGTGAACATTACTAGTGTATGGTAAGTCTTTCTAAAAAGAAAATAGATCAGAAATAGTTCTCTTCCGTTACATAGGCAACAGTAAAAATATATATTAATATGCTTTATAAAAAGTTCAATAATCAGCTTTTATTATGAAGGCTTAAAGTAAACTTTTTAAGTTCAGACATTTAAGTTTGCCACCCCATAAAATCCCTTGCAAATCCCGCCAAGAACAGGCTAAGACCTGTTTGTACGAGTGTGTAAAATACTCGGAAACTAGGACATATTCAGTGAAGCCCTATTCGAAAGGTTGGATAGAGGTAGGATAAAGTGTTCTCGAGCTGTGTGCGGGAGGCAAAATTCCGTATAATGAACGGCACAGTCGATGGCTCTCGATCCCCGTGCTGTGTTGGCGAAACAATGACGCGCCATCCGCCGCCGCCATATTGTAAAAGATTCAAATACGGAATGCATTTCTTTCTTTATGGCTGGATTAGTAGTTTTATTTTTTATAGATGGCAGCTCTTTTAATTCCGCAAACTTTAATCTCTCGGCCAATGCTCGGGCTCCGGGGTCTAGACACAATGCTTTTAGCTGAGCTTGATGCCGGCTATTTTGACTCATTAAAGCATAATATTAAATTTGATTTTTATTTAAACCGTGTAAACATTTACTTAGTGACATTTCCTCTTATTGCGAATACCATCATACTGAGTAAAAGCAAGGATTCGATCCCCGCGCGGGGTAACATCTGTATGATCCGTAGATCCACAGAGCTGGGTTGGCTTTTGTTTGTATATCCCTATCATAAAGTTTATTGTCATAAACTACAAGAGACGGGAATTATCATTAGTGTAACAGATATCACCGAAAACATCCATATTTCGCCCACTATGATATAAAATTTTAAGCACGATACAAAAGGCGTAATTGCTACCGGTATCAGTCACAGATTTCATGCCTCTACTATGAATTACTTTATTGAATAACCCAATAACACTTAGCCCAACTCGGGCATCGAACCCACGACCTCATGTACAGTAGTCGCATTCAGTATCGCTTCCGAGTCTACCAGATAGATTATTGCATTGTATGCGAGAGCTTCGACGGCGAGTCACCCGTCGTAGCCACACTCGCTTATCTAGTCAGCTCTCTTTTATTTAATACTAGTTTTTTGCCCGCAGCTTCGCTCGTGTTAATATAGAATATAGAATTAGAATTTGACAATCAATTCGGGTTGTAATCTGCTTGTATATAATAATATAATTCAATCATGATTCGAAAGACACGTGGCGCCATCTATTATCATAAGAATTTTATTATTGTTTTCCTCGGGAACAGTCATTTTTTTCGGGATAAAAGGTAGCCATGTCCGGTTCTGTACAGTCGGTTCAGTGGTTTAGGCGTGAAAAGGTAACAAACAAACAAACTCTTTTTCGCTTTTATAATATTATAGTTAGGATAGTTAGGATTAGGATTAGGACTAGGTATTGCCCGCGGCTTCGTTTGCGTTAATGTAGATTTTGTTAATTCTATCCTTCGGAAACAGTAGGTACTTTTTTCTGGATGAAAGGCACCCCATGTTTTTTTCACTACGAGTATACGAAATTTCGTGTTGATCGGTCAAGAAGTTAAAGCTTGAAATCATAAAAAAATAACTTACAATCGCATTGATATTAAGTAGATAAGGATATCACAGTATTAGATTCCTAATAAATGTCTAGTGAAAACAGTTTACTTATGAATTTAAGGAGTACATTAAATAACAATTTAATAAGAGACATAATATATATATTTTATTATCGAAAGTATGTTAAAAACAGGTTGTATCCGTTCAAGAATTTAAAAACAGGTTGTATGTATGATTCCCACACACAAACATTTTTCACCTTCGCATTTAAATTAAAATGAGAATTCCAAACCAAATTCAATTTCAGTTTATCTATATACCTATTACTTGAAATATATCTCTATAAATAATTTGTGAAAATATTACGGTCAGTTTATTAATTGGCTCAAAGGCTTGTGCCTACATCGATCTAGGCGAGTCAGCCGACCACAGCCCGTTACTGTTTACATAAAGAGGCCTCACCTTCACGACAGCACACTGACCTATAATTAATTCATCACAAAATAACAAAACGAAATACGAATTTATCATAAAACAACAATAAAGAACCACAAAAAATATTGTTAAACAAAAGTCTTAAGTAGTTCTTTAAACCTAAAGTGAGGGAAAAAGATTAACAGTATTTTTTAAATATTTTATGATCTGGCAACATCTACGGTTCTTATATAATTTGGTTATAATGTTATTATATTAAGCATTCATGTAATTACGTTATTTAAAACAAAAATAGAAATAATAATAATAATACAAACCTATCTATAAAACCAACTATAGATATTGTAACAAGAGAAATAGTTAACAGGAAATGAAAAAATTAATGAGGTGTAAATAGGTTGAATTGACAAAAAGAAAGTATATAACTTGTATATAAATAAATGAATAAAAAATATCTCTTTGAATGTCCCTCGATCAGAGACATTTTGCAGCTATCTACAGATGGTCTCTGTTCTGGTTTGATCTAAAGTATCTTTTCTCGTTATAAACGTGAGTGTAAAAGGCAAAGATTATATAAGCATCATATAATTGGCAAATAACAAACGTTACTGAGTATCTGCCTACCTCTATGCTATAAATACAACTCTGCATTGTGGATTGACGTCGAATATATGTACGTTCGTTTTGTGTGAATGCATATTGGCTTTAAAATAAATCCTTTGTTTTAATTCAGGGCGTTGTGTACAACTGCTAATTTTTTAAATCCAATTCTGTGTAACAGCTAATGCGTAACTTAAATAACGTCACAATTTGTAAAGATATTATTTTAGTAAAATGTAATTTCACAGATATAAATGTGCAAATATGTAAGACATTTTTCACAAGAACTCATCCGCATATCGTACCAATTCCAACTTTGTGTAGCTACCTAGTAACCTAATTCATTCCATTACTACCCTCACGTAGTTCCAACTTCCACGAAACACAAAATAAAAGAACACAAAGCTCAACAACGGCGCAGCAGGACAATAATTTCAAGCGCTCGCTTAATGCCCACGGAATGACTACAAAATGTAAATGTCCTACGAGCGTTCAAACAATAGTTTTAGCTATGTAAATACATTCTTTATCTGTATCAACTATCAGTTGAAAATAATAGCTCTTGCAAACAAAAGAATGCCACCGGCAGCCGCAGGGATTTACACAGTAACTTTTTAAAGCACTTTTTGTACAAACACGCGAATTTTGTACAGCAATCTGTGGTCGATAGCTTTAATCTAGTTATTTTTTCAAGGCTAGCTTAAACGCTTGTTGAAACACGGAATAGTTACAAAACAACGCAGTGAAATGGAGTCAAACTTTATTAGTAAGGATAGTGTTGATACAAATTTCGATGTAGTAAAAGTGAAACGGGATAGTTGTATCAACGAATTTGGAGTGTACCAGTGGCGTAGTGGTTGTCTCGCCTCAGCCAACACCGGAACAATTTGTGTGTCTACAAATAGTTATTCCGAGGCTGGGTGTGATTGGTGTCCGTTAATTTAATGTTTGTAAAGTTCTCCGCCACACTCCGGTTTGATTTTACGTGTTAACTGACGCACTTGGAACGTAACGTAAATGCGGCAGTTGTCACTTAATTAAAATCAAACCACACGAGAAAGACAAAAAAGATGTGATAGTCTTCGAGTCGATATGACCTTGATTGATTAGTTAAGTTATTGTTGAATATTTTAGTTCTAAAATATTCTTTCTAATGGACTGCGGCTTTTCGAAGTTATTGACAAGTGATATTTATGATTTTATTAATAGTTCATATAAATGTGTACTTCTGTATTGATAGTCTGATCTTGAGTCATTTCTGTTTATGTATAATCGTCTCATCAGAACTGTGACACCTGCTTAAAAGCTAACTTCACTCTCTCAATCTTTATTATTTCGTGATTTAATAGGATTTCAAGGTGAAGTTTGATTTTGTTAAAGTCTAATATTATCGTGACTTCGTGACTAATTTTATTGGTAATCGTGTAGCGTGCCTGACGCGTGTCACTTTATATAATATTGTGTTCGAGCAAGTACTTGCAATTGACTTGTTGGTAACTAAACTTGAACTTGGTTTAGTTCAAGTAATTTATTGATAAAACAGTTCTTCAGTTTTCAAGATAATTACGCTTAGATCGGTTTTATAGCGAAAGCTTTAAGAACTTGCAAAAAACTTGTTACGAATGTTTAATTATAAAAAGTAGAGGAGGGTTAAGAGTAGTAGAGCCTCGCTGATTTCAGCATGAATAGGCAGGCTCGAGCGGGGAAGGACTACCCCCTCACTAAATATCGACGTGAAATGGCAGGTACACTGTTGTGTTTCGTTCGATGAGTGAGAGTGCCGGAGGCTCAAACGCCCTCTTTCCCCCTTCCCGCTCCTTCTCCTTCCCACTTTCCTAAAGGGTCGGCAACGCGCAAGTGATACCTCTGGTGTTGCAGGCGTCCATAGGCTATGGTGACCACTTACCATCAGGTGGGCCGTATGCTTGTTTGCCACAGTTGAATAAAAAAGAAAATAGAGTTATCACACCAGATATTAGGGTACCGTTCAGAATATCAATCTTCTGTTGCACCTACGGTAAATAAGGTGTCCGGAGACCTTTATGGAGACTCTGTCAGTGTAAAAATGAATGGTTTCTACAGCTGGTAGCAGCTAGTAAAGCAGTTTACATTTCTTGTAGCATAGAAAGCGTGCGAGTTATATACCTGGACTGAATATGACTATAGGCATAGGCTTTTTTTTTATCGTGACTCGGCAAAGTGATTGTAACAAACCTGATGGAAAGCCCAATTACAGTCCAGAGACAGTGACGACGAGGACATGATAGATGTCTTCTAGCCGTCGCCAGTGTCAAGCCGGGCTGACCAGATGCTTCTTCACACTACGTTTGACGGACCCAATGTCATAAAAGGGAGGGAACATACATATGTGCTGGAAGACCATTCCAAAGACCATTGCTTATCATTAGACGAATTGTATGCTTGTTTCTTTTGCAATCTAGGACTAATGTCACGAGTAAGACAATTACCATTTACTGGTTAGCTATCAAGCGAAACATCGCGATTCGTTGCTGACCGTATGAATTATATTTAGCTAAACTGTGTTATCATAATGAGAAGCCGACTTCCATAGCACTTTCTTATGGCAACTGATAAATTATAATTAGTACCGAAATTATCACCTATACTGAAAGAAATTAATTATTTATTTCGTTTAATCTATATTTGATTATTAGAATATGGGATTACCTAAATATAATGACCACCGAAAATAGTAATTGCCCAGCAAAATATGCTTACTAAAATATATCATTACGAGTACCTATACGCCTCAAATCACTGCATTCCGTCTCGGAAGGGTTAGGTTATGTTAGGTTCCTTCTTAAACCCAGCGAAAAAAAGGAGACCCGCGAAGCGGGGCTGCGTCGACTTATTTTGATCTCTTTAAATATATTATGCTGTGCAATTTGGCGATCATTTACTATTTTTGACTGTTATATTCTACTATATCTGGTGATAAGTTAAACATAAGCCATAAAATATCACCAACTTTGTATCTTAATCTCTTGGCCAATGCTGTGATTCCGGGGCCCAGACACAATATTATTTTATTTGTATCTGGTTGCTGGCTAATTGCATCACTAACAAGCTGACATTTGTGAAAAATACAACTAGTCGTATACTGTCAAATATAGAGGTATTTATATCTAATTTAAAGTTATCGTTAATGTTTAAAATTCAGTGCTCAACTAAACCTGGCAGCCACAAACATGTCCATTCATAGCATTAATATAGCAGTAACGATAGCAGCGTCATAAAGCAAAGTAACGTTGGTAAATTATATTTATTTTCACATAAATCTGTCAGAACCACTATTACGAGGTCACAATGTCACTCGTGGAGAGCGTTCACATGACAAAGAGACGCGGACTGAATGTTAGTAACACGCGAATACCCCCTCCCCTTCCCCCACTAACCCTCTCCTGCCCTCAGCATACTTTGTTGTATTTACTCAATGTTTTCATTTACAACCCTGCTGTTCCATTTTCTATTTACTATCGTGTATCTAACAATGTACAACAAAACGAATGGTCTTGATTGACATGACATAATAACAGCAGACACGAATGGAACAAGGATAATTTTAAAAGTTGTTATTAGGGTTATTATGGCTTTTTCGTTTTTAAAATAGGTTACTAGCAATTTGGGTCGCATACTACTAGTATTCTTGTTAATCCTTTCAGCTCAGTTAATAGGCAAGTAAGTTAGGGGTTCTCATCGGTAGTGAAATAGATACAACCAACACCTAACGAATCTAATACCTTATCCCACGAGAATTAGACATTTGACAGAAAATCCATAGTGATTATGTCACAAAGCCGAGATGTTCAGGTAGGCCAAATAGTTGGTGGGAAATCTCCTGACGAAAAAGAAGATGGCTTATTAATGTTGGCCTTTAAGCAAACAACTGCGTGATAGAGAAATGTTAAGAAATAAAATGTTGGCTTAACTTCACCTATCAATGTTAGTTGAAGTCAAGCCAACATTTTATTTCTTCAAAAAATGGAGGTCCACGCGAAAATTTATTTGCTTTTGATAAAAAGCAAATAAATTTTCTCGTGGACCTCCTTTTTTTGTCACGCTAACGTAGATCCCCGTCGATTCTCCCGTAAACCAGTTTGGGAACTAATGCTTCATACAATAAATATGTATTTATTATCTTTAAATTATAATAATAATAAATATGTATTTATTATATTTAAAAACTTGCGTATTCCATATTCAGTACCAGTGGTCTTACTAAAAATAGAATTTAAAAAAAAAAGTCTGACCGTAGAGATTAGATCAAATTTTTTAGAATATGGTAGAAATGTAGCTGCAGGGGTCCACCGGAATCAGCTAATACAACTTTGACTTCAAGAGAAGTTGGCCTTCCAAATATTAAAGTCTTTGCTAATTGCCAAATCTCAATCTTAATTCATAATATTTTACGACTAATGTGTTATATTGAGTAAAAGTCTTCACTTCCATAGATACCAGTTCTATCTTTGGAACTGAGAGTGCCACATCTATGTAATCTTCTAAAAGATTTTATTTTATAAAAATTCTTATGTTTCTAGCTGAATATTCGTCAAAATTTATACAACGTGGTACTTCACGTAAGAGAGAAGCGTCCATTTAATAGTAAGCGATACAATGTCACGACTCACGAGTAGTCCGCGTTGACAAAGAGAGGCGCCTAACTGCCACCGACACGCGATTGCTTCTCTTTGTGTGGCGCTTCCGTTGTGTTTCAGAAGCTAATGGCTGATGATACCTTCACGTGTATCTATACTGCGATATAACCTTCTGAGGATGGAAAGATTGGTAGCGGATGGAGAGGTTGAAGTGATTGTATCGCTCGCACTACTAATCGAGACATTCGCAGGTCGGATTGATATTATTTATGAATCATATGCGAAATTCCGTATTATTAATATGCGACCTCGGTGGTTTAGCGACAACAGTCTACGCTAATGTGGCCAATAGTGCGGTTTCATGTATAGTTCTGGGGTTGGACAGTGTTATTCAAAATACAAAACGACTGAATATAAAATAACTGAAAATTGATGTCCCAAGATCACAAAAAAATTGTACCATCCAGAATAAACTCGAATCTTGAACAGACTAGATCAAGGCTTGGCTTCATGACCGTATTTTCAACGGCGAGTCTGATGACTTTGTGGTGACCCCGCACAGTCGAAGAAGTTCCACCTACATCTAACAGATGGCGATACAATCGCGCTTAACATGACGTCATACTATTCTGCATCGCACAAGTGGAGTTTACACAGTGACTAAGAATATATACAAGCTCCCGACATCAACCGTCGGGCCGCGGCCCGCCAGGCACGATCAACCAGCCTGGTCGGAGGATCCTCCCTTTGTGTTGGAGGGACATCACACCCTTTTCCTCCACAACTCTACCATAGCACTTTCTGCTTGCTTTAGTTATATGAAATTTTTCTGCTAATATTTTTAAAGTACCACAGAGTCAGTTACCCAGCAGTTGAATGACACCGAGTGACAAGTAGTTCTGTGACACACACAGGCTAACCGCCGGCGTCACGCGATTGCGTCTCCCTGTGTTTACACTTAGTATCGCAAGTTCTTGTTGTTTGGAAAGCTAATGGCTATCTACGTATAAACAGCGAGTACCATTAAGGTGTGGCCATTTAGTGATGCTCATGAACAAGATGAATCTCAAAAATGTATGTATACTTGACTGAACGGATGGCGTAGTGCTTTAAGTGGCTGCACTGCCACTGCGCTGAATCTTGTGGGATCGAATCCCACACGAGACAAAACTTTGTGGGTATTTTTTGTGTTTGTTGTTTAATTGTTTGTGAAGTCTCCAGCGACACAAAAATGATTCCTAGAGCGCGAGTTGTCCTTTTTAAAAATCAAAACTCATAATCAAGGTACTTGGCTACACTTACTTTTCAAAACACGGTTCATTGTCTAGTTTAGGCATCAGTATAGGAACCTCTTGTACACCGTGGTATACAAAAGATGATATTTACGCGATTTAAATTTATAAATCCTAATTTACGTTTACCTACTTTGACGTTTATTAGTGTTTGATCAAAATTCATAAATGATTTTTGTCTTTGAGATTGGCTTAGTAGGAAAATAATAATTTTTGTGTTACCTAGCTCCTAGATGGAAGTAGTAAGTAGTCATTACCGAATCTGGCACGGAACTGATAAGACATAGCGTCTATCTAAACCAAATTAGTGAAATATAGGCTTAATACACTTCTGCCTAACCTTTAGACGTAAAACCGTGATTATATCTCATCTTAGAATAGGTACCTATAACAAAAAATGTACATGAATTTGGTATAAGAAGATTAAGTTCAAAGTTACAAGTCAACCCGTTCTTTCTTGTATAAAACCTTCTTTCGTTTTAAATGCTATCATGCACGATTTACATCTTACATACTTTGTTAGTGATGGATGGAGCGGAGCTATTACTTGAGATACTATTCAGATGTAATTTTTATATTTTGAACTGCAGTGGGACGCTGGCGGCCAGAATTTTGTTTTTAATTATGTCTGGTACACCAGCAATTGACAGATGTAAATGTAAATTAAGATTTAATGTACATACTACAAACATTTTTATGGTTATTTTATATAATTAAAAACGGGTATCAACGCGATCATGTATTTAAACATACTCTTTTGAAAGACTTGACGTGTTGGCCAAGTTCGGCCGGCAGACTTGAGTATGCTTGAGTATATATATATGCCTCATGGGGAGGCATCCCAAAATCTGTTATTCTTCCAACTGAAAGAGCACAAAGAGCACTCCTAAAAGTAGCTACACATCGACCTTTTCGCTATCCCACATGCCTTTTGTATCAATATTCTAAAGTACTAACAGTCCGGCAGCTTTTTATAATGTACACCGTACTAAAACAACATACTACTCTTGATTATAACCCGGAACTTACTAACACTAAGCGACGGAAAGATATTGTTTGTACTACTCAGTCTCAATCTAAGTATATTTTTACCAATACTTTTTTCGCATTTTTAGGTCCATTTCTTTATAATAATATAAACAAAATAACTGCGATTATGATAAAAATTATGCTAACACTAAGCAATTAGTTCAACAATATTTACAAACCTTGAACTACGAGCAAACTGAAAATTTGATGACTGTTGTTCAATAAGTGTTACGCAATAAAATAGGTCTTTAAGTTGTCATAGTAATCACTTAGTTTATAATGTAATTCATAAGTTGTGTATACAGATAATAATGTTTTATAAGTATTGTTTTAGAATTTATATCTTTATTATACAGTATGTGCCCCTAATGCCTGTGGCACAGGTTTACCCTAGTACAGGCACCCCTTATAATTTACCTTTACGATGTATCATAAGCTCTGTATCCATTTGTACCAATTTAAGTTAAATAAATGATTATTATTATTATATAAATACGCGAAAGTTTTATCGCTTGCCGAATTATTTTTACTCGTCGTTAGTACAGAGATTGACTGACTTTTGACCTTTAATACCGAACGCACCACCACAGAAGGTATCCTAAGCTAAGTCTTCTCTAATGTTAAGTTAAGAGTACCTACACAAGTCTTTTATATTTATCAAAACAAATACAGAAATAGATCGATACAAATGAGTACATTAACACAATTCGTCCGTTTACTAAATAACGATAATAAGCCCGATTATCGAGAGCGATCGTCCTTATTTACTGCTCCATTTCATTATCGATTTAGCCAAACAATGGAAATAAGTACGTTTCGTGAAGCCATTCATTTTAGTTACGGTTACATCAAAGTCACGTTTGGGAACAATATAAAGTTACGTAAATGAATCGTTCCGAAGCCCTATCTGTTTATAATTATTATAATTATTTGAAAGGTCACGTATTTCGGGCTTTTGTTTGGAATAATTATAGCATCGGAATCCTAACTTTTAAATTATTTTGTAGACTGTAATCTATCTTAATATTGTAAATACGAAATAACTCTACCTATTTGTGACGTTTTAAAGAGATAACTAGAAAGTTGATAATTAACTATCTAAAAGGTCTTTACACAACCCAAAGACAACCATATTGTGTTAGTTATGTTTTAGGTCCTAGCTAATAGAGGCTAACCTTTTTACAGCTACTGAAAACGTTTTCTGCCTTTACTCTTAAGTTGCTATTGAGAATTTCCTAACAGAAAAGTCCACTCTTACCTGGAGACCAAAACAAAGATCTCAAATGATTGGCCGCGAACTCTAAAGCAAACTCATGGTAATGCCATGAATTAGTTTTGAAAACGGAGGTAGTCTACCGAACCATATTCGGTAGCTACTGTGCTTGAAACGACTTTGATCGGAATTTATTTAGTTTAACAATTTATTAGAATGATTTATACTCGTATATTTTACATTTTGCCTAACGTTCCAACTATATATGTATAAGATAACTCCACATCTGCTAAAAAGCGGAGGAGATACCGTATCTGCTAAAAGGTTTTAATGTGATAGATGTACTTTCGTTAGGTAAGAATCATATTAGTATCATTCTTACCTAACGAAAGTACATCTATCAATATCATGATTTTGAACGCTTCAATATTTAGATATTGAAGCGTTCAAAATCAATTACAAATCTATAAATAACCTTTAAGAAAATATGTTAAGAAAGTCTATTTTTAAAAGTACTAATAACAAATAGAAGCCTCTACATGAAAAAGGACCCTCTGAGTACAAAGAAACCTTTATACAAACAACGTACTTCATTCTGCGAACAATCGATAGCCATCGCGCCGTAACTGAGGGCTGTAAGGGCACAACACTATTGTGACGTGAGGGCCCTCCATGTCACAGCACTACGGTGAGCTACGTTCGGGCGCATTTGCACGCTGCAATAGTGCTTGAAAATTTGAATATATTTTTGCTTTTAATTTGTCTGTTTATCTCTTTGTTTCTGGGGTTTGATTTACGCTTGTAGTGGCTGTACTGACACATCAAATTGTACAGTGTGAAGTTCTTATAACTTGTCACGCCAGTCGTCCCGTACCGCGCACTACCGACACACGCGACATACGTGATATTTGTATTACTGTAACTACTTAACGTAATATATACATTTTCAGTCAATCGGCCTTGTGACTTTAATTTATCTCCCAGCACAAAACCCTGGACATTTGAACACGCATAAATAACACACAGCTACCAACACGCTTATTGGGCTGCCAGTTTTGATTCCCGCATAGAGTATAGTGAGATTAGGTTTTTGGGGTTCCATTTCCGAATGGCAAAACAAAACCCTTTCGGTGTGATTTTGCCTGACTAGGCTGCCTATCTCAACTACTTAGTATGATATCAGCCCTGTATTATACTGTCCCACTACTGGGCACGGGCTCTTCTCAGTGTGAGAAGGGTTAGGCCAATTACTTAGTGGGTAACTTTAATTTTAAATAGTTTTATCAATGACTGCCGAATATTTTTGCAAATAAATACAAATTGCAAATAGATGTAAGAAAGAATAAAAATGTTATATGAGAATGTGAGTTTGTTTGTTTGTTACGCTTTCACGCCTTAATTGTCAAGGGTACTGAAAAGAAGTTCTGTTCCCGAGTGAAGTCGCGGGTATAACTTTACTACAATTCTACAGTAAGTAGGCTGCTCGGTTCTAAAGTAAAATTAAAAGAAACACAAAAAATATATCGCCATCTTTTACTTGTTAATATGTAAAAAGATGACGAATAATATGTAATTTAAAAAAAATTACAAGTAAATAGTTACGCATATTGCTTCGACTAATTAATAGTAATTATATCTGAAACATTGTCATCTTTATCTTATGTGGGGGCCAGTCAGTGCAGACCGGCGACTCTTCGACCCAGTGGGATCTTTTGTGTCGACACTCTCCCAATAACGAATGCCTTAGAAGTTCATGGCAGCCGGGACCGACGGCTTAACGTGCTCTCCGAGGCACGGAGCAGGCGATAATATTGTCAATCAATACGCACATAATTTCGAAAAGTCATATAACTTAGACGAAAGTCAGAGGTGCGCGACGTGGGTTCGAACCCGAGACCCTCTGCATTGCAGTCTGTTGGTCTCCCCACTGACACTCGCTGCTCAAGACATTGTCATACTAAGTAATCTATATCTTTAATATAATTTCGTAAAGTCGTCCATCTTCACATAAGTTTTGTCCCGGGAACAATTGAAGTAAATTAAGCTGATGGCCGTTTGAATAATGTAGTATCAAACGGTCAGGGCTCAAAGTTATGACAACGCAAAGTTCCTGAAACTCCATACAATATTGAGGCTTAGCAATTCTGAATGTTATAAATTTATTGCATAAGGAAGCACTGTATTGCTGATCTGTTCTAAATTATAAAGAGGAACGATTAGATTTTTGTTTGTTTGTTTGTAACGATTTAACTCAAAACCTACTCAACCGATTTAAAAAACTCTTTTACCATTAGAAACTATATTGTCATCGAGTAACATAGGCTATAAACTTTATTTTAACAAGTGAGAAACGGCAATAAATTGCTGTAAATCTAAGAGTTCGAAAAAATGGTTCAAGTAATATGCAAATGCAAGTAATATGCAAATGCAAGTAATATCGTTCTTTCTTTCATAGTTCTTAAATCCGTGTGAGCACTGACATTTTTTTAACAGTTAAATCTCAAACCCTATCGTCAGACCTGGGAAACTAACCTGAGATCTCATACGCAACAGTCGACGAGGCAATAAATAAACATTTTCATCACCTCACAGCTATCACAGTTTGATATTTAAGTTACCGAGGCTATTCATCTCCATGGCCTTTCAAAGGACAATAGCTGTCTATCGTCCGCTCGAAGCGTCCAATCAAAAGAAACAAAATAGTGGCTGATTTATTTGGAGAACAATTCTTCATAGCGAACAATGGAGAAGAATCTTATTGTGCTTCTGTTTCTCAATTGAAACCGCTTATTGTTTGTTCGTAAAGCATTGTTTGTGCGAAATTAATAATTGAATTACCAACAAACATTACATAGGCCTTTTGGAAATGTACTGGTTTAATTTTCTTAATGCTGTTTGATTCACGCGGTCGTGGCTCTTGTTAATAGTATATCCGTCAACGTCAATTTCAAGTGAACACAAAGTTACCACGCTCCTCAAAAATAAATTGATTTTAGGGATTAAAGTCTAGTTACAGTTTAGTGAAAGTGTTATTGGACCTATATGTAATCCGTGAGTACAATACACATATGGAAATGCGAAGAACAAGGCTTATCTATAACAATTTAATCTAGAAAATTGAGACACTTGTGTCCAGACACCCACAAACAGATTAATAACTGAGCTCCCGACATGAACGTGTAAGCGACGGCGAATACACGGGGCGCTTGTGACCTTTTGAACGAGACGTTCCGACTCACTCATATTTCGGGGCATTTATTAGTGTGCATTTTTGTCAGTGGGATTTTGTTGCTATGCGATTTATTATTTACTAAGAAATATATATATATAATAACTAAAGATAGCGAAACCGGATTGAAACTTTATTTTAAAGGTACGTGTATTCATAATGAGTAATAAAACTGAACGTCCAGCATTATGGCGATACTGTAACCAGGGCTCAAATGAAGAACCTCATTTAAAATGTACGGCATGCAACAAAGCATTTCATTATAATATGTGTCTATCAATCGCTGAAGAATCCATAGCGCCTCTAAAATGGAAATGCGCTACATGCACGCCGAAAGCGAGCACTAAATAATGAGGAAGTAAAAGACCTAACATCAACGAAGACATTTTGCGCGAGATCGTTGAAGAATCAATGGCAAATGAGTCAGCAAAAATGCTTATTAAATTTAATACCACCATTATGAATTCAATTAACAGGGAGCTGAAGCCTGTCAAAGACGAAATCACACAAATCAATGGATCATTAAATTTTCTAAATAGCAGTTATGAAAAGATCAAGAACACGAGGAGGCAAAAAAACTTGTCAAGGAGCTACTTCAAGAGAATCAGAGTCTTAAAGCTACGGCTATTGATCTCACATCCCGTACCAAACAACTAGTACGACAGGCACGGTCGTAACATAGAATTACAATATGTACCTGAGAAAAATAATGAAAATCTTTTTCAAATTGTCGCTAAACTAGGTGATGTAGTTGGCTGTAACATCAGGATTGAAGATATTTACAATTGTACACGTATAGCCAAGTTAGACCGTACCAGCACACGCCTTCGCTCCATAGTTGTGCAACTCAACTCCCCATGTCTTCGAGACCAGGTACTGGCTTCGTCTGTCAACCATAACAGAAAAAACCCCGAGAATAAGCTGAACAGTTCACTTCTTGGATTTACTGGATTTAAGAGCCCTGTCTATGTGATGGAACACCTCTCTCCTGCCAATAAATCCCTCCATGCCGCTGCAAGACTTAAAAGTAAACTTATGCCATAGGACTAACAAACCATACTATAATACTTTACAAAATATCTAAATATTTTATTTCACCAAATATGTTTTATAATGACGCCATTAATTACAGTCATAATGAAATTAAAAACTACCATCCTTCACTATTTCCGTGTGACATTTAATTAACTAACATCGAATAGTTTGGTGAAGCTATTTGACAAAATGCGAACAAGGACGTCCAACGAAACCCTTCTAAAAATAGCAAGCGAAGCTCGTTGTATTTGCGACTACCCACAAACGTACCACGGAGGTTTTACCAGCGTGAATTAAGCGAAAAGTAATTTCGCCTCTTGTTTACAGAGACTCGAGGGAACGATAAAAAGGCTTCTATCAAAATGCTTTTAATAATTGTCTTCGATTTTCCGCAGGAGTGAGGGCACAAATAGATTGTGACGTGGCTTGGAGCGCCATAACTCGATTACTGGCAGCGCCGTCGCCCCGCGGTAACTAACTTAACAGCTGGTGTCATTTGTGTGCAAATTGTATACACGAATTGTTTATCAGAAAATAGGTTTTGCCGCCGGCGAGACTGAGTGGAATTTTAAAAACGCTACGTCAAAAAACGAATAAATTTTCCTGGATTAAAAGTAGTCTTGTCTTTTTTATTATGCTGTCGTCTGAATAATAAAATCTAGCAGTATTCAGAGACACGACGAAACAACTTTTATGTATTACTAAGGTGGTAGACAAGCATTATCTCATTAGAATTGTACATATATACTCATTATATCATATCATATTAGATTTATTAGACTTCTACAATAAAAAGCCTACGAACGAGTTCTGTTTCCAAGAACGAATAACGCTTAAAAACTGATGATTCCTGCAATCATTCCTGTGCCGCCCGAGGCTTTTTCGATATTGACACATACTACAAAGAATATTTAGATTCGACACAAATATCTTGGGATAAAACATTTTTATGTCGCGCGTGGTGATGACATCCTAGCATTTCGCGAAGGTGACATAGAGCTTCACGATCGTATTTTATCTAGATGTTTAGGCCAAAAGCTAGGTTAAGACCAGCCAGGCCAAAGTAAGAAGCATATAACTAGTAAGTGACGCAAATGACGAGTTGTAGAGTTTAACTTACCCCTCCGGGAAATTCTTACGCCTAATTACCAGTGTAGGCACGCTAAGTTTTATTTATGACAAAGCCAGTGTTGTCACTTAAAACTATCCAAATTAACCATGTATAAATAGCTTTAGATATTACATATAAAACCAAAGTAATGTATCCATATAAAAACGTTATTATATATCAAAAACAGTATGTATCAGACACAAGGGTTATTTACTTACAAATATATTAGCCAGGGTGAAGTTGCCGAAATATTTCAGCTTTCGTTTTCTCCATAAGTTTAGGGACGCTTAAAGTTTCTTGCCGGCTCGTACAAAAACGAGGATGTCGACAGATATTACTCGCTAACTTATAAACGAACGAGATATACGATTCTTTTGACTTCTTCGATGCTTTCCCTTCGTAAATATTACTTATATCAGTGGTACCCAAGTATTCAGTTTCACAGAAACTTATCGGCTAAATCAATTTGTAATACACGATATATATTTATTTGTGCCTATTGGAAATTTACGCGTTCTTGGTATCATAAGCGACTTTATCGTTTGTAGATTTATTTTATAAACATGTTGACATGTTTATTATATTACCAGATATTATATGTACTCCATTTTTATTGGTAAACGACTGTATGAATACTATACCTATTGGTATAAACAGAATAAACTTTTTATAATTACTAGTGTTAGCGCTATGATCGAATTTCGACCATCATTATTATTAAAAACTAGATGTTCCTGCGGTTTCACTCGCATTTATCGTTACTGCGCTGGCCCCATGGGTCGTAGGGTGATGTTAGATATCCTATATCCTTCCTCGATAAATGGGCTATCCAACACTAAAAGTATTTTCCAAATCGAACCAGTAGTTCCTGAGATTAGCGCGTTCAAACAAACAAACTCTTCAGCTTTATAATATTAGTATAGATTGGGTAAATCATACATGAATTTTCTTTTCTAATTAAAAATAACCTAACTGTGTCAATTGTTTTATATTGATAGGGCTAAAGAACGTTAAAAGCTCCTAAGCAAAAAAAATACAATAAAAAGAATTCGGTAGACAAACAGAGGAGAACATGGTACTGAACTGTTTTGTCTTTGGCTATTTATATTATCTTAACCGTTACTCAATCTCCAGGAGATACATAACAATAGATTTTTTATTGTATCTATAAAATTACAGACGATGGGTAGACGATGGATAGATTGCCTAATAAAGGGTAGTATTCCCCCTAATAGTAAAAGCAGCTAATGAAGTCTAGTATTTATCATCAAGTGTTTGCTATTTATACAAGTAATGGAGTCAAATAAGCAATGTAGAGTGCGCCTGAAGCGTTAACCGTAGTTTTTGGATGCAAGATGTATCGCAGGGGTAGTGGTGGTGCCAGCGCAAAAGATAAAAAGTAATGAATAGCTAGATACTGACAGCAAAGTGCCAAGAACATCGATTAATTGCCGGTACACAATACAAGGTAGTCTGGTTGTGATCTTTGTAATGTAAAAGCAGTCAAATCCCAAGCGAGGATATCTGCTGTGCCGGAGCTGTTTTAATCTTTTTATTGGATCTTTCTGCCTGCTTTTAAAGTAAAACATGACAAAGGAAATTTACCTACAACGTGCGTTGGCTATCATAACATAAATACATCTTGTATTTCATGTATACTTTATCCCTGAAAGTACATAACACCCACATTTATCCAAGCTGTAGTCTACCGTGCAGGTGAGACTAATAATATTTTATCCAATCAGGGTATTGAAGACGAGGCCATAAGCATAGCAGTCACATTCGCTACCGCTGCGCTGCCGAGACTGTCAATCAACCATCTCATCTCAACCCGTGACCACGATAAATGCAACCTCAGTTAGACAAAACATCGGGATATAAATAGGTAGGTACACCTTTGAATACCATACCTACGTTGTCTATTATTGTATGTATAAAAATCTAATCTTAAAACTTCGATCTCGTTCATAAAAAAGTAATTTACGGTTATACAAAAGTCACTTAGCAGTCATACAAATAATTACAACGCCACTATTGTTATACTCATTAGAACTCGGAATTCTTAATTTGCGAGAGAGGTCAAGTAGCGAAACAACAGGCTAGGGCCGTTCGAAATGAAAGGGCTTGAAAGGGCTCAGCGCGATGGCGGAGGGCCCTCGACAACCCTCGCTCACTTGCTGCATTCATGACATTTCTGACTGCGAAATTGCGGCTGCCATTTCAATTCTACTGAAATCGGAGGGAGAAATATGGGGAGAGTTTAGGCTGCCTACACATGTTTGTTTTTCAACTTGTACTTTTTAAAGGAATCCTTTTGAAAGCAATTTTTCCGAAATGGTTTGTCATTTCGTCAACAGAAAAACAAACATTTTGTCTAGACGTTGCCGACGGGTAAAAAGTGAAATTGGTTTCATCTAAAATACAGATAGCAATAACAAAATTACGTAATATTATGCTGTAGGTACGAGTATATGGTGTCTATATCACGGGTAAATCTTGAGATTGGGAATATTCAGTTGATTCCCGTGGCGCATTTTTAAATTATTTTTTTTACAAATTATAGTTTATCGTGATTCTTAGCCGAATTATAAACACATATATCAAACAGGGGTCATTTTTGAACGACGCATTACAAAGATATTTGATATCACATTTTTTGGGCCAGGGGAATCAAAAAACGATGACAAGGGAATCAAAATTAAAACAACAACGGTAATAAAACATACAATTTATTTAATAATCAGCCTCTTGATGTACGTCTTTGACTTATTGGCACTTTTAAACCTAATTATCCAACACTTTATTCCTAAGCAATAATTATAAAATATACATACTAATTAATAACAATTGAAAACAAAACTTTTCTTCTTTTTTCTTTCTTTCTTCTACACCATCTGGGGCTACGTTTCCATGGCCTTTTTCGGAGTAATTCCAAACCACACGACGTAATCTCGAATTGTTCCAATGGAGCTTGGCCATCACGTAGAACTTTTTTCGGTTTTTATATTGGGCGGATGGAGAGTCAGAAATAAAATGTAAGAAGTTCACCTCTGGAATCTCATTCTCAATGAAAGTATAATAGGAATGAGATGCTCCGAAATTGCCACAGCGTCGTGACGTAAACACTCATTTAGGGTGCAAAATGATTCATTGATATGTTCTGAAAAACAAGTGCTCAAAAATAATGTACAGTTAAGAGAAAATATTACTTTATTACAAGGTAAATATTGAAAATATTGATTACCTTGGCAAAATGCCAAGGGATTCAACACCAAGGTAATCAATAAAAGTATGTTTTTTATCGATTGAGTAAAAAGTTAAAAGTTCTAAGCAATATTAATAAGATTAGTAAAGTTTCTTTCCGTTTTTAATAATAGCAAAATCCTGAAAAATCTTATACAATTTTTTTATGCTGTCAGGGTAATAAAAGACCTAGTGAAACAAAACCAGGAGAATCATATATTTACCGCCGTAATTTCGTCCACGGGCAAAGTGAGAGGAGACCTTCCACCACGGCGTTTGAAGCGCGACTAGAACTTGCACGAGAACAAATATCTATGCTTCCCGACCGCTCCACTAGCGAGCTATGCCTAGTTATGTGGCGTGCCAGTGGAATCACTGTTTAGCTCGGGACAAAACTTTAAATCTATTTCTATGTTAAACTATGGGATAAAATACAAACTGTATATTTTTATTTTAAGCAACTACTAATCTAGTTGCTAAAAAGCTAGATAAATGATGTATTTTACATTTATAAATTGGCGATTTCGGGTTGTTTTCACAAAAAAATGTGTAAAGGACGCGCCAGGGTTATCAATATTTGTGACCTTTTGTTTTTTTTACGATAGTTACACACAAATTAAAAAGAAAACCTATCGTGCATCAAATAGATACCATAGTGTGAAGACGTAAAAAAAATACTTTGGGTCTTTGTTTCAATGTTGCGGGTACTTTTTACCTCCGGACATCATAAATTGAGCCTCTCAAGATTCACCCTCACCTTTCATTATTTGCGTGCGTTTAAGAGTAAAGGTGTGGCTTAGAAAATCACTATGCCATTATCGCCATTATCAGACTAGAGATTATTCGATGAAATATGAAAATATCATCCAATAAATAAATGGAAAACATCTTTTGTTGGAGGCAGATGTTTATTACACCCACACGCCGGAAGCTGTAGTTTTCAGTTTCACGTAAAACGGATTGAAATTATTGTTGTCTACTAGGCTCATTTCCAAAATCTGCTGCTCAGAATTTCGGTACAGAAAAGTCCAACAATACTTTGCTCTAACCGCGAATTACGGTCGGATGTATAGTGATGTGTGGTGATGTATGGCATTTACTATCGATGTGCCTGCTAGACAATGTTTTATATATAAATGTAAGTACAATTAAAATTACAATAATTTAAATATATCATAGTAAAATAAAAAGCGGTGAAAGCTCTACTATTGAACCTGTATGTAATAAATAAATCAAGGTATACCTACAACAAATAAATGCATCGAATCTGTTGGACGTACAAAGGAATGTTTATTACCGCCCCTATACAATTTCCTAAAGAGAATCAAATAGTATCGGATATCCCGCCGGTGGGCGAGCCGACGGCTCGACAGGGGAATTGAACTGACAGCTGTCAGCACAGCCTCCGAATGCCTTCGCTACAGTGTGAGCAACATGACTACAACGTGTCTGTAACGTTAGGAAGGGACATTAAAAATTCTATAGGTATCGCCTTTGCATTCGTAAATTATGAGCTTATAGAAAAATTGCTGTGCTATGAAATGCATGCGTTGTATGTGCATGCAACTTCAGCGTAAGCAAGGGATAATAATCTAAACTACGTTTATAATACAGGTATATTTACAACAAGAAAAATATCAGTTTGATGTTACAGTCTTAATACAATCCTAATCCTAACTAATATTATAAAAGCGAAAATGAGTTTGTTTGTTTGTTACCTTTTCACGCCTAAACCACAGAACCGATCATCCTGAAATTTTGCATATACGTTGTCAAGTGTACAGAAACGGACATACGCTACCTTTCATCCCGTAAAAAATTACTGTTCCCGAGGAAAACAACAATAACGTTCTTATGATAATAGACGGCGCCACGTGTCTTTCAAATCATGACTGAATTATTACAAGCAGAGTACAACCAGAATTGATTGTCAAATTCTAAATTAACGCCAGCGAAGCCGCGGGCAAAAGCTAGTAACATATATAGGCAACTAATCACGAAGCTGTACCACGTCCGTAATGTTTTTTGATGCGCGCGTTGATACTTTTAATGCAATTCAGCGTAAAAGAATAGCGTCTTTCATGTCCAGAGTTGCCATGTGTAAAAATACTATCATTATGAGTCTGTCAGACCGCCTGTTGCAGACTGTAACGAACCGACGATGGATGGCTATTGCCACTTAATTTGTTTTTAACTCTAATTTTAACTATTACTTAATTATGTGTCGATCTTGTATATGGATCTCAGAGTCCGAAATAAAGTATTACTATTATTATTAAAACTAGTAGATGCAGAGTTTTGTTTTCTTTAAAGAGCATGCCTGCGGTATGTTTGGAAGTCCAGCCAGCAGTATTGCAGGTCATGACCTTTCAATATTGTAGCTAAATAATGTGCAGCACAAGGGACACCCAGACTGAAACCTGTGACTCGGTGACATTTGTGGATCGGCCAATTTCTGTGGCGTGATATGACCAATTGAATCACTGTGAAATTCACGTAATCATAAATGTTTTGCTTTTAATAATTCAATGTTGCTATATTGTTTTCTTAAATAAATCTGCCTACCTACTTTCCAAAGTACTTTTATATTTAAATATGTATATCAGTATTCCAGAAACGAATTCTACAAACCTTGTACTAACGCAAACCCAACATTAGTATGTATGTATGTAGATACTTACAGGGTTTCCAATTATATAAGTATCCAAGGACTTGTTTTAGTTTATATCAAACATTTTAACGTCACGTGTTTTGCGATGCTTGAATAATAGTCATAAGTTGTTCAACTAACTACTACTGCATTTCTTTTCTATTGCTTCTGCTGTGTTAAGACAACATGGCCATGTTGATGAGCAGGAGTTACTACTCCCGCTCTAGGTATAATTCCTGTGTTGCGGGGGACTTTACAAACCAGGGATGTTGCGGATGCAGATTTTTTGACATCCGCGGATGCGAATACGGATTTTTGAAGACTCATATCCGCGAATGCCGATACGGATGCGGAAGCTCCGCAATTGCGGATGCGGATGCGAATATTCGCAACATCCCTGTTACATACATTCAAACAATGGACACAAAAACACCCAGATTTGCAACAACCATTTGTCGAACAGACAAAGTATATTCCGTGAGTAGCGGCGACGCGACCATTTAAACCACTACGCCATCCGTGCAGTCAGCGATCTATGACGGCTGCTGGCTTGTCTGCCACCAAAGACAATAACATATTTTCGTAGAAATCTTCCGCATTCTTTGATTGGGTGCCTTGCATGAGTTGCAACGCGATGACTACACTTCACCTGCAACGTCATTTACGCGACTTAAGCTAAGCTCTATAAATCTATTTCTATTAATCGGAATGAGGTGAAATATAGTTTAAGTTGAACACTAGCTACTAACTGTAAAAAGCTTGTCAATTTTTTTCGTAGTTAATTGTATCACGAAGGAACAGACGTGAAAGAAGAATACTTACTTGTGAATTTGAAAAAAATCCCTATATTAGTAGACCTGATTTAGTTTTGTATAATTCTTAACTAGCTGTATTTCGCGGTTGCAGTTATTCCACTCAGTCGTAGCGGGAATAACATAGCTAATAACCTTCCCTAATGGGGCCTAGGCTTTAAAACGTTAAGTATTTTTTTCATCAGACTAGTAGTCTTAGGGTCAATTCAGATCAGGCGGAAAAATGCTCGAGCATTGTTCAAGTGGTAATAAATATCAACCTTATTCCATTTAGATAACGCTCAACATAGTATGCAACTGTTTATTGGATAAGATTTTAATATTGCATACTATTTTTAGGTATATTTAAATGGAATAAGGTTGATATTGAATTACCACTTAAAATATGCTCAAGCATTTTTCTGCCTGGTCTGAATTGACCCTTAGAGGTTAGCGCAATCAAACAAACAATCTTTTTAACTTTATGTTAGTAGTAGAGACGTACAGATATTGTTTATACAATTTTATAATTGCAAATAATTAATATTAATTAACTTAATTTGTTACGATTCGCGACTGGCAGATAGATTAGAATTTAGTAAGTAATTATGTCTATTTTCAATATTGAAGTGAAGTGAACAGCTCATCATTGCTCGTTATAAAATAAAAGCCTCTTACGGTCGAGTACAATGCTCGCAGGGGGGAGCATATTGCATAATGAGCGAGCTTTAGCGAACGACAGACAGACAATAGCTGGTCGAATGAAGCCTCGTATACATCGCGGAACAGGAAGACTTACTTATATGTGAGGGTTGTAAGGTGGATCTGATTAATACAATCAATAAGGGCATTTTGAAATTTTTGAAGTGAGTACTTCTTTGGCGGCGTTGTGCACTTTTTTGTGATGGGTAAAAAATGTTAAACTCGCGTCAGGGCACGTGACCTGATCGAAAATTCGTAAGACGGAGGGAAAATTGTCAAACTCGCGTCAGGACACGTGACCTGATCGAAAATTCGTAAGACGGAGGGAGAATTGTCATGTTTGTGTACAATAGCGCAATAAATGAATATTGTATTTTACCACATAAATGATAGTACTTTTATACTGATAATTAAAGCAATTCGTGCAAAATTATTCCCTAACCATTCCAAAATATCAAAAATGCACAACGTTAATATTCAAGTTTTCACTTCAGCCGGCACTCCCGGAGTGCAACCCGTTGATTTTTTATTTAAAACCAGCCTTCGCTTCTGACTGCGTCACCAGGAGTGAGACTTCTTTTACGTGGGTCATACTGTGCAATCTCTAGTTATACTAAATAGAAATAAATGAAATGTGTCTAAGCTAGATAAATAATTAATTTTAGTCTGCACCAATGGCGTAATGGTTCAGTGGTCGCCGCAGTAATCGGTACATGTATACGCCGAGTGTTGTGGCGAGACCCTCAAGTAGTTGTGCCATGTCTTAAGTATTCTTTGTGTCCATGTTTAAATGTTTGTAAAGTAAAATACACACTATAAAAAAATACAATTCGTAAATTGTCTTCCTAAAACAAAAGTATATCCATAAAAATAAAGATTTATTATTAACTAGCTTTTGCGCGCGGCTCCGCCCGCGTAGTACCTACGTGGTATCAATAAAAGTAACCTATGTCCTTCCCCAGGTTTTAAACTATATCTGTACCAAATTTCATCTAAATCGGTTAAGTGGTTTAGCCGTGAAAAGGTAACAGACAGATAGACAGACAGAGTTACTTTCGAATTTATAATATTAGTAAGGATTTCCGGATCGAGTATATATTTATATAAAATGTATATGGTTGTAAACATAGTAAAAAGCAATAAGGTGGGACCGAAAACATAGCTAGCGAATAATAGTTGTAATACATCCGTGCAGGCCCGTTCTGAAATATACACGCCTAAAGCGATATTTCTAAAATCTACTGACAAAAACAAATTATATTATAATAACTTTATTTAGCCATCTAAGGTACAATCATCAACTTAATTATTAAACACCTCGTCTGTTACATTTAATAATGGTAAAATACCAAATTATGCTCATTCCATCGCTACAATGGGCCTAAAGAGATGAATGACAGTGAAATGGAGGCTTTCATACACCCTTTCTCAGAACACAAAGCCTCACAGAAAATAATATAGAGGGGTATCATTATGGCTCGTGAGTATTCAACAAAATACAAAAAGTGGAATCGATGGCCTCGTCCGGTTCCACGATAAGAGGTTTTGAAATACTTAATAATTACGTATACGAATGCGACGGCTGTGCACGATATCTCGGGTTCAATTCGGTATCTTGTTATGGGACTTTCTATAAAGAAGATCTTAGTAGAAAAGGGGAAACTTAAAATGTGCTCGGTAGACGCCGATAGGTCTTATTACGAAAAATCTGTAACCACATGAAGAAATCGGGTGTATTCCTAAGTCTAACCCTGCATAGATGTAGGTGTAAATTTTTGTATGTGATATATCAAGCAAATATAAGGCATTAAACCTATTACTTTAATCTGTTAAGTCTAAGAATACTAAAATTACATATCTATGGTGTCTAGCTACCGGCGCTGTCCCGCCGCCGTTTGAAGGTTCATTATGAAGGAAGATATCGTAAGGCAATCTTCGAGTTTTAGAGATTTTCATTATATTCTAGCAGATGTGTGATGCCTGCTAATCTAATTTATATATAGCCTAAAGATTCTGGCTGTGAAATTGTGCCAGCTGCTTTTTTATTATTTGAGACCTAAATATAGGTGTCGAAATGTGTCATACAATACAACCAAATCGAGATTGTACAGGCAAATGCCATTAAATATCTAAAAAAATAATATTGTATAGCAAAAAGTATTTTTTTTGAGAACATCATTTGTTAAGATTAGTATCAATATATATATAAAAACTTGCAAAGCCTGAGTCATATTTTTACACAACCCTTCATATCCAGCATTATATATGTAACACAGAAAACCTTTTAAGCGATACACAAAATATGACATCGAGTGTATAAACGCGGCCTCATCAAATATTCAATGGATATAATTCGAAATCAACCCTTGTTAGTAATTCGATAGTCACACTAATGACTCTTTTACTAAATAACACATTTATTATGCTTCGAGGGAGCATTTTATTTGAAAACTTATTTACACAAGCGCTACGCTTGTTGAGTAAACATTTTATGACAATTACGTGGAGCGGTTAGCCCGACAAATATAAAAAGTAAACACAAACACACATACATACAAAAACGTAACGTGTTGCTACAGTAAAAATGGCAGCAACCGAAAGTTAATTTAATTTACTCGGGAAATGAAAAAGCATTTTGTTGGTAATTTTATCTGTTTTTGGTTAGAATGATGACGAGGTTTTGATTATATGATGTGAATTGCTATGATATGCTTCTGTCATGAAAAAGGTTATCTGATAGATGGTTATGATCTCGCATCTTATTACGAACATAAGCTAAATATAGCTGTTTACATTAGGGTGTGATAACGACCTTCAGAGGTAATGGCTGAGAAACCGTGAATACTTAAATAGTAATCAATAATGCACGCCTGCTGTAAGCGTTTACCGTAGCTTATAAATGCCTACAGCGCTATAAGTGTTACTCACACGGTAAGATTTGTGTGGCTTATAAAAATACAGATGCATTTTGGTGATCGTAGAGAAAGAAAAAAGACACCTGATCTTGTCACTAACACACAGCGCTCACTTAAGCACTGAAAGCTTTATAAGTATATACATCAGGAATATTAAACAAGGCTATTCGGTTGTGGTCTTCTGTTGGATTATGATTTCTGTTACAAGATAGTTTTCTAACGAAATAGTTGCTAAGAAAGGGACCCACTATGCAAACTTCTCTGTTGATGAACAACCGCGTCGTGCGATCCGGGCTTACTCGAACTTGTATGATTCTGCTTGGAACACTAATTATGTGTCGATACGATTTTCCCTTAGCGCTAGGCATCCTCAAAACGGTTTAGTACTTTTCTGTTCGTACAAACAGAAAACGTACCAACTAACGTAAGATCCTAGTTCCAAGTACAAACCAGGTACTACTATGCACTACCTCTTAAATCTTTTATAAACTAAACTTTACAGAGCTTCAGTACGCACTACAAAAAACGACGTTCATAAAATGTACCCATCATAGCCGTTCTTTTATACAACACAAAAATATACGATCTCATAAAGAAAGCAATACCTATCAAACAGTAATATAAAAACTTTAATATAAGATATTAAAGTCCCAAGACAGAGCAGATATGACATTAAAGTCGGTAATTCAGCTTAATTGTTAGTACACAGACCGAGAGGCAGCCATTAGGCTTTAACTAAATTAGCGGGGAGCGACGGCGGCCAATTAGCGTGAGGGGGACGGGGAACCTGGCTTTTATGATGTAAAGCCCAGCTTTTAAAAGGAAAAAAAATACTGTGAATGTTTGTGACGCGAACTATCAACGTTTCGGTTGACGGATTTTTATTTTATAATGACGTTGGCGCCGGTGTTTGCGGATTTGTCGCGTCATTAGTGTGGGTGTATGCGCGTGTGCCCGAGTTACAATCACATGAACGTAGGCGTGTAGTTGAAGGAAAGGGCTGTGATGTATATAATAGAGGTGAAAACAAATACATATGTATATTGAGAGGTTGACAGTCTGTTGACTTTGGCTTAACACCTACTCTTTCTTCGTTGTTTGCGTTTACGTTTGTGGACGATGGCGATGATTCAGGTTCAATTGGCAACTCGGCAACGTGCTATTTAAATTTCTATAGTAAGTAATTCTTGGTTACAGGGTCTATTACGCTCACCTAGCCCTTGGTTGCTAGGTTTATAGGCCCGTGTAATAGCCATATTCTTTTACATTATTGTCAAATATACTTTTAAGTTCGTCTCTGTGGACAACAAATAAATATTTTTATTATTATACTGGGTGTAAGGGACGGTGTACCGAAAACTGAAATAGTAGATTCAGACCATTATTCTGAGTTAAAAATCGTTGGAATTTCTTTAAACAATCACAGTTGCTTTTCTGGAATTTTTCATTTTTCTGCCTGTCACATTTTTCTATAATACAGCAATGTAATTAAATGGTTGTGATTTAAATAGATCAGCTGTAACGCAGACTTCATTCGTCGAGTGCGATGTATTGGTAGCAGTCCATTGCGTACCGCGTAATGATGTTAATCTACATAACATTTTAATCTTGCGTTTTTTTATTAATTGAAGTTTGCGTCGTGATAAGTACCTATAGAAAGACGTCTTGCTAAAGTTTTCGGTACACCGTCCCTTACACCCAGTATAGGACCCAAAAATATAGCTTTTTAAATAGTAGTGTGGCAGGTGTAAGTTTATATCCGTGTCTGGTAGACGTCAATGTTTTCCTTTTCTATAACATGGTGCCTATATAGCAGTTTATAAGTGTGGTAAAGTCTTACCTTTTGAGCATATAGGCGTAATGTTAACCTTAGTATTTCATATCGGCAGACTACGGAACGAGACTTAAGTCCGCAGCCCTCATCCAAGTTTACCTATCGTTAGTTGAACTTTGCAAGTTTGGGCTTGACATGAATTACTGTGATCTCTTAGGAGCCTTATGGAACTTTAATCTTACGATTTATTGGTTTTACGTTACCAAAAGTTAGAATAAGAATATTTATAGCTCTTGAACACCCGGATAACATACGCAAGTGCGCATTTGCGCGGATTGTACGCATCTTGTAAACGACCAACGCCGTTAGTGCACGTAACCTGTATTAGTAACTTGCGCTAGAACCTGGCATGCACATACAGCCCCCGTCAGTTACTTGCTTCATGTATATATTATACATATAGTTATAAATATAATCTCACGACTATCCCCAAAGAGATAGACGACACACCTAATGTAAGACTCATATTTCGTACCCATGAAGTCTAACCGAAGGTCTAGCTCTATCGTCGTTTATCGGACCAGCTCTGTGCTTTTACTAAGCATCATTTTGATCACACGAATGTCACAACACGCAGGCGGTCACCTCATCACTGTCTCTGCGCTGAGTGCTGTGGGTTCGATGCCGACATAGTCCACTAATGACTTTTCTTAGTATTACACTTTGTATGCGTTAATTAAATCTAGATTTCTTGCGATACAGGCCTTGCTTTTTTTACTATAAGAAATACCAGTTTATCCTAATTAATTTGTAAAGCCTCCATAATACAGATTAAACAATCTCGCCATAAAATAGAAGAACAAGGCAAGCAATCATTTAGGTATGCCAACAATACTGTATTTCTTTTTTAATTTTAATCAATGTTTGTAAGCCGTGTTACTGTTGATTGAAAGATTTTAATGAAAGGTCGTCGTCGCGTCGTGGCGCTGCCTTGATTTTCAATTAGTGATAAAAATCAAGCGTCGTTAGCGATGTAATCAAATTATGGTGATGAGTTATCTGTAATCATCGACTGTCTTTGTTGAATCGTTCGTTAACTGTATTTGTATTATATACTGCAGAGTATGGTAGTTTAATGTGTAATAAGTATTCATTATAAACGAGGAGATATTAAAACCATTGCGGTTGCCGACATATGGATAGTTGTCGGTTTATCAGCAAATACAATATCCATGGAAGTCGTGCGTACAAGTCCTACTTCGTGGGTTGATATTTTTCTTGTTTATAACTTATTTTGTATAAAGTGCTCGTAGTAATACTTAAGTATACTAGTAGTACAAAACTACGTCTCTAACCATAATAATATGTAAAGACAAAATGCGTAAAATTAGAAGCAGACTGCTTCTAATTTTAAGCGGAAATGTTACACCAGTTTACCCCCGGTTCTCTTAAGCTACTACCGATTGGTAGACATTTGATTACATCGACTGCCTCAGTAGCGCAGCGGTAGTTATTGCGGCTGTGCATGAGGTCTGGGGTTCGATTTCTCGGCTAGGTAAAGTGTTATTAAGGCATCTTCTTAAGACGTTCTCCTTAGCACGTAATATAGATATTTTTTATTAAAAGTGACGTCGCCCGCATTTGGAATCAATCCTGTGTCGCGGGGACTTTACAAACATTCAAACAACGGCCACAAAGAACACACCGACTCGAAACAATTATTTGTCGATCACACAATTTTTTGATCGAACCCACAACAGTCGACTCATTGACAGTGGTGAGGCGATCACTTAAACCACTACGTCATCCGTGCCTAATAAACAGAAATAGGTTACACTGCCCACCGTATTACGTAGGACTGAAAATATATATGTCTAAAAGATGTGTGTGCTCATACCATCACCAACCTTGACGTTTACAACATGCGCCTTGCCGACCTTGTATGACTAGCTGAGTCATGCTATCGTCAAACTAATCATTATTTACAATTAGCTTTATAATTTAAGCAGAGTCACTAACATTAATTAAATATTTGCCAAACAAAATGGTCGGTTTCGATTATGAGTAGGATTTTGTGACAGAATAAGGCTTTGTGCACGAGAATGATTGTAGCTAACAAAGAAAAGACATTAATCAATTAAACTCTACGGATTTTATTGCGTTGTCTATTCTACAACACTATCCTAATCCTATCGTTACTAATATTATAAAAGCGAAAATGAGTTTGTTTGTTTGTTACCTTTTTACGCCTAAACCACTGAACCGATCATCCTCAAATTTTGCATATACGTTGACAGCTGTACAAAAACGGACATAGGCTATCTTTCATCCCGAAAAAAATTACTGTTCCCGAGGAAAACAATAATAACGTTCTAATGATAACAGATGGCGCCACGTGTCTTTCGAATCATGGTTGAATTATATTATTACAAGCAGAGTACAACCCGAATTGATTGTCAAATTCTAAATTAACGCGAGCGAAGCCGCGGGAAAAGCTAGTTATTACATAATTTTGAAACTATTAAAGTACTTCTGTTTTATTTTACTACTGTTGAAGCTATTAAAATTATTAAGCTATTTAGATTTAAGTTTACAATTTAGGTTTACAATTTTCCCGACGTTTCGGTTGCTTTTCAGCAGCTATGATCACAGGGTCTCCTTGTGATCATAGCTAGTAGTATAGTACCCGTAGTATTCGTTAGTTAGTAAGTTTAATTTTATTGATTGTTGTTTGTGCGTGATAAGTTCTGTAACTGCGACGACGGATTTTCATAATTCTTTCACTATTAGAAAGCTATTTTATCCAAATTACGAGCCACGGGAGCAGAACAGAAATATATATAACTTTACGCGCGTAAAACCTCGAAGGAACAGGTCAGTAATAAGTTGATCACGAAATTAAACTACTATTTACGGATTTTATTGTGTTGTCAATTAAACAACGCAATAAAATCCGAATATAGTAGTTTAATTTCAATGAATAACATTCGCGTAAACAGAAGACAATATCACGAAATTTGATTCAACTCCATTGGTCAATAAAGTCAAAAATCATTTATTTTATTCATTTAGATCACAAAGTAACACGTATGAACATCAAATGGGTTAGTGAGTTTATTACATTTACTAAATTGACATTAATGTTAGTTGCTAGGTTCAGGCAAATAGTTGAGCCTATGAGAAGATACGAGTACCTGCAAGACACTCAAGAACACTCTTTTAAATCGCCATCAAAATAACTCAAATATTCCATCTTCTAAAACTGTAAGTCTCTGTTTTGATTGTAGCCTGCAACGTGCACTTAACCTTACCGTTTCCGCTCCCGATGGTCATTACATTTTGAGCAGTGGAAATACCCTCGGCGTTTTACGAGTTGTTACGTTAGGTACACGCGTAAAACCGCGAGATGCGGGGGCCCCAGAGGCGCGCAAACAAATTATAAGCCGTAAAAAAAGATTAACATTATATTGAAATTATTGTATAGCTTTGGATATAGGGAAAACACTTAGGTTGTTGTTTGTTTTGGTGCGGATATAATGTTAATGTTTTGAAGGCAGCTTTTAAAGGGATATTTGGGTCATGGAATTAGAAACATAATAGGAAAAGTAATAATAACATTCTAAAGCCGGCTTTAAGTTTAGCTGTTGGTGTCTGTTCAAATGTATGTTTAGTACATTTTAGATTTTGCCCGCAGCTTCCTTTTCTGGATGAAAGCTACTCTATGTCCTTTTCTGTTCCCCAGACAATAGTATGCGGAATTTCATGATGATCGGTCGAGAAGTACAGGCGTGAAAGTGTAACAAACAAACTCACATTCGCATTTATAATATTAGTTAGGATTATATAAATTTACGAAAATAAAATTGTAGCATAATGTTGTCTAATGTTTACGCGAATACGTGTGAAATTAAATAACTTTAAATGCATGTATGTAGATGTCTCCCTATGGCTGTTAAAAAATTACCGAAACGTTGGGAGAAAGTGTATATCTAAATAGTTAAATGATTTAAATTGTAATAGTAGTAAAGATTAATTGTAGTAATAGTTTAATAGATTCTAAAAGATCTAAAAGCTGTATTTAAAAAAAGAACGCGGTGTAATCCGTATCAGGTAATTTTATTTCAAAAATGTAGCATCTGTGTGTTATGTTCGAATGTTTGGCTTCAAAATGCTTTTTCAGTTACCATATTTGTTTATCAAACACGAATCTATCATAGACGTTAAAAATATTCGACGTTCAGTTTGTAAAACGTAAAACGAGTGAATCTATTGGCATGTAAAAAAATGGTAATACATTATTTAAAACATTTTTTAGTATCACTGTAATATTTCCTATCTGAATAAAACTAAGCTGTTAAAATGGCGAGCATCACTAGTTTTTTTTACATATTATATGGACAATAAAGGAGTTTTATGCGTAGATATGTGCTACGAGATTTATGCATCCGTAGGTGCTACGAGTTTACTGCTACGCCAGCTCTACATCTCGCGTAGCACATCGGTATAGTTGTATTTTCCGCTTGCTTGTACTACGCTAGTGCCAAATATAATGTTTATTTATTTGTATGTCTCAATACACATCTAAATAGTACCTATCTTAAATTTATAATAAATAAGCTATGTTATTACTTTACATACATACGGAACGATGTATGTACATTATATATCTCATTAAAATAATAATAAGTATATTTTTATTATTGTAACTGCTATTAGAGCTCATAATTTATTTTAGTTGATTCAGGTCCGCTATTAATTATAAAATATTATTACTATCGACAAATAGACAGAGTAAAGTGCACATTATTCAACACACAGTTGTTAAGAAGTAAGCAATCACATAATGAAAAAAAATATGTCAGTTATATTATTTTTCGAGGCGTCTATATCTGCAAAACGATTAAGAATACATGCATTTCAAGGATTTAGAAATATAAGACACATGACATAAAAATATCTCCTTTCACATGTTATAGACCTTACAATTTTATTACAAGAGGCAAATGTAATAATTTTACTACATACTACTACTATTATTATCTAAACTTAATCACACAGTCCAAAAACAATTCACTTAAACATTTCTTAAATAACACAACAGTAAACATAGAAAATAATAATAACACACACAAAGAAAACCATAAAATGTTAATATTATCATTGATATTTTGTTGTTTGGTTTTATCTGATTAAAGCTGATATTCATAGATCTCCGCATTGACATGGATCGATCGACTGTCTAACACCAGACCAGTGAGTTAACCATGCAACGTTATTTCAAGGCCTGGTTTTCTTTATGTCCGTTGATTCAATGTCTATAATGTCACACAGGGATGATCACTAGAGCGGGCGTGGTCTTAATACATAACAAAAATATACATTTACTAGTAGCCACCACGGTTTTACCCACGCTAATGATTACTGCTAACCTTCCGTGGTTCGTAGCGTGAAGTTATATAGCCTATGTTACTTTTGGATATAATAGCTTCTTATTTACAATAATACCAGGTCTATCTTTCTACTGTTCCGTATTTTGTAAATTATCCCACTGCTGGGCACAAGCTTCTTCACGGTGTGTGAAGGGTTAGGCCATAGTCCACCAAGCTAGCGCAGTGCAGGTTAACAGACTTCACATATCTTCGAGAACATGGCAGACTCTCAGAAATTCCGGTTTGCTCACGGTGTTTAACTAGCAAGTGATAATTAACTATTTAATACGCATACATTCGAAAAGTCAGAGATGCCTTCGGGTCTACCTTGCGACCTCTACGTGGCAGCCTAAAAGTCTCCCACTAGACCATCGCTGATATTATCTAATGGACAAAATTTTTTTTAATCGCTTCTTCAATTTTTGTTTTAATTTATTACAAATAAATGTTCAAATCTTTCCTCTTTATAATATTAGTATAGATATGATTGAGAATCCATCAAGTCTGAAGAGTAGGCTGTGCTGCGGTAGACCTCACCTCCCCTTCTTGGGCTGACACATTTTCATTACGTTGGTGTGCTATAAACAATGTAGTGATAATGTGGCCGCCAAGACATGAGCGAAGACCAGAATAGGATCCAGCTCGATGTACCAGTTGTACCCTCGCACGGCATCGTTGCGGATGAAAATATAAATGTACTTATTAGCTAATATATAACGGTACTGGGTGCCAAATTAATCACTTGCAATATAAAGAGATGAATCTATGATCAATAATCAATATAAGCAAAATAACAATTCCTTATGATTTTAATAATAAATCTGTATTTTTTTGATAAGCTGTCTATCCAAATAGTGCGCAGGCGACGATTCGCGTCGATCATACGGTAACCCGCGTTCGATCAAGGAGCACACGTACCATGCATCAGCTCTACAATTAGATTTGCATCTTATCTACGTCTGTTTTGGATGAAACTAACTACTATTAATTACAATATCTTATGTTTTAGGCAGTACATTATTTATGTCCGCACTAAACCATACTGAAGTATTGCTGGTGATTAAATAGGCATTGTAGTAACGGCACTGTACATTACAAATAATTATTGCTGCTATTGCCTTCAAAAATACCATCTGTTACCATCCACTAGGCAAAGAAACAGGTAACGCGTCAGAACTAAAAATAAAGTTACATTACATTATGTAACTTTATTTATTTTTATTATAAACAGAATACACAGCCTGGTACAAGTTCAAAGTATTACTTTTAACATATAACCCATGATCTTAAAATGACAAAGCTCTCCCACTTATTTTAATAAAAAAAGGTTTACAAGAGAAAGAGTTACAACGAGGCAATATATCTTTAAAGGGTTAGACAGAGTTCATAAAACCCATGGGTCGGCTACTAATGTAAAGCAATTGTCCTTGACCCATTATTTTTAAATACTATACAATTAAATATTAAGAGAATATATAATTCACAGATCTCTCCGCACATGCATACATAGTCTCATACCTATAGTTCCGAAAAGGGGCGAATCACACCTACTTTTCACCAGCTACGTGTCAGGTTTCACAAAATAACTGCATGTAAGCCTCAAGAAGGCTAGTCTATTGTTGCCTACCGGACACAGTGTTAGACTCTGTGCTGACCAATAATTTCGTGACCCAAGTTCTAATAATATGTTGTTCAGCCCGGGTATTGAACCAGAAACCTCATGCTTCGTAGCGTAGTAGTATTCACTACCAGTAAGCAACAGCGAGACAGTCCTTGAAATGATAAAACAGTACGATATAACTTAATAATACTAACAAGCTTCACCGTCTCGAATTTTAATTAAAATTATATGAAGATTGTTGTATTGATTTGAGATTAGAGGCCCAGAATCATCCAACGTACGAAAGATTTTTTTTTGTACAGGACACTGCTCTATATAGTACTCAGCTCCAAGAAGTACTAAAAGTATTTTATGAACTATGATTACATTAAACTTTCGTATATTATTTTTAAAATATTAGCATTAATTGTTATTAGTTTAAAAGATAGAGGCAATTGAAATCTCTCAAGTGTGTATCGATTTATTTTGCTGACACACGGTTGAAGCCCCTAAGACATTAAGCAAGCTTCGCGAAAATTCGGAGTTCTGAACAGGGTGAGGCGGTTCTTCACGCCTGGGCAACTGTGCCTATTGTATGAGGCACAAGTGCGCCCTTGCGTGGAGTACTGTTCTCATCTTTGGGATGGCTCCGCGCAGTACTTGCTGGACGCTCTCGACCGGTTACAGCGGCGGGCTGTCCGTATCATCGGAGATCCAGAGGTCACGAGTTCACTGGAACCTCTGCAACTCCGTAGAGACATTGCCTCATTGGCATGTTTCTACAGAATATACCACGGGGAGTGCTCTGAAGAGTTATTCCACCTTATCCCGCCCTCCCCTTTCCTATCCAGAACAACGCGTGCTGGGCTCAGATGCCATCCTTACACGGTAGAGTCGATTAGAGCGCGTACCAAAAAGTTTGGGTCCTCATATCTCTGCCGAACGACCAAGGCATGGAATTCTCTGCCAAGGCACGTGTTTCCTTCTTCCTTCAATCCTGGGTTCTTTAAGCGGGGCGTGAAAAAGCATCTTCTCAGGCCGTCAAAGTAGAGACCTCAACATCGCCTCGGCTACTGTGGGGGCGATGTGGAGGCCACTGCTCTTAGACCACACGACTGCTTACCATCAGGTGGAGTGTGGTCATTTTGACGAGCAAAATAAAAAAAAATAAAAAAAAACACTCCTATGGGATTGGGGTCTTGGATTCTACCGCCAAAGATGTTGTGTTTCATGCGGGACAGATCACAGCCAAAGAAACATATTTCGTGTTCAAACGCTTTTATACTCCGGCGCACACTGTATCTATTGCCATTAGCAGCACAACGGTCATCAGTCTAGCTTTTATATATTTGCCCTAAGGGTATTAATATAAAAAAGTATTTAATTATTTTGTTTTATGTCTACGCAAATGTTACACATTAAAATTAATGCCAACTGAATCAAGACACAAAGAAAAAGTATCGTGTCTGAGGTCCTAGCCTTGACCGAGAGATTAAGCTAGATACTGATTTCATTGCGTTTAACTTCATTAGTAGTTTAATTACAAAAACATTTCATTTAAATGCTCCTTTCGTATTACTTATTTCGGTAATAATAGACAAGGAAAAACTTCGTGCATTGACCTCTTTTTTAAATCTGTGTACGCCTGAGTTAGATTGAAAATTGAGCTTCTTTGTCTGTTGTTCGTGAAGGTATTTGCAATCTCTCAACCCGCAGTTGACCAGCGTATTGGAATGAATGAATGAACATTTTATTCTAAAGGATTTATTGTGATTCGAAAGAAAGTCTTTGTCCGGGTATAGGTCGGCTTGTAAACAGAGCTGATATGATTTTGTTTGATTGCAGTAAGGCTATATAAAAATAAATCCTTTTTAATTCCTTATCTATAATATGTATGTATTTACAAAACAAAAGGTATATATGTATGTTTATCCATTGTCTAGTACCCATATTACAGTTAGTTTGGGCTAGATGGTGTTGTGTGTATGTGGTAGAATATTATTATTATTATTATTATCTAATACTTACTAAATCTTGCCCCTGATCTTGTCCATAAACAATTCTAACGCAATGTATTTTTTTATTTTACTTACAAATAGCCACATAAGTTATTTCTGTTATTACACTGTCCAATAGGACAATATTATTATATATACATATAACTAAGATTATTTAGTAGTTTAATATTATATGTTAAAATGTAGGTTAAATAAATATGATATCGCTACTGATTATGAATGTTTCAGCATCTAACGACCCGACGTGACGCAGAAGTTAATAATCAAATATATTAAATTATTATTGTTGATTTTTGTCTTAAATATAATAATAAACCACTAATAAATAAACATTAATGAAAAACCTAGAATATTAATATCGTAATTATTTAAAATAAGCTTCTTTCTTAAAAACACCGTTCTGGAAAACATTTTGATCGTAGCCATCGTGGTAAAATAAGTAACAAGGAACCTTCACCGATAAAATAATAAAACCGGCCCCAGACGTTACTTTTTATTATTCCACGCACGACAAATGTATAGCTTATACAGCCTTAAGCGAAAGAATTCCACATAGCGCAAAACAGAGCCATTAACCCGTACCATTAAGTTAAATAAATAATTTGAAACAACGTTTAAGCCTCGACAACACACACTGTGTTGTGTTTAACAACATTTTCTTACTTGATCATTATCATATAAAATGTAATGCATATAAAATGAGTAAACAACAATAAATAATATAATTATTATATTATTTGTATATGAGGCTATTTTTGCCAACTGTTATGGGCAAAACGCTCTGTAGTCAAAGCTTCGAAGACGCGAAAACACGTGCCGGTACGCCAATATATAACAATAAACTTACCTTGTAATCCGCCTCAAACTAACTTCAACATTCCAAATTCACTTTTTATTATAAATGTATTCAAAAATAACCAAATATTATGAAATTATTTTTGAATAATCAGATGGTATAATAGTCTGATGTTGGCAGTGTGTTGTCGCGAGCGCGTATTGTTCGGTACGCGGCGCGCGGGGCACTGACCAACGACTGCGCCGCGCCGCCTCGCACTACGCGCGAAAACCTGAACGATTATACAGCGCAGATGCGAATATAGGCAGTATACTTATTATTTTCTATTATTTTAAATATTATGTGGAAACGACGTGGTAAAAGATTTTAGTTAAGAATTTTGAAGAAGTTTGTAGGTATGCGTTAATCCGAAAGATACAGAATAGTTTTTTTTATCTATATATTATCTGTTATTATATGAATTGGAATTGAGCAAAAATGTTTAAAGAGGGTAAGATTTTCCGTTACTTTGGAGCGTGTTTGACTACACATAGATTGGGTTGTAATATTTCCATGGCTTATAACGGACGTTACCGAGTTTATTTAGAGTAGAATAAGCCCAGAATCCTTTGAAAGTCGATGTCCTTTGCTTGGTACTTCTTGGTATTTAATTAACAGATGACTGAAATCATTGTCTTATGATAATACCAAATAGTTAACATATAGAACTGTTAACTATAAAAATTTACAAAAGAGAACTACTGTGTTCTAATAAAATTTCGCGTTTTGTTTTAATTTTGCCTGGATTTATATATAGGAATTTATATATTATTATTATATATTCTTATACGTCAATCTCAAGACATATTCACACATAATTAAAACAGGCTAAATCAAACTTGGATCTTAAGTCAACTATACGTACACATAAGTAAAATAATTAACATTACTATAACTCAATATTGATTAAATTCATTATTAAATTAATTTACACTTGCTCATTAACATTACCTAAATAAATAATTTATACTTACTACTTATATTTTTTGACATAAGATTAATACGTTTAAGAAAATATAGGTAGTAGATATACATTATTTATTGATTGATAATCAGTTGTGCGAATCGTCGTGTCTACACGCGGCCCTAATCTGTGGGCGCCGCCCTGGCGGGCGGGCGGGTGTACTCGATACTCGCACGAAGCACCCGGAAGCTTGGCTCGCCCTTTACGGACCTTTGTTTCACCTAACTGCCTCAGCCAATTATAATTCCTCATCATTCAACCCTTTGCACACTCCACTTTTAAATTTCCTTTTTACATAATAAACGTTTATGCCAAAAACATTATGGCAAATGCAAAAATGTATTATTAAGTCAAACTCATTTAAATTTTGTATCCTAAGTAGATTTATTTCGGTTCAAAATTGAGGAAAAACGTAATTATTACGAACGAAGGTAACTGGATATTAAACCCTCAACATTTAGCGAAGACAATTTTATCCGCGCGTTTGCGGGAAAAGTAAACAGTAGGTTGGAATGTAACAATTATAATTTTGTTCTGTTCTGTTCCGTCGGTTTGCGTTTCCTTAAAACACAATGTGTCCAGATATATTATATATATTATTGTTTTGTACACAGAACACCATGTAAATAAATATTTAAATCGATGAGCATTCGTTTAGAATACTTTGTGTAGGAGAATCATGAAAATCACACAAAATATAATCTATATTATCATGAAACTTATCAATTGATAGCAACAAAGTGAATTCAGCATTATTTTTGAGGTAAATATTTAAAACTATAACTTTGTTTCTAATCAAAATAATGCGGAAAGCCTTTGTTCGTTATTGAATAATCAGATTAACTAACTAACTAACGAAAGCTGTTGTTATTATACACCATTTACTGCTACTTCACAATTATTTAAACACAGTTCCACTAGATATACGTTACCTGCTAAAACCACAACAAAAACTTTTCAAATTTATAACCCACGCAATAAAACTTAGACACAAAAAAACAGTACAAAAGATTAATGCGTTTGTGTACAAGCTGTCAGAATATCCCGAACCAATCAGCAAACATGTCAGCCATTATGAAATATGTATGTGCATGAGTTTTCCAATCATTCTATTATCATTTATCATCTATATTGACTGCGACAGCTCATAACTCGAACCGAAGTTACTTACTATAACATATACTAGTGTGGTTGACCAATCAGAATTATCCTCAAGTAAACTTTACCTGAGTACTTTGTCACTTTCTTACTGTCAACGTTAGAAGGAGAGGAAGAATTTCTGCTGAAGTCTCGAAATAGAATGTAAGCTTTGGGGTGAAATCAAAGTGTCGTACTGGCAAACTTGCGACAATAACTGTCAAGACATAATATGGAGACGAACGGTAGGAAGTTCGGTCCGTTAATGTTGGCAATGATGTCGTTTAATTTATGTAGGTCGTCGATAAATCTTCGCTCGATAGAGATACGTATATACTAGCGTCGTGACAGTCTCTGATCGGTGGTACTGAATCGATTCATGAGTTACTGGTTCAAGTGGCTCTATCGAAGCAAAGAGACAAACATTTCCTTCTGGACTACACTCAGTGTGATATATTTGCGGATGAATGGAAGAAGATATTGCCGATGTGTAAGAAATACTGTGAAAAGGTAGTATGATAGTTGCATCCTTAATTAGTATAAGTGGCCTGCGGCCGTTCTGATTAGGTAAATAAATAAATAAAACACAGTTTCATATATTTTTGGGATGATGTTAAAAATGGAACCCTTTTCGGAATTATTGTCTTGTGCCTATATCGCCAAAGGCAGAGGTATTGTACAGCCATATTTTAACAGTTATGGTTTTGGGTTCCACTTAGGTATATGGGATGAGCATTATGCTGTTGACGAGAAACAGTTGAATTGATTGAATTTGATTTCATTTTAATAAGTTTTTGTACAGGGCCCGCGCTCCACTTTACACATGACCATTGTTTTTCAAATAAAAATAATGGACGATAGTGTGACACAATCCTCATTGTAAATTTTACGTGATTCTTCCAATAAATGAATATACACGGACAGGGTTAGTAAAATTGAGATAAACCCGACTGTTCTGGTTTATGTTGATTGTGTTATAGATTTCATAGTATTTTCACTACAACATTTTAATGTCTTTCCACGCTATATTAATTGTGTACAAAACTCACTAAAAATAAATCATTGTTCTATATTTCAAATATAGTTTCCTTCTTTGCTATCATGTGGTAGGTTTAGTCGGTATTATCGGGAGGTCCATTATCCATTACCATCTTTCTTTCACCCCGGTGAGTCCGACATAACCCTCCGCGGAGGGGTAGGTGTCAATGCATGGCTCATGTAAAAATAAAAATGTGTATTATGTTCATTCTAAATACAATAAACATATCTGTTATTTATTTATTAACTGTTACCTTTCTATACCATTCATATGAGTGCGTAAGCGTTTTTTATTATCATATTTATTTATAAATTATATGTGTATGATTATACTGAAGTTGTGTACGCAACGCGAGTATAACGCTAGTTTCAATAAAAAAAATAACTACCGGTCTCACAACAGCCTTTGTGATCTCACTGATGTTCAGTTATAACAACAAACATCTAACAAATACTAATTTTCCATAGACCAAGTCATGTCACCGTTTACTGGACTCTTTGGTAAGGTTTGTACCCGCGACGGTGCTAATAAAAATAATAAAAAATGTAATAGCAGCGATAACCTAGTGGGAGACCGTTGGACTGCCACGCATAGGTCTCGAGTTTGATCCCAAGGCGCTCATCCCTGACTTTTCGAAGTTATGTGCGTATTAAATATCACTCGCTTTAATTGTGAAGGAAAACATCGTGAGGAAATCTGCATGTCTAAGAGTTCTCGAAGATATGTGAAGTCTGTTAACCCGAAACGGACCTGATGGATGTTTTGAGAGATAAATCAAACTCAAGATCTGAACAACGACTGGCATTTATTCAAAGAGCACATGGATTATATAGTATTACACCAATACGTGTTTTACTTACATGCCTTACAGACCAGCGTGGTGGACTATGGCCTAATCCTTCTCACACTAAGAAGAAGACCGTGCCCAGCAGTGGGACAGTTTAATATAGGGCTGATATTATTATTACCTGATAAAAACTGATATAATAAAAAATTGTGACGTATCCAGAGCATCAGCTAATACCTAATAGAACACTCAAACTAAGCATAGCATAGCGAGGCATTGATCGCAACCCTTTTTTTTAAAGTCATCTGCCGCTGTAATTCTTTGTCACGGGGACTTTACAAACATTTAAACAACGGACACAAAAAACACTCAGACTCGGGACAACTATTTGTGTATCACACAAACAGTTGTCCCGAGTGGGTATCGAACCCACAACACTCGGCGCGGTGACAGTGGCGAGTCTCACTTCGCACACTTAACCAACATTGTAGACTCATTTGATGGGTTCAATGCAATGTGACTCATTTGAAGGGTTCAATGCAATGTGACTCATTTGATGGGTTCAATGCAATGTGACTCATTTAATGGGTTCAATGCAATGTGCCCTAAATGTACTGATAGTTGTATATTACATAAGTATTACTTAGTAACATCACTATCACCACTACAAATGTTATAAAACATAAGTTCCCCGCCGCGTCTGTCTGTCTGTTCGCGATAAACGCAAAAAATATTGAACGGATTTTCATGCAGTTTTCACCTATAGACAGAGTGATCTATGAGGAAGGTTTAGGTGTATAATTTGTTTAGGTTTTGCTCTACCCGTGCGAAGCCGGGGCGGATCGCTAGTAAACGAATAAAAAATACTTTAACATGTTTTATCCCTGGCGCATGTAGCACTGTTTTAATTGTTTTAAGCAGGGTAAGCAGAGAGCGAGTTATATAGTGTATGTGTCGCAGGCAATTTGTATGAACCCGCGTTTTACAAACGGCGTCGTCCGTTTAAAAACGGTCGCTGTTTTAAAGTATGCTGAAAGCAAAATGTAAATTGCCTTGTCACTTTATAATATGCCACAACATTTAATAGACAATTCAACAGCATAACGAGCACCTATACGCCTCAAATCACTGCGTTCCGTCTTGGAAGGGTAAGGTTATGTTAGGTTCCTTTTTAAGCTCATCCAAAAATAGGAGCCCCGTGAAGCGGGGCTATGTCGACGGTCATCCTACTATAACAATCAACGAGCGTTTTTAAACGGACGACGCCGTTTGTAAAACGCGGAATCATACAAATTGCCTGCGACATATACATCAATCGACCAAACGCCAATACAAGCGATATTAATTAACTGATTGGTTGATTTACCACCGTAGATGACTGAATTGATTGATAATTAGGTACATATTATATAATCCATATTACTATCAGAAATGCAAATAAAACTTTGTTTGACTGTTATATTGATTTTAATAAAGTTTGGTTAGGAGATAGCTGACATCCTAGATAATATGTAAAAAGCACATACATATTTTCTTCACCCAATATTATTGCAGCGAACGAATTAAATTTGACTATACAATCAACTTCACAGCATAAACTACGACGATGCGACAATAAACCTCCAGCACTATCTAACTCGTGCATGCAGTAGTAATGGCTGCAACAACTTGCAGATATGAGTTGTAAATTCATAATATAATTGTAATCTCAATGCGATGTGATGGTTTCTTGATTCAAATAGCTTAATCTGTAACCTGAATGAGTAAATAGCTTTGAATTTAATTTTGTATTAATGTATTTTCTGATCTGTATCATATGTTAACTGAGTCTGTATAAAATCATTCTTCAACTGAACAAAACCTGAATCTTTACTTGACCATACAATTTTAGAGTAGTGACTATTGTATAGGACGTTACAATTAGTTTTGTATATGCCGGCTCCAGTAACAATACGTCAGTGTTTGTAAGATGAACATTATCCGGCCATTATAAAGCGTTTACTCACCCTTAATCTGAATACACACCACGTCCTCCGTAAATAGGTACGAAAAGTTGTTTAAGCTGTTAATTTCCAAGTTTTGGATAAACATAACTTATCAATCATAGTTCTGGCAAGTTGTTACCATGGCAACATCCGAAATAACCTATTACAGCGCGTATTGAAGATTCCCTACTACTGGCATCCATTTTATTGGAGTTTTTCATCGCTCAAGCGTATTTTCTGAGGCTTCCGCAATATTATGTTTTGATTTCATTTGAGAGTTTATCGCTCTACATTTTTTTGGTTTCAGTTTTACATAGACTCAAGCCTACATCCCTGAAAGAGTAGGTAGGTGACACACACATTTGCAAGCTATGTTGTTATGTGATACGTATAATTTTGTTGTATCGGGGATATTACCAGACTGTGCTGTTATTAAGAAGGTCATAACAGACATGCAATGACACTATATTTATTTAAAATCACATCAAAATTATTGACTATGTTTGATCCCAAGCTCAGTCTTTTTTATAGCAAATGATGGCAGTAAATGATTACCGTGTCTTAAGGACACTTTCCACACCAAAGGTATCAGTCGTGGTCATAGTAAATAGAAGTCGCTATGCTGCCAACGCAATCTAGCCAAGTCGATTAACACACGGCACCGCGCACCGCCGCGGTAGACGGTGAAGCGGATCTCATGTCGCATTGGCCTCTACTAAATCCGTTGATGCCTAACACACGTACACCGCCCGACCGCGCAGTCGAGCGGTGCTCTTGCGCTTTACCGCCACCGCCCTCCGCGACGGTACGCGGTGCCGTGTTATAATCGCGTAAGATTGCAGGTACTGTTGAGCCTATCATGGACTACATTTTTTTTTCAACGTGGGGGATGCATTGATGCCTACCTCTCCGCAGGTAAAGGGGAGCGGAGAGATTAAGTCAGGCTCACCTGGTAAAAGGCGCTCATGGCCAGTTGCACTCACTGATCGGTAAACGATTAGCGAGGTTAAGCAACGTTGGATGCGGTCAGTCTGTAGATGGGTGACCGCCTAGTGGTATTTCATCTGAGCGTCTCCGTGGTTCGGAGGGCATGTAAAAAGTCGGTCAGATTGACAGCAGTCGTTAAGCCATGTCAGAGGCCTACGGGCGGCTTGAACAACTCTTGACAACAGGTTGGCCACTTGCCACACGAAAAGAAGAAGACCTGGCAAAATATGATACATGCTTCCCGGATACTACCGACTAAACCTACCACGGTATGCCAAATCGCTGCCTTGAATGGTGGGTGGGTCCGTGAAACTGAAACTACATCAGCGACAGAATGGGACTACCAACGTTACGATGGATGAAACTGCTACTCACTTTAGGTACACAGAACATTTTTGTTTGGCTTATAATTATATATTGTAGGGTGGAACTATCTGAATAGTTATGTAATATACCTTCACACCTTCACTATGTGGAGATTTAAGTAAGCAGAGGTGAGACTAAGTAGCAAAAAATAAAAAATACCGTCGATGTAAAATGTGTTCGACAACTTGTGGTAAGAGTTGGAAGTTAAATTGGATGCAGGCTTCGACGCAAGTTGAGCGCACTGATACTTTGCTTATTGAGCCTTTCAAAGTTTGTATAGTGTGGTGACGTCCTCCGCAACTCGGTTATACGTTATACCAGCTAATTCTTATAAGCGTTTATATACGAGTAAGCTTCGAAATTGTCGATAAGTTTATAGTTAAAATTTGCTTTCAAAGTATATTGATCGCCACTTCAGAAAATACACTCGTAATAGCCTTGTATGTAGATTTTACTACGATTTAAAACTCAAATGGTATTGATATACTTACTACAAGTATATTCGAGAACTGTTTTGAAATTTACCATAATAATGTATTACTTCGCTGGAAATGCCACTGCTGTGCAGTAAGATCTCGGGTTTGATGCCTGTCTACTGGGTAAATTACTACCGTGAATTTTGTAACAATTATACAAAATAATTACTTATATTCCGCTTTGTTGAAAGTATTTAAAGAAAGTACTATTCACTTTACACGTCTGTTTAAAGTTCAGTGTCATAACCTTTAAACGCATATGCAAAGTATTAGTTGGTAAGTTGCCTAATGAGACTTACTCTGCCAGGTAGACGACAATAGAGTCACTCTCTATTACGTAATATCTTACGGTAGCTGACAAAATTTGCGTATTCCACATCTCTGTCTACGGTGCGTACTATTTTAAAACAAACAAGGGTCTGCATGCGTCGCGTTAATCCCCTTAAACCGCATCAGACCGCGGCATAATGAGAAACGTGCATCGGACACATCGATCAAACTAGCTTTAACAAGCAGCTTCGCTCACACACTCCTATTTGCCAACGAAGAGACTAGAGATTTCCATTTGTTAAAATCATTTCGTTCTTTACACATGCTCGTCGGTTGTCTGTCTCATCTATATCTATTCTAATATTATAAAGAGGAAAGATTTGATCTTTTGTTTGCTTGTAAAGATTTAACTACTCAACCGATATATTATTGTACTAGATGTTCCCGCCGTTTCACCCGCGTTTATCGTTACTGCGCCGCTCTTGTGGGTCGTAGCGTGATGTTATATAGCTTATAGCCTTCCTCGATAAATAGGCTATCCAACAATAAAATAATTTTTCAAATCGAACTAAATAGTTCCTGAGATTAGCGCGTTCAAACAAACAAACTCTTAAGCTTTATAATATTAGTATAGATTTAAAAAAATACTTATACTCTACTTTTATGCGAGGAAAGATGCGAGCAAAAGCTTGTGTTAGTATAAAGAGGAAATTCAGATCCATCCCACAAGAAACAGAGCATTGGAATAAAAATATGCCAATAAACCTATGTCACTCATCATCTAATAAAGCATCTCTAATACTCTATGCCAAAAATCACGTCGATCTGACACAGAAAATGAAATACAAACCAACAAACATACTTATGAATGTATAATATTAATATATAATATGATAGAGCAGGATGAAAAGAGAAAGTCCTATGTGTGTAAGCAGGATGAAATCGTGCCCAGGTAACCGCACTGTCGATATCGTATTGAACGCATCGTGTCTATGCATGATATTAAAACGTCTGCCGTATCACTAGTTCTTTATTTGAGCACTAAGATACCTTACAGTCCTCTGGTATTGATTTACGTGAGGTCGTGAGGTTCTGGGCTCCATTTTTATGTTGGACAGATGTAAATTGTTATTAAGTTCTCATGTTAGAAATTTCTTAGCAGTAAAACGGGGACTAAAAACATGCACGGTAGAAGGCGACTGGCTCATCTCCTGTAACGTGGCGCCTAAAGCCATGGCTGGCTAAATGTGGCACCTGTGCTTACCACATTTTTTCTTTTTTGTAGTTTATAACAAATGTGATACATTTACATAATTTCGCCAAACTGTGTAACATAATATTGTCTTATGTTTATCTTATCTTATCTTATGTGGGAGCCATTCAGTGCAGACCGGCGACACTTCGACCCAGTGGGATCTTTTGTGTCGACACTCTCCCAATAATGACTGCCATAGATGTTCATGACAGCCGGGACCAACGGCTTAACGTGCTCTCCGAGGCACGGAGCAGGCGATAATTGTCAATCAATACGCACATAATTTCGAAAAGTCATATAACTTCCGAAAGTCAGAGGTGCGCGACGTGGGTTCGAATCCGAGACCCTCCGCATTGCAGTCTGTTGGTCTCCCCACTGAACTATCGCTGCTCTAGTCTTATGTTTACACGAATGTTATACATTGAAATTAAACAAACTTTATACGGATTTTATCGCGTTGTTTATTCTTTATAAAACACTATTATTAGGTACATAATTTTGAAACTTTAGACTACAATTTTTTATAAAACACTATTATTACATTGAATGAGCTGAGCCGCGGGCAACTTATCTTCTTCTTCTTCAATTTAACAGCATACTTCTAGTCGGTGGAACGACCGCTACATCTCTCTTACTTCTGCTTTCCTTTTAACCTTGATACGAGTCAATAGTCATTTTGTCTTTGACTTGTTGAATTAATATATATGTGGGCCTTCTCCTCCCTCCCTTTCCTTAATTTTCACCTTTTAATATTGTACCAAAGAAGTCGTCATGTAGTACAAAGTGGCTAAATATCTTTCCTCGCATTACAAATATTGAAAACGGACAAGAAGAATGTAATACTTACACGTGGAGCACGTAAATCTCTGCGCGCAGTCAAATGTGTGATCGAAAAGTAATCGTTCTAACACTGGCTATTATGGCCTGCTTCCATGGCGCAGCGGTAGTGAATGCGACTGCTGTGCATGAGGTGTCGAGTTTAAATCCCGGGTCGGGCCAACAAAAAGTTATTGGGTTTTTCTGTTAAGAAATCTCAATAGCAGCCCGGAGTTAGGAAGTTGGCGGTGTTAGACACCCCCTTGCCTCGGAAAGCACGTAAAGCCGTTGGTCCTACGCCTGATCTCTCTCCGGTCGTGTCGGATTACCGTCCCATCGGTTCATGAGAGTTAAGGAACAGAGAATGCAATTGTGTTTGCGCATACACTTGTGCACAAGTGTGTGCACAAGTGTGGGCACAAGTGTGTGCACAAGTGTGTGCACAAATGTGTGTACAAGTGTGTGCGGCCAGTCTTAACGGAGATTGAACCTTTTCCAGTTCAAATTTTACCTTCAGTTTAGTGAATACGAACCATTAAATCAAGAAACTTAACGTAATGCTTTCGCACTAAATGTAACTCCTGTTAATGGCGCTATTAATATCATAAATGAGGCTTTACGTACAAGTAATGTGTGTAAGAAGATTAAACTAAGATTTAGGCATGGCGTTTGTTTAAATGAAGATGTTTAAGAGCAGTATATATCAATATCTATATTTATATTATAAAGAGGAAAGAATAGATTTTTTGTTTGTAAGGATTTAATTCCAAAACTACTTGACCGATTTTAATATTTCTTTCACCATTAGAAAGCTATAATATTACCGAATCCAATAGGCAATATTTTTATTTAAAAGGGAAAGTACTGTTGCGTTGCAAGCGAAGGCGCTGGAAAAAGATAGTATTATATATTCTCGTATACATCTGGGTACAATGGTCAAGTCCAACTTCAATACCCATCTAAATCGGGTAATAGGAAAAATGTAGCAGCAAAAAATTTTGAAATGTATGTGTTTATGTTGAACTAGAATATAGCTGGCGACATGTGGTTTCTATCTGTTTCGAATTATCCTTTGAGTGATAAACTGCCGTTTTTATTCTACGTATGCTACTATATATATATTTTCAACTTTTGAATCCAATCTGATCCATTTAAACAAAACACTGGCACTGCACTATTTTAGTTGCTACGAAGTCTACAATATCCAAACAATTGTTCTCGGACAAAGTGACACAAATTGTTTAAAATAAAATATATAAGCACATTGCCGTGACTTTGACCGCATCATTGACATGGATCACAGGCATCCCATCTTCGGATCTACTAAATATTAAGCTGGTGGTCCAAACTACTGACATGTGGACACATTATATTTTCTTTCTGATTTACGATCAAACCTTACAAAATATATAATATCTGTCCTGTATTAAACTGTCCTACTGCTAGGCACAAGCCTCTTCTCAGTGTGAAAAGGGTTAGGCCTTAGTCCACTTCGCTGGCCCAGTGCGGGTTGGCGGTCTTCACACATCTTCAAGAACATAATAATAGATAACTCTCAGCCATGCAGGTTTCCTCACGATGTTTTCCTTTACCATTAAAGTAAGCGATCATTAAATATTTAATACGCACATAATTTTGAAAAGTCAGATGCGCGCCTTGGGATCGAACTCGAGATCTCTGCGTGGCAGTCCAACGGTCAAGTCACTAAATAGTCGAAGCCAATAGGCTTACAAAAAAAATTGCAATATACAAATACAGACACGTTACAATCTTATATGAGCATACATAGGTAGGTGGCAGGCTTATTTCAATAGTGCAAATCCCAAACGGCGGGACGCTAATCCCTAACCAATAATTAATTAACCTGATGCATTTACATGGCATCCCGTCGCTCATTGAATTAAATATAGTATATTGATTTTATTGCGACATGTCCTGATACTTTGTTGTAAATTCTCGATTCAACTATGTTCAGATCGCAGGTATTTTATGTGAAACTGATGCCAGTCATTAAATTTTATTGAGACATAAAGCGAAGCGAGTGGCGGACAAAAGCTGGTTCCTTCATTGTAGATTTTTAAAGACTAGATCTGTAGAACATAATCTTACAAATATTGATTGAAAATATAAAGCCTCCCTCCTCTCAATATAAAATTACTGGATAGGTGAGCAGTGTGAGCACGGTACAATCTTTTCTAAAATTTTGAGCTATATTTTATGTTAAGTGTTTTTAATAAAAGCTCTCAGCTATTTGAGCATTGCGAGTTCCGGGTTTTCAATGCATCTTAAGTGTTTTAGCCGCGATTCATTATTATAAAGGAGAGCAACATTTGTGTTAATGCTGAATATAAAACTGTCACTCATAAAGTTGTTGTTCTTGTCGCATCGCCAGCTGTGGTGTGATGAGCTGTCCGTTTGGTGAGAAATACGAAGATGTGTGTAAAGCTATCTGAGTGGAGCGTAACTTAAAAAAGATAGAACGAGTCTTCAATCGTCAGTTATTTGATTCAAAAGACACCTATCGGTAGGAAAATGCCATTATGGCTTTCCCCTCAAGACTGTTAAAAAGATGGCTATCGCTAGAACGACAAATGTCTTGGTGAATAGTTTATGGCGAGATATAAGTATGCCAAATACAATCATATTTTTAGATAATCATTAAATAATTATGAAATATATTTATCCCTATTAAATGATTTCAAAATATTATAAATATATTATTGGACAAACTTATTTTATATTTTTATTTAAATGATATATTATTGTCTATTTGTTAGATATTTATATAAACCTTGATTCAATTATTGTATTATATTTTATAAAAGCCACTTAAATTTTTTTCTTTTGCTATGTTGGATCCGGATGAAAAAGAAATAGAGCGGGTTATTCTCTCGTTAAAAATAATTGTGCACCTGGGTGGGACAATATAAACTGTAACATATTACATTACATCCGTACAGAATCACTGCTAACTTACATCGCATAAAACAACACTAAATACACATACTTTCACTCACGATTAGACCCGCATACATACTACACAACACAAACACACACACATTTACACACACATACACATACACAAACACACCCACACACCCACATACACACACACACACAAACACACCCTGACACAAACATACACAGCCACACACACAGATGCATACACACACACTTCATAGTACATTTTATTATTATCATTTTATTTTTATTTTCTTGTTTATTCATAAAAAAAAAAAATTTGTTACAATGATACACAAAGCTGCAACAAATCCACTTGCTTTAGGTACCTACTTTCTTATATTGTATTTAATGTATGGGCGAACACTGTCTTTTAAGATACAGGTTTCACCTAGTTTAAAAGGCAGGGTTTTTCACAAGTTGAGCATAGATATGTAAATCTTACCAACGACTAAATTTGTCCTGTAATTATTGTATGTATTGCAAAAAATTTATGTATCTGTTTTTTTTTTTTAGAGAAAATCTTTTTATTATTATATTAAAGACCTTTAAGCATATCCTGGTGCCTCCATAACCCACATTTTCGAATTTGTCTCTCTATCGGAGTCTTCCCTCTATGCCTTAAAAAAGCAATAGTGATTACCATACATAAGTCGGGTACGAAAGATCTTGTAACAAATTATCGACCAATCTCGCTATTGCCTACTTTCTCAAAAGTGCTAGAGAAAATAATTAACAATAAATTAGTATCTTTTCTTGAACAAAATTCCCTATTTTCCCATATGCAGTTTGGCTTCAGACCTAAGTTGTCAACAGCAGATGCAGTACACAACTTGACAGCTTTTATCTCAGAGGAACTTGGGAAAAGAAAACAAGTAATTGGAATCTTCCTCGACCTCGCAAAAGCATTTGATACTGTATCTGTTCCTATCCTATTAAAAAAATTAGATGCTTTAGGAATACGAGGCACACAGCTTAAGCTGCTAGCGGACTATCTACAGAATAGGTATCAGTGCGTAAAAATAGATAACATCATCAGTGCCGACTTACAAGTGCCACTATTCGGTATTCCACAAGGGAGTGTCCTTGGAAGTACACTATTTTTGGTGTACATTAACGATCTTTGTAACTTAAGTTTACCTAGCGGCAAAATCGTTTCGTACGCAGATGACACCGCCCTTCTCTTCTCCGCCGACACAAATGAGGCAGTCCATAAAAATGCCCAGCTTGGGTTCGATGTGGTTAATAAATGGCTTAGAAATAACTTGCTTACATTAAATACTGATAAAACCAAATTCATTAAGTTTAACATGCGCAATCAACAAGATCATTTAAGTAATATTCGAGTATATGCACACCATTGTAACAACATCATGAATGATGATTGCACATGTTCTGCAATTCATAGTACAACTAACATTAAATATCTGGGGGTTATAATAGATCACACTCTTTCATTTAAACAACACATAGCCGCTTTGTCAAGCAGACTACGGAAATTAATATTCGTCTTTAAAAACTGCGTTATATCGCAGACAATAATCTTATTACACAGATCTACAAGGCACTGTGTCAATCCATTATACAATACTGTATTACCTCATGGGGGGGCATCCCAAAATCTGTTATTCTTCCAATTGAAAGAGCACCAAGAGCACTCCTAAAAGTAGCTACACATCGACCTTTTCGCTATCCCACATGCCTTTTGTATCAATATTCTAAAGTACTAACAGTCCGGCAGCTTTTTATAATGCACACCGTACTAAAACAACATACTACTCTAGATTATAACCCGGAACTTACTAACACTAAACGACGGAAAGATATCGTTTGTACTACTCAGTCTCAATCTACGTATATTTTTACCAATAGGTTTTTCGCATTTTTAGGTCCATTTCTTTATAATAATATAAATAAAATAACTGCGATTTATGACAAAAATTATGCTAACACTAAACAATAAGTTCAACAATATTTACAGACCTTGAACTACGATCAAACTGAAAATTGATGACTGTTGTTCGATAAGTGTTACGCAATAAAATAGGTCTTTAAGTTGTCATAGTAATCACTTAGTTTATAATGTAATTCATAAGTTGTGTATACAAATAATAATGTTTTATAAGTATTGTTTTCGAATTTATACCGTGGCACAGGTTTACCCTAGTACAGGCACCCCTTATAGTTTACCTTTACGATGTAACATAAGCTCTGTATCCATTTGTACCAATTTAAGTATTATTATTATATAAGTAATTCATATGACTTTTTTTTTTTTTTTTTTTTTATTTTACTCGTCAAAATGACCACACTCCACCTGATGGTAAGCAGTCGTGTGGTCTAAGAGCAGTGGCCTCCACATCGCCCCCACAGTAGCCGAGGCGATGTTGAGGTCTCTACTTTGACGGCCTGAGAAGATGCTTTTTCACGCCCCGCTTAAAGAACCCAGGATTGAAGGAAGAAGGAAACACGTGCCTTGGCAGAGAATTCCATGCCTTGGTCGTTCGGCAGAGATATGAGGACCCAAACTTTTTGGTACGCGCTCTAATCGACTCTACCGTGTAAGGATGGCATCTGAGCCCAGCACGTGTTGTTCTGGATAGGAAAGGGGAGGGTGGGATAAGGTGGAATAACTCTTCAGAGCACTCCCCGTGGTATATTCTGTAGAAACATGCCAATGAGGCAATGTCTCTACGGAGTTGCAGAGGTTCCAGTGAACTCGTGACCTCTGGATCTCCGATGATACGGACAGCCCGCCGCTGTAACCGGTCGAGAGCGTCCAGCAAGTACTGCGCGGAGCCATCCCAAAGATGAGAACAGTACTCCACGCAAGGGCGCACTTGTGCCTTATACAATAGGCACAGTTGCCCAGGCGTGAAGAACCGCCTCACCCTGTTCAGAACTCCGAGTTTTCGCGAAGCTTGCTTAATGACGCTCTGACATAAGGGTTTAGTGTTAATAAGTATACAACAACCTTATGTTGTTTAAAAGAAAACCAATTGTGATCGAAAAATTAAATACAAAATTAAACACACTGTCTATTGAAACATCGATATAAATTAATTCGTTTCATTACAGTTCGTCTCAATGTTTCACCGTAATAAACCATCGGGAATACACCAGACAGATTAAATAAAAAAACTCGACGATCTCATTAAAAACTTTAACAGTCTACCAAACAGGCCAATGGGGAGACTGAAATGAAAGTATGGAACCTTTGAAAGGAATTTGTAAGTACATAAAAAGGCTTAGAGGATTTGCTTTACTTAGTTTATAAAGAAACGTTGTCTGTCTGGCTGTAGTGCATACTTTGTATTGATATATAGCCTTATGTCTTTATACCTATGCTGCTCTAGAGAACAGCTTAGCTTATCTCAATAAAAAATTGTACGATCTCTAAATCGATCTAAAAATCTCAGACTCTAGTGTAAAAAAGTGCTTGTGTATATAATATGTCCACCGTGTACAAAAGCATCATCAGTCTGTACTGATGATGCTTTTGTACACGGCGGACATATTATATATGGTTGGTATTAATGGTAAAATTGATAAGTCTTGGCTGTCCAAAACTTATCAATTTTACCATTAAATTAAATCAAGTTTACATATAAAGTTTCGCGTATTCGATTAGTATTCGAATAATTGACAACCAATTGATCTTTCGATTGCGATATCATAGAATTCTCGAATATTTTGTTTATTTTTTCGTAGCAATTGTACATCGGTAACTTAAGCGCAAACATACACTGCTGGACCCACGAAGCACTATTTCAATTATAAACAATTATATAATATTGTCTTTTGTTTACGCGAATGTTATTCATTGAAATTAAACTACTATATACGTATTTTATCGCGTTGTTATCTCATACATTGGTCAAACCAAGAGAAGCATAGGCACCCGCATAAAAGAACACATACATAGCTGATGTAAAACACAAACGCTCGTTGAAGTCTGCTGTGTGTGAACATGTGCAATAGGGGACCAACCACTACCTGAGATTTAACAAACCATAGATGCTCGCTAAAGAACACCGATTCCTACCAAGGATGCTTAGCGAGGCTATTGAAATCAAGAAACATCCTAATTTCAATAGAGAAGATGGTTGGAATGTACCACCAGCTTGGGATCCAGTAATTCAAATAGTCAAACCCAAGAAGAAGCAAACCACAGCTAGACTTTATGATACTTTGAGCTCATTCTGCGTAAATAGAAACACCCATGATTAAATTATGTTCGGGTACTTTGAAATAACTACACTGGAACATTGAGACAACTACCATCTTAGTCTCCCCGTGGCCATGGCTGCTAAAAAGCAACCGAAACGTCGGGGAAAGTGTAAACATAAATATAAATAGTATAATAGTATAGTAATAGTATAAATAGTTTTAATAGTTTCAATAATTTAATTAGCTTAAAAATTAGTAAAGTTTAATAGTAATAGTATTGTAACAGTTTTTCAAAATTTTGTAAATAAAGTGTCAAATAAACAACGCGATAAAATCCGTATATAGTACTTTAATTTCAATACATACAATTATATTACATAGTTTAATGCCTATTTGCCTAAACTCATCAATATTTCCCTACAGGACCTACGTTTTAAGTCCCCTGTTATAACGAGCAAGCCTATTGACGTTTAGTACTACCGAAAAGTTCTTCATAGAAATTCGATCCCAAGACTTCATGCACAGCACTTGCATGAGTCGCATGCTCACTACTGCTGTTCTACCGAGACAGTTAAAACCTTTAATACATACATACTTACATAGATTCACGCCTGTTTCCCAGAGGGGTAGGCAGAAACTACGGATTTTCATTTGCCATAATCCTGACACACTTCTCTGGCTTCATTAACTTTCATCACATTCCTCATACACGCCCGTCGGTTCAAGGTGCTCTTAACCTGGCCTTTATCCAGAACGCCTCCGATCTGATCGAAAAACGTTCGCCTAGGTTGTCCTCTTGCGACTGTTCCATTCACACTAGCCTTATAAACTTTCTTAGTCAGTCTTTCCTCGTCCATTCTTTCTACATGTCCAAACCAGCTTAACATACCCTTTTCTATTCTTGTCACTATATCCACTTTCATGCCGGATCTCTTTCTAACCACACTATTCCTTCAATATGTAATTGTAAATCTTTTAACTTCATAATAATTGCATGAGTGGATCAAAAACATGTCTGGCAAATATACGTAAGCAATGTGAACGTTATTATATCTCTCAGAGTCTGATAACTGAGTTCAGGAATATATAACTAAAGTCTCAATATGCGTTAGGGTTGCCAGTGTATGTATCTTTATATATAAAAATTCTATTTCCTTATATATATATGTTTGTATATATCGACAAATATCGACATATTGTTGATGAAATTTTTACAAAACGTTTCATTTCTATATGTAAGTGTTTTTATTAACAACTAGACGTTCCCACGGTTTCACCCGCGTTTATCGTTACTGCGCCGCCTCCGTGGGTCGTAGCGTGATGTTATATAGCCTTCCTCGGTAAATAGACTATCCAACACTCAAATATTTTTTCATAACGAATCAGTAGTTCCTGAGATTAGCGCGTTCAAACAAACAAACAAACTCTTCAGCTTTATAATCTTTATATATCTAATTCTTCTATACATGTGTACATTGAACTCCTCCTAAACGGCTGGACTGATTTTGATGAAACTTTTTGTGTGTGTTCAAGTGGATTCGAGAATGGTTATGATATGTTTTTTTTCTTTTTTTTTTGTCTTGTGTACAGGACAACGTCTGTCGGGACAGCTAGTATTACCTAGTATAGATTTATCTTGAAGTTTCGAGGAAAACGATAATTACTTCTCTAATAATTAAAATCAACCTACAGTAAAGTGTGGACGCGTTTAGTTCGTAAAAAATACATACACAGACACAAATGTAATCATAACTCTATATACCCGATGGGGTAGGGTAAGGTATTACACCTACTTACTCCAGCTGTTGTAACTCCCACATTATAGGTACCTAGGCTGACTAGACTCACTAAGTTACTTTATACGCCATAAACATGAATACATGTGTTTCTCACCATTTCTTAGATGTTTAAATATCTTTTCTAACCGTTCTTTTTGTGTTCAACCATACTTGCACGTTATTGAGAAAGATACTGTATTTTTATTTCGAAGGATATATTTTTAATCTTGGCCTGAAAAGTACTATTTTCTGAAAAGCGGTTAACAACCCTACTACACGCGAAGCGCCGAGAGAGAGATCATTAAAAAAGCATAAAAGATATCTCGATCACCCGTTCGTCCCAGACGCAATATATTACAGACGGATAGAACAAAAAGTCGGTAATAATTAAAGGCGGAACAAAAAGGCGACCGGTTCATATCGCACATGGCGCCAACTACTGAAGAGTGCTCGATTTAACGACGCGCTGAGTCGAGTGCTCGAGATTCGAGCGACAGCGCACTACTCGAGCTTTTTATTTTGCGCTAGTTTCCGGCTGCGACTACGCCCGCATGATCGTCATTAGATCGAATGCTGGCTTAAACTAATAGAATAGTTGCAGTGCTTAATGCAGGACATCATCTAACTGTGCGCCAAATTTTCTTTAATTTAATCATAATTGAGTAGCACAAATAACACACTTTCACGTAAATCGTTTAAAAAACGTCCATGAAAATAATGCCTCTATCGCGGGGCACTTCATAAACATTCGAATGAAACACCCAGACTCGAAACAACCATTTGTGAACCACACATTGTTCTGGTGTGTGGGATTCGAACCGGCCACTACGCCATAAGTGCAGTCAAACATCTACAGAACTCTTACATTTATATTAAGAAAGCGTGCTGACTTTTTTTAAGCTTTAAATTCATTTTAAATCTATCTTGCTGCCTAGGTGACTCAGATTTGGTTCAGACACACACTGTCACAGCAATTCTTCAAATGGATACAAATGCTTCACTTATCAAAGTTGCCATGTAATGGTGTTTTATAAAAATAAGCAAACGCATTAAAAATACAAAGTAAAAATACACATTCTTTAAAAATCTTATTAATAAACAGTGTGTAAACCTTCATTACCACAGCATCGTTATTACAAGAGCAAACAATATTATGCATTTTTATAAAAAAAACCTATTAGAAATGTTCATATAACAACGTCATAAGCTTCTTGTAGCTTACTCGTCCAGAAATAGAACACGCACAACATAAGCGGTCTATTGCGTCGAGCAAGAGGAGCTTACGCTCCTGTGCATTGAAATGAAGGAATACTGTTTATTTAGCGCCTTTGTTTTACACTTCACTGCTTGTCCGTATCACTATCTCTTAGAGACAAGTAAAAATAAATCGATTTTGGGGATATATTTGAACAGCACAGATTTCGTGGCGGTAAGCGTCGCGTCGCTTCGTCTTATGTCCGTTGTTTGAATGTTAGTAAATTCTCGAGCCTTCTAAAGTCTCGTCTTAAGTCTTCTCAAGTCCGGGAAATAGGCATCATTGTAAGTGCGGCAGATTTCTTTAAACATAAATGACGTATTAGAGTATTTACACTGTTCCTCCCACCGTTAAGCTTCTCATGATTCAAACTTGAATACGCGCGCTATATTGGTCACTCCTGTACTTCACGTCAAGTGACGGTTCTATAAGCAGACCACACGTTTTTGTTATATGGCTCTTAGTTAATATGGCTGGTGTTTTCATAAGGGCGTATAGACCAAATTTTGGTCATGGAGACTGAACATCTGCGCAGGATATATCTACTTGTGTTATAGTGCACAAAGGTGTTCGCAAACACAATTCCGCTCTCTATTCATTAACTCATTTAGTCCGAACCGATCTGACCGAAGAGAAATCAGGTGCAAGACCAACAGCTTGCCGAGCTTTTCAAGGTATGGGCACCTCTTACTAACCCCTGGCTACTATTGGAAATTACTTGACAGGAAGTTCTATAACTTGTTGATTCATTTCGTGATTTGAAATCCAGACTGCATGCACAGCAGCCGCATTCACTGCTGCAAATTCACCAAGATACTCGTAATCATATCTTATAAACAGTATTTGAACAAACCAAGATAAGTAAACGGTGGATCTTAATTAAGCCATTATGAAGGTAAAATACCTTTAAGTTTAAGTTAATTCCATCCGTAACTATGGCCATTGCAATTCTGTTAAGCTTTACAAAATGGCTGACACTTAACGCTTTAATGGTAATGAAGGAGCCGCCTATAAGTTTTCATATATATGTTAAGTACACTTAAAATTTAACTAAACGGGTATTTTAATGTAGCTTGGGTATATCACTACATATTATAAAACATAGTCCCTCACCGCGTCTCTCTATCTGTCTGTCTGTTCGCGATAAACTCAAAAACTACTAAACAGATTTTTATGCGATTTTCACCAATAGAGAGATTCATGACGAAGGTGTATAATTTGTTGAGGTTGTACTGACCGTGCGAAGTCGGGACGGATCGCTACTTAAATATATTTTGGTTAATTTTTGTGGACTGTCGTGTAGAGTGATTATATTTATATCTTTTTAAAAGAATACCCCGTAATAGGATCGTCCTGTATCACGGGGAACTTTACAAATATTCAAACGACGGACACAAGGAACATTCAAACTCGGTACAACCATTTATGGACCACATAATTTTTTGACCCGTGTAGGTTTTGAATCCAGAAGACCTGGCGCAGTGACAGAGGCGAGGCGAGTACTTAAACCACTGCGCCATTCGTGACAGAGGGTCGTCATCGACCCAATCTTATTATTCTTAAATATGTGGGAACACATGTTTATGTATACACATGATACTACTTACCTGTGTACGTTGCATGAAGTTATGCACTTGCTCGAGCAGTCACGGGATTGCATTCTTGAACAATATAGATGTAATTCTGTCAAGGACATCTTTTATTTCTAAATCCTCGAAACCCGTGATTGGTAACCCCGAATCGTTTGGACATTAATTAAAATTCGAAATTTTAAAAAGTGTAATGTTGTGCTGTGCGCGTAGAACTATTACTATTTGTATTTACTCAAAGCGTCAATGAAGCTTACAACCCACTTTGTGGTTAACGAGTTAGTGTATATAAGGACTTTGGCAACATCGGGGCTATGAATCTCGCGTTACCGACAGAAATTTATTTAACAACAAAAAGGGTCGCTGTGCTGCCAGCAAGAAACAAAGATTTATAGTGACCTACCGATAACACAGTGACTCCGTAAGCAACCTGTCACTACTCACCACAGGAACTCGACGAAATATTATTTGGCTGCCGTCTTTAGTATAGGGCCTCATCCAATTTAAGATAATCCCAAGTTTAAGTAAGGAGCCCGTTATGCCTACCTCTCTTATGTATTCAAGTTAATAGCAACAATTATAGAAACTGTTATACTTCTGAATGCTAAATTATAAAGACAATATAGTCTAAAAATATCAAGATATAAAATCACTTAACTACTGTACATTTATTGTGACACAAATATATCAAATTCTATGAGAAAGAAAGAAAGAAAATTATTTATTTTGGCACACAAAAGGGCACACCCAAAACATGAAAAATTACAAAAAATAAAAAGAAAAAGCAAAACAATAATAAAAACTAGGAAAATTAAAAGAAATACTAACACTATAATACGTATCATTTCATTTCTGCTAACTGGCAACACTACACCTATTAAGCCTTATTAAAAAGATAAAAACCAATCAAACTCTGATCCCTAAGGTACTACATAACCATTTTCAAATATAAGATTACTATTTGCCACCTGTGAAAATTATTGTTCTCTGTCTTTTTTACATATCATTAATAATAATAATATTCTACCATATACACACAACACCATCTAGCCCAAATATCATTATGTACAATCAAATAAATATCAAACAACATTTAAATGTTGTTTAATATCAAAATGTTGAAAGTAAACATATATTTAAATATAATATACCAATGATTTTATTCCGTAAACAGATTATCCAACCGTTTACATTACTCTCGACTTGATAAATCTTATTCCGCCCTAACGACTCCCGTGGGACGAATACCGTGATCTATTTGTAGCCAAAATCAAAGACCTTTTGAAATGTCATTTCTATTCAAACCGTAAGCAAAGGTAAGTAGGAAGCATCTCTGATATCTTACGGATAAATACGGAATTAGAAGCTTCTGTATGATAAATAGTGAGCTGGGTAAAAGTGTAATATTAGCCTTACGGGTATTAGCAAATAAGTCCAGAAGTAAGAAACGCCTTTACCTACTTTTTAATTTTAGTGAGATATTTTGGTATAATATTGTCTTACGTTTTAATAATTTAATTTAAGTCCAAGAAACATAAATAAATATTACATCCAAAAGTGTCCCCAGAAGACAGAAGAAAACTATACAAATTTGCATAGCACATTTAAAAGCTTTCTACGGCTAACAAAATCATAAAATTAACCCACCAAACATCTTAAAGCATGTTCACACAACAACGATAACTGTAAAAGACATTACAGTAGTTCTTGTAAAGCGGCAGCACAGCACAGTGCCTGACAGAAGAATGCCGCGCCATTACGTCCGTAGGTATATCAGGACACAAACAGGTTTATTGGGAACACACTCCGGCTCCCATTCTAGATGCTTCCGCTCACCGTCGCTCGGTGAAATTGGATGCACCTACGTTGATTCACGTATTTCATATACCTTCGGAACTCACTGATCTTTCACTTTTTATTTTATTAAACTATTGATTAATACTACATTTAGAGCACAAAATAATACTCATAGATGCTAATTATTAACTAAGATGATATCTTAGTTAATAATTTTTGTCGAGATCTGAATCTCGAGATAATTTGCAGCTTATCAAAAAGCTCAGGTAATAAGTACTCACAACATTTTAATAACCGAGAACCCTCATAGTTATAAACGTTACTAGCAATTCGGTTTGCTAATTAGTAGTATTTTTATTAAACACCAGCTACGCTAAATGATTGGTGGTAGACGATGATTCACAACGATAGAGCAATGGATGGATGCAAATCCCAAGATTTATGAATAGTAGAGCCGCGCTAATTTCAGCATCAATGGGCCGGCTCGACCGGGGAAGGACTACCCTCTCACAGAATATCGACGTGAAATATCAGTATTCTTATTGTTGTGTTTCGTTCGGTGAGTGAGAGTGCCGGAGGCCTAATCACACTCTTTCCCTCTTACCGCTCCTTCTCCTTCCCACTTCCTTTCCTAAAGGGTCGGCAACGCGCAAGTGATGCCTTTGGTGTTGCAGGCGTCCTTAGGCTACGGTGACCACTTACCATCAGGTGGGCCGTATGCTTGTTTGCTACCTTAGTCGTATAAAAAAAACCTCTCAATTGTAAGTCAAATGACCTATCCATCCATCCTACATTCACTTGCCACTTTTGATTAAAGCTTTCTCTGCACTTGAACGAAGGGCATAACCTTTCGTTCCAAAAGCGCTATAGTATTTATAGCTTTTGGTTGGAAAAGCACAGCATAGCCTAAACATTATTATACTATTACCTATACATAGCCTAGACCCGAGCCTGTGGTATTCGAGAGAGGGCAGAGGTATCCGGTGATATACAGACGTATAGTGATAATATGCATGAATATTAATACACTTTTATAAGGGATTAATTAAGGAGAAGCACTTATCGGTCGAAGCTTAACAAGTTGCCAGAGGGATCACAATAACTTCGTTAGCTAACACGGCTTCGTTTAATCATCCGTGTACCCACGCCCGCGCCGGTGCACGGTGACGGGTAAATATATTCCTTTACCTATACATAAACTGATAATTGCTAAATATTATCGTCGCGTTGTTGTAAATGTTTTGTTTGCCGGTTGATATTGTACACCCATATCATATTTATCATGCATGTATTACTTGTAATTTCTTACAAGTTTTTTGTTCGCCTACAATTAACAATTGTGGGCAAACCTATGAATAAAAATAACAAAATAAAATTATAAAGGAGCTTTTAACATTTTATTGGGCTTTCCTTTTAATTATTTACGTTTCCTTACTATTTCTTTCAAAGAAGTACCTCTGCGTGAAAGCGATCATAAGTTGGGGGTGTCATGGTAGCAAAGCTATCAAAGTTAAACAAACGATATTCACAGTTTATGTCCACGCTTTAAACTTATGTGAAGTACCCTACGACGAGACTATAACGTACCGTTAATGAAGAGAGTTTAAAATCGTCCACGTTGATACCTCAGAATACGTCCTAATAGATATTTACATATTCATTTATTACCACTATAGCCTATACTTTTAGCACTATACTAAGTGTAGTAAATAAACAGAACGGATCGAGAACCCGTCGGTATTCAGTAGAACGCCAGGAAGCAATCGCGATTGCCTTTAAAAAACATTTCGCTAGGAAGAGCTCCTTTGACGTAACTCCGCACTAAGCCGGAACATATCCGATTAAAAAACAACAAAAACGAACCTTTGTTTATACGAGCAGGTAATGCGTATTAATCTTACTTTGCTTTATAAAATCACATAAGATTAAATTCCTTACATATAAGTATATCGTCATGTTTTGGGTTTCATTCTTATGTAGCACATACAAATCTGTAATCCTCAGATGATTTCTGAGACTCAGTTATCTTTGTTGCCGATATTTTAATTTAATCTATAAAATGTCGTTATATATACGACACAGGGAGATCTCTAAAGCGATAGTTATCATACTCGTAGGTATGCATACAACGAGTGTGATAATCGCAGACATACAATAAACAAACACAAAGTACATCCAGACTCAGCAAAATAATATGACGATCACACATACAAATTGGCCTGTGCGGGATTCAAGCCCAAAGAGTATAGAATAGTAGAGCCTCGCTGATTTCAGCATGAATCGGCTCGACCGAGGAAGGGTACCCTCTAACAGAATATCGACGTGAAATAGCAGTATTCCTACTGTTGTGTTTCGTTCGGTGAGTGAGAGTGCCGGAGGCTCAATCACCCTCTTTCCCCCTTCCCACTCCTTCTCCTTCCCACTTCCTTTTATTCCTAAAGGGTCGGCAACGCGCTAGTGATGCCTCCGGTGTTGCAGGCGTCCATAGCCTACGGTGACCACTTACCATCAGGTGGGCCTTTCGCTTTTGACAAAACATGCGCGTCGACACTTATTGCGTGACCCACTTGCGTGCTCCGCGATCCGTGCATATTTTCATAGTATTTTCAAGAGCTTTAGAAGTACTTCTACAATCTAATAATAACTGAAGAGCTATAATAGATGGTCTATCACTTTAAATTCATGCTCACCAAAAGGTAATTTATTGAACTTAGGTAAATATTCAAATTCCCGGACATTTTCTGTAAAACAAAATTCTGGCACAGTACATATGAAATTACTCTTATTTTCATAGTAGCTTTGTCAGAATTTGCAATTGCACAGAGTAATATACGAGAAGTCTGTATACAATATTATAATTTGTACACCTTATAAGACCAAATACTATAATTATACTAATTTTATAAGATATAGATATCACATACTAATATTATAAGAAGCAAAGATTCGTTAGTATAGTTTTTACTGAGCTGATTCTTAAAATTCTGCACTATAAGGATTAAATATGTTTCAGTGATTTGCAATACGAATTGCCTGAACCTAGCAACTAACTTAAATGTAGCTTCAGTAACTTAGTAAACTCACTAACCTATATACTTTGACGTTCATAAGTGTTACTTTGTGACCTAAATGAATAAATGATTTTTGACTTTGACTTTGAATGAAGCTGCGTTCAGGGGCTATTATTACTGTTATAACAGTTAAATTTACTTTGTTAAGCTTAGTTAAATATTATGACGATTACAATTATCTCCAAACTTAATGAAAACCGCTCAAAATAACAACATTCGCGTAAACGTAAGACAATAACCTTTTTCACAATATAACGTAAAACATACAAAATAAGATGGGAGCAGCACAAAAACCGGGCATTTCTCGCTACAGTTCCCTAAAAATTTAAATTCAGCTCACACAGCTTATTGATATGGAGGTTTTGGATACGTTTACTAGGTTTACGGAAAAATGTTTGACCATTTCTATACCTTGAAGTGAAGTGTGTACCGGAGAAGTACTTAGTTATATATAACATTAGTATTACGTACCCCTTTTGCACATAAATAAACCATTTTTATTATATATCGACTTATATCTTGTTTGATAATGCCCAAATATCATCCTTACATAATTAGTTTGTAGTATTGCTTACCCTTTTGAGTCGCAGTGGCACACCGGCGGCCAGAAACTATTGTTTTTTGTTCTGGTATACTAATACAAGACTAATGATTTAAATGATAATCACTTCAGATAGAACCATGATGTTGAGCGGTTGCGGTATGATCGCATGCAGCATATCAGCAGATAATGACCTTACGGTATGATCGCATGCAGCATATCAGCAGATAATGACCTTACGGGAAATGAATAAGATGGTGCGATAGAAACAAAATGGGGGAAGTAAAGATACTCTTAGGTACTTCCAAAAAAAACGCAGTTACTGTGTTTCCAATCTTACGTTGGTTTCCTGTTTCAGGACGCTACTCCTAGACGAGAGCCGACTCATTTAAACTCACCAAATGTAAGCCGACGGTAAGCTCTTTCACTCATGAAATGTACTTATATTACTGCTAACAAAACATACAATCTAACAAAGGCGAATTTCACATCAAAACAAAAGCCAGCAATTTGAAAAACAAATCATCTTAATACCTTAATAAAATTTATTGTATAAAATGAAATCAGATTCGCAGAGTTTCCCGGTCAGACGTCATCCAATGATTTGCACTGTCGGGTACAATGCTATGGCGTCGGGAAGCCGAGCCTTTGTGCGGTGATATTAAAAAGCGAGCGGGGGTGAACGAGAATTGATTAGCTGTCAGCGGACAGCCGACTGGGGCCACAAGACGTACGAGAACACAACACGGGAAGACGTATCCCACATTGAAAGTTATTAGATTTGTTGTCACGCACATCATTCTTAGTATAAATGTAAATTTGTTACTCTTATATAACGTGAAGAAAGTAAACTGACTGAATTAAGCAACAGAGGTATACCAGGGTCGTAGCACGTTCAAATTCGTAGTTACTGCCCACCTCTTTCGCGACAAGCGTGAGTCTACGTAGTAGTATACATTATATTGATCGCTCAACTTTACGTTGTTTTCGTTATATGTATTTAAATAAAAGTATGAAGAATATTTTGGTTCTGATTAACAGTGGACAATAAAACCACTGCTTGTCTTTTTAAATTTTTTCTTTCCTTATATATATCTCCCGTATCAAAAACTATCGCGGGGCACAAACTATTACAAACAATTTAAGGATGCAAACCACGCGTAGACCCAGACTCAAAACAATTATATGTGGATTAATTAAATAATTGTAATTGTAATAGACTCGGCGGAGCGTTTTCAATAACTCGAAAAAAAATTCTTTCTCAATAACTCGTGGTGTCAAACGACGAAGTACCCATAAATATAAATGATTCAACTATACAAACACAATATGTTATGTCAAACACCATAAAAATAAACATACTGCACCTCTACTGGGTTCTACGGCAATATACGTTAGAACTACGAAAGTCGCTACGCTCGTAGCCGGTCTACGCAGCTACGCGTATCTCGTGGCAGTATCTTAAGAATTTTGTTGTAAGGACACTTTAACTAACGAGCTCCGACCGCGTCAATCCGTCCTGGCTTTATGTTCCTCCGAACAACATCGTCCCACTGAAGAGAATTATAATTACGTCTTTGAGTGCATGCCTTTTAAATTAGCTTGCTTTGTATTTCATTGAGGCGCTGCGTGGTACTAAGCTAGGTATCTTAACATCATACTTGTACATACTTAAAGTTTAAGATAGGACTGTAGATCCATGCCCTCTTGAGTTACATATAAGGAGTTTTAGGACTGATGCTGTCAAGAGAACAGTTCACAGATCAATGCTACTTATTGCTATCAACTATTTTTCGGTAGGACATGTTGTTGATTTTTGCTCGACCAAAATAACAATTATGCATGCGCTCATGCTAGTGAGTCACACGATTTTATTTCATGCATGGGTGACGTAGATGTTTTGTTATGAACATATTTATTAACCTCTGAGTCTTCTTCAGAGGTTAATGAAAACACCATGTGGGTCTGTGTGTCTGTCTGTTGAATATGGGCCCTGTGGGTCAAAAGACCCCCGAGATATAGGGGTCACAAGGTCACATGACGTACATTTAAGAAAAAAAGGTTGAATCCTGGGTTTTTACACCCATTTCGTTTATTTATGTGTGAACTATTGACATTCAGAGTCCCGATCGCAGGCACTCCGATCCTTTGTTTGGTTCGTTTAGTATATGTCCTTGGTTACATGACTGCACGGATGGCGTAGCGGGTTAAGTTCGCCTCGCCATTGTCGCTGCGCCGAGTGTTGTCCGTTGTTGGAGTGTTTATAAAGTCCCCCGTGACACATAACAGAAAGACAGACAACAAAGGATGGCCACTAACACTGCGCTGAGTGTTGTGGGTTCGAATCCCACGCGGGATAAAACTTTGTGTGATCCACTATTGTTCCGCGTCTGGATGTTCTTTGTATCCGGTATTTGAATGTTTGTAAAGTCCCCCGCGACACAGGGACTACGGCTAGCAAGGGAGATGTTTTTTTTTTAAATTGATTGAAGTTTATAAAAAAGAAATATACTTATACTTAAAAGAATCTCTGTAATCCGAGGAAATAAGGCTTTTTCTATCAGAACATTTTTCTGGACTGCACGTATGATGGTGCAATTATCACATGATCGCCGCGCCACTAAAAAGTAATGTGGATTTAATCACCACATAAGACGAAAATCTATGTATGACACAAATACATAGTTATTTTAAGTCTGGATGCTTTTTATGTCAATGCTTGTGAAATCCTCTGCGATACATTAATTATTCGAGTGCGGGAATCGTCTTTGCTAGGAAACGAACGATAAGCAAAACATTTACAGTTATTGTAAAACCGTTTTCCTCGATAAAAAACATAGTTACCGATATAGATACACAATTATTTCTTGTACATTATAGTAACAACAAAGCTGGCTATTTCCAAGGAGCTTTAACGCAACAACGTTGAGTCACAAGCGATACGATACGGCTGTAGTTCGTGGAAGCCGTATTATCATCGAACAATTCGCTTGAAGACACCCACGCTCCGTTCTGAGTCACCTCTCTAATGACGAAGGACGTATTACAGTATTCAATATTGTGAAATACACGTTAATGCTCTTTATATATTGGCTGTGGTGACGTTGTGTATTTACATAGTCTTGCTTCTGTAGATTTTAATGTTAAAATTACATTGTGCTTCACAATACATACTCTCACGTGTATCTTTACGGAGGTAAAAGCATACATGTATTTTACTGACATTTACCCAGCTATGGATCAGATCCCCAGCTGGCTAAATCTCAAGAGATATATAATATATACATATAAGAGAGAGTTTAATATTGTCTTTTGTTTACGCGAATGTTATACATTGAAATTAAACTATGGGTTTTATATATCTATACTAATATTATAAAGTAATACAAAAGTACTCTGTGATTATAAAGCTGAAGAGTTTGTTTGTTTGTTTGTTTGTTTGAACGCGTTAATTTCAGGAACTACTGGTTCGATTTGAAAAATTCTTTTAGTGTTGGATAGCCTATTTATCGAGAAAGGCTATAGGCTATATAACATCACGCTACGACCCACGGGGGCGGCGCAGTAACGAAACGGGTGAAACCGCGGGAACATCTAGTCTTAATATAAACATAGAGAGCTTTACGTGTTTTGATCTTATTAAGTGAGCCATATGTTAACAAAACAAAATTATGTAATTAAATAAGCCACATTATAAAGCTCCCAATATAATGTTTAATAATGCTCTAATATATTTATGCACGTAATGAAACCGCATCGCACGCCGACTGTCATGGAGGATCGATAGCCTGGTAACGGCACAAAGCTTCAGTGTGTGTGAAGCGAATCTAATACTAAACTAGTTAATTATAATGCTGCTTTAATAATGTTATGTTATTATTGGATCTGCTCAAAACAATAATTATTATGTATGTTCAAATTACATTTGAGTAAGTCGGCTTTCAAACGGATTACATTTTCACTGCTTGCTTCAGCTCTAGTTATAATTATATATTTAAATGCATCGGCTATTCCAAACATAATACTTTTTTTTGTTGTTGTTATAATACTAATAATAATCTATCTATGTGATACACACAACACCATCTAGCCCAAACTAAGCAGAGCTTGTACTATGGGTACTAGACAATGGATAAACATACATATATACATTTTTTTTTCTAAATACTTATATATATTATACATAGAAACACCCAGACCAAGACAAACATCCATGTTCATGCACGCTAATGTTTGACTTGTGCGGGAATTGAACCCGCGACCTCAGGCGTGGCAGTCGGTTACACTAACCACTACGCCATCGAGGCCGACATAAAGCCAGCTTTTGTCCTAGGAATAATTCCTGTATCACGGGGAACTCTGCAAACATTTAATCAACACAACGAACACCCAGACTCAGAACAACAATATTTTAGAACTCTTTTTTTTGTGCTGCTTAAAAATATTTTTTTTTGTGCTGCTTAAAAATATTTTTTTTTGTGCTGCTTAAAAATATTTTTTTTGTGCTGCTTAAAAATATTTTTTTTTGTGCTGCTTAAAAAAATATTTTTTTGTGCTGCTTAAAAATTTTTTTTTTGTGCTGCTTTAAAATATTTTTTTTTGTGCTGCTTAAAAATATTTTATTTTGTGCTGCTTAAAAATAATGTTGGCAAACACATATTTTGTGCCATGTAGGAATCGAACCCACACCACTCGACGTAGACTCAGTGGCAATGCGATCACTTATACCGCTACGCCACCATGTAGTAAATTATTTGGGTAGCCTGTATTTTTTATAATATGCCTGTTATCAAGGCCAGAATATTACAGCAAAAATACAACCCATTTACAAGCGCCTTAATTTGTCGATACAATCTACTTCAATATTTGTAAAGATTCAATATCTTTTTTAACAAGGTATTGTAAAAAAACTATATTGACTTAGAAGACATGATAATTATACAACATATGAATAACAAAGAGATCACACTACCAATCTCTTACTTGGTACTTCTTACTACTTTTGTTTCTTTCCTCTAATATCGTTACTGATGTTAGGCTACGGTAATTTCTTACTAACAAGTGTGTCGTTGGTCGTATACTTGTTTGCCGATACAGCTAAATAAATACTCAATTTTAATTACGGTATGATTGCCTGCCATATCTAAAATAAATCTTAGTTTTCAGTAGGTTTCTGAATAATAATTTCTAACTCAATTAATTCGTGGTAACGATCTCAAACCACAAAACTTCACACCACCTTACAATTGACGATACTACATTTACGACTACAAGGTCTTGCTCGAAGACGTATCTACGCCAGTGCTAAAGGTAATTGCTCAGAATAAATTAGACTCATTACATTTTACGACGTACAAGCAACATGTGAGACTAAAATATTATTCAGAGTTCACGGAATGTTAGCTATTTTTGCTACCGTGTCTTTTTGTTCTTAACCTTGATATTTAATCATTATAATTATGATAAGTCAATAATAATAATTATTGATAATAATAGATATAATAATAATAATAAATTTGTAATAATAGCATCACGGAATCCGGAATTGTGTCTGTAAGACGGTAATAACCGGCATATATTACGTGAGATGCGAACAGAACTGACAAAATATTAGTGTAATAAACTCCTACCTAATCCCCGAGGGATATGCAGGTGCGATGTACAAAAACAAAGAAATGTGGTGTCTCCTAAGGCATGTCGTAATGTGGAACGTTTGCCACAATTTCTTATTTGATCTATAATGGTCGGTGTAACGCCCTGGCCGGCGTCCAAACGTTTTTTGCGACCATATTTCATTCCTCACATTTCTGTTCCCGATTAATATTATAAATGAAGTTATATTTCAAATGATAGCTTGCGTTTTTTGTCCAATATAAATTCTCGAACGGGAGTTTTAAAATTGTGTGCGTGGCCCAGTTTTACGAGCTATTAAAAAAGTAATAAAGGCTTTCTATGATAACATGGTCATCACCTACGGACATGAAAATGCCCCGACTATCTACATTTACCATGAAAAGGTCACAAAATATGATAAGCATACAATTGTATACATTTCTTTTCAAAGCTTTTTCGTATTTGTAATATTCTAAATGGACCATTGTGTTTTTTTAAGTCTACTTTTTACCATCTAAAGTGTAATTTTCATGGCCTACGACTTGCTTTATGTACAAACAGTACACAGCGCAAGTAGCAGGCGTAGTCTACATATGCAAGCTACTTGTGATCAAACATATAGGTTGCATACATGCATACAACCCGCGCTAACTTGTCCCTACGCATGTCGTGCACCAAAATTATCAGTTTTATAACTGCATGAAGCAGTGGCTTAAATGGATACCTTACTGATGTCAGTGCGTCGATCGTTGTGGATTTGAACCTTTTACAGAACAAAAGCAAAGTAGCGTTTTAGCGCAAGGCGACAAGTTACTGTTCCAATGCTGACAGCACAGAATCTTTTATTCTGGCCTTTTAGGGCTATATAGACTACTTCTGCGCTTAAGATCAAACCCTGTGTTACGTAATACTTCAACATACAATTTACAGACACACGGTACTCCCACTACATTCAGCGTCGCGACAGTGATGAGGCGACCACTTCTCCGATGCGCAGTAATCCCAAAAAAGACCAGATCCAGAAGAACCCGCTGTACCAATGGTAAAAAAATATGGAGACACGGAATAATTTTAGAAACAAGACGACGACATAATCCAGCTCCTCAATCCTTAGTAAAGACTCGTAATTAAATCCCCTGTATCCTTCCCGAAACCCGACGCTGCGTACCTCTCAGATAAAACCGGCGCTCCCGTCAAACCACGATGTAGATTTTATTCAGAGTTCTAGACCAACGGGACAGACTGACTAACTTAACTTTGAAATATAAAACCACATACCTACTGCACGACTAATAAATCTAGTCTAGAATTCTAGACTAGACAATAAACGCTGGGGCTAATGCGCGTTTGATACTAAAACTTAGTTTATAGCTGCGCTTGTGTCCTTTACACACGGTGTGTAACAGAAAGGAGTGGTCGTATTCTTAGATCGTAAACTTGTGACGTGATATTAAGATGCTGGTAAGAGCAAAATACAGCGCACTTAATAATTTACATGCGTACAAAGTTTTAAGCTTATATCGCCGAAGGAAAGCAGAGGAGGTTTCGAAACCCCATTTCGCCAGTTATCCTTTCAAATCCTACATCCTATTGCCGTCTAGCACGCGGTTGTTTTAATACGACACAAACTAGTTTTAAAAAAGCAGCGATAGCCCAGTGGGAAACCGTTGAACTGTAACTTTTTTCTGGATGAAAGGTACTTTATGTCCTACTAGCTGTTACCTGCGACTTCGTCCGCGTAGATTTTAACTAAAAAGTGTTTGTCTCCGCGGAACCCTATTTTTTTCTAAAATCAAAGTAGCCTAAGTTACTCCTTATCAGCTATCTACCAGTGAAAGTCCCGTCAAAATCGGTTCAGCCGTTTCGGAGATTAGCCGGAACAAACAGACATACAGACAGACAAAAATTTTAAAAATAGATGTTTTCGTATAGGTACCTTATATACTTTCATATGCATTAGATAAAAAGCTGTTATTTTGAAATTACAAACAGACACTTCAATTTTATTTATTTGTATAGATGTATAGATTATGTTCCCCTGTCAACGTGTATGCGAATTTCACTATGATCGGTCGAGTAGTTAGGCGTGAAAGCGTAACAAACAAACAAACTCTCATTCGCATTTATAATATTAGTTAGGATATGTTTTATAAGTTTTAGTAAGTACAAATTACTTAAACTCCTTGTAATTCTGGGTTAATATCCCAAAAAGGTAAGACGAACTTACCGTGTAACTAGTTCTTGTTAGTACTTAGGATCTCAACACGTCTAACACAAGTGCTGACCCGGGGCAGCGTCTGAAAGTCCACTGCACACTGACGACGACAGAATGACTAGCTCTGCCTTGTAGGTAGTGTTCATGACTTTTTAGATTTATTTCGGTCTTTATTTAGTAAAAATGGTGGAAAATAGTCGTGGGAGACCCACGTTTCGGCATGAATGGGCCGGCTCGACCGGAGTGATACCACGGCCTCACAGAAAACCGGCGTGAAATAGCGCTTGCGTTGTGTTTCGTTGAGAGGATGAGGGTACCGAAGGCCCAATTCCTAAGAAGGAGAGGAGGGGGAAGGGGCAAACTTAAAAGGCCGGCAACACATTTGTAACTCGTCTAGTGTTGCGGGTGTCTATGGGCAGCGGTAATCTCTTACCATCAGGCGATCCGTCTGCTCGTTTGCCTCTTATACTACAAAACAAAAATTGTGGAATACAATTACACCTATGTTTTATGGGTTATTGTTCTTAAAAATAGTGGAAATATTACAGATTTTTGAGCATTATAATTACACCTTTGTTGGTTAATTAATGTTCTGTGGTTGGTACTAATTTTTAGAAGTGCTGTAAAAGAATTTTGGCATAATCTGGGGGCACGATAGTAACCTACCTTTTCTCGAAGGGCTTCGTCGTTTTGTAATCTACTTTTCTGCTATAATTTTGAAATTCTAATGTTTTTAATTAAACTAAATATAATAAACTTCTCTGGGCCCATACTGCCCCGGTAACGCAGTGGTAGTAAATGCGGCTGCTGTGCGCGAGGGCTCGGGTTTGGTTCCCAGCACTGAGTCTAAAACTGCGCCCAATAGACAACAATAATCTGGCCCTTAATAGGGGTTATTTCACCAGCTTTGATTTCGATTTTACCTAAAATCATGGCTGGTGAAACCTAATCTGGTTGTAAAACACCTATGTCTGCCCCCTCAGGTGTGAACGCGTGAGACTATCTTTTGTACATAGCTGCCCGTGACTGTATCAAATAAGTTTATTTATGCAACATATTGTCTCAACTACTCTAACTCTCTGACACCTGTGTTACAGAAGTCAGTGCCTTCTCCGATAGTTATATACAACAAAAACTATTTATAATATGTATAAAAAAATAATAGTATTAAAATAAAATAAAAGATAAAAAACTTTAAAAAACTAACTCTGAGGTCTTATTCTAATGACGATACTTACACCGTATCGTTCAAGCGAAATTTTCAATACAAGGTTTAAAGTTTACCCAGTTTTTAAACAAGATTAGATCCACATACACATAGTCACGTGAGCTCATATAGACATTGTTGTTTCTACTTGTTTGCCAATAATGCCATTTTATTTCATTAGTAGCTGCCGCCCGGCGCTTCACGTCTGCGGTATATTGAAAATGAGATTACAAAGATACGCAGCGCCTGCTCTATATTAATACACAAAACACACAAATAAAATCCTAACTAATATTATAAATGCGAATGTCAGTTTGTTTGTTTGTTACGCTTTCAAGCCTTAACTACTCGACTGCTAAGCATGAAATTTGGCATACACGTTTTCAGGGGTACAAAAAAGATATAGTGTACCTTTTGTCCGGCAGAAGTCCGTTTTCCGAGAAAAAAAATGACATAACCTACATTTACGCAGGCTGAGTCGCGGGCAAAATTAAGTATATTCCATCAAAACATTAATTGTAAAGTTTTTCAACAGACCTATTGCCGTCGCGCTGGGCCCGAATGAAATATCAATGTGCAAAAGAGACAACTACAATTCGGACTGATTAGTTCTCCGAATTCATCATCTTGTATTCGTCTCTTTTTTTCTATAGAACTCAACCGATTATAATATATTTTAATATGAGAAGAATATGAGAAGAATTTTGACTGTTTATGTTTTTTTTTTTATTAGTTTAATTATATTTGTTTGCTGCTAGTCTGAAAATAGCAGCAAAACCGAGCAAACTTTGAAATGAAATGAAATTATGAAAAAGGAAAGATAAGAAAGGATGTGAACCACAGCCCGCGTTTCCTCTTAATTACATTAATAATGACTACCATTAAATATATATCATACGACTAACTGCCTCCGTGGCGCAGCTGTAGTGAATGCAACTGCTGTGCATGAGGTCTCCGGTTCGAATCTCGGATCGAGAAAAAGTTATTGGGTTTTTCTGTTAAGAAATCTCAATAGCAGCCCGGAGTTAGGAAGTTGGCGGTGTTAGACACCCCCGTGCCTCGGAAAGCACGTAAAGCCGTTGGTCCTGCGCCTGATCTCTCTCCGGTCGTGTCGGATTACCGTCCCATCGGATCATGAGAGTTAAGGAACAGAGAGTGCACTTGTGTTTGCGCACATACTTGTGCACTATAATATACTCCAGCGCAGATGGCCAGTCTCCGTTAAGACTGGCCGGCGTAACCGAAATTCAGTTTGGAGGACATTATTTTTTTTTTATTATCATGCGATGCACCGCGAGAGATTTTCATTGCTTGCCTGGTTCTGTTTCCAGGTCATGCTAAACTGGGTTTTAAGTAAGGAAATTATCAGTAATAACGAGGAGTATGATTGTGCCCGGTATACAACAATAGGCTGACGAAATATAGTGATTTAGTAACTGTAATATACTGTAAATAGTATTATTCCTAAACCTCAAGAAGTGCACTCCTCAAATACCAACCAAACTTCTTCTTATATAAAATGAGTGTAAGCAGATTTGCCATGAAGCATCAAGGTGCGCTGACTTTGAATAACGCTACTAAACAAGTTGTTTAACAAATGTTTCAGTGGACACATGGCTTTAAGGTACATTTACGACAATCGACTCGTTAACCGGAGTGCTTTCGAATCACACGGGTGAGCGAACGACCCGAGGAAGTAGTTCTCATTCATTCACTCACTCACTCACATAATAGTCAAATTGTTCGTTCAGTCTGTCGCACTTGTCCCTAATGGATTGATGCCGGCTGCTCCGAATTCGTCCGACAACATCTTGGAAACAATTATGGGGTGAAATTTGGTGAAGTCGTTAGTCCCGTCTGCTGCGGCGATCGTGACGGTACTTGCAGACTTGCTTTGTTTTTTCAGACGAATTTACTTTGAATGTAAAAGCAGGAAGGATCTATCTAGGTATATTTTGAAGTCGATTAGCATCATCTCAGATGCGTATATAAAGGAAACAACTCAAAGTAGTGCTCAAACTAACATTGTTGCAAAAGTATCTTACAAAGAATTGCAATTCAGGTGTACATCCAGGCTTTCGGTAGGTAAGCAGAAGAAAGAGAATGAAGCTTTGTGCTTGAGACAAAAAACCAGTAGCCATCAACATCAGTACTCACTAGTGACACATCTGCTATCGTATGCTTAACCGCTCACCACAGAGCGAGCCACATACGAGTTTCCAACTGTTTTGTTCGTATAGTAAAAACACGATTCCTCGACCTGCCTGCACCCTAGTGAAATTTAGACGCAATTCAAAGCACTATTATTATTTATTTAGAAACTAAAAGTAATCGCTTACCACCAGGTGAACCGTCCGCACGTTTGCGTCCTATAACATAAAAAAACTAAGTTTACCTGCGGCTTTACTTGCGTTAATGTAGATGTTTTCAATAAATTTGATTTCTTAATGAATAGTACTTTTCCTGGAAGAAAGGTTCCCTGTGTCCTTTTCTGTACCCCTGACAATGTGTGATTTCATAATGAATGGTCGAGGAGTTAGGGCGTGAAAGTGAAAGCGTAATAAATAAATTTACATTCGTATTTAAAATATTAACTTAGGATTAAGATCATAAATAGATTCTACTTTTTGCAAGGAAATCCATCGATGAAAATTATCAGTATAATTTATATCTTACTAGCTTTTGCGCGCGGCTCCGCCTGCGTGGTACCTACATCAATAAAAAGTAGCCTATGTCCTTCCCCAGGTTTTAAACTATATCTGTACCAAATTTCATATAAATCGGTTCAGTAGTTTAGCCGTGAAAAGTTAACAGACAGACAGATAGACAGACAGAGTTACTTTCGAATTTATAATATTAGTAACGATGTATTTTGTAGTATAATTATCCAAACCATAAGCTTACAGATTATTTTTTATCTGATTTCTGTAAAGTAAATAAGCAGATATTCTATAACTCCACATTGCTCTGTATCTTTAGAAGGTTTATTTACTTCCCATATAAATTCTAACCTGACAGGAATCCATAAAGTCTAGTTTCAAGATCTTTTGACTCTGCAAAAGTCATTAAGATTTTGTATAAATGTTACTTAGCTTAGATTTTCGCTGCAGCAACTTACTCGCTATTCCATCGATATCCGCTCTAATCGCTCCGTCAAAGACCGCATATAAACTAATTATTAAATTATTAGTTGCGCCATTGTATAACCACAATTCACTATTAATCAAATTTGATTAAACCGAGGGATGGGTAATAATAATACCTGTCGTCACTTTCCCTATGAAATACCTCCGCTCGCTCCGTCGCATGCCGAACATTCCAGAATGTCTACCTTTCTACAGGTACTCGTAGACATTGCCAAGGACCTTTGTTTTGGAAGATATCGTATTGTTTTTGTAGAATAAAATACAGTAAACATAACATCACAGTTGTATACAACTACAGTTTGCCCGCGGCTTCGTTCGCGTAAATGTAGGTTAGTAACAGTATTTTTTATGAAACGTACCCTATGTCCTTTTCTGACAGGTACCCTAAAAACGGGTATTACAGATATTTCATATTGATCGGTCGAGTAGTTAATGCGTGAAAGTGTACAAACAACAAACCCATTTTCGCTTTTTTAATAATAGTTAGGACTAGATTTTTCCCGCGACTTCACTCGCGTAAAAGTAGATTATTTTATGTTAGAAACAGTAGTTTTTTAAATAAAATATAGCCAATGTTACTCGGTGATAATAAAGCTACCTAATGGTGAAAGAATTTTTAAAATCGGTTCAGTAGTTTTTCAGACATACAAACAAAAATCAAATATTTACTCTTTTACATACATACATAGATAGATTCACGCCTGTTTCCCAGAGGGGTAGGCAGAGACTACGGATTTCCATTTGCTACGATCCTGACACACTTCTCTGGCTTAATTCACTTTCATTACATTCCTCATACACGCCCGTCGGTTTAAGGAGCTCTTAACCTGGCCTTTGTCCAGAACGTCTCCGATCTGGTCGAGAAACGTTCGCCTAGGTTTTCCTCTTGCGACTGTTCCATTAACACTAGCCTTATAAACTTTCTTAGTCAGTCTTTCCTCGTCCATTCTTTCTACATGTCCAAACCAGCTTAACATACCCTTTTCTATTCTTGTAACTATATCCACTTTCATGTCGCATCTCTCTCTAATCACACTATTTCTTATTCTATCTTTCAGAGTCACACCACATATGCTTCTCAACGCTCTCATTTCTACAGCATTTATTCTGCTCTCATGCTTCTTTTGCCATACCCAACTTTCACTTCCATACATAAGTGTGGGCACTAATAGTCCTCTATGAACAGCCAAACGTGCCTTTTCGGATACATTTCGACTGTTCATAAAAGCGCGTAGGGCTCCATTCACTTTGTTGCCAGCAATCGTTCTCCTTTCAATATCTCCGTCATGTTTACCATCCCTTGTAAACAAAGTACCCAAATATACAAACTCTTTCACTTGCTCCACTTTTTCTCCATCAATCATAATATTACACATCGTCATAATATTACACTCTTTTAATATTATTATTATTAGTATAGACTAGTTAGGGTAGTAGATAAAGCAGATGCCTTATCCAACTTAAAGCTATATTTAAATCCTGGTACAAAGACATCTATACTCGCCTGTCGAGTACAATTCCAGTCCGCGTTGCTACTAACAATTTCTCAATTAACAACACAAGTTGTGCTAATTGAACCCAGAACCCGTACAAATGTCGGTAAGCTTTAAGCACTGAAGCAGACTATAGTTTCCTTTTATTTGTAAGGCTTTGATGACCAATAATGGATAGAAATTCGTTTTATACCCTGTATTGCGAATTTCGAACTTTCATTGTTTGGTATTCAAAAACAACAAAGCGAACCTTTAAAGGTACGATACCTTGGGCAAGTCCGGGACTATGTGTATCTCGAATTTTCCTTTAGTTCAGCCTAAAGCTTTCTGCCAAATTCGTCGATAACCGAACTGGGCGCACCGTATTCAAGTTGTTTGAGAATAGGTGCTTTCATTATCCGAGTTGAAAAAAGGAGGAAGTTCTAAATTGAATGTGTATGTTTATTATGTATATTTACCAATATCTCGGCAACAGGTTACCAATTTGGATAATTAAATATAAATAAAATTTTCTTACAATCTGATGATGAGCTATAGAGATAATTAATGGATGGAATCAAGATCAAACAGCAACCATGCTACAAATGCTTTTCGGTGTTTTTGAATTCGATTTGTATTATAAGAGAGATGAATATTTTTATTTCTTTCGTGACAAAGTCTATGGACACTTGTAAGACCAGTCACTTAAGGTACTGGACACACGTTACCTAGTCTTTAAGCAAGGTGTCAATGTGCCGTCAGCCAAAAGGTCACTGGTCCCTCTGCTAGCAGGACAGTGCCTAATTACTTACCGCAGAAACAAAGCTTTTTGACTACTACCTTCCCCAGGCTACTTGCCTTTTCAATTTATGCCAAACCTCTCCCAAAATCTCTCCTTTCTTGAAATAATTTCCTTGACAAATAACAAACAAAACAAGAGCTTTAATATATTACGTGTAATATAAACAAAACATGCTTACTAAAACAAAAATATTGAACAAAAATGGCTGCCTCAATCCGTTGCGTATTCAAAGCGGAGGTGAATACACAAAGTTCGGAGATTCACCCTAAACTTTAAGGTTTCGGGTCGGCACACCGCTTTATTTCATACCTTCAGAAGTTTACAAACATAATTCCACATTCGCCGAACTAATTGGTATGCTATCGGGGCACACCTTAAAAGCCTCCGGGGTACCTAATTTTGCACGTATTTGAAATCTGTGGACGTCCGATAAGTATCTAATAATAATTATTATTGACACTGTCTTTGTGGTTTCGTCGATCCAGTTCAATGTTTTAGATGGCGGCGGCTTTGATTATATAAGGAGAATTCAATGGAAAATCTATACGGAGATATGTTTTGAAAGCTCCTTTGTTGGCGGTGATCGGGGCTTAAGTAAGATTATTTTTAGAGTGCTCCAATATTTTAAATCTTTCCACCGCTACACACTCAGCTGATTGTTGTTTTCGTACTATTAATAAATTATTGAAACAATTAAGTACGTAGTTAAATTTCATCCGGCGTAGTCTAACTTTATTTTACATGTTTTTTTTTACAAGTTCATGCGAGCAGCTGACGCATCATCCCCCCTCCACGATGCAGCTGACGATTTTTTTTCAGCTCATGATGCTGTCAACTATTTATGAAACAAGTTTCAGCCGACGTACAGATACTTTTTTTTTTAACTACTTTGCCGCCTCCCGCCGCTACTGGAGCAGGTGACGGTCGGTTTACTTGTTAGCCATATAAGATCAACTATCGATGTTAGGATCAGCCGCCTTAAATGAGTTTTGTATTTGCAACGCTAGCTCCCGGACTATTTCTTGTTTTAACCCTTCCAGCTAAGCTAGAATGCTTGTGTAAAGAGTGAGTTCACGTCAGTAGTGCAATGCAAGTACTATGGCTTAAACATTTGGCTAATGCGGCTTGTAGAGGTTTTTGGATGATATTCAATAATGTGTAAATAAGAAAATTCTAATGTAATTGAGATAGAACATATCCTCAAGTAACACACAAGATTATTTATAGCCCATTAATGGCATCCCGTGTTATTCACGCGGACAAAGCGACGACCAAAAACTTGCTAGTTTCTCGTTACTTTCATAAATTATATTAAACGTAAAGGTGTCTGTACATAAAAATATTTTTAAAACCTATCTCATACCAACTATCAACAAAACTTAGGTCCGTTTGTTTATTAGAGCTTAACGCAAAAACTATTGAACGAATTTTGATGAGGTCACAGTTTGATAGCTTTGGATTTAATTTATAATCAAAATCATATTGCATCTAATTCTGTTTAATAAACCAGGAGTTACGGTGCATAGTCTAATCCACGTAAATGACGATCTTGAGCGTTCTCGAATTTGCGGCGGCCACATGGACGAAGTCAAAGCCATAATCCAGTGCTTAACATACCTTAAACTTTACGATCCAATCTTAATCTTCCGTTTAATAATATGTAGTTTATGCAGCTATTTCTTGAGGTGATATATAAGTGATTATCAAAATATATAAAAAGGTATTTTGTATAGAGGATTCATTTCTTTATGATATATGTAGATAAAGAATAATCAATAAATAGGATATCCGCGTATAAGTTTTCACGTTATTATATTAACACATATATTTTTTTTTTTTTCTTAAAAAGACACCTAAGAATAATTCCTGTATATTAAAAACATTCAACCAACGGACACAAAGAACATCTGGATGTTATTTGTGTCCACAAATGATTGTTATAAATCCAGACTCAGAACAATCATTCACTCAATCAATCACAAGGTCACACAAATGATTGTTCTAAATCCAGACTCAGAACAATCATTCACTCAATCAATCACAAGGTCACACAAATGATTGTTCTAAATCCAGACTCAGAACAATCATTCACTCAATCAATCACAAGGTCACACAAATGATTGTTCTAAATCCAGACTCAGAACAATCATTCACTCAATCAATCACAAGGTCACACAAATGATTGTTCTAAATCCAGACTCAGAACAATCATTCACTCAATCAATCACAAGGTCACACAAATGATTGTACTAAATCCAGACTCAGAACAATCATTCACTCAATCAATCACAAGGTCACACAAATGATTGTTCTAAATCCAGACTCAGAACAATCATTCACTCAATCAATCACAAGGTCACACAAATGATTGTTCTAAATCCAGACTCAGAACAATCATTCACTCAATCAATCACAAGGTCACACAAATGATTGTTCTAAATCCAGACTCAGAACAATCATTCACTCAATCAATCACAAGGTCACACAAATGATTGTTCTAAATCCAGACTCAGAACAATCATTCACTCAATCAATCACAAGGTCACACAAATGATTGTTCTAAATCCAGACTCAGAACAATCATTCACTCAATCAATCACAAGGTCACACAAATGATTGTTCTAAATCCAGACTCAGAACAATCATTCACTCAATCAATCACAAGGTCACACAAATGATTGTTCTAAATCCAGACTCAGAACAATCATTCACTCAATCAATCACAAGGTCACACAAATGATTGTACTAAATCCAGACTCAGAACAATCATTCACTCAATCAATCACAAGGTCACACAAATGATTGTTCTAAATCCAGACTCAGAACAATCATTCACTCAATCAATCACAAGGTCACACAAATGATTGTTCTAAATCCAGACTCAGAACAATCATTCACTCAATCAATCACAAGGTCACACAAATGATTGTTCTAAATCCAGACTCAGAACAATCATTCACTCAATCAATCACAAGGTCACACAAATGATTGTTCTAAATCCAGACTCAGAACAATCATTCACTCAATCAATCACAAGGTCACACAAATGATTGTTCTAAATCCAGACTCAGAACAATCATTCACTCAATCAATCACAAGGTCACACAAATGATTGTTCTAAATCCAGACTCAGAACAATCATTCACTCAATCAATCACAAGGTCACACAAATGATTGTTCTAAATCCAGACTCAGAACAATCATTCACTCAATCAATCACAAGGTCACACAAATGATTGTTCTAAATCCAGACTCAGAACAATCATTCACTCAATCAATCACAAGGTCACACAAATGATTGTTCTAAATCCAGACTCAGAACAATCATTCACTCAATCAATCACAAGGTCACACAAATGATTGTTCTAAATCCAGACTCAGAACAATCATTCACTCAATCAATCACAAGGTCACACAAATGATTGTACTAAATCCAGACTCAGAACAATCATTCACTCAATCAATCACAAGGTCACACAAATGATTGTTCTGAGTCCGGTTGTTTGTTGTCCGAGTTGTTTTTGTCCCGTGGGGGATTCGAACCCACAACACTCGGCCTGGTGGCAGTGGCGAGGCGACCACTTAAACCACTACGGCATCTGTGCAGTCATATTGTGAAGATTATAACTACTATTAGTTAATCTTAATATATATCAATTACGTGTCACATTGTTTGTCCACTATGGACTCCTAAACTACTGAACCGATTTTGATCAAACTTCGTAACCATCTGTAATTTGGTCCAACTAAAAAAAGATAGGATAGATTTTTCTTCTTGTTTGCAGGACAGCGTATGTCGGAACAGCTAGTAGACTATAAATATAACCGAGACGTTTCAAATTTGCCTCGGTATGAAAGCACTCAACAGCGAAACCGTGTTTGCAAACATAGCTACAGTCAAGAACTAGTTTAAACATAAATAATATGATAACTACATCACATCATTATTAAGATAGAGCTCTTTGTCTGGAACACACTTTGAACTATCTGCAGCCTGATACGAAATCTTCTCAACTATGAACATTATAATATTCTATTATATTCAGGAAGTATGGTCTGGTATTTTGCATACAGAAAATGTATATCAAAGGGAAGGACGGACTCTTTGTACGGCGGTTGTACCTCCCACGGGACATGGACGCAGAATATTGTGTATTCCTTTGTACCTCAGTATTATGCACTTGAGATAATATTATACGGAGTGCTGACCTACTCGAAAACTGTTTAGTTGATAACTCGTCGGTTTTGGGATGTAGATTTAATAACAACTTGAATACCGAATGGTATCTCGATTTTTAATCTACTTAAAAAAGGTCAAAGTTCATAAGATCTGATGACTGGTTTCGGAGATAATAAATGGAACTCAACGATTTAACGTAAATTAACAACGAAAAGTAAATACATTTGTCCTGGGCTATAGTTGATATGCACAATATAAATAATATCACGCCATCTAACACCAGAGGACACTGTTAGAGTTAGGGGAGAGTAACCTATATTGAACCAGCACTTAAATTGTACCACTTCTATATTTCTACCAAATTGACGCTGTTTCTTTACACTGGCAACAGAAAAAGAGGCGACTGTAGCGCCACTAACACTCTGTCATTTCCATTGATTAGATTCAAGCCATGGCAATATAAAATTCAGACATTTGCTTTTGTACTTCTATATAAATGAGTAAAGAGATACTTTAAAAATAAACAAATATATAAATCCATCAATCCTTTATATAATTTTATATTTTGTTTCAAAACCTTTTTAGGTATTTAACTGGCTACATTTTATTTTATTAAAATCATTTTTATAAAATCTCAAATATATTTTATTCCAATAATTGAAACATGAGATCCAAGTTGGATTTGAATGTATGTATCTTTCCATTATAATAAGATGTTAAACCATTAAGCGATGGTTAAATACTTACTCGAATGTTTTTCGAAACTTCGTCGGATCGATCCGGCTAGACTGGCCTGTCCATTAGAATGAACGTCGCAGACACTCGAACGAACAGACAGACTTCCTGCTCACTACCTCCTTGTTATTGTTACAGTTAGTGGTCACTAGCCGCGATTTAATTATACAAGCGACATTTAGATGAGTTTGCAATCTCGTATAGATTGTATAGATCGCTTTAGATTCTCAATATTTGAGACAAGTTTTTAAAAATAATAATCAAATTATTTACGTACCTATGGCGGTTTATCTCCAACTAGGTAGGTTGAAGTGTTACTTACGTTACGCTGTTTTAAGTTTTCCGTCGCAATAACAGACGAGCTCACGAGCCTACTCCAATTCACCGGTTTGAAAGACTAGCTACTTAAAACTGAAACCTTGCCCGGCCCGAATATTGAAACCACGACCTGATTGGATATAAGCCAAAGTGCGCCTAAATCCATAGTATCATCAAGGCGATATACAATGATAAAAAAGGAGAAAAAGAAAGAAGTATAGGTATCCATTTTATATATTACTAGATGTTCTCACCGTTTCACCCGCGTCTATCATAACTGCGCCGCCCCCGTGGGTCGTAGCGTGATATTATATAGCCTATAGCCTTCCTCGATAAATAGGCTACCCAACACTAAAAGAATTTTTCAAAACGAACCAGTAGTTCCTGAGATTAGCGCGTTCAAACAAACAAACAAACTCTTCAGCTTTATAATATTAGTATAGATGGCACTGCTTCGGACCTCTCCTCTTCACGGGCCTCTTCTCAGTATCGATATAAGAAGTGTTAGGCAAGTGAATCTATTAACTATTTAGCTATTGAGATCAAGAAGAAATCACTACAGCGATTAGATCGTACCGTTTTATCTAGTTTAAATTGACTAAACAAAAATAAGAACAGTTATATTGTAGTTACAACTAGTCAAAAGTCGTCGACGTTGTCTACAAGTGTAACTCACCGGGCGAACACGACGGAATAGTTTAAAATGGCGGCACAACTTTTAACGAACTGCTTCAAACACATGGAAATTGTCTGAATAGAGTTTTCACAGTTTTGCTCATAAAAATAACGTGATCTGAAAGTTCATGCAGCGGAAAGTAAATGTTATTAACTGAAATACATTTTTATGATATTGTTAAAGACATCTACACTATAATATTATAAAGAGAAAATATTTGGTCTTTTGCTTATTTGTTTGTAAGGATTTAACTCAAAAACTACACAACCGATTTTTTTAATTCTTTTGTCATTATAGAGCTATATTATCACTGATTAACATAGGCAATTTTTTTTTTTTAAGAGCTGTATATATAACCTAACCTAACTTAAACTACTTTTACGCGAGCGAAGCCGCGGGCAAAAGTTAGTCTTTATAAGACAACAAAACACCGAGACAGTAAATAAAACCAATATTTAAACGTGGTATGTATATCTAAAGAGAACATTACTCTCACGGAACACAATAACTTGACAGCGCCAATGTTCACAATCTGTGGGTACCAATCATTCACCATAAGATGAGCCGCTATACCGTCGATCAGAACTGACAGTAGGTAAATATTCCTATCAACTATTTTTTTTCTGCTGCAGATGAAAGTTATGATCCTGAAGATTATGATATTTTTAAGATGTGGTCTTTGCCGTATGGATCACTTGATCTTTATCTGATGTTAAGTGGTCTGGACTATCCAATTTTTATTTATAGAACACTATCATTATCAGCATTTCAACGATTAAATGTCCATTGCTAAACAAATGATTCCTCCAGGTTCACCAGCATTTTGACCAAGTCGTCAATCTAACAGTAAAGAGCACCCTACCTTGTGCTTTTCAATCCACTCAAGAACCTTTCTACTTCATAACTTGCCGGTCTGCCAAACTATTTGATCTACCCATGGCTATTTTAAAATACGGCTTACAAGTACTATATACAGATATAGCAAAAGTATAACAACAATGCTTTGGTCCTTCGATAGTTTTCTTCATTACAGGTACGTGCAAGATCTGGAATAAACCAGTAACCGCAAAAAGCTCAAATCCTACGTGTAACCTAAAAGCAACTATCGAAATGTTGCCATAATATCTATCTATTATCCCAAAGGTATACAAACGTGATTCTACGTATGTAGATAATTAAAGTTACCAACATAAAAAAATAAAAAAAATATTTATTACCAAAAGAGCCTGTCCTGTGAATGCCTTATTCCGATTACAATAATTCAAATTGAAATACAATTTTGGCTTGATCGAAAACAACAAAAGTAAATTTACAAACAATTCAAGGTAAGTATGTATGTATGTACATTGTACGTATTTCTAATCTATAGGTAAAAATAAATACTTATAGATATATTATGTATATATATTATTTTGTACATTCGAGTATTAAAGTAAATGATGTTGATTAAATATCATCTCTGTGTGATACCTGATAAAACCGTTTATTTTCAGCTTCGTCCCAGCAGTGGACAACAACTAACTATCAGGTATAGTGAATGTGAATGTAAATAATTCTACGAAAGATCTTTTATTATTAGTGAACAACATGAAAATATTTCTAAGAAACTGGTAACCATTAAGTAGGTATTGACGAGCTTAACATATTAAACATTCTGTTGAACCTCTCCAAAGAGCAAATTTCGTAAAAGCCGTTCCAGATCAATTAAGAATATTAGATGGAGAGGAAAAAGCAAAAACAAGGTCGGATACATTATTGAATAATAGCACCTTAATAACAGAGGCTGATTTGCTTAAGGAAATATAGGACAAGAGCATTTTTGTCGATTCCGTGTTTTTAAACCTACACTGACTTAGTAGAATAATCGTTTTATCAAAACCAAGGTACAATGATATCATGTTAGTTAAATTCAAACATATTAGAACTAACTTCTACTTAAAATATCATAAAATAAAAAGAAAATTAATTATTAATTGCGTATAACTAAAACCCTCCTCATAGAATTCCTACGCATCAGTCATTTTTCGTTTCGTTTTTTTTCGTGAGATAAAGACCACCGATCAGCCTTTTCGCTATTTCTCTATATTGAGCACGAGCACTGGGATCCCATGACCCCAGCCTTTCGACCTCAAACGGCTCAAAAACATAATCTCCTACAAAGTTTTTGTTTCGCGCCGTTTGGAGTCTTAAATACAAATAAAATCTCCGGCAAAAAGTAAGCGGTTACCGTAAACTAAATCATTTTTAACACCTTAGTGTCTCTTAATGCACTGTAAGCACATAATTAGGTATGTGAGAACGAAATAAAGCTATATACTATGTAGCGCGTTGTCTCATTCTCGAGCATGTAATAACACTGCTTAAATGACTGTGGAAGCCCCAAATAACGATCACGCCTTGCCGAGTACTACTAGCGATAAAGACAAGCTGTAACTACTTTCTCGTTACAAAATACAATAACATACAGTATTCTTTGTCTAGGTTTAAAAATACCTTCCAGAAATATCGCGCCTTACACTACACCTTTTTAACTTTATAATATTGTAGCAAGCCGAGGTCGTCTCCAGTTTAATCAGACGCGGTTGTCTAGCAGTTTTCCAGTGAGCAACTGGCGTGTGTTTATTCATTAAACTCGTAGCTGGGACCGACGGCTTCATGGTCTCGCTGAGCTGGGAATCTGAGCTTTATTTTTCATATATATACATAAACGCTGGTACCCATAACACAAGTTCGATCTTACCTTGGGTACCAGAGTTCACTTTAACACTACATCTAGAAATCTACTCTAGTAGGTACTTATTATCAACTAATTTGGTAAATAACTAAATTTCAATTTCAAATTTCTTTTCAAGTTCAATCCCGTAACCTTGGTGTGATGATTGCTCGGATTTGTAAATAAATCAAAACCGTGATAAAATAAACTAAACACCGAAACTATTTAAAAAGACATGTCAAATAGGTACAAATGTATTGAAATCTACTACGAAAATATTCCCACTCAGGGCGATTTCTCAAATAAACACACTCAATAACATTCTACGCGACCTGGGAATCGATAACTTGACGAAACTTGCGATAAACATAAACGCAAGCGAAAACTCAGTTTATTCTTTATTGTTTTATAGATATCTCACTCTCCCCCTTTTTATTTACTTACATAAACGTAAAAGGAACAAAAGATAAAATAATATATCGCGTTTCATTACGCTGAACAATAAACCTTGGTACAATAATTCCTTTCATCTCTAATAATCCTAGGTCCTGAGGCACTAATCTCCGATATCCCGTCCCTAGTTGTTTTAAGCTCCACCGAATAAGATTTCCAATGATGAAATTATTCAAAACATTCGCAAGATCACAAGCCAACGAAATTAAATTCCGACAAAGCGTCGTCGACGGGCGGATGAATAAAAAATACCTTTGCAAAATCCGGTTAAATTAAATCAAAATTTGACATTTTCTTTGGCGCAACTTTTCGGTTAGTTACCCTAAAACGAATTTATGAAAATATTTTATCGTGAACATTGAAAAGGTCGATGTGAATGGAGCTGGTAGCGCAGCGCGTCCCAGTTTCTTATATTAAATTGTATTAAAAGTGAGCCCGAGAAATTACGACTAAGATAACACTCAGGCTTTCAAAGAGGTCGAATGAGGTCGGACTAAGTGTTCCTATTTGAAATTATGAACGTTCCTTATCAAATACCAAGTGCATGCTGTTATTTTGTTGAGCCCCATGGTGAACTCTTGTAATATTCAACTAAGATGACTTTATGTTCCTACATACTATTATAATATAATGCAAATAACAATGACTACCATTGTTATTTATCCCTTGCCAAATTAATGTAAGCAAAATACATATAATCATGACTTTATATCACCGAAGAGCCAAACAGAAACGTATTACAGCTGTATACCATTTCATTATTACTTATTAAATTGATCCGCCGTACTAGGAAATGCACAAAACGAAAATAAACAAAGTTTCGGATGCAGAATCCCAATAATAAGATGACATGAGTAAGCTATTTTATTTCCTCGTTTACATATTTATGTAATACGAATGTACATAGTCTCTTCTATTTAATCCTCGCCTCTAATAGGCAGAGGTGTATTAAATTCACATATTGCTTACTAGATATACAGAGTGTAAGGGGAACGCTTCCGAAGCCGAAAGGCTAATATTATACTATCTAAATACTATTGAATACCGATAAAAATTTGCCTTATTCATATTTTTTTGGAATTTGGAAATTTACGACGCCTCAATGTACATCAAACATAACTCGGGTTAAAAGCGAGCGAACTCGAGCGGCCTTTGTGATTAATAAGTATTATTAATCACAAAGGCCGCTCGAGCCCGCTCGCCGCGCCGCGCCGCTGCGCTCGCCGATACAAGTTCGTATCTAAGTAGGGTGAAGGTTTTGGTATAAACCCACTTACCTAGTTAAATCCGCTGTGCTCTTATGAGATGCGGCTCAAACTGCGTCCCATTCACCTCCAGACAAATTCGGGCTCGTCGCAGCGTCTCCTCGTGGAGGCGGGGCATTAATGTGGGGTCTTCAGTGCAGTCCGCACGAAGTTTTTCGAAGACGCTCACTATTCGTCGACGCATCTCGTCAGCACTGTCACACTCCCGATCAAACACTCTTTCTTTTACGTAACCCCACAAAAAATAATCTAAAGGTGTGAGATCGGGGGAACGAGGTGGCCATGCGTGCGGTCCTAGCCTCCCAATCCATCGGTCACTGAATAATTCAGTGAGACGCTCGCGGACGGACCTTACAACGTGTGGTGGCGCACCGTCGTGCTGGAACCACGTTAGCCGATACTGAGCCAGCGGCAAGTCACTAGTACGCCATTTAGATGCTCGTTAATAAAGTCAAGATAACGTGGTCCGTCGAGCCGCTGCGGTAGAAATACTGGTCCGAGTATTCTATCACTATAAACACCAGCCCACACGTTGACTGACCATCGTGTTTGGTGCCCGGTCTCTTCGAAGGTATGTGGATTAGCCTCTGACCACACGTGAGTATTCCTTCTATTCCACAATCCGTTCCTTGTGAATGTGGCCTCGTCCGTCCAGATAACGTGCTCGACAAAATTTGGTGCTTGATGTTGCTGGTCTATAAGCCAACGGCAATAAGCACGACAGCGCTCATGGTCACCGGGTACCAAAGTTGCACTTTATGTACCTTGTATGGACGCATCCTATTTTTCCGCAACACCTTATGAACATACCAGTGCGGCACACTTATTCCGTCCCGCCGCCGCCGCCGCATTAGTTTCGCAGCACTTCGCGTGCCGAGGCGTGGGTTTCGACGAATGACATTTAATACACGTTGTTCCGTGTGCACATCCACTTGTCTGCCACCACCTGCCGGCCGCGCCGCTGCGGCAATAGGTCGATTCTCTAACACACGTTGAAACGCTGCCGTTATCATACGCGGATCAGAAGGATGCCGGGCGGTCGGATGTCTTTGGCGGTAAATCCTCAGAGCATGAGAAGCATTTCCTCGAGCTTCACCCAAACACATCAACATATTCCTGTACTCACGAGCACTATACACATACGCCTCAGGCATTATTGTTAGCCAACGACCACAAAACTAAAACGATTAGGAGTGATAAATTAACAACTAAGTAAATAACAAACAACATAACGAACTATAAAAAAAACAATGAACTAAACAATAACAATTTTACAAGCAAAAACGTAATCTAACAAATGTTTCACTCCCGCGCGGCCAAATTGCAACGAAGAACTGTTACAAAAATCAAAACCGTTCGGAAATTAAGTTACCAACTTACCATAGATCAACAAAATACATGTAGTACCTATTGTACCTATTAACGTTAGGTTAGCCGCTAGGTGGGCACCTACATTGTAAAAATATTTTGTACTCAGTTTAATAATTTAAAATAATAATGAGCAGTGTACGATAAATCTAAGACTACCGTAGACAGTATGTTATGTATTATAAACAATTTATTATAACTTTCTGTAAGCATTAATATGAATTACGCCGTAAAGGCTACTCGAAAATACCTAATAAATGGTTTCTAAGACAACATTATTATATGGTTTACAACAAATTATTACGGGCTAGTTAAAAACCGATATTCTTTGAAACAGAAAGAACACTTAACAGTCAGAATTAAATAAATGTATTATTTAGAAGTCTGGATTAAAATACGATGTGCCCTTATTAATAGGAGGTATCGAAAAGTTAGATTAAAAATGGGGACATATATAACATTATTTTACGTACCTGCTTATAAAATCGATTGTAGGCCAAAAACTGCATTTTTTTGATCGACGCGTCTGTTTAATCTAATCAGTGCAGCGCTCAGGCGCAATCCATTCTGCGCATGCGCGGTGACTGAGAGTCACCGCGGCGCCGCGCCGCCGCCATGATGTTGTCGTTGTTGATGGTAGCGAGTAACGAGTAGAAGAACAGTTGATAGGCATTGTAACTTCGTTTATTAACACTATTTTAATAACCGCGTAGTGTTTAAAATCAGAGGTGTTTTAATTAAATTAAAATGTGTCATCAATTGTAAACAGGCCACAATTCTGGTAAAACTTGTAAAGTACCTAAACATAAAGATGTGATGTTATTTGTGTGATTTTAGGTCTTGGCTTGCACTCGTCAGCATCAAGTAGGTATTATTTGGAATTAATTAATAGAAGTGCAAAATAATAAGCGCGATAATAAGTTTTTAATGTATCCGTGTCGGGGTTAGTTACGCTTATAATTAAAACTAAAAATTGATTCTCAGAACCTAGGTACCTAAATGTATGCCGTGGCAGGGTCGACTCCTATATCTAGGGATCTAACTAGAATAACTTTAACTGAATATTGCATCAAGTCGGCCGACGAATTGAAATTTATTATCAAGAATAACTAAAATTATCGGGCGGTCCTTTATGGGTCACAGGGATTATTTCAAAGTATCTAAATTTGAGCTAGCTTATAATTAATCTTCCAACAGATGAAATAAGAAAGTAGCTGTAGGTATGTAGAGAGATAGAATCTAATAACAAAAATGCAGTCGGCGCGGCGCGGCGGCGCAAGCGACGGCCGCTGTGCATGTCGGTAGTTATACCTACTCGTGAGCGTGACGTAGCGCGCGAATCATTGACTCCTAGCGTCAGCTGTGCAATTTAATTATGTACATTGCAGTTCCTTCTAAAAAGGGAATTAAATTTATTTTCTTTTTATAGGTATCCGTTTTATTTGGCTGGCCGAACATAATAACACGTGAAAAAAGCAAAAAAAAAATCCATAAAAAAGGAATTTATTTTCGTTTTTTTTTTTGTGGTATCGTATTAACCATCACCAGCACTACCACCAGTCTTCATTTTCGAAAGCGTTTCCCTTACACCCTGTAGAGTAGGTATGACAATCGATTAACTTAGAGAAGAGAAACTCAAGATAGATAGATACTGAGAAGTTGTAAAAGACTCAATAATTTTTTTTAACAATAAATACATTTTTATTCTATAAATAAATAAAGTCTTTACAAAACACATTACAGGCTACTTATTGTATTAAATTCACATTAAAGCTATATTTAATCTAAAGGAAAACATTTTACAATTTAAAAATGCTTTTATAAATGATGAGCTTTACTAAAGAAAAACATTAAACATGGTTCAAATAAAAATAATCTGCAGCGCTACGAAGCGACTCTGAAAATAATAGATACAAGAGTTATTGCAACGGATATCCTCCCATCGAAACTTCATCACAGTACATGAGCAGACAGATACGAAACACGGTATTTATGTACTCTTTGGGATATTATCGATTTTACTCCACCAGTGTTTGTGAAACAGGGGTTTATGAAACAAGAGTTTACTAAACAAAATAGCAATACGTTCACCCCTGTGTTCTTTTCATTTCATCAGTCCCTCATTACAAAAGATCTTCTGAATTTATGGGAATTGTTAACATTATGTGACATAACATAGGCACCATGACATAATATGATATTAGGACATAAAATAGCAAGAAAAAATGGCTTAGTGGTTTAATTAGTCGGTTCGCCGCTCACAAGGCGCACGGATAGCGTAGTGGTTTAAGTGTTGTGGGTTCAATTCCAACACGGGACAAAAATTCGTGTAATCCACAAACAGTTCTTCCGAGTCTGTGTTTCATTTGTAGTTTGAGTGTTTGTAAAGTTCGCTGCAATACAGAAATTATAGCTAATGCCGCCATTGATTTTTTTTAATAATAAAATAACGATCGTTGCGTAATATTTACTTTATACTAGATAGCTACACTTCTTTTACAGGTTGTGTACGTGCTAGCTTCAACATCATCATAAGGTCTCTGACTGACCGATGAAATTCTTGGATCTTGAAACGCAGGATACGACTGCAAGTAGTTAAAAGTGTGTAAATTCTTTATACATAAAATCGAGACGCCTACATATTTATACTTCATTACTCCTGAATGGATGCGTAAAAATGTATTCTGCCAATATTTCGTCAGTTATGTTCTCATGATCAACTTAATAAAAAGCGAGCTTATTACCGTATTACCGTTAGGGCGCCTTCAAATTTGCCGCAATGTACAGCGCGACTGCAGTGCTGCGGCCACGCTGCTTTGTAAATCCATATAAATAAAAACGAGCGACTGGGGCGCTGCATCCGCGCTACTGCCGCGCATTAATTACGATTTCCACCAAGCAGACGGCGCCGGAGCACGTCGAAGCGCATTTCACATTGTGCTAAAGGAAATTCAAGCTCCTATACAATAGTTACGGTTCATATTTGCATTGAATTTACACTGTTTGGGGCTCGGTTAGAACCGCGCGTTTGCCGCGGCAGCCGGTCGGCTGCGCTCGGACGCCGCGGCAGCAAGTCGGTTGACGTCGCGTCCGCTCGGCTCCGCTCGGCAGCTCCTTCTCGTCTCGAAAGCATCACTATTCGCTGAGAGCATGCTAGCGGATATGCGAGCACGCGCGCGTTTGCGCCCAGGTTCCAGCAGATTGTGGCCGTCGGGCGGACGCGGCCGGTTACCGGCGTATGCTCGCGCATCCGCTGCGATGCGCTGCGCTGCGCTCCGGCGCCGTCCACTTGGTGGAAATCGTACATTAGTTCATCGATAGACTAGTGACGGCTGCGTGGCGGCAGCGTTGTAGCCGCGCTGCCACCGCGCGGCAAATTTGAAGGCGCCCTTAGACTCAATTGTAGACTTCATGCTTTGTAAATTTTGTAGAATACATAGACCTTACCTGGGAAACGAACATACATAAACGGTACCCTCAAATAGCCCTTGCCTTACTAAAATACTCCATCCAGAATATATTATAACAGTTCGTTAAATTAATTCTCACACTAGCATACCTTCAATATGTATTGTAAGCTTATTCATAATATGCAAGTGAAGTAGAAAATAAACTTAATATATTATCATTTATCATATAACATGCATAAAGGTCTTGTTTTTTCTGAAATTAATACACGACACTTTATGTAAAAGGATAACACCGTAAAGTTATTATCACAGTTGATACAACACATTTTAATCAAGAACAAAATCCTTAATTATAAATCAAACATTACACAAGATTTAACTAAATTCCCAACGTTCAAATGCCATTTCATAACGTAGGTGAGCGATATACACAATAGCATACAGCATGTGGCCTGTGGAACATTGAGAGATCGACACAGCCTTATTAGGTAGTGTTGTGCACCGTGCAAGATGCGCCCGGCATCAATCGATGTAGGTAACCATGGCAACGCTAGCCCATAACCAGACGATACCTTTATACTACACGATATGGTAACGACTTTTGGGGCGATACGATATTATTATAATAATACGATAGATATTAAAAGTAGGTATATATTAGTATAATACAAAACCATGCAGTGTGAATTGCTACAATTCTACCACCATGCTCCTGTACCGATTGAGTACGGAGACATGGCGCAAGAAACTTTTTTATAATAAATTTATGTATTACAATTTATAGGTGTGAATCTCCGTTCTCGGTGAGTAACTTTCATGTGCTACGAGAGAAAGAATTAATTGAAATGAATGAATGAATTTTTAAATGGATATTGTTTTATGTATAGATAAGCGTAGGATATAGATTTAAAAATATCTGAAACTTAAATTTATTATTAGGTTTATACCTATTTTCCTATTAAATATCTGATTTATGTGAAATTTAAGGGTAATGTTTTTCTTCAAACTATTTTAATGGCATATCCGAATTCGTTGATATTTAACATGTAAATAAACGCCAAGACCAACATAATATGTAATTAGTCCTAAATTATTATAAACAATAACCATTACGTAATTAGAGCGAATTAATCTAAACGTCAGAAACAACATATCTTTGACCACAAATTGTATAAAGAATAATAATTCATGGTAGGTAGTGATAATATATATCTTGTAAAGGTAGTTGGCACTTGACGGATGGTAAAAATTTACTTATCTTCTTTGGTGGTTTGAAATATGTCTTAAAGTATGTCCTCAATCAATACATATTTCAACACCAGCTTGGGATCCAGTAATTGAAATAGTCAAACCCAAGAAGAAGCAAACCACAGCTAGACTTCATGATACTTTGAACTCATTCTGCGTAAATAGAAACACCAATGATTAAATTACAGTTATATTGTTGTTTATAGTTTTACGTATTCTACTATATATCAATTACCAATACAATAAATACCAGCTTGAACATTAATCAAATTTTAAACCTCATAAAATCGTAGGGTATAAATCTCAACAACTCGACGTGAAATTGGCAAACTCTGTACACAGATGAATGGGATCCATGGCCTCAAACTTTTCCCGCGCGCGCCCCATCATCGGCGACATTGTTTGTTGACACGTTTTTGCCTCACCACTTACTTATTTACGCTCGAATATTTGCTAGCGGCCATATTGCTTTCATTGCACACTAGCTTTTTGCCCGCGGCTTCGCTCGAAAAAAGTAAGTACTCTGAAGAGTTATTCCACCTTATCCCGCCCTCCCCTTTCCTATCCACAACAACGCGTGCTGGGCTCAGATGCCATCCTTACACGGTAGAGTCGATTAGAGCGCGTACCAAAAAGTTTGGGTCCTCATATCTCTGCCGAACGACCAAGGCATGGAATTCTCTGCCAAGGCACGTGTTTCCTTCTTCCTTCAATCCTTGGTTCTTTAAGCGGGGCGTGAAAAAGCATCTTCTCAGGCCGTCAAAGCAGAGACCTCAACATCACCTCGGCTACTGTGGGGGCGATGTGGAGGCCACTGCTCTTAGACCACACGACTGCTTACCATCAGGTGGAGTGTGGTCATTTTGAAGAGAAAAAAAAAAAAAAAAAGTACAGTAAAGTAAAAATATATAGTCTTTTTTTATACAACTAAGGTGGCAAACAAGGATACGGGCCCACCCACAGATGGTAAGTGTTCACCGTAGCCTATAGACGCCTGCAACACCAGAGGCGTCACTTGCGCGTTGCCGACCCTTTAGGAAAGGAAAAAAAGATAAAGGAAGTGGGAAGGAGAAGGAGCGGGAAGGAGGAATGAGGGTGATTGGGTCTCCGGCACTCTCACTTACCGAACGAAACAACAGTAGGAATACTGGTATTTCACGTTGATATTCTGTGAGAGGATAGTGCTTCCCCGGTCGAGCCGGCCCATTCATGCTTTCTACGTTACCCGGTGATAATAGAGCTTTCTAATGGTGAAAGAATTTTAAGAATCGGTTGAGTACATAGTATTTGAGTTAAATCCTAACAAATAACTAAATAAATAAACAAAAAATCAAAGCTTTCCTGTTTATAATATTAGTATAGATTATTTGAAATACTATGTATATTCGAAGATAGCAATGATAGCCTAATTAATAAACGCACGCACATGGCTCAATATCGGTACCGCAGCATGAACCTCATAAGTCATACATACAGTCTGACGCCTGTATCCCTGGAGGGGTTGGCAGGGGGTATCACAACTACATTTCGCCAACTTTCGTTTTAGATCACACGTAATAGGAGCCACAGTCAGCCTATTCCCATCTACCAGGTACGGTTGAAGACGGCCTGCAGCTACCTACAATTTCTTGAAAGAAAATTCCAATAACACTTTGCTCTACCCGGGAATCAAAGCCGAAATGCACAGCAGTCGCATTTACCACAGTTGCGGCACAGCGGCAGTTTCTAAGTAATGTGTGCATAAAATATCTAATTAATTATCGTATATCTAAGAACACCTATGATACTTGATAATAGGCAGAACCTATTGTTGGATTGCAAACATATACATAAATATAAAAGCTTCCAATTAGACTTTCCCTAACCAATGAATCCAGCCCAAGACTTCATAACCAACTGGAACCATAATCACAAACTTATCCCGCAAAACCCACAATATTTATTACTAAAAACTTCAATAAGCAGTTACGTTCTATTAAGCTATAACGCTAACAATGTCAATATAAAACATAATATTATTTAATTTTGCTACTTCTATCACAATCTATACGAATATCTATAAAGATATTCGTACAACCACGATCAGATAAGCTCTTTGTAAATATTCTTATTAAATTGGACGAGACTTGAGAACCTCACCCGTTCCCCCCACGGGATCAAAGGAAGGAGGCGGCATGGCTTTGTCTACGGTGAACGTATAACTACATTATGCATATAATTATTATACTTTATGGTCATTGAGATATAGTGAGAATGGTGCAGACTATGCCTATGTGCAAAAACCTTCGATGAATTATAAGGTACAGTAAGCTTTCAAATTACATGCTGATCCTTATTTCGTATGACTATTGTTTTCTCTATATACATATACAATTTGACGCTGCTATCCTGGAAAGGGTAGACAAAGGTATGTGGCGCACGAAATAACTATGAATTTATCTACTTGCCTCCTACTTGTTTCCTGAATTCAGTTCCACAATCAGTGCTGCTATAAAGAATTTCTTGAAAATCCTATTTTTTTTTTATGGAATAGGACGCAAACGAGCATACGGATCGTCTGATAGATAAGCCATTACCGCCGTCCATGGACACCCGCAACACCAGAGGAGTCACAAGTGCGTTGCGTTCCTTTTAAATTTGCCCCCACCAGAAGGAGGGGACGGTTGGGCCTCCGGCACCCTCACTCACTCGACGAAACACAACGCAAACGCTATTTCACGCCAGTTTTCTGTGAAGCCGTGGTATCACTCCGCTCGAGCCGGCCCATTCGTGCCGAAGCGTTGCTCTCCTACGGTGAACTACTTTGTCTAAATCTGAAATTGAACCCGAAACACAGTAGTTGTATTTACTACCGCTGCGCCACTGAGCCCGTGCATCGATCTTTATTATAAAGATAACTTCTTTACTAAATCCACAAACTTTGTCTTCAAGAGACTTTAGTTATACACATTGGACGAACAGATTTATAGATCATCCAAACTCGGCACAATTATTTATCCACCACACATTTTCATAAAATTATTGGGAAGAGATGAACCCACCACCACAGACCCTAAGATTGCCCATCCAACCATTGCAATAGAAAAAGGTTGACAATACAGAACTCCTCTATATAGGGACAGCCGCGTGGGATCTGGTGTAGTACAACTTGTCGTATTCCGCTTCGAATAAATAAAATAAATAATATTTTTTTTACGTTCATTTATTAAACCCGACGAAGTGGCAGTAACGAAGCGACGACTGAAGCCACTGCATCAACTGTGTATTAAATAATTTATTTGGATAATGTATCCAACCCGTGCTAATATTATTATTAATGCAAAAGTGTGTTCGTTGGCTTGTTCTATGCGTAGAGATTATGTTTGCAATACCTTACTTTCCACGGTAAAAATGCACGGTTCATGATAGATAATTAAATTTCATCAGAAACACGACCGCTAAGCCGCAGATAAAACTTAGCGTATTATAAATTTTAGATGGTTGCCTTTATTTATTTAATGTATGGATTGCTTACAGTAAATATATTGATAAATGTCGTATAACATATACGGGGGTCTTGAATAAATGTACAACCAATTAATAAGCAAACACTGCATACTTTTGATATTCTATTTACATTTAACTTTCTCCACAATTGAATTTTCAATAGTTCTTTCATATTACTCAGCCTTATTCTATTGTTGCAGAGTTTACAAAGAAAATGAAATACAAAAGAAAATACGAGCGTATTAAGAGCGTACAAAGACTTCGATTACAGTATCTAACGTGGTATTGAGCTCTCTAAATAAAAGCATATTTAAATGGACAAGATATTTTTACAGAAATACGTAGGTATCTCTTTAGAACAATATTAAGTGGACAAAGACATTCATAGGTATTGTCCAGTTCCTTTTAATAACGGGCATATAAGTAACATCAAAGATCCAGGTATCGTAAACAGCTATCCCCATTTTCAGTCACCTATGTTACCCGTTTCCACTTGAGCTCATACGAATTCTAAGATGGCTTCTATATTCAATCGTGGAACGTTCTGGAACATCAAATACAATGTCTTCTACCGTGCCGCCATATCTGGAACAATTTCATTTGCAATAAGACTTTCATTGTGTACGGCCGTGTGTTTAGAATCGTAATACTGGGACTTACAATATGCAATTCAATATGGACCCCGTCTATATTGAATTAGATATTGTAAGTTATATTTTACTTAAGAATATCGGAATAAACTTACTTACAGTTTGGCAAAAGCACAAAAATGTATGTCTGTAATGATATATTTTAAGAGTTTTATATCGTTATGATCGTTATCATAAAAGTATAACGATACTCTACATTGGATATTATATGATTAAGATAATTATTTGATTTAACTTTTCATAATGTTTAGCCGCTTTTCTGTTTGATTTACACATTTTGCTCGTTTGAAGTTCTAATAAAAATCTAAGCCACAATTTCATACAATTCTGGGATATAGTGTAAACCTCGTAACTGACATAGCAGTCGTCCTATAGAACTTAGTGTGCTCCGTCGAAGACACATGCATAAGCTAATTATTGTCACTGCTACTAAGTCCCCATATGGTCATCAAGTGTTCATACTAGCCAGTCCCAAAACCTTCACGTGTTCGCCAGGGCACGTGATTAATCCCTCCTTCCTATTCAACAACAAAGACCATTTACTACCTTGGCCGAGAATGAAATCTGCCCGGTGCCCATTAGACCAACAAACCACTATAATAAGATTCATAGTCTGCAAGCAAAGACTTATACCTACTTTATTTCTAACTAGCTGTTACCTGCGACTTCGTCCGCGTAGATTTTAACTAAAAAGTGTTTGTCTCCGCGGAACCCTATTTTTTTCTAAAATGTAAGTAGCCTAAGTTACTCCTTATAACATCAGCTATCTGCCAGTGAAATTCCCGTCAAAACCGGTTTAGCTGTTTCGGAGATTACCCGGAACATACAGACAGACAAAAATTTTAAAAATAGATGTTTTCGTATACCACATACACACAACACCATCTAGCCCAAACTAAGCAGAGCTTGTACTATGGGTACTAGACAATGGATAAACATACATATATACTTATTTTTTTGTAAATACATACATATTATACATAGAAACACCCAGACCAAGACAAACACCCATGTTCATGCACACAAATGTTTGACTTGTGCGGGAATCGAACCCGCGACCTCAGGCGTGGCAGTCGGTTACACTAACCACTACGCCATCGAGTCGTCATTTACCTTATATACTATGCATTAGATAAAAAGCTGTTATTTTGACATTACAAACAGACACTTCAACTTTATTTATTTGTATAGATATAGATGTATAGATAAAAAATAAAGAAAATTATGTCTGGCAAAAATAGTCAGTAATCAAATCACAGCAATACTGATTTGCTTTTTACTGATTTGATGCCGCGGCATCGCTTGCTTAATTCTAGAGGCCTATCTCTCAGATACCATGCAGTTTTATTGATAAAATGTCACTCTCTGGCCCATATGCTATTAATATGAAAAAAATCCTGGTAGTCCGTTCCTACAGTTCCTAAAAGGGTATATCAACAAAGGCACATCAAAATATTAGTAAGTATGAATACCTATATATAATAAATATACCATAACTTTTTTGGTACTATAGAGAACGACAGACCCCTTATCTACATCTTGGTTATAAATTGGCTTTATCAAATCATTTCCCTGTCTTTCGCTTCCGTTAATCAACTTCAAAACATACAGACATTATTTAAGCCGTACCACGAAACTCACAAATTAAACAAATGCGTTCAGAGTAACCCATTCATTTCATAGTTTAGTTAATATAAAGCGAAAATTCGTTGCAAATGAATACGACAGTGGGCTACCGGCGCCCGAACCCTATTTCATTTCTTCGTGTAACCTACAGCCATGACACAGAAATATAACTTTAAACAAACCCATTCTTGGATTTGATAAGTTTCAAAGTTTAGGGCATTGCTTTATTGAGTGTCTACCACAGAATCTGCACCACTGTTCTGTTCTATTTTTTTTTTTTATTATAATTTATTTTTTATGCTTTTAGTGGACTGGTCATCTTTTAACAGTTTATGTGCGATATTATGTATTTTTATACATAATATCGCAAAGTCACTAAAATATACAAGTATATAGCAAATAATATTCGTAAAGCAGTAGAACGGTTTGCCAAGGATGCAGCAAGCTATGCTCACTTACTTAACATAGTAAAATGGTGTAAAAACTAAGAAACAACATAATATATCATATTATTTATCTCTTACGTTAATGATAGATTCCATCCACAAATTAAAGCCACACTCACAACTCCTCACAAACTCAAAACAACTCTCTGCATAAGTCGTTGACCTAGTTACAATCCACTAGACAATTACACTTCTGCACTTACTTGCTCTGTGGTCGGATTAACATCTTTCATAAATTATTAATTATAATCTAAAACGATCCCAAGTTGAAATGTAGACGCGAAATATTCAAATGTAAGGATGAAATTGTAGCGTTCTCAGTATTATGATAATTATTTTTACATTAGGTACGTACCTACATAGGAAAGAAATTAATATTAGATTAACTATTGTCGTAGTAATAACTTTTTTATTAATTTATTTAGATTAAGTTGAACTGACAGACAAACTTAAAAAATTTCGCTTAATATCTACTAATGTTTACGAAATCATTTATTTGGTTCTTAAGAGTCGAGGCAAGATATTCTCTTCTCAATACTCGAGGGTGATCTCACTATGAGGACAAAATATTATAACAACAATAATTTATTATTAGATAGGTATATTATGCCTTAGAAATATTTATGTATCGCTGTCGTTTACATGTAAATATCTCACTTTACATAAATTTCAACAACAGCTGCAAAGAACAAATACTTACACAAGCCTGAATACGGAACGATTGTGTGCGGGTCACACACATATTCGCGCTGTCTAGGGATCGACCCCACAACACCCAGCGGCGGCATAGTGCTACTTTCCGGCATCCGTCAATTTATAAATATATTATACTAGATGTGCCTGCGGTTTCACCCGCGTTTACGATTACTGCGCCGCCCCCGTGGGTCATAGCGTGATGTTATATAGCCTACAGTCTTCCTCAATAAATGAGCTATCTAACACTAAAATAATTTTTCAATTCGGACCAGTAGTTCCTGAGATTAGCGCGTTCAGACAAACAAACTCTTCAGCTTTATAATATTAGTAGGTATAGATTCTATCGATTTCACTTACTCGTACCAACAAGCATATATGGCAGGTTTAATTAAAATAAAAAAACGCTAATTAAATTAAATCAATTTAAGTTAAGCTTAATTTTATTTGATACGTAATCCCTTCGACACATGCTTTATTTGTAGTGCGGGACTAGGAATAATTCTTGAATTGCGGGGCAAACGTAATTCCTGAATTGCGGGGGCAAACGTAATTCCTGAATTGCGGGGGCAAACGTTCAATTAACGGACACAAAGAACAGCGACACCCGGAACATCTATTTGCGGGTCACAAATAATTTGTCCTGTGTGGGATTCAAACCCACAACACACAACATAGTGGCAGGAGCAAGGCAACCACTTATACACTACGCTACCCCAGCAGTCGATCGTTGCAGGTAAGTCTTGTTTAGATGTGAACCCGCTATCCATGTTTTCCTACTAACTTAATTACATACAAGTTGCGTACCTACGTAGAAGTAAATACCATTAAGCTTATTACAGTTTTTACCTTAAGTGCTAAATCCAATCGGTATAGGTACCTACTATAGGTATCGTTATCTATTAATCTAAAAAATTAACTTTTGTGCTGTTGTGTTGGTAGGTATTGCAACCATACTTTATAGCGCCACCGCTCAAGGTAGGCGAGTAATGTAAAAAAAAACTAACAAGCAATTAATATCCGACATGCATGTCTGACGATAATATCCATAATTTATGTTAGTAACTCGCACTGCAAACTTAGATAGTGCGATTCAAGCTCCAGCACATGTGTGTAATTGAATACAACGCCATCTCATGTCGCTAGCTGTAACTTTTTTGCATATTATATGGAATCCGCCACATAATAACGTTGCCTGTATTTGTCTTTTTACATTATTTTATACACAACTGCAAAAAGCATTCAAATGCCTTTTAGTGTAAACAGCTCCTTATTAAAAATATATCGTGTCCATTCCTAGAGGTTTAACTTTAAATCAAACAACTTAAAATCTTGTGAATTTTACACGCACAAGATTTTAAGAATACAACCATAAGAAACGCATTCAATTTCGTGCACGGTGCAGTAGTTTTTGCGTGATGCACGTACAAACATACAGACAAGCAAAAATTCTAGTTATTGTTTTGGGTTTTATAGCTCTTTTTTATATCTTTATACATACATCGACCAGTTTAAATTTTGTTATACTTAATAGATCACTTACAAAATATTACAATGACATAAGCAAACAAAAGTAACGATTATAAAGAATCCCAAAGAAAGAATCCCAATATTGCGGCTCTACTTTAGGTTCTGCGTTTAGTTTGCTCAAACATGTTGCATAAACATTATTTTGTGTCGTTTGAATAGAATATCAAATAAATACAGCTTTCATTAAACCTAAGACGACGCAAAGTAGATATATTCATTGCCTACAAAGTGCGTTAAAATGCCTAAATGTGGATCTTATGTTACCACAAACTATAATCTTTGTGTTATTTATATATATATATATATACATATATATCTATAATGTACATGCTTAAAATAGACAACACAACATAAGTTATCATTTTAAGTATATCTTTGAGAAGGTATCGGTTAAATTGTTAAATAAAAACAGAAAAACAAAAGCTCTCAAAAGACCGCATTACAAAAAGGAAACAAAAAAAAGAAAACGCACCCACCAACCCCTCGCATATTGGCAAGGGTGAAAACCACAGACTAAATAGGACGGATTACGCCGGCTACCATCGATTGCGAGTACATCCCACATGCGGAAAGAACGTTTCATGTGATAGCAAATCCACAATTTACGGATCAAAAATGAGTGATTTATCTCTTGAAGAACAGCCAGGGGTGCGTCTAATTATGACAGTGCTTAATTATTTATTTTGTGAAAATTTGTTTATAAAGTTGTGATGTTCACACGCTGATAGCAATGTAATTTCGTGCGAGTGATTATAGGAGCTCAACGCATTTTAGCCACACAGCATTTGCATAGCACTACATTCAAGTTATCCTCGTCGAAGTGTTTGACTTGATGGAAGCGCCTACTATAAAAATAAAGGCAAAATTACGTGACAATTGCTTTTTATTCCATATCTTGTTACGCTTTAAACGTGCTTTACACATACTTGTATCCTCATTAACGCATCACATACCATACTGTTACTACGCTTAGCCTCACAAGCTTAATAATGGAGTCTGATACATTTTTATAAATTTACTATTTTTCATCCATTTCTTAAATTTTATTGATGACATTCGAAATTATATAATCTGTGGTTGGTGCGTTCAAACCTCATAATATACAAGACCTTTTACTCGGTGTGATAATTGGTCCGAGACCTTTTATATCCTTTTAAATTATAGTCATGATTTTAGTAGTTACATCTTTACAATTTGTATTTAACTTTTCAAAGGTATGATTTAATCGTGAGCATAAAATACTTTCTATTGCAGTACACAAACAAAGTTTCTGAACGCATCAAATAACCAGTCTTGCAATAGCAAAAAATTATAATGATTCATTGCAAATAATTTTAATGATAGTACTTTATACCTAGATCTGCATGACTAATTATTTATTATTGTTACTTAAAATTAGAAAATATTATTGTGAAAAATTATTCGATGCTTATCATTCGATTATGCCGCCAAGCAAACTAATAATAAGTCTAAGATTAAACAGATTATAAAACTTAGTGGAAATAGCCAGTTATTTATGGCAACCCATAAAACCAGTCACGTCACTTCGAGACGTTAGTGTGGGTGCGTTGTGCGTGCGTGCGTCCATGAATTTGTGAGTGCTTTTTCATGTTTGTGTGTATTTCTGACGCCGTTTGTGACTCGTCTGTCATCTCTCTAATTTTGGATTTTATCACTAAAACCCTTCAAACTGTCGTCTTTGGGTATGTAAACTTTCTTTAACTAAGGACGCTCATTCATAGGTGACTCAAAACATTGTATTATTGTTATACGTGTAACCTGTTTGGCAGGCGTTGTCTCGGGACAGAGGCCATAATTTTTAAATTCTACTGAAAGTGTAATAAGTTAGATGTTTTTCGGTATTGTAGCAAATCGATCGTGTTATCTGCAAGCCGGTTATCTTGCGATTCCAAGTGTAACTCGTGTTATTATCTCGGTGCGGGGGCTAGGCGATCGTATCGGCGGGCATGAGTTAACAAGCTATAAAATTCAGTCGGCTTTTTGATGCCGGTCGGTGTACTAGTGTTCGCGCGCACAAGCATGAAATTATAATGGTGGGGGTAGTGTTTTGTCTATCTGTTTGTTTTTGTGGTGGCTGTGAAGAGTGCTAAGTGGTTGTTCTGTTTCAGGCCGGCAGAATGCTAAAGTTTATACGCGGGAAGGGGCAGCAGCCCTCTGCTGAAAGGCAGAAACTTCAAAATGAACTGTTTGCCTTCCGCAAGGTATGTACTTAGCATATAGGTACTTGCACAGATAACTTAGTGCTTTAGAAAGTTATGTCAAAAGTTGGTTGAACTTCCAAAACTTTCTAACTTGCAGTCAGGGACCCGGGTAATTGTTTTAAACATTAAAATGTCTTCAAATGAAGGTTACTAGTGATTACTCAATGCATCATTAGTAATGTTTTGACTCATTAGACTGATAACACTTTTAAAGCTTATCAACAGGTAGGAATTTGTGCAAAATCTTTGAAACAATTTAATCTGTGTATTTTGTTTAATGGTATATTAGTTCTTTAACTCTAATCACCTATTAAAACATGATTTTATGTAATAAATGTATAAATAACAAACTCAATTACACTTGGTAGAGATATTAGTCAAGTACTAATAACTATTAGTTTCATGTTAAATAAAAGCCAGCAAATGTTTTAAAATGGTGTAAACATACATTTACTATCAATAAACACTTTCTTATTCAGTAATCTATTTTATAAAAGTTATTTGTATACTATAAAGTAAATAGCAAGTATATTTGATGTGTGTCTGTGTTTTAGGTAGAACTAAAAATGCTGAACATTTTCCTTAATTTTATTTACATTATGTAGCAAATGATGACAAAAACTAGTCTTTGTTGTATGACATAATGACATTCTGTGAGAAACTACTACAATGAGTAATAATGACACACTTTTTCAAATAAAACAAATACTCTGTTGCATTATTATCAACATACAAATTATTTAAATAACACAGGTTTTATTTCCATTGCTTGTATTGTTTTCAATGTTTTCATGATATAATAAAAAAGTTACAAATAACTTTTATACAAATAATGGTGAATGAAATATGCACATAAGTATTACTGTGTATTAACTTTATTTATTATAGTTTTTATATACAACAAAATAATTATGTGAGTATATAAGAAATTTTTCAGCCTTGGCATTCTTTACCAATTTACTTATTCGGGTGAAAGATAAATATAATTGTTTTAATATCTATGACTAAAACAATTTGTTCTTGGTATGTGTAATCATATAAATAATTCCAAGAGTGAAGTAAACTGCACTGCTTTTGCTATACAATATAAATCTTGTATGATGTTAAATATCTGTGGTGGATATTTACCAATAAAAGCGGTTTCTGTGATAGTAATCCACAGTTAAAAAATAATATCTATATTCTGTGATTTTACTATAACATTTGGTTTACTTGTAATCAAATTGTTGATAACAAGCCAATACTCATTATTCAATTATCAAAAAATAATTCTTACAAAGTATGTAAATCTGGATTACTTCATCTTCATATACCTACCTTAGCAAGGTATTGTTAATTCAAATGATTTGTGTTATTGTAGGAATCTCTCTGGGCTTTCCTATAGGGCAAATCTTAGTAGCAAAAAATAGCCTGGGACATATCTAATAGCCTGCAATATCACCTTCTGTTTCAATGATGAAATTCTACTGCCCGGATTGAGCATATGCTAGATACTGCACACACAGTAATAAATATGACCCTTCCTTAAAGAACACTGATTGTCGTTTTTGTCCATAGTTTCAAAGTTTATTCTAAGTCAACTGCAACACAAGAATTCGACCTTGTGCTAAAGTTGTCTTTTTATACGGAGAAAGAGAATTTAGTATGAAATATAATAATTGTAAGCACATGTGCCAAACTCTTAAATAATTTACAAGTGTGAAGCCATAATATGTAATTTTTATTCCATATAGGTAGTTTTGTTAAATCAGGGCATTGAATTTTATTTACTTGTCATATGTTCGCTTTTGTGGTATGCCTCGATTACAAATTATTCATCGAGGCCGGATAGCAACCCGCGACCTTCCGTAGTACACGCCCTAACCGCTAGGCTATTGTAGGCGCTGCGTCAGGAAATATTGCGAGCATTGAACCGATGTATTTTATGGCATCTAGAATTGCTAATAGATAGGTGGAGACGTTTTATTTTGTACACCGAACTGTCGTAATTTTCATAGTATTAAGTTTACGTGAATGTAACTCGTGAAGTCATGGGTTCCTTTCTCGAGTAGTGTAAAGATAGAACATTATTGTAGCAGAACGAAGTAACGATAATATTGTCTTACGTTTACGCAAATGTTATACATTGAAATTGACGGACTTTATCCGTCTTTTATACCCACGTGATAAAATCCATATAAAGTATTATAATTTCAAGCTAGCTAACAAGTTTACTCCCATATACCAAGTACATTTACAGACTCCTGAGTAGTGCTGTAAATTGCCTAACAAAATCATAACCACCCTGCCTGACACATGAATCGAAGGGGTATCATGCTCAAACCTATACCATAGACCTACCGAGGCAGTCCTAAGGACCTCGATAATAATTTATTTATAAAAATTATACAGATAAATTGTTCTCGATTATTCGCGATATCTCAGAACGCGATCGTATCATACACCTAAACCTGCACAAAAACCACTCTAACATTACGAGTCACAATAATATCAGTTAGTCAGCCATTGTAAACTTCGATTACAAAACTGTTTGTCCGTCCTATCGCCCTTCTATTTGTTTTCAGATTAGGCGCTTTATAATTTTTTATAGTAGATACCGAAGTTTTCAGCGCTGTATATAGGCCATGGCTAAAGTTACGTGTTGCGACATTATATTATCATGATACATCGAGTTCTAGTGTGCAGTTTGTGTTGACACACCTATCAAATGCGTACTAATGTTTATGATAATTTTAATAACGTTCTAATTTATTTTTTTGTTATTTGTGTAGGTATACCTCGCAGTTCTCTTGAGTTATATGATGTTTATGATGCTTGTTTTGCTCCCTTTGGTCTATATTTGATGTTATGTATGTTACAGGATAGTTCTTTCACAATAAACGGCCTATGTAACGCAAAAATCTTTATTCAAATTGCTCTAGTATTCCATACCAGTCCTTTTCATGTATATATTGTCCCACGCTAATATTTCCAAACGGGATGGTAGATGAGAATTACGCGAATATTTCGCCAGCTTAGGTTACACTGATGTACCGTGTACAATTGCAGTTGAATCGTGGGAATTTTCTAACGAAATACCCTATATAACTTTGATTGATCCATCGATTTCAATTCTTTGCGAGCATAATCATACTTTTATACCACAGTCAGACAGTCAATACACACATAGACTTGCGCCTGTTTTTCCCGAAGGTGGATTAAATCCATATTTCGCCAACTACGTTATAGGACCTACATAATAGAGCGCAAACCTAGCCTAGTAAACAAAAATGCGAATATTCGCACACTGGTACCACAGAACATAATGATAGTCAATGAAGAGCGCATAGGGGTCACGTGTCATTAATAAAGCTCCTCATTCACATCGCAGAAATGCGTATCTATTGGATGCTATTGACGCTCCCAATTGTGCTAACGGTGGCTCCTTAGATTGAAATCAAGGTCTCAATATTGTTTCAAATCAATATTCACGACTACGCCAATAGATAGCAACTATAAACTAAACAGGTTTTAAAAAGTTATTGAACTTTTAAATTGTGTTTGTACACAAGATCATTTAGAAAAGTTCGGAGAGTAGCATAACAGTTCGTTTTATTAAGGCCATTTAGGTGCTTTGAGTGGATTAGTAGTAAGCTCCACAACGATTTTGGTGTCTCGAATTCGATTACTGTAGGAAAAAGTTATTCGTTCTCTCGGTACGGACAGAAGTGAGCTTGCTCTCTGTAATGTGGTTCAAAAGCGGCAGGCAAAATTGTTCTATGTCTTTAGGGAAAATGTCGTTTCAGACGCAATATTTAATTACCAAAAAGCATGCTCAACAGGTAGCGTAGCCTACGACATGTGGCCAACTCTTATAACAGTTGCTGTACTATCAGCGCAAGGCTTAAAGATCGCATTGGTCTTACAGCTAATAACGTAGGCACTCCTTAAGAATACCGGATATGCTACTTACAGTAGGTAACCAACGTAAGATTTTTTAACAGAGATTTTCTGTAGACTTAAGCGAATTCCTAGTTTTAAGTTGGGATCCCACTGGACACTATCTCTAAACTGGCTTTAACTGGTTTCTGAAAGTGCTTTCAGGCACTGAAATGTTCGGCGGCTCCGTTTTGTTACCACAAGGTCTGTGAGGAGGGGACGCAATATCATAAACCGAGAGGAAAATTTTGGATGAGCCTATCTCTTAAAAACTGTTATGTTATACGAGACTATAAAATGGATGTAATTTTTTCTTTGTCTATCCCTTCGAAATATCTCGGCAATCCAATGTTATGTTTTGCAAGCAAGAGCCGAATAGCTTCGAATATCTCAACGAAAGTCTATTTACGGCCATGAACCTGTTACAAGGGAGCATTGCATCATCTCTTTTCTTACAAACAGGTTCTGTACGGCGCTAGTTTAGAGCTCACCGCCGCTAAATTAATACTCTCGGTAATATTATAAATGTTTGATGACGGGATGGCATTCTCATACCTAAGCATTATATATAGTGGACTGCTTCGTGAGGTCCCGTTGTCGATTCCCAGGTTAGAGTTACTAAGATTTTTGGTTCAAAATTTCTTGTAGCAGCATAGAGTGTAGAAATGTGTACGATAGACGGTAGTAGGCTCGCCCTCTATTATATGGCTCCTAGAATTATAGCTGAAGAAGTGTAGGTGTAATAGAGCTTGTCTTACCCCTTCGGGGATGTTTAGTCGCGTGTGTATCACTACGAAGTAAAACGCTCATTTCGTTTGGCATCTGCAGTCCGTTTTACTCAGAACAACAGTTACGTCAAAACATTAATTACTTGAACTAGAATTAATTCGCGTCTTTTGCCAAAACTCTTGGTTTAGATGGCTGTTTGTTTGAGGTCAATGCTAATGCATTTTGTAAGCGAAAACACGATATAAACCGCTCCTCCATTTAACTAAGTACTAGATGTACCCGCGGTTTCACTCGCGTTTATCGTTACTGCACCGACCACATGGATCGTAGCGTGATGTTATATAGCCTATAGCTTTCCTCGATAAATAGGCTATCCAAAACTAAAATAATTTTTCAATTCAAACCAGCAGTTCTTGAGATTAGCGCGTTCAACCAAACAAACAATCTATTCAGCGTTTGCCGGCACATGTCTATGACATTGGGTCCTTCAAACGTAGTGTGAAGAAATATCTGGTCAGACCGGCTTGACACTAACGACGGCTAGAATACGTCTATCTTCTCTCCGTCGGGACTGTCTCTGGACTGTAATTGGGCTTTCCATCAGGTCCGTTACAATCACTTTGCCGTATCACTATTAAAAAAAAAAACAACGGGTTGCACTCCGGGAGTGCCGGCAGAAGAGAAAATTTGAATATTAACGTTGTGCATTTTTGATATTTTGGAATGGTTAGGGAATAATTTTGCACAAATTGCTTTAATTATCAGTATAAAAGTACTATCATTTATGTGGTAAAATACAATATTCATTTATTGCGCTATCGTACACAAACATGACAATTCTCCCTCCGTCTTACGAATTTTCGATCAGGTCACGTGTCCTGACGCGAGTTTGACAATTCTCCCTCCGTGTTACGAATTTTCGATCAGGTCACGTGACCTGACGCGAGTTTTAACATTTTTTACCCATCACAAAAAGTGCACAAAGCCGCCAAAAAAGGTTTCACTTCAAAAAAATTAGTGTAGTTTATTATGTGATTATTATAGATTCCTAAATAAGCTCTATTAGTCTCATAACATACTTATGCAGTAATTCCGGTATTGTTGCCCGGATGAAAGTGTTATTCAATTTTTGTAGTCTATCAGAGCTATATAAAAATTACACAAAACATCGCGATGTTTTTCTTACAGAGATACCCAATGAAACTTCTTTATGCGATATGATGATCTCTCTTCACATGCTCTGCCGCTTTAGCAGTTGTGAAAACAAAATAAGGGTTTTCTAATCATACTACAATTATTAGTACTTCATGACAGTTTATAGTTAATATAATATCGATACAGAAACATGGTCGCTGAGCCCGGTGCGTGTTATCGTCCTGTATCCGATAGCGGGTGATAACGATGCCGTACAATCGATATCTGTACGTCGCCAACGCTATAAGACCGCTTGACTCACGCTCGCACTTGTTGGTACGTTTGTTTTATGTCTATAAACAACTCTAAGATACTCAGTGATGCTATAATCATTGAGGAAAATTTTACAATTACTTGAAAGTTGAGTCTTGCGACTGGTTTCTGAAGGCGCGTGTAAAGGCGTAGACTTTATTTGCTGTGGTATTTTCTTTTTTGGACAATCCACCAATGATGATGTGTTATATTGGTCTTGTACTGACTACCGCACCTGTGTTTCTTCTCTTGCCCTTTATATTCCGAGACCACAGGATGCCTTCCAGATTATTACGTGTCCTGTCCTGATCCTGACTTTTATGCTTTGTTGTCTATAATCATCCTCATGTATAGTTAAGCGACTTCTGATCTAATTACATAATGAGACGAATATACATATATACCTAGTCTGTGAAACGCTGCCTCATTTTCGAAAATGCAATAACAATAATTATTTTAGGTCCGGGTCCTATATCAAGAAACGAGTCGTTTTCCTACGGACAGTTAAATTTTGACACATTTTCTATAAAATATATCTCAAAATTTAATTGCCCCTAACTAAATCGACTTGTTTCTTGATATAGAAACCGGGCCTAAGAGATGGTGGTGAGACCTCTTGTCATTTAGAATGACTCTAAAATATTCAAAGAATGTCTTATATTAAAACGTTATAGTTCCGTTTATCGACTTCGATAATGGCGATACTAAAAGAAATAATATCGCAGAATGGCTTGCCAAGAACATCGATTTAAAATGTCGCATCTACCACTGCAATGTAAATGAGCCGCGCGTGGTGTGTGTAGGTATATGGCGGCCGGCTTTAGTCGCTCATGGGTTTCTTAGCCAAGAGCTGCAATAACATATATATAACTACTTGCTTTTCCAAAAAAATATACTACCATTATTTACATAGCGTTGTCTTAAAAATCAATAGAATAGATTCAGTTTAAAGTTTTATATGTTTCTTAAGATGGCTGACCGCCAATGCTTTGTATGGTAGTCATTTATAGCCGTTTTTTACTTTGCTAAAGCGTACATCGAGACTTCAATAAATCGCACCAATTTTTTCACCTTACTTTTATCGTTTGGTAACATTGGCCGTAGGCAAGCATGGGATAAATCTATTCGTGTTACAAACGTTAAAAGTAATTAATTTCATAAGCACGTGATTTAATTGTGCGTACACCTGGCCTGCTCGACCGGCCGTTGTCGATTTATGAAATAGCCAGTAATAGAATTGTTAGTGTACATTTATAATTTATATTATAATAAAGATTATAACTATAACATACGGTAGATTGATTTGGATCTGTTAATTACAATATAGTATAGTTTTACGTATACATCGCCGCAGCTAGACTGGGATTAACGACAACCATTTTTCGCCAGCCAAGGTTTTAGCACCTAATTAATTAGGGCCGGGCCTATTGCCATCTACCAGGGCGCACTTTTGGGCAGACTATGGAGAATTGCTTGACAGAAACTCTTGAAAAGTCTCATGCACATGTGAATGTAATCCTTACTAACATTATAAATACGAATGTGAGAATGTTTGTTTGTTACGCTTTCACGCCTTAACTACGCGACTGATCAACATTAAATTTTGCATACAAGTTGTCGGGTGTATAGAATAGGACATAGAGTATCTTTTCTTCCAGAAAAAAGTACTGTTACAAACCTAACCTAGTCTACATTTACGCGAGCGAAGCCGGGGACAAAATCTAGTATTTGTATAAATGTCGAATATTTTATTGTAATAAGCCTTTTTTAGCGAGAAGTGATATTATTGGCGTGTGTTAAGAATTACCTCCAGAGCATTTATTATTCTTTTATAGAGTCCAAATCGACCAAATATTAGTTAAAATGGCCTTCCATTTAGGCGACAGATTTGTATAGCGACAAATATTAGTTAGGGTGTATTCTAAATAAAATTAAAACAGGCTGTACATAATTGTATTATATTGCCATGTACAAATGTAGCCTTCAATAAAAGTTATAAGAAACACTTAGTGAACAGTTTTAATATCTTTGTTTGAGGAGGTTCTAAGTATAATGGCGGTGTGCTATCTGGTAATAAACGTCGCGCCCGGCCCGGGCGGGGCCGGGCGCGACCACTTTATCTAAGTATAACTGATATATTGACTGATAATGTATCACCTTTTTGTGTTACTTGTAATCAATGTACTGCAAATTAGTTTGCCTTCAATATTACTATACTGTTTAGGAAAGGAACGTGTGGCTTCTTCCTTTTTCTTTCTTTATTCTTTTTCGTGTGGTTAGTGGCCAACCTATTGTCAAGAGTTGTTCAAGCCGCCTGTAGGTCTCTGACATGGTTTAACGACTGCTGTCAATTTGGCAACAGCCGGGACCGACGTTTTACGTACCCTCCAAAGCACGGAGACGCTCAAATGAAATACCACTAAGCGGTCACCCATCTATAGACTGACCGCACCAAACGTTGCTTAACCTCGCTAATCGTTTACCAATCAGTGAGTGCAAATGACTTATAATGTATTAATAGATTCCGACAATATGACAAGTAATGACTAACTGGAATAGATATAGGATTAAAACATCAACCAATGGCTCTGAAGCACAAGTTTCCAATGTGAACTTATTTTTCCAAGGTTCGATTTTTACGAAACATAACATAATTACATATTTAATTACTCGCCTATTTCTTTGAATATGTAGACAGATGAAAATTATACCTACATTGCGAACATTATACACAAATATTAATTAAGCCCCACGTATTAGGTTGCGAGCCTGTTGCCCTCCATCATCGCATTGCCAAACCCCGTGCTACTACTAAATCATTCTATACAGAAAAACTTAAAAACACTGCTCGGTACGGAAATCGACTTCAAGCACAGCATATATGGATGGTCTCTACATACATGGATGGGAATGTGAACAGACAAAAGTAATTAAATACTGATGAATGAAAGAAAAAGAATACATTTATTTTGACAGAAAACACACAACACATACTGCAGACAGCATGAACGTAGTATACAGTTAGACAGGAAAAGACAATGGGCCACTAGGACAAAAGTAAATGACAATTTAAAATACAATAATATTATAATTTTATGGCATCATTAATTAAAATAACTATTATATGTACTAATTTAAAGGCATAAATAATATTTTTCTCTATATTTGTTTTACGTATAAAAAATTATAAATAAATATTTATCGGTGTTTACTAACACCATTTAAGTAGATTCCAAAAAGCGATACCCTCGCGATTACAAGGAAAACCGTTGCTATCGCGATTAGATATAACATTTACAATTTGCTATACTTATAACTACTTTATTCGACACGTAATACCAATCCTCATTTTTACAAAACATTTGCTTATCTTTATTGGAAAGCATGAACGGTGAAAATGTTATACAGTATATGTATGAGATGTATTTCATTCTATCAAGGAGTTAGATTATTGTGCTCCAACTTGAATTACAAAGAGCTGTGCGAGATGTAACACTAGCATATTTCAATGAATAATGTAATTAAAAAAAGTATCTGTTTATTAGGAATTATACTTTACAAAGTTTTTTTAAATGATGTTGGTTTCCTTTACCCTAGTGATACGTCCCTTTGAAAACTTTTTAAGTAGCCTATATCTTTAATTTCGAAATGCGCTGTTGTTAGCTATCTTCTGCCTTCTTTCAGAGATGTCTAAGCCATCTCAAGTAATTAGGGTGTATTATTTATGTTTGCCTTTTCTTACATGCATTTTGTTTTTCTGCATGCAAAGGATAGATAACCTAACAGTTCAAGTAACCATTTAAAAAAACGTCTGGCAGTTATCAGCACGTTAAGTGAATTCCGTCGACTGAATTGCCGTAAAGCGGTGTGCAAGTTTGTTATCAGCGCCCGTGAAGCCTCGTGCCAGTAGTTTACTCAAACTTGAATAAGTCCACAACGCCTATACTTGCATTCACTAAATATAATGCACTGAGATAACATCCAAGTTACTAGACTCCATTGTTTTGAACAATGTTCTTTGTCATTGTAGAGGCAGTTTTGGAGTCAGTTCTTCAATGTAGGTGATATGTTTGATTCTAATTAACTGGGAAGAAAAGTTTGACGGGATTCCATTTCTATATCAAGCAGGGTTTTTGTATTTCTGTGTTGGAAGTACAGAATACTACGGAGACTCGTATTGAGTGGCCGACAGCCATAGAATCCTTTTGTTACATGAAACTATAGCAGACATTGCGGTACATCTTCTGTCTGATAACTATTAATCAGATTATTTTATTTACTTTGCTATGGTGGCATACTAGGAATTGGCTTGCCTGATGGTAAGCAGTTACCATACCCTATGGAGGCTTACGACACCAAAGAGCTTCCAAACAGAATGGTCACCAGTTATTTGTGCGGTGCCGAACCTCCGAAAAGAGTCCCGGTGCCACCACTGGTGCCCTGTCAGCATAGGGCTTCCACTAACGATGATGCTTTATTTAAAAAAAGGCTGGGCGCCTCAGGAATAGAACCCATAGTAAACTTTTGCGTTGCATGATATATATATATATAATATGTAACGGGTATTAACGAGATCATGCATAATGTTTTACTTTTTTAGGTAAGCTGGTCGAAACGTCAAGCCTAAAAAAGGTAAACATTATGCATGATCGCGTTAATACCCGTTACATATTATATATATACCTACCTAGTCAGTTAGGAATTCGCCGTGCCCTACTTAAATTTCAAACAAAGTTATAAACACTTTATCAAACTGTGTTTAATCAAAAGTATATTAAGTTCACTGTACTCTGTTAAATTAAGGTTGGCTTTTACTCTCGCCTGTATTAACATTATTATGTATAATCAGGGTAATCCCATTGGTACTAGCTCGGATTACATGAGTAATCCAATTGCATAACATCGTAATACCACGTGCTAATAGGAGAGTAAATTGAGATAGCAGTGGTTTTACTGTTTAAACTAAAATAGCACAACTAAATCAATCTTAATCCGTTCTTGTGACGCCATACATACTATTCCAAGTATGTATACTTATAATTCGAATGTCATTTCGGACGGAAGTGACGTTAGATAACTTTTCAAAAGATAATTTAAGAGTGATTTAACGTTAACACTGTTAGTTTTAGTTTAGAAATATTGTTATTAGTTTCGACGTTGATAAATAAACAGTATATGCGGTTGGCAACATGCTTTTTATGTTATACAGTTGGTACAATTTAAGTTCCTTTTTTTGTGCGCAAGTATTGGTTGAAAGCGTTGATTTATAGAGTTGATATTGAGTCACTGGGAACTGGTTTCTCATACCTGTGGCTGTCGTCTCGTCATTATCGAGATTATATAACCGACTGGTTGTAACTACTAAGTTAAGTACCAGTCGACCACAATTATATGGTATGTCGACAAACATCCTTCGCGTTCGAATAGTCACAGAAGTTATTTAAAAGTCGTTATACCGTAGCTACGATAGCTGCAAACTTGAAGTACTATAGCACGTTTACCAGTCACTCTTGTCGGCTTAACGGTGAAGTGCAGTGATAGTATATATAAATGAAGTCAAATACTTATATATTTTTTATTTAGGTCTCGAATTAACACTTATTAACGTGAAAGTTAATGAGTTAGCGAGTTTAATGAAGTTACTGAATTGACATTAGTTGCTAGGTTCGCATAACGCGTTGAACCTGCATGACACTCGCGGCCGCTCTTTGAATTCGCCAATAAACTATAATCTATATATTAATACCTGAAGCAAAAACTTTGTACCCCTTTTTACGAAAATTGCGCGGACGGAGGAGTATGAAATTTGGCACAGTTAAAGTTTATTTGGAGAAGGAGGGGCGAATGCTAATATTTATATAAAATATGCATTAGAAATACATTAGATTAATGAAAAAACACTACACGCACACAAGCATGCATTTGACACACGCAGTCGAAGCGCGTAACTATGGTTACATATGTCAATATAAAATGACATTTATCAGCAATATCTTACAGGCAAACTTTAGTCGAATTTCGAGCACTAGGCGACCGCTAGTTTTAGTATATTACACCTCATATTGCAGCTTTATATCATATACTGATAAAAACTGAATATTTAAAAAATCTGAAGTTATAATAATAGTAAAGCAAGAAAAACAGTAACGGTTTCACTCTCGCATAACACGCAATTTAATTGATTTTACACATCGCTTTGCCCGGTGTCTAATAAATCGGCCTCTAGCAACACAGTACAATCAAATCTCGTTCGGTATATAGTTGGTTAATAGCTTTCGTTGCATAATATAATGCAGTACATGCGTGAGCCTTATAAAACTGGTCCAACGCCTTTATTTCTAAGATTTTCTATTATCTAAAGTTTATAATATCAGCCCTGTATTAAACTGTCCCATTGCTGGGCACGGGCCTCTTCTCAGTGTGAGAAGGGTTAGGCCATAGTTAGCAGACTTCACATATCTTTAAGAACATTATTGAGAACTCTTAGACATGCAGGTTTCCTCACGATGTATTCCGTCACCGTTAAAGCAAGCGATAATTAACTATTTAATAAAAATAAAAATCTAAAGTAATTAGATGATAGAAAATCTCAGAATTAGATTCTAAACAATGATTCCACCAGCCAATATAATCTGAGGTGAATAATTAATAGTGCCTACTTCAGCTAGATTAATGTATACCCTCATTATTAAGCAACTGCCGGCTACTATTATATTATTATATACCTCAGAAGTGAATCTGGCTTGAAGCTAATCGCAATGGACTGACTTCATCCATTTAGTTTATCTCACGATGTTCATGAGTGCAATTATGGATGCATCTAGAAATGTGAACTAAAAACCTTGTTATTTTTTATAGTTCGATCATCGCGCGGTTAAAAATGTGAGTGATTGAATTGAAGTACCAAGTCGGAGTATAACTTTGTCCCGTTGTATGTTGTTATTTTTAAAGGACTACGCAATGTAAGGTGCTTCCGTGACGCATCACGGTTGCTTTTAGATACGAGTGCAAATATTTTTGCGCAATACCACGCAAAGAAGCGACAAGTGCGCCAGTTCTAAGAATATACTTGCAATTAATTGCGAGAATGAAGGACATCCATTATTCATGCGTAGTCCGTTAGGTAAGAATACATGTGGTCCATTCATAATCCAAATCATAAATTATAGTTTTATACTTAAATTATAATGTAGTTTTCCGGTTATTTTCCCCTTGCGCATAAGAGCGCATACTCGGGCTATGTGTTAGTTTAGAAAATGGTCTATCCGTGTGCTAAGTTTGATTCCAAAGCCGTTTACGAGTGATAAAGTTACAAACATTTTCAATACATCTACAAAAACTTTCACATTTATACCTAACTAGATTTTACCCACGACTTCGCTCGCGTAAATGTAGGTTAGGTTAGTAACAGAACTTTATTTTGGATGAAAAGTACCCTATGTCGTTTTCAGTTCGCCTGACAATGTGTTTACGAAATTTAATAATGATCGGTCGAATAGGTTAAGGCTTAAAACCAAACATACAAACTCACATTCGCATTTATAATATTAAGTTAGAATATTAGTTTTCGAATGAATTATTATTGATATTGTTGAATAAAGATGTCTTTCCTCGTGATATACTTTCTCAGCCAGTGATAAATTCCTTCTATAACGACATTACCAGAGTTGTTATCTACTTAGCTACCTCTCCGTGACGTATTTTGCCATTCAATGACGTCATCAAAGGAATTTATAACATTGTCATTGGACTTCCCCTCGCTTTCGTTCCTTTTGGTTTTCCTTTTAAGGATATGATTGGAATTATAATGTGGTTTTGTTTTGTAAGCCACGAGGCGCGGGTGTCGTTATGCGACGATTGTTTATCTACTGTGTTCGGTGTGCCTTGAGCTTTAAATAAAAAAACAAGCTTTGTTTCAATCTTCAAAGTTCATGCATAAATATGTTAAGTATACATACATTTGTTCTTTCTTAGCCGTGTCTATACAACTGCAGGGCAAAGGCATTTACTTTGGATTGCCAAATAAATGTTTTTTTTTTGCTCGTCAAAATGACCACACTCCACCTGATGGTAAGCAGTCGTGTGGTTGTAGTCACGCAAGTCTTAGTAGTAGTTCGAAATCTAGGAATATCCACGTCGTTGCACCAAAGTTTTATAGTACCTTATTAATAAATAAACACTAAGGATATGGGAAATAGGTCCCGTAAATGTGCCATACTTACGAATAGTCCATCATGTTATATTTATACATAGGTACATATATGTCTATCGGATTACAATCAAATTGTATATTGAGTAGCAGGACTAGATAGTACCTATATTATACACTGTTACAATCTGTTATTTTTTTTATTACTATAAAGTTAAACAGTTTATCTGTTATCACGCTACGACCCAGAGACAGACCAATAACCACTACTAATTCTTATTTGACTGCACGGATGGCGTAGTGGTTAAAATGGTCGCTTCGCCACTGCCACCGCGCCCAGTGTTGTGGGTTCGAACCCCACACGCAACAAACCTCGATGATTTTAGCATGAATGGGCCGGCTCGACCGGAGAAGGAATACCCTCTATCGACGTGAAATACCAGTAGGTATTCCTACTGTTCTGTTTCGTTCGTTGAGTGAGAGTGCCGGAGGCCCAATCACCCTCTTTCCCTCTGCCCGCTCCTCCTTCCCACTTCCTTTCCTAAAATGTCGGCAACGCACAAGTGATGTCTCTGGTGTTGCAGGCGTCCATAGGCTACGATGACCACTTACCACCAGGTGGGCCGTATGCTTGTTTGCCACCTTAGTCATATAAAAAAAAATCCACAAATGGTTATTCCGAATCTGGCGGTCTATGTGTCCGTTGTTTGAATGTTTGTAAAGTCCGACGCGACACAGGATAACTCCTATTGCGGGCGTTACAGAGGAGACCCATTTCTAATATGCAGTTTACGCAACCTATTTCTAAAAGCACTAGTTCCCGTACTAATGAACATGACGCCATTATGCAAGGCTGCTTTCTCAGTAGCGCGTACATTACAGGCTTAATAGTCAACAAACCTGTCCCAGTTAGCCGCGCCCTCTGGAACAAGGGCGTTGGGCTCGATCGTGTCTCTAACGCTGTACTTTGTTATAAATTGTAAAGCAAAGCACGCTCTACATAGTCTCTGTTTGTCCTGTAATAGGCACGCCTGTGTACAGCTTAGACTAATAGGAAATGTATTTTACCCGCATTTCGTCAGACATGTTTTTAGTTTTGACGTAATAAAGGGCAAGTTTATTGCTTAAGGAAGTGCTGTGCTGGTAACGGAGGAAACTAGTATGATCATGCAATTTTGAAGTGTGGGAAACGTGCAGTTTTCTAGCCTTGGTGTCGCACGCCTGCATGGACTACAGCGGTCACTTGCCTTCGGGTGGGTCATGCTTGTTTGCTATCGTAGTAGTCTAAAGATCCCTTTACCCTTTCCAAGAAACTTTACAAAGTAAGTTTGCTTTCTAGACAAATGGCTTAACAAGTTGTATCTATAAGCGATTTAGCGTATAGCGTTACTTACCATTACGTGAAAATTCTATCAATGCTTACTCGTCTTCTAATATCAACAATGAACAAAAAACTATTGAAAGGTACAGACCGTTAGAATTCGTCCTACAAATCTTACCCAAACATAATCGTAGCCGCAGGCATTTCACATAATGAGCTGGCCATATTCCAGTCAGGTAGAGCTGCTTGTCGACGCCCCTTTCTTGGAAGACCTGAGCTTACCTTAGCCTTAAAATAGCGCAGGTAGACCTTATTTAGTCAATTCTGCGATCTATAGCACGCCTCCTTTCATTTTGTTTAGATAATATCCACTTGAGAATGCGATATTTAGGACAGAACCTGTGCTATGTCTATTTGTGGCATCTACCTGTTTTGCATTGGTATTCAAGCCCGCTGGACGTAACCGATAATATTTAAATTCGTCCATGGGCAATGGACAACGGCATCCAGACTTTATCATTATTAATAGATATGGTTTAACGGACAGGTTACCATTTGCGGACCACACAAATTTTTGTCCCGTGTAGGATCGAACCTACAACCCACTAGCCTAGAATCCCTACTACCGTCAATCTGTTATTAATTGCAATTAAATATTATATTCAAGGGGATCTTTAAGTTACATGTGTTGATTATCCATATATCTAGAACCAGACCGTCAACATCGACCAACTAACTATTAGTTAAAATTTCACCTATTTGCTTATCAATAAATGCTGTAATAGTAAAAAAATTTGCTATGTAAATTCTATATTCAGTTCTTATTCTCTATACGGTGGTAGGCGAATTGATGAGGCATTCAGCTGGCAATCGAGAAGTCGTGAGTTCCAGTCTCACCCATTGCACTACCGACGTGAACCCACACCTGAAACAAGCTTCCTAGCTCAGGCGGAGATGATAACAAGAACATTAATTACCGCCCAAACTGCTACAAAGTTATAAACAAACCTAAGTGCTAGTATTTGCTTACAGACAATAATGCAACGAGCTACTTTTCTGCCCTAGCCCTGAAGCCATAGGCAGTCTAGTCCTCCGCGATTTTGTAGGAAACACGCCGTTGTAATCTATAGAAACGATAAACATTCATCCAACTTAAGTACATCTGTACTTAAATAAAATATTCAAAAGCAACAAGTAGCCGTTTTCTTGTCAAACTAGAAAACAAATTATAGTCTACTGGCCGGCTATTATGATATAATTATCTTTCCTACACGCCATAAAAGCCTGCCATATTTGAATACATCGAATATTTTACCACATTCTTGCTTCAAACCTTCTTTGCTTCGTATGGTTATATTATCAAAGGTTTTTAAACCGCCGGTAGGATTCTTAGCTTAACTAGATGTCACAATATTTTTATTCGTATGTTTCTCAATATCAACTATTATAGGCGTTCATGACAGCTGATATTGGCATTCTAATAAATGAAAATAAACCCATAATACCTTACGGAGAATATTAACAATGCTTTTCCTAATAATTTTTTGTCAACGAGTTTTAATTGCGATGGTTAGTTCAGTCTAGTTCAGTTAAGTGTTCTAATCGCAAAAGTCTAACGTGTAACGCTTTTCCTGTCAAGAGAATTGAACCCGGATACCTATAAGCAGTTACACAATCATTCACGCTTGTTAGAGTAGAGAAACATGGTAGCCAAACCAGTTGTCCCATTGTAATGTGTGTGTCAATTATGTGGTCTGATGGGACGGCTAATACACGTGTCGATACAATACTATGTTGAACTTTTTGTTGGTTCTACATTGCTCAGCACAATGCTGTCATAGAAAATCTCATTAAATATACTACAATGTACCGATACCTATGTTCTGTGACAACATAGCACGTTACATCCTACGGCCTGTATCTGCTACTATAAAGCTTAATCAGTTGTGTGGGTTTGTGACGTTAAAATAAGCTAAAATACTAGGTATGTCTTATTTTATAAACATCAAAGGACAATGAACAATTTGGCCTATGAATCAATACACATTCGACCTAAACAATAATTTGTATTTTATTTTATGATTTAATAATCAATTATTACAATCTCAAATCTTATTTTCGTGTTAAAAAGTATTTTCGCGATTTCAAATACATAGGCATCCCATTGGTTACATCTGAGATACGCAGTGTTGCCATGCCTACAGTTTTTACAATATGTACGGTTTTATCAGAGAAATTATTTCCTATTTAGCTTATCTGTAATAGTTCTTACGTAGTTAATACGAATGCTATTCTATAAATACCATTATTGAACGTCATCATAGATATAACCAATTTCTTAAAAAGTCATAAGTTTTAATGAAAAAGACCATATACACCACTTTCTCGGTATTATACGTTTTTCTATAGTGCAAGCATGGCAACAACTTTTTATTTATGTGGCGGATTGCATTGACGCATACCTCTTCGCGGGAGCGAGCGGAGGGGGTTATGTCGGACTCACGGGGTAAAAGAGAAAGATGGAATAAGGATGATAATAATGGACCTCCCGAATTATTCAGAAGCAATATTCACAAGTGTCCGTGACTTATATTCACTTTTAATTTAATGTGGTCATCCTTAACCACATATTTATGATATTTTTGTGGCTGTTGATTCTTAGGCTAATAACGTATGGCAGCTGAACAATGTCCTTTTGTATATAGCTGCTTTAATGCCAGATCAATAGTCAATTGCAACTGGATTACATTTGGTCTTGTGTGAGATGCACGGATCGGACAAAGCGTTAGGTATCTGCTACGTTAGGCCTTTTTCTGTCAAAAGAAATTCTCTAGACTTTAAAGAATGTTTCGACGACGTACTCTCCATAAAATTGTCTTTTCGACGTTTGTTTTGTTTAGTTCTAGAGACGCAATCCATTACAACGTTGAGAAAGCATCAATAATCCACGATTGATATACGCTAACGAAACGATTGGACACAAGGCGGAGATCTTCATACATTTACATGTCAACAAGACTGTTTTTATACGACAACGTTGGTAAATCCGGCAGGTCTGGTCTTCATAAACGGTTATCAATGACTATAGGTGCTTGTTACAGCAGTTGAGTATATTATCGGCTAGGCAATGTTAGTGACAACATCAACATCTATTCACTAAACGCTTTTATCTTTTGAAGATTGAGTGATTCATAATAGTATATTTAGAAGCTTATATTTAGATGGCGAAACTGTCCGTCACGATACTTACCTATGCACGTATGTCTGTATGTTCGATCTCCATTTTGTACAAAATATTGTGCGATCCGCAGATACCTGTTCCGAGTCTGGTTATGTCTTTGACCATAATTTAAAAAGAGGTATCGACTTTTTTGTGTACATTCTAATAGAAAAATATCGGTAGCCAATTAACAATATGGACTTTTTCAGATCTATTTTATTATATTTCTAGTTAGGATGTCGCATTGTTAGACAAAATATCCATATTTAGTTTTAAATGTTTGTTATACAACTACATTTGGTTTTATCAAAGACACTTCAAAATGCATATGGTGCTACATCTACCTACCTACTAATGTGCGTGAAGTGTTAAAATAAACAAATGACTTGCACAACCAACTGTTCAGCTCGGTACGGGCTAATATTATGAACAGATCATCGCCCGAACGAACTGCATTCGGCCGACGATCTATTCACCTTTCTAAAAGCCACAAATAAATATTTAAAAATAATGCCACGCACCAGTATTGTGTACTTCAATACTATTTTATAGACCAGTGATGCTACCCAGACTCTATTCTACACCATTACAGCATACGGTATTTTAATTTGATGATATAACAACTTCGGACCATGTGGCCATAGCTTCAAGATTGAGTAACGGCTACGTCACTATCAGTTAGATACGTTATTTTATAAACTATCTCGCGGTGCACCATTCAATCTCTCGGTTTATTTTTAATACGTAGCGCATATACAGAATACTGGTGATATGAAATCGTTTAATGTGGCCCGTAACGTTAATTGCCGATAACTTCGTCGTAAAAAGGAAGTTTATTGGAGGTCGAGAACTCTAGATTTCTATTTCAACATTCCGGCGCAAGCTTAAGAGCAAGCATGCCTGCTCTGCACGAGAAAATATGCAATAACAATGCTTTAGGTGATGGCGATACGGTCCCTGCTTTCTATGAACGACTCTGACATAGTTATTATGTGTTCGGCTTCATCTCTATCAGTAAACACGGGTAGTGGTGAACAGTATTCTGTAGATGACATATGCCCTTTTTCGTGGGACCTAAATATATTTTTAGAAGACTGCAGGGCACAGGTCGGGCCCCCTTCTTGCGTGTCACTTAATTCTTTAGAGATTGGTGCTCAATAAACTTATAACACTTGACGCGATTATTGGAAGCATAATACCTTTTTGTGCTGCAGCGAATTGTCGGCGTCCAGAGATAACTGTTTATAAAATCTGCTACGGTATGCGTAGTTTTACAGCAGACTGCAATAAGCTCATACGTACGTTAGACTGAGATTAACCTCTACCTAACCCTTTAGCGAGATGCAGTCGTGGTTATAGTACGTTCCGTACTGTGGTTCCACACAGGCAGTCATCCAATTTGCTTGTCTGTAGCATAGTTGCGTCCAACAAGGCGCGATGCTCGTTACAAGGGGCACGCATCTTAACCTCGATTAAGTCGCGTCATTGCCTGAAGAGCTCGCCTCCCACGGTTTCCTACTTGCCGCAGTCGCATCACCAATTCAGGCTAACTATTATAACACATTTGGAGTTATATTTCGACGAGTCGGCCAATTCCCGAGGGTGGCCATTTCCTATTTCGTTAGTCCCGCTTTATGTTGATTGGCTCGCGGGATATTCGCCAATTCTGTCTTTGAGGTCACGATCTGTTTAAATTGGCTTACTGTTAGGTAGGAAGGTCGGTATGGTTTGTTAATCTAACAGGTGCATCCAACACTAATCGTTCTCCTACAAAAGATCACAGTCAAATAACATTGAGCTATGTTCGTCAATCTTCTAGAGAAAACATGAAAATAGCAAGTTTTATTAAACTACAGAGAAGTCTAAGCTATGATATCAGTACTACTGATATCATAGCGACTTCTTTTTGCGAGGTCGGCAAGTAAACTTGCAGTGATACAAACGTAGATAGGGTACGTCAGCATCAGATATGAACTGTTCGTTCATCTTATTATTATAAATAATGTAAATATAACGAAATTATTTGAAGCTAGTGTTTCTATTAGCAAATATGTGTATATAAGCATAATTTGTTTATAATTATCTTTAAATTCCTATGATAAAAAGCTATTATACCGTAGTGCTGATCGCAAATAATTCGCCAGCAATAAAATGAAAATAAATCCGTTTCATATGAATGTGGTGTGTATGTATTATCATACACCCTCCTGTACATATTTGCATTCGAAAACAGTTCCGCGGAGTCGGCGCACGATAAGCCCCAGGTTTTAGGTTCATTCACCGTTCTAGCCGGCGCGGGCGCGGCCGACGGCGACGGCGACGCTTCTTTCGCGATTATTATTATATCTCAATATGTTATCGCAGATTTAAAGTAATGTCCGTGTAAGCAAATATGGTATGTTTTATTTGAGTAAATACAAATGTCAAGTACCTACGCATTGCTTATTGTGTAGGTCCCTTGAAGCCGCCGTCTTTGGTAAGGTAGGGAAAGTGAGCTCCTTAGATGGTCCAATGTTAAGAGTTGGTGGTTTACGACTTCTTTCATGTGAGTAATTACCTACGCTTACTTGTGTCGCAACTATTATTACTAACTAACTGTTGCTTCAATATTGCTAATATTGAAGCGATAGTTAGCTAGGGTTGAAATAGCTTTCGGTGAATTACACTTTTTTGTCACGAGCCAGATCAAGCACTCTGCGTATTGTTAGTAGTGATGTAGACTAATTAAACCTGTCTACAAAACACCATAGCTACATTTGCCCCACAAGATGTTGTTCTATTGACTTATGTTTATAACATGACGCATAACATATAATATAAATAAATATACACTGATGTCATGTCAACTTTACACTGACGAAATTTGTCACCATGAAATTAGCTTATAATAACAAAAAACAAACAATGCCAGCACTGTCGAATATGGCTGCTCTTTATTTATATCCAAATATAAACAACGTTTCGTTAATATTTGCAACGGTCGACATTCCGCGAATTTTTTGCATCGATTTAATTAGTGGAATGCGTTGGCGGTTTATTTATTAATTGCCCGATCAACAAGGACAATCGACGTAATTTGTCAATCCTGTTAATGTGTCAGTAGTGAAGTTAATCGCTTCTAGCTTCTTTTATAATCATTAATACAATTTTAATATTGTAAATTGTAATTTCTATAGGTAATACAGACAATAATTGGTAGGTATTGTATATTGGCTCTGTACATAATAATGTTTGCAGCTGATCGTGATCGGTTACGATTCGGGATTAGGCTTAGTATTATTGACATCTTCAGCTGGAACATTCTTAGTAGTTAGCTGGATATCTGGTTGTGTGTCCGTGAGATATACGTAATAGGGAACCAGCGCCAGCGTGTAGCCATACAGGCTGGCTCCCAATTACGTCGGATCTAAAACTAATGACTGCCTTATCCATTTATATTGCACTTGATCTTATGATCCTGGGCGTTGCTCACGGAGTTCCGTGTCGGCTAATAGTTATTTAGTTTTTCTGATACCTATAGTTTGGTGAGTACCAAGTATTAACATTTCTGTAGGTAACTAAAAATTGTGTGCTGGATTTAGGATTTGTGAATTATACCTAACTCGATATCGACTACATTCTTAAGCTTTTACTTCCGAAACTAAATCATTTACACATGGACTCACGCGCTTCACGCACATTTCTGTCTGCCCCATCGGGTATGGGGTAGACAGAAATGTATTACAAGGATTTATAAGCAGATAGATAAGTTTTAAGAATTCACGTCATAATAGGTGAGCCTACACAACACAGGTTTAGTACTCAAGCTGACTAAGAATGTCCGGCAATCAACCTAATAACATTACGCCCCATCCGTACATCAAACCGAAGACCTCAAGCACTGCCGTCATATTCACTATCGCTGCGTTACCAAGACAGGCTCTTATATAAATAGCTGCAATAAAAAGATTTTCACAAATCCAATGCATCTCCGCAGTGCATTAAGTAAATGATCACAATTACGCCGCGCTCAGCACAATGCCGCGGTCTCCTAGCATTGTCTCGCATGTATTAATGGCAAGAGTTTCTCGTATTGCCTCTCTACATTTTCTCTTGTGAGTTTTTTGTGAATACCACCGAATCATTTGTCTAATTGCCATGATTATTTGAATACAGATCGACATTGTACACGCTCTTTTATTAATGATTGCTATTAAAACAAGACTCTTCGTTTGAAATTATTTCCTTTTATTTTGATTACTCTTAAAAAACTTAAAAAGCTGCCAGCGCCCAGGAAATGAACCACTCAACAACCTCTGTTGTCTATACAGCTATTTATACAAGCCTTTAAAGAATAAGTATTATATTGATAATATTCAGTCTAATCATGCAAATAGTAAAAGTGGCTCTGTAAGTAGATGATCGCTAAAATATTTCTTCCTATCCAATTTATGTCAATGTCAATTGGTTTCCCTACGCCCCCATCGGTATTTTAAATATAAAATCTCCGTATCAGTCAAACGTTAAGTATTTAGAGATTTCGTATTCAAAATAGTTTCCGTACCATTCGTGACATTGTTCCGATGTTATTGTATGAATGTGCGGCCATTAAAGCAATGCGAGTGATCAGTGCGCGGCCACGTACCAGACTGAACGTAAACATACGCGTTAATGGTTACTGCAGTCGGGGATCGCTGTTCACACGTATTTAGATTTATACACGTTTTTTATCGGATTACCTCATAGTGGAAGCGTGAGCTAGAAGTGCCTGTTGTACGGTCTCAGGTTTGATTGATTTATTTGGGAAATTACGTTCAGTAGGTGACAATTGACTGCTTTTTGTTAGAATCTGAAGTTATGAATATATGTATGTGACATCTGCTTATTCGTCGACGATATAGGTATAAACGTAGTGGTCTACCCTATAGATAGTTGTATCTAGCTGTTCAGACAAATTGTATGCTCCACTTCACCATTATTTCCTCGCAAAAAGTCCAATATCCGACCACAAAAAGCGACATTATTTTCACATGAAAAGCCGGCAGTTTTTCTGCACAACAAAAACATACACTACATTAGATTTTTTGTCTCTTTACACGAATGATTAATAGGTAATGTTCAGTAGTAGTTCGCTAGCCTTTGTGAGCGGCGACCGGCCGATCACCTCTCGAAGGTCGCGCTGGAACCTTATTTATAGCCTAACAATGACATACTCATCCTTAAACCTGTACGAGTGTACGCGATTTACCTTCGCGAGTAAATACCGAGTAAGTACTGACTCCGTTCTGCGTTTGAGTTTATTTTAAAAGGAATTAAGTATCCATATTAAAATGTATGTGAGTTAATGGAGAAAACTGTTAGATTCCATTGTGATGCCTAGATTTGCCGACAAGTTACCTACAGACTTCTGACGGGATATCTACGTACTAGCGCGATGAAAAGACCGCAGTAGAAAAATAATAGGTACCTACACCTAACAAAATGCGGTTATCACAGTTGTAGGAACTAGATAAAAAAGACAACATTCGTAAAGCAAAAGCTTGTTTTGCAACTGGATCCTACAATACGCTCAAAAAGATTTGCCCACCAGATCCTAAAATTTGATCACATCCCTTCTTCGGGAGAAGTGATTACATTTTAGGACCTGGTGGGACCTCTCAGAGGAGTAGAGTAAAAAAGCCTCCAGAATATAAATAGATTAATTATTATAGGTATATTAGACTCTACATTGCATGTATAGTAGTAAACTTTTTGAGATATTCTTAATAGAAATTTAAATAGGTAAGCAGCATTGAGTATATGCAGATGAACTGTTTTCACGTTAAAATATTTTTATTTATATATTTTTGTAACATAATATATTACTATTAAATATTCTACTCGACGAATCACTTTGGTCGCTACATCAGGAAAATGTAATGAAAAATATCACGTTATTAGCAGTCGCCGTAATGTCACTTCAATATTCTATGATTCCCTGTTCAGAAGGCCGCTTTGGAACCTTACGATAACTCGCTTATCGATTGATTAGTTTTGGTGTCATGCAATATCCTTACTTTATATTAATATTATAAATTCAAAAGTAACTCTGTCTATCTGTTTGTAACCTAGTCACGGCTAAACCACTCAACCAATTTGGATGAAAAAAGGCACAGAGGTAGGTTAAAACTTGGGAAAGGACATAGCTACTTTTTATTGATGTAGGCACCACGCGGGCGGAGCCGCGCGCAAAAGCTAGTAAAAAATAAAGCAACAGCTTGATGTAATCTATTTAAAATCAATCGATTCGATCGAGTTAAAACGAATTCTTATTTTTTGTTTTACATAATTTCTAATGTTGTAATCAATACAAGAACTATATGCTATCGTGTCGATTCGGTTAGTTATCGATAAAGTTCTTAAATTAGCATCTCTCATGGTTATAATATAATTTACCAAAACAAATCATCTTACTTTCAGCTACGATATTGCGTACAGAATCGAATTTAAGATCACTGCAAGCAAAGTGTATCTTCAAATGCATAAAATCAAAGATGATTATCCAATCGAGTCACGCAAGATATCAACAGAAAATTGCAAATGTTTGCATCACACAAAGCCCGGCGCATGAAGCCTTAGTACACGGATATCAGAACTTACCTGTAAAGGTTTAGAAGCCCTACTTAGAGTTCGATGGACTCCATATCGATTGTATTGCTAATTGAAAGCTATTTCATATGCTTATGTGGTTACATCGGTATTAGAACTGTCGCGACAAAGGGTTTTCTATGTCTTTGTACATTTTGAACAAGGAAATAATTCCTATGTCCTAAACATTGAAATGATAGATGCAGGCAAATTTCTAAGGGTCACAGTAATGTTTGTCCTCCTTTTACATTTACATTTGTCCGGGGTGTATGTAGCATCGTTCTAGTCACTACTTGTTTAAATAGCATTATCAGACAGTTAACACCTGCAACGGACACAAAGAACATTCAGACTCGGCCCAACCATTTGTGGATCACACAACATTTTGTCCAATATGGGATTTGAACTCGCAATACTCGGCGCAGCGACAGTGACGCCACCCGCAGTCATTATTGATTAGTGCAGTGATTATTATATATAATCGTGTGAATATTGACTAAAATAGTTTTTACTGCAATAAAGTGAATAGCCGGTTCTAATGCAAGCTCGCAACGAAGTATTGTACACGATTGCAATCTTTAATCATAATCCTTCACTCTGGTACAACGCCATTTGTAACGTCTGGAGCTGTATACACTGCCACGGTTTTACTTGTCTAGACTCCATTTGCATCTCTGTACAATTGCAGACACGTACAATTTCTTTGTAATGTAGTTTCTGAAGTTGGTAAATTTTATATTTGTATTTTCTTCAATAAAGCAATAATATTGCTTCACAATTAAAGTATAAATATTATCGTATTCTTAGAGACTTACGCTGGAATTTTCGCGTAGAGGTAGTCAGGGTCATTACATCAGTATTTCTTCAGTTATATGTATGTTTAAGTCCCAGGTAATAACACATTTCCAAACAGCTTACTGCTACTGACTGAAAATCTCAGTTAAATTATGCTGACTTGGCAATCAATCCTGAGACCACGCCATTAGTCGCAAATATAAGCCAAGTGATCATATTGATCATTAATAAATTACCTATAACATCATTCGTCTGCTCCCAAGAGAAGCACATCCGTGCGTGCTTCTCTTCATGTATCGTACAATTTATTAACTTATATACCAATAGGTATTATAAACAATATAGTTTAGTTTCCATATCTAATTTTACATCGGATCCTAGTCACGTGCGACTGTTGCTGACTACTAATTATTTTATAACACACGCATAAGTTAATGGTTGTTTATATGTGTACTTTATTGATTTATAATGAGAGTTGTATGAGAAATTACATATTGTAGTTATTTGTGATACTGTGCATTGTGTATACGCAATAGGTAACGGGGTTATAAAGCGATAGGCTAAGAAACAATTGTATAGCTTTATATTTTTAAGTTTTATTGTCTTAGACGCTCCGTCATTCGCAGACATAGACAACAATATCATGGCATTTGTTATCAAATATTAATCAACATTCACATTTGATAACAAATACGTGATATTGTTACTAGTTATGAAACAATAATTGATTGAAGATATATTATGTATTCAATTAAATGCAATTAAACAATGCAAATTGCAACAAAATCTAGAGAATTTTAGGCTTATTCAAGGAAACAGCAATCATGATCGATGAACACTTCAGTCTCCCATGGCCACGTATGATAAAAAGCAAAAGATAAAAGTTGTAAACAAAATAAGCCGCGATAAAATCACTAAAACATAGTTTTATTTCAAATACCTTTAACATAATTCAACATACGAAACAATACCGAATTGTATTTTAACAACTACTTTCGCCGACAACACGAATTGTTTGTTTACATCAGTTGGAGTACGCCACGAAACAAAATCAACAGCACTATTTTCTTTACGACGAGTATCACTGTAATAAACTGACTGAAAATATTTTGATTACATTTCCTTTTGAACCAAAGTGAACTGTATTCCTTCCCGCAATAAAAATAAAAGTGGCGAATTGTCTCGCGAGCATTTAGGACGCATGTGCTCAAGACCCCTCGCGCCGCAAAACACACAACATTTCTTCACTTTTACGATCGTTTTACGGTTCTGATATTAGCTAATTCGCGACGAACGTGTGCGCTAAACTTTTATTTGTGACGTAATATGGCATAATGTGGTATAAGAATAGAGTTTCATTTGGCATAGACTATTGTGTGAAACAACTTCGGTTTGTTTACACATATGATCAAAACATAGTTTTAAACAATCTTTTGTTAGTACCTTTTCTCTAGTAAAAGTAGGAGTCTTTTACAAATATTTCGGCATTTTATTCTCTACAACTTATCTCCACACAGTTTCGTGACAGCCGATGCTGAATAATACGTCTCCTATGAGTACAAATTAGGCCTTATAATTTGTAGGTACATTCTAGGACTCTCCAATATAATATCTGTCATCAATACGACTGACTACTCACGGCAATTTTTGTCATTTTATAACTTCGTTTTAAGCATTACATAGTAACATCTAGTTTCCGAAGATTTATCAATTCAAACAGTAAAAAACAGACGGTCTAATGCGTGTTAACAGCTGTGATTGGTTGATTGAAGCAACAGCCAATCAAATCACTTGACATGATTGTGTTTGAAATTGACACGTCGTTGATACGTCTTTAAAAAGCTGGTCCTACATCTAATATCAGAAATTTGGATTAGTCGATCCCAGAATATTTTATTGATAATATACGATCGTCACAAAATGCGCAGCTCAATTATTTATTGTCACATCTATGTGTCGTCCACTGGCTAACAATGATCTCCAAAGCCATTATGTGGCGGTTCTTGCATGCATCTTCGCCAATCTGTAATCCTTCTCACCATCATCTCAATTACTACTAAACTGCTAATTATTTATATCGTGTCTTAAACAACACATGTTATCATCTATTTTAAACGACAAACAAAGACTTGTAGACTGTGTTTCCCGTGCAGTTTTTTTCATGACATCACAACGTTGATCGTCGCTCGTATCGATTCCTCATTGTAGTATCGCGTGCTCTGCACCCTCGTTCCTTGCTTGTTTTTGAAGCTCGATGGAATATTTACTGCCGAGAAACTGTTTATATTTAAAATGTAGAAACATTTTAATGTCAGGTAAATATAGGAGCAAAAAATTTTCAATGCTGGGATCACCTGCTGCTCCAATCTAAAACGTAATATTAAAATGGGCAGCGTGAGCCACTGGGTCACTAGTCCTATTTATTTTAGTTTACTAATCGTAAGACCATCGCTTCTCACTCCTTATTCTGTTATGAAATTTTCAATGGAAGCATGAACTTAAGAAAGATTTTTCGGTATACAATAATAAGGGCCCGTTACAAGGGACATGGCTAGCGAAATACATAACAATATGTATGTATACAGCACATACATGCGTAATGCCATGTACATATATATACTTATAGTATTCCAGAATCGAGGCCGGATATAACGTGTCTAATAGGATTTATGATATGACCTTACAAGATTTCAATTAAGACTATGCCCAATTGAAATCGTAATCTCTGGTAATCGAATATCTATACTAGTATTATAAATCTGTAGAGATTGTTTATTTGTAGCAATAATCTCCGCAACTATCAGACGGATTTGTTGAATTCTTTCGGCATGTTCTATTAATAAAAAAATATGGTGTGTGTTCGCGTCGCCACTACTACTGCGCCGTGTGTCGTGGGTTCGAATCCCTACTACGGATAAAATGTATGTGATCTACTAATGGTTGTACCGAGGCTGGATGTTCTTTGTGTCCGTTGTTTGAATGCTTGCAAAGTCCCCCGCGACACAGGATCGATTCCTTTGTCTTTGTAAAAAATAATAACAATATAAAAAAGCTATTAAACATCATGACGGGACCTTTATAGGAATGGATCGAATGAAACCGCGGGCACAGCTAATTTTATTAAAATGTTGATTACATTTATTGATTACATAGGTATCAAAAAATTATGTCAAGAGTAACTCAATCATTATTAAGATAATAACAAGAGTATATGTAAGCAAGTATAAAGCAGGATGATTCATATTACCACATATACTTATTTAATGATTACAGCGAATCTCTTTTACACATATTGTTCATTGTGCCTGCATCCTGTTCTATACAACATTATCGCTTCATCGTCACACATTTCACTAGAATAACAAGCACATAAGGTAAACACTATAGGTATATATTACACGTATATATTTCCAAAAATATTGATTGCAGCGCGTTATCAGAACTTCGATAACGTTGTCACGTATCAGTCGACAGTGCGCCCTTCTTGAAGGAGAATTACTATGAGTTTAAATGGTTTCATTATTGTAAAGTTACGGATTAACATTGAGTTTGTACTATCAGTATTATTAAAAACGATACTTGTCTATTAATAATGAGGCTATTAAGCTGGGTTTCCACTGCAAAAGTATAGACGCGATAATTAGACTAGAGAAACTATTTCCAATTAACTAAAACATAGGTAGGATATTTTTTTTATATGCCTATTAATATTTTATGATTTGCCGAAGAATATAGTTTGATACACTAGTATCTAACTATTTTGAAATGTCAACTTATTAAACTATCATTACGTTGACATTTTACGTTACACTAAGGAATAGGTGTAGATTTTTGTTTTTATTTGCCGTGTAAATATAGTTAGAAATAGCTCGTTACATTGCTTTTTTTGTATAGTTATTTCCGTTAGACTCTTTGTTAGTGAAAGTACTCGTATAAAGTTTAACGTTGCAAGTTAAACATGTCCATACGGAGCCGGCTCTGCGTTAACAGTGGAGCCCAGCTCTACCCTGAGGTACTTCCTCATTGCCAGCTCTACTCTACATAAGCTCGCAGCGCTGCCATCAGAGCCAAGTAAACTGTGTTCTCAACATGTATGTATTATCAATGCAGATTCTTACAAACCTGAAGATCAATTTCACGCCTATAATACGCCTGGTAATGCATGACTGCATAAGCTGTTGTAACCGCTTACTTCCTGCAGAGATATAAACTTGTTTGCAACACTTCATTTTGCATGATGGTCTATACTCTATATTTATACCATTTGAAAACGATTCATCATCCGTCGACAGTTCGACTCGCCATCAAGGCGGCCTTGTTTACCCTTCACCGAAGTTGTGAAAGGGGATCAGGATATAAAGTTACCATTGATGCTTTCGCGTGTATTTCCTTTTGATTCGGAAAGGAAATCAATGGAAACCGCTTTAGCTATTGAAGCCTTAATACTGTTGTAGGGTTAATAAGCTTATATTGAACGGAGCAACATCTTACAAAGTACATACAAGTGTTATTGATATTGGACCCTAGCACTTACTATGTATATTTTCAACGAACATACAATTACTAGACAACATTATCTTTTTACGTTCAGGATACTTAAATATTTACATTTATCGTTGTCAGAGCTTTTAAGCGCTCACATTTTCTCATTGAATATAAATAATGGTTATGATATTTTGATATTAGCAAGAGAGAAATGCCTGTAATCTCTGCTAACCCGCGCGGGAACTAGGCTTGTATGTATATTTTGAGATCACTGACTCCGAATGCTCTAATTTTATGTATAGAAATATGAAGAAGGTGTTTGCCCAGTTCCCGTTCAAGCACTTCGATTTGAAAACCCAAAAATATTTTGTCCGTTCTAAATAAGGAACCGTAATTATTCGACGAACAGTTGCGCTTATACTTGCGCTACAGTACTATAAAGGCAAACATAGTGTATGCTTAAGATGACTCGTGTACGTGTCGTGGCCCTTTTAACATGCAAATGACTGAGAACTAAGGACGTCAACTCTGTGCATTTTTATTACAAAACTACGAGGGTAAACGCTGCCATATTCTCTTTCTTATGGTAATCGAGCCTCGTAAAACTGTGACATTAAAATTAATGTATGTGAGAGAAGCCAAAACGTGTGAAACGTAATTAAAGGAACTCTCTCTTTCATACGACGTAATTTTATTCATGGATTATGATGATCTTTCTTAATGTTTGTTTCGGTTAACGGAGAAAGGTATTTTGGAGTCCATGGCAGAAGTAGAAGGAAAGTATAGGCAATTATGACATTTCCAGGCTTGGAACCATTTCTGGATTTTTGTTCCTTTTGTGATGATGTGAGTTTGATGCTTTGTCAATAACCACTTACAAAACTACAGGTTACGTGTACTAATTAGTTCAGTAGAGTTAGATCGGTGTTTCTATTTAAACCCGGGTTTTCGCGTAAACTGAAGCTGGCTAGTTGACGTCTTTACAAAAAAACGCTACCAACAATCCTTGTGATATATTCCTGCGGTGTGTGGGTGAGGCTCCTTAACAAGATTAATTGTTCTGAAGGCGGTTTGCTTGCCAGCTTAGTAGAAATAAACACTAATAAAAATTAAATATTTAATGCATATGCCACAAAGCATAGTAAGGTAGTATAATAACAGCCCTCATATAATGTAATAAGTACTTATTAAACCTTTAAAGTTAATAGTCTAATAAAATAAAGATTACCTTCCATAAAATCAAAGCTCATTAACACCGGCTACTCATCGTCTAGTCTAGACTAATACAGTAAACATAAATTAATACTTTTGACATCAGCTGTAAGCCTGTGTCATATATGCGCAGCGATACGTGTAAATATTATCCCATCTAAATATTAGGACGTGAATGAATTGTTTAAAATATGATGAACATATTAGAGATTTTAGTTTTAAGTTTTAAATATGAATACTGTCATAGTCGAATACTTTTGGGTTTTCTATTTATGTGGCATTTGTGTGTTTTTGTGCTGAATAAAAGTGTTTCCGCATTATTTTGCTATTGTCTGGCCAATCGTTATCCAACGTGGCGGCGACAGGAGTTTTACATTATTTATATGCAACATTTCTGTCTAGTACGACAAACCAAAAATATTTTGATTATTAGGCACCGCCGCCTTAATTCTTTCCGTTTAGGTTATCGTCGCCTCTTTTGCCCGTATTCTAGCACACAATGATCATTGGTAGTCCACTTCTCTAGGTGTATATTCACTTAAGGAATCATCCACTGTGAGAGTAAAAACAAAAATTAATTCACTTATATTTCCATTCTACAACCTCTGAACCCAAAACAAACATAATATCTGCAGATCAACTCTACATGCCTACTAGTTAAAATATTTCCTTTTTAAAACGTCTTCGGCAAGCTTTCATTTCCCAGTTGTACTTCAAATAAATACAAAGAAAAAGATCTTGCCAGTTGTAAGTAAAAGTCCGTCTAGATAAAGTAGAAATAGCGGTGAAACTTTGCGCAGAACAACTCTACCAGTTCTCTATTTATTGATTTACTAGGGAGGATTAGATCCTTGCAGACGTTTCAACAAGTCTCATATACTCAAGTTGAAAGTTTCCTGCGTCCAATTTCGTCTTTTTATATAGAATTTGAACATTTTCTTCGACTGGCGATCATTTACCAGATTTAAGTCTGCAAAAGTTTACCTTTCTAGTGATTACACTCGTTTCCTATCTATTTATATTGAATTTATGTTAAATATTTTGGGTTACATAGCTACGAATAGTAAACAGTAACATCGTAAATCAATACGGTTTCCTTGAACCACTTTGAGTGGAGCCCATTCATGAATAATATTATAAGTCATCAATATACAAAATGATTGTAGATCAAGATTGATACACTTTATATAAGTAAGTATCAGAACACATAAATATTATTTATCAATATAGAAAAGGCATTCGGAATTCATATAAGTTAGTAGCAAAGTTTTGGTGATGAATAGACTTTTTTTCTAGTGCAATACTTGAGCATAGGACATTGCTTGGGCAACTTCTACTATAACATCCACAAAATACCATCACACTTCAAATGGAATTGTAGGTATTCCAAAAATAGGACTTCCTTTTAATTACTCGTATATCTCACTTAGATTCCGTCCATCACTCACTGAAGTGTGAACAAATTCGTTTCGTCTTCAAGCACCACTCGGCGCATTTTATTTACATTATCTGTCTACACTACAGACGAAGGTCCCGTAATATATTATCACGACTCGTGTCTGACGAAGGTATGTATGTACCCCTTATCGGCAATAACGTTTGAATACTTAACGACCACCGTGTCACGTGATCATGCCAGTGGAGTTACTATTGCGAATGTATGTTATCCATATCTACAAGAATGTTTAGGGTTGACTTGAAAAAGTGTTTTGCTTACGTGATTTAGTAACACACATTCTAATTTCCAAAGTGTTTCACAAACTGAAATTTAGGATTTTTCTTACGGTACATGCTCGCCACTTATTTATAAATTTACCAGCGTGATGGTGACTTAATCCACTGCAATTTGGTTAAAGCGGTGATTGACTACATTGGGGCAGCTATATAGAATTTTCCAATTTATTCATAGCAAGCGATCACAGCGATGTCAGGTGTCGTACAAAAGAAACAGTTCCAAAACGATCATTTGCGTTCAGCGTTGGTGTTCGCGGTTGCTATCTGATACTTCGCGATATGTAAGCAGGTCTGCCCACTGAGACCATCATGGCGCATGGTGACCGCTACTGCTGCATGCATCGCGATCGCATTATTTTGCACTCAGCGGATTCTTATTTTGTCACATTATTGTGCAAAGCTCAGCTTTAGTTATTTCAATCTTCGAACATGCATCGAGTTTATTTATGTGCGTGCTTCTTGTATCAGCTTGCTATATTGCTCTCTTTAAATTTTAATTACATCAATGAGCCAGCCCGCTCGTGCACACATACAAGCGTGTATAAACAAGCATCACATAGGAGAATTGCGGTCAAGCGTATACATACAAGTTCATATTCTCACGCCTTTATCCCATGAAGAGTAGCCAGGGGTGTATGCATACACATTTCTCCGTGGTTTTAGCAAGTAATACGAAGCGTACTTAAAAAACTTAACAGTCTACCGGGAATAATTCCAGACTCCGTGCAGTCATTGAGGAAGTCTTGACGAAAAAATGCAATATCCCTCGTGCACGGCAGTCTTAATCATGACCGCGACGCGGCGAGGCATTGCTAAACAATAAAATATACCTACCTTTATCATCTTATAGTAACGTAAACGTTCCAAGTTTGTTTTCGATATCAGAATTTCTTGCTAGGCCGTATAAAAATCAGGGTTTTCCACGAGATCTGTCCGGTTGAATGTAGAGTCCCCGCGACACAGGATTGATACCGAGTGTGGAAGATGTATATTTAAAAGAAAAAGAATACATGCTTGGCGGAATGTGGGTGTGATAAGGCTGTACCATATCATTCTTGAATATACAGGCATGCAATTACGTTACTCTAAGCTATGCACAATATATGCAGCAGTATATAATCGAGATATGTGCGTATGTATCGCATGCAGTGCTTCTCAATGACACCGCGCCTCGTTCCGCTGGCTAGTATCGAGATCACACTGCGTGCTCCATTTCCTTCCGTTGCATAACAAAATCGCATTGCATACGATCGATTTTCACTTTCGCATGCATTCGTTTCCATAGAAATTGTATATAGTTTTAATGCTTGAATAAAATTTCTAACGATACGAAGATTCGATATTCGATTGATTGGCGATTTGTGTCGTAAAGACGAAGTATTGACCGAAATTAAAGTGCCGGTGAAATTAATGTAAAAGAAAAACATATAGTTTTCTTTTTATTATCTTACATAGACGAGTTTAGGAGAGACCTTTAGGCAATATCAGAAGGTTTTCTTTAAATGATAGTTTCGATCAATTTGTAATAAGGTTTGATATGGGAAAACCCTGCTTTATCATGTTATTGTCTAGATTTCTCTTCATCATCTAGGTACTTCACTAAACAACCATTAAATATGATTTCATTGTAACGTAACACGCTATAAAAATTTAAATTTCGACTCTGTGTGTGGCAGTCTTAATAGGGGATCCAAACAGCTGTCATCTCAAGAATTAATTAAACACAATACGATACCGTTAAGTGTTCATTAGCTTATTAAACCATCGACTATATCCACATACAGTACTCCATATATGTAAATACATACAAACAAGTCAACACTTGCTTCAGAAATTTGAACTTTATTTGTTTGGAGATAAGTGTTTTCCAAAGTGCATATGGGTAGTTGGTAATGGTATGTAGGTTCAAATGTTAAAAGTAACGGGACTCCGCCTCCTTGCACGAACTCACGACGCAACGTCTCTCCGTATCGAGTGTGTTGCATTGTCGCCGACCTTATATGGTTGATGTCGCCGTCATGTTCCATTATAATAATTGTTTAAGCAAAGTTTTACGGTGTTTGTTTATTTATATGTGTATTTTACAATATATTTTTGTAGAAAGGAATGATATTTAAGTAAGATTGTTATATAACACGGGACCGACGTAGACTCTTTGATATCGGAATGTTGTCTTAAACCTTCAAACTGGGAAAGTATGCTGTGAAGAAGGCAGATCAAACTATTTTTTATGGGTTTCGACGTGTAAGCTTTACCAATAATATTACAAGTATCCACTGCTTAACTGCTTTCGCTGATGGTAAACTGTTACGCTCTATGCTTGTGTGGCACTTTTATGGTATAAAAACAAACGTACTACTGCCAAATCTTTGTTGCATGCATAAATAACTTGTCGTCTGTCTGTTTGGCTGATAGACTACGTAGCTCGCACATAGCATATTATTTAGCAAATGTTGCCTAGACTAAATTGGTAAAATCACCAAATTAAATTGACCCAACAATGTTTTAAAATGTTCCCACTAGCTGCTGTGAGCGCGTGTAAATCGGCTAATCGAACCAAATAAATGTAAAACAATTTGTTTATGGAATTTGTAATTAATAATATACCAACGAAATATTAGACCGTATTATCAAAAACTCATTAGCCGTGTCAGCTGTCAGAAACAAAAATAACTTCACAATAAACTATGTGAATTACGTTTACCAAAATGTTTATGTTGCGTTCTAGTAATTTATATAGGGATTAAATATAATGACCATCGAAAATACTAATTGCACAGCAAATATTGCACAGCATAACGCGCACCTACATCGATTAGTTTGATCTCTTTAAATATATTTTGCTGTGCAATTAGTATTTTTTTGTTGTGCAGTTAAATACTACCTATTTATATATTGCTCTACACAATTTTAAAGTAATATCTACACAAAAATGTTGACATGACTGTTTCTTAAAAAGCAAATAGGAATTACAAAGTTAAGTTTGAAAGTTAAATTCACATGCATAAATTTGTTTTGATGCATTTCTCATATCTTGTGCTTAACCTGGTGATATTTTGGATAAGTTTCGTTGCGATCTGTTTATCCGACAGTCTCATAGACAATTGTGTTGCGCTTTTCGACAATTAAAATTAATTTAAACTTATGTTTGCAGATACAGTTTCTTTACGCGCCCTTATCACTCTAAGCAGTTTTAACACTAACACAGAATAGTAAAAAGAACTCTATAGTATATAGTTTTTACCTTAACAAAGTCGTGGCAAAGGAAACCTCTGCAATAAGCCGCGCGGCCCGTGCTGAATGTCAATGGATTGTGAGTCACGCATACCATCGCAATCACCTGCATGCCTCACCGCTGTATTACCTAACCTTATCTGTTACGACGCAACTAACTATTTACACTGACGCTTTTGTTTTGCAGAACAAGTGCATCTTTTATACAAAACACGTAAGGTAATATGCGCGTTACGATTTGTTAATTTATGCCGAGCTTTTATTTCTTTAGAAAGTCTGTTTAGTTCGCACATGGTTTTCTCTGAGGGTTGTCTTAATTATAAGCTATCAGTTTCACTATCCATGTTGCACGCCCGATCTTAACCACTGATCTGAATAATTGTGTTTGAATAATATTAGTTGTGTAGAACACCATACCTACCTACAATGCATAGTTCAAGGCACACGCACTTACTAGTTTTGTCCATTCGTTCGTATATAATTCAAATGCACTTTTGCACATCGCTAGTCTCAACCGCAGTATTGTTGGTCTACTTTTTCTCTCTCTTAAACTTATATCCATTAGGGTTTCCTTGGCGTTGGGACTAAGTACCAACCAAGAAGACACCGCTTGTCCATAAGAATCGGTTATGGCTCTACTTCTAGATGAGCCGCGCGCTTGACTATCATAGCTATGCAATATGTTTTAATTCAAGTGTTTAAAGGGACCTTCAAAACATTAACATACCCGAGACAATCCTCAACCAAATTCAAAGTAGCTATCAGTGGATCATACAGATTTCTGTCCCATGCAAGAGACTTGAAGTATACCTCCAATTCTTAATATCATGTAAATAAGTAGGTATATTAGTTCAAAAAGATGAATGTATTTCTAGATATCATGGTTTACCGGGATGTTGAATCACCGGTTAGTGATAAGATAGTCAATCATTCGGCTATCTTATCCGCAGTTCAATTCACAGTTTCTTATTGTGTCATATATCCGAGAATTAGCTTTACCGAGAAAATACTTTATTATTTTATACGAAGTATTTAGCAGAACTTATTGGATTATATACAAATGCTTAGTATTGTTTGTCAGTTTGCAAGTGTGAGACATAAGGTTTCTGAGAAAATTAGAAACATTATTTTTATGAATGGCTATGTACAACTTGTATTGTTTATATGGATTCCGATATATAAATACTTTAATTAAGTAATCATTAATTATTTCAAATAAGATTTTTGGTATTGATTTGGCATTATTTTGGTGTCGGAAGTTGTACTGTGTAAAACTGGCACATAGCCGACGACAAATCGTTCTACCCGGCCCTAAAGAATATATCGTATCGGTCGTAACATTGCGATATTTGTTATAAGTCATGTTTATCAACCGCACTATGTATGTACCTACTCATGCACATAGCCGCGGAAGCAGAAATGCTTGCATTTTTATTAATGACCCATCTCAAACTTATCTTCAACAAAGTCGCAAAGTTGTTTTGATATATATTATGTTAACGGACTAATTAGTGTAATGCATTTGTTTGTATTTTCTTATATAAGCGACATGTAATTGTCTTTAATAAGAAATAAAGAAATATTGAATATAGCAATACGGAATAGCCTCAGCTTCATAACCCCCTCTATTATATAACAATTCATCACTTATAAACTGTCGTGCAAATCAACAACCCCTCTTACTAAGGATGAATGACAGTCAAGCGCCGGCGCATGTGACTCACGCGAACGTAATGGCTAGCGCATGCGCCTTCGACGCGGTCATGGCGGAGGATGTCGCCGTATATGGCCCGACGCCTATTACCTGTATTACTTGGCTAATTGAACCTGCGATTATACCTAGTTGGTTCAACCTGATAGATCAACTATTTATCGAAGGTATTTGTTTATACTGTAATAGAGATTAAGGCAAATCGATTTTTTATTGCTAAGTGGTGCAGTAGCAAAAGTATTTACGCGTTCCAAATCATTCTTCAGGGCATTTCGGGGCGGGCAGTGTGGAAGACCTTGCCTAAATCAAAATCTAAATCATAAATAAATTTATTCAAGTTAGGTTACAAGGTAACACTTATGAATGTCAAAGTTACACAAAATTTTTTCTGTGAATTTACATTTACTGCCACGTTCAGCAAAGCAAGGGTGTAGGGCTCATGAGAAGAACGGGTAAGAAACTCATGGCCACTCTTTTTAATCGCCAAGTTTACAATAACATTTTATTTACGAATCATGACTGTAAGGTGCTGCAACCATTTCTCCATGAACTACTACTGAACATACTCAAACATTTAATAAAATTTGATGGTAGCCTCTAAAGCAGCAGTATGGTAAACAGGACCTAGAAGAACGCATGCGTTTTTCTATAAGGAAATTTTCAGTAGTACCATGGAGTGAGAAACGTGTCCAGTAGGCAGCAATAGGCTCACTCCCTATTACGTGCGATCTAAGAACATAGCTGGTGAACTGTGGCTGTAAAGCACTTCTATCCTTAGAGTATACCCGCCTGTATATCCTGCGATCACTAGACAACAGTAGGTTAATGCTACATTACTTATACAACATGTCACAGATATAACGCACAACCTCAAACACCCCAGTTAGATTATTAAATCGTAATAATAATATAATCATTAAAATGTTACTTTTATGTACTTAAATATTTTAATTTAACGAATTAGTTCTCCTTATTGTGCGCGGATAGTATGGGTATATTACAATAAATCTAACATTTTCATTTATTGCATCAAAAACCTTATTGCCTTGAATTATGATACATTTTCGTTTATTTCAGCTGTTTAATAAATGGGTGACTATAATTTAATTTGTTTTAATTATTTTAGGGATAAAATATACCTATATTAAAAATTGCTGGAATTAATTCAGTAGCCAATTTTGAACAAACTACTTTCAGGATGTGCGTTTATTATGTAACATGTTGTATATATCTGATAAAATATCAGTGTAATTTGTATGCCTATCCCTTTAGTTATATATGCGTCATGCTACAAAAATGCGAAGTGATTAATTATCTGCACATTATCACAGATTACAACATAGTAATTACATATTATGGTAAAAGGATCAACTCAGTCAGGGCCCAACGACCGGCGCCCGCGCATACACACACAATGAACTCCGGAAGTTGGTCCGGAAGCCGCTGGTCTGTGACACCTCTGCGTGGCTGACGTCAGGTGACGTCACACTCATTCATGTCAATCGTTATTGATGTTGTGACTGACGATACGTTTGAAAAGTTTAATGACTTAATATTGTATACCAATGGTCGCTTCACAGAGCATGGAACCCAAATCACGAATCCTCTTTGCGGCGCGCAGTAGGTTTTTGTTTATGGTTTCCATCCTCACTACATAAATGCGAAGTTGTGTTTATTATTTTGTAATTCATAACTACAAACCAAATTATTTATTGTAATAGTTACAGCGTCAACTATTACCCCTAAACAAATTAACGTAATCATCATGACCGGTCGTATGATGTCTGCAACAAATAAATCCTAAATGATTTGATTGATTTTGTGCTTCTCATATTGAACGGCGTTCTACCAACATAACCATCCATTGACGTGATGTTTTATCCATCTAATGACAGGCACAGGTCTACATTGCACTATTCTGTCGCAATTGATCGAGTGGCTTAATATAATATGTTGCTATTGGGGTTTTCTATCAATAAATTCTGCACCAAGGAGTTTAGAAGTGTGCCCAGTAAACTGCAATTGGCTTGCCCCTATTACATAGGACGTAAAACCATGGCTAGCAAAAAAATGGTGTATACATCTCTGCCTAACACTTCAGGGATATAGGCATCAGACTGTATGAATGCATTCTTCACGTACCATACAGTCGAAATCTCGTATCGTCAGCTATAAAATACGATTCTTTCGTCAATCCAATCACAAAGTTAACGAAAACCAATCATAAACAAGCTACCAGTTCTATTTATAGTAGTTACAACATATCACCCACATACCAGACTACCTTTACATTTTACATACCTACATTATGTCTTACGGGCCGTGTCTGTTCTCAAGTGGTATCGTATAAAAATCTTTGTATCTCAAAATCACTTAATATGCGGTCGGATTTGTTTATTGGCATACTGACAAATCGCTAAACTAAGAATTTGATGGCAGAAAAATCTTATTAAATGTTAATCACAGCCGCATCTTAAACCGTGCATTCAATAATTCTGAACTTACGTCTCACCTACACTTTTCCATTTTCTCAACAATTACAAACAGACATACCTAATACGTACAAGAAAAAAGCTATAATTAATATCCAATCTAAATAAGCAGGAACATTTGTCATTATGTCTTTTTGTAACCATTACCTATCGATGCGAGTCAAGTGTCTACTGTGATTCAGACATTCGATATCTTAGTATTTTTTATTTATTTTCTATTGTGCTTCCTAAACGTACTAAAACTGCAATATGAGTTTTTCTTTCCATATACTGCTCTACAATAATATACATTCCGTATCGCGATAGTCTACAGAGATACACGATAATTTCAATTCAGACTAAGAACCACCTACCCAAAAGTTTTTTTAAATAGTTTATTCACTCATATTACATAAATTACAAAATTCAAATTTCTCGTTTTCCGTCAATACATATACCATATCTAAAATAGAGCAATATAATTCTCGACAGTAAAGTCGTTGACACTATAATATACACATGAATTCGTACTGCGTCGTCGACAAGGTTTCCGTTTCCTCTCGAAGCCGTACATGTACCGTGTGCAACAATACAAACTACATAGTCATTTAATTTTAAAAAGTGACAAGACATCTAAAGATTTAGAAGCTCATTTTTAATAGATGCGTGGCAAAACATTCTTAATCCATGAGCTGATTTGTGTTTACAATGAGCTATTATTAACAATCCTTTGCAAAATAAGAATGGCACTTTCAAATCTATAGAAACACCGACATCTCCCTTATCTATCTATATATCTCTTTGTTACATCTGAAAGGAGATTAGATATGCTTATTATATGTTTCCTTCAATAGCAGCATTTGACAAAGGCAATTAGTGGAAACAATCAAAATAATAAACTTTTCGCTCGATACTTTATACCGCATAGAACTGGCAAGACTTTTTATCTTGGAGTTTCATCTGATTAACCAGAACTATTTAATTTCCTTATCCACCTGTTAACCATTCGGTTTTCCTTATTTGATGCCAGATATCGGTCCTAAATTTCAATTCAACAGTTGACAAACAGGCGATGTGATAAATAAGCCACATACATAGTCAAATCACGATGAGTCAGCACCCAAAGCTCCCATACGTGTAGTCGCTCACGTTGTTTAACAACAAAAGGAAACTGATGTCTCTAGCATCACGGCGACAGTAAAACCATGAAAACTACGTGTAAACTATGACGCACAAACACCGATCAGTGCTGTACGATTCCCCCGGCGAATGCATCAATCTCATGTGAGTAATTAACACGCATGTGCACATACATGATTCATGTGACATAAATATTGTTGAGTGCTAATTATATATTTGTGTTATCGACACAGTTACGTTTTTAATGGTCACGGTCGTGTCTTGACCTGTGATTAATTGCTGTATAATTTCTGACATGCTATTGTTTATTACTTTTTAAATTAAAGACTGTTAGGGGAAAGCAAAGAGGTCTTTTACGTTTGCCTAATAGAGTTGTGGTCAATGCACTTTAACTAATTATCGCACCATACTTGTAAACCGACACTAATGAATGACTGTTTCTTAAAAGACCCCAAAGTTCTCCACCGATTATATTATGACTCAATGAAGTCAAGAGCAGCTAATTAAAAGCGTTTATTTTATATTTCATTCCATTTGTTTATTCAGTATAAAATAAAACTGGTAAAAGCCACTTAGACTAATTAAATTCCACTCATTCAGCTCTGTAGTGAAACGCTAAGATTCAATTTAGTCTAGCGAACCAACAACTAATTATTGTGACCGCAGTCAGCTTTTAGTGGCATTCGGGAAAGCGCAGCCTCCGGGAATATGTTCTAATACTATTTTCATTATAAAAGGTAGTGCAGTATGCGATATGTTATGTTTAATTTAGTTAATTTCAGCAGAGATTCTTGTTTACATTGTATTTAACGAACTAAGTGTACAGTAGATACATTGTTCAGACTACACTTGTATACCATTGTATTGCTCGATTATTAGTGCCGACGAATACATTTCTGGATCCACTACTAATAGACCTTCTTGCAGTTTAAGATACATACGAATATATCGAACATAATATAAGTATCTTCTGTAAGGATTTACGACGATGAATATATTTTTCCATAATGACAATTAATTTATCAGATCTGCCAACACTGCAACGTGCATATGGCAACGATTGTTCCGTCTGTAAAGCGCGTACTTAAATAACATACGGCATGCCATGGTTTTAATCACAATACACCAAATCTAGCAGATATTTAATGACACAAAATAAATATCATAGAAATTCTTAGAAGCTCAGTCGGAGCCTGGATAATAGTTTGTCGGAATTGCATCAGGTCATACAGGATTATTGTTCAAGTATACGCAAGTCGACATTTATTTATCAAACGGCTACTCAGATATAGAACGGGTAAATTACATTTAAATTACTTCATAAAAACGCGAGTAATTCACTAAAGTGACGTAAGACCCAAACCCGTAGCGGTGACATCATGCAAGGTGCGTGGGCGCATATCAGTGCAGTGAGAACAATCAGTAAACGCGGCTAATGCGATATGAGAGCTTTACGAGCGATTGTGTTACACGTACAATTGTTGGTGACAATCATACACTAAATCCTGAATGTGGATTTTGATACCTAATGAAACGTCACATACATATTTTCTGTTTACGGTAATGATGTAGTATTAGAATATTGGTTTTATACACAACTAAGTTCAGATCTAGTAGTATAATATGACTTCTGTGCATAAGCTGACGGGTTCAATTCCCGAATTGTGCAAAATTTCATTGAGATTTTCTGACACACAGAAGTATCAAAATGAGGTCTGTGAACGTGCCCGGTAGACGTCATAAAGCTCGTCCTATATTATAGGTAAGGGACCTTAAAACCGGAATGTAGGTGTAGTACTCCTCTGTCCCTTACTTCGTGGATATAGGCGTTCGGCTATATATACTAGCAAGCTAGCTATGCCTAGACAGGAAATCGGGTATTTTTTAGATTATACCCTTATAGCCATCTCCGGCCCATAAATTACATCTAACCAAAGCATAAGCAAACCGCATTGACCCGTTGCTCCGATGCCGCATTTATAAATACAATACATTCCTTTCATCCTTACTAATATCATAAATGTAAATGTGAGTTTGTTTGTTTGTTACGCTTCTACGCCTTAATTGCTCGATCGATCAACGTTAAATATTGCATATACGTTGTCGGGGATACAGAATTGGACATAGGGTATCTTTTATCCAGAAAGAAAGTAGTGTTACAAACCTAACCTAACCTACATTTACGCGACCGAAGCCGCGAGCAAAATCTAGTTTTAATATAAAAAGGGATTATAGCTTTATAGTATGCCTTGAAACAAAAGCGATATACTGCCCACCTCAGTCCGTGTGACCAAGATAAACCTCCAAATTGCTGCTAAATGACGATAATACTAGTCTGTAAACACGCCGCTCTAATTGCCCATATAGTTAGCATTGAGTAAATGCCGCTGTCATGAATATGAATGAACATAGACATTTACATTAATGAGCTATTGATGGACAGACATAATTAAATTATGGCCGTGTATCACGTAATTATTGTTAATAAACTCGAGGGAGTTGGGTGTGGCTGGGGTAGCCATTGAAGACGTTAATGGTCCAATAAACATGTTTTTGGTTATGGTTCAGGATTACATACATAGTTAGTCTCACGCTTATATCCTCGAAAGTTTAGGTAGTTCTGTTACATCCATATTTTACCAGATATGATTTTAAGTCCCCAGTGAAATGAGATTATTGTTGTCATCAGACAGACTCTAAACTGCTATTGAGAGTTTCTTGACAGAGAATCTCATTGATATTTTGATAGCTCCAGGAGTAGTACCTGGTGCCACATGCATAGCAGTGGCATTTATCGCGCGACCGAGGCAGGTTAGGTTAAATTAGTTAAAAGGCAATAAATTAAGAATGTTAAGGCACCCGGGAATCGAAAAACGCGAAATAATTGAACTAAAACCAAGAATACAGCTTCACTACTTTTATTTACAACTAAAACATTTCGTTGTCTCCTTACAAGGCGTTTCTCTATAAAATACCTAACCTCAAAGCGAAGCACTGCATCAAAAAAAGCTACACAGTTTGAAGCATCCACGAACATTGTAACCAAATATAATCCTTAAAGCTATGGAGATAATGTCCTTTATCCATTATCATCATAACCGGTAACGGTAGAACCGGTTCAGAAGAGCTTTCGGTATACTATGGTATTAATGCACGTGGATGCCCTGTGGTTGCGATCGTGTTGGAACTGGACAATAGATAGTTACTGTAGCTAAACGAGATTCCCTTCTAAATGGTCCTCTTGGCTCTGCACGGCGCGCGGCGAGCTTGTGGGAGAAACACAGGTATCTTTTTAGTAATCGTTTATCGTGGTGGGGAGTGTGGACTTGTAATGTGGATAGATTGGAATGTTTTAAGTATTAGTAAATATGTATGAAGTTGACTCTTAATATGACTCCAGTGAAAGATGGCATGATTAGAAAGATGTCGAGGTTACGACTAATAGCAAACCTTAAGTAAAAGAATAATAAGATGTATGACAGGTAGAAGATTTTGAGTACTGCCAAGTTTTGATTGCACACAATGTCACAGTACCTTGCCAGAGTATACTGCTGGTTCGACACCGCACGGAACATTAACATTTGTATGATCAGCAAATACATAGTTGTTTTAAGTCTGGGTCTTCTTTTCCCGTGTAAATTGTCAATATTAGTTAGGCCTCCGACACTAATTTTATATGAAGTTAAATGTCTTTTTGAGTCCTTAAACTTATTTAAGCTCTCCTTATTGTCTTTGTTATGGATAAGTAATTAACTTGTAATAGATCTTTACAACTGATCACATATAAATACATAAGTGTTAATACTAAACTATATTATTTATTAGCGGAGCAAAATATTCATTGTACTTTAGACTTAGACCGTTGTATCTTAAGGACACTTCAGAAATGGAGTTAAAGGCCACTCAAACATTATTGTAACTAAACAAACGCCCGGTAAAATCCCATTGAATTAAGGAAACTGCTCTATTTCTAACAAGGCGCCTTCTGTTCCTAGAAACGGCACATGTTTTACACTTAGATGACACTACACCACAACTATAGGAAGAACACTGTCCTTCAGAACAAATCAGACAGAATCGTATTTCCTAAAAATCTAGGACTTGATAAACACCACATTATGATATGTTAATTATTGCTATTCTTGCAAAGAAGAATAATAATATAATATCAACCTTGCATTAAACTGTCCCACTGCTAGGCACGGACCTCTTTTTTTTTAGTAGTAGAGCCTCGCTGATTTCAGCATGAATGGGCCGGCTCGACCGGGGAAGGACTACCCTGTCACAGAATATCAACGTGAAATACCGCGCAAGTGATGCCTCTGGTGTTGCAGGCGTCCATAGGCTACGGTGACCACTTACCATCAGGTGGGCCGTATGCTTGTTTGCCACCTTAGTCGTATAAAAAAAAGTGAGAAGGATAAGCCATATACCACCATTTGCTGTGTAGCCCAGTGCGGATGGACAGACTGCCCATATCTTCGAAAACATTATGAAGAACTGTCAGACATGCAGGTTTCCTCGAGATGTTTTTCTTCACCGTTAGAGCAAGCGATAATTAACTATAATATAATATACACATAACTTCGGAAAGTTAGAGATGTGCGCCTTCGGATCGAACTCATCTCTCTACTAGGACTAAACTATCGCTGCTGTAAGAGAAGAAAATAGTAGGGACAAGTAAAAGTAAGTTATTACGTGTTAAATAACTGCTGTACACTGTAGGATTGTCTGGTATGTGTCAGCGTTCTTCCCACAGTTGGTAACACGGTACCTGTGTGTGATAAGCGTCGCCCCGAGGTCGTCGGTCACGGTGCTTGCGATCAAGAATGCGCTATCGTTCTCAATCAACAGCCGATCAACTGTGAACTGTTGTTAAACCAATGCATTCAAAATTCAACCTTAAACTAACGTGAATAAGGTGCAGCTGATCGTAGCGCATATTTTTTCCTTAAAACAGATTTTTATGTCAATCCGCGTAATCGTTTGTCGATATACTAAATAGTTTTTGTTTACATTTTTGAATACGTTATGACGTGTTAGTAGTATGTTAATCTTCACCTGTATAATCCTACAACATTTTGGCCGCTGCTTCCTTTACGTTAATGTAATCAAATCAAATCAAATAGTTTATTTGTGATACATGGGTTATATAGAGGTGCTCATTACATAATTATATAAGTAGTTAATAACGTCCATTCCATGATCAGCCGTAGCCGCCATGATCATGTAGATATGTTAAGATAGATTTTTTAGTAGCCTATACGTTATTCTGATGTATAAACAATAATACTGTAAAGTTTAATCAAAATCTGTTCAGTAGTTTTTGCGTGAAAGAGTAACAAACATCCATCCTCACAAACTTTTTGCATTTATAATATTAGTAGGATTTTCAGTAATTGAAAAATTTTGATGGTTGACACATGTTTTCCAATAAAGCGTAGCAAATAGAACATTCCATTAATATCTTCAGAGGTTTATTATCTACTTATGATTCATTTATATCAGCTGTCCTTTCCGAAGATATAATTGCAGTATAAAAACTATAAAATGTTACGTTTTCTTTTGATTCGCCGTATTCATTTTTTATATTGTATGCATTATTTATTGCTTGCTGTAACTCTTTTGAAAAAAAGTGTATGTTGCTATGGTACGCAATACTTAATGTTTAATTGTCAAATCCTGCTAGCAAGCCTAGTAATTATGACTGCGCCGAGCGAAATGTGCCAAAACAGTCGGTCACAGTTAAGTGAATAAAATCAACACTTTTTGTTTAATGCGAATATAAAATATACATTTACCATAACAATGAATGTGTTTACAATTACTCCGTGTACAAAAACTTAAAATAATTAATATTTTCGCCTACAAAGTTACGTAAATTTGCACGAAAAATGCAAAAACGTAAGCTCGTATTACGTGATTTTTAGATTATTACAGTAGAAATCTATCCTATTTTACAGCTTAAACGAAACATAAATAGTTATATTACAATTTGACCATCCCAAATATTTAAGTTATTGGTTGACAATAAAGATACATATTTATCAAAAAAGTACTTCAAATCCTCCATACAATTTTACTATGGCGGCCGCGCGCCGATTTGAATATGCGCCGCACGAGCTCTGTCATTATCTGTCTTACGCTAGTTGCAGTCTTAATGATACCCATGCTTAGAGTGTCGATACTCTCATATACAAATACTTTTAAGTTCTATGACGAATAACACCGAAACTCAATTACTTACTACAGATCAAAAGCGATCGCTCGAATTCCATGACTATTATATGCAATAATCGGGTTAGCTTTCACATCGTCCCAAATGACGCTGTAACAACACGCTGCCTACACGATGCACTGTCTAAACCTCGATAACAATGGCTACAAGTAATTATAGCTCTGAGGATTAGTCGATGGAAAATATTGACGGCTACAATCATGTCGGCGCCTGCCTTGGTGACGCAGTGGAACTGAATAAGATAGTGAATAGTAATGTTCTGGATATCCGCGGAAGATAAAAGATCCGTATTCGTTACATTTTTGACGGATCTTTTACTTTATAAATTTTTAATAGTATTAAAAATTGATAATACATATTAAATTAATAATTCTATGTAGATTCAATTCTATATTATGTAGGTGATTAGGTAACAATTAAATACTATTACATTTCAATCAAACTATTTTTTATTTCTAAAAATGAAATATTTGGATACACACGACACAATACTGCACGTCACTTAAAGGAACTAAATCAACTATCTCATTTTGTATATTCTGACATTATTTTTGTGCTGACATTTATCACTTTTCAATTATTTGTTCTTTTTATACTTATGTTAATGATTCTCAATCATAAATCATACTATTAATTATATAAATTATTATAATACATTTGTACGCCGTCATGGCAAAACATGTTGATACATAGCTACTAATGTTAACAACTAATGTATAGGATATATCCTGTAGGTATATACTACACATGTTAGAAACAAATAAATTTATCTTTATCTTTAATATACCTATGTTTAAACACTTATTATAGTATCATCATCATCATCATTTCAGCCTATTGCAGTCCACTGCTGGACATAAGCCTCCCCCAGGGTGCGCCACAAGGCCCGATCGCCCGTTTTCGCCATCCAGTCACCTCCAGCCACCTTTTTCAGGTCATCGGTCCATCTGGCCGGGGGGCGTCCTACACTACGCTTGCCGAGTCGTGGTCTCCACTCGAGAACCCGTCTGCTCCAACGATCATTGGTTCTGCGACAGATGTGACCAAAATACTCGATGTTCCCGCGGTTTCACCCGCGTTTATCGTTACTGCCCTGCCCCTGTGGGTCGTAGCGTGATGTTATATAGCCTATAGCCTTCCTCGATAAATAGGCTATCTAACACTGAAATATTTATTCAAATGGAACCAATAGTTTCTGAGATTAGCGCGTTCAAATAAACAAACTCTTCAGCTTTATAATATTAGTATAGATTAATTAAAATATATTTATAATGAGATCAATTGAGTTTAAATCTTTGTAACATCTTTATATATATAATTCTACTGTACGTGTGTATGTCACTGAACTCCTCCTAAACGGCTGGACCGATTTTACTGAAACTTTTTGTGTGTGTTCAAGTGGGTTCGAGAATGGTTTAGATATGTTTTTTTTTTCCTTTTTTTCCCTCTTGTTTACAGGACAACGTCTGTCGGGACAGCTAGTTTATTATAGAAAGTTATAAGATCACTTTTATAACAAAACTTAAATCTTAAGGTCACGCGCACCGACACGGATTGAGTAAGAAAGTTAAGATCCGTATCCGCGGATCTTGTCGCCAATGATCCATATCCGTATCTGCGGATCTACATTTTTAATTATCTGACACATCACTAATTGCTATGCATCAAGTGTCTGGCTCGCGTTCAGGATCAGGCAAACTGTAATTAGGTTTTCTGTCAAGAACGACTCGGTAGCAGCAGAAAGTGCCGTGCTATGTCGTAAAATACCATAGCTAGCGGAATGTGGGAGGAAACTGTAAAACGTCTCTGCTTACATCTTCGGGAATATAGGCGTAAAACAATGTATGTTTGTAATTATGTATACATAATCATGATTGCAGCGTTAGCTCAGTGGGGAGACCAACAGACTGCAATGCAGAGGGTCTCGGGTTCAAACCCACGTCGCGCACATCTAACTTTCGGAAGTTACTTTTCGAAATTATGTGCGTATTGATTGACAATTATCGCCTGCTCCGTGCCTCGGAGAGCACGTTAAGCCGTCGGCGTCGGTCCCGGCTGCCATGAACATCTATGGCACTCGTTATTGGGAAGTCAGTGCCCTCTAATATCCTGACATTGGTCTAGCCTTAGGGTATCGTTAGCCTTCGGGTTGCGGAGGTCAGATGGCAGTCGCTCCGTGTAAAAACTGATATCCAGTCAAATCCGCTTAGACTAGAAAGCCGATCCCAAGTGACTTAGGAATAATAAAGGCTAGGGAGAAGAATCATAATTGTCTACCAGTGGTTTATCATCTATATAAATAATAGTTTCTTGTCTAGAATACTGTGATATATGTATATTGATTAAATATCATATTTAAATACTTTTAAACATAGCGTAAAAGATTTTTAACACTAAAACAAGTAGTGATTATTTCTCTTATACTGGATTTTGATGAATGGATATGGTTAATATAAACTGTCCTAAATACCGAGTAGTCTTTTAATTAAATGTTTTATCAAACTATTAACTATTATTAACCATTGCTAAGCGGCGTCTTTAGTTTCCCCTCCAAAACAACACACACATCATTGTGTCAATCAGTGTGCGCGTTCCCACGTCCCTTTTATAATCAACAAATATGTGTCATTAATTTTTATAGTAATACTCGTTAATAGATGTAGCTGTGTAACAAATTACTACGTGGTTGGACTATAATGTAAACGACAAGACGCACGCGACGATTAAAAAAATAATTACTCAATCAGTCACATACCGCTGTGTCTGCTTTAGATAAGCTAATAGATTTAAGAGGTATTTATCTTTTGTTTTCTAAAATAATGTATTCAGAATTAGGTCATCAAGATAAAGATAACAGTTACTCTATGCTTTTTTGTTTGAAATGTGTTTTGCGGTGGCGTCTGCGGTGGCGATCGAATACGTATGATCGTTTTGCGGGCAATTGATCAGCATGTATCATTATCGTGTATAACGCGAATCTTTTGAGTTTACGTTTTGCTTAAATCGTTACTTAAGATAAGACATGAATGAAATCATAGGAATGCACTTAACGTGTTTAGATGTTCCTAAGAGTTGTAATATAAGGTGGTAGAGTGTATGACACTACGTTTCACTAGTTAAGTTATCTCGTACGCAATGGGAAACTAAACTATAAACCGATCTGGAAACTAGGGACTGTAGCAGTGGCCGACTATGCCTAATCCTTTGAGATTTCAAAGGATTAGGCATAGTTGTAAATGTTACATCTCCAAGACGATCTTATATCCTTATCTTATATAATTATTATTACATATAAATCGCAAAATGTGTTTTTTAATTAGTCCTCGTTTCAAGCTGAACACCGAAACAACGAGATTTTTTTTTGTGATAGATTATGAACCCGGAGTAGAAATTTTATCCCGGTGAAAGACAAAGATCCTATGGTGCAGATTTTTTAAATGAAAGGCAATGTTTAAGCTTCTATTATTATACAAATAACCAATTTAATCTGACAGCACTTGCCAGAGTCTACCTAGCTATCAAATACTCATTAAACTAAGTATTTATACTGGCGTATGAGTCAGTACACCGCACGTACTGTGACGTCATCCCATTGTATACGCACATTAGGTACTAAGTGTCAGTTCGTTTACAAAAAGCCAATTCTATCACTTAATTAGCCGCTTATTCACATTGACCGTGTAATTTGTCCTATACACTGGCGTTCCTTCAAGTGATCGTGTAGGTAAATTATATAGTAATGATATCAGCCCTGTTTTTAAACTGCTGGGCACGTGTTTCATCTCAATGTAAGAAGGTTAAGGACATAGTCAACCGACCTGGCCCAGCGCGAGTTGACTGAGACTGACATGTTTGAGAATATTTTGCAGGACTCTCAGACGTACAGGTGTATCGCTATATGTACATTTATAACACCTATCCCTCTAAGGTATAGTTAGAAGGTATTATGACACTTTAATGTCTGACCCGCTTGCAATAATAAGCCAACGCACAAAACTTTTCGAACACTAAATATACATAAGTAATAAATAATCCTGGAGATCTGTAGTACAGGCTTCGGCTCAGTTTAGACTCCAGATTGACTCCAAATTACGAATTACTGACAATTGTTCGTGTCAACTATATTTATTTATTTATGTATTAGGAAGACCAACAGCTTTGAAATACATAGTAGTGAAAATAAATATGCAACAGAGAGCCAATGATAGGTCTCCACGACTAACTCTTAAATAACAATGCGTGGACAGCAACTATTTTATCACTTACACATCTAACATATAACAAATAAAGTAAAATTAATCAGCATTAAACCTTGTAAAAAAATCAAGACTGAGCATGCGCTTCACTGCATCTGGTTGAGTATATACTGTATATCATAATGTAATTTGTGGAGATGAAATAAACGTTATTATTATTATATTATTTTAGGAAAACTTACAGCTAAAGTACATTATTAACATTATATCTAATAATAAGGAGAAGGCCAATTAAAAGTTTTCACTGATAGAATATTATATAACCGTGAATATAGTTACACACAAAAGTAGACATTTTGTGATATCACTCTTTAGATCTAATTAAAGAACTCGGTACAACATTGATATTTTAATTTAGTGACACTAGTAAAGAAAATGTCTATACCATCACTCCGGCATGCCGCATTGTACATGCGACTCGAATATATGTTTTAAAGTGTCCGACTGCAGCCCCTTTAATATGAGAAGGGCCTAACCCTTCTACGCAAGTAGTAGACCATGTCAGAGTCTACCTCGTGCGTTCAACTACCTAAGTCATACTCTACCTCGCAGACCCTTTGGGAGTTAGCAGATTTCACACATCTGTCATGTTATCTGTACGGATGTGGGATACTACGGATACCGACACCTCCCGCCTACAGAAAACATTTTACAATAGATTACCGCCTAGTTACGCCTAATTCATAATTTCATGATTCATATATTAAGTCGACATAACTTTGTTAGTGCTTAACTTCCGCAAAGACTCGCATTTTTGATAGAAATGAAGTGTGCTTCAGTACTTATAGCTTTATCGAGCCAAACACACACAGCTGAAGTTTGTGTTCGTTTGTATTTCTTAACCACCAGTCACATTAAAACATTCTTTGTATCTGTTTTATGTTCTACTTACATATTAAAGGCTAATATAGCATCCCGCTACGACTTTTTGAAGCGGAGTGGTGTGAAACCGCAGGGCTAACATAGCTAGTAGTAATATAAAACAAAATACTTCGATTAATTGTTTAAACAAAACTTTAAATATAGGGACACAAGTAAATACGATTTAAACTATTACAATTAGTCAATGTTTTTAACGTATTGCAGCTTTTAGACCTCATCGATTGGCAATTAAATAATACATAACACTATAAATTGCCAATCTTAGAGGACTGAGGACCTCATTCGTATCAAATAAATCTGACTAAACATAAAAATATTAAATTTAAATTATTCTAGCAAATTTGGATGTATACCTATAGTATCTGCAATTTAAATCTTTTTAAAGCTTCACTACAACGAAATTATGATAAACTAGACTTTGCTCGCAGCTTCGCCCGCGTAAATGTTAGGTTTGTAACAGTACCTTTTTAATGAAGGGTACCCTATGTCCTTTTCTGTTCCCCTGACAACGTGTATGCGAAATTTTATGATAATCAGTCGAGTAGTTACAGGCGTGAAACGTAACAAACACACAAACTCACATTCACATTTACTTTTGTTTCTTAATTCTACTTTCCTTGTAAAAAAGACAACTCGCGCACTAGGATTAATTCCTGTGTCGCGGGAGACTTTACAAACATTCAAACAACGGACACAAAGGACACCTAGACTCGGCACAACCATTTGTGCATCACACAAAATGATGTCCCGTAGGGATTCGAACCCACAACACTCGGCGCAGTGGCAGTGACGAGCCGAATACTGAAACCACAGCGCCGTCCGTGCCGTCCACAGGCAGTGCATCCGTTTTTAATATTAGTTAGGATTAGATGTGTTCAATATGTTCTCTATGCAAAATCAAAATCAAAAATACATTTATTCAAGTTAGGTTACAAGGTAACACTTATGAATGTCAAAGTTACACTAATTTTTTTCTGTGAATTTACATTTACTGCCACGTTCAGCAAAGCAAGAGTGTAGGGCTCATGAGAAGAACGGGCAAGAAACTCATGGCCACTCTTTTTAATCGCCAAGTTTACAATAACATTTTGTTTACGAATCATGACTGTAAGGTGATGCAACCATTTCTCCATGAATTACTACTGAACATACTCAAGCATTTAATAAAATGTGATGCTAGCCTCTAAAGCAGCAGTATGGTAAATAGGAGCATCCACTTACAAGTACATAAATAATCAAGACAAGGCATGATTGTAGTCCGTAGTTTAATCTAACTGTTTATACTTATTACTTATTAACCTTACAAATACTTATCTACCGTTTGTTTTGTCCACAGACAGTCCAACACGGCTTCCCTCACAGAGCATCAGCACTGGCATGGGACCCGCTCCTCAGGGTGGTGGCGCTGGGCACTGCCACCGGCGCGCTCAAGGTCTACGGCAGACCCGGCGTCGAGCTCTATGGACAGCACACCAACTCCGACTGCAGCGTCACACAGATACACTTCATACCTGGTAAGCTACTTGACCTTGGATGGCTCTAGAATATATCAAACAATCAATCAGTTTAAGTACATTTCTTTTTTCGGTGGAGTATTTTCCATGTCTCTCTATTTTCTCTAAAATTACAATTAACTAGCTTCTGCCCGCGGTGTTGCTCGCGTGAGTCTCACGGGAACATTAACTGGAACATGGGTATCCTATCTGTTGACTCAGGTGGTGTTCGAGTAACAGACATGGCCTACCTATGTGTAAGGTTTCGTACAAATTCGTTCATGATTGAGTAACAAACATTTAAAACCTCCAATTCTTTCACACATTCATAATAGCAGTAAGACATTACTACCCTGGTTCTTGTATCTGTGTCACTTTCTTACAACAAGCGTAGGCAAAGGAAAGCTTATCTTTAACTGACTAGTTGGCACAGTCGCACAAGTTTGCGTTTATTCATGACCAAGAGATCTCTTGTTCGTTTGCTGAATTGGGCAGTGTCGTTTCATATTAGTAAAGGACTACTACAGCTAGCAATAAGACTTAAAAGTGCCCGATTTTAAGATTTACGACGGCTTTTTAAAAGACTGCTGGCTCTAATGCCTGTATGCCGGGAGCCTATAATCATTCAGTCACTGGTCACAAACAACAGTAAAATACGAAACAATTGTTTGTTATCACACAAAAATACTAACTAACATTTACGGCCACTCCTACCACTAACTAGTAAAAGATATCCGAAAGATAAATCGCATGCTGTCTCACTCATGTTAGGTTAAAGAAGAGAGATGGCAAGACTTTTATCTTATAGATAAATTCTATCCGGAGGTGGTAGTTGGTAGTATAAGCCCTTAACATTTTTAGTCTCTTCCTAACATCTAACACAAAATTCTAACTTGAACCAAACGGGATTGACAATCGTGCACGTGACGACCTGTCTTCAACAACTATATACTTCTCTATTTACCTATATCAGAAATTGATTCAAAACACATGTGGAAATAAATCGAAACTCACAAACAATATTAAGAATGTTTAGATCGAGTTTCCAAATAAAACGCTCCGTAAACTCACCATTCTAAACATTAAGAGTTCCTATAAAAACACAATAAATTATTATTAATAGATATAGTGTAGAGTTAATAATATGATTCAACATAAACAGTTACAAATAAACACACATTTTTATTAGGGATCCGTTTGTTGGAGCGTTTCTGGTTGTGCGCCCACGCATCGCTCGCGGTGAACCGTTTAGTCACCAGCGCGTTATGATAACGTATTATTTTGAGATATTGTTTCATTTATGTCGCTATGTACTTTGTGCCCTTCTGAAAATAAATTGTGACGTTTCACATGCGCGAGTTTACCGGACTTGTAGAGAATGATTGCAGATATTAAACACCCTCTATAAAAATAGCGGTTCTCGATGCGAATGATCAGTCCGTATCTTCTCATAGGCTCAAGCTTTTGCCTGAACCTTGCAACTAACATAAATGTAAATTCAGTAAATGTGACAAACTCACTAAACCCTTTGACGTTCATAAGTGTTACTTTGTGACCTAAGTGAATAAATGATTTTTGACTTTTGACTTTAGCAAAAGCGGTCCCATAAGAAGCAAAGCCGTGGAAATCCAACCTTTGACTTATTTCCACATTAAGTCCACCATGTTGAGCGATTTCCACGGCGTGAAAATCGAACCCCAAACCTCATAAGACCGAATGAGGCAGATTCGTTCTCTCAAAAATATGCTGTCATTTTCAGTTTGTCAGTGACTTTTGTAGACATTCGCGCCCACCTGATGGTATTCTATGAATGTTTGCAAACACCAGGGGTATCATACGCACGGTGTCTGGTCCTTAAAAAGAAGTACATACTACCAGTGCAAGGAGCAAAGATCACATTGGGCTCTAATTGGCAGCATAGTGCCTCTTTTGCCTTCCTCCCTCACCTAAGTCCAACATAGTATCAGGTTATTTAACTGCAATCTCAATAGATTGCAGTTAAATAACCTGATACCATGTTGGACTTAAGTGAGAAGGGAAGGCAAAAGAGTTCCTTTTACTACAATTAGTTAAAAGGAACTTCCTAGTCGAACAAGCTTTTTATTTAAACGTAGAATACGCTGTGCCCTATCTACTCGTAAATTAAATATAATTTATGAACGGCGGGCGTGATATTAGGCCAAAGTTCAGCTGTAGACAATTTATGAACAATCCTGGTTATATCACACCCTTCACTAACTACAAACCCTAAAAGAAAAATAATGTCCCAAAACTTCTTCATATTTATATGAGTGTGTATTAAACATTAACCAATTTTCCTATCTGTATTACAGGAACAGGCCGGCTAGTATCCCTATCTGACGACAACAGCCTCCACCTATGGGAGATAAACGAGAAATCCCTGGTGGAGCTGAAGACATACATATTCGAGGGGAAGAACAAGAAGATCTCGGCCCTGTGCGTCGAGTCCTCCGGCAAGAACCTACTGATCGGCACCGAGGGGGGCAACATATACAATCTGGATCTTAACACGTTCGCCGTCACCGAAGATGTGATATACCAGGATGTTGTTATGCAAAAGTGAGTAAAATAATAATAATAATATTCTGTCACATACACACAACACCATCTAGCTCAAACTAAGCAGAGCTTGTACTATGGGTACCTACTAGACGATGGATAAACATACATATATACTTTTTTATTGGTAAATATAATATACATATTATACATAGAAACACCCAGACAAAAACAAACATCCATGTTCATGCACACAAATGTTTGACTTGTGCGGGAATCGAACCCGCGACCTCATGCGTGGCAGACGGTTACACTAACCACTACGCCATCGAGGTTAAGTACTAGCCTCTGGCCTCGGTTTGACCCGCGGGAAGCTCACTGAAACGCATATCTGGATAAAAATATATATATAAATCCCGGCCTTATCTATTTTTGTACCTAGTTAAAATCGTTGTACGTTTTACGCTTGATTTATTATCAAATGTTTTAACAAACTTAATTATGTATAAGTAGTATAGTTAATTATTTGTCTATACGACTGACCCCCTGGTTTATATCAACCCATATAAACCAGTGGATTGGCTGTACTGGCAAATAATTCACCAGCACCTATGTGCCAGGCATAATTCTAATTCATAAACTTCCACGAGAGCAACATTTTACTACGATAACTTCTTATCGTCATGAGGGCCATATGCCTGACAGGAATGCTGACGAAAGGCAAATAGTGTGGAGTATCCATGACCATAGACGTCAAAATTGTTTGATTTATTTAAGTGTAAACGAGTCATCCAATAGACACTAGCACCCATGGAGCTCTTAAGTCGGCGCTCATGATGCCTGTTGTATAAAAGCAGAATCAACGCTATTTCTATACGATCTTCTGTAGTTGTACTTCCCCGGTCAAAAAGCTGGTACGAGCGCTGATCTCTCGCGATGACCTAATCAAATACATTACTTATTCTCCATTGTATAGTATAACAGGATGCTGTTAGTTTAGTTTTATATCGTTTGCTTGTTCAGCTATCCCATCTTAAATACTTACTCTTCCTGTTAGTCACTTGCAACTTAGTTGCGCTCAATGGGATGATAATAATATGCCAACTATGTAGTATTCAAGTTTGCTAGATCATCTATATTGTAGCATTGGTACACAAACTAGCTACGTACGTACATTGTCACGCAAATATCGAAGATTCTAAAAGTGGAAGAGCTCGCTGTTACTTAGGCGATTAACACACTGCACCTCGCACCGCCGCGGTAGACGGTGAAGCGGATCTCATGTCGCATTGGCCTCTACTAAATCCGTTGATGTCACACGTACACCGCCCGACCGCGCGGTCGAGCGGTGCTCTTGCGCTTTACCGCCACCGCCCTCCGCGGCGGTGCGCGGTGCCGTGTGATAATCGCCTAAATAATGTGATACCACCCATACAGAAAACTAGTGTAAAGTAAAAATCTGTCTTATCAAAGAATACGATTTCTAACATTCGTTTTTAATTTGGCTGCGGCTAAAGCGTAGTGTTCAGTAGCCTCGCCACTGCCACTTAGTCGACAATTTTGGGTTCGAATCCCACACGAGACAAAACATGTGTCATCAATGTTTTTTGGAGCAGATGATATTTGTGTTCATTGTTTAAAGTGTATTAAGTCTCACGCGATACAGGGCTTAATCTCAAACGAATAATAAGAAATAAAAATGACATAAATAATCTGTTTGTTTAGGTCATATATAAACTAAATAAAGTGACAAGTTACATTTATGCTAGTCGCCAGTTGCACTCACTGATCATTAAACGATTAGCGAGGTTAAGCAACGTTGGGTGCGGTCAGTCTATAGATGGGTGACCGCTTAGTGGTATTTCATCTGAGCGTCTTCCTGCTTCGAAGGGCACGTAAAAAGTCGATTCCCGGTCGTTGCCAAATTGACAGCAGTTGTTAAGCCATGTCAGAGGGCTTGAACAACTCTTGACAACAGGTTGGCCACTAACCACACGAAAAGAAGAAGAATCTAGGTAGGCATAGGGCTGAAACAATAAAATTTGTGCTTCAAATTACTAGTATGCTTGTTAAACCCTTTAGTTAAGTCAGAATGCTTAAAGTATAGTCCTGATTCAATGATTATATTCTCTATTACGATAATTGTATTTATAGAGAAAACAATGGAAGTGACGCAATGCTGTAGTTATATTGTTTCAGAAGATACAGTGTACGTATGCCTACAGTGTATATACCTACATTAAACTTATACTTACAGTTAACAATGCCAAACTGTTGTATACTAAGTAATACCTTAAGTTAATAGTAGGTTTGTTAGTATACCGGGGGCGGGGGGTATTTACTCACCAGGTTAAACATAGAACAGTGACCAACATAAGTCGATGCACACTTGCCAGATTTCTATTCCCTCTATATCTTAAAACTACAAAATAAAGTAGTATTTTATATCAGTAGTAGTTAAAATAACTTAAATTATAATTAGGATTTTTTGAATCTAGATATTAATACGTGAAGCAAAAACTTTGTACCTCTTTTTACGAAAATTGCGCAGACGGAGGAGTATGAAATTTAGCACAGTTAAAGTTTATATGGAGAAGGGGTGGCGAATCCTAACATTTTTATATAATATGCATTAGTGTAGTGTTTTTCATTAAATTAATGTATTTCATTATTTTAATAAAAAAGCACTACACGCACACAACCGTGCATTTGATACACGCAGTCGAATCGCGTTCGTAGTGTTTCGGCATTGTCCGGCTGACATCGTACAATTCTTCGTAACTATGGTTACATACCTTATTTATATTAACTAATAAAGAAAAAGAAAACAAGCAAAGTAAGCTTCAGAATATTGTCAATGAAGGAGTATAGTTAAGTAAATAATATTTTGCTTAAAAAAGATAGGTAAATTAACCTGTATAGCCTTGGCGAAATCTAAATGAAATGTGATTATAAGGGTAAAGTAATAGACAATAAAACCTTAATAACGATCAAACTTAAAATTTAAATCAATTATGCTCGAATTTCGACCACTGGGCGTTCGCTAGTACTAATTATTCAGCTACGCTAACTCAATTAAAGTATTGATCTCGCAATCAAGAGCTCGTGGATTTGCATCTCACCCATTGCACTGCTAACGTGAACCCACTTCTAACTCAAGCCTTTTAACTCAGCTGGATTATATCAGCCCTATATATAAACTGCTGGACCAGAACTCTTCTCAGTATAAGTGTTAGGCAATAGTCTACCACGCTAATCTAGTGCGGGTAGGCAGACTGCACATATCTTCGTAAGGAGCACATATCGTCCAGTACAATATGGAGAACTCTTAGACATGCAGGTTTCCTCAAATTTTCGTTCACCGTTAAAGCTCCCTATAATTAACTATTAACATCTAGCAATAATAAGAAATTATACTTATACTGTTATTACCTTATTCCAGTTGTCCAGAAGATTTCAAAGTAAACCCCGGCGCGGTGGAAGCGATGTGCGAGCACCCCAAGGTCCCGAGCCGCCTGCTCGTGGGCTACAACCGCGGACTGGTGGTGTTGTGGGACCGCGGCGCCGCTGCGCCCACCCACACCTTCGTGTCCAACCAACAGCTGGAGAGCTTGTGCTGGAATGATGAGGGTGTGTCTAACTATTTCTGACTTCTCTTTGTTGTATTGTAATTTGAATGAGAAATTTGTTCTGTGTCTGTTTTACAATCGCTCATCCACTTTTAGGCGAGAATTAAACATGCCTTCTTGCCCGCGGTCTTATTATACAGGTGTGAATATTTTCAAAGGCAATCTGTAAAACTATCATACACATCAGTACACTTTCCATCGTAGCACCAATTCGCCATATAATACGAACTTCTAAAATAAATCTCACAAAGTCATCAATGTATGTTGCAGGCGAGCACTTCACGTCATCACACAACGACGGCTCGTACGTGACGTGGGAGGTGGCGGGCGCAGCCAGTGACCGTCCGCTCAAGGAGCCCATCACACCGTACGGCCCGTACCCCTGCAAGGCCATCTCCAAGATCCTCAACAGGACCAGCATTGACGGCGATGAGATCACTATTTATGCAGGTATGTACATAATATATTGCTGACATGTTCTGCGCTTTTCTTATTTTTATATACCACTGAGAATAGTGGAACATAGCATAGAAAGGAATACGGCCTGATGGCTAACGGCTATCATATGGCACGTGCGACCGCGGTACCAAATTTCTCTATCCGCTGGTCCAACGATTTATAACGGAACTGCGTGAGATTACTGTTTTGACCAATGTTGGAGCGGTATATTATATAATATATAATATACCGCTCCAACATTGGTCAAAACAAATTCATATTATGAATTTAAAATACTTATATTTAAGCTATGTGTTCCCGTTCCAGGCGGCATGCCCCGCGCCTCGTACTCGGACAAGTACACAGTGACGGTGCAGCAGGGAGACAAACACGTGGCCTTCGACTTCACCAGCAGAGTGAGTCGGACTTTATCTGTTTACTGACTATGGTAGTGCGACCATTCCGATGGAAGTGACACGAAATATCAAACATACGAAAACTAGTGGCGATAAAAATATGTTGCAATATAATAAAATACGAATTAAACTCTTGTCATTTACATCTTTTATCTTATTGCAATCCTAACTACATTATAAATACAAGTGTGAGTTTATTTGTTTGTTACGCTTTCACGCCTTAACTACTCGACCGATCGTTATGAAATTTCACACACACGTTGTCAGAAGAACTGCAGGAAAGGGTACCTTTCATCCAGAAAAACAGTACTGTTACTAAACCAACTCAACCCAATGTTAAGTACTTTAGGTTACTTACTGTACTAAGTGTTACTTTGTGACCTTAACGAGAATAAAGATATTTTGATTGATTTGATTTGACTTACATTTACGCAAGCACAGTCGTGAGCAAAATCTTGTTATTTATAAATAAAATACTAATAATATGCGTGTGATTTTTTTAACTTGTGTATATGTCCTTGTAGCTTCTTCTGTCCGGTAAATCATATAATATGATACATAACAATAGATTTTCTATTGTGTCTATCACGGAACAGCGAAAGAGTCAATTTATTTTACTCACTGCTAAATCTGCTATAATAAGACAACAATATAACGATATGTGAGACTAATAATGTCTGTGTGTATGTCAGGTGATCGACTTCGTGACGACGACGCCGGTGCCCCCGGACGGCGCCCCGCTGCAGGAGGCGCGGCCCGACACTCCCGCCACCATGCTGCTGCAGACTGTCAACCAGCTCGCCGCCTCACTGGTCTGTCCCTTATATTCCACCACCATATTTGTGTTTATGATACTGCACAAATACCATCAAATACCGCTACTCTTATATTCCACTATCTTATTTCTTCTGTATTAAAGTCTTGACTGACTATAGACTGCTTCTGGTCACGTGATGAAAGTTTGAATTTATATTTGCCGCTGATTGTGAAGATGCGCATCTTCACAATCAAATAGAGAAATCTCTATAGCAGCACTAACTCTAGAAATATTTCTGATATAAGGCGATAATGAGTTCGCTATGTGGGATGTAAAATGAAACTGATGTTTTTTTTTAAATAATACACTTCTGTCTATCTTCAGAGAAATACAAGCGTGGGTTATTAATAAAAATCTCCGGCTTCAAATGAAAGCCACAAGATTAACAAAGGCTAAAACTTATTCAAGAATCAACTATCTCATCACTATTCATACTATCCATTTCTATGTATAGGTTTTAAATAACTTATAGAGGCAAAGTAATGTTTTCTTCCCTATCGACCTAACATATTTTTCATAACGTCAACTAATTTATTTATTTATTTATACTAATATTATAATCTATACTAATATTATAAAGCTGAAGAGTTTGTTTGTTTGTTTGTTTGAACGCGCTAATCTCAGGAGTTACTGGTTCTAATTGAAAAATTCTTTTACTTTTGGATAGTCTATTTACCGAGGAAGGCTATATAACATTACGCTACGACCCACTGGGGCGTCGCAGTAATGATAAACGCGGGTGAAACCGCTGGAACATCTAGTTATATATAATATCTGTCGTAAGTATTACTATCTAGTGTAAAAAAGACAAATCATCACATTATATTGAAGCACTCCTGTCCTCTATTATACTAGATGTACCCGCGGTTTCACCCGTGTTTATCGTTACTGCGCCGCCCCCGTGGGTCGTAGCGTGATGTTATATAGCCTATAGCCTTCCTCGATAAATAGACTATCCAACACTAAAATAATTTTTCAATTCGAACCAGTAGTTCCTGAGATTAGCGCGTTCAAACAAACAAACAAACTCTTCAGCTTTATAATATTTCTATTATATATGAAGCTTACTACTTGTCGTAGGTGGTGCTAGCGGAGGAGGAGCTGGTGGTGATCGACCTGTGCGACTCTCGCTGGCGGCCGCTGCGCCTGCCCTACCTCGTGTCCATCCACGCCTCCGCCGTCACCACCGCGCAGCTCGTCGACAACGTCGCCAACAACGTCTACGATAACATTATCGCCGCAGGTTCGTACGCCTTACCCCACCATACATTCCTCAATAAGGAATTCTCGCCATTTTATTTTTATATAACAAAGAGTGCAAAAGGATATGGCTCGACTGGTAATAAGCGTCCTCATACAATACCAAAATTATCACTTGCCAAGACCAGAAGAAAGAAAAACGGTATGAAATGGAAAAATAGGAGAGACGGAAGATTTGTTACTACTGTTACGCCGGATTTATGTAAGAGCATAGAGCTTCCCCGTTTTATTGACAAATAATTTGACACAGCTAGCTTTTCTATTACATCACACAAGTAATTTTATGGCGATACAACATCTTTTTATGATTAACATGCCACCCTTATCCGAGGTCCATTTACATCCAATCGTACATTTGTATCTCTCCACACTCCATTTTATGACCCTTGGCCAACTCAAACTCGACCGCATCGCCTTTTACCAATATATTTATTATTATGCATTCTGCAAAAAAGTAGCATTACTTGCCCTAATATTACCCCAAAAATTACGGATGGTTCAATAAAAAAAGTCTCTGATATAGACTTGATACTTTAACTGAACGCCGCACCTAGCATAAATGTAGCTTAACTGTTAGCTTAACGATATTTAGACATAATGATAAAAATTATGTCTGGACGCAGGATTCTATACTCGAAATATACAATATGTCCATACATAAATAAACTCACTAACCACAAGCTATGTCATTCAAAAGTGTCACTTTGTTATTAAAATTTTATTAGTAAACTAAATGTACCCGCGGTTTCACCCGCGTTTATGATTACTGCGCCGCCCCCGTGGGTCGTAGCGTGATGTTATATAACCTACAGCCTTCCTCGATAAATGAGCTATCCAACACTAAAATAATTTTTCAATTCGGACCAGTAGTTCCTGAGATTAGCGCGTTCAAACAAACAAACTCTTAAGCTTTATATTATTATAGATTGTATCTAATAAGAACATTACTAACAATGTTATCTTCTGTAGGTCAACAACAAAGTGAGAACGTGTACTCGGAGAGTCCATGGCCAATATCCGGGGGGTGCGCGGAGAACCCAGAGATCAGCGAGCGGCAGCTGCTGCTGACAGGCCACGAAGACGGCTCCGTGAGGTTCTGGGACGTCACAGGAGTCGCCATGACGCCGCTCTATAAATACACCACCGCACAGCTATTCAGGTCAGTTTGCTCCCACGGGGATATGTGTTGAGGAACTCCTTTTCATAGTTCTCGGTGCACCTCGATACGTGTGATCGTCGCAATGTCTTCTAAATGTTGTAAAAGTGGAATCTTCTAGTGCAGCAGTTACTTACCTTTTAAAATACTGACCTCTAGAGCGTACATGCAAACTAAATCCTCACTACCCTACCTATTCTGGATAATTTCTTTGTCGGTAGTAAATAGTCTTACATACGATTTTAAAAAGGCGAACAGTTGACGTGACACAATCGAACTCATATCTAGTGATATCATTGGCTGTTGCAGTCATCCAATCCTACCAGCTGACATATGTTTGTCTATTGGTAAACAATCTTTATGCCTTTCGGAAACTGAGTGTGAAAATGAAAGAAAGGATCTGACGATTATATAATCGTCAGATCTTTTCTCCCATATTCACACTCGGTTAAGTAATATTTGCCCAATATATAATATTATATATTGAGCAAATATTACTTAAGTAAAACTATTACATCAGATACTGAACCACGACAATTTCAAATATGATTTTATTAATTTTGCCATTTGAAAATTATTCACGCAGACACCAAACATCGTTAACTTGATCCCCCAAAGAATAGATGTTTACACAAAGAGGGTAATCAGCCTCAGGTTATAAACTCAAATTCTAATGAAATATACAATAAGGAACGATAAAAATTTAAACATGAGATATAGACTTGTCGACGATCAGATATTATGTCCAGGTGTGTTGAGCGCTATGAAAACTTATAATAGAACCTCTGATATGATTTTAGTTAAGAGGATAGTCAGAGCACACCATAGCTTATTTAATACAGACAGTGCCCCGCTGGGAAATAGACGTGAATCTATGTATGTATGTATGTACATAGATATATTTGTAATTCTGTTCACTGTAAGAGTAGAAGAACAGATGTATGTGTTCGGGCAGAACATGGTAAAATACTAAGCTGAGCAGTCCATAAACCTTACAGTGTGGGTAATTTTGACTTACATTTTTCTCAGAATGTCTCCAGCTCACATTTAGATGAACATTTATAACAAAGGAACATGCTTAATGTATTAAGGATGAAAAAATATCCATATACTGATTAATTAATTAAAATAATTATCCCCATTATGATACTCATCGTAATTTAAACAACTTCGTTCTAGTCTTGTGCTCTGAATATCCTCTAAACAACGGCAGGTAGTTAAAGAGGATCCTATATATAAAGTTTAGGCACAAATTTTATATACGTACATATGGAGAAATAAACACTCACTCACATACAAGTGCATACAGTGTCTGAAGACCACGATGGTCGGAATCGGCCGGCCATCTCGTTTCCTCGTCGTTCTACTGAATCGTTATTCTAATTTCTAAAACTACGAGTGTGTCATATATACTCGGCGCAAATTGCTATTTTTATAACTACTGTTCTGTAATGACCATCTTATATGATTAACCGCTAGACAATCACATGTAACAAAAAATGAGCAATTTGTAATGAGCTTTCTCTGTGTTACATCTCTTAAAATACTTATGAATTTGTAATAACTAACACGCATGATATTAATCTCTCAAACATTTAATTAGCTAAACTGTATCGGTCAGTTCATTAGATAAATGTTTTATAACTAACAATAGTATTTTTTTAATTAACTAACGTTATGAAATGAAGTTAGATAAATTCGTAAAAAATAGAAAGAATAAAAATACAAAATGTGGATCTAATTTATTTAAACCAAAGTAAATTTATCTGTCATAGTGAATTACGCTCATTTATGATAATGCTATACTAATAAAAGCTTGCCATCACTGACTGTAAACGAGAGTGATGGGACAGCTAACATGCTACTTTTACAAACACACTACATTCTATAAATTTTGATAACCTTTAATGTAATGACTGTTAAAATCAACACATTTTCTATACAACATTTCTTAATCTTTGCCTGTGAAGCTTAGTGACTACTTATTGAAATATATTATATAACCTAACTATAATTGAAGTCAAAAAAACTTTTTTTTCAAACTAGGAATGAACCTTCCCCATATTTAACAATTAATTCAATATCATACGATAACAACAAAATCATATTCATAAGTGTACGTGAATTCAGTTTGTTTCCGTTTCATAGTGGCGATGGCGTGGTGGATATTTTAAGTTATTTTCACTTAAACAATTTGTCAATACAAATAACTTCTCACACAAATTCTATAGATACAGAAAGCCAGATCAATACAGCGCATTGAAATAGACACACAACCTGCGTGCCGGATGATTAAAAAGTTGCCAAAAGCTGGCACTAATTTTTCATGGTCGCTATGCTATTGCTATGAGTGGGAGCGACAGTTGTTGCGTTATATGAACTAGGAATCTGCATCTGTCTAATCTGTGGTAATATCGTAATATCCCGCCACGCCCGTTGCGTCTGCCTTTAACGTTAGCTAACGATGTCGTCCTCTGCTTGTTGCTTGCTCATTGCGAAGTGGGCTCAAACGATCGACCACAAGGTAACATTTGATTTATAAGCATGCTACGATTCTTTTAGCCGGCTGCATGGTTGTTTTGTTATTATTTTTGAGCGGAAGTATTGCACGCAACTATGATGAACAACTTACTAAATCAATGTAGTTCTTTATCAACACGTCTTTGTTTATTTCTAATTTATTTTTGTATGATTTATCATACGTAGTAGAAACATGTACTTATTAAGTAAAGTAGCAATTTAAATTTATTATTGGAACGTCCAATGTATAATATTACTGACTAAAATTGAGACGATATAATTTCTGTACTTCTGAGTCATAAAAAGCAAGTTTGCATCAACATGACTTGCATTCACATACTACTTGCGTGTAAATATAGTACATACGATACTATGAATAGAATACTGATCATTGTGTTATGTTGTGTAGCGGTGAAGAAATAGGTGAGAATAATGACAGTCAGGCTGACGAGGAAGAATGGCCGCCGTTCAGAAGAGTCGGCACCTTCGATCCATATAGTGACGATCCCAGGCTTGCGGTCAAACGGGTAAGTTTTACCTTTAACCCATTGGAATATTTTACAAGTAGACCAGCCTGTTCTTATTAACTGCTTTATATGGCATCGTTGAATTGGTTAAATTAAGCGCCTTTGTTTAAAATGAAACTGCATATGATCAATACAGTTTAAAAATATAATTTAAACTTTTAAAGTTGTAATTGAGGGGCCTCCGTGATTGGTTTATCAAAAAAGCTTTTGTAAAGTAATAACATTATTCTGGCACTAGCTGACCCGCGCAACTTCGTCTGCTTCATATAAAGAATTTTCCCCGTTTTTGCAACATTTTTCATTACTGCTCCTCTCCTATTGGTGGTAGCGTGATGTTATATAGTCTATAGCCTTCCTCAATAAATGGATTATCCAACACTAAAAATATTTTTCAATTCGAATCATTAGCTCCTGAGATTAGCGCGTTCAACCAAACAAACAAACAAACTCTTCAGCTTTATAATATTAGTATAGATTAGCTTGTTAGAATCCTAACAAAAAACATTTGTAACACCAAATAGGATAACTGTTTGAATGTTATCTTTTTGAATATTTACCTCGAAAGTGCGAATTACGACGCTAAGAAGAATAAATAGAGACAGGAGATCGAAATGTAGAGACATTCCAACACAAATATTAAATTTAATTGTAGAAAGCCATATAATTATATTAATATGTTCTGTTACTCAGGTAATCCTGTGCCCACTATCTGGAATGTTGACAATCGGTGGTGCTGCCGGACACATAGTTATTGCCAGCCTCAAGAACTCTTCCAACACTGCTGAAGTTAAGGTAAGAAAATTCTCCATGTAGGGATAAAAAAATAAAATAAACTTAGTTAAGCATACATATATTTTGTTTCTTTACCAATGTCAGCATATTGATAGTTCCCTTTCGAATTCGATGGAGTCGAACTTATATCATAAGTAGTGTATATTTTAAATACCCGTAAAGTGTCAATATCTATATTAATAACAATAAAAAAATATTGTTATAGCGATCTTAGTCATTTTATTTTGGGTTTAATGCTGTTGATAAAATATTTCATGATTTTTATTATTACTTTGATTATTCATATAGAAATTATATGATCTTACCAAAGCTTCTGACTCTATAAATAGTACGCCTTTGGCGAAAGCTCAGTCATTGTAACATCCGACCTTTATGGTATCTCGGTTACCTTAATGATTCAGTCCAATTTAGTTGGTGGCTACTTTGGTGACAAAATAAGTAGGATATGGAGCACCAGAAGCAATAGGTGTGCCACAGGGCTTCATTCTGGGGTCCTTTTGTAGTCTCTCTTTGATAGTTTGTACTATCTATAACGCTATTGTATTATCCGCGGATATGTTTGAAATGCCGACAAATAAATAACCATTGTTAAATTCACAGTCCGTGACAGTGAACATCGTGTCAGACCGCGATGGCTTCGTATGGAAGGGACACGATCAGCTGACTCTAAGATCAGGCTCACTCACATTCCCGCAAGGATACCAGGTGAGTTATTTTGGTGAATTCTAAGAATTACAGAATCATATATATACAAGATCTTGTTGGACTAAGAATTATGATAAATTGGTTCATTCAGTTGATTAGCAACCTGAGCCACGATGAATTAATATTTTGTTGAATTTCAGTGAGATTAATGTTAACTTTGTATTCGTCTACCGTCATTTCGTCATCACAAACAAGTGCGCTAAGCGCTGTTGTGGATTGCTACGGGTTAAAGATTTAATTTTTAAAAAGTCGTTCCAAATCACAATTTATTGAATAGCTAAAGTGTTGGCGTAACGACATGTGATGACGTATTCTCCTTCCAGGCTAGCTCGGTGGTGCAACTGGTCCCGCCAGCAGCAGTGACGTCGCTGGGCGCGCAGTGGGAGTGGGGGCTGGTGTGCGGCGGCACGGCGCACGGGCTCGCGCTGCTCGACGCGCTGCGCCCCGCGCCGCTGCTGCACAAGTGCACGCTAAACCCGCACGGTACTGTCGACACCTCTGTACCTCGCGCACGTGACACGTGACAGCGGCAGTAGAGCGCACAAGCTTGGCTCATCTACACCTTTCGAAGATCAGATCATAAAATAATAATGTAACTAACAACAAACTATTTCATCCAGATCATTCCGGCGCGGGTGACACACCTATATCCAGAAGAAAATCGTTCAAGAAATCACTACGAGAGTCCTTCCGAAGACTACGAAAAGGCAGGTCACAACGACGACAAACTACCACCTCGAGCCCCACTTCACCCACACAAGTGAGTTCATGTAATACTAAGGCCACACACAACGCGATAAATATAACTAAGCTTTCGCGTCTGTATAACTGAGCGTTCGCGATAACTTCGGTACTTTCGGAAGGCAGCGGTTGCAACTTGCGCGCGAATTAGCCGTAAACGAAGTGTCACGGAAATTGCCGAATACATCCGAAACTGTGAGCGGTCGACTAGTCGGCCTCTTTACAACCGACTAATCTGCTAATCGGCCACAGTCATAGTCGTCATCTCTAATTGTGTTGTGTTGTCAGCCCATCCCGAAGAAGCCAGCGGACAAGGCGTCGTCGGACACGGACGCGGAGGTGAAGCCCATCGAGCGAGCCGTGGAGGCGCGCTCCACCGACGACGCCTTCGGCTCCATGGTGCGCTGTCTCTACTTCGCCAGGACCTTCCTTATCAACAGTTAGTACCACACCTACACAGCTAACATATATCCTTAAATAATCAGCATATTATGGTGCATGTTTAGAAAATTCAATTTTTTTTTTATAAACTTGTACATATTGAGATGAATATGTTATTGTCCAATCCATATTTCACCACGTTAGTGTGCAAGTGTTATCATAGATGAAATAAAATATTAAATATACATCTATATAAATACACATAACTATATTATGATGATAATAAATAAATATGCTACACTTTATGAATTTGGCATGATTTATTTTGTAACAGTACCCTCGTGTGTCCTTAAATACCAAAGTATCGAAAACGTTGTCAAATGTAGATAAAAATATCCATATAATCTAAATAACCACCTATAAAATTCGTTAAAACGGTTTAATACTTATCAATTGTAATATCTACCTGTGTTGCATCGATACTAATTCAGTAATTAGAATAGATTTAAAGCTATTTTAGACAAGAAAATTTTCATTTCCCATTATTGTCTATTAAGTTATATTTATAATTCCGTGTTGATACTGGTAGTCTATAAGTGGTGAAGTGCAAGAGACGTAAGTAACATTGCGTTGTCCGCAGCACAAAGCTCGACGCCGACGCTGTGGGCCGGCACCAACAATGGCACTGTGTACGCGTTCACGATAAACGTGCCCAACACCAACAAGAGGAAAGACGAACCCGTATGTACCCCCTACTCAATATACTAGCTTGCTTCTAACAATTCATGTTTTGATTTAAGAGTTATAAGGAAAGTTTATAAGGCTAGTGTGAACGGAACAGTCGCAAGAGGAAAACCTAGGCGAACGTTTCTCGATCAGATCGGAGGCGTTCTGGACAAAGGCCAGGTTAAGAGCTCCTTGAACCGACGGGCGTGTATGAGGAATGTGATGAAAGTGAATGAAGCCAGAGAAGTGTGTCAGGATCGTAGCAAATGGAAATCCGTAGTCTCTGCCTACCCCTCTGGAAAACAGGCGTGAATCTATGTATGTATGTATGTATGATTTAAGAGTTCTTAGACCTTGTCTATAGTCTCTTTGATATGTGATCGTCTACATTACTTATTTTTCTGACATTTATTGCATAAACCTTTATTATTGATAAAGTGTTACTAGGCAGAAATCCATTGTGCAATAATGGTCAAGACATAAACTGCACTGTTGGTTGCCAACGACTCCCAACGATGGCAATAGAGTAGAATTATCTATTTGTAAACTGGCGTATGTCGCTATGGCAGGCAAGATTCGCATTATTATTAAGTATCAGAATGTCCTTAAATACATTATTTTGTCGCATGAAAATACACCCAATTCCAGAATTTAAGCGAAAATATATTTTCAGGTAATGTGACTCCTTAAATATTTTCTAAGACTGAGTGAAACTATTTACAAATTAATGGAAGATTTAACAACACTGTGATTTTGCAGGTGACATGTCAACTCGCAAAAGAAATCCAGTTGAAGCACAGAGCTCCAGTTATAGGCATCACCGTGCTAGACGGAGCCTCCGTGCCGCTACCGGATCCGCTAGAGGTATGTACTGACTTTTGTGTTACTATAACTGTTGCGATTAATAAGTCAAGCCAGCGGCCTATCGGATGGTAAATCTGTTGGGTCGCTGGCAAACCTAGGGGCAACGGGTGAGATATTATCTTTTGTCACGCGATCGGCTGGTGTCGGCGCATCCCCCACTTAGCCCCACTCTGCGTGGGCTAGCTCGCGCAAACCATATATGTAAAAGGAAGGCGCGTGGTGGACTGTTTCTCTTCCGATCCTTGGTCCCGTTTAACTTAAGTGATCCTGAACTCACTCTCTCTGCCTGGAATCTACGTATCGCCAGTAAGCCACGCCCCGGGATTATGTCTTTTGTAAACTAATTCTGTTAGATATAATTAAAATCATTAATACATGTAATTAAATTGTTCATGTGTTCATTTTGCATCTCATGGGTTTTTCTTTTCCTAATTGCTTGACCCATTTCTCAATTTTCGACGAGCACATGTTCGTTTAGAGGTCAGCTCCTAAGGCTCCCCCAATTTAAGTATTTTGTGTTACACTTTTGCTTGTCATGTAATGTATTACAATATGTTTGTGTGTGTGTTAGGTGGAGCGCGGCGTGTCCCCGCTGCCGGAGGCGGGCACGCACCGCGTGGTGATCACGTCGGAGGAGCAGTTCAAGGTGTTCACGCTGCCCTCGCTCAAGCCACACAACAAGTACAAGCTCACAGCGCACGAGGGCGCCAGGGTATGTACCCAAACAAACTACTTTTTGCATTTAACGAACGCTGTGTGGCATGTCCATTGTAAAATATTTTTGTGTGAATGGTAAGCAATATATTATAGAAATAATAAGATCGATAATTCGAGGAATCTGACCAACATCTCGGTAGCTGGCAATAAGTTCGCTTCTTATTGTGTGGGACTTAATAAAGCTGGCAAAGTGAAGTTGTAATGGATCTTTAGAGCGTAACCCCTCAGACATCTGTTGGGCGTTTGCGTTCTTCTAACGTTTGACGCGTTTGCGTAGACTCGGTTTGCTTCTCGAGACGACAAAAAACGCAATTTAGCAGGTGCCACGGGGGCGCTGGTCAAACGTTAAAGGATCGCGCGCACACTCAACTGATGCCAATGGGATCGAGCTTCTTTTTTTTTTTTTTTTGACGGAATCAAATGTTTATTCATGACCTCATAATGCCGTATCATGTGCGCTTCCTTCTCTCACATTGAACACATTAACATTAAGAAGAAATGTATGTACCATTTCGTTTGAAACTACGTATTATATACACAATGGCTCATTATATAATCAACAAGTCATCCAAACTATACAATATGTTGCTACTAAATGTTTTATTTGAATTTTTTATTAATACACCATTTATAACAAATATATCTTTACTACAAGTTATTCTACTCATAAATTAATAACACAATGTTTAATACTTACGGAAAGCGTCGGTACACGGAGACATTTTGTTTGTTAGTAATAATCGAATAATATAATAAGTATATCAAACATTTTTTGTTTCAATGCTAAGTATCAAACTGTCCTTCCAATTTTATTGGAGTTACACATAATATATGTGTAGATATTATTACATTCCGTAGTAAAATTGACGTAAGTATATATTATTATGATATGTGATAGCCATACCTTCTAGAATATACAGGCTCTATGTGTTTGTGATATTCGGAGAGTAATAAAACGCTGTTTATTCAACCTCGTATATTCGCAGAATCAGACTGATACTGGTTTTGTTACACGCGCAAGAGACATACAATATATAAGATTATCATTATACCTACTAATATCTCGACTTACGTTACCCCGACTTACGCAAACTCGGAGTTGCGCGTTTTCAAATCTCGTTAATTCGTCTTTTATTTGAGCGTCACACAATTCTCGATTTTCGATTATAGTTTGTTGATTACTGTCTCAACACTATTGTCCAGGTATTGACGAAATTTTGCAGGAGAAAAATCTTTGAGACGTCAAAGTACTTTGTTACGTTTTATGAAGCCTTCTACATCAAAATAACTTAGGTTGACGATTTTATATATACATATGGATAATCCAAGATTCTTTGAAACTATTGAATAAATTAAAATTTTCTTTAGCTCCTGGCCTTAATTAAAAATAATTTATATTATATGTATTTATATGCGAAATTAAACCCCGACTTACGCAAATGCGACTTATCGCTCAGTCTCACCTATCGCGTAAGTTCGGCATTACTGTACCTATATTTTAATGTAATGTTCACTGTATACAGGTGCGTCGGACAGCCTTTGCGTGGTTTGAGTGTGGTGGTGCTGGTGGCGAGAAGCACCGCGAGTGGTGCCTGCTGTGCCTCACGAACCTGGGCGACTGCCTCGTGCTGAGCCCCGAGCTGCGCCGCCAGCTCAACGCCGCCGCCGTGCGCAAGGAGGACATCAAGTACGCCCTGACACATGCTACACAACATAGTTATGTACACGCAACGAATACATCTGTGACTTGTTCGTGGCTAACATCTTTGATTGTAACTTGATGAACTGACATGCTTAGCGGCTGGCAACTAAGTCGCCTGCAATCTTTTACGAATCTATTTGAGGAGAAGTAGCGTGTAAATAAAAAAACAAGGGATACTGCAGAATGGTCCACTCCATAGATTTTAAATAAATGCGGCAAATTTTATCTGTATACAGGGAATATTAGAATATACTAACCTCAGTAATGTTATTTAGCAATATTTAACTAACAATTTTATTTCTAACTAGTTTTCACCCGCGGCTTCGCTCGCGTAAATGTAGGTTAGGTTAGGTTTGCAACAGTTCTTTTTTCTGGATGAAAGGTCCCTATGTCCTATTCTGTACCCCTGACAACGTGTATGCAAAATTTCATGTTGATCGGTTGAGTAGTTAAGGCGTGAAAGCGTAACAAACAAACAAACTCATTTTCGCATTTATAATATTAGTAAGGATTTCACATTTAATTAGGTGCTATTCACAGCTGCTTTAAATTAGTATTGGAACAAACAGATTTGTTGTTTATATTTATATATATTCCTTAAATATTTTAGAATTATTTATTATATAAGGTGTGCCGCTGCCAATTATAAAAATGTGTAATGTAGTAAATAGAGAAATAAATAAATAAAATATAATCTCAAGTATACATGTTTTGTTTCAGTGGCATTTCAAGTTTATGTTTCTCGAAGCGAGGCGAAGCTCTCTACTTGCACTCCTCTTCCGAGCTACAACGAATCACTCTATCGGCCACGAAGGTAAGCTATCATAAACGTTACAAACATGCACTCGTTTATGTATTTCTAATACATAATATAAATCAACAGTAAATGTACTTGAATAACAATAAACATTACTTTAAAGTTTATCGCGACTTGCACTCTCTTCTCTTCTCTCGAAGAAAGAAGAGAAGAAGAATGTAATAACCGTCAAAGTTGTTTAATTATTAATTAGCCATACGGAAATGCTAATATCAGCAGGTTATTCACAAGGTACAAGAGAAATATAAATATTAAAGATTAATAAAAACACCTACAAAATGATCGTTACTCTCCATGCGTACGAAAACATCGTCGATACATGATCGATCACGACTTATGGGGCATACCAAGACGCCATAGTAATTCCGGCCCACAGTGCACGCTTATAAAGGCTAATGATAATACTAGTAAGCAATGCCAATAATTAATTAGCAAAAGAAGTGATTTACAAAAACTTGACATTTTAAAGTTATCAAATCTTCATATATCTCATAAATAACATATATTAAATGTGTGCTATATCATTATATACATTATTTTAATTTATTTATGAGTACAATCAATTATATGAAATAAAACAGAATACATTGCAGTTTTATAGGTAAAAGTCGTCGATATTAACCGCAATAAATAAACACTAACCGACACAATGGAGTTGCAAAACAAGCAATGATATTAACATTGACATTTTCCGGCGTCAGACAAATTAGAGATGGTGTTGCCATAGTAAACACAAAACCTCGATTAATCGTGCGTCGGTAACAGACATTACATAAAGTTAATCAATGCAATCTTGCAAAGATAAAAATAATAATTATTATTAGTTTTTGTATTACTTTTGTATAAAAATCGATTAATTACTTGTCAACATATTTTGTGTAAAAGCAACATTTTCACGTTTATGTATTTGCTTGCATCCATTACATAGTTTAGTCGTTTTCTTGTTTAATATTTTTAGAAAATATTACCGACTTGTACATAATAATAAATTCAAGGAAGAACTAGAATAAATATAAATTTGTTTTTTAGTATAGCCAATTTCTTGTGCTTCTCTGGGCCTTAATACTGGCATGCCCCTTTGGAATATTCGATTATGATTCAAATAGTAATCAGTGACAACGAATGAATTATCATTCGGATGCCGCTACAACATTTTCCATACCAATTCCACATGTTGTATAACTCACTGACTGGTGTTTGGTGCGCAGGTGACGGTCGCTCAGTGCCACATCCTGCTGTCGCCGTGGGCCGCGGCGCTGCGCGGCGCCGCCATAGAACCGCCGCTCACTAACGGAGACCACAAGGTGACCACCATACACAACACATATACACACCTTATCACATTATAATATAGACCATTTAGTTAGTTGCCTGTTAAGCATGAATGTTACCATAATACATATCACACGCCCAATGCAATAACACGTAAGTACACTTACGTCGATCTTTGGTGTATGAGGACGTTTATCCAATGTATGAGGACCCGCAGTCAGATTCTATTTTATAGATCCCTGCGTCTTGTAAAGGTAGTTGGCACTTGACAGATGGTAACAATTGAATTATCTTCGTTGGCGGCTTGAATTTAATTAAAAATATTATTACATAAAAGGACACATCGCTGATGTAAGACACCAACACTCGATGAAGTCTGCTGTGTGTGAACATGTGCAATAGGGGAGATACCCGCAGAAGAACACCGATTCCTACCAAGGATACTTCACGAGGCTATTAAAATCAAAAAACATGCTAATTTCAATAGAGAAGATGGTTTGAATGTACCACCAGCTTGGGATCCAATAATTCAAATAGTCAAACCCAAGAACCTTATGATACTTTAACCTCATCTTACGTAAATGGAGACACCAATAATTAAATGATGTTCGGGTACTTCGAAATAACTACACTTCAGAACATTGAGGCAACTACCATCTCAGTCTCCTGCTGAAAAGCAACCGAAACGTCGTCGGACAAAGTGTAAACTTAAATATAAATAGTTTTAATAATATAATTAGCTTAAAAGTATTAAAGGTCTATAGTAATAGTGTAACAGTTTTCTAAATGATGTAATAAAGCTTTAAATAAACAACGCGATAAAAACCGTATAGAGTAATTTAATTTCAATACTGGGTACGTATTCTATATATGAAGGAAGTGTGGGTGGATTGTCGGATGGTGGCATATCTGTGGATATACAGACTGTCGGGCATACATGTACGTGTGGATAAAGTGAGCAAAAGAATGACGCTGAATGACACAGTGGAAATAAGAGAGTTAAAACATGATTGATGATGTTATAAGGAAGTAATGTGTATTTATAAGTACAAAAAAGTGTGTATAACTAAAATATATAGTAAGATACATACATACATAGACTGCGTGAGTCAAATGCATGGTTGTGTGCGTGTAGTGTTTTTTAATTAATTTACATACATACATAGATTGACGCCTGTTTCCCAGAGGGGTAGGCAGAGACTACGGATTTCCATTTGCTACGATCCTGACACACTTCTCTGGCTTCATTCACATAGTTATAATAATTTGTGAAATACAGCTTGCTCAATATACATAGGATTGCAAAAAGAAAATTGTGGGGCAGTAATCTGAATTGTTTTACAATGGTGCCAATTCTGTTGTCACAAAATTCTCTAAACTTAACTAAAATTCACTAAAATTTTTTTTAGTCCTGTCACTTTTAACGATTTCAGAATACGAAATGTCATTTGAGAGGACTAAACTAAATTTTAGTGATTTTTAGTTAAGCTTAGAGAATTGTGTGACAACAGAATTGGCACCAATACCATATAGGTACAAAATATATATTTATCTTTTTAACAAAAAAAGAATTATCAAAATAAGATATGACTATATAGACTATTTATATTATAATATATTTACGTATTTATATGTAATAAAGGGAAAAAGAAAACAAAGTAGCAAGCTTAGGAATATCGTTAATGAAAGAGTATAGTTAGGTAAATAATAATTTGTTTGAAAAAGATAGATAAATTAATCTGTATAGTCTTGGCGAAATCTAAATGAAATGTGATTATAAGGGTAAAGTTATAGACAATAAAACCTTAATAACGACCAAACTTAAAATTTAAATTAAATATGGTCGAGTTATTTTTATTATTTTCTATTTGCAGCCATTGCTACACCCAAATAATAATTATACTCTATATTTTTCCTTTGATATAACATCGCTTTAGAACACCATACTTATTTATTTTTGCTTAATAATTTGCTTCACATAAAATATTATATAATAGCTTTAAGCATTTATTTTAAGTTAACCTTTTCATTACAATTACTATGTCTTTAGAGTATACATAAACTTATAGTGCGCATATCAATCACGAACTATTGCACCAAGCATGTGCAGGTATTACTAAAATATTTTCTCATCGACACTTGTCTTTCGAACACAAATAAAAATACCAAGGATTTTGTGTGTACAATGTTGATACCTTTTTTTAAGTTTGATGCCTTTAACGCATAAGACTATACCTCGCACGGCGCCACTTGCTGCCGCGAGTGACGGCTGTGTCGCTAAAACAAACTACTTCAGCGACACAATAATGATACCTGCGTTAAAATGCTCACTATTCATACTTATTACGCGCTATCTACAGTTTGCTTATGTATACTCTAAGCCTACCAGCATCACAATAAACCTTGTAACATAATACCTTCTCATAACATCATACTCGGTTGTCTGCAAGCCGGTACGTGATCGCAATCCTCAATTACTGACCATCCAGGAGGAGGCCTCTGAAGCGCCCCATGACGTCACGGCCGCGTCCGGCGACATCACGGTGGACTCTGTGCGGGACCACACCAATGCCACCGCCGACACACAGGCCCCGCCAGAGCTTAATATTAACTTACAGGTACTGTTATATTATGTTCATGTACTTTTGAGAGAGGTGGAGAGTAGCGATGAATTGTATTCGAATATATCAGTAGTTATATATTCGAATATATTTTGTCAATGTTTACATGATACCTGCACTGATTTCTTGAGCGTACATGGTAGGTATTGTGTTGTGCCTTACTGTGTACAGTGATGTGCATAACCGCATTCGAATACATTCGAATGCGGTTATGCACATCACTAGTACAGTGGTAATAAGTGCCTAGTTGTCTCCTAATTAAATCTGGCACTTATGTTTGCGGCAAATCGTGAGGATCCGGTGTCATCATTACCGAAAGATGGCAACCATTATCGGATTTTCCGTCAGGAAATTTACTATAGCGGCACGGCGTCATGACCATCGAATAGCTTTGCCCCTTTTACATGGGTAATCAAAAATAAGTGGCCAAGTATGAATGTTATATGCTGGGTTTCCACTTAGCCCAAAACTGCAAAAACCAAACTTAAGTAGTACCATATTACTGTACCAAGTTCTTATCAATATACCTGTTGCTGTCAGCATATAACCCCTGGTATGTATTTCTCTTAATAAATTCCCCTCGTATATATACAGAACTCGCAAGTGAACACGAGCTCGATGGTGGTGAAGACCACGACAAGGACCATGATGAACGAGAACGGCCCCGACGGTACGACCACTACCACGACCACAACTAACTCCACCACCGAGAACAGTGAGTATGATGCTCATCACAACACCACACCACACATGATTACGAAGCACATTAATATATAACTTTAACTTTCTGAGTAGTCTATAAGTTTTAAAACGGCTTATGTTTTACTTATCACCAGATATAGTAAAATATTTCAGTCAAAAATAGTAAATGATCACCAAATTGCACACCAAAATATATTTAAAGAGATCAAAATAAGTCGACGGTCGACTATTTTTGGGTGGGTTTAAGAAGGAACCTAACATAACCTAACCCTTCCGAGGCGGAATGCAGTGATTTGAGGCTATACGCCTCGTGCTCGTTATGATATATTTTAGTAAGCATATTTTACTGCGCAATTACTATTTTTGGTGGTCATTATATTTAATCCCTTTTAAAACTAAACAATGTAATGTGAACCCTCTCTTAATATAATAAGTTTTGTTCGCTAGTTCATGGTATAAATGGTAATAATAGTAAAATGGAAACTCAAAGTAATTTTATTATGTGATGTAGAGACCTTATGAGACTACATATATGTATATGTAGATCTCTTATGCAGTCTATATTCACTCTTATGAGTGTATTGTGGCACTCTCGAGGGTGAATATAGTAATATAGACTGCAGCTAATAATATAGCAAAACGATATAAAAATTAATTGTGTAAAGAAAAACTACATAATACCTAAACAAAATAAAAAATTAATCAATTTTTAGTAAGACAATATTTTAAGTTGGCGACTCATATAAAAAAGAGGACTTTAATTTTCGATCTACTTAATTACTTTTCCTAATTGTCTTTATTTTTATTATATTTACTATTTCCAAATTCATAACATGTTTAGAATATCACAAATCCTTTAAACATGTAGATTTAAAACCAACTCCATACATTGTTTTTATATGATTTTATTTCAGGATTTTAGAATGGTCCAATTCAAAAAAATTTTTGCATGAGGGCGATATATACGCTATGAATTGGCTTACAATTATAAAACGTACAAAGCGAAGCTTTTGCAATACGCAAAATTATATTTTTATTATAAATGGTTTAGAAAATGAACTATTTCTTATGTTGCCTTTAAATATTCAACCACCTTTGATTGAAGAACACCATGAAATATTTTGAATTATTTGTCCGATTTATAAAAGATCCACAGGGCTGGGCATTCTCTTATATACAAAGGTAATAATAATGATGTTCATAATTAATTTCACATCTTCCAAAACATTGCTTAGAACTCTTAGTCATGCAGATATTGTAATGTCGCTTCCTTTAACTCACACTTTCTTTAAGTTTCCGGTTGATTCATATCTTTAGTTTAAAAACAAGTGCAGAGGTATCATTATATTTGACAGTTTCTTTTTTACATGTAGGCGTTTTATATTTTACTTGCCGCATAGAAACAGTTCATTTTCTCATCCATTGTGCTATAAAGTGTCAAGTTAATACAAGATAATGTAATATCGCTTCATACACCATTATTATATGTTTATGTTTGATGTTTATCCGTTTGTATGTTTGACGGGCGCTTTGTGTTTTTGTTTGTAGTCCTAGAGCACAGTCGCGAGGAAGGAGTCATCACGCGTATCGAGGTACCCTACACTTTGCTTTCATAATACCTATCAGACGTTGTTTACTCTGCGGAAATATAACCTATAGGCTTTTTATTGTTACGACTATTCCATCTTATTAAAGTTGGTACCTGTACAACTGCAGATATTTAGAGCGAGTAAGCATATACTTAATATAAATGTCGCCACCTTTCATATTTATCAAGTAACGATATTGATATTAAATTGATATTCCATCACATACACACAACACCATCTAGTCCAAACTAAGCAGAGCTTGTACAATGGATAAACATACATAATTATATATTTTTTTGTAAATACATATATATTACACATAGAAACACCCAGACCAAGACAAATATCCATGGTCATGCACACAAATGTTTGACTTGTGCGGGAATCGAACCCCCGACCTCAGGCGTGGCAATCGGTTACACTAACCACTACGCCATCGAGGCCGCTAAATTAAATTGGTCCTGTTTAGCAATGCTGACGCATCTTACAATATATGTGTAATATATAACAATAGTTTAATTGAACGCAATGCCGGACATAATGCCGTATTGTATCTGCTACACAATATACACAATGTAACACAATGTAATGACACAATCATTGTCTTAATGAATCAAAGTTGTCTTTGGAAACATGTATCCATACAAAGCGAACTAAGTTAAATAATTACTGCTATCTCATACTTGCTGGCATGTAACAGACTAATTTAACAACAATTCTTTCATTCAATTTAACAAGCAAATCTAGGTAAAGTATCTCTTACCTCTACTCTGGTAACTGCTTATACAAGTAGAAGAGAAATGCTGCATGCATAAATGTTTCCGCAGAGTAAAACCTATACTTACCTATAGTTCCAACATTATCTCGCATGGCCCTATACTATCTAAATTTTGTTTATCTTTCTATCAATTTTATTTAGCTTCTTATCCTTAAGGGAATGTTTATTTTAGCGTATATTCCATACAGAATGCGACTTTAGAAACATCCTTTCATCAAGTTAAAAAGCCTATAGTTTTTGTTAGATATTAGTGTTTTTATAACATGGCAAAACTGCAGAGGCATTGCTAATAATATTCATTCGAATATTAAAACATTGTTTGGAATATATGTTAAATGACAACTTTCCCTAAGTGACTAACTCTGTATAACCAGTTCCAGATTCTCTAACTTTCTGATTAACAACTAAACTAAACACTAACGTAAAGCTCGTCTGCAATGTTGTGGCGTCCGCTCGTTGTTCGTTCAAGGGTTCATTAAATCACACCAAAATTAGAAAAACAAATAGTTGTAAAAGGATTGTTTTGGCATTGATGTCTATTAGAACCCGCCAAACACTTGCGGCTGCCACGCGTTGCGGAGAAGAACGTGAGGTGGTACTCATGAGCGGTGTGCACACAGACGGGCACGGTCACAGTTCCGGCCGGCACCGACCCGAAGCTGATCCTCGAGATGTTTGACCGCCAGCGCTCGCCGCTGTCCGTGCCCGTGCCGCCCGCGCCGCAGCCCGCCGCCGCAGAGACCAACTAGCCGCACTAGAGTCAGTGAGAGACGCCGCACCGCACGCCGCGGCGCCGGTACGCGCACCACCGACATTACATCACCACGTACCGGTGTTCTTACCTATGTTGACAAACATTACATATTATGTAACAGATGCGATCCGTTTCTACCCGAGGTTAGCGAGTACATACATCGATTACTTGTGTGTCTAGACAGCTAAAGGTACCTACTGCCATTATATCATTTTTCTTATTACTAAAAGTCAATTTGGTTATCCTAGGTATACAAAACTATTCTATTAAAAGCATTTTCTGTACATTTATATATTAATTCCCTAGTGCTCTAAGATATATTTGCATTTTATTAAGTTAACGTTTAAATATTTACGTGACTTGCATGTTTATTTAATGGCGACAACTTTAGGTATAATTTTCTTTGCAATGTTCTGTATTATTTAGTTAATAAAATACGAGTAGATGCTTAATCTGTACTTAACAGTATAAAAAGAATTTTCTATCAAATGAGATTATTTTATTAACAGTGTATTAATTTTCTTAGTTTTCTCTTTGAACATGGCGATCGAGAAAGGTTCGATCTTTTTTGACATTGCAAAATGAATGTTAGATAATTTGTTTATTTATAATGTTGACGCGACCATTATAAGTTGATTTGCAAAAGTGTTAATCGTGTATGTTAGTACAAACGCCGGACGCCATAGCAACGTTTGTTGTGCCAGCAATACTACAATATAATTGTGGGTTGTTTAAGTAATTTATAATTAAGTGAACAATGTGAAACTAATATTGTAATTTAGCTTGTTAAGTTAGCGTTTCGTACATTCGGAGTGAATGATGTGCCTATTTATTTCTTTTTTATTATAATAAAGATTGTATCTAGGTGATTAGAGCTAGTAACGTTAGTAACAATTAGTAATGACTAGAGTTTATTTTATTATGAATTAATAGCATTTAAATTTTCCACAACAAAGTTGGAATAAACATTTTTATTGCCAATTTTTAAATATTATAATGAAAAATTGTTGTATTACCTTGCAGTGTTTCACTTGAATTGAATTGTATATTCAGTAAATATTAATTTTAATAAATTATAATGTTGTACGAATGGAAAGTTTTATGCAATATTTTTTTAGCTTTTTATTAATATTTTATTTTATATTTTCATGTTCATCATGTACCTTGATCGGATACTTTAACTAACGAGACGGCAGCTAATACCAGGCCCTGTCCAAGCACTTACTACACATCACAACTTGTGATATAAGGGGATTGATTTAATGTTTTAGACATATATTTTATTCATAGATATAAGTGGAATGTGCCTGTCGTTTTAGTGAACTTGGGTCCTCCGGGCGAGTCAGAGTATCAACACGTACTGTAGGGAACGTTGAGTGTACTCGTTTGACGTCCAAAATGCTTCTATTTATATAATATACAATTTTTCTCCTTATACTATGGCATTTTAAACATTTGATACGAAATTAGCAATTTGTATCCAACATTCTTACAAGAAAATAAAAGCTAAGATTATAATTGTGGATTTTATTTTACCCATATTTAGTATCGGCGACAGAGTAAGGCGCGGTCCACCGACCTCTCAGGGTGGGTAGCGGCGTTAGGATAAATAAAAGCTAAGATAATAATTGTGCATTTTATTTTACCCATATTTAGTATCGGCGACAGAGTAAGGCGCGGTCTACCGACCTCTCAGGGTGGGTAGCGGCGTTAGGATAAATTAAAGCTAAGATTATAATTGTAGATTTTATTTTACCCATATTTAGTATCGGCGACAGAGTAAGGCGCGGTTTACCGACCTCTCAGGGTGGGTAGCGGCGTTAGGATAAATTAAAGCTAAGATAATAATTGTAGATTTTATTTTACCCATATTTAGTATCGGCGACAGAGTAAGGCGCAGTCTACCGACCTCTCAGGGTGGGTAGCGGCGCACTGTGGGCTGAAAATCGACCTCCATAGACATAGAAATGAAAGTTGCTAGATGTTCGTTTTGTTGACGGATATGGCTTCTATTAGCTATTATACACATAACAATGTCATCTGAGCTAACTCCGCACAAAAATGAATTTATTATAAGGATTTTTCGAAAAAAATGTATGGAGCTAGCATGAAAAATCTGAATATCTCTGAACTTGCAAGGAAAACCGTAATATCCTCAGAGATGGTTATAGGACTAATTATTTGTGATTTTTTGACATACTTCATATAACGGTACCTGCTGCAGAATTTTTTTTTAAATTCATCGAATTTTTAATTAATTTTTTTTAACATTAAACGATTTGTTTTGGTGTATAAGTAAAGAAACAACACGTTATATGCATATAATACTAAATCTTCGCCAGTTATTTGTTAAAATATCAAGAAAATTATTTTTGCCTAACATAGTATATATGTTTTAAAACAGTTAATTGGATACCATTACTGAACTTTGCATACAGGTAAACTACTGAATAATAAATTAGCCTTCTAATGAGTTCTGAATAAGAGATTAAGTGATTTGCAATGTCGCACAATGGTAACTACGGATTACACTAATTAAAATCTTACAGGTAAGTACATAAGTAACTTAAATAGTTAATTAGACATGTTACGAGTTCTAAGAAATATTTTCGACAACTGTCTAATGAGGTCGTTAACTAATGTTGGACTGAAATATAAAAGGGTTAACATTTTGCATCATAATTTAGTTTATTCTAAGCTTTGTTACCCCTAACTTATCACTGTGAAATTTTATAATGGAAAGTTTAAATACCAATTTAGACCTATTCGTTCTTCTAAAATGTAAGAGTACTTCATTTGATCATGAGGTATTGTTTAGTGAAGTTATATCCCGCCTAGACGTTTGTCTTTCCGTTGAAGATCAAGTGACTCGAAAAGAATTTTGTCAGAGATTTGTACGAGCTGCATCACAAAGGTGGCAAAAATCTCACCGAATTCTTGATACTTTTAGAAAACAATACGAAATTTGGCTGCACGCAACTATCGATTGGCCAAGTTGTATAAATTTAGTCGCTCAAGAACCAACTGTTGCTGAGGGATCAAGATCAATCTCTCCAGAACCCTCAACATCATACTCTGTTGGTACAATGACAAAGAGGTCACGAAAACCATTCGAAGATCTGGGAAGCAAACAGAAGAAGAGAAAATCTGATGAGCATAAAACTGTCAATCCCAGTGAATTGGCACATACAGCAGCAGCGCGTTTTAAGGAAGAAGGTTGTGAGGATATCGCATCTGTAATCGAATATATGCTGAAACATCCTGAAGCAGCCTCTAAAATTAAGGAAACGCTTAAGCAACCGGTGAAAACTGTCTTATTTACACCAGAAAAAGCACTTGGATTACTCCTTTCATTAAAATTATCAAAGTGGCAATACATCACTTTACGAGAGTCAGCTATTCGAGAAGGTAGAAAGGATATTTATCCATCCTACTATAAAGTGCAACAAACCAAGCTGGCATGCTATCCTCCGAAGCAATCAGTGTTAGTGACCGATTCATCGGCAAGAATAACCCTTCAAGCTTTACTCGACATTACGGTCAAAAGAATCCTCCAAAGTTTTCCTAACGATGATGTGCAAAATAAGGATTTAAAATTGATATCTAAATGGGGTTTCGATGGTGCGTCAAACCAAAGCCGATACAAGCAGAAAATGGATAGCGATCAAGACGATTCAAGTATTTTCATGACTTCCTTGGTGCCACTAAAACTGACTGATGGAGACAATACTTTGTGGATGAACCCAAAACCATGCTCAGCAATGTATTGTCGTCCAGTTCAATTTACTTTTGTGAAGGAAAGCGAAGCAGTAGTCATCGAACACAAACGACAAATGGATGAAGAAATTAAGGCTCTCATTCCTACAGAGTGCAATAATAGAAACAGGGTGAATCATCACCTAATGATGACAATGATCGATGGTAAAGTCTGCACGTATTTGTCTCAAGCCAGATCAAGTTCATCATGCTATTTGTGTTTGGCAAAACCGACAGAAATGAACCGTTTGGGTGTAGTAACAGCGAAGACCGTATCTTCTGACATATACGAGTTTGGATTGTCATCTCTACACGCCCGTATAAATTGTATGGAATGTTTATTACATATTTCGTATAGACTAGATTTTAAAGAGTGGGCTGCGAGAGGTAACGAGCACAAAGAAATGCTAAGTAAGAGAAAAAAGATTATTCAAGACAAATTTAAAGACGAATTAAATCTATTGATTGACATTGTTAAACAAGGTTCCGGAACTACTAATGACGGCAACACTGCAAGAAAGTTTTTCAAATTTCCCCATAAAACTGCAGCCATTACTGGGTTGGACGAAGAACTAATAAGAAGATTTGCTGTGATTTTACAGGCAATAACTTCCGGGGAAAAAGTAGATATAATTAAATTTAAAGACTATGCCTTCAAAACAGCAGAGAGGTACGTGGAATTATATGACTGGTACTATATGTCATCAACCGTCCACAAATTACTTATACACGGGGCAGACATAATCGAGAAGAATGATGTTGTACCCATAGGAAGTCTCTCGGAAGAAGCATCCGAGTCTCGCAATAAAGATTTTAGGAGGTTTCGGGAACATCATTCGCAGAAAAAGAGCAGGCAAGATTCGAATCATGATATCCTTAATATGTTAGTTGTTTCTTCGGATCCTTTTATAAATGTACAAAGGCCCAAGTTAGATGCCAAGAAAAAGGAGGATTTCTTTCCTGAAACCCTCAATTTAATTCAGTTTCAAGAAACTGACTTTGAGATTGTAGGCAATCTAGATTCTGATTCAGAAATCGACGAGAGTGATAAGGAAAACTAGAAACTTTTTGTGCTTTTAATTATAATTCTATTCAATGTAATTTTTTCATGATCTTTCGTTATTTAGCTTTGGTACGTAACTATGTTTTGCAATTGATTTATTTTTAAATATTTTATATTACTATTCTTGTACCTATTTATATTTTTGCATACTTTTGTACCTATGTTTTGTTTTATATAAATTTTATCAACTATTAAAAAATACCTTTTTAATTTATTTTTCTTTTTATTTAATGCCTATTATTAGCGTTAATAAAATAACTAACTTATCGATTGATCTTTACTTTGACATTAGTAGAATTTAATGATTTAAAAAAATACCTTCATTTAGACATAATAATAAAATAATTAGACAGTTGTCGAAAATATTTCTTAGAACTCGTAACATGTCTAATTAACTAATTAGTTTACTTATGTACTTACCTGTAAGAATTTAATTAGTGTAATCCGTAGTTACCATTGTGCGATATTGCAAATCACTTAATCTCTTATACAGAACTCATTAGAAGGCTAATTTATTATTCAGTAGTTTACCTGTATGCAAAGTTTAGTAATGGTATCCAATTACCTGTTTTAAAACATATATACTATGTAAGGCAAAAATAATTTTCTTGATATTTTAACAAATAACTGGCGAACATTTAGTATTATATGCATATAACGTGTTGTTTCTTTACTTTTACAATAAAACAAATCGTTTAATGTTAAAAAAAATTAATTAAAAATTAGATGATTTTTAAAAAAAATTCTGCAGCAGGTACCGTTATATGAAGTATGTCAAAAAATCACAAATAATTAGTCCTATAACCATCTCTGAGGATATTACGGTTTTCCTTACAAGTTCAGAGATATTCAGATTTTTCATGCTAGCTCCATACATTTTTTTCGAAAAAACCTTATAATAAATTCATTTCTGTGCGGAGTTAGCTCAGACGACATTGTTATGTGTATAATAGCTAATAGAAGCCATATCTGTCAACAAAACGAACATCTAGCACCTTTCATTTCTATGTCTATGGAGGTCGATTTTCAGCCCACAGTGCGGCGTTAGGATAAGGTGGCCGACATAGGGCGCCGGCCATGTGTGTGGGATCACATAATTATCATTTCCAGATCATGTCTGTACCAGAGATGTTGCGAATATTCGCATCCGCAATTGCTTCCCGTTTCATGCCTGTGAAATGTTTCCCATTTCATACCTGGAAAGTGTTTTGTGAAAACAACTAGAAAATTTATCTGCATATCAAAAGATACCGAACTCGGACGGAGAATAAACGTGAATGATTTGATACATAGATGGTTGTTATTCTCGATTTGCCGTCGCCGTCGTCTTATTAGCAGAATCACTTGCACGGCTGAACAAATTGCACAGCCTGAATAAAGCTTCTTGATATAACAAACTAACAAAAGTCTTAAAGAAAGACTGCTCAACAAACAATAATGCTTTGCGCTGTACCATTAATGTATAGCTGTATTCTTAGGTATCTCTGTCTATCTTGTTTATCTTTCTTCTCCACAAAAGCCACATAATGATCAAAACCACCACAATTTGCATAATTTAATGGCTAAAGCTTTTTTGACCCCGGTATGGTTTCAGGGCCGACGTAAAAGGCTCGGATTCGAATTGGACGAAAAAAGATTAGCTCTTAACGTAATTTCACTAAAATCTGCTGTGGACGAAGGAACACATGTATTATCACTTGTTTAAAAATCTTGAGAGATGTTATTGTATAGAGAGGGCAAGAGCAACATTTTATACAAACGTTACGTATCTAGTTCTGAATGATTGACTTAGAATAGCGAAAATATTCTATGTTCTGAATAGCAAAATTTCAGCTATCATATCGACCTACCGTGTGATAACTAAAATTTTCACGCTATATAAAATGGTAGTAGAGGTTCTACTATGGCGATATCAACGTATCCATAAATATTTAAACAAATTCCAACGATTTGCAAATAAGAAGAGAGAAGCAATGGCTTTTTTAAAAGCTTTAGGATATTGTAAAAATATATCCTACTGTATACCTACCTATCAAGAGTCTAGAACTAAACTGTACCTATAATATTGTGGCGTATGTATATACACACAAGCAACATGTAAGTTTATGAGGAACCTGGAATCGATTGGAGCATCATACGTCTAGGCGCAACGAAACCAACTGACGAACTAGCCACTAATCTATGGAACTAGCGACGCGCGAAGAGGCCATCTGTTTTTATAGTGGCAGTATTTATATGCACTCACACACGCACACACGCTCAAGGACAACTCGTAAAATTGTAGAATTGTGTTTACTTGTCGCTGATTGGTGTAAATGATTATTGTACACCTTCGATCAACAATACAACTAGATATCGGGTCGGCGCAAAAAATACGTTTCGGTAAATAACAGCGCACTTGAGATACCTATGAGCTCTTATTTTATTTAGTTCGCTTGAAACACAGCCAATGTAAACACTTCTGACCTTAGGGTCATTGACACCATGAATGCAAGCTATAAATAAATATTTACGTTTATGGTCTATGGCACGTAGATTCTGTAGTAAGTGTCAACTAGTGTCAACATTGTCAGTTGAGTGTCAACTAATTGTCAATGTGATGATGTGTTGTGTTTGTTATTAAAAAATGTTTCTCGATATAGCTCTAAAGAGTCTTTAAATAAGTTGTAACTGTTTTAATGAATAATTATGGATCTGTGTAGAATTTGTCTTTCTAAAAGACCCGAGAAAGATATATTACAAGTACAAGTTGATAGAGATGATGAGAAAAAGACGTACGCAGATATCATGATGTTTTGTTTGGATATAAAGGTAAACAATGCCTGGCTACTGCATTATATATCAGGCTGATAAACGAAATTTACATATCAATAACTTATTTTATTGTTTGCAGGTGGAGCATGGTTCAAAAATTAGTTCAAAACTGTGTTTAAAGTGTTACAAGAAACTAGTGGCATTTAACAATTTCAAAACTTTAGCTTTAAAAAACGATGCTTATTTAAGGTCACTAGACATAAAAAACGAGATTTTTATTAGAGAAGAAGATATTCAAATTAAATCGGAACAATTATCAATAAGTGATGACTCGCATGATGCTACAGTTAAAGAAGAACCAAATAACGTAATATGTTTGAAAACAGAGAATATTGTTGACTCCAATTTCGAGTCTGACGACGAGTTCCTTAGTGCAATAAAGAAGATTAAGTATGAATATGTTACAGAAGAAACAAAAGAGAATGGTATGAGTATAACTTTTGATAATTAATTTGTTATATTTATGAAATAAGAAATTTTAGAGTAGTACCTTTGCCAGTTTGTGTGTGTCGGTTGATTCAACTGGGGTAGTACTATCCTGTCACAGACTATTGACATAAAGTAGTAATACCAGTACCGTTGCATTTCATTTGTTTAGAACATTATAGAGCCATCTTTCCCTACATGCCTTACCTCCATTCCAGTTGCCGGCTATGTGGTTTATGATAGACAGCAGCCTGGTTGAGATTCTTTGAAATTGCTGCATGTCACAAACACATTGCTGTGTCTATAAGGGAAAGTTTCCAGCTGTATGTTCTACATAGCCTTAAAATATGATTATCTATTGGAATTTAGCAAGTCAGGCAAACCTCTCGCTTTTCCACATATCCCTATTATGCACTAGTTTGCACCAGTCCCTCCTGTAGTTAATTAATTCGTCTTGCCATCAACGTTTTGGCAAACCTCCAATATACTTAAAATAATAGTTCCAATGGTCCAACTCAACTCCAGACTGCGTAGATGGGATAGTGGTTTAAGTGGTCGCCTGACAGTGGCCACTGCACCAGTACTGTGAGTTCAGTCCCAAAATTAGTGTGATCAACAAATAGTTGTTCCAAGACTATTTCTTTTGTCTGTATTTGAATGTTTGTAAACTCCCCAGCAACAGGAATTTTGTCTGTTTTAAAATGTAACAAATGCTTGTAGATAGTGTACCAGTTCTTCCATCAACCAAGAAACGAAAACGAACCAAAGCTGACTCACACCCAGAACAAGGAGTAAAACAGATGTGTGAAGAATGTGGTAAAACGGTGTCAGATTTGAAGGCACATTCGTACTTACACCTGCCTGTGACAGAACGTAAACGCATCAAGTGCCATGTGTGTGACAAAATGTTCTCTAGTCACAGTGCAAGGTATAAACATAATAAAATAAAGCACTTGGGTGTGAAACAGATGTGTAACATTTGCAATAAAGGTTGGTACATCATTACTATATACTTTCATCATTAGTATAACTATTAATACAGATTAACATCAGATTTATTAAGCATTTTATACAATATGGAACAAAGGAAAGTAACTTAAGAATTTCCTGATAGAAAAACTCAATTACATAACTGACTGGGAATAGAAATCAAGACTGCACATAATCAACTATTTCATGACAAAAGTGTTCATAAATTAAGGATTTGCCCAAAACCTGACATGGTTTCTGAAAACGAAGTTGTTATTTTAAGACACTGGGCGGAAATTCTTATTAGCAGCTGTGTCTAAAACTCACTCACAAAATAAAGCATATACTCCATTATGTATATGTGTTTGATAGATTGAGGTAATCTCTTACCTTTAATGTATGGGAATACCAAGTTGTTAAAATGATGTTTATTAATATTTGCAGTGGTGGCCCACCTGACGCAACACAAGCGCATAATCCACGAGCGCGAGTCGCTGCGGCACTCGTGCGTGCAGTGCGGGCGGCGCTTCGTGTGCAAGTCGATGCTCGACCTGCACACGCGCGTGCACACCAAGGACCGGCCCTTCGGCTGCGACGCCTGCGGCAAGAACTTCGCCACTAAAGGCCTTATGAATCAGCATAAGTAAGTTCATCGACATATATAACTACTTGTTGTAGTATTAAAGCACTGCCTCGTTGCTACTCGTTGGTCCCTCACCCACCAAGTACAAGGTTTGATATCCAACTTGGGCAAAGTGTTATTTAGTTTTTTGTTTAAAATGTTTAATAGCGGCACGGCAAATTTGACCTATAGACGACAATATTATTGACAATATCGCCAGACACGGAATTTGAATCCCCGTTGATTGATTTGAAATTCGATGTACTAGAAACGCGAGTGACCGACGATGCAGTCTCTATTCCCATGTTTTACGTAACTTACAGATATATAAATTATCTTGTTATGGTTCCAGACGATCAGTGCATGAGAAGGAAAAGTCGCATCTATGTCAATTGTGTTCCAAAAGTTTCTTCAAGAAATATCATCTACAAGTACACTTACTGTGAGTTTAGAAATATTTCTATACTTATATATATTTTTCTACTTTTGCTTGCATAATTTAGTTAAGTAGGACCTACCTACCGTATTTAAATGTGTTCACACGAATGTTTACGGTAATCGTTAAAGCTAGCTGTATGGCTGTTAGCCATTTTAGTATGTTGAAGAGAAGTATTGGTACAGCTAGCCAACTTTGTCCAGATCCCATTCTAAAGAGAAGACGCACGAATGTCCAGAGTGTGGCAAATTCTACAAGACGGAGTCGACGCTAAAGAGTCACCGAGAGACGCACGGTGAGGTCAGGAACTTCGGCTGTGAACTGTGCACGCAGACCTTCATGAAGAAAGAGTGAGTACCGATCACCAACACCTTATAAGTTCAAAGGAAATGCATTTACAGACAGTTGCAGCATTACTTGAGTAATAAGTGTTTTATGAGTGGTAAGTGGTTTAATGGTTGCTCCTTACAGAAAATATTTGTAAAATAAACAATACTGTAAACTTGAGGTTTAAAAAGAATGGCTGTGAATTTCTTGCCACCTCTAATTGTTTCTAAGCCCTTGCTTCTTTGAACAAGGCAATAGGTAAATGTAAATTCACATTAATGGGTGTGACTTTGACGATCATAAGTGTTACTTTGTGACCTACATGAATAAACATATTTCTGATTTTGATTTTAAGCCATTAGCGTGCGGCAAGAATGCATTAAATGTCATACTTATTTATGGTAGTTCCATCGGTGGTAGTAATCTTTTTACTCTCTCTTATTCACCAGTGGCCTGCCCAGCGGTATTTAAATTATGAATATAATGTTCTGCATAAATTTGACAAATAAATAGTTTAGTCATACAAAATGACACGTCAATTAAATTTTGTATCTACAGGAACAATAGTTAAAAATAATTCCATTAAGTAAATACAATTCATAACAACGACACAAATTCTAGTATTATCGATATTCTGTGATCTAATCTCGAGTCAGATATAGATAGAGTATGTACACATCATCACACAGCAGCACTTGTCCGCAGATACCTAGTGGTGCACATGTTGTCCCACACCAAGGTGAAGCGCTACGCGTGCCAGTACTGCGGCGTCAAGTTCCACCGCTCCGACCACCGCAAGCGCCACGAGTACACGGCGCACCAGAAACACCTCCTCGCCTCCTCCGCACAGACCTCCTCGTGACACACCGACATACACCCCTACAAACACAACTCGTGACCCACGCACTACATTCAAGGTGATGTTACAACATTTAACCAGCCGGTGCATTTTCCTGTTTCTTGGTGTCAAGGAGCTACTCTGCGCCATCTAATGAGAGTTGATAGAAGTTATAAGACCGCCACGGTCCATTTTGTTATGTTTTGATTAACGTTTGTATGTAAGAAAATTGGCAAGGATACATTTAAAAAAAAGTATATATGTATGTTTATCCACTGTCTAGTACCCATAGTACAAGCTCTGCTTAGTTTGGGCTAGATGGTGTTGTGGGTATGTGATACAATATTATATTATATATATTATTATGTCGATGGGCTATAATCTGCAATGAAATGTATCGCATGTTAAAAGCTAAGCCTTGGGGAGAGACATCGCCGGGTTGGTGTTAATGTATTTGGATGTTATTTGCTGTGAATTCTTTATCTATTTTCTTTATTACATTGTTAAAATAAAAAATTAAATTACAGGTAATGTTATAATAAGTCAAAACCCCAAACGCCATAGAGCACATGACTTTAAACAGAGAATAGCTTAAATACATTGAAGTAGCGGTATAGCTGGCTTGGCGTAGACAAGGCCGACACTTAAACTAACACCCTGCTTAGTTCAACTGTTAATTTCAGTCCGCTAATGTCCGAAATGTGATCTACTGGAGACAAGTTCCATTGTAGTTAATATCTACATATCTCTGGTAGGACACAAGATAATTGAAAGATATTGATCCTTCTTTCTAGATGTGAGTGCCCTAATAATAACTTCAATTATCTTGTGTATATATATAATGTGTGTATATAATATATATATATATATATATATATATATATATATATATATATATATATATATATATTGTTGGTTGCGGAATGCGACGTAAATGCATGCATGCTATAAAAGCGCGCTCGGCGCGCAATGACTCAGTTTGACCTGAGTGATCGCTGTTGGGTGATATCAATTATAATTGATAATGCATTTCTTGAATAAGTCCATGATTATTTAAAGGTGTGTGCGTCTGTTATTTTTTTAAGCTGTTTCACATCCGATTCCTAACAATATATATATTATAATTGAGACTCATAAGTTTTCAAGTTCAATTGCAAATTTAATTTAATTTACTTTTTCAGTTTTAGACGTAATCGAATTTTGGCAATTTGTCAAAGCTTATTGATCAAGAGAGATTTTAGAATATTATGATTTCGAATTATAATTTGGTAACGATTAGTGGCATCACTGCCATTAGAGAATAAGTAAAATGATTAATTAAAATTACGTTATAAAAGTACTTATTCCTAATTGTTATAATGACTTTATATCCTATTTATTTGATATTACTTCAGGTTTATCCGTATGTTTAGCCTAATGATGTTACTATCGACTACAAAACTTGATTCTAAGTGAAAAGGCGTACCTACCTACTTGTTAAGTTTAAATAATAATAAAAACATATTTTCTGTTAAAACATTGTTTTATTATTTCACACAATTCATTAAAATTCATACAAATACCACACATTTAATTAATATAAAGGAAAAGAACACATGAATATACAATTCAAGCAAACTCCTTCACCTGTAAGCGGTGTCCGTCACGTGTCATACGTTTGACCAATGGCGTTATACCCTTTTTACAAACTTGACAGTGTCATTTATAACGCGCTTATGGGTGGGGGACACAAATATTGAATTGCAGTTTATTAAATCAAAAAGGAAAAATAAAGCCTACAAAAAAAATATAGGTACCTACTTAGCATTGTTTTAGAATAAATTATTCAGGTCCTAGTGGCTTTTCAGCCACGTTCTCAGGCCCAAATTCTTCCTCCAAATCTTCTAGTGTGATTTCAATTCCACAAGCCACGCTCTCTGTCAGTCTTGGAGAGTCCGAGGGCGTGTAGATGTCCAACGTATTCTTTATAGTCTCGAGCCGGTCCATGAGCTGCGGGTACTCTGCTTCCAGGGTCTGGACTATGTATTTAAGTCTTTGATTCAAAGTTTTCGCTTGTTTGTATTCTTTGAGGACGGCTCTCTTCGGTCTGCGTATCTTGAGCGATTGCCTTTTGATAGCGATGGCCAGCTCGCTGCCGAGTCGCTGATTGCGGACTACGCGCTCCAGGAGCTACAACAACAACAGTGTTTGAAGAATTTGTACTTTACCTGAGCTTGGATGAAGTTACGGGCTGGGTAAGTAACTAAACATATTATAGAGGCGATAAAGGGACAAAACTGTCTTCGAACCTTCACAAGACTTCTTAATGCTCCTGCGCTGTACTGTCAGCAAAGCACAACTAAGCTTAGTCCGTTAATTTTAATAGGCGAACTCTCCTAGTGTGGCATGTGACATACGCGACCGAGTAGCGATAACCGCCTGCCAGGCTACCACTACGCCTTGGATACCTCCATACATTCAGCGACACTAGCCGATAAACATTTGTGGATTTAGAATTGATTTCTCAACAATTATTTTTTTATTTTATTTATTTATGTCTATCAGCTATTGTTACAGTAATACATGCATAATTTACAAAAGTAAAATCCTTAAAACTAACTGCACAATCATTACAGGTAAACACCACTTGCTAATTAGAGCATATTAGATTCACCCAATTTATGTATAAATTTACAGAATTACAAATACCTTACATAACTAATTATTGGAAAACAGAGAGAAAAAGAAATCGACAATTAAATAAAACGCTTAAACAAAACAAAATGCTTAACAAAATGCTTCCTAAATTCTTGCACTAGAAACTTCAAGGATATTCCCGATAAAAGCATTTAGGGAGCCGCAATGAATATCTATGACATCGCTATGTTCATTAATTAGCCTACATATTCTGGGAACAGGCAAACATGCACCAAATTTGGTTCTACGTAGTGGTGGGATCAAAAGGTGTGACTGGTTTGCGAGGATGGCCACGTGGCACTGTAAATCGAAATCTTTCTAGTAACTGCGGGCAATCAATTTGATCGTGTAGAAGTTTATAAAGGAGTTTTAGATCAATAATGTCTCTTCGTTTGTCGAGTGTCATTGTTTTAAAATGAGATAGTTTTTCAATATACGACATATTTCGAATCTCTTTTCCGGACCAATACCCTAAATGCCTCATAAATCTCTTTTGAACCCGTTCCAATCTAAGAGTGTGAGTAGAGTAGTGTGGCCTCCACTCAATGCTACAATACTCCAAAATACTTCCGACAATACTATTATGGAGCACTATTTTGGTACTGGATCTTTTGAACTTGTTTTTAACTTCCTCCAATTTTCGTCTATTGATGTAATACGAGGATTTAATATTATTAACTTTATGACAAAATTTTATGTGGCAGCATTTTTCACTGTTAAGTGAAATTTTATTCCGAGTGCACCAGTCCGACAATCCATCTATATCCGCTTGCATATTTGTGATATCGGTGCTAGACTTTATAATTTTGATAAGTTTCAAGTCATCAGCATGCAAAAAAGGGGTAGTATGAACTAGGCAGTCACTAATATCATTGACAAAATATTAAAAAGTAAAGGGCCAAGGTGCGAACCCTGTAGGACTCCTGAATTAATTTTATATAATGATGATTGATATCCATTTACCACGACATAATATGACCTTTCAGTGAGATAGGATTCAAACCAATTTAGAAGAGGACCCATAATTCCATACCAACGTAATTTGTTTATGAGTATTTGTTCGCGACAACAATATTGACTTGAATCGTGTTATTGTATGTGTGAATACATAAGTGTGATGTATCAATAAAGTTTATCGTTACAATAGTGCCGAATTAGGTCATATATAGACTTGAAAAGTGTAGATAAATAGTGTAAGTAATATAATATTGTTTCTTTTATATATTTTATAGGAATATCATGTTTAAAGCATAAATATTGCCAATAAAATGCATTTTTACCTCAAGTTAGGTATGTTAGGGTTCCTAGGATTAGGATGCTGGGACTGGAGGTGGCGCTGGAAAAGTCCGAGGCCCTATTATTTCACGGGCCTCGGCGAGCGCCGCCTCCCGATGCCCACATCATCGTTGGAGGGGTCCGCATCGGGGTGGAGCCGAGCATGAAATACTTGGGGCTCCACCTCGACGGCCGCTGGAACTTTCGCGTCCATTTTAGTCGCCTGGCCCCCCGGCTGATGGCGGCAGCGGGAGCGCTTAACTCTCTGCTGCCGAATATCGGGGGGCCCAGTGTCATCTGCCGCCGCCTCTATTTGGGGGTGGTGCGGTCGATGGCCCTTTACGGGGCGCCCATTTAGGCCGACACCCTTGATCGCCGAAACATCGCCCTCCTCAGGAGACCTCAGAGGGCGATGGCAATCAGGGTGTCACGGGCGTACCGCACCGTCTCCTTTGAGGCGGCGTGCGTTTTGGCGGCATCACCGCCCTGGGATTTGGAGGCGGAGGTCCAAGCGTCGGTGTATTACTGGCGCGCTGACCTCCGGCTCCAGGGTGAAGAACCCACGCACGGGGCGGTAGAGACGCGAAGGTCCCAGGCTCGACTGGTTCTTGAAGCGAAGTGGGTAGAAAGACTGGCCCAGCCCCGCTACGGGGTGAGGACCGTCGAGGCTGTCCGTCCGGTACTTAGGCAGTGGACGGACAGACGGCGCGGACCGCTCACCTACCGGCTTACTCAGGTGCTCTCCGGACACGGCTGTTTCGGAGAGTACCTTTGCAAGATAGCCGGTAGGGAGCCGACAACCAGGTGTCACCATTGTGAGGAGTGTGACCGGGACACGGCGCAGCACACGCTGGAGGAGTGCCCGGCGTGAGCCGCGGAGCGCTGTCCCCTGGTCGCTGTGATTGGCCCCGACCTCTCCTTGCCGACCGTCATATCCAAGATGGTCGGCGACGACAGGTGCTGGGGCGCAATGAGGTCCTTCTGCGAGGCTGTCATCTCGCAGAAGGAGGCGGCGGTGCGGGGGCGTGAGGACGATCCATACGCCCCAGAAGTCCGCCGCCGGAGGAGGGGGCGCAGGAGACGGGCTTATGTCGCTCTCCTGCCCCCCACTTAAGGGTTCCGGGTGGCAAGGCCTCAGGGGGGCCTGCCACCCGTAAACTAAGAACCCTGAGAGGGCGCGCGCGGTGCTTCAACGTCGAAAGGGGAGAGCGGTGAAGCTCTCCCCTGGGGACAAGAGGGGGTCGGGTCCTAACAAAAAATGACCCGGCCCGCACCCACACGGGGGGGCCTGCTATGGATGACTCAATTCTTTTAAGAGCTCCCAACAGGCCCCCCCATTGGATGAGAGAGGGAACACCCCAGGTTTTTTAGTGGGTATACCAGCGCTTTTTTCTTGCTGGGGAGTCCCACACGCCCCGCCGGTGCCGTCCCCTAGCCGGCGGGTAGTGCATGAAGCATTTTTCGTGGGTACCAAAAAAAAAAAAATGGTATGTTAGGGTTCCTAGGTCTTAAGTTTTTAATAAAAGGTTTCACTTGTGTCTTTTATTTTGTACACTACTAAAAGCACAACAACATACTGAAGGAATCATATTCCTACATAGTATAGTTAAAAAGTTATTACACTTTTTCTGATATAAATGTTACAGCAAAATGATTTTTAGCCTAAAACCTAGAATAACTATATCTAGACCTAACTTCCGATAGATAAAACAGATATCAATAGATAGGTCTTATCGTGCCCTACGCGGCAGTTTTTGTATCATCACGTTAGCTAGTATAGTTCCGTAGATATAAGCAGAAATATGTACAATATATAGTTAAAAATAAACTTGTGGACCGAGGTTTCTGACCGGCTCTCGTTACGGTAAAGATTAGAGGTACTTAAGCGGTACAGTATCGATCGACCGCAGGTGCTCAAGAAACCTCATCTTCAAGCCTCAAGAACCGAACGGAGCCAGCCAGAAGCCTTCAACCAACTGAACTATGAAGCTTGTTTGTATTCATTTAAAGTCCTAATCCTGACCCGCACATCGAACCCGCAACAACACGCCTTTCAGAGCCTCCGACATCGTAACCAGTCATCACTATAGTACAGTCTACACATCGTGTACAGGACGTCAGCGACTCGACGGTTGTTTTGTAACCATCATCATATAGTAACCTCAGCCCCGAGTTCGCCCGTCCGGTACATTCGTTGGTCCTTCGAGCCGGATCGAACAGGAGGCCTGAAAGCGTGTCCGTCGACGTCCCGCGCCTGAAAACTGAAGACTCAAGATGCCGGTGACAAGATCCAAGGGAAGAGCTCCTGAAGCATGGACAGTCGACGCTGATGCAGGACCGTCGACGAGCGGCCCCGCGCCCACGCGCACCGATGCTCCGTGCGTCCGACACCAGATGGCGCCACGGTCACCGTTGACAAGTACAGATACAGTGCCGCGCATTCCGGTCGCCGCCGAGTCTACGTTGCGCGCCGCATCAAGTGAACGGGTGGCTGCTCGCCGTGCGGAAGAAGATTCGAATCGGACGTTGCGGCCTGCAGAAAGTTTGGGTTCGAATGTGGCACCGAGCAGTGTTGAAGATACATCAAGACAGGCACAGAAAATGCAAGAGGGACGTCGAACGGCGCGGTCAGTGATGACACACCGATCGAATAGAAACGTGTTGAAGGCGCGTGAAGAAATTTTGAGGATCAAATTACAGTTGGCGCAGTTGGCGCTACAGAAGGCTGAAGATGCTGCGGATTCAGATGACTACGAAGAAGATGGCCGTTCGAAGGACGACTACGTGCGATCGTGGTAAGAAGAGGCTCCGGAACCGCAGATAGAAAATATAGAAGCCGACATCGGAAGAGGAACCGATCCGCCGGCACCGCCTATGAAGGTCAATAGTGACATGAAAACTGTCAACCCACAGCAAACAGAAGCCGACATTGGAAGAGGAATCGACCAGCCGGCCGCCGCGCCCCCGAGGGGCAACAGTGACACGAAAATTGTCAAGAATTTACAGGACGCTGAAGACGTCAATCAAACAGGATGAAGACCCTTTAAAGAAAAAGACCGTTCATCAACAGGGAGGAGATTCACTGAAGCCATTCATCACTGAACTCACCTCCGCCATAGCAGCGCTCGTGGACAAGAAGCCGCTGGACACCGCTGGACCGTCGCCACACCCAGCGGTATCGAAGGTCATCATGACACTACCAACGTTCAGCGGGGCGCATACAGAGTGGTTGTCGTTTCGTGCGATATACGACACCACAAGAAGATACTTCAACGACGTGGAAAATACAGCAAGATTGAGAAAAAGTCTTAAGGGAAGAGCACTCGAAACTGTCAGTTCGGAACTGATTGGACATGCGAAACCGGACGACATCATGAAGGAATTGGAACTACAATTCGGAAGACCAGACTCCATCGCCCAAGCGGAGACAGACAAGCTGAGGACGCTGCCACGCTGTAGGGAAGCACCGAAGGACATCTGCACATTCGCAAGCAAGATAAGAAGCAGTGTAGTGACACTTCAAGCATTGAAGAAAGAACACTACCTCATCAATGCGGAACTCCTGCGTGTGCTGACCGAGAAGCTGCCGAACTCGCTACGCGCACAGTGGTACCGGACCTACACAGAAAAATATGAATCGAAGCCAGACCTCAGTGGATTCAGCGACTTCGTCACCAAATACGCTCGCTACTGCAGTGCCTTCGCGCCAGCGGAGAACATAACTGATGGCCAGCCTACGTCGCGTCGTGTAGAGAACCCACACAGCTACCGAGAAGTACCCAGTTACCACACAGTACTGCAAGATTTGCGAATGCGAGGGACACTACCCGTATAGCTGCCAGAAGTTTCTAGCGGGCGACGCTGATAGAAGATGGGAACTGGCCAAGAAGCACGGCCTGTGCTTTAGATGTCTGCGCTCACGCCGCCAGGGACATTTATGCAAATCAAAGAAGTGCGACATAGGGGGATGCACCGCAACGCACAATCGGCTTCTGCATTACGAGAAGAAAAACAGAACCCAAGAAGCTGACACTGAGAAACGTGAAGTGGTTGTAAGTTCGAGTATATCAGCGAAGCCCCAAGCCTACCTGAAGATAGTTCCTGTGCAGATTGTCGGACCGGCGGGAGAGGCTTCGACGTTCGCGCTACTAGACGATGGTTCCACGATCTCCCTCATAGATGAAGATATAGCCAACGCAGTCGGAGCAAAAGGAAGCCTGGACCCTTTCACGATACGCGCTATCGGCGACACTTCTATAGACATGCCGAAATCAAGAAGAATAGACGTCACGATGAGAAACACTGAGGGCAAGCGAGTGCCACTATGTGCGCACACAGTTCCAGGGCTGCACCTGACGCCGCAGAAGGTTACTGTGGAAGATCTCAGGGACTGCATACACTTGCAAGACATCAAAGACAAGTTGGTGTACGACATTGGCGTGCCGAAGATTCTTATCGGGCAAGACAACTGGCATCTTCTCATAGCAAGTGATATCAAGAGAGGTCCTGATAATCAACCGGTCGCATCGCTGACAAAACTTGGATGGGTGTTGCACGGCGCACGCTCGCGAACGCTAGGACACAGCGTTCACTTCGTTCATCAAGTGTCAAGCACAGAAGAAAGCATAGAGGCACAGCTGAAAGAATATTTTGCGCTCGAATCCTTGATCATCAATCCACGTCGTCCGAAGACAGATCCGGCAAAACAGGCCGAAGAAATTCTGGAGAAGAGTACGAAACAGTTAGAAGATGGACATATAGAAACGGCTCTCCTCTGGTAGAATACAGAATTTGTTATGCCCGACAGTTATGAAAACGCAACAAGGAGGCTTGCAAATATAGAGAAGAAATTAGATAGAAATATCGAGCTGAAAGCAAGATATACAGAACAGATGAACTCGCTAATAGAAAAGGGATATGCAGAAGAAGCTCCAAGGGAAATTACGCCCGGGAAGACTTGGTACTTACCTCACTTCGATGTCCACAACCCCATGAAGCCAGAGAAGCTGCGCATAGTACACAACGCCGCTGCGAGAACAAAAGGGATGTCACTCAATGATTACCTCCTCACAGGACCAGACCTGCTACAGTCGCTGCCAGGCGTGATGATGAGATTCCGTCGCCATCGCGTCGCCGTCTTAGCGGACATATCCGAGATGTTCATGCAGGTGCAAGTTAGAACAGAAGATAGAGATGCACTACGTTACCTGTGGGGAGGTGACCGGCGGGAGGGCGCACCACAAGAATTCCGCATGAAGTCAATTTTATTCGGCGCAGCGAGCTCACCATGCACAGCAATCTTCGCGAAGAACTGGAACCCCAGAGATATCAGCACGAGAGTCCTGAAGCGGTGGAAGCTATAGTACAGAACCACTACATGGACGACTATCTGGACAGCTTTCCCAGCGAAGAAGAGGCGACACGCGTAGCAACAAAGGTTCGGGACATACACAGAGAAGCGCATTTTGAACTACGCAAATGGGCTTCAAACAGTAGCGAGGTCAAGGAGAATATGGAACCGAGTCAAAACCCGACAGAAAATGTCAGTATCGCCAGCAAAGGATGTGAAGAGAAAGTACTTGGCTTGATATGGAACCCGAGAGACGATGAACTTGGCTTCAACCTCAAGCTCGCTCGACTCCCTGAAAAGCTGTTGGAGAAGACGACGCCCACAAAGAGAGAAGCGTTGAAAATCATGATGTCATTGTACGATCCTCTCGGCTTAGCAGCGCCTGTGACAGTTCAAGCTAAGAAAATACTACAGGAAGCCTGGCGGTACCGCACAGATTGGGACGAGAAGCTCGACGACAATCTGTCAAAATTGTGGTCGTCATGGATACGCCATATGGAAGACCTGAAGGCTGTAAGAATACCCAGATGCTACCCCGGATTCAGCCAAGCGGAATCGCTACAAGTACACGTCTTCACAGATGCCAGCGAGACAGCCTACGCAGCAGCGGTGTACTGGCGCGCGACTACACCTGACGGACGAATGCATGTATCACTTGTCATGGCCAAAGCGAGAGTGGCCCCACTCAAGGTCATCTCTATACCGCGCCTCGAGCTCCAGGCCGCCGTGATGGGAAGCCGCATCGCCGCAGCTGTAATAGAAGAACATCGCGTGAAACCGGAGGCCACAGTATACTGGACAGACAGCAAGACAGTGCTGACATGGATAAGAAAAGGCCCCCGAGCTTACAAGCCGTTCGTCGCGCATCGACTAGCCACAATAGAAGAATACAGCAAGATAGATGACTGGCGCTGGGTACCTACGAAGCTGAACGTTGCCGACGTTGCTACCAGAGACGTCCCTGTAGACTTCAACTCTCATCACCCGTGGTACAACGGACCGTCATTCCTGTCAGAAGATTCGTCCTTTTGGCCTAGTGAAAAGCCTGTCGTCACGGAGAACACAGGCGAAGAGCGAATAACAACAGTAACAGAGTCCCGGAGAGCACAGATAAAGATATTAGAAGCTATTCCCGACCCCAACAGATTTTCAAGATGCGAGCGCCTATTGCGCGCTACCTCGAGAGTTCTACAGTTTATAGATTTGTGTAGAACACACAAGAGACCAGTTCTATACAAGAGATCAGCAAAGTCCCGAGAGAAGGATCCGGTTTGGCGCAAGACGAGCACGAAGACCACCACGTCGGGGAGCGCGGCACCTCGCCCCGCTGTCAGCTCCCGGAAAATCGTGCTTCTCACCGCATAACACACCCGCGGCGCCGAGGACCTTCTTGTGAAGGCGGTACAAGAGGACTCCTTCGGCGCCGACCTTCTGGAGCTGCGGCGCGGGAGGGGTGTCGCCCGAGACAGCCGCCTATATTCGTTACCCGTAGAGATGAACAACGGTATGATCACTCTGCGCAGTCGTATAACAGCTACAGAAAACGTTCCAGAGAAAACAAAGAGACCGCCAATCCTGGATGGCGATTACCGTATTATACAGCTCTATATAGACTGGACCCACAGAAACCTGCATCACAGCGGTACAGAGTTGGTGATCAACGAGATACGCCAACATTATTGGGTTCTTCGCCTGCGGCCTACTACGAAGAAAATAGTACAACAGTGTCTACAGTGTCGCATCAGAAAGGCACGACCTCCGGAGCCGGCCACTGGGGACCTGCCCAGGGCGCGTCTGGCTCACCATCAGAGGCCTTTCACCTACACCGGCCTTGACTACTTCGGGCCGCTCTCCGTGACCGTAGGAAGACAGCATCAGAAGAGATACGTGGCGCTATTCACGTGTCTCACATCCCGAGCAGTACATCTAGAGGTGGCCGCCAGTCTCAGCGCTGATTCCGCAATCTTAGCACTTAGAAGGTTTGCTGCACGCCGTGGCTGCCCCACAGAAATATATTCGGACAACGGTACGAACATGCATGGCGCCGACAAAGAAATGAGAGAAGCAATAGGAGCAGAGGCGAGTCGTCGTGTCATCGCATGGCGCTTCATCACGCCCTCAGCGCCCTTCATGGGAGGCGCCTGGGAGCGTCTCGTCAGATGCGTGAAGACCACACTTCACACCGTTCTTCACGACCGACACCCGCACGAAGAAGTTCTGACGACGCTGCTGTGTGATGCCGAATACACAGTCAACAGTCGGCCGCTCACACACGTCTCCGTGAGCGTCGACGACGACGAAGCCATCACCCCGAACCACATACTGTTCGGGGGATCTGCTCGTCTCCCTTCCCTTGGCGAGTTCAGCGAGGCCGACATCGACAGCAAAAGGCACTGGCGGCGAGCGCAGATCCTAGCGGACCTGTTCTGTTCCTAAGTATTCATTCACCTTTTTGTAGTCCATTTTGTGAAAATTATATTTTAACGTCGCCTGGTTTGGTCTCAGGTTTGTTGCTTTTTTTAAAAGATAACTCTATTTGCAATGGGGTTGGTACTTATCGATGACACTTAGCGGATCGGCTTCACAGACATTACAGTTCGGGATGTTAGTCAGTACGATATCAAGCAGTTTACTACTACAATTATAAACTGTGTTGCGCTGTTGTACACCGTTAACCGTTGTGACATCGACAAGCAACTGTTCTAGGTTGGAGATTCTTTGGTCTACTGAGGAATCATTTATAGTTTGCCAATCGATCCCCCCCCAGGTTAAAATCTCCCACAATGCACGTAAATGCGTTAGAAACATCAAGGCATCGATTACAATTTTTAGTAAAATTTTCTAAAATGTGCTTGGAGACAGGGGGCGGCAGGTAAATGGCACACAAAGTTCAAAACATGATAGAGCTACCTGGAATTTCCAAGGCCACCCAGAGGTCTTCACAATTACTCAACCTTGACTTTAATTGGACTGAATTGATTTTTTTACTTACAGCAATGGGTACTCCTCCTCCATCTTTGTTTCTATGGTATCCCGACATTTCTCTATCTCTCCTATACACAGAGTATCTATCATCAAATAGTTCATTGTTATAAACGGAACTATTAAGCCAAGTTTCAGTCAATATTACAATTTCATAGTTTTGAGTGTTTAAATTGCAATGAACATCATGCGTCTTTGTGCGCAACCCTCTAACGTTTTGGTAATGTATATTGAGTGCAAGAGAAGCGAATGATATCTAAAAATAGTAATAAAAACATGCACTACACTTAAAAATATAAATATTTTATTGCAATTTGCTTAAAGATTCTTTGTCTCTAATAACTTCATATTTAGCTGTTATATCCTTACGCATTAAGATTCGGCCGCCACGGACCCATACAAACTGGTATCCTAATTCTTTTGCTTCCATTCTAGCGGCAGCATGAAGAGCTTTGTTTGTTGGCGAGAGATGCTCCATTATGTAAATAGGTTTCTTTTCTCCCGATAAGCCAAGGTCCCTCGAATTTAGCTTATCATCGCGATGGTCCTTATTATAATTTATTGCAGCTGCCAGGAAATGATCCCGAATTCTAGAAGAGCTGAATTGCACGACGATAGAGCGTGGGCGGTCAGAGGTACGATCCATCTTAGCGACACGGGTACAATGCTGAATGTGGTCTTCTAATATATTAAAGCCAATCGTAGTACCTATCTGTGTAGTTAGGCTTATCAGATTCTCTGTCTTGTGCTCAGGAACACATTGTATTTCAACATTATTACAACGAGCCTGCTGTTCCATCTGATTTAATTTATTTTTCAGGGATGTGACAGTGTTCTTCAAGACATCATGCTCCTTTTTAACTTCCACGAAGTTTTCATTTGAGGCTTTTAATTGTTTTATAGCGTCCTCGTACTGCCCGTTCATGAAAGACATAGAATCCCTAACTTCTTTTAATTCCTCTTTATTTGACTTCAATTCAGCGTTGAGCAGGGTACACATTGAGGTTTTTAAGTGGTCGTACATATTGTTCATTTCAGATCTGACAATTTCAGACACTATTTCTCGCACGTCGTCCGTCGTGATCGAGTTGTGACTTACAGTTGGCGCTGAAGATAATGCCACTGGTTGTTTAGGACGGGTACGTGTGGAAACGTTATCTGTATATTTTACTGAAGTGTTATTGTTTCTGCCCGTAGCTCTTTGCTTAGTGTTTTTGCAGAGCGGACACTGCTAATCTGGAGCCAGATAGTTAGTAGCGCCGCCTCGCTTAGGTGTCGCTTGCAAGCAAGCCAAATGGTAACCTTTTTTACACACGCCACATGTTCCGTATTCGTCATCTCGATCCTCATTACAACTCCAAAATGTCGCAGGTTTCGACATTGTTAATTACGATGCTTTCCCTAACGATTTTTTTATAATTTTCTTTATATGGGTGTCTTTTTATAATTTTTTAATATTTTCTAAAGAAAAATAAAAAAAATGCATATTTCAATTACTCATCCAAAGGACAATGTGCAAAATTGCCCCAGCCCCGGCGCAAAAGCAACTTATCTCAGATTTTTGTACATATCAAGTGTATTAAAAAAATATATATGTGATATCTGTAGTCATAGTCATACATAGAAAAAAATGTAATTGTATGCATTTCTATGACGATGACGTGTAGGTAATAATATTTAAAGGGTTATAAATAATAAGAACAAGATGTATAAAAGATAATAAAGAATAATACAAACAAAGCTACCTGCCTTTGCGGCAATGGTGTCACTACTCTTCTCATTCTAGCATAAGGGAAAGAGCGAAACGGCAATATTAGCTATTTGTTAACTGCTGCGCGAATACTGTGTATGCGGCCCACAAACAATATAAGTCGTTTAGCTAGAATAGCAAACTAAATAAATATCGTAATAAAGATCGTTTCAACTGCAATAAAAATATTTGCATGCAGCATTCACAATATATAATATACAATATTTTATATTGTGAATATTAGTGGCGCTTATATATATGTAGTTAAGTAGCCTTTATTTCATATTTTGCTTGCTTTTTAGTAATAATTAAAGCAGTTTTTCTTTGTATGACTATGATTACGGGCATCACATATATATATATATATATATTTAATACCCATAAAATGTACAAAAATGTGAGACAGGTTTCTTTTGCGCCGGGGCTGAGGTAATTTTGTATGAAATTTGCGCATCGTCCTTTGCATTCAATATTTATTTATTTCTTAAAGTGTCTCAGGTACACATTTTCATTACAAAAAGTACAATTATGCGATGTGCCGGGCTCGAACTCAATGCACATGAATCTCGGTGGTAACGCTATAGAACTTTACGCCACCAGTACTTACTAAGGTGATCGCGAATTACTGCTACTTATTGAACGATAATATCATGTCACTGTGATTCTTTTGTTTACGATGTTTATTAGCAACTGACCTTTCTATTGTGATTCAATGTCAAACACTTCGATATAACACAATACTTAGTGATGTTTTACGTTATTATTTTATTGTTCTTCGACACTGCACTATGTTTTATAGTTCACTTTGTAGGGCTTTTTATTACGCACTCGCGAGTGTAACTTTTACGGCGTTTCGTGCGTACGGTATTTCGTACTACAATTTAAGTAAATAAACTATTATTACTAGATTATGATGTATAACAAATGATAATTAAGGTACGTATTATACCTATCTATTACTGCACTAACAGTACAATTATAGTTATTCTGATAACAATTCATTATGATATTACAATAAAAAGTTAATTTTCATTTATATACCTAAGTATAAAATAGTAGTTTCCATAATTTATTTAATGTTGAGCTACTTATGTCGCTTAACGAACAAACAAATATCTTCACATTCACGCTATTAGAGTGATAAAAACCCTTTATAGATGGTGAAAATTGTTGCTTTTGCCAATCTGTCTGAGCTAAAGGTCCTTTAGTAACAGGAGATACGTATTACGTACCCACTGCTTATTCCTATCGGTCTCTTGACACTCTCGTATCAAGTCGGCGACGTGTTCCTCGAGCTGTGAGTTCACGGCGGAGGTCTCCGTCACCTCGCGATCCAGGCGCTCCTGCTCCTTCTGCAGCTCTTCCATGTGCGCCTTGGCTTCTGTCAGCTCCTGGTATATTTAAGCGAATGTCAATATTTGTCTTTGGCGTCTATGTGGTTCTAAAGTTGTGTTGCTGGCGACTGCTAATCGTATAGTATCAGTTTTGATCTCTAGTCCAAAGTGCTAATATTGAGCTTTTCTTCAGCTGTGTCTTAATAGCAGTCGGTCGCGGTACTCGCGGTGTCTGCAATTATGAGCGCGCTCCCAATAATATATTATATAATAGTTAGCGAGTATGTTTATATAGCTGGTAGTAGAGCCAAGCTGGTTACAGCAGGGATGGGCCGGCTCGACCGGGGGGGTACTGCCTTCTCACGGAGGGTCGACGTGAAGCGGCAGTGTTTCACTGCTGTGTTTCGTTCGGTGAATGAGAGCGCCGGAGGCCTAAGCATGAGGTGACGATTCTCGCAGCTTATGAGGGACCTGCAGAATATCCGAGTCATTGTGTGGGTGGCGCGAGGCGACCCGGCGGCCAGGGAGAGCCGTGGAAACGGTGCTCTACTGGCCGCCCGCGGTATAGTCCAGAGGCCCAACCGAGTCTAACCAACTAGGTTGCCTGCCTTATCATGCCGCGCATAATCTCGAGGTGGCTCGTCGTGCCGGATGGTGACCGGAGGGTGGGTCCCGGTGACCACTTTCGGGAGGGTACGGGGGTCCTTCCGTCCGTCGGATCGGCTATCGCCATACCATACAGTTATATGACAAAACTTGCTCTGCGCCTTGCCCCACTTTGCTGCGAGAATAGCCGCCTCATTTTTTTTTTCACGTTTTCCCTTCCTTTCACTCTATGGCAGTACGAACAAAGCATTGTCGTTCAACAGCAGCCAATCACCGTAACCCCACTGCTGCTTCCTGTGTCGTGGAGTTTATTAACATCAGAGGACTCCACGCTAACCTTAATGCCGTCCATCACCACCTGGAGACGGCTCGGCCGGCAATGCTTTTTCTAACGGAGACACAAATACGCCGTCCTGCAGACACGAACTACCTGCAATATCCCGGCTACGTGCTAGAGGAGTGTTTCCTCGCGAAGGCCGGGGTATGCTTGTTTGTTAGGGCGGATATTTGCTGTCGCCGTCTACAATGCCTAGAGGACCCTTCCTTCTCTGTTCTTTGGGTACACGTAGATCATGGCTCTTTCAGCCAAATCTACATGTGCCTCTACCGATCCCATTCAGGAGACGCTGAGACAACTCGACTCTTCAATTACCTGAGTCAGGCGGCAGACGACGCGCAGGAGCGGTTTCCGAACGCTGATTTGGTGTTCTTGGGAGGTTTCAATGCCCACCATGAGACCTGGTTGGGTTCTCCCAAAACAGACCACGCGGGACGAACTGCCCATGTGTTCGCTCTCCCACATGACCTGTCTCAACTGGTACTCCAGCCCACCCGGATACCAGACATTGCAGGTCAGGCGCCCTCGCTCGATCTGCTGCTGACGAGTAACCCGAACCGGTACAGTGTGTCGATTCGTGCTCCTCTGAGCACCTCAGACCACTGTCTGGTTTGTGCCACAGCTGTTGTTGTTACGCCCCCAGGACCCGAGGAGGCAAGACGACGACTGTGGCACTACTCGTCAGCAGACTGGGATGGAATGCGGGAGTACTTCGCATCCATCCCTTGGGCTCAACGCTGCTTTGAGAACAGGGATCCATCAGAGAGCGCTACTGCTGTCGCTGGTGAAATCATCCTGAGTATGGAATATTATATTCCACACAGTGATGTCACTAGCGGCGGCAGGAAAAGGCCCTGGTTCGGTCGTGAATGCGCTGATGCTGTTGAACGCAAACAGACAGCGTACCGCGCTTGGAACAGGGCTCGCACTCTCCACGACCCTAACGTGGATCACCTGAAAGCAGCGTTCAACCAAGCCACAAAGGTCTGCAAGAGGGCATACTTAAGAGCGGATGCCCAGCGCGTCGCACGGTTCGGCCAGGAACTCATGGCGCATCCTACGGGCAGTCGTAGCTATTGGCGCCTGGCCAAAGCCGTGCAGTCCAACTTCTGCCAGACCTTGCTGCCCCCTCTGAGGTATCCGAATGGATCACTGGCTCATCGGCCGCAGGAGAAAGCAGATCTGCTTGCAAATCTCTCTGCGGCCAATTCCCGAATCGATGACTGCGGTTCGCAGCCGCCTAACATTGCCAACTGCGGCTACACCATGCCTGATATATGTATCAGGCAACGAACCGTTCGTGCGATACTGCAGTCTCTCGATGTTCGGAAAGCCAGTGGACCTGACGGCATCCCAGCTGTGGTCCTTAAAAAATGTGCAGCGGAGTTGTCTCCCACGCTTATGCGCCTATACCGGACGTCTTACGCCGCAGGCATTGTGCCTGAAGCTTGGATGGAGGCGAACGTTCAACCGATTCCCAAAAAGGGGGACCGTTCCGAGCCAAGCAACTACCGACCCATAGCTATCACCTCGGTGCTCTCCAAGGTGTTCGAGTGGATTATAAACACCCAAATTGTCCGCTACCTGGAGGATCAATCGTTGATCAATGATCGCCAATACGGCTTTCGGTCTAAACGATCAACGGGTGATCTTCTAGCGTTCGTCACGCACCTCTGGGGTGAGGCTATGGACAAGCACGGCGAGTCTTTGACTATCAGCCTTGACATAGCCAAAGCTTTCGACAGAGTCTGGCACCGGTCTCTTCTTTCCAAGCTTCCGGCCTATGGCTTGCCCCTCAACTGTGCACCTGGATTGCAAGTTTCCTGCAGAAGCGTCGTATTCGGGTCCTTTGCGACGGTCGCGCTGCCAAATTTATGCAGGTCAATGCAGAAGTGCCTCAGGGTTCTGTCTTATCCCCTACGCTCTTTCTTCTGCATATCAATGATATGTTGAATCTCGGCAACATACATTGTTATGCGGACGACAGTACCGTGCATGGGCGATATCTCGGACATCCTGGGGCCAATCAGGCTGAGGTTGAGGGGAAAAGGCAGAATCTTGTCGTTGAACTTGACCAGTTCTTGGACCGCATCTATGAATGGGGTGCCAAGAACTTGGTCGAGTTCAACGCCAAGACGACCCAGGCATGCGCGTTCTCAACAAAAAAGTCTCCGTTCCTTCCCCTCCCTTCTCTGAAGAACACTCCACTGGTGATACGTGACAGCCTCTCCATCTTAGGTATGGATCTTTGCCGCTCTCTTAATCAGAAAACCTATATCGAGAGCGTCATTAAGCAAGCTTCGCGAAAACTCGGAGTTCTGAACAGGGTGAGGCGGTTCTTCACGCCTGGGCAACTGTGCCTATTGTATAAGGCACAAGTGCGCCCTTGCGTGCAGTACTGTTCTCATCTTTGGGATGGCTCCGCGCAGTACTTGCTGGACGCTCTCGACCGGTTACAGCGGCGGGCTGTCCGTATCATCGGAGATCCAGAGGTCACGAGTTCACTGGAACCTCTGCAACTCCGTAGGGACATTGCCTCATTGGCATGTTTCTACAGAATATACCAAGGGGAGTGCTCTGAAGAGTTATTCCACCTTATCCCGCCCTCCCCTTTCCTATCCAGAACAACGCGTGCTGGGCTCAGATGCCATCCTTACACGGTAGAGTCGATTAGAGAGCGTACCAAAAAGTTTGGGTCCTTATACCTCTGCCGAACGACCAAGGCATGGAATTCTCTGCCAAGGCACGTGTTTCCTTCTTCATTCAATCCTGGGTTCGTTAAGCGGGGCGTGAAAAAGCATCTTCTCAGGCCGTCAAAGTAGAGACCTCAACATCGCCTCGGCTACTGTGGGGGCGATGTGGAGGCCACTGCTCTTAGACCACACGTCTTGCCCTTCTTTTAAGAAGCGACGCAAATGTGGAATTCCATTAAAAAAACTTAAATGCACTAGATTTTATCATCGCGTTTTGATGTTTATTGTCTAAAAATTAAAAACTTTCTGAACATCAGGTTGTTATAATGAAGATCAAGATGAGTTATCTTTGTCTCGATTGATTTAAACTGATGTAGGTACCTTTGTAACTCTCGAGACATCAGACCTTGCAAGTCTGAGTTTGTGATGGTAGGTGGACTGCGAGGTGGTGGTGGCGCCGTGGGACTTCTCCACAGCGGCGACTGCCCTGGACTTCTCCATGGCCGTGTCACGCCGGGTCACGTACAACGCTAAGTCGTCTGCCAACTTCTCGCTCGTACGACGAAGCTGCTCGCGACGAACCTGAACATGATCAATGTATTTTAGTAACTATCAATATATTATTGATGCGTCCAAAGTAATCATACCTAATACTTTTATTGTGCACCAGATCCCAGGCCAGGTTTCCGAATTTGAAACAATAAATTCGAATATAATAATAACATCAAACGAAATCACTTATCCAAATAATTATTTATCCAGATTATACGTTTTGTATGAACGCTTAAACACTGCGTCGATTCTGTTCCTAGTCGACGGCTGACAGTGACGGCGCAGCGAGCCGGCGCATACATACCTACTGCTATGGATTGGTTTATTCAATTACAACACAGATTAGTAAAAAATAATAAGTTACTGAGGTTACATCTAGATTTGTTAGAATTTTAGATAAATAATTATTTCCATATACTTACTTAACAAAAATATTTTCACAAACGGAATTCTCCATTTTCCTAAATTATTTACTTCTTACCTCCATTCTATGTATTTCATTCCTCATTTGCCCAATTTCGCCAGCGCTGGACTTTGCATTGCGTATGTTTCTCTTCAGCTCAACGGCAAGGATGCCCTTCCTCTGCCAGATAAGCGCTTCTCTCTGGACGCGGTCAAGCTCCTGCGTCAGGTTCATTTTATCTTTGTCCAATTCTTCAATTTCATCTTCGAGTTGAATTATTTCTGATTCTGCGTCCTTGTAGAAACAATACAAAATATTTGTGAAGTTAATAAAATTAGTTTTTGTGATATTATACTGTTAGGAGTCGGATGTGAAACAGCTTAAAAAATAACAGACGCAACCTTAACCTTTAAATAATCATTGACTTATTCAAGAAATGCATTAACAAATAATGTAAGAGATAATTGATTTCACCCAACAGCGATCACACAGCACGTCCGTTCCGTCCGCCGCTCAATGTCAAACTGAGTCATTGCGCGCCGAGCGCGCTTTTATAGCACGCTCGATCGGATGATTCGTGACGTTACTTGTTTACGTCGCATTCCGCAACTAACAATACTTATACTCAAACATGCACCGTTTGATTATAAGTAATCATTTAATTTTATTATCTAATACCTAACAACTTAGTACCTAACTAAATATACGGCCTTATGGTTAGCGGTTACCATACGTATGGCCAATACCATGGATATCATTCGCGCGATTCTAAAACTTGAAAAAGGAGTTGTTCCGCGTTCCGCTAGCGTGCAGCGCTCAGAACGAAGCTATGCTGCCAACAACCGACCAGCCGTTTCTTCAGGAGCCTGTAAACACTAGCTACGGCAAGAACACTAGCTACGACAAACTTGCTTTCAAAGATCTTCTATAAGTACGGAATCTATACTGTGTCGAGAACGGCCAGTTTTCTGAATTAACTACAGTTACTTGCAATATATTTTCTTTCTAGGCTCTAAAGAAGGGGAATCCTTTCCGTGTTGAATATAATATCTGTGCCTCACCTTAAGGTTAGCGGTATACTCGTGCGTCATGGCCAAGTTGGCTTTTTGCGAACTGTCGTTCCTGACGAGTGCGTCCTTGCGCGTGCGCTCCAGCAACTCGAGGCGCCCGCGTAGCGTGCGCAGGCTGCGTTCCACGCGGTTGCGCTCCGTCATAACGTTCTCCGAGTCCGCCTGGTTGCGCATTATCTTTTGCTCGCAGATTTGTATCTCTGAAAGAGGTAATATCGTGTTGTTTCGTAAGCCTGTATTTAGAGTTTAACCTCAATTCCAGTCCTCAAGTCAAGTCTTGATGCAGCTTGTACCGCTGTGACTCAATAGGTTAAGTGTGTAAAGCACTATACCACGACTCTGTATACTAAACAGTTGAGCAATACCGAAGAAAGACGAAAAAAAGAGAAGTTTGTCAAGAAAACTTGATTATTTGTACGTTTGTTGATGAGGTTGGTATCGGAGACCATCTTGTAGTATTGCGTGGTGAGCTTGACCACGTGGCTCTGCAGCCGCAGCCACTCCTGCTGCAGCATCTCCGTGCGCTCGCGCAGGCTCTTCACCTGCTGCTCCAGCTCCTCGATACGACGCTCTTGCGGGGACTTCATCTATCGCCACCATGTAAAGCATCATATAATATTAGAAACAAAACTTGGTACACGTAGTTGGTGAAAATAACAAATCAAAAGTTAATGATATACTCACGTCAAATATTTCTTTAAGAGCCACAAACTTCTTCATCACGATGTCCAGCTCTCGTTGCTTCCTGGTACTGATGAATCCCTTCTGGTCGTAGTCCTGCTGCAGTTCATCGATCTCCTTCTCCCTGGCTTTCACTTTCGCCATCTCCGCTTCCAGGATGATATTGTTCTTCGCTTGGCGGTTGCGGTACACCTCGATATTCATCATTAGCTTGGCGTGCTGGTTCTCTATTAGCATTAACGCTTCTTCCTGGAAAAAATCTAATTTGAATCACATTTATAGGTTTGTTACCGAATTTTAGCAAGTAGGCTAATAATTATTTTATTTTGTAAAATATGTGGTTCGCCTCTTCACCTGTCGGCTGGACATCTCCCTCATCTTCCTGATGCCGTTGGCCATGGACTCCACCGCCTTGTCGTTCAGCAGGCATTCCTGCATGTTCGCCAGGATTTCGTCTTCTAACTTCAGTTTTTGTACCATCTTTCGCTCTAAATCTTTTCGGGTACTGTTCAGTATTTTCTGCATAGCAACGTTTTCCTGAAAACAAAATATACGTAAAGAAATGCTGTAATCTCTTACCACAGAAGATCGAACCTCTCTAGGTTTGATCTTGTGATCTAGGTTTAATCTTCTGACCTTGACCTTCTATGTCGCGGGGGACATTATGAACATACAAACGGATACAAAAATCAGCCAGACTCGTTACAACTATTCGTGGATTACACAGATTTTCGACCCGTATGGAGATCGAACCCACAACAACCAGAGCGGCAACCACTAGGCCATCGGTGCAGGCTAATTAATTACTAGTCTCTAGCTGACCCGCGCGACGTCGTCAGCTTCACATACCTAAAATAACGACCTAGTTATTAAACTAATTATCTATACTAATATTATAAAGCTGAACAGTTTGTTTGTTTGCTTGAACGCGCTAATCTCAGGAACTACTGGTCCGATTTGAAAAATTATTTCAGTGTTAGATAGCCCATTTATCGAGGAAGGCTATGGGCTATATAACATCACGCTACGACCCACGGGGGCGGCGCAATAACGATAAACGCGGGTGAAACCGCGGGAACATCTAGTATCTTATAAAACTACAACTAAAGGAATATCGAATATTTATTTATGTCTAATAATACTTCAACTAAAGAAAATAAGTCTAACTACATCTATATATAGCTAATACTTAAAACCTACCTACTGTAGCTAAATAATAGTAATATAATAATATTTATTTCAAAAAAGTATGTATAGTTATTATTAAATTAGCTTTTAATATTAAGAATAATTAATAATTAAAGAATAATTTTAAGATTTCTATAATTATTTTTTTATTAGTTAGATATTAAAGTCTACTTTTTGATCGTGAGAATGTTGTGAAGGTAAGAAAGAAAGAAACATACTTTATTTCTAAAATCACGAAATCTTTCACAATATCATAGTCAAAGTAAAAGTCAAAAATCATTTATTCATTTAGGTCACAAAGTAACACTTATGAACGTCAAAGTATATAGGTTAGTGAGTTTACTAAGTTACTGAAGCTACATTTAGGTTAGTTGCTAGGTTCAGGCAAAGGGTAGAGCCTATGAGAAGAAACCTGCAAGAAACTCACGGCCACTCTTTTAAATCGTCAGTTAAATATAATTTCAGTATTTTACAACTCAGATTAACAAGGTGTTACAGCCATTATGCCATATACTACTGACTATAAAAAACTAAAGATAATAACAATAATAACTTAATAATATTATAGGGAGGAAATAATTTGAGCTAAGATATATTATTTAATATAAATCTAAAATAGACAGTAGGATGGCATGATGGCGCATACACTTACACTTTGTGACTATGCAAAGGCTTAAATTGACTTATAAGTAATACAGATCTTTGAATCCTGTATGCAACAAGCAACTAGCTCCATGAGTTTTTGTCATTTAAGTAGTCGTTGACTGAATAATAACCCTTCCGAATAAGTTGTTTTTTAACAGCGTTTTTAAATGGAAACAATGGTAAATTAATTATGTTAATAGGTAATTTATTAAAAAAACGTATACCGAGTCCCGCAAATGTATTGTGAACTTTATGTAAACGATGATATGGGCCTACTAACTTATGCTTATTTCTAGTGTTTACGTTATGAATATCACATTTCTTATTATATAAGTAAATGTTATGTTTAATAAACATAATGTTAGCAAATATATATTGCGACGCAACAGTAAGTATGCCTATTTCTTTAAATCGATCTTTCAGGGAAACTCGTGGTCCTAAATTATAAATGCTACGTACTGCACGCTTTTGAAGAATAAAAATTGTCTCAATATCAGCTGCCTTGCCCCACAATAATATACCGTAGGACATGACACTATGAAAGTAACTGAAATATACTAGTCTTGCAGTATCTATATCAGTAAGCTGTCTTACTTTCCGAATTGCGTATGCGGCTGAGTTAAGTTTCCCTGCAAGACACGATATTTGAGTGCCCCACTGAACTTTATGATCTAAAGTTAATCCTAAAAAGACTGTAGATTGAACAAAAGTAATAATTTCATCATTTAAAATTATATTCACGTTAGGACTCTTTACGTTTGGCAATGTAAACTTGATACATTTAGTTTTTGTAGAGTTAAGTAGTAAATTATTCGTCGTAAACCAGTCCAGGACTTCCGCGAGTGAATCATTAACAGCACGTAAATTTGGTGCTTTTCGGTCTACTTTAAAAATAAGGGATGTGTCATCCGCGAATAAAACAATGTCACACAAATCCTGAACAAAGAACGGCAAATCATTTACGTACACTAAAAACAGAAAGGGTCCCAAAATCGAGCCCTGTGGCACGCCCATTGTGACTGGTAATCCAGAAGATCTACTTCCGTTGATATCAACGTGTTGTAGTCTATCGCTTAGGTAGGAATCAACTAAGTCAAGTGCAGTATCTCGGATGCCATAATGCCTGAGTTTTCGCAACAGCGTTTGATGGTCAACGCAGTCAAAGGCTTTAGAGAGATCACAGAATACGCCAATGACATCTTGCGAATTCTCCCAGGCACTGAATATATGTTTTAAAAGCGTAACACCCGCATCTATCGTAGAACGGCCCTTCCTAAACCCATATTGATCTGCGTGAAATAAATTGTTTACACTGAAGTGGCTCTCTAATTGCTGTAATATAATCTTCTCAAATATTTTACTAATAGCAGGTAATATTGAAATCGGCCTAAAATTACTGGGGTCACTTTTGCAACCATTTTTAAATAAAGGTATTATTTTACTACATTTCATTAAGTTTGGAAAAATGCCCACATCAATGCATCCGTTGAATATTGCGGCTAGGTGTGGCGCTATATTAACAATAATACTTTCAACTAATTTTACCGAAATACCCCAGAAGTCAGCTGATTTTTTTGAATTAAGCGACTTAAATACTTTTATTATATCATACGGATGTACACGCTCAAAACTAAATAGTATCTTGCACTCTTCCACGTAGCCCCTAACCAAGTATTCTGCTCGAGCTGGGCAAGACCTAAGGGTACTAGTTATGTCTAAAGGTATTTTTGCGAAGTAGTTATTGAATGTATCGGCTACTTCCAAATTATTTGAAATTACGCTATTATTTATATTCAGTTCAAATTTATTATCTCGCACCTTGCTGCGACCTGTTTCATTGTTAATAATGTTCCATGTAGTTTTAATTTTATTATTAGATTTTTGAATTTAAATTTTTAGGTAAAGGGACTTGGCAGTGGCACAAGTCTTTTTAAATAATTTTGAATAATTTTTAACATATTGAATAAAATTTGGATCGAAATTGTATTGTTTCATACCATATAATTCATATAGCTTTGCTCTACTTCTATATATCCCAGATTTTGCCCAGTCACAAAACTTAATCCTATTATTCTGACTAAAAGTCTTACATTTAAAAATATTATTATATTCTAAAGTAAAGACTCATATAGTTCGTCTGGACTATCCAGAGAAAGGTCCATATTCACAACTTTGGGACTTATGTTATCATTAAATTCCTTTAAGCGATTAGATGTCATCAGTCTACATGTGACCTTATTCTCTATATGAATTGTACTCACAGGAAATACTACCTTTTGCCCACAGTGGTCAGATGTAAGTTCACTCAATATGGCCCTATTTAGAAATTGGCAGTCGCAAAATACATTATCTAAGCAGGTAGCAGAATGTGAAGTGATCCTAGTGGGTTCAGAAAATAAATGCTGTAAATTAAATGATCTAAATAAACTAATAAGTCTTAAAGAGACAGCTGACTGCTCAAGTAAATTAACATTAAACTCACCACACACTACTATATGCCTATTACTAGAACTCAAGCGTTTTAAAATATCCTCTATTACGGTTTCAAATACACTAAAATCACTTTGCGGTGGTCGGTATACACAAACTATGACATGTTGCTCTAATTCCACACAGGATAGTTCAACAGTGCGCTCGATAGAAAGATTTACTATATCTTTACGTTCTTTACATTTTAGATTGTTACATACATATATTAGAGAGCCACCATGTATAGAATTCTTTCTTACAAACGCACTTACAATTGAATAATATTCGTTATTAAATATTAATTGATTAGTTCTTAACCAATGTTCCGTTATGCAACATATTTGAACATTATGTTGTTTAAAAAATAAATCTAATTCTAACTCCTTGCCGGATAGACCCTGAATATTCTGATGAATTAGTCTAATACTGTGTGTATGCCTATCCTTTGTCTCATCTAACAGTTTAAACTACTAGAAGTGTCAATATTTGAATTTGTAGTAGAAATACTACTATGTCCTAAAACCTTAATTACCCTACTGGTACCCTGAGTCGCTACATATTATATTAAATGCAAATTTAGCAAGTTGCTTTTTATAAAAAGAAGATAGATACATTGTATCTTTAGTCAATAAAAATTTACTAATAAACTTATTAGTGTCAAAAAATAAACTATAATTGTTATAACATGTACTGTTATAAAAAAGTAAATTAAGTTTTTCTATATTCCTATTTTGTTCATGTGTTAGTACATAGGAATATGGTAATGCACAAAGAATAAAGTTACACCCTACTTTATAATGTAATGATTCTATTACCTCTGTCAAATGGATTGCTTCTTTTTTAGTGACAGATAAGCTGTCACCATAAAGAAATATTACAGTTGAATCTGCATTTAATTTTGTAGTTTTTAACTTATCAATTATAGAACCTAACCTAGCCCCAGGGGAACAAATATTTATGCAAGGCGACTCTGTAAGAGAATTAATTAGTCCACTAAAACCTACTCCTATTTGGTCAGAAAATATGAATATATTTTTGTTAATGTTATTCATCAAAGAAGACACAGACATATCTTCATGATCAGAAAAGGAGGTGGTACCACTGTTTACTGAATCCAAATCACAAACAGCTGACAGGTTATTATAAGGTGTAGCCTGTAAGCACTTACCGCAAAGATTGTTATTAGTTAGTGAGAGAACATGTTCCATGTTCTCCCTACCAACTCTGGCAATTTCCTCATACTTCAAAATATATTCAGATGTTTCTTTATGGTGATTAAGGCTCATTCTTGTAAGTTGTTAATTTGATGATTTAATTCGGCTGTATGTGCTTCATACTGTAACCTACTGGCAACTACTTGATCATTACTTTTTCCTAAATTTATTAATAAAGTATCATGCTCCTTCACCAATTCACTGTTATGCCATGTCACGTTCCTAACCTTGTTTAACTTATTAAGATTAATATTTAACTTTTTTATTAATTTATTTAACTTAAGGTATTTTCTCAATTTCCTAGTACTTTTAATAAAAACATTACTAAGTTTATTTTTATTACTATCCATTATACTAGTTTTGTCCCCCAGGAGTTCTGAGTAGAGGTTCTGAGTCGCAGTACTGTTGAGCATCTGAATAGTTTGTTCTAATGTGATAATTTTAGTTTGAGCTTCATTCAGGTTTGCTTCAAGCTCAGTACTGCGGCTCAGTGACCAAGAAAAATATCACTACAATTACTGAAGGATCTAACTTCATCTTCTAATCGATCCCACTGGTCCAAGACATCCATATATTGTATATGGAGTTCTGTCAGTTGCCTTTTAAGCTCCAATACCTTATTATTAACTGCTTGCATTTCATCTTCACAGTCGCTACGTTCTTTCAACAACATATGGTTGTCATCCTTATATTTTTTCAATTCTTGTAGAGCTAACTTTAACTTATTTTCAGTATCCTTGGCTGTCGCTTTACAGGTCATCATTTGTGTGCTCACTGTTGGTCCAGTGGATGAATAAATCACCAAGCACCTGAAAATTAGAGAAAGAAACAACTGAGCGATAAAAAAGAAAAGTGGGATGGGATAGTTAGCTATATATATCTAAATTGTTGAAATTGACTATAAACATAGTGTTGTAGAAAAACAGAAAAGCTTTAACTAGTATTAGTGGAGAAATTGATAAGAAATGTTAATTTATTATGTTGTAAATGATAATTATTTGAAGAAGTTTTTTTTTTTTATCTCGATATGGAGGGTCGAACTAAAAAATAAATTTAAGGGAAAAGGCGAAATTATAATGAAAATTTACATAAGAATGCACACTTAAGCACTAAAGTAGTATTAGTAGTTAGATGTGAAGTAGAAATGTGAGTGTATGCGTGCGTGAGGCGAGTGTTTAGTCGTCAATTTTGCTTCCACCTATTGTCAAGCAAAAAGGAGATAAAACTGTGCCAGTGTGTGGTGGACGGAGCTCATAGTACAATGAGCAGAGTAAACAAGTGTTGTGGAGTGTCTGTTAGGGCTTTAAAAAGTAGAATACTCCCCAGGTTCACACGATGAATGTTCAAATTTCGTCCGTTGTCACAGTGATGAACTCCTACGACCAGTAATTTATGTAGATGCGTGGATCCGACTTAAGACACAGCATGAGACACTTCTTTGGTCACAAATATACTATTTTATTGTACTAAATATATTTATTATTGAATAAAACTAATTTAAAATTAAAATTAGTTCTTAAGGCACGATTTTGACGTCTGACGTCTAAAGTTGCCCAAGTATAGTAAGTACATCTATGTATAATCATAGGTACAGCTATGTATAATACGTCTATTTATATTTTAGTACATTTTGAACGAATACCTCGATTCCCAATTATATATTTGGTATAAAAGGTATCCTATATACTGCCCAGGATTAAGAACTATAACTGTACCAAAATTGATTAAAATCCTTTCAGTAGTTTTTGATCCATGCGTGCACATACATACAGACAGACAAACGGACAGACATATAGACAAAAACTTTACTGACTGCATTTTTGCCATAAGTATCGATTAAATTTTTGCAATCACACCCTATTGTTATTTTGTAAATATATTCAATATATATAATTGACCTCTCTACAATTTTATTATAAGTATAGAAGACTAGCTGTGCCCGCGGCTTCGCCCTCATAGAAATCGGTATACAATCTCCTTTTCTTTACCCCTGACTACATGCATGTAAAGTCACACGATGATCGCTTGTAGAAACTCACATGTTAATAAGACATTTAATGTTAATAAGAAGTATTAGAAAAAAATGATTTGTGCCCGCAGCTTCAATTCTTAGCTCTTCCTTTCATCTCATTCTTTAACGACCGTTAAAACTGTTTGCAGCACACTGACTTTTGATGGGTAGGTAAGTGTAATCGCGACAATTTTTACACGATTGCCCAAAAAAGGAGTGTAATGTTTTAGGGTTCATGTATGTATGTAATTAATTAAGTATGTAGGTATGTATGTGAGTTTCTTTATTCCACCATAACTTCTAAATGCCTGAACAGATTTGGATGTGTGGTATTGTTAGTATCCTTATATCATCCTCAGTAACACAGGCTTTATGTTGTTTTTTGATATTTGGAGTGACGTTCTCGATCAGGCATCATTCGAATTTCACGCTCTCTGTCTATCATGAGCCAAGCTTCATACTGAGAAAGCGTCTCCGAAGCGCGGGACTCCGTATGCGCTCTCGGTCAGCCGTCAGTCGCGTTTCATATTGAGTAAATGTCTCCGAAGCACGAGACTGCGCATGCCGCTCTCGTGCAGACATACACATTTTAGTGATGACCACTTGTAGCGTCAATTGTAAATCAATTTAATTACCTAATCGAATCATTCGATTTGTTGCAGCGAAATACTTAGAAATGACATAAACACTGCTACAATTGTATTTTACCGCACTATAATTGTGGCCATCATTCGATGTCCGCAGTTGACCAAACAGAATATCTATATACTAATATTATAAAGCTGAAGAGTTTGTTTGAACGCGCTAATCTCATTCACGATTTTAGTGTTGGATAGCCTATTTATCGAGGAAGGCTATATGCTATATAACATCACGCTACGACCCACGGGGGCGGCGCAGTAACGATAAACGCGGGTGAAACCGCGGGAACATCTAGTAGTAGATATTATAGTAAAAAAAACAATTGCAAGGTACATAGGTAATTTTACATTGTTAAAAAAATAACCTAAGGAATAATTAATCATTATTATAGACAGATTAATTTAAATTTAAATTTCCTCTAAATACCGTGTATTTTATTGCAAATTAATTTTAACTTTCTTTTTGTTGAACAAATTTCGATTAACTAATCAATGACTAAAAATTTTACGACATAAACCATTTTTTTTGTCGTACAACCTTATACAATCATAAATTATACATATTTTTTCATCTGACAAATAACCTCACTTTTCGTCTAAGATTTTTCAAATCAAATACTTATTTAGGTATTAATTAAACGTCAATTGCTTTAAAATACACTGAGATATCATGTGAAAACGTTGAAAATATGGATAAATGTATTATTTATTCCATTTAGTAAGTAATTATGTGATAAATTTAACAAATTTAACATCAATTTGGTTTGTATTTATTTCCATTCAAATGGATTGAAGTCGACTATAAAAGAAAGGTAGACAATCTAAATTAAAAATGTTTCGCACAGCGCCATCTAGTATCCCTACGTGTAACTAATTTATGTAAATTTTAAATTAGAATAACTTACGATAGAATTAACGGATTTTAATGAAACAAAAACTAAATGATAACCCAAGACAAACACCATGCTTATGCTCATCAATTTACAATTAAATGTGATGCTGGTATTCATGTATATTAAGTTTGATAAATAGCACTGCTCGGCTCTTATAGGTCATAGCGTCATGATTGTTATATAAGATTATGGTCGGGCCTTCAGGTAACATATTGGCGAAAACCCGATCAAAATCTGTTCACGGGTTTTTGCGTGATAGTATAACAAATAGACAGACGGACAGACAGACAAAAATTCCATAAATATATATTTTGTGTTCTATAACGATACTATGATACATTCCAATTGAAATTTCGCGAAAATGCTCTTTGAATTTTATTATAGTACCTATAGATAGATAGATATCTAGAATTTATAAGATAGGTACATTTTAGAAGTTGTCACATGCTGTCTAATCGTTACAAATTCATAGTAGATATTATATGATAGAACAAGCGTACTCACAGATTTAATCATCTCTTGATCCCTATCCGTCATTTCGATGGACTCGGCGAGTTCTTCCATCTGTGTCTCCAAGCTTATTCTCTTTGCTTCCTCAGTTGACTCTAAGAATAACATGAGATTATTTCAGTTAGTAGTTTATTGTTAGGACCCTTGACACAAAGTAGAAGAACACCGTTACAGCGCTTTTATTGTTGTATGGTATTTTACATCATATTGCGTTTGTTTTTGTCTTCGTACTGTCAATTCTATGAAGATTTTTTTGAAGACAAGAAGGAAAGAAACTAATACTGTAATGAAAGACTCACCAACTTTGGAGGCGTGCTCGATATCATACTCGAGTTTATCCTTGTTCATGGCGATCTCCTTGCCCTTCTGCATCTCCTCCATCGTCACTTTCTTCGTAATCTCCAGGTTGTTCAGCAACGTGCGGTAGTTCTCTTGGAGCGCCCTGCCGGCGCATTATTACACACATTACCTTGTGATTATTTAAAAGTTTGGTGTGACAAAAGCACAAACAGATGATAAGAATCTTTATAATCTGTTTGATATGACTCTATTACTATCTATTAAGCACAGTTGCATATCCTGGTCTGCTTGATAAAAGCTAATTTTTTCACGATACTGTTTATACAGACGGTTTATATCAAAAGAATAGTAATCGCTTCCGTGCTCTACTACATCGGCGGTTAAGCGTAGGTACCTACACATTATTAGGAGATAAGTGTTATTGAGTTTTCTCTGTAAATATTTGAGGAGTCTTGAAAGTGTGGCCAGTAGACAGTAGTAGGCTGAACTTTTGTGGTTGGTTGGAGCTAAGCATAACTGGGAAAATGCAAGTATATATGCAAGTATACTCTTTAAATATATACCATTGACGCAAAGTTATTCGTTAAGTAAAAATAAGTATGTGTTACTGGTAGTCATCCTGCACAGAGTTGTATACTCTGTCCCGCTTTGCGATGTTGACGATGACGGAGTTCCACAGGCTCATCAGCCGCCGCTTGTCCAGCTCAAGATCTTCCAACTCAGCAGCATATGCAGTCACCTAATAATGTTGCTTTGTATCAATTAACGTATTAGACATTAATTAATATACTTATTAAAGAGGAGGGCAGGTTTGATCCATTGTGTTTAAGTTAAACATGCGCTGGCTAATTTGTATCTTGGCCCAGATTTCCATATAAGATCTAATATGGGACAACTGAAGCATTCCCCCTAAGGTACCTTGTCGTTCATTTTCTCCATCTCTACATTTTTGATCTCCATCTGCTTTTTAAACATCTCCAACTTGGACTCCAGCTTCCACACCTCTTGGCTCAGCCCGAACAGCAGCATATCCTGGAAGATACAAAATCGATTTTTATAAAATATCCTTAACTTACTGACATATCTCATCACCTGCACATGCACACTCACATGCTCTCGCGCGCACACTTTCACATGCACGCATGCGCACGCACGCACTCACACACACACACACACACACACACACAACATACACTTTCGCTCACACACGCACACTCCACAGCCTACATTTAGTTACTGATAAATTAAATGATATTCCACCTTGCAAATAATATTTTAATAATACTTACATTGTTTTAGGGGGCCTGGTAATCTGTGTGACAGGGTTGCCTAGTGCAGATACCAGTCTCCCACAAGGGTCTTTTGTTTTTATTTAAGTATTTTAATTATATTTTAAGTTACCTTTGTGGAAGAGAAAAAATAAATCATTATTGTTATTATTATTACTGAAACTGAACTGAACTTACTGAAGATCAGTCTCTTCGAACATTTTAAGGCTTAAGATTAAGAATATTAGGTATGTTTCCACTATGTCAAAATGGTATCTGCCTTACGCAGGAATTCCCACCCAAATAACCTTGCGAAGAGTGTCTTAAAGTGGTAGGTTCACCAGTCGTATCAAGGAGACGTTGTGCCCATGTCTATGGCACATCCAAGCTGCCTAATAATATTTGTAGTGGTCTCCATACCAGTTGTCGCTTCTCTTCAGCGAGCGCCTGCTTCTCCGCCTTCATCTTATCAGAGACGCGCTGGCTGATGGCCAGGTCCGAGTCGGTCTCGTCTCGCCACAGTTCCAGTTGGCGGCACAAGTTCGACAGAGCTTCCAGCTCTTCAGTCGCTTCGCGTTCTGTGTGGCAAATAACACAGTTATGACAGTGTTATAGTAAACGAAGTTTATAATATGATCTTTTAAACTAATGGCCGTAAGAAAATAATTAAAAAGTTTTGTTCGAGAAAATACAAAATAATGCTAAGTTGCCTAAAAGCGATGCTAAAGATATAATAATGAAGGTTTACAGAATGTTTATGAATATTGATTTTTGCAGAACGTTTATTAATATTTACTGAGTATTTTAAGTAGGCTCCTTGCCGTAATATTGACTTACATTCTCGCGAATGCTAATAGTTACAGAAAATAAACTACTTTAAACGGATTTTATTCCATTTGGTCAAATAAACCGGTATGTTGTCTTCGACCCCCACAAGGCGTCACTAAATAAATATGTCATTGTGTGTATTTGGGTAGGGTAGTTTCGTGTAGAGGCACGTCGTTTCAGATGGCGGGCCGAAACTTCGGTGCGGTCGCGATTACACCGTGATAGGTTTAGTCGGTATGACCGGGATGTCGTCATCTTCCCCCGGGTGAGTCTGCCCGGTGATGGGGTAGGCTTCCATGCATTCCTCCACGTAAAAAAAGGAAGATATAGGACACAACGGATCCTCCCTGTGTCGCATCTACAGCAGGGAGTAAATCTGTGACTTGCCTCTCATGCTGTCCTGCTCGAGCTGTTCCTTGGCCTTCTTATGTCGCTCGTTGACCTCCCTCGCACGTTTCTCCGCCGCCAGGCGCTCGTTTGTCCGCTGAGTGAGCGTCGACTCATACTCTAATATCATCGCCTGTAACCAAATAAACTTGAATCTACTTAACAATATCAACATGCCACACGCGCAGGCTAGCTAGCATCTTGCTTCAAAGTATTGATAGTTCAAGAAGTCTTGAGGTCGATACACGGCCTTGAAAACACAGATTTTTCGAAATTCCGCAGTACTAATAAATAATAATTAATTATCGTTCGCATACTGTGAACAAAATACGGCCAGTAGGCTTGTAGATCTGAGAATCCTTGATAATGATCTCAACGCTAGTATGAAATCGGACCATCCGCACTTGATAAGCGTGCTGGACGATTGTCTAACTATGCCTATGGCTCATGCTCGGCCATATTTATAAGCTGTTTCACTAACAGCTTATAAATATGGCCGATATTATTTAAAATGGTTTCACACAAACTATACCTATGTTTTAGTCTGAGTACAGTATAACTTTTTCCTTAGCTTACTGCTGTGTGGCACTGTTAGGCTTAGATTCCTTATATTTCCTACGTTTCTAACAATAATTATGTAATGTGTTACTAGCCCTTTGCGTGTTGGTATCGTGGTCATGTGTGTATATCGCCTCCAGGTCTCGCTCGTATTCCTGCTTGCTCAGTTTTAGCTCTTCACGCTGAAACAACATTATTGAGTAAGTAGGTATGTAACGAACAAAGTTGTATCCCGAAGTTGAGGTCTCAAGGAACGATGTGAAATGTATGTCCATAAAGTGAAAGATCGCATAAATAATAAATAGTAGCTTTTACCCGCAGCTTCTTTCGCTTAGTAGTAGCAGTACCTTTTTAAAATAAAATATACCCTATGTTACTCGGAGATAATCATTATAGCTTTCTAACGATCGGGCACGACACGTTCGTGGCGTGCCGTAAGATCCGTACTTAGAGTGTGGCTGGAGAGGCGTCATGGCGCCCTCACGTTTCGTCTGACGCAGGTGCTGACCGACCACGGTTGTTTCGGTCGGTACCTGTATCGAATAGGCAAACAAGAGACGCCCGGTTGTCATCACTGCGGCGACTACCGCGTCGTTGTCAAAGACACAGCGTTGCACATATTGGTTGGCTGCCCTGCTTGGGCCACGCAGGGTCGTCCTTTTGCTCGAGGCTATGGTTCTATCAATGGTTTCGAGCGAGAGGCCTTGGAATGCTGTCGCTTCTGTGAGAAGATTACGTTAGTGAAGGAGGCGGCGGAAAGGGAGAGGGAACGTTCAATCCCTCTCCCTAACCGCAGAGCCGGGTGCAGGAGGGCGCGAAACGACCTCCAGCTACCTTGAGTAGAAGCCTGCGGGCAGTGGACCGATTGTGGCCGTCCACCGCGCGATCAGCGCAGGTCCGAGTAGGCGGCGTTCATGTTCCGCGCACGCCTCTCGCTGTCGAAAGGGAGAATATGTCCCCTGCTTTGTCGTCGGAGACTAGGTCCCCCAATTGTGTGAGTAAATTTTTATAATTTTTATGTTTGTGTAAATTGTATGTATAATGGTTGTGTGGGACCCTCCACGTCTATCGGCGGGTCGAACCTTTGGCGGGGTCACGATTCGAATGCGAGAGCGATCCGGCCTCGCCATAAAGGTGTGAGGAACATCGCGGTGGTTTTAGTCGATTCAGCCCAAATCCATCTTAGGGCCTGGATCCCGACATATCTCCATCGCCCGCCCCAAAACCGGTGATGGGGAATGTGACTGCAAATTTCCCGCGTCAACAATTTTTTATCGGTTGAGTAGCTTTTGAGCTAAATCTTTACAAAAAAAATCTTTCCTCTATAATATTAGTATAGACAAGCAACATTTGTTACAGATGTTTAGGTTATGGAATGATCTCTTTATCATGATGTTCACAGATGTAGGCAGTCCTTCAGGAAGATCAAAACAATTGTTACACGGTCTATACCGCATGAGGATACCCTTGACGTAAACGAGAGCCGTATGCCGATTGTTTAAAAAATAATTAGCCAATATAAATTATAGTTACAATTGATTACCAAGTTAAGTATCTGCTCCTCGGCGATGCTGCTCTCCTTGATGAGGAACTGCTTCAGCGTCTCCTGGAACTTCTGCATCAGCGGGTGCGTGGACTCCAGCACGGCCGGCATCGCGCCTACCGGACGGTTGTTGCGCCATCTGACCAGTTTTAACGGTATTTAGGTTAAACTACTCAACACAGTTGTACGTGACGTGTTTACAAGTACTGTGAGTGTTACGTACTCGTCGAAAGCTTCCCTGCCGGCGGGCTCGACGCAGCGGCAATCGACTGGCGCGAGAGGTGGACACAAGCATGCGTCGTATGGCACCTCGCGCTACACACAATAACCAGCTATTTATTATGAAGTGTAAGGTATGGATGTGTCTGAATAAGTAAATAAAGGCAAGCCACGCAGGCGAACTGTTTGTAATTGAAAATACCCTAAACAGCGAGCGGACATAAGGAATGTCATTAGATATATTACGCTACTAGCACAGTACCTATTATATTATGTGATTACGCTAAAATCGGAGTATTCCGCTTTCCGCACTAATTTTTTCGGCACCTATGGTTTCGGCACCTAAGCTATTCCACTTTCAGCACCAATAGGTATTTTATTCCACATCCGGCACTAAGCAAAAATACCTTGCTTAGTGCCGAATGTGGAATAAAATACCTATTGGTGCTGAAAGTGGAATAGATTAGGTGCCGAAATCATAAGTGCCGAAAGCGGAATACTCCCTAAAATCGGGATGCGGGGGGCCCAAGATCTTGAGATGTGTGGACAACCTTGGGGGAGGCCTATGTCCAGCAGTGCTGAATGCACACTTTAGATAAAAACTATTGGCATGTTCAGGTTAACTTGCGTATCCACATACTGGCTGGCAAGTCTTGTAGCTTGTACCCTACTAGCGACTAAGATAAAACTTTACGTAACTTTAGTAAAGTAACAACCATATGAATTTTATATAGATATATGACTTAAATATAAATTATGAAAATATACATGATTTATTTGTTATGTCGCATTTAGGATTAAGCCATGTGTGGCGGTACACAATTGACTTGTATAGCCAGACTTAGAATGATCCTTAGTGGCTCGCAGTCGTAATCATTTAAGTAGTTGGCTTGGCGGCAGCGGTAAGGTAAGCTGCTCCACTGCACCGTTCGTGCAGTCAAACTTTGACAAACATTTATTCTATGCTAGGTAGGTATTGGGCATGGCGGAATCCCCTTCGAAATAGGAGCTGGCTGCTTCAGATCATACCTTCACCCTACAAAAGATCATTGACAACCTTGTGTTGTGTTTCTGCCGTGAATAGTTTACAAAATATCTTTAGGAGGCGTTGTGCTCCTAGCAGCAGATAGTAGCGCAGCTCCGTACCCTACTATCGTAGCGTATTTTATTAGCAGGCTTTAATTCTTTAAAGGAAAAATTTTAATACTAACAGGTGGATATATCATTTGCTCGTGCCTGAAAAAAATACATGTTTCTACGTGTATGGTGAAGTTATTCTCGTCTTTAGGACACTCGCACGTTAGGCTCACGAGGGACTCCTCCGACGTGGTGTCCTCCGAGCACGGACAGTGCTTGGAGGACCCAGACTGAGGTCTGGGTCCTCCACTCGGCTCTCGACACTCGGCACTCGACTCAGACATTATTCACTTTAAATTATCAAAAACAATATATTTTCAAAGCTCTTGATTTGAAAATTGCTCAAAAACTGACGGCGCTTCGCTTGTTTGTTGCTGAGCAACTATTTTGTTTTAATATTTAATGTCCTTGTTTCTATAGCAAAAATATACATATAGCAATATAACAACCTCATTTGTTGCTAGGGAATAATATGTTTTTATTATATTTATGTCTGCCTATTTGATATGGGGTCTATGGTGCTTTCTTTGTGGGATGCGTTGTCATAGCAACGCATGTGTCAACATAGCGCGCTTGTTGTTGGAGTGAACAATAAAATATTATAATATATTCTTATATCTAAATCTTCTTTCACCAACTACTGTTTGTAACACAACGTATTGCTGCAAAGGATCCAAAATATGGCAAGTCTTGTTACTTACAGTTAGTGAAGAATACTAATTAAAAACGAGATAGTTCAAAAATGATAATGTGCCTTAGAGATAGCACAAGGAAGAAGATTAAATAAATAGGAATCGATCTCCACTTTCTAAGCACTAGGTACACATTTTCACAAACTTATACATTTATAATATTATGAAAATTGTTAAATCTTAATTGTAGACAGATTGCTACATTGAACACAGTGTAATGTACCTACAAGTTACACAATTAATTAAAATAATAATTTATGTGTTGTTCACAAATTGGTAATTAATCCATCTGAGAACGTTGCCTAACCAAATCAGAGTTGAGCTTAAGGAATATAATGTTAAGTGTACCTATGCCTAACTGATAGGTGTATATAGAAAACAGATAGGTGTGTAGGGACTCTGTAAGTATGCAAGAAATGATGAATAAACAGTTTTGTGTATAAGCGAGAAGTATGTTAGCGTGACCGGCAGTTACTGCGCGCCGTCCGGTCTGAATGCACGTATGTAGGCAAGGGTGCATTCCGGACAATTTTAATACATTTTTTTATTCAATAAATATATAAAAGTCTTTACAAAACACATTACAGGCTACTTATTGTATTAAACTCACATTAAAACTATATTTAATCTAAAGGAAAACATTTTACAATTTAAAAATTGGACACAAAAAGTCTTGTTTATAGTCTGTTTTTACATTTTATTACCTGAACTAGATCAGAGACCTGTGTTTCAGGCTGTTTCTAATACTACATACATGGTTATTCTATTGTTAATAAAGTAAGGGTCTACAAAAAACATTTAACATTTATACATGTACTGCAAACATATATAGGTAGTTAAGTATAACTACAATTAAAATATTTATAAACAATAACAATTATAAATAAAAAATTGCTTAAACAAAAATAAATTATTTTACAACTACTGGCAAATTCTCTGTATCTGAATAAATAAATCCCATGTGAAAGTTTATATAATACGTTTCATTTATCGCCAGTAATTCCCAATGCAACACACACGCACATACCCATAGGATACACACGTAAATATCCTACAGGTACCTATATATGTTTACTCTCCGGGAAAATTCGTATTTCTAAAAATTATCGAATACATAACTGATCATAACGTAAGTGTAATTCATCTCTGCTTACCCATATGGGTCTCTATATCTAAACCATCATACTGCTTTCAGATTCTGTCTCGCTCAAAACCCGCGACGGAGAGTCGTGTGAACACGGGTAACAATTCAGCCAAAAAGAACTTCCCGGAACTCGAAGACTTTATTGTCAAGAGGGACTATGTTGGCGCTCTTACTATGCTTGAGGTAAACTGCAGTTACATTTAACTTAGAAATAATGGTAATACAAGGTTGGCAGGCGCACTCTTCCGTTACCGAATCTACAAAAAGAAACTACGTTTGCACTATGAATAGTTCTTGTATTGCAAAGCTATAGAGAGACAGATCAGACTCTGTTCAACTATTTGTGGCATACACACATAAAAACACTCGGCACGGCATACACGACCAAATGAAACCATAGTGCCATACGTGCAGGATGGCGCTGCGGGCTACCTCGTTGTTACCTACTGAATTGTGACAGATCATTTTGATTTTCTTTTTTTAAATAACCTCTCACTGGGAATAATTCCTATGTCCCGGTGGAGTTTACACACATTCAAACAACGAATACAAGGCTCACCCAGACTAACAACAACAATGGTTTTTTTATATTTTTTTTATTACGACTAAGGTGGCAAACAAGCATACGGCCCACCTGATGGTAAGTGGTCACCGTAGCCTATGGACGCCTGCAACACCAGAGGCATCACTTGCGCGTTGCTGACCCTTTAGGAAAGGAAGTGGGAAGGAGAAGGAGCAGGAAGGGGGTAAGGGAGTGATTGGGCCTCCGGTACTCTCACTCACCGTACGAAACACAACAGAAGGGATACTGGTATTTCACGTCGATATTCTGTGAGAGGGTAATCCTTCCTCGGTCGAGCCGGCCCATTCATGCTGAAATCAGCGAGGCTCTACTACTTCTTGAACGGAACAAAGCTTTGTTCCGTGTGGGAAACCCACGACACTCAGCGCAGTGGCAGAGGCGATGCCACCACTTAAACCGCTACGGCATCCGTGCAGCTTCAGTCAGCTTGCTTATATGAACATGCTGTTTTCTTACATCGCATAGGACAGTGATGTTCCTTCTGTCGCAGTTCCTGAAGCACGAGGGTAATTTGGAAGTCTGGGTGGAGGTGTGGAGTGCGTGGTGCTGGTTCCACCTGGGCGAGTACCGGCGCGCGCTCGACGCGTACATGCGCGTGCGCACGCGCGAACAGCTCGACTCGCGCGTCGCTGACAACATCGCCATGGATCTCGCCGTCTGTTACTTTTATTTAGGTAACTTATTAAGTATAGAATTACTATCATTACTCTAAATCCTTTAAGGTTTAGAGCAGAGTTATGCTATAGGTATTCATGTTTCTTCAGCTCAGGTTCAGGTCCCGAGTCTTAGATGTCGAGCTTCGCTGTGTGTTTTGTTTGCTAATACTGTGAAGCAGGCTGAATACTTCAATACTTAGCTTTAATACTTTACCACACAAGTAAAACTAAATCGAAACTTTGATGTCACGATTGGCAAATATGTATTCTGTTTATCTGAATCACAATGTTTAATGGTCGAAATGAGAAATACGTACGTGTGTACTTGTTGTAAAAATAATTCATGAATACTAAAACAATGTGTCATAAATAGCATTTATTTCGCAGGTATGTACAAAGAGTCACAAGATGCTGCGGAAGAAGCTCCGAAGTGTTCGCTAAAGGTACTTATCTAGTGTTATCCAAAAAATAATTTGATTGATGTCTTTATGTTTGTAGAGATAGTGCAGTTACTAATCATGTTTCACTTTGTGTTTGAATAAGATAGCGATGACGATTAGTCGTACATCGTCATATTATCCAAACACATAAAGTGGTTGATTTTTTATATGACCAAGAAAAGCACTAATTTTTTGTATATTTTTTAGTAAACGTCCTGTTCTCGGTGTTTTCCTTCGCGATTTTTAACTAGCCTATGGTCAAACGACATTCAAGCTAACTCCATTATCAAATCGGAAAATCAGGAGTCGAGGGTTGGATTCCTGAGTTGGGTACAAAAACAGAGTCTGGGACTATGCGCGGAAAAGTTAATATGCTCGATCCCTATTACGTGAGACTTAAGAATCATATCTGGCGAAATACAGGGGTAAAAACAGCTCTGCCAACTTCCTCGAGGATATAGACGTGTGACTATACGTACGTATGTATGTATGAATTAATGGATGACCATCTAACAAGCATAATTGCTTTCGTATGTATAAAATGAGTAAGGTTTCGTATGGTATTGTGGAGGAACGTAGTCTAATGATCCTCCAACACAAAGGGAAGATCCTCCGACCAGACTGGGTGATCGTGCCTGGCGAGTCACGATCGTCGATATCGGACACTTGTATATACATTGTATATATGTCGCTGTGTAAACTTCACCTGCGTAATTTAGGATTGTATGGCGGACGTGATTATTAGCGCCTATTGTGTACAGCGCCATCTATTGTCTCTCGTCGAAACTTCTTGGTCTAAGTAGTATCGCTACAGTATGTAATAACTAATAGATGTTTGCGTGTGTGTGTGCAGACTCGTCTACAGTTCCACCTGGCGCACAAGCTGGGCGAGGAGGAGGCGCTGATGCGCGCGCACGCAGCGCTGCGCGACGTGCCCGAGGACCAGCTGTGCCTCGCCTCCGTGCACTACCTGCGCGCGCACTACCAGGAGGCCATCGACGTCTACAAGAAACTGCTGCTCGAAAGACGGTGTGAATATTTGCTTATAAGTCAAAGTCAAAAAACAATTTATTCATTTACATTTACATTTACATCGGTCTCAAAGTAACTCTTATGAACGTCAAAATATATATGTCATAAAAAATAGATACCTAGGTATAATTAGAATATGACTCAGATTCAGATTCATTTATTTGCCAGAATGTAGTACATACAACAGATGTCAATAATTACAATAATGGATCTGTACATTCTACCATAACAATGGTGTGCAAAAGGTCTTATTATATAATTTTATAATTTACAGTCTATTCTAGGAGAATTATATTATTATTGAAGTTCTTTTATTATATAAATAAAAATTATGAAATTAGAATTATTAATAGGAAATTGTTAATAATAATAATTACATTATGTTATCTTTGTACATTATTATACATTAAATATTTATTATTGTCTATTATATAATTATATTGTATATTTAAATGTCATATAATCATTAATGTTATAAAAACAATTGTCTAGAAGCCATTTAGTCAATTTGGTCTTAAACATTGTCAAGGGTAGATCTTTGAATACATTCGGTAATTTGTTATAAATCTTGATAGCATTTACATATGAATTTCTTTTAAATATTTCTAGATTACAGTGGGGTTGGTATAATTTATACTTGTTTCTGGGAATTACATTTCTTTTTGAAACTTGCGACTGAAATTCAAAGTATTCCGAATATTGTCTAACAAATATACAGACTTCCTTTATGTACATACAAGCTAGTGGTCAAATTCGTAATTTTTTAAAAATGGGTTTGCAACTATCCATATACCATGCCCCGATAATAGCTCTTACGCATTTTTTTATAACACGAAATGCTTTTTCAAATTCCACTGAATTTCCCCACAACAAGAGACCATACGCAAGAACAGAAGAAACATATCCGTGGTATGCACTAAGTGCTGCTTCTGTTGATACTGTCGTCCGAAGTTTTTTTATAGCATACACAAACTTATTAAGTTTGTCACAGATATCCTCAATATGCGCCTGCGCCTTCCTGTTTATAATATTATAATATTATAATAATAATAATAATAATCTTTATTTGCAAAAAAGGTTTTACAATATTAACACTTAGATTATGTACACTGTAACCTTAAATAATAATAAGAAATTCATGACCCAAAAGGTGTTATGTTGAACTCTGGTACCCATGGTAAGATTTAACTTGTGTTATGGGTACCAGTGCCCTCACACGTAATTACTAGATTAAATTAAATTAAGGAGCGATTATACATAATGTGCACAATATTAATATTTATGTAGGACCCTATTTGATCATCTGACATAATTCGATCAGCCTCATATGAATAAATATATAAAATGTTATATTATGTGCGGGTACGTATGTGCGTGTGTGTGTATGTATGTATGTAAGTGTGAAGTGTTTATGTATTTAAGTGTAACATAGTGTTTGGATCATTGTGAGTAATTTTACTACAGAATAGATATCTTTAATAATTTTTCAGTGTCATCATAATTTAACACTTGTAAGAAATTATACACCTTCCTTTTACACTCTTGCCTACAGAGGGGGTAAATATTGCAAAGTTTATGTGACTACTGATGACGTGATAGTGGTGTTGAGCAAGGGATGTTCTTGAGTTATGAGAGTCACATACTTTATATTGTCTACGAGTTTGAAGGGCATTTACGTCATATACTATAGAACGGTGCTTGCGTAATATGGTTTGAAGTACAAAGAGCTGTCTAACTGTAAGAAACTTACACTCTGCGTAAAGGATTTGTGTGGGATATCTGAAAGGTCTGGACATCATGACTTTTAGGACTGCTCTTTGCGCACGCTCGACTTGTAGTAGATGCGTCTTATGAGCCCCACCCCAGACTGTAATACAGTATGTGAGTAAGGACTGACACAGCGCATAATACATAGTCCTAAGAGTGTCGGTATCCGCCGAATATCTAATTTTTTTAAAAATGAATATTAGCTTACGAGCCCGGGCAGTCAGATTTTTCAGTTGAGGCTTCCAATTTAGCGAATTATCAATTAAAACTCCAAGGTATTTCACTGTTTCAGTTTTCAAAATTTGGGGACAGGAACACAATGAATAGGAATGGTTGACACTGCAGGTATGAGCCCTAAGAACGAGAGAGTCAAAGATATGCGAAGAGGGAGCTTTCAAATAAAAAGGCATGTAAACAGTTTTTTTAAAATTCAATGTTAGGACATTATTAGAAAGCCAACCCATCACTGTTCTAAGACTCCTTTCCGCACTGTCAAAGGTCTCAGACCAGTTCTTACCGTGTACCATTAGTGCCGTGTCATCTGCATAGGAGTAAATAGAGCAGTTTTTGAGGGGTACGTTGCAGAGGTTGTTAATGTAAATTAAGAATAAAGTCGGGCCAAGAATTGAGCCTTGGGGCACTCCAAAGTTCAGTGGTTCAGTGTCACTAATGACATCATCTATTTTGACACACTGAGTACGATTACTGAGATAATCTTTGAACAGTTCGTGTGTATGACCACGAATCCCAATTGATTCCAACTTGTTCAAGAGATGAGGAACAGACACAGTGTCAAACGCCTTCGAGAGATCCAAAAAGATGCCCAAACATTTTGAGTTGTCGTCTAATTTCGAGACTACATGGTCTATTAGTGAGGCAACAGCATCTTCAGTCGATTTTCCCCTTCTAAATCCGTATTGATTAGATGCCAAGAGTCTATTGGATTCTAAGAAACTCATCAAACGTTGGTTAATAATTTTTTCGAGAATTTTGGAGATGGCAGGCAGGACTGATATCGGCCTATAATTATCAACACTGTGTCTGTCTCCACCCTTGAGGATTGGGAAGACAATAGCCTTTTTAAGTGATGTAGGGAAACAGCCAGAAGATAGACATAAGTTGCAGATGTGGGTAATAACGGGTACAAGTACAGGCAGACACGACTTTAAAATTCTTGGTGAGATACCATCCCATCCAGGCGCAGCGTCTGTGCGGAGACCAAGAATAAGTCCTTGTACCTCATGTTCATCTGTGGGTAAAAGCACAAGTGAATTGATTGGATTTGCTTTCCCTGGACACTTATCAGTAGTCTGACTGGAACTAAACTTAGAAGCTAACTTACTGCCGATATTTGCAAAAAAGTTATTGACAGCGTTGACAGATGATACATTATTATTACACATAGACAAAAGTTCGTTTGGGGGTGTGATATTACGGTTAGTGTTTGTGATATTCTTTATAACTTTCCAAGTGGCCTTAGGGTCATTTTTTGCTTTAGTGAATTCATTTTTTTCGTAATTAATCTTTATATTTTTAAATAGCTTATTGCAGAAGTTGCGATATCTTGTGTAAGTGACTTTAAGAGTATAATTATTTGGGTCTTTTATTAATTCAGATGACAGTTTATCCCTGTTGCGAATACAGCGTAATAGGCCGTTAGTAATCCAGGGTTTAAGTGTTCTACGTTTGGATGGTAAATGAATAGACTTTGAATGATTCGTAATGCATGAACTAACGGTGGAAATCAGAAGTTCTGTAGCGGTATTAGCGTCCTGTGCGTTCATTATATCACTGAAATCCATAGAATAAAGGTCTGAAATTATGGCAGAGTAGTCGACAACAGTTTTGTTGGCTTTAGGAGTTGCGGGCATCCGTTCACAGTCAATACTGATGTAAGTAGGCTTATGGTCAGTTATATATGTGTCAAATACCAGGGTCATTGTTTTTAGGCCGGATTTTACCATAACATGATCCAAACAAGACTTGTCACGAGTGGGGAATAGATGTGAGGGTAAGAAACCATGCGATGCAATCATGTTTAGGTATTCGTTTGATTGTTGAGTTAGATTGTTTGGCGTTATATCTATGTTTATATCACCCATGACCACAATATTTTTATGTTGTGATATAGATGTAAGAATGTTATTTAACTCATTGGTAAACTTATCGCAATTTCTTACCGAAGGTGAACGATATAGCGCTACTACGGATATATCTGAATTTGTAAGGTGACATACTAGACAACTAGAGTCAGTAATTGAGGGCTCTGTTATTGTATGTAGCAGTTTCAATTTTACATAAATTATTACTCCATCATTTTGATTTTTAGGGTTGCTCGTATGATAGGAAACATAGCCTTCTAGCTGTGGAATTGTCAGCGATGCACCTAACCAGCATTCTGTTAAAATTATCAACTCACACGTAATGTTAGTGCTGTGAAGAAACACTGTAAAGGAGTCAAAATTACAATTAACACTGCGAATATAAGTCTGTAAATATACTCCACTATTTACAGACTTCTGTGTTATTTGCAATTTGTCTTTATAAGAATTTGGTGTACAAATGTGTGAGTTTGGGACACCGAAAGAATCTATTTCATTTATTATTACCGGATCAATCATTTTGTAATTGGATATAAAATACGCAGTTTTTGAATCTATAGTATATGATAACCTGGGATGTAGTGTATAGTAAAACATGGGTGGTGTTTAATAATGTGCAGAGGTGGTTGTGGTAATGAGTAAAATGTTTTAAATAAGCAAAAGTGTATAAAATGTCTATTAGATAAATAATTAATCTATAATTAATATAAAATGGCAAGCAGTATTTATGTTTAGCTCCAGTAGAAAGCAGTTTATAATATTGAGACTGTAAAGTTGAAGCATCTATACATATCTTAAAATATAATATTATCATTAGGTTATTTGTATATATATAAACAGTATTGCTTTGGTAGTGATTAGCATAACGAAGGAAAGTTACAACTGAGCACATGAAATAGTGTATTCCCATGAACGTGGATACGTAAGTGAGGCCGTTATTTTTTAGGTAGTTATAGTTATGTGAGGCATCAGGAAAGATAACCAGTAGGCGAACACATTGGTATACTTCCGCGTTCATACAAATCACGGTAACAAAGTATGGAGTATAGCAAAAAACTAGTTTACTTAAACAAACTTTACGAAAGAAATAATGTGAAGTTACCAAAAAAGTGAGAATATGAAAGAATCTATTCTTTCTTATGTAACAATTTAAGACACTGAATAGAGCGTATAGTGATAGCTTCCATACCTTCACGTTCCCTAACACAAATGTTTCCATTATGGGACCAGCAGTATTTATAATTGTTCGACTTACAGAAGTTACGAGCTTCGTAGAATAACTGACGTACACTCCCAGGTAGATGTTCGGCGATATAGATAGGAAAAAATTGACCACTGATACCAATATGTCCCGTGTTTAGTTTCTCTGGTGGGGGAAGGCCTTTATTAAAAGTACGGGTGGCATTGAGTACCTGATTTTTGAGTGGAACATTTATAAATTCAGCCACGATTGGCCTATTGGAGCCTTTCTTCCCAGGTAGACGGTATACGTCACGCAGCTCGGAAGACTGTACTGGAACTTGTATAACATTGCAGGTTTTAATTACAGTAGAGGATAAGTCAGTAGTAGTTTCCTTTTCATTGTGCGGAATATTCCTAATTTCTATTGTGGAAGGTCGCTGGCTACGTTGCAGGTCAGTGATTTTTCTTTCAAGTTCCAGAATATAGCTGCGTTGCTCCAATCTTTCTTTTTCTATTTTTTCTATTGTTATTCTCATGGTTTCATACCCACTATTCATATATTCAATCGCCTTTTCTATTTCAGAATTAGTTTTTTGAATGTTTACATTTTGTTTCTTGACCTCAGCAATGTCAGCCGACAATTTAGTTAGGATCGAATCTTGATCCGACTTCCACGAGGCCAACATAGTCGTTATTTTATCTTCGAACGATTTAATCTCATTTTCAGGTGAAAAATCGGGTCGTAGACGTTTGTTTCTCGATGTTACATTACTGAGATCGGATGCTGTGTCAGGTGTGTTCATAACTAGCTGATTTTCATCGCTGTCTGTGCTAGGAGGCGGAGTACGTACCACTCTAGGCATCTTGCGTTTACAAGTAGTGTTTTATAATAAATTCAAACACTCCGCTGTAGATATATTGGCGCACTGCGCTAGCGCAGATCGCAGTTAAACGTAGTAAAGGAAGACACAGATCGCGGCTCGTTCCAGCTACATACACAGTGCGACGCAGTGTACAGTGGGCGTAGCTCCTCTGCCCCGGGCGGTGGCGCGCCGCGCGTTCGAGCGGTAGGGGAAGTGAAAGGTGACACGGTACGACACAGAGCGACACAGAACGCGACTCTTTCCAACTACACAACACAAAGTTTTTTCTTATTAGTCCGTTATTTAAAATTTTGAGCTTTAAAATGTTTATAACTTTTTAACCAATTAGTATTTTTCAATTCTGTTTTCACACGTTTCACATAAGTTTCTAACTACACCACTGTCTAGATTGTATGTATAAATTTTATGTTTTACGCGCGTACAGATTTTAAATTGAAGCAGTCACTTAAAACACGTCTCTCTCAGTGGATCGCTCGATCGGGGGGGGGGGGCAGCCATTTATCCAGCATAATACCTAAAAACTTAGCTGTATCAACTTCTTCTATGTTTGTATCATTATTTAAACCTATGCGACTACGCTTGTATGTTTGAAATTGAACCATTTTAGTTTTATCTAAATTGATCTTTAGATTATTAATATTGAGCCAATCAATAATATTACTTAGTGCATCATTTATTTCTTGCTCGTAGGTATTTATATTTTCGCATTTTATGATTAGAGTTGAATCATCTGCAAATAGCACAGTTTTGTGATGAGTAGCATTGGGCAAATCATTTATATACCTACATCAGGAACAAAAATGGGCCCAAAACACATCCTTGCGGAACACCAAACTTATTGCTCTTAAAATTAGATCTGTAGCTCATCTTGTTATTGTTGTGGATTTTTGATATTTCGACGCATTGAGTTCTGCCTGAAAGGTAACTTTTGAGCCAGTCATTAGCGTTTCCTCTTATGCCGTATTTGGTTAATTTATGTAGAAGCAGCTCATGATGAACAAAATCAAAAGATTTGCTCATATCAAGGAATATGCCAGTTACGGGTTTATTTTTATCAATCGCTTCAGTTAGTTCCTTGACGAGATCAAAGCACGCCTACGATGTGGAACTATTTTGGCGAAAACCAAATTGTTCCCTTTTTAGTATTCCAAATTTTGTAACGAAACCATAAAGTCTTTTCAGCATAGCCTTTTCAAATATTTTGAAGAGTATGGGTATTAGTGTAATCGGACGATAATTGTTCAAATCGGTTTCTACTCCATTTTTGAATAAAGGTTTAACTATGGATTTTTTAAAAGCGCATGGGAATGTTCCTTCCTCAAAAGAAATGTTAATTATGTAACTTAATGGTTCACAAATGTGCTTTGAACAAGCCTTGATTATTTTTGTATTAACGCCATCAATTCCTACGGATGCTGTATTATTAAGATTGTTAATTTTACGGTAAATTTCTATAGGATGAGTTGGTTTTAAAAATATTGTATTAAAATTGTCACTTTTCATGGTCTTACTTATGTCATTTATGTTAAAAGTAAAGTCGGTGTTATGTGTTTTTATAATATAGAAATCATTAAATGCTTCGCTTATTTCTATTGGATTATTATATATGTTATCTCCAGTAATGATTGTCTTTATGTCTGTTATTATACTGTCTTGCCCTATAGTTCCGTTTATGATTTCCCATACAGCTTTACATTTGTTTTTTTTTTGCTATCTATGTATTTTTTGTTCTGTATTTGTTGCGATTTATGAATGCATTTTTTTAGTATTGCGCTATAGTTTTTGTAGATTTTATTAGTCCGTTTTTTCTCTGAAATGTTATGTTTAAATTTTAAATATAGAGATCTTTTCTTCTCACTAGATTTTCTAATTCCTCTTGTAATCCAAGATGTTGATGTCATTTTCTTATTTCTTTTGACTTTAATAAATGGAAAATGTAACTCATAGAAAAGTAACAATATTTCATAAAATTCTTGGAATGGCTGATTTAAGTTAGTGTTATTATATACATCTGAAAAACCTATAGAGGAGATATTGTTACAAAATTTCGCAATGTTATCATTACTAAAATCTCTTATTTGATCATACCAACTTTTCCATTCACATTCAACGCGTGTTTTTAGCGTTAAGGTTTGGCCTGTTTCGTGGTCTGATAAAGCAAGGTGGTGGACTTCACCAATAATATTTTTTTTAATATTGCTAGCAAACTGGTCAATACATGCTGAATGTCGTGTTGGGGACTTAATGTGAATTAACATATTAAAATTTTTTAATAAGCTTATTAAGCATAGACAGCTTTTGTTAGGCTTGAGCATGTCAAAATTCTAACAGTTCTTGTGTATGAATGCGGGACCAATTGATAATTAAGGCGAATGCAGAAATGAGGCAGTTATGTACAGCAATGGGACAGGATGAGCTTAATGATAAATGAAATGTAATGAAAGTTTATTCGCATGAGACATGGTTACAGAGAATGTTGCAAGCTTAAGGTACATGATATCTCGCCTTTAGTAGGCGTACGAATGTTGTTACAATTTTTTTTTAATTTAACATAGGTAATATTCATTATTATAAACAAATGTCAATTATCAATAGTAAAAATAATTATAAAATGCAAAAGGTATAGATAATATCGTAACTGTATAAAAAATATTATAAACTATATCAATTTCCAGTTTAATAATTACATAATATATGTCAAGATAAATTAAATTAAATTACATTTTAAAATTAAATACATACTTCTGAATACCAATCAACGTGGTTTTACTTACTCGAGCTCCGGCTTATCTAGAGTTAGGAGAGGCTGGTAATCTCTCAAACAGCTCCTCCTAGTGCAGATACCAGTCCCTCACACAGACTCACTTACTCGATCATGTAAAACTTAGTTTATGACCTGATTTTTTTTATAACCATTCTGTGTGAGAGAGAAATAAATAAATTATTATTATTATTATTATTATATGAGAACTCATGGTACGAGTACATCTAGAGAGTGGACTGCAGCGAAAATTTTACGCTCCCATAAGGGAGCTCCCATAATCTAAAATAAAAGCAAATAAATAAAATGCTTATAAATAAAGAATATGACAGATATATAGAATTTTATTGCTGACTTGCCGGCTGTGGTTAGTAAAATAAACGAAAATATATAACTTTAAGATTTCGTTAATTCTATTCATGCTTCAAATAATTAACATCGTTGAAGATTCATTCTACGTTGCAGGTATAAAAGATATGAAAAAGACGATATGGATTGGATTAAAGCTTTGGCACATTGCGACTGGTAACGGCAACACACTCAGTAGGCAATAGCACGGCATTCATGTAGTTCATCTCAATTGTACTCAAATACTTATGTAGATTTTTTATAAAAGTTATGTATATATTTTTTAATTAATACTAAGTTTGCTCAAGTCAGCTTATTGCATAGGTAATTGGAATTAAATTTAATCCAGCTTTTACCGGTTTAATTTGCTGGGCTTTAAAAGTATTCAAAAAGTTAGTTTTAAAATGTGTCGAAATCATTTAATTTAAATTTAGAATGTGTACAACATTCGTAGACATGTCAGACAATACTACCATGTGTAAATGTATCCTCATTATAATATGGATCATAAATATAATTGTTTAGTCGAACGTAAGCAGTACCTATTATAGATAAGTTCATCATATACGTACCTATATGATCTGTTTGTCCGTCGTGACAGCACGTACATGGCGTTGAACGTGTACGTGGCTCTGTGCTACTACAAGCTGGACTACTACGACGTGTCGCAGGAGGTGCTGGGAGTCTACCTGGCGCAGCACCCCACCTCCACCGTCGCCGGGAACCTCAAGGCCTGCAATCTCTTCCGGTAAGTGACAAATAGGACAGATCATAGTGTAGGTGGAACTTCAAGATAACCGACGGAAGTAATACAGCCTCGTTCATAGAGTACGAGAAGTAACATCATTTGTATTATCTATACCTAATAGTGGTACAATTATTTATATGCTTGCTTTCGTCGTTAGAGACAAATATTTTGAATCCTCGCTGTCAGCGCAGCACGTACTTCGGAAACTTTTCTCACTGTCAGGAACACAAGAAAGTGGTTACGTAGCAGCGCTCTTTTATAGGATTGAGATGCTTCCCCAGTTGGACTGCTTCAAGCTCGTAAGGTCATTTTACAAAGTCATGCGAGATAGATATGCGTAGGAATAACTGAATTTAAGACCCCATAATAAAATCGTCTAAATAATACTGCAATGCAGTTACTTACTTAATTCTTTTTGGCGTGTATTCACTATTAGTCTACAAGAGATGGTCCATATATTGTGTCGTTATATACAGACTGTACAACGGTAAAGCGGCTGAAAACGAATTGAAGCAGATCTCGTCCGACCAGCACACCTTCGGACAAGACTTGGTCAAACACAACCTGGTTGTTTTCAGAAATGGTGAAGGAGCTTTAAAGGTAAATCTGCATAAATAGGTAGTTGTCCAGTAAAGTACACTGCAGCATGGCAAGCGTGAACGCTGACGTAATTGATCTTGATTGAATTGAGCGGATATGCTGCTTTGGAGGTGATTTGGAGGTTGAGGATAGTGACGGGTATAATAACACGTAGACTCCAGATTTCAGAATGTATAGATTGTTTTTTTTTTGTGTGTGTTAGTTGTTGGCCTCAGGCCTTGACAACTTTACGCGGTCTGTGGGTGAGCGCAGAAGGCTCCCAACCCGTGTATATATTTGAGTTTTGACACCGTAATTTATGGTACACCAAATATTGCGTTAGCCAATAAAAACTTATATAAAATATTTTACACAGAAATGCAATATTCGACGAATCAGAAAAGAGTTTAGTTTACGCTAACTTCCGTGCGCGGCGCTAGCGTCGCCGCAGCCGCGTCGGTGTCGGCGCGAGTCGTTTCCCGCGCAATTGTAAACCATTGGTGTTGTCACTTGTCTAATATCTTGTGGCGTCGTGCGTGCCTGCGTGGCTGCACTGCGATTAACGAATCTACCAAGTGTTTAACAATAATTATTTGATTAGTTGACATGATCTATTTACTATTATTTGATTTAGTACATTATTACACGCACAAAAGCAAATAGACATCTTTTTGTGCAAATAGTATCAAAATAGGTTTTAAAATAAAGTAGTAATTATTATCTAAATTTAGATATGAAAAAAGTAAGTCTATAATGGGAATATCTCATCTCTCTCGGACAGCAACATAAATAGTGGTTACGTCACAGTTTATATCGTACATCCTTTTTCTGTCATTTGACATTTACCCCTACTACCAGATTTGACACGTTTGTATATTATTTAGTTTCGAGTATATTTCAAAAAATCTTGATGTTTGTGAAAATCAAAATCAAAAATAAATTTATTCAACAGTTACAAGGTAACACTATGAATGTCAAAATTACACATTTTTTTTTCTGTGAATATACATTTACTGCCTCGTTCAGCAAAGCATTTGAATTTTTAGAAGAATTTAGTTGACTTACATTCTTTATTATTTAAGTCAAATAGGTAGATACCTATTTGACTTAAATAATAAAGAATGTAAGTCAACTACCCTATCAGAGTAATAAATAAAATGTAATCCGTTATTCCCAATAGCAACACACAGCCTAGCATTGCATCGAATATGCAACAATCACCTATTTTTCCACGGTTAACACAGACAGCTTATTGTGAATGTGCGAGAGCCCTGCGTACTCTGGATGCTGACAGTGTTTTATTCGTGTTGTAGGTGCTGCCGGCGCTGGTAGACGTGGTGCCGGAGGCGCGGCTGAACCTGGCGGGCTACCGGCTGCGCACGCGCGAGCCGCTGGAGGCGCGCGCGCTGCTGGAGCCGCTGCAGCCCACCTCGCCGCTGCACTACATCCTGCGCGCCGTCGTCGCCGTCCGACTCTACAACGACACCGGCGATGCAAGTGGCCTGGCTGCCTAATCCTTTATAACTGTCATATTTTATCAAAGCAAGTTCAATCTTTGGTCTTGGCAAAAGCAATCGAGACGGTATTGTCCCCTGGAAATTACTATCTGCCATTTATCAGGTCAACAATAATCATATTTGTATACAAAGCAATTTAAATTTTATTTTCCATGACATGACGCAAACGCATACTTAGTGATGCCAAGAAGTGTTTACATATTGACTGTCTCAGTGGCACAGCAGTGTCGACCACTGCTGTGCCATCTGTAGTGACAGGCGTGAGGTCCCAAGTTCAATTCCCGAGACGAGCAAATTGTTAATGCTTTTTCATTAAGAAATGTTTAGCAGCAGCACGGAGTCTGGAACAGTTCCCGATAGATGGCAAGAGGCTCTCTCCCTATGACGTGGAACCTGAAAACGTAGCGAAATGTGCGCATATAGGCCTCAGCCTACCCTGCGGTGATACAGCCGTGAAGTATAGCGGCTAGGTGTACATTACATATCAGAATTTGATAATTAATATGAATTGTAGCTAACAAAAACGATGTTACTCTTATCATAGGAAGAGCAAATGAAGTTGGCGCAGCAAAGCTTCCACCTGGTGGGCAGTTCAGCATCGGAGTGTGACACGATCCCGGGGCGCCAGTGCATGGCATCGTCGTACTTCCTGGCGGGCCACTACGAGGAGGTGCTGGTCTACCTCAACTCCATCAAGAGCTTCTTCGTCAACGACGATACCTTCAACTTTAACTATGCGCAGGTAATGTGCGCTCTTCATATAACTTGTACTACATGGCGTAGTGGTTAGTGTAACCGACTGCCACGCCTGAGGTCGCGGGACCGATTCCCGCACAAGTCAAACATTTGTGTGCATGAACATGGATGTTTGTCTTGGTCTGGGTGTTTCTATGTATAATATGTATGTATTTACAAAAAAAAAGTATTTATGTATGTTTATCCATTGTCTAGTACCCATAGTACAAGCTCTGCTTAGTTTGGGCTAGATGGTGTTGTGTGTATGTGGTAGAATAAATTGCAAAAAAATATATATTAATTAGAAAACAATGGTATAAACCTAAAGCAATAATTTTTGTTACCTGTCTGCCCGTATGGCTGCTTGTCTGTCTATGTGGGATCACGCAAAATCTATGGAGTACAATTTGGTACGGTTCTATTTAAAATCTTGCACATAAATAAAATATTTGTCTTATAATCGAAACTAGCGGTCGCCTAGTGCTCGAAATTCGACCAAAGTTTGCCTGTAAGATATTGCTGATATATGTCATTATATATTGATATATGTAGCCATAGTTACGCGCTTCGACTGCGTGTGTCAAATGCATGGGTGTGTGCGTGTAGTGTTTTTTCATTAATTTAATATATTTGTATTGCATATTTTATAAAAATATTAGGAATCGCCCCTCCTTCTTCATATAAACTTTAACTGTGCCAAACTTCATACTCCTCCGTCCGCGCAATTTTCGCAAAAAGGGGTACAAAGTTTTAGCTTCACGTATTAATATATAGATAAACATGTAGGTATATTTACGTCTTGCTCCTGTATAACCCTAAACGTGCAGACGGCACTTAGGCAGACAGCTAGTACATCAGGTTTGCTCATCAAGTTTATTGTAGGTCCAACATCCAACAGGCCAGGAGTCCTATGAGAATATCGTTATCAAAAACCATGTAGATACACAAAAATACAATATCAGCTACTTTTCCTACTCGTGTGTCAGCTTACATAGCCGGAATGTTAGATAACATTCCGGCTATGTAAGCTGACACACGAGTAGGAAAAGTAGCTTATATTGTATTTTTCCCTTACTACAGTACTTGCTTTTTCTTGGATCTCTATTTGTGGTTCATGGGATCAATTAAATTTTTTTTTATGTAATACGGTCAGTAACATATTATGTATTACACATTATTCAATTGAACATTAAATAGTTTTTCAACCTGAAGTCCAATGAAAACTACACACATCATGCACATGATATTTAAAACTACTATATGATCCCATATGTATTGTTCAGCTATACATCCTTCATTTCCAGGCTAAAGTAGCGACGGGGTTCTACCGTGAGGCCGAGGAAGTGCTGCTGGCGATCCAGGACGAGAACATTCGCGCTTCGTTCACATACCTGGCGTGCCTGTGCCGCTGCCACGTCATGAACAAGGACGCACACCACGCCTGGGACGTCTGCGTCAAGGTACACCAGCCGGAGCACGAGCTAGCTTATAGCCAGGACCAGATGTTGAGACCGTCAACAGAAGCTTTCATTCCAGTCCCCCACAAAATTGGATAATTTGTTCGTTATTGGAGTGAATTGGCTTCATTTCACTTTTCGTTAAATAAATATTCGGAGCATCCACTTCTTTGCCTTCCAAGGTTTTAAATTTAGGATTTGGGCTGGCCCAGCTTATCTTATTGTTATTGCATGCGCTAAAATGGTACAAAGCTATAAGATGCAGCCTCAGATGTAATGTCATTACAGCATGAGTCCATTGCCTTGTCGGGTTTGTCATGTAAGCGTACTTATTCAAGTGCTTACTGCTTAGTGCCATTGAAATGTTATCTTTTTTTTTAACTGCATGTCACATAATAACTTTTAAAAGCGTTAATACCCGTTACATATTATATATATCTTATCTTATCTTATGTGGGGGCCAGTCAGTGCAGACCGGCGACACTTCGACCCAGTGGGATCTTTTGTGTCGACACTCTCCCAATGACGACTGCTATAGATGTTCATGGCAGCCGGGGCCGACGGTTTAACGTGCTCTCCGAGGCACGGAGCAAGCGATAATATTATCAATCAATACGCACATAATTTCGAAGTCATATAACTTCCGAAAGTCAGAGGTGCGCGACGTGGGTTCGAACCCGAGATCCTCTGCATTGCAGTCTGTTGGTCTCCCCACTGAGCTATCGCTGCTCACTATTATATATATATATATGCATATCATTTTATAATTTATTTAATAGACTGAATAAGCATGCTTCAAATTACGTTATAACGAAAAACATAATCAAGTCGAAGTCAAAAACGTTTATTCATTTAGGTCACAAAGTGACACTTATGAACGTCAACATTACTGAAGCTACATTTAGATTAATTGACAGGTGCAAGCAAAGAGTTGAGCCTATGAAAACATACCTGAAAGAAACTTACGGCCACTCTTTTAAATCACACATTAAATATAATTTCAATATTTTACAAATCATATCAACAAGATGTTACAACCGTTATATTATGTATACTAAATAATAGTATTATTTAGTACTAGCTTTTGCCCGCGGCTTCGCTCGCGTTAATCTAGAATTTGACAATCAATTCGCGTTGTACTCGGCTTATAATAATGTATAATAATATAATTCAATCATGATTCGAAAGACACGTGGCGCCATCTATTATCATAAGAACGTTATTATTGTTTTTCTCGGGCACAGTAATTTTTTTCGGGATGAAAGGTAGCCTATGTCCGTTTCTGTACACCTGTCAACGTATATGCAAAATTTCAGGATGATCGGTTCAGTGGTATAGGCGTGAAAAGGTAACAAACAAACTCATTTTCGCTTTTATATTAGTTAGGATTAGGATTAGGATAGTTAGGATTAGGATTTGTTTATAATAGACAGTAACTGGCAAGCAGTCACATCGATTCCAAGTCTTCAATTGCAATAGTGTATTGTTATATATAATTGCAGTCGGCCGGCACGCCGGACAGTTTCGCGTTACTCCAGCTCGTCGCCAACGACAGTTACCGCATGGGACAGTTCCTCGTCGCCGCTAGAGCGTTCCACATGCTCGACAGGTGAGTGAGACTATACACAGTCTAACGCCGAAATCCCTGAAAAGATAGAAAGAGACGCATTACATCTACATTACGCCAACTGCATATGGTATTAAGGTCTTGCAGTTCTAGACACTGTGCAGCAATTGAGAATTTATTGACAGAAAATCTCAATAAAACTGCCCGTCCTGGGAATCGAACATGAGACCTTATGCACAGCCGCGTACACCGCTGCTTGGCCGACTAATACCAGTAGATAACTGCTATTACAAGCTATACATTACTACTCACAAGACATGCTAGTAATTAAGGTTACATATCTAATCATAATTATAATAACTACCGCGCGGGACACACATTTCTGTGTCCTTTGTGTCCGTTGTTTGAATGTTTGTGAAGTCCCCCGCGACAAAAGATTGTTCATGGTACAGGAGATGTCATTTTAAAAAAACAGATTAATAAAAATTATAAATGACTAGCTATCTCCGGAAACAGTACTTTTTTCTTAATTTTCGGCACCATATGTTATGGCCTTTTTTTATCGTGTGGGACTGCATTGACGCAAACCTGTCCGCGGGGGCGGGCGGCGGGGTTATGTCGGACTCGCCGGGGTACAAGAGAAAGATGGAAAAAGGAATTATGTACCTCCCGGAATACCGACTAAACCTACCACGGTGTTCCTCGACAAAACCACTATCGGCGAGGCCGCGCGTATCACTTACACATGCGGTCGCTATCCCGCCGAGGTTTCAGCCCGCTGTATGAAACGGCAGGCCACCACACGACAAGACCTAGACGGACACGACACAGACCATATATTATGTCCTTTTCAGTACCCCTGATAACATAACTTTATGCAAAATTTCATAACGATCTGTCGAACGTCTTGAAAGCATAGCAAACAAATAAATTCGTAATATTAGTTACGATAATAAATAATAAATTATGTATTTCCATCACATAGACTGGATGGTGGTCCAGAAATGTGGGAAGGTCTACGCGGCGCAGTATGCGGGTGTGCCCAGGCGGCCGCTGCCAACAAGACAGAAGCGGCCGCGGACCTTCGGGACGCACTGGCGCTCATCAAGGGTCCAAGGTCACACAACAGGGCTGATAACATCGTGCGGACCATCACAAAGTGGGCCCAGCAGAACAGGATCTCTGTCTGATTACAGACCAAGGCTTGCCACGTAGCGTAGCCTGGTAGATGAACTTTAGATTGAACAAGAGATGTTAGACACGTCATTAAAGGAATTCTACGTTGAAGCCTGTGTTTCAATTGTGTAGTTTCAATATTTGTCGTGTTAGGTCCCTTGCTTTAAAATATCTGATATTATTATTGTATTTTTGGTAGCGTCAACCTTATCCTATTGCTGTGGTTGGGTTGGGCAATCCGAGCATGCATGTAGCACTTTGCAACAAATGGCTAATAATGAATTTTGAAAAATAAATTAAAATAATGCCGAGATGTTAGATGATGACGTTGTTTATATCTTGGAATAGATAATTCTCTATTATGACAAAGAAGATGAAGTTTTTGAAATAAAGTCCGACCTCAGCTTGTAAGATCATTGCAATATAAAATTATCACTTACTTTCCACCATTTCTTACTGGATTGTCATAACTCGTGCAAGATTGAGATAGCATATTGTCACATGTCGCTTTTTCGCGCATGCAATGACTTATCCGTATGAGATGAGTAGGATTGTCAACGCTGGCTCAGTTCGACATGACATTATGACAGGCTTCACATATGTTCAAGAACATAATGCAGGATTACCTACACACAATCTTTTCCTTTGCCCTTAAAGCGCTCTCCTTAAACGCTTCTCTAGGCTATAAGTGCTGTGAATACATGAACTTGTTCCAAAACTGCATAGGTTTAACTTTTTAAGAATACGTCTTGTTGAACTTGTCGAATAATAATTCTATTCGTGATGCCCAAGCGCAAGCGTCTCATATTGCCCCGAATGTAGATTGAACTCGTATAACTAGATCTTTAACGACAACATGATTAAGCAAAGGTCTTGAAAGTGGTCCTAGAATACGAACTATAATTACACACTTATGTCAAATATTGCATAAAGTTCTCGTCCTCAATGATTCACTCGGCAAACACGTTCAAACAGGACGTTCAGTCAACCTTATACACTCTCTATATTACATTACAAAGTTGATGAGTGTATGTTAAATCGCGTTAAACTTAGCTACTAACAGTCCGATTAGGAAACTATGCTTGAGTTATCATCATCATCTCAGCCGAAAGACGTCCACTGCTGGACATAGGCCTCCCCCAAGGTTTTCCACACAGACCGGTCTTGGGCCACCCGCATCCAACCGCTTTCCGCGACCCTTACCTGGTCGTTAGTCCACTTTATGGGAGGCCTACCCCTGCTACGTCTGCCGATGCGTGGCCGTCACTCCAGAACGCGCGCTATGGCCTATGTTTGTGTTATACAACCTGTTTAATGATGAAAATTCTAGATACAAAGGAAACACATTTACTGATTTATTTTACTTTTGATGATTTGCCAATATATAAATTACGTATATAAATTTATATACTGGGAACTCGTCAAAAGTTAGTAACATAAAAGTAGCAGAAATAGTATAAACGTGACATCAAATCGTGAAATCAAATAGGCATGATATAACGTGGGAAAAGACGCAGGGCACGACTGGTAGTAAAGTAAAACCTGTATGACATGTCCGCACGCTCATATTGGACATGTCCGCACGTTCGTCCCAACTTGGTCAGCTCCATTGAATATGTGTATCGCAAGTTGTCCGCATATGCGAATGTTATTTCTTAATTCTACACGTATCACTGCTGGATGTGGGCTCGCTGCGCCAAATTTACAAACTTAATTCATTATTTCCTTTCGACTCATAAGAGTTGACGCAGACATTGGTGAGCTTATAGTATAGTTCACTTGTATGTGTGCTTACGAGAGGTTTAAAAGCTTAGTAGGCAATATTACTTTAAGCATGTCTTACGGAAGGCGGTAGGTATATTAGATAATGAAATGGGATGTAATTAATGGTGCCCCATGTGATAAAATATTATAGGTAAATATGTACCTATAGAGTGTCTTATCAATGCGTAAGATCTACAAGTGTCAACCTATGTGTCACTTGATAAAAATTTAAATGAATCAAAATCAAATAGGAAGTAGGTAGGTGCCTATTACTGATGCAGTAACTGTTCATTTTCCACCGCACTGTTTGACAATTAAGTTATAAAATAATCGACGGCTATTGCAAAAACACCAATTTTATACAGCACACGCATGTATCTACGCAGTCAGTATATGCCCGCGACTTCGCTCGCTTACATGTACTCGTAGCTAAGATTAGGTTAGATTAGTAACAGTACGTTTTTATGGATGAAAAGTACTCTATGCCCTTTTCTCTTGCCCTTACAACGTTTATGTGAAATTTCATGATAATCGGTCGAGTAGTTTAGTCGTGTAAGTGTAACAAACAAACAAACTCATATTCGCATTTATAATATTAAGTTAGAGTTCCATTGCTTTAGTCATTGTTCTGTGCGTTTAATGTTAAACTTGAACTTTGCTTTCGAGTACCTAACGAAAGGCAGAAACTAGTATTTAGTCTCCATATAATATTAGTTTAGCAGTACTTAGTGTTAGATATGTACCTACATGTTACATATAATATTAGTTTAGCAGTACTTAGTGTTAGATATGTACCTACATGTTACATATAATATTAGTTTAGCAGTACTTAGTGTTAGATATGTACCTACATGTTACATATAATATTAGTTTAGCAGTACTTAGTGTTAGATATGTACCTACGTGTTACCTAGCTGTGCGACGAGTCAGACATATAATATTAGTTTAGCAGTACTTAGTGTTAGATATGTACCTACATGTTACATATAATATTAGTTTAGCAGTACTTAGTGTTAGATATGTACCTACATGTTACATATAATATTAGTTTAGCAGTACTTAGTGTTAGATATGTACCTACGTGTTACATATAATATTAGTTTAGCAGTACTTAGTGTTAGATATGTACCTACGTGTTACATATAATATTAGTTTAGCAGTACTTAGTGTTAGATATGTACCTACGTGTTACATATAATATTAGTTTAGCAGTACTTAGTGTTAGATATGTACCTACGTGTTACATATAATATTAGTTTAGCAGTACTTAGTGTTAGATATGTACCTACATGTTACATATAATATTAGTTTAGCAGTACTTAGTGTTAGATATGTACCTACGTGTTACATATAATATTAGTTTAGCAGTACTTAGTGTTAGATATGTACCTACATGTTACATATAATATTAGTTTAGCAGTACTTAGTGTTAGATATGTACCTACATGTTACATATAATATTAGTTTAGCAGTACTTAGTGTTAGATATGTACCTACATGTTACATATAATATTAGTTTAGCAGTACTTAGTGTTAGATATGTACCTACATGTTACATATAATATTAGTTTAGCAGTACTTAGTGTTAGATATGTACCTACATGTTACATATAATATTAGTTTAGCAGTACTTAGTGTTAGATATGTACCTACATGTTACATATAATATTAGTTTAGCAGTACTTAGTGTTAGATATGTACCTACATGTTACATATAATATTAGTTTAGCAGTACTTAGTGTTAGATATGTACCTACATGTTACATATAATATTAGTTTAGCAGTACTTAGTGTTAGATATGTACCTACATGTTACATATAATATTAGTTTAGCAGTACTTAGTGTTAGATATGTACCTACATGTTACATATAATATTAGTTTAGCAGTACTTAGTGTTAGATATGTACCTACATGTTACATATAATATTAGTTTAGCAGTACTTAGTGTTAGATATGTACCTACATGTTACATATAATATTAGTTTAGCAGTACTTAGTGTTAGATATGTACCTACATGTTACATATAATATTAGTTTAGCAGTACTTAGTGTTAGATATGTACCTACATGTTACATATAATATTAGTTTAGCAGTACTTAGTGTTAGATATGTACCTACATGTTACATATAATATTAGTTTAGCAGTACTTAGTGTTAGATATGTACCTACATGTTACATATAATATTAGTTTAGCAGTACTTAGTGTTAGATATGTACCTACATGTTACATATAATATTAGTTTAGCAGTACTTAGTGTTAGATATGTACCTACATGTTACATATAATATTAGTTTAGCAGTACTTAGTGTTAGATATGTACCTACATGTTACATATAATATTAGTTTAGCAGTACTTAGTGTTAGATATGTACCTACATGTTACATATAATATTAGTTTAGCAGTACTTAGTGTTAGATATGTACCTACATGTTACATATAATATTAGTTTAGCAGTACTTAGTGTTAGATATGTACCTACATGTTACATATAATATTAGTTTAGCAGTACTTAGTGTTAGATATGTACCTACATGTTACATATAATATTAGTTTAGCAGTACTTAGTGTTAGATATGTACCTACATGTTACATATAATATTAGTTTAGCAGTACTTAGTGTTAGATATGTACCTACGTGTTACCTAGCTGTGCGACGAGTCAGACATATAAGTAAACTCTCTGCCAAGTCTGTGTAATCACTAATATGGCTGCCGGCCGCCGGCGGCCCTCGGATTTCGACATCGCGTTTCCGCCGAGTGGTCATTATTTATAAATTAATTATTATAAGGTAAACGAGCCTATGTATGTCTCTATCCTAGATCTAGGAGGAAACTTACAGGTACAAATGTAATGCATAAAGAAGGTGTGGTTCAATTTAAGAATGATAAATAATTCAACTGCAAAGTTTAGACACCAAGTCCTTTTCAACTTTATGTCCATATCGACTGCCTAGGGAGCCAGCCCATTCACTATCGAATATAACTTTTGTGCATTACGTCTTGAGTTATTACAAGCAATTATATTCTGTCACATACACACAACACCATCTAGGCCAAACTAAGCAGAGCTTGTACTATGGGTACTAGACAATGGATAAACATACATATTATATACTTTTTTTTTGTAAATACATACATATTATACATAGAAACACCCAGACCAAGACAAACATTCATGTTCATGCACACAAATGTTTGACTTGTGCGGGAATCGAACCCGCGACCTCATGCGTGGCAGTCGGTTACACTAACCACTACGCCATCAAGGCCGCCATTGTTATTGGGATTTTTCATTAAAAAATCCTCAATGGCAGCACGGAGCCACAGCGGTGTCAGGGTCATACACATCTGCCTACGCAATTGGGGATATAGTCGTGTGGTGTATATCTATTTGGTGTCCGTCCATATCAAATATCATAATCGATTTCGATTGTGACGATTGTGACGAGTGTCCATCGCCATAACTGTGTCCGCTAGAACTAGTGCTACACACTGCTAGTTAAATATTAGACGCTAGAGGCCGGAGTGTAAGTTTCGTGTCATTTGACGCAGTACGCGACGATAAAGTCAATCGTGCTAACTATGGAAAGTTCCTCGAAATAGTCTGAGTGTGAGATAATGTGAATCAATCTATTCGCATCGCGTAATCTCACTTTGCTGAAAGTCAGCCGAAAGTTAAGTTATTTTTTTTAATTTGCTTACATTGCGCTACGAGTATCTCTTTTTCGTTTTATGGAGTAACGAGTTCTCAGTTCTCTTTTAATTGTAGTTTATTTTAGTCTAATATTCATTAATAAATTTTTGCGTTTAGTTTAATTTTATATGACATATTTTTATTTGAATTGACATGTAGTTAGTAATTATGGTGTAATTTATTAATTTTGTATTTAATCTTATATGACATATTGAAATTATTTTATTGACATGATTAAAATTGATAGGAATTATTGCTCATATTATTAAATGACATATACACCTACTATATATCCTAGTACTGACAATTAGTCACTTAATATTAATTTAATAGTCATATTGCAATTTGTGTATATTATTTTTTTTTTGTTTTGCTTTGTTTTATTGTATTATATTATTCTACTATGTAATACAATGCAAATCAAACACAATGTAAAAATTGTTAATGATCAAATAAATAAATCATTGCCTTTAAGATTCAGCCTGTGTCTGGGCAATGTTGTATAAATATTTCATGGTTCACTTCAACAAATTTGAAGTCGTAGGGGGTATCACATGTGTTCTTGTGGATGTTCAAATGAAATAAGTGGTGATAGATATGGTTATATATATTTGCTGTTAACAGTAATAATATGACAAATACATATTGGACTACGAGCTAAGTGAGTGGTTGCGGGGAGAGAGAGCCCCGCGGCGACGGCGCTACTGTGTACTTGCGCGTGACTACACAAAACTAACGCGTGTCGCTACAGTATTCCCCCTTTAACAAAAAATAAATAGTTCAAAAATACTTTAATGGTCAAACAATTCTTCTAGTATACTTATATCCTGAAATACAAGCCACAAGCTTAGCTTAGGCACCAGTCTCACACAATATTGTACACTGCAATTATTATGTACCTAACCTGTGTAATGTATCTACGTAATATTCTCATGAGAAAATAAACGTTATATTATTATGCGTACTCGTAACTAGCACATCATACAGAATAAAATAAAATAATACAAGCTAAGCGCGCAGTAATCCGTGTTCTGTACTAGAAGCTTATCCAGTCTGCCAACGACAAGACTCGATGATGAAGGGGTGAGACAGGCGACAAAAGTACTGTCTATCACCTGTCAACGAAGGTTGACATGTTATGATAACAGACTTTATAGATAAGCATTCGCTAGATTGTGTTCATGTAATATGGAGAACATTAAAAAAAGAAACGAATGCAAATATTTATATAAATAAAATAATATTAAGTTGTTTATCAAAACACGTTTTTATTATAATACTAGCTTTTGCCCGCAGCTTCGCTCGCGTTAATTTAAAATTTGACAATCAATTCGGGTTATACTCTGCTTGTAATAATATACTTAAATCAATCATGATTCGAAAGACACATGGCGCCAACTATTATCATAAGAACGTTATTATTGTTTTCCTCGGGAACAGTAATTTTTTTAGGGATGAAAGGTAGCCTATGTCCGTTTCTGTACACCTGTCAACGTATATGAAAAATTTCAGGATGATCGGTTCAGTGGTTTAGGCATGAAAAGGTAAGTAACAAACAAACAAAAAAACTCATTTTCGCTTTTATAATATTAATTAGGATAGGATTAAGATAGGATTAGGATTAGGATATGTATTTGTTTATATATACGTGTTTATTAGAGTGACAAACTGACAATAGTCATAATGAGAAGAACTAAGAAGGATTATAATTATAATGGCGATGATGCTTATGGCTTGGTCATGTGGAAAGAGTGAGGAACGACAAAAAATTAAGTACCAGGAGTGAATAAATGAGGTGAATGAGCCAATCGGGTAAACAAGATCCAAAACCCAAGACCGTGTCTAAATAATGTAATGGTAGTGGCTTCAGCAAGAGAGATTTCACAGGATAGAGTCTAGTTAACATCACATCTGAGGGAGATGTGTGCATTTAAGTATCCCGTTTATCACTTACAACTGAATACCTGTGACAGATAAATAAAACCAACACATAGTGCAAAACTGCATTTATTTAAAAACTACATTATATTTACATGTACGTAAATAATACAACGCGTCAAAATCAAGTCCGTAGGCAACAGTCAAAGCAGTACACAATAAATAATTACAGGAAACGGGCGAGGTCGTCGGGCAACCCTAGTGCTACCAAAAACTTCATACACCTTTAAGACTGTGGCTAGACTGCAAAGACAACACAAAACTAACACAAAATAGTTAAGGTTACTTTAATTCTAAATTGGCTTAGAATACAAGTAAAAAGAAAGATAAAAATGTGCCTTTACTGTGTAGCCGCGGCCTATGATATCGAAACAAACGATAACAAAAAAAAGACTTATCTCAAAACCATTGACAAACTCTCAAAAACCGCATCTTAATATCGCAAACACCTTCAACAGACTACACTTGTCCTGAAATCTGTACAAGAATTTGGCGCATATTTGTAAAAATCTTTATTATATTCCTAGAAGTTCAATGATTCCTTGATATTCAATTTATTCAGGTCTAAAACATAACCTTAAAACCTTCTATCATTCGTTCAGCTAACACTAGGGCATATAGTCGTTGTGTTGGCGTTTAACCCCACGGGTGCGCAACGTGGGCGACGTGGGCAGCTGGCAGCGTGTACCTGGCGACGGGCGCAGCTACAGCGACTTGTGCGGGCGCGGCGTAGACTTTGGCCACGGGAGCAGCGACGGCTAGTGGCGCCTGGTGGATGTATAAGGTTGCGTTACAACTATACATACATTCACAGAGTGACGTCCGTTTCTCGGAGGGGCAGACAGAGACTACGGAGTTACAATTGCTGCACTCCTTGCATAACCCATTATTTACTGCCATTACAATTTTTGCACGTGTCTCAGCCTTTTTCGAGACTGTGTGTAACCTATTACCTAAGTGAATGCTCTGCCAACAGTCACCTTTACATTTTCCCTATAATATGCTTCCTAGATAACATTTTTAGTTTTATTCTCCATTCTTTCCACATCCACTATTTTATTGGAGTTTTTAAATATATACAGCAGGAAATTTGTAATTTTGAAAATGCTGAATTATGCTTTAAGATATTATTATCTTTTTATATAGAGGGTGTCCGGTAATTAATGGATAACCTTGAAATGTCTTATAGTAGAACTGATGGCCGTTCAGAAAAAAAAATATAAATCTATCCTAACTACTACCTGAGATATGATTTTTTTAATTACCATATTTAATTTTCTTGTATATTACGACCATAAATTAATGGATTCCATAGGTTTTTTGTTGTTTTATTATTAAACACTAATTATGCTAATAGATAGAAAGTCAAAAGTATGACTTTTTTAATACCTAAATAAATATTTATTTTCTTTTTTTCTGAACGGCCATCAGTTCTACTATAAGACATTTCAAGGTTTTCCATTAATTTACCGGACAGAAAAGGTTAGCTGTAGAACAATTTTATATTTTCATAATGTTATAAAACGAACCGTGTACTACGAGCAAGCCCGGTAATAAGACTTGTACCTACATGACAGTAAGTCAAAATACGGAACCCTCTACATTCGATATCGTATTACTGAGTGAAACACATTAAGATAAAATTGCTTATCGATATCGTATTTTAGTTGGTCAGTCCAAATAGGTATTGAGACTCACAGCGTGCGCAGAGGCGCCAGTCCTCTCGACCACGGCGTTGAACCCGTTGATCTTGTCGGCGGTGTAGGTGACCTTGCGCACATGACCGTCGGGTTCCACCAGGCTGTACTGCCCGTGCACCACGCCGTTCTGCAGGGTCTCAGCAGCATCCTTGTGGTCACCGGTCGCGGGGTCCGCTACTCCGTACGAAAAGCTGTACGCGGGGTTCGGGTCCACTGGTTCGGCGCGGACAATCTATGTTACAAGATATTGTGCTAGTTCTCTTATCAACATCGGCCTTTTGCAATACAGTCAACAATACGTTCACGTAACATCTCATGTACGTTAAATAAAACAGATATAGGTAGAAGCTACCAATGCCATTGTTTTTAAAAGTGTATGACTCTGAAGATATACCTGTTTAGTTCGGCAGGCATTCCTTTCTTGAGATTCAACCAAACGACAACTATATATACCTACTTACAATACTTACGACCATCCTTTAATTATGGTTACACCAACAGTGACAAAATTACCAAGAGGAAGAATATACATACTTACATGTTTATATCCTTTGCCTATTCGCTATTACGCTTTAACAGCTGTCTAGGGAAACCAGTATGCATCAAAGAACGGATGAAAGTTAAGAAGTTAATACAATGAACTTACCGGAGCCGCAACAGCATGTGCGACGGCAGGAGCTGCGTACGTGTGCGCGATGGCGGGCGCAGCGATGGCGTGCGTGGTGATGGCTGGTGCGTACGCCGGCGCGTACGCCGCGGGCGCGTACGCCGCGGGCGCGTACGCCGCCGGCGCGTACGCACCGTGCGCGGCGTAGCCCACGTCCAGCACGCCCGGCCGCGCCGCCGCCATGGCGCACGCGCAGCAGAACAATAACAACTAGCACAACACAAATTATTAATATACTGTCGTTGCAATTTCATTATTTAATCATCATAAGAGAACGCAAAGAAAATGGTTAAACAAAAGGAGACTCTATCATAACAAACTTTACGTTTAAAGTGGTCTGGTTGGCTCAACTAACAGCTAACATTTGTAAGGACACTCGTGAAAAGGAGATTAACTTCTATTAGGAAAAAAGAGGAAGATTGATCAGACCCATACTTTTCATTTTTTTTAAATAATTATTACCATATTGTCTATCAACCGTCAAAATTGCCAATTTTCTTTTTATTGTGCTCGTCAAAATAAACTAAATTGTTCAATTTGTTGAATCCCCTAAAATTGTATTACATTTCTAAAAATCTCTAAACTAAATTCGATCCTATAATAAAAGGGAGTAATGAGGTTTAATAAGATTTCATATCTAAACAGTTTAAAACATGATTAGCTAACGATAAAACAATAAGCAAATACCCTGACCCAAAGAAAACAGTTTATATTAATTGTCCTAATGCTGGACAAAGTCCCTCTTTCAGCATGGGAATAGTTAATCATACTCAAACAGGCTAGACCAAGCCGGGTAAGCAAACTCCTCAAATTTTAAAAGTATTCTGAACAACTGTAGTTTATAGGATACGCAAACTTCCTCACGACTTCTACTTCACCGTAAAAGCAAGCGATATTTAACTATTTAATATACAAATACTTTCAATAAGCCAAGGGGCGTGGGTTCAAACTCATGAACTCTGCCTGCTAGCCCGACATTCTGCCACAAAACCCTCGTTATTGGTCTATCTGTGTGAAACACCCCAAACTTTTGTACTAAGTGGAAATCGAATCGGCAATATTTGGAACAAAGGCAGTAATCTAGTGACGTTGTCGCGCAGAATGTAGTGTATCGTACCTTAGCGACCATGTCTGTGGGGTGCGCTGCTCGGACGGTGCACAGCACGTGTGGCGGACGCTGCGCGCGCGCAGGTATATAAAGGGCACCTGCGCTGCGTCATGCGCCTACACTTGATAGTTGATACAGTTTCGCAATAAGGATACTGTCCCGCGGAACGAGCCTCGCCAATCAGTTCTATGTGCAACGTGAGGTTTAAGGGTAAGTAGGTACATACATACTCCATTTACTTAAAACTTGGGAATTTGTTATTCTGATAATGCTGGGTGAACATATGACCTATTTAATGAGTAAGTACTTGTATCTTAGTTGCTCCCAATCAATTCTCAAATGAAAAATACAAATATATACATACTAACTGTTCCTCGCGGTTTCACCCACGTTTATGATTGCTGCTCGGCTTCCGTGGCTCGTAGCGTGATGTTATATCGCATATAATAACCTTCTTCAAGAATTGAGCTATCAAATGCAAAAATAATTAATCAAATTCGACGTTTTGATTCCATAGATCAGCGCATTCAAATTAAAAAACAAACAAACTACTCAGATTTATTATATTGTTAGTATATAGATGAATGAATATCCATACATACATAAATATAATTCTTTATTCCGTAAAGTTTTCACAATAGCCGATAAACCGCCAGAAGATAAACTAGATATATAATAATCACATAGACTGCACAGCGTCACCCCTACATAACATGTATTCGAAATGCACTAGATCTAGCACAATCACTTAGGACTTAAAGTACGGATCTCGATTTATTTCTGTGCTGTGTGATAGCCCATTTATAACTAACTAGATGTTCCCGCGGTTTCACCTGCGTTTATCGTTACTGCGCCGCCCCGATGGGTCGTAGCGTGATATTATGTAGTCTATAGCCTTCCTCGATAAATAGGCTATCCAACACTAAAATAATTTTTCAAATCAAACCCGCAGTTCCTGAGATTAGCGCGTTCAAACAAACAAACAAACAAACTCTTCAGCTTTATAATATTGGTATAGATATAGCTATTGCCTACATCTCATAGCAAAAAAGTGGCTCAACATATTATATAGAAAACAAGTGGATCGACAAATTAGTCTAGGACTATTTTGCCGATCCAGGTTGTTTAAGATGCACGACGCGATCGTACAATAAATACACACTATAGACACTAACAAATATTAAATTTTTCAAATGATTTCATCTGGACTACTCATGATCAATGTGTCGCAGAGGACTAAACAAAAGAAACAATTATTTTGGAATCACATAAATTATTATCCTTTATACAGATCGAACCTACAACTTAGAGCAACTGCAATAACGAGCTGATCGGCTAAACAACACGTGGCATTAGTATTTGAGTTCAGATACTCAACACGGGAAGCGATACTTGTAATGATTAGTGTTCGTATCGCATGATCTAGGTAGTGTGGAAGATAAATCAGTGACGTCGTTAGGTACCTAACCTATTTATTAGAAACTGTACGGAATTGCACAAATGCGTAAATGTGCGGATCGTTGCTATTGCTTATAAGCTCCATATTTCGTTTCTAGTCCCCGATACTACTCGTAGCATAATTGGGAACCTGTGTTTAGCAGCAGTTTCTTATATATTCTTAAAAGCGGAAATCCATTTTTAAGCGAGTAACTTAAAATGGGCTTTTGGCAGTATCAGAATGGTTTTAGGATTCCCTACCGAAGAGCTAAACCTTCTTGTTGTCACAGCTAAATATCTCGTTAACTACTATGTATATTGAGTTCTAATTTTTGGAACAGTTTGCTTGTTTTAAGTTAATGTATGGCTTGCCCCCTCAACTGTGCACCTGGATTGCAAGTTTCCTGCAGAAGCGTCGTATCCTATGCGACGGTCGCGCTTCCAAATTTATGCAGGTCAATGCAGGAGTGCCTCAGGGTTCTGTCTTATCCCCTACGCTCTTTATTCTGCATATCAATGATATGTTGAATCTCGGCAACATACATTGTTATGCGGACGACAGTAACGTGCATGGGCGATATCTCGGACATCCTGGGGCCAAACAGGCTGAGGTTGAGGGGAAAAGGCAGAATCTTGTCGTTGAACTTGACCAGACCTTGGACCGCATCTATGAATGGGGTGCCAAGAACTTGGTCGAGTTCAACGCCAAGAAGACCCAGGCATGCGCGTTCTCAAAAAAAAAGTCTCCGTTCCTTCCCCTCCCTTCTCTGAAGAACACTCCACTGGTGATACGTGACAGTCTCTCCATCTTAGGTATGGATCTTTGCCGCTCCCTTAATCAGAAAACCTATATCGAGAGCGTCATTAAGCAAGCTTCGCGAAAACTCGGAGTTCTGAACAGGGTGAGGCGGTTCTTCACGCCTGGGCAACTGTGCCTATTGTATAAGGCACAAGTGCGCCCTTGCGTGGAGTACTATTCTCATCTTTGGGATGGGTCCGCGCAGTACTTGCTGGACGCTCTCGACCGGTTACAGCGGCGGGCTGTCCGTATCATCGGAGACCCAGAGGTCACGAGTTCACTGGAACCTCTGCAACTCCGTAGGGACATTGCCTCATTGGCATGTTTCTACAGAATATACCACGGGGAGTGCTCTGAAGAGTTATTCCACCTTATCCCGCCCTCCCCTTTCCTATTCAGAACAACGCGTGCTGGGCTCAGATGCCATTCTTACACGGTAGAGTCGATTAGAGCGCGTACCAAAAAGTTTGGGTCCTCATATCTCTGCCGAACGACCAAGGCATGGAATTCTCTGCCAAGGCACGTGTTTCCTTCTTCCTTCAATCCTGGGTTCTTTAAGCGGGGCGTGAAAAAGCATCTTCTCAGGCCGTCAAAGTAGAGACCTCAACATCGCCTCGGCTACTGTGGGGGCGATGTGGAGGCCACTGCTCTTAAACCACACGACTGCTTACCATCAGGTGGAGTGTGGTCATTTTGACGAGCAAAATAAAAAAAAAAACAAAAAAAAATTTAGTTTATTTTCTAATTCTTTGTTTATACTACTATAATTAGGATGGCAAAAAGCATACAGCTCGTCTTATAGTAACCGGTTACCGTGACCTATTATAATAATATTGGTTACGGTAACCGATAATTATTTGTTACCTACACCAGGGAGGACGCTTTTACGTGACCGTCCTTTTAAAAAAACGAAATCGCTGTGCTGCCAGCGGTAATCGCATGGCGCTATTAAGACCCTTATTCCACTTACAGCACATTGCTTAAAAACCCTGCTTACCCCTGCAATATGATATGCCTCCGATCTTCTGTAGCGTGGGGATATTGCTCAAGTTTGGCTGCTCTATTCCCGTGTATTCAAAGGTACGCGCCAGGATCTCCTTTATCGTAATCTAGAGGTTTAAACAATTACGAATGATCCGAGTGCTAATATCCAGTCCAGTAGCAGCTCGCAGCTCTAATCTCAGTTTGGTAGCGTTCATTATTGGATCACGGGCGGCAAGAAGTCTGATGTAGCGCTGCCGAACATCACTAAGGTCAGCCGGGTGGCCACTGCGAGGTCGATCAACCAGGTTGCCAAGGCTCCAGTACTTCTGCAGGATAGTCACGACGAAGTTTTGAGAAACGGAGACTCTGCCTGCGATTTGCTTTGTAGAATATTCTTCTTCACGCAATAACACTGTTCTTGCTTGCAAGACAGTCCACCTTGCATTTTTCAAATGAACAATTTTAGAGAAATTGAAACAGCGTTGAGGCAGAAACAAGAATGAGGGTCATTTATCAATCACCTCCTTTTTATATTATATAAAAAAACAAAATCAAATGATGATTAAATTATGTGTTTTTAAATATTAAAGCAATAAATAAGACATTCATTGATTATATTTTCACACGAGAAAAAATATCTCGACTTTTCCAAGTGAACGCAGACTTTTTGATGTGTGTACATAATTATTATATCGTTTCACCGTGAAGTTACCGCACACTGCGCTCAAACTCATGGCATCCTATAATAATAATATTTTTATTACCATAAAGTAATTTTACAATGTCGGGTTTACTTACTAACACTTTTTAACAAGTTGGTTCTACATATTATAATTGCAGCATAACCTTCCGGCACTAGACTGAGCCTGTCCTGCGGTAAATTCTCAGATACACTGCGGCAATGAGCATTTTGTTGTAATAGTAATATAATTATAAAGTTATGTTATCTAATGCATGCATATTTAAATTAATCAATATGCCACGTCTTAGAGTAAGACGTAGCATTGATTAATTTAAATTTAGTTATACAAGAATGAAATAAAGGGAATGAATGAATTAGTTATGCATAGAATATAGTATATGTTAACGCAGGCGAAGCCGGGCGTGGAAGCCAGTTATTATATTGTATTTATCAGGGTAAGCCGAGTCATTCCAGCACTGTTCACCCAATAATTGGCAACGGTAGGCTCTGCATTCTTCATCCATAAATAGTCTTGGTCTCTCCCGACCATTGTCGTCTATATAGGTATGTTATTGGCATCTATCGGGTTCAGTGCAACTGTACTATCCTTAAAGCAAAATCAATAACACGGCTCGACCCGGGACCTGAACCTAACATTTTACGACAATTTAAGCACCCACACGCTTCAGAACCATTGAGGCAGCCGACTACCGACTGTATGTAAAGTTAAGGAAGTCAATTTGAAAGTTCAGATATCTGTTGCAATGTGTATATATGTATGTATATTATTATATAGAGTTCACTTATCTATAATCAGTATGTAAGTTAGGGTTCGGCGCGTGTGCCCACCGCCCACGGGTATGTTTATGAGCCCGAGTATTTGTAACAAGACGCCCGAGCCTATTTGGTGCAAACCGCTGTGAACTTAATTGATTACTTTATATGGAATAGTATGCCTATTATGTACACGGTATGTGAAAATATGAGACTAAATTAAGTGTACTTATCTATATTATACACTTAATTTAAATCTACTGCTTTCATCGCGTGTATTTACTTCGCATGTAGGAAGCGGACAGTCCATGTTGATGATGCACTTTTTACAGCATCATTCGTCGGGCGCAGTTTCAAATTTCATACCATTAGCTGAGTTGGTTAGTTTGAGACAGCTGTTTCTCTTGTTATCAACTTGAAAAAATAATAGTTTTAAATAATGCTTACCCATCTTATAGGTAATATAATCTGTCAATACAGTTTATAGGAGTGTATTGCAGTAAGTAGAAAACGTCCAAAAACAGATAATAATCGAAGTCTGTGCGGAGGAAGTCGCAGGTAGAAGCTAGTATTATAAATGCGAATCTGAGTTTGTTTGTTACGCTTTCACGCCTCAACTACTCGACAGATTATTATGAAATATCGCATATACTTTGTCATGGGTACTTAAAAGGACATAAGATAATCTTCATCCACAATAACAGTACTGTTCTCTAGCAAGCAAAGCCACGAGAAAAGCTAGCATTATCATATAACCTTGTTACTATACACAATTACACACTTAGATAGTACTTATTCGCTGTAAATAAATAGACGGCAGTGACCGTTACCAACATTACCAGTGACGTAGAGTTTGTACCTATTATATACATCTTTTTTTTATACAGCTAGGGTGGCAAACAAGTATACGGCCCACCTGATGGTAAGTGGTCACCGTAGCCTATGGACGCCTGCAACACCAGAGGCATCACTTGCGAGTTGCCGTCCCTTTAGGCAAGGAAGTGGGAAGGAGAAGGAGCGGGAAAGGGGAAAGGGGTGATTGGGCCTCCGACACTCTCACTCACCAAACGAAACACAACAGTAAGAATACTGCTATTTCACGTCGATATTCTGTGAGAGGGTAGTCCTTCCCCGGTCGAGCCGGACCATTCATGCTGAAATCAGCGAGGCTCTACTACTCATAAAATACTCGATCCTACATACTCGAAGGTGAAGGCAACTATTGAGGTTTACCAGGCAAAATTGCAAACCTCGTGCTGCTTCGTCCAAGCATGGCCAAGCATTTATACAAGCGTTTTGGCGCGCGCTAGTTTGTAAAAATGTCATCTGAACCGACACGAGCTGCACGACTCTCCAACGTTCTGAGGCCCAACATCTTCCACTTACACAGGCTAACGGGAAAAGTTACCTTTACAAACAGTGATACAGCACATTTACTTGTTGAATGTATTATGAATATTTAAATAATGAATAATTAATATGATGATAAGCGTAAGGCTTATAATGATGAGTTGATTGCAGTAAGCGCCTACAGTAATTTTAAAAAAATATTTTTGTTTTGAACCCAAGGCCAAGGACTTCTTCATTGCATAGTTTCCAATAAAAATATTTTCTTAATTAGGTATAATTACTTTAAATAGGTATGTACTACTTTCAAATTATGTCGGTATCGTATAGAAACTTCATGGGCTTTTTTAAGTAAGTAGATATATCCTCAATTTTATTTTATGATGAAATATTTAAATGGTAGGTAGATACATATATTTTACAAATACGACAACGTTTAATTTGGCTGGACGCAAATGTTTAAAATCGATTGTAAATAAAACATTTTCTTGTTGTTTTAAATCATTTATCAGAGTATTAAATCTGATTTAGGTATGTAATAGTTTTCCGTGCGTTAATTAAAGGTTATGTAACAGCAAAATATAAAATATAGATAGATAATATTTATATAAATATATTATGAACATAAAATAATAATAATAATAATGTATTATTAACATACAATTCTTTACACATTTCTTATTTATTTATTTATTTATTTGGGACAATAATAATAATGAAGCCCTGATTCCTGTGCTAGGTACGAAACCTGTGTTACAGAAAGTCAGTGTCTTCTCCCATATAATTTACACAAAACATTTTATGATTACAAAAGCAATTCGTTGTTAGAAAGTAAACGAAATATTATGTGAGGTGTGTGAGTGCGTGTGTGTGTGTGTGTGTGTGTGTGTGTGTGTGTGTATGTGTGTGTGTGTGTATGTGTGTGGGTGTGTGTTTGTGTGGGTGTGTGTTTGTGTGTGTGTGTATGTGTGTGTGTATGTGGGTGTGTTTGTGAGTATGTAATGTGATTTATATAAAGTTTTGCGAACCATAATAATTGTTACTACTAGAAACTGTCATTCTGTTATTAGTAATAACTTCTCCGTTTGGTCATAGTCCAGTTCTGATAACCAGTATTTGATAATAGTTTTGAATTTATAGAAACTCAATGGATGTATGTTTTCAATTTTATTTATTTTATTGTATATATAAGGAGCTCTGAAACCTAGTTGACGCCTAGCGAAAGTTGTGCGACATCGAAGCGGGGTGCAGACGTTGGGTGTGACACGCTTTGTGTTGTACTCTTCTGCGTTGTATGGAGTGGCTTTATGCTGCTTGGTTACAAGCTGGAGAATATATAACTGCCTAATTGTTAGCACTTTGCATAAAAGTTAGGTATAGGTACTTATCCTTCAATCAAAATACAACAGCAATTTCTTACGTATCCCAATCATTCGATTAAACGTTCGATACGTTTTAGCAATATTTTATTACGTTATCAACCTAGATAGTAATGTACTTGTACCCATGGAACTAGACCCAAATAGCTGTCAGCAATCAGTCCAATAACAATGTCACTCCATAGAAACGTAGGCCTAGACATGCTCCGGCGCATGTCGCTGGTACTGGCGCCTTTTGTAACTGCAGCACACGGTGTCACTGCCAGCGGACTTTAACAGAGGCAAGGTAAAACAGATTTCCAAAACCACAATCTAAAATTTACGTACCTATTCTTTGTGTACGTCTACTACGATTGCTACCTGTAAAAGTAAACCCACATATTCTGCTATTAAAATATATATACATACCTTGTAAAAACATGAAATCTAAATTCTAGAAATCTATTTAATCCTATTTTCTTTAGTCATATTCTCTAATCAGCCATCTACAAGATAATCACATCCCCTACAAGCTACTAATCTAAATCTAATCAATAGAAATTATATATTTTGATGATACCTACTTATCTCAATCTAGCTGCCTCAAAGTGGAAACATATCGATTTTATAATATCAACAAACACAACCGTTCCTTGTAAATTTTTGTAGAGTATCTAATGTTCAACACAACTTTTCTATGGTTTTATAAACGCAAAACGCTGGCTTGCGGGCCGCAGCACGCTCGCACCGGGCGGCGGCGCGCGCTCCGCGGCCCGCAATGTAGATATCTATAACGTGTAACCTAGGTTCACAGCGCACAGAAACGTATTTCGGCGTAAAGTAGGTCACACTCGACTATTCCGGTACCTATAACCACATACGCAAGCCAGTTTAAAATTCATATCTAGCCGCACCCTTATGTGCTCGCATAATTCTGTCGCGCATGTGGAGCGCCGCGCCAGTGTGTTGCAAGGACACGCGCCGCTCTTACTAGTCCAGATATCAAGTTACGCACTCTCCGTGAAATGTTACTTCATTTATTTTATGTACACAAACATAACAAATCGTCTCAATAAGATAAATGTTTATAATAAGTTGTGTGATAGAATATACTGTCTACCCATGATCGATGATAAGCTGTAATGAAATACTAAGATCATATTCGCCTATGGGGCTTTAACAAATGTGTGGGTACCATTTCCTGAAGAGCAGTCACTCGCACCTTTCCCTTTCTGTAAACAAGAAGTTGCTATATTGCGCTGAATGCTCGTTGCTGCAGGAGTAATCTAACCGCCGCGCCGGTTTCGGAAAGGCAGATCAACACAAAGTGTATAGACCGTCAGATGCATATCAGTGGGCTGGGTGAATTAGCAATAACCAATCACATCACTTGACATTCGTTTGAATTTAATACGTCGTTAATTAGCCTTCAGAAATAGAATGTACAAGTTACTACTACTAGTCTCCTTACTGAGAGTACAGCGCAGCCGCATACAGGTCTGCATGTCTTATTTCATATTTGAATAACACATATGTTTAAAGATCTTTATTAACTCAAAAGAACATACAGTCCACTTAGTGAGCAAAATAATTACATTATAAATACAAAGTATTAACAAATATGACAGTAGTGCGATCTGTTTGAAAAGTAATGGCTCCAAAAAAAGAGTATAATAAATTATGTAGCAGACGTTTTGTGAGACTTTGCTGCAATGACATAGTACGATGCTGTGTATCTTTAATATTTTTTATGTTTATGGACTTTGATTCTGTATTATTATTAGTATAATTATTATAATTATATAGTATTTAAGTATATATATATATATATATATATATATATATATATATATATATATATATATATATATATATATATTGAAACAAATACGACACTAGCATAATTTATTTTGTATTGAAAATAAACTTTAATGTGTAATTAGTTATTATTATTATTTATATATATACCTATATATATTATATTCTTGTCTTCTTTTCTTCTTTCATCCCTTTAATTTTAAAAACATTGAATGAGACCAATACTGGTCAACCCTGCTAAGCTGCGAGGAGGATGCACGATTGATCCATGATAAGCACCGAACTTGAGATCTCCTTTATTGATTCAAAAAGAGAGTCTTAACGACAATTCTCAATTTATATTTATTTAGTTATCTCAGTCGTGTGTCACACAACCTACGCTCCACGCGAATACGCTCGGTTCGTTGCGTGTTACGTTTCTATTTGAGGCTCACCCTTGCCGCGCTGAGCACATTTGCTTAAAGCATAGGTACCTATATTATGTTCCGTGGCCCTTATGTCATAACGTCGGAAAAGTCTTGACTATATGTATATGTAATAAATAAGCTTGAATGTACGCATCCCTAAGCAACGTTTACCAGTTCTAGCTCGCGCCGAGTGTACCTACAATAGACAGCAGCACTAGTCCATTATATATACAAAGTCCACGATGGCTTCGCTTGTTGCAAACACAGCGGTACGACATGACAGTCCTTTGGAAAAAGTGTGCAATATGCAAAGTGGTATTAGGTACCTCTAAGTAGTAGTAGGTACCTGTCAATCGGTTCAATTCAATCTGCATGTCATGTCGTGTCGAAGCCTACTTACTTACTTATAACTATAGTGGTACCTAGAAATAAAAAGTAAGTAAAAATCATATATTTCTTCAATAAAAAATTACCAATTAGCAAGTTAATTAACGCAATATTAATTACTTAATAAATGTAATTATAAGCTACACGTATTTAATCGTTATAAGACCTAAGCAAATAAAAATAAATAAATCAAATAATTTCAACACAAACATAAGGTCCCAGCCATGATTTTCATAACAACTATAACGATTTTTTGATATGGAAGAGTGGAGTCTACTAATACAAGCATTATTTGCTTAAAAGTAGGCTCCAATCACAAACTGATTGTAAACCACCAATTGAAGAAATAAATAATAATAATTATTATTATTATTAAGAAAGTGATAAAATAAAAAGACTTATTCAAATTTAAGTGAATTTACAAGAAAAGTGAGAGTGATTATATATTTCGTTTTATAAATTCAACACGTATGAGCATGATTTTAATATTTATTTGAGGTTAACCTTACTTTTTGATTGTAAGTATCAGTGAATGTATATAAATCTGTTAAAATTAGCAAGTATTAATAAATTAGCAAGTATTAATAAATATGACTATTAATTAATTAATAAATAAATATGACTCTCACATACATTTTTATTATCACAATCAAAAAAAAATATAAATTTTATAAATACTGACGAGTGCCTGGCTCCTAGAAAGCTGCAGTGCGAAAGCAGGTAGGTAGTAGATATTAGCGAAAAAATATTAAATACATTAAAAATATTTTTATTAACTTTTTTAATGTATTACGTACCTATTTGTCTAACTACAAATAAAGAGACAATTGCAAGACGACAACGTTACATGTCATCTATCTGTTGTAAGTGCTCGCCTCGCCACTTCCACTGCGCCGAGCGCGCACTGCTGTGGGTTCGACCCCCGCACTTGTTGTAAGTGCTCGCCTCGCCACTTCCACTGCGCCGAGCGCGCACTGCTGTGAGTTCGACCCCCGCACTTGTTGTAAGTGCTCGCCTCGCCACTTCCACTGCGCCGAGCGCGCACTGCTGTGGGTTCGACCCCCGCACTTGTTGTAAGTGCTCGCCTCGCCACTTCCACTGCGCCGAGTGCGCACTGCTGTGGGTTCGACCCCCGCACTTGTTGTAAGTGCTCGCCTCGCCACTTCCACTGCGCCGAGCGCGCACTGCTGTGGGTTCGACCCCCGCACTTGTTGTAAGTGCTCGCCTCGCCACTTCCACTGCGCCGAGCGCGCACTGCTGTGGGTTCGACCCCCGCACTTGTTGTAAGTGCTCGCCTCGCCATTTCCACTGCGCCGAGCGCGCACTGCTGTGGGTTCGACCCCCGCACTTGTTGTAAGTGCTCGCCTCGCCACTTCCACTGCGCCGAGCGCGCACTGCTGTGGGTTCGACCCCCGCACTTGTTGTAAGTGCTCGCCTCGCCACTTCCACTGCGCCGAGCGCGCACTGTTGTGGGTTCGACCCCCGCACTTGTTGTAAGTGCTCGCCTCGCCACTTCCACTGCGCCGAGCGCGCACTGCTGTGGGTTCGACCCCCGCACTTGTTGTAAGTGCTCGCCTCGCCACTTCCACTGCGCCGAGCGCGCACTGCTGTGAGTTCGACCCCCGCACTTGTTGTAAGTGCTCGCCTCGCCACTTCCACTGCGCCGAGTGCGCACTGCTGTGGGTTCGACCCCCGCACTTGTTGTAAGTGCTCGCCTCGCCACTTCCACTGCGCCGAGAGCGCACTGCTGTGAGTTCGACCCCCGCACTTGTTGTAAGTGCTCGCCTCGCCACTTCCACTGCGCCGAGCGCGCACTGCTGTGGGTTCGACCCCCGCACTTGTTGTAAGTGCTCGCCTCGCCACTTCCACTGCGCCGAGCGCGCACTGCTGTGAGTTCGACCCCCGCACTTGTTGTAAGTGCTCGCCTCGCCACTTCCACTGCGCCGAGCGCGCACTGCTGTGGGTTCGACCCCCGCACTTGTTGTAAGTGCTCGCCTCGCCACTTCCACTGCGCCGAGCGCGCACTGCTGTGGGTTCGACCCCCGCACTTGTTGTAAGTGCTCGCCTCGCCACTTCCACTGCGCCGAGCGCGCACTGCTGTGGGTTCGACCCCCGCACTTGTTGTAAGTGCTCGCCTCGCCACTTCCACTGCGCCGAGCGCGCACTGCTGTGGGTTCGACCCCCGCACTTGTTGTAAGTGCTCGCCTCGCCACTTCCACTGCGCCGAGCGCGCACTGCTGTGGGTTCGACCCCCGCACTTGTTGTAAGTGCTCGCCTCGCCACTTCCACTGCGCCGAGCGCGCACTGCTGTGGGTTCGACCCCCGCACTTGTTGTAAGTGCTCGCCTCGCCACTTCCACTGCGCCGAGCGCGCACTGTTGTGGGTTCGACCCCCGCACTTGTTGTAAGTGCTCGCCTCGCCACTTCCACTGCGCCGAGCGCGCACTGCTGTGGGTTCGACCCCCGCACTTGTTGTAAGTGCTCGCCTCGCCACTTCCACTGCGCCGAGCGCGCACTGCTGTGGGTTCGACCCCCGCACTTGTTGTAAGTGCTCGCCTCGCCACTTCCACTGCGCCGAGCGCGCACTGCTGTGGGTTCGACCCCCGCACTTGTTGTAAGTGCTCGCCTCGCCACTTCCACTGCGCCGAGCGCGCACTGCTGTGGGTTCGACCCCCGCACTTGTTGTAAGTGCTCGCCTCGCCACTTCCACTGCGCCGAGCGCGCACTGCTGTGAGTTCGACCCCCGCACTTGTTGTAAGTGCTCGCCTCGCCACTTCCACTGCGCCGAGTGCGCACTGCTGTGGGTTCGACCCCCGCACTTGTTGTAAGTGCTCGCCTCGCCACTTCCACTGCGCCGAGAGCGCACTGCTGTGAGTTCGACCCCCGCACTTGTTGTAAGTGCTCGCCTCGCCACTTCCACTGCGCCGAGCGCGCACTGCTGTGGGTTCGACCCCCGCACTTGTTGTAAGTGCTCGCCTCGCCACTTCCACTGCGCCGAGCGCGCACTGCTGTGAGTTCGACCCCCGCACTTGTTGTAAGTGCTCGCCTCGCCACTTCCACTGCGCCGAGCGCGCACTGCTGTGGGTTCGACCCCCGCACTTGTTGTAAGTGCTCGCCTCGCCACTTCCACTGCGCCGAGCGCGCACTGCTGTGGGTTCGACCCCCGCACTTGTTGTAAGTGCTCGCCTCGCCACTTCCACTGCGCCGAGCGCGCACTGCTGTGGGTTCGACCCCCGCACTTGTTGTAAGTGCTCGCCTCGCCACTTCCACTGCGCCGAGCGCGCACTGCTGTGGGTTCGACCCCCGCACTTGTTGTAAGTGCTCGCCTCGCCACTTCCACTGCGCCGAGCGCGCACTGCTGTGGGTTCGACCCCCGCACTTGTTGTAAGTGCTCGCCTCGCCACTTCCACTGCGCCGAGCGCGCACTGTTGTGGGTTCGACCCCCGCACTTGTTGTAAGTGCTCGCCTCGCCACTTCCACTGCGCCGAGCGCGCACTGCTGTGGGTTCGACCCCCGCACTTGTTGTAAGTGCTCGCCTCGCCACTTCCACTGCGCCGAGCGCGCACTGCTGTGGGTTCGACCCCCGCACTTGTTGTAAGTGCTCGCCTCGCCACTTCCACTGCGCCGAGTGCGCACTGCTGTGGGTTCGACTCCCGCACTTGTTGTAAGTGCTCGCCTCGCCACTTCCACTGCGCCGAGTGCGCACTGCTGTGGGTTCGACTCCCGCACTTGTTGTAAGTGCTCGCCTCGCCACTTCCACTGCGCCGAGTGCGCACTGCTGTGGGTTCGACCCCCGCACTTGTTGTAAGTGCTCGCCTCGCCACTTCCACTGCGCCGAGTGCGCACTGCTGGGGGTTCGACCCCCGCACTTGTTGTAAGTGCTCGCCTCGCCACTTCCACTGCGCCGAGTGCGCACTGCTGTGGGTTCGACTCCCGCACTTGTTGTAAGTGCTCGCCTCGCCACTTCCACTGCGCCGAGTGCGCACTGCTGTGGGTTCGACCCCCGCACTTGTTGTAAGTGCTCGCCTCGCCACTTCCACTGCGCCGAGTGCGCACTGCTGTGGGTTCGACCCCCGCACTGCTGTGGGTTCGACCCCCGCACTTGTTGTAAGTGCTCGCCTCGCCACGTCCACTGCGCCGAGTGCGCACTGCTGTGGGTTCGACCCGCGCACTTGTTGTAAGTGCTCGCCTCGCCACGTCCACTGCGCCGAGTGCGTACTGCTGTGGGTTCGACCCCCGCACTGCTGTGGGTTCGACCCCCGCACTGCTATGGGTTCGACCCCCGCACTTGTTGTAAGTGCTCGCCTCGCCACGTCCACTGCGCCGAGTGCGCACTGCTGTGGGTTCGACCCCCGCACTGCTGTGGGTTCGACCCCCGCACTTGTTGTAAGTGCTCGCCTCGCCACTTCCACTGCGCCGCGTGCGCACTGCTGTGGGTTCGACCCCCGCACTGCTGTGGGTTCGACCCCCGCACTTGTTGCAGGTACCTACTGATTCTGGATGTTCTTTATATCTGTTCTTTAAATGTTTGTAAAAATCTCCGCGTCACTGGAATTAATAACAAAGCCAGATAAATGTTTCAAAAAGAGAAAAAATGTGAGATGGTTATTGACAATACTCATCGCCTATACTTGCTTGACCTATTTAGAAATAAATTAATTTCATCCCCAAGTAGGTATCATCAGTATCATAAAAGGTACAGCAAGAAAAAAATCAAACCAAGATAGCGGCTCTGTGCAAATCACTTCATAACAAAAGGATACGTATGTGACCAACGACGCTGCTATCAAGTCTATACCTAACGATCCTCAAGTTCAGCACGTGGTTTTTCATTCCTTAAGTTAGAAGTGAAATTCTTCTCGTTCAAATAAAAAACAAGGAGCAATGCATAATTATGTAAGTGAGCAATCAAAATTTGCTTATTTTTAAAAACTGTGCTCATCATGATGTCGACGATTTAGACACGAGTGTCATTAAACACACACTTTAATTTTTCTTTTATCTCTCCGGTACTGCTGAAATATAAAATGAAAAACGGATAGCTCTAAAATACTTTTATTACAAAAAATACCTTTACTACAATACACAATATACAGTACAACAGAATGTTTCGTTACTCCTAGCATTTATATCGAGCGAGAGCTGACCACGCCATGAGAAAATAACTGTACAGGAGGCGACCTTACGTCGCGTCACCCAGCCGTCCGCGACAATGTTCTCGACCAATGACACGTTTACTACACAAATGTATGTATCTTTAACATTGTGTAAATAAATAAATTTTATCAAAGGTATCGGGCCTAATAAAACCCTAATTATTTAATTCTGCTGGCGTACCTAGAGTTAAACATTAACTGAAATACAAAAGCAATAAAAATAACAATATAATTTTTCTCTTTATTCTCGTCATATATAAAATATGTAAATAATAATTATCTATATAAATTAATATTCTCATTTATTCTAATAATTACGATAACTACCTACCTGTATAAAAAATATCAAATGAGCCGTCACGGGACGGCTGGCAGATGTGAAACATCGAAAATATTTTGTACAAGTAATATGCATAAAATAACAGATTACGACAGGAACTAATATGGCATAATGTAAAAATAAAATATTACGATTTTTCCAGAAAATGATGATCGTTTATTTAATAAACATTTATTTTCATTAAATACAAAACACACACTACTACATATAGACTGTATATATATAATATACTATCATATAGCGTGGCACGCGTCGCCACGCCAGTAATCGGTGTTACGTGCGGCCATAGATGTTTCACATCAATAAACATAGCAACTGTACGGTCGCATTAGAGTCGACCAGAGACATTGTCTTTGGAGTCGTCGCTCATTACAACTGTTCACACTAAAACCCAGTATTTTCCCTGGAAGTTATCAGTAGGTAAGGTACAACTGTAATGATAATTTCCAGAGAAACTCCACTTGCATATATGTACATGAGTGGCGCGACAATGTCGCGGTACTAGTACAAAATGGGTCGAATGTCTCGGACTAAACACAAGTTTTAATTAAGCGAGTTCAGAAAGCACTAATGCTTAAAATAAAAATGTCTTGAGAGCTCGGCTAAACAGGAGCCGAATATGACCGCGCCTAGAGATAACTAGAGACAACTAAGTTTACAACTGGGACCATATTAAAACAGATAAAATCAAAACAGGGCAGCTTAATCAGTTATTGTAGGAAGCGAAGATCGAGTTAAATCTATCGTTAAACTTTAAAACCCAGAAACAAGTTTATTCTCCCAGAGATAATGGCTACTAAGAGAAACAAGATGAAGGTGTAATATCGTGCGCACTGAATCGAGATCGAACGCAACGTACGAACATGTCCGTATAGTTATTTCCTCAAGTGCTTCACGCTACCTGTGTATAAGTACACTACAACAAACATTTGGTGTGGTGTCAATGGATAAAACTTATATCTAAGGCTTTATTATGAAGTCTTTTAAGAGCTGTTTCATTCCCAGCCGTCCCCATATAGAGGCTGAAAACAAAACTCTATAAAGCTGAACAGTTTTTAGTTTACATTTATTTCTAGGTAATTACTAAAACAATATTTAATAACAAACTAATTTACAAGAGTTCAAATTAGCATCGTAGATATTTTGTATTTTATAAATGAGTTAAAAGCTATATATATTTAACATAAGCATATTGAAATATGACAGTAATAGTATATATTTAACATTAATAGCTTCTGAAATCAGCGTGTGTGACAACGTTGTGTTGTATTTAAACTGATCTGCGAATGATTAGTGACTATGTAAGAACAGCTGCGGGCAGACGAGTTGCTGCCGCACGTGAAAAGATAAAATGGTGACGTAACATTCTGCCTGTGACGTAGTAGTTCACACTCTATACAGTTTCCATTTAACAACAAAAGCATATGATTTTAGTTTCATTTCATAAGCACTTTCTGAGATAGTCATTAAGTGAGAGCTAATTTGAATAATAAATGAAAATTAAAGCTAGCTCAAGAGATATCTCCGGGGCCTTCAATTTGAATGCTTGTTAACATTTTTGCAACTTGAGCATTTACAATTAGGAACAAACATACACAAAACACTTACACTATACAATATTATATAAACAATACTTATAAATGAAATTACATTTTGACTTAATTAAATACGTTTTATTTTTTCGTGTCAACTTTTTTTAGATTTATTCTTATTTATAATATTTTATCTATGTAACTACATTATGTTTCACACGCTAAAACGCTTTGTTCGTAATACCACCATTGGAAAATAATAGAATACTAGATTATATATTCACACCATACAACTGGAAGAGCTAACAGAACTGTTAACTCGGGAGAAATTATAAAACTCATTACTTATATTTACTTCATTGTCATAAATAAATGAATTAATTTTTAAATCAAACACGACTTTTTGTCGTAACAAATAGGGTAGACAACCTTAAAAAACATGTTTAAAATAAAATAGGTACCTACCTAGGTATAATAAAGATATTTTGATATCTGTTAAGAATGAACAACATACTCAATTAAAGAATAAAGGCAATTTATACATTAGAAGGCTACATTCTTAATTATTTTCTTTTTCCAAAACACTTAAAACTGCATGACTTTTACATAAGACTTAGCCATTATTACAATTCTTACAATAAATGCAATAGTATAAATTAGGTATACATATTAATGTTTTCTGTTACAATACCTATTTTCTTTGACTTTCTGTTAGTCCTTCCAGTTAATTACAATACAATAACTTAATATAAACACATCACGAAAAACATGAACACAACAATACATCTATATCATTTTGATTACATCGTTGAAATTTGATTTAGAAATTTATCTGTGTTTTCAATCAGTTTGAATAACGTAGATTTAAGCTAATAAAACACTAGAAATATAAAATATAATGTTACCTCATAAGCGTTCTGAATCACGCATGACAAATAGTTTTAGCTGACAGAATAAAAGCAGTTGAACTATTATGATAATCTCCTCCAGACCAAATTCACGGTCACGGCGGCCAGTCCTAACGGAGACTGCCCGTCTGCGCAGGAGATATTATAGTGCACAAGTATGTGCGCAAACACAAGTGCACTCTCTGTTCTCTACCTCTCATGATCCGATGGGTCGGCAATGCGACACGACCGGATAGAGATCAGGCGCAGGACTAACGGCGTTACGTGCTTTCGGAGGCACGGGGGTGTCTAATACCGCCAACTGCCTAACTCCAGGCTGGTATTAAGAATTCTTAACAGAAAAACCCTAAATCTTTTTGTTGGCCCGACCCGGGATTCGTATTTACTACCGCTGCGCCACGAAGGCAGTTCAACTATTAAGTATACACTCTAAAGCAAAGATTGAATCGGTTTGATCATACTTGCAAGTGTATCATAAGCACAAAAGAGTCATTATCATATGGAATAACGTAGATATATTTAAAACATAATTCATTAACAATACATTAAATATATATTTTGGTGATAATCATATGATTGGACCTGCAGTACATTTCTCTTGGCATATGTACAAGTATGGCATACACATACGCCTTTTAACTATGTGCCGACTGAAATGTATTCTTCTGCCATTCGAATAGAGTTTAGGCAGTAAAAGTTTCGATGTCTTACATTCGGAAAAAGGAAATTAGCTTTGAACCCACAGCAGAACTCAGTATACAAATACGTTCTCCGTATATCTATACCTTACATTAGTGCCGTGTATCTATTTGCCAAAATCTATAAGTATATTCTATCAGCTGGTTAACTTGGTTGCCACCTCTGCAGCTGCGACATGGATACTTGACTCGCAATATACTACTCTGGCATTTTTCTACCTCAACGGCAGGTTGCCAAGGATAACCATAGCCGATCCGTGCTTTAAGAAAGGCAGCTAATACTTGTGTTTTCTCAACGTAGACGGAGCAAAGGCAACAAACCTACTTTTTTGAACAGCGATTACCATTCTCCATTCAGTGAGTCAATAACTCATTGCAGCACAAAGCACAGAATATAAAGAGCGATTGCCAACGGTTTTGTGCTTTAGAAGTGAAGACTCAGTACAGTTTTACCTTTCGTAAGTATAAGTAGCGCTTTTGCATTCGATGGCACCTCGGCCTACGCAATGCTACTTCTATTACGAGTATACGACACCACCGCCGCGCGCCGGCGCCGTGGGGTAGCGACATTTCGTGACTTATATAACAAAGCATATCGAGTAATACTCAGAAAATAATTATTATGTTTATTAAAACTTCTTTGGTAACATCAACTTTGTACTTTTGACGCGTTTAATGCTTAAACACAAATTACAGAGATATGGATGGCTGACTCAATAAGGTGCACGGCAATACGCGAACTCGCACGTAGATGTGCGTACAACGATTTCGGATCGAGATTAATTCAGATTTCGAAGCAAGATGGCCTTCTGTGGCTAAACATTCTATAGTTAATGTGTAACCAACATCATTAACAGTAATGGCAATATCATAGCTATTTGATATCAGTAACGTATTTCCTAATATCGACATGGTTTTGAATTAAGTCTGCAGTTCTGAAATAAGGCTTGTGTGTGATACATCTTTTATGTTGCTTATACGATTTTCTCCGATCTCCGATCATCGATATTAATTAAATCTTAAAACAAATTAAAAATTATTATGATTATAATACTCATTAAATTGACATGTTATACACTGCCTCCTAAATTGTCTCCCTAGGTTTTAAAGTATTACAAGCACAAAGTCAGCACTTGCTATATACTGGTTTTATAAAATATCTATTTATTCGCTTAGGTGCTGTAGTATTAGTTGTGGATTGCATAGCAGTGTATAGTAGGTACTATGTCTCGTTAATAAAAGTAATCAAACTGACAGGTAAATTAGGTTAGACTTAGGCAGTAACTAAATATCATGGCACAAGTATTATGTCTAAGTTTCAAGGTTCAAAAGCTTATAGGTTTTGCCCGTAAACGCATTAGCAATAAACAAAATACCTATGCATTTCAAATTTAACAATTTTTTAATTGAGATTTATTAAGAAGTATTTGTCTGATAGAGATTTTATAAATAGCTAGATAGCCGTTCTTAGAAATATATTAGATAGGTACTTTTAATACAAATTTTAGCTCGATATACTCGTACGTAGTGTATATGAGAGAAAGCTCCACTTGAGTCATATTTTAGTTTTTGAACACAACGCTTTGTTAGTTCTTACATATTCACATCGCTTGACTGACAATCCTAATAAATAAATTATTTTAGTCCATGATTTGAGGGTATAAGGCAAGATTTGTTTACTGTCGAATACATCTTTAATCTAAATTTTTTTATTTGGTTTATTATAAATTTTAAGTGTATACTCGCGTATATTCACATACAACGCTTTCCTTTTCCGTGAATTTGTAGACAACCGATAGCCGTACGTACGTAAAAATATTTAAATATTAAATTAATATTGCGTGATTACTCTCTGACACTAGACGCATACACACGCATAACATTAAGTATAAATCTGTCTTGCAAGGACTATAACATAGTTTAGAGAGGGGAAAACTTTAGCTTCTAGAACTACACCGAATCTCTCGCTCGCATTACTACACTTTTATACCCATCTTTATTTACTCGGGGTACAAAGGAACACGAGAATATTGTGGTCAACTTGATCATTTCATGGTGTACCAAAAACCGATGCTGGCTTCACTGTTTATAAATCAATACTAACATCTTTTATAGAGCGGGCGGATCCATATATAGCTTTATCTCATAAAATAATGCACCAAGGTTATTTGTCTGTTAATTATTTCTGACATGTCAGTGACGTTCAAAATCCATGACAAATAACAATTTATTTGTCATGGATTTTAATGACCATCACGTAGCACGTCGCGGCAACGATTGAATGAAGCCTGGTAATCTGTCTGACAGGATTTTCCTAGTTCAGATACCAAACTCTCACAAAGGTACACTTTGTTACTCAATGTCATAATAACATATACTTACCTAGTATAAGTACCCAACCTTTGTGAAAGAAAATAAATTAACTTTATTATTATTATTATTATTATATTAATGATGCTTAACCCCACGAGTCGATCAAATAGAAAAGAGAATTTGACATATAGCATTCTTAGGAATGTATAGGAATGGCTCGATTGGAATGATTTGTTAGTGTGTTCTACTTATTAATCTCATTTACGCTTATAATTATGTTAAACAGCTGCTAGTCTCGGCATATTCTATTATATTTTATCTATAACTATTTATTTATAATTCTGATGAAAAAGTAAAAAATGGTATCAACTGGCTATAGGTACATTGTATGATTACATCTATAATTAGTTGCTTTCATATTCGTCTAGTAAATGTGCAGAAGCATACATATTTCGAAATATCACTCGATAGTTATGTACACTTTCTGATAAATTAAAGTTGGGCTAAAAGTGGAACTAGGTTTGGCGAGTGTAATTTAGTTCTATTCCACATTTGTTCCACTTGTCGTAGCCTGACTTTTGAATCACGTTCGTCACTGACTAAATGCAGCAACACAGCCTATGGATCCAAGTACTAGCAGATCTGGACTCCACTGCGCTGGCAGCCCAGAGATTTCTTTTGAGGGTCGATAAGGTGCGAATGATAGCAGTGGCGTAGCGAGCGGACATATGTAGAGGTCCGTCAGCGCTGGCCTGTGTTCATCAGAGAGACGGCTTACAATTTACTTTACCTTTACGAAACATCGACTTAATGTTAGTTTGTTTTCATCTAAGTGTCATTTACTACTATTATAATAAGACAATAACATCGCCTAATAATGAAGCGTTCAATATTATAAAGCTTTCTTGGTCTAGTGGTCTTTCTAATAGTTAAGTACCAAGTTTAAATCCTTGGTGCGGTAAGGAATATTTAGATTTCATGTCTGACAGCTTCCAACAAAGTAGTTCGGAAATGTTTCTTGATACCGAGCCAGAAGAATGTGAGTATTATTAAAACGACGATAAATATGCTCCTGGAAAATTAAGATTATTTTACACCCACATTCAGCATCAGGTCCACAACGCTTTAAACTCTCCAATATACTAAGAATTGGCTGACAAGAAAACATAACTGGAGGATCACTTGCACTGACGTCACGAGCCGGGACGGGACCAAGAAGGCAGCAGAGAGTGAGATCAGCACAGCAGGCTGATGGTGCCGTTGTCACTGCCGAGCAGCAGCAGGCGGTTGAGCGGCAGCACGGCGAGGCACGTGAGCACGCCGCGGAACGTGTCGGAGCGCAGCTTGGTGCTGGAGAACGACGCGTCCTGCTCCAGGGACGTGTGCACGCCGATGCGGTTATTGGTCGTGCCCGATATCACCTCGTTGTAGTACACCGACAGGCAGTGCACGGGCTCCGTGCTGCCTCTGTGCGGAACAACACATGTTATGTTGAATAAGAAAACAACTGCAACAGTGACACAGGGTAATGAATACGACTGCTGTGCATGTAATCTCGTGTCATATGCCTGGGTGGTGTCCGGGCAACTGCTTTTTTGATCCATGTCGGGTTTGAGCCTCAAGTAACAACTAGATGTCTTAAGTATTTAGAACGCTTGGATCCAGCTTGTTCAGAACGGTACATAAAGAGCGTGCAATTAGTATGGCGTTTCCGTTCTCTTTCTTTTTTGTTTAAATACTATGTAACTCCTTTACACAACACAAATGAATGCATTAAAAACCACTTATATTATATATATTGTCATACTTGTGATCGTCAAATTTTAAAGTGACAAAATCTAGTATATCTTACTTGAGGTGTGCGATGAGTTCCCCGTCATCAGGTCTCCAGAGCGCCGTGACCTGGTCCAGCCCGGAACTCAGCAGTCTGTGCTCATCTACCGTCGCCAGTCGCAACACCTGCGCAAAACGTATACTCCAAATAAGTCTTTAACCATGTAAACAACATCCAGTTCCAATACATGATGACCAGTGTTTCTATTAGTAATACGTTTTCCTTGACAGTACGTAAATTTGCTAACAGTGATACGTCGAACCCTTTCCCTCGAGTAAACTAATTTAATTGACAATCGACCATGGTATTCGGTTATCGGCCATCGAAGATATAAATATCGGTCAGTCTTTGAATATTAAATATCGATAATCGAAAATTGACAATCGGTCATTGACTAACGAACACTGAACATCTAATATCGTATATCAACATCACAAACGACAATTGACCATTGAAAATCGGTAATCAACCATCGACAATCGACCATAGACAATCGACCATAGACAATCGACCATCGACCATCAGTAATCGAACATTGAACATCGAATATCAAATATAAACCATCGACAATCGAACACCATCAACCGACAACCGTATATCGATCATCGACAATTAACAATCCAGCGCCTCAGGCGGACCAGTAACGCCATGGTGGCGCGGCACGTACCTCCCCGTCGTGCGCCCGCCAGGTGGCGCGCGTGAGCCCGGTGCGCAGGTCCAGCACGGCCACGTGTCCGCTGGCCAGCCCGCACGCCGCCCAGCCGCCCGCCGAGCACACGCACATGCAGCGGATGAACGTCGTCGCGCTCATCGGCAACTGCACACAACACTCCACGCTCTATAATCTCTTTATGAGGCTAGCATAAACTTGTTAAGTGAACACCTTATCGTCTATTAACACAACATATTCATTAATGACAAGTTTTTGCGATAATTAATGATGGCGATGATTACCTTGAGCTCGTGTGAGTTATGCGGCGCGCGCGCATCGATGATTCGCAGCGTGGCGTCGGTGGTGGCCGCCAGTATGGCCGCCGACGGGCCCGCCAGTGTGCGCACGATGCTCACCGGGCACTTGATACTGTCCAACTGCACACACATAGACACGAGTTAGTTACCCTACATGCTCACAATCAAACATATAGGTACCTACCCAATCTTATATCACGAAGCAGCGAGGCCGTTAGTTACACGTCAAGTTACAATAGAATGCAATTCAGAGTTAATATTATATTAGTATGGCTACGCCCCCGTGGTTACGAATCTTTAATGCGCTGTCCCCTAAAGCATCCGGGATTGTTTTCTTTTATTATACTTATCGTATCTATAAAAAAAAAGTGAGGAGAAGAAAAGCGGTAAAATCTTTATTGCAAAAATTATGTTGATATCATTTTCGTCGGCCTCGATGGCTTAGTGGTTGGTGTAACCGACTGCCACGCCTGAGGTCGGGGGTTCGATTCCCGCACAAGTCAACCATTTGTGTGCATGAACATGGTTTTTATCCTGGTCTGGGTGTTTCATGTATAATATGTATGTATTTACAAAAAAAAAGTATATATGTATGTTTATCCATTGTCTAGTACCCATAGTACAAGCTCTGCTTAGTTTGGGCTAGATGGTGTTGTGTGTATGTGATGGAATATTATTATTATTTTCCAAAACAATCTGAAAATAATCAATAACAAATAAAAATTAAAGTGTTGACAACACTTATAATCGTATTGTGCACTATCGCTGTCAACATTGAAACTATGTGGAACTGTCTGTTGATTTTGTATGAAATAGAAATAATATGACGAGAATTTTCCAATGTTTTCTTCTTTTAGACTATACTAAACAACTTATAAGTTTATATAACCTTGAGGTTTATAAACAAAAAAAATCAATAATGTATTTTAAATAAGTCATGAAATTATGGTCATCAAAGATGATTGGTATAGTGGTGTACCTGCGAGACGACGGACTCCATGAAGGGGTCCCATATGTGCACGACGGAGTCCGTGGAGACGGCGAGGCGCAGCGACTCCAGGAACGTGAGCGACAGCACGCCCTTCTTGTGCCCCGTGTACGCCCAGTTGCACTGCGACGTCGCGTTGCCGTCACCCTGCGACATACAAGACTCCGTTTTAAGATAATTGTGTATACCACTACAAGGGTATAACATATATCGATGGTATAATAACTACAAAACCATTCTTTTATAGGACGCGAAAAATAAGGTTTATTTCAATGGTTTTTAACAATTCAATCCAAAAGTTCCTTCTCCTATTTAAAAATAGTAGGTAACGCTTGTGATGGTGACAATGATATCAATCAAACCTTTCGGGTTAGGGATATGAATGTAGACAGGATATGCAATAAAGTGAACATCGCTAAATGTTAGTTATTGGATATTATATACGTTACCGTCGATATAACGATCTTACATATTTAGGCATAATGTATTAAAAATATTTTGTGATAATAATAATTGTAATTATTGTAAAAATAATTAACACATGTAGCGTGTTAAATAATATGGTTGTTAGTTTACGCCATAAACATAATTGATTGGATTATCTGAAATTGGCAAGATTATTTTGACATAATTAAAGAAATATTTAATGCTAAATATTTATTTATGGCAACATCTAATGTGTCATAACTAAAGGTGTCTCACGGTAGCACAAGCTAACCTGGTTCCTCAAGGACCAGAGGCGCACAGTCTTGTCCTTGGAGCCGCTCATGAAGCTGTTCTCGTTGTCGAGGCAGTGGATGCTCTTGACGGAGTGCGTGTGTCCCGCGAACGTCTGCAGCTTGATCTGCTTCAGGTTGAAGCGCGCGTCCTTGTCGGGACGACCTATTTCGTGCTCCCAGTAGATCAACCAATCGCCGCGCAAGTGCCTACATAACAAAATATGTAGAAAATTACACAAATAACAAATTAACTGTATTTGTACAGTAGGTCCTGAAGATGACTGTATCCCCAAGCTTAGTGACCGAAATGATCAGAATGGCGATACCATTCTGGCGCTTGCGTTTAGTGAGCAATTTCAATTAATATGGGACCCAAGCAAAGACTGTGATCACTGCACGTGTCCATGGCGTGTGCAACATCGATGGCTCAACTTGCTAGGGTCACATACCAGAATGCCTTTGTGACCTCTCTGAGTATTACAAGCGCAAGATCACTATCCAGAGAACCCTTACACAGTTAATGATCAACTTACCTATTACTCTTAATGCCATTATCCATCTTATACGCCACCACATCGAACCCGTTCCCCTGCGCAGTGTGACCGACATCGGCCGCGTCGCTAGCGACATCTATCCTGTTGCCCACCAACGTTACGTTGGAACCGAAGCTGTTGGAGCTGGAGATATGGTCCATGACCACTTCTGGTTTGGTGGCGACATCCTTCCGGCTCAGTGGCTCGTCGCTGAATGAAGGTTGAACTCGCTTTTCAGGACGGATTTGGAGAGGCGAGCTGTTGGAGAAAAGATTGTGCACCTAAAAAGCAATTGCTTGCCAAAATGTTCGGTCGCAATTCTCAGTACAGATGTCTGTTTGATTCGCTTAACTTATTTAGATCACTGTATGATATAACGTATGTAGTTTCATTGGGATGGACTTGACTGGACTCTGCACTCAAACACTAATCAGTTTGAGTAGAGTGGTAACTGTGCTACACAAATTTGTTAGGATTTTACGCGATTTTATAGCGATTTTCTTCTTTTCTATCGATGTTACTGTTGTTACTATTACTATCTATATATGTAAATAAAAATGAATCTGTTTCCCTTGGTCACGCCATAACTTGAGAATAACTTTACCGAAACCATTCGTTTTTTTTTTCTTGTACTTTGTAGAAGGTTTGTTCCTACGGAAAGAAAAGTTAAGAAAATTTCAGATAACTTAATGACCATTTTAACTTCGCGAGTTTGACAGTTCGTCTAAGACGTCTGTCGGGTCAGCTAGTTTTAATTATATTGGTTCTGGCTTTATTAGTACTGTTTATTTGGGCTAGTCCAGTCGAGCAAAACATCATGTTTCACATTACTTTAGACAGACATAATAATTATCCTGATATGCACGACAGAATGCAATTATCATACGAATACAATTACGCACTTTATGAGCTTTCTTTCAACTTACAAATCGATAGGAATGTGTAATACATACCTAATGCAGTGGTTCTGTTCGTACTTGTGGCACAGGTTGCGTATAGTGTCGCTATTCTTGAGGCACCGCTCCATTGTGTCCACTCCGATGAACTTGGTTAACGTCGTATACGCCTGGTACGCCAGCTCTTCGTCGAACACCATCAGGAGTTCTTCTTGGGCCTATTAAAATAAATGATATCATTCCCTAACATACTTCGTTAGATGTTTGGCTGTTTAAAAAGAAGACAGTGCAAGATAACGTTTTGAAAATCAAAGTTAAGAACCCATACTTAGATTGTAACATAGAGTCGTTTCAAATAAGTGTCAAAAATCAATCTCTCACAAAAGTCACATTAGTATATTTATAACACATCTGATTGCACCTCAATTTGTGAGTGACTGCTATAGGCAGTTTTTCAAAACCTATATGACAAAATGTAAAATCTTTTTGTACTGTATCAAAAGATTTTGTAATTTTGTCGATCATTCAAAAGCTTTGACGCGCAAAAGGTTGATTGATATAGATAACGTAACAATCATATCGTTACAACACTAATATCCTTATTAGTTTACTTTACCAATATGTATTATGAATGCGAATGTGAGTTTTTGTTACGCTTTTGCGCCCTTCACTACTCGACCAATCATCATGAAATTTTGCATACACGTTGTCAGGGATACAGAAAAGACATAGTGTACTTTCATCCAGAAAAGGTACTGTTCCCGAGGGATAAAAAATTTACATAATCTACTTTTACGCGAGCGAACGCGGCCAACATTTAGTATATTATAAATGCGAATGTAAGTTTGTTTAATTGACGAATTCAAATCCAAACTACTCGACTGACCATTATGAATTTTCCCATATTGCACGTTGTCAGGGTATACGAAATTTCATGATAAAGACATAGGATACTTTTAATCCGGAAAAATACTGTTTCCGAGCGAGCAACGCCGCGGGCAAAAGCTAGTAAATAATAATAAAACGTACGGTAAGCCGGGCGGAGTCGTGCGGGTGGTCGAGGTCCGGCGGCGTGCACGCCAGGTCGGGCAGGTCCGCGCGCACCACGCGCCCGTCCTGCACGCGCCACTCTGCCGTCGTGCCGTCGCGGCAGATCTCCAGGAAACCCTCCGGCTTTGACTCCGTCGACTCCTGGTCTGACGACTGAAGCACGAAGGAACAGTGAGGACCAGCTTATTATGACGCCTGCATCATGTAGACTTCAAAAGTGTAAACATGAATCCCCAGGTCCTCATGTGAAACTCGCAAAGTGTACTGTCCCACTGAATAAAGACACTAGATACACTCAAAACTAAATTCGAAAGAAAAATATTTTAGTCTTCTATTTATACCCTGGTTCCACACAAAGCATGCATTTATTTTTCTGTGTATTTGCATCCGTTTTTGATTATAGTATTGCGCTGCTGTCTTATATTTGCCTTTAAATTATTATGGACAACCACATTATATTAAATAGACAGCTAGTGAGCTAGATAAATAATCAATTATGGCAATAGAATAAAGGTTACCTTTTCAGGCGTGCTTTCATCTTGTTTCGGCCAATTATCAATCTTGCCATTTGCTTTGTCGAAGGCCAGAAAAAATCTGTAATAAAATAATTTATAATTTATAAAATAAAATTGCTATCACTTACATACTATGAACACTTCTTTATATCTTAGAATTAGGTTGGAATGTATTTTCATTACAAAGAATGCTGTCCTATAATCATCTGCGGGATACAATTTCCTATTCCATAGGCATTTGGCAGCAGAAAAATGCAATAACATTTTATTTTACCCGAACATGATAAGATTTTAATAAAAATTTATACGGTGAATGTTCTCATGCTACCGAGTGTGAATCCACCAAAGTTTGATAAAATAACGTGCGCGAGGTATGTAGCTTGTTCGACTTGTATATTAAAATTAGCATACTAAAAGATATAGTACAATCATTTAGTAGTTTTACCTGTAAAGTTTTCAGGGAATTTTGATAATTGGTTATTTTATAGATTTCGATGTGCTCTTTCCAAATTTCAACTTTGCCACCTCGTATCTTTGCCGCTTGCGCCGCCATATTGGCAAAATGTGCGCCTGATAGCAGGTTTTCGATAATATCTCCTTTTCAACTCATTTTACGATTAAAGCATTTCATACTAAATTAAACTAGAGAAAATTGCCTACAATTTACATATGTAATGATTTCTTTTTGTAAAATCTAAATCATTTCACAAAAAAATTTTTATTACATAATTTTTTTAACTATGACATAAATTGTTTTTAATTGGCGACGCGAGCGGCAATGGTACGAGGTGCCAAAGTTGATATTCCGAAAGAGCACATCGAAATATATAAAATTACCAATTTTCAAAACTCCCGGTAAACTTTCCAGGTTGCCTCTTAATTTCGGACCTGTTACTACTGTATTATTTACTATACTAATATATAAAAATGATTAATTTTAGTTCGTATTGTAGGTGTTAATAAATTATGTTACGTTTTCCTTTTCCATAATATTATGTTACGTTTACGCGAATGTTACATAGTGAAGTTGGAGAGATAGGTTTGAGGTGGCGTTACCTCTGCAGCGCGGGCACGCACAGATGACGGCGCGTCATCTCGCGGCCGACGCGCAGCGCGAGCGCGTGCAGCGCGTCCAGTAGCTTGCGCGTGAGCGCGCCGCGCGCCGCCGCGCCGCTCGGGTACGAGCAGCGCGTCGTCGACGCCAGCCGCAGCGCCGGCTGCAGGCAAGTCTTCAGGAACGTGTCCTGGAAACCACTCTTCTGCTACTATCTGACACAGCACATCATGTCATAACCCACTGGTGCATATTTTACTATCACACAAGACTATTTTAACGCACCCGCAGCATGTATCGAAACGTATGAAAACAATAAAAATTAACCGACAATTCAATCATAACCATCTTTCCGGTGACAGGATACGTCAATCAATCTAACACGGACCTTAACGCGGCCAGCGTTAGGTCGAGATTCACCTGACAGCATAACTTATTTACAACGAAACTTGCTTATATTATACTAGATGTGCCCACGGTTTCACCCGCCTTTATCGTTACTGCGCCGCCCCCGTGGGTCGTAGCGTGGTATTATATAGCCTATAGCCTTCCTCGATAAATAGGCTATCCAACACTAAAATAATTTTTCAAATCGAACCAGTAGTTCCTGAGATTAGCGCGTTCAAACAAAAAACCTCTTCAGCTTTATAATATTAGTATTAAGTATAGATGTGTGTAGATTTATTCTAATCATCATAGCAATGTCACAAATTACTTGTTAATCAGAAATAAAAAGTAGTTCTCTCGCTCCCTGAGCATTTAGTTCTCTTTGAATATAGACGAAGGAAACATCGGAGCAATTACCGGTGTTTTGGTGTATTTTCAACACAAACAGAATACTATTGACGAATATTAGCAATCAGAGCTGTAGAATGAAATGTAAATCAGAACTTAAAAATGATAAGGTATTGTTTTCATAAATCTTAGTCTTATGAAGGACCTACCTGTAACTGCTCCATGACCTTAACATCGGACATAAATGGCACCAGGTACTTGACGAGCTGCAGGCACGCGACCACGCCGCCCTCTAGCGGCGCGGACAGGCGCCGTCGGCAAGACGCGATCAACTCGCCCATATGCGGCAGGTATTGGAATATTATTAGCTGCTCGCCGTACATCGCTGCAATAACGAAATCGATGTGATGTATTATTTAAATTACATAAATCTTGATTTAATTATAAAAGGCCATTGGCGTTATTGTACAACTTTCGACACTACGGCAAACAGTATATAAAGGTGTTTTTAAGAAGAATGTAAACGAAGCTGTAACTTCGCATAGCAAAGGTACACACCGAATATTATCAAAATCGGTTCAATATTTGGGTTAGGATCAGATAGTCTGGATAGTAAAAAGTCTGAGTAAGCAAAATGACTAGATTGTAGAGTGACTGGGAAGGCAAAACGTCTATTTAGGTGTAAACATGCAAACAGCAAGTTACTTTCACATTTATAACATTAGTATGAAAAGTTAAGTTAAGTAAGTGCGGGAAGCGGTTGGATGCGGGTGGCCCAAGACCGGTCTGTGTGGAAAACCTTGGGGGAGGCCTATGTCCAGCAGTGGACGTCTTTTGGCTGACATGATGATGAAAAGCTAAAAGACTTACCGGCGATAGAAGTGAGGCACTTGATAACCTTCATAGCGTTCTTGTCGCCCACCACTCTGCTGTTCACCATCGATATTTCATCGAACTCGTCTCTCTCCTCCGCCTCGCACGGAGCCAAATTATCCTTGCCGATGTAACACAACGTCAGCATCTTGAGCAGATTCCTAGTTATATATCTACAAGTGAGTACAGGCCCTAACCTATGCGCCAACCATATTAGACTTTCGGAGCTCATATCAGATATTCTAGACGAACTTGTATCTTTAAACCCAAAAATATCTTCTTCGTTTATACTTTGGACTTTTATGGAATGATTTTCAAGTGGACGGCTATATTCCGCACTCTGTCTGTCGGTACTCTTTTTCCTTAATTCTGCTTCCTCAGAATCCTCTTCGGCGAAATGTAGGTAACTGGTGAACATTGCTTTAGTAGGTATCTCTATGATGGGAGATGTTGGTCCCTTAGAATTGTAAGTTTCGTAATTTTCATCTTTATTTGTTTGTAGGTTAAGTTCCTTCTGCGCTACATGATTGTTTGTCAAATGTTTGGTAGATATTGGAGAAGCGTAATCTGTAGACGGTGAGGGCGTATGTATATTATTTTCTTGCGCAGCGTTGGACGTATAAGATTCTATAGATTCAGCCGGTGACTTGCTCCTGCTGCTACGACTCGGTAGTCGATCTTTATCAGTTTCGAAGTGAAATAGTTCGTTTTCGCTCCTGTTGTCTACATCTTTTTCTTTAACTTCATTCACAGTTTTCTCAATGCTGGGCGTAGTGACATGTTCAGAGCCATACGAAGTATCGGGGGAGAATATGTCCGTATTACTCGACAACGCATTTTTAACATTATCATCAGAATATCTTGGCTTTTTATTTGATAAAGCCTTGCTGTGGCACAAATGACCCGGGGAACCCACTTCTTCGCTGACATCTTTGTACCCACCAACCGCTTCGACCAAATGTTGGGTGAAGTTATCTAGGAAACATTGAAGACCAAGTCTAACCATCAATTGAAGAAGAAATATATTGTGATATAATTTGACAAATTTTTGTTTATTTGTTACTCCTCCATTGACCATAAAAGAGTCAATGTCTGTTAACTTATGTTGGTCTGGTTTATCAACAGCGAAATCATCGTCTTCGTAAAGATTCAAAATATGTTTTAATAATTTCTTCTTGGTTTGAGCTGGCCCTAAGGCTTTGCTAACTGTATCAAATAAATACCACGCGGCTAATACTGAGGTGTCTTTATTCTGTAGTAACTCTATGTAATGTGATAAAAATAAGTCCAAAACGTCAAACTGGTTGTAGCAATTGACTTGATTTAACAATACATCTAAGTGTGCAACGCACGCTTGGATTTTCCCTTCAGCAATCTTTTGGTTGAAGTACAGTTTAGTTTTGTCAACGTTTTGATACTTTTCACACTGTAGACCGTCGCACTCATACATGTAAAGTATGTTTAATTCGTTGCTTGTTATTTCGTATTCGTGTAGGGTATTCAACAATTTGTATAAAATATTGAAGCTCGGAGGAAAAGGTATCAGATGAGGCATCAGTAAGGGTTGGAGTAGCTGCGCTGGTGTCGGCGCAGGCAGACCTTTATCCGTCACTACGATCTTTTTAATGGGCTCTTCTTTTTTAGGAGAAAGTTCGCTTTTGAAACTCAAACTTGGAGGTTGAACATTTAAGAGTAGGGAAGCAATATAAGTGACACTTTTCGGTAGAGCGGTGAAGTTATGCTTTAACACAACTCTGCAGGTATTATATCGCTCTAAGAAACTCTCGTTGGCAGTTCGTAACGGACGCATGCAAGTATGGAGGAATATTTCTACTATCAAACATCCTATAACCAACATGTCTTGCCTTCTGCTCTCGGTAACAAATTGATTATAAACTGCCGCGTCAGTCGTGTACCTGGTGTTAAACGACCTATTCTTTCTCTCTTTGAGCACACTTTCTAAATGCGCGTCTTGTGTGAATTTCTTCAAATAACTTTGGTCGTATGAGGCAAGGAACATGTGATTGGTAAATGCCGTATCGTCTGTCGCTGTCCTATTCGACATAGCGTTCTCTTTCATTTCCTGTTGTACTGGATATAGATTTAGAGTGGTGACATTTTCTTTATATTTTTCTTTGTCCTCTGCTTTGCTAAAGAAACATTTCGCTCGGAAATTATCCAAGGCTTCTAGAGTCTGTATAGAAGCCACTGGGTTAAATTCTTTAGGTAAGTATATGATTCCTTTTCCGAATTCTGATCGTTGGACCCTATAATGCCTAGAGTGGGAGGATGCCCTGCCTTCACTGACCGAATTTTGCGAGTCTTCCAGACCTTGACTTTTTGATAAAGAGCGGGCTCTACTGCTACTTTTGTGTCGGGATCGAACCCGTTGCGGAGGCACATTCAGCCGGGATACATGTTGAGGAAGGCTCGTGGACTCCTCTTCTTCATCCGACATCTCATCTGAGCTGTCATTCCTAATAGATTTTCCTGTAAACATTAAGGTTCAAATAACACAAGGTGTTTAACACATTGTTGCATGTGATTTATCAGTTACGACCAACCTTTGTTTCGATCAAGTTATTTACATCATTGCCATTAAATTACATTTAACTATACTCCATTTGGTTAGGTACTTAACTAAAGGTAAACAAATCATAAAAAAGGTTCTTTTATAGGGCTATTTTTAATTTCAAAATAAAACGTAACTTAAATATATTATTTTATTATTTAAAACCACATTTGCTTCTAATATTCTAGTATATTTAACTACTTTGTTTTAAATTCGTAAGCTTGCGAACACTTAATTATATTAATATATGATGATTTCATAAAGTATTGCAATGTGCCTACCCGTAAATTCTGTTAATTAGTTATTGTTATATTTGTTAGTTGTTTTTATTTATTGTTAATTGTTGCTATTTTTAATTGTTAAAATGAGTGATCCCGAATTGGGTACTATAAAAAAATAGTAATGTTCCCTGCTTACATTTCCATCACCAAAGGCAAAACGTTGTAAAAAGGGCCCTCTTTCGTCATCGGAGAAACGTAGACTTATAAACATATTTAAATATGTCGAGGAAACATGGCCCAAAGATTGTTATCCTTACAAAAAGGATATTGTGGGGAAAACTGCTGAAATCATGGGTATCTGAACCAACTGTGTACAGTGTTCTAACAGAATATAAAGGAACTTATCGAGTTCAGTCCCCTCCTCCGCCTGTGACAAAACTGAGCATCATAGACAGTTTGGATGACATAGACATCTGCAATTCGAAGAAAAATACACACATTTTATATTGAAAATGAAATACCAACAATTGATGGTGTATTGGAAAAGGTTAACACAGATGAAAGTTTCCGAAGCTAAAACGAGATACATTGTATAAAATTATGAACAAATTTGGGTTTAAATATTCTAAAAGGAATCGCAAGAGTATGCTCATAGACAAGCCAGAAATCGCAGTGTGGCGTGCAAAGTACCTGAATGATTTATCTAAATATAGGAAAGAAGGAAGGAAAATATATTATTTGGATGAAACTTGGGTTAACGAAGATATTACAGCATTGTCACTTTTAAACTAGTTATTTTATATTATACATACATACATACATAGATTCACGCCTGTTTCCCAGAGGGGTAGGCATAGACTACGGATTTCCATTTGCTACGATCCTGACACACTTCGCTGGCTTCATTCACTTTCATCACATTCCTCATACACGCCCGCCGGGCGTCGGTTCAAGAAGCTCTTAACCTTAATATTATACATATTATTACTATACATAATTAAATTTATTTGTATACACATGTATGATTTGCCACACAAAATCTATAGTATGGCAGGATACTACAATCCAAACATCCAAGGAGGCCCATCGACAGCGTCTGTCCACAGGTTTAAAGAATCCTAGTGGTTTAGGAGAACGTCTAATTTTAGGTCACATAGGTGAGAATAAAATCATTTTTCTATTAGTGGCAATATATTTATCAAATATATTTTATTTAAATAAATTAAGATTTTTAGTACCAACGCTCGCATATTCACATAATACGATAAACAGTATTAGTATAGATGAATTTGTTATTTTTCAGGTTCATCAAGTGGATTTGTTAAAGAAAGGGAATTTATATTTCAAGCTAGCAAAGGAGATGGAGATTACCATTCTGAAATGGATGCACAATTTTGAGAAATGGTTAAGCAGTGTTTTGGCTAAGTTAGAAAAGGGTTCAGTTTTGGTGATGGATAATGCCCATTATCATTCCAGAAAAAAAGAAAAGTGCCAACAACTTCATCAAGAAAGGCTGACATTCAAAAATAGCTGACAGAAAAAAGAAAATATATTGATTTTGAAGCTTCCGAGTTTAAAGCACAACTTTTATTAAAAGTAAACCAACTATCAAACATATGTTGTCGATGAGTTAGGCGAGGCACGTGATGTAGCAGTACTGAGGTTGCCACCCCACCACCGTGAGCTCAATCCTATTGAGCTAATATGGGATCAAATTAAGGGACATATTGCTCAGAAAAATAAATCTTTTAAAATGGCCGAATTTAAAGTTCTATTACTTGAAGCTCTTGCTAATGTTTCAGCAGAAAATTGGAAGAGCTGTGAGGGTCACATAATGAAAGAGGAGCAGAAAATGTTTAATTTAGATAAAATAATTGATGACACCAGTGATCGTTTTGTTATAAGTGTTCGTGATTGTTCTTCATCTGAATCAGATTAAAAATTATAAAGTCAGTATAAAAGGTATATTCATTTCACTCCTTATTAAAAGGTTGTACAACCCTGGACGCCGCCATTTTTATTGTTTATCTTTAGTTAAGTACTTAACCAAATGGAGTATAGGCAATTAAACTATTTCCTAAATAAGCATTTAAAACCTTTGGAAAATGAATAATATAATAATGTTAGGTGCTGGGTTCGAGGGACAAGAATGTAAGCAATATCACCGACTAAGACACGTTGTACTGTAGCGCACGATGAACACTACTCCACTCCAACTGCTTCCAACTCTGCGGTATTATCGCTTCCGTTCGCTTCGATGAATACTTGATCGCTTACGATTGTAAACTGACTTGGCGGTTGGCGCGTGCGCTCTATGTATACGTGATTCAAGCGTTTCTAAAATTTTCTAGAAGCGCCGCACCCGCGTTTAACTGTACAAGAAAGTTCTAGCGCTCTCTCTACTCTTCGCGTACTGACAAGCTACGTAGTTTAGTAAGACGTCAATAGATGGCGCTGTAATAAATTATTAGAAGGAACTGCCGGATCTTTCCCACAGTGCCGAGAGATGGCACTGGCTGTAACAATATGGAGTACCAAAAGCTACACATTGCCCTTGTCCCTTGTGCCCTTTGGCTTGTTGCCCTTTGTCGTTGTAAGGTATAGAATATTGTAATAATGTGGCTTCTATCTAGTACACGAAATAAAAGCAATAAAGTTTTGCAGGTTTAGCAAGATAACTTACTGGTATCTTTAGGCGCAGTCCAATGCAGCCTGGGCGGCGCGGGAGGCAGTGCGCGTGCCGCCCGCGGGGGGTGTGGTGCCGTCAACAGTTGGACGGTCCCTCCGCGACGTACGCAAGTGTGTCCGTCAACTAAAGACAGGCATACGTTTTTGGCTTTTATAGACGCTTGTCCTGACAATCTGTAAAAAAATTAAACGGGTTGCGATGCATCTCACTACTTACAAAGACAATTAATGCTATGCTATAGCGATGAGAAGACGACATCATCAGGATTATACTGCGGAGTCTTTATACGCACTTCGATTAATTGTACAATGACAACGAGAGCCTTTACCTTGGCTACTTTACAGAGGGTCTCAATAATGATACAAACTGTAAAGGATTTTCATAACGAATTGCATCTCAATATCAAAACATACACAGACTTACTTGTAACCGAACGTGATATCTATCCAGTGGTGTAGATTCTCGGACACGTGGCTACTCTCCAGCGCCTCCCGGTGTTTCGTTATAAAATCCTCCACGCACGTCGCCCAGGATGGTATACCAAGATCCTGGAAAACTTTCTTATTCAAATGCGATACTTTTTATATCACTATGTAATATTCTCATTGATAAAATGACTGTTCCGTCTCTTACCATTCTACCTAATCACGCTCATCCTTTAAAAATGCAATTATGATAACCTTTCTATGATAGGTGTCATCTCTAGGAGACTAAACACTGCAGGTATGATCTGAATATTTAAAGATCTTATTCATTTTATAAATACTATAGTAGTAGCGTCACCACATAGACGAAGAAGTTTCGACAACGGACAAAAATAGTAACAATAATAGGTTTTTATCGTTATTATCTCGCTCGCCATACAATCCCGAATCACGCAGGTAAAGTTTAGACACCGATTAAGTATATATGTATATACATATAAGTTTATAAGGCTAGTGTGAATGGAACAGTCGTAAGAGGAAAACCTAGGCGAACGATCAGATCTAAGGCGTTCTGGACAAAGGCCAGGTTAGGAGCTCCTTGAACCGACGGGCGTGTATGAGGATTGTGATGAAAGTGAATGAAGCCAGAGAACTGTGTCAGGATTGTAGCAAATAGAAATCTGTAGTCTTTGCCTACCCCTCTGGGAAACAGGCGTGAATCTATGTATGTATGTATGTATATATAGGTTTCCGACATCAACAATCGGGCCGCGGCCCGGCTGGCACTATCACCCTGCCTGGTCGGAAAATCCTCCCTTTTGTTGGAGGGACATCACACCACGTTCCTCCACAAATAAATTACACCTAGATTAAATTAGAGAAATCACACCCTCACCCTGTGTCCAATGACGGTGTCATCTCACATAAACGATATAAAATTAAAACAAAATACAGTGACGATGTTTCGCGAGTTCAGTAATGACGAGTAGGTACTTACAGGCAAATCTTCATGAATGCTCTTAAAGACAGAGGGGTCCGTGTAGAACTCCGGCACGCATTCGTCCGGCGTCCACTCCTGCATGCGCTGTATTGAGGCAGGGTACTCGGCCGGCACCCACTTGTTACGAACGTACTTGCACAGGACTTCCTTTGGCGTTCTATAAAATATAATCATTAATATATAAAACACTAGAGGATGCCCGCAGCTTCGCCCGCACATGTTTTTTTATTTATCCATTTCTGCCCACTCCCGTGGGAATTTCGGGAAATCCCTTCTTAGTGCACCCCTACAGTACCCAAGGAACATACATGTCAAATTTCAGCTTCTTGCGCCCAATAGTTTCGGCTGTGCGTTGTCTGTCCGTGACTCAGTAACGGAAGAGTTTTATATACAACATGTCACAGATATACCGCACAACCTCAAACACCCCAATTAGATTATTAAATCGTAATAATAATATAATCATTAAAAGTTACTTTTATGTACATAAATATTTTAATTAAACGAATTAGTTCTCCTTATTGTGCGCGGATAGTATGGGTATATCACAATAAATTTAACATTATTGCCTTTATCGCATCAAGAACCTTATTGCCTTGAATTATGATACATTTTCGTTTAATTAAGCTGTTTAATAAATGGGTTATATATAATTTAATTAGTTTTAATTATTTTAGGGATAAAAAATTACCTATATTAAAAATTGCTGGAATTGATTCAGTAGCCGATTTTGAACAATGTACTTTTAGGATGTGCGTTTATTATGTTACATGTTGTATATAGATTGTAAGTATTGTAACTGAAGTGATAGTACGACGAAAGGGCGCATTAATCTGAAGCATCATGTCCAAATAATCCACACAGCGCGGTTACAGCTAGCTAGCTCCCAGAGTTACGGGAGGTAAACGGGTTTATTGTTTCGGTGCATATCTCGAGATTAAGTAGTGTCGTTTGGACGCAGGAAGCTTACTACAATGAGAACCAAATCCGTATATTTGGGGACAAGATCTGTATGTACCTTCAGGGACCAGGTATTGAGCTGGTTCCTGAAGATGCTTTCAGGCACTGGATAGTATAGCGGCCTCTCTCTTGTAACCGAGAGTTTGGTGTGGAGTGGACACTTTATCACAAATATGGCAAACTTTTATATAGTCCACATAAGTATACTATGGGCGAACCGCCGTTTAGAGCGTCGCTAGAAAATTAAGTACACTATTCAAGAAGCATGTAAAACAAGTAAGAATCGGCAATGAATTGCCGTAAATCTTAGATTTCGAAAAAATGGTTCAAGTAATATGCAAAGGTCACGTGATACCACGTGACCTTGAGGTCAGAGGGCAAAGGTCATAGTAATTTCGGGGTATATCGACTATGCTGAGTCGAATGGCGTTGACCGCGAATCTCTAGCTCTTACGGTTCTTGAGTTAAAAGTTGTATAACAGACAGACGGACGGACAAAGTTGTTGTATAAGTTTTTCCCAACTGTAAAAAGACACCAATGACGAACATTTGTGTCATTTTATAGTTCGTAAAAACTAATCAAGGACTCTCATGTTGCTCAAATTCACGCTAAGTGCATTGCTAATGGCTGTCTCTGACCTCTTACAGCAAGTTTTATATTATATAGCTTTTAGTTAGTAAGTAGTTAGTTAATACTGAGATTTGTTTTACGCATGATACTAGCCATGTCAGTATTACATACAGTTCATCACCGCTTACCGCCGAGCCAAGTACACGTAGCAGGTAATATCGGAGAGCGCGTCGGACACGTGGTGCGGGATCTGATCGTTGCTGGTGCTGACGTCATACGTCATGTCCAACTGCCGGTCACCTTTGTTCAAACGGTACTTTGATTTGCTTAAATCCCGCCAATTTCTACCTGAAACATATAAACATACGTATATAGAGTCTCACCTCTATATCTCCGAAATAATAGGCAAGGTTGTATAAAATCCATACTTTGCCGGCTAAAACCTTGTAGAAAAATAAAGAATGAAAAAGTTATAAGTATGCCGTATTTTGAAATCAATAGGTATGCCTACGTCACCGTCTTGAAATTGTTAGTACTTTATAGTCCACCGCGCACCGCCATGCTCAACAGACTGTGATTATGAGAAATTCTCAGGCAACCAGATCTACATGTTTGTATTTAAAACAAATATGATCATCATCGTCATCATCATGTCAGCCAAAAGACGTCCACTGCTGGACATAGGCCTCAAATATGATACTGAACTTAAAATGCCCATCAATCCTACTAATATCATAAAATGTTTCTTTGGATATTTGTTAGTTAATCACGCGTAAACCGTCGAAGCGATTTAGAGGAAACTTAGTAAATAAATAGGCCAAGATCTGGATTGACACGCTGAATACTCTTTATCCCGGTGTGTGTTCCCGTGGGTTTCACACTGGGGTATTGCCAGCAGAAACTGGTTCATAATATCCAAAATATCACCATTCATAATACACACGAAATTTTACCGTATTTATGGACATATATAATATAATTGGTGAAACATTGTAAACTTATTAGGGCCGAAGAAGTACCTATAATGCGCCATGATGGAGGCGGCGCCGGCGCCGGCGGCGGTATGTTTTATTTAGATATGAATGTGTCACTTGACTGAGTAACGGATGTTTCCGTTGTATATTTATACTCTTTGATGTTATGTCACCAAATGCAATTTTTAATGTCCTGTTATAATTAACTTGTAGCACACGCCTGTCAGACCCAATATTCATTCAGTATACGCCCGTATTCGAGACTTTTTTTGTTACGTATTTAGCGTAATATTCAATTCATTATTTTGAATAGAATACCATTTACATAAATCCACAACATTTTAACAAAACAACGGAGCAAAAAGGCGTAGTGTAATATATATATGTAATGTACAGACACATGCATATATGTATATACATGTGTCTGTATATTTGTTACTGAAAAAACTAAAGAAAGGCTGGACGGATTTTAATAGAAGTGTATTAGGATATAGCTGCTGCTTAAACATAAACACTGGAGAATGTTTCATTTCAATTAATTGATGAATGTGATGAAAGTGAATGAAGCCAGAGAAGTGTGTCAGAAACTGGGAAACAGGCGTGAATCTATGTATGTATGTATGTTTCCTAAGATACTGTTTGACCACTCCATTACATATAAAATAATATAAATGTATACATTCCAATACAAGCAAAGCAGAGATCATAGTCTATTGGTAAGTGAATTGGCGATAGCGATAACAATTTGATATTACGTTTTGGGAAACATAAACATAAGCAATAAAATGTTATGTCCATGTACTAAACATCCATGCTAAACAACATTACGATTACAACTAGCATTATATTAGGTATATCGTGGGCCGGGCATTTACGTGTAAGAGCTATTGTGCGTGCGCATCTGAATAAACACGCACCCCGTGTGTCCACGACTAACATATATTATTTATTTATATGTATTGCAATTTACTTACTAAGATTGAGTCAATTGTTATTATTTGTGTATTTCTTTTTAATTAGACATTTGTAGCCTAATCTTGTACTGATATAATGTGTTATAATCATGGTGTGTACACACAGTAGAACCATAGTTTAAAACAACTGTTTATAGATTATAAGTTTTATACTGTATGCGCTATGTATTTTTGTGTGCCTTATTGAGTAAATAAACCTAGGAAACAAGCACATTAAACAAAAGTATTCATTTGTCGATTTGTGTGGCCACGAGCAATCGTCTTCTCACAGAGCGCCGCGCGCCACGCCGGTACGAGGTCGTGCGTAGAAATCCGTAAAATAACAGACCATGGGTACGGGCCAGCCTACTTTCCGCATGGCCACGTCTTGCCAAGCGCATTTAAACAAATTCTTTACTCGTAGCTATTATAAGTTTATAACGCACTGCAAGGAAGCATCAGCATAACTACAGACAGCCTTTCTCCATGGTACGGTGCGACCCCGCGCACCGTACCATGGAAAAATGTTGTCTGCGTGTTTCATCTCGATAACACATACTAGTGGGGACGCACACACGCCTCCACGCACCGCGTGGTGCGCCGGCACGAGCTCGTGCTTGCAAATCCATAAAACCTCACACTAGCTAAGCCACATATAATGTTATTCAACTTTAATATTTTTACGCTCAATATCCTACTCATCAAATAACCATATTGGAAGCGAGAAAACAATAACAATGATACTATCAGTGTCATTACTTTGTGATTGACTGTTCACTCGTGATTTGTTTGCTTTTCAAACATTAACAATATTTATGGCCATCTGGGAGAGAGAGAGATAACACACTGACTCATAACACACACTTATATGATACAAACAAGTTCAATAAGCTTTGACACCAATATAGTCAATAATATCTATGTATGTTAGCGAACTACTTTAATTAATTTGAGTGCCATTTGTGATACAAATAATACATTTTGTCTTGTGATAGATGCCCCACAGTTATGTCTTTTTAGGCCAATATCTGCTTAGATAATTGTAAGATTAGATAAGAAAGAGTTGCATGTTTTTGTGACAACATTTGCTCGAAAAACACAGTATGTTTTAAAATAATAATGTAGATTGAATAGTTAATACTTACCACAGCGTGAGGAAAAATCCGTGACCCATGGCACCATGAAATGTGCTTGTGGGTCATTGTTGCCTCTTCCTGCCAACATGTTCAAGTGGAGTAGGTAATCCAAGTTAGATATCCTGCCCCTCACCCACAGCATGCACAGCTTCTCTAACTCCACTGCATTTTTCCTCCAACACCAGTCTTCCCCTCGCTTTCCTTGTGAGCTCATAGCTGGAGTTGTCTTAGTTCTATTTTGTTCAAATATCAATGAGGCATCTAAACAGTGTATGTTATTGGTGATCAGTGGCAGAACTTGCAACCACAAGTTCTCTGACAGACAAATGTCTTTTAATGTGAGCATCCCCAAGCTTAATCCTCGGTCACTCATTGCTTTTGATAAATTCAGTAACTGATACACAAGAAACAAACCTCGACTGTAATTCATATCTATTAAATTTGGACTGAAATTTAAACAGTCTAATAATGTATTTTCATAGTGCCCTCTGTATATTATAAAGAAGTTATTGTCTGTCTCTAAGGTGAACAATGCTGCTAACAAATTGCCATGAGTTTCATACATTTTCAATACATTCTTATTAGGTATTACTTCTATGTGTTTACCTGCTCCATCATTCTTAATCCTAATAATATTACATCCATACAAACGGAGCACTACTTCAGATAACAGCTGATCATGTTCCAGCAAGTTAACTATGGTATTTTCCTTGCTGCTATCATTGTTTTGACAATATTTCTTATAAGATTCCTTCCACAGACTTCTTTGGTTACTCTGTGAGACATATTGCAGGAGCTGAGAGAACGTGAGGGGAGTTTCATTGTTGTTCTCGTTGAGCTTGTAACGAGGCAGAGGAAGAACCTTGGACACTTTTTTATTTAATACCTACAACACAAACATTTATTATCGAATTAAGCATTTAAAATAAAGATATTGATGTAGCTAACTTTGAGGAACTATTACATACCCTTATAAATACTTTTCGCCACGGATATGGTACACTTTCACCAGGTTGCAAGGTAAAATCTACATTGTTCAACGAGTTATCGACTTCCACGTTCTTTAACCATTTTTTTAACCAGCTTGTGTGTACGACGACCGTGAATAGGTCTGGTGAGGCAGTGGGGAATATATTTTTATTGCTTATACCTAATTCCTTAACTATATAATCCATGTCTAAATTATTAATGATGTTTTGTTTTGTTTTGTTGCGAACAAAACTGCAGTCATTATCAATTTTGACATTTCGGATTTGACAGATCAATTGTAATTGTAGGGATGCCACCTGTCAAAAATTATATTTGTATCGTTCATAAATCGATATGTTTATTCTCCGTTCCCATAGATCATAAAATTATAATCTAAGATTAAAAGTCTAGTTGATCGTTTTATATTTTTATGGATTGTATTACTAAGAATACAGAATCCTAACTAATATTATAAATGCGAAAATTAATTTGTTTGTTTGTTACGCTTTCACGCCTTAACTACTCAACCGATCAACATGAAATTTTGCATACACTTTGTCAGGGGTACAGAATAGGACATAGGGTACCTATCATCCAGAAAAAATAACTGTTGCAAACCTAACCTAACCTACATTTACGCGAGCGAAGCCGCGGGTGAACACTAGTAATTAATAAAGACCAAATGGCCTAGATGGCGTAGCGGTTAGTGTAACCGACTGCCACGCCTGAGGTCGCGGGTTCGATTCCCGCACAAGTCAAACATTTGTGTGCATGAACATGGATGTTTGTCTTGGTCTGGGTGTTTCTATGTATAATATGTATGTATTTACAAAAAAAAAAAGGTATATATGTATGTTTATCCATTGTCTAGAACCCATAGTACAAGCTCTGCTTAGTTTGGGCTAGATGGTGTTGTGTGTACGTGGTAGAATATTATTATTATTATTATTATTAAATCATTTTGACTAGTAGCAAGAAAAACAAGATATTTTGTTGATTTTAACAATACGAGATATTTTACGAAAATTAAATATAATTCCATACTCTCTCTCACACCTATTTCCCGAAGAAATGGGCAAAGGTGGTTTATACCCACATTTTGCCAACTATGGTTTTAGGTCCAACGTGACCAACGTAATTACAAAATGAACGAACTCTACTACCGTTTACCGGGCACAGTTACATACTAGTATTAAGAACTTCTAGACAAAAACCCAATAACACTGCCTGACCTGGATATCCAAGACTCCTTGCATAGCAGCCTTATTATTGACCTACCGTGTTTGGATAAATAATTTTATATCTGATATATTGATTAACATACCATTTGCTTCATACATAATAAAGTCTTAATCAAATGCATCTTCAGACATGTTACTTAAGGGTTGAATTTATAGGAATAATAATTTAATAAAATACAGTTTTAAAGGCAAAAAATGTATTGCTTTTATTAGATAACATTAATACAATGTTTTAAATTGTACAAATATTCTCAAAACTTTAACTTATATGTATATAAATCTAATCTACTTATTGGGTGTGGTAACACCTAGGAATGTAAAGGCAATATTAATGCTGTTTATAGAGTTTGGCTCAAACAGCACCAAATATTCACTTGTAGTATCACAATTACAGGAATTGGTCCCCATTTTAAATATACTTTTGTTAACAGAACAATACTATTTCTAAATTACTTAACACATTTATGATATGTTGGATAACAATCATGACCAAGTTAACTTGAAAATAAAGAATATTGGATTCAAAAAAGTAACTGTAAATATAAAATCATTCGAGTTTTCCAGATACTCTCTTCATATAACACTTCCATAAAGTGTCTTTGTAGAGAACAGCTTGAGTTTCAGGGCTCCTTGCAGCGACTATTCCCCTCCCCACAACTATGATGTCACCACCATTTTCCAGGATTACCTTCTCTGGGGTATTGTAGACTTGACCAAGATCATCTTTGCTGCTCTCCAGCTGAACTCCTGGAGTCAGCTGAATGAGGCCGGGATCTTTGAAGGTGTCCTTATTCTGACATACAAATCCAGTAATCAACTCAGGATATTTTGATGCCATAGACACAGTAGACTCCCTGTATTCTGGAGTTATCAGGTTACCCTGTAAAAACAGAAAAATTAAATGATTTATAAGTTAATATTATTCCTAAGTTTTAAGTTTTTCTTTGAATTGTTAAGTTCAAATCTAAGTTATTGGCCAAATCTTTTCATATTATGTAGTGTTAAAAGATCATACCTCACTACTCATTTCAGCTAGCAAAAATACACCACCATTTGATGTATTTAGGGCTTTTAATATACCCTCGCCAGGCAGTGAATGTGCAGTAACACAGTCAGCCCACGATCCAATTTTATGCACTCCCTTTAAATATTGCAAAGAAACTGTGTGTCCAATATCAGCATACTTTCTATCTTCCAATATTAAAAAGTTGAATCTCTTCGCCAGTTGCTTGATTCTTGTGATAAAGTCACTAGTGTAGTCTTCAATAATATCAGCATGAGTTTTAACTAAACATACATGCTCCCCAACTTTTTCTAGAAGATCAAGAATTTTGGTGGTCGATGTTAAATCTACTGATAGGCATAGATTAGTTTTTTTGGTAGCCATTATATTGAATAGCTCTTTAGCTACTGCATTCTTGGCCAATTTTTCACGTTCTTCATATGGTAGTAGAATTCTTTCCACAGGTTTCTCTGTAATGTAAAATGTATTTTTAGATTAAAATATTTTAAGTGTTTATTTTACAGTAAATGGGTTTTTACAAATACTTCATCATATTATACTATTTTTAACTTACCTATAACAGGAGCTTGTGTCTCTTTTAAATAATTTTTGACTTTAACAGCTATTCTTTCAGTAATTTTGTTATTTTTCATCAAAATATCAATTAAAGCAGACATAGTCAACAAAGACTTGACGTGCACACCATTGGATTCACAATTGTTGCTGCCTCCTTGCTCTCTGTCTAATATGATAACAGCGTCGTTAACTATCAGTCCCTCTTTGCGTAGATCTCCAACAGTTTCGAGTATACTCGACCCGGATGTTACGACATCTTCGACTATTAGGCAACTTTGATTGGCCTTATAGTGACCTTCTATGGATTTTTTTGTTCCGTATGCTTTAGTTTCTTTGCGTCTCATCAACATGGATTTCTTCGTTTGAACGCTGAGCAATGTAGCAATAGGTAAAGCAGTGTATGGAACTCCACATATATGATCATATTTTAATTCCTTCATGGAAAATTCAAGTAAAAGATTCGATATTGATTCCTGTAATTAGAAATTAATAATGATTAATTAAGTATGCAGTATTATGATATTTAATGTGTAGTTTTATAGTACTAATACTAACCATAACTTCTGGATAACTAACTATAACCCTCAAATCAAAATAGACAGGTGTTTTGATGCCACTTTTAGTAGTGAACTCTCCAAATTTAATGGCATCAATAGAAAATAGCTTAATCGCTAGCTCTACAAGTTTCTTATCGTAAGCCATTTTAACAAACTCTTAAATTTATAACACGTGAAATAAGTGTGTAGAGCGCGAGTGCCGGTGCCGGGTCCGAAAACGCAGAGTCGCAAGTTTTTGACAAATAAACTTGACAGTTGACAGTCTTGACAATTTTGAATGAATTAACTATAATTATAATACGTAAAGGTCCATTCGACACTGAGAAAAGTTGAAGTTGAATACGTAAAGGTACCTGCTCACTTCTGCGAGTAAATATTGTGGAGACTTTAGCCCAAGCATTGACAATGACAACTGCGATTAGGAGAAGTTACGATCGCCATTTATTCGTCTGATTCTTTTTCTTTCTTTCTTTATTAAAAAGAACTCCCGCACTAGGAATAATCTTCGTGTAGCCAGGGACTTTATAAACATTCAAACAACGGACACAAAGAACACCCAGACTCAGAATAACAATTTGTTGATCAAACAAATTTTTGTCTCGTGTAGGATTCGAATTCGTGGCGAGGCGACCAGCAGTAATACCGCTTTATATTATGTTTACCAATATTACAATATGTTACGCTACGACAGTGAATGTCATAGTTACGTGTTTTACTTTACCTGAAATGTCTTGGCGAATTTAGGATTATTTTTCAGACTACTACAACTGAACTCTTAAGCTGTTTAAAAACCCCTCCCCCCTCTTAAACAGCTTAAGGGTTAAGTTCAAACCTAGCACTCTGGGGTGGGCACCAGACACTTCGAAAAGACAGAGATGCGCGCCTTAGGATGGAAATCAAGACCTCAGCGTGACAGTCCAATGGTCTATTGCTGCTTAGTTCATTCCTAATCCGTAATCCGTGTTTGCGAATTTTATAATTAACAGCATACTGCAAGATAAGACCAGAAGAAGTTTTGCCTCATTTCGCCAGATTGGCGTACATAATGATTATAGTTTAGAACGCATTATTGTTGTTTTGTGTTTATATGCAGCAATAGAGCAATGTATCCATAGGATTTTATGTTTTTTTAGTTTTATGGGCCTGTGAGTAAAATGGATTATATTATATCCCGTAAAAATGCATCGCTTCTTTGAAACAGATATTTAGAACCTCGAAAGCAAAGCCGCGACTAAAAACTAGTGTACAATATTGTTTAGGGTTACCACGCACCAGTTTTATACCATTATCATAAAAGAGTTCCAAACATAGTAAGGGTTTTAATAGAAATTATTATTATTTAATATACAAAAATAAATAGTTTTCTTGTATAACAAATAATTTATTACGTTTAATTAAATAATACTTACCTTATATACTTTGGCTTTGCCAGTTAAAAATATTTTGTTTACCAATTGAACCACTCTTTAAACTTCGTCGTTCCTTCATTCTTTTTTGTTCTTTACATTCAGTCACTTGCAAAGCGTTGTTTGCTGAGAGAGTACGTTTGTGTGTCAAAAATAATTTAGTTTTCGTGTTTATTTTCAAAAATTATTTGGTGCGTTTTACTTGTGGTTGTAATTGAAGATATCGCCCCTATTTAATGTGTGATGTTTTATTGTTATAATGTGAGTATTAAAGTTATATAAAAGTGAACAAAAATTATTGTCTCAAAGTTGTAGAACTTTTTCGCGCCTACACAATATAAATAAATATTATGTTTACCAAAAATTTGGAGTGTTTGTGTTGTTTGATATTATATAAATATGATGTTTGTGACCCTATTTGGGACCCAGGTAGAGGATTTTGAATCAATGTTAGGTAAGGTAAATCCACCCCTCCTATCGGTCGGCCGGAGCACGGAGTGGGGTCCCCTCCCCTCCTTTAGGGGAAGTTTGGGTAGACAAAGGGTAGTCACCCCTAAGCAGAGGGGAGCTTGGGCCTTGGGCGATATCCGTTGGTAGGGGAAGGGATCACAATTTCAAGTTCAGTTTTTTTGGGTCTTGCCCTTTCTAACGGTTGCGCGCGTGTGGAAAGTTTTGATTGAACGTAATATATTGTACCTGGTTTGACATTTAACTTTATCTGTACAAATTTCAGATAACTTTAGTAGTAGTAGTAAGCAACTGCAACAATGGATATAATTACTGAAGGTAAGTGTATCTGCTTTTGTTTTAAGTATTAATTTTATATATCAGATCCTTTTCTGGCAAGGCTATTCTTTTCAGATTCTAATGGTGAATCTTTGGATTTTGTAATGAAAAGAAGTTTGTTAGCTAAGAACAAACTAGCATTTATACTAACTGATCCTGATGGCCTGGTAAGGTTCTGTTGTGTGGAGTGCTCAGCCAAGTATGATGACAAGGAAGAGTTGGAGAGACACCTTCTAGTGCACAATAAAGAGTACAGGTTTCTTTGTGGCATCTGTGGTACCGGGTAAGACTGCCAGAACTTATACTTACTTACAATAAACAAACAATCAGTTTAATAGCCATTATTCACACAGCTAGTATAATTGCTTTTATTGTTACCAACATAGTAAATATAATCTCAGTTAACTTAAGATTGTCTTAAGCTATATTCATATACATAAAAATAACTTAAGAATGTCTGCTCATAAATTATTTAAATTTAACTGACTTTTCTTAAGCTTTGTATTATGTATATTTAAAATTTGGTGTTACTACTTGTAATCTAATCAAACACATCCTTGTAAACAGGTTGAAACGCAAAGAGCACTTGGACAGACATACAATGGAGCACCAGGAGGTGCGGCCCCACGTGTGCTCTCACTGCGGGAAAGCTTTCAAGAGGAAAGAACATCTGAACATTCACAAGTCTATACACAGCGGAGACAAGAGTGAATCCTGCCCTGTTTGTGATAAGTGTAAGTGTATTATGATAACTTCTACTCCTAAATAATATTTAAAGCATCCATTCATTCAGAGATTTGGTAAAATATTGTCACATCAATGTGTGTTTTCTTTAAGCCAACAAAAAAGCCCTCATTAAAATTTACCTATGACCAGAACTAGCAACTAACAGATGGGAGAGAGTCACCAATTCTATAAATAATTCGTATGTAAACAGTAAATGATTGGTAGTCCTTTCATCAGGATGCACTGTGTTGAGATGACGCAAAAATGAATACATTTTTCCTTGCATTAAAAATATATGTTAATTTAACTTGTGTTAGTAATCCTGCACTGCAAAATCCATATTTAAAGTTATAAATATTCTGAAAATTATGAACTATATCAAAGTATAATTTCACGGAAATATTAAGCCGAAATATAATTAAATATAACTACAATTAATTCTTATATGTGTACACGTATCTGCACGTCGCGCGTCGTATCATAGCTTTACGTAAATAGTAATATAGTTTAGTTGGTAGCTCGTCATAGTTGTCAAGCATATCATTCTATAAAATCTAGGTGGTGTTTAGTGCTTGTTTCGATTTCTATAATATACAATTTTGGTTACAATAGCAACAAGTTTATAAGGCTCGCGCAAGTATTTGAAGTAAGACAGTGGATTTGACTGTATGGTTAGCGCCGCGGGCGAGCGGTCGAGCGGTCGCGCGGAGTGTTATGAGTTCGGATCCCACGCGGGACAATTATTATGTGTAATTCGCCAATGATTATGCCGAGTTTAAGTGTAATTTATTTCCGATAATGGTATCTTTGTAAAGTCCCCTGTGACACAGACCCTGAAGAAGAGGTTTGTAGAAAGAGTAGTTTTCTTATAATAAAGATTATCTATTGCGGTTGCCGCTTCGCTTTGCGTAAATGCCTGTTCAAACCTAAGCGGTATTCGCTACCGTCTGCGGTAGTGAAAACCGAGTGTGTATGCGGTGATATTACTGTTCACACCAAAGCGGATTTCGCTATCCTTGTGGATAGAGTTGATACTAAATACCTGAGCGAAACTCGCGCGGCAGGCACTTCTACCCACAGCGGCAGCGAATATCGCTCAGGTTTGAATAGGCCTTATACTCTACTGTTTGATTCATTTAGCGCACGCTACGCACTTCTCACGCACATTGCTTACGCATAGAAGTGCGCGAATGTTAAAGGCGACTTAGAAAAATACTGACGTTTAATTAATTATTCTTCGTTATGTAATTAGAAATTTATGTTTCATTGTATTTGTGCTTATCTACGGGTATTGGTTCGTGAATGAATAATCATCGGCGAAATTCAACCAATCATAACTGAACGGACATTTATCGTAACATCGTGTTTTCGTTTCTTTTTATGCTATTAACGTATCAAACAAGCATACGGCTCTGACAGTTTCATTAAAAAATCTCTAAGTTTTTCGTAAGTGAAAATCTTTAAGGTTAAGAGAAAAATTCTAGCAATAAATTGAGTTTTAATAAAAATTTCTTAAAGAGAAATCGAACGTGACTCTTTCCGAGCTGAGAATTGAAGCGGACCCTGCGTCTCGTTGTTGTAATATAGTTATCTTTTTAGCGTTCTACCGAAGAGACCACCTGCGGAAACACCTACAAACACACACGAAAGTTTTCTTAGAACGGAAGTCGGACAACGATCTCAGCTATCTAGACATCAAACAGGACCCCGTTGACATGGAAGACGATCCTCAAGAGGAAATTCTAGATGAGGTGAGTTGTACCACACATCTTATGCACACAATAGAAGATAGGATCAAATACTGAGTCAATAATAAGTAGGTAGATGTAACTGACAGAAATAGCTCTTGAAATGCTGCCTTTTTCTGGTCGGTATTACATATTTATGGCAATACATCTCTTATATTTTAAAGGATCATAGTTTAGTAATTCACCTGTAGTCTATACAACGTATTACGTATCTTTCAATACGTCGTGTATTGATGATTTTCTCAGTAGCGCAGATTTTGAAAATGCGACTATTGTACATGAGGTTTCGGGTTCGATTCCCATATTTGGAAAATTGCTACTGCTTCATATATAATACTAACTGACTTCGCCTTAAGTAAGACTTAAATGTTGCTGGCGAAATGTGTTTGTAATAAAACTCTGCGCACCCCTTTTGTGCCTATTTGCGTGAAACAGTCTGTATGTCAGTTAGTGCTATTAGGATGATATATCTAGGCATGATAGTTATATTACAAATGTCAAAGTTCGGATGTCTATTACGCAATCACGTCTGAGCCGCTAAACAGATTTTGATGTTTGATACGTAGAGATTGTAAGCCACGGGGAGCAACTGAAGAAATGCGTTCAAAGTCTCGGGTAATAGCTAGTATTATAGTAATATCAATTCAAATGTAGTGATGATATAAACCAGCTACCCCTTTAGTCATTCGAATATAGGCCATTAGGCTAAAGGTGTATACTCCAGTTGGTTAGGTACCTAACTAAACAACAATCTTAATGTGTCCTTTTATCTAAAACCCAGTTTAAAAATGTAAATCCAACAATAACGATTACTAACTCAATAGAACCGTTAGTTTAAGCAGTAGTTTATTTGTTTAATATGTGTTAGTGTAAAAAGACACATCAAGAATGTTTAACTTTAGTTAAGTACCTAACCAAATGGAGTATAGTCATAGTGTAGCTGAGGGGTGGGGCGTCTGTCTGCCTAAAAAATGGAGGCCGTCGCCGGCGGCGGCGGCTTAAGTAAGGTCGTCTCTAGGAGACATTCCTAGCACCACCGCCCACCTTTGGTACCTAAAATAGTGGACGGTACCCCTCTCATGCAGGGAGGAGACTCGCACCCTCCTGTATAAAATGCCGGTCACCACCGCACTCCGAAAGTTGTCCCCAGATATTTATTTATTAGTTCTACCAAGTGTATAGTATGTATAAAGTAGTTTAATTTCAATAAATAACATTCGCGTAGAAGACAATAGGTATTATCTACCAAGGTTTGCTAACAATTTTACTGATACAGATTTTTTATAATTAAGGTAAAAATTTAGTATAAATATTATTGTTTTGAGCTTGAGCATATTGTTATTTATATCAAATTTGTACGCTTCAATGCAAGACGTAGATGGACATATTCATTCATTGTAACATCCCATGTTTACAAATAAAGATTTCTGATTTCTGAGATGATATTGTTGATTTGTTTATGATCTTCGTATAGAAAACATACAAAAAATTATTTTTCATTCTATTATATATTGTATTTTAATCCCGAGGCACGCACTTTTGACTTCTAAGAACTAGTTCATTACAATGAACTATAAATATGACCGAGCATATCAAATAGTCGCGCTTGAACGGTGAAGGAAAACATTGCGAGAAAACCGGCATGCCTGAGGGCTCTACATAATGTTCTCGAAGATTTGTGAACTCTGCTAACCCACATTGGGCCAGCGTGGTGACCTCAACATCAATTAGAGAAGACGCCAGTGCCCATCAGTTTGACTTTTAATATACAAGGCTGATATCGTTATTAAATATGTTTTCTTTCCTGTTTTGGCAAACACGTGATTACAGAGTCCAGTCCCTTTTTCCAAGTAAAAGGGTCTTGCTCGAGTCACGTGACCACAGATTAAATCATGTTTAACTTTTTGAACTTTCCCCGTCCTTATTTATCACACCAACGTCAAAACCCTTTAATATTATCACATCTTTTTGTTATCCACGCTCTAAACTGACTTATGTTTTTATTAAAAAATACGATGAAGCCTGTCTCGCAGCGGTCTTTAAAAACATGCAATTTATACGTCCACTAAGTACATACACTCATACTCAGAGTAATTACGTCTAGAACAAACAAATAATTATCCTGTGTGGGATTCGAATGCACCACGCGCCACGCTCGGCGCGGCAAACACTGAACCGCTTGCCTGCGGCCCCATGCATGCAGTCGCTTATCATATTTGAGTAGGATCTGATCAGAACTGGGCATTCTCAGATCGAGTGACCTGATTTTGATTACCTGAGTAAGAGTCTTCATAAAGTGCACATATTAAAATGAGTGAAACTAGACATTTTATCGGTAGAAAAATAATAAAAAATATCTTAAAAAAATATTCTTCGATTTATGTCTATTTACATTTATTTTAGTGGTTATGGACCTTGTACCAAGAAAACCTTGTAACTTATCTATACCGCTAGCTATGCCTGCCCTACTTTTTTTCACCAGCTCATCCCAAGCTAATATTAGCTGTAGATTAAAGTCGAGGAATATTCCAGGCTATAGTCGCGGAAGAAGTCCCGGTGCCACAGAGCAACAGCACTCGTCCGTTCACGTGCTGCATATGTCAGAAGTCTTACAAGCGGAAAGACCACCTCAAGATACACAGCTGGACGCATAAGAAGAAAGACCACGTTTGTTGTGAATGTGGCAAAGGTAAGTCTAGTCGTAATTGTACCGATTATTGCATATTAATGTTTGAATTTTAGCTAGTACATCGGTGTTCCCCTATTAGCGTTACGCATCATACCTATAGGAGTTCGTGAGTTTGCTTGAGAGGTACAGCAAGTTTTTGACCGAGCAAGTTTAAGTTTTTGGAATACAAGACATAATTATATTGAATAGCTATTCTGTCTGGCCGCCGTTGTGCCGCTGCGACTTAATAAGTTAATCAGTGAAAACGTTACGGCACTGCAAGCAGTACGTGAGTTTGAAGTTTTTCTCATAAGTAGTACTCTGCAAAACAACTTTGGAAGATCTGCACCAAGAGGTATAAATATTTCGGTTAAGTTGTGATATGTGGTAGACTTAAGCTATGACTATGAAGCAGCTCTTCGATCTGTGGTTTTGGTGTAATGTTTGGTCTTTTGCATCTTATCATACGTTTGTCGCTGCTTCTTATAATTAGTTCGACGTGAACGCTATTGCGCCATAAAATACTTACATTGGCGATAATGTCTTAAGACTGCCACTGCTCACCGATCATCTCTATGGATCATAGAGGTGATCGGTGGGCAGTGGTTTAGGATAGAACGCGATTTGGTAACCAGCAGCCTTAGAAAAGCCAACACATTTATTGATATCCAGATCATGTCCGGCAAATAGTACGAAACTTCGTCATTTATTGGAATATGCATGTATAGGTTTTATTGGCATGAGAAATACGCGGACTAAAAATAATAAAGTGTCACCGCGCACGCCAGCATAAAGGATGTTGCTGTACGCGCTCATGTCAATGTTATAAAGTCAGATTGACATTTTACCAGTTTCAAATCTACGGTGCTATTCAAAATTGTCATCGTAGTTCAAAAATGACTAACATTTTATTTGAAGCAGATAAAAGTTGTTGTCATTATAGATGTCATGCAATAATTAAACGCGAAACCTACACTAAACTAAAGTACGTAATCGTGAGCACAGTGTAGGTACACCTTACGCGTACAACTTCAGATGGGGAGATGAGATGCTTTGGGGTCCTGGGTATTTTCAGCTCTGGAAAAGTTGACTGGTATTTAATTGGAAATTTTTAGCAGCTGCCATTGAGCCTTAATGTAATATAAATAGGTGTACTTAGTAGAGGAGACCACTTAATAACATTGGTTTTTGTTACTCAATTTTATCATTTATCAGAAGCTCTAGGTCAATAAATGCTAGATATACATATAAATCAAATCGCAGAACTAATATGACTAGTGTCGTACCTTTGCTAGGCAAGGTTATACCCAAATATGGAAACATAAACGACAAAACTTTGGCGGCAATCAAATGTAAAAATATAATTATAGATAAATCTTACGAATGTACTAATGTGATCAAAATGCACACAATGATATATAGTAGGCATATAAGCAACACCTACCCACATTCCTCTGCCTGCACACACAAGCATGCCGCATGCCGTGTCCCAGCACGCACACACGCACTACTGTCCGCGCTGCATATGTGTGCTCATCATAATATTTAAATGGCATACGCAAAACACACTGAATAATCTAAACCCTGAATATCTCCGCCAAAATGATCTATACTATAATTATAAAGCTGAAGACTTTGTTTGTTTGAACGCGCTAATCTCAGGAACTACTGGTTTGATTTGAAAAAATATTTTAGTGTTGGATAGCCTATTTATCGAGGAAGGCTATAGAATATATAACATCACGCTACGACCCACGGGGGCGGCGCAGTAACGATAAACGCGGGTGAAACCGCGGGAACATCTAGTAAATAATAAATGAGGCATTTTGTTAATAATAATAATATTCTACCACATACACACAACACCATCTAGTCCAAACTACGCAGAGCTTGTACTATGGGTACTAGACAATGGATAAACATACATATATACTTCTTTTTTTGTAAATACATACATATTATACATAGAAACACCCAGACCAAGACAAACATCCATGTTCATGTACGCAAATGTTTGACTTGTGCGGGAATCGAACCCGCGACCTCAGGCGTGGCAGTCGGTTACAGTTAGGGTTACCAGCCGTACTATAATATATAGTTTTTTATAAACATGTAAAAAATAAGCATTCATGTATTTTAAAATGCGAAAAAGCTTCGGCATGTAGGCGAAACCGCGTGTGACGCCGACTAATTGAATAAAATTGTTTTCTTCGATGCCTAGTTCTACTCCTTAGCTAGAAGCAAGTTTTCCTATTAACCACGAGGAAATTGTAAAAGAAACCGGATTCCTCAGGGGATGCCGGCTTGTGTGGCGTACCTAGCGGTAGTTGTTGGAGTGGGATGCCAAGGAAAAGTGCCGTGAATACGATTTTTTAATGTATTACACACGATATTGTATTTTTATCTTCGAGAAATTTCAATCCCAAGATTGATCATTGTAACGGACCGTTCGCCATATAACCATGGGGAGACCTTTGGACCCCTTCCTCTCGCCCTTTACTACACCTGTCTTTTGTGCAACGTCTTGAGATAACTTCGCCTCCTTTTCACACTTCCAAACTATCTAATGTAAACAAATCAAATTCCCAGTTGGTTTTTTGTTAGCTTGTCAGTTTAGATAGGTAAGGCTTTGTCCAGCAGTGGAACATCAGCTGAAGCCAAGGTTGATGCAAACTTTTTACAAGTTTAGCGTTAAGTTATGAAATCTTATTACAAATTTCACAATATTTTTGCTTCTTCCAGAATGTGAATAAAGGACTATTATAATTATTTAAACTTGGTTTCTATCAATTTCAACTTCAAGATTATGGGATAAATTTCTACCTAGGCCCAACCCCTCCCTCTTCTCCCCTCTCCTCTCCCTCCCTCTCCCTCCCATCGGGAGGGGGCAAATTTAAAAGGTCGGCGACGCACTTGCGACTTCTCTGTTGTTGCGGGTGTCCATAGGCGGCGATAATCGCTTACCATCAGGCGATCCGTCTGCTAGGTTGCCTCCTAAAAAATTAAAACTAAATGTCGGAAGCTAGAGGCCAAAAAAGATTAGGGTCGCAGGCATTAACACCCAGCACGGTGGCACCTTGACTTGGTACTTACATAGTCTGTGGATCATACAAGCTTTATTCCTTCTTATTTATTCTTAGCTTTATTTCGGCGATCGAACTTGCGGCTGTCGATGCTTCGTAGTGATCGCTCCAGCTCCGCCTATTTCATGTGGTCTTAGTTGTACCTGCTGCTTCCTGGAGATTTACTAACTAAATATTGTACCACGGGTCATGCATGTACACTCTCCTATATATGTTCGTATATAAGATTGTTCCAGCACAGCTCCGCAATTGACAAAAGTATTATTTTCGAAAACAAAGAAAAGGGCACAAATCCGATGAGTCAGCTGGGACCGTTCTGTCCAAAAAGTTTTTACACTTAGTGCAGGTATCCCTGACTCAGATGGTAGCCATAAAAGAAAAAAATATAAAGGAAAACTTAGTTTATTTAAAACAAGTTTTAGAGTGGATCCACTGGGGCCTGGGGGAAGCACCGCCCGCGCTGCGCCGCGCCGCTGCGTACCGCTCCACGAAGGATCTTGTCTGTGCGTGACGTCATCACTTACAGCCCTTTATAGAAAAGGTGCGGATATTGGGTGAATCGGTAGCCACACTTCCGTACTGTACATTTATTAAGGATTGTGATATGTTTCTGTAATATTTGTAAAACTAAAGTGAATCACCATCATCGTAGTTATTCTTCTGATTAGTTACCCACCCAAAGCAGACATCCTACTACCTTCGCTACCCGCTAATCTTGTAAAAAGTTTGGTGAATTGCTATATTGTAACACTGCTCTACTTTTGAGATGCACTCGTGTAGCCAAGTATTCAATATTGAGTGGTTCATTGGCTCTCTAAAGGTGCTCATTCCCTCTACGGCACTCAGAATATAAATGAGCAAGATGCGCTAGAGCATTACTGGTAAATGTCAAGGATTTAGAGAGCAAACGTGTGCAAAATATACGAATAAATACAGTTCAAATAGTATGTACAAAAATTGGATTATACTAATACATAAATGCCGTTTAAAGCCACTACACTATTTAAAAAAAACCTGTAAATAAAATAACTTATTTTCCGTTAGTTTATTTACTTATAAAAACACTAGATGTTCCCGCGGTTTCATCCGCATTACTCGTTATTGCACCGTCCCCGTGGGTCGTAACGTGATTTTATATAGCCTATAGTCTTCCTCGATAAATAGGCTAACCAACACAAAAATAATTTTTAAAATCGAACCAGTAGTTCTTGAGATTAGCGCGTTCAAACAAACAAACAAACAAACTCTTCAGCTTTATAATATTCGTAAAAACATATGGTACTAGATGTTCCCGCGGTTTCACCCGCGTTTATCGTTACTGCGCCGCCCCCGTGGGTCGTAGCGTGATGTTATAAAGCCTATAGCCTTCCTCGATAAATAGGCTATCCAACACTAAAATAATTTTTCAAATCGAAGTAGTAGTTCCTGATATTAGCGCGTTCAAACAAACAAACTCTTCAGCTTTATAATATTAGTATAGATTCATCGAAAAGACTACCACTCGACTAAATACTCATTTTAAATACAACATACGTGCTACGTGTGTCTATCGAGTTCTGCGAAGCCATCGCACCAGCGCACCCCACTCAACAGGACGTCACAAAAAACGCGCCTTCCATTTTGAACCACAGGGGAGCAACCCCTTTTTTTCCAATATCAATTTACTTCTACTTTTAGACGCGCTGAGGACATCCCTACGCGACTGTAATATTTGTACGTAGCTAAGTAATGCCTTAGTAACTGGATCGATAGAGGTCTGATCTTAATAACACGCAAAACCACAATTAGTGACGATACACTCCAAGGCGCAGATATTAATTAAATGGATCTGGATAGATCTATAACTTTTTTCTTTAATTAAATACAAGTTGTACGCATTTCATTGCGAATTATTTGTTTACGTACAGCTTTCAATAAGATCTTAGTATAAGATCTTGACTAAGCCTTCGTGGCGCAACGTTCATTTTATGGGAGAGCTGTGCATGAGAACTCATATTTGCCGGGGCGCCGGGCGGACAAAGTGCTATTGTTTTTTTTATGTTAAGGCATGTTCAGTAGCACAGTGTATAGAGCTGTGCCCGGTAGATGGTAAAAGGCTCGCTTCTTGTTACGTGGGACCTGAATCCAAAAGTAGAAAAATGTGTGTGTGATAACATCTTATTATTAGAGTTCGAAAAAACTCAACACACACGTCATACAACAGCTATGTCCGTCCGTCCGTCTGTTATACAACTTTCAACTCAAGAACCGTAAGAGCTAGAGACTCGCGGTCAACGCCATTCGACTCAGCATAGTCGATATACCCCCGAAATGACTTTGACCTTTGCCCTCTGACCTCAAGGTCACGTGGTACCATTTTTTCGAACTCTAAGATTGACGGCAATTCATTGTCGTTTCTCACTTGTTTATGGCATGCCGTGTGTGTGATACATCTACGTCTACCTCTTCTGCGTAATTTTTTACGTCTTAATGTTTTACATTGTTTTTAATTTTCTTTATTTCGTACATTATTAATATGCTTGTTTGTAAGTTCAGTGTTCACGCATCATTCATTTTTATTTTTATATAAAGTAGCTAAAAGCGGAGACCTATAATTGGCTATCTGTTGCGTATTGTATGCATTTAAAATGTTATTGTTTGCTGTTGGTCTTCCAAAGATTAAATAAATAAAAATAAATAAATAAAAGTAATGCATGATACTATTTACATGTTAGTATAGATACCCTCGGTGTTACGAAGAGACTGATGTGTGATTAGTACCTTACGCGTCAGTCGTCTTTATGTCTTGATCTTCTATTTGGTTGGTTATTTTATCTGTCTAAAATCAGTCAATCAAATTAGCGACCACATTTTTTTACATATCGTTAATCATATGAAGGAGGTACTATGTGCCGCCTACTAGATAAATACATATTACTTTACATTATAGACATAATAATGCGTCATACTTGTGTCCAAATCCACAGAGGGATCACACTCACATTGCGGTAAATACCTATATTTAGACGGCACGTAAAAGGTTTCGAACCTATTGAAGTATCTCAGACAAAGTGCCATGTTCAGGCACATGTAATTACTGAGTATTTTCTGATAAATACCCAAAAATACATCATTTACTTACAGTGTAACAATAAGTTACTACAAATATTTTCTAGAATCTTCAACCTATACTACATATATACCTATTATCAACATTCAAATTCCAGAAAAATGATAAAATTACAGACAAAAAAAATTATATTTTCGCTGTAATCTCTTTTCTCGGCCTATGATGACACGAGTTTATCGCCATGTGTTGACCACAAAGTAAATGTGTATTATCGAGAAATATTACTGTATATCAGTGAAATTGCGCCTTGAGTTGAAATTAATAGATTGAAATTATTTTTACTTTAGAAAGAGTATTTTAATCCACTCTACTATTAATATGTTAAAATCTTTTCGTATCGGATAGTAGAGATAGCTGTGAAATAGTAGAAAATATTGACGGTACGAATCGTGACGTAACTGCTATTTGGGTGCGAGCGTTCGAGGGAGAATGAAATATCCCTACTTTCCCTATATCCAAATTTAAAATATTAATTGCTCTCTCGTTTTACAAACAATTTTCACGCTGCTTTCACAAAAGGTTTCTTTTCAATTGTGATATTCTTGTTTTATATCGACGTTCCGCCAAATTGTTATTGGGCTTGTTAACCGACTTCAAAAAAAGGAGGAGGTACTCAATTCGTCTGTATTTTTTCTTTTTTATATTTTTTACCTCATAACTTTCGACTGGGTGAACCGATTATGATGATTCTTTTTTTTATTTGAAAGCTGGTACTTCCCGTGTGGTCCCATTTAATTTTGATCAAGATTTGACTGTTCGTTTTCGAGTTATCCTTAATAATGCGTATTTGGCTACATTGATGATGTTCTCATTTTTGGCAAGGTTCACTAAAAACCGAGAAATAAACAAAGTTTTAACAAAAAAAAAACCGACTTCAAAAGAGAATATTCTAAAACTTTAAAATGCACTAAAAAGTTATTAAATAATTGCATATTCTTGTGAATAATTAAATTATTGTTATTTTTGGAGTCGGTGTCAGCCGCCCGCGCCGCGTGCTGCGTCTATGTGTGTAATTGTGCATGCCAATATTATGTTATGATTATAGTAAAACATCTCGACTCCATTAATAACAATAATTTAATTATTCACAAGAATATGCAATTATTTATTAACTTTTTAGTGCATTTTAAAGTTTTAGAATATTCTCTTTTGAAGTCGGTTTTCTCTTTTGTTAAAATTTTGTTTTTTGTCAACCATCTCGTGAATTTCAGGTGTACCTACAACATGGAGCTTACAAATGCCAACAGGCTCGTTTCTGTTACAGAGACCTGAACCTAGCTAAAGATAGTATAGATCGTAGATGTGCAGGTGTGCTGCTATTCAGTATTTGAATTAAAACAGCTTATGCTTATACGAATAAAATAACATATTTAAACTTGGCCTAACAGTTCATCGTTTTATTCAGATTAATGTGGCTGGGTATGGTTAAAAAATTCTATATAACATTTAACCTTTTTCAACATAAAATTATTTCTCGTACGTAACCTTTACGGTACCTTTTAAACGAAATGCCTAAAGTACTTCGTACTTCGAGTACAAGGCTAAAGGCAGCAGATTATACATAATAAAAGCTTGTACTTAGGATTTAACCGTTAAACCGCCCCATCCATGCTACAATTAGTGACAAAAAGTGCGTCACCTACTACACTGATTCACTAACTTGTTAATTCACAAGCCGCGCTGCTGTCTTTGCTAATAAATATAATTTTAGTAAAATATACTTAGATTACAAAACTAATATTTTAGTGAATGTAATATCCAATGCAGTAGTTCCCAAACCAACACAACCCGAACATGTTCAATAAGGTATGTCGAGGGTAGAATGTGCAGGAAGGTCGTAGCGTGACCTCTGCTCCCAAGTCTACCCTTTTCTCAGAGCATACTCCTCAATTTTATTAATAGCGCGGCACTAAGGCCCGCCCCGGCGGCTGCGTACATTACCACTTGTGTATTACGCACGTGTGTGTACGTGTAATGTGCCCGTACGTACGTGCATGTGAGAGCCTCTAGTGTGAGTGTGTGCGAGAAAATCCCTGCCGTAATTAATTAAATGTTACATAACTGTCGAATTTATATCACTCTCAAATAATTTATTCTCGGTTCTTGAACATATAATGAATTGAATATTTCTTGCTACCTATTAATATATTGTAAAATAATGTTCTCTTTAATATTGTCTTCTGTTTACGCGAATGTTATTAATTGAAATTAAACTACTATATACGGATTTTATTCTCCCCGTGACCATGGCTGCTGAAAAGCAACCGAAACGTCGGGGAAGTGTAAACTTAAATATAAATAGTTTTAATAATTTAATTAGCTTAAAAATTAGTAAAGTTTAATAGTAGTAGTGTAACAGTTTCTAAATTATGTAATAAAGTGTCAAATAAACAACGCGATAAAATCCGTATATAGTAGTTTAATTTCAATAATGTTCTCCTTTTTAAAAGCTTATAGCTTCATATCTACTGTAGTGTCACAAACAAGAAAATAAATCAGTATTATATAAATAATCTTTGCTGCAATTTTAATGAAAATATCTAGAATTGCTACTGTTAATTAGTTACATAATAGTGTGGATAACACAACCCATTTTTAAACTAAAACTAAGAATACTACTTAATGTTAACGAAAAACGTTTTTATGCTATTAGAGTTTTAAATTGTGTACTAGATTCTGACGGCAGTTTCGCTCGCGTAGCGTAAGTTATGTTAGGTTAGATTAGTAACAGATCTAACTCAAAGTCAAAAACAAAAATTTTATTCATTTAGGTCACAAAGTAACACTTATGAACGATAAAATATCTTTTTTTGGATGAAAATACACAGGTCCTTTTCTGTTCCCCTGACAACGTGCATGCGAATTTTCATGATGATCGGTCGAGTAGTTCAGGCGTGAAAGCGTAACAAACAAACTCACATTCGCATTTATAATATTAGTTAGGATTTGCTATATTTTTACTAATGGTTTCGAAAACATCCATTAAGCAAATATATATATAGCACGTGTTATTGACTAAACCAGCTTGTACACCAAACTTTGATGCTAAACCGTCAGATATAAGTTACGTAAATGTAACGCTGCCTACCAATGTAACACTACGTATCAGTTTAGCATTAGTTCATAGTGTTTAAGCTACCCTTAGGCTTCAGCCGAGCGTAACACGCGGTTGGACTGAATGACAGAGCTCGATATTCATATCGGCGCGCGCCCGCCATAGTCCAATTGTATGGAGGATTTCAAGTGCTTTTTTGATAAATATGTATCTTTATTGTCAACCAATAACTTAAATATTTGAGACGGACAAATTGTAATATAACTATTTATGTTTCGTTTGAGCTGTAAAATAGGATAGATTTCTACTGTTATAATCTAAAAATCACTTAATACGAGCTTACGCTTTTGCATTTTTCGTGCAAATTTGCATAATTTTGTAGGCGAAAATATTAATTATTTAAAGTTTTTAACACGGAGTAATTGTAAACACATTCATTGTTATGGTAAATGTATATTTCATATTTGTATTAAACAAAAAGTGTTGATTTTATCAACTTAACTGTGGCCGCCTGTTTTGGCACATTTCGCTCGGCGCAGACTTAATAAAACACATATCTAGTCTGCTACGAGAAGACGGTAGTCTACGAGTTCAGTTTTTTACCGACTTCAAAAAAAGGAGGAGGTATTCAATTCGTCTGTATTTTTTTTTTATATTTGTTACCTCGTTTCATTCGACTGGGTGAACCGATTTTGATGATTCTTTTTTTATGAAAGCTGGTGCTTCCCGTGCGGTCTCATTTAATTTTGATCAAGATTTGACTATTCGTTTTCGAGTTATACTTAATAATGCGTATTTGGCTACATTGATGATGTTCTCATATTTGACAAGGTTCACTAAAAACCGGGAAATAAACAAAATTTTAACAAAAAAGAAAACCGACTTCATATAAGAATATTCTAAAACTTAAAATGCACTAAAAAGTTAATAAATAATTGCATATTCACAAGAAATAATTAAATTATTGTTATTATTGGAGTCGGTGTCAGCCAAGGTAGGTTTGTAACTAATTAAACATAAGATGTGTTACTATAATCATAACATAACATTGGCATGCACAATTACACACATAGACGCAGTACGCGGCGCGGGCGGCTGACACCGACTCCAAAAATAGCAATAATTTAATTATTCACAAGAATATGCAATTATTTATTAACTTTTTAGTGCATTTTAAGTTTTAGAATATTCTTATTTGAAGTCGGTTTTCTTTTTTGTTCAAATGCGTCGATCCTAATTCATATTTTACGTAAGTATCGCCTTACACATTTATATATTCAAAAGATAAGAAAGAGAAAGTATTTTCTTTGAGTTAGATTATTAAAATAAAAGGCGCTCAGAAAATATTGATGTCTAGCTAATTATTTTGACCCTACTTGCAATAACAAGTAGGTATAAGACGGACTAATTGGACACAGCGACAGCCTGCAGCATCCGAGCCTGCGGCATCTCTGCCTGCAGGCTTATATTCAATGGCATTCTTACAATCACCATCTAAAGAAACTTACCTTTTGATAGATGCACTTAGGAATCTTCCAAGTATAAGGTAAGGTATTTGCTTTGATTATTTTTGGTGTCATTGGAGAGAGGGTTGGTATAGCGATTACGTCAATTATATTTACTAATTTAATATTCATATTGTTTTTGTATAATTAATTAGATCCTAAATTGAACATAAGAATATATATAACCTTATTCCTCTATGCTCGATAGCGATAAGGACTTTAGAGGAGTTTCCAATATACTAATGCTTATGTAAGCACCAAGCATCAGATTTTAAGAGTACCTAGTAGAGCCTCGCTGATTTCAGCATGAAGGGCCGGCTCGACCGGGGAAGGACTACCCTCTCACAGAATATCGACGTGAAATAGTAGTATTCCTATTGTTGTGTTTCGTTCGGTGAGTGAGAGTGCCGGAGGCCCAATCACCCTCTTTCCCCCCTCCCGCTCCTTCTCCTTCTCACTTCCTTTCCTAAAAGTTCGGCAACGCGCAAGTGATGCTTCTGATGGTTCAGGCGTCCATAGGCTACGATGACCACTTACCATCAGGTGGACCGTATGCTAGTATGCCACATTAGTTGTATAAAAAAAAAATGAAAGGGGTAAGAGCTATACTTACTTTTGTTGACAAGGGCGAAAGTCATTTCTAATCCCATCCGATTAGGAATTACTAAAATCCTTTACTGTTATTTATATTTAAAAGGGACTACTAAACTAACGTAGTGCCTAATTCTCTTCTCAATAGAGGTCACACTGATGACAAACTCCTGGACCTAGAAATTTCAAATTTTGCACTAAGGTTCCTAATTTAAAGTACCTAGTCGAGCACAAACGATTCTTTAAAATTCAACCCCTAATGAGTGAAAACTAGTTCAAAGTTAGATATGGATTAAGGCGAAAAGTTCCTTGAATAGGGGAATGTTTATTAAAAAGACAACTCCTGCACTAGGAATAACTCCTGTGTCGCGGGCACTTTACAAACATTCAAACAGCGGACACGAAGGACACCTAGACTCGGAACAACTGTTTGTGGATCAAATAATTTTTTGTCCCGCATGGGGATCGAACCCATAACACTCGGGCAGTGACAGTGGCGAGGCGACCACTTAAACCACAGCGCCGCGCGCGCACTCAAAAGTATTAAATAATTTTTTTAAATACCACTTCTCAAAGAGTCAAACAAGGTTTGCATGTCTTTCGTGTCTTAATATATTAAATACACAGATCTGAATATCATATTTATAAATTAACTAGATGTTATATAGTCTACAGCCTTCCTCGATAAATAGGCTATCCAACACCAAAATAATTTTACAATTCGAACCAGTAGTTCTTGAGATTAGCGCGTTCAAACAAACTAACAAACTCTTTAGCTTTATAATATTAGTATAGATATACAATCAAATACAAAGCACATCGGGGTTGAGTGTCGGTCAAGCCCAGAACAGTCCGCGTGGTCAAATACTCGTATGAGTAGGTGTCGCACCGCTTTTATCCCCAGTCACCACGCAACTTTTTACGAGTTAGGTTAGCTATTAAAGTAACTTTGCTGGTTTACTTATCTTAGTAACATTTAAAAAGAGTTTACAAACTCGCAACTCGATCTATTTACTACTTTATTTATTGCCTATATTTGTACTTTTGCTGTTATGCAGCATATTATATTTCTTGTACGCATTTTTAATACTATGCAGACGAACTCGCGAGACTCCAGTCGTGGCTAGTGTGTTGTGAGGTCCGAGATGTCTGATCCTCACGGCCGCGTACACATCCAAACTTTGAAAGGTCTCCAAATAATATCAAACACGAAAGCTTGATTACGCAACAGTGTTGCAGCATAGGCAGGCTTTCTATCCTTGTGCAGTGAACGGGCTGGCCTTGCCCCCTCGCGTAGGGTCGCGGCTTCGAACCGGTTCCGAGCCCGTTACTCGATGGCACCTACGTCATAGGGGATAATCCTACTCCCCGTTGTTCGATAGGATTATGTATTTTTCTATATGAATGCGTCAGTTCACAATGGAAGGGAGTTCATATTTTCGTTTAAATTGTTATTCACGGCGTACTTCGTTAGTTTTAGTGGTATAAACGGGAGCGTTTGGCACTCCTTTCTGCTAGGTTCGATTAGTTGCTCCGTACGGTCAGTGGTTACTTCTGTTAAAAGCTTTCTCAGTAGCAGAAAGGCGTATGAAACTAAGGCCGCTAGGCGAAAGTGACCGTACGTAGCAACTAAAGGAACCCACCACAAAGGAGTGCCAAACGCTCCCGTTAGACAAACCGTAATGTTGTTTGTCTCATCTATACTAATACTAGATGTTCCCGCGGTTTCACCCGCGTTTATCGTTACAGCGCCGCCCCCGTGGGTCGTAGCGTGATGTTATGAAGCCTATAGCCTTCCTCGATAAATGGGCTACCCAACACTAAAATTATTTTTCAAATCGAACCAGTAGTTCCTTAGATTAGCGCGTTCAAACAAACAAACTCTTCAGCTTTATAATATTACTACATGTTCCCGCGGTTTCACCCGCGTTTATCGTTACTGCGCCTCTCGCGTGGGTCGTAGCGTGATGTTATATAGCCTATAGCCTTCCTGGATAAATGGACTATCCAACACTAAAAGAATTTATCAATTCGAACCATTAGTTCCTGAGATTGGCGCGTTCAAACAAACAAACAAATTCTTCAGCTTTATAATATTAGTATAGATACTAGATTATAAAGCTAAAGAGTTTGTTTGTTTGTTTGTTCAAAAATTCCTGCAGTGTTAGATAGCCCATTTATCGAGGAAGGCTATAGGCTATATAACATCACGCTATGACCAATGAAAAGTGTGGCGAAAACGGGGCAAATTCTCCTATATGAAGCAGACGAAGTTGCGCGGGACAGCTAGTTGTTCTATAAAATACAAAATATACCAGTCTTTTCTCGTGTCGTCGCCAGTTATTTTTATTTTACATCACTCGCACGGTAATCTCTTATATGTTCTGTGGCAATCTCTATGTTGCGGCGCACTTTGCAAAAAATCTAAAAGATAAATCTATTAGCACTTTGCCTGATCCCAGGAATAGCAAAGTTATAACACGTTACCAGCAATACTGACAAATTTATAATATGCCTGGCTGCCTCTATATTTGTTCACAACGGTTTTAAAATCTATTTTTATATTCACTTCCATTGGGGTCCAAAATGGGGGGTTCATTTAAGCATGGGGTGATTAAGTAGGGTTCTTTTTTAACGGTTGTGCTGCCAACACTATATTTAACATACCCACGATACATTGCGTCGTTATATTGTTTGTATTTTGTCTATAAAGCTGAAGATAGTTTGCGAAGGCCCTAGGCAAGAACATTTGTAAAATTCCTTATATTATATTTTATAACCTACTTGTTATGGAAGGTTGTAGTGTATCTAACACCGTAAGTTCGAGTAAAACCGCGGGGTGCAGCTAGTATACAATCAAGTTTATTACGAGTGTCACCTGTAGATTGGGGGGCTCATGGGTAGATAGAGGCTACCAATATCTTTCGACTACAATTCTACCATATCTTTTCTGCTCAAGTATCACTCTTAACATAGTCTTCGTGCACGCGGCACTTCACATGTTACGGGTATATTAACATTGAAGTAAAGTGAGTGAAGTGATATAATTATGGACTTGTGTTTATTTCTCATTATGCGAAGAAAAGCTGATCAGTGTCTGATAGATATAACTTTACTCCCATGAAAAATATTATTAAAATTATATTCGTGTCACATATCAAGTCATGTCTTTTAAAACCCTTTTTAGAGTTTCGTACTCAAAGGGTAAAACGGGACCCTATTACTAAGACTCCGCTGTCCGTCTGTCACGAGGCTGTATCTCATGAACCGTAATAGTTAGACAGTTGAAATTTTCACAGATGATGTATTTCTGTTGCCGCTATAACAACAAATACTAAAAACAGAATAAAATAAACATATAAGGGGCAAAAACGAGCAAAAAAATCACGTTTGTTGTATGGGGGCTCCCACGTGAATTTTTTGCTCGTTCTTGCTCGATATTGATAACGGCAACAGCTAAACGCTTAAAAATATTTACAGAATATTTAGTTATATATTCACTTTAAAAATAAATAATTAAGGGGGGCTCCCATACAACAGACATGATTTTTTTTGCCGTTTTTATAGATAACTAGCTTTTGCCCGCGGCTTCGCTCGCGTTAATTTAGAATTTGACAATCAATTCGGGTTGTACTCTGCTTGTAATAATATAATTTAATCATGATTCGAAAGACACGTGGCGCCATCTATTATCATAAGAACGTTATTGTTGTTTTGCTCGGGAACAGAATTTTTTTTCGGGATGAAAGGTAGCCTATGTTCGTTTCTGTACACCTGACAATGTATATGTAAAATTTCAGAATAATCGGTTCAGTGGTTTAGGCGTGAAAAGGTAACAAACAAACAAACAAACTCATTTTCGCTTTTATAATATTAGTTAGGATATACAAACTCATCTTACAGCAAATCGGCCGACCAGCAGATATTACGCGATATGACAGTTCGGCATTCATTGCAGTACGTTCAATAATAAAAATGAGATACATATCCTTATGTACTTTCACTCACACATACTCAGGTACCCTCTTGCCACATTTGGAGGTCAAAACTTTGTTAACAATTAAAGTTTATAATTAACAAATAAAAAATAGGAGTTGATCGTAGAGGGGTGAAAAATTGAGAGTAATATGAGATTTTTTATTGTAAGTCATCATAAAATTAAAAAAAAATTTTGACAAAAAATTAAAGTTTATAATTAACAAATAAAAAATAGGGGTTGATCGTAGAGGGGTGAAAATTTAGGGTTGTATGTATTTTTGTATGCTGTGTCATAAAAAAATAAAAACAAAAAATTTTGCCTAAAAAATAAAAAATAAAAATTTTGGGGTGGACTACCCTTAACATTTAGGGGGATGAAAAATAGATTTTGGCCGATTCTCCACCCTGGCCGACAATCACGCTAAGGATCACAAAAATCGGTCGAGCCGTTTCGGAGGAGTTCAAGTTCGAACCCCGTGACACGAGAATTTTATATATTAGATGGTACGGACACCTACGTGCGCGAGTCCGACTCGCACTTTGGCGGTTTTTTTGTATATACTCGTGTCTTTTCACAGGCGACAGTAATTAAGACATTTCTTATAGCTTTTGGCGACAGATGAGCGGCTCACCTAATGGTAGCTTGTAACGTCGCTCACGAACGTCTAAAACGTCAGGGCCCAGGGGCTCTGCCAGGCCTCTGCCTTCCGTGAAAATAGTTCTTGTGTAGGACCAAATCTTTATAGGGGTAGTTACAATATCTATTTAGGCATGCCATGGTTTATTGTTGTGCAGTATTTCTTTCAGATCTGTTATACGGTTTATGCGTGATTTAGTTACAAACATGCGGACATCTTAGAGGTCCTCATTTATATGTAATATTAGTTGAATAGGATTTAGAAATATATTATACAGAGGGATGAGACTATCAATTGAGATTCGATTTATTGCTTGCTATTGTTGTCCCCACGAGTTCTGTCCCCTCAAAATCTGCAAGTGCTATTAAATTTAAAGTGCAACGTGATACCAAGGTCCATCGATAAAGTCAAAAAAAAAAACTAATATATTCGTTTGATATGTCATATACCCTTAGAGGCAACAACATTTTTTAGAAATAAAATGGGATTAAATATAATTACCACCAAAAATAGTAATTGCGTAGCAAAATATGCTTACTAATATATATATCATAACGAGCACCTGTACGCCTCAAATCACTGCATTCCGTCTCGGAGGGGATAGGTTATGTTAGGTTCCGTCTTAAACCCACCCAAAAATAGTCGACTTATTTTAATCTATTTAAATATATTTTGGTGTGCAATTTGGTGATCATTTACTATTTTTGACTGTTATATTTTACTATATCTGGTGATAAGTTAAACATAAGCCAAATAAAATTACTCTCTGTAGTCTTCTCCCTTCGTCATCAGGCTTCTTCTCAGATTCACTACATAACATCTTGTTACGGTAATTTTTTTAATTTTTTTTGCTCCTCAAAATGACCACACTCCCCCTGATGGTAAGCAGTCGTGTGGTCTAAGAGCAGTGGCCTCCATACCGCCCTCATAGAAGCCGAGGCGATGTTGAGGTCTCTACTTTGACGGCCTGAGAAGGTGCTTTTTCACGCCCCGCTTAAAGGACCCAGGATTGAAGGAAGAAGGAAACACGTGCCTTGGCAGAGAATTCCATGCCTTGGTCGTTCGGCAGAGGTATGAAGACCAAACTTGTTGGTACGCACTCACACAATTACGGTACCATTTGCTATTGAGGAATATGACCACCTTAGAATATTTCAAGCTTAATAGTACCATAATATTACACTTTACTGTATTCTATAAACTACTTCGGAATTATAAAATTCTCACTTTTGTAAACCATTACTTATTTACTATATTCAACTTATATTCTTCTACGAGTCTGTTTCATTTCTATGAACAGACACACGGCCGCGGTTTGAAGGGCGTCGCGAGTAGATGTCAAAGTCTGCATCAGTATTGACGCGATATAATTATGTCCGTCCTACAGCCATGGACGTTCTTTCATAACTTGTGCAAAAAGCCCTGAAAATATCGATATTTATACTTGTGTAGTTATATATTAAAATATAAATAACTTTCACACTATATTATCATAACTATAATTTTTATTCTGAATTAACATTTTTCTTTTTTAATAAGTATTTCTATATACGTACGTATACTCACGCCTGTTTCACGGAGGGGTAGCCAGAGGCAGCGTATATTTGTTATTGAATAAAGAAAGTAAACTTAAACTAAAATATTGTTGGGGATAGTCAAATGAAATAATTTGATGATAAATATGGGTATATATTTACCAGTTACAAATAAAATAAATACATACTGTTCTACGAGCTAACTGGATAGTTGTGGATAGACAACTACTTGCGCCTGACTAAACAAAACTAATGCGTCAGAGTCCTTAAAGAAGGTATTCAAAATGTTTGCATTCTAGGTGTAGGAGACGTTGTATACTCGTACGTTTATAAACATGTTAAAGTAGAACGGTGTAGGATACAGATTCTCTGCTTTGCGGCCTCAAATACAAACTGGATTGGGCATAATTACAATGCTATAGGAATTATTAAATAACAACTGTTATATTGTCATGTATGATAGTCATTATATTTATTTAAATACCTGTCCATATATGTCGGTTAATTGTACCACAAAATTATAAAATTGCCCGCCATAGGCGCACGGGGCGGTTAGGGTGGGGCAGGCTTGTAGCCTCGAGCCCCTCAGTGACGGTGATGTCACGCTGCTATACGAGCTAAAGTCGCAGACCTTCCCTCAGTGCCGTATTATATCATGTTTTTATATCATTTAAATAGAAAACAACTTATTACCTAGTATTTTATCAACTAATTTCTATCGTAATGAAGCAAGAGCGTTGTTAAAGCAACAGAAAACGTGAATAACCGCGATCATGATATCTTGGGTTGAATTGAAGCAGTGTTATTGGGTTTTCCTCACAACATATTGTCAGTAGCAGCGCGGAGTCTGGTGCTGTGTACCCAGTAGACGGCGATAGGCGTGCCCCCTATTACGTGGAAGCTAAGAAACATAGGCGGAGAAATGTGAGCGCGGTACACCACTGACTCCCTCTACGAGTATACATACCTGAGAATTCAACTACGTATGTACCTATGTACACTGACCTCAGTCACAAGCACACAAGCACACTGGCGATACCAGGTGTTTGTGTGCTAGATATTTCTAAATCCACTTGCACATTTTGATTTGTTCATGCTCCATGTCCACATACTGTGCGTGTACTCTTACCGTGTCTCTATTTTGAAACTTAGCCGACTGCTGATCATAGAGAGCTTGTGTTATTTCCGTTGTCTGTTACATAAATGACGCAGTGCGAAAGTACTTATAACATTTACCAAGTGCGATGTGTTAGATTCGTACCCAGTACGTAGCCGCTGTCTAACCTGCGAGAAATATATGTACGTATTTGTATTTACATGAGTATAGATTATACGTCTATTGCATTACTAACTATCATAACTGAATGTCGGGACATGTTGAGGCTATGATTGGCATCGCTTTGGACAAATTCGTAGAACTAAATCGAGACAGATCATGTTTCCGAGTTGTAGTGGTAATGATCGAAGAGCCAATTAACTTGTAATGTGAGCACACGATGAGGCTAGCGCAGTGAGGGGGACATCCCTCTAGATGGACAGGCGACCTAGTAAAAGAGGGGAGCCATTGGATGCAAGCGGCTCTATCGATCGCTGTCCGAGCCTACGTTTAACAATTACCTTCATGCAGCTGGGACAATTTATTGATATTATTGAGGTAAAAATATAAACTTATATTATATTTATAGTACCTATAAGAATAATAAATGTTAGTGTCCAAACATGTCCATCGGATTTTGACGGAAACCATCACGACACGACGGTTCGCTACTTCGCTAAGAAAATTGAGACATAGTCTAATTCTAAAATCTGTTCGAATGTTGGTAATACTCCGACTACAAATGTAAAAGTAAAGCATCTTGAAGAATAACCTTTGTCTTATTTACTCGTTATTTCATAATATATACTGCAGCAAATAGAATCCACGATGTTTCATTGAAAGCTGCACAAATTGCGCTCACGTAACAAGTAATATTGTACCTACATCATTTTTCTGTCATTTAATATTTAGCCCTAAACAATTGTACCTACATCATTTTTCTGTCATTTAACATTTAGCCCTAAACAATTGTACCTACATCATTTTTCTGTCATTTAATATTTAGCCCTAAACAAGTTAGGTGTTCTTTTGAGTGTTATAGAGTGAAGTTATATTACCTAATTAACAAAAAAAAATCTGAGTAACTACTACTAATAGTCAATATTAATTATATTTTTTGTTATTTTAATATTGGTAAGATGGTCACTTGCTGCCGCAAATAGTAGATAGGTACTTATCATTTCCTAGTCTATAAGTATATTCAAGTTAAGTGGAAAGTTAATAGACAAGAAAAACCTGTAGCGATCCTGTGTCGTGTCACTTACGTACCGTTATTTGTGCGCACGGACATCGGTGGGGCAGGACTGCTTCTCTGATACATTATACTAGACTTACTGTTATTATCAAACTTCTTTATAATAATCAAAGATATCAACCTTCGTAATTAAACTCCTAGTTGGCCCAAATATGTTGCATTCTGCTTGCGTTTTTTACCATTTATGTGAGATATTTATTGATTTCCGAGCCGAGAACGGTGTTTTCCAGTCTTGAATCTTCTCCTTGATCAAATTTAATCTGGTATAAGGTCGAGCATAACGCTACGCTATTACGTAAGACCTATACATAGCTGGCGAAACAGAAGACTGATACACTTCTGCCTATCTCATCGAGGATATATGAGCGTGATTCTATGTTATGTAAAACATAAGAGAGTGTATTCTGGTGTACCCGAAGACAACGCGTAGTACATATAATCTTATTTAATCCCCTTCGGGGCGCCCCGGAGGGGTAGGTAAAGGTGTAGTATCTTACGCCAGCGCCACCCTCATTCCGTCGATGGCGGTTGAGTCCCCAGTGTGACGAGGGACGCCTGACGCCACCAAATTGGCACAGTTATTTCGTACCGACGATATCTGAATACGAACTAAGTGCTTTTAACGAATATTGATTTAATACTTACTAATTGCCGTAGGCGTTTATTGCAAAGATCACAGTTCGATGCCAAATGATCCGTGACACTCGTATCCAAACAACAATAATTATTCCTATCAGTTTTAACGATTCAAGTTTTCGCTAAAAAGTCAGTACTATCCAAGAACTGTCGGTACTAGGGAACGTTCTGGAAGATTGTTTGTTGCCTGCAGCAACTAGTACTGGCTGGAGACTACACCCATACTTTAATACTTCTACTAATAATAATCCTTACTATCCTTACTAATATTATAAATTCGAAAGTAACTCTGTCTGTCTGTCTGTTACCTTTTACCTTTTCACGGCTAAACCACTCAACCGATTTAGATTAAATTTGGTACAGATATAGTTTAAAACCTGGGATAGGACATAGGCTACTTTTTATTCAAGTAGGCACCACGCGGGCGGAGCCGCGCGCAAAAGCTAGTTATTATTATAAATGAAATATCGAACAGGAAGCCCAACAAAATGCCAAGGAGTTAGATACACATTTCTAGTTTCTGAACAAATTTTGAGCATATGTATACAATATGGCTTCAGACCTCAAAAGTCAAGGCCAAGGTATAGAAGTTTTCTTGTCGTGTTTGAGTGTTGGTCTATAAACTTACACCGCGTACAGTTCTAACTACCATGTTACTACTGAAATATTCCTTTAAGGAAATAGAACTCCGTTTTCGGTCAAACAATATTAGCACTGACCTGTATCGCGGGAACAAGGAAGCAATTTTTAATAATAATAATAATTTATTTCACTTTTTACCAGAAATTATATATATGTACGTTGCACATAAAAACTTAGTAATTAAGAATACCTATACAGTATTTGAGTGAATTTCGATTCCATCGCCTCAAAAGCCTTCTAAGACTGGAATATGTCTTTACTCCACATATGAACCGCGCACGAAATATGTATGAAAATAACTCTTCATCCGTTACCTTCCCCTCCGTACCTTTCATACCATCTCAAGCTGAAGCAATTTCTAATACGCTAGTGTTAATTATTTACGAATTTGAAACGTAGGTTTTTCATTTACTAAATTGGAATATTCAATTGTAAAACTTAATTTAATTATTGATGTATGGAACACAATATTATAGCAGAGTGGTGTGGTAGGTGTCAAGGTGGTAAGACAAAAAAGTGCAATACAAGATGTGCAAGATCAAGACCTGTGCAAGATGTCATATACTAGATTTTGCCCGCAGCGTCGCTCGTAAATGTAAGTTATGCTAAATTTCTATCCCTCAGGAACTGTTCTTTCTTTGAATGAAAGGTACCGTATGTCCATTTTTCTGCTTCTGACAACGCGTACCTATGCAAAATTTCATGATGTTCGTTTGAGTAGTTTAGGCTTGAAAGCGTAACAAACAAACAAATCCACATTGGCATTTATAATATTAGTTAGGATTAATATTATATAATTAACTTAACTTTGACGTTCATAAGTGTTACTTTGTGATTTAAATGAGAACATGTATTGAAATTAAACCACTTAATTGGGATTTATACGCGGATATTTGCCAAGGTCACGAGAGACAGGAACTCCTCGTGACCTTGGCTGTTGAAAAGCAATTGAAACGTTGGGGAAAGTGCACAAATATATGTTTTTTTTTTATACGACTAAGGTGGCAAGCAAGCACCTGATGGTAAGTGGTCACCATAGCCTATGGACGCCTGCAACACCAGAGGCATCATTTGCGCGTTGCCGACCCTTTAGGAAAGGAAGTGGGAAGGAGAAGGAGCGGAAATGGGGGAAAGGGGGTGATTGGGCATACGGCACTTTCACTCGCCGAACGAAACACATCAGTAGGAATACTGGTATTTCACGTCGATATTCTGTGGGAGGGTAGTCCTTCCCCGGTCGAGCCGGCCCATTCATGCTGAAATCAGCGAGGCTCTACTACTCAAAAATGTATATACATATAGATACTATATATTCATAACTGTTTAAAACAGTTGCTTAAATGTTTAATAATGAACCGAGATAAAGTTCGTACTGAATTACTAGGTAGTTTAATTTCAATGTATAACATTCGCGTAAACATAATATAAAACAATATAATGAGAGTGTTGCGCCTGGGATATAAGTATTGTATGATCGACACCGAAAATTATCACCTGGTCTTGAAACAATCAACAATATCGAATTATACTAAATCCCTGTATTGTTTATATCCTTTGTTGAAACTAGAACAATAATTAATCTTTGTAGATGAAGACCCTAATAAGCACCTATTAAAACACTTTAATAGTATGCTACGAAACCTAACAAACTGAACCATTACAGTTTTGCCGCCTGTAGACCTCATCCGCCATACATAATATCTGTTTACTGATCAAATTTGCTTGTTTACCTAGAGCTTTCTCGTAAGTGCTCTATGCGTGGACGCAGCTTGACGTGCTATCTCCATGAAGGTATAGATAAACGATGTTTAATTGTTGATCTATCTCGTAGCGCAAGCGGGTGACTAACATTATTAATGTGTACATTTAAAAAGTGGCATTTGTGGCGCAGGGCTGTCACTTGTATGTGTCAGGTGTACATAGGCTACCTTTCATCCCGAAAAAAATTACTGTTCTCGAGGAAAACAATAATAACGTTCTTATGATAATAGATGGCGCCAAGTGTCTTTCGAATCATGATTGAATTATAATATTACAAACAGAGTACAACCCGAATTAATTGTCAAATTCTAAATTAACGCGAGCGAAACCGCGGGCAAAAGCTAGTCTATATAATATAATAAAGCTGAAGAGTTTGTTTGTTTGTTTCAACGCGCTAATCTCAGGAACTACTGGTCCGAATTGAAAAATTATTTTAGTGTTGAATAGCTCATTTATCGAGGAAGGCTATAGGTTATATGACATCACGCTACGACCCACGGGGGAGCCTCAGTAATCATAAACGCGGGTGAAACCAAGGGCACATCTAGTCATGCATATGCTCTTTAAATCAAATTAATCGGAGCGCACATATTTCAAATAGGCATGGATGCGTACCTAATGTAAGATCTAACTCGAGATCTCTGTCATAGTGCAACACCAACGCTCTCACAACTAGGCTATCGCATAATACCTTTTATGAAAATAACATAATTTACTCAAAATTAAGTGACTTCATAAAATAGTCCATGTCCGCTTTTAAAATCCATGCTTTTTATATTTCGTTGTTATTCAACTCATGTGTCGATATTGCCAATGGATTCCGAATGAGTAAGTAAGTACTTTCGCAGAATTTATCATCGATATTTTATACCTAGCAATCTGAATAGCGAAGATAAACAAGGTGGTATATGATTGCCTTGTGCGTGCCACAGTTCTGGCCAAGTGAACATCATTGTAGGAACTGACGCAATTCAACTACTTGCTTGCTGTTTTACAGTATTGTTCTTGATTGGCTTTGTGATATATGTTTACTATTATGAATAACATAATACATTCAGTGCTTAAGAATGTGATTAGAATAAACAAAATCATAGAGCTATTTTAGAGTTTGGTAGCAAGTGAAATGCCGCACTCGTTCCTGGCTACCCCTTTGGGAAACAAGCTTGAATATGTATGTACTTAGGTATGTGTGCATATAACATTATAAACAGGACCTTCCAGCGAGCGATTGCGAATTGCATTATAAAGAAAAGGTTCAACCTCGTTAGAATCTTAATCAGATAAATCAGTTTTTGAATTTTACTTTACCTACTGCTATATATATATACATTGGCGACGACGTGCGGGCAGCGCCGCAGCATCGTGCACGAACAGATATTGCAATATATGCAGCAGTGCGTAAGAAGTTTAACTTGATTTCCGCCCGGTTGGACTCTCAGTATTGTATGAAACAGTTGTATGTACGATATGTAGATAGATAGGAGCGGAGCGCAGGAACACCGTAGTGTCCGACACGTATCGGTACAAATCAATACTAGGCGGCCAGTTTACAATTACTCGTCCACGTATGAACACATAGCAACAGCAGGCCAGCCGACCTTTTTAGACCCTCCCCTTATTCTGGGACGATAGGGGCGATCCCCCATGGGCAATGCGAGGGGGAACGATGGGGTGGTTCAAGGGACGCTAGATTATGGGCGGTTTTAGAGATCTAATTTATTTTTGGGAGGGTCGGGACTTAAAGGGGGGAAGGCCGGATTATTTTAGGGTCCCGACCCGACCGTTGGGTTTTGGAGCTGGCTGTGTTTTGTTCTGATATTGCTTTTTGCTCTGTTTTGGGTTTGTCAAGGTGAACTGTACGTTCGTGGCTATGGTAGATAAACGAAGTTTATATTGCTGACTCTTATTATCTATGATAATTACAAAAAAATAGTTAAATATACTTGAGCAGCTCGGCGTAGTTCTTTAGTGGGTACTATTATGAGTAAATATAGTAATGTCATTCGTATGTATGAACGCCAACGCTACAGTCACAACCCCGAGTACTGGAACATCTGCGGACTGCGCGGCGCGACGGCGCGTGTGCGCGCCTCGCCACTGCCAGTGCTGTAGATACGATCCCCGTACGGCGCAACAATTTGTGTTCCACAAGTCGTTCTTAGACTGAAGGTTCTTTGTATCCGTTGTTCCAATATTTGTAAATGCTCGATGAGTGCTAGTGTGTGTATTTTTAAATAAAGAAACAGTCGAATTTAGTTATTCTACAAAATATATCATTACCCTTTGTAAGATGGTAGTCTTTCTATGGGAAAACGATATTTAGCCGAATATGGTAAGAGTGAAAAGCTCCAGTGACAATGCTATTATAATCCGAGTATCGGGATTGCTTTTGTGCAACGCACGCGAACTGTTAACATACTAGCTGTTACCTGCGACTTCGTCCGCGTAGATTTTAACTAAAAAGTGTTTGTCGCCGCGGAACCCAACTATATTTCTCTGCTTAGTTACTTAAATGGCGTAGTTTTTATAGTGTAAAGCTAGATAATAGCATGGCTTACTCAAAAACAACATTTAAATATGCGTCGTTAGATTACACGCTGTCACAGAATGCGTAAGAAAAATAAAGATTCACAGCTCCACCCCCGTGGGTGATAGCGTGATATGTAGCCTATATGTTGACCCGACCTGTTAGTAATATTCATGCAAAATTTGAAGTAAATCCATGCAGTACTTTTTGAGTTTAGCCCGGACATACATACAGACAAACAGACAAAAATTCTAAAAACTATATTTTTGACTTCGGTATCGATTGTAGATCACGCCCCAAGTATTCTTTTAAAAAAATATTCAATGTACAGTTTTGAATTTCCTACGATTTTATTATATGTATAGATGAACACCTAGACCAGGAACATAGACTGAACGCAAGGCCTAGTGGTTTAATTGGTCTCGCCACTGCCGTTACGCCAAGTGCTGTGGGTTCGAATCCCACACGGAACAAAAATTAGTGTAATCCACAAATGGTTGTGCCGACTCTAAATGTTCTATGTGTGCGTTGTCTGAATATTTAGAGTTGTCTTTTTAAGATAAAAGTAACATAATCCGAGTGCCACGACTGAAACATAGGAACACCTGGACCAAGAATATTTATCTAAGGATCATATAATTTTTGTACTGTGCCTATGTCGCACTAGCAATATCCAATTAAAGCAATGTGCCGAGGCACTATTTAAACAGTTTGAGTGCATTTGATATGTTGAATATCAAAATGCTTAGAATCAAAATGACGATACCATTCACGTGCTTAGACCAATACAGAAATATCATGTAACATAGTTTAAACATCTCACATTGATTTTGTATTTAACTCGTAACGCCCCTCCCGTTCCCCCTACCAGGAAGTACTACCACTTTCATGTTCGCTGTAAACAGACACCATGCTAAACTGATTAATTATAAAATTGCATATTTAGATCATTTGTGACTACGCCTGTATGAGCACACCGTTTAATTGAACGGCTTGACAGTGAGCATTTAAATCAGCACAGATGAACATAGACAGCAGACTTTCTTTAAATATTTTTTATGTTTAGCTTTCATCGTATGATTCTTTCCGTTCTGTGCGGAGCATAGAGGTGTATCAGACTTGTACTGACTGAAGCCGTACTCATGTTCCTTCTTTTGCCGTTTGTATTCCAGGGTCAAAGGATTTCTTTTAGATAGCTCCGCAACCCTAGCAGGCATCGGTCTGCAATATGCACTGGCAGGCCCCACTAATTTTGTTGATTATCAACAAACTTAAAAACAATTTCTCTAGCATTCATTTTATCAGACACGAAGGTTTAGACATAAATCTATTTTACCTAACCCTTGAAGCAAGCAGTAATTAAGTATTTTTACAAACTACTTCCACATCCATACCTAAGATCACGTTATTTTTCTGGATCCATAATCTATGAATTATCATGTGCTACGGTGATATCGTATTTTTATAGATTCTTATTACATTTGTTATACTCGATTATTAGTTGATAGCAATGATACCCATTTATTTTTGCCTGAATGTCGAAGATTTGTCTAAATAATCATCAGGAAAGATTTACATAATATTACGTTAATGCAAATGTTATACATTGAAATTAAACTACTTTTAACAATTTAAATAGCTTAAATAATAGATACTAAAGTTTAATAGTAAACAACGCGATAAAATCCGTATAAAGCAGTTTAATTTGAACATCAAGAAAGATCTTTGACAAAACTCAAAATAGCCAGTTATTCGATCATCGGTCGGCTGCTGCACTGAGGCAGAGCAGGAAGTATAGGCTTTATAGACTTGAAAGGATAGTTAGATCCAAGCTGGTCTATCTATTAATAGTGGCAAGTCTGAGGGATTCGTTACGTCATTCGAGCGAGTGAGTGGTGCGAAACGTAACGCAGCGTCACGCGTGGCCATATATCCCTCTGAGGATTAGCGGGCCTTATGTGTGCCTACTGTGTGTGCGTGTGTGTGTTAGTCCTACGTCATAGAGAGCGGGCGGTACTAACTACGAGTACAGTATATTATGAAAATACTGTAACCTTACAAAATATTTCATGTTGTGTTCAACATTTAGTAGCCATTATTTTATGATATTTAAGGAATAGAAATTGTTCAATGTTAATTAATTAATTGCTTAGGCGGCAGAAGAATTGCAGAAGTATAAGCGCCTGCAGTGCAATTAAGATTTTGTACTAGAACTGTGCCCAGTCAACAGCAATAGGTTCGCCTTTATTTGTAATTGAAACAGATACACAATATCATTTTGCATAGTCAAAGTTTCTCTATGATTGCCAGAAGCATACAAATGTCATCACAACCAGTTGAAAGTTTAGCAGGGAACAAAAATAGAGAACTTATCTGATTTTGTTCTAAAATTATCAAGCTGACCTAAAACTAGGTGGCGAAATGTGGGTGTGTCACACAAGTTGGGTCTGCTTCGGAGATATAAGCGAGACAGAGACATACATACAAGAACATCGTCGTCGTTGTAGTTAATAAGGCACACCGTCCGCCTCATTTATCACCTCTAGGTCAGTCTAGGTCGAGCTTCAAGCACAGCAGTGGCCGCCCTTTACCCTATTGAGTCGCAGCGGCACACCAGTGACCAGACACAATAGGTTTTCAATTATGTCTGGCATTCCAAGAATTGACAGGTTAATTGACTCCACAAATGAAGAAATGGCTCAAGTCTCTCCACAAATCTCTCCGCTCCATTGCGGGCTCGAACCGCGTACGAGACGAACGTATTTTAAATACCTACATACTATCTCTAAATTATAATTGTATAAAGATGTGTCATCTTTATACAATTATAATTTAGAACATGTAGGGAATGTACGACGTGAAATGTCTTTGCAGGTGGTGTTTTTAGAGCCCAATGTTTGCAAAACTATATTTCTACGTATCGTAGTATAAAGAAACTACTCTTGTTTGTCGCCAGAGTTCCACCTGGAACACCAGCTGCTCGCGCACATGAACTTCCACCTGCCGCCGCACTCCGCCGACGACACGCACATACTCGGGGACTACCTACAGATTGACGAAACTTACGTGAGTATATTTATCTCTAATAACATTTACGTAAACCCACTCCTACACAGGCATTTGATAAGACAAATGTTTGTGGTAGCTGTGAGGTCACGACAATTTTCTTTTTATGCCTCCAGCTAACTAAAAGAAATTAATCTGCAAACCAACTTTGTGTGAGAATTTAGTTCCACAAAGAATGAAGCAGAGGGTTATACGTCATTACGTAGGAAGCCAGACAATTATGATATACTAGGGATATCTCCTTAGTGTGTGATGACTAATGATCATTTCTGTTAAGAAATAATTTTCTTCGAACAAACTTTGGCGAGCGCCGTCCTGCTCTTCCTGTGGTGGGTACAAAAGAAGAGCAGGACGTAGCTCGTTTGTCAACCACTACCTATTTAATTAGCTATAAACTGGGTAACATAAAAGTGTGCTCGTATTTTATAGCAGTAAAGTATTTATTGTACACTAGCTGTTACCTGCGACTTCGTCCGCGTAGATTTTAACTAAAAAGCGTTTGTCTCCGCGGAACTTTTTTAAAAATTAAAATAGCCTATGTTACTCCTTATAACATCAGTTATCTGCCAGTGAAAGTCCCGTCAAAATCGGTTCAGCCGTTTCGGAGATTAGCCGGAACAAACAGACAGACAAAAATTTTAAAAATAGATGTTTTGGTATAGGTATCTTATATACTTTCATATGCATTAGATAAAAAGCTGTTATTTTGACATTACAAACAGACACTTCAATTTTATTTATTTGTATAGATAACTACCGTCGCGATCTAAACATTAATTATGTTAATTTTAATTCATTGTTCCTCGGCGATGCACAGTGTATTGCATGTGAATATCAGTAACTTACCCCTAAACTGCAACTTACTTACTACTTAATTTTCGGACATTTTCGGAGTACCTAATTCTTTTATTACCTAGAGTTTCTTATCATTCATTTCTAACCAGCTAGTCTATCTCATGAGTATAATCATTGAGTCAAGATTATTTAAAATTTGTTTATACATTGCTTATATGAGAGTTCACGTTAGTAACAAGCTCCACTATATGACCTTTAAATAATAAATAATTAAATCAAGAGCCCTGTATTATACTGTCCCACTGCTGGGCAAGGGCCTTTTCTCAGTGTGAGAAAGGTTTACACCCATATTCTAAGAAGTAACCTCAAACCTTCCTCAACCACGACTCAACCGAGGATACCTTAAGGATCACCTCAAGGAATCCTCGAAATCGGTATTCTTAGTCATGTCTTTCTCTTGACTTGAGGTAATCTTGAGGATCCTCCAATGAGGTTGAGTCGAGGTAAAACGTCATTACATACGTCACAAAATCATAGATTTAACATACTTTTTAATGTTTTTGTCTATGATCACCTCAAAATTGACAGATGTTTGTTTTTTAACCTTATCTATGTCGCATCGCGTCATTCCGAGTTGTTTATGTTTGATTTGTTTGTTGTGTTGTGATCCAAGTTTTATCCTTTAGCTTTATTTGTTCCACACATATATGTCTGGAAGACAAATATTCAGTGAGGCGGAGAAGTTGCGTCTCGCAAATAACTCCTTTCAGGATAATCGTACGGATTATCATATAAATAATTCAAAAATCGTTTAAAATCCATTACAAAACACTTTAAAAATCTTCAAATAGAATTATAAGTCGTTTTTACAAGCGTAGGTGAATAGGTAACAATGGCGTAGATCTTCCTCGAGTATTCCTTAAGGTTGGTCGCGACGTACCTTGAGTTTGACAGTTGTTTCCTCACCTCCAGTGAGGAAAGATGTCGAGGGACGCTGAGTGGAGGAGATTTTTGCAACTGTGAATACTGATTTCCTCGAGTGAGGTTGAGTGGAGTCGAGGAACGTTTGAGGAAACGTCTTAGAATATGGGTGTAAGACTATTAACAATGTATAATTTCCAGTCGCCAGACAACGGGCTCCTGGTGTTAGACAAGCAGAGCCGCTACAACAGCGAGTCGCGGCCGCACGAGTGCGAGGTCTGCCACCGCCGGTTCAAGCGGCGCCAGCACCTCAAGGTGCACATGAATGTACACTCCAAAGACCAGCCCACCATATGGTGCAACATGTGTGGGGAAGGTAACGATCATATATACTATAGGTCTACTGGACTGCGCTAATCGTTTGATCCTCGAACGTTGCTACGTTATTATCGTCATGTTTACGTCACCTCGCCAGAAACCATTGTATTATTTCTTTTATACATAATATTATATATAATATTCTATATATAACTAGATGTGCCCGCGGTTTCACCCGCGTTTATCATTACTGCGCCGCCTCCGGGGGTCGTAGCGCGATGTTACATAGCCTATAGCCTTCCTCGATAAATAGACTGTCCAACACTAAAATAATTCTTCAAATCCTAGTAGTTCCAGAGATTAGCGCGTTCAAACAAACAAACTCTTCAGCTTCATAATATTAGTATAGATATAATATTAGTATAGATATAATATTCTATCACATACACACAACACCATCTAGCCCAAACTAAGCAGTCTCAGTCGTGATTTACGTGTACCTATAACAGTTGATATGGGGCGACGCCGACGTAGGAAGCCACTCCTACTACACTTCATAACTATCAACTATAGGTCTGCTTAGCACCATCAATCCAGCCCGCGATATTGGTAACTCAAGGAAACCTGGTCTATGCCAAATCCTAAATGCTTTGAAGCGTTGGCCCTTAGGCGATCAGGATTTAAAGTTATAGCTACCCAAATGTCACTGAACAAAATAAAAAGAAGTATCGACTGTTTGGTCTGTGTCTAATTAGCTAATTTATATTTGATATTCATGGAACTGCCAGTACTCAATAGTTTAATAATATTTTGCAGGTTTCATCCTGAACCAGGACTTCACGAGTCACCCGTGCATGGCGGCCATCAAGGAGGAGGACTGCAGCGAGGCGGAGGAGGACACGCGAGCACTCGCGGCGCCCCCCGGCGCCGCTCGCGACCAGCCGAAAGATGCCAAGAAGGAGAACAAATATCCCGCTGAGTTTGTAAGTCTACACATCTATACTAAATCTCTGAAAACGTGTGTCCCACATTTCCTCAGCTATGTTTTTTATTCCAAGCAAGCATCACCTAAGGTGGCGAACCTGTGCAGTCTATAATTATTGGACTCATTTAAGTCCTTGCTACTCCTTGACATAAATCCCCTCTGACACTGTCCATACCAGGAATCCAACCCAGGACCTCACAATCGCACGCAAATAGGCGTATTTGATTGTAAATCAGTTGCCAACATTAATGAAAATATATTTATTTGAACTTACAATGCTAATGTTCTCCAAAATTACTATAATTAATTACGCAATACTGTAAAATGATATACCTGTTGCTACGTTCAGCAATGTATGGACGTAGAAGCAATCAAAATAAATTGCAAGAAACTTACGGCCATTTTTAAATCGCCAATTTACAGTGGATTGCATAATTGCCGCAGTCCAGCATTCCGGTTAGATCAGCCACTATTTTAACGGAGTCTAAGGCATTTCTGCGCCAAATATTATTGTGCGCAAACGCAAGTGCTTTCTATATCTTCATACTTTCAATGTCTGCTGGAAAGGGAGTCAGAGATACGATTGAGAAGAGGTCAAGAGGAGAACCAACAGCTTTACTACTACTTTCTGAATCATGAGGGATGTGCAATACCACCATCGCATTTTTGGACATATTTTATTGGGAATTGCTTCACATAAAATCTCAATAACTTTTTGGTTACCTGATCCAAGACTTCACCAGACAGAATCCAAATATTAATTTGAATTCTTGAGTCGGACCACAAATATTGAATGCACAGCAATCGCATTCTGTGTCTGCGCCGTCAAAGCTACACAACATATTAAGAGGCTAGCTGGCTGCATCCTGAGCATTGTTGCTTATAACTATTTAATGAGTATGAGTTTGTCGCATGAGAACGTTGATGTCATGTCTGTGTACGTTATGTCAGGTGGACATGTCGGTGCTGGCCGCGCCGGACGCGAGCAGCGCGAGCAAGCGCGCGGCGCTGTCGGCGGAGCGCGAGCGCGCGCTGCCGACGCCGCAGCGCGTGTTCGTGTGCAAGTACTGCGGCAAGCCCTTCCGCAGGAAGGACCACTACAAGATACACCTGCACATACACACCGGCGTCAAGTCCTTCTTCTGCCCCGACTGCGGGAAAGGTACATCTATGCCTACGTCACATATATCACACAATACGTCACAAGAAAACCTTGGACCTTGCTTAAACCTTCATTTTCAAATGCGGCATCAAAAGCAAAGCCTTCCTAAGCAAAGCCTTTGCCGTTATACCCGCACTTCTCATTAAGTAATATGTAAATTATATAATAATATCCTCTTTATAATAATGAAGAGGAAAGACTTGTTTTTATGTTTGTTTGTAAGGGTATAAATCAAAATCTAATTCGATATCGAACTAACCGATTTAAAAAATTCTTTCACCATTTAAAAACTATATCACTGAAATATAGGCTATATATTATTTAAAAATGTACTGTTTACTACTGTTACACAAACGAAGCCGCGAGTAAAAGCTATTTTGCAATCATTTAGTTTCTTGAGAGCAACGGGATACATATGTACATTGATTCACGGCTGTTTCCCAGAGGGGTAGGCAGAGTAGGGGTAACAACGGGATAGACGCATCAAAATGTTAACTCATTCAACCGGTAAAACAATTATAATAATTCATGCTAAGTACATACTATAGTCACTGTGTCATAGGCCTTAATAAACATGTTTGTATTGTACTAACAAACGTTTACCTGAGTCCCGATGCGCGGTCGCGCTAAAATGAACACCTTTTCTAAATATACCTACATATTATCATTTATTACTAACAATACGATGATCGGCCTGTATCTTTTAGTAATTACATTTGTAATTCTTTATTGTATTTTCTCTGTAAGTGATTGTAAATCTTTTGAGAAAATAAATGTCTTTAACCGTAATAATTACGCTACAATCTTAAAGGTTAACGCGAAATTAAAATCCTTCTTAACACATTGAATGTCATGTATTTTTTTTATTTATTGGAACAAAAACAGTTACGTGTTAGATTATAACTAAATACAATTCATACACCAAATATGTTCACATGTAACTCACATCATTGTTCACTGATTGACAAAAAAAAAAATAATACGTCATGTTACTCCGTAATCGATGACAAAACTATTTAAATAATAAAATCAATAAAAATCGAAGAAAATACGGTACATAATGCAGATTAATTAAATAAATTAAAATTAAGTATTTATTGAACGAAGAAGTTCAATAGCCTGTTTTTTAAATTGGCGTTTAGAAAGAGCAAATATATCGATAGTAGCAAAATGTTTGTAGTAACTGTCCACAATGCGGTGAAGGGGTGCGCGTATGCCAGCGTTAGTCCTGCAAGTACCCGTATGGAACAGTTTGGGAACTCGAACTCCCCGCCGGTAGACAGTACGAGGTACTATGAGACATAATTGGCTAGTAATTTCACTACAATCAAACCTGTTATTGCAAAAACCATGCAGTGTCATGACATCAAGTAGCAAGCGTCTGGATTCTAAAGTTATGACATTAAATTTACGGTGGCACGGGAACGACTACATTTGTAATTTACGGTTCGTAAGAACTTTTTTGAACTATCTCTAAACTATACGTGTATTTGGCATAGTGTGGACTCCAGACTGATACGGCGTATTCCAATTGAGATCTTATTAGAGTGTTATATAACATCAAAAGTGTAGAGGGCCGCACAAAGTCCCGTGAAGCTCTTATGACAAAGCCAAACATCTTGTAAGCTTTGCGAACTATACCAGCAATGTGTTTGTCGAAATGCAAACATGAATCTAACAATAAAGCAGACACAATAGAAAATGTATTGTTCGCGGTCATTTATGACCGGCGTGGCGTTCAGTGTGTTAAATTTTAAATTAAGAATTTCAAAGATAAAGAGTAACATAAGAACCATTGCAACATTTTTTTCATATACATATATAAATATTTGTTTATATAATATGTAGATTGTAGTAATTAAATATACTTTGTGTAGGATTCTACCGCAAGGATCACCTGCAGAAGCACGTGTTGGTGCACATGAAGATGCGGCCGCAGAAAGAAAGGAAGAAAGAGATTCCGGCGCTCTATCCCATACAAATGTTCCGCAAGAAGGAGGTCAAGCCGGAGATCACTATACATGTAAGTTAACCCATTCAATGCGGCAACAAATTTTGCTTTCACTAGCCAGAATCGGCTCATATTTAACGTAAACGCCGATCGGCGTCAGCCGCACTTGATGAAATAAAAAAAGACGCCAATCGGCGTTTTCAGCATTTTGTTATGAATTTGAATTTATTAATTTCAAATCCATGAGAAATCTCCAGTAATGCACCATAATTGTTGCAATAACGACGGTTTTTAGAGAGTAGAATAATTTATTTAATTAATTTAGCCAGTTTTATATAAAATTCGCAAAGATTTGTTAAAAGAAATTTGAGAAAAGGAATATCTGCGGTTTTCTTTTTTCGATTATGGATATAAATGGTGAGTAATTTATCTTTATTTGATAAATGTTTCTTTTGTGCTCTCTCATCTTATAAACATCCTTTTTAAAGCATAAAAATTGATATAGTTGATAACTCCGCATATTATCAGAGGTTGCAAACCATTTTATGTTTTCATTTCATAAATGAATAGATATAATGTAAAGTACATGTGTATATTAAATATATTCTACCACATACACACAACACCATCTAGCCCAAACTAAGCAGAGCTTACTATGGGTACTAGACAATGGATAAACATACATATATACTTTTTTTGTAAATACCTACATATTATACATAGAAACACCCAGACCAAGACAAACAATGATTATTTATTATATTTAGCGGCAAACATTGACTATAGTTGAAAAAATCATTATGTGTAATTTAAACATTTCGTCGTTTCGTGTTGTAATAAAGGAAGTTAGAAAAATAAACACATATAGTCGTATATTAATAAAAACAAGTATATACACATGCTTTAAAAAGCTTTTTACGGTTTGAAAAGTGCAATTAATTGTGAATAAAGATGAACAATGAATATAACAGTTACATTGATAATTATAAACAAAAAATAACTAATGTTTATCACAGACTACTTATGGTAATAAATACGACATTTTATAAATCAATAGTTATCAATCCCTGGAACACGATTGGCGTTTTCCGCACCAGAGTAAGAAAACTCAACATTTCTTGAACCAAAATATCTAAAAACTACTCATATCAGGCATTTCATTAGTAAATTCTAAACACATTTGTTGTTTTTTGAATATAATATGTTTAAATTTGGGTAAAATATAAAACAACTATACATGACGCCGATCGGCGTCCTCCGAATCTGAGTATGAAAAAATAAGACACCGATCGGCGTCCGCCGCATTGAATGGGTTAATTACGTCACTTCCTTGTGGGTAGTCAGACCTGTATGTATCGCACACTGTTTTGAACTTGCCAGATGTTGTTTTCGAGCACGGCATCTTGTGATCTTGATGTGTGTGTGGTATTGTAGAACTACATACATACCTTCACACCTGTATATCCTTAAAGTGGCAGACAGACAGGTATATTACAAATCATTTTGGCAACTGTATTACCATTATGACCCAGGGTAAAGTTATTTATTTTGTTATAATACGTATAAAGAAGTGCCCAAACTCGAAACTATCGAATAAATTATAACATTTCCTCTAAATTTACGTTGCAATGTATTCGGGCTCAATTATTTTGTTTTATGCTTTTTATTTTTTGTTTTGCAGGCCCCCTCAAACGTAAAGTTACGCGTCCCCCTACAGATCAAAGTGCCGTACCAAGTGGTCATGTCGACGGACAGCGGCGAACAGACGGCCGTCACCATCGACCCGCAGGCCATGGAGACTGTCTCATAACTTCTCTCTTATTAACTAATCTAAATGAAGATACAGCGGCGCCTAATACATGGGGAGTACTTAAAAATGTCCATAGAGAAAGGTATTTAAATTATTTGGACACTTCTAGTTCATTCCACGTATTTAAAACGAGCTGTGTGACTCACTTTAGAGCTATTTCTATCAGTATTTTAAGATATTTCTTTCCTTAGTTTAATCTTATTATTTTTAAGAAATCTGCCTATTTTATTGAAAGTGAATGACGCCAGAGAAGTGTGTCAGGATCGTAGCAAATGGAAATCCGTAGTCTCTGCCTACCCCTTTGGGAAACAGGCGTGAATCTATGTATGTATGTATGCCTATTGTATATAGTTAGCGTTTGTAACCGAGCACGCCAGTAGGCGACGGATGTTGGTAGTAGTATTGCGTGCGTGCGCCCTCACTGATCATATCTATAATTTAATAGGAAAACAAACTTTATATATAGAGTTATGGGCATATTAGAATTATGACAGATTATAATAACTTATATTGTAAAGAATACACAAGTGAGCATCCCTGCGTCGTGTACAACAAACCTACAAACATTTTAATAAATAACTAGATTCAGAATAACTGTCTAAGATTCACAATTTGTTTGTGCCATATATATCTGTAGCAGACGTCGCGTCGTTGTGGCGAGGTGACTATTTAGCCACTGCGACATCAGTACACCAATTTAATTTATTATGATATTATGAACAATTCACTAGGTCCTCATCGAAACCATCACTTGCTTTGAATGTAAAAAAGGGTCCAACAACATTGATCAAATTCTGTTAAAATAGATTATAACTGAAGAAAAATCAAATGACCGTTGTTAAAGTAAACTTTATCATATTTAAATCTCACAAATATCAGAAAATTAAAAAAAATCATGTGCTTAAATGAAATGAAAGCAGATTATTTAAATATATTTTAGACAGAGACCAAACTGTCACGTTGGTCGCAAAGTAACCTTACATTAATACAATGGCACCCGGTACGTTGCCCGTATAGGGTATTATATTCAATATGTTGAAATTTGCAGTCATTATGTTCAGGTGGCAACAAACTCGCTCACCTAAACACGGTGATGAAATATAGGTGACATACACTTGTACCTTAGCCTTGGAGGATGTACAGGCGCGACGGTGAGTTACTTTAGATGTAAGTGCGCTACATATCGTGCCATGTGAACCAAATAATACTCAGCACATAATCAGATATATACGTATGTAAAGATGCTAGTATGTATCAACAGTTTAATTAAATTGAATGTATGTACATCGTGTTTCCAATTACGTAGGACGCGTCGTGACGCCATTTTGCTCTATATTTGTGCACCCAACATCATCAAATTTGTTATTTTATATTAATTTTTCTTAGACAAACAGACCTAACTACATAGAACGTGGAAGACAAACTGCCGCGTGTAAATTCACTTTTAGTTAAATACTATTTTGGGCTTTTGACTTTCCAGTATAATGTTAGCATTTATGAAATTATTTACTATATTTCTCATTATTAACTAATGAAATTCTGTCTCAACAAAGACTGCACACACATGCTAATGCAGAAGTAATATCGTTCAGAATAAACGACACAGTATATATATGTATTTAAACAGGTTGTATATACTATTGACATAGTTGAAGTCAAAAACTGGTTGACAATTACCTTCAGGTGGGCCGCTAAATAAATAACTTATTAACAATGACTAATCGGACTTCTGATGACAAGCTTACGACTCAGATTCCATGATATAATTATGATTGAGCTGATCATCTACCGCTTTAAATTAATTATTTAGGCTACAGAAAGTAACTGCTAATGTTAATATTACCGCCTACAGCTACTCTGTATTATATGTATATAAGTTGCCTCTCTAAAGGAGCCATAGTGAAGCTCCTCCGCGTCCTACGTAATAAATCACATATTAGCTATGTCGGGTCCAAACTCTGTACATTAAAAACTCTATTACTGATAAGATATTAGCGCTAAGTCTATCTTGATGTAAAGTTCCTCTATTTTGTCTTTTCTCAGAAAATAAAACGTTGTGATTCTAAAATCTAAGTTTAATAAATGTGTCATGAAGTACAAACAAAGTGTTTCATTTAGTACCATGTTTATATGGGTAATGCGTGCACCAATTACGTGATCAAGAAAGAAATGACTTAATGATTAATTTATAAGGTTGTTATAAACTTAATTGCCTGCGCTCTCCAGAGTTCATATTCGAATCTGATATTACAGGTAGGTAGATATATAAGTAAGTAGGTACTTATTCAAAGAGATGTCCGTTTTGTAAATCTGTGTTCTGTGAAACACTGTGGTTTAATATGCATAAATGGTTTTTAATATCAAAGCAAATTAAGTTTAATGATATGTTATTTACTATCACGTAGACTACGGCTACTATCCATTTTGTATTTAGTAAAACCTTTTGAATGCGCTGCAGTCCATATAGATTATTGAAACAGGAGCACATACAGTGCGTTCATTTTTGAACTTGCAGTACAGGGGCCCTATTACAAGCTTTTATAAAACCTGTCAAGTTTCAGGCCATTCAAATAACTGCCTGGTTTTGTTTCGCATTATGACATGTGAATAGTTGATCGTCTTCATGCTGGCAAGTTAGTCGCTGGCCGATTTGTGACTTGACAGTGCATCGTTCAAAAATATGACATACATATTTTCTATGATAATATAATTAAAACTATTATTTTTAGGCAAATATAAAACAAATATAGGTATCTTTATGCTATCATATCATGAATTTTGTTATTTTATTTGCAGCATTAAACAAAATATATAAGTAACTAATATTCGGTTTCAGAACGTCGTCTGTTTTTTTAAGCGCGCGGACAATTTGTAACTACAGAAGTACCTACCTAGTTACTTACTTAAAACTAATGTGTATCTAACTCTAATTAGGTTTTCGAAAATCTTTGTTACTTCTATAAGTATTAAAGACATTTAAAATAATTATGGCGTATGTGTATTAAAGCTTTTTTAATGTATGGAATGTTTTTATTAATGTATTCTTTACAGCTTAGTAGATGAGCATATTTTAATTAATATTTATAATTTAATACGTGAAGCAATATCTTTGTACCCCTTTTTACGAAAATTGCGCGGACGGTGGACGGAGGAGTATGAAATTTGTCACAGTTAAATATAAACAAAAATGAAAGCAATAATTAATGTTACAATTAAAAAAAAGCCACTCCAGCTTAGCGTAAACTGAATGGTTTGTTTTGTGTACAATATGGCGGCTTTAATATGAAACGAAATGTCAAATGAAAGCTCGTAATACGGTATTTGGCAGGCAATACTCGATCACCTGTCACGTGACCGCTGGCTGGCTGGAGTTAGAACGTTTATAATACGAAATTGCAAGGCAGTTTACTTTACGCCGTATACTGCCTGGAAATAAGAGTTTGTAATAAGGCCCCAGGTGTGGAGGAACAGCGTGCGATGTCCCTCCGACCAGGCTGGGTGATCATACCTGACGGGCCGCGGCCCAACGGTTGATGTCGGGAGCTTGTATATACCGTATAATATTTAGTCGCTGTGTAAATGTTACTTGTGCGATTCGGAATTGTATGACGTCTTTGAGCGCTTACTGTATGTAGCGCCATCTGTTAGGTGTAGGCGGAACTTCTTCGTCTATGCGGAGTCGCCACACTGGTATATTTAAAATAAAACAACAACTCTGAATGAAATGTTATATTTATGATAAAATATGAAAGCACAATTTCGGTAAAGGAAGCGGGATTATTATTATATAAAAATATTATTATTGAGTGAAGGAATTACATGAGAAATGAATAACACGCTACAAGTAAGCTGTTTTTATAATATTATTTTACAAGAATAGTTCAACTTTACTTAAAATGTTCAGCATACATATTATCCTTACTATTTCTGCACTTACGATACCTAAGGCCTCGAAATCGTTAGAATTACAAATAAAAGATTTTGGTTTGGTTTGGTTACGAACAGTTGAAAGCATACGTAGCCGAGTCCAGCTGTTATATTTGACACGTTGTATCGGTGAATATTACTGTAACTATAGTCACATAGATATAAAATGATAATACACCTTTATTACTAATTATGTGATCTGATGAAAGCAAGCCAATAGGAATTTGTCTTACTGCTATAGTTTTTAATATAAATTATATTAACTAACGTCTGTCCGTAGTTAAAACAATTCATGTTTAAACAGAAACCGTGCAAATACGAGCGAGGCAAGAGTTGTTCACAAATTGTAATTGTTGGACTTCAATCTACTGTTGAGTATTTTACAAGCACTTAACATACAGATGAATCGGTTAAGTATTTTAAAGACTTACATATAAAATAACCAAAGCTTAACAAAAAGTGCAACCATTTTGTACTTATTCAAACTTCTAAATGAGCATTTATTTTACTATAAAAATATGATTTGAAGTACCTGTTTACTTATTTACTTTAATAGGTACCACTATAAATCTAATTTACAAGTTACAAACAAACATACGTAACACCTATATCGTATAAACATTAAATTTACATTAAGGTACGTCGAATCACATAATTTAAACAAGGAGAACACAATGATAATATGAATATAAACATACAACGAGAAAAATTGAAAACAACTCTCATAGGTCGACAACATTCATTGAATAAATATTTAATAACAGGTAATCGTTATGTACAAGACATCACAGCACACCTACACACCTCGTCGAACAGGCTCCAGCAGCCATGCCGCACATTGTACACTCTGTCCTTCTCATATTAATGTGCAAACAATACATTTTATAATTAAATACTAATACTACCTAATATCAACAAATTAAAACAACGTATTACAGATACAAGTACATTTTTGTGTATAATAAAACATTAGGTACAAATAAAGACCTCCAGGTTAGCCGGAAATTAATTACATTCTCTACTTAATGCAATAATATATACGACACTCCCATAAACTTGCAGGTACATGCGACACCCGTATAAACTTGGTATATAGTGCAAAATAGTACCTGTCTCGACAGTAGATACAGGTGCGTATCTACTGTCCACACAAATACTATACTATATTATATTCCTTTACTTCTGAGCCGAGTTGAAGTGGTACTATGTGGACTTCAAAACGGTTATTTACACGCAATGACCCAAATATAAGGCAACATACATACGACCATCTAATCAATAAATGCGTACAAATTAAATGCAACTAATATCTTTCCATACAATTGTCTCATCGCTTGGTAAACAATTTCCGTCTAGCCTGGTATTAACTCAACTAAATATATTTCAACTATAATATCTCACACTAAGTTGGTAACTTTTAGACCTTAATTAAATCCACATCTTATGTGTGAAGTTTATCCTGTACACCCAAATTATTTATAGGTACCTACATTTTATCGTAATCACTACATTAAAAATAAAATGATTCATGTTGTTGTGATTTTCTTTATAAATCAATTCGTTTCGTGTTCTCCCTATGCGATTACTTCTAGTTAATTTCCGATCAATATTGCTCTGGAGCTAAGTTATTAGTTACGACTACCCTTACGCTTGTGACAGTGCTTCATTTTACTTTTAATGCCTAGCTAATATATGTCATTTTAAAATACTTTCGCTAGAGTTAATTTTAATAGTAATTTCTAATATAATTTGGTACTTTTTACCCAATGGTTAAAATCTTTGCTTTATTTTCATTAGGATTTTGATTATCTTCTACTGACTTTATTTACATTTTTAACACATTGAACGCCCTGCCGCTGATGCCGGCCACAAGTGCACACAAACAAAGATTATACTATATAGTGTCTGCCACACGGCTTGCAATGTGTTAAGCTGCTCCTAAAATTACTTTTGCAACTTACAATTATTATGTTTAAAAAAGTTGACGAAAGCCATAAAATGAGCGAGTGATCTCCTCAGCCAAGCCTGTACCTGGAGTATAGTCCAATTACACTTAAAAATAAAAGCATAACGTGAAACGAAATGCCAAAAAATTATTAAAACGCCACTAACATAAACTTAAATTATTGTTCATTCACTTAAAATCACATTGAAGATATTTATCATGTTTGAAATACATAGGTGTCATATATATCTTTTGGGTGTTGAATGCAACAAAATAGACACGTAACGCCGCGGTTGATATTCGTAGACACCAAACTTTAGTTATAACACTTATAACGCTCGGTGTCCACGAAAGAATATGGGAGATAGTGATGCGCCATTATAGGTAAAAATAACGAATTCTTGGAATTAAAATATTCGAGTCAGACAAATATTCGATTACGTGAAAATGTTATATTGATTGATTAATTGATTACATTGTAGCTCTAGACAAATGGGATCTGTCCGCAATTCGGTTAAGCACGACATGATGATGATTTGTCATGACATGTAAGAATAAGGAGGCACACCTGCGCCTTCTTATTTAAAAAAAAAGATAGCTCTTCACTGTACTCTGAGGTCATACGACAGGTCGAGCAAGATCGATGGACCACGATCCAACGAGGCACCATTAAATCAAAAGATTCTAATATCCTATTTATAATCGGTGACGAAGAATCACTCAACGTTCGGACGCTCATACAATTTTCAAATATTCGAATGTTCTCTCGTAGCTATCGCACATCGCTAATTCGAGAGATTCGCTACCTAAATGCCCATCTATTAATAAATAAACTAAATTAAAACGTATCTTTAGCGTCGGCGATGAGCGTGATGAGATCATTCTTGTCGTCCTGCGGTCAGGAGGGCTCGGGCGCGGGCGCCGGCACCGCGGACAGCGGGGGCGTCGTCGACGCGCTCTGCTGAGACAGCTCGGCCTTCACGCGGCGAGCTATGTGCGAGCGCGTGTGCTTGCGCAGGTGGTCTTTGCGGTAGAACCCTGCAAGCAATTCATATAATTAAATGATTAGAAGTTGACATTATTATAATATATTTATTTTATGCTAATATTTATATCTTAATTGTATAAGCATCTACTAAAAATTGTTTTAATTGATATCATATCGAATTAGAATTCGTTGTCTAAGAATCTACACCAGATGTAAAATGAATGGCCACAGTAATGCATCAATTATTGTACTTTAACGTAGGTAAGTAGGTACTCTTGATTAGGGTACTTATCCCAGGTACCTTATGCACTTGCCGATGAAGTCACGAACGCTGAGTAACCGGCCGTAGCAATATACCTAGCCAAACATATCTTGTTTTGTACTTTTGCCAATAAATACATAATATATCAGTATAAGGTATTTCACCCGATCCTTAAAACTTAAATATTTGCGACATATACTTATGTGCCACAAAGTAGGGAGGCATCACCTAGTATAAATAAGCAGGGCCTACTCTTGTGCTGTCCTAGTTATAATCCCAGCCATCAGCGTTCATGTCATATAACTTTTTGAATAAGGTTCCCATAATGATGGCGAACGCAAGTGCCGTAGCTCGGCTACAGAGCGCGCAGTCCGCCGGCGTTACCTTTCCCGCACTCGTTGCAGACGTGCCTCTTCTCGCCGGAGTGAATGACGAAGTGCAGCGTGAGCTGCTCCTTGCGCTTGAAGGCCTTGAGGCACACGGAGCACACGTGCGGCCGCTCCGGGTTGTGCGACTGCTTGTGGCGCGTCAGGTGGTCCTTGCGCTTCAGCGCCGCGTTGCAGATGTCGCAGATGAACCTACCAACCAAATAAATTATTTTAATACAACTAGACATAAAGTACCAACTCCTTTTATATTGTAGCGATATCCTACATTGGGGTTTAGAATATACGGCGATACTTACTTGTACCTATTCGATAAGAAAACATCGTGAGAGTCTTAATGTAATGTTGCGGCAAAAGGGCACCTTTAGCGCCGTCATGAGACATCATTTTATTTTTAGTTCCTTAAACGTCTTGCGTAACATACAATTCAAGACGTTTTTTATTTTCAATAAAGTGTTTTATTTCTCGTTTATTAGGTACATATTTGTTCATATCGTTCTCGGTGGTATCTTTGTGAAGCTTTTAGTTTACCAAACACCACGTAGGTATATAGTTAGCTTTATATATGGGTATACGATTTAATTAACCGGTTTTATGCCGAAAGCTAAGGTAAACGAGTAACTGAGTTACCTGCGCTCCATGGTGTGTCCGACTAGATGCTGCTCCAGCAGCTCTCGCTCAGGGTACGCCATGTGACACTCGGGACAGCAGTACAGCGTGCTGCCATCTGGAACAAAACCAAACCTCACTCACTAACGAAGCTCACGTCATCCATGCCACAATATTCAGACGATATTGTTTATATTATCGTGTTAAAATATGCTGACGTGACAATGCTAGGAAATTTAGAAAAGTAAAGTGTGGTCAATATTTGTGCCAACATAACTAATATATCTCGCACTAAATATACACATTGCTGTTTGTTTGTCTGAAAAACAACACTTAACGAATTGTTTAGGGCAACTCCAGCACTAGGAATAACTCCTACGCCGCGCCGCGGGGACCTTTACAAACAAATCCGTTCTTCTTAAAGCTGTGTGGTTCGCAAATGATTGTGTTGAACAATCATTACAACTGTAAATAAAAATTAATGCGATGTTATTTTTTTTAACAATATCTTAACATTTATATTAAACAATTGTTGGATAACCTAAATAAATAAATAAATAAAATATGCGAATCTCAATTTTTGGTCCCGTGTGGGATTCGTTAGCATCGGCTATGAGCGTAATAAGATCATTTGTATCGTGCTGCGATCACGTGGAGTGTTGCGAGTCAGCACGCGGCAGCACGCGCGCGCTGGCGCCGGCGAGTCGCCCGCGCGCCGCGGCACGCGCGTGCGCGGGAGTCGCCATCGCTGCACCGCGAGCGACGTGTTAGAGACAACACACACAAGTAGCCAGTGTTTTATAAATCTGCATATACCTAATCCTAGTTACTTTATCAGATTCTGCGCTTTTACTGAGATATTGCTAGCAGAACTTTATGGCGTACAGGTCATAAAGGCCTTTACTTGGACAATGAACCTTGTAAATCGTAATCAAGTGAGTAGTAAGGATATTGAGAGGCAGGCGCACCAAGGGCGGTAGTGAGTCGTATCTCGCCGGGCTTCGGGCGCGGCTTCTTCTCCTTCAAGTTCTTCTTCTTCTTTTTCTTCTTGTTGAGGCAGATGGTGTTCGTGTTGGCGTTCACTGTCTGGTTCACGATGGTTGGCGTCTGAACCACCACGCTGTTCACCGGGTTTGTTGGCATCTGACGAGGGAATAAACTTTTTGATTGATTCATTATATGTACATAAAAATATTAATTAAAGCAATGCTTAGAAGTGACTCTTCTGTAGGTTACATAATAATGAGACCATGAATTATGCGACTCTCTCTTCTCCTATCTCTTTCTCTCAAACGACGTTACATACAAGCAAGTAAACCTCTACATGTAAACACTCTGAACATTTAATGATTTTATAGAACATCAAATATTTGAAAGTTTTTTTATAGAGAACTCCGTTTCAATATTTTTGCGTCCTAACGTCCCCTACAACGAACAATCCAAGTGCGAGGTAAAATAACTCCAACCAAACCGAATACTAACTTCAAACATGATCGCTTTCCAAACCTTGCCCACAGTTGGTGTACCAAAGCCTGCACAATGATACAAACAGCACCTTACAAGTGCCAAGGTACTTTGCCAAGCAGGACAGCTACGATTCTATCTTTTTCGATGACAAATAAAAACATTAAAAATTAAATGATATACCGTAAAAAAGTCATGTTACCGTTGCAAGAGCAGGCATGGTATTTAAGGAGTTAGCATTGACGGTGGTGACGATGGTGGGCTGTTCCTCGCGCTTGGTGTCGACGGGGCCGGGCGCGGAGTACTTGAGCAGGTGGTGCAGCGGCAGCGGCAGCGCGGACAGGTAGTCGGCCACGCCGCCGCCCAGCGTCTGCCACGTCGAGCTGTCCGTCACGTCGCCGATGCCTGACGCACATTGAACTAGATGTGGTGAGCGACAGTGGATATGGTCAGATGGTGATGATCATGACGCTCGGTTTTATGAAAATACGTAGCTGAGTAATACCTACCTACCATATTAATATATACTATACTAATATTTCATATTTGCTGATTATGATTTCAAAACAAAACGGCTCTGCAGAGTCAGAACAACTATTACACGCTTAATATCGAGCCTTTCCCGCCATTTTAGCGCAACCGACAAAGACCAAATTTTACAGGAGAAGGCTTTTTTTAAATATTTTTATACAGAAATGTGCTAATAAAGTAAAATTTGATGTACATTAATGATTATAAATGTTTAAAAATCATTCTTCTTCTCTTCATAATCATGTTCATTTATTTTAGTGAGACAAATCTGTTTCATGTATTAAACAGCGATGTGATCGCTGGTAATTCTGTAAAACCTCACTTCTGAATCCGCAGTGACCGTGTGAACTTTTGTTTGTTATATTATAACAAAAACATATAAATTCGGTGACGTTCAGATATTTTTCGGTAATTTGTAGAGATTCGTACTTTCACAAAACTTGAACTCTGTTTCAGTAAAATGTTGGTGTTTGTTTTATTATGTTGGAACTGTAATGTGTGATAATCAGTGATCGGAATAGGTAGAGCTATTTAGGTTCATTGACCGCAAACATTGATGTTAATATGGATATTCCACGGGATTCCCACTGATAATACGGGATTTTATTGAATTTCATTATTTTTTCAATATGTATAAAAATGGTTTATGTAAGCAATAAGCGCATGAGCAACTTTGTAAATCTTACGTCAACAGCACGCTATAAAATTACACGCTATAACACTGACATCCTCAGAGAATATGAAGGAAAATTATCTAAAAATGATGTGAATGACGAAATTTTGTCATATAAATTCGCTTCACTAATATATCAACAGATGTCGAACGCTCGTTTTCCACATATTAATGGGTATTAGATGTAAAAAGAAATATATTAAAATTAGATAATTTAGAAAAAATAATGGTGATTTATTTTAACTCTTGTCATACTCAGTCTTCTAGTGAAGCTGAAAACAAACCAGACCAATGACATTTTTTGTTTAAATAAGTGAATTATTGTTAAAGCGTATTGATTAATTGTAAATACATATTGTTCTATTCGATAATGTTTTGATTTTCTGAGGAACAAATAATTTTTATGGTAATATGTTTTTGTACAACTTCAGAATAAAAATGTTTAAATGATTGTTGATTCTTGAATAAGAAATTGTTACGTAAAAAAACATATGTGGTTTAATGAATCAAGTTTATTTATTTATTATACTATCCTTAATCCCGTCCTTCTTATATTTACCCGTCAGAAAGGAAGTGTAATCTTTCATTAGTCCCGAAGGCGAGAATAGTTTTTTTATGATTTTACTACTTAGGAACCAAATCCCGGGACTTGGGGAATATCCATATTATTCTAACCTATGGCAAGTACATAAAACAGCTCTATCTATTCCGATCTCTGGTTATAATAACGATAGTATACTATAAATAGGTGAGAGGGACAGCGTGTAGCGTACAAATAGTAAATTTACACCATTATTCTACGTATCGTTGGAATTTCCTTCAGAAAAAGACAATATTTGTTCCGCTATTTTAAATTTTTCAGTCTTTGAATCATAACATAAACCATCCATTTTATTAAATAAAAACAAAAATACCACATTTTACTAAAATACAGCAATGTAATTAAATCGTCGTCATTTAAACAGATAGCTGTTAATGCGCGCGGAGCGCAGGGTGTGGCGCAGGGGTTATTCCCCGCTCGCGCCATTGCGTGCCGCGTAATAACATCAATCATTAAAAAAATAAAATCTTAACCTTCTGTTTTTATGAGTAATAGAAATGTAACCTATAGTAATACGTCTACAGTTTCGGTACGCCCGGCGGCGCCCGCGCCGTCCCTCACACGGCACACCAGTATAACATAATAGTAGACAAGAGGATTACTATCGCTACCTTTGTTATGGGTAGGTTAGGTTAGTGTGTCGTTACTCGTTACTGTCGATGAGATATCCGAGATCAAAATGAAAACGTTTACAGTAGGTATGGCACGGCGTTAAATGAAGGGATGAACTTGACTCTTTGGTACAATTATTAAAACAACAAATATGTTAATGCAGAAAAATGATTAAGTAAGTTCTTTTCGGCTGTTTCGGCAGATTAAGTAATTGCTTTTGTTTAGGTATTTCCAGGCAGAACTTTGACATGCCGAAATTTTTTTTTTAATTTTTTTTATTGTGCTCTTCAAAATGACCACACTCCACCTGATGGTAAGCAGTCGTGTGGTTTAAGAGCAGTGGCCTCCACATCGCCCCCACAGTAGCCGAGGCGATGTTGAGGTCTCTACTTTGACGGCCCGAGAAGGTGCTTTTTCACGCCCCGCTTAAAGGACCCAGGATTGAAGGAGGAAGGAAACACGTGCCTTGGCAGAGAATTCCATGCCTTGGTCGTTCGGCAGAGGTATGAGGACCCAAACTTGTTGGTACGCGCTCTAATCGGCTCTACCGTGTAAGGATGGCATCTGAGCCCAGCACGCGTTGTTCTGGATAGGAAAAGGGAGAGCGGGATAAGGTGGAATAACTCTTCAGAGCACTCCCCGTGGTATATTCTGTAGAAACATGCCAATGAGGCAATGTCCCTACGGAGTTGCAGAGGTTCCAGTGAACTCGTGACCTCTGGATCTCCGATGATACGGACAGCCCGCCGCTGTAACCGGTCGAGAGCGTCCAGCAAGTACTGCGCGGAGCCATCCCAAAGATGAGAACAGTACTCCACGCAAGGGCGCACTTGTGCCTTATACAATAGGCACAGTTGCCCAGGCGTGAAGAACCGCCTCACCCTGTTCAGAACTCCGAGTTTTCGCGAAGCTTGCTTTATGACGCTCTCGATTTTATAAATCATTCAAGAATTACAATTTTACAAAATAGATAAGGCTAAAACAAAATACACAAACAGATGAATTATTGTAATACTCGCAGCACAAATGCATCTGGTTAAAGTTCCACGCGTTCGGAGTGAGCCAGTTGGTACTCACTGATGAACTCGGCGGGCGCGGCGCCGGCGGCGCGCTCGGGCCGCGCCTCCTGCTTGATGGCGCGCGCCAGCGCCGCCGCCTCCTTGGGCTCGTGCAGCACCACCAGGAGCTGCTGCGTGCCTTGCTGCAGCGGCGCTGTTTGAGTCACTGCAAACATTACGACAATATAAACTCAAGAGATTATATTAACTATGTTATATATAACCAACAAAAATCCACCTCACAGCTAGAGTGTAGGCGAAGTTATTTAAATTAAAGATCTGAGCCTTCCTTACGTCCGTACTCGAGTGGCACACGGCCACCACCACATAAAAGACAGTGTTTAACAGATCTATTGCTGTCGCTGTAGACCCAAACGAAATATCCATGTTATATTTTTGTGTGTGCTGTGACACAGTCTATGCTAGTACAGCAGCTAACGACGAGCTCTTACTGTGTATCATATCATTGTCACGGTTGTGTTGAGCGGTTGGCGACGCCGCGCGCCGACGCGACGTGCACGGAACCCTCTAACAACACTACTAACTAGCTAACAAATTATTCAATATTATGCTAGATTAAGAGTGACAACAAATAAATTTATTAAGTATTAGCTTTTGCTCGCGGCTTTGCTCGCGTTAATTTAGAATTTGACAATCAATTGGGGTTGTACTCTGCTTGTAATAATATAATTCAATAATGATTCGAAAGACACGTGGCGCAATCTATTATCATAAGAACGTTATTGTTGTTTTCCTCGGGAACAGTAATTTTTTTCAGGATGAAAGGTAGCCTATGTCCGTTTCTGTACACCTGACAACGTATATGCAAAATTTCAGGATGATCGGTTCTGTGGTTTAGGCGTGAAAAGGTAACAAACAAACAAACTCATTTTCGCATTTATAATATTAATTCTTTAGGATCAGGATATTATAGTTAGGATCATTTATTATAATTAATTTATAATCTTAACTGCAGCTCAGATTGATTTCACCTCTGGAGTCATCATCTCGTAGGTATTTTCCATTTGTTTTTCATCTCTTATTCATATTCCCTGTTTTGTCCACCAAAACCAAAGCGATTTTTTTTTTGTTGATGGACATCGTAATCAAGAATTTGGCTATGTATATGTATTTATTTATTTTATTAATTTTGTTATGTACTAGTATAGTATTATATTATCTCTGATATTGTTAATTTTTTTTCTGGATATTTGAAAACAACAGTGTAGGTACTGTTGTTTTCAAATATCCAGCGCGCAGCGATCATACAATTTTGAAACATTTCTAGTGCCTATAATAATTAAATTATATGGAAAAATAAATAATAGATAGGTACCTATAGATTATATGTTAAATGTCTATAGCTTTAATGTTATTACTTATTATTCATGACTTATAATCTCGTTATAATCTATCCAACGCGGACGAGTTTTCTGTGAATTTACACTGCATTTAAATATTATAAAGCAATATTATAATCATAATTTTTTGTCGTCAGCACTTTGTGTGTCGCGAGTGATCTCCGCTTATTTACATATACTGCAAATATGTACTAAGACAAATTATATAATCAAACAAGAGTATTTAAAATGATGCCAAATTCGAGCTTTAGTCCATTTGGCCGCAACCAACTTTTGCGAAGAAGTCCTCCGCCACCGCAGTCGCCACCAGCCTGTCCAATTGATGAAATCCCGACCGATAGTGTGACGCCACCAAAAGATCTTCGCACAGCCAATTAACAAAGATGGGTATTTAAAATCGACGAATAGCTGTGTGAAGTTTGCACAATAGCAGCCGAAAGCAAAATGAACAGTGAGCAAAAGATGCGGGTCACCAATTTATGCCGCAACGTTACCCATGGAACATCTCACATAGCACTGCTTTATCAATCATTGAAGCAAAAAGCTATTCAGGCCCATGATGCCATCCAGCACCTCCAGGAAAAAGACCAGATTGCCGAAACAATCGAGAACTTCAAAAATGTAGTTGAAGTGAGCTGCAAACCTCCTTAAAAAGCGTTTTTGCTGATATGGTGAAGAAAGGTGGTAATAACTTTGTTCGTCCGTCCAATCTTAGTTCCGTAGTCATTTACCCGAGCGATAGAAATAAATCGAGTGACGACACCAAGGCATTACTACAAACTGTCATATCCCCGGAAGAACTAAAATTACATGTACGTGGCCTTAGGAAAATAAAAAACGGTGGAGTTGTAATTAGCACTCAAACCAAAGAGGCCATCGAGAAATTAAAGAGCTCAAGCAAATTGATTTCATTAGGCCTGACTGTGGAAGAGACAGTTAAACGTCGTTCCAGGATAACCATTATTAGCGTACCTGCTGCATTGAGAGAGAGTTCTTCGAGCGCATTTTTGAGCAGAACCTGGCATCCAAATTTCCTGGACAAACACGTGACTCGTTCTTTGCCTCAGTTAAGCTAAGTCATAAGTCTGGAAGAAAGGACACTGCTACATGTAATTATATAGTTGAAGTACCATCCAGCATTCGAAAAGCCCTTATAAACCAAGAACGAGTATTTATAAATTGGTCATCATATCCGGTGAAAAATTTCACCCTAGTAACGAAGTACTACAATTGCCAGCAGTACGGGCATGCAGCCAAGTTCTTTCGTGAAACTAGCCCTACTTGCGGTCACTGTGGCGAGACAGGACATCAAGTGCATCAAGGAATGCACTAAGAAATCTGTCCGACGTGTGCCACATGTAAGAGGTTTAAGAAACCTTGTACCCACCAAACTGGAGATATGAGCTGCCCTGCTAAGAGGTATGCTGAAGACAAATACATACATTCCATCGACTATGAAGGCGCCTAAGAGCGTCGTAACCGCGTGGTAACAAGCACAGCAAAGGTATTTATAAGTTATGGCTGCCCTACCCTACCAACGTAATCAAAAGCTTTAAACCCTTTCTTGCCCCTCCTTTAACTCATATATTTCAAATATGTATGACCGAAGGAATTTTCCATAAATTATTAAAAAAAAGCTGTTGTTATCCCGGTCCATAAGTCCGGAAACAAAAGCGATTTAAACAATTATAGACTAATTTCTATCCTACCAACATTGTCCAAAGTTTTAGAAAAGTTAATAAATAATAGATTAATAAAATACTTAGAGGTAAACAATATTCTTTCGGACAGACAGTTTGGATTTAGACCACAACGATCAACCAGTCGTACGGTTCAACAACTAACTGACCATATAACCTCTAACTTGGATAATGGAATGCATACAATTGGAATGTTTTTGGACCTCGCCAAAGCATTCGACTCTTGTTTCGAAATCAATATAAATTTTATTATTTAAAAAGCTCGAATCGGTTGGAATAAGAGGCAAACAGCTACAAATTTTTGCTGACTATCTAACTGATCGATATCAATGTGCAAAAATAGGCGAAATCATCAGTAAAGACATTCCAAATACATATTTTGGAGTTCCCCAGGGAAGTATTATCGGTCCTACACTTTTACTCATTTACATAAATGATCTGTGTAATTTGTATCTTCGGAACGGGGTTACAATATCATACCCGGATGACACAGTAATACTGTTCACCGCTCAATCACGCATAGAAGCCTATCAGCGAGCTCAACAAGGTTTCAACACCATCAGTATCAGCTCTCAAACAATTGTTTAACCCTAAATGCACAAAAAACTAAATATATTCACTTTTCAATGCGGAACAAAAACACACCATATTACATAAACAACATTATTGCTCACAATCATAATTGTCTACTATCTGCTGACACCACATGCACTTGCCCCACTTTAGAAGCAACCGATTGTAACCTTAATTTTAGCAAACATATTTATTTATTCTGCAAATGAGTACGCAAACTAATATATATTTTCAAGAATCTTTGTAGCGTTGCAAAGTTACTGTATTTAGCATTATGCCAACCAATCATAATGTATTGCGTAACATCGTGGGCTGGAGCATCGAAAACAATATTATTGCCATTAGAACGTGCGCAAAGAGCTATCTTAAGGGTAGCCACATTCCGCCCTTTCATGTTCCCTACCTTTGAACTATACCAATCCACTAACATTTTAACTGTCCGTCAACTATTTATCCTGCACACTGTCCTTAAACAACATATTTTTTACCTACGAACAAAAGAAGAAAAGACTTAGTATGTGAAAGTTTCCAAACTAAGCATGCTTACATGAAGAAATTTTCTTATTCTTAGGGCCTTTTTTGTACAATAAACTATAAGTTATTAAATATATATAGCATAAATCATAATCAATGTCACAGTTTTAACAAAGTACCTAAAAACGCTTACGTATTTAGATACAGCAGGGAAATTGCTAGGAGTTGTAAAATTATTTCTTATTGTTTAAGCAATTTTTCATTTATAATATTTGTTATTGTTTAAAACTATTTTAATTGTAGGTATACTTAACCATATATGTTTGCAGTACATGTATCAATGCTTTTTGTAAACCCTTACTTTATTAACAATAGAATAACAATGTAATATTAGAAACAGTCTGAAACACAGGTCTCTGACCTAGAACAGATAATAAAATGTAAAAACAGACTTTATCAACAAGACTTTTTGTGTCCAAAATACATATCAATACAATCTATAATTGAAGCACGTTATTATAAATATTGTACATACCTACATATTATTTTTATATAACTCATATTTTGTATGAGATAATGATAAGTGATAATGATATAAAATACTGTGCGTGTGTGTCATATCGTATAAAATTGTAAGTTAACTAAACAACACATCCATGTGAAATAGGACTATGTACCTATATGAGTAAGTCGTATATCCATGAGATTGTGAATGGTCCGCTGAGGGTTGGTATCACGGTAGGTGCCTAGGTGGCTGGGGTACGTTTGTAACCCAACAGGTTGGTGTCCACATCGCAAGGTCACTCTCTCTTAGACGCATAAAACACGCGCGCGAAATAACTATAACAATGTTTTGTATGAAAATAGAAATCGTGGCGCATTGGGGTAATCATTTGAAACAGAATGATACGATTTAGAGCAACGAAAAGTTATTTAGTAAATAATGCGAGGTGAGTATATTGACAAGTTACCTTGATGTTGCTGCATCATAGTGGCCATCAGGTCGTGGTGCAGCTCCTCGCGGTACTCGCGCTTGTCGGCTCGCTGCTCCGACTTGAGCTGCTGGTGCACGGCCTCCGCCTGCACGTAGTTGGCCTGGCCGCCGTACGCGAGGTTCCCGAGGTTCACTGATGACGACGCCGATATTGTTTGGTATTTGACACCCGTGTTCACTAAAAGCGATTCATAATACAAGAAATGCCGGCACTACGTATTGACGAAACTCTATTTAGAAGAACTTGAACGTTGTCAGTAGGGCACGGTTACACGGTTACCAAAGAGTGACTGACCGGTGTGGAGCGGCGCCATGCCGGCGAGCGCCACGGCGGTGGGCTGCGCGCTGCTCACCACCACCACGCTGTCGGCCTGCCGGAACTTGACGCCGTCCACCGCCACGGCGCCCGCCGCCGGCGCCACCGCGAACTGCACGCCGCCGCCGCCCGCCGCCTGGTAGCGCGTCTCCTGCAGGACTCCGCCGGGGGCATTGCCGCCGCCCTCATATCCGAACTTTGCGGCGAACTGGTGGATAGTGGGTATCGCCGCCGCCGTCGGGATGTGTCCGGTGAACGGCGCGAAGTTCATCGTAGCTTATCGTATCTGAAACCGCGGTAGCCATCGTCGTTACGCGAGCGATCACGTGAAGGGCCGCCAGGACGCGTGCGAGACACGTCGGAGTGCACTTGTCCTGTCAGCAGGTGGAGGACCCGGTGCGCTCGGTGCGAACCACAACAAAGTGAATCAAAGGGTGCGGCCCCTGGTAGGGCGCGCACTCAACCCCCGCCATTCTGCCTCACCCCAGTCATTTCTAACGCTTTATTTTTACCGGCCCGCGCTCTCACACCATCGATCTCCGAACGCGCTCTACGTCCCCGCGCGACTACTACACTAAGCTGAACAGGAATGTATTAGAATCCTTACCTTTCTTGGGTTGAGAAAGTGCTTTTTCATAACGTTTTAATAGTTCGTCGTGGGTGAAATAAGCTAGGTGAGAGTCTTTCTGGTGCGCGAACATGCTGCGCGAATGGCCGGCGCGCCTGCGTGATGAGTTCCGGCCGAGCGGGACGGGGGCGCGGGGTGGTGCGCCCGGCGCGGCCCCGGCACAGACCGGGTAGAGCTCGAGCACGACGCACCGACATATCGACGCACCGCCGCACCCGAACTGACCATGCAGCTGGCCAAGACAGCTGCCCACGACCCCAAGGAGGACCTACATGGAGGCAGCAAAGTGAAGCCTACTTACTTAAAATAATTGATTGAATTTTTGATTGATTTAATTGATTGATTAAAGGATGGTGCGTCCTACTTACTTTAAAGAATTAGCAAGTATATCTATATTAGTGCAGCATCGCGCAATGAGTAGCTAGTACCTGTACATAGATGTGTGTATCAGTTACATTTTTAGTGATCTACGCAGTACCTACTAGCAATCCGTAATTGAAATGTATTTGGCAAAATAGGTAGTAATCCAAAATCCATGATGGCAGGATGAAATATTGACGTCCGTGTCAGGGCAGATATTGTGATTATTTGGTACTGGCTTACAACAACATAGGTGTCTTGTATACAACAAATCATAGAAAATACCTATTGAGACTGGTGGACTGGTGGACTGACTGTCCTAATGATCCCGTATCGGTATTCCGAGTTATCTATGATTTCAAAACAATGGCGTTTCAAACGAACATAATTATAAGTATTTGCTCGTAACTATAACATGCGTTTTGTTCGGCAGATGACTTAGATTTGCTGCTGGCGTCACTTACGCTGACCTTCCTGAGCATCTATATGTACGTGGTCGTGACACCGGTCACCATCGCGAGCCTTACCGCGTGCCAGGTAATCAATACTCTAGTGTCAGCGGCGCAGCAGCCGCGCGCAGCGCTCTCGCCACGGACATCAATCAATACTCCACTATTGATTAATGTCCGTGGAGAGAGCGCTGCGCGCGGCTGTTGCACCGTTCAAATTAAAGGTACTTTTCTCTTACAGGTCAAGATATCTTAAATGGGGCCAGAAATGAATGAACAAACGACCGAATCTGTTATTGCAGATACTCTTTAATGATATTATGATATCTCCTGTCTAACACTACCTACTTTTGTAAACTCCCCGCCACGTATGAAACCTTGCCAAACATATTAACATTTGCCTACGTAGTAAGTTTATAACTTCACTTTGAAAGTGAAATTCGTCATATTGAATATTTGGGCATGAAAAATGTAATTGTTCAATGTTTTAATTTTGATCTATGAATGAGTAAAAGAAATGCGACGTTGCCGTTGGCGAGACGCCTGTTGAACGTCCAACGATATAACTTCACAGCGGCCACGCGGCCAGTACAGCGCCGGCGCCGAACTGTATGCCAGGGTGAAGAAACTCTTCAAAGTTCATGTCTAGAAAAGCTTAACAAAAGTAAATAAAAGCACTTTACCTTATATATGTCGCAGGCAATTTGTATGATCCCGCGTTTTACAAACGGCGTCGTCCGTTTAAAAACGCTCGCTGTTTTAAAATATGCCGAAAGCAAAATGTAAATTGCCTTGTCACTTTATAATATGCCACAACATTTAATAGACAATTCAACAGCATAACGAGCACCTATACGCCTCAAATCACTGCATTCCGTCTGGGAAGGGTAAGGTTATGTTAGGTTCCTTTTTAAGCTCATCCAAAAATAGTCGACTGTCACCCTACTATAACAATCAACGAGCGTTTTTAAACGGACGACGCCGTTTGTAAAACGCGAAATCATACAAATTGCCTGCGACACATACACTATATTATTATACGTTATAGAACCTAAGGCTGCATTTTATATAAGTACCTTGTTTAAGTTACGATTGTAAGACATGTATAAGTATCCGAAGATGTTAATTTTTTTTTATATTTAGGTATCTGCAGAACAAAAATGACGGGTTCAACTTTTATTAAACTAGCAAGTAAGCATAATTTGTGTACCTACCTTGTGTTTGAGTAGCCTGTACCGTGTACGAAATATAGGGATTAATATTTGTAATAAATATAAGATGTAAGTAAGGTATCTACGTGGCCAAATACTTTTTAGACATTTTCTATCTTAAAATGAATTAATTAAAACACTCATATCGAATTATTAATATTTAAGTACAGTATTTATTTTTATTAAGGGCTTAACCCTAGATTTATTGCTCCAGTTTGGAGTTTTGATTATTATTATTGCCATGTGAAAGTGCCTACTACGGTATCCATGTACCTACCATGTAGGTAAACCAGTTTCCTAAACGGAATCATTGATAGGTACGCCCAGTGGCGCATTATCGTAAGAGCGTAGGGAGATTGTACGGAGCGGTCACACATTGAGATGCGGCCGCAGGACTTGTCTGTGGAGCGCTATGGCATCCTGCCATAGTCACCTGCAACGCAATATTTATAAGTGTTGTGCATTACATCCAATCAAAAACTACGCTTTCATTTTTTTATATAAGTAGGTTATAATAGGTAAAAGCATTTTAACTGACCTGTTTTATATATCTAATTATGATATATTCTTTAGTAAATACTGATTTAGTATGGAAAATATGACATATTGTCAATGTATTTATAAATAAATTAAGTATCTATACTAATATTGTAACGGATCTAACGTTTTCAAGGCTAAATCGCTGCACCGAGCCGACTTGAATGTTTGGTATGGAAATATTTTGAAATGTAAGAATATTATGCGAATGACTTTCTAATATCAAAACAACCGAAGTATGCGATGAAGTATAAACATGTTGTATGGTGAGCGGGGTGGCGGGGTGTCCTTGACCCCTTTGGCTAGTAGGTATTTGTGTCGGCAGGTCTTGCCTGCGTAGGGAATACGCACAGAGTATGTCAATGCGAATAATTTGTATACAAATTATATTTTGAATACTTACTAATTTAATATCAATAAATGAGTGATATTGGACTGATATAACTAGCATGTAATGACATAAAATGAACGATTTAGACCTAGTTAGGAATGTATAAGTAGGTATTGTTGATGCGTCAGCGGCGATTAGCTATGACGTCGGGAGGGCTGCGAGCTACATATTACTTTACTCTTTGGCTGCGAGTTGAGCTCCCTTCGAGCCACGCTACAGGGGTGTTTGTGTGTCTGTTTCAGTTTGTTGCAATATATTATCTTCGTGACTATATACGTGTTACGTATATTGGTAAAGTGCCAAAGCTGATGCACTTTATTTTACTTGTTAAAGGTGTTATCAAACGTGTCGGGGCATTTTTATAAAATATTTGTATGTTTTATTTTTTAAATTAGGCATTTTTATAATATACTTCCACATTTAGACGCTGTATTTAAGGCATGATGTGGTCTCCTGTAATTGAAGGAGTACACAGACCAAAAACGTCTTGAATTGCATTTTCTTTTGTGAATAAGATGTGTACAGCCTTTGTTGGAGATCCTTAACCTTTTGAACGCCAGAGTATAAACTCATCGCCGTACCCCCGACGCCAAGCCACTTTTTCTGTAAAATGACCTTCAGAAGTATAGGGATTCCAAAACTTTATCGAATATCAACTGCGTTTTTATTTTCGTCTTAAATTTTCTAATAAACCCTACTCATGACACTGATATTTATTTAACCACAAAAGTAATGTTTTATTTAGTTTTATTGTTTATTTTTATGTCAAGGTGCGACGTATTCTTTGTCATACATATGTGACGTTGGCGTTGAGGGCAAGATTTCGTTTGTCACGTATATGTGACAATGGCGTCCAAAAGGTTAAAGAAAATAAATAAATATCCAATGTCCTCTAATCTCAGATCATAATATTTTACCTATTAGCAACACGTTCTTCCAGTTTAACTGAGTATTTATTGTATCATATCCGTATCTAAAAAAAACCTGGTTAGCATATATGTATACCCTATGTGTATGGAGTTCGCAGAATGAATGTTACATATAATATGTATGTAGCTCGCTATTCATATTGTGTACTTTATCTATGGACAAAGCTGTTGTGGCTGGTAACATTGGGTATTGTTGTATCGACTGTTCGCTCGGCTACACGACGGAGGAGACGAGCGGTGTCGAGGTGCTGGTGTCCGGCCGTCCCATTAGCGCCCCATGGCATCGCCTGTCCCTGTCTCCGACCAAGGACGCACAACAACAATCATTTTAAGAGATATACCTATTTATATTATACTTGTTTCGCTTATTGCTGCTACATTACTATATATTTATATATAGTAATGTAGCAGCAATAAGCGAAACAAGAATAATAAGTATAATATGTATAATAGAACAAGTGTAATATGTCTATGTAATAAAAGGCATTTATTCAAAATCAGTGATTTATTTTTTTATCTTATTATCTTTACTGTGTCTCCTTAATAAATAAAAAGTTTCATACAAAAGTGGACACGGGCGAGTCGGGCGCCACGTGTTCTATCTGCTATGTTGTCTTAACCTTATATAATACTTGCAACTAATTTCATTATAAACGAAATAAAAAAATACGAAGTCTAAGTTGGTTAACTACTAACGTTATCTTAACCGATAACAGATGTGAAGTAAAGTTTTCGACCGAAGTACCTACCATACGCATACGCGTACACACAAAACATTGAACAAGTTTCTGAGCTGTGGACTAACCAACGAGTTAGATGACGCAGCTGACGTAGACAACAACATTTACAATATCTGTATATCTTATTACATTAATGTTTCATTAAAGCTAAATAACATTGTTAACATTTACAATTTGGATTACGTGGATCGTTTACATCTCTCATTTCGGTTCAACAAACATTGACTTTTAAATATGATAACACAAGATACAGCTAACTTCTATCTGGTGCGAGACGATCCGCCACGAGTGCGGCTCGAGCACCTTGGACATTCAGGACTAAGCTTACATCTAACACGCGCCACGATTCAGATACGGTACAAAAACTTAATACTAAGTACAAAAATATAATTCGAAAACAATTTACACCTACATTAAAGCTGACAATATTAATATCGTGTGGTGGAAAGCCTTAATTTAAAGTTATTTTATATTATGACTTGCGACAATGTGTGACAACTGATAAACATGATCATGAACTAATAAATGACTTATAAAACTGGCTGCTCTAATTAGCAGGCACGTTGTGTACTGTGAGTAGTTAGTTCACACTCAGCAGCGGACAACGACGTCGTGGTCTCAAGCACAGTCTGCAGATGTGGGGTAAAACACCCACATGTGTGCGTGTGTGCGTGTCAGTGACATTCTCAATAACACCTCTGACATTTAGACAGATTATCACACATTTTTGCGTGTTAGTCAGCTCATTCGAGTTCGCCCGTTGGCTCGCGCGTGCGGGGACCACGTTAATAGTACGCCGTTATTTATAATTATGTTTGTCCATATACACAAGTGATTCATTCGCTATAACAATACTACAATACTATCGCCTTTGTCGATCATTAATCATCGATGGCATCTTGTCATGAGCACAGTCCTCGCACGGCAGCCAACAGACTTTTAATAAATATCACAATTCGATGGAAAAGAAAATATTTGTATACAAAATAAGCACAAGAGGGCTGGAAGAGCTGTGTAATGATATAAATATCACAGAGACAATGATACTTACAATGCAGATTGAACGACGCACGCGGGCTCGCGCGCCTCTCGTGTACACTGTGCGTCCCTACTTGTAGGTTAGACAAACGTCATTTGCGCTCAACATTATATATTACATGTACACTACACAGAGGCACGCCTGTACACGCACCGGTCCACGGGAGTGTCCCGCAGTGCGCCGCCAAGCGTGGCCGCCTGAGGCCGCCATGCGCCGGCACACGACGAGTGTGTTGTTGACCACCAACATTGTCACACTCGTAATTATTGCTCATTTATTTTACACGCGCAAGTGCCGCAAAAGATTCCATTACCAGCAAGTTAAACGCTAAACAACGCAAAAGCACACGGGGCTTAGATTCAATTCAACGATTGTGTTACGAACTTATGACGTTCCGCAAAAGCGAATGGAAATGTCATGTCATGGATTTCTAGAGTTCAAACAAATATAATACATAAATAAATATGATATGTAGTCACACCATACTTAACGCTGGTTACTGACATCACAAACGACCTCGCTCTCTCAAACGTGATTAACATCAAGTTTATAACCTAACCTACGCGCTAACATCATCGACTCTTGTCTTCAAACCAGGCAGCGACGCACCACGATACTCTTTAACCTCTACAGACTCATCAAAGGCCACGACTACAAGTAATACGACGATACTTCAACACTCGCCTCTTAAATTCCACAAACGATTGGTCAATCATACGAGTCAATACAGTTTCTACATAAACCTTGTCATCAGCGAGGAGCAAGCTACAAGCTGCCGACAACAGTCCCTCGACATTATACATTTCTACAATAATAGTAATTAGTAGGCACCATTCCAAGTTGTCAAACAGACACCATACCGACACGCGACATCTACAACTATTCGTGATTGTAATAAAGGCGACATATACACTGATCATAATTGACAAATCACTAACATACATTTGTTTCGGGTTGAACGAACGTTTATTTGACTCATAGCAGAGCAATATGAACCGTTATGCAAGTTGTTGGCAATAAACTAGCGTTCTACAAGTGCAGTTACATTCGCCCGTTCTGAACAAGCAGAGTCATTACAGATTGAAGAGTACAAGTATGTTCACAGGTATGTGTGCGCATGTCATCCTAATGACTAACAATGCTTTTGCTTTCATATGAGTATGTGTCTGTGTTATACCAGACTTGCTCTCCACACATATATAAATATATATTTTACAGATTTCTACTTCAGTCCACAATTACTCTGAGAGTTTAACTTGACTATTTTCGTTAAATGTTTGTATCACGATTGTGACTGCAGTAATTGATATATCGGCGCATTACTCGACGCTTTACAATAACTTTATACAATCTCGACACACAGCGTCGCACGTCGCGCGGCGGCGGCGGTGCGCGGGCTCATAACATTTGTGTGATACCCTGTAATCGTTAAGTATATCTCATTTGTTGCCCAAAGCCTCAATCTCCTTATGAATTATTTATTCAACACTTCACTCACCTTACATTCTAATAAGTTGCCCATTAACACCATCATATTTTAGTCTTTTAATATATTTTCATGCCATGTAGTACATGACATCGTGCGACGTCGTCAAATATGTCGCGGCACAAAATGTTTCGTATAGTATCCGAGGCTCAATCATGAAAACTTCTAACAATACTCACAACCAACAGCAACAATCATAATCTCATCGTTTAACGCAATAGTTCCGGACACAAGTTACTCGGTAGTCATTATTGTGGAAAACAACGGGTCGATCCTAAAGTATCGCTCTGATTAGCCAAAAAACCCAAAGGGTACAGATAACTATACTCTTATACTACGAAATGATGGTATTTCAACAGTTAAGACTCGGCGATAACCCACTTTGTATGTCACTCGCTTACAAGTGGGCGCGGCTAATGGCGGTAGTCGTGCAACTTACAATAGGTTGCACGTATAATTCAAAGTTTCCACAACCTTCGGCTCTAGTGTCGCATTCAAGTGGAAACAGCAGGCTTTAGTAGCGTACAGTGTACACGTGAGCGGCGACGCGCTCCGAGCATGGCGCTCAGGTGCGCGCGCGTGTGCGCGGGGCGGGCGGGGGGCGGCAGCAGCGGGACGGGGGCGCGCGCCGGGTGACGTCACGAGTGGTTCGCCAGCAGCGCGTCGAGCTCGTGCGTGTCGTCGTGCGCGTGCGCCGCCGTCAGTGACGACACCACGTGCGGCGGGATGTTGATCTGCACCGGCATCTGCAGGTTCGATGACGTCGGGATCTGTCGACACACACTCGGTTGTAGGCGGCGACACTACTACTCGCACTCGCGGCGCTGACTACTGGCTGTGGGGCACACTCACGTGTATAGTGATCTCGGGCATGATGGTGTTGGGCTGCGCGGGCTGTGCGGGCGTGACGGCGAGCTGCTGCTGCGGCTGGGAGGGGTTCCCGTCGTTGGCGGCCTCGTCTCGCGCTCGCTTGCTCTCGTGCGATCGCGTGTGCTTGCGGAGGTGGTCTTTGCGGTAGAAACCTGTACGAAAAGTATTATATAACGAATTAAATTGACATGACACACACGTAGGGCCGCTCCGGGTTGTGTTATATATGTTGTGACATATAATATAGTGGTATAAGTCGCGCGGTTACCTTTCCCGCACTCGGTGCACATCTCGGTCTTGACGCCGGAGTGTATGACGGTGTGCAGGTTGAGATGCTCGCGGCGCTTGAACCCCTTGCGACAAACGCCGCACACGTAGGGCCGCTCCGGGTTGTGGCCCAGCTTGTGCCGTTCCAGGTGCTCCTTGCGCTTCAGCCTGCGGACACAATCAAACATTCATTCATACTTCAATATTGAGAACATTATAACAAAACAAAAAAATACTAACGTATCCGCATATGGGAGCGGTATACGGCCGCGTGCGTGTGCGGGTGTGTGTGTATGCGTGCGTGTGCTAGGGTGTGTGCGGGTGTGTGTGTATGCGTGCGTGTGCTAGGGTGTGTGCGGGTGTGTGAATGTGTGTGCGTTTTCGTGTGCGTGTGAGCGGGTATATGAGCGGTCGTGTGCGTGTGTATGCGTGCGTGTGTATGCGTGCGTGTGTATGCGTGCGTGTGTATGCGTGCGTGTGTATGCGTGCGTGTGTATGCGTGCGTGTGTATGCGTGCGTGTGTATGCGTGCGTGTGTATGCGTGCGCGTGTGTGTAAGCGCGTATACGAGCGGGTGTGTGCGATTGTGTGAGTGTGAGTCCGCATGTTTGCGGTAGGGAGCGCGAATCTTATCGTGCGCGTACGTGCGAGTGCATGTGTGTGTGAATGCGTATATAAGCAGGAGTGTGCGTGGGTGCGGGCGTATATGTGCGTGCGTGTGTTTCTGTGCACTTACGCGCGCGTGCATACACGTGCGTGCGCATATGTATGTGTTGCACGTGTGCGCGTTTGTGCGCATGTTCATATGCGCGTGTGCGTCCACGTACCCGGCGCCGCAGATGCCGCAGATGAAGCGGCGCTCGATATTGTGTCCCAGCAGGTGCACCTCGAGCTGTTCCTTCTCAGGGTATGCCATGTGGCACTCGGGGCAGCAGAAGATGGGCGAGCCGTCCAGCGCCGTGGCGATCACCACCTGGCCGGGCTTCGGCCGCGCGGGCTTCGGCGGCTTCTTCTTGTATTTCTTCTTCTTTTTACTGTGTATCCTCAGGGTGCCATCTGTGGAGTAACGATGTTGGTCATTATTAAACTGTGCTAGTAGCAGCATGGAAGATTGTTAAGAGTAGTGGCTAAACTCTACTGATGCTCACGAACAACGTTAAAGTTATTTTTATATTTTATTTATTAATTTAGGTCACAAAGACATTTTCACCTCGTTAATCATTAGAATAAACTAGAAAATATCAAACTGTTGCTTGTCAAATTGTCTAATGATATTTTCCTCGAGTTACATTTAATTAGAAAAAAAAACAAGTAGCGTGTAAGCGAAGTACAGCGTGGAGCGAATGTGGTCGCACTCCTCCGCAACGGCTTAAGCGATTTCTATGTTTTTTATGTATATTTTGTAGGTATAAGAATAGGTCGTAAGGTATATTGCGTACCGCTAAGAAATAATTTATATGACAGAAAAAGGTTGCCGGGTCAGCTAGTAAATTATAAATATATGTGTGTAGTGACCTTCCCCGAGCACGGCCTCTGCGACGGGCTCCTCCTTCTTGTCGTCGGAGGCTGCGTCCTCGTCCATCATCTCCACGGGATCCTCCTTCTTCACGTCCGTGGGGTTCAGCCGCAGGAACTGCTGCAGTGACACCGGCAGCTGCTGCGTTTGCTGCGACAGTATACTCTTATAAGTACTACATACATACATACACAGATACTAACAAGTATAAAAGACTGACTTATGCTAAGAATAAAACATTACGTGTTTTTTATATTTTCCTAAGTAACTAATATTAGCTGTCTCCTTAGGAAATTCGAATAATTGTTTAGTAATTAAATAGTGTAGATGACCTCATGACAGCAAATGCAGCGTTTGTCGTCGAACACACAACAACAAGAATATATGTATATAGATATAGACTTTGGTTTTATTAACAATGTTTCATATGTGTTTTACATAATCATGCCTACAATCGTTTAAGCATACAAACACAGTATTCATCTAATACAAAAGAAAATACATTGTTTCGTATCTCTATGACCAATATTCTTTTACAATTCAAAGATAGGCTGGCAGTGTATAAAAATCGCAAACCATACATACATAGATGCGATTTGGGTATCCACAGAGTACTTTCCCCTGAACCTTGACACAATTTTTGGGGGCACTGTATATAAATGTGTGCCGTAGTCACCTAGTGAGAGGCGCACGTACCTGCGGCGGCAGCTGGCTGAGGTACTTGACGAGGTCCTGCTGGTTGCTGCTGATCTGCCATTGCACGCCCTCGCCCGCCTCCGTACCCTGCGAGCTCTCCTGCACACACACACACACACACACACACACATAATTAAGATCACTATAATAATTAGTACAACATAAAATAAATAAACTTAAGCACATGTCTTTAATATGCTATACCCAATTTTTTTAAAGCCGTCTCAATAGTGAATGATAATGATGATGATGATGATGATAAATGATATTTATTTCACATAAAATGGAGTACATTTAAGGATGTTGTGGTATATCTAATACATTTAGCTCTTCCATTTAGTCACAATGTGGCATGCGAAATGTTTTACATTTTTTAAATAATTCTCATTATTGCATAGGTATGATAAAAATACTAAATTAAATTAGTAACATTGTTATTTAAAAATCATTTTGTAATATATTATCATATAATAAATTATTTAATGTAGAAACTCCTTAAGGAGGAATAGTATGACTTTTCTAGGAGCCATGCCTTAAGGTGTTTCTTAAAACGATAAAGTGGTAAGTCTTTAAAACATTCCGGAACTTTGTTATATATAGTTATGCACATACAGTAACAATTATTTTCATACATTGTAGTTCTCGGAATGGACTCTAGAACTAACCTATTAGGATGCCTAGTGTTTCTCGGATACTTATCCATGGCCTTGGTGAAAAGGTGTGGATAAGTTTTAATAAAAACAGAAATCTCAAGAATATACATACAGGTCAGAGGAAGTATGCCTAATGTTTTAAAATGTGGTTTGCATGATTCCTCTGGAGCAATACCGATAATGGCTCTTACAGATCTCTTTTGGCCAATAAAACATCTATTAGCTTTTTCCCCACAGTATAAGGCCATATCTTAGGACTGAGCTTACATAGCCATGGTAAGCTAACATGGTAGTCTGTATTGTTGAGGTTTTCCTAAGTCTGCTCAAGACATGTACAAATTTAATAATTTTATAACATAATTAAATGGCACCAATATGCAACTTCCAGTCAATATGTTTGTCTAATATTATTCCTAAGAAAGTTACGTCATCTTTTTCATTAATGTTAATTTTGCCCCAAATCATTCTGTTTTCAGTACATTCAGATCGTTTACTTTGGAATTTGATAAAATTAGTTTTCTGCAAGTTAACTGTCAAGTTATTTGATTCTAGCCATTATGTCACCAAAAGGGTCATCCTATTTACTTCGTCATTAATATCAGCCAATAATTGCATATCAAAATAATGGAAATGTCGTCTGCAAATATTTTATTTGCAGACGACATTGCCATCATTTATGTTTCGTTATATCAGGTAAGTCATTAATATATAGTTGAAATAACAATGGCCCAAGAATACTGCCTTGGGGTACCCCAAAGCTGTTTACTCTGTACGGTGAGCTACTATAATAGTTGTTAATGTTAGATTATTGTCTACGTGTGATATGTCCACTCTTTGCAGTCGATCCGTAAGATATGATTCTAACCATGATAAACCAAGTCCTCGGATTCCATATTACTCTAATTTCTACAGCAAGATTTTGTGCGATACAAAGTCAAATGCCCTCGTCATGTCAAAAAAATACGAATATAGACAAGAACTTACACACAATGTGTAAGTTCTTGTCTATATTCGTTAAGACATTATGTACTAGGGTATATGCTGCTAATGTAATTGATTTTCCTTTTTGGAAGCCGTTCTGTTCAGGCTTAATTATATTAAATTTATTTATAAATGACGACAGGCGAAGGTGCACGGCATTTTCAAAAATATTTGCCAATATTGGAAACAATGTAATAGGTCTATAGTTGCATAAAATATGCTCGTTCTATCTCCTTTTTTTGAGAATAGGTTTTATAATCGATTTTTGTAATGATTCGGGGAAGGTTCCCTGTTCAAATGAAAGATTTATTAAATGAGTAATATTTGATGCAATAGCTGTAGCACATCTTTTGAGAATCATTGTTGAAATACCATCATAACCATTGCTATTGTTTAAGTTCGCAATTATTTTCTGTACTTCTGAAACACATTTAGGGGTTCTATAAACATACTATTTTGTAGAGAGGTTTTATTGGTGTTTTAAAGAGATTTTTGTACGTTAGATAGTTCAATATAGTAGTTATTAAACTCACATTCTATTTTATTTGGGTCTCTTATTAGCTGATTTCCTACTTTAATTTCTGTAATGGAATTATCTGATAAGTGCTTTTCGTCCTTATCTTTTATTACAGTCCAAGCGGATTTACACTTATTTTATGATTCGCTTAGGAGTCTATGGTTACAGAGTTTCTGAGACTTGGACATACATTGCTTTAGAATTTTAGAATATATACGATAATTTGATTTATTATGTGTAGATTTATCCCTTATAGTATTTATAACGTAGAATTCTTTTTGTATTGCGACTATGTCGTATATCTTTTGTTATCCATTTAGGAGTTCGTCTTTGAATGGTTAGTTTATGTCTAAGAATAGGAAAACAGAAATTATAAAATAATATCAAGTCACTATAGAAAATGTTAAATGATTTATCTGTCTTTTTCAAGATAAATATCGCTAAAACTAATGTTTGCTATACAGTTACAGAACTTATTTAAGATAATAGTGTCATAATCATTTGTGTCACTTCAAATAAGATGTCAGATAAGGTAAATCATATTTTACATTGGTATCAGCTATGTCATTGTAGGTACGAGTACGAAAATTCGTAATATTTAAGAGTAGTACTAATAGATAGGTTAACTACTTAAATGTTAAATTTAGGCCAAATAGGAGGACTGACTAGAGAAGCGCCTATATCATGCGAATGATACGCCTCGTAAACGTCGTCAAAATGGTATGGGGTTTGCTAATAACACAAACAGAATTGGGTAATGCAAAGCGATTTATGCGCATTTCGTAAAATAATTTAATTATTTCGACTAACGGTCGCCAAATCAGAGCAGTTCCTAATTACATTTTAGACGAGATAAAATCTAGTTATTTCTCGTTATTTGATAAAAATGCTTTTCAATATGATTTGCTTTTTAGACCTGAAATACTATTATTTTGCATATTACATTTTTGGCGGAATTTGGCTGATAATGGATTATGAAGATGAAAGCGTGCAACTCGTATTTAGTTTCGCAAAATATTGAACAGTGTTGCGTTTTTGCGTAAGAAATTTAATGGTACGCGCGGCGGTATTTCTGCTATACGGATACGTTTCGACACCGCTGTTATTAGTCACATCTAAACTGCTGTTGTTTATTGCGAATATTTGCCAATTCGATGCAGATAACATATATAATATAAATACAGCAGTCGTGTACAATAAAAAATAATACATATGCAAGCTATGTTACTCGCACCCAGTAGTGTAGGAAGCAAGCATCGCTGGCGATAAGGGTACTACGTATTTGTCTACCGGAATGCTTTTATCGACAATCATATATATGATTGCTTGTGCAACTACAGTAGTTTATAAAGTATTGCAGTTTTTCATCTAGCGATGAAAGACAACGATCCTAACGGATAGAATCTAACGGTTTGCCTTTGAATCAATTCTCAATAGGAGTAGCCTGTACGGAATCTGATCTGCACTATTGTTGGTAGCTAGCAACCTGTTAGTAATTGGCTTACGGGTAGTTTTAAATACGAATATATATTCATTGAACATTTATTATTCGTAATTAAAACTATTTGTTTAAAATATATATGTCGTATAGATAATATACATACATCTAGAGATTGAGAGACAAAGCTCGTAGTGAATGACGTTATATTTGCAACACGATACATCTTATCTAATATTTTAAATGCGAATGTGAGTTTGTTTGTTTGTTACGCTTTCACATCTTAACTACTCGACCGTTGATCATGATGATTTTGCATACACGTTATCAGGGAACATAAAAGAACATAGGGTACCTTTCATCCAGAAAAACGTCCTGTTACTAACATAACCTGATCTACATTTACGCGAGCAAAGGCGCGGGCGACATCTAACGTGTAAAGTGTATGTGTCATGTACTGACGTCATCGTTGATGTCCTCGTCGCACTCCTTCTTGATGATGATCTCAGTGTTGTTGTTGTCGCACGAGGTGTTGTTGTTCAGCGTCTTGCCGTCCGGACTGTTGATTATTATCTGCTGGTTGGGCGTTATGAACACCTGCACGACACGAACACCAACTCATTAACATCAACACTCGTAACTGCTTCACAGTACGCTGCGCCACTGAGTAATAGAGCTCAATCTAGTTATAAGTATAGCTATGTGTCTATTATTTAGAAAAGCGTTCAGTCATTTCTACATTGATAGGAATAGATAAAGACTGCTCTCCAAGTTACTTAACTTGGAGAGAGAGAGAATGACGTGCCCGGTGCATACGTTTATGTCAAGATTCGTTTCATTCAATATACCGTGGTGGCAAACATGCAATTTAGGATGGATAGTATGGACAAAATACATGTATTATACTAAATATATTTGCCAACAGGACGTGTGGTATAGAGGTCAAACTGTTCTGTAGCGACACGTGCGCATTGTGATTCGCTGACGTTACAGAATGCAAGGCGTGTATGCGCGCTACTCCAGCCGCCCCCCGCCGCCCCCCGCCGCCCCCACCGGCTATGATAGGTGGACAGTAGTCAGTATGTTAGCCTATTTTTTAAATTGTAATGTTTGTGTGAAATATATTTTTGGTGACCACAACTCTTTCATTTAACTATTCCAAAATCATCAGTGACATTGGTAGGTATCATATAGATAGCTCATTGGTATAGTAGTATACCTGGTGTATATTCTGCTGCATCTGGTCCTTCTCAGACGTGGGCTGCACCAGCTGCATCTCCTGCGGCAGCGCCGCCAGCATCTGCAGACCTGCCGCAACACAACATATTATCTTACTACATTCATGTAACACTTATGATTATATTATACATATTTATAAATCTTCCGTTTTCATACTCATTAATAATCTTGTAGTTGAGTTAGTAACTCTTCGAAGTACGAATGTTACCGCTAGGCGATTGAGGCGCTCATAGCCAGTTGCACTCACTGATCGGTAAACGATTAGCGAGGTTAAGCAACGTTGGGTGCGGTCAGTCTATAGATGGGTGACCGCTTAGTGGTATTTTATCTGAGCGTCTCCGTGCTTCGGAGGGTACGTAAAAGTCGGTCCCGGTTGTTGTCAAATTGACAGCAGTCGTTAAGCCATGTCAGAGGCCTACGGGCGGCTTGAACAACTCTTGACAACAGGTTGGCCACTAACCACACGAAAAGAAAGAAAGAAAGAAGATAGGTAGTCAATAATTGAGTAGGAGAGGAGGCCACGTGAATAGATCAATACAACAGTGTAAGACTGACGAGTACAATACTTAGAGTTTAGATATTTTAGCAGTGTGTGATAATAGGATAGCCACAAATTAAAATAAAGTGTTTCTCTCATTAGCATTACGCACACATACAATGATATTTGTGCGAGCTGTTGTACTAACTCATCTAATGAATGCGACGATATTCTTAGGTCACAACTGATTTGTATGGACAGAACAAAAGGATCACGTCGCGAATGGGGGGAGGGTATCACCTGTTTTTATAAAGCTTTCTATGGTTCTGTATGAGTATTTAAACCGAGATGTATAAACGGATGACGTAATGTTTTCAGTAATCACCTGATTAATACACACAAGTGTAGCGGGTTCGATCCCCACACGAAACAAACTGTCAGATGTACTAACACCTAGCTTTATTATATCAGGTCTGCGTACTCTTTGTATCTCTGTTGCCAAGTCTGATAACTTTCCTAAAATAGACGAAAATAAAAATATCTGATGGTTTGTCGAATAATGTAATGATAATGATCAAGCATTGTACACATACAACAAGTGGCGCGGGTGCGCTTGCAAATGTCAGTGGAGTAAGTCGGGTGAATGACAATACATGTATGTTAGTAAGCGCTCAGCGTGCACGGTGCTTATATTCAGTAAAGCTTAAGCACCTGCTCTCACCCTGAATGTACTTGAACACGAGAGTGTTATACATTAAATGCTCGCCACATATTTTATTATATGATGCTAATGTCATGTCTTGATGGTCGTGCACTAAAATATATACAGACCAAGAATATACCTATAATCCGTAGTAAATCGATCGTTGAAGTTCTTTTTATGTGAGTGATTGCCTTATAAAATCCTTAGTTATGTAATCCTTAGTCATCGTTATGATGTAGTGACGCCAGTGCTTAAACGTCTCCGCGACCGAAAAGGCGTTATCGTATAATAAACATCGAGAGCGAGACTCACCTTCCCCTAGCCCGCCTTGCCCGACTAGTTGCAGGCCTCCGGTGTCGTTCGTCTCCGCGGAGTACGCGAGCGTTAGCACCGCACCACCTTACAAATAATATATTTGTTCAGTATTTCTTGTTTATACTACTAAAGTGGCAAACAAGTATTACCAATAACCCTTGGTCGAGATGTCGGCAGTGCACTGGCTGTGTGAACAAAATTACCCTCCTTTTGCCTTCGCTGTCGGTTAAAAGTGAACGTGTGAATGATCAGTGAAACTAATTGATTGCGACTATGAGCCGAAGTAGCAATAAGCGAACAGCATTTAATATGTTTACATATCCCATATATTTATTAGATATCTATAACTGCTAAGACACATTCACATAGCTTGAACATTTATGAACACATTGAACGTAGCAGACACAATAGAAAATGTATTATTTGCCGTCCTCACCAACGTACGGATAGCGGTGCTTTATGTACAATTTATCTTAGGACAATGTTGCCATGAACACGCACGTAGTTGGGTCCCACAACCGCGGGCTTTACAACTGGACCGCTGGTGGCGCAGCGGTCACTGCCAGTCTTCCATCAATAATACAACTAGATATCGGGTCGGCGCAAAAATTACGTCTCGGTAAATAACAGCGCACTTGAGATGTGAGCTCTTATTTTGTTGAGTTCGCTTGAAACACAGCCAATGTAAACACGTCTCACAATGTCGCAGTGTGTATTCGAAAGTTGCAAAAATAATGCCCGAAAAACCAATTTAACGGCCGGAGTATCTTACTCTTGGTAAGTACATGAAGAATAAGTTATATTTTAAACTAACAAATAATATCAAATTTTTAACAAAATTACCGATTTTCAACCACCGCTACAAATGTTTGGCCAAGGCTCGTCAACACACGCACAAATTTTTATAACAAAAATAAACGAAACAAAACGTTGTAGCTCTCAAGGCAATAACGGGAAAAAGTACCTTATTTGTTGCAGCTAAAGGTTGATTTCACACTAAATGTTGTTGTATGTGACGAATGATGTAAGTATTAGATAATATTTTGAAGATTTGTGACTTTATTACTAGGTGCCATGGTTGTAATCAGGTTGAACTTAAAACTGTTTTAAAACGTTTCTCTCCGTTTGTTAGTAAGCCAATGTAACTGTATACGTATTGTCACGCGGACAGCATTTAGCTTTGAGTTTGTACGCGACCCGATATCTAGTTGTATTGTTGATCGAAGCTGCCAGTGCACCGAATATTACAGGTTTGGTACCCACATGTAGCAAACACTTGTGTGTTCCACAAATAGATGTTTTAGATTTGATTTTTCTTAGTATCCGTTGTTTTAATTATTGTTAGTCATCAAAAATAATAACTATGGTCTTTTTAGAATAATGATTTAAGTGTGATGAATGATTGTGCAGCGAAACGAAGATGATCATCTCATTAGTTATAGTTGTGTAAGTCACCTTGTTGGAAGCCCTGTATAGGTATTTGCATCTGGTACTTGGGCTGCTGCTGCGTCTGAATCAGGTGGTTGGGGCTTAGCACCTGGATCTGCACCGTCGGCTGAGGGTCGCCTGTAACAATCATACGAACATATTAGTTCATAGCTTTTATCTGTATTACATAATATCACTGCTCACTGTAAAGAAAACGTCAGGGACTCACAACTGCATTGTATGGAGATAACAGAGCAAGATTTCCGATTTTTTAGAACAACAAGATAGAGGGATGCGACCATTGTCGACTGATGGTACCGACAACCTCTTGGGCTCAAGCTGGGGCTGCAACTGCGGTGCATGCAGTACATGTTTTGCTATAATAATAATAATAGATTTATTAGCCACCACATAAGTAACTAATTAAAGTGAGCTCTGCCTCCTGGACTAGGTTGTAGCCCGTATCCCAGGAAACAGTGCCTTCCCCACTACTTAAGTCTAATACATATATTTGGTCATTAGGTACATAAAACAAATTATGATACAAAATTAAATATTAAATGTGAAAAATTTATAATCAAAAGTTAAAAAACAAACATTTAAAAGTTGGCTTAATAGCAATTTATAATAGTTTAAAACAAATATATAAATAATATAATCAATTGGCCATTTTAATATCATAAAAAAATTTATGAGGTATTTAGCACTGAAATATTTAGATTCATAATCATCCGTCTCTCAATCTGAGGAAATCTTCGTAGCTAGTATAGCATACGGCAGCTACCTGTATATCACCCGTTTTTCTGTTAAGGAATTCTCAAATATTTGACTTTGACTCAGGAATCAAACCGAGCCCTTAGGATGAGCTGTAAGCATGGCATAACTTTTATCATATGGCACTTGAGCATGGAGGCTAATACGCTGGCTGGTCTGGTATGGAGTGAATGTGGGGTGAGTGTGGAGTGAGTGCGGGTTGAGTGAGAGGTGAGTGTGGAGTGAGTGAAGGTGAGTGTGGAGTGAGTGAAGGTGAGTCCGGGAGTCAGTTACCGGGCTTGGCGCCGGGCAGCGCGATGGGCACGGAGATTAGCTGCGGCGCGGCCTGCAGCGTGGCGCCGCCCTCCAGCGCGCGCACGTACTGCACGCCGCCCTCGCCCACCGCCACGCACACCTGCGACACGCGACATGTGCTCACTCATACGTACACACATACACTAATACTTGTACGTCACATATATTATACAGTTAGTAAGTAATATTTATTTTCCAGAAACGTGGTAAGAAAATTTTGATGGTACATAATAGTTTGTCATTTAAAACAACATGTTTCACTTTAATATCGGCATGCTAATTATAATACTACACTGTTAGCACAAAATATGCAGTGTGTAACAGAAAGGGGTGGTCATATCTTATGACCATAATTTGTATCTGAAAATTAGACTATTGATCCTATCCCTGGATTGAAACAAATAATTTTTAATTTTATGACAATTTTAAACATTATATTTATTTATTATTTAAGCAAAATGAAATGATCATTTCATATATTCAAGAACAATTTTGATATTGTGTGTGAATATACAATAATAATAATAAAGACAAATAAATTAATGCATTACATCACTATTAAAATTCTGGCCGGTAATTTTTGGGTTCACAGAGATCACCCAGTCAGCTGTTTAGTCCTGTTTAACTTCTCATGACAGACTGAACTCTAAAATAAATAAGTCGATAAAAATAAAATTAAGTACCTACATCAATTAAAATAATATCTACAGATTTTGTCATTTCGGTTTTCCTTTGTACAGGGGCTTTATTAAGTGCTGCTTAAATATGGATACACTTCTCTATTACACACTGTATAGTGCAAAAGTTATCGTTACAAAGAGAATAAGTTATATAATTTTGGACATGCATATGAACTTATAATTCTCATAGGTTTATGTGTATACAAAAAAAACGTTGGTTAAGAATGTTAATGGTTTCATACATTAACGAAACAAAGACTATATATAATATATTCCCAGAGATTGCCTTTGTTTGTGCATTTCCAAGCATGTTATGGTCGGTCTTTAAGAATAAAAGTAAGTACATAATACGAATGTCTACACTATAGACCTCGAAAAGTTGAACACCAGAAAGTTGTCAAGAGTTTGTTGTATGTGGCAATAAAAATCAACGTAAGTACGAATTTAATTAAAAATCTATGAATATAAGAGAACAAACTTACTCTATAAGTAGGTAATATGCTAACTTTACTTGAGAATAAAATTAAGAATTTCAAGTGAAGTCACGAATTTCTAGATAATAAATTATATTCATGAATAGAACCAAACGGCGTCATTTAGTAATAGAGCGTGGCGCAGTGATGTTCATTAAACTTGTGAGAACGAGCGAGACATTGGTGCCAATTCTGTTGTCACAAAATTCTCTAAGCATAACTAAAAATCACTAAATATTTGTTTAGTCCTGTCACTTAACGATTTCAGAATACGAAATGTCATTTGAGAGGACTAAACTAAATTTTAGTGATTTTTAGTTAAGCTTAGAAAATTTTGTGACAACAGAATTGGCACCAATATTTCCCTATATAAAAAAGTACTCTGTGGAGTGTGGACATTATGCGCCTGTAACTGGAAGACTAAGAATGTCGATGACGTCATACGAGTTCTATATTAGTTGATACGTCAACTAATAATATACAACAACACGTACTACTATTGTTCAGTTGCAATAATAATTAGAAATAAAATGTTAAATTTCTGTTTTGCACTATCCGATTATTTTAGTAAGAACATTCATTATTTTCTACTTATATTGAGTTATAGACTAGCAGTCATATACGGCGGATGGTATAATAATGTTACAGGCACGAACACCTTACACAAGTTTTGTATTTACGTTAATACACAAATAACTACGGTCTCATGAAATGCAAAGACAAACTAGTGCCATCTACCGGCCACGATAGTACACCTCAACGCTAGTCTTATCTTAGGGTACACAAGCGAGCCAAGACAAGTTAACGCAATGTATGTATATATGTATGTTAATTCTACTAGACAGAAACAACGCAGACAGAGGCCATAGAAAAACAGCAACATTGGCGTGTAATCTGCAGTAAAAGATTAATTAGCGTCATACACATAAACTCTTTGTTTCAAGTTTATGCAACAGTCAGTTTCTAAACCAGTGGGTCTGCGCCGCGGCTTTCACTGCTTACATCACAATATGATTAATTGCCAATTTCTACAACTTGTACAAATATTAAGCAGCTGTTTATTATTTGTATCAATTATTAACTTATTATATACTTGATTAAATTAGCATCACGCCTGCCTGCGTAAACCTCTATCACTGTCATCTTTCGCTAGATTTAACAAAATAAATGTAGGTGATGTACCTACTGTACAGTACATATCCCCACCCTAGGAGCGACTTGACTGGCCACGTATTGCATCCTACAGAGATGTTACGTAGAAGTAGACTCGTTGCTCGCTATGCTGTTAGCAGACGGTATGGTGGTCCAATTGTTCGCGCACAGCACACAGCGCTGCGACATTTTCATTCAAGGACAACCAAGCGCCACATTGTAATACCGTTAAAGTGGCCTTTGACCATATAGTCGACGTGATTTTTGCTTACTTTTAGACAGCCCTTATGATTGTTTGCCATCTTAGTCGTATAAAAATAACTCGGCCCCACTTGCAATTGCTGTCTGACAAATTTTTGTACCTGTACCTACGTAGCAATATAAGCTTAAAGTTACATAGCCTTAGACTCATTCCTCTACGAAATAATATCTAGAACTTTCTTTAGTGAAAGTTGTAGGACAATTGCTTTATTGACATACGCTCTCAAGCGCCGCCGCCGAGTCTTGTAATATTTGCTTTACGCAATAATATAATTTATGATATTTATCTATTTGTTTACATACTTGCTACATATTTAACATACTCAGATTGATAAATTACTCATCTATCGTAGGTACCCATTTTGTTTAATGGCATAACGTCGCGTCGGTTACTCCCTGGATGGCTGAGTCAAGGTTGTAAGACGATGGAGAAAGTGAGCTTATTGGAGATGGTCGATTATTATGAATAAACACTCAGACACCCTTCTGTTTCTCGACGCGTAAATAACAACTCGAAAGGGGAGCCAACCCTCAGATATTCTTACTGGCTTAAGCGTTGAATAGCCATTCTCCCTTCCCTCTCGGTTGCAAATATCGGATTGTGCCGCTTCGTGGCAAAACAGATATTCAACCGTTTCTGGTTTAACTAGAATGCGACCCCAATACGCTTGGAAATAATAAGACTAGGATGTGACGTGTCAGTGGTAATTGCGTTTTATAGATAAATTAATAGGTACGTCATCGTATCCTCTCACTTTGTTTTCGTCAAAACACGTTTCAATCGCACATTCGTAGACAAACGCAGCGATCAAATATGCAACATTAGGTGCACTGATAGCGCAAAAACCATTCCAGACAAAGTGCCATCACTTTAATAAAACTATCATTCTAATTATTGAAGTAGTAATGTGATTTCAGATAATACTTTTACCATCTAGTATTTTACTCATTATTTTTACCACATTAGATCTTAGTGTTCACTCCAGTTGGCATGTAATAGAGAACATGACTGTGATATATTACCTGTGGCATGTTTCCATTGTTTGACACATTCTGCTGTATCTTAGTGACGGGCAGCTGGCCCCCTGTGGTCACAAAGTGAGTGCCAGCAGAGCCCACCGCTGAGAATGCAGCAAAATTCATATCAGGCTCGTCGTCACTGGAAAATAAATGTGCACTCACTGTAGGTGACTCCTTCCTAATTATTGGTGTAGGAACTGGCTACTAATTAAATATAAAATAAATTTGTTAGCCTAATTGCAAATTTACTAAATAATATAGAGATGGTTCAGCTCAGGTAATTTAATTTATACAACTTGTTTAATGAAACCGGTGATTACCCATGACCTATTACCAAGGTATATGATTGCTGTTTTTGACAGATTTTGTATAGAAATCTAACAATTTTATTTATAGATAAGTTATCTGACAAGTGAAAAATAACAAATGAAACCTTTATTAAAAACTATCATTAACATGTTGTTTATGCAGTGGCCAGCAAGTTAATGTAAGCTGAAGGACTTGGCAGTATACTTACATAAACTTGATACACACACAATAAATCACTTATGTAGGCAGTCTAACAGTTGTTGTATTATTAAGTTATTTTTGTCTGTTGATCGGTGAAACAATACTAATTATATTAAATTGAAATACCGCCATCATAAAAAAATACTATAATATAGTTTAATAAACTTATACAAAAAAACTTACACTGAGATAAGCAAATATGCTTAGAAATTAGATTGTTTACTGCAGAGTGCATAAAATACAGAAAGGAAATCATTCAGGTTTTGATGATCATATCAAACTCAGAAAACATAAATTAAATGTTAATCAGCAATTTAGATCTATATCTTATTGCAACAAGGTCAAGTGCAACCGTCAATCATATTAGACCCATTGAAATACTATATTTAGAATCAAAAAGGATATAACCAAAAGTGTAGTTACAACTTACTAGACTCAGTTGAAGTGAAATTTGTTACACAACAGAGAAAGTTGCTAACACATATAAGTAGGTAGAAATAATTATAACGGAAATAAAATTATTTCACACAAAACATATTTATTAATTTTTAAAGAACCCATCTTGTCTTAAATCTACCTTCAAACTTTACAGTACAAAAGTAGTTGTTTAGTGAGCAACATTTTCCCAAATAAACAACATTTTATAATATAAAAATACTGCTAGATACAAAGATTTTGATAGTCCTATGACATATAAAAATGGTCAATTCATCCGCATACCAAGAGGCATCCTCTCTGGTGGGCAACTTCTGCATGTCGCACATGGTATGGAGTAATGGTCCCTCCGCACGACCCGCCGAAGCGGGAGAAAAATCAATTAAAAAATCACTGTCCCACTTGAGTCATTCACTCTAGTATCACGCGTATCCCCACGTCCCCCAATGTCCCACCACCGCGGCGCCACTGCGCACGGGACTACACTGGGACCTCGATGGTAGGGCACATACCACTACCGACCACCAGACACGGCACTACACTAAAATTAATTCAGCCGTGGTGACTTGGTGAGAGGCGAAAGATGATCGTCGACTACTACTAATAAGAAAGTGGGTTAAAGAAAGTTTTTTATGCAGGCCCGATAGTCGACCGACGAGTTTGTTATACATACTGCCAGACAATCGGCGTGTATGTGTACGTATGCACATGTAGCTCTAGCGTGATCCTCACTTTCTCTTTGCTGTACTTTCACAAGACACAGTGAGGTGTGGTTTTGGTTCACTGGCTGTGAGAAGCTTGTTGGGTAATCGTCTTGTACCTTATCAAACTCGTATGAAATCGGATTTTACATTTATACGGTATATATAAAGAACCTACAATACGCGTATTTTTGCGTAGTTTTATGAACCTGCCTACAAAGCTAAAAGATTGCGCCGATTTGTATAATAGAAAGTTGAAATAAGGTCACACTATTATGTCATTGACCTCATATATACTTTCGCGCAATAACATTGTGATATTTACCTATTTATCAAATTTTTGCGAAAATAATACATAGTAAAATGAAAAATCTATTGTCAAATTCAGGTACATTTACAAGTAAAGAAAATGTATTGCTGGGTTGAAGGTTATCGTAGATTCAGACAAAGGAATCAACAAAAATGGCCGATAAGTTTTCAGTTACGCAATTAGGTACAACTAATTTCTAAAAAATATTTAATTTTAGGGGAACTCCGCGTGCTCGTGGGCGGGACCAGACAGAAATCGAAGGTTGTTCACCCCTACCAGTCCTTTTGACCGGCTGTGCGTCCATCAGGCGGACGCGACGCATCCCCACCATGATGCGGGATCCCCTCCATGTGCCGTCACCAAATCACTCCCGCTCCCGGCTCCTTCCTCCACCGCCAGGGAAATCGTGAGAGGAGGGGTTGAACGCGGCCCTCACGGCACTCTCGCTACAGCATTCAGGTGGCCACGCGCCCCGTATAACGGTACTACGGAGTACCGCTTCGCTTCCAAAATAAGGTCATGGATATTCACACGTTGTAAATAAGATAAATAACACGACTTACCTTCGTAATTTTTTTCTTCGGTCTAAATAAATTTATAATTTTACTTCGATAGCCCTCAATATATATTCCATAATTAATTATAAACAAATAAACAACAACGCCCCTTCTCTTTCACCATTTACGACAAATGAAATCCGCCATACTGTTTCTTAGTACGTACAATTTATCACCAGGTGGCGCATTAATTCTTTAGCGTGATTGGTCAAAAATTTATCAATGATTTGACATGTAAATGCCATAATAAAAATTTAAATTGTTACCATGCTTCAACAATTTTAATTAAAAAAGGTACAATTAAATACGCTAATTATTAATAATTAGTTGTAACAATAATAATACACACAAAACTTAACAGATAAATACTAAAACTAATAAGGAAATTGTTGCCCACATCTTTGTATTCTCTCTAGATGTAGTTCAAATAATAACTTATTGTCATAGTAGTAACTACTCTGGGAAGACGACATCCCTGGATCATAACTGGGTCTTCTTTCTGAACCTGACGAAGAACTAGGTGAAGAGATTCCATTCTCCGGAGTTATTCCATTAATTTGACTAGCATCTTGTGTTTGTGATATAGATGTGTTGATCAAGTTGTTATTTATATGCAGGTTATTTATCCTCTTTGACAATGGCATGAATTCACATGAGTCGTCCTCTCTGGACCTTTTCCTATGAAAAATAACAAGATTATAATATGTTTATTAGAACTTAAAACAAGTTGAACATGTATAATGCGTTCTGACATTAGTACCTACCTATTTTCTGTCATAGTATCAAAGTAATTTCCATTACTGCCAATACAAGTATTCCAATTCAGGTTGGCGTTTTTTCCAAAAGTCATTTGTTGACAAATTACAATGTTTCTTCCCCAAACAAACTAAAATTATGCTTTTCGGTCAATTTTATTTTGCAACTTCTCACAAGGAACAAAAATATGAGACATAAATTCCTCAACCAGGTACTGTATAATATTATCCTTAGCATAGCATCTGTCGTGCCGTACCTCATCACCATAGGAGAAAAAGAGACAGCGTAAATTTGATGCAATAAATAGGGGACGAACTCAAAGGACAGAACGCATGGCCTGCAGACTTTTTTTTTTAATGTAATGTCACAAGAAGTATGTTTCGTTACTTTCGTGAATAACAAAAATATTTAATATTTGTGTAGATTTATAATTTAATTTTAGTAAATTTTAAAATGATTTTATATAAAATTCATATTCTATATTAAATTTAATATTATTTAGATTACGTTCATAGAGCATAAAATTAAACTGTAATTAGTCCGGCTGTCGTATCAAAAGATGGTGCTACTATCAGCAGAAGAATGTATAAAGTTGTCTAAATCTGATAATAGATGTCATTGTTAACAACTTCTAGACGACGCATTTGATTTATAAACAATAGATGGCAGCATAATTTACATCTGGGTATGGTCAATAACGAATATCCTAGTTACCTACCTACTTTAATTCTAATCTACAAATATTATTTAGGTATATCGAGATTCAAATTCAGTAGCCGTCAGTATAGCCTAGTGCTTCTGAATGACTGACCGATAAGCGCATTCAAACCTTAACATATTATCTTAGGCAGTCGAGATGTATTTGATCTCATAAGTCATACGTCAAGTGATTTCATTTGCGTACTCATAAAAACATTAACGTTCTGATAATCCTTAATGAAAGACTAGAAAGTAGTCTATTAAATTTGTGCGACATTCAGGACCAAGCCTATTTATCCAAATATCATAGTATTAAACATATTGAGTCGCATCACCAGATACAATAGATTAGTAATTATATCTGATATTCTAAGATTGATAGGCTACTGAGTACTGGCCTTCTCGGTTTAAAAAGGGTTAAGTATACCCATATACGGTGGGCTATAATTATCAGACTAACACATTTAAAACTAAACATCGCGCAACAGACACAAAAGAAAATCTATTGTTACCTACCTACTACCTAGGTATTTTTTCGCGAACATCTGCAGATCGCAGCAGCGCCACATCTTAAGAATTTAATGTAGAAGTTATGATGTTTTCATCGTTATAGTGGGCGACATTGATCTCTCTAAAACCTTTGACTGCGTTGACCATCATACGCTGCTACGAAAACTCAGGTATTCCTACCTAAGCGATAGACTACAAAACGGTGATATCAACAGAAGTAGATCTTCTGGATTGCCAGTCACAATGGGCGTGAATCCGAAAGCACCAAATTTAAATGCTGTTAACGATGCACTCGCGCAAGTCCTGGACTGGTTTACGACGAATCATTTACTAGATACTAAACTCTAAAAAAACTACATGTATCAAGTTTACATTGCCAAATGTAAAGAGTCCTAACGTAAATATAAATTTAAATACTTAATGAAATTTATACTTTAGTTCAATCTACAGTTTTTTTAGACCGTGTTGTGTTGATGTTTGTAAAGTCCCCGCAACTTAGGGACTAGCTAACATCTAGCTAATATCTAGCTAACATCTAGCTAATATCTAGCTAATATCTAGCTAATATCTAGCTAATATCTAGTAATATCTAGCTAATATTGTACAACTTGACGTATATACGCGTCGATTTTACTACAACAACACATTCACGAGACCTTTTTACACTTCTTTACTCTTCGTTATTTCTTATATCACCAAACAAAACAAACATTTAATTAACTAAAAGAAAGCACTATGAATTCAGATAATCGTCTTAAGAAAGTATATTATTATAAAATATCGGCTATACCTACTGTTCTGTGTCATTGACCTTTTTAATCAGATAAGAGGTCCGAGGTATTGATAAAATATCAAACTTTGGGCGAAACCCAATGTCACTAACAATAACGGTTTTTGCAGTCTAGCTATCTACCTACCAATGAGATATTTATTTCGTTTAGTGAGTACATTACTGACGATTTCATTCATATTTAAGGAAACAAACCGGCAAGTTTGTCTACAAACGCAATGCGAATGCATAAAGCAAGAGAGATACACGTACAAGAATCATAGCAAGCGCTTATTCTTAGTTCTAGACTTCGCCAATCCCACAATAAAGATTGGATAATCAAGGTTGCTAGGAGCAGTAGGAGCTACAATTGCGATCATCTCATGAAATATATAACAGCTTTTATTTTATTTACCTTAGAGTTTCAGTTTATTTTTAATGGAATATTAAAGGTAGTAACATTCTTGTGTTTTAGACAGTGTTAAAATTGAACTTTACTCTGCAAAGGTCACATTAACGGTTGGCATCAGATACAGCTCGTTTGTTTTCGGTTGTGACTCATTGGTCAATCTTAAACATATTTATAGATAATAATTTAACGTCGTTATTCCAGAGATAATAACTGTAGTAATTTATGAGTCAATAATTTAAATTGTTCGTTTATCCAAACTACCAAAGCACTTCGAGTTTATCTAATTTAATGCATTAATATACATAATTATATTGGTCTTATTATAAAAATATAAAATGTTATGCTTCATTTGACATTCAATACGAACGAAACTTGAAACTTAATAAATACAACCTTTTATCAACGGATTTGCTCCCGTGGTTCTAAGATCTTTCCCACCGGAACTGTGCATTTATCCAGGGTAACATGTAGCATACTAGATCCATTGCTGCCGCCGGTGTACCGCTCCGACGCAATAGGTTAATTATCTCTACTAGTATGTAAAAATCACGTTGGTCCATCGCTCCATAAACGAAAAACAAAACAAAATATATTTGGTTTTATAATTATAATAAGTAAGGAAAAGGAAATCTCTATGGATCATAATGTACACCTACTCACTCATACGCAGTGCCTAGAACTTAGTTACACCACGTACATAGACTCACGCCTGCATATCCACGAAGGTTCAGCTCGAGAACAAATAAATCTCGCCACCTATGTTTTAAAATAATAGGCAGATAACTTTTGCTGTCTACGAGCTACGCAGCTACGGATAGATTGAGGATTCTGTGCCGCTATTGACTATTTCCTAAAATGCAAACTCAAACACTGACCGGCCGCGGCCGGCGGACGAGATGTAGTCAGAGAGCAATTATTATTTACCAAGTAGACCTTACCTAGTTATTAATAGGTCAGGATTGGGCAAATACACTTACTAAGTATGGACAAAGAAAATCGATTAGCTCACCAAAGTAGTGTAACATAATTTTATGAGTCAAACGGTCGACCCTTCATAAAAGGATTTAATACCAAAGAACCTTTGGCCAGGATGTACCTAGACGAGTAGACCATCGTCGTCGTGTATGAGTTGTATGACTCACTCGTGCACTACATTGATGTCAATCATAAATAAGTATAGTAGCTTTTTAAATAACGTATTACTATTACAAATACAAACTTCATTATCATAGTCTGTTCTATACCTTTACCACAGTCTAATAATTGTGCCTTTACATTAGAATAAGTATTTACTTAAAATAGCTGCAATGAAGATAAGATTATTGAATCCTAATTGTTACAATAATTACCTATCTGCATTTCAAGGAGACAGTGTAAAATATGTGTGGTTTTACGGATACACAAAGACGCATTACCGCTAGGTAATGCAACTGTCGATGACGATTGGATTTGATTCCTAAGTCAAACAAAGTAAGATTGGTTATATCCACTAATTAATAAGTCCGAAAATTGTCAGCAGTACTGCAGCGTTTTGAAGTCGATGTGTAGAAGACAAGCGACGAAAAGTGGCTTCGTGTGAGACATCTCTGCATCAAGTATCCGGAGAGATTTAAAGTGGTAATATATGTACACATACGTAACTTTTCAATCGCCAACATTTCACTTAAATTAGCGCGCACAATGAGTTGTGTAAGTAAAGGCTGCGTATACGTTTTATGTCAGTTTATGGTTAACATTGCAACGGCCCGATACCCGGCCATACAAGGCAGCCAAAGATATCGCGTTTGTGCCTTTTTATAGGCAAAGAGAACAAGTCGACGCTGCGCGCTGTTGTTGTAACAGATGTCGGCGTTGTCGCGTTGACTAATTAGATTATCCATAGTCCACAGCCCATTGTAGTAAGTATTATTGATGGGAAAGTAATTCTGAGTGATGATAGTCACGTTACCGCATTTGACGTTTACGTTTACAATGTGAGCTTGTAAACGAAGGCTGGACATGAGCTTCGGGCGGGTTGTATCGCGGCCGCGACGGTGCCGCAGGTAACGTTACCTGTTACCCACCTGATACTATAACCTTGGCTTTGGCTGTTTATTACACAACCACTCCCGACCCACTAAATGGATTTCGATTAAATTTGGTGTGCTGTCTATGAGGATTAACTTATAGACTTCATCTGTTATAAATTGTTTTTATTCAAAAATCTATGACTTAATGATGTTTCGAAATAAAATGTATCACTACACAGGTGCTGTTATACTTACTTTGTGTTGCGATAATCGACATACACTCATGCGGAGCACTTAGCGTTATACATAGATAGAGGTAGCGTTGTTTGCTGCGGCCGGCGGCGGCGGCGCGGGCGCGGCGGCGCGGGCGCTGCGGTCAGAAAGCCTTGTCTAATTAAATAGCGTACTTACTCAGTTACAGTAGCAGAAGTACTCTGATGACCACCGCATGGATCTGAGTCTGAATGACTGTGGCTGAAACGATATGTTGTCCGTATTGCGACTGTGTCGTTGATTTATTAATTAAGCTCAAGAAGAATTCTAATGTGATTTTATTTTTATAATACCTACGAGGTCCATAGCTATGTGATTACTATACGTACAACTTACACCAATAGTAAAACTGCACCCGCGGCCCATCCTTATGCCTTACAACAAACGTGACTGGTTCCTTGCGTGCTGAACAGCACAGCGCGTTTAAGGACCCTGGCTGCGATCTTCTAAGGGTACCTACTATTCGACTCTATGCTGTACGGCTGTTTTAGTTAGATCTGAATCCCTTATTTTGCCCCAGGATCCCTCAGTGCCCTCCCTGTCGTCGTGATTACTAATTATTACCACGGATTGCCTCTTCACAAAATAATGCTGATTTTATTAAAAGAGCGTTTCGCCTGTTCAGTAGCCGCAATGCAATGTACGTGAAATGCACGTCCGTCAGCTTAAAGCTATAAAGAGAACAAATGTAATCTTATGTTAATTACAGTTAAAAGATTCCGGTGTTCAAATAAGTGACCGGAAAGCTCCTTATAAGGCAAACTTGGCTCATTTATTACGTTTTAATTATTTATCTTTATGATCAACAGATTCTAACTCACTGAATATCCTTCTTTGTTAATGGTACTGCTTACGATACCTTTTTACTTATTATTTATTACAACTATAATAACTTCCCATCTCTCACTGAGAAGAGGGCCGTACCCTACAATGGGACAATTCATTACAGGGTTGACTTATAATATAACATTGAAAGAATATTATTATAACTGTTTCTTACGGCTTGTAGTTTAAGTTATTACCTACTTGAGGCAGAACTACGAGATAACTCATAAGCATCATGTTTGGTTAAATCTAACCGTTATGTAATCTTAGTAAAATTGCTTCACGTATGGAGGCGATCACATTCACAACAGGTTCTCTGAGACGCTGGTGTGCCTGTGATATCAATCATATCGTATATCCAGTCCCGCATGTCGTTGGCTGCAGCTAATGTCGAAGATATTATAAAACTAACATGATGGACGAAACACAATAAACAAATTAACTACCGAGAGATTCAGAGAGGCACCTGCTCCAAAATGGATTAAATACTGTTGCTACGAACACGATTACAATACTACACGCAGCCTTTGTTTCATACAGAGCGCTAAATTATTTACTGGAGCTAATTACCTACTCCAACTACTTTCCAGGGTACATTTTCAGCTTAGTAAATTTTCTGTGGGTGCATCAAAACTGCTACTGTTCTATTTATTTGGTACTAGATGTGACCGCGGTTTCACCCGAGTTTATGATTACTGCGCCGCCCTCTTGGGTCGTAGCGTGATGTTATACAGCCTATAACCTTCCTCAATAAATAAGCTATCCAATAAAAATATTTTTCAATTTGAACCAGTAGTTCCTGAGATTAGCGCTTGCAACCAAACAAACAAACTCTTTATTTATTTATTTAGATCGCCAATAAATTATACACATTTCTTACATCTAAATAATAATTTACAGATATGCCTTGTGCTCATTCCCTTACAGGCAACCACATCTAACAAAAATAAAACGTTTGCCACAAAAACTAAGTAAAAAGCTCTAAATACATTAACATAATATTATTATAATTTAAATGAAAGAAGAATTAATAGAAACGTTATACTAAAAATTGAAAATCAAACTTAGCCTAGTGGTATCATAATTACCGAAGCCTGGATCCCAGGTATAGGTACAGTGATTTTTTTCTTTAATCTAAACAAGTTGTCATCAAATATATCCAAATCTCCAAATCTCCCAGTCGCTGAAGACTATTGTATGACTTGGCTATTCTTGTTAAAGGTGAATTAAGACTTATGTTAGTCTTGTATCTACGGACACTGAGCAGTGAGCAGCTTGTAGACACTAGACACCCTTAAGTATAGAATAGATGACATGGCCCTAGAATAAAACCGGTAGCTATAAACGCCATCAGCACAGCATACTATTAGTATTATATGTTTCAAAAATATATGTCTCATATTTTATATTTGACGATATTTCATTTTGTTAAAATAACATCAACAGGTATTTATTCATTAAAGGTGTAAGTTATCGAGGTGTTACGAAGAAACAGTAAATAATAAACGTGTTGCGCTGAATATTGTCGATGGTGGCGTGTGGCGTTCACCTTTCGTTAATTAAATATTCCGGAAACCGCACACATTGCAGTCTCCGCTCCACGTCCACGTCTCTCGGGGCGCGCGGCGCTCGCGGTGCAACGTGCGGATGTTAAAAGTTGTTTTTAAGGTGAAACGAGAGAGAGCAGTCGGCAAAATTATCAAATTAACGCAGTCCCGTTAGCCGGCGCGGTATAATATCACATTTCGGTGTGATGTCGTACAGAAATCGGCAAGTCGCGTGCTCGGCGGGCGCATCGGCGCGTGAATACCGCGCTTATCCGCTCTGCTGCATGTCGTGTGGAATTCGCCTTATATGGTAGTGTATCTGCTGTTTGCACCGCACCTAAAAAGTATCTATTGTTTCCATAGGAAACACGGGCGAGGGACATTGTCGAGCGTGACCTATATCTTAGACGAATGCGTATTAAGCGTCGCGCCTCGGCTCACAATACGTGACATATTGCTACTTCAAGCCAATTATAATGTAAAACTACTGATATCTATGATAGATCGTCTATACAATGACATATAATAGGCTTACTGTATATGTCTATCCAGTAAAACAATGCCAGCCCGGTAGGTGTACTTTGTCATGGCTCTGATAACATTAAAAATAAAAACGATTGGGTTACCTATAGCAGATTGACTAAAGTATTGTGATTGCAGGGCGCTAAGGATCTTAACATAACAAAGTACACTACAGCTGTCTAACACTTCAAATGAAGCGAATAATATATTGCTTTTCTTTGTTAGTTTTACATTTATTCAATTAGATTGTTAAGTCCTTGGTAAGTCGTAGAGGTCAAAGCAACTATGAGGACAAGCGAAGTGTTGCTTGTAACATTCGAAGCACTTCGAATGAACGATGTTACGAGTGACATAGTAGCCAAGTAGCTACGGCTCGGGTAACTGTAGTAGCTGCGGCATGCGGCATGCGGCACTTCGAAGCTACATTTTATTCTCATGAAGAGTCTGGCACTGACAGTTATATTATATTAAATAAAAGAGCATAATTATCTGCATTCACAAGAAATATGGCAACATTAAATTGCAACAGAGTTGAACTACTTTTCGTACGTGGTCGATAATAAAATGATGATAAGTTCCGCAGTAATATGGAGACGTTACTTTCCTAGAGATCCGCTCGGAGCTGTTCTCATCGGTACTATAATACTTTCTCTATTCATACACAGTCTCGTCACTTTCACGCAGACGCGAGTATTCATTAATGAGAAATGAGATTGTTCGCCAACTTTGATAATCAGATTTAGCTTCCCACAATGTTACAAAGGATTGTGTAAAACGACGGAAATAAATGTATTTCTCTGTCACACGCATTGTTAAGGCGTGTGTTTTAACAATTATTATTACTATGTCTAATGTTATAATAAGATAGATATCTTTACATCTTCAGAGATACCCAGCCTACAGTCGCAGCCCACTGACAATGATTTCGACTAAACACATGAAACTTCCGATACTTACATTGAATTTTAATGCCGTACAATTTTGTTGTTGTAATCAATCAACGCGGCCGGCGGCCGTGCGTGCGTGCGTCTTAGCAAGATGTTTGTACTATAATTGGCTATGTAAATACTAATTAGGTACCTACCTACTTAGTTAATAAATATTCGAAAAGGGCTAATATTGTAGCGCGGCCATCTTAGTAGGTATCTGCGTGTCGCACCAAGCATTCTCACGATTTGGCTGTAAGCCAAAGTCTGACTGGCTGCAGAGACTCTGTCTGAGCCTCATAAATGTTTAAGTTGGCGATGGGCTCAGCTGAATGAATTTCATTCATTCCTGTGTTCCCCGCTGCAAGTAAAAACAGAGGAAAGCGCGTTCCGAAAGCAAATATTTGACATTGTCATTAACACATTAATGTAGGTTAATTGATAGATACGCGAACGCTCCGCTCGACGCGCGACGCGCGCGTAAACCAACGATATCTTGACATTGCGTGCAGACGCTTGATTGGTGTGAAAAAACAAATAGTGATTTCATTGCGCGTGCGCGTGCGCGCGACGCGACGCGTGGACGCGCGGGCGTGGACACACGAGCACGCGGTGTGAACAGCCTGCGCGCCGACGCTTGTCGCTACCCACCCTCACGCACCCATCCGTCTTCTGGACAAGCCGTGCGCACTTAACGCATCACGCTAATAGTCAGGCCGTCCCCTGCCAAGTTCTCGTGTTCAACTCAACAAAAAGATTGAAAATAATGTAATTTAACATCCCTACGATAATAGTGTACCTATTAGTAACTGCTACGCTACGACTTCATCTTGGTAATGATATGATATGATATCGCATTATTAATACCAAAATGTTTCCCCAGTGGGGTACTGAATCTGTTTTATTTAATATATCATTGACATACAGGTTCGTTATTATAAATTAAATAATGAGTAGTAGAGCCCCGCTGATTTCAGCGTGAATAGGTCGGCTCGACCTGGTAAGGACTACCCTCCCACAGAATATCGACGAGAAATAGCAGTATTCCTACTGTTGAGTTTCGTGCAGTGAGTGAGAGTGCCGGAGGCCCAATCACCCTCTTACCCCCTTCCCACTCCTACTTTCCGCTTCCTTTCCTAAAGGGTCGGCAACGCGCAAGTGATGCCTCTGGTGCGACCACTTACCATCAGGTGCGCCGTATGCTTGTTTGCCATCTAAGTTGTATAAAAAAAATATCATCACATATTTTCCTTTATGGAAGTTACAAAATATTACACCACCGAACACAGAGAACACCCCGACACTTTAGTGTGTGTTGTCCGCTGTCTACAACTGGGTATCAAACCCACAACAACATTCCACAACTTGTGAGCGGTCATCGCTTCGCTTCAACTACATCGTTACTCGTGCTGTCCTACTCACACGCGCATCCACTGTTCCCTGCTGTAGCCGGCTCCACTATTGCTGAACTGGTCATCTTCAAGCTTTTGAAGATTCACCACTCTCCAGCACCCGTCTTTCTCATTAGTCCACTAGATTTGGAATGGTGCAGAGCACTAAGTTATTTAGGTTTATTTAACCTGCAACTAATTTAATGAATCAATCTGTATTATGGTCAAGGAGATGAAAATGATAATAATTATGTACTTTTTTGGGGGAGGGTCAGATAGTCCTGATAGTAAAAAGTCTGAGTAAACCAAATGACTAGATTGCAGAATGAGTAGGTAGGTAAAACGTCTGAGTTGCTAATTTAATAATAATAATATTCTACCACATACACAACACCATCTAGCCCAAACTAAGCAGAGCTTGTACTATGGGTACTAGATAATGGATAAACATACATATATACTTTTTTTTGTAAATACATATATATTATACATAGAAACATCCAGACCAAGACAAGCATCCATGTTCATGCACACAAATGTTTGACTTGTGCGGGAATCGAACCCGCGACCTCAAGCGTGGCAGTCGGTTATACTAACCACTACGCCATCGAGGCCGACAATTATATTTATTGTACAACGTGCAGGTAGGCAGAATGACTACATCGCAAAATGACTTGATTGCATAATCCCTAGATAATCGTTATAATTGCAAAATGTCTGGATTGTATAATGACAAAATAAGTATTTATTTTACGGTAAGGTATAAAGAAAATCTACTTACTTATTTTATAAATAACTAGTTTTCACCCGCGGCTTCGCTCGCGTAAATGTAGGTTAGGTTAGGTTAGGTCTGCAACAGTTATTTTTTCTGGATAAAAGGGACTCTATGTCCTATTCTGTACTGTTCTGTGTCGTAATTTAAAATATATTTACTCTTAAAGAATCTATCTCATCGATTTAACATAAAATAGCATGATTTGGACTGGGTGCGCCTCCGAAATGAAATGGGGTCTCATGAGCATGTGGAGACAACACAAGAAAATTTTTACAGAAATCCATTTGTTCCTATTGATTGCCTCGCCACTGTAGGAGCATCATATGGACTATGGAGCTTCAGAACTGGTCATAACAGGCTGTCACAGAAAATGATGCGTTTGAGAATAGTAGCACAAGGATTCACTGTAAGTGCTCTTGTTGCTGGTGTCATGATGACCACCGGCCAAGATTTCAAATAGGAAATCACATATTATTATATACTCTACATTAATCCATCTTTAATTGATTTAATTAAAAGTGTTTTAATTGATTTAATTAAAAATGTTTAAAAAAAATGATAAATGTATAAATGTAAATGTATATCACTAAGACGACGATCACGTTTGTCGATCAGATCGGAGGCGTTCTGGACAAAGGCCAGGTTAAAAGCTCCTTGAACCGACAGGCGTGTATGAGGAATGTGATGAAAGTGAATGAAGCCAGAGAAGTGTGTCAGGATCGTAGCAAATGGAAATCCGTAGTCTCTGCCTACCCCTCTGGGAAACAGGCGTGAATCTATGTATGTATATCATTAAGAATTTGCGCCTATACGATTACGTCTATACATTCTGCAACCCAAATTTGTGCAACTAATATGTTTTGCCTATCTACAAAGTCATTCTGCAATCTCGACTTTTTGAAACTTCGACGTTTTGTCTGCGCGGACATTCTGCAATTCACTCTTTTAGCAACTTAGACGTTTTGCCTTCCCAGTCATTCTGCAATCTAGTCATTTTGTTTACTCGGACTTTTTACTATCCAGATTATCTGACCCTACCCCTTTTTTGGTAAAAGACACGTATAACTACGTATTACTTATCAATATGCTTTGAAACTAAATAACTTATTAATTATTATACTTAACTGATGGTCCGAGTTAAACACAAGTTGAAGTATTTGTATACACATTGGAAGTGGTCGTCGAGCATCTCTGCAGCATTTTTGACAGCTTGTTCACACGTTGGCAGATCGTTTACTTCCGTGCGGAAATACTTAAAATATGAGATTCGTGTAAAGTGACTGAATAAGATGTGAATGAGGTCACATGCACTAAAGCTGTCGCGCTCGTAGGTACTTGGCTCATCATCATTACATCCATGTTATTATACATTTTATCAATTAACATCTACAGATAGAATCAGTGCTATGCATGGAAAAATATTGTAAGATAAAAAAAATTACATCCATTGTTTATTTACCATTTTAACAATTTCGCAAAGTTTGTCTTGTATATTACTTAACAAGGCGAGCCTGTATCGTAGAATCCTAAGTCAAATAGATTCCCCTTTTTTAAAACCTGCTATTTGTAATGTATTTATAATAATCCATCATTATCAATGATTTTATGCCTAAGTAGCTCTCTATTTTCTAAATGATTAAATTGAAACTACACTTTTTAATGAGTTTATTATACGTAAATAGATTGACTAGCTGACAAAAACATATCACAAAATTAAATAGTTGTAGAATTTTGATTAATTTAGTATTTGCTAGCCTTACCGGATATGATAAATCCGGTTAAAACTTGGATGCTTATTGCTAAAAATAAGTCATGTCCACTAAAATTCCTAAAATATATTTATATTAATTAAAGTATATGTAATGTATCATGTTGTTATGACCATCATAATTAGACTTTATCAGATTCGTACAGTCGATCGATTCCGACCACACCTTGTCGCTGTGTCGCGTTGCGTCACTTGTCGCGTTGCGTCACTTGTCGCGAGAAAGTAATAACAGGAAAATACATACCTGCGATGAACTTAATACATGCTAAACAAGTGATTCAATGTTTATGATTAATACATAATATATGTTATTTGGAAATATCATGATACCTATCAAAAACTTAAGCCATCGTTACGATAAGTATATAATAAAAAGTTAAAAGAAAGGCGTTAACCTTTTATTTTCTGCAGACATTTAGCGTGCCATCTAACATCTAACGAATAAACTATTAAAACCACGGAACAGAAAAAAAATGTAAATTATTTAAATGAACGCAATCGCAGCACCTATGATCACGGGGATGTCCATCTAACTGGTCTTCTCAAGACTTAATGTCTGTGTGTGTTATTTAACGTAAGATAGTGAGTATAAGATCATTTCACATTCTCTCATTGTCTGGCTATCACTCTGTCACTAGAGAGTGAAGTAATCTTTTACAAATCTCAGTGATGTATTAGGCATTGGGTCTCCGTCTCCGTTACTTCCATTACTGTCTAGTAGCACACAACTGGTTCCTTAGCCGGTAGAGGACAATAGACTCGCTTTCTTCACATTTAGGACAAAATATGAGTGAAAAACGGACGCCAGACATAACTGCCTCGCCCAGAAAATAAATATAGCGAAATCTTATGTTTTAAATATTTGTTGTAGAAGTAGAGTTCGCACTGCCGCAGCTGTTAAAATACAAAAATCGCCGTTTTACCGAAACTTTACACAGCGATACCTTCTTAATTATGTATGTCGTGTATGTATGTAATAATTTTAAATAACAATATGTCTATAAATAAGAGTGATGTGTGATGCTTTGTCGGTTGTTATCCGCTCACGTTGTGTGCCGAACCTCCGAGGCGCCGAGCGCCGCGCACGCCGCCGCGCGCCGCGGCCGCGGTGGTGTAACGCCGCGCCGAGCGCCGCGCACGCCGCCGCGCGCCGCGGCCGCGGTGATGTAACGCCGCGCCGCGCGCCGCGCACGCCGCCGCGCGCCGCGGCCGCGGTGGTGTAACGCCGCGCCGAGCGCCGCGCACGCCGCCGCGCGCCGCGGCCGCGGTGATGTAACGCCGCGCCGCGCGCCGCGTCGCGCTGGTGACGTTTCGCTTGTTAATTGGAAGCGGCCTCTCCTGACACTGCTCAAGGTCGAAGATTCGCAGCCATCAATAACACGATCCTTGATCTCGCAACCAGCTATGGTGTCTTCCAAAATACTTACCTAGTCCATTTAATATTCCTGCCTAATAAAACGCATTACTGAATATCGTAGGTACCTACTAGGTATAAATACCTAATGTAAACGTATTTAATACAAAAGTTTACATACTTACTTGAGAAAGTATTTTCTTTTTTAATATTTTAGTAAATGAGTAGATAAGTACCTACTTAGTCAATTTTATATATTTTTGTAAGTACCTATTATTTCTTTGCGCTCGCCAAGGCAGTTCTGAAAGCGATATACCTAAGAGTAGTAGGTCGGTAGCCAGGTACATTTTGAACCAAATTATAATCAAAGCAATTTATGCCCGCGGTCTCACCCGCGTCAGTGGTATTTGTGGTTACTGCACCACTCCCGTGAGCCGTAGCGTGATGTTATATAGCCTATGTCCTTCCCAGGGTCTCAGGCTATCTCCATTCCAAATTTTATCTAAATCGGTTCAGCGGATTGAGCGTGAAAAGGTAACAGACAGACAGACAGAGTTACTTTCGCATTTATAATGTTACTAGATGTTCCCGCGGTTTCACCCGCGTTTATCGTTATTGCTCCGCCCCCGTGGGTCGTAGCGTGATGGTATATAGCCTATAGCCTTCCTAGATAAATAGGCTATTATGAGATTAGCGCGTTCAAACCAACAAACAAACAAACTCTTCAGCTTTATAATATTAGCATAGATAGCTGACCCGCGCAACTTCGTCTGCGTCACATAAGAGAGAGAGTGGGTCGTAGGCATCTATAATACAATTTTAAAGGAGCTAAAACATTCTTTGTTAATTCCACGAACCACATAAGAACCATTGAACAACATTTTAGAAATATACCTACTGCAGTGCTAATTTAAAATGACGCAGAATAAACCAGAAGAAACATAGTTTGTATGTCTGTAATGGGTAATTGTTTTGCTGCGATGTTATTTTAAAATTGCGATATCTCCTAAGATATTCATTGAAATCGAATGATGTAAAGGGCAATTTTGTTTTAAATTAAATACTTGTGATGAATAACGTATTTATTTGGATAAGGATTGATATCATGTTTATAAAAACAATTATTTTAGAACAAATTTGGTTAGCATAAAAAAGGCTATAGTGAGCCAATACCTTACAAGATAGACATATGCTGTCGCGGACTTTTTTTTTTAACTTTTAAAGGGGAACAATCTGTCATACATGATTTTTGCGAAACTTTAACTGTAACGCAGCGCTCGCAGCGGAAGCTCTCTAAAGGGAAAAACCCTCCGATTTTGAAACATTCTTCATTGGTGCTCCGCTCCTATTGATCTTAGCGTGATGATATATAGCCTATAGCCTTCCTCGATAAATGGGCTATCTAACACCAAAAGAATTTTTTAAATCGGACCAGTAGTTCCTGAGATTAGGGCGTTTAAGCAAACAAACAAACAAACTCTTCAGCTTTATAATATTAGTATAGATTAGTAAGGATTTAATAATTGAACGAGACCCAGTTGGTCGCCTTCAAATATTAAATCAGATAAATGTAAATAGTTATGCTTGCATCACTCGCGCAGCGTCACTACCGATGTGCTGAGTGGATTCAAATCCCGCACAGGACAGAAACTGTTTAATCCATAAACCATCACATTGCTGTTGATGGAGTCTAGATATTCTCTACAGATACTAACTACTGGCTACTTAATACACAATTATGAACCTACGTTAGGAATTCTTTTGTTATAGTACGAAACTGAAACTTCTTTTGACTTTTGGTTTTATTTTTATTGGTAGGTATGCCAATGTATTTGAAAAGTTGACTGCCATACGTTAGTACTATTTATTCTGTGGCCATACAGTCAAATTTTAATATTTCTTATTTATTTGTGTATTTTGAACTTATCTAGCAGCGGAGGGTGACAGAATGCCTCAAGTACACAAATATGTTGGTTATCAGTGTTATCACAGGTGTACCGTGTAGCACAAGAGCGCGTCACAGCCGAGCTGAGCCGCGCACGCGGGGCGGCGGCGCGGCGGCGGCGGTGCGGGCGGCGCATACCCACGATAATTAATATTAATGAACACGTTCGAGCCGCCTATGTGGGAAAGAGCACGCTACCTGCTTGTCGCGTCGCGTCGCCTCGCGCTATTGTTAGCACGCGGCGCGGGGCGCGGGGCGCGAGGGGAGTGTGCTCAGAGTAAGTCCGTCGCGTTCTCGCCGAGCCCGAGGCCCGAGCCCGAGAGCATGCTAGTTGATAGACGGGTTTGTAGCACGGAGCACGCCGCGCGATGGCTCGCTGGGGCGACGAGAAAACATTACATTTCATTTATTTATACCGACAACGGGAATGTTTGTGGAACCCGCGTTCGCCACTCTACAAGAACAAAGTAGCGAGAGAATGCGCTTACAAAAGCATATTGCAATCGTTTAACGACAGACATTTAGATATAAAAAGTGTTAAAACTAAAATAAAGAATTTGAGATCTGTTTATCACACGGAGCTGAAAAAAGTTAAAGCCTTCTCGCGTTGTAGTACTGACGGTTCGGTGTACAAGCCCAGCTTGTCCTGGTTCGACGAAATGCACGCTTTCTTGGGAGACTCCGTGGAAGAGCGGCTCGAGCCGGCCACGAGCGCGGGTGCGGGTGTCAGCACAGAATTCGTAAGTGTTAGAGCTCGCCTCGGGCTGAAGACGGATAACGTTCGTTTATAGGTTATGTTAAACTGTATTACTGTCATTACAAGTACTTACATGATAAAATACATATCAGACGACCGAACCATCGCATCGGCCTGGAATAAATAAATAGTTAGTAGTCATTTAGCCTTCAGAGCGCGCTAACAATCTATAGTGAGGGTGGTACGGCCGTACGGGCAGCCGGCAGGGCGCGGGGGTGCGGCGCGCGCCGTCGCGCCGCACCCCCGCGCCGGCACACCGGCTCGTCTCCCAGTACGAGTTCGGACATAATATTATGTACCTAATACAAACGTAAAATGTATTTATATAACGGTACTTACATAATATCTACATTTTTGCAATAAATAGTGAATGGAAGTAAAAATAAACTTACATGTAATTAATTACATTTTAAAACATTGAGCATCGATATAGAATTTTCTCTCTATTCTTGTTATCAATTTCGGAAACAATAATTCATAATTTAAACAGATAGGTAAGTAATAAAAATTGAATGATTCGTAATATTACGTTGTCGTTGATGTTATATCCGAAGACTCCTGCGCGCTACGTGATGCACCAGTCACCACTGACCACTCTTCTGTCAGTAGGTACCTACATAGGTACTCTAAACATCTAACGAGTGTACATCGACATCGTGTTTTGTTGAAAGTTATCTTGACGCTCGAATTGTCCTGTCACATGCCATTTTGATAAACGACACAATGGTACAATTTGCTAGGTGCCTACTTACTTACTTCTTACATGTAAAATATATGAAACTAGCTTTTGCGCGTGGTAGGTCCCTACATCGCAATCATAATCTTAATCATAAAAAGTAGCCTATGTTTAGTTTCCCAGGGTTTAAACTACCTCTGTATTAAATTTCATCAAAATCGGTTGGCTTATTCCCGCCCGCTTTGCTATTTTGCTCCCAAGCGCTCCAAGACCAAAATAAAATGTTATTATTATTTTGTAAAATCGTTCCCAAGGGCTCCAAAAGCTTATGAAAAATTATTTCTCTAAATCCTCTGATCTTCATATATTTATTCCTAGGAGCTCCAAATTATAATTATAGACCTACTTACTAGTGTGTTCCCGACAGCTCCAAAACAAACTGTGTGGTTAGTAGAATTCAAACATGTAATAACAAAATATTAGTTTTTGATAAGAAATAAAATCTCAAAGTACCTAGAGATTGTTTTGGAGCTGTAGGGAATGAAATTGGTAAATGTGGCTTTATTTATTATTTTCATATAAAAATCTTTGGAGCTCCTGGTAACTAATGTACCGAAAAATGAATTTTAGAGAACAATAGATTTTGAGCGCACGGGAATAAGCCAATCGGTTATTTAGCCGTGAATAGGTAACAGACAGACGGACAGAGTTAATTTCGAATTTATAGATAATATTAAGTAAGGATGAAGAAGTGTGACTAACATACTTGAAAATAAAAATGGTAGGCAAGAATAGCTTATATAGCGTCTTTATATTGGTACTAGTATAGTATTATATTATCTGTGGTATACGTAAATAAACCACTGCACTTGTCGGCTTATGTCATTTCTTTCTCAAAAAGATACAGTAAAATAATGATATCTCTACACATTTAATTGATGTCTTCTTGAGAAGATTCGAAATATACCTATCTACGTTGTAATTCAATCTGGGCGCCGGCGCCGCCGCCGCGGCGATCGAGTTATATTATGTTCTTACTTTCTATTGTTGCAGGAGGCGCAGGGGACATGCATAGATAACTGCGGCGCCAGCACCGGAGACGGTGGGCCAACAGACCAAGACTCGCCTATAGAACTTATCACGATAGAAGCAAGCTTAGAGCCGAACCCAGACTCTGTACACGATACACAACCAACTGAACAAACTCAGACCGATTCAAAGTCTTGTACCATTACTGCGGCACCAACTTCGTCGGATCAACAATATGTGAAACCAAATAAACGGAAAGTGTTTCGGAGAGCCCGACCGCACGCGGACAATACCGTCCTGAGTGCTCTGCAACGTTTAGAGAACAGAGTATCTAACGTAGTGAGCACGAATCGGCGGGACCACCTGCCGCACTTGCACATCGTCGACGAGTTCCACATGTTCGCTCTGAGCGTGGCGGCGCAGCTGCGGCAGTTGCCGCTGCACATCGCGATGGCCACTCAGGCCAAGCTACAGAGCACGCTCTCCGACGCTCGGCTGGCGTCTATATTCTCGAACACATTAGGATCTACGACACAGACTATTAAAACAGAAGATTAATCTAATTAATCACTACTTAGATGATAACGTTGCTCGTTTCAATAGTTTAGTACGTTCTATAGTGAACGACCTACAGGTGGCGCAATACAGGTAGGGGAACTAAATACTAATACTGAATACAATTGTAACTATAACCTAATAAAAAGATGTTATCAATTCTCGAAGTTTATGTCCTTTTAAACGTACTGAATATAAAAGTATTGCCTTCTATTTGAACGATATGAATTCAAAACCTTGTACGGATATTGACAGTGTAGTGTTAAACGCAACTCACTGGTTGCATCTAACTATTACTATGAGTTTATAAACCAATAAATGGTATTCTGAGTCTGTAGTACCTACCTATATAAATAAAATACTTAGTCTAGCATGGCTTGGCCACTAACAGTAGCCGCACAAAACAAAACCAATGTACTTCGCAAATTCTTACTATTTTGTAGGTGACTCCTAATACTCCTAATGCTAAAAGTATAACATTTGAACACATTTTTTGTTAAACTTATGGGCTTGACATGCGTTCTGTGGGCTTGACCGTCCGCTGGGAATGCAAAATGTGTGCTCATGCTCACTGTGCGGCTTGCTCTCGCTGGTTACTATTTGCTACAATAGTACCATTCTAGTACGTACCTAGTAACTAGGTACTTTCTTATGGCAGGAACAAATACTTATTTATAATAACACTATGGAACATTGAGTAGTTGTACATACATACCATTAACTTTATAGATAAATAAGACGAGTCTTTTATGTTAATTGATTAAGTATATTATGTAGAATGAAAGTACTTTTTTATTTAAATCTTTTGCTCACTTCGATTATTTTACGTCCCCTCATCGTCAGTCCATCGATACCTGTACATCGTACAAGTTACAACAGCGGAGTGCACCTCGGCATCCCGGCATCCCGGCACCTCGGCACCTCGGGCACAGGCGCCACAATGTATGTCTACTGACCGAGTATTGCAGCTGGGTTACATGGTTTTCAGCTTTTCATACCTTCCTAAAGTAGGTAGGTAATCCTTTTTAAAGATGTGATAGCCTTTATGATCGCTTTTTCTGGAGACATGGGCGCCGCCAAAATTACTTTCAGGGAGGTGCATCTGCATCTAAACATTACACTATTAACTGATATAAAATATAGAATTATATATGTACATTATGTAGATAAATGTAATATCAAATTCAAATGCGGGTATATTATTGAATGAATTTCGCACATCGAAAATGAAAACATTCTATGTACTTATTTCTTTTCCTGACAGGAGGGTGCACCCCCTTGCACCCTGCTGCCGGCGCGCGGCGCCCATGTCTGGAGACACCACAAGTGACCAAAGAATACAATATTATTACACAGAACATTACAAGAGTACTTGTGTCGCTGTTACACATTCATTGATTTCTTCTTATATTAGTGATTTACTAGTAGGAAACAATAGGCACTTTCTTACTATTCACTCTCAAATTAATATGAGTCATTCTCATTACTGACGACCAAATCAATCAAAATATTTTCTGTCTTTACCCCATCTTCTCACATATACAAAAAATGCAAGATTAATGATTTTTGCAACTTTTAATATTTAGAGTTAAGGAACGAGTGGCGCTAGTTATAACTAGCGTCACTCGTCAAAATTCGCATCGTCGATCGTCTCAATTAAAAAAGGTTTATTTATTAATAAACCTTTTTTAATTGCGTAATTACATACACGCATGCTACGTTCCCGCTGTCTCGTCACAAGTGTCACAACATAACGAGGCTCACAATTAAACATGTCATGACATCACTCGACATGATTACTTAGTACTGCTTACTGCTTAATGGACTTAAATATTGTGTATGAACTGATTAGCGAGTATTGTGTACCTATATCAGGGATATTAGAAGTAAGCAAGTAATAACATACTTACGTATTTCATTATTATTCTATGATTTCGTTGAATATTATTATCTTACTTGAAACACGTAATCATCGGCATAGTTACGGTTAATTTCCGCATAATTGTGATTAAGTAAGTATATTTCAATATAAATACGCATTATGACATTTCACATTAAAGATAACACGGATGAATTATTATAAATTGATAACGATAACATCCAATTACGATTACTTGTCAACCACATCACTGAAAATAAAAGTGGAATATACTTACTTACTTAAAATCTGAATTATACATAAAATGAAGTTTTATTATGAATTAAATTATTATCTATACGAAAACTTTGGATCCCTTTTTACGAAAATTGGGCGGACGGAGGAGTATGAAATTTCGCACACTTATAGTTTATACAGAGAAGAAGTGACGAATGCTAATATTTATATTAAATATGTATAATAAATACATTAAATTAATGAAAAAACACTACACGCACATAACCATGCATTTGACACACGCAGTCGAAGCGGGTAACTATGGTTACATATATCAATATACGAGTATAATGACATGACATAATATATATCAGTTGGTCGAATTTCGAGCACTAGGCGACCGCTAGTTAGACTTATTGTATGATACAAATGTTATCTTTTATATACTTACATTTTACAGCTTATGAACGTACTCCTATACCGATGTTTCGGACTCTTCAACATGCATGATGTTGATGTCGCACAGTCGCCCGCCCCGTGACCAGATATTATACATTTATGGAGACCTTAGATTAAGATAGAGATTTTGTATTGCAAATGAGTTGTCGTAAAGTCCATCGCGATCGCATAGTATGAGAGTTAAGTAAATACTCTTTATTATTATACAAACTTATATTAGTGGTAATCGTAATGTGGCGCGTGGCGCGCCGGAGTCAGGTGTGGACATTTAACTTAATTTTAATGGTACCTACCTGTGCTGTGCAACCTGTACAGAAATAACAAAGGGCGGTAATAATATTATTATACTTACTTAAGTTATTTATATTCGTGTGATATTATAAATCAGAGAGTAGTGATTGAATAATGAACACGTAGGTACGTCATTCAATATCTAGCAAAGTTAATAACAAGACCTGACAAGAAGTTCATATTGTAACTGTCAGTAATAATAGGCGTCGCCGCGCGCCGAAGCGGTGCCAGACGGCAGACAATAGGCCGAGAAGTGTCGGAGTATATAACACTAGGTAGGTACGTACAATACAATAATAATAAATTCATAATGAAACAATAGTAGCTGTGCGCGGTGCGCGCGCGCATCCGTTACCCAAATCCATACCGTTGCACGTTGGCGAAGGCGCTTTGAATTCAAAACGTAACGGACATGGAGTCGAGGCCAAAGACATTGATGATGACGTATTTGGGAAGTCCTCTCTGTCTATCTTATCGCTAAGTTGAGTGTGCGAGTGTGCGAGTGTGCGCCTCGTTCTCGTCTGGGCCAGTTTTTTTGTTAACATTTTTTAGGCAAGCGAAACTGACGCTTCATCTTGGCGGGAGTATACTTAGGACTGCTCGTAAACAATTAAGAACGAAAATAATACGTTTGTTTTCTTTCAACTGTGCAAACCTTCATAATGTGTTCCTTAGTAGGAACAATCTCTGTCTGTTTCTTAGCTTGAGTGTGTTGGGAGCTGCAAATCAATGAAGTATTTCAATCAGAAACCTAATGCATGTATATCGATGTTGGATGGTTACCGAGATAGGTACGCGTGCTCGTTTCAAGTTTCGTCACTAATATTTCGTGGCAGTAACATCGCAGATGACGCACACGCGACAACGATACATATGATGTGCATCACCTTGAAGAAGACAAGAAGTAAGAATGTTTGTCACAACAAACTACATCAGTTTGCCGAACAAGGTGTTACGTAGCGATTTTTTATCTCGTATTGCATTCCACTTGCACCCTTCAGCCGTTCAGCGTGGGAGGCGCTGTGTTATATTCAAAGTGAAGTCAAGGATTAACATTTTTTGACGATGATGTCATGAGCATTCTAGTTTTTAACGTATAAATGAGGCTAACTTATATTGATTTCAAAATTTAATGTAGGCTTAAAAGTATAACGCTACGTTGGAGGAGTGCCAGTCACACAACACATCCGGTTTGTGTTCGGACACACGCTACCGGGAAATATCATTTTGTAAAGTCCTCTCACTTACTTTCACTTTTATTTTGGCTGAATAATTTAGTAAGTACCTTAAAAACTATAAGTAATTAAATTTTTTAGTAATCTAAGTAATGATGTATAATTGGTACTTAGTTCTGTAGTAGTGTTTGTGATGTGTTGTTAGCTCATCATTCTTACAGACTTATTTGGGCACCGTCCACCGTACATTTTAAAAGGCGACGTGTTTCAAGCTGCCTACTTATCTAGCTCTTGTTTACTGCTTAGCTACTGTTTCAAACGTTGAGTGCCTAGATACAAGCTTATAGTTAGGTACATAGGTACGCTATAATATGTATCTATAGACAGAAACATAAACATTGTTATAACTTCACTACAAGTCATGGTATAGCTAACTATTGAACATACTACCAACTATATATCCTAATCCTAATCCTAACTATCCTAACTATTAATATTATAAAAGCGAAAATAAGTTTGTTTGTTTGTTACCTTTTCACGCCTAAACCACTGAACCGATCATCCTGAAATTTTACATGTACGTTGTCGGGTGTACAGAAACGGACATAGGCTACCTTTCATCCCGAAAAATATTACTGTTCCCGAAGAAAACAACAATAACGTTCTTATGATAATAGATGGCGCCACGTGTCTTTCGAACCATGATTGAATTATATTATTACAAGCAGAGTACACCCCGAATTGATTGTCAAATTCTAAATTAACGCGAGCGATGCCGCGGGCAAAAGCTAGTATAACATAAAGTGCTTACTTAGGTACACATTTCTGATATTTCATGGTAAAAAAGACATCTACTACCTAATCGTATTATATATAAAAGATTTATAATTTAATGGTCAATTCTAAATGAGGGCTGTAGGCTATATACCATCACCCTACGAACCACAGGAGCGGAGCAGGAATTATAAACAGCTAAGTATCTAACATAACTCAAGAGCCGGCTCCGGCTCCGGCTCCGGCTCCGGCAGCCGTGTGGGTGTTTAGCTATAAGTGCTCTCTACGGAGTACAGCTGTAAAGTAAAATGTTCGTGTTGCTACGAACAAGTTCATGTAGCGAAGTACTTAGTACAGGACGGAATGATAGATTCATGCAATAGCCGCGTGTATATGTAAGTGTAACTACTTTGTTACGCTCCACAAGAGAACACTCGCGCTCATCAGAACAAACAGTGCGCACGCGACTCCGAGACCACTTCCCCAGTACCTGTAGTCCACGCACAGCTCAGTTAGTTGTCACAGCGACCGCAGTCCACACAGGATAAATGTTTACGGGAAGCGCTGGTAAATCTATATTAATATTATAAAGCTGAAGAGTTTGTTTGTTTGTTTGGTTGAACGCGCTAATCTCAGGAAATACTGGTTCGAATTGAAAAATTTCAGTGTTGTATAGCCCATTTATCGAGGAAGGTTATAGGCTATATAACATCACACTACGATCAATAGGTTAATAGGAGCGCAGCATCAATGTAAAATGTTGCAAAAACAGGGAAAATCTCTTATGTGACGCAGACGAAGTTGCGCGGGTCAGCTAGTCAGTCCATATTATAATTAAATGTTGAATTCCCAGTATCATCTACATTATAACATATATTTATTGTTTTAGCTACACTTTCCTTGTATAGCTCACGTTTAAAACGAATTATAACTTCCTTAATATTAGGAAGGAAATCAGCTTCGTTACAATAATAAATAATTAGAGTTTTGCAAGTCTGAAATATTCACGGGAAAGTGTTAAGAAAGCTTAATTTGTCGCTTTTATAGCGTTAATGGACTTAACAATAACAATTTACAAGTGTACATTTTACAAAGATACAAAAGTGGGCGCGTTCGGCAGCAGACAGATCGAATGACGTATCACTTGCTCTCCTACTGTGCCTACAGGAAACATGACTACATTAATAATAAACAGTTCATTATTTAAGTGCCTATACTCTTGATATTGTTCTATAAATATTCATAAACTGTTAGAAACTCTGACGTTTAATTTCGAACTTAATGTTCATTAATTCTGTTGGATAGTCGGTCAACGCTCGACGCTCTAACAAATGAATTAAGTATTATAAGTGCGCGCCTAATTTGAGCATAATTTTGAAACTTATTATGACTTTATAACATTTTTAATTGCAAATTATAATTAAAACTATTACCTACAGTCATTAAAAATGTTAAGTACTTACCTATGATTTGGGTGAACACGGTCTGTAGGTACCTAAATATTCAGCTGTATCCACGGCCCATGGCTGAAATGGAGAACGATCCCACGGAATTACATCAAGCAAAACTTCTGAAATCCATATTTATTATTAAACGGTTAGAAGTTAGAACACGTGCTGGTTGGGTTCAGTGCCCAACCCGGCGCCGGAGTACTCATGACTCACCTCCAATAAGTTCAAACCTAATCAAGCAAACCCGAACAGCACATGTGACACAATGTTTTTCTTGACTAAGTACATGTATTTACATGAACTTAGTCAAGAAAAAACGCCAACGCCCGATGTCTTATAATATTATTATTCATACATCAATAGCTTTTTTTTACGTGGAGGAATGACTTGACGCATACCCCTCTGCGGGGGCGGGCGGAGGGGTTATGTCGCACTCACCGGGGTAAAAGAAAATACCGACTAAACCTATCACGGTGTTCCTCGATAAAACCGCTATCGACGGGGCCGTGCGAATCACTTGCACATGTGGTCTCGACCCCGCCGAGGTTTCGACCCGCCGCGCCGCCCGCGCCGAGGCCGTATGAAACGGCAGGCCACTACACGACAACACCTACCTTTTAGGCAAAACTCACTTTAAAGCCCTACCGTCCCTCTCCTAGAGAGAAGACGAACAAGATACAGAGGCGCGGGCGGGAACACGCACGGTGCCTCTCGGACCTGGTGCTGATCGGTTGGCGGGCAGGCCCACGAAGCCCACCACCCCCAGGTCAAACCTCAGGGTGGCTGGAGGTAATCTCGCGCCCTCCGGCGCCCGGCTCTGCGGTTGGGGAGAAGGTCGCCCGCTCCGCCGCCTGCTATGCATCACTGCTGACCCGCAGACGGTATCCTGTGCGAACAGTCAGGCCCGCGAGGTTAAAATAGTCGTTAAGTTTTCTAAAATGCTCCAATGTTCTGTCCAATATTCTTAATTTTCTTTATATATATATACGACCCTTCTATAAAGTATTAGAGCGCTTAAAAATATGGGTATATTCCGAATTCGACCCTCATGTTTCGTTCTGAATCTAAAAATACGCTTTCGCCCCAAAAATTGTTCCTCATATGCCCCGAAATTTAGATAAATATTAATTTCTTAACCTAATTCCTATTTCATCCCAAATGATGTTCCTTTTTGACCCTGTTTTTTTTGTATAGCTGATTTTGATGTACCGTCAGCCGAAAAATATTTTAAAATACCTCCGTGATCTCTCGGCGAAGCTTTGGCTTATAATTACATGACATCACGAGCCCGACATTGAAAAGACTTGAAATAATTTTTAAACATGTTTTGTTTTGCTAGCCATATGCTCAAAAATGTAGGACGAAAATGGAATCATTAAAAAAGAGGGGCGAATGAGGAACATTTTGGAATGTGAGACGTAATATAGGGGTGAATGTGGAACAAACCAAAAATTAGTTATAGTAAAAAGTCGTAAAAGTCGTTGGTAAATTCGTTCTCAAGTTATGGCGTAACCGCGTGACCGAGGGAAACAGGGATTCATTTTATATCTAAATAGATTTAATTGAGGATATAGGTACCTGAATTCTGCTAAAAATGGAAGGACATCATTTGTTTAGTTTTACATTCTTACGATGCCATTCGCACTGGACGAAATTAATCACGTAGATTATAAATCGGCGGAATCAAAAAGGCCCTTCTCTCTCCGCCACTGCGGCTGTCGTGCAACCGGTGCAACCATGCTTCCAAATAATCCCCAGAAGATTAGTAGGTACCCACCGGACACCCGAGGGACAAACAAAAACTGTTGGAACTACGAGGGTGGGACAGATAGGAACCAACGAGCACCACACAACAATACGAGTGTATCATTATGTTCCTATATTTTATTTTGCTATTTCAACCAGAGGTGCGACATTTGCCTACTCCAGGTATATTATCTGTGTCCAGGTCAAATACAATAATTACTCAGCTTTGATAGTTAACAATGTTTTTGTATTCATAGATACCTATTTTAATAAAATATATAATCAATATAATGAACGGGCACCTAAAACTGTGTTGTCGATTCTCCAGAAAAGAAATCACTGCGTTACCACTTGCGGAGGCCCAATCACGCTCTTTCCCCCTTGCTGCTCCTTCTCTTTCCCACTTCCTTTCCTAAACCTTTTCAAGTGATGCCTCTGGTGTTGCAGGCGTCCATAGGCTACGGTGACCACCTACCATCAGGTGGGCCGTATGCCTATTTGCCAAGTTAGTCGTAAGTATAAAAAGTAAAAGAAAACTCGGACGGCGGACGTCGCAACAGACAACTGCACTTCTCTGCCGACGGCACAACGCCTTCTCGTAGAGTTCTCCAGACATACCATGAGCGACACCGTTCCGTCCACAATACTGCAGCACAGACTGTACGCGACTTGTCACGACCCTGACAAACTAAAGTCATTTAACAAAACATTTCTAATAAGTACCTTAAATTATTCAGTATGGTAGACATAAATACCTACGCCATATTTTCACAGTAAAAGAGAGAATTTATTCTTAATTGTGATCAGCTATGCGAGACCGCGGCAACTTGTTATAAGTCTATACAATTTACCTTTTATAGAAGCTATTTATTCAACCACAACAACAAATGCGTGGCATTTATGTTATCTGAAGTAAACATTTACTACAAGGACTAATACGTTTTTGCAACTTTTAACGAACTGGTCCACCTTGACACCAATACACACATGCTCCTCCTCATATGTAGATATATCATTAGTGCTCCCGACTCTGTCTAATAGCTGTGGCTTCAGCATATCTTTGGGACATGTAAACAACTATGTAATCATTGCAGACCGGGGTCTCTATCCGTTTAAACCGTTCTCTCTCTGTGAGTTTGTATGAACAACACTGCGATAATATCCATAGAAAATAGTTTAAGTAGGTAATATCACACAGCAGTTACATTAATCCATCCGCCGTAAACATAATGTTTGCCAGTCGGTGTCGGCCAGTTCTAGTTTGGCGCAACGAAACTACTACTTCCTCAGTAGCTACGTCTACAATAATATAAATAAAATATTGTGTATATATTCAATGTGTAGAACAAAATGTAAAAAAGTTGTTACAGATTGGTTACATAGTCTGAGTTATGAGGAGACTAAAAGTCTCATTGTCACTATAAAATAAAATAAAATAAGAATATAAAAATAAGAAAATAATAAAATAATACACGTGACACACATAGACTTAAACAAAACAAAACACACACACACACACACACACACACACACACACACACACACACACACACAAACACACACACACAAACACACACACATACGCAAACACTCATATACACACTTACACACCATCTGCATGCAACCCTTTTTTGTTACTATATTTTGGTGCTCAAATATTTGTTTTCTTAACAATAGTTATCGTTACTTTTTTCATACAACCTTAGCCACATTAAATATTGTTAATAATGTCTATATAATAGGGAGATTTGTCATACAGGTCTTGAACCTAGTACAGACTCCAGCTCTCTCAAAGGTTTAAATTCAACTTGTAACGAATGTATTTACATGTATGTACCTTTGAGAGAAAATAAAACATATTATTATTATTATTATTATTAACTAGATACCTACTAACGATACGTACCTATATACTAAGATTAACTATAATTTGTGTAATTGTAGGGACACTGTATGTTTATCCTTATTATGATGCTGGTATAGGTACATAATATATGTAATGTTGGCGAGTAAATAGGGATGCGTTACAAAAATATCCGGATGACTGTTGGTGTAGTTGGTGCCCACTCGTATATATCATTATTAATTACTAGCTTTTGCCCGCGGCTTCGCTCGCGTTATTTAGAATTTGACAATCAATTCGGGTTGTACTCTGGTTGTAATAATCCTAACTAAGTAACTATTTAGTAATCTGTGCTAATATTATAAAAGCGAAAATGAGTTTGTTTGTTTGTTATCTTTTCACGCCTAAACCACTGAACCGATCATCCTGAAATTTTGCATATACCTTGTCAGGTGTACAGAAACGGACATAGGCTACCTTTCATCCCGAAAAAAACGACTGTACCCGACGAAAACAACAATAACGTTCTTATAATAATAGATGGCGCCACGTGTCTTTCGAATCATAATTGAATTATATTATTACAAGCAGAGTACGACCCGAATTGATTGTCAAATTCTAAAATAACGCGAGCGAAGCCGCGCGCAAAAAAATATAATTCAATCATGATTCGAAAGACACGTGGCGCCATCTATTATCATAAGAATGTTATTATTGTTTTCCTCGGGAACAGTAATTTTTTCGGGATGAAAGGTAGCCTATGTCCGTTTCTGTACACCTGTCAACGTATATGCAAAATTTTAAGATGATCGGTTCAGTGGTATAGGCTTGAAAATGTAACAAACAAACAAATAAACTCATTTTCGCTTTTATAATATTAGTTAGGATTAAGATAGGATTGGGATAGGATTAGGATAGGATTAGGATAGGATTAGGATAGGATTAGGATAGGATTAGGATAGGATTAGGATAGGATTAGGATAGGATTAGGATAGGATTAGGATAGGATTAGGATAGGATTAGGATAGGATTAGGATAGGATTAGGATAGGATTAGGATAGGATTAGGATACGATTAGGATAGGATTAGGATAGTAACATAACCTTCTAATTTCTAAATAATAGCAAAGCTAAAGGGCTTGGTAGTCGTTTCGCATGAATTTGTTTGCGGAAATCGTGCGAAAAGACACTTTTTTAAAATATAGGTACATGGAATATATTTTCGATATGTGCGAACAAATTCGTGCGAAACGACTACTAAGCCAGCTAAAGCATCATTATCCGTACGGCCGTACTACTAGGTAAGTGGGTGTCTACCATGCGTCAGTAGTATTATTATTTGTACTTGTTACGTACCACGAGTAACCATTTATTACCGTTTTAGGCTAATATAGTATATTTTTCTTTTAGGATTACACTAAACCTTTCCAATTATTAATAGTGTTTAAAAAAGGATAATTATATTTCGAAGTTATATTTTTCTTGAAAACACACATTTTCATAACTAACAATTTTCTAGAACAAGCGAAGTTTCCAAAGGCGGCGCGGCGCGCGGGCGGCGCGGCGGGGCTAATACTATAGCTCCCATAATAAGCTAACGTTAGCACACTCTATAGAAACTATTATGGAGCATGCCATCTGGATATAGCCTCAAACGCCAAGGTTTAATGCTCGTGTCGTCCAAAAATGGCGCGCGCTCGACGTTGCCGCACGCGCACTCACTACGCCTTTTAAGGTTTCACAGTAACCTTATACACATGAAGCAGTGAAGGCGATCGCTAAATACATCACAACGGAAATTATCCTAGAAGCGTTTGTTTCTACATGCACGACAGTTTCCCAGAAGAGTGGCCAGGGAGGAGACCGTCTTGTTACGACGCGACGCGCGACGCGCGACGGCTGGCACATTGGTGTGCTGATTAAACGCTCGCAATAGTACTCACTGGAGGATCACGGTATTCGGCTGAGCTCTTATGATGTGACGTAAGGCAACCTTAAGCGTATAGCGCATAAGGTAGTCAAATGCCTCTTTGCTAAGTATCCATTTGTTTCGTTACTCACGTACGTGCCCACCTCAATATGCCTTCTGAACATACGCTTGTTGGTGTACTGTATCTACTCTTAAACTGACTTTTAAGTCACTGATATGGTCAAAGCACTTTTGTTAAGACTTCGCTGAAGCATGTTCGTACGCATTACATTGGGTGAGGACCACACCCTCTCGCTAACAGTGCAGGGTGCTGCGTGTTCTTAAAGAGTTTGTGTCCCCTTCTCTCTGCAGGAATACTACACACGCTTCTATAACCGCTTTTTCTGAAGAGTTAGTAAGTACGACTTCTCTAGTCGGATTGCAGATGATAACATTTACTTTTAAACTTCAGCATAAATCACCGGTCATATTGACGTCGCGCGTCGGTGATATTAAAACACCAGTGTAATGTATCTGCTTCATAACAATATTAACAAGTTTCCTGCATACTTACATGAGTAATAAGTACTTGCTTTGGTATAATTTAATTTAGTTTAACTAATGTATTTGTTCCAGTTAACGCCGTAAACGTTTAAAGGACAAAAACAAATAGGCAATCAACATGAGAGCGAATTCAATGACCTCCAGCGATGTATCAACACGCGCAGGAAGTATAGCATCGACTCAGTGGGCTCGTCTCCACGACAACTACACGGCCAGAATACATTACTAGTCTTACAAATAGCAAAAACAAATGAGAACATATTTTACGTTATAAAATATAGGCATTCTTTAATGCCAAACTTATTTTATAACGGCTAAAGAGCCGTTATCCTGGGAAATATACCTTTAGAGTTTGATTTATCTGGCTGCGCTTATTTTAGTATAGTACATAGTACGAGCACGAGCAGTTAGTTAGATCTGTACATTACGAATTTTCATATGTAAATATCAAAGAACGAGGTATAAGTGTAAACTGTGAGCTAAAGTGAGTTTCCTTTTTCTGTTCTGGAAATTAGCTATCAGTAGCAACAAGGAGTCTGTGTCTCCGTGTATCTGTGTACGGCAGATGACAATAGACTGACTTCATCTTAGTACACGCACCTAGTTGCCGAACTATATGCAGGCAGGAATATAAACCAAGGCTGCGTCCTCTGCCTGCATCCTGTGACTAACTTACATATTTTATAAACACTTAGTCATTACTTTTAATTCCAACAGGAAAATATGGAAAAATAAGGCTGTATATTTATATATAAGGCTGTATATTTATATATAAGGCTGTATATTTTTTAAAACGTTACGTTAATGTTGGCCCCTGTTGGTCCCGAGCTCAGCTACAATTCATTTATCAACCTAATTATTATGATTATAAATAATGATAAAGAAAATATGCGGACAACGTAATGAACATATTACCGTACGTACTGCGCAAGTGCGCACGCTATCAATACTGCTTATCTACGAATACGTGCAACTATCCTATATAATGTATAATAATAACTTACTGTCCAATATTAGTTCCTACCTACATAATATAAGGTTATGTCACATTATTGTCATTATAATACTCATCAGTAACTAAATATTTATACATTTAAGTGAGGTACTGCTTCATTAGTTTTTTTTATAAGTATATTAAGTACTTAAGAAGTGCTTATTTCTTAACTTGAGTTTATAATGCGTTTGGAAAAAGTATTAATATATGTATGATGTACAGTAGCTGCAGCCTGCACGGAGTCACCTGAAGTAGTCGGTAGACACGCAGCGTAGACACCGATGGCTCGCACTAAGTATTTTAGAAGAACTGGTGGTGAGTGGCTAACTGTGAGCCGTGTAATTGACGTCACAGGTATCATGTACTACAATATAAAGTGATATTTCTTTCAATAGTCTCATATATTCCACCGTTTTAATTTCAAGATGACGATGTCTATAAGTTTTATATCTGTCCTAAAAAGTTAAATAGTTAAAGCAGTTCGGTCGACAGTGATTAACACGCTCCATTGTGGATATGGATTACCAAGGTGTACCAGATGCACATACATAGCAATGAACTTGGTCGCTGCTCGCTCGCCTCGGCCTTGTGCGCGCGCGCAGCTAATTGCACAGCCCCACACACACTGGCGTACACGTAATATAGCGTTCGAGCACGCACACAAGCGCGCAGTGCATCGCGTGATCGCTTACAAAACAAACTACTGAAACAAATCGACTATAAATAGAAGTCGATAGGCTGAAATGAGTGTGTCAGTGTTACAATTATTAGTCTGCTAGTGGATGCGCTCGTTGCTAACTTGCGGAACAGATGCAGCAGGCAAGCACGTATCGGCACGTGTTGTCCCGATGGGAATCTGCACTTAAATTTCGATATATTAGTCATTTGGTAGATTCTTGGCCATGTTGTGTTTCTGCAAAAGTGGTCGAAAACCGATAACCAGCAGGTTTTCTCTAAGCTTTGTTCTACATTATAGAACTAACTTGGCCGTGAGGTCTTTAAGCTGTACTTACTTGCTTCTATATACACACATCAACAGAATCTAGGGACATTTTATATTTCATCAAATATTTAAAAATCTTTAAAGAATTTTCTGATATAGTAAATGGAAGAATAATAGGTTTCAAAAATAAAAACATTTCGTGATTTTTTTGTTTTAAATAAAAATGTTAGTCTTTTTAATCGCCGTAGAAAATTTGTATGTTAAAAAAATTATTTCTTCTTATAAAACTATTAATTTTAATTAAAATTGAAAAACTTATAATCTAAAAAAAAGTATGCATCTAAATATGTATTAATAATCAATGTTGCCACCTCTTACATTACTTAGTAATTATTACACATGGACATCGATTGTTCATACTTAAAATTAAATTGTCAATGTCTTGCTGCGATGTGTCATGTGAGGTGCCATGTTCTTTGCAAGTGTTCGTAAAGTTGTTGTCTCGTCGGCGTCGTCAAATTTGGCGGGAAATCTCTTAAAGCTTTTTGTTGTAACATGTCCCAGGCATGCTCTATAGGATTTAAGTCGGGCGACTGTGCAGGTCAATCCAAAACTTGAATATCGTGGTCTCGGAGAGCGGCCGACGCCAGCCGCGCCGTATGGGAACGAGCATTATCGTGCATGAGTATAAATTCCTGGTCCATTTGGATTCTGTGTGGCACAATAACAGGCTCTACTACCTCTTCGTGGTATTTTTGTGCAGTCATGCTGCCTTGGATCCAAACGAGCTGGGTTCGTCTGCCAAGGCGAATTCCTGCCCAAACCATGATTGTCCCGCCTTGCTATGAGTGGACCTTGTGAAGGTGTCGTAGACGGCTAACTCTCCCTGGAGTTCTCCAAACGCGTGTTCTTTGTGAATCCGGATGAAACCCAAACCGGGACCCATTGGTGAACAGCACCAAAGACCAATGTTCGTCACTCCATGGTAAATACTCCCGAGCCCGCGAAAGCCGCCGACCGCGATTGCCACGTCGCAATGCTGGAACACGTAGCGGTCTTCCAGCATGAAGACCAACTTCATGCAACCTCTTTCGCACGGTTTGGTCGCTTACCAGCAGCTGGTGGTCCTCTTGGAGCCCTTGTACTAGCTGCATCGCTGTGATATTGGCTTGTCTTCTGGCGGTCATTTGGAGACACCGATCCTGTCTCTGCGTAGTAACACGATATCTACCCGTGTGCCGTTCAGGCTCATCCCCAGTAATAACGTGACCACAACCTGGCTGGCTTGACTGGTGTGTAGGGCCTCAGCAACGACGCGTTGAATAGCACCATTTTCTAACATGCCCACGGCTCCTAACATTTCATCTCGACTCAAATGACGACCTGACATGACTTAAAGCTCACACGGCACGTTAAATGGAAAAAAGAAAAACAATCTAATCCATAATTTATTTAATTAATATCAGAAAACAATTTTAATTTTCCTTGTCGTGTCGTAACGAATTACTTACAATTTTGCCGCCGCCGTATTTTGCTTTTCCTTTTGTTTTTTTATATACATTTTTAAATTTGGAAATAGAATATAAGAGATTTCAATCTGTACCTATATAAACTTTTTATGGCAACTAAAAAGATTTTAAACTATAAAGTCGCAAATAATTTACGACTAGAACCTGTTGATGTGTACCTATATACTTACATCTTATGTCCCCTACATCGCTGCTGCCTACACCTACGTGCTGACAGAGGTGCAGGCATGTCTTCTCCAAGGTCTGCATGGCTCCATTTTCAGTTATGTTATGATAACTTAGTGAGATTATTGTTATCAAAAGATGCTGTTTAAGTGACGTCAAAGAGTTTCCATTTTCTTATCATTAACCGACATTGAGCACCGCTCGATGTTGCTACTCAGGCCGTTGTTATCATTAACCGACATTGAGCACCGCTCGATGTTGCTACTCAGGCCGTTGTTGTCAACTGTCGTTATCAGTTTACAACACGATTATTATGGTTGTTTTACCTGAGTCACAACTTAGATATAATACATTTAGTATACTCACAAACTAATTAGCTATTTTGTATAGAGACGCAGCAGGTCTTAGTATGATCTGTTCTAAGAACGACGTCTTACCCTTCTTAACATAGTCCGGTATACCCGTGCTTTAACAAAACAACAGACCTTGCTATTCTGATAATGTTGAGGTATGACAATCTGATATATCGCATGTGTTTATAGCAAATGAATTACTACATCATACCCATATACTGCACGTACACAATCTCTATGTGGAATGTCGTACGTCCACCACAATAGGTACTCATAAGTTCGATGAATATACGTTTTAAGATGTACCGAGCACACGTCTCGCCAGCCTCGCCACTGCTACTAATAGCTGCTCTACAGACAAACCTAATGACCGACCCTACAAAACCACGACGATAAACAAATTCAGTGGTGCAGATCAAACGTTCTCATTATTAGACAACAAAATAGGTATGTAATTGTTTATTCTTCAGAGAGGTACTCCTCGGGATGTAAGCAGCATCCCGGCTGCGAAATGCCTTGTTCCACAGAAAATCCCAGCCAAATCACTTTATATCGTTCGCCTGAAGAGAGTTAGGTTTTCGGGGTCCTTAAGAAGGCGTTGTGCTGTCAGTACAGGGTCAGTAATCGTTGACTCTTGCGCTGGTGAGAGCAAAGGTGGATGTGCTACTAATATCCCTGAAGTCGCAAGCGTGTGCAGGTGATGTGAGGCCTAGGCCGCACTACGGCTAAACCGCCGCGGTGTTTAACCGCGTAATTTTGTGAGTCAAGGGATATTATTATAATACAAGCGGCCGCACCGGCGGTTTTTCCCGCGATTGATTTTGTGTGCGTTTCGGGAGGTTTCGCGTTTTAGCGGTTTACCGCTTACGGGAAAAACCGTAGTGCGGCCTAGACCTTAAGGTTAGAAGTGGCGGTAGCCCAATAGATTAGGTATTGAGTTCGCGATTGTGAGTACATGGGTTTGATTCCGATCCATTATACTAACAAGGTGAACCATTTCTAATACAGGCATTTAGCTTAGCTTACAAAAGTCAACAAGAGTTGTAGTTATTTGTAATGAAATTATAGCAAGTAAGACATTAAGAAAAGATACGTTTTAGTGATTGATGTCCGCGTCGCCGCGGCGGTGGAACTGCTACCATAATAAGTATAACAAATAACTGCAAGTGGAATCTATAGTGACGTCATCACTAGTACGCTGTGATCATGTCATTCCACTTAGCTGATATTAGTTCGTCGCGACTCGCGTCACTCATGTCTACGTGCTAGCTACAGGCAGCTACTGTTTACAAAGAATACCTGTTCTGTTTAGAGATAACGAAACGTAACGATTTAACTTATTGTTTCCCAGCATGAGACTACAAACTACAGTTAATTAAATGGCATAATGTGTGCGTCGAGGACCGACTAAATAGATAATAAAGTTTATTATTATACTGACACATATTGAGGGAAGGGAAGTATGTACTATGTGTATTTTTCCTTATTAAACATGGAGACTGTCACGCCCCGCGCCCCGCGCCCCGCGCCCCGCGCCCGACTGCCTTCCAAATAACGTTCTATATTCGTTTTATTGTTATTTATTTAATATTATAATAATAAAACTGCATCTAATGAATAGGAAATTTGTAATTTATTTGCTGAGAATTTTTCTCAGACATTCTATGCTCCTTTGGCACTAAACCTAAATAGTAACACTGTTGAACCTATTATTCACTCATCTAACTTAGGTTTATTAGTGTTTAGTGATACTGCCATCTATCGCGCACTAAAACAAATACATGAGGACAATAGAGCTGGTATAGACGGCATTCCACCAATTTTTGTTAAACGATGCGCGAAGGCACTTATCCCTCCTCTCACCTTAATATTTAATAAATCTTTATCAGAGGGCACCTATCCGGATCTCTGGAAAGAAGCAATTGTTGTCCCAATTCATAAATCAGAAGAAAACACCTTGTTGTCAATTACCGACCTATATCAATATTAATAACCTTCAGTAAAATATTAGAAAACTTGTAACTGAACGCATGACCTGGCACTTAAAACAACACATTAACAATAATCAACACGGATTTATTAAGCTCAGATCTACGACAACCAATTTAATGTGTTACACATCTACAATAGCTGAACATCTGGACAAAAGCATCCCAGTTGACGCAATATATACAGACGTTAGCAAAGCGTTTGATAAAGTCAATCGCGACCTGCTAATAAATAAATTGTATCAAGTAGGTATTTGTGGCAGACTTCTTGAATGGTTTGAATCTTATTTAAAAAATAGACGTTCGAGGGTTGCGATCAACGGATACCTATCTAACACATATGAAGCGACATCTGGGGTGCCACAAGGCTCCCACTTAGGCCCTGTGCTCTTTAATGTCTTTATAAATGACATATGTAATTGTTTCCATCATACAAAATTTTATCTTTTCGCAGATGACCTAATATTAACTATGCCAATACACAATTCCTTAGATGCAGTAAAGCTACAAGCCGATTTGGAAAGACTGTTTGACTGGTGTCAAACAAATGATATGCAATTAAATATTAAACAATGTCACCATATTCACTTTACCCGTAAAAAGATTACACGCCTAAATAAATATTACTTTGGCGGGATCGAAATCAATAATGTGGATAAAATTCGGGACCTAGGGATATTGATAGACACTCAGTTGAAACTTGATGCTCACATTTTAAATATCACATCAAAGGGATTTAAAACACTTGCTTTCATACTGCGCAATACTAAGGAGTTTAAAAAATCTTCAACCGAAATCAAACTATTTAATGTCTTAGTTAGACCAATTCTTGAATACAATTCTGTAATTTGGAATCCACACTATGATATTTATAGCAAGCGCTTAGAGAGCGTCCAAAAACGCTTCCTCTATCATCTTTGTTACAGCGATCACATAGCTAAAGAGTCTTACAGTTATGCGGAAAGGCTAAAACATTATCATATGAATGCACTATCAAGCCGCAGAAAGATAACATTTTTTTCATGAACTGTGTAATGGCAATATTGATTGTTGCGATTTATTGAGTTCATTAACTATTAATATCCCAACTCGTATCCCCAGGAGCAACACATATAATATGTTCAGTGTACCCTATTCTAGAACAAACCTGGGTTACTATGCTGCTGTGCCAAGACTTTGTAGGCAACACAATATGCTTACTAAAACGAGTGTCGCAGACATAAGCGATACCTTACGAATGTATATAAAACATGCTATGTTAATATTTGAGTCTTAAATGTTTTGTGCTTTTAATAGTTTGTGGTTTTGTTTTTGTTATTCTCTTTTTTAAATATTTTTCTCATGTGAGTATCTATTTAAATTTGATTTCTTTTTAAACCTAAAATTATAATTGTAACTTTATTTTATCCTTTTTTGATGCATGTACTTGTATGTTTATCTATCTTATTATTTTGTAAATTAGGCATTTTTATAATATACTTCCACATTTAGACACTGTATTTAACGCATGATGTGGTCTCGTGTAATTGAAGGAGTACACAGACCAAAAACGTCTTGAATTGTATTTTCTTTTGTAAATAAATATTTATTTAATATTTTATTTCATAAACTCGATAGTAATAGCGACCCTATTGGCAGAGGGGAAACGGGGACTTCCGTCCAACGTGAATCATACAGATCTTGTGCTGTTCTCTTCCAGAACAAGCCTAGCGCTCCGGGACACCCGCCCATCGACATAATATAATATGAACGACACTTGTGCAAGCACTTCTACCACATGAGTAGATATACCGTTTATCTACTCATGTGGCTTCTACCACACGAGCGCCGCGGCGACGCGCGACGACTCGCCGCCCTCACCGTCACAGCTCAAGTCCATCTCTATGACTTCATTGTTTCTAAAAACATTTAAAAGAAACATTGCATGACGTAAGGTCCCAGAATAATACAATAATCTGTATGTTTTCATTGTATACGTTCAATAATTGACGATAATCTCCAAGTAGTGACGTGACGCGTCAGCGCGTAATCAGCTGACACGCAGATAACATATTTGGTAGATGTTGTAGCACAGGCACAGGCACAGGTCCACGTGTGTGCTGCCGCTGCCGCCGCTATCGTTTCGTGAATGTCGCGATAACACCTCTCTTATCAATGGTCTGATATCAACAGCTTTGTCCCGGACGCACTCGGCGGCGCGCGCGCAGTGGTTACAGTGCTCGCCTCGCCACTGCCACTGCGCCGAGTGTTGTGGGTTCGAATCAGGACAAAAAATTGTACGATCTACAAATGGTTGTGCTGAGGCTGGGTGTACTCTGTGTCCGCTGTTTGACTGTCTGCGTGTCCCCCGCGACACAGGAGTTATTCCTGGTGCGACAATGTTGTCTTTTTTAAATATTTACACAGAGACAGTAACAGACTTCATAGATAGTATACTGTACCAGGCCAATGTATATTTTGTCGAAACATACAATACTCTATGGAACCTGTAGATATGTTTTCAATTAATAGGTACCTACTTGTAAGTAGGTATACGATTTTGTAATAGAAGATACATCTGCCGCCGCTGCAGGCTGTTCAGATATCTAAAGCGACAGTTATGCCTACTTATAATTTGCAGGATGTACCGTAATTCTATACTAATATTATAAAGCTGAAGAGTTTGTTTGTTCATTTGTTTGAACGCGCTAATCTCGGGAACTACTGGTTCGATTTGAAAACTTATTTTAGTGTTGGATAGCCTATTTATCGAGGAAGGCTATATAACATTACGCTATGACTCTCGGGAACGGCGCAGTAACGATAAACGCGGGTGAAACCGCAGGAACATCTAGTTTACAATAATAAAGACGCATTTATCCATCCTTAGGGTTCAATTTACTTCAACATCAAATATAATTTTGATATATTAAGCAAATTGTATTCTTATAAAAACTATAATGTCACTTACTTTTCAAGAATTACATGCCTGAATATTTATAGCATAGGTCTATGACTATAATATGACATGTAGATGAGTAAAATACTTAATAATTAATAAGTCATTTAAAATTATGAAAAACTATGTAAATATTATAGGCATATTATAATTTAAATAAGGAACTAATAAATACGATATTAACTAATATGAATGCATCATGCATGCATGAGTCATGTCATGAGTTTATAATTATACTCTTAGTCCACACTTACATGTATTATACACACATCAGCTACACACGGGATTGCTACCTAGATATATATATATACATATATTTACACTTTACAGAGACATCTTCAATAACAATGTGCGCATTTTATTTTTATTATAATGTTCCCGCGGTTTCACCCGCGTTCATCGTTACTGCGCCGCCCCCGTGGGTCGTAGCGTGATGTTATAGGTATAGCCTATAGCCTTCCTCAATAAATAGGCTATCCAACACTAAAAGATTTTTTCAAATCGAACCAGTAGTAATCACGCAGAATAAACCAGGAGAAACATCGTTTGTACTATGTCTGTAATGGGTAATTATTTTGCTGCAATGTTATTTTAAAACTGCGATATCTCCTAAGATATTCATTGAAATCGAATGATGTACAGGGCAATTTTGTTTTAAATTAAATACTTGTGACGAATAACGTATTTATTTGGATAAGGATTAATATCATGTTTATAATAATAATTTAGAACAAATTTGGTTAGCATAAAAATGGTTATAGTGAGCCAACCTTAAAAGATAGACATATGCTGTCGCGGACTTTTTTTTAGAACTTTTAAAGGGGAACAATTCTGCCATAAATGATTTTTGCGAAACTTTAACTGTTTACGCAACGCACGCAGCGGAAGCTCTCAAAAGGAAAAAATACTCTCCGATTTTGAAACATTCTTCATTGGTGCTCAGCTCCTATTGATCTTAGCGTGATGATATATAGCCTATAGCCTTCCCCGATAAATGGGCTATCTAACACTGAAAGAATTTTTCAAATCGGACCTGTAGTTCCTGAGATTAGCGCGTTCAAGCAAACAAACAAACAAACATACAAACAAACAAACAAACTCTTCAGCTTTATAATATTAGTATAGATTGAGATTTTTGGAGACTAATAAACTAGCTCGAGTTTAGTTTAAGTCGACTCAGACGTGAAAACATAATCTGAAAAAGGCCTGGATACAATAGCTAGTTATTCATAAATCAAGGCATAACTTTACTCACTGCATAATGGCAGCCTTAATTAATACTTAATTATGATTGTCAATTAACATTAAAATAAATTTCAAGTACCTATGTATTATTTGAACTTTTGCCATCGAACGATCCTCCAGTAATTTACTGTAAATATAAAACTAAAATATCCGAAAATTCCGAAACATACACGTATGTGGTTATGGAAGAATAATTAAAATAATATAATATGTATATCCACAATTACTGAACAATAATATGTTATACATATTTCCTGTTTAGTTGGAATAAACAGACAAGGGACTTTTAATTGGATTTGGTTTGCGTCAACTACAAATATAGTTGTCAATACATAAGATAAGTACCTAAGTACGTCACATACAACATTAATTTATATGTTAAGAGCATGCTACACAAATGGATAAAATTCTACTAAATTATAACTTAGTCTTGGAAAACTATACGCTGTTATCTTGGCAAATACATAAAGTTGGTCCTGCCGGTCCTGCGTCTGATCTCTCCGCTGTCGTTTCAGAGTACCTACCGCGCCTGCGAGCTATGGGAGTTGGAACAGGGAGTGCACTGGTGTGTGGTACGCACGCTGCAAAGTGGCCATGGCGAAGATTCGGTCTGGACGATGCTATTGCCGTTTTATTATTATAATTGAGATTATTGTTATGTTGCTGCTGACGAACATGGTTCAATAGATGTATGCCTCTGATCTATGCAACCAATTTGTTTATAAACCAAATTAAAACGAACGAGAGCGTATCAGTTTAGAGGTAGAGTGACATGCCCGTGTAAATAATCAATATGATTGTGAAGTCATTTAACAAATAGATGATCGAATGAATGTCGAATCCAATCGTCACCTGATTCGATTACGTGTTGTGTGAGTCATCGCGTCAAACGTTCTGAGAAAACAATGACTCACCTCTAGGCCGAGATTTGTTTGTTTTTACGTTAGTTGATTTTAAAGTACAACATTGATTTATATCAGACATTGCTTCAAGGAAATGTTACTACACATGTACTCACGGTTCAATCTACGTGTACTTATGTATTAGGTAGAATATTTTCCTTAATGGTGGCGTTACAAGCAAACAATACTATCCTTCATTAGGTTGTGCCTGATGTTTGATGAACTTTGATGTACAATAATATCCTGATAACTAAATATGTTTGGCAAAACATAATTATTCTGTTTTCCAACCTTGCTTGGTTAAGTAATAAATAATGTCGAGGCATACCAAGGTGATACCGAAAAACGTTCCGTATTGCCGAATTGGGAAACTTTAAAGGTAATGATCGCAATTTATCAGAGTTATCGCTACTCATGTTTATGTCTCGCCTTCGCCTTACCATTGATCTATATGTATAAAAACATTTTAGACTCGAAGATAAGACTGGCAACACTTCGATAAATAAGTTACTGTAATATTTATCTTTGCCGTGGTATTAATATGATTACAATACGATTACAGATAAACAAAACGTGTTTCTAATATTTTCTTGATGACTTAACGTGTAGTTAGTCATAATGTTCGTAGAGAAATAAAGTATATTTAAGTAGGTACTTGCATGTTTTAGAATTCGAATCTACCAGACAGTAAATTTTATAACGCGATAATTAATACAATTGAAAAGAGGCTTATGGCGAGGGCTCAGAGGGTGCAGTAGGATGAGTCATGCGATCCCATAGCCCGGCCCGCCCCACGCGGCGCGGCCACGGCCCGCGCTGCACCGGCGACGGCGCGGCGACGCGACGGGGGCGACCAAAATCAATACACGCAGACGACTGCACAATACTATTCCATTCTATACGTATTTAGAAAACATTTCCCCTCTCAGCGAGGCCGAGGGTGTCTCGCCTCTCACAGATTATATTTTATTGATTGCAATCGTCTGCAACACGGCAGCTATTGATAGTTAAGTACCTGGGTACCTAATGTTTACGATAAATGTAATTACCGGCACGTTTAAGTTTGAAACGTGTTAAAGCGTGCGTCACAAAATCATCGTAGATCGTGTTTCTCTCAGAGTGTATCGCCCACGCTTTTATTCAATAACTCCGTATAATGTTTGTTTATATCGCGACTTGGCTGGACCTGGACGTACCGTCAAGTGTAACTTACGTGCTCCATTACTCCATTAGTCTTCCTATTGGTAATTTTGTTTTTCAATAATTACGTTTTGTCTTCGAGCCACCGCTAAACATCTAGACAAATATTAGAATATGATATCTCTGATCTTTAACGCTCGTCAGTTAGTAATGCTTTCTGATCTCCTCATAATTATAATGAGAATATTTCCAACGGTAGACTTCTAATTAAATATTTGTAGGTTAATGTTAGGCGTCAACGGCAATTAGTGCAATATCGCTGATTCATAGAGAAAGTACCGAGGCGGCGTCGTCGGCGGCGCGAGCCCGCTGAAGTGAAATTTCAGCGTTTAGAGTGCTATATCTGTGAGCTAGAAGTGGGCTCGTGGCACACGGCGGCGTGAGGCGAGGCCTGTTCCGTACGAGTCGGCTCGTAGCCGCGCAGATAACGTGTAGTGTTATTGTATCGCTTATCAAGCCATCGTCGGCGCTCTTATCAACAGATGTGTGGATAGAGCCGGCTGCGTTACCATATATGGTGACAAAAATTGACTCAGCTCGTGATTGGCGGAATAAAATTGTAGCCGATAGTGTGTGAACTTTGTTGATAACGCGCGTTTTATATAGTTATCCTCGAGAGGCGGTTCTCATTTAGTGAGGAGTGCTTGACCGGAGCACGAGTCAGCGAGTCGTACCTAGTCATTAACTTATACATTACAGTAAGTTTCGTTTGTTTTATAATTCTATTGTGGCATTTAATAATAGTAGTTGAACGAGTTTGTTGTATAAAAATATAGCGACGTTTAGAAGCAGTGCTTAGTATTTAGTTTAGAATTTTTTAAGGACACTTGTGAAAACAATAGCCATATTATATAACATCATTTACGTAATACAATAGTGAAGTGAATTCAATCTGAAGCGAGTGCAGTCGCCACTGACGCGCCCCGTGACTGCGCTCCTGGCGCCCGCGCCGTGAGCCGCCGCGCTAGTGGGGCTCGTGCCTGCTGCGTGTCGATGCTGAGTAGTCTTTGGATTTAATTACAATAAACAATACATTATTTCAGACTAATTCACAATGTGCGACGAAGAAGTAGCTGCGCTGGTGGTGGACAATGGCTCCGGTATGTGCAAGGCCGGGTTCGCGGGCGACGACGCTCCCCGTGCCGTGTTCCCCTCGATCGTGGGCAGGCCGCGCCACCAGGGCGTCATGGTCGGTATGGGACAGAAGGACTCGTACGTAGGCGACGAGGCCCAGAGCAAGAGAGGTATCCTCACGCTCAAGTACCCCATCGAGCACGGCATCGTCACCAACTGGGATGACATGGAGAAGATCTGGCACCACACCTTCTACAACGAGCTGCGTGTCGCGCCCGAGGAGCACCCCGTGCTGCTCACGGAGGCCCCCCTCAACCCCAAGGCCAACAGGTGAGTTCCCACGCGCCCCCAGTCAGGCAGCAGCCAGTAGCTCGCAGTGTAGCCATGCCGCGTGCTGACCGTGCCGTTTGTTTCGCAGAGAGAAGATGACACAGATCATGTTCGAGACGTTCAACACGCCCGCCATGTACGTCGCCATCCAGGCCGTGCTGTCGCTGTACGCGTCCGGTCGTACCACCGGTATCGTGCTGGACTCCGGCGACGGTGTCTCGCACACGGTGCCCATCTACGAGGGCTACGCGCTGCCGCACGCCATCCTGCGTCTGGACTTGGCCGGCCGCGATCTCACAGACTACCTGATGAAGATCCTCACCGAGCGCGGCTACTCGTTCACCACCACGGCCGAGCGTGAGATCGTGCGCGACATCAAGGAGAAGCTCTGCTACGTCGCGCTCGACTTCGAGCAGGAGATGGCCACCGCTGCTTCCAGCAGCTCCCTCGAGAAGTCCTACGAGCTTCCCGACGGACAGGTCATCACCATCGGAAACGAACGATTCCGTTGCCCCGAGGCTCTGTTCCAGCCCTCATTCCTGGGTATGGAAGCCAATGGCATCCACGAAACTACCTACAACTCGATCATGAAGTGCGATGTCGACATCCGTAAGGACTTGTACGCCAACACAGTCCTGTCTGGTGGTACCACCATGTACCCAGGCATCGCTGACCGTATGCAGAAGGAAATCACAGCTCTGGCTCCGTCCACAATGAAGATCAAGATCATCGCGCCCCCTGAGAGGAAATACTCCGTATGGATCGGTGGCTCAATCTTGGCTTCCCTGTCGACCTTCCAACAGATGTGGATTTCGAAACAGGAGTACGACGAGTCTGGCCCCTCCATCGTGCACAGGAAGTGCTTCTAAGCGACAAGTAAGACTATTCCTAATATGATGCCCTACACCGAGCCCGTGCACGGGCGGCTCAAACTACGCTTGTGATCTTTTATTTAAGTTCAGTATTTAAAGTAGGATGTAAGGTATCGTAATATGCATATTACGTAATTGGAGCGGAACGTTGTCGATTCCGTATTTTGACAAAGATTTTTATTTATTTATAAATCGTTACTAACCTGAACATTTTTAATAAAAGATAATTTATATACCGGTATAAGTCTGTATTTTCCTTGCTTTCTATCCTTCCATCTCATTACCTCGTATTTAACGTCATAAGTGAAAGAGTGGTGCCGTTCAACACAGACATAACGACATCAATCTGCATTCTCGCTGACCATCTGCCGCAGCCGGCTCACTCAAGTTTCTAACTGCAACGCTGCGCTAGTCACCGACCGTTTTGGCGCTGAGTGCGGCGCCGGCGCCGGCAACGGAGCCAGCGCGGCGCGCGCGCGGGCGGAGACAGCCCACCGAAACATCATAGCAGCCATACACAGTTATCATCTATTATAATAATCTCATTCATCACTAATAATTAATAAACCTAATAAGTTATAATATAAGTAGGTCTAATAAAACAGTTCAAGATATTTCTATAACTATACAGTTATCGTATCTATGATAAAGAATTTTAGTGCGCGTAGAAATTCTTAAGATAGGTACGTTAGATTCTACAGAATTACCTATTATCGATTCAAGGGCACAGTTATCGAGTTAACGATTAGATACAATCTGTTGTGTAAGTCTTATCTACACTATTTCTGACTAATTGGAGTAATGAACACTTCTAGGGAACGTGCGCGCTGCACTTAATATCACTAATGGAATTGTACGTGGCACATGGGCGGGGTACTATTATGGTATTGGATCAGGAAAACCGCACCTAACGACTTTTCAGGCTACTAACATAACAGGATATTAGCAACTCGGACTAGTTAAATTTAGCACTTAAGGAAATAGCTAGCCTTATTATTATATTTCGATGTTATTTTCCGCTCATTGTAGCTCAGCACATCACGCGCTGACACCGTGCCCGGCTACTCCTTCACAATAACATATGACACTTCACAATACCTAACACGAGACTCACTTAAGCCTACATATTAAGTACATACATCCTCACTTTATCGCTAATGTTACGTCGCAACACCTATATTATTTATTATTGTATCGTATTACTATCAGTCTTGCATAATAAGTAATAACTAACATTAATAACCCACTCAACAAGCTCATTTGCCGACATATGCGTAAACGTTACGATCGATTGATTACAACTTCAGTTTCTAATAGTTAGATGATTATATTCGTAATACGTTATGTTTATAATTTCCCGTCGATTTCTCCGATCAGGTAATATATTGGTGAATCAATTTCCATACCAATTCAGTTCTTAGTCGATATTTAGTTGACATATCTATAAATAATAACGAATTACTTTAAATAAATAATTGTAATATCAGTTGCCAATCAGGACTACTCGCTGTCAAGAATAGCCTTTTTGTAGTACTTCTTGCAGACAGTCGACCGAGCGTTAAAACGACTCAAACCAACAAAGTTCCAACTGACAACATAATTATACAAAAAATATATTAGGGATATTTTTTGTTTTGTTTGTGTAAGTATGGTTTCTATAAGATAAGTATGACGCGCCACGTCCCTGCGTACTACGTTGGATAGTGTGGTTTATAATAGCCGACCTAGAGCACTGTTTGGTCCAAATCCGAAAATACACGTTTATAATTAGAGCGACACACCCACCGCGCGTCCATTTCGTCTGGTGCGGCTGTGACGTCACTGGCAGAGTGCAACTAAACGCTTGGGATGATTTATCTTATTATCTACCATTAGCTTGTCGACTTTGTTTATCTAGTGATGAACGCTTTGACAATATTGTTCTCTATAGGTACGTTCGCGTTCTAGTATCATCTGGCTTCGCTAACACTACATGTGTTACCGTACCGTCACGCGTCATCATCAGGATGTAGTTATTAGTTTTTCTGTTAGGATATTCTCAGAGGGGAATAATGGAATTGTGTCCGGTTAAATGGCGATAGGATCGCCCCTTATCGCCAACATGAAATACGAATAACATCGTTATCAAAGTGCGGGTACACTCAGTCTGATGTTTATTTCCTGTGACGATATTTATTTACATTTTATACCTACAATGATTAATAATGAGTCCTTTAAGCCTACCTACTTATCAAATTATAATGTACCTAACAGTATAAATAGATAACTAGGTAGGATTATAATTAGATTAGTAAGTAGATTAGATTAGGGATTGTACAAAACATAAATCGTATGAAGCATCTTATTGAATTAGAAAAACACACTCCGTCGATGAGTGCGGGCTTGTTTGTAGTCCTGTACTTGTCTATCTATATCATATCGAACCGCACACAGCTTACTAAATATATTGATATAGCGGCTGGCTTTACCACAAGTATGACAAGAGTGTTAGACAAGCGAAAGTTCAACTCAGGTGAATGCTTTCTTATAAATCTTATAATCGGGACAAAAATGGAGTGCACGGATGGCGTCGTGGTTTAAATGGTCGCTCGCCATTACCAAACATTTGTTAGATTTACAAATGTTTGTTCATAGTCTGGGTGTTCTCTGTGCCAGTTGTTTGAATGATTCAAAAGTCTGCGCAATATAATCTTTACAAAAATAAGAGATAAATAAACACTCCAAATAGATTTCCAGTTTTCTCGGCTTTTCTCAACCCGTTATTATTTTTACATTATTTATAGTAAAATAGGTACCTTGATCACGGATTACTAATTAATTACTATATAGGTACCGTAAGGTCGTATGACTTTAGCCCTGAGGGTTCATTGGCCCTTAATTGGAAAAAGTTTGAAGGTTCCACCAGACCACTATCATACTTTTTGCCGGAAAAATACACGTGGAAATGAATAGATATCACTATAAACTGTCAATAAAACAGCTGCTTAGCGCTTCCAAGCTTTGTTCTCATTGGTTATTATAGAAAAGTTGATTTATTTAATGTAAAATTGTTTCTTTACCTATAAAAATATTTATACACGATGACTTTGACCAAATGTTAAAGAAACTTACGATTTCTATTCAAAGAAAAGAGCGGGCTACCAGTAGGTGAGCTTATTGCGACTCAAGTGGGTGCAGGTTTAGCACAGCCCTACTCCTGTCCAATACTTTTCTGTGTAGAAACGGACTCCCTAAAAAAAGAGCAGGCCAATGTATATACAAACTTAGCACTTATCTTGTCACGTATTAGTCGAATATGCATAGTTAAGTAACTATGTATGTTACTTTTTAGACGAATATTTAAAATATCAGTTTTCCCCACATTAATTTATTTATACTAAGTACCTATAATAAATATAATAATACTGTATAGGGGCCGTGTCTGAGCATTGAATATATTTTAAAACTAATGGAGGTCGACTATTGGGTAAAGTCTGAACCTAGAACCTAGATTTTATACAATATCTGTATTTCAAAATCCTAATCCTATCCTAATCCTAACTATAACATTATAAAAGCGAAAATGAGTTTGTTTGCTTGTTTGTTTGTTACCTTTTCACGCCTAAACCACTGAACCGATCAACCTGAAATTTTACATATTCGCTGTCAAGTGTACAGAAAAGGACATAGGCTACCTTTCATCCCGGCAAAAATTACTGTGCCCGAGGAAAACAACAACAACGTTCTTATGATAATAGATGGCGCCACGTGTCTTTCGAATCATGATTGAATTATATTATTACAAGCAGAATACAACCCGAATTGATTGTCAAATTCTAAATTAACGCGAGCGAAGCCGCGGGCAAAAGCTAGTTATGTAATAAATGTGTTTTAAAATAAACAACGCTACTAAATCCGTATAAAGTAGATTAATTTCAATGTATAGCTAACATTCGCGTAAACATAACATAATATTAAATCTATATGTTTATTTGTGCATAAGATAAGATAATGCAAAATCCACTGAACGGATATTGATACAGTTTCAGCGGTTAAATAGCATTCAGGTCATTTTAAAATTTGAGCCTCACTTTGTGAGCCCATTGAGTAGAAACAAAGATATATATAATAATAATTATGATTGTGTGTAGTTCATGCACGTACACGCAAATACTAGTTAGCGAATGTGACTGCGCTCTGGCACACACATAGTCAACATGTATAGGTATCGGGCACCAGACACGCGACATATCTGTCGACAGCATTGTAAGTATACTCGTATTTATCATTTACGTAGAGATCAGTTCCACTGAGAGCTTTCATGTCTACTTATTTGAATCATATAAATTAGAGAGTTGACACCTTTTGCTCTAAGCAATCATGTATTTTTTATAATTATGATAGTCGTAATAAAAGATAGCTGATATACATATTGTTATATCTATCAACTTAATTTATAATATTCTGCTAACTAATATGATTTACAATTGAAGAACCACGTATTCGGATCACGTACGCTGTCCATACGACCATCTGTACATCAGTACATGGTATTCGCGTCAAATATTGACCGCATGAGGAGAGGCGACACCCCAGCGGGTCGGGCGGCACGCACACACGGGCGCGGCCACCCTCGTGCAGGCAAGGGTCAAGGGCGTGAGCGGGCGCGCGATCGATCCCGCCGCCCCGCGCCCCGCGCCCTGCAGACATCCGCCGCCGCCCGCCGCGCCCCTCTGCGCCCCTCTGCGCCCCTCCGACGTCTGCGCGACTAGACTGGCATGCGGTTACTGCCTCACCGCATACTGCGGCCACCTACGTCGCTTTTCTAAGGTCATAAAGTTCAAAATGTAGTAAACACATGAAAATTATATGAGCGGTTCATAAATGAAATTTGTAGGTAGGTATAGACACAGTACATGATAAAATAGTATTAATTACCGTGGTATAGATTGTCGCGAATAATTATTATTATCAATCAATACATATTTCTACACCTAGTTACTTTAACCTACTCCTACGATTAGCTCGTTAGTCTTACGTAATAAGTAGGTATTATCTAATAATACTCAAATTGTAAAATTGCGCGGATGCATAGGTAGTTTTCATTTTCGAATGCTATTCTTATTTATTTATAAATAATGATATTCTAATGCCACTTCCTATGCTCTGATGTATTATCTAACATGTTATATGAATTAATGAATTGAAAGTATAAATATTAAGCGCGGGATTATTATCCATTAATTAAACTATTTAGTTACCTATGTAAAAGTTTCCAATTTAATAACAGAAATAATAATTATATGTGTAAATGTGTTCAGTATACAAACTTTCATTTCTCATTAGATCTAGGTACCATTCGAAATTGTGCAATGTGCATTCAATAAGATTTAGTTCTCAACATACAATTTGTTGTCCTAAGTAGGTACCTAGGTATATTAGATAAGTATCTGAGTGTAATAAAATAGTTAATAGGACCTCTTGTTAAATAGATAAGAAGTAGGTATCACTATAATCACATTTTGTGAAAAATATAATGTAGGTAACTAAGTATTTAGTTTATTCTTTACCCCAGCTTGCCCTCTACTAGAGCAGGGTGTAGGGTCTCCTTAAAGGTCAGGGCGCCCTGTGGCCGTCGCATTTAATCCATTGTAGGTACCTACCTATTTTTAATATAAAATCAGAAGTACGAAAATTATTAAATCAGTAACTACAAATTATTGTTATTTTTATGACGTCATAGAGAAAGAGATACCTAAAGTAAGATTGTACGTTTTGTAAACTTTAGCTTGTGGTAAGTACTGAGTAGTGAGTACGCGTACACAACAACAATATCACACAAGTTAGTGCAGAAATGCCACAAATAAAACAAGCCTTAAACTGAACAATATTATGATTCATAATAGCTTACTTACACCGGGCGGCGCCGGCGTTGCAGCGTTGGTCATGTACGGTGGCTGGACTTCTAAATCTGTTTGTAGGCCAGTGTGCATCAGAACGCAGTCTAGTGATGCGATCACTCGTGTAATGTGATCATAGACAATTAATTTCTGTCCTAGTTACAGCTGAATTGCAACTATTGTCACAGGAATGAGCGTTTAAATAAGTACAAATATTTACAACAACTACCTAATGTTTTAAATATTTGTAGAATATGTATAAGTACCTACCTAAAATTATAGATTCCTTTGTTTAACATTTAAAGAAGTCACACAAGCATAACCCAGTTTAGAGGGTTTATACCTCTAAACTGGGTTATGCACAGGTATTCACCATGAAATCAATGTTCTTCAATTAAAATTCCATGAGCCGATACACAATTAGGTACATAAAACGAACGACAAGTATCTAAGCAATTATTGGTAAATCAAATAAGGAGCAAGCCAACGTTGCCCAAATAACAGCTCGGAATACATATCGAGCACTTTCGATGCGTGATCAGCATTATATTTACAATATTTGCAAATAGAGAAAGGCTATAACTCTGCCTTGTTCTCGATTATATTTGGTTGTTAACAAGTGCAGTCACCCAGCAGTAACGCCGCGGTTCTTGCAGACTCATTAATCTTCTTATAATGTCGCGTCGCCGTCGCCTCGCCTCTGCTCGCTTTCATGTGACTGAACATAAGTAAGTGCAAATCATCTCTAAAATCTTGTCCTTGGAACGACTCGTCTGTCCAAATAGTTTTTCGATATCGTTATACTTTCTCATTTATCCCTTTTATAGTAGAGACAGTATAGACTACTATGACACCGACGACGCGACGTGACCGTGGCAGAGTGTATAGTATACACGTGTACAGTATTTTATTTAAGGAATGTATTCCTTAAATAAAATACTGTATATAAAAGTCATATATGGCTTTTATATATTTGCGTTTTACTTGATTTACATGTGTGCGATGGCTCAGACTGCGCATGGTGCGTATCACCCGTCTTACTAAACGGATTGTAATGAAACCAAGCTCAGATGCCAGGCCAGACCTAACCATCCCATGGTACAACTAGCACCACATTACGTTCGGTGTTGGTGGTGCTGCCTGAACCTGAACAACCAGACAGACAGAATTCTATCTTATAAGTTATGAGTTATGACAGACATAAACGTTATAAAACTGTTGCTAGAGGTTCAGATTGTGGATCCTGTCGAACCCAATTTGTTTTTAAAGTATCTACTATGTCCATGCACAGACTCGTTACTGTCTTTTGAAATGGATATTGATGGATAGTGTCACTAAATTTAAAATGATAATGTCAACCATACGTTACAGTTATTAAGTAAACACTTTATGTTAACTGTACAGCAGCTGTCATCATCATCATCATCATCAGGCTATAATAGTCCACTGCTGGACATAGCCTTCCCCTAACGAACGCCGTATAGCTGTAGTTCTTGATAAATTTAAACCTTGATATTAAACCGAATTTTGTTCGACAATAAATGAATAGATAATCTAGTCCGAGTCAATGACTGGCTGATTGGTGCCATTAGCCATAGCATAAGGTAATGTTGTTACTAGTGGGTAAACCTATAGAACGTTCTGGGTTCGGCTCCGCGTCGAGCTGTTCGAACATGTTGGTTCTGTTCCGAATGTCTGTTAGGCAGTACCTCCCTATAGACAGTCACAGTCACATAGCTCCATTGTACTTGGGACCGAAAACATAGTTGACGAAATGTGCCTAGGGATTTAGAATAATGCGAGCTCGATATAGTGATTATATAGTAAACGAATTGAATGCCATCTTACATCCATGCGTTCACCAAATTCACTATTATAATAGGTACTTAATTACATTATTGATCGAGCATTTTGATAAGGCAAGCCCGCGTTTTAGACTTATATGTGAGGGAGGGAATACCACTGTGTAGTGTGTTGTGAGTGTATGTATGTAGATGCAACGATTATAGAAGCATGAATAAATCGATGATATTAGCAAGATGAACATAAGTATTAGCTAGGTGTCTGCGTCTTCGTCAAGTAACTTTGTGCATTGACGTACCTCTATTCTGCAAAGCTATTAGTGAATTCAGTATTTCTATTGATTTAGACTATAACTACTGAGTAGGTACTGTGTTATGTGTAGGTGTGTACTTCAAGTTATTCATATTAAGTCTAAGTAAAGAACCATATTTAGAAACACACATTAAGGAAGCATCAAAGCTAAAACTGTCCTTGAGTCACCGCCATCTTTTAACCCAACTAAAGTGTAGGACCATCATCAAAATGGTGAGATTATCGTGTCGCCAAGGTCTCACACTCGCACGTATATGTTAATGATTCACGCCGTCCAAGAATACTACGGAATTATGTATTCTGATGCCGAAACATTTTACAATACAATGGTTCAACATGTTTATATGCTACGCGCTGCGTCGAGTTTCCTTCGTTGACTCATTTCTCGTGATCCTGCCTGGAAATTATACGGATGCGAGCAATATGTACCCTACCTTACCGATATCAATGTTGAATTATTATAACCAGAAAATAAATCTAGAAAATAATAACAAGGAATGATAAATAGTCTCAAACCAGTCGAATTACCTAAATTATGATGTCAATGTAACAACTAAGTATGATTAAAACATATAAAATATCAATAATTAAAAAAAGGAAATTAACAAAGAACTACCAATTTTAAGTAGTAACCAAAGCAGAAGTTAAAATGAATCAAGAAGCATACATTTCTTAGTCACAAGTAACGTTTAAGTGAGGTTGCTAAAGATACCTCAATAAGGAATATAATGATTCAGAACGCGCAACACGGAAACGCGTTGCACATTGACTCGATAAATGATAACATGGTCAGGAAATATGGCCGCTACTGTGATTAACTATTACTTGTAACTTTAGTAATCAGGTAATCACTTTAAGGAATATTGGCTAAATACCTAGATAACACTAAAATAGAAACTAATACAAATTGACGCGATAAACAAGTTGAGTATTAAATATTAATCTCTACATACCTAGTATGAAATGAAGTAGCTTCCGCTGTCTGTTCGCTTAGGGATTAGCAATAGATAGACTGATTCAAGAGGAAGGTTTATATGTATAATACATACATATTATACTACAGAAAAGCCGAAAAATTCAAAGATTTGTAATGTGATGTCGTAACAAACATATGTTTGTGCGCGCTGGCTAAACCTTACGAGCTAGATCAAATGAATGTACTACGGAACTGTATATCTTAAACAGATCGATAACTGTAGTATACACTCATCATAATATCATTAATCACTCCACACTGCCCCATGTTAGTATCTACATTGCAGCCGAGCGAAGCCGGGGCGGGTTGCATAATAATATGAGGTCTTGAAGCCTTGAGGCGGGTATCATATGAGATGTTTTTATACACCTTTTTAGTTGGAATATTTTATTATATGTTTTAAGGACTTTCCATAGAGTGCACATTAGTATGTGATGTGTTAAATGAGGTGATGTTCCATCTGTGTTCCAAGGTACATACCTAGATGTAGGTTGCATGTTTTACGCGTGATTGGGAACAAAAATCTCTAAATATGTTCACAAACTTCCACATTTATACTTCCTATAATGTCTAGTATTATCGAGGTGATACTGTTCATCTATATTTAAGGTTTTATTAATTAAGCATCTATTAGAGATTTATCGTCAGTCTTATTTAAGATTTAAAATATGGCAGCCGTTATTTCAACCAACATGAGTCACTGTATGTTAATAAAGGTAAACAGCTGGCTACATAACACACAAGGGAGGTACGTTCTGGTTCCGGGCCATAATAGCAGAACGATGTGTGATGTGTCACACGTCCATTCAAACGTACGAATCTTGTTTAATCAAATGTTAATAAAATACCATCAAATTTTTGTTAAGTATTTTACATTAGTCATAATCTGAGCAGGTAGTAAACATTTTAAATTTTAACATCTAATTGTAAAGGTAGGTCAATTGTAGACATATGCTGTCGACGATATGATCACAACTTCACAAGTAATGAAGTCATACAGATTCCCTTAATTCACATGAATGAGGAAAAACGACAAGTTTTTGAAAGTAATAACACGAAAAGGTGTGAGTCACAGTCGCGGCGCGGCGCGGCAGTGCTAGTGTAGTTTACTCGGAGCGTGCAGGACTCGGGACTCCGGAGTGACTTGTGTATGTATACCTCCTACAAAGATAAAGTAAAACGACAAAGCAAAATTATATATGTATTGAATTAGATTAGACACAATATGAAATAACAATACTTAATTTATTTATAAAAATAACCTTAAGTATTATTTGACAGATAGGTACTTAATAAGTACCAGCAAAAGGGTTCACTGCAGAGAGGACAGCAATAATAATCTATCAACAGTCCGTTACTTACTAATACCAGCAAAAGGGTAAACTGCAGAGAGAACAGCGATTATCTATCAACAGTCCATTACCTACTTACTTTTCCTAGTTATCTAACCAAAAGGTGTCGGGTAGATCTGAAAAATATGCCTATAGGTACACGCTCTGTATCTCCTGCACTCGGGAGCATCTCTGTGTCGCGACTCGCGAGAGACCTAACAAACATTGCAACCTAACACAAAAGGAACACGCAGACCGCGCTAGACTTGGCACAGCTATTCGGGGCACGCACACTTATCGTCCCATGTGGGGCCACACACGCCACACCACGGGACGCGGTGCAGCGGCAACACTAATGTGCCTTTTAACCAAATTAAGGGCCGATTTTTCAATCATCAGATCATTTTTATCTAAGGAACAAACTTGGCGGTTTAACATATTTTCTATACAAAAGCTGTCAAAATGTCAAACATATTCCCCAGATAAAAGTTATCTAACGACTAGATGTTCCCGCGGTTTCACCCGCGTTTATCGTTACTGTGCCGCCCCCGTGGGTCGTAGCGTGATGTTATATAGCCTATAGCCTTCCTCGATAAATAGGCTATCCAACACTAAAAGAATTTTTCAAATCGAACCAGTAGTAATCACGCAGAATAAACCAGGAGAAACATCATTTGTACTATGTCTGTAATGGCTAATTATTTTGCTGCAATGTTATTTTAAAACTGCTATATCTCCTAAGATATTCATTGAAATCGAATGATGTAAAGGAAAATTGTGTTTTAAATTAAATACTTGTGATGAATAACGTATTTATTTGGATAAAGATTAATATCATGTTTATAAAAATACCTTCGCAAATAATGCATTATTTTAGAACAAATTTCGTTAGCATAAAAATGGTTATAATGAGCCAACCTTAAAAGATAGACATATGCTGTCACGGACTTTTTTTTAGAACTTTTAAAGGGGAACAATTCTGTCATACATGATTTTTGCGAAACTTTAACTGTTTACGCAGCGCACGCAGCGGAAGCTCTCAAAAGGAAAAAATACTCTCCGATTTTGAAACATTCTTCATTGGTGCTCCGGTCCTATTGATCTTAGCGTGATGATATATAGCCTATAGCCTTCCTCGATAAATGGGCTATCTAACACTGAAAGAATTTTTCAAATCGGGCCAGTAGTTCCTGAGATTAGCGCGTTCAAGTAAACAAACAAACAAACAAACAAACTCTTCAGCTTTATAATATTAGTATAGATTGAAACATCAGCCCTTAATCAAATAACCTAAAATGGGTAACACGGTTGTTACTTCATTTAATAGTTCCTATAGCCATTTTTAATCAAAATACGCAAAAAGATATTCAAATATATTACTTACCGTGATGCGACATATTATTTTATTAGAATTAAATTAATATTTTAGTATCAACTCAAAATAATACCAAATTTCAATGCCCATATAAAGTCATATAAACGTCGTTACTGAGACATTATTATTAAAATGAATTCCATCTATACTAATATTATAAAGCTGAAGAGTTTGTTTGTTTGTTTGTTTGCTTGAACGCGCTAATCTCAGGAACAGGTCCGATTTGAAAAATTCTTTCAGTGTTAGATAGCCCATTTATCGAGGAAGGCTATAGACTATATATCATCACGCTAAGATCTATAGGAGCTGAGCACCAATGAAGAATGTTTCAAAATCGGAGGGTATTTTTTGCTTTTGAGAGCTTCCGCTGCGTGCGCTGCGTAAACAGTTAAAGTTTCGCAAAAATCACGTATGACAGAATTGTTCCCCTTTAAAAGTTCTAAAAAAAAGTCCGCGACAGCATAAATATACGATATAGCAAATAGACGATTACTATTGTTTATGCATGCAAAAGCTTAAAGTTATAGATCTGCCCCCTGAGTTAAGGGAGTGTTGCGATAACTTCTGTCATAATAAAAATCATGCAGAGATACTTGTCTCCTTGTACAACACTGTTGTAACATCTATTAGTGAAGCGGCAGAGGAAAGTTGTCAAAATATTAAAGCCAGCAAGGTTAGGCGACCAATAATTGGGTGGAACATTTATGTCAAGAACGCTCACGGCAATGCGAGGAGGGCCTTTATAAACTGGGTATGGCATGGAAAACCGCGAAATGGACGTTTGTTTATTGAAATGACCGAGAGGCAAACATTTTTTAAGCAACAGCTAAAATTCTGTCAGGACAATGAAGAACAAATTAAGATGAATAGTTTGGCGAAAGAACATAAAAGCAAACGCTTTCACAAATTTTGGAAGTCCACCCAGAGGTGGAGCCCCAAACCAGCTAATGCGGTGAGCGTTCATGGCATAACCGAGCCTGTGGGGACTGCACATATGTTCAAGAGACACTAACGTAGCCCCACAACTGGTAGAGATGAGGGCTCGTGACACGGAGATCAAAACATCGGGTATGCCCGTCAATATTTCAGCAACGGAAGTAAGGAATATTATTAAAGCTATTACTAGGGGCAAGTCTCCGGGTCTCAATAACTTGAGCATAGAACATTTTCAGTACGCAGGTCCGCACTTGCCGAGAATATTGTCTATGTTATACAACCTATGTATAAGGCATTCTTTCCTTCCAAAAGATTTAATGAGGACAGTAGTTGTGCCCATAGTGAAAAACAAAACTGGAGACTGCTCAGATAAGGAGAATTACAAGCCAATATCGCTGGCTACTATAACAGCGAAAGTGCTTGACGGTGTGCTTGAGCGTAGAATAACTAAACAGCTTGATCCGCATAGCTCACAATTCGGTTTCAGAGCAGGATTGTCCACGGAAACTGCTATACTAGCGCTCAAGCACACGGTCAGGTACTATACTGACAGAAATACTCCAGTATATGCCGCTTTTCTGGACCTATCCGGAGCATTTGACCTGGTTAATTATAACATCTTATGGGCGAAGTCGCGTGACAAATCTGTACCAAATGAGTTGATCACTCTTCTCAAGTATTGGTATGAGCATCAAATTACCCAGGTTAGATGGTCTGGTGGACTGTCCGAGGGGTATGGGCTGGAGTGTGGAGTGAGGCAGGGAGGGCTAACCTCACCGGCACTGTTCAGCCTGTACGTTAATCAGCTGATCGAGGAGCTCTGCAGCTCAAGTATCGGTTGTTCCATTGATGGAAATATTGTGAATAGCCTATCGTGTGCGGACGATATGTGTCTGCTCTGCCCCTCGATCGATGCCTTCAGGCAATTGTTTAGGGTGTGTGTGAGAATTACGCTGTAGCACATGGACTCCTATATAATATAAAAGAGTGTTCTCATGATATTTCAAGTTGCTGTAAAGAAACACAGATTAGTACCCCCTGTATACCTTTACGGGGTACCACTCAATAGAGTACAAAAGTTTAAGTACTTGGGTCACATATTGACTGAGAAGCTTGATGATGATGAGGATATTGAGAGAGAGCGGAGAGCGTTGTCGGTCCGATGTAATATGCTGGCTCGCAGGTTTGCACGTTGTACAAAAGAAGTGAAAATCACTCTTTTTAAAGCATTTTGCCAGACTTTTTACACGTGCAGCCTGTGCGTTAGATATACGCAGAGGGCCTATAACGCTCTCCGCGTGCAATATAACAACGCTTTCAGGGTGCTTTTGGGGCTCCGGCGATTCTGTAGTGCATCAGGCATGTTTGCGGAGGCGCGTACAGATAGCTTTGAAGCTGTAATGCGAAAGCGGACAGCATCTCTGATGCAAAGAATTCGCTGGAGCAACAACGGCATCCTGAAGGTGATCATAGGTAGGCTAGACTGTCCCTTCCTGTAGCATTGGACCCGTAGGCATAGCGGCGGGGCCGGTGCAGCAGGAAGGTACATGAATTAATTTATTTTTATTTTTTATAATTGTATATACTAACATAGTTTTTAAGTAATTGTTACTAACAAAATATGGAGTTTTTATATCTGAAATAAATGTTATTATTATTATTATATTATATGTCTATCTTTTAAGGTTGGCTCACTATAACCATTTTTATGCTAACCAAATTTGTTCTAAAATAATGCATTATTTGCGAAGGTATTTTTATAAACATGATATTAATCCTTATCCAAATAAATACGTTATTCATCACAAGTATTTAATTTAAAACAAAATTGCCCTTTACATCATTCGATTTCAATATCGCAGTTTTAAATTAACATTGCAGCAAAATAATTACCCGTTACAGACATACAAACGATGTTTCTCCTGGTTTATTCTACGTGATTTTAAATGTAAATTAGCACTGTAGGTACATTTATAAAATGTTGTTGAATGGTACTTATGTGGTTCGTGGATTTAATAAAGAAAGTTTCAGCTCCTTTAAAATTGTATTATAGATGCCTACGACCCACTCTCTCTCTTATGTGACGCAGACGAAGTTGCGCGGGTCAGCTATCTATACTAATATTATAAAGCTGAAGAGTTTGTTTGTTTGTTGGTTTGAACGCGCTAATCTCATAATAGCCTATTTATTGAGGAAGGCTATATAACATCACGCTACGACCCACGGGGGCGGCGCAGTAACGATAAACGCGGGTGAAACCGCGGGAACATCTAGTTATAAGTAATTAGCGTTTTTATTCTGTGAGATATCTCACAAGGCTACAGAATAAAATATTATTTAAATTATAATTATCATGAACGCAAAGAGCATTTTTATTTAGGTACGTTGATGTTGAAAGTTCATATGTTACATATTTATCTGGATATGGATAATATATTGTGCCGGTTATTACTTTAGGTATTTATTATGAATCATAAGTAAAAGGTAGAAATCTCAACCTTAGGAAATAGATGTCGGCTCTCGGCTCTCGTAGACCTTCATTTCTTGACTAGGTTGCTTACGTTGATGTATCTCATAAGGTTAAGCCAGCGTAAGGCATGTGAGCTGCTGACAATTAGCGACAGCAGCATTCCTATGTGAGTAATGGCATCATCATTTTATTTTATTTTTTCGCTTTTGGTATCAAGTACTGCGTCGTAAGGTATCTTACTCAAAGTATCCAGACTCAGGAGTATAGTTCGTAGATGACACTAATGATTGTCCCGACTTCCCGAGTGGATTAGACCCTAAGAATCGGCGCGGCGCGGCGGCGCGGGCGCGCGGGCGGGAGCGGCTTGGTGGCCGCTTGCTATCCGTCATATCCGTGCAACATGTCCAGCTCATTCATAATAGGTACTTTATTAGATGACGACGCAGACCTGTCCGAACACTGCACGAACACTGCACGAACACTGTGCACTGTGCTCTGCTGACGCATTAGGCTTGTAGCAAGTATGCGATAGCGTCGCAAGATATTATATTTATGTTTTGTGCAAGGAAGTACGTCTACTAAATATAATTGACGGCAATCAATGGGTGTTCAACCTCTATCTTATATCGACGACTATCTAAAGTTTGCCGCGACGCGCAACGGGAGAATCAAACGTAGAGCTATTGATGTTTAACAGTAGGTAGGTTTGAGGCGCTCATAGCCAGTTGCACTCACTGATCGGTAAACGGTTAGCGAGGTTAAGCAACGTTGGGTGCGGTCAGTCTATAGATGGGTGACCACTTAGTGGTATTTCATCTGAGCGTCTCCGTGCTTCGGAGGGCACGTAAAAAGTTGTTGCCAAATTGACAGCAGTCGTTAAGCCATGTCAGAGGCCTTGAACTACTCTTGACAACAGGTTGGTCACTAACCACACGAAAAGAAGAAAGAAGAAGTACTTAGATAGTAGGTAATATCATTACAGTGCTATTCTTAACAGTACCTACCTATGTCGTGATTTTCTAAAATAAGATAAGATACCTACCACGAAGAAATTTGTTTTGAGACGTGTCGTCGCGTCGCCTTGACATTGTTTGTAAACTTGGGCACGAACAATGTCAGCTGGTGCCCGGTAGGTACTGACGGACCGCACGGCGCGATGGCGCAAAGCACCTTGTGAAACATACATACTTACTTACATGAAATGGAGGAATGTGCACTTTGTTAGTCATGGGTCCATAAGTCATAACATAACTTACGAAGAACTGAATTAGTGGTCTTCCTCAAGACGACGGGTATTGACTCATCGCAGTAGTACGCATGCGCGACAGGGCCGTGACTCACCACGGTGCACCGCGCCGCCGCCGCCGCCCGCCCGGAACAGATAAACGCGCTTTAATCATCATTGTCTAAACGTCTAAACAACTAGCGTCGAACAGAGGTTAACACGACGTGCTCTCTATGATTACACTTACCACACAATTTATACTAAAACTTTCATCGAAATTTAACAATTTAAAAATAATCAGAAAGTGTTCGCATCGGCGCCGGCGCGGGTGTTCTCACGTTTTTGCATTCACTAGAATCAGTATTGCAACGTACAGATTTACAGAGTAATATTTCTTTTTGTAAACAACACTATTTAGTTCAGTGGAGATTATCACCCGAGGCATCTAAGGAAATGTAGGAAATTGCACCTAAAGAGTACTTAATGAAATCGTTAGCAGTCCGTGGCCCGCGGCCCGCCGCCGCCGTGCGTCACACTCGTGACACTCGTCAGTCGTCACAGATAATGTAGACACTAGAATGACTCATTGTCGCGTTGTTCGAAGCTACATGCCACAGCCCGATGTATTAACATATAATAATATAATATTACAAAAACGCAACTACATAATGCGTATGAAGAATGGAGCCAGAGGAAGGCCTGAACACAAAATCCTAAACGAAGTAATTCGATAACTGTCAGATAAATACATGTTAAATTAAATACTTAGTAAGTAAGTAGTCAAAAGTTAGATTAATCACTAAATCAGCCAAATATTATTATGTATAAGTACTTAATATTTTTTTATTTTTCTTTGTTAAACGAATCATTGTTATAGTCTAAAGTTAGCGAATGGTCACGTATCATGTTACCATGCAAGAGTGTTGTCACCGGTAAAAAATGCTCCTCGGGTTGATACGCAAGCGAATGCACTGTGAGTTAGGTGCTCTCGGCAATCCTCAATGGCACCGAGAGATTTATTTATATTTTGATGTACATAGGTATAGCTAATAGCTCGAGGGTTGCGTCGTACGTACTTTTTTATTTATAATATATTACCTATTTACAGAATCTACCTAATATTTATTTTAATTTAAGTATATATATTTATTTATAGTACCTACTAAATATACCTAACGTTACAATTGTCTTCGTCAAATAACCGATTCATTACCTACTCCAGCGATATCTGTGGCCTACTAAAGGAGAACAAAGACAGAAAGCTTTCCCTCTAAATAGATATTTATTGTAACCATCTATGGTACCTAAATGACAAAACAGCGGAATCAATTAAGTAAGTAGCCCCAACTCAACTTGATATGTTTTCCCTGGATACTTGGGTTAGTAATGTTAATGTTTCCCCAATGATTAGAGATTGCATTCCTGCAATATATTCTCAAGCTAAACGTCATTATAATATTCAGAGATTTGGAAATATCTGCACTACATTTATAGAAAATGAATATCCTGATTATTATAAAATTTTCACCGACGGCCCCAAAAATCAAAACACAGGAGGTGCAGCCTTTTTGGATCCGCAACTTGGGAGTTCCGTTAAACTAAGCATTGATTCTGATATTTCTATGATGCATGTTGAGCTGATTGCCTTAGCTGAAGCCTTGTCTTACGCTGAATCAGTCAAATTTGATAAAATTGTCGACATGACAGATTCAAAGAGCTCCTTGCAACATCTGGCGCGGTACCCCTCGCCTGGGCGAGGCTGCCCGATAGCTTATGTGATTTATAAGTCGATGGTGAGATTACGAAATTCCAAGTTTATTTTTATCCAATGGAGTCCGTCGCATATTAATTTACAGGAAAATGATACAGTGGATTTGTTGGCTAAACAGGCTCTGGTTGATGGAATTCCATTTAACGTGATTCCTCTTTACTCAGACTACATTAGTCAAGTGAAAAAAGTCTGTTGGACAAATTGGCAGGAGTATTTTGATGAAAGATCTAGAGAGAAAGGCATCTGGTACCGCACGATTCAATCTATTATATATAAATTCCCATGGATTGATGAAGCAAATCTAAATAAAAAGTCTTTAACTATTGTCCTTAGACTTCGTTCTGGCCACATCCCATGTAATAAATTTAGTTTTCTGATGAAGAAGGTACCTTCTCCCAATTGTTGTTCTTGTGGTGTGATTGATGATGTACTGCACATCTTGATGGAATGTAGCCGGAACAAGAATTTAAGGATTACTTTTTTTGGTAACAATAAAACCTTTGATATCGGATTTTGTAATAGTATATTAGCTAGCCCGGCCTCCAATGAGGCCAAGCAATTGTATAAATTATTGAGTTAATGTTTTGTTAATCATATTACTATGTACTACTTCTAATAAGGCGGTGTGGTCGCTCAGCGGCAAAGCCTTTCAAATAAAATGACAAAAAAGAAAAGAAAATTAAGTAAGAACCTAGGTATGCAATTTTTCCTTACCATCTTAGATAACTTTTGGGAGTAAGCTCCAGTGTGTTATTATTACTTATGTGCCATGACTTCAAATAGACTACTAGTATAGTATTATATTATCCCACCAAAAACATAAATGTAAAAAAGGAGAACCAAGTTCAATACAAAAATTATGCTTGGCTGTGGGCTTCGCCGCAAAAAGAATGGAGATCTAAATGAGTGCCAAGTTCTATACAAAATCCAAATATGTATTTATAGGAACAAAATAACAGTATGAACAAGTATTAAACTCTATTTCTTTGCTTTATTGGATACCTATAACAATTGCTGTTATTTAAAAATGTGAGATCTAGTATAATATATTTTAAACACTGTGTGGTGCCGTATTCTCAAATCTCAACTAGGTAATAAGTGGTTATAATTAAACAAAACTCATTTTAAAATCTTTGTATTTACATAAACAACTCTCAAATCAAAATGAATAACAACAACAATGTTCTAGCAGAATCAAAATTGTAATGTGTAACACATTTGTGTTTATCTGAGACAATAAACATATTATTATTATTATAATGAATAAGCCGTTTGTATCGATGTGGATCATAGTTACTACGAAGATCACACACATAATAGTTCCACGAGGGATTCGAACCCTTGTTAGTTGTTAGTTGCCCGCGAGGGCCCCGGCCGCTACGCCATCAGTCCAGTACTTTTGTAGTTTCAAACAAAATAGGTACCTGTAACAATTTTCTGGAAATGCGATCCTGGCGTGGTCGAGGATTCCAATCGCATCCATTGCACTACCATTGTGAATCCATTTCTAACACAAGAATATTAGCTTTGCTGTAGGATTTAAGAAGAAGTACTTACTAATGAGTTATAATTAACTTTTGAATAACAGAAGTTCTTTTTTGTTCGCAATATCACATCGCAGTCTTGTATTGCGTCTGCGGCTAGGGGTGTCACGTGCCAGGCTCCTTGAGGCGATGCCGCGATGGTGTGCTGACTAGTGATGTTCCAGATATCCGTATCCGTATCCACGGATATCCGCGGGAGAAAAAGATCCGTATCCGTATCCGTTACATTTTTGACGGATCTTTTACCTTATTAATTTTTAATACATAAATTCAATTCTATATGTATGTGCTTAGGTAGCAATAAAATAGTAGGTATTACATTTCAATCAAACTATTCTTTATTTCTAAAAATAAAATATTTGGCACCAACATTAATTATCGTAGTGAGTTAACATACGATACAAAGTATTGTATCGTATGTTAACTCGGCTTATTCCCGCCCGCTGCGCTATTTTGCTCCCAAGCGCTCCAAGACTAAAATAAATTATAATTATTATTTTGTAAAATCGTTCCCAAGGGCGCCAAGAGCTCATGAAAAATTATTTCTTTAAATCCTCTGATCTCCATATAATTATTTATTCCCAGTAGCTCCAAATTATATTACAAATAATTAAATAAAGACCTACTTACTAGTGTGTTTCCGACAGCTCCAAAACAAACTGTATGGCTAGCAGAATTATTAAAACACGTATTATTATAATATTAGTTTTCGATAAGAAATAAAATCTCAAAGTACCTAGAGAATGTTTTGGAGCTGTAGCGAAAGAAATTAGTAAATGTGGCTACATTTATTGTTTTCATATAAAAATCTTTGGAGCTCCTGGTAACTAATGTATGGAAAAATGAATTTTAGACAAATTGCGCTTCAAATCTATTGAGATTTGGAGCGCACGGGAATAAGCCGTTAACTCACTACGATAAATGTTGATACCAAATATTTCATTTTTAACGTAAAGGAACTTAACTTAAAGGAACTAAATCAACTATCTAATATATGTTTAAACACTTACTATAGTATAGAAAGTTATTATAAAATATTAATTAAAATATCTTTATAATGAGATCAATTGAGTTTAAATCTTTGTAACATTTATTATAGAAAGTAATAAGATCACTTTTATAACAAAACTTAAATCTTAAGGTCACGCGCACCGACACCGATTGAGTAAGAAAGTTAAGATCCGTATCCGTATCCGCGGATCTTGACGCCAATGATCCGTATCCGTATCTGCGGATTTACATTTTTAATTATCCGGCACATCACTAGTGCTGACAGCGAACGCACAATTATACATACATATTTTGCCACCTCACCACTGGGTAAGTAGTACTAAGTAGGTACCTACTGTATAAGAAACAACTGGTACTTACTTACGTACTTCTGTGGCGTGACTCGTGACTCGTGACTCGTGACTCGTGAGTATCGTCTGTCGTCTATCGTGTTGATTGTCGACTAACCTTACCTAGGTACTCGTACGTCCAGTCAGATGTTATAATATCGAGTAGAGTATTTATCACCTATTCACTTTCACGGTGCATTTGTTTGTGCAAATATTTTTTAATTTTAATTTGTCAACACTTTTTTCTTTAATGTTTACGTACCTACCTAATAACTAGTTTAGGTAATATGTCTTGTAAATAATTTATAACAAGTTAATTGCAGAAATTGTCGTGATTACGCTGCTGTGAGTGTACATTTAACCATAAGTAGTTAATTAAGTCATTCATTGTAATAGTGTGTAACTGTTTGTAAATCCATAATCAAAACAAAAATATAATAATTACTTGTATATAGTTAAGTAGGTACTTACCCAATCCAAGTTATTATTTGCACAAATTAAACGCACAATTAATTTTTAAATTAGTGTTCTTAGGCAAATAATAATATAGTAAAGAGATGATGTCAAATCAGGATCTAGGTACCTAATAGCCGCCCGTGGTCCTATAATACTTACTGCAGAAACCTTCACTACATTTCAGAGTTAGTATTATATCGCCCACCCAAATGTTAAGAAAGGTATCATACTTACTATCATATTCTAGGGATTATTAGTGTAAGCTAAAAAGAAAGTTTTTATACATGCCTATGATTAGATAATAATATTATTATTTATTATGCATGTATAATTTAATGAATTTCACTTCGCAGAACTGGCACCTACTAGGTACCTTGTGTGTATAACAATCGTAAGTACCTGCACGTAAATAGTTTTGACTTCAATTTTATTTTAGACTAGTAGCTGACCCGCGCAACTTCTTCTGCTTCACATAAGAGAATTTTCCCCGTTTTGCAACATTTTTCATTGCGGCTCCGCTCCTATTGGTCGTAGCGTGCCTCGATAAATGGACTATCCAACACTAAAAGAATTTTTCAATTCGAACCAGTAGTGCCTGAGATTAACGCGTTCAACCAAACAAACTAACTCTTCAGCTTTACCCGTAATATTAGTATAGGTAGGTACCTAGGCATTACCTTCATAGACTGCGTGACTTTATATTGTCTGCAAAGGTGCCTACTCGTAAGTATGGCGTAGGTATTGTCAATAGGTACTGTAACTAATAACCTAAACTTAAGTACCTAGGTACTAACATAAGTAAGTACTTACAAAAATTTTTTAAACAATAGGTGACCAACAAGTTTTCTAGTCGGACGCAGATTTCCTTCAAAGCAAGTGGTCAAGTCAGTAGGTACCGACTTGCCCGGGCCCCGAGTATATCGACTCAATCTAACCGCCTTAAAATAATTACCTAATTGGCAACGGCTCAACGAGTTGCTGACGACTCGGACACAATATATTCGGACACAGTATCCGAATTGACACATTTTAATTTTAATATTTTTTTTTACTGACAATTCAGACACTATCAAATTATTGACGCTGTTAAGTACAGTCAGATAAAAAAGTTTTAGAATTTACTATGTGAAAAAGCGTTACCAAAACTATTTTAGGGAGGCTATAAAGTGGTATGTTTTGGTAAGAAACTGCCTTACGAACGTGTATCACTGTTTTTTTTTGTACGTATGTAATATAATCTCATATGGTATCAGACTATATTACATACATGTCTATTAGCGCTTTTTCGTTCGGTACTGTATTTGATTTGATTTCAAATCCTTATTACCCGACCGCCAAAGTGCGTATCTATTTATGTGGATTTGTAATATTAGTTTTTTATTAAAAATATTTTTTATCTGACTGTACAAAACAGCTTTTTTTATTGGTGTCCGAATCATCAGTGAAAAAAATATTAAAATTAAAATGTGTCAATTCGGACAGTGTGTCCGAATATATTGTGTCCGAGTCGTCAGCAACTCGGCTCAACGGTGTCATCTACTCAAAAATCCCTACTTAGGCACCTACCTACTAAGTTACTTAGGTACTCATTTTTTAACGTCCATAGTAAATACCAACCCAAGTATTAAACACGGATACAGCCTCACTTCAAAACGGAATTGCATTAGGTTCCTACAAGATTCATGTGACCCCATATAAAAAATCGATACTTAATCATAGTACAATCATTATTAAACATTCAGACAATAGTCTGAGCCTGCAACAATAGGTACTAAGTAGGTAGATGACTAAGTATCTAGAAATATTAATAAGTACCAAATACAAAAATTATCTACTAAAAAATAGTGACTAAATTGAATAGTCCTAAATCTACATTCAATATGTCCGCACGAACAGCCTTCAGAACTCAGCAAGTTACTTGCCGCCATGCAGACGATATTGAATGGAATCATTTTGCTACTAGACTCTAGACACAAACACAAGCTCACACTTTTATTTGTGTTTGTGTACGCCATGTACGTACAACGACCGTTGCCATCGTGCACCAATCACAGCTCAGGATTTTACGGATTCCCATATATGGTAAGGCCATCGGTTGCGGCAAGTGGGGAAGTTGGGCGAGTCCATTTCTGCGGAAAAAATAATTGCGTTCCATAATCGAATATTGAACAATTGCTTGACATTTGTCTGTCAGATCTGTCAGTAGGTGCATTTTGGAGGTCGTTTTGTTATTTGTGGCGACGTAATTAATAGGTAAATTTTGTATTCTTTAGCACCTCCAGAGGTCCGTTGGGCGAGTCGATTAAGTCGCGGGGCGCCGGCGTACGGCGTATTCTAGTGAAGCAGATCGACCGCGACCGACCTCCACGAGCGAGCGAGCAACAGAAAGAAACCGGCCGGCATTCATTTCTCACGGTTCGCAAACGCTGCTGTTATTGTTCTCTTCTCTACGCTACTCTTACTGGTAAGTCGTATGTAAATTCTATTTATGTATATCCTATTTCTCTAAATACCTAATCTACGCTACCGAAACCTTAACAAGTTTGCTGCCGTTAGCAGCGTTTGTAATTATATAGATAGGTACCTAATGCTTTCTAAAATTTGTGTTGATGTCATGTCATGTCAGTCGAGTGTAATTTTTCTTAGTGATTTCACATAATCAATTCGTAAATCTATTGAGAGGTGTGGTTGACGCGGTATTCGACCCGTATCGGCCGTGTCGCTGTCTGACTGACATAGTGTATGTGTATGGTCTGTATAGTAGGTAGTATTAAGTATGAATAATCTGTAATGGTGCACAGCTGTCTTTTTGGAATTGTGCCAATATTTATGTTGAACTTTCGTTAACATCTATTTAGTAATGTTACGTTCGTAGTAAATATACTGCGTTACTGTATTGGTCCCAAGTGTCTGTCTGATCGCTAAATGTTCAATGTGAGCGCTCTTTGAGATCTCGTCGTTATCAAGTGGCGCGCTATCAGCGGCGGGGGTGGGTGCGCGGTGCGCGGGGGGCACGCGCAGGCTCCCTGCAGCGGAATACCATATATGGCCACGAAAACTCATGTATTGTGCCGTACCGTGCGATTGGTGGAGAAGTAGCCGCGGCGGGGTAGGGGCGCCCCGATAACCAGCCTCATTTATATACTCTGCCTGCCGCGTTCGCCGGCATTCCACGAAGTGAGCTCGAGCTGTGGCGTTGTGCAGCAATACCGAGGCTGTGCAATAGCAAGTTAATTTATTTATTTATTAGGACTATTTAAATTAAAAGTAAGTTGATACTGAGGTGTCATCAATATTTTTTGTGATGTTTAGTGTTATAGTGGCGTGAGGAAATAGTGCAATCCCATCAGTGAGTGCGGGTCAGTGACACGTCGTTAGGGTTGGGCCGCGTGCCGGGCGCCGGCCGGGAGTCTTAGGGTAGCCGGTTGCGGTAGGGCGTGGTCGCGCTCGGGGCTCTGGACCCGACCGTTACTTAGCTATATTTGAACTTGAACGGTTATCAATCCAATTAGAAAGTAACTCATCTTGTGAACGACTTTCTCGGGCGGTAAGAGCTGCCCGTTTCTGAGAATAGTGGTCGCGCCGCGTCATGTGCCACGTTTTTTTTCCACTCGCCACATATCTCGCCTTATTTGGATTCAATTTGCGACTTCGACGCCCACTTAGCATTGTCTTGTGATGGTTGCGTGTGGGTCTTCTACCCACCGGTTCTTTATTAGGACATGGACAGATAGTTGCGCCACTTTACTTCTAGTCTAGTCTACTAAAGATAAAGCCATAAGTATTTATAATAGTTTTTTTTGCAACTTTCAGACTAATTCACAATGTGCGACGAGGAAGTAGCTGCGCTGGTGGTGGACAATGGCTCCGGTATGTGCAAGGCCGGGTTCGCGGGCGACGACGCTCCCCGTGCCGTGTTCCCCTCGATCGTGGGCAGGCCGCGCCACCAGGGCGTCATGGTCGGTATGGGACAGAAGGACTCGTACGTAGGCGACGAGGCCCAGAGCAAGAGAGGTATCCTCACGCTCAAGTACCCCATCGAGCACGGCATCGTCACCAACTGGGATGACATGGAGAAGATCTGGCACCACACCTTCTACAACGAGCTGCGTGTCGCGCCCGAGGAGCACCCCGTGCTGCTCACGGAGGCCCCCCTCAACCCCAAGGCCAACAGGTGAGTTCCCACGCGCCCCCAGTCAGGCAGCAGCCAGTAGCTCGCAGTGTAGCCATGCCGCGTGCTGACCGTGCCGTTTGTTTCGCAGAGAGAAGATGACACAGATCATGTTCGAGACGTTCAACACGCCCGCCATGTACGTCGCCATCCAGGCCGTGCTGTCGCTGTACGCGTCCGGTCGTACCACCGGTATCGTGCTGGACTCCGGCGACGGTGTCTCGCACACGGTGCCCATCTACGAGGGCTACGCGCTGCCGCACGCCATCCTGCGTCTGGACTTGGCCGGCCGCGATCTCACAGACTACCTGATGAAGATCCTCACCGAGCGCGGCTACTCGTTCACCACCACGGCCGAGCGTGAGATCGTGCGCGACATCAAGGAGAAGCTCTGCTACGTCGCGCTCGACTTCGAGCAGGAGATGGCCACCGCTGCTTCCAGCAGCTCCCTCGAGAAGTCCTACGAGCTTCCCGACGGACAGGTTATCACCATCGGAAACGAACGATTCCGTTGCCCCGAGGCTCTGTTCCAGCCCTCATTCCTGGGTATGGAAGCTTGTGGCATCCACGAGACCACCTACAACTCGATCATGAAGTGCGATGTCGACATCCGTAAGGACTTGTACGCTAACACAGTCCTGTCCGGCGGCACCACCATGTACCCAGGCATCGCTGACCGTATGCAGAAGGAAATCACAGCTCTGGCCCCGTCCACAATGAAGATCAAGATCATCGCGCCCCCTGAGAGGAAGTACTCTGTATGGATCGGTGGTTCGATCCTCGCGTCCCTCTCGACCTTCCAGCAGATGTGGATCTCTAAACAGGAGTATGACGAGTCTGGCCCCTCCATCGTGCACAGGAAATGCTTCTAAGCTGTAGCAGGTCGCTGCCGACAGCAGCCCGCGGCCCGGCCGGTCCCGCGGCCGGCTGCTCAATTCAGGCTTGTAATCTCCGTTAATTTAATTGTACGTAAGATATTATTGTAATTAAATCGTAATAGTGACGGCAGGACGGAGCGCGGCGCCGCGGACGCGCGCCGCCCGCCGGCCTCGGTACTGCACTCGCCAAAGGATCTTTTGTAATCTCATGAATGATGATTGTATGTGCTGAAACGGATAAGACTACTTTCTTACTAGGTCATTTATAAATTATAAAAAATAATGAAAATACAAAAAAAATCTGAAAAATTTATCTGTCTTTTCTTTACCCGCGCCCGTGTATGTGTACAAACAGTCGAGGCTTATATGATAATTGATAAGCAGCCGAGCTCAACGACCGACATTGACCCAAGTACGAAAATAGAACGAACTTGCAGCGATCGGCCGCGAATAGCCACAAGTCCAACGCACGCCGGCACCCCCGTTGTGTTTACACATCACCTATACGGCTGTCCGCGTGTAGTATACAAGGTACTATGGATTAAATAGAATCGATTAAAGGACAAGAACATGCAACGTAGGTGACATTCTTCAGTAGGTAGGTGGTGGTAGGTAGTGGTACAGTCAGCTTCTTATATAAAATGACAGATAACATAATATCCAGATATATAGGAACTCCTAAAGTGATCAATTATATTAATACAACCAAAGTCTTCTAATTATGCAAATCGCCCATCTTGCACAAATATATCGGAACATGGACATCGTCAAATATATGAGTTCATCAAAGTGTCATAATCATAGTAACAAACACAGCGCCAATGGTTTCTAAGCATTCAAAAATATGAAGCATGCATGAAAATGAACTTTATCGCTACATTATATTCGGTAGGTACCCTGTGGTATCGCCATAGACATAGACTGATGATTTCGACCGTACAAATCTCTGACCAATTATCACAGAGTTAAAAATACTCTCTGCCAAAATGAAGGAGATAAAGCATCGATTGTTCCTTTCATTTTGAGCGTGACGTCATTGGCATGTGTTTTGTTTATTGTTCATGTCTGTAATTTAGAATTATTGTGAGGTGTGCTTATTGGTAACTAGTTTTGCTAGACATAATATACGAAATGAACCTTATTTGTCAAGAATAAAGATTAGATGTCAAAGAGTAGTATTAGTTTGCATATTTGTTTGCATTTAGAACGAATAACTTTTCCCCCACGTAGTCCTGACCCAATAGAGAACTTGTGGGGTAAAATGATTCAACTATGGGAGAATACTACGATAAGAAGTACTGAACACATAGGAGACACTTTGAACGGAGACAGATTTTGTTATAATGCAGTGCAATCCATGCGTCAGTGACTTAGCGAGGTTATTATTGCTGAAGGTATACACGCTTACACGCTTTTGATATTTTTTTGTTATGTAAAATTTTAAGATAATAAAAGTCCATTTTAATTTAAGTCTTGTTATTTTACGATTTATTATTTTACCCTGAAATTATGTAATTGATACGTAGGCACAGTAATACCTTAATATGTTAGTGTTGGCTTATAATATAATACATTTTTTAGATCATATAATTCGTTGAATTTCATCTAATGGTAAGTGTTAATGAGATCCCGAGATATTGAGGTGGCTGTGCGAACACGAGCGCTCATCTTGGCACAGCTATCAATACCCCGTTATATCTTTTAAACGGGGGCTCTATCAATGCTGATATTTTGTGATGAGCCATACAAATTCAACTGGTCGATTAACTGCCGATCGAGACAACCATTTCCTATTCGATAACTGGGCGAAGAAACGATACATCCCCGAACTATTGGGCGAATTAATCACTGATCTCTTTATTACAGATCGAATGTATCCTTTAGCGATAAACGATTGATTTGTGTAGTTTTATTGATTCCCGATGTCTATAATATAGGTACCTACACTACATATCTATACTAATATTATAAAGCTGAAGAGTTTGTTTGTTTGTTTGCTTGCTTGAACGCGCTAATGTCAGGACCTACTAGTCCGATTTGAAAAATTCTTTCAGTGTTAGATAGCCCATTTATCGAGGAAGGCTATAGGCTATATATCATCACGCTAAGATCAATAGGAGCGGAGCACCAATAAAGAATGTTTCGAAATCGGAGGATATTTATTCCTTTTGAAAGCTTCCGCTGCGTGCGCTGCGTAAACAGTTAAAGTTTCGCAAAAATCATGTATGACAGAATTGTTCCCCTTTAAAAGTTCTAAAAAAAAGTCTGCGACAGCATATGTCTATCTTTTAAGGTTGGCTCACTATAACCATTTTTATGCTAATCAAATTTGTTCTAAAATAATGCATTATTTGCGAAGGTTTTTTTATAAGCATGATATTAATCCTTATCCAAATAAATACGTTATTCATCACAAGTATTTAATTTAAAACGAAATTGCCCTGTACATCATTCGATTTCAATGAATATCTTAGGAGATATCGCAGTTCAAATAACATCGCAGCAAAATAATTACCCATTACAGACATAGTACATACGATGTTTCTCCTGGTTTATTCTGCGTGATTACTACTGGTTCGATTTGAAAAATTATTTTAGTGTTGGATAGCCTATTTATCGAGGAAGGCTATATAACATCACGCTACGACCCACGGGGGCGGCGCAGTAACAATAAACGCGGGTGAAACCGCGGGAACATCTAGTAATAAGATAAAAAGGGTTAGGTACTTTATAAAATATATGCTCAGTTATATGGATACTATCCTAGCTATTTACTTAATATTTTGGCTCAGTACCCAGTCTGAATATTTTTATTTTATATACTGCTTTATGTTAAAATAGCCTCCTATAAACAATTTTAAATAGTTTATTTTCATTTACTTACGAGCACGATACATTAATTGAGGTACTCCTTTTAAGTAACAAAAATACTTGTGTCTCGAGTCCCCGCTCTTCACGTTACAAAAAAAATAAAACTAGACAGGTAACAAAAAAGAAAAAGAAGAGAAAGGTAAACAAAAAATAAATTAATAATAAACAGCATGCGTGTGTGTGTCTGTGTGTGTAAGGGTGTGTGTGTGTGTGTGTGAGTGTTTGTGTATTTGTTTGTACGTGTGCGTGTGCTCATGTACTACACTCATCAGATCTTCTGTACTAATGTAATTTAGGGTTCTCAACCAAAAAGTAACGCTTTTTTGCAATCAAGATTACTCATAGGGTACATTTTAATGACAAGACCAGACACTTTTAAAATAAATTATAAATATGAAATTTTATCACTATTCATACTAATATTATAAATGCGAAAATGCGTTTGTTTTTTTGTTACGCTTTCACGCCTTAACTACACAACCGATCAACATGAAATTTTGCATACACGTTGTCAGTGGTACAGAATAGGACATAGGGTACCTTTCATCCAGAAAAAAGAACTGGTGCAAAACTAACCTATTTTTTTTTTTTTTTTGGTACCCAGGAAAAATGCTTGATGCACTATCCGCCGGCTAGGGGACGGCACCGGCGGGAACCTAACCTACATTTACGCGAGCGAAGCCGCGGGTGAAAACTAGTATATTATAAAACTAAGTCGGGGCGCCGCGGTTGTCTGTCTGTCTGTTCGCGATAAACTCAAAAACTACTTAGCGGTATTTCATATAGTTTTCACCAATAGACAGAGTGATTCATGAGCATGAGCAATGTATGCAATGCATTAGACGTAATGTTCACTACGTCGCGTCGGTCTTATTATTATATGCATTTAGATGTATATACTGCTTTATATACAAAGTTATCTTGAGTTGTATTGAGTTTATCGCGAAAAGACAGACAGACAACCGCGGCGGGGGACTTAGTTTTATAATATACTAGAGGATGCCCGCAGCTACGCCTGCACATGTTTTTTTATTTATCCATTTCTGCCCACTCCCGTGGGAATTTCGGGAAATCCCTTCTTAGTGCACCCCTACAGTACCCAAGGAACATACATGCCAAATTTCAGCTTCTTGCGTTCATTAGTTTCGGCTGTGTGTTGTCTGTCAGTCACTCAGTAATGGAAGAGTTTTATATATATAGATAGATAGATAATGATAAAAATGTCATATTTATAATTTATTTTTAAAAGTGGCTGGTCTTGCAGAATCATTTTTTATGTCACCTTCTAGGATCCCATCACCCAGGTTCCACATGTTAAATTTAGAATTTGTGTTTAGTAATTGGGTAAATGGTTAGGCTAAAACTGACTGGTCCAAGAGGGTCACCTTATTAACAACCAACTGCAGATTTTGAATGGTCGTCCTTCTATGTTTATGTCGGCGCAAGTCCATATAACCAATTATTTTAATACATCAATTTACCGCTAATTGACTTATAATCAGGTCTCTACTTATTTACTAAGATTATTTCATGATTACCACATTGTTTATGCGAGATTTACCAGTTATTGCTTAAAATGAGTTGTAATGGTTTGTTGTTGTTCGAGACGACAGACTTTAACTAATTATAATCTAAACATTCATTTTGAAGTAATTAAGCAACTGCTAAATTCATAACTTGATTTTTCAGCAATAACGAATAGATTTCTAGATATTTTTGTTGTTTAGAGTAATTCGAATATGTCGGCGCAAGTCCATATAACCAATTATTTTAATACATCAATTTACCGCTGATTGATTTAAAATCAGGTCTCTATTTAATTTACTAAGATTATTTCATGATACTTACTTATCGTGTCGATGGCAACACATTTTATATAATTTTCGACCAGTTTTCGGCAACGCGGATTGCATTTGGTTTAGCCTGGTACAGATCATCCAGTGTGCACGATTCTGGGCTCATGGGGCACGACAACAGATGCCTCATTGTCTGTGGTGATACGCCGCAGTCACATGCATTCGTACCTGCGTCTATATATCCCCACCTTGACAGATTGTCTTTACATCGGCCAACCTGGGTACGCAACCTGTTGAGTGCCTTCCAGGTTGGCCAAGGCAGTTTGGCTCCCGGAGGTAACTTTTCTGCCGGTGTGATAAAAGCAGGCATTAAGAATTTTTCGCACCACAGGTTTACTCTGGCCTCAGGAGCATCATTGGCACTTGCAGGAACGGTGTGGAGGAAACTGTTACGGCTTTTTAGCCGTTTGGCAGGTGGAATTTGGCCATATACTGGGTGTCTTCGATCAGTTTCCTGTTTCCATTTTTCGATGCCACACATGGAAATGGAACAAGAGAGGAGCCTCCCCGAGCGACGTAGAAAAGTGATCAAGAGTCCCAACGTCCGGCGTACCCTAGACACCTAGCACTCGGTAACGCAGAGTCTAGGTGACTAATCCTCTCACCACGATGGATCAACAACCACACTCAACGGCGCCTATCAACTCCACCTCAGGTGCCACAAAAAAATTTCATGATTACCACATTGTTTATGCGATTTTTACGAGTTATTGCTTAAAATAAGAGTTGTAATGGTCTGTTGGTGTTCGAGACGACAAACTATTACTCATTATAATTTAAACATTCATTTTGAAGTAATTAAGCAATTGCTAAATTTATAACTTGGGTTTTAAGCAATAACGAATTGATTTCTAGACATTTTTGTTTAGTTCAAAGTATTTCGAATACTTAAGTTCAAGATTAAATTGAAGAGTCAAACAGTCTGTTATTATAACATTTGAATTGAAATTAAAATAGTCTAAATATTAAAAATGGTCTGTTGATTTTTGTAAATAATTAACGTAATCAAATTAGCTATTAAGGAAGTGTGTTAAAATAATAGTGAAATATTGTGATTGTGTATTGACCTCCCAATGCCCGCCATCTTGAGCGCGTTTGGCGTTGAAAAGTCAAGCATTCTATAGTTCAAGGCAAGGCAAGATCTCTTCACGAATTGTAATCTTGTGAGTACTAATAAGATTAAGATTGTGCTTAAGAATTATAAGTGTTTAATATCGAAACCGTGTTTCATTACTTTCATTATTTGCAATGAGTGATCCATCTATTGAGAATAGTGACGTCAGCGGAGCTGACGTCACAACTTTTAAAAACCCTGCTGGAATCGATGATCCGTTATATATATTAATTTTGATGGATTTTTTCTTCTTTTTCATTCTTTATAAAAATGGCATAAAATATTTAGATTTTCAATTTAGCTTGCGTCTGTCCTGTTGTCCGTTCCTGTTCACGGCATCGAAGGCGTTCTTCAAGTCAGCCCATAAAATGACCTCACCTTCGGCACAGCCATGGAACGTAGATAAGAGCGTGGATCTCGGTTCGAACGAAACCAAGCTGGATTGGTTCAAATTTCTGTGCGAGGGGAGTACTGTTAGTATTTAAAATACCTATTGTTTAGCTGCCAGACGACGATAGGTACACCTTACGGCAATGGGGCGAATACCACCATCTTTGTTGCGTAGGGCGCACGCCTCGTACTAAATATCGATGACGTCTTTGACCACATCGCGGGGCAGAAGGTTCGTATGAACCAGAATAAATTAAGTATATAATTATAATCAATTGCTACGGATATATATTAATAAGTGGGTATCACGCAGCACGTAAGCACAGTCATTACAATGTGTCAACGCCCGACAGTAACTATTGTAACCCAGCATTATTGCTGTACCTATTGGTGCGGGCGTTTCCGTTATGGCGGTACATGAAAATAATTAATTATTTTAGTATATAACATTTTCTACCTACTTTTAGAATAAGACTTGCTATCCTACATTCTATACGAACGCAATGAATTGTTAGCATTATTGTATCACGAAGAATAGGATTAAATTCATCCTTTGATAAAAAACATAGTTTTCTTGAGCGTCAAAGCTCCAGTGTCTCGAGAGTAGACACAATATTATGTAACGAACTATGAAAATTAATTCATAATCAATGAGTGTATTTTAAGTTATCTTGTAGCGACTGTGTCTAGGAGCACGTTTAGTACGCTCACGCTCACGCTCACTCGTCGCGCACAGAGAAGAGCCGTAGTCCCGCGCCCGGCGCCCTGCGCCGATATATCTCTATAGCCGTCTAGGCCGCATACTTGTGCTCTATGTTATGTATTGTTAATTTATTTATAAGTTACACATTATAAATCACTGTAGTTTAATCTCATTCCTATTTTAGGGCTATCACCGCCACGAGGGACAGTAAAAAGGCCAGCCTGAAAGTGTTCGATAGAACCCTTAATAAAAGATATAGTTTTAATACAACTTTTATTCGAACATCACAAATATTTTCACATAATTAGCAGTATCTTAAATCGGTTAGTTAAAAACGTATTATAAAATGATAAAATGGTGTCAAAATTGATAAAACATGATCGAATGTAATGAACAAGTTCATAAGTATTCGCCACGGAAGCTTATTGTCGTTAGCTCACTACGCAAACTTTATATCATATAGTTTAAGATCAGTGTACCTTCAGTTCAATAACATTTGTAAATGACTTAATATTAAGCTATCAGAATAAACGCCGCAGAAATTATTATAGCAGAAAATAAATAAAGTCCTGGACATGATTTCTAATAGTTGTTATTTTTGGTACAAGTGATAGCGTGATAGCTGAAGTCTATTGTTAGTGGTAACTTTACAGTAGGTACAAACTAATACAACATTACAACGCGACCGCGCGCGGGCCGCTCGCCGCTCGCCGCTCGCACTGCACTCGTGTTCTGTGCGCTTGTGATCGAATATCACCTGTTACATATGGAACCATTTGCAATACTAAAGAGATAATGCAAGCTGCATTATCTCTTTAGTAATATTAACATTTTACTAGGGTCTCCAGTGTACCATCTCCCTGAGGCCGAGCCTGGAGGAAAAAATTAGTCTTATTTTCGTAGGGTACTTATATAGTTATGTTAAGAGAGATTGATAGATTCTGGCCCAACAACACTAACGTGCACTAATTGATAATGTCAAGCTGTCATGTAATGCATGTCTAGACTTGTCGATAACAAGAACACATTGTCACATAGTTAGCTACATACAGGAATATATAGTAACACAGATATGACATACATTCGTTGACTAATTGTTTCAGAGAGTTCTGCCTATAGCGGTACAGGTACCTCAGGTATTGGTGTAGTGTGTGTATATACATAGCGAGCCTCTACACAACATGGGGCACATCAATGGTGGCGCTGCACACCGACTGCGAGCCGCACACCGGTTACATCATGAGGCAGTTTCATAATAAGTACCAACTCGCTGGAAGGACTCTACACTCACACAATATCACTATTAGAGACTGATATGATTAGAGATAATGTGAAAGGGCCATTTGAAGTGCAGTAAGCAGTGCGTCGAGAGATATGTACTAACTAGTCTAAACTCTAATAAGATTCTCAAAACGCCAGCGAACATGAACCAGCAACGTAGTTTGAGACAAACCGTAAAACACTTAAATTTATATTGGCATAGAATTTATTAAAATCTAACTGGACTAGCTCCTTCACTAAATCTAATACCAAGTTAAATTATACGTAAGTAGTTGATTTAGAAACTAGATGTGTTCTGAACGTTAAACACTATTAGCTACCACACGAACCTGTCCCGCACGAGCCTGTCGGTAGCGCTTACGGCGCGCGGCGCGGGCGGAGCTCGGAGGCGGGCACACTGGAGGCACGGCCTGCTATAATCGAGCTGGACGAAGCAATTTGTGACTCATTCCTTCGCGGTTTAACCCTAACGATAGCTGATTTTCTAGCGAATAACTATTTAAGGCGCAACCTAAAGGGTGCCATTTTCGAGACATTAATTAATTTCAACTTAAATAAACCACCTGTTTCTAAATCAACAGTTGAAATTGTAAAACTAAATTACATAATAAAACCTTAAATTATTAAAATCTTAAAATACATTAAACATCTACATATAAATACAGATAAAGTAAAAAGTATTCAGAACAACTAAGCGTATTGCGGGCATTGTGCGGTGTTGGAGATTGCGTTCAGATAACAGTTCAGTGGTAGTCAGCGCGCCGGAGCAGTCCGGAGCCCCCGACAGCTTTGTACTATAACGTTACGAATGTGTTTATAAGGGCACTTGACACTAACACTCAATATTGTAGGAATGAACACATTAGTCGCGCGCGACGCACGTGTGGCGGCGCGCGCTACGTCTCGCTGTCGCGCATGGAGTCGGCGGCGGCGCGCCGCACGTCCGCCAGCGGCCGCCCGTGCACGCGGAAGCGGTACACGCACGTGTAGGTGGGGTTGCCGTGGTTGCTCTCCACGCGCAGCTCGATCATGTCGTAGGCCACGGGGTACTGCACGCCGCCGATGTCCGTGGTCTTGGGGTGCTGCACCGGGAAGTACTGGATGGCGGTGCCGTTCGCGTCGTACATGTAGTCGCCGAACAGGTGCGGCTCCGTGTCCATCTCGCCGTGCAGACCCTGCAACCATCACCACTTACGTCATGCACTCAAACTAATCACTATTGACTAAATGGTTAGATAGGTACATACATACATAGATTCACAGCATTCTACGGATTTCAATTTGCTACGATCCTGACACACTTCTCTGGTTTCATTCACTTTCACACTAGCCTTATAAAGTTTCTTAGTCAGTCTTTCTTCGTCCATTCTTTCTACATGCCCAAACCAGCTTAACATACCCTTTTCTATTCTTGTCACTATATTTTTTTTCCATTTTTTCCATTTTCTTTATTGGGACATAAAACAGTTACATGTTGATCTAAATAAGGGTTATTTTTATACATATTAAAGAAAATTGAGTAAACATGTAACCCACACTAATGTCCTCGAAATAATATTAAATAAGTAGTTTTTATTTATTATCCAACACGCGCGAATGTAACTATTCTATATAGTTTACGTATCGGTTTTAAGGACCCTTATGGCCATGTTTTTAAAATTGGTGTATGAAAGTGCAAATATGTCGAGTTCATGAAAATGTGTGTTATATGTTTCTACTAGGCGGCGGAGCGGCGCGCGCACCCCAGCGTTTGTTCTGCACTTTGCAGTGTGGAACAGCCGTGGTGCGCGCACCTCTCGCCGCATTACAGTTCTAGGTGTAATATAGCACAAGTTATTTGTAATATTCTCACAGTCAAACCTGTTATTACATATACCATGAAGCATCAATGACATAAGTAAACTTCGCCTAGACTCCAGTGTCAAAAGATTGTATTTATTAAGTAGCTGTATATATGATAATTTAGAATGATAACATTTATAATGCAAGGATCGTATAAATTTCTTTTGTATCATCTCCAAATTACTTTTGTACTTATCATAAATGGGACTCCAAACCGGGACTGCGTACTCAAGTTGAGAACGAATGAGGGCTTTATATAATACTAAAAACGTAGAGGGACACTTGAAGTCAGTTGAGGACCGCATCACGAAGCCATACATTTTATATGCTTTATTGATTATGTTGTCTATATGTAGATCGAGGTGCAACTTTGAGTCAAGTGTGATGCCAAGATCACGAATGTGGTTGACCTTATCTAAGCTGTTATCAAGAAGTTTATAGTTGAATGTTAAAGTGTTTTTATTTTTAGTGTAACTTATGACTTTACATTTAGGAAGACTAAGGTGAAGTTTATTTCTTAAACAGTATTGAGATAGTCTATCAAGATCATCTTGTAGCAGAGAGCAATCGTCAATACATTTGCAAGATTTGAAAATTTTTATATCATCGGCATACATGAGGAATTGAGAATTAATGAAGCAGCTTTTAATGTCATTGACGAATAAAATAAAGAGCAAGGGGCCCAGAATTGAGCCCTGTGGTACGCCAGAAGTAACAAATATTGAGTTAGATTCAAAACCGTTGATTACAACTTTTTGAGTCCTATTAAAAATATAAGCGACAAACCATCTCAATAAATTACCTCGAATCCCATTATAGGCAATTTTATCTAACAACAGTTTATGATCCACCTTGTCAAAAGCTTTTCGAAAATCAGTGTACACAGCGTCAACTTGCACCTGTTTGTCCATACTTTCGAATAAATAGTTAGAAAATAACATAAGATTGGTAACTGTCGAACGTCGTTTAACGAAACCATGTTGCTCGCTTATAATTAAATGATGAAAATAAGTGTACAGCTCACCGTGCACAAGCTTCTCGAAAAGCTTCGACAAGGCGGAAAGTAAAGAAATGGGGCGATAATTTTGTATATCGTTTTTATTGCCACTCTTATAAACGGGTGTAATAAAAGCGCACTTCCAAACTGCAGGAAAGGTGCCTTCAGCTAGGCATTTGTTAAACATAATTAGAAGAGGGAGACCTATATTGTCAGCTACGTTCTTTAGGAAAAAGGGAGGTAAACCATCGGGGCCGGGTCCCTTGTTAGGATCCAATTGCTTAATTGTTTTAAGAACAGTTTCCAATGTTAAGCTTATGCTAGATATGCAAGATGAGTTATCGGCGTATAGGCTAGGAGCCTGCCAACAAGTAGGATCAAATACTGAAGGTTCGTAAATAGAATTAAAATATGTAGAAAACATGTTGTATATTGTGGTTGGATTGTTTGAATGTGTGTTGTTTAAGTACATACTCGCGGGCAACCTAGCTTTGCTGGTTCGATTCGTAATGTAGGTCCAGAAATGTTTGACATGATGCTTAATACTATCTTCGACAGATGTAATATATAAACGAAAACACTTTGCACACTCTAATTTAAAACGTTTACGATGTATTGAGAAAATTTCATAGTCAGATATGTTGTTGTATTTCTTCCATTTTAGCCAAGCTGATTCTTTATTCCTAAAAATACGGATAAGTGCAGGTGTGAACCACAATGGGAAGCGAGGGTTTTTAGGACGCGAGCGAGGGACGTACAATTTTACTATCTTATAAATATTTTCGTAGAATAGTTCAACAGACTGATCGGCGGTAAGATTATTCAAGAGTAAGTTCCAGTCGATTTCGCTTAAAGCGGCGTTAAGTTCCCCATAGTTCGCTTTATGGAAATTGTATTTAGTTGATGAATTGCGCGTCATAGGAATGGAATTAGTATGCAACAATAAAGATACACAGAAAGTGGGGTGATAAATATCTGTAGTAACTAGTGGAGGGCATGGTAAGCATATGCAGTCAGCATTTGATAAAAATAAGTCTAGTATTCTACCCAAATTATTCCTAACTGTATTGAATTGCATGGCATTTATGTATGACATAAAATTGATTAAATGTGTACTTAGAACGCCGATAGGTTGTGGTATAACGTAATTACAGTTACTTTGCTCAAGCCAAACAATATCCGACAAGTTGTAGTCACCTACAACAAAGAATGTTTCGGTACAAACATCATTAATAATCTCCTGCAACATATCTAAGTGTAGTACATATACTTCGGCGCGACAGCGAGGCGGAATGTATGTTGCACTGATAATATGACGCTTATTGCGCGCTGAGGCAGGCAACTGCACCATAATGTGTTCAATATCAGGATGAGCAGGGCTGACAAACACGCTCGAGGCTCGTAAAGTACGCAAAACTGCGATCAAAACACCCCCGCCCTCTCGCTTACCCGTGACACAGCGATCGCGATCAAATCGAAAAACCAAATATCTGTCATCGATAATTTCACTATCAGCAATGTTCGATGTTAACCATGTTTCAGTTAATATTATCACGTCATATGAGAAAGACAAAATGTTCATAAATAAAGTATGTAACTTTGTACGCAGTCCACGGCAGTTTTGGTAAAAAATCGACAAGTTATAATTATCCATATCTAACAGTTAAATTGTATATTAAGTTATTATGCAAGTGACCTATGGAGTCTAGTTTAATTAGAACAAATAGCATTACATTTGTAAATATAAAACACTGATACAAAAATAAAAAGTTTAACAAAATTTGTCGGAGGTAATCGAAAATAATATTTAAAGTCTGATGTAGGCGAATACACAGAAAAACATGTTTACTATAGTAAGAAATTGATAATATACTTACTATGAAGTATGAGATAATATGCTTACACTTATATAAAACGCAATAAATAATACGTTTAAGCATTTGTATAGAAATATTAAAATGAACGAGGGTCGGCATAAAACATTCCAGTACGCGAACAACGACAAAGCGCTCATTAGTTACAAGTAAAGACGTACAGAGTAGCGCACACTTCAGAGAATCAAAACAATAACATAATACTACAGAATGAATAAGTAAATTGATTCTTTTAGTGCTACGGTAAACTAGTAAAATAATGAGATACTTAACAATCATCAGGATATTGTTGATTACCGAGAACACTATTTTTAATTTTCGATAAGTCCTTTTCATTGTGTATTGCGAATACAGTATGCGACACATCAGCACGAACAAGAATAACGCCGTGCTTAATCCAAACGAAACGAAATCCATTTTCTTTGGCGATCTCTCTGGTTTGCCGAAACAATTTCTTCTTGGACAGTGTAAGATGTTCATTTATATATATTTTATGTGACGTTCCATTGATAGCTAATTCTTCCGATGTAATGCCTTTCTTGAGACGCGTAGCCGAGATAAAATTATCTCGTAATATTTGGTTAGCAAATTTGACGACTATGTTTTTAGGGCGACTGCTATTTTGACTCATTTGGGGAACTCGGTGAACTGAGATGATGTCACGAGGAGAGAATGGTTGTTTTATAATGTTAGAAATATTTTCAACGAGCGACATCAGATTTTCACCGCGCTTCTCTGGTAAATTGCTGATCTCAGCGTTACAATTCCGGGCTCTTTGTTCCATCACTTCAATCTGTTTCTCCAACGCAATAAGACGGGAGTCACACGATAGTGTCTGACTTTCGAGAGCTGAAACACGAGATGTTGTGTTTTGAGACTTCTTCTCAAGGTCGTCAAATCTATCGCTCATGTAGTTTATAGAAGTTCTTATGCATTGGAACTCGTCGAGCAACATGGAGATTTTATCGTCTTGCTTTTTGAACCAAGTTTCCATCAGTGTCTTGATATCACTGTCACTTTCTCTGGTTACACCTTTGCGGAAAGTGACATAGGGAGGCGGCGATTCCTTGTCTCTTAGTGAACCGTCCAGGCTCATTTCCGAAGACGTCGAAATTTGAGTAGGGGCAGTATTACCGTCACGTTCACAATTAGAGTTCATGGTAGATAATTATTCAGTCTCTGCCAGTCGGGCTACTCTGTGTCAGATTGTGAGGATTGTACCGCGCGATCGATTAATGACTAACGTTGTCACTTTCGCACACAAACGAGACAGTAGATCACACAGTTAGGAAATATAACGATACAACCGCTGTGCACAGACGCGCGCGACTGAATGAATATCTACTTTCATGCCGCATCTCTCTCTAATCACACTATTCCTTATTCTATCTTTCAGAGTCACACCACATATGCTTCTCAACGCTCTCATTTCTACAGCATTTATTCTGCTCTCATGCTTCTGTTGCCATACCCAACTTTCACTTCCATACATAAGTGTGGGCACTAATAGTCCTCTATGAACAGCCAAACGTGTCTTTTCGGGTACATTTCGACTGTTCATAAAAGCGCCTAGAGCTCCATTCACTTTGTTGCCAGCGATCGTTCTCTTCTCAATATCTCCCTCGTGTCTACCATCCCTCGTAAACAAAGTACCCAAATATACAAACTCTTTCACTTGCTCCATTTGTTCTCCATCAATCATAATAATATTACACATCGTTAAGCACTCCTTCTTTTCAAATACCATTCTGTGTAAGTCCCATTTATCCTAACACAAGCTCTGGAATCCTCATAAATATATTTCAGAGCTCGCGTGAGATTGCTATTCACTCCATACATGGACAATACCGACCAAAGTTCATTCCTCACCACTTTATCATAAGCCTTTTCCAGATCTACGATTGCGCAATAGACCTTTGGCCAAAACTGTCTCGGCTATGCTCCGTAAGAAAGACTTGATCCGTACATCCCACACCCTTTCGTAATCTCGTTGGTGCATCCCTTATTTACACGTCGGTTACAATCCTTTCAATTAACAATTTATTACAAATGTCTATTGTTGAAACAGCTCACTAGGTACAGCACGGTAGGTACACACTCGTACACACATAGCCACTACTAGTGGCGGGTAGCACGACTCTTCGCTCGAATCTTCGTACTGTTTACTTACCAGGTATGGCGTTTCTAGAAATCTCCAGAAACACTTTAACCGCGTATTAAAGGGCAAGGCCAGCGCTCGCCGAGTCAGTTTACAATGGTAAGCGATCAAGTATTCAAGTTTGAAGCAGTTAGAGTGCAATAGTGTTCAAGTAGTGTGTGTAGTGTTTTAAATTTAATTGTGCGCTACAATAAAACGTGTTTTAGTCGGTAATATTGCTTACATTCTTATCACTCGAACCCAGCACCTAACAATTCTAACGAGCTGAAATCAACGTTGCAATTACAAGAATAAGTTACAAACGTAAAACAGTAAGTAGAACAACATTCGTAAACAGACAAAACAAAATAATCAACACAAATAATGATGACTTGCGATAGCGCAGTAGCTTATGTTGTAACTTACTATGATAGACAAACAGACAAGTAAACAACGAAAATTTAAATATTAAGTAATTCCTTTTTCACGGTTTACTTTACAAACATTCCAAGAATGGACACAAAAGAAAACCAGACCCGAACAGACTATATGCAGATCATATAATTTTAGATTTTTATCTTGTGTGTCATTTGGAGCATGCGCCGCTCATATTAGACTTGTAACTCTCTCACTCATAAATGTAATAATGTTATTTTTACAAAAGGTCGACTGTAGTATGCTGCGAATAACAGGCATAAGCAGACAACACGACATGTTCTCAGCCACATCACGTGCCTCGCGCCACTGACTCTGCCTCTGAGCGCGCCTGCGTGCACGTAGTCGGACAAGTAGCGGTGGCTTCGCTGGCACACTCGTCTTGTTGTCGTTCATTCCTCCCACATGCTCAAACTCTTATTACATCTTTCTCAATTGTTCTCACTATATCTAGTACTATACCGGCTCGTTCCCTGTCACACTATTTCTCATGCCATACGTTACAGTCAGAGCACACACCGCCCTGTGTTGGCATTCCGTTTATTCTGTTGCCATGCTAAAACTTTCACTAACATGTGTAACCGTTGGAAACAATACCTTTTTATAAACGTTTCAATTCATAACATCGTGTAGAATATTCACCGAGTTTTGTATATGCACTGTTTGCAATATTACCATATTTCGAGAAAATAATATTTGAAGTACTTAACTCAAACATTATGTTTTTCTTAGTTTTGTAACACTTATTTGCTAATGGCTGCGTAAAAATTCATGATATTACATGACATTACGCAGTATTCTTTAACAAACATCATTACTTGTTTCCTTTTCAAATTCATCTTCATAAAAACAAATAGGCTATTTGACTAGTTTCTGCAAACGATCTCACATGATTGAGCGATGTCTATGAACACAACAAATAAACTTGATTATTTACTACTTTAAACTTAATAAAAAAATACACTGATTATATATTGATACAGTCAAAACGTCGAAATGTCATGTTTGTAAATAAATATTATATTATTAATAGTTTACAAACGTGTGACATCAAAATAAATGTAGACAATCAAAACCATTTAAGATCAGGTGGTCCCCACTAAAAATAAATTAAGTTTATTTTGGTATTTGGATAAAAATAATTGAAGTTACAAATTGTTTGTAATGAATAATTAATTATGTTTTATACCATCAAACAGCCTATTGTTGAAAACTAGATGTTCGTTATGATAATGAAACGAGAGTGGTGGTGTTATCAGTACGTACGTATACGGAGAAGTTCTTGGGCGCGGACTCGATCTTGCCGTCGACGGCGAGCAGGCGCGACATGTGCTCCAGCGAGAAGCCCGTCACCTCGACGACCGCGTACGTGCGCAGCACTGCAACACAACTCGCGCTGTGGGTACTGCTGCGCGCATCGACGCTGTCTGACACAACCCTTGGTCAGAGTGTAGCAAGCGGTGACTGTGCAACTTTTGTGGGCCTTTTTCTTAAATTATTGTTTTTTTTAATGCTATCCTATAAAACGACTAAAAATAAGACGAAAGTCATCTTGGAACTTTTTGTGTAAGATGAGTGGTTTATGAGATGAGGTACAATTCAAAGAGACGGAGTCGACGGAGCCCCGCTCCGCGGAGCTCCTTTTTCTGCGTGGTTAACCATCGAAGGCGGAGGCCTCGGCTGCGCCCGCTCCGGCTCCTAACCTAACCCGACAGATTCGGTGTGCTCCGAGTCGGGGTGTTTTCCTACCTTCTAAGGAAATTCTCCTGGCGCACTAAAAGCGGCAATTATCTGGAGAACCACTCGTCATAGACAAAAAGTGCCAAGATGACTTCATTTTTAGTTGTTTTATAAGATAAAATTTTAAGTCCCAAAAAGTTGCAAACCCTTCGCTACACCCCAACCCAATCCTTCTTCAGGAATGGCTACAGATCTCATTTGCACTTGTAATTACTCAAAGTCATTGCTAGGAGTGCATGTTTTGCACTACACCATTTATAGGGTAACTGGCACCGGCGAACAATCTTGCAATACTTTGTCACTAGTGAAGAGAAACTCTCAACATAGTGTTTGCTTTAACAATATTGACTTCCAAAATGAAATAATATTAAACATATAAGTTAACGTAGATGTTATACAGATCAAAACTATTTGGACGCTAGTGTTACCTAGATATCCCGGGAAGCCCTGGAAGGCCCAGCACTCGGCCGGCATGGCGCCGGGCGTGAGCGCGTAGCGCGGCGACGTGTACACCCACAGCACCGGCAGGCCCAGGATGCTGTACTGCTTCGTCTTGATCTGGTACAGCTCCGTGCACTTGGTCGAGATCACCTGCCCACCTGCGCACCACAACATTTTACCATCGTTAGCATGGCTCTTACTGTAGATTCACATTGATATTTTGTAAGATACGCGTAGCGCGAAGATAATGATGAAATGAGAACAAGAATGCTGCACAGAGCCTAGCCCTCACCTAACAGAGCGGTGGTACGTGTGATGCAGCCCCCCCCCTCCCCCCCCCCACCCGCGTCGACGTTACACTTAGAATCAATTCGTTTATGTTGTTAAGTGTACGGCGAGTGTTGTGAGCTCGTTAGAATATGCTCTACTTGATATGTTGAAATATTTGTTGATTCTGTTACACGAAGGATAATGTAATAGGGGCGTGTTACCGGCGGACTCGAGTGCGTAGTCCACGAGGCCGGTCTTGTCCGCGTCGTACACGTCGAGCATGGCGGCCACCACGCGCCGCACCGCCTCCTCGTCCACGCCGGACGTGCCGCGCGCGTGCAGCTCGCGCACGTGGTCGTGCACGTGCTCGCGCAGGTACTCGCGCACGGCGTCCAGCTGGCGGCGCTCAAACAAGCCGAGGTATTCCTGCAGCACGCGCCGCACCGTGTCCTCGGCCGCGCCGCCCTCCGCCCGCGCGGCGGCCGCGCGCGCCTCTACCTCGCCACTGATCACGTCCACTTGCTCCCTAGTAACGTAGTCTCTATCCAAGTGTTTCCTGAGCTCGTCGGCCAGCGCAGCGGCGTTGTCGGCGGTGGTGAGCGCGCGCAGCAGGTTGTCGCGCAGGTACTGGGCGGAGTGGAGCTCGATGTGCTGGTCGATGTCGTGGAGGCGCGCGAGGTCCTGTCCGGCGGCGAGCAGGCGCGCGTCCGCGCCCCGCGCCCAGCGCTCGAGCGCGGCGAGGCGCACGCCCAGCTCGCCCTGCGCGCCCTCCCTCGGCGGCAGCGGGCCGTCCGCGTGCCCGCAGTACCCTGGAACACATGCGGCGCATTAGAATGGCCCGGCTCCGCTCTGTCCTTCCCACATAACGGTTGCGCGGCGTGCGGAGCGACAGGGAAGGACAGAGTGTTACGACTGACTTACTATAACGTGAACTAGACTCACCTAAAAGTGTAGCGCGCAGCGTCCACTCTCTTAAAGGTGATATGGCCTCTATCCTTCCCCGACTTTACCGTTATGTTGGGAAGAGTTATGTGGGGACGTGAGTAATTAAACATCGGCTCGCTTACGAAATATATAATTGTGACCAGTGGTCGGTTAGTGGAACACGCTTACAGCTAATACACCGACAGATGGTTCGCTTACGTGCTAGTGTTGATTAACTCTGACTTATAGAAACATTCATGACAATATTGTAAAGCGAAACATTTGTGACACACCAATAATAATAATTGTGCTGGTATACTGATACAAGATGTAGGCGCCAGTATGGGTTACTGGTGCGCGGTGCGCCATGCGCAGATACCGTTACATTGTATGTATCCCTGTTTACAGTGACATAAAACGACTATATTTTACTAACAACAATAATTATAGCCAAACGTTGTATGAAACCAATCAAATATAAATTAAATATTAAAGCTTTTGAGTACCAAACTTAATGTCGACACTGCCGGCGCCACGTGCACCAACTACGCGCCACGTGTTAGAGACGCCGCCGCGCCGAATCAAACATTTCTACGACAATGTCATTCACATTGCATTACTTTTGAACACAGCTAACATTTAATTAACCAAACAATTTAGTATATCTTCAGCTGCTAAGAATAAACATTGTTATGACTAGGGGTTAGTCTTATTAATTTTATCAATTTTAAACATAACATATTGTTAACACAATGTTTATTAAATAATTTGTACCAAACAGTAAACAAGTAGCATTAAACTTAAAGCTAAATAAAACTCCAATATGGCCACGGCATGTTAGTTTAGGTACATCGATGTGTGTAGTAGCTCACTCATCACACACGTGTACGATGTGTACACGTGACACGTGCACCGCCGCGCTGGCCACCGCCGGCCGAGCTGCTCGCAACAGCAGGCGCCCTGGCACTCGCTGGTGTAATACCAAACGTCTATAATGGTATTACACCACGATACTCAATTAAAACACTATCAACAAATATAGCGGCGCGGCGGTATAACACATTACAATAATAATCCATAATATATTTTGTGAATTCAAAAATAGACATCTTTATAGCGGAATGAAAATAAGTATCATAAATAATTATAATTATTCCTCTTTTACACATAAAGATTTAATAAAATATAATAGAAAATAATTTGTTTAATACAATCATAAAATTATTAAAAGAAAACAAATTAATAAATTATAATTAATGGTTATAATAAATTAATCACAAATCAAATTTTAGGATATGTACACATGAATGTGTGTGACGAAATGAAGAAATCGAGACATAGTGACTCGGTCCGCGGCGCGAGTCGGCGGCGGCTCCCTCGCGCTGGCGCTGGACTCTCGCGACAATCGACCACGACTCATGTGCACATGTCCCACTTACAAGTAAATAGTTTAAAGCACACACATCTTGTGCAATAGCTACAACTACAATAGTAACTAGTCATGCGATATATTAGCGAATGACAGCCGGCCGGCGCCGGCGCCGTGTTGTCGACTGTGTAGTGTGTGCATACTCCGCGCGTCTACATAACTGACTGTCAATGAACTAATGAACTTGAACAAACATACCGCATTCGCAGAATGACATCGAAACTATTACAGATATTATATAATTTCGAGCACCCTAACATATACATACATGTACCTATGTACCTCTGCAAAAATATCCATTAAGTACTTAGTTTTAAAACTAATCCTCATAGAACAACTAAATCAAGTTTGCCGGTGTGACGCGAACACACAGACTAACTTATGTAAACCAGCACCGAATATATAAATAATACGAACTGCGTTTGATAAAAGAAGACATTATTAAAAATGAGTAGTTCAGAAGAAAAGCATGCGTGTCACACACGAGTACACGCCCTCAGTGGTGCGGGTGGCGCGCCGCCTACCGAAGATACTTCACTAACATTTTAATTATAAAACAATAACTAAACATGGCTACTCTCTCCACGTAAACACGTTCATTGTGCCTAGTGGTACGTGGCGTCTGAACATCACTTACGTCAGCGTGCGCCGGCGCCGCGCCATCAACTACCCGTGCGTGGTAGGATAGTTCAGTGTCTCAGATATTGTCTCTTTACTTGTGAACGAAAACATGCAACATGTTCAATATGACAAGGAATATTTTATTTTCAATTTATTTTAATGATAGTCTTGAATATTTCTAAACTACTATAAAAATAGAATACTTTTCGTATCGATACTTCAAAAAGAATCGTTCCCTAGTCCCGCATGCAAGTGGAGAGCGCACACGAGTGTGTGTCAGGCGAGCACGCCGCGCCAGAACCGTCTGATCTCCTCGAAGCAGCTGTCGGCGACGACGCGCGCGTAGTCCCCGGCGTCGGCGAGGCGCTCCTGCGCGCGCAGCCCGCGCTCGCGCACGTCGGCCAGGGACAGCTCGACGCGCGGCAGCGTCATGTCGGGCAGCGTCAGTTCCGACAGATCTAAGTGGAAACCGGTAAAGTTTGGCATCGCGAGACGATCCCAGTTTTCGTACGTGTAGTGCGCTGCAATCAATTCGTTATATTTACCTATCGACTCGCAGACGAGCGTCTGGTGACTGCTACTGCCGAGGCCTCACAACGACTAACTGCTTACTTCTTTACATACTAAATGCTAATTTATAGAATTGTTAATCTACACTGACAGTACATATACTGAGGTACAAACAAACAGATAGTACTATACAATGTGGTTGATCACAAGCAGTAACATAATGTGGCGACGCTTGCTGCTGCACGAAGTCGTCGCGCGCCGGCCGAGCTCACTCAGGGTAGCTACTCAAACATTGTTTTCACTATACCATAAATTCGTTTTTATAATTTGTTAAATTTATTAAAATTGTAATATCATATAATCATAAAAAAGGTTAATTATAAATTCAAAAAGTCTTTGACAAAATAAGTTTGCGTTTACTTTCTTAAAGGAAATATAGCAATTAAGATTTATGGTATATTAAAAATAATATTGTCTATGTCAACATGTTCATTAGAGATGAACCGAATATTTTTTATTAATAATTTACGATTTATTCATAGTCGGCAGAATATTCGTGTACATCACCGAATGTTCGCCGCAGTGCTACACCAATCACCGATGTAAATGCAATCTTTTTAGAATGATCAATTTAACGTTAAAATGTTTTGCAGAATATAAGGGCGATAACTCGTATTCGGTAAAACTCATATTCGGTCCAATCTACTGGCTACTATATGTTTATAGTTTACTTTCTCTTTTATATATTTTGAATGCCAGTTATCCTAGTGCACGAGGAGGATGACATAAATTATAATCATAGCACAAGAAAATGGCGACGGGCGTCTATCCCGAGGAAGTAAGCAGCGGGCGAGTACTCACATCCGTAGCCGAGCGGCGGCAGCAGCAGCAGCAGCCACGGCCACCAACGCCGCGGCGCCGCGCCCTTGTCGCCCCCCGCCCCCGCCGCCGCCCGCCCGCGCCGCGGCCACACCTGCGACACACACACACGCATTACACACACGCTGTATCTATACTAATATTATAAAGCTGAAGAGTTTGTTTGTTTGTTTGTTTACTTGAACGCGCTAATCTCAGGAACTACTGGTCCGATTTGAAAAATTCTTTCAGTGTTAGATAGCCTATTTATCGAGGAAGGCTATAGGCTATATATCATCACGCTAAGATCAATAGGAGCGGAGCACCAATAAAGAATGTTTCGAAATCGGAGGATATTTATTCCTTTTGAGAGCTTCCGCTGCGTGCGCTGCGTTTAAAGTTTCGCAAAAATCATGTATGACAGAATTGTTCCCCTTTAAAAGTTCTAAAAAAAAGTCTGCGACAGCATATGTCTATCTTTTAAGGTTGGCTCACTATAACCATTTTTATGCTAATCAAATTTGTTCTAAAATAATGCATTATTTGCGAAGGTATTTTTATAAACATGATATTAATCCTTATCCAAATAAATACGTTATTCATCACAAGTATTTAATTTAAAACAAAATTGCCCTTTACATCATTCGATTTCAATGAATATCTTAGGAGATATAGCAGTTTTAAAATAACATTGCAGCAAAATAATTACCCATTACAGCCATAGTACAAACGATGTTTCTCCTGGTTTATTCTGCGTGATTACTACTGGTTCGATTTGAAAAATTCTTTTAGTGTTGGATAGCCTATTTATCGAGGAAGGCTATAGGCTATATAACATCACGCTACGACCAACGGGGGCGGCGCAGTAACGATAAACGCGGGTGAAACCGCGGGAACATCTAGTCATACATATTACAATGCTTATAAAACATGATTATTTGTGTACAACAAGTGATCAATGACTCTATAAAGCTAGTGATTACTATGACTCCTTCAGCAGCTATATTATTGCGTAGCACTTATCGAATAACAGTTATCAAGTTGTCAGTTTGGTCGTAATTCAAGGTTTGTAAATATTGTTGAACTACTAATTGCGTAGTGTTAGCATCATTTTTGACATAAATCAGTAGTTTTGTTCATTTTATTATAAAAAAACGGACATAGATACAACCTGTATCAGTCACCAGATATCCGTTAGCGCACCTGCTGTAGTTATGCAACATTCGATCGGTGCCTACGTTTAACTTGGAGTGACAGCAGCCAAAGCCACTGCTTTAGTTATGTTTGTTGACAGCTGCGACCGCCTGCTGGCCGACACAGATCATAAACATTGCACCTGATGCTAATCATCGTTTGCCACATCAATGATTATTGAACCGGAATAAACAAATATTATTTTAATGAAATTAAATAATATTGCATTAAAAACTGAGGGCCTCGTAAGCGTAATTTAAGGATAAGGATATAGCTAAAAATAAGGTAATACTAACGGTTTCTGTAACGGTCTCAGTGACGGTAGTGATGGTGGTGACGGTGGTGGTGACGATGGTGGTGAGCAGCACGACGAGCCAGCGGAGCGGCGCCGTGGCTGCTGCCGCCGCGCGCGCCGACGCGCTCGCTGCGAACACACGCACACACTAGTACGTCCTACGCACACGGCGCGCCTGCAGCGTCGAGGCCGACGACGAAGCGAGCGTGTTGGTGGTACATGTACGCTTCACATTAAGTGCCAATCATTACCTGTTGCTGTCACAGACTCCATGCAGCTATTGACACTTGGACGAGAGAGAATACAATCCGTGAGCTCATGCACGACAATCGCTTTCACAGCCGCTGCGCTATCGAGGCAGTGTCTCCTGAATATTTCCTAATCATGTCATCGGTCTAAGCACATAATAATTGCATTCGTATACAATAGTGCACATGGTTACATGTAACGATATTATTATTTGCTGGTTGTACACGAAAAAATCTCATGTAAGCTCTCCTCAAACAGGTTTTTTTCAATGCTAAATTTTTATCTGCTGTTTATTATTGTATTTTTTATTAATATCTGTTATGTAGTTAATTGACGTATCCAAGAATTGTTTGCACATTTATATGGAAATAAAGATTTTAACTTTGACTTTGAATAAAGAAATGATGTTATATGACGACACTTAAATCTGCGACTCGCAACGGTCAACTTTAGACTACGACTATAAACGATATGAGCACTTGAGTATTATCAGTTAAGTTAAGTTTGTTGTTTGAGAGTGTTATAGGTCAGGTACCTTTGGCGGGGCGTCTGTCGGTGTAGGGGTACCGGTGCGAGGGCCCGGCCACGCGGCGGTAGGCGCGGGCGGCGGCGCTGGCGAGCGCCGCGCGCGCGCGCGCGGGCCACCGGCGCTCGTCCGCGAGCTGCTTGTGCACGTACTGCGACTCGTCGTCTGAACTGTCGATGGACTGCGGAACAACACACTACTCTCTTGTATCTATATTTATAAACATATATTCTATTACACGACGCCATCACGCCACTCATCATTCTTTTTATCTACAAATAACTGACCCGCGCAACTTCGTCTACGTCACATAAGATCATTTTCAAATAAAATAATTTTACATTGTGGCTCCGCTCCTATTCGTCGTAGTTATATAGCCTATAGACTTCCTCGATAAATGAGCTATCAACACTAAAATAATTTTCCAATTCGAACCAGTAGTTCCTGAGATTAGCGCGTTCAAAGAAACAAACAAACTCTTCAGTATAACATTATAACAATAAAACACTTATGGCGGCAATATGGTGCATAAAAGCACGCACTAAGTTTTTATGTTATATCACCTGTGGAGTGTCATGTATATAGCAAGTATTGACATTTAACTACTTTTTTCGCATTTTATCATATTGTTTATTTTAAAATCACTATTACCTATCACATAATTCTGTATCTATTACACCTAGTACTGCTGCTGGGAAGCAATCGTTCCGTCGCGCGTCGCGTCGCGTAAAGAGTGACGTGACTCTAAATAGTCCAATAATTTAAATAACTTGAATACTACTATTTAAGCTATTTAGGCTATTTAATAATAAAAACACTATTATTTCATAATTATGTAATAATAGTGTTTTCAAGATAAACAACACGATTCAATCCGTATTTAAATAGTTAATTTTGAACGTTTATCATTTCTGTAAACGTAAAACAATAATATAATTATAATTATACTAACTTTTGCCCGCGGCTTCGCTCGCGTTAATTTAGAATTTGACAATCAATTCGGGGCGTACTCTGCTTGTAATAATATAATTCAATCATGATTCGAAAGACACGTGGCGCCATCTATTACCTATCATAAGAATGTTATTAATTGTTTTCCTCGGGAACAGTAAATTTTTTCGGGATGAAAGGTAGCCTATGTCCGTTTCTGTACACCTGATTATGTAAATGCAAAATTTCAGAATGATCGGTTCAGTGGTTTAGGCGTGAAAAGGTAACAAACAAACAAACAAAAAACTCATTTTCGCTTTTATAATATTAGTTAGGAGTAGGTAGTACTTGCTGCAAGTAGTGAGGCGCAGCGATATCCTAGTGGAAGAAGGCTGAACTGCCGCGCAGAGGCCTCGACTTCGTTCGCAAGGCATGAACCTTGGACTTTTGGAAATCATACTGAATAGTTAATTATCGCTTGCTTTAAAGATGTACGAAAACATCGTGAGGGATCTGCATGCGGAGTTCTGCATAATGTTTTCGAAGATATGTGATTTTTGCCAACCCGAACTGGGCAACGTGGTGGATTGTTGCCCGTGTGTTGAACAGTTTATATAGGGCTCATGTGGGTAGTGTCGAGGTGTAGTGACGCACCGTGAATCGCTTGTGCGTGCTGCTGGTCCAGGAGCCGGCGGCGGACAGGCGCTCGAGCTCGTGGGCGCTGGTGAGCGCGCCCTGCACGCGGAACTGCGACAGCGAGCGCCGCGACATGTTGGGCATGGCCACCTGCCCCGGCGCCAGCTCCACGCGGTCGCGCGACAGCGGCGAGTACGTGTAGTCCGTCTTCGGGTACTTGCTGCGAACACACACACGTTAGTACTGCGCTCTACTCGTGCGCGTGACGCCCTGCTAGTGCCGCAGCCGCTCCTCGCTCCATCGACACTAGCTCAGGGGCTTACCCAACTATAACATCGACTAACGAGTACAAAACTAAAAGACCCATTGCTAAATTAAAGAGTCACATTATTTTACTTACTTAAGCAATTTACTCTCTGCTTTAACAACTTATCACTCGATTAGAACGAACTAGTAAAATAACAACAGAATAACATTTTATGTATATTGGCTTTTGTTTACTTCTCGCTTTACTACTGTCGGTCTATCGAGCTAATAGTAGAGGAACCCCTGGCGCGTGGCGCGTGGCGCGTGGCGCCCTAAACGCACACATACAGTAAACAATCAATTAAAAGTGAAACTACTTAACAGCCATAAAGTGAACCGATCCAAACACATTGAACCGAACGCCTCGCACCACGTGACACACGAGCCCGCGGCCCTGGCAGGCGCCGCGCTACACGCGCGTGTGCGCTTGTCACATACTACATTTAGATGCCATAATAATATAACAACATTGACATCAGTAGTAGGAACAGTGCGTCCGTGTGCTGTTGTGTTGGTGGTCGCGCGTCGGCTGACATCTGCAAGGCGCGCCGACGTGCAAATATAGAACATAATATCTAATTTGACGAGCGCCCTAGAGTGCGCTGTTGGTCTGGTGGTGACGAGCTGCACGCGTCCCCGCCGCACTGCTGGTCGGAGGCAATGCTCGGTTCGCGTTGACGTTACTAATAGGAGACACATATCACTGCACGCATGGCAAGCTTATGACACATAACTCATTAAATCAGCTGGTAACTCATTTTGAAGTGTTACGTAGAGGCGCGAGCGAAGGGCTCGCCATTCTGGCACTAGTTTAAGTGGTGTATATAACACTTGCTTTTGTTAATTTATAATTTGACAATCAATTCGGATTGTACTCTGCTTGTAGGTAATAATATAATTAAATCATGATTCGAAAGACACGTGGCGCCATCTATTATTATAAGAACGTTATTGTTGTTTTCCTCGGGAACAGTAATTTTTTCGGGATGAAAGGTAGCCTATGTCCGTTTCTGTACACCTGACAACGTATATGCAAAATTTCAGAATGATCGGTTCAGTGGTTTATGCGTGAAAAGGTAACAAACAAACAAACTCATTTTCGTTTTTATAATATTAGTTAGGATTGTTTTCTGTTTACGCGAATGTTATTCATTGAAATTAAACTACTGTATACGGATTTTATCGCGTTCTTTATTTGACACTTTATTATAAATTTAGAAACTGTTACACTACTATTACTATTAAACTTTACTATTTACTATATTAATTAGCCATGGTCACGGGGTACACCTCGTGACTATGGCTGCTGAAAAGCAACCGAAACGTCGAGGAAAGTGTAAACATAAATATAAATAGTTTTAATAGTTTCAATAATTTAATTAGCTTAAAAAATAGTAAAGTTTAATAGTAATAGTAGTGTAACAGTTTCTAAATTATGTAATAAAGTGTCAAATAAACAACGCGATAAAATCCGTATATAGTAGTTTAATTTAAATAGTTTATATAATTAAAATGTCCGTAGATTCGTAGCTTGTGATGTGTAAACCATTTTAGCATGTGTGTCGAGTATGAATATGTTTGTGCACGCTTGAGCTTGTAGTAGTTACAACACTACTATTTATATAATGTGTGTTAGCACGGGTGCTTGTGCTTGTGGCCAATAGAGCTTGCATTTAGAATGACTGTTTCAATATAATTACCGCGCCTCTTATTATTCTCATATTGTTAAACAAGTATAGCGTGTCTCTGCAATGAAACTGACAACACAAACAGCCCTGCGATAAGCAGCATAATATCATCAATACATTTGGTTCGTTATGGGCACATTATTGGTATGGTGTTTATAATATAATGCTGCGTGCAATATATTACTGCAGGCAGTGCAGGCGAATGCAACACCTAATTAGGTAAAATCATATTAGGTAACAAATGTACTTTACATTACTTTTGACAAGCATGGCTACGAATGATAAAATATTTGACTTATTTCCACCTGCTCGCGTCTGCTGACAGTCTACTGTAGACAACACAAGCCCTACCTGCACAGTAATCCTCCTTCAACAGTTTGCACTTCCGTCGTTGTAACTAAGTTAGCCATCGTTACAATAAAATAAATAATAACCGAATATCTACAATAAGCATGTCACAAGTATAAAATAATTATAAAATACAATTTTAAACAGTTATAACGACATTACTGCGAGCAGCTGGTCTCCGCTCAGCTCTGCGCCGGACCGCGGCCGCGCGACGGGTGAACTAAAACATATTGTTCTACCCGCAACGACAATAAATGTCACCGGTGCGTCTGAATGTATTTTGCTCTCACTCAGAAGCAAGTTTTAAGCGGTTCAATTACACAAATACGTGCATATTAAAAGGTTTATTTTCAACTGAATAAACAAAGAACAAAGAAAATAAATTAAAATAAATGTCTTCAAATTGTAAAAGTATTAAAATTATGAATGACTAGATGAAATTCAAATCTAATCAAAAATCATCGGTTCAATAATTCACTCATGGGCTATGCGTTTCCCTAACAAAAACGTTGATTATTATTTAAATTTGTAGTAATGCGGTCGTTATTCTTCACTACGTAAGTACGTACTCTTTGTGTTAGTTAATGAAAGCTGCCCGCGCCCGGCGCCTCGCATGCCTTATAGTTATAACATAATAATTAGGCTTATCTGCACGAGGCAGCGCCCGCGCCCGCGCCCGCGCCGCGTCGCTCGGCGACACTCATACGGGACTACCGACAGCGCCGACTTTATCTAGCAATCGTGTCAGCGCACTATACTTATGTGTATTAGCACATGTCATTGTGTAGGGGTACGGCCGTACGACACGTCATCTTTAAACATATCAAGATATGCTTATCAAATAAAAGGAACGCTTTTGGATACATTTATATTTTACTGAGATACGCGAAACTTATATTTTAAACAAGCTGACCCGCGCAACTTCGTCTGCTTCACATAAGAGAATTTTCCTAGTTTTTGCAATATTTTTCATTTATGCTCCGCTCCTATTGGTCGTAGCGTGATGTTATATAGCCTATAGCCTTCCTCTATAAATGGGCTATCCAACACTGAAATATTTTTCTAATTTTTACCCGTAGTTCCTTAGATTACCGCGTTCAACCAAACAAACAAAATGTGAGGGAAGTCGGCGCGTGAGCGCCCCCGCCTTTTTATAAATGCAGCGGATGGCCGTTTCGCGCGTTAAACAACAATCAACCGTATAGCCGTACCCATACTGGCGCGGCGAGATTTGGAAGTTTTATTTCATCTATATCTTGTGTGTTTATAAACCGATTCCTATATTTTTTTTTATAATATAAATATTAAAGTGTACTTTTTGAATATGGGAGTTTGATAAAGATATATCTATGTGAAATACAATATATTTATGTATTTTAATACACTTTGAAGAAATGCCTAACGATTAAACACGTTATTGTGGCTAATTTATAAAAGATAGATATATACTATTGAGGACTTTTTTGTAGATCTTTTGAAGACCATCATCTTTGTAATACATACTTTTGGTGTATGATCAACGTATGCGAGGATAAGAGCTCGAAAGCGCATTTTCGTCCGACTTGCTTCAAATTTATCGTCACTGCTCAGCTCCTATGTGTCTTAGCGTTCTGTTATATAGCCTATAACCTGCCCAGGAGTATGGACTACAATCGTACCAAGTTTGGTTAAAATCCCTTCAGTAGTTTTTGACCCATGCGTGCACATACAGACAGACAGACAAAAAATTTACTGATTGCATTTTTGTCATCAGTATCGATCACCATTCATCCTCCAATATTAATTTTGAATATATATTCAATGTACAGAATTGACCTCTCTACAGTTTTATTATAAGTATAGATATTTCATTAATTGCAATCTTTTATAGAAAACATACAGATTTCTACACAATAATAACAAGCATAAAACTGCATGACACTTTATAATATACAGAGTATAACAGCTAGGCGCGGTCACATTTTGAGGCCTTATAGTTATACTGACCCTGTTGACGAAGTAAATTTATAATGTACTATGATTATTATACAGAAAGATGACCAAAGAGGCGATACTGCGATTTGAATAGATTGTAGAAGACTATAATTTGCACCACATCTGACTGTTGCACCTTTACAGTAAAATGCACTCTTGTGTCGCTCTCTGGAGAGAATTCACAGCATGCAGTGGAAACAGGGACCAGCCAGCCTCGGGCAGCTGTCGCATGTCGGCGCACGCGTGACGCGCGACGCGCGAAGCGCGACGCGGCGCAACACTCACGAGTGCCTAGTTAAGCTACTGGACCATTCGTGCAGTCACCTATTAGATAAAAGGCTGTCATTTAATCCCTCATGTATGTATAATGTCTGTATAGCGTGTCATAGAGTTTGTCTAGTAAGGGAGTTCCTTAGGCCGCCGCCGGCGCCGCGGTGCGATTGCTTGTGTTTTTTTCAAACATGTTTCGTGCCACATGAGTAAGCTTGTGCAATTTTTTAATACTTTAGTTGTTTTTTTCGATTACTTATTATCATTTCTCACAAATGTAAAAAAACATATTCATATACCTACTATTGTTTAATTATAAACTACTGTTAGCGATTATAGGTAGAATATTAAATATTTCTATAAAATAATTGTAAAGTGTAGCGATGTATAAGCATTATTTGAAAATGTTTAATTGTACCCGTTATTTTCTGTTGGCAACACTGATTTTGCTCGACTATGCTTAATAGTAAAAAACTAACGCGCGGAACGATAACGGGCAGTCGTGCATTGAGTGGCGATCGAATAAGGTTGTGAAGTAAAATGTATTAAGTAGCGGATATTGCATTGAATTAGGTAAGGTATGCATATTGCATAACTATGAAAAGTGTAAACTATTAATATAAATTCTAATTATGTTACAAATTATTAAAGGAAAATAAATGCCTGAGAACTGATTCTGGCGTTTCCCTACACTACATACACTACATACAGAGAAACTTTAATTTCCTTTAACGTTGTTCGCTAAACATCATTATCACTACTAGGGTTGCCAACCATACTTTATAATAACGTATCCTACTTTATTTTTGGTAATTATACTTTATACTTTTGCATACAAATAAAGTATATAAAAATACTTTATTTTACTGACTTTTTTCAGTGATGAATCTAAAGTGGCGAGAAGAAAGAAATAGAGCGTCAATAAATTTAATTAAAAACGAATCGTTTATTTAACTTTAAATTTTGATTGTCAAACAAGCTTTGAAAATTTAAAGATAGCAAAATATTGTTAGCATGTGCTAAAAGCACACAAAATACGTTTTTAAAGAAATAAAAACATAAAATTTAAAAAATACTTTTTTGCTTCCAAATACATTACTTTTTTTCCTATTCAAACTATTTTATACGTTTTTCTTTGGCAACCCTAATCACTACTGACCGATGATGCAATCTGACATGGCGGCAGATCCAAGTTTCCTTCTTTATCTGAATTGCATGAGAACGATTGACGAGCACAGTCACATTGTTTTAAATGTAATGTGCTTGTTTGAGCATAAGCTACCTCAAAAAATATAAGGGACTAAATATAATGAACATCAAAAATACTTATTGCACAGCATAACGAGCACCTATACGCCTCAAATCACTGCATTCCGTCACGGAAGGGTTAGGTTCCTAAACCCGCCCAAAAATAGGAGACTCCGTCGACTTAGTTTTATCTCTTTAAATATATGATGTCTACTTTCACTCATTTTCATGTGCACTTTATGAAAACTCACACTGTATAAGATGCTTTTCAAAAATAAAGATCTGCCTGTTGTCACATAAGCGCATGTTAGTTAGCGGTTGACCGTGTTGTGTATCTGTCACCAACTAGACGGACAGACGACTGCTCATTGACGCGCGGCGGCGCGGCGGCGCGGCGGCGCGGCCGCGATGTTTGGGTCACTAGTGGACCTCGACGACTATATAGTGATGTTTTAATTAAGGTACATATAGTATTATCATTGATATCGACAACAACTCGCGCTACTCCGCGGTAGCCTCCACATAACTACAGCGAAGTCAGCTTATGCCAATACAGATACATGTCTAAAGTGTTTGTGAACAATAATCAACATAGGTACATATAAGGAAATTAAGATTTATATTGACTGGATTTGTTATCTCCAGATTAATAAGAAATGAATTGAGTGTTATGATAGTTATGTTATATGTAGGTATAGCACGTTGATCGCTTGGTACTTGTACTCACTTCCAGTACTCGCGCGCCATCTTGTAGAGCCGGGAGGGCAGGTGCTGGCTGTCGGGGTTAATCTCCAGCAGCAGGCTGGTGTCGGCCAGCGCCTGCTCCGCGAACGAGCTGTCGGTGGAGCACGCGCTGTACGCGGGGCTGCCTATGCGCGAGCGAGACCTGCCGGCGCAAACAACAACACTTCACCGACACATTCACTCTCATCACATTTAGTTACGTTGTGCTGTACAATCCTAAGAAATGGGGTTGTAGCTAAACACATCGCGATCAAAACGTGTGTGCTGATCATTTAAAAAACTAACATCCATGTCATGACCGCCTCAATATTATAATGTCGGGAGGCGTGTGTACCCGAGGCAGCGCAGATCTCGGAGACTTAATCATAACATCTGAGTCCACTCTCCTTTTGGTCCAAGTTGAGCTAAATGAGTATATTCCATTCTACTACAGACGGCTTTCGACAGCTTTTCCGATGTCATTAACTTTGTAAACAGGTTATATGTGTAAGTTGAAATAATAAATGAATAGGTTTAAACTATGTAACCTGATTTAATCCTATCGTTGAAATGATTACATACAAGCGCTAATCGTCTGCGTGTCTGTCTGGCACAGCCGTTTCTCTCAGAGCTGACAGAAAGACACGCTTACAATAAGCACCAAACCTGAACACAGTTACTTTATCGTGATTGTAGTTGCGATATATAATATTGTAAGCGAGTTCTCATACAGCAACACATGAATGAACACAACTAAGTATACGTGTTCTACGTGTTCTTAGGTAGCCGTTTAAACTAACAACACGGCGAACTGACTGTGTCACGTACGACTACACTCGCGACGTGACCAAATCGACTCAACCTTCTACTGCGCACACACACACATACACTAATTTCACAAAAACTACACTTGGTATTTATGACAACAATATGTCATTTGAAAGTTTTAAATTTAAGCTTTCGATGAGCATCAATCCTTACTAATCCTTACTTCCTTACTAATATTATAAATTTGAAAGTAACTCTGTCTGTCTATCTGTCTGTTACCTTTTCACGGCTAAACCACTCAACCGATTTAGATGAAATTTGGTACAGATATAGTTTAAAACCTGGGGAAGGACATAGGCTACTTTTTATTGATGTAGGTACCACGCGGGCGGAGCCGCGCGCAAAAGCTAGTACCCTATAAAAAAATGAACCCTTATTTATTTACGCAATTTAATTGGGCGATACAGTAAACTTGCTCCATAAGCTACCCACGACTTGCGCTACTTACCCCGCTATAAAACCTACCCACAACCGGCTACCCTTATCACGGGTTGGAAGCTTTCTACGCGTAAAGTTGTGAAGGCCATCTGAGGCTAACAACTAACACATACACACACTCGCTATCCTTATCAGTCGCTTATCACAAGTTGACCGTTACACATCTCTGTAAATTGCATTCATTGCTTTTACGAAAATATGGATACCACACCTGAAAAAGCCTCTCAAACTGTTGCCATGCTGCAACAAGGGCTAGGTCAGCGAGCAGTCGCTGCCCAGCTTCACTTGAGCCAATCTGCTGTATCCAGAGTATACAGACGATTTCAAGAGACTGGTGCCTTCGATCGGAGACCAAGGACCAGCCACCGCCGGTGCATTTCCGAAAGAGACGACCGTTTCATAGTCTCAAACTCGATGCGCAATCGGCATCTAACGGGTGTTGATGTGCAGCAAGAACTGAGACGTGTACGAGGGGCCAGCTGTCAGCGAGTGGACACTACGAAGACGCTTGAAGGAAGCTAACCTGACACCAAAATGCCTGCGAAGAGCCCTAAATTGATTGCAGGCTACCGACAAGCGCGCCTCCAGTTTGCTCGAGAGCATCTCGATTGGGGCATTGCGCAATGGCGGTCGGTCGTGTTCACTGACGAGTGCAGAATGTGTCTGCATGGCAGTGACAGGAGAGACCGGGTCTACAGGCGTCCGGGCGAACGATTTGCACAGTGCTGTTTCGCTGAAACAGTTGCACACGGCGGAGGTTTTTGCATGATGTGGGCTGGGATCTCTTTAGAAGGGAAAACCCAGCTTGTTTTTGGGCCTGGGGGAGGCCGAGGAGGTGGGCTAACGGCTGATCGGTATATCACCGACATACTGTTGGAGCATGTTGTTCCCTATGTAGGGTTTGTTGGTGAAGACTTCGTGTTAATTCACGACAACGCCCGTTGTCACACGTCGCGTATCACTCGGCAGTTTCTTCATTAAGTCGAAATACGCACAATGGACTGGCCTGCGCTCAATCCAGACATGAATCCCATTGAGCGCTTATGGGATGAGCTCAAAAGAAGAGTACGGGCAAGAAATCCAGTCCCTTCGAGCGTAGAAGAGCTGAAAACAGCATTATTAGAGGAGTGGCATGGCATTCCTGAAGTGACCGTCAAAAGTTAATAAGTTTGATGAAAAACCGACTGCAAGCTGTAATTAGAGCTAGAGATACCAAGTATTAAACAACGCGAGAAAATCCGTATATAGTAATTCCATTTCAATGAATAACATTCGCGTAAACAGAAGAGAGTTCGCGTAAATAATATTTGTTTTTATGTATTTCCAATTTTTTTTGTTTAATTCGTAATACACCCGACCACAGCCCTTTGTCCTAAATTTCCCTTTTTTCCTACACTTACGTTCAGACATTATTAATTTAAAAATAATAATTGAATGTCAATAATACTAATGACACCAAATTAAAGCTGACATCTTAAGCTTTCTGGTGACATACTGTTATCATAAATACAACGTGTAGTTTTTGTGAAATTGGTGTAAGTGTGCGCAGTGAAGGGTTGAGTCGATTTGGTTGCTCGTGAGTGTAGTACTCGGTCAGTTTAGTTTTTTCGCGATATCGCACAAAGGATACGAAGTAAGTATAATAACTTTTTATTTTATTAATTTAATATAATTGCAGATTTTCTTGTTAGCCTCCCTTCATATACTCTGCTATCAACTACACGCGGCGGGTTGAGGAACCCCTACACAGCGCACTCTTGTGCTGCAATGCATAGCATGTTTCCCTCTTTGACAATGCTGGGCCCTTCTAGCAGGGTATGGATAAGTATCAGCAAAGTCAAGCAAGGACAGTCGTCAATGTTAGGTAACCATTCCATTCTTTTACTCAAGTCTGTGATTGGGATGGTGGGCTTATGGAGTATGAGACTCCACTAACTGCTCACCGTCAGGCGGATTGGAATTAGTCTAATATTCAAGTATTTAAAATGATGCCAGCCTTACAAACAGATCTCCAATGTAATTTTATGATAAGTATGTCACATCTGGTGTACCAATGTCTAATATTATATACCTACATAATATAATATGTCATTGAAATTAGCTAGTACATAGCGGAACGACATTAATAGAGGACGCCAGATAAATATGTGACAGATGTAATGAAGCTGTGCTAGTGTAAATACCCACAGCGGCGTAGCGGCAGAGCGGCATAGCGGCTTGCCAGCAGGAATCACTTTAGAAAACTAATTGTTTATTTTTCTTTAGCTTGATTGCCCGTCTCGAAGACAAACTGTCAAAAGCATTATTTGGTACATTTAGACTTTAGAGCATACCTATTCATATTACAAACACGTGCCGTTAACTTTGTTCGCGTATGAGGCAACACAAACCACTAGAGCTTGATCTCGTGACGCTTCAGAACCGCAGACAGACAACAAGACTCACTGACACGTATACATATCAACTGACTATTATGACGATAACATGATTAAACATCTCTTTATTTATATATTTCTATTTACCATACTGCTGCTTTAGAGGCTACCATCAAATTTTATTAAATGTTTGAGTATGTTCAGTAGTAGTTCATGGAGAAATGGTTGCAGCACCTTACAGTCATGATTCGTAAATAAAATGTTATTGTAAACTTGGCGATTAAAAAGAGTGGCCATGAGTTTCTTGCCCGTTCTTCTCATGAGCCCTACACCCTTGCTTTGCTCAACGTGGCAGTAAATGTAAATTCACAGAAAAAATTTAGTGTAACTTTGACATTCATAAGTGTTACCTTGTAACCTAACTTGAATAAATTTATTTTTGATTTTGATTTTATACAAAACGAATATTATACCCCTAAGTGAGGTTCCGTTAAAGCTACGACAGGCGCAGTCCTTTGAATCCTTTATCAAGAAGAACAAACTGCCTGAAAATTTGGTAACGCCACCCACATTGGTTAGTTTCGCAAGCAGGCTTGACAAAATGTCCAAATCACACGGCACTCACGCACGAGTGTCCATAAGCTGTTTACATACATCCTTGTGTCACGTGTCACGTGTAACCCCTGCGATACGAGCTTCACTGTCACGCACACTGTTATGTTATCATTTTATTTGCGCTACATACTCGTGATTGACATTGATTTATTCTACACTAGCTGTGCCCGCGACTTCGTCCGCGTGAAAATTTGTATAAAATGTTATGTTTTAGGACAGAACTTCTGTGTAAACGATGTTAGATGTGGAACCATTGGGGACGTACACATACAGATTTTGGGGATTGCTAACGCGAGACAATGCGACATAGAGTAGGCCATGAGTCATGAGTAAAACAGCCCGTACTGAGATCTACACCCGCAACGTGTAATCTCTGACCTTGCGCTTTATTTATTGTCATTGCATTGCACAAACTTACTGGCAATTGAACGCGCTATAAACTGAACGGATAATTATTTGGTATGATGGGGATTCTCGGAATAAAAACTGTTTCACCGGCGCCACATTCTGTTAAAATTTCGGCTTCAATTAGGTTACGTTGCGAGATTTTTACTTTGGCGACGGCATTCCACGACCTCTCGCTCCGGACCATAGACTGAACTACGGCCGGGAGCGAGAGCTCACGGAACTGAGCTCAGAGAACTCACGGCGCTGCGATGCTCAGGGGTGCAAACCGCCAAAGTGTGCAGCGCCGTGTCCTCAACAACGTCGCGGCAGTCACCGCATTGGTGACAACTGGGCGTCTCTTTCCGGCGTATACGACACAGGAACTGGCCTAAACAACCGTGGCCAATCACTACTTGTGTCAGCCGGAAGGTGAGGGCGCCATGCCGCCTTTCCAGCCACTCCTCAAACACGGGACTTACCGCCACGATCGTGGCGTGCCCGATAGCCATGCAGCTGTCTGATTTGTTGTATCTGTAGGTGACCCATATACTGATGAAATTAAAATTTGCAACGATGGAACCATACAACATAAACTATCTGATAAAATTACCTTATTTTCTGCTCGCTACTGAAAAGTTCCGTCTCCTATTTTAAAGTAAACCGATTTTAATGAAATAAATACTGAATGTTACCCGAGGATATTCTCTATAGTGTTCTTACTGAGTCTATCGTATTAACTTTGTGCTTTAGGCGTGATGAAGTAACAAACAAACAGACAGATTTTTCTAAAATGATTGGAATGTGCTCAGTTAATTATTCTGAGTCCCCTTAATTCATTTATTTCGCAATATTCTAAATTGTACAGACACGTGAAATTTAGAGTTTTATATTCCCATTGCCCAAAAAATACCAAAATCAAAGCGATTATTATCTCCATATACCGACTCGGTTTTGTATTAATCAGTCAATAGTTGTAAATAATAAAAGTTATAATAAACAAATTTTAGAAAATCGGATTACAACATTTAATGACATTATAGGTATCTCTAGAACAAAGAGTGGTTGTTGAAAGCCAGCATGTCATACAACGGCGGAAAAACTTAATATCACGATTTAAAAAATGACGTCATTTGCACAGTGCCATCTATCGTGATATGTATAAATCATTACGTCGGGTCTAGTACTAAACACATATTACTAACAAATTAGAGATGTCATTGTCAATTAGTAAACATTCAACATTGTCTTAGAATTAATTATTATTTATTATTATAACAAAAAATAAGAAATTTATATTCTATCCGTATTACTGGCTTTCTATATACGATCCTGATCTGTAATCACAATCTATGAACTTAAATTTAAGCAAATCTCAACCTTATTTGTAAACCATTACGGCGGATCTAGTACAATACGATCACATCGCCTACATTAAAATTTAATTTAACTTCAAATGCTCATAACTTTTGATAGAGAAGACCGATTTTAATGAAATAAAGACTAAATTTTACTTGAGGATATTCTTTAGTGTTCTTACTGAGTCTATCGTATTAACTTTTTACGTCAGGCGTGATGCGAGAACAAACAAACAGACAGACAGACTTTTTTAAAAATGATTAAAATTTGTTTAGTTAATTATTCTGAGCCCCCTAAATCATTTATTTTGCAAAATTCTAAAATGTACAGACACGTGATATTTACAGTTTTATTATATGTATAGACAGTTTGCATCAATATAATATGTAAATGTATGTAAACATTAATTATATGAGTCAAGTGTCATTATTTATTTTACAGGTTTTAAACTTATAATCATATGACATAGACGGTTCCTGAGTGGCGACCACACTCATGCGCAACTTCTCGAGACTCCTCTCGACGGAGCAATGCACACCAGCGGTATAGCGTGGATCACCGTGGACACGTTCGAGGCGCCTTGTGTAGCATACGTGTACGTGAGAGGAGGATGCGACATTGAGGAGTAGCTAGTGTAGGTGGTTGGCAGTCGGTCAGCACTTCGGCAGATAGCGGTACGTGACGTCACGCGTGGCGTCAGCAGACGTGAGTAATGTAAACAGAGAGCGGCACGTAACGAGCTGGCGCGGCGCCGACTGCGCCGGCGGCGGCGGCGGGACCGACATTGTTGTTCGGCAACTGTCGCCGCCGCCACTGATCGCGCCGACTCCTTATGTAAGCGCGCCTTTGTTTTGCCCACACTTGTTGTTTTAGGAATACAAACGAACTATCTGTCCATAGTTAACATAACATTCAATATTACAGACACGAGCCATACGCGCTAGCTTCACGCTCAACATTGTTATGAATATTTTTTCAAATCCTCATAAAATATTTTATTAATCTGTTAGTAATATATTTTAATCGACTTCATAAAAAGGAGGAGATTGTATGCAAGTCTTTTTTTATTCATAATATAATTCATAATTATTTTTACTTCAAATTCTTGTACATATCTTTATCTAATCTATACCTGCTAACTTACACACGCGGCTTCTTCTGTGATCATTGCCCGGGGTCAAAGTATCTTTTTTTGTTCTAACAGCCTATGAAACACCTGTTTAGTATAGTTCTGATTGAATTAATATAAAAGATAGATTATTGGAGTCTATTATAGTCCATGATGCATCTAAATGATGAGTATGTGTTGCAAGGGCACCGTGGCTCGGCGGTCGCGTGGGCACACTTGTGATGTCGTCACCTGTACACCTTCACCGGTTATTACGGACGTGTCGCTGTGTCTCGCTCTATGTGCCACTGGTGGCCACTGGCGACGCGGACGCTGTGTGTGCTCCGTTAAATGTTCTCATGAGTTTCTAGTGAATGTTTCAGCTGCTAAGCAAGGGGCAGGGTACATAGGTTTGCTACATAAACTTTTAACGTGGATTTGTTGCTTATCGTTAGGTGGATGTAGCAACAAAACGTATTAAACAGATAATCAAACGCGGAAGAGACACATTTTTAAGCTATTGCATAGCTTCTATCGCGGGCCTTGAGCATGGAGACCGAATCCAGAAATTCCGTAACACCCCCCACTCCGACCGGCACAGCGGTGATACTTTTTGAAGTTATACTTCTTTAGGCGCGTTATGAAAAAATGATGAGAGTGAAATTTTAAGATGCGCGCGCATCACTGTGACACAAATGCTACATGTTGAAGTTGGCCACAGAATAGAATTAAAAGTATATATTTTTTTAAATGACTATAAGTTAACTCATATACAGGCTAGTTGCAAAGTATCCAACGAAACGTTGTTATTTTCAAATTCGATAGAAATACCATTTAATATGAAATATATTATTCATATTAATAATCAATTCTAAAAAATGGTCAATTAAATATTTTAGTTTTTATTTAACTTGATAATAATTTTCTTTTAATCAATATTTTTTCAAAAATAATAGTAATTTCATGAATTAAAATATTTAAACTAAAGTATAAATATTGTAGTACCTATTATATTTAGTAGATTCACGCCTGTTTCCCAGAGGGGTAGGCAGAGACTACGGATTTCCATTTGCTACGATCCTGACACACTTCTCTGGCTTCATTCACTTTCATCACATTCCTCATACACGCCCGTCGGTTCAAGGAGCTCTTAACCTGGCCTTTGTCCAGGACGCCTCCGATCTGGTCGAGAAACGTTCGCCTAGGTTTTCCTCTTGCGACTGTTCCATTCACACTAGCCTTATAAACTTTCTTAGTCAGTCTTTCCTCGTCCATTCTTTCTACATGTCCAAACCAGCTTAACATACCCTTTTCTATTCTTGTAACTATATCCACTTTCATGCCGCATCTCTCTCTAATCACACTATTTCTTATTCTATCTTTCAGAGTCACACCACATATGCTTCTCAACGCTCTCATTTCTACAGCATTTATTCTGCTCTCATGCTTCTTTTGCCATACCCAACTTTCACTTCCATACATAAGTGTGGGCACTAATAGTCCTCTATGAACAGCCAAACGTGCCTTTTCGGATACATTTCGACTGTTCATAAAAGCGCGTAGGGCTCCATTCACTTTGTTGCCAGCAATCGTTCTCCTTTCAATATCTCCGTCATGTTTACCATCCCTTGTAAACAAAGTACCCAAATATACAAACTCTTTCACTTGCTCCACTTTTTCTCCATCAATCATAATATTACACATCGTCACGCACTCTTCCTTTTCAAATACCATTACTTTCGTCTTGCTTACATTTATTTTCATTCCTTTACTCTCAAAAGCACCATGCATAATAGTTACCATCGCCTGCAACTCTTCCGCCGATGACGCAAGTATTACTTGGTCATCGGCATAAAGAAGACATTTGACAAGTAACTCATTCATTCTTAATCCCCATTCACAATCTTTTAAATCTTTCAAACAATTGTCCATGTATAGGTTAAACAGCCAAGGTGACGCTACACATCCTTGTCTAACACCTTTATCGATGCTAAACCACTCTGTGTAGGTCCCATTTATCCTAACACAAGCTCTGGAATCATCATAAAGAGATTTCAGAGCTCGCGTGAGGTTGCTATTCACTCCATACATGGACAATGCCGACCAAAGTTCATTCCTCACCACTTTATCATAAGCCTTTTCCAGATCCACGAATGCGCAATAGACCTTTTGACCTTTGGCCAAAACTTTTTCGGCTATGCTCCGTAAGGAAAAGACCTGATCCGTACATCCCATACCCTTTCGAAATCCCGTTTGTGCATCCCATATTTTCTTGTCGGTTACTTTCACAATCCTTTCAATTAACACTTTTGCATACAATTTACCGACGACGCTGAGCAAGCTAATGCCTCTATAGCTTTTGCACTCTTGCTGTGAGCCTTTTCCCTTGTATAAAGGTACTATGACGGCCTTGCACCAATCACTTGGTACACGGCCGGTATTCCAGCACAAGTTAAAAAGGCGGCACAACTGAGTTGCTATAAGACCCTGTCCAGCTGTCAGCATTTCGACTGTAATCCTATCATACCCACCAGCCTTTCCTGATTTCATGCTTTTCAATGCTTTCATTATTTCATCCATACTAATAGGGCTTTCATCACTACTATCATTATCATTCATTTCGAAACTTTGTCCTTGCCATTCCTCTCTTTCAAATAAACTTTCAAAATATTCCTTCCATCTCTTCAGTACGCTCTTTTCTTCATTCAGTAAACTTCCATTCTTATCTCTGATTGATTTCAGCTCTGTGGTTACGGTTTTACCTCGAACCGAGCGAATGGATTTCCAGAAGAACTTCGCGTTGGTCCGGAAATCTTCAGATACTCTTCTATCAAACTCGTCTTTCAATTCCTCTTTTTTCCATTTAATTACATCTTTCACTACTTTATTCATTCTTATAAACTTATTCCTAGCTTCATTCACATCCTCATTCGTTGCTTCTTGCATTCTTTCATTGGCTCTGACAGATAGCCAGTCCAACCATGCCTGCTTCTTCTCACGTACTACCCCTTGCACATCTTTATCCCACCACGCATTCTTCGATTTTATAACTTTCCTCTTCTTGCTCACACCGCATACTTCTGACGCTACAACAACCACTTCATGCTTAAACGACTGCCATAATTCTTCTATATCATCAGTGTCACAAAATCTTTCAAATCTTTTCCTCAATTGATTTTTATACTGTTCTTCTTTTTATTGAGTTCATAATTTTTTAATACAGACTTAATCATTTTGTTTATCGAATATAGTAATTCTATCCATATTTTTTTAAATTTATATTATAGACCATTTTAATAATTTTCCGGAATTTTGTTGGAAACAAAATCTAGTTTCGTACTACAATATTTGTCTTTTAATTCATGTAGACATTATTTTTGAATAAATATTAATTAAAAAAATATTATCACTAGGTTAAATAATAAATAATGAACTATTTTATAAGAAACATAATATATTTTAAATAAATAATGAATGATACTAAAGTTAGCCGACGTTTTTAATTTTTTGATATTATCTTTAATAATTAAATTAGAACAAAAAAATGCTTTTTAAAATTGCACTTACCTATTTTGAAGATTTTTACAAGTGAAATTTTTTTTTAAATCATTTTTTCAATAAAATGTATATGTCAGCTAACTTAATTTTCATAATTAAAATATTTTATAATTATCGATTGTAAACTATTGATACTTTGCACCTCCGAAATTAGTTGATTTAGAAAAATCTTTAATAATATTGAATTAAATTCATATGATAATTAATGATTTTATATTTAATGCAATAGCTTTACCGCAGCAGTCTCCGAGTGCCACACGTCTTTTTTAAATTTATGTTTATTTATATTTGGCTTATGTTTATCTTATCACCAGATATAGTAAAATATAACAGTCAAAAATAGTAAATGATCACCAAATTGCTCAGCAAAATATATTTAAAGAGATCAAAATAAGTCGACGGAGCCACAAATTAAACAAAACTTTATGTTGTGCCTATTCTTTTGGATTGTGATTATATTATTATATATCAACTATTTTTTTAAGAAGAATCACTGTTTTAAATTTATATACCTACCTATTTAAGTAAGTACTTCAATACATTAATTTCTGTACAGTACTTATGGAAACGTCAGTATGCTACAGCAACTCGCACATGACTCAATTTTTATTTTTATATAATAATATATATACAGGATGTCTGGTAATTAATGCATAACCTTGTAATGTCTTATAGTAGAACTGATGGCCGTTCAGAAAAATATATGAAAAAAAATATATATCCTAACTACTACCTGAGATGATTTTTTTTTAATTACCTAGTTTAACATTCTTGTACACTACGACCATAAATGAATAAATGCCATCGGTTTTTTGTTGTTTTATTATTAAACACTATAAATATATAAAACACTATAAAAACTAATAAAATAAATAAATAAAACACTAATTATGCTAATAGATAGACAGTCAAAAGTATGACTAGCTATTGCACTTTTTCAATAATTTTTTTCATATATTTTCTGAACGGCCTTCAGTTCTACTATATGGATGATCCTTCAATGTGAAAAATTATATTTAGGTTCTTCTTTTTATTGAGTTCATAATTTTTTAATACAGACTTAATCATTTTGTTTATCGAATATAGTAATTCTATCCATATTTTTTTAAATTTATATTATAGACCATTTTAATAATTTTCCGGAATTTTGTTGGAAACAAAATCTAGTTTCGTACTACAATATTTGTCTTTTAATTCATGTAGACATTATTTTTGAATAAATATTAATTAAAAAAATATTATCACTAGGTTAAATAATAAATAATGAACTATTTTATAAGAAACATAATATATTTTAAATAAATAATGAATGATACTAAAGTTAGCCGACGTTTTTAATTTTTTGATATTATCTTTAATAATTAAATTAGAACAAAAAAATGCTTTTTAAAATTGCACTTACCTATTTTGAAGATTTTTACAAGTGAAATTTTTTTTTAAATCATTTTTTCAATAAAATGTATATGTCAGCTAACTTAATTTTCATAATTAAAATATTTTATAATTATCGATTGTAAACTATTGATACTTTGCACCTCCGAAATTAGTTGATTTAGAAAAATCTTTAATAATATTGAATTAAATTCATATGATAATTAATGATTTTATATTTAATGCAATAGCTTTACCGCAGCAGTCTCCGAGTGCCACACGTCTTTTTTAAATTTATGTTTATTTATATTTGGCTTATGTTTATCTTATCACCAGATATAGTAAAATATAACAGTCAAAAATAGTAAATGATCACCAAATTGCTCAGCAAAATATATTTAAAGAGATCAAAATAAGTCGACGGAGCCACAAATTAAACAAAACTTTATGTTGTGCCTATTCTTTTGGATTGTGATTATATTATTATATATCAACTATTTTTTTAAGAAGAATCACTGTTTTAAATTTATATACCTACCTATTTAAGTAAGTACTTCAATACATTAATTTCTGTACAGTACTTATGGAAACGTCAGTATGCTACAGCAACTCGCACATGACTCAATTTTTATTTTTATATAATAATATATATACAGGATGTCTGGTAATTAATGCATAACCTTGTAATGTCTTATAGTAGAACTGATGGCCGTTCAGAAAAATATATGAAAAAAAATATATATCCTAACTACTACCTGAGATGATTTTTTTTTAATTACCTAGTTTAACATTCTTGTACACTACGACCATAAATGAATAAATGCCATCGGTTTTTTGTTGTTTTATTATTAAACACTATAAATATATAAAACACTATAAAAACTAATAAAATAAATAAATAAAACACTAATTATGCTAATAGATAGACAGTCAAAAGTATGACTAGCTATTGCACTTTTTCAATAATTTTTTTCATATATTTTCTGAACGGCCTTCAGTTCTACTATATGGATGATCCTTCAATGTGAACATGACTAGTATCACGAATGCTAGTATATTTATTTGTATAGAATGTTATAATTGAAGTGAATGGTAGTCGTAAGTCGCAGCGCAGACGTGCAAGCGCTAGTCGAAAGTCGTAAGTTTGATGCGCTCTTGTTCGTGTGTGACAGCAGTAAACCACGATAACAGTGCAGACCGCGCAGGAGCGATCGTTCCGAGCACGCCATACACCACTCTCGGTGTGGGCCGGCTGCACGTCACTCACGTCTCGGAACACAGTTCAGTTCCTGAACTAAACATGAGTACTTTCAATACCGATGCTATTGATGGTGGTACGGATGGTACTTCCTACCGCTTTGCCGCAGAAATCCTGTAGGAACGCATTACCGGGATCAAATGTATCGTATGTGTTATGCCAGGATACTATTGTGTTAAATTAGCACAAAGCTAGAGGTACCTCAATTTAATGTGTTTTGTTTTTATTCAAATACGTTATTAGGCTTTTTATCGTTACCTAGCTAGTATTTAAGCAATTACTTTTTTGGCGCATAGAGACTAGGGTTGCCACCTTTTTTTTGATCAAATTAGTAAATTTACTTACCGAGGTTAAAAAAATAACTCTGAAAATAAAGTATTATTTATTCTGCTATTTTGTTACCACGCTTATTGTTGCCTCTAGCAACATTTAACGAATAATTATTTTCAAGGAACGTCTTAACCAAATCTTTAGAATCTATCTTATTTTACATTTTACAGCTATTAATTAATAGGACAACGTGAAAAGGAAAGCCAATTACAAGTTTTTACTATAGCAATATTAAGACAGATAAATAATTAGTATTTTATTAAATTTGACGAAGCATTCATTTTGTTTCTTGTAAAAGCAACATACATAGATAAAATAAAGTATTTTGATGTACATTATTGTCCTCATAAAGTATAAAGTACGTTGACCCGAAATAACGTACAATACTTTATTATAACGAACGGTTGGCAACCCTAATAGAGACCGAGCTTGATCTTATAGAATGATAATTTATTTAATCAATGTTATATATTAAATATTTAAAGTTGTATCATAGGTATCGGGTCGCGTCCGTACTAAACACTAACTCTACCTAGAAGGCAGTGAGCAGTGAGCAGTGAGTAGTGCTCATAGCCCTTATCGCACTTGTTATTCATTTTACATGACAGCATCTTAGCAAGTAGACAGTTGTAGTTTCTGCCGCTCTCAGACACATACAGATGCAGTCATATTTATCAAATAATTTATTTTAAAATGTATAGTTATGTAATATTTAGTGGCTGAAGTAGGAACTAGTACTAGTAGTAGGTAGTAACTTAAGCCTGATCAACCCAAGCTTTTATACTTTGTAGAAGCTAGATATCGTGGCCAAATTATAAAACTTATACGTATGTAAGTCTAGTGTGGTAGAACTATTTAAGACATACTTTGCCATACAAACATACATTCTTTTAATTTATATCAGTGATCATATATTTTTGCATAATTTTGTTAATTTTCATATAAATGGTATCTATTTATATGAAAATTAACAAGTCTGTACTCGAATTGTCAACTTTACACTTAATTACATACTTACCACAACATTTAGTTCCTTCCTTCCTTTTCGTGTGGTTAGTGGCCAACCTGTTGTCAAGAGTTGTTCAAGCCGCCCGTAGGCCTCTGACATGGCTTAACGACTGCTGTCAATTTGACAACAACCGGGACCGACTTTTTACGTGCCCTCCGAAACACGGAGACGCTCAGATGTAATACCACTAAGCGGTCACCCATCTATTTTTGTTTTTTACGTGGGGGAATGCATTGACTAATACCTCTCCGCAGGGGCGGGCGGCGGAGTTGAAATGATGATATTAGACCTCCCGGAATACTGACTAAACCTACCACGGTATTCCTCGACAAAACCGATATCTGCGCGGCCGCGCGAATCACTTGCACATGCGGTCGCAACCCCGCCGAGGTTTCGGCCCGCCGTATGAAACGGCAGGCCACTACACGATAAGACCTACCCTTTGGTCACTTCTCAATAAAACCCTACTGTCGCCCCCCTAGAGGGGAGACGGACTCGATACAGAGGCGCGCGTAGGAACACGCACGCCGCCTCTCGGACTTGGTGCTGAACGGATGGCGGGCAGGCCCACAAAGCCCACCACCAAACCTCAGGGTGGCTGGAGGACTCTGGCGCCCGGCTCTGCGGTTAGAGAGAGGGTTTAAGCGCTCCCTCTCCCTCTGCTCCGCTGCCTCCTTCATGGAAATCACTTCCTCACAGAAGGAGGCGACGGCGTTCCGCGACCTCTCACTCCGGACCATAGACTGAACTACGGCCGGGAGCGAGAGGGCAACCAATCCGAATGCCACGATCAATTCACGGCAGCAATCCGCCAAAGTGTGCAGCGCCGTGTCCTCAACAATGTCGCAGTAGTCGCCGCAGTGGTGACAACCGGGCGTCTCTTGCCGGCCTATACGACACAGGAACTGGTCAAAACAACCGTGGCCAGTCATTAAATTGTGTCAGCCGGTAGGTGAGGGCGCCATGCCGTCTCTCCAGCCACTCCTCAAACACGGGACTTATCGCCACGAACGTGGCGTGCCCGAGTGACCGCACCCAACGTTGCTTAACCTCTCTAATCGTTTACCGATCAGTGAGTGCAACTGGCTATGAGCACCTCGTTTTTTTTCACGTTGCGTTATGATTCATCCGTCAGAAATTCAGAAAATAACATTCGTGATACTAAACAATATTGGTTACACGTAATCATGCTCAATGATGCTCCATTGAGCATGATTAAGTATTTACGAATGTGTAAATGCATTGGAATTTAAGTGTGAAACATTGTCACCTCGAGCGGTGCACGTGCAGGTTACTTTTTTTGACAAAGATCACAGTGAGCGATGGACGACACGTCCGCGCCCGGCGGACTGTAGGCACGCGGGGCACCGCCGCGCCGCGCGCCACACGGCCGCTCGGCAATCATTCCAGCGATACCACATTATCGTATTTATATTACATTTTCATAGATTACGATTACTCATTGTTTTTAGACTTCTGCTGCTATATTATTATGACAATATCGAATCATATACCTAATTGTAATTTCGGTGTCGTAGGGAGGTTTAGGACCGAGCCCGGAGCAGCCGCACTGCTGGTAGCGGCCGGGGCCGGGGCCGGGGCCGGGGCCGGGCCTCCTCGCACGCTCTGGCTTACATTTGCTACCTCCATGGATCTATCCGGTTACTTACTATTATTACATGGCAACATAAATGTCAGAAAGCTAATTAGTTGTTATTGTTATTACTGAGAAACTTGTTCAATATACATTCACAGGAGTAGCCATAAACGATCGTAACATGAAATACATTTTTCCATTGTTGTAGCTAAAACTAACTATTACTAGTCTCTCCAGTCATGTTAAGAAACACTTTAAATGAAAATTACCACGAGAATGTTTTATCCATTTGGATGTCATACCCAAATGGATAAAACATTCTCGGAGGTCATTTTGGTATTGATCTATATCGTGATTATCATCTCTGATGCTCATTATCATTATTATTAAACACACTTATAATCTTATCAAACATGTTGCCACCTAAAACGTATCTTTGATAAATACTTGTACCTACTTCGACACGAATTACTTTGACTACATGAAGAGGTGATGCTCGTGAGTTAGTCCAAAAATACACAGTGCTAGCGCCGCGCCGCCGCGCCGCCGCGCCGCCGTAAGATATGTAGTAAGGCGAACAACAAGAGCAGCTGTCGGTACTATAGTTCAAGCACGTGTTGTAATAAGAGGTTTAAATAGTTGATGCATGGCGGGTGTCGGCGCCTGCCGCCTGCCGCCTGCCGCCTGCCGCCTGCCGCCTGCCGCCTGCCGGCAATGTTCGTCCATTGCGCGACTGACCACGCAAACCTCCACAGTTATCTAAAATGTTTGACTTCAAAGAGCCCGCCGTATTTGTAACATCTCTATAACACAAAGTACTGGATAAGTGGATAGTGGATACCAGTGAGTCCGCCGCTACAGGAGCAGGTGCTCGCTTAGGGCTACGTTTCTTAATGAGTAGTAATGTCTGTTACGTGCCTCGTGAGTCGTGATATAGGGCATGGACTACGCGTACCCACTGCACACCTACGAAGAACAAATCTTCTCGATGTACCTCTAGCGAGAACAACGTACAGACAAAATGCATATATTGTTAGAGCATGTCGTACGTTTAATGGGGAGTGTCGGAGAGTCGATCTTGACTTGTTTGCATCAACTATTGGTAATTTCAAAAATCCATTAACAATAATTTTTTTGATACTTAGTGTTAGATTTTCGTTTATGTATAATCTTTGTATGAAACACATCGCTGTCTACGTTAAAAAAAATATATATATGTCGGCCTCGATGGCGTAGCGGCTAGTGTAACCGACTGCCACGCCAGAGGTCGCGGGTTCGATTCCCGCACAAGTCAAACATTTGTGTGCATGAACATGGATGTTTGTCTTGGTCTGGGTGTTTCTATGTATAATATGTTTGTATTTACAACAAAAAAAGTATATATGTATGTTTATCCATTGTCTAGTACCCATAGTACAAGCTCTGCTTAGTTTAGGCTAGATGGTGTTGTATGTATGTGATAGAATATATTATACTATTCATCTGTGAAAACTTGTAATTGGCCTTTTGCTAATATGTTTTAACTTATAAGAATTATTAGCTGTAAGTTTTCCTGAAATAATAAAATAAAAATAAAATAAAATAAAATGTTTGCGAAAGCAAATATATGTACATAACTAGCTGACCCGCGCAACTTCGTCTGCTTCACATAAGAGAATTTTCACTGTTTTTGCAATATTTTTCATATATGCTCTGCTCCTATTGGTCGCAGCGTAATGTTATAATAGCCTATAGGCTTCCTCGATAAATGGGCTATCCAACACTGAAATATTTTTTCAGTTCGGACTAGTAGTTCCTGAGATTAGCGCGTTCAACCAAACAAACAAACAAATACCTAAACAAACAAACAAACTTTTCAGCTTTATAATATTAGTATAGATATGAAAAGGTGTGATTCGCCGGAGTCGCGAGCTCTGCAAGCGCGTAGAGCGCAGGTGGCGCGCACTGACGCACGCATAGTGCGGGGGGCACTTACCGGTCGTGAGTCAGACTATGTGCCGTGTGTATCGGGCTGAGCGTGACGTCGGACAGCGAGGTGTAGCGCTGCGAGCTGGTCGACACGCGCTCATACTGACTGTTGATCTCGTTCTGCACACAAACGACACTCATTAGGACACCGCGGTACAGGAAGTATGCAACAGCTGCTGTATACCTGTGTGGAACCCGAGCACAACCGTGTACACGAGATAGTAGATACACCTCTCAAGGGTACTGCCCTTCAGGAATACATAAGTCTTAGTTCTGTTGGTACAATGTTATTTTATAAAAGTAATCTGTTCTGTCAGTTATTGAGAGAAATCGTTTATATTTGAGTGAAACAAGTGCGTGCCGGGCGCTTACTACTGTCGGCCACTAACATGATCATTGGAACGTTTGCTCGAGCACTGCAGGCGCTTCTTCTATACCTCTGACAACAAGTTGCTGGCAATAATCAAACCTACGTATAATCTAAAAGTTGATGGATTTGTACAACCTCTGATTATTAAGCGCGCCTAATGTTATTTTATGCGAACCTACGAGTACCTGTCGACATCTAATGTGATGCCTGTACATATACCCACTGATATTTTCGTATTAACTGGTCCGACCCGGATGTTGAGTCACTAAGAGCGATACCTAGCTGTATTTGTCCCAAGATCAGCGATCCAACCAGGCCGCAATTTCATAATTATGTAATTGATAAGACTTAGCTAATTATAAGTGGCCCCGACACGTACACCTTGGGCACGCTCCAGGCCGGTATTGTATTATAACATATTCATTGCTATGCTGTTATTCTTGCATACAATATTAATTTTAGCAGATATTTCAAAATATTGCCTAATATCGAATTTAATGAGAATTATGTAAATGGTATATTTATATTTCCTTATAGCGCTAAATATAGAACGTAACACGACTCCATCAACGATAAGACATAATGATATCCAAGCCGATAGATGTCTTCTCAGTGCCTAACACCGACATCCCCAGCAACTATGCAACAGTCACACAACGCCCCTGTTTGGATTTGCAAAGTATCTCTAGTCGATAGAGCGACGACAACATTACCAAAGACAAGAGCTAGGTGCTCGTCACTAGCTAATGAGATAATCATATCGCTTTTGTGAAGCTTAGTGACGTTAGTAGTGCTGTACTCACTGATTCTACGGAACTTGGGCATGCCTTGTAGCTGTGCTGTGAGGCACTGTGCCCGACATCACAACATGTGCCTAAAGTAGAACCTATATAATATATATGGCACATAGTTGTCGCCATGGCTGCTACCAACGCGCGATGGCAACGGAAACAAAACTGTTTGTTCACTTGCGTGCTTGTATGATTGACAACGAGTAGGAGCGGCTACAGGTAAGAGACAGCAGCAAGTGGCGCTGTGAGGCACTCGTGCGCGCCTGGCTCTGTACCTACTCAACGCGCGCGCACCGCCTCTCGCACGGCCGCGCCGCGAGCTTCGTGCAGCGCCCAGCTCGTCTTGACATAAAACAACAAACGGAGCATATTGTTTGTAAGTAACAAGTTACTCTATAGTTACTGGATGGTAACATAAATATGAACATCATTGGCTTGCAACATGGCTATACTTTTTATTTTACCAAGCTAGATAACAACAGACAACGCCCCGCCTCAAGGTAAACGGAACCGACACGTAGATGTTGGACGCCTGCAGCACTACATGTATCCTCGGCAGAGTTTCACCTGCGTCTCACTGTTTAAATTCAAGTAGCGCCTAACACCTCAAGTGATTTCTCATTATGGTAGTTTCTACCACTAATCCGCTTATAATTTTATTTCAATACGGCCGTGACCTCGAGGCCAACATCATGGTGATGATATTTTCATTTAATATATACGAAACTATGTAAAGATGTGACGAAAGCCGACAGTCATCACGATGACATCATTGGAAACAGCAGCAGTAAACAAAAACTGTTCGTACAGAAGCGGTGGCGGTGAGTGCTAATCGAAGCGTGGCGCGCTCTTGTTGTGAGTCGTCGAATGATTCATTTCGTACGACTTTGACATTGAAGTGAGGCTATGAAGTAAGCGAACATTTGTCTGGTGTTGGCGCAAATCCTTTACATATGGCATCATAATAATAGCACAGTTAGATCGGCGGAATGTACAAGCACTGCGCCAGCGAGCTCAACTATACGTTACTTCTTTTCATATTGGTAAAGGATCCGTGCCCACTGCCCAGCAGCAGTTTATAAAACAGAACTGATACTATTTATGACATTCTTTTGATCTCTTCTCATGATGCTAAAAAGACCACCTAATTTTACTTATATCTTCACTTTTGAAGACAAATATTATGTACAATGTGCATTGTAACATATTTTAAGATATATGCTACAAAGCACTCAGGTGTAAGTTTTCACAAAATGTAATAAAATATATCACTAATATATAATCTTGTTTTGTACGTTTATTAAGTGGCGCTCATGAGAGCGGACGCACTACGCAGCGTCACTCGCCGCTCGCGTGGCCACAAATAGACCAGCCACCCAACGGTTATGTGACCATATTAAGTTAGTGCGGAAGCAGACATACTCCACAAGTTAACAAGTGAACAGACTAATTACTATCAACAATTATACGGAGCTCTTGTAATGGATCTATTTTAACATCATTGTTTTATACACTTTAATGGGAACAGGAAAATGTTCTTGAATACCATTGTCGCAGTTTCAATGCTGTGATGCAATGGACTTCAAGTACAACGAGCGCCGATAAGTTCGATAAATATTCATGTCATGTGAGTATTCGAGTCGACAACGCGACGCTGTTCGGCGACTTTGCTATGCTTAACATAATTGTGAGGCATTGAAGCAACGTTCCGAACTAAGGTGCGCATGGCGTGTCCAGCCCGCGGCAGTAGATGCACCAGTAACCGACCTTGCACGTCCACGCGAACATCTCCCACACGGAGCTCCCTGCACTGCTGCACCGCTCCACTGGCGAATCAATGGATACATTGCGTAATTAAACTCACCGAGTCACCATAGCAACTTCATAGCACGCCACACCTCCCTCCAGATACGATATGTCTAATTTCAGAGCAAGAATTAGGTCAACAATCAGACTATTGGAGTAATTAGGGAGGTTTAAGACACAACACTCACTGTACTGTCAGCGCGTAGCGACTGGCCGGCGCCAGATGTCACAACAATACAAGTATGGGCAATTCAAAAATAACCCACGCGGGGGAACTTTGATTCCAGTTATATTTAGTAGGATAATCGTTATGTTTTCCTGTCGCTCCTGGCCCGAGGAGTGTAGCAGGACCGGTGCCTACTGAGTGCACCGCGCTACTAAAGCCGTGTCAATAACATATTGTCGCCGAGATGTAGGTGTTTGTGTAACGGTCATATTCATTATGAATTTGCTGTCTGAAATGCCGCTAATATCAAATACGCGCCGCCGCGCCGGTGCGGCTGCGGGCTGTGCAGCGGCCGCGCACATTGCAGATAACTTGAACCAACATCGTCATCATTAGACACAAGAGAAAATATTTAGAAGACGCGAATTCTAAAATAATACTATCTTTAGGAATTTTATTTGTTTTAATTAGTGTAAATTACAATCTCGTTGAATATTCTGCATTTAAAACGAGCTACACAACACAGTTCTAGAGTTCCGACGTTTAAATATGTATCGATTCAGTTCCATTCCCATACTCAACTAGACACAATAGATAAATGAACATGCTCGTTGTCGTGACTCGTGAGCGGAAGCTGCATCGCACTCACACTGTCTGCTGTAAGCGTAAGGAGAGCGTCTATTAAGAGTGGGCGTCTATTAAGTTCAATTGCTTCATTGTTATTTATGTTACTATTATAATTGCTTTTCAATTAAGATAGGCAGAATAGAAGCAGAGGTGAACGGACTAAGCAAACAAACTGATTCTCATTACAGTTTTATTTAAAGAACAAACAGAGACCAACTTTAGATAAAGAAATGAAAGTTCAATTCCGTCTCCTAAGTAAGACTGGGACACTTCATGAGCTTCGTTTTAATGATTGCATTGAAACACAAAAATAGTCTTATTGCTGTTAAAGTTGATTGTTTATGATAGTGACCATCACCGCAGGTGCACTGACATCGATAGAAACCGAGATGCGAACTAACACCAAAAATAATCGGGAGACAGGCTGAGAAAGCCAAGTCATTCTCAATGGCAGAGTGGTGGTGGTGACAGTTACGATAAACAATAGCGCCGCTGGGTTGCGCGCCGCGGCGGCGAAACTGTTCACTTTATATCAGCAAAGCAATAATATAAACATGCGATTCAAATGAAGCGCTGAAGTAAAGGCCGCTGCGCGCTGCTCGACAGCCAGCTCGGTGGACACACCGAGCTGGCTGCTACCGAGCCGAGCCGAGACCTTGAGATACAAACAATTACTGCCGAGTGTTAACTTTACTTGGCGTGTGACGTCAGCATTCTAAATACTAAACTATGGCACTGACGGTTTGGTAGAACCGAACGCGCGCCCTGCATTTATTATTATGTTCGTCATTCGTATCGGATAAAAGATACAAATTATTTTATTGAATCAATATAATAATGCAGTACTCGGACCTTATTGCACATGTGCACCGGTGCAGTGCAGTGGTGACATCGACATTTGGTTTACACATTCTGGAGTGTCCCTGGGCTCGCATGTGTGTTGTACATTGTGTCTTGTTTACCTGATATATAAATAGTAATAGTTGACTACAATTTATAACACCAACATAAATATTTTAACTGAATATATTTCAAAAATGTATTAATATTATCTACTAACTTTTGCTCGCTGCTTCGCTCGCCTAAAAGTAGTTTAGGTTTAGTTAGATGTAACAGTACTTTTTTAAATAAAATATAGTCTATGTTAAATCATTATAAACAAACAAACAAAAAATCAAATCTTTACTTTTTATAATAAATCTATACTAAGATTTAGAGACGTCTCAACTCAGACAATGATTTTTCCAATAATAATTGTTGGTGTTATTATCGCGCAATACCCAAATAATGGATACTGATATTGGGTTCATGGTTTGGTAGCTTAGGGTTCCTTAAAAACTACGTTAAGTTGCATTCCCATTCGGTCCAGTCGGCCTGGAGATAAGGAGGCGAGTCGCGAGCTAACGCTACTTACAAATGTATTGAATCTGCCGTAAACGCAGAGCTCGTTCACTATCTCGAGTGAGACAAGGCCACAGAGGCTCACGCTCGTCTCCATCTCAAGATAGTGGAGCCTTCGGACGCGCGCGTATTCACTATACGATACTACTCACATTCACATGTTTTAAATATGTCATTTTCGAATATTCTTTACTTTTCAAGGACAAGAATATTTATAATACTTAAGACTTTGTTTGCAGATTAAATAAGTTTAATTTCATACGCAGAAGTATAAGAAGTATAACGCGCGCCGGCTCACAATGCATCACCATGCAGGTGGATCACTGGATCCTACCATTGGCACTCACAGTTAGTATAATAGGTGTTAATCGCTCGTTATGTCCGTTAAGTAGTACTTTATATTTAAATGCAAGTCACGAACATTACACGCAAAGATAGTTACGACTCCATAAATAATCTTTACTGAATAATAAATAGAACTTTAGAAAAACATATATATTTCATTAGCAGCATAATATACATATATCTGGAGTAAATCTAAAATTAATTTATATGTAAAGTATATATCGCAGCTACATTCGCGTGAATCTCGCGGGCACGCATGACGGAATAAAAAGAAGCAGTGTGTTAATCCAGGTCATGGTCCATCTGCGTGCTAAGTTTGTACTAAATCTGTTCCACGTTTATCGCGCCATTGAGTAACAAGGGACCACGAGCACCCATCACGAGCGTTCACATTTATCATATTAATACCTATTACCTAGTAGGATTACCGCAGTTTCCATAGATGAGGTCTGTCTATTGTAACGGGTTTGTCGAACATTGAAATGCCGGCACACCAACTATTTGCCTAGTTGATGGATACGTGTTTGAGAGAAACTCGTATGCATCAACTAGGCAAATAGTGACACATTCTTGTTCTGTGTCGGCGTTTAGCGCATGACTTGCGGTGGCTCGGTGATTGGCTTATCGTGGACATTTATGAATTAGAATGCATGGCAGTTTAAGCGATTAAATTATAATATTAAAAAAGTTTAAGTTATTTCGCCAATGCTGGCGCGGGTCTGCCGCAAATAAGGCGCATCCTTAATCTGCATGACAGAGACGCAATAAATAAGAATTTGCAATTATATCGGTCTAAAATAAATTAATCTATCTCGCTAGCGCTAACCTTGAAGCGGGTAGCAAAGTCTTTTATGCATTTGGATGGAAATTAAATGAAAACTGTTACTAATTGTGTATTTTGCATCATTCCGTGCCGATGCAAGTTTAAAACACAAAATTCTTACTCGTAGCAGGCACAGCCGTGTAATACTGGTGTGATGTATTACATCAAACGATTCGTGTAACATTAGTTGTACCTAATACCAGCTTATCCATTACATGTACTATCTTATAGCAGCCGACACAAAGCGGAGAGAGAGACAACAGTGCGCATATATTTAAAGAAAGTAAAGCCTACATCGATAAGGTACCTACATCAATAAAGTCCATGTCCTTTCCCTGGTTTTAAACTATCTCAGTGCCAAATTTAATTTAAATCGGTGGAATGGTTTAGCGGTGAAACGATACAGACAGACAGACAGTTACTTTCGAATTTATAATATTAATGTAGGTATATATATTGTATATAGTAAGGATATTCAAACTGTTCCACGGCTTCGATGTAAACTCGTTCTTTAACACACACAACATACCTAACTGGTATAGAACCAAATGTCTTACCAATTTGACTATAAATGGATTTAAGTATCGATTAGTGAGCGGCCGCGATAATCTTCTTATCTAGACTTACCTAGCTATTCTTAGATTGAGCCTATTTATCAGGTGTCCGTTACGTAACGTCAGTTTATCATAAACGAGCGTGCAGGTATAGTGACAATATTATTATTCAGCGCATATTTAATGTTCGTAGTAAATATTTAGTTCAACAATGTTGCATATATTTAATATATTTCGCGCCGAAAATTAAAGCTGTGCTTTTCGAATGAACAGATTTAAATTTGAAAAACTAAAAACACAATCAATTCCATCTCGTTGGCCTAGTGGTGTAAGAGAGATGTACAACTGCCCAGAGCAAGGTGGTTGCGCCTAGTCTAGGGGTTACGGGCTTTAGACAGGTGTCTGAAGTGTGCCTTATCGTGTGGTGGACACGTAGGCGCGATGCTATGTGTTATATTTACCTGGAAGATCTCCTTCCTGTGGCCCTTCAACCTGTCGAGGCTTTCCTCGGAGGAGTAGTCGGGGGCGCGGGCGAGCTTGTCGCCGGCGCCGCGGGCGGAGCGGCGCGGGCGGCGCGCGGGCGGCGACGGCGCCTCCTCCAGCACCTCAGTGATCGTCTCCGATGTGCGCTTACTTGACGATTGGCCCAGTTGTCTGTGGACAATTAGACCATATTCAAATAAAAATAATAACAAAAATGTATAAAACTCTATGTACTTAATTGAAAGTCTTCCAAAGCGATTTTGAGTTTCAGTAGCCAATCCTAACGTAGACTGGGACGGCCAACCGACAGGACCGGTGAGAGTTCAGGCGCAGCCGCACAGGCCCAACGGCTTTACGTGCTTTCCAAGGCAAAGTGGCCGGTCTCTCACTCGTTCCTGTCATAACAACTTTAGTTCTACTACCTTCTACGTTCTATTAATTATATTAGTTATACAGTAAGCTAAGGCATAAGTTTGTTGTAAGATCATCATTTATTTCATTATCTTCAAGTAGCATATTTTGTTAAAATATATTAATTAAAATTATGTGTTTAATTGTGATATGGAAAAATAAATTATATTATATGTATATTGTGATATAAGACGTGGACACAGTGATTGAACGATGTAATATAGATGCGTCCAAATAACTGAGCCAGTAGGTTAAAGTGTGAAGTTATTTACATACAAACATTTAGTCAACCTTGACGCGGTGTTGCCCACTCACTACATAGAGTACAAGCATTCTATTTAGGCGCACCGCGCCGCCTGGTATTAACACGTTAATATATGTGACTGCTGATTACAGCCAAACTTGTTAATTAATCTTACACAATACCTACTTATTATTGTATCGTATGCAATAATAAATGGGTATACACAATAAATCTAACATTATTGCCCTTATTGCATCAAAAACCTTATTGCCTTGAATTATGATACATTTTCGTTTATTTCAGCTGTTTAATAAATAGGTGACTATAATTTAATTAGCTTTAATTATTTTAGGGATAAAAATTGCTGGGATTGATTCAGTAGACGATTTTGAACAAGCTACTTTCAGGATGTGCGCTTATGTAACATGTTGTATATAATTATTTTGTTACACTGCCCTGGTGGCGAGCGGTAGCGAATAGGACTACTGAACATTTAAAATGATAGTTCACAAAATTTGGCTTTGTAAAACACCTTTGCCTATTCCTATGGGGATTAAGGCGTGGGATTGGCAATTTTAATGAATATTGTGGTTCTTGTGTTTTACCATCATTATATAATACTAGCGACCCGCCCCGGATTGGCATGGGTAGTACACAAGCTTAACAAATTATACACCTAAACCTTCCTCATGTATCACTTTGTCTATTGGTGAAAAACGCATGAAAATCCGTTCAATAATTTTTGAGTTTATCGCGAACAGACAGACACGTAGCGCACTACTTAATTTTATAATACGTAGTGATAATAACAATTATTTTAGAATCTGCAATGCAAAGTATTCACCTAATTCAGAAAAATATCAAACATGTAACAAGTCAACCAATTTCTGATAATTCAAACATAGCCAAAACCACAGGACATAGCTACATGGGTAACTTTAAGGTGCTCCACTGCTAGAATTCACCTAGATGCTGTTTTAGGGACAGTCTGTATATAATAAACACCTATTCATTTGAATATGCACACACATGTCAAAATCAAGTTTCAATAATGAAAATTCCTGCTTTGCATGGATTCAATGCAACAAAATTTTTATTGTTATTGTAAATTATACATATGTATCTGCACTTTGATTACATAATTGTTGAAGTAATCAACAAGTATTGAAACAAAATTGTAAATCTATATATATAAAGGAAGATGTGCTGACTGACTGACTTAGAGACAACGCACAGCCTAAACCGCTGGTTGTAGGAACTTGAAATTTGGAGAGCATGTGTGTTTTAATTTGTAGGGTGTACAAAGAAAGGATTTTTTGAAATTCCACCCCTAAGGGGGTGAAATAGGGGGTAAAGTTTATATGGAATTTGCTCATTTCTGGACTTATAAGTATAAACATAGGTATAAAAGTTATTGATTATAATTGAAAATGACCTGTGTAGGTAAAATGGACAAAACTCCCCCTAAAAAGGTAAAATGGGGGTAAAGTTTGTATGGAAATTTTCTCATTTCTGGATTTAGAAGTATGAAAATTGGTATATTGGGTCCTGATTACAAACAAAAATGATCTATGTAAGTGGAATGGACAAAACTCCCCCCTAGAGGGGTAAAATGGACGGTAGTTTGTAACGAAATTTTCTCATTTCTGGACTTAGCAGTATGAAAATTGGTACATAAGTTTTCGATTACAATTGAAAAATATCTGTGTAGTTGAAATGGATAAAACTCTCCCCTAAAGGGGCGGAAGGAGGGATAAAGTTTGTATGAAAATGTTCTCACTTCTGGACGAGTACGACCCGAATTGATTGTCAAATTCTAAATTAACGCGAGCGAAGCCGCGAGCAAAAGCTAGTGTAACATAATATTCTGTTTGTTATGTCTTCACAGCTAAACTATTCAAGTTATTTTGGTTAAACTCAATATAGAGATAACTTTAACATTACAAAAGCTCATCTATTACTTTTGTACATCACCAAAGGATTGTGCTTGTTGCATAAATTGCATGCCATCGTTTATGGAACCAATGTGGTGCGCACACCTGCAGGGGTGAGGTGTCTGTTATCAGATGATTCACTTCCGCTCACCAAGGTTACCAGTGTGTTTATTTCTTATCAATGAGAACTTAAGCTAATTAGTTAAGTACATTTTATTTTATTTGTTTAATCAAGCATTCATTGGGTAAATACATTTAAGTGATAATTATATTGTGCATTGTTGAAATCATTAAGTAAATGTTACTAGGAAATAACTCTAATCAATTTGAGAATGCTACCTTATCAAGATGTCCTGTTTCCTTATTTAACTATGTGTTTTAATAATCTTGAATACTAGGATCACTATACATACAACTATTTAAGTCTCATTTTTTACTCGAGTATTGTCCACAGTTGAGACATTTGTCCGATTGACTGTACTGTTTTTGGCTTGAACAATAGATTTTTGTATTTATTTTTGGGTGGTCCCAGTTGCGGAAAGAAAAATATTAAAATTAAATGGATCCGGCAACTGGGACCGCAGTCCGAGTTAATTGCGGTCCCAGTCGCCGAAATCCTCCACAGTTTATCTATCAACCCATATTTATTTTTTATTGGCTGGTATTTAAGATGAATAACAAAAAGTATTTACTCTTAATGAGGAATAATAAATTTATTGTATTGTTTGTTGCAATTACTTCTCAGAATTACATGTTTAAACTTTAACTGATGACTTTATTGATGATAAACCTAGTGTTATAAGAATGAGTAATTCATATTTTAAGAACTGCCACTATTTATTCCAAACCATGCCAAGCAACCTTCACAAGTTTCTATGTTGTCCCATAACAAGGTTATGTGCCATAGGCCTACATGACCTCGCAAGCTATGGCTGTGACATCATAGTAAACAAATAACTGCTTTTTAAGGTAATCTTCTATTTAATGTCTTAATATAGAATAACCTAGTCATAGTTTTAAATAAACTTAATACAAGTTAGTGGTGGCCTATGGCCTAACCTGGGCTAACCCTGAGAAGAGGCCCATATCCAGCAGAGGGACAGTTTAGTACAGGGCTGATATAACAAATTGTTATAACATTCATAGTCTACGGCCAACAGATTTTGATTATCCAGTATTTAACTTTTTAGGCATTCCTTGGCCAACAGGCAAGACATACCCTGCCATATACTTGGTTGCCTTGCTTGTGTTGAATGTAATAAATGTTAATTTAGCACAATGACCTATTGTAGCATTGCAAAATAAGATACTTTCATTTACAAAAAATAATAAGTAGTACGCACTAGTGATACATCCATTGATACACACTTACACTTACAACTACATCATCTTGACACTATTCACTTGTGGACACTCACTGAAAACTGCATCAAACCTTTTTATCACCATCATTTATTATAAACTATAACCATTTTGTAATACATCTAAACATTGAACTGGTCCATTGATCCCGGCCCACTTGCACATCCTTTGCTACTGGCTGATATTTGTAACAGCTCAATCAGTCAATTACCCAGGAGCAGACAGTCAGAAAGCATCGAGTCTAAACCACGAGGCAATGCTCGGACATCAATTGGTTAACTTAAATCAAAACATCTCTTAGAAAACTGTATTCAACTTAGCTAGAATACAATTGATATAATGTACTAGTGTTTATTGTATTATTAAACACTGCACAAGCTTATAATAGTACTCTTACAAACTTTTATTATCAAATGTAATAAATGTTATCACTGACGAGTGATAATTGTAATAATTAGATCAGGCTCGTTGATAATAGGATCCTGTGACTGATACTATACAGGAAGAGGGTGTTATCATGTTAACATAGAACTCTTACATAGGGGAAGGAAACAATAGCTACTTGTTGCTACATGATCTGCCGACATTGGCTCCAAGTTTTTGTGACAAAGATAAAGTATATACTCACTTTATTGGGGTGCTTCGTTTCACCGGGGTTTTTCTTCCAGACTTGTGATGCGTGTGTTCCTCCCCTTCCACACAGTTCTCTCGGTCGCAGCTCGACCGCAGGAAGGGTGTCTTCGAACGAGACCTTGACCTCAACCCAGTCACCGTCGGGTTCTCCATGTTATAATCACTGATACTGCCTTTTCGTTATCACTGCCTCAACACCATCTTTACCTTTCCGTGCTCACTAACATGCACCAGATTTCCACTTATATTCAAAATAGTTTAGCGTTTTTTCAATACACAACGATATTGCACAAGGAAATCTATTTCTGTGGCTTCATGCAATGCCGCCAAAAGTAACGTAACGGACGTCTCGTTGACTTTGAGGTCTTTGAGTTATTACTCATTCATTTGGACATGGATGCCTAATTCCGAAATACGTTTAACTACTACATAGTACAATTTATAAAAATAAAATTGAGGTACAGTAATTTGTACACACACAAACGTGAGCGATAAATGAAATTTGTGAATTTCGTAACTTCTCAATCGCTAAACATAAACTGATGACGTCATTAAAAAGACGTTAGAGATAGAGATGCCAATTGCCAATTACTAAAAATAAGTAAATGTATAAAATATGTTAAAAATATTGCATGTAACACCTACTACAATAATTTTCTTATATTTAAACAAGAAACTGATAAAATTATACATCAATAGGCTATTCATGATCAGAAATCAGATATCAGAAATATTTATTTGTAAACTATGTCTTGCATTGAAGCGTACCAATTTGATACCGTAATTAAGCTTTAAACAATAATATGCTTGAGATTCTATGCTTTTGTACCCATAATTAAAATTTTGTATGCTATAATCTAGCAAAAACATGTTTGTACTATATATAATATTGTAACGCCACCAAATAGGTACCATGTTCTATGCAAATAAATTATTATTATTTTATTATAATCGTTTAAAAATAATGATTAACGGAACGGTTACGTGTTGCCATAGTACGAAAATTAAGGCGGCAATCGCAAAACAACATAAATATGATCTGTCCAAAATACTATGTACAAACTTCAATGTCATTTCTATTAGGTAGGTATACAATATCTATGTCAAAGACCAGGGTTGCCAACCATACGAGGTTCCTCGTATAAATACGAGATTTGCGGTATCCCGTACGTGGTACGAGGACACTGTCAGCCTCGTACATAACAGATAAGTACAAGATTTTAATATAGGGAAAATAATAACATGATTTTACATTGCAGGCAACATTTTGTAGCATAAATGGGAGACAATAATACGCAGATAATTAAAAAATCTGATCATGTCTCTACGGGCTGAAACTTTTTTTTTAGAAATTCTCGGATCTGATCTTAGCACCGTAGGCGGGCTTTCCTATTTTTTTAAATAATTTTCTACCGAAAAATAGAATATACGAAGTTTGAGATCCAATTTACGAGGATTTTGCCTGCTTCTGTACGAGAAATAAAGTTCTAAGGTTGGCAACCCTGACACACACACAATTATTATTTGTTTTGATTTGATTTTGGTTTTGATGTTAACTTTTCGGACGGTTTATGATTGGTATATTAAATGAAACACGTGTGAATTTAGAAAGGTTTTCTTAAGAAATAAGATGGATCATAATAAATTGTGTATGAAAATAAAAGAACTTGGTCATGTACACAATAAACGTGATGAATTAAGGGAATTATGCCACCAAAAGTTTGATCAGGTAACAACTATTCCATAACTATTATTTGTTTGATTACTGTATTGTACTTTTAACTTACATGTTATTTGTTGTATTATTTCAGATACTAAAGTTATTACCTCGCCGTATTGTAAACAGCGACGGCGGAGACTTGTTAGATTGCATATTGAATGGATTACCGGATAATGTAGGGGCGTGTAAGAATAAAGTGAAGGTACTAACCGTATACTTAGATTTCTTATATTATTATAAATATTTAGTTTTATTGGATTTTATAAATAGCTTTTTGTTTGTAAAGGCTTATAATTTATCCAATTCCTCTGAGCATTGATAGATGAAACACAAAATGTTTCTTATCTTTATTTTGGGTTGGTGTGTAGCTAAGTGTGCCAATATTTTGAGTAAGTCTTAACATACTGCGTAAGCTTTGCTATTAATTCTGTAAACAACACAATAATTGCCAGGTGATAGAAGTAGTACTGAAAACAATGAGAAAAGAATCTACATCTCTTACGCACTGTGGTGAAGTGAGCAGCAGGCTATGCCTAGAGCTGCCGAGGCTGCCTGTAGATGATCTGGTGCGATGGAGCAATGACAGTGTGCAGTCTATTATTGATGATAGTGATGTTAATATGATGTAAGTTAAACATGAGATACTTTGATTTATTCCAGAAACCTCTACCAATCTATCCACCATAGGGATTGTCAATTATTGCCCAAAAATCACCACTGGTTAAGCAAACACTATCTAGAGGCCATTTTCCCTATTGGTGTATGTAAAAAGAGTGAATAAAACAATATGCTACTAAAAATTAAGTCACAGACATCAGTAAAGTGTGATTTAGATTTTAGATCTTAGAAGATTAATAGAATATTTAAAATATAACAATATCTATTATCACTTCTGCTTCGGTCTATGACACTTTTGCTCAACAATGGTACACAACTAATTGTTCAATACTATATGATAAGCTTTTTTAGGCTTGATGTTTCGACTAGGTTACACCAGCCGTGGTCACAAGCTGACTGGTGTTGGTTTCCATGTTTCCGTTTGTGAGGCAGAAGAATCTTGATTCTAACCATAATGTTTACCACTTTCAGGTGGCGGGATGTACTCCCAGAATGCATGAATGCCATCTCCATACATGACACTATCAAGCACTGTGGCACAGAGAAGACAAGTGCTGAATACAAGGAGCAGTGTGTCCACACACTTTGCCAGTGCCAGTGGAAAGAGAGACCGCTGGTGCAGCTCACAGCCATGTTTAGGTTAGTTCTGCTACTTATAGTCATCGTTCAGCAACATACATGTTGTGTGTTAAGGTGGACCTACTTTGTGTTTTCCAACTAACATTTGATTACCACAACATATTGCAGTGAAACATGGTTAAAGGGTATTTGTGTATTATGATTATAAAGTTGACAAATAGATTTCATACTTCAAGTTTATTATTTATGTAAAATACCTAAAGGCAATTCCATTTACTGAAATGACATTTTTCTACTATTAATTACTTAATTACTTTATTGGCTCAGCGACCCAAAGTGTGTCTTGGCCGCCCATACGAACGAACGCCAATTCGGTCTTTGATCGTTTCCCGCCAGTCGTTGGCTTGAAGCTCTCGCAGATCCGCTTCCACAGTATCACTCTAGCGATATCTGGGCCGTCCAAGGTAGGCCCTCTTAGCTCCATGATCCTCTTCCATTCTTTCAACGTGACCAAGCCAGCGAAGTCGGTGCGCTTTAATTTCCTCGATTATGTTTGAGTCTGTTACAAGATCTTGTATTTCGGAATTTACGGATCCGCCATCTTCCATCAGGTCTCTGTACTGGGCCTAAAATCTTCCGTAAGATCTTTCTCTCGGTTATCAAGAGTCGATTCGCCTCTTTTTGTGTCAGTGTCCAAGTTTCACATCCATACATCAGTATAGGCCTGATTACTGTTTGGGTGTCCCGTGAATCTATCGTGTTTTTAATTTATTATTTTCCGTGTGTTGTGAATTTGGGTGTTCCTACTGAGAAACTTCGACACTAGCACCTTGTGTAGGGCGGCAGTACAACGCAGTGTCTTGTATGCGGTCATCTATCTGTTTGCGAGTGTAAGTGTCAGTGATGGTGCATCCTAAATATTTAAATTTGGCTACGCCTTTACAAGTGGTATCTCCAACATGAAGGTCATTTCGGTCAACGCGTAAGTTTCTGTAGCGTTTCATGTGAAGATACTCCGTTTTTGCGTTGTTTATACTCAGGTCTACCTTGAGAGCTTTTATTTTTAGGAGTTCTGCTGCTTGCTTTACTCGTCACTGATTACGGCCGAAAGCCACACTGATAATCACTGAGTATTGTTTTGGAAAACTGTTCCAATCTCTTGAGTATTACATAGGATAGGACTTTGTATACTGTTGGTAGTATAGCTATTCCCCAGTAGTTTATGCATTTCCTTTTACAGCATTTTTGTGAATTGGACTATGATATACATATGACTCCTATATTCCATTCCGTCAGCTGTTGTTCCTTCTCCCATATATTAAGTAATAGTTCGTATCAAATATTAATTGTCATTTGCAGGGATATGCAGCTGGCACGCAGCCATCACAAACAAGTGGTGAACAAGATATGCTCCTACATAATAGATATACCACCGGATACACTACCAGCACTGTTGCATCAGTTGCTCAAGTAAGTCTATGTACTACTATCATCATAAACTAATCAATTTATTCATTTCCCTCAGTGACTCATATGAATATCAAAGTTACAATTTCATTATATACATACTGCTTGAGAGAGAAAAATAAATGGTTATTATTATTATGTTAGTGTTTATATAATTGGCATATTTACTTTAAAATATAACACATAATTATTATAAAAATATTTTGTCTTTCATAATTGTGAACTATATTTTATTTATTTTGAATAATAATTATTTATTCCTTTATAGTGAGTTAGCAAATTTTATTTTTATGTTATATATATCCTACTCAAAACAAAATAAGGGACCACTAGTTTATTTACATTTGTAAACTGAAAGTAACTGATAAGTAGCATTATATTGATATTACAAACTCTTTGGTGTTTGATCTCTTTTATGCTGGTGTTCGTGTTCCTAAGTTGAAAAGTATTGGCCATCATTTCAAGAAAAAAAAAAATTGGTTGTTATTCTTATGTTTTTCTTCGTTTATCTTCTTAACTTGTTTCGGTTATTTTAGGAAAAAAGTTTTAATTTTTCAATTTTAATTGATTCATTTATCATCTCGCGTTTATCATGCCACCAGTACGAAGGCACATGGATACAATTACAGCAACCAGAGCCATAACTATAATTCAAGAAGGACGTCCTCAGCGTTACGTGGGTTTGCAGTTGGGTTTTTCTCGAAGAGCTGTCCAAAATATATGGAATCGCTTCCAAGAGACCGGCAGTGTTGCCAGGAGACCCGGTTCAGGTAGAGTTCGTGTAACAACGGCGCACGAGGATCGGTACGTCCAACTAAGTGCTCGTCGTGATCGTACAGTAACGGCCCGTAAGTTACAACACCACCTACGGCTGACAACGGGTACCCGTGTCAGTGATCAAACTATACGTAATCGATGGCACGAAGACCAGCAAATGTCAAGACGACGAGTTGTTCGAATTCCTCTGACCAGGGTTCAACGTGCAAACCGTTTAAAATTCTCCCGTCAGTATTTGAACTGGGGGATTAACCAGTGGGGCAAGGTGCTTTTTACAGACGAGTGCAAAGTAAATTTTTTTAATGATGAGCGGCGTGTTAGGGTGTGGAGGCAACGCGGCGAGCGGTTTTCGGAGTCCTGCATCCACGAAGTTGACTGTTTCGGTGGTCCCAACGTAATGGTATGGGGTGGGATTAGTTTACACGGTAAAACCGAGCTCACCATTTTAAATGCGGGTACCGTAACTGCAGAACGTTACATCGAGGACGTCATCAGGCCTCAAGTGATCCCATTTGCACAGCGAGTGGGGCCTAGATTCATCCTGATGCAAGACAATGCCCGTGCACACACAGCTCAATCGACCCAAACTGTCCTAGAAGGGTCTCATATTGAGGTATTACCATGGCCAGCTAACAGTCCGGATTTAAATCCAATCGAGCAATTGTGGGACCAATTGAAACGAAGGGTTAGAAAGAATGAGCAAGGGGTCTACAACCAACAGCAGCTGATTGACGCTTTAAAACGTGCCTGGGAGGAGATTCCAGATGAAAACGTGAGGAATTTGATCCAAAGTATGCATACGAGGCTTCAGGAGTGTATTGCTAAGAGAGGAGGACATACTCGTTACTAAAAAGAAGAAACAAAAGTGACCAGAACAGTATTTTGTCTTTTTCCGGTGATTTCTTTTGTTCATGTTTTTCATTCAAAATGGCCAATTTCATTATGAACTTAAAAAAAACAATTCATGATCATTATTTTAAACAATAGTTAGCCTATATTATAACTAATACCATTATTTTGTAGTTACATAAGTTAAACAATTTAATGTCTTTATTGTTTTCATGGTACAGCAAAAAATCTTAGTGGCCCTTATTTTGTTTTGAGTAGTATATATATATATATAAATTAGTTCTTCAGATATGCTTCAAGAATACAGAAGGAGTTGTTTATGATGGCGATGATCTTAATTATAGGTACAATATTTAAGTGTAACATTACATTACACTAATGCAGTTGTTGTGGATGACAGAACGCTTAACAGATAGTCTCCTGACCCACGTGCTCCCAACTTGTTTGTAATCTACATAAATGCCTAGTCTTTAAAGAACCACAGGACACAGGGTTCGTTCCTGGTGTTGAAGAACAGATACAAATAATACCATACATACATGGCACGTTTATTGTGGATCACTTAATGTTTTGTATAAAATGGGCTCCACAATAGTTGTAATGGCTAAGTTAGCTGTGTTTGTTTGTTGTGTAACGTAGGCTGTGCAAGACGCTGCACCTGGAGACAGTGCTGTCGCACCTGGCGCACTACTTCAGCGCGCGCCTCTACAGCAAGCTGGAGCCGCCGCCCAGCGACTCCGAGTCCACCACCCTTGACATCGACGACATCGGTGAGTGACGCACAAGGACCAATAACATTACTTCACTAAGGCGCGGTGAGAATTAATCGTTCTAATGTTTCGAAAGTACCTATACACTTAGACAATGCTGCATTTTATACGAGTCATTTTAATTCCGTCAGGCTCCTCGAGAACTCGTGCTAGAGATACACCAAATCATCGATGTCAATCGTATCGTATTCGACATCATACGTTTTAATAAATGCTTAATCGAATGTTCCGTATTGAACCGACACGAATGCCCCACCACCTTAAAAGCGATATTACTCGGGAAGCATTTCTCTTACCCAGGAAACTAAATCCAGATCAACGTACTGCCAAAACAACTACGGTGTTCCCCAAGGGGGTTTACTATCACCCCTACTATTGTTGCTATACATTAATGATCTGGCAGACGCTACTAACCATGATTCTGTACTGTTCGCCGAAGACACAACTTTAATAATTAAAAGCAAAAATGAGCTAACTCTACACAACGAAATACCTACTAGACACTTTGAAAATAACTATTACATGTTGAAATTAAACTACTATATACGGATTTTATCGCGTTGTTTATTTGACACTCTTACAAATTTTTTTGAAAAACTGTTACACTATTATAATCACTATTAAACTTTACAAATTTTTAAGCTAATTAAATTATTGAAACTATTAAAACTATTTATACTATTACTATACTATTATACTATTTAGATTTATTTTTACACTTTCCCCGACGTTTCGGTTGCTTTCCAGCAGCCATGGTCACGGGGAGACTAAGATGGTAGTTGTCTCAATGTTCCAGTGTAGTTATTTCAAAGTACCCGAACATAATTTAATCATGGGTGTTTCTATTTACGCAGAATGAGCTCAAAGTATCATGAAGTCTAGCTGTGGTTTGCTTCTTCTTGGGTTTGACTATTTGAATTACTGGATCCCAAGCTGGTGGTACACTCCAACCATCTTCTCTATTGAAATTAGGATGTTTCTTGATTTCAATAGCCTCGCGAAGCATCCTTGGTAGGAATCGGTGTTCTTTAGCGAGCATCTGTGGTTTGTCAAATCTCAGGTAGTGGTTGGTCATGTTCACCTGTTGCACATGTTCACACACAGCAGACTTCAACGAGCGTTGGTGTTTTACATCAGCTATGTGTTCTTTTATGCGGGTGCCTATGCTTCTCTTGGTTTGACCAATGTATGAGAGTCCGCAGTCACAATCTATTTTATAGACCCCTGCATCTTGTAAAGGTAGTTGGCACTTGACAGATGGTAAAAATTGACTTATCTTCGTTGGCGTTTACCATCTGTCAAGTGCCAACTGACTAAGTTGACTCTTTCAATTATATTATTGTCAAATCTGTATGGAGATTTAATTGGGGTTTTAGATCGACTAAAGCTGATACACTGACACTTCGAAACATTGACAGTGATGTTATTTTGCAAGTAGTACCGCTATAATGCATGTAGGTCACGTTGAATAAGTTCACAGTCAAGTCTTGATCTAACACACATATATATTTTCATATCATCCGCGTACAAGAGGTGTTTCGCGTATTTGAAACATGACTGAATATCGTATAAATATGCGCAGTAAAAAAGAGGTCCCAGCAAAGACCCCTGGGGAACGCTGGAAGGGATATTTACGAAGTCTGATCTAAAGCCACCCACTACTACAGCCTGAGAGCGGTTAGACAAGTATGAACTCAGCCATCTGAGTAAGTCACCGTGGATCCCAAGTCTTTGTAGTTTCGTGAGCAGGATAACGTGATCTACACGATCGAATGCTTTTTCAAAATCTGTATAGATCACGTCAACCTGTCCACTAACTTCCATATTACATACAACGTAGTTACTAAATGTGGCTAAGTTAGATGTTGTTGATCGTTGCTTAACGAAAGCATGTTGAGTAGGGCTTAGGCCATTAGCCACTATAGGGTAAATACTCTTATATACAATTCTTTCGAAAACCTTTCCCAGTGTGTTTAGTATCGATATGGGACGATAATTTTTTATATCTGACTTGGGGCCCTTTTTATGTATGGGGACTACGTGAGCAGCCTTCCACATAGAAGGATACACACATTCGACCAAAGACCTTCTAAACAAAAGTGTAATTGGACGTGCTAAGCTATTAACACAACCGCGTAGGAATACTGCAGGTAGGCCATCTTTCCCCGGACCTTTAGTTTTATCTAGCGTGCGTAAGATGCTAAGTACAGTGCCATCGTTGACATCAAGGTTAGATAGAAAATCAATTGAGTCATTAGTTGAGTCTAACATTTCATTAGATCTAAACCCGGGTGCTATACCTGTGGCAGGGTGTAGAGATGGTTTAGCAAATACACTGTAAAAATATTTGTTAAATGCCGTGCAGATACTAAGACCGTCCTTAAATGTTTCATTATTTAACGTAAGTGCATTTGGATATTGACTACCACCTCTTTTACTTTTGACATAGGTCCAAAAAGTTCTGGGGGAGTGACTAATCATTTTTTCTGTACGTCTCATATAGGTTTAAAAGCATGACTCTTGAGTACTATGTTGTCTAGCACGCAGTATTGAAAATTCATGATAGTCACGGGGGTTGCCGTATTTTCCATTTCTTATGCAGTTTATCTTTTTCCCGAATAATATTAATGAGGGCGCGGCCATACCAAACGGGATAATTACGACATTTAGATTTATTTTTCAATGGAATAAAGCGCTCCACTCCCATTTTTATGTTCTTGTAAAACGTATCAACCGCCTTGTCAACCGAGTCAGCTGCTAATGTTTCATCCCAGTCTATTTTATTAAAATATTTATTGAGCTCATCATAATTACCCCTGTGGTAATTGGGTCGCGGTATGTGTACTTCCTCTAAGAGAGTCGAGAACAACTCATTAGCTGTTAGCATTAAAGAAGGATGATAAGGATCTTCGCGAAGTAAAGGATCAACGCTCCTACTTATAAAATTAGGTGTCGTTGAGAAGCATAAATCTAAAATCCTGCCAATGGAGTTTGTAATAAGATTATATTGCGTAAAACCTAGGATGCCCATATTATCTGCAAAAGTAGTAGCCGCAATTCGCATTTGTTGCGGACAATTATTTATTATAGTAAAGCCTTCATCTGACCAGGTCAAACATGGTAAGTTAGTCACCTATAATTATACAGTCATGGTTAACATGTTCTGTCAATATGTTATTTACGGTTTGGCCAATCATTTCCAGTTGTACTGGACTACTGGACACATCAGGAGGAATGTAGACCAATATAAGGTCTAAGTCCTTAACTGTGCCAACACTTAGAGATGAAAGTGTAACCTGTAGTATCTCAGTACCATCACACAGAAAATCGCGACAACGTGTGGCATTAAATTTGCGGTTTATGCACATCATAACGCCTCCACCACTTTAAGGGTAAATTATTTAATTTATTACTTGATAAGAGATATTATTCGGTAAGTGAATATTTTAATTATAGATCCATAATCTAGATGACATTATTAATATAATTAAAAACACATAACTGTTATTAAAATATAGACAATTCTACATTAAGATATGTGTTTGTTAGAATTGTTTAATACATTTTTTGAATGAATGTTTTGATGTGCTGTATATTCATTTTATTACCTTTTTGTTCTGGATTAGATACTACGAATTAATTAATATCAATATGTAATTTCAATAATTTGCATGTATTTATTTAAAATTGTATTAATGTAATTACTTAAATTTTGCACGCCACATGTGGCAGAATATGCAGTACAAATTTAAAAATGATCACCTGTATACCTGAACCATATTCTACCAAATAAAAATTATTATTATTATGTTTCTCTTATCATAGGTATTTTCTAACATTAGAAAATACCGGGCCCTTTGGGAGGCTTACACGGAGACATGGGTCCAACGTGAAGAGGCCCTTCGAGAGTTTTAATCAAAGGTGGGATGGAACACTTACAGCGGCACTAGCCGCAGTAGGCGTAGGTCTATTGCTACGTATGGATTCTAATATATGGGCTATAGGTATGGGTGTTTGGTGGACCGGTATATTGGTAACTATGGATGAAAAGCGGCGTCTGCCCTTAATACTCTAATACCATCAATGCAATGGGCAGACGGTGACTCGCCAATTCACTAGATGGGCCCCCTGAATAGCCACCATAGGCATACAAGCCAGCAGCTGAGGGCAACACCGGTGCGAGTGGCTAGGGGTGTTGAGCGGTGCGGCGCCGGTTTCACCATCACGGGTCCCGTGACAATGGAGACCCGGAGCGGGTTAGTTATGCCCTTGAAAATGACACTTCCAACTCCAAGCATATAGCTCTAGCGGTCCCCCTCTAACCGGCCGACCAAGGCAAGCCAGAGTTGAAAGTCCTCTACGGGTGCTCTTGAAGTTCCACCCCAGCCAACCAGTAACGGCAAGCCGGGGACGAGGCCCTAACCTCTGAGGCATTCAGGACCGCAGTGTCGCCACTCACATTCAGCTCGCCACAAGCTGCCCTGCAGTTTGTGCGCTTTTACTTAACCTGGTGATACAGTTTTTGTTTATGTCACAAGGCGAAGGTGATAGTTTAAAAGCTAGTGTACTGTGCCCTCCGATATCGCGTTAGTCTCATGATGAGATAACGACTGTCCCAGAGGGGTTTATTATTATTATCATTAAATTTCCGGCCGTGCGAGCCGCCCCATATCGATAAGTTGGTGAGTAAGGTTGTACATTCCAGTACCTCACAGTCCGGCGGAGCTGAGCCGCTGCCTGTCCACGTGCCTGTACCACTTGACGCAGGGCGCGGCCGAGCCCGCGCTCGTGCGGCGCCAGCTGCGCCTGTGGCCGCGCACGCAGCTGCTGCGGGCGCCCTTCGTCGTAGACCTCGCCCTCGCCATGGCCGACAAGGGAGCCGACTTCAGCTCCGTGTGCTTAGACGTTAGTGCATATCAATACATTTTATATTGTTACGTGCATGCACATGTTATCATGTTAGTTGACTAATGTTGATGTCCTCTCAAAGACACCGCTGCACCGTATCGCAGCTTGCTGTAGAAACTAAAAATAGTAAAAATGCGTTGCATACACGGGTTATACTAAAAGTTTTTAGAAAATAAAAAACTAATTATATAGAAGCCTGTTAATATTTTTATTGCTTTTTGATGTAGTCTCCGTTCCATTCGAAGCACCGTCGCCTGCGATGGAGCCATTGACTGAAGCAGTGAGCCCACTCTTCTTTAGGGATCTCTTCCACGCCTTTTACAAACGCAGCCACGGCACCTGCAGGGTTCATAATACGAATTCCTCTTAAGTTTATCTTTTATTTTTGGAAATAAATAAAAGTCACAAGATGCCAGATCGGGACTGCAAGGAGGATGACTTACTAACTCCACACCTTCGGTAGACAAATAGGTATTCGATAGTCCGTCTGGTGCAGTGAGCTGGAGCGTTGTCGTGGTGGAGGAGGACCCTGCTTATTAGGCGCTGCTGTTTACTATTTTCCAGGACAATTGGTAAACAATGACTGACAAACCAATCTGCAGTAACAGTCCTTTTATCTTCTAGGACGATTGTTGCCAAGTGACCCGACCGTCCAAAGAATGATGCAATCATCTTTTATCTTCTAGGACGATTGTTGCCAAGTGACCCGACCGTCCAAAGAATGATGCAATCATCTTTTATCTTCTAGGACGATTGTTGCCAAGTGACCCGACCGTCCAAAGAATGATGCAATCATCTTTTATCTTCTAGGACGATTGTTGCCAAGTGACCCGACCGTCCAAAGAATGATGCAATCATCTTTTATCTTCTAGGACGATTGTTGCCAAGTGACCCGACCGTCCAAAGAATGATGCAATCATCTTTTATCTTCTAGGACGATTGTTGCCAAGTGACCCGACCGTCCAAAGAATGATGCAATCATCTTTTTCCCTTGACTTCTGCTCTTCTTTACTTTTGTTAGCAAATCTTCGAGTGGAAACATCTAGTGCGCAGATTGTCTTTTGGTTTAGCTTCGTAACAATATATCCAGCTTTCATCACCTGTGACGATGTCACCAGGTGATTAAAGCTGGATATATTGTTACAGCACTCGAGTCACCTCCGTCATACTTTTCAAGCATTGAGCGGCACCAATCCAAACGACAGCAGTTTTGATCTTCCGTCAAATGATGAGGTATCCATCTAGTACAATGCTCTCTGACGCCTAAATGTTCATGTAAGGCTATTTGTACTTGACTCATACCAATGCGTACAGCTGTCCGAAACTGTTGATATGTCGGCCCTCTATCAACTTCTATCATTAGCCGCACAGCACTCACGTTATCTTCAGTAGTCGGCAAGGACGTCCTTCTCGAGAATCATCAGTGAGTTTGCTACGACCACGCTTAATTTTTTTTTTAAAACCTTTTAATCTGTGGTACCGTTTAAGACCGCAACGAAAGTCGTAATAAATGATTGAGCGAAAATGTTCTCTAGTCAAATCCATTTCGACGCACGACAGACACTTTTTTAATTGCCGCCGATTTGTAAAAACAAATGACATTATGAATTCATTACACATCTACAGATGCCCTAAGAGTTCGTAATCCGAAATTTAATTAAACTCATCGGCTGCTTATCTTACTGGCCTATTCTAAAATGTTTGAGTGTGTGCTGTGTTGTGCGCAGGTGGTGCGCTCGGCGGTAGAGCAGCGCGTGGCGGACGAGCTGCGCTCGCGCGAGTCGGCGTGGGTGCGCGCGGTGCTGGGCCCCGACGTCGACGCCGTCAGCTTGTTCAAAGTGCTCACTACTGAGAGGTGAGGCCCAGAACATCTCGACTATTTAGTTTCTTTTATACGTCGCCACTATTCATGTGCTCCTAGATATTTGATTTTGTTAGTCTACATACATTTCAGTCCCGCCTAAAACCGTTCAGTCTCGACGTAAGGGTACTGCTTATGTGAATTAGATACGCCGTTACCCTTTGGGCCACTCTTACCTAAGTCTAATGTGATGCGTACGGCCGCGATGATTGGTCGACAGCGCGAACCACCGCCAGTTGACGGTCGCGGGGCTGATCCAGCTCGCGTTTCTGCTGCTGGGCACGCCTCGGCAGCGCGGCAGCGCGGCGGCGTGCTGGTCGCTGGGCAAGCTGGTGCTGGTGCGCCTGGCCAAGGCGCAGCCCGAGTGCGCCGCGCACATCCTCTCGCAGCTCGCCGACCGCCTGGCCGGGGACACTTCGCAGAAGCAGTATTCTGGTTATTGTCACTATTATTTCCTTATAATTTATCCTTTGTTATTTTGACTTACAAATGTGGTCTACCTGCGTTCACGAGTCGTTAGCGGTTGGTTCAGCGCCTCAGCTTTGCCGTTATGCTAACCGTCGATCGCGACGTCTCTTTGGTTAGTTGGATTCAATACCCAGCTCGGGTTATGTGTTATTAGGGTTTTTGTTAAATTCGGCCGTAGTCGAGAAAATTTCGAAAAAATTATAGGGATACTCTCAGCTACTTAAACATGTAAATAACATTGAAATTAAACAACTATATACGGATTTTATCGCGTTGTTTATTTGACATGACGTATATAGTAGTTTAATTTCAATGAATAACATTCGCGTAAACAGAAGACAATATTATGTAAATAACAGTCAAATAGCACTAAGTAAGCCATTCAAAATTCTCCACTATTAGCAACAATATACAAATTATAGGGATACTCTCAGCTACTTAAACATGTAAATAACAGTCAAATAACACTAAGTAAGCCATTCAAAAGCCTCCACTATTAGCAACAATATACAAATTATAGGGATACTCTCAGCTACTTAAACATGTAAATAACAGTCAAATAACACTAAGTAAGCCATTCAAAAGCCTCCACTATTAGCAACAATATACAAATTATAGGGATACTCTCAGCTACTTAAACATGTAAATAACAGTCAAATAGCACTAAGTAAGCCATTCAAAAGTCTCCACTATTAGCAACAATATACAAATTATAGGGATACTCTCAGCTACTTAAACATGTAAATAACAGTCAAATAGCACTAAGTATGCCATTCAAAAGTCTCCACTATTAGCAACAATATACAAATTATAGGGATACTCTCAGCTACTTAAACATGTAAATAACAGTCAAATAACACTAAGTAAGCCATTCAAAAGCCTCCACTATTAGCAACAATATACAAATTATAGGGATACTCTCAGCTACTTAAACATGTAAATAACAGTCAAATAGCACTAAGTAAGCCATTCAAAAGCCTCCACTATTAGCAACAATATACAAATTATAGGGATACTCTCAGCTACTTAAACATGTAAATAACAGTCAAATAACACTAAGTAAGCCATTCAAAAGCCTCCACTATTAGCAACAATATACAAATTATAGGGATACTCTCAGCTACTTAAACATGTAAATAACAGTCAAATAGCACTAAGTAAGCCATTCAAAAGCCTCCACTATTAGCAACAATATACAAATTATAGGGATACTCTCAGCTACTTAAACATGTAAATAACAGTCAAATAGCACTAAGTATGCCATTCAAAAGTCTCCACTATTAGCAACAATATACAAATTATAGGGATACTCTCAGCTACTTAAACATGTAAATAACAGTCAAATAACACTAAGTAAGCCATTCAAAAGCCTCCACTATTAGCAACAATATACAAATTATAGGGATACTCTCAGCTACTTAAACATGTAAATAACAGTCAAATAGCACTAAGTAAGCCATTCAAAAGCCTCCACTATTAGCAACAATATACAAATTATAGGGATACTCTCAGCTACTTAAACATGTAAATAACAGTCAAATAACACTAAGTAAGCCATTCAAAAGCCTCCACTATTAGCAACAATATACAAATTATAGGGATACTCTCAGCTACTTAAACATGTAAATAACAGTCAAATAGCACTAAGTAAGCCATTCAAAAGCCTCCACTATTAGCAACAATATACAAATTATAGGGATACTCTCAGCTACTTAAACATGTAAATAACAGTCAAATAGCACTAAGTATGCCATTCAAAAGTCTCCACTATTAGCAACAATATACAAATTATAGGGATACTCTCAGCTACTTAAACATGTAAATAACAGTCAAATAACACTAAGTAAGCCATTCAAAAGCCTCCACTATTAGCAACAATATACAAATTATAGGGATACTCTCAGCTACTTAAACATGTAAATAACAGTCAAATAGCACTAAGTAAGCCATTCAAAAGCCTCCACTATTAGCAACAATATACAAATTATAGGGATACTCTCAGCTACTTAAACATGTAAATAACAGTCAAATAACACTAAGTAAGCCATTCAAAAGCCTCCACTATTAGCAACAATATACAAATTATAGGGATACTCTCAGCTACTTAAACATGTAAATAACAGTCAAATAGCACTAAGTAAGCCATTCAAAAGCCTCCACTATTAGCAACAATATACAAATTATAGGGATACTCTCAGCTACTTAAACATGTAAATAACAGTCAAATAGCACTAAGTATGCCATTCAAAAGTCTCCACTATTAGCAACAATATACAAATTATAGGGATACTCTCAGCTACTTAAACATGTAAATAACAGTCAAATAGCACTAAGTATGCCATTCAAAAGTCTCCACTATTAGCAACAATATACAAATTATAGGGATACTCTCAGCTACTTAAACATGTAAATAACAGTCAAATAGCACTAAGTAAGCCATTCAAAAGCCTCCACTATTAGCAACAATATACAAATTATAGGGATACTCTCAGCTACTTAAACATGTAAATAACAGTCAAATAACACTAAGTAAGCCATTCAAAAGCCTCCACTATTAGCAACAATATACAAATTATAGGGATACTCTCAGCTACTTAAACATGTAAATAACAGTCAAATAGCACTAAGTAAGCCATTCAAAAGCCTCCACTATTAGCAACAATATACAAATTATAGGGATACTCTCAGCTACTTAAACATGTAAATAACAGTCAAATAGCACTAAGTATGCCATTCAAAAGTCTCCACTATTAGCAACAATATACAAATTATAGGGATACTCTCAGCTACTTAAACATGTAAATAACAGTCAAATAACACTAAGTAAGCCATTCAAAAGCCTCCACTATTAGCAACAATATACAAATTATAGGGATACTCTCAGCTACTTAAACATGTAAATAACAGTCAAATAGCACTAAGTAAGCCATTCAAAAGCCTCCACTATTAGCAACAATATACAAATTATAGGGATACTCTCAGCTACTTAAACATGTAAATAACAGTCAAATAGCACTAAGTATGCCATTCAAAAGTCTCCACTATTAGCAACAATATACAAATTATAGGGATACTCTCAGCTACTTAAACATGTAAATAACAGTCAAATAGCACTAAGTATGCCATTCAAAAGTCTCCACTATTAGCAACAATATACAAATTATAGGGATACTCTCAGCTACTTAAACATGTAAATAACAGTCAAATAGCACTAAGTAAGCCATTCAAAAGCCTCCACTATTAGCAACAATATACAAATTATAGGGATACTCTCAGCTACTTAAACATGTAAATAACAGTCAAATAACACTAAGTAAGCCATTCAAAAGCCTCCACTATTAGCAACAATATACAAATTATAGGGATACTCTCAGCTACTTAAACATGTAAATAACAGTCAAATAGCACTAAGTAAGCCATTCAAAAGCCTCCACTATTAGCAACAATATACAAATTATAGGGATACTCTCAGCTACTTAAACATGTAAATAACAGTCAAATAGCACTAAGTATGCCATTCAAAAGTCTCCACTATTAGCAACAATATACAAATTATAGGGATACTCTCAGCTACTTAAACATGTAAATAACAGTCAAATAACACTAAGTAAGCCATTCAAAAGCCTCCACTATTAGCAACAATATACAAATTATAGGGATACTCTCAGCTACTTAAACATGTAAATAACAGTCAAATAGCACTAAGTAAGCCATTCAAAAGCCTCCACTATTAGCAACAATATACAAATTATAGGGATACTCTCAGCTACTTAAACATGTAAATAACAGTCAAATAGCACTAAGTATGCCATTCAAAAGTCTCCACTATTAGCAACAATATACAAATTATAGGGATACTCTCAGCTACTTAAACATGTAAATAACAGTCAAATAGCACTAAGTATGCCATTCAAAAGTCTCCACTATTAGCAACAATATACAAATTATAGGGATACTCTCAGCTACTTAAACATGTAAATAACAGTCAAATAGCACTAAGTATGCCATTCAAAAGTCTCCACTATTAGCAACAATATACAAATTATAGGGATACTCTCAGCTACTTAAACATGTAAATAACAGTCAAATAGCACTAAGTAAGCCATTCAAAAGTCTCCACTATTAGCAACAATATACAAATTATAGGGATACTCTCAGCTACTTAAACATGTAAATAACAGTCAAATAGCACTAAGTAAGCCATTCAAAAGTCTCCACTATTAGCAACAATATACAAATTATAGGGATACTCTCAGCTACTTAAACATGTAAATAACAGTCAAATAGCACTAAGTATGCCATTCAAAAGTCTCCACTATTAGCAACAATATACAAATTATAGGGATACTCTCAGCTACTTAAACATGTAAATAACAGTCAAATAGCACTAAGTAAGCCATTCAAAAGTCTCCACTATTAGCAACAATATACAAATTATAGGGATACTCTCAGCTACTTAAACATGTAAATAACAGTCAAATAGCACTAAGTAAGCCATTCAAAAGTCTCCACTATTAGCAACAATATACAAATTATAGGGATACTCTCAGCTACTTAAACATGTAAATAACAGTCAAATAGCACTAAGTATGCCATTCAAAAGTCTCCACTATTAGCAACAATATACAAATTATAGGGATACTCTCAGCTACTTAAACATGTAAATAACAGTCAAATAGCACTAAGTAAGCCATTCAAAAGTCTCCACTATTAGCAACAATATACAAATTATAGGGATACTCTCAGCTACTTAAACATGTAAATAACAGTCAAATAGCACTAAGTAAGCCATTCAAAAGTCTCCACTATTAGCAACAATATACAAATTCAATAACTATATAAGTGAAACGTATCAACTATAACGGTAACAAATGAATGATCACCTGCTACATAAGTAAGCAGGTACAACAATATAGGCATGCTATTTATTAATGAGCTACTCCGTAGAAGGTGAATGCGGAAAATATATTTTTCTAAGATTCGTTTTACCGAATCTAACGATGTGTTGGTTATGTCATGTCATGACTCATGGTCATAGCTGAGAATAATGTCATTGTAATTCGTACAAGTTCCATAAAGCAAGCTATTCGAACGGTAGATGGCATCTATTTTAGGAATAAAAAAGAAAAGGCTTCAGCGTAAATTAAGGGTAGGGGTGAAGATATTCATTTTGCTGAACAACGATGGACAATCGATGATTTATTACTATACGAGCTAGAGACAGTAAGTCAACTATTTCACGGCGTAGTTGTTATTGAACTACATAAGCGCCGGGAAACGAATGATAAGAAAGTAATGTTTTTTACAAGAACCATCTTGCGAAGTGATGATCCAGCACGATAATTTAAATACCTGATATATTTTTTAGATGTTCATGCTATTAATATACAGTGTGAGTTTTTATAAAGTGCACATATGAAAATGAGTGAAACTAGACATAATTTTAGCGCTAGGAAAAATAATTAATAATTTTTTTTTCGATTTATACCTATTTATATTTTTTCTTTAGTAGTTATGGACCTTGTACCAAGAAAACCTTGTAACTTTTGAACCAGCTGGTTAATCGTGTTGAAACAAAAACAGTAATAATACGCAATGTGTAGGCAATAACGACGGTATACTATTCACATCCAGAAAAATACCGGTGGCATAAAAATAAGGAACATTTTAGACCAAAACTGAGTTTCGTACAATGTTTTTTTAAACATTGTTAAAAATCTCAAGAAAACGTCCCCATTGCCCCTAGTTTTTATTAATTGACGTTAATCTGTATCTAATAAGCGTTAAAAGAACATAAAACCACACCTGTATCCCGAACAAAACAGTTTTTATGAAGGGCTAAGCAAAGACCTCGCCGCCACCACGTGCATCTCTGTTTGCAAATTGCATTATCTACCTCAGGTAAAAAATAATTAGGTCTTGTCTAATCCTTTGCCATAAATTACTAAACATACACTTGGGCTGCAAGTGCATTACTGCTTCATCGGCTTGTTGACAGTTATCTATAGAATCAGTGAAGAACTCGTTGAAGGGATAAGATTACTGAACGTCGAGCTGGCTTTAAGAAAACCATATTGAGATAGAGGAACTTTTAAACGACAACAATATGAAATATATTTCATAAACAGTAACAACAATGAATATTCCCTCTATTGATATTGATATTGATCAGTGATAACAACATTCTCTATGTGCTACCTGGCGGTGTATCATATAGTCTACGTTGTGTATGTGCAGAGTGCCTGTACGTGCTGTGCAAGCTGTCGCCGGTGTCGGTGGAGCGCTGCACGCAGCTGGGCGCCATCCTGGAGAGCTGCGCGCCCGCGCCCGCGCCCGCCGACCACCGGCCCGCCGCCGCCGTGCTGGACGCCGTGCACCCGCTGCTCAACTTCAGCGCGCGCACCAGGGACACGCTCGTCATGGTGTGCCGCAAGGGATTGTACTCCAGGTACATACAACTCGTGCCAACATATACAACTGTACATCGACTCGCAGATGTGTTGCTCGTTCCAGTCGCTCGAGCGTGAACGAGTGCTTGTTGTTTGTCGGCAGGGACTCGCGGCACCGGAGCCTGGCGCTGGCGGGGCTCCTCTCGGTGCTGCGGCACGTGAAGCTCGGCGGCGGCGGCAGCGGCGGCGGCAGCCAGCAGTACAGCGAGGGCTACAGCGCGCACTCCTACCTCACGCAGCTCACCGTGGACCTGCACGCCACGCAGCACGGGCTCGCGTACGTGTGCCCGCACCACCCGCACCACCCGCACCACCCGCACCACCCGCACCACCCGCACCACCCGCACCACCCGCACCACCCGCATCACCCGCACCACCCGCACCACCCGCACCACCCGCACCACCCGCACCACCCGCACCACCCGCACCACCCGCACCACCCGCACCACCCGCACCACCCGCACCACCCGCACCACCCGCACCACCCGCACCACCCGCACCACCCGCACCACCCGCACCACCCGCACCACCCGCACCACCCGCACCACCCGCACCACCCGCACCACCCGCACCACCCGCACCACCCGCACCACCCGCACCGCTCACTCATCGCTAACTTGACATACAATAAATTATTATTGTATTAATCTTCTAAAAATGAAATTCCAAATTTACTGTCTGATAGATAGTTTTAATAAAAATTTGTTATTTTATAATAATGTTTACGAGTTCCATTATTATTTAAGACTGCGCCGAGCGTAAGACAGATAATGACAGAGCTCGTGCGGCGCATATTAAAATCGGCGCGCGGCCGCCATAGTAAAATTGTATGGAGGATTTGAAGTGATTTTTTAATAAATATGTATCTTTATTGTCAACCAATAGCTTAAATATTTGGGACGGACAAATTGTAATATAACTATTTATGTTTCGTTTAAGCTGTAATATAGGATAGATTAACACTGTTATAATCTAAAAATCACGTAACACGAGCTTACGTTTTGCAGTTTTCGTGCAAATTTACGTAATTTTGTAGGCGAAAATATTCATTATTTTAAGTTTTGTACACGGAGTAATTGTAAACACATTCATTGTTATGGTACACTAGCTTTTGCGCGCGGCTCCGCCCGCGTGGTACCTACATCAATAAAAAGTAGCCTATGTCCTTCCCCAAGTTTTAAATTATATCTGTACCTACCAAATTTCATCTAAATCTGTTCAGTGGTTTAGCCGTGAAAAGGTAACAGACAGACAGAGTTACTTTCGAATTTATAATATTAGTAAGGATGTATATTTTATATTTGTATTAAACAAAAAGTGTTGATTTTATTTACTTAATTGTGACCGCCTGTTTTGGCACATGTCGCGCAGGCGCAGTCTTAAGTAGGAAACATTCGTCGGGCTCACAGGTTGTTTAATAGCATTCACTGAACGTGGCACCATTGTTGTAGCGTGACATCTCGTGTGCGCAACGAGGCCATGTGCATGGAGGTGGTGGCCGTGCTGCGGCGCTGCCTCGCGCAGGACGCGCTCGTCAGGCAGCTGCTGTACACGAGTGAGTCGCCTCGTGCTATGTGTTCAGCTAGTTTAGTATAACTGACGACTTCTTGTGTCTGAAACTAAAGTGTGTGTTTATTACCTGCCCAACTAAATTATAATGTAACTCTGATCACTGGCTCAACACTGTGTGCGAGCAAGAGCGAAATAAGAGCCAACCTTTAATTGACGTTATAGCACAGCGTAGCGTCTCGACGCCAATATTGCAGTAGCGTTGCGACGTTTGGGCGCTGTATGTGATATTGTTCGCGGCGAAGAACATCGTACTTACGCGACGGTCTTTGCAGAAATCTACGAGTGCGCTAAAGACAAGCCGTCCCTCCACGAGAGCATACTGGAGCTGCTGTACGAGCACCTGAGCCGCTACCTGCCGGACGGCGCCGGCCCCGCGCGCCTGCTGCTCGACAAGTGCGTGCAGCTCGGCGCTACCGGCGCTGTGCTCGCCGTGAGTATGACCCTGAGGGCTGAGCCGCGTAGCTCTGTACACATATAGCGCATATTAATTATTACAACAGCCTGGCGTCTATTTTGCAGGAGCCTATAGGCCGCCTACTGTACGCAATAATGCAGTTCCTGCAGCCATCTGAGGAGGATTTGGAGGATATTCTCGGCAGTCAGTCGGTCGAGACCGGCTCGGCTCATCTCAAGAGTAAGCTCGGCATTATCCTCGACCAGCTCTGCAGCTGTGAGAATATCGCTCATTTAGATATGGTGAGTCTAACAGTGATTATTATATGTACATAATGATGGCGACAATGACACACGTCGGATGTTACCGATAACTGAACTATTAGATTCAGCCCATTCGTTTTATAATTCACAAGTTACAAGGCTCTTATACCACGATCGTCGAAAGTAAGCTTGAGACTGGTTCCTGTGTCTGGGATCCATATATAGCCACAGAAATAATGCTAAATACTGTTCGCTAATTGCTATTGAACGGCTTACTTTTTGTTTCCAAACACGTACCCGAGCGACTACCTTTGAGGGATGTTCCGTTTTTACAAATTGAAGGTGAGAAGTGGCCTGGGGGTTCCAGGTCTCTTCCCTTTAATAGTGAAGCGACCTGGTTGATATCCGTGGCCGCTTCTAAATAATAGTTTACGACGCAGGAATGGAACCTTCATATGCGCGATAGGTTAGGTAGGTACTTTGTTCTGAGCGGAGAGGCAGAAGGCACTAATTATTTTATTTATAAATATACAAGCATAGCTGTGAGCAAGCGAAAGCAAATACAGAATGTGTTACAAATGCGAGACACGGTGTCTATAGGTGAACGTTATTAATAATTATTATGGTTCGTGCAACAATATGGTCGCTGACCGTAATACAATAGGGTATCGGGCGGACATCTTGCTGCGCCCGCGCCGCCGGCTCAGGAAAGCAGTAGCCATATTGAAAGGGGTGGCGTCTACGGTCGGATCACAACAACATCACGCCATATGGCGTAGGGTGGCGTGTTTTCTTGGTTGGGCCTCAGTTTATAAAAGCGGAAGCGGTTACGGTAGCGGATATAGCTTGCTACAATACCTTGTACAATCCTTCACGGACGAATCAAACGTCATGAACTCCTTGACCTATTCTGTAGACTGTATGTACCTAATAAATATTTTGGACTCCGACACGCCATACTGTCGCAAGAGTCCAAGTCCCTAGTGTACCGCACCTTAGAGGTGCTCAGCGCTCTTCTGTAGGTACGCCAGCCCTACCCTAGCCCTAAGATCACGCGAGAATGTCTGTTATTTTGTGAGAATATGTTTACTATGCAATCTGCACTCCCACTCCCATGGTCATTTTTAAGTAGGCATCCGTTTTTATTATTTCCTATACTTTTTATTTTTACTATTATAATTTTGTTATTCTTGTGTTAGTCTTTCTAAGTTATTTAATGTAAAGGTTTTCTAGCGTTTTAATTATATAAAGTATAAAAAATATATTGGACCATGAATCAGACCGATGTTAGAATAAGGAGTGGCCGAAGTGGCACGCCTTGGGGCACGCCCCTCGCAATAACTAACCACCCAGACAGAATATAGTTGTTCAATAAACTGCTTGGCTTATTTTCGATGTAAGAACAAAACCATTGCAATAAGTCAACTCTTATACCTGCACTTTGTAGCTTGATTCTAAGGAACGCGTGGTCTATTCGATGGAACGCCTTACTGTAATCCGTGTGGATTATTTCGGCTCGTTGACCGTTATCCGTAGAATCAGGTAACAAATCATTGCAGAGAATAACATTACTGACTGCCGATTTGCCTTTGACGAAACTATGTTGAGATATATGGTAGTCATTTTTTAAAGCGATTATATAAAAATTGTTGTACCGCAAAAATTAATGCAGTTTTCCAGATTTGTGGTACGATATCGGTGCCTATGGATTGTTGAAATAAATAAGATAGAGTAACTGCAAGTTCAGAACTACATTTTGTGAAAATATAGGAGGTGGTTTATGAATTGAAGTCTCCGTTGAGATAAGTAGCTATAGTACAACGATTTGCTATTTTTTCCCGTTGCGCTGTTCCTTAGACCCTGTTTATGACAAAACACTGTATTTTTTGCTAACACTAATACTGAATTTAGTATTGGTGCTTATAATACTAAAAATATACCTATGATCGATATTCAAGTTCCGCTTAAAATGAATCATAAATGCAGTAATTGTTGTTGATTCTAGGAAGAGCCGGGTCTGTCCGACCTCGCGCCGGAGTCGGAGGCGAGACGTCTGAGAGTGCAACAAGTGCTGCAGTGCTACGAGGCGCTCATAGCCTATCAGATCACGCAGTGGAACTTTAACAGTACTAACGCCGCTCTTAAGCTCAACAGACTGTTTAAAGCCTGTGTGGAATTGACTGAACAGGCCAAGGTAACATATTTTTTTACCACTATAAATGTTTTTCTTATAATTCTAGTTATCATAGCAGCAGACCAGTGTCCTATTTATCAAACATTAGAAGTATACAAGCTCACAGGTTACATGTTACAATAACTTTTCATATGTAAGTTTTTGTATATTATGTTTATCAAAAAATCGAATCTATAAACTGACACAAGTTACAAAAATATTTTATAAAAGTTTATGTGAAGTACAAATTATCAAATAATGTCAAAAGACTGTAGAGATAGATAGATTGTATAAACTTGTATATTTAATTTATAAGACTTTATTTTTGCTATATTGCGAAATTGTTTTTCATAGCTTCCAGTATTTGAACGTTTCAGGCGCCCTCAAAAGCAGCCAAGAAAAGCAACAAGACGTTAAACGAGACGAAAGAAACGATAAAGACAACCCAGAAAAGTCAGAAGTGCCAGAAGGAGAAGCGCGGCGCTCCCGCGAAGCTGCCTGGCTCGGCGGCGGGCGGGGCCGGGCCTTTCAAACAGCTGCCCTGCTTGTGGGACTTGAAGTTCTGCGTCAGAATTCTCCAGCTGCTATATAGGTAACATTGTCCAAAGTACATTGAGAATTTGACAAGTGTTCGATAATGTAATGGTTAGTATAGTAGTGCGTGTTCGTGTGCGCAGCGAGAGCGTGGGCTGGGCGGCGCCGGCGCAGCGCGACCAGGTGCGCGCGCGCCGCGACCTGCACGCGTGGGTGCTGCGCGCCGCGCTGGCCGCGCTCGCCGCGCCGCTGGAGCGCCGCGACGTGGCCGCGCACTGCCCGGACATCGCCGCCATTCTCTACACCAGGTGCATCTGCAGGTATGCTGACCCACTACGACGCCGACGCTGCGAGCCTTCGAGCTCAGTACGATAGCGCCGACAAAAATACAGATCGACTCCCTTAATATAACATATGGCGAACGTTATGTTATATCATATTACGATTATTACCTAATTAAATAAATTATAATTTTAAGCTTGTTTTTAAACATGTTAGTATAGATACTGTATCTATGTAAGCGAGTGTTATATGTGTTGTGTTTATTTGTGCGTACAATAGTAGTTTTATGGCATAGTACGTTATATGTGTGTGTGAGTAGTGTTATGTTCATATAATTAGAATAAGGTGATAAATGATGTAGCGCCTGGGGAGTTGAGTGTGCCTACCTGTAAAGATACTTGCATGGTGTAAATAAATAAATAAAATAAAAACATTCGCGGTTTGTGTAAGCGGACTTTATAAACATAGTCGTTCTGTCCTAGTACTGTGGTTGAGTGCCCTTCATGTCCTATGAAATGCCATCGACGTCGTACAGTTATGTTCCATAACGACACGTACACCGCATAGCTGAAGTAGGATGAACTTATTGTAGGGTGTCTCTTGTTTCTGTGTCAGATTCGAGGACATGTGTGAGTTCGACGACCAGACCACGCTGGGCTGCTTGGAGGTATTCAAAGCCTGCCTCACGCTGTTGTTCAGTCCCACCTACTCGCTTAAGATGGAGTCCTTCTTGTCAGCTATAAGTAAGCACCAGTTTATTATATAAGTGAAACTACTTACGTACTTGTTTTTTATATGTATTCAGCATTACTCAAATTGATACGGTATGTATACAAAACCCTGTCCTATTCATTAAAGGCTTGTTTCTCTCTTAACAAACATGCTAAGAAAAATAATAACAAAAATCTATGTCACTGTAAAACGTGTACATAATATTTTTAAGTACAGTATTGATCAGCATTTTACCTTCAAATTTCGGAAATTTCGCACAGACTAGCAACATTCCACTAAATAGTGGCTTCTTTGATACATTTATTAAAACGTAACAACGCCGTCAAACGCGCCGCCGTAGCGCACTGCGCGGGGGATGCAACTGTCGATCAAATAAAAATATCGATGTATGAAATTTTAAGGATCAAAATTATTTGTAAAATGCAATGAAGACTTCTGCGTACGAGACTCTAACTTAACGTAATTATACGTTTTCTTCAGATTTAAAATAAATAAAAACAATACCTACATAGAGTCACGACACGACTGTATCGTCGAAGCGGCAGGCATACGTGTATTATTACACCACATTCTATCAGCTAAGTGTTCGCTACGTCACCGCCACATGTCCGGCTCCGTGACGCGCGTTGTTTCTGAGAAATACATAACAGACGTTGCTGATATTGTTCACTATTTCATTAGTTTTAATATATCGCCGCGGAACCCTATTTTTTTCTAAAATCAAAGTAGCCTAAGTTACTCCTTATAACATCAGCTATTTGCCAGTTAAAGTCTCGTCAAAATGGGTTCAGCCGTTTCGGAGATTAGCCGGAACAAACAGACAGACAGACAGACAAAAAATTTAAAAATGGATGTACTGGTATAGGTACCTTATATTCTTTCATATGCATTATGTAAAAAGCTGTTATTTTGACATTACAAACAGACATTTCAATTTTATTTATTGGTATAGATATAGATGTATAGATTGTGTAAAAAGAGTACCCAAACGGTATTGGTTTCGTCCCTTGATGGCCTTAAGGCCTATGAAGGTCTTTTTTTTCGTAAGATATAACGATCTGCGTTCGTAAACAAAATGTTTTTCGCCATCACCGGAGAAACGCCCGGTACCATGTCTGAGTCGCGTCCCGACAGCAACTGACTGAGTGCCTCAGTGCGTTTTGTCCACCGCAGTGCGCGGCACTTCTTGAGATCCTATGCGATACAAAAATATGTGCGGTAGATTCAACGCAAATTTGCAGCGGGAGGCCAACGACGACTTTCCCCATTGCGTTTATTTCACCGCAGCGCGCGCACTTCTATGACACTATACTCCACAGATTATGCGTTACAAAAACGCAAGGCAGTTCGCGCTAGGCCTAAGTTCAGAGGGAAACAATTTTTTTAAAGTATGGTTTGAATTTTATAAACAGTGTAATATTAACTATAAGTCGATCTTGCTTCAATATTTTGTTGTCAAATATTCATGAATCGCAAGCTTATGTATGTACATGTAATGTATATAAATATATACGTACCTAGAACGGCCAACAGGTTTTTTGTTACATATTGTGTAGTTGCTGGGTCAAGCCAGTGCACAGTGCCGCAACTATAAGAGTGACTATTTAAAGTAGTTTGGCCGCGCTATACTTGCTTATCCTATTCCAAAACTCTGAAACGCACTACCACGCCTTTAAGTTAAATGTATGAATGTCAAGTTATAACCTAAATGGAATTGCTTACATTCGAATAAGAGCTTAGGTAGAAATAACAATTTTAAAATTGTTTTGTGCTATTTATTTTAAGATAATATATGGTTTATTACGTTTAAAAGTAATGTACGGTATAGCACGAAGTGTGATGTAAGTGTGATGGATGGCACAGCGGGGAGCACGGAGCCGTCGGCGGCGGCGCACGTCGCTGTGCTGCTGGAGGCGCTGCTCGCGGCGCTGCGGCGCGCGGACGAGGGCGCGCCCGGCGAGCGCGACGTGCTCGCGCGGCGCCAGCGCGCGCTGCTCGTGCAGCTCGCCGCGCTGCTGCTCGAGGTGTCCGCCGCCTCGTGCCCCACCATGACCGCTGTACGTATGATCCGTTTATTAACTGCTCACTGTCACGTCACGTGGTTATTGTGTGCACTAACTTACATGATCAAATATATGTTTAGAAAAAGAAATATAGAAAGGGTGTTGTGCGGGACAAGTAAATAGACAGTGAATGTTAGTGTGTTACATATGACAGTGGCGCCACTGCTGCCGACGACGCTCACCTATTACTTGACCAGTGCCTGGTAGCCGACTACGTCACATTCGTTTGTCCTAATATGAGTACATGTGGCTTGTGCTACAATACCTATACCTAGCACCAATATACCAGTTACATCTCTAGCGCGGTAGCGGCGCAGTCAGCGGGCCAGGCAGCAACAATAGGAAGAACACTCCGAATAAAGAAGATCTACGAGGAAGAATCCTCCTGGCTTTTATTCTCCACCAACCCAGTACACAAACGCGCCTGTACGGCATACGTGTTCTGGAAACAATCAATTTGTTAGTCTTGGCGTTTGAATATAAGATTTAAATGGTGACTGCCTGCTGCATGTTTTAATGAAAACAAATTTTCGTGACAGGTAAGAGTAAAGTTTGAAGACTATATTCGCAACAGCAAGCAGGACTGTCTGCCGCTAGTGGGAGCCGTGCTCGCGGCCGAGGCTCGCGACCAGCAGGAGTCGCCCATGCTCGACGAGCTCATCGCGCGGCTGACCATCGCGCTCGGCAGGATCGATGTGAGTGAGCAGTGCTTATATTATAACTGGCAGGAGTCGCCCATGCTCGACGAGCTTATCGCGCGGCTGACCATCGCGCTCGGCAGGATCGATGTGAGTGAGCAGTGCTTATATTATAACTGGCAGGAGTCGCCCATGCTGACGAGCTCATCGCACTCAACAGGATTGATTCGATAGATTTATTATATTTGTTCGGAGCTACGCTTCCGAACAGCTCAGCGCTTTACATTTGTGCATTGCATGCACACTTGAGACGCGTTCATTTTATCATTTTATTCGACTTTCTAAGTCAGTTCGCAATCGAGCAGCGACCGAGCTCAACTACCATTAAACCATTAAGTTTACCATTTAATTTACCATTTTTAATATTAATTTACCATTTAGTAACCAGTTGTTAAGTGATAAGTGTTTTTACCAATATTGACTTTAGAATAAATATATAATCTCTCTTAACATACCAAAACGTAGTATCTATTTAACGCAGTTACTCCTTAAAACTACTCTATTAAAACACCAAAGAGCTCGCTCCGCTACAATATTTATTTTACTTATTAGAGTAAAATAAATATAATAAATCTATCGAAGATCAATATTAGCAAAAAGAGTAGAGCCAGTGTTGTACGAGCTAATAACGCTCACACAGCACCATTCGTATTTACCAAACAATTAATGAGTCGTACCTAAACACTCGTCACGCGCTAATGTGTATCATATATCAGTGTTTATAATAATAACTTAGTATTACGTAAAGTGCGACTCAGATACCTAAACTTAGCCGTAGACATATGTTTTTATAGTGATATAAACTGTAAAGTGGTGCGTTGTGAATCATTTACTAAACCTACAACTATACAAATAACTACCGGTTACCGTCAACGACGAGATAGCCCCGACAAGTGTTGCTCCTGGGCGCACTACTTGCAACACGTGACTACTCACACGCACAGGTACCCAATACAACTGTTCGGCTCCTATTCTCAATCTAACAATACAAGCATAGCAATAAGTCACCGTGTACACTCGCAGCTGAGACCAATTCTAAAGATCGCATGATTGAATGCATGCATCGCTATTCGACCAAATGCCTTACTCATTACTTGTAATTATTCGGAAACATTGAATTTCCTCAATCAGTCGCTGAAATATTTGTAGGAAGAAGACACATCTATAGCGACCCAGGAATGCACCGACTTCTCTACGATAGATTCGCGCAGCGGGCACGCCGTGCTCGCCACGGTGTGCGCGCACCTCGGCGCGCGCGTGCGCAGCGTGGAGCACCTGCTGGCGCGCGCGCGCGACCTCGCCACTGCGCTGGCCAGCGCCGCGCACGCATCGCACCTGCGTATCGAGCGAGGTATGTGACTAGTTAACGAACGAAAACGATTTATTATCGTTATTTGCCCCTCATCGACCACTTTCGGACTACTTGCCGTAGAATGTACAAAATATTTTCGCATATAGTTTCTAATTCATTCTCATTCTAGTTCTGCCTTCCCGTCCGGCGGGCACCGGCTTATCTGCCATCTGTATTTTCCTGGCACCCCAGAACCCATACCGAGAGAAGATAGCGACAATTAACGTTTACCGATGCGGTACCTACCGCTGAATTATATGCAATATAATAACGAAGTAGATGAACTCGGCTCTGTTCGTACTGCAGAAATAGCGGAGGTGTACAAGTCGGTGGTGGTCCAGCTGTGTCAGCTGACGGCGTGGACGGCCGGCTGCTGCAAGCTGCGCTGCGCCGCGGGCGGCGGCGCGCGCGTGCTGGCGGCCGCCGTGCGCCTCTACGCCGCGCTCGCCGGCCTCGCGCGGCACGTCGACGTGCACGTGGCGCAGCACGTGCGGTCAGTCTGTGCGAGAGCGAGCAGCTATAAGGAGACACACACCAAACATTATAACGGGACGAGATACTTTGATAGCTGCGTAAACTTATGCATGATCTCTTGGCCTTTGACTTGGACCTTGAAAGTTCCATGAGCCACACCGCCTACCATTCCACAGTGAGGAAGCTCTCTGCCCCAAAACTGCATCATGCAACTTGCAGTCAGGAGGCGTGAGCTAAAACAAAAAGCCGGCGAGTGGGACAGCGTTCCCGCAGTGGTACTAAGCCGGCGAGTGGGACAGCGTTCCCGCAGTGGTACTAAGCCGGCGAGTGGGACAGCGTTCCCGCGGTGGTGCTGAGGACGTGCACCTCTGACTTGATCCCTTTTCTAAAGCATTTTATCATTGCTTCTATAGGATTAAAAATATCCATCTCGATGGAAGGTTGCTCATGTCCACCCGATCCCTAAAAAGGGTCGGAGCCGTCTAATTATAGGCCGATAGTAACAACATTCTTGCTTTCCAAAGTGCGAGTGACGCGAGTACTCGACCACCGACTTCCGCATGGTATCCCCGAGGGACCCTGCAGATGAATTGTCAGCTTTTTGGATGGTCAGAGTATTAAAATTATTTTCAACGGTTCCTGCTACGAAACCAAAATCATAAATCTCTACCCAACGCCGTTTATCGTGCATGTTAATATTTTATTATCTATAGGCGATGTAGCGGCGACAGTACGAGTGTTGCACGGTACATGGCTACCAGAGCCTGCGATCGCTTCTCCTGCACTATTGAACAGAAGAGACAGTCCTTTAGACGAGGTTCAAAGAAATGACCGCTCACGTCCGTCACGGTAGGCTGCGGTTTGGTAGTGTGGAGTGTGTACCCACGCGAGCGGGCTGCTCGTCAGACAAAAAAAATCTTTAAGATTTCATGTTATATTAGCATATAGTAGGTTCGATAATGAAGCCACATGCCACATGCCACATGCCACATACCAAGTTCTGCGTCAAACGCTTCAGCGATATCTAGACTAGTAAAAAACACTTGACGCTTATCATACGTAGCTTTCTTTTATTAAACTTGGAAAGATTGTTTTCAATAAAAATATTAGACGTTTAACTGTCAGTAACTAGGCTGTATATAGAGCGAACGAGTGCATTAGATATATTCGCTTTATCAAACATAACTGGTGTCGATGTTTGTACAACTGCAACAATTAATTATTAAAGTGACATTTTAATGTAACGTACAGTTTGGAGCGGCTTCTGAAAGTGAGCGGCAAGAAGCTGTCGTGCGTCACGGACAACCTGATCACGTACCTGGAGGGCTCGCAGCAGCAGCACGACGCCAGCAAGGTGCTGCGCGACACCAAGCTCATCCCGCGCCTCGTGCTGGAGGCCGAGCAGTACACCAAGCGGGTCATCCTGCTCAGCAACAAGGCTAAGGTTACTTATTATGGTTTTAAAATAATTCTCATACATGTTGCATAGCCACAACGGTCCAAAGGTTGCAAACTGTGTAATGACTTTTATTTTATATAATTATAGACCTGGGGCCTTATTAAAAACTCTTATTTCCAGGCAGTATACGGCGTAAAGTAAACTGCCTTGCAATTTCGTATTATAAACGTTCTAACTCCAGCCAGCCAGCGGTCACGTGACAGGTGATCGAGTATTGCCTGCCAAATTAGTTAAATAATATAGCTTTCATTTGACATTTCGTTTCATATTAAAGTCGCCATATTGTACACAAAACAAACCATATTGTACACAAAACAAACCATATTGTACACAAAACAAACCATTCAGTTTACGCTAAGCTGGAGTGGCTTTTTTTGAATTGTAACATTGATTATTGCTTTCAAATTTGTTTATATTTAACTGTGACAAATTTCATACTTCTCCGTCCACCGTCCGCGCAAATTTCGTAAAAAGGGGTACAAAGATTTTGCTTCAAGTATTAAATTATAAATATTTATTAAAATATGCTCATCTACTAAGCTGTAAAGAATACATTAACAGTAATAGTATTTATCATGATAATAATGTAATTAATTAAAAAAGCTTTAATACACATACGCCATAATTATTTTAAATGTATTTAATACTTATAGAAGTAACAAAGATTTTCGAAATCCTAATTAGAGTTAGATACACATTAGTTTTAAGTAAGTAAGTAACTAACTAGGTAGGTACTTCTGTAGTTACAAATTGCCCGCGCGTTTACAAAAACAGACGACGTTCTGAAACCAAATATTAGTTACTTATATATTTTGTTTAATGCTGCAATTATAATAATAAAATTCATGATATGATAGCATGAAGATACCTATATTTGTTTTATATTTGCCTAAAAATAATAGTTTTAATTATATTATCATAGAAAATACGATAAAATTAAAACAGTTACTTACCGACAAATATGTATGTCATATTTTTGAACGATGCACTGTCAAGTCACAAATCGGCCAGCGACAAACTTGCCAGCATGAAGACGATCAACTATTCACATGTCATAATACGAAACAAAACCAGGCAGTTATTTGAATTGCCTGAAACTTGACAGGTTTAAAAAAAGTTTGTAATAGAGCCCCAGGGTCGAGCCTTTGAAAATGGTAAAATATGAAAAAAAAAAAAATATTGCAGTATGAAACATATTGGAAAAGGAAGAGAATATAACAAAAATTAAAGGAAAAATAATTTACGGCCGATCTGAGGTCGGGTAGTGGATGGGGGTGGGGGGATAAGGGTAAAAAACGGTTTATCTCGATTTCCGGCAAAACTAGAAGTCTTATGGAAAAAGGTTAAATAGCAAAGTTGTAGGTAATAAAAAGATCTACAACTTTTGTATTTACACTTTTTTCACATAACCTCAAAATTTATGTGAAAAATTCAAATAACCAAGTTTTAGGTTTTTTATTTTTATCTTTTGCAAAAAGATAATTTTTTCTAGAAATTTGGTGAAAACTTACCTTTTTATGTCCCCCAAACACACTGTAATTTTTTTTATTTAAAATATTTATTTTTGCTGCTTATTTTGACTTAATATCGAAAAAGCACCCTAATTTTCAATCGAAAATTCACCCGTCAAAATATCAGCTTTTTTTAAAAAGTCGGTGGGCTTTTTGTTCTTTGAAATCTCTACTTTCTGATGGTGTAAAAAAAAATATACATTACTATGGTAAATTTTCTCAGAAAATGCAAAAAAACGAAAACACCACTTCCCGACCTCAGATCGCCCGTAAATTATTTTTCCTTTCATTTTTGTTATATTCTCTTCCGTTTCCAATATGTTTCATTCTACTATAATTTTTTTTGGTTTCAAAAATTATCGACCCTGGTCTGTTATTAAATATTATGTTTAAAAAATACGTAATAAACTGCTACCACCCGCTTGCAGCCAGGTACAATAAAAATGATCCAGTAACATCACTTATTTATGTTTGATGTTCCAGCCACTGACAGATTATACTGATTATAGAATAGACATACGACCTGCACGTAGGCGACACTTTACCACTACTGACTATTTCCGCAACTACTAGTGCTACTGGCTGAAGTGACAGCTGTATGCACGCCACTCGCTCTGTCTACATTACACCATGGGCGCATAGCTCGTCACGGCCCCGCGCCGTGCTAGGCGCGTACGTAGTGGTATGGAACAGAGCGCCCACGTGTAACTGCTGTGCTGTGTGACAGTTGGACTGGCAGCAGTACCTGTCGCTGGGCACGGCGCGCGACTTCCGCATCAAGGGGCCCGTGCTGGAGCAGGCGCTCAACGCGCGGGACCTGCCGCACCACACAAGGGACGACGCGGACGGTACGTAGTCGCCGCTACCACTCACTCGATACACCACATACCACCGAATAAAAAAAAATACACTAATAATGCGTCATCCGATAATATCAGCCAATAAGGATCCACATCTGAAAAGTTATCATATTATTATGAACTAGGAAGGCGCACAGGAACAACGCGGTGGTGGATGATGAGCGCGGCCGAGACAGATGTCTGATGACAACATCTTGTTCAAATTTCAAATAACCGATTGGCGATTAGTTCAGTTTTATATAAAAAAGGAAAAAGAGTGTTGTTGACAATCAGAGCCTTCACGTAACATTGGTGCACTCGCACTGCACTGTTAGCTGTTGTTATAATACAGGTGTCATCTCGAATAATGCTTCTTTAAGCTCTCGATGTTTTAGATTATTCGAGATTACATAACAAAAAAAAAATATTAAAAAGTAAATATCTGTAGTAAAAGGAGTGAAAAGACCGTCACATGATGTAGCGTTTTTTAATTTTTTAAAAAGCCTATTGATTTTAAAATCCTTCAATTAGATTTTTTAAATATTTTTCTGATAGCTATTATAAGCTAGCCTGTTACCTGAGTCCGGCTTGACGTCGACTTCTGGGACACCTTGTATTTTACGCGTGTATTTTTTTATTAAAATAAAAGGAAACGAATGTATTAATTATATTAAACACTCTCGCCTGTTATCCGGGGCAGGCAGAGATAACAGAGTTAGTTCCACACGTGACGATCCTGGTATTTCGCCCTTGCATCATTCACGCGCATTATATCGATCACGCTCGTTGCTCAGTTCAAGGTACTCTTCACGCGGCCTCTCTCCAGAATGTCTCCTAGCGAGTCTGAGAGCGTGCGTCTTGGTCTCACCTTCCTACAATCACTTAAACACTCACCTAACTAACCTAACACTTTCTCGGTCAATCTTTATCATATATTTCCACGAGCTCAAATCATTTTGGTACTTACATCTTTCTTCATTTCTGTAAGTATAACTTTAAATACAGAACTGTATCTTATCACATTGTGCCTCATTCTACTCTTAACGACACACCACGTATATTGTCAATGCTTTCAATTCTACGATATTTATTCTAATTTCTTTATAGACATATACATAGGCGCCGGCATCATTGCTCCTTTACACAACCAATCATGCTGAAGGCCTGTAGAACCACATATATTTTGTTATTTGCATAGCAGCCGTGTACGAATTAATTTTAGTTTAACGAAATATATTTCATAATATATTTTTGAATTTGGTCATCCAGGCTAGATTAAAGATTAGCTTGCTCTGTATATAACATCAGATGTAATCCATACCCCGCGATAACACAACACATGCAGAGATATAAGAGAATGAGAGGTGCATCAATAACAACTTAAGAATATATGCTTATCAGCTTTAGACAAACTTGCAAATAACTCATAATACTTTATTTGTGGAATATAGTTTAACGAGTCAACAGCCGGCGTCCGTAGCCGGTAACCGTCAGGGTTATAGTGAAACACGTAGACTGATTCAACTGAGAATAATTTTACAACAGAATAATAGATTTTATTTATTAGAAATTCTTACAATTTATTTTTACATGCGGCTTGTTGTAGATTTTAGATGCCATGTCAAATATTCTGTTGTGATATAGAGTAGTTTTAGCTTGAACCATAGTTGAGAATGTTGGCCAGTTTCAAGTAACATATAACACGCTTTGAAATATATAAATGGATGACATTGTAAGCATTTTTAGATTTATGAAGTGTGGTTTACATGCTGTGTCAGTAGTATAAATATTGCTCCTTGCCCTTATGCAACGTTTTAAGACTAATTCTTTATACCAGTTGCATTGCCCTAAACTATAATACCGTATGTTATCGTAGGTGCAACCAAGCCGTGATATGCAGCGAGAACTGTGTCTTGGCTCACAGTTTTGTTTAGCACATATAGCGCATATTATGCATATTGGTTTAATTTACCACACATTGTTTCTATTTGTGTATTCCACTTTCGAATACTTTCAATTTGCAAACGTAACAATGATGGTACTTTAATGTCAGTAATACTTTTACTATTGTATTTAATAATTAAGTCCATTGTGTTTTTCCTTTTTGTCCAAAATTAATTATTGTCCTTTTACTTTAATTAATTCTATGATTATGCGAATAAAATTGATAATGCAAGTTCGGAAAGAATTCTCGGCAAGGGCAACACCGTAGCGCATGCAAAATGCAAAACCGACAATAATTAGCAACAGTATCCGCTCTGATGGTAGCCAGTACAGCAAGCACAGCGGTGATAGTGTCTGACACGTGAGTGTGTGTGTGCTCACCTCCTGCGCTGCTCACATATGTGACCGGTGCCGCGGTGCAATCTTGTATATTAACTATAATTAGCAACAGTATCCGCTCTGATGGTAGCCAGTACAGCAAGCACAGCGGTGATAGTGTCTGACAGTGAGTGTGTGTGTGCTCACCTCCTGCGCTGCTCACATATGTGACCGGTGCCGCGGTGCAATCTTGTATATTAACTATAATTAGCAACAGTATCCGCTCTGATGGTAGCCTGTACAGCAAGCACAGCGGTGATAGTGTCTGACAGTGAGTGTGTGTGTGCTCACCTCCTGCGCTGCTCACACATGTGACCGGTGCCGCGGTGCAATCTTGTATATTAACTATAATTTTACACAATTCCAGATGACGTCGACATAAACGATGCTGAGACTGAAATCGTGCGACAACTAAGCGATGCAGAACTAGACGAGGAGGACGGAGAGAACGACGGAGAACAGTCTAGAAGGAAACGCAAAAGAGTCTCATAACATGTTATTTTCATCCAAGTGTAATAAACACTAAACACATTTGTATAAATGTTTTTCTTTTAACTCATGAGTTGACGCAATGGTTACTGATGTAGGGGTACATGCGGACCTCATAAAAATATCTAAAGAGGTAACGGCCACACTGCACATAATGAGTGCGTAGCACATCAGCTTCGTGTCCAACATTGACACCAGGAACGCTAAGGCCGTGTACTCTTTGTCGGCTGTGTCGAGCTCAATGTGCCGGAGCTCGGGGTGCAGCAGCCACTTGCATAGCTCTTCGCGCACCTCCACACGGTTCCCCGTCCGTATGTCTTTCAATATACATTTTGTAAAAGTGTCTCTAGCGGAAACAACGAAGAAATGACTAAATATGCCAGCCCAGCTTCGACAACTATGAGCACTCGTGGTAGACGTTCAGGAGACTATTTATTTATTATTCCAATTGCAAATACAGGTACATGGGTGGTTAAGTAAATAGTTAGGCAACACTGTATTTTGTATGCAATTACACATAATACTTAAAACTGATTAATCTAATAATAACAAACAAACTGTATTTTATTAAATTACCTATTCTAAATTATAGTTATAGTTTATCACATAAATATTCACCTACAGCGTAATAACATTTTTCTAGCAATAGTTTTTTTAACTAGCCTTAGAGTATCGTTAGCCTTCGGATTGTGGAGGTCAGATGGCAGTCGGTCCGTGTAAAAATTGATATCCAGTCAAATCCGGTTAGACTAGAAAGCCGACCCCAAGTGACTTGGGAATAATAAAGGCTAGGGAGACGAAGAAGAAGTTTTTTTAACTTAAATTTAAATTTTTTAACATTGTGTTAATTTATTATTGGTTTTGGTAAATGGTCATTATATTCTGGGTGCCATACAAAACGCACTTTTATTAAAGTACGTTGTTGTATTGGATGGCACACTAAACTGTTTCATCTACTTTTCAAATTCTCAAACACATTGAATCCTTTTTTACAAATAAAGCAGTTTCCAAAATATATGTACTACATGGTAGACTCAGAATATTTAAAGTGATAAAGAAGGGTCGACATCTGTTATTTTAAATTTACATATAGCCCTTAGACATTTCTTTTGGGCCTTAAATAGATCATCTACGTCTGTTGAATTGCCCCAGAAAATGACCCCATATTTTATAGTAGAAGCTACATATCCATGATAGGCAGTCAAAACCGTAGACGTATTTGCTATTTTAGTAAGCATATGAGTACTGATTTATTTTTGAGCACAACTCTTCAATGTGGCTTTTCCAACTTAGGCTGCAATCAATATTAATACCTAAAAATGTTGTAGTCTGGACCTGTTTAATATCTATGTTATCATATTGTATTTCGAAATTAGCTAACTTTGAATAAGTTAGCTAATTTAGAAATACAATACTCTATTTCTAAATAATAATATATAATAATAATATTGTATCACATACACACAACACCATCTAGCCCAAACTAAGCAAAGCTTGTACTATGGGTACTAGACAATGGATAAACATACATATATACTTATTTTTTTGGAAATACATACATATTATACATAGAATCACCCAGACCAAGACAAACATCCATGTTCATGCACACAAATGTTTGACTTGTGCGGGAATCGAACCCGCGACATGATACTTACTTTTTAATGTTTATTTTAAAATAATTTACTGTTAACCAACTTATGCTATTACTATTACACAAAGTATCTACTATTTCCTGTTCCAGCTCTTGTTTGTTAAATATGATGGTGCTATCATCTGCAAAAAGAATAGTTTCATGACGTACTACTTTAGGAAGGTCATTGATATAAATTATAAACAACAGTGGTCCTAGTACACTACCCTGCGGGACGCCAGACACAACATTTTGCTGTTCTGAGGAGTAACTGATTACCGTTCTCTCAGTGGTACATAATCTAGTAATTTGCGTGAACTGTTTTCTATCACTGAGGTAAGATGTTATTAAGTCCAGTACGTTTCCTCTAACTCCATAAGTGTTGTTGTTTATTTAGTAACATTTGATCGTCAACATTATCAAAAGCTTCAGATATATCCATATATAAGGCGCTGGCCTGGGTTTTATTGTCTACTGTGGTTATGACAGTTTTAAGAAATTTGAAAATAGCAGCATCTATATTTTTGTTTTTTCTTAATCCTGCCAGTGCATCAGCCAGTAATTTTTATACTTCAAAATAATTATACAAACATTCGTGAATAACTTTTCAAATATTTTAGACATGAGGGGAACTAGAGCAATACGTCTGTAACAATTCATATTATGCTTATTATCTTTTTTAAATAGTGGTTTAATTATTAATGTCGCTGAGCCAGTCGTGCTATGAACAATTACATAAACAATTATATTTTTAAACATAAACAATATGTATGAGGATTAGGAATTTGTGAAATTGAGCAAATAGAAACAGCAAGAGTACCACGTACCACGACGCTGCGCTAAACGTATCAGTTACGCGCGTGTACTGCCAAGCCATAAGCCAGTCACGATACATAGGCACCATACTACCCTTGCCATACTTTTATGAACTGGCAAAACGTAACTTTCAAAAGATCATAACCATTTATTCATCAAATGTAAGCTTACAGTATTTACATACAAATAATAATAATAATCCCCCCAAATCCAACCATACGTCCGAGTCGAACATCTGACTCACGTGGGGGGCGGACACGCTATTTATTACGGGCGCGGCTAACATGGCACTGGACACCCATACAACATGGAGAATTCAGTTAGGAATACACGTATAGGACCGCTGCCTGGGGACCGCCAGGGCACGTCTGGAGCTGGCGCTGGACGTGGCAGCATGCGAACCGTCAGTGGTCGTAGATTGAGCAGGCGGGTCACGACCATCCAATCTACTACAGCCGAAACAAGAAACACACCCGCAATAGACACTCCACATGGATCAGCAAGAAGTGTTTTGCAGGACATGCTACCTGCAACCACCCTTGCTGGCAGAGACCGGCAGCGAATGAAATGGACTGATGAAGTTAATTGACAATTACTTCGCTGCTACTACACTGTTACAAATTGCGAAACAAACCTTACAGGATATCGCCCAACACTTTACACTAAATTCATAGAAATTTTCCCAGACCTGCATATCATATCAGAGCAAAGATTAGCCGATCAAGTACGTGTTATACATCGTAATAATAGAATTTCAACCGTAGAAAGAGAAAGAATTAAGAAAGAAATTGCAGAAAATTTACGTGTCCCCACGCCTACAGAATTAAATCAATCTAACACAAATCACTCAACTACAATAACAAATACAAATAATCCACAAACTAATACAGATGCACAACAACTAAACCCATATAATCTATCAACACACCTCGAACAAACACTACCTATAAATTCACAAACAACAGACACTGATATGCAGTTAATATCATCATTGACGTTATCACCAACACCATACACACAGACCCAAACATCAAATAATGAAACCGTTTTAACTGAAGATACAGACTGTCCCGAGCAACTCGAGCATTTATTTAATGAAATAATAACAAAATATAAAGGAACAGATCCCACTACACGCCCAAACTTACCAAAATTAAAAATAACAGCTAAATCTAAAACTACAGTAAAAATACTAAATCAGCTGATACACAATCAATTAATAAACAACACACAACCGACTATTGAAGAAATACAGGATCTCATATATTGTGCAGCTCTGACAGTAATTACAAATCATAATTATAAGAAAAATAGAGAAAGTGAAACAAGACGTAAAAATGACAGTAAACCAGCATGGGAAATGCGCATCGAAAACAATATTACTACACTGAGAAAAGAAATAGGCAGATTAAACCAGTTTATTAGAGACAACTTATCAATAAGAAATAAAATAAAAATGGAAAGACTTTACCAAAATAAAGAAGCAGCAGTTGAAACTATGGACAAAAAGACACAAAAATTACAAGCTTTATCAAAAAGATTACGTAGGTACAAAAAATCTAACCAGAGGCATAGAGATAATATAACATTTAATACCAACCAAAAGTTGTTTTATAGAAATTTTAATACAGAAGTGTGCATTAAAGATCCACCTAACATTACGGAAGTACAGACATTCTGGGAGAATATATGGTCAAAGCAAGTAACACATAACTCTGAAGCAGCCTGGATTAAAGAGGAAATAGAAGAAAACCAACATTTAGATCCAATGGCAGAATTTGTAATAGATAAATTAGATGTAGAATCAGCAATAAAAAAGAACCTGAATTGGAAAACAGCTGGCCCTGATGATGATACAGAACTACTAGTTAAAATATTTTGTAGCTACCCATGAACATATTGCAAATGCCTTCAACGCACTCATTCAAGAACCGAACACACTACCCATGTTTCTTACACAAGGTAATACTTTCTTAAAGCCAAAAGATTTAGATACCAAAAATCCAGCTAAATACCGACCAATAACATGCTTACCAACACTATACAAATTACTTACATCTATAATTTCATACAAAATAAACACACATTTGTTACAACATAAAATTATAGCAGAAGAACAAAAAGGTTGTAGGAAAGGATCAAGGGGGTGCAAAGAACAATTAGTTATAGATACCGAAATACATAATCAGGTCAAGCAGTCTCACAGAAATCTTTATTATGCATACATAGATTATCAAAAGGCATTTGATAGTGTACCCCATTCATGGTTACTTCAAGTTTTAAAAATATATAAGATAGATGTTAAATTAGTAGAGTTCTTTTGTAAGACAATGCAAAACTGGACTACAGCACTCCATATAAAAACAGGAAAGGATCAATGAAGTCCAATCTAATAAAAATAGCTAGAGGTATATTCCAAGGGGATTCTTTAAGTCCTCTTTGGTTTTGTATGTCTTTAAATCCGTTATCTCGAATCTTAAATAAGCCTGGACAAGGATACATAATACACAGAGAAAGTAACATAAAAATATCACATTTATTATACATGGACGATGAACCGACTTTTAGAACTAACTGAAAGTTTTAGCTCAGACATTAAAATGAAGTTAGGAACAGATAAATGTAAAATAAATAGCAATTATGGAAAACACCACGAAACTGACCCATACATACTACATTCACAGCAGAATTTACTTATTGATAAAATAGAAATAACAGATACATATAAATACTTAGGATATGCACAAAGTGTAGGATTTGATCATAGTGAGATAAAGAAAGAACTGAAAATAAAATATATTGATAGGTTAAATAGAATATTAAAGACAGAGTTATCAGGTAGAAATACAATAAAAGCAATTAACACATACGCAGTTCCTATCTTAACCTACTCATTCGGTATTATTAAATGGTCAGCTACAGATTTAGATCGGCTAAATAGAGTAACTCGAACAACATGCAATAAACACCTTATACACCATATCCACTCAGCTACAGAAAGATTCAATCTTAAAAGAAAGTTAGGAGGTAGAGGACTAGTTGATATAAAAAACTTACATAATAAACAGATATACGATATCCGCACATATATGCATAATAAAGCCACTGATAGTCACATTCACCACTCTCTCACATACATTCCCACGTCAGGTACACCATTAAAACTAAATGATAACAATTTTAATATTATACAAGACCACATAACAGATGATCAGAAAATTACAAGCTGGAAACAAAAATCTTTACATGGATAATACCCTAACCAATTACAACAGGAATATAGATAAAGAAGCATCAAACGCGTGGCTATATAGAGGAAACATATATAAAGAAACAGAAGGATTTATGGTAGCAATCCAAGACCAAATCATAAAAACAAAGAACTATCAAAAATATATAATAAAAGACCCTACAGTAGTATCAGACAGGTGCAGGTTATGTAACACAAATCAAGAAACAATAGACCAAATTACAGGAGGATGCCCCTTTTTAGCGAACAAACAATACACAGAAAGACACAATAATGTTGCAAAACAAATTCATTCACTCTTAGCTATAAAATATAAACTAGAAGATAAAACAGAGCCATATTATAAATATAAACCAAAAATCGTACTAAACAACGAATACGCTAAATTTTACTGGGATCGAGACATTATAACAGACAAAACAACTACAAATAATAGACCAGACATCACCCTTACACTCAAACAAGAAAAAAGAAAACCTGTAGGGACTCTGTAAGTATGCAAGAAATGATGAATAAACAGTTTTGTGTATAAGCGAGAAGTATGTCAGTGTGACCGGCAGTTACTGCGCGCTGTCCGGTCTAGATGCACGTGTGTAGGCAAGGGTGCATTCCGGACAATAAATCCCATGTGAAAGTTTAGCCAGTAATTCCCAATGCAACACACACGCACATACCCATAGGATACACACGTAAATATCCTACATACCTAATAGATATATCAATACCAAACTCTAAAAATATTAGAAAAAAAATACACGGAGAAAATTCAAAAATATATACCATTAGCAGATGAAATAAAACAAATGTGGCATCAGCATACAGTTAAAATTATTCCAATCATAATTTCATCTACAGGACTCATTCCAAAGTCATTACATACATCACTAAAAGAATTAGACTTACATAAAAATTCATACATAAAACTACAGAAATCTGTTATCAATCATCGACACTTGCTCTACAGTCCGGCGATTCCTAACATCCACTACTCAGACACCTACAACAATACTCAATGAACCGACCCACTTGGCATAAGCCCGTGACAGGTTCACACCCACCAGCATCAAAGCTGAGATTTGAAATGTTTTATAACCTATAATAATATTAATATTTATTTACCAAAAAATCGTTTTTTACAATCTCACATTTTTACATAAGGCATTTATATATTTCTGCATTTTCGATGAAGGGCGGCCCGAGCGTTTGTCATTATTATTGTAATATATATTTATCTATATTTTGATTGAAAGTCTACATTTAAAATGCAAATATAAATATTGAATCCAAATAGATTTTTTTTTAATAATAATGAAAAAAAATTATGGGCTTAATATATCTTAAATTGCCGACGAAATTGGACTAAACTCTTAGAGTACCTAGGTAAGTTATTTTTTAAATATGTTATGAGGTTAGGTTAGGTTAGGTTAGGTTACACTAGGTACCGCCGACGCAGGCGGTACCGTGACCCGACCGTGGAGGCACGGCTGCGGGACGCGTACAAACAGCGGAGGTACGCCCTGCAGTCCGCCATCAGCGAGGCCAAAACCCAAAGATGGGAAGAGTTCCTGGGGACTCTCGAGGCAGATCCGTGGGGCCGGCCGTACAAGACGGTCAGGGGCAAGTTGCGCCCCTGGGCCCCGCCGGTCACCGAGAGTCTCCAGCCTCGGCAATTGGAGGGTGTGATTTCCGCTCTCTTTCCTTCGAGGGCGGAGCACACGCCTCCCGTAATGGCGCCGCCCGAAATTGAGGAGGGCGGTGCCGATGCCGGGGTGCCAGAAGTTACGATGGCGGAGCTCGGCGCGGCAATAGTGCGGCTTCGGGGCAAAAACACCGCCCCGGGGCCGGACGGAATTCCTGGCCGCGCCTGGGTTTTGGCCTTTGACGCCCTAGGGGACCGGCTCCTCAGGCTGTTCAGCGCCTGTTTGGAGTCGGGACGGTTCCCTTCCATGTGGAAGACGGGCAAGCTGGTCCTCCTGAGAAAGGAGGGCCGCCCCGCGGATTCTCCCTCCGCGTACCGCCCCATAGTGCTGTTGGATGAGGTGGGCAAGCTCTTTGAGCGCGTAGTGGTTGCCCGCCTCTCCAAGCACCTGGTGCGGGTGGGCCCCGACTTATCCGAACGCCAGTTCGGATTCCGGGAGGGCCGATCGACGATTGACGCGCTCAGTAGCGTCAAGGCCCTCTCGGAAGAGACGGTCGCCTCGCGCGGGGTGGTATTGGCGGTGTCCTTGGACATCGCCAACGCTTTTAACACCCTGCCGTGGGCGACTATTAGGGAGGCGCTCCGATTTCATGGGGTGCCTCCCTATCTACGCCGAATAGTCGGGGACTACCTGCACCAGAGGAGTGTGTTTTGTGTGGGGCGGAACGGAGAGACGTTCCGGAGGGAGATGTCGTGCGGTGTTCCACAGGGTTCGGTTCTGGGTCCGATACTGTGGAACATCGGCTACGACTGGGTGCTGCGGGGCGCCCTGCCCCCGGGCATCGGCGTAACTTGTTACGCCGACGACACGTTGGATGACTGCTATGGATGACTCAATTCTTTTAAGAGCTCCCAACAGGCCCCCCCATTGGATGAGAGAGGGAACACCCCAGGTTTTTTAGTGGGTATACCAGCGCGTTTCTTGCTGGGGAGTCCCACACGCCCCGCCGGTGCCGTCCCCTAGCCGGCGGGTAGTGCATGAAGCATTTTTCCTGGGTACAAAAAAAAAAAAAAAAAAAAAAAAAAAAAAAAAAAAAAAAAAAAAAAAAGTTAGGTTAGGTTGGGGTGTGTGGCCAGAGAGAACCTCCTAGTGTGCCTGACGGTTGCTAGTCCTTTCCACATTTTCCGTGGATGGGAACGGCAGACGTTGGGTCGGTACACCCCGGGCAACACGGGTAATCATGTCCTTTCGGGGGCATTATTACTCGTGGCTAATACTCTGGCACGCGCGTAGGGAACCCGAGGCATCTTGTCTCGGGGTTATCGGCCCGCGAGGGCCGCGTTTGGGGGTCTCTCCACGTGTTCCTCTGATTAGCAGAGGACACGTGGATTTGAGACGGGGGGGATAGAGGAAGAAAACCTCTTTAAAAAATCACCAGTGGGGGCCGTAAGGCCGGGGCGGGGTGCGTAGGCGTCCTGCCCAGTCGAGCAGTTTTGGGGCGGGTGGATCGGTCCAGTATGGACCCCCATCCGGCCCAATACGGGGGGGGGGGGATAGAGGAAGAAAACCTCTTTAAAAAATCACCAGTGGGGACCGTAAGGCTGGAGCGGGTTGCTTTGGCGTCCTGCCCGGTCGGGCGGTTTTGGGGCGGGTGGATCGGTCCAGCATGGGCCCCCATCCGGCCCAACACGGGGGGATAGAGGAAGAAAACCTCTCTAAAAAATTACTAGTGGGGCCGTCAGGCCGAGGTGGGAACCATGGGTTTCCTGCCCAGGCGGGCGCTCTTGGGGCGGGTGGATCGGTCCAGCATGGACCCCCATCCGGCCCAACCCGTAATCCAGAACTGACAGGACCGGGGGCCTTCGGGCTGCGAGGAAGAAAACCTCTATAAAAATAACCCAAAGCTTAAGCTTTTGTGGCCCGGCGAGGGGCTGTATGGCTGGGGGGAACCCAGCCATTAGGGCCACCCAATTAAAAAATGATAATGTCGGATAAAGGTCATAGACTACCCCAGGAGGGTACCGGGCGCGCCGCGCCCGGAGAATCCCTCACGGAGCCATCTGGCTCCGTCAGCCCCTCGTATTCTGGGGGGGGCAACCGCCATTCCAGCGTAGTGCCGCGCGAAACATCTGGCACCAAAACCCCTGCAAAGGGGCAAAAGGGGAAGGTTGGGGGGGATATGCCCCCGCCAACAGCTGTGGATGGAGTCCCGGCCGTGAGGACACGGTCGAGGTGTCGGGTTGCGGCGCTGGCACGCAGCGACTCCGCGTCGAGTGTGTACAGCGCCGGCACCGGCACTGACATGGACGTCGAGTCGCGGGCGGGCTCGGGCTCGGAAGCCAGTCGGCCTCGGAGCCGGTGCTCATCGGCGGCTCTACGGGAGAGTGAGGAGGGGAGGGATAGCCCAGCTTCCCTCGCCCTCAAATTTCGAGTGACGCCCGGCGCTTCGGCGAAGCGCCGGAAGACGTCTCATCACGCGCCGTCCGATTCTGGCTCGGACACGGAGGTGGAGGTAGTGGAGGGGACGCCCTGTGTAGGAAGGGCTGATTCCCCGATGCCGCCTCCCTCCGCGAGGAAGCTCCTCGGGCAGCCTTTGCCTGCCCGTCGAGACTTCCTCAAGAGGGCTGGGGTCCCGGATGCGTCCCCCTCCGGGGGAGACTCGGTTGCCGACCTCAGGCAACGGTTCGAGGCTGGCGCCGAGACCGTCCTGAGGGTGGCGGCCCGGTACGGCAACCTGAAAGGGGGGTTCATCCGGGACCTGAAGACTGCAACGGCAGATATGAAGGAGGCCTTCTTCAATCTGTGGGGGCAGACCTCTTCTGACCTCCAGAGGCGCTGGAGGGCAGAGAATGAGGGGCTGCATCGGCAGCTGGCGGAGCTCCGGGCGGAGGTAGCGGCTATGAAGGCGGCCACTGCCACTGCCGCTCGGGCCGTCGCCGCAAAAGCACCCTCGGCCGCTGCCGGGGCGCCTGCCAGGGGGCCGCGCGAGGAGTTTCCGCCCCTCCCCCGGCGCACAGTGCAGCCCGTCACTCCCGCGGAGGACCGGCGTCCCGCCTGGGCGGAGGATTTGATGCGGGCCACGGTGGCCCAGGCACGCAATGTCGTGGAGGCGTGCCTGGCCAACTATGGCCTCGCGCCCGTGCCGACCCCGGGCCCTCCGCTTGGGGGCCGCCCCCGAATGGTCGGAGGAGCGCCGGCGGGCCCCGCGCCCTCCGGCCAACCGGTGGCACGGCAGATTTCTGCCCCCACACCGTCGGCTTCCTCTTCCAAGGGGAAAGGGAAAGGGAAGGGCAAGGGGAGGGCGGTGGCCACTGTGGTGCCATCGCGCCCTGCCCCACAGCTCCAACCCGCCCCGGTGGCTTCTACCTCGGCTGAACAGCCATGGACGGAGGTCACCAAACGGAAGAGGAAGAAGAAGAAGAAGGCCTCCCGGGCGCCCCCGGTCGCCAATAAGAAGAAAGGCCTCCGCCCGGCCGACCTGCGGCCCCCGCGCTCCACCGCCGTTGTGGTGGAGCTGACGGAGGAGGGGCTCCGGCAGGGCGGCAGCTATGCAGGCGTCCTCCGGCAGGCCACTCAGGCCATGAAAGGTAATCTCGCTGAGATGGGCCTTGCCGGAGGCGTCGTATTTAAGGTTGCCGCCACTGGGGCCAGGATCTTAGAGGTCCCAGGTGCCACCTCCGGCGACAAGGCGGACAGGATAGCAGCTACGTTACGGTCCCTGTTCACGCCTGAGGAGGTCAGGGTCTCCCGCCCGGTGAAATCCGCAGAAATGCGAGTAACCGGGCTGGACGACTCGGCCTCCTCCGAGGATGTCGCCGTTGCGGTGGCACAAGCCGGAGCCTGCCCTCAGGCACAGGTTAAGGTGGGGGAGATGCGCCGCGGCGAGAGCGGTCTGTGCACAGTGATGGTGCGCTGCCCCATCGCCGCGGCGAAGAAGGTGGCGGCCGGCCGTTTGCTGGTCGGGATGGTCTCGGCTCAGGTGAACCTTCTGGAGCCGAGGCCTAGGCGGTGCTACCGCTGCCTCGAACCGGGGCACGTGAGGCAGCAATGCACCGCCGAAACTGATCGCGGCGATCTGTGCTATCGCTGCGGTCAGCCCGGCCACAAGGCCGCCGCCTGCTCCGCCGTTAAAGCTTCCTGCAGCATATGTTCGGCTGCAGGAAAGCCAGCGGAGCACCGGATGGGGAGCAAATCTTGCTCCCCTCCAAAAAGACGAAGGGCCAGAGGGGTGGTCGCCGGGACTCCGGCCGCCCCGGCCCCTCCCCAAGCAGGGAGTAGTGGGATGGCGATGGACACATAATTAATTATGGCCCATCGCCTCCTACAGGCGAACATTGGCCGCTCCGCCAGGGCGCAGGATATCTTGCTGCAGCACATGGCGGAGTGGTCAATTGACATCGCCGTGGTCGCCGAGCCTTACTGCGTCCCCAGCCGACACAACTGGTTTGGGGACCTCGGGGGTTTGGCGGCCATTGTTTCGTCCGGACCCTCGCTCCTGGTGATGACAGACAGGGGCGAGGGGTATATATGTGTTGATTGGGAGGGAACCGTCCTGATCGGGGTGTATTTTTCTCCCAACCGGCGCCTCGCCGAGTTTGAGCGATTTTTGGGCGCGGTGGGGGCCGTGATTAATCGGTACCCATCGCGTCCGGTCGTGGTGGCGGGGGACTTCAATGCCAAATCAACGGCTTGGGGATCCCCTGTCACCGACGCTCGCGGCGACGCGCTGGAGGAGTGGGCGATTGCGACCGGCCTCGTCGTTCTTAATCGGGGGTCGGTCGCCACATGCGTGCGCTGGCAGGGCGAGTCCATTGTGGACATCTCGTTCGCTAGCCCTGCCGTAGCGCGCCGCGTCCGGGACTGGCAGGTGCTGGTTGAGGCGGAGTCTCTGTCGGACCACCGTTACGTGCGGTTCGACATCTCTGCCTCGCCAGCGATCCCGGACGATCGCCCGAGGAGAGCGCACACCCCGTCGTCCCCACGATGGGCGTTGAAACGTCTCGATGCAGACGTGCTGGTGGAAGCCTCCATCGTGCAGGCCTGGACCCCGATGGTCCAAGGGCCTGTGGAGGTTGAGCAAGAAGCGGAGTGGTTCCGGGGCGCGATGACGCAGATTTGCGACGCGTCAATGCCCCGGGCCAGTGCTCAGCCTCCGAGGCGTCAGGTGTACTGGTGGTCTGACGACATCAGCCGGAAACGCGCCGCGTGCATTGCGGCGCGTCGCCAGTACACTAGGTACCGCCGACGTAGGCGGTACCGTGACCCGACCGTGGAGGCACGGCTGCGGGACGCGTACAAACAGCGGAAGTACGCCCTGCAGTCCGCCATCAGCGAGGCCAAAACCCAAAGATGGGAAGAGTTCCTGGGGACTCTCGAGGCAGATCCGTGGGGCCGTCCGTACAAGACGGTCAGGGGCAAGTTACGCCCCTGGGCCCCGCCGGTCACCGAGAGTCTCCAGCCCCGGCAATTGGAGGGTGTGATCTCCGCTCTCTTTCCTTCGAGGGCGGAGCACACGCCTCCCGTAATGGCACCACCCGAAATTGAGGAGGGCGGTGCCGATGCCGGGGCGCCAGAAGTTACAATGGCGGAGCTCGGCGCGGCAGTGATGCGGCTTCGGGGCAAGAACACCGCCCCGGGGCCGGACGGAATTCCTCGCCACGCCTGGGTTTTGGCTTTCGACGCCCTAGGGGACCGGCTCCTCAGGCTGTTCAGCGCCTGTTTGGAGTCGGGACGGTTCCCTTCCATGTGGAAGACGGGCAAGCTGGTCCTCCTGAGAAAGGAGGGCCGCCCCGCGGATTCTCCCTCCGCGTACCGCCCCATAGTGCTGTTGGATGAGGTGGGCAAGCTCTTTGAGCGCGTAGTTGTTGCCCGCCTCTCCAAGCACCTGGTGCGGGTGGGCCCCGACTTATCCGAACGCCAGTTCGGATTCCGGGAGGGCCGATCGACGATTGACGCGATCAGCAGCGTCAAGGCCCTCTCGGAAGAGACGGTCGCCTCGCGCGGGGTGGTATTGGCGGTGTCCTTGGACATCGCCAACGCTTTTAACACCCTGCCGTGGGCGACTATTAGGGAGGCGCTCCGATTTCATGGGGTGCCTCCCTATCTACGCCGAATAGTCGGGGACTACCTGCACCAGAGGAGTGTGTTTTGTGTGGGGCGGAACGGAGAGACGTTCCGGAGGGAGATGTCGTGCGGTGTTCCACAGGGTTCGGTTCTGGGTCCGATACTGTGGAACATCGGCTACGACTGGGTGCTGTGGGGCGCCCTGCCCCCGGGCGTCGGCGTAACTTGCTACGCCGACGACACGTTGGTTACGGCCCGGGGAGCGGATTGCGGGGCAGCTGCCCGTCTTGCCACGGCTGGAGTGGCCCTGGTTGTCGGCAGGATTAGGATGTTGGGACTGGAGGTGGCGCTGGATAAGTCCGAGGCCCTGTTATTTCACGGGCCTCGGCGGGCGCCACCTCCCGATGCCCACATCATCGTTGGAGGGGTCCGCATCGGGGTGGAGCCAAGCATGAAATACTTGGGGCTCTACCTCGACGGCCGCTGGAACTTTCGCGTCCATTTTAGCCGTCTGGCCCCCCGCCTGATGGCGGCAGCGGGAGCGCTTAGCTCTCTGCTGCCGAATATCGGGGGGCCCAGTGTCGTCTGCCGCCGCCTCTATTTGGGGGTGGTGCGGTCGATGGCCCTATATGGAGCGCCCATCTGGGCTGGCGCCCTTGATCGCCAAAATATCGCCCTCCTCAGGAGACCTCAGAGGGCGATGGCGATCAGGGTGTCACGGGCGTACCGCACCGTCTCCTTTGAGGCGGCGTGCGTTTTGGCGGCATCGCCGCCCTGGGATTTGGAGGCGGAGGTCCAAGCGTCAGTGTATTACTGGCGCGCTGACCTCCGGCTCCAGGGTGAAGAACCCACGCACAGGGCGGTGGAGACGCGAAGGTCCCAGACTCGACTGGTCCTCGTGGAAAAGTGGGAGAATAGACTGGCCCAGCCCCGCTATGGGGTGAGGACCGTCGAGGCTGTCCGTCCGGTGATAAGGCAGTGGACGGACAGACGGCGCGGACCGCTCACCTACCGGCTTACTCAGGTGCTCTCCGGACACGGCTGTTTCGGAGAGTACCTTTGCAAGATAGCCGGTAGGGAGCCGACAACCAGGTGTCACCATTGTGAGGAGTGTGACCGGGACACGGCGCAGCACACGCTGGAGGAGTGCCCGGCGTGGGCCGCGGAGCGCTGTGCCCTGGTCGCTGTGATTGGCCCCGACCTCTCCTTGCCGACCGTCATATCCAAGATGGTCGGCGACGACAGGTGCTGGGGCGCAATGAGGTCCTTCTGCGAGTCTGTCATCTCGCAGAAGGAGGCGGCGGAGCGGGGGCGTGAGGACGATCCTTACGCCCCGGAAGACCGCCGCCGGAGGAGGGGGCGCAGGAGACGCGCTTATGTCGCTCTCCTGCCCCCCACTTAAGGGTTCCGGGTGGCAAGGCCTCAGGGGGGCCTGCCACCCGTAAACTAAGAACCCTGAGAGGGCGCGCGCGGTGTTCCCGCGCGCCTTCCAACGTTGAAAGGGGAGAGCGGTGAAGCTCTCCCCTGGGGACAAGAGGGGGTCGGGTCCTAAAAAAAAAAATGACCCGGCCCGCACCCACACGGGGGTCCTGCTATGGATGACTCAATTCTTTTAAGAGCTCCCAACAGGCCCCCCCATTGGATGAGAGAGGGAACACCCCAGGTTTTTTAGTGGGTATACCAGCGCGTTTCTTGCTGGGGAGTCCCACACGCCCCGCCGGTGCCGTCCCCTAGCCGGCGGGTAGTGCATGAAGCATTTTTCCTGGGTACAAAAAAAAAAAAAAAAAAAAAAGGTTAGGTTAGGTTGGGGTGTGTGGCCAGAGAGAACCTCCTATTGTGCCTGACGGTTGCTAGTCCTTTCCACATTTTCCGTGGATGGGAACGGCAGACGTTGGGCCGGTACACCCCGGGCAACACGGGTAATCATGTCCTTTCGGGGGCATTATTACTCGTGGCTAATACTCTGGCACGCGCGTAGGGAACCCGAGGCATCTTGTCTCGGGGTTATCGGCCCGCGAGGGCCGCGTTTGGGGGTCTCTCCACGTGTTCCTCTGATTAGCAGAGGACACGTGGATTTGAGACGGGGGGGATAGAGGAAGAAAACCTCTTTAAAAAATCACCAGTGGGGGCCGTAAGGCCGGGGCGGGGTGCGTAGGCGTCCTGCCCAGTCGGGCAGTTTTGGGGCGGGTGGATCGGTCCAGCATGGACCCCCATCCGGCCCAATACGGGGGGGGGGGGGATTAAGGAAGAAAACCTCTTTAAAAAATCACCAGTGGGGACCGTAAGGCTGGAGCGGGTCGCTTTGGCGTCCTGCCCAGTCAGGCGGTTTTGGGGCGGGTGGATCGGTCCAGAATGGGCCCCCATCCGGCCCAACACGGGGGGATAGAGGAAGAAAACCTCTCTAAAAAATTACTAGTGGGGCCGTCAGGCCGAGGTGGGAACCACGGGTTTCCTGCCCAGGCGGGCGCTCTTGGGGCGGGTGGATCGGTCCAGCATGGACCCCCATCCGGCCCAACCCGTAATCCTGAACTGACAGGACCGGGGGCCTTCGGGCTGCGAGGAAGAAAACCTCTATAAAAATAACCCAAAGCTTAAGCTTTTGTGGCCCGGCGAGGGGCTGTATGGCTGGGGGGAACCCAGCCATTAGGGTCACCCAAACAAAAAATAATGAAGATGTCTGGTAAAGGTTTAGAACTACCCCAGGAGGGTACCGGGTGCGCCGCACCCGGAGAATCCCTCACGGAGCCTTCCGGCTCCGTCTGCCCCTCGTATTCTGGGGGGGGCAACCAACATCACAGTGCCGTGCCTCGCGATACTTCAGGCACCAAAACCCCTGCGAAGGGAAGAAAGGGGAAGGTTGGGGGGGTTATGCCCCCACCGACAGTTGGGGATAGGGTCCCGGCCGTGCCAAGGACACGGTCGAGGTGTCGGGTTGCGGCGCAGACTCGCAGCGACTCCGTGTCGAGTGCGTTCAGCGCCGGCACCGGCACTGATATGGACGTCGAGTCGCGGGCGGGCTCTGGCTCGGAGACCAGTCGGCCTCAGAGCCGGTGCTCGTCGGGGGCTCGACGGGAGAGGGAGGAAGGGAGAGATAGCCCTGCTTCTCTCACCCTCAAGTTTGGTGTAGAACCCGGCGCTTCCGCGAAGCGCCGGAAGACGTCGCACCACGTATCCGATTCTGGCTCGGACACGGAGGTGGAGGTAGTTAAGGGGACGCCCTGCGGTGGAAGGGCTGGTTCCCCGATGCCGCCTCCCTCCGCGAGGAAGCTCCTCGGGCAGCCTTTGCCTGCCCGTCGAGACTTCCTGAAGAGGGCTGGGGTCCCGGATGTGACCCTCTCTGGAGGGGACTCGGTTGCCGACCTCAGGCAACGGTTCGAGGCTGGCGCCGAGACCGTCCTGAGGGTGGCGGCCCGGTCCGGAAACCTAAAGGGAGGGTTCGCCGGGACCTAAAGACTGCGACGGAAGATATGCGGGAGGCATTCTTCCAGATATGGGGGCAGACCTCTTCTGATCTCCAGAGGCGCTGGAGGTCGGAGAATGAGGGGCTGCATAGGCAGCTGGCGGAGCTCCGAGCGGAGATGACGGCCATGAAGGCGGCCGCTGCCACTGCTGCTCGGACCGTCGCCGCAAAGGCGCCCTCGGCCGCTGCCAGGGCGCCTGCCAGGAGGCCGCGGGAGGAGTTCCCGCCCCTCTTGCGGCACACATCGCAGCCCGTCACTCCCGCGGAGGACCGGCGTCCCGCCTGGGCGGAGGATTTGATGCGGGCCACGGTGGCTCAGGCCCGTAACGTTGTGGAGGCGTGCCTGGCCAACTATGGCCTCGCGCCCGTGCCGACACTAGGCCCTCCGCTCGGGGGCCGTCCCCGAATGGTCGGGGGCACACCGGCTACCCCGGCGCCCTCCAGCCAACCGCTGACAAGGCAAATATCTGCCCCCACACCGTCGGTTCCGGCTTCCTCTTCCAAGGGGAAAGGGAAAGGGAAGGGCAAGGGGAAGGCGATCGTCACTGTGACGCCACCGCGCCCTGTCCCACAGCTCCAACCCGCCCCGGTGGCCTCTACCTCGGCTGAACAGCCGTGGACGGAGGTCACCAAGAAGAAGAGGAAGAAGAAGAAGAAGAAGGCCTCCCGGGCTACCCCGGTCATAAATACGAAAAAGGGCCCCCGCCCGGCCGACCTGCGGCCCCCGCGCTCCACCGCCGTCGTAGTGGAGCTAACGGAGGAGGGGCTCCGGCAAGGCGTGAGCTACGCGAGCGTCCTCCAGCGGGCCACTCAGGCCATGAAAGGCAACCTCGCCGAGATGGGCCTTGCTGGAGGCGTTCTATTCAAGGTTGCCGCCACTGGGGCCAGAATACTTGAGGTCCCAGGTGCCACCTCCGGCGACAAGGCGGACAGGGTAGCAGCTACGCTACGGTCCCTGTTCACGCCTGAGGAGGTCAGGGTCTCCCGCCCGGTGAAGTCCGCAGAAATGCGAATAGCCGGGCTGGACGACTCGGCCTCCTCCGAGGATGTCGCCGCTGCGGTGGCACAAGCCGGAGCCTGCCCTCAGGCTCAGGTCAGAGTGGGGGAGATGCGCCGCGGCGAAAGTGGTTTGTGCACGGTGGTGGTGCGCTGCCCCATCGCCGCGGCGAAGAAGGTGGCGGCCGGCCGTTTGCTGGTCGGGATGGTCTCGGCTCAGGTTAACCTTCTGGAGCCGAGGCCTAGGCGGTGCTACCGCTGCCTCGAACCGGGGCACGTGAGGCAGCAATGCACCGCTGAAACTGACCGCAGCGACCTTTGCTACCGCTGCGGCCAGCCCGGCCACAAGGCCGCCGCCTGCTCCGCTGCAAAATCTTCCTGCAGCATCTGCTCGGCTGCAGGAAGGCCAGCGGAGCACCGGATGGGGAGCAAATCTTGCTCCCCTCCAAAAAGACGCAGGGCCAGAGGGGCGGTCGCCGGGACTCCGGCCGCCCCGGCCCCTCCCCAAGCAGGGAGCAGTGGGACGGCGATGGACACATAATTAATTATGGCCCATCGCCTCCTACAGGCGAACGTTGGCCGCTCCGCCAGGGCGCAGGATATTTTGCTGCAGCACATGGCGGAGTGGTCAATAGACATCGCCGTGGTCGCCGAGCCTTACTGCGTCCCCAGCCGTCACAACTGGTTTGGGGACCTCGGGGGCTTGGCGGCCATCGTTTCATCTGGTCCCTCGCTCCTGGTGATGACAGACAGGGGCGAGGGGTATATATGTGTTGATTGGGAGGGAACCGTCCTGATCGGGGTGTATTTTTTTCCGAACCGGCGCCTCGCCGAGTTTGAGCGATTTTTGGGCGCGGTGGGGGCCGTGATTAATCGGTACCCATCGCGTCCGGTCGTGGTGGCGGGGGACTTCAATGCCAAATCAACGGCTTGGGAATCCCCTGTCACTGACGCTCGCGGCGACGCGCTGGAGGAGTGGGCGATTGCGACCGGCCTCGTCGTTCTTAATCGGGGGTCGGTCGCCACATGCGTGCGCTGGCAGGGCGAGTCCATCGTGGACATTTCGTTCGCTAGCCCTGCCGTAGCGCGCCGCGTCCGGGACTGGCAAGTGCTGGTCGAGGCGGAGTCTCTGTCGGACCACCGTTACGTGCGGTTCGACGTCTCCGCCTCGCCGGCGATCCCGGACGATCGCCCGAGGAGAGTGCACACCCCGTCGTCCCCACGATGGGCGTTGAAACGTCTCGATGTAGACGTGCTGGTGGAAGCCTCCATCGTGCAGGCCTGGACCCCGATGGTCGAAGGGCCTGTGGAGGTTGAGCAAGAGGCGGAGTGGTTCCGGGGCGCGATGACGCAGATTTGCGACGCGTCGATGCCCCGGGCCAGTGCTCAGCCTCCGAGGCGTCAGGTGTACTGGTGGTCTGACGACATCAGTCGGAAACGCGCCGCGTGCATTGCGGCGCGTCGCCAGTACACTAGGTACCGCCGACGCAGGCGGTACCGTGACCCGACCGTGGAGGCACGGCTGCGGGACGCGTACAAACAGCGGAAGTACGCCCTGCAGTCCGCCATCACCGAGGCCAAAACCCAAAGATGGGAAGAGTTCCTGGGGACTCTCGAGGCAGATCCGTGGGGCCGGCCGTACAAGACGGTCAGGGGCAAGTTGCGCCCCTGGGCCCCGCCGGTCACCGAGAGTCTCCAGCCTCGGCAATTGGAGGGTGTGATTTCCGCTCTCTTTCCTTCGAGGGCGGAGCACACGCCTCCCGTAATGGTGCCGCCCGAAATTGAGGACGGCGGTGCCGATGCCGGGGTGCCAGAAGTTACGATGGCGGAGCTCGGCGCGGCAATAGTGCGGCTTCGGGGCAAAAACACCGCCCTGGGGCCGGACGGAATTCCTGGCCGCGCCTGGGTTTTGGCCTTTGACGCCCTAGGGGACCGGCTCCTCAGGCTGTTCAGCGCCTGTTTGGAGTCGGGACGGTTCCCTTCCATGTGGAAGACGGGCAAGCTGGTCCTCCTGAGAAAGGAGGGCCGCCCCGCGGATTCTCCCTCCGCGTACCGCCCCATAGTGCTGTTGGATGAGGTGGGCAAGCTCTTTGAGCGCGTAGTGGTTGCCCGCCTCTCCAAGCACCTGGTGCGGGTGGGCCCCGACTTATCCGAACGCCAGTTCGGATTCCGGGAGGGCCGATCGACGATTGACGCGATCAGTAGCGTCAAGGCCCTCTCGGAAGAGACGGTCGCCTCACGCGGGGTGGTATTGGCGGTGTCCTTGGACATCGCCAACGCTTTCAACACCCTGCCGTGGGCGACTATTAGGGAGGCGCTCCGATTTCATGGGGTGCCTCCCTATCTACGCCGAATAGTCGGGGACTACCTGCACCAGAGGAGTGTGTTTTGTGTGGGGCGGAACGGAGAGACGTTCCGGAGGGAGATGTCGTGCGGTGTTCCACAGGGTTCGGTTCTGGGTCCGATACTGTGGAACATCGGCTACGACTGGGTGCTGCGGGGCGCCCTGCCCCCGGGCGTCGGCGTAACTTGTTACGCCGACGATACGTTGGTTACGGCCCGGGGAGCGGATTGCGGGGCAGCTGCCCGTCTTGCCACGGCTGGAGTGGCCCTGGTTGTCGGCAGGATTAGGATGTTGGGACTGGAGGTGGCGCTAGATAAGTCCGAGGCCCTGTTATTTCACGGGCCTCGGCGGGTGCCACCTCCCGATGCCCACATCATCGTTGGAGGGGTCCGCATCGGGGTGGAGACAAGCTTGAAATACTTGGGGCTCTACCTCGACGGCCGCTGGAACTTTCGCGTCCATTTTAGCCGTCTGGCCCCCCGCCTGATGGCGGCAGCGGGAGCGCTTAGCTCTCTGCTGCCGAATATCGGGGGGCCCAGTGTCGTCTGCCGCCGCCTCTATTTGGGGGTGGTGCGGTCGATGGCCCTATATGGAGCGCCCATCTGGGCTAGCGCCCTTGATCGCCAAAATATCGCCCTCCTCAGGAGACCTCAGAGGGCGATGGCGATCAGGGTGTCACGGGCGTACCGCACCGTCTCCTTTGAGGCGGCGTGCGTTTTGGCGGCATCGCCGCCCTGGAATTTGGAGGCGGAGGTCCAAGCGTCAGTGTATTACTGGCGCGCTGACCTCCGGCTCCAGGGTGAAGAACCCACGCACAGGGCGGTGGAGACGCGAAGGTCCCAGGCTCGACTGGTCCTCGTGGAAAAGTGGGAGAATAGACTGGCCCAGCCCCGCTATGGGGTGAGGACCGTCGAGGCTGTCCGTCCGGTGATAAGGCAATGGACGGACAGACGGCGCGGACCGCTCACCTACCGGCTTACTCAGGTGCTCTCCGGACATGGCTGCTTCGGAGAGTACCTTTGCAAGATAGCCGGTAGGGAGCCGACAACCAGGTGTCACCATTGTGAGGAGTGTGACCGGGACACGGCGCAGCACACGCTGGAGGAGTGCCCGGCGTGGGCCGCGGAGCGCTGTGCCCTGGTCGCTGTGATTGGCCCCGACCTCTCCTTGCCGACCGTCATATCCAAGATGGTCGGCGACGACAGGTGCTGGGGCGCAATGAGGTCCTTCTGCGAGTCTGTCATCTCGCAGAAGGAGGCGGCGGAGCGGGGGCGTGTGGACGATCCTTACGCCCCGGAAGTCCGCCGCCGGAGGAGGGGGCGCAGGAGACGCGCTTATGTCGCTCTCCTGCCCCCCACTTAAGGGTTCCGGGTGGCAAGGCCTCAGGGGGGCCTGCTACCCGTAAACTAAGAACCCCGAGAGGGCGCGCGCGGTGTTCCCGCGCGCCTTCCAACGTCGATAGGGGAGAGCGGTGAAGCTCTCCCCTGGGGACAAGAGGGGGTCGGGTCCTAAAAAAAAATGACCCGGCCCGCACCCACACGGGGGGGCCTGCTATGGATGAGTCAATTCTTTTAAGAGCTCCCAACAGGCCCCCCCATTGGATGAGAGAGGGAACACCCCAGGTTTTTTAGTGGGTATACCAGCGCGTTTCTTGCTGGGGAGTCCCACACGCCCCGCCGGTGCCGTCCCCTAGCCGGCGGGTAGTGCATCAAGCATTTTTCCTGGGTACCAAAAAAAAAAAAAAAAGGTTAGGTTAGGTTTTTTTTTTTTTTTTTTTTTTTTTTTTTTTTTCTGACTAGTCCGCCAACATAATTGACGCCTATTCTATATCTTAGTCTCTTCCATACCAGTTCTCGCTCTACATGCCTCTCGTACTTTCATGCCGCATACTTTGTCTTTCTCATATCCTTCTCATTCATTCTTGTGGGTGGGACTCCCACTTCTATATTCTACGCTATCTACTACTCATATTTTATTTCTTATTCATATTTTCAGGGAAATAAAGGAAGACGGTTCTTTCTTTCTTATTTTACATAGTTTCCTTAACCTAATAACAGCTTATTACTAATTACTTACTATTAACTATTTATTATGCGTTACATAAAATTTTCTTACAGTTAGGTTTTTACTTACTAATACACAACTTATATACTATTTTTCTTATGTTTACATTTATATTTATACAATATAATTGAAACATAATAGTTTCATCCTGTTTTATTTCTACTTATTACTTTTTGAGCTATGTTCACACAAAATTCTAAAAATTTGTTCCTACTTTTCCCTTCCATGATTAGCGGAATACTTTCTGCAGTTAGTTTTTCTCCTATTTCCTGCTCTAGGTCTAGTCTTTTTGAGGAGAAGACGGGACAATGCAAGATTAGGTGCTGGATGGTCTCGAAAACCTCAGCATCACAGATGCACGATGGGCTCTCCTTACACTTGAAGCGATTCAAGTATTCTGAGAAAACACCGTGCCCTGTCAAAACTTGCGTCAGCACGCCTGTTGGCCGAACCTTTCGTACAATACGGTAGGCTGCTACGGCGTCTGGAAGAAACATTTTCGTCACTGAGGCAGTCTCGCCCGACCCATATCTCCGATTCCATTCATCGAGCGATCCCATGCGGATCTGACTTCTGATGAATGAAATCGGACACAAGTCGTAGTCCGGCTTCCTCCGTGACGTCAATGCCGCTTCCTTCGCCAATTCGTCCGCGCGCTCGTTCCCCGGCAGGCCCGCGTGGGCTTTGATCCAGAACAGAGACACAACTTTGCTCTGTTCCAAAGCCTGTGCCAAGTTGGCTCGTGCTCGCAGCACCAGGGGATGAAACGAGCCACCGCCTGCCAGCGACTGCAATGCTGACATTGAGTCGCTGTACAGGCCGTAGCTCGACTCATTGCACGTAAGGACTTCGTCCGTTGCCTTGTAAATGGCCAGTAGTTCCGCCTGGTAGACTGTGCAGTACGCGGCGAGGCTAAGCTTGAGGTTCCGGACTTCACGTTCATTATCCCAAATGCATAATGCGGCTCCGACCTTCCCCTCAATCTTGCTGCCGTCAGTGAAGATTCGCACTGTCTGCACATTATTACTGTCTACAAGCTGTTGGTCTGCCAGGCACACGAACTCCAAGGCCCTTCGCTTGGCAGGGTGAGGAATCTCTGCAAACCCCGCCATACTTTCAATCTCTCTATCTCCTGGCACAAACTGGGACGACCCTCTCCTTGCCTCATACATGGCGGCTGCCTCTTGTATGCGCAGGTCTAGAGGTAGTATTCCAGCCAGTACCAGTGCCGAGTTTAGGGAGACCGTACGGTAAGATTTGCAGAGCTTCTGGACGAATCCTCTTTGGACGGATCCTAACATCCTTCGTATGCCCAGCTTTTTCGTAGCTGGGGCCCAGGCTGCGGCTGCGTACATGATTATTGGCTCTACTGTTGCAGTGTATATAGTGTGTATAACTTCTCTGTGGAGGCCCCAACTGACTTTTGCCGCTCGTGACAGTTGTTTATAAACTTCAGCGGCCTTCTTACAAACGACTTTAGCGTGGTCATTGAAGGTCAGTTTTTCGTCGATGGTTAAGCCCAGTAATTTCATCTTCTTGACCATCGCGATTTTGACTCCAGCCATGCTCAGGTTTGGTGTGTCATGTTTAAGCTTGTTGGTGACTAACATCGCACAGGTCTTATGTGGAGCAAACTTAAGTTTGTTTTTGATACCCCAACCCTGAACATAGTCGAGTGCTGCATTGGTGATTCTGGAGACCTCGCTCGCTGTATCGCCATCCACGACCAGCACGATATCATCTGCGAAAGCCTGCACAAAATTCCCTCTCTTCTCCATGTTGTGCAGAAGCGGATCAAGTAATAGCTTCCATAGGATAGGACCACCGATCGAACCCTGGACACAGCCCTTGTTCGTCTCTCTCGTGCATTCTTCCCCAGCATACCTTACTCTTACTTTCCGGCAGTCGAGATAGCTATCAAGTAACCTCCTAGTGTTCACCGGGCACCTTTCCTCAGCCAATCTGACCTTGATAGCTGGCCACCATGCACTGTCGAAGGCCCCCTCTATATCCAATGACACCAAGACAATTAGCTTCTTCAGCCGCAACTTGTCCTGTACGTGCTTTATTAGAGTATAGAGGGCGTCCTCGGTGCTCTTCTGGGGCATAAAGCTATATTGGCGAGTACTAAACCGCGGCACAAGTTGCCATTTGATTCTTGCTACTATCATCCTCTCCAGGACCTTCCCCAAGACCGGCAAGAGTCCTATCGGTCTGTAAGACTTGGGGTTCATGTAATTTTCCTTGCCCGGTTTTCGGAGGACTACCACCGTTGCCTCCTTCCAGATGTCCGGGAAATGTGCCAGCTCTAGGCATTTATTGTACAGGGCAAGGAAAGCGTCCAGGTCCTGGCAGATAGCTCGACTGCATATATCCGACGTAAATCCGTCTAATCCGGGAGCTTTCTTCGGATTAAAACCTCCCACGGCTGTCTTTAGTTCCAGCGACGTAAATGGTGGGTCATGATATTCATCATGCCGCCACTCATTTACTCGGCTGGCTGCTTCCCTAATGAGCCTGTGGTCCGCGTTGTCCTCTTCAGCTGTGTCTTTCGGATAGAACGTGTCGGCGAGTAAGGCTGCTGATTTCTTTGGGTTCAAAAATGCACCATCGCTACTCAGGGTAAGATCTTCCTGTCTTCTCGCGGTCCTTCGGATCACTCTATGGATACCTTCCCACATTCCTTCTCTATCTTGTTTTTGGCAGAAGTCCTTCCAGCTGGCAATTTGGGCTTTCTTGGCTTGGCACTCGTATTTTTCTTTTGCTTCCAGGTACTCATCCACGACCTTCGCTCTACGGATCGGTGCGGCGTTACGGATACGGTTTTTCTTCCGAGTGACGTCCTTTTTCAACTCGGTTAATACATCGGACCACCATGGAATGGTAATTTGCATTTTACTTTTGACTTTAGGGATAGCCACATCACACGCTTTTTCGATAATTTTTTGGTACAGTATTACTATTGCTTCTAATTGTTCTTTATTATTTATTAAGCTTATATTATTATTTAAATTTAGATTATTATCAGATTTAAGTTCTAGTAATTTATCCTTAAATGTATCCCAGTTTGCCTTCCTGGTATTATATTTTCGTGTGGTTCTACTTATGTTTGTCCCTTTGTCCTTTTTAACTTTAATATTCAACAAGATGGTATTATGGTCCGAGCTAATCATCCCTTTGTCGACTCGCCATCCGTCTGTCAGGTCGAATAGATCCAGCGAGCAGGCCGTTACATCTACGTGGCTCTTGTACTCGACACCGCCTCTTACGGTGTCGAAAGTTGGCGTGTCTCCCGTATTCAGTACCTGAAGCTCCAACTCTTCCAGGGTCCCGGACATTTCTTCTCCCCTGTGGTCTTCTACGGTGCTTCCCCACCAGGTACTCTTAGCATTGGCGTCTCCTCCTACCAGCAGTTTTCCAGTGCCCAAAACCAACGAGATTTTGGTCAGCTGATCCAGGTAGGGCCCTATGGGTTGGTCTGGCTCAAAGTAGTACGAGACTACGGCGATTTCCCAGGCTTTGGTCCGGATCCCCACCACCACGATGTTGTTTGTGGTGAGTTCTGGGTAGGGAATGACATCCAAGTCATCATTGAAGACAACTATTGCTGCCTTTACCCTCCCGCTTCCTTCGACCTCGCACTGGTAGACTCTCGCACCACGGTAGCTTCTCATACTTCTAGCCCCTCCCACATACGGCTCCTGAACCAGTGCCCATGCGATCGCTCGCTCACTGGCCTCTATAAAGAGTTCGGTGGTCGCCAGTTCCTTCCTTTGTAGGTTGGCTTGGGCTACTGCATATCCTCTGGTTGGGGTGCCTGCCCTGTTGCCGTTCTCAACTTTAGTAGTACGCCACTCTAGCTCTTGCTATGACCTCCCATCTCTTTTTCACTGGGCACTCGTCGCTGAACGCGTTGTGCTCGGTATGCTCCAGCTTTGCCGACGTGCAATTACAGCACGATGGGGGTACTCCTGCCATCCATTCGGCGCACTGCGTTTTCATGTGGGGGCCCCCGCAATGGCTGCATTTCTCCACTGTCTCCTTGCAGAGCCGTCGTCCGTGCCCAAACCCTAAACACAGGGAGCACTGGACTAGTGGAGTCTGGTCTGCGACTCTGATTCGTTGCAAGTCGATGTGGACAGCTTGCCGCACTTGCAGTCGGTTCCACATCTTTGGGGACACCCTGAGAACGAGGTGATGTGTGTGAGGGTTTCTAGTCTTTTTCTTGAAAAGTACCTCCACTCGGTCTTCTTCTTCCTTAAGCCCTTCAAACAGGTCTCTGTTCTGATTTTTCAAGGCCATAAGGATGTCTTCATCGGTGTTATATGTTAAGACTTCTTTCAGTATCACGAGTGGGTCCTTGTTTTTCACTTCTTCTACCTGTAGCAGTTCCCCCACACTTGCCAGCTTTTCCTTTAGCTTGTCTCTTCCTTGTTCGGTTCGACACCCTAGCACCACCTTCCGGTCCTTGGCCTTTCGGACTCGGTCGACGGTGATCCACCCCTCCTTTGCGTTCACCGCTTTCCTGATGTGATTTATTACTTCGTCCCCGGTCTCGGTCTCATTTTTAGACGTGACAATAATCGAGTGGAGCGCCGTTTCTTTAGGTGGTTGCTTTGCAGGCTGACTTGCCGCTACACTAGCATAGGAGAGCTTCTCCATATGGCTTTGGCTAGTCTGCAGTGCCTCTTTCAGCCTGTCCATCTTCTCAGAGTTCTCTCTGAGGTTCCTGCTATGTTGTTCTAGCGCCTTTCTCAGAGAGTCTGTCTCTACTCCACTGATACTATTTTCAGTCCGCTTCTCCACTCTTGTTGCTTTCGCCTCCGGGACTGTATTTGACACGGGGGGACGTTCTTTCCCTTGCTCTAGTTCCTTCACCAATTGGTATAATCTCTCTATGGCCTGTGTCACCTCTATTTTGATGTCCGTTTTTAAATTTCTAGAGTTGCCGAGGTGTAATTTTGCCTTACTTAGGCAAGCCCTAGCCTCGGCTGTCCTACTAGTGTACGTCATTTGTGACTTAGGAGATGTCACTACGGACTCCACGGATGCCCTTCTGTGTGGTTCCCTACGTTCTTGTGAGGGTATTTGCAACTGTTTAAATATAGCGGGCACCTTGCTTGTTTGTTTTGGTGAGGGTGGCTTATTTTCGGCTTGCCCTGCCTCCCATTCACCCACGCTCTTCCGGACGCTTGGGGCGGAAGTTCCTGCTTCTTTCCTTAGGTCCTGTGGGCTTCTGTTCGGCTGGTTTACCGGTTTCTTTACAGGTGGCCTTATGCCAATCATTTTTGGTATGTTCTTGTTTGGACTAGTCAGTCGTCAGTGGGTATACGCAATTGGGTATTGTATAGAGATACCCTTGTCTGTGTGTATTTGCGTATAGTGTATATACTAAGTCTAATGTGTGTAAAATAAAATAAAATAAAATAGATTAAGTAAAAGCAAAATATAACAATAAAATATGATTCCAATGAATCTTGTCACTAATATGTGCTATTTGTGTTTCAGGTGCCGTCACGCACGCAGCCGGGGGTCAACAGGCGTTCCTCACGACTAGGTAAGTAATGTCGAGGTAAGTATATATTACTTGTATTGTCAATTTTATAACCTTCTGCAAGAAAGTAGTCCCGTAAACACAATTTCTTAAAAATTTATTATTTAGTAGAGCACTGCTCTGTCAATATCAAAAATCTACAGTTTCAGACTATGTCTGATGTCAAAAGAATGCCCAAGGACCGTTAATAATGGAAAAAATTTAGAAAAAATCAACAAAAATTTTTGACTCTACAATAGAGTCAATCTCTATGCACCAAGAGATAGATCTCCTCAGGCCCTTTCTGGCAAACCCAAACACCACTACCCTAGCCCCAGGGGTCCCGGAGATATCACGGTCCGAAAAAACTGGTTTCCAGTCGGAGACCGTTACCAGCTTCGGGTATTTGTGGTTATCTCCGCAACCACTGGTCCGAACCCCACCGTGCTTGGATTCTCCTGGCTGGGCCTGACGAGCTCTATCTCCTGAAATGATCCTCGTACTGAAAAATTTTCAGTCCCTGAAAATTCTTGAAATTTTCTATATAGGCAGGGAGGAACTCGCTTTTGTCTCCAGTGAAAACGCGAGCCTTCTACGACCTCCGGTTCGTGAGTTATCCGAGTCCAAACTTAGGCCTGACAACTCGAGAACTGTCAAATCCTATTTCTAACCCGGTATAACTTCCCCCACAGTGGTCGCAGAAAGCCCGTGCTTGGACTCGCTAAATTCGTCTCGACCCGATCTACCCCGCAAGGTGATTTTCAGGAACCTGAAAATCTCCAGCTCCAAAAAGCCTGAAAGCCGGTCCGCCTGGTAGTGTATGTCTCCCCGAGCACAGCTACAAAAATCGCAGCCCGCCACGACGCCCGAGTGAGGAGCTACGTGGGGCCAAACTTTTCTAAGATGGCCGCCCAACTGTCAAACGACAACTTTGGATGACCATAACTACGCACCCGTTCGTCGGAGAGAGCTGCGGTTTCAAATGCCGTACTCAGCTTGACCCCCCCTACCCGAAATAAAAGGTTTCAGGGCTGAAAACTTTCAGGCCTGAAAAACGCCTGAAAACAAAGTCCTTTATTTTTCTAGACAATTTCACGTATGTCTGTGAAAACCCGGTTCTCCTGCGCCTGATAACTCCGAAGATAAAGACACTTTGCGGAGTTATATGCGTTTTAGTGGTTTTTTGCACTGACACTTTTAGGTTAAAACACGTGGTTTTCACTTTTTTTTCCACTTTACACTTTTTCACCGTAATGTGCGGATGTATACTCTAACGCGGCGGTGTGCGCGACGTTGTTACGCGCAGTTTGGTGTATCGCACGGCCCGATTTGATAACTTTTGCCACTTCTACAAATTTTTAAAAACGGAGCTATTATTTTTAGGTGCTTGTGCTGCGGGGGGAAGCACAGAACTGGTTAGGTTAGGTTAGGTTAGGTTAGGTTAGGTTAGGTTAGGTTGGGGTGTGTGGCCAGAGAGAACCTCCTAGTGTGCCTGACGGTTGCTAGTCCTTTCCACATTTTCCGTGGATGGGAACGGCAGACGTTGGGTCGGTACACCCCGGGCAACACGGGTAATCATGTCCTTTCGGGGGCATTATTACTCGTGGCTAATACTCTGGCACGCGCGTAGGGAACCCGAGGCATCTTGTCTCGGGGTTATCGGCCCGCGAGGGCCGCGTTTGGGGGTCTCTCCACGTGTTCCTCTGATTAGCAGAGGACACGTGGATTTGAGACGGGGGGGATAGAGGAAGAAAACCTCTTTAAAAAATCACCAGTGGGGGCCGTAAGGCCGGGGCGGGGTGCGTAGGCGTCCTGCCCAGTCGGGCAGTTTTGGGGCGGGTGGATCGGTCCAGTATGGACCCCCATCCGGCCCAATACGGGGGGGGGGGGGATAGAGGAAGAAAACCTCTTTAAAAAATCACCAGTGGGGACCGTAAGGCTGGAGCGGGTTGCTTTGGCGTCCTGCCCAGTCGGGCGGTTTTGGGGCGGGTGGATCGGTCCAGCATGGGCCCCCATCCGGCCCAACACGGGGGGATAGAGGAAGAAAACCTCTCTAAAAAATTACTAGTGGGGCCGTCAGGCCGAGGTGGGAACCATGGGTTTCCTGCCCAGGCGGGCGCTCTTGGGGCGGGTGGATCGGTCCAGCATGGACCCCCATCCGGCCCAACCCGTAATCCAGAACTGACAGGACCGGGGGCCTTCGGGCTGCGAGGAAGAAAACCTCTATAAAAATAACCCAAAGCTTAAGCTTTTGTGGCCCGGCGAGGGGCTGTATGGCTGGGGGGAACCCAGCCATTAGGGCCACCCAATTAAAAAATGATAATGTCGGATAAAGGTCATAGACTACCCCAGGACTCAATTCTTTTAAGAGCTCCCAACAGGCCCCCCCATTGGATGAGAGAGGGAACACCCCAGGTTTTTTAGTGGGTATACCAGCGCGTTTCTTGCTGGGGAGTCCCACACGCCCCGCCGGTGCCGTCCCCTAGCCGGCGGGTAGTGCATGAAGCATTTTTCCTGGGTACAAAAAAAAAAAAAAAGGTTAGGTTAGGTTAGGTTAGGTTGGGGTGTGTGGCCAGAGAGAACCTCCTAGTGTGCCTGACGGTTGCTAGTCCTTTCCACATTTTCCGTGGATGGGAACGGCAGACGTTGGGCCGGTACACCCCGGGCAACACGGGTAATCATGTCCTTTCGGGGGCATTATTACTCGTGGCTAATACTCTGGCACGCGCGTAGGGAACCCGAGGCATTTTGTCTCGGGGTTATCGGCCCGCGAGGGCCGCGTTTTGGGGGTCTCTCCACGTGTTCCTCTGATTAACAGAGGACACGTGGATTTGAGACAGGGGGGGATAGAGGAAGAAAACCTCTTTAAAAAATCACCAGTGGGGGCCGTAAGGCCGGGGCGGTTTATTTTATTTTATTTACTTTATTTTATTTTTATTTTTATTTTATTTACTTTATTTTATTTTTAGTTTTTATTTTATTTTATTTATTTTTACATTATTTGTACTAGTAGCACTAGTAATACACAAGCTCTTGTAGCCGGATACCACATCTGGTATTGATGGATTGTGCGTAGAGTTGAGGGCTGCCAGTAGTCCTGGCATTAGGCGGTGGCACATAGGGGAGGGGAAACCTAACCCTGCCTCCGTCTTCACATCGTTACCCGTTGAGTGTCGTTGATCACGTCTAGCGGCTCAACGGGACCGAGGGGCTTGCCTTAGTTGGCCGGCCCGCGAGAAGGAAAACTCAGACCACCCAACAGCGAAGTTGTAAAAACCTCTGGGTACCTGCCGTCCCCCAGCAGTATGTAGGCCTTCCCTCGGAATGAGCGTCACCCGAGGGTCGATTATAAATCGTCTCTACTCGTGGGAATAACATGGAAAATGAAAAAACTAAAACACCCTTAGATGAGGAAGTGAAGAAGAAGGAGGAGCACGGAGTCCCTTTGCGCGACTCCAAAGGGCGCTTCAAGCGCCCTTTACGACCACGTGCCAGCGATGGTGGAAGAATGGGGGCATGCACGCCCACCAGTGCGTGCCCTTCAGAGAGTCGGACATCATTGGCGTCGACGCCGAACGGAAGCCGGAGGAGCTCCGTTAGCCTCGGCGTCGAGTCTGAGTCCGAGGACCTGGACTCCCGCGAACTCAGCGGTCAGGTCTCTAGAACCCGGAAGCGCAGTAGGAGCCGGTCACCAGAGGCGGAGCGCAGCGCACCAGCGATCAAGGTGCCCGCCCCCAGTTCGCCGGTACATGGGTCACGGTCAGTGACCCCGAACCCATTTAGCAGGCGGGAATCGGTCGCCCGCACCCGACAAGAGGGGGAGCGCGCAGCAGAACAATTTGTTGCGCAGCTCCTGGACGAGAACTCAGATGGAGACCTCGTCCAGTCCGCCGCAGACTCTGTGGCCGCTATAATCACGGTGGCCACAAAAAGTCAGAATTTGAAGGGCACGTTCGTCAATGCCCTCAAGAAGGCGGCCTCTCACCTCCAGGAGGTGGTGCAAACGCTCGCGGAGCGCACCACCTCCGACGAGACGAGGCGGTTGCGGGCGGCAAACGACCGCCTGGCAGGGGAGGTGGCTGAGCTCCGTGCTGAGCTCAGCCAAGTTAAGGAGTGTTTGCGGCAGCCGAATGCCGTAGCTCGGCAAGGAGAGGAGCAGCGCTCCCTGCTAACCGACGCGCAGCTGCGCCAGGTCATGTCGTCCGTTGGGACAATGATCAACGTGCGGCTGGGGAGTCTGGAGGCAAGATTACCTCCAGAACCGCGTCGCCGTCCACCACTCGCAGCGGATAACCACGCGCCCGCTGCTAGGGACCCAGTGGTCACGTCGGGCCAGCGGTCCTACGCGACGGCGGCGTCAGCGTCGGCCAGCGTCCCCGCAGGGTCGAGACCTGCGACCGGTAAGAAGGGGACTTCCAAAGCCCCTTCCCAGTCCCAGAGGGACTTCCCGCCATTGAGGCTGACACCTGCGGGCTCAACTCGCGCCCCGGCGCCGAAGGAACGGGCACCAACCAAGGGTGCGCCAAGACTGGTTTCTGTCCTTGGTCCGTCTGCGTCTTCCAATGAGGGCTGGCAGACGGCCGGGGAGAAAATGGAGATTCGGCGTCGGAAGAGGCGCGAACGCAGGAGCGCTGCGAGGGCTGCGGCTGCCGAACGAAAGAAAGAAGAAGTGAAGAAGAGTAAGAAGGCGAAAAAGAAGAGGCCCGGGAAGCTCCGGCCGCCAAGATCGGCCGCCGTGGTCGTAACGGTGTCGCCGGAGGCGAAGGAGCGTGGCCTTTCCTACGCCGCCGTCTTTAAGAAGGCGCGGGAGAGCGTCGGTGTGGCGGACTTAGGCCCCACCGGCATCAAGACCCGCCTTGCCCAAACGGGGGCTCGTATTCTCGAGTTCCCCGGTGCGGAGGGCGCAAAGACGGCGGACACAATCGCGGAAAGGCTGCGAGGGTTGTTCGGGGCGGAGGAAGGCGTAAAGATCGCCAGGCCCGTGAAGTGCGTGGAATTCCGTGTCACTGGCCTGGACGATTCCATCACGCCTGACGATGTCCAGGAGGCCATCCAGGCTAAAACTGGATGCAGCCTGGACAACATCAAGGTTGGCGCCATCCGCCCCGGTCCTGGCGGTGTCGGAGCCGTGGTAGCGCAGTGCCCCGTCGCAGCGGCCAACACTTTGGTTGCTGCAGGAAGGCTCCTCGTAGGCTGGAGTTCCGCCAAGGTCTCTTTGTTGGCGGCCAGGCCTGCGAGGTGCCATAAATGCATGGCCGAGGGGCACGTGCGCGCCACATGCAGAAGTAGCTTCGACTGCAGCGGACTATGCTTCCGCTGCGGCCAGCCGGGGCACAAGGCGACGGATTGTTTCGCCGCCCCCCATTGCCCCCCGTGTGCGGCGGGTAAATTGCCCGCCAATCATATTATGGGGCGAAGGGGATGCAACCCTCCCCGGGCTTCAAAGCCCAAGAACGTTGCGGGTAGCCAATCGACCCAGGCTACCCCCGTCGTCGTCGCCGCTCTTTCGCCGTCGCGGATGGAGGAGGATGTGGTTGCAGGTACTTCGGCCCAATAATGGACCACGACTGCACCCATCTCCTCCAGGCGAACCTTAACCACTGCGCCGGTGCGCAGGATCTCTTCCTGCAATCCATGGCGCAGTGGTCGATTGGTGTGGCCGTAGCCGCGGAGCCCTATTATGTTCCTCCCCGCCCAAACTGGGTGGGTGACCGGGACGGCTCCGTGGCAGTCATCAGCTCCACGGCCACGCGTTCCCCGCCCTTGTCGCTCAAAGATAGGGGCCCGGGATATGTGGCGGCCGAATGGGGGGGATTACTCGTTTTCGGGGTGTACTTCTCCCCCAATCGGAGTCTGGCTGATTTCGAGGTCTTCCTCACATCTTTGGAGACCTCGATACGGCGTTTGGCATCAGGCCGCGTCCTGGTGATGGGGGACTTCAACGCAAAGTCCGGAGCGTGGGGGTCTCCCAGAACGGACGCCCGCGGTAGAGCGGTGGAAGAGTGGGCGAATTCGGTGGGCCTCTGTCTGCTCAACAGAGGCACCACCGACACTTGTGTTCGGCAGCAGGGCGGGTCGATAGTGGACCTCTCGTTCGCTAGCCCTGCTGTCGCGAACAACGTAAGGAACTGGCGTGTCCTAGAGGAGGTCGAGACTCTCTCGGATCACCGCTATATCCGAGCAGAGATCTCCCGGAATCCTCAGGACCCAGTTAGGGGTCACATGGCCGACAGAGCTCCCCGGTCTCCGCGGTGGGCTGTGGGTCGTTTGAACCGGGACCTGTTAGAGGAGGCAGCCATAGTGCAGTCGTGGCTGTCTCCAGTGCCTCCTGACGAGGGGGTTGATGCTGCGGCGGATCGCATTCGTGCTGCACTTACGCAGGTGTGCGATGCGGCCATGCCGCGCGTCCGACGTCGGCCTCCTAGGAAGGAGGTCTATTGGTGGTCCCGGGAGTTGGTGGACCTCCGTGAGGCCTGCATTCTTGCCCGGAGGTCCTACACCCGCAGCCGGCGGCGACGCCGCGATGATAACGGGGAGGGCCAGCTGTACGAAGCGTACCAAGCAGCGCGTGACGCTCTAAAGCTGGCCATCTGTCGCGCCAAAGAGCAGTCGCGGCAGGAGATGCTGGAGGGACTCGATCATGACCCCTGGGGTCGGCCATACCGCGCGGCGCTGAGCAAGCTCCGCGCGACGGCCCCCCCCCTTACCGAGTCCCTTCAGCCTAGCTTCCTCACCGAAGTGGTCGAGGGCCTATTCCCGCCACAGGCGGAGCACACGCCCCCGGCGATGGCCGCAGAGGCCGAAGTCAGGGAGGCCGACGAAGAGGTGGTGGTTCCGCCTGTCACGGAGGCGGAGATGGGGGCGGCCGTTCTGCGCATTCGCTCGAAGCGGACCGCCCCCGGGCCGGACGGAATTCCAGCCCGAGTGTTGGCCCTTACCCTTGACCACATGGGTGACCGCCTCAGGGAACTGTTTGACGCGTGTCTGTCGTCGGGGAGGTTCCCTGAGTGCTGGAAGGTAGGGAAGCTGGTGCTCCTGCCCAAACCTGGGAGAGACCCGGACTCGGTCGCGGCTTACAGGCCTATCGTACTGCTGGACGAGGCGGGGAAGTTGCTGGAGAGGATTCTCGCTGCCCGCATCGTCCGGCACCTCGAGGAGGTGGGGCCCGATCTGTCGGACGCCCAGTTTGGTTTCCGCGCCGGGCGTTCGACGATCGACGCCATTCTGGCCCTGAGGGCCGCGACCGAGGAAGCCGTCAGGGGAGGCGGCGTACTGTTGGCGGTGTCCTTAGACATCGCCAACGCATTTAATACTCTGCCATTTGGCAGCATCAGAGAGGCACTCCGATTCCATGGGGTGCCCGCATACCTGAGGCTGCTGATGGCAGACTATTTGGATCGGAGGTTTGTGTTGTGCGAGGACCGAGCAGGCGACGAAATGCGCAGGGCGATATCGCGCGGTGTTCCACAGGGGTCCGTCCTTGGCCCTCTCCTGTGGAACATCGGCTATGACTGGGCCCTGCGCGGAGTCTTGCCCCCCGGGCTGGGCGTATTCTGCTACGCTGACGACACGTTGGTAGCAGCCCGGGGACGCAACTTTGAGGAGGCGGCTCGCCTGGCCACCACGGGGGTCTCTCAGGTGGTCGGGCGAATCGAGGCGCTGGGGCTTAAGGTGGCCCTCAACAAGACGGAGGCCCTGTTGTTCCATGGGCCCCGTCGCGGGCCGCCTGCCGGCGCCTCGATCACCGTTGGCTCGGTCCTCGTACCGGTTCAGGCCCAGATGAGATATCTGGGCCTGGTGTTGGATGGGCGATGGCTCTTCGACGAGCACTTCCGCCAGCTTGAGCCGAAGCTGGACGGCGCGGCGTCCGCCCTGGGCCGATTATTGCCCAACCTGGGTGGACCCAGTTTGGCGTGCCGGAGGCTCTACACGGGGGTAGTCCGGTCGATGGCGCTGTACGGCGCACCGGTGTGGGCGGGGTCCCTGACCGCCCAGAACCGCGCGCGGTTATGCCGACCGCAGCGCACTTTGGCGGTCAGGGCAATACGCGGGTACCGCACCGTGTCCGCAGACGCGGCATGCGCGCTGGCCGGTACACCCCCGTGGGATTTGGAGGCGGAAGTGCTCGCCGACGTTTATCGGCGAACGGCCGAATTTCGAGCAGGCGGAGGCGGTCGCCCTCTGCTCGAGCAGGTGCGCGAGTGGCGCGAGGCCGCTCGCCGAGCCATCGTGGCCCGATGGTCAGCCCGGCTGGAGGCTCCACGTGCGGGTCTTCGCACGGTGGAGGCGCTCCGGCCGGTCCTTTCGTTGTGGGTGTGGCGACAGCACGGGACCCTTTGCTTCCGGCTGGTGCAGGTATTATCCGGGCACGGGTGCTTTGGATACTACCTGCACAAGGTCGCGAGGAGGGAGTCGAGTCCCGCCTGTCACCACTGTGATTGTGGTGAGGACACGGCGCAGCATACGCTGGAGTTCTGCCCGGCGTGGGCGCACCAGCGTCGTGCCCTCGTCGAGACCATCGGTATGGATCTCTCGCTATCGGCCATAATCCGCTCCATGGCCGATAGCGACAGGAATTGGTGTGCGGTCGCATCCTTCTGCGAGAACGTCATCTCGCAGAAGGAGGCGGCGGAGCGGGCCAGGGAGGAAAGTCTCCTCGCTGACCCGATCCGTCGCCGGCGAGCTGGGCGGCGTCGGCGCGCCGATGCGCGTCTGATGCCCCCCTAGCGATGGCTGAGGGTGGGAGATCGGGGTATGTTTTCTCCCACCCGCACCCTTCCGTGTAGGCGCGGCGTCTCTGGTGCACCCAGACGCCGCCGCAAGTGCTGGTGCCCGCGGGTCGTGGGCAGTCGCTGGGTGGGTCGCTGATGTTGTATCAGGTTCCGGTGGCCCACCCGCTAAGGCGAGGCGACGGTGCACAGGGGGGTTTTAGTCGGTATGCCGGCCGTTCGCTCTAGGCCGGAGAGCCCGACATAACCGTCCCACCTCCCCGAGTGGGGCGGTATGCATCAGGAGCATTTCCCCCCTCCCAAAAAAAAAAAAAAAAAGGTTAGGTTAGGTTAGGTTAGGTTAGGTTAGGTTATCGAAGTGCCGGGAGTCGCAAGCGGCGACCAGGCGGACCGCCTGGCGGAAAGTCTCCGCCAGGTTTTAGAGGCAGAAGAGGTCCGCGTCTCCAGGCCACAAAAATGTGTGGATTTGCGTATTACGGGCCTGGATGACTCAGTTGTTAAAGAAGAGGTCGTCGCTGCCGTCGCCAGGACCGGAGGGTGCCCTGTGGACCAAGTGAGGTGCAATGAAATCCAACAGGGCCGCGCCGGAATGGGAACGGCCATTATAAGCTGTCCCGTGGCCGCCGCCAAAAAGCTGGCCGATGGCCGCCGAATTTTGGTGGGTTGGGTGTCGGCGCACGTCAGGGTCTTGGACCCCAGGCCCGCCCGATGCTATCGATGCTTTTCGAGCGGCCATGTGGGCGTCAAGTGCCCCTCACGGGCTGACTGCACCGGCCGCTGTTTCCGCTGCGGTCAGCCTGGTCACATGGCCGCAACCTGTGAGGCCCCGCCGCATTGTATCTTGTGTGCGGCGGCGGGCAAGTCAGCTGGGCATCGGGCGGGTGGCAAGGAGTGCGCCGCCACCCACAAAAAGTTACCCCCAAGGTCGCCTGCCTCGTCTTCGGCAGCGGATAAGGTCGCCGCTCCCACGGTCGGAGGGGCGGAGGTCAGTATGGAGACATAATGTCTCCACGCCTCCGTCTCCTCCAGTGTAATTTAAACCACTGCGCCAGGGCTCAGGATCTTCTCCTCCAGAGCATGGCGCAGTGGTCAATTCATGTCGCAATAGTAGCCGAGCCCTATTTTGTCCCTCCCAGGGCTGACTGGGTAGGGGACCTAGATGGCTCGGTGGCGCTAATTTCGCCGGCCGCCGCCGGCACCCCGTCCTTCGAGAACATCGTCCGGGGACGGGGCTGCGTCGCAGCACTCGTAGGAGAAGCGGTTGTGGTGGGCGGCTACTTCTCACCCAACCGACCTCTCGCCGACTTCGAGGAGTATCTCCTCGAACTGAACGTCGTCGTCGCTCGAAGCCACCCTCGGACCGTGCTCTTCGTCGGGGACCTCAATGCCAAATCCTCGGCTTGGGGTTCCGCGACCACGGACGCGAGAGGTGAATTGCTCGAGGAGTGGGCCGTAGAAAACGGCCTGCTAGTCCTCAATCGTGGGTCAGTGCACACGTGCGTGCGCCAGCGGGGCGGGTCAGTTTGCTGTATGTCTCGTTTGCTAGCCCCGCACTAGCACGCCGTGTCCAAGGCTGGCGCGTCGTCGAGGGGGTGGAGACGTTGTCGGACCATCGTTATATACGGTTCGACGTCTCCGCCCAGACCTCCGACCCCCCAGCCCCGAGGACCCCGATTGGGGGCGGTCCGCGTTGGGCTTTAAAGAAGCTAAATCGGGAGGTCCTCCTGGAAGCCTCCATCGTTCAGGCCTGGATGCCAGCACCGGCCAGGCCTGACAACACCGAGATGGAGGCCGAGTGGTTCCGGGAGGCCGTAACGCAAGTTTGTGATGCGGCGATGCCTAGAGTACCTTTAAATGTTACAGGTAGGCGTCGGGTGTACTGGTGGTCGGACCATATCGCCGTCCTGCGCCATGCGTGCGTGGCGGCCAGGCGCCAGTACATCCGGCTTCGAAGGAGGCGTCGCCGCCCTCCCGATTTTGACGCCAGGGAGGCGGAATTGTACGAGGTCTACAGAGCGGCCAAGAAGACCCTGAAGATCTCCATCAAGCGGGCCAAAGATCAGGCCCGCCAAGAGCTGCTGGGGACTCTGGACCGTAATCCCTGGGGGCGTCCATACCTTATGGTCAGGGGCAAGCTTCGTCCCTGGGCGCCCCCCTTGTCCCAGAGCCTCCGGCCACAGTTGGTGGAGGAGGTGGTGGCCGCTCTGTTTCCCTCACGGGCGGAGCACACTCCTCCGCCGATGGTTCCGCCTTCCATGGCGTCCAGCGCGGACATTGACGACGACGTGGTTCCCGAAGTGACCCAAGTAGAGTTGCGAGCGGCGGTGTCGAGACTTCGCTCGAAAAACACCGCCCCAGGGCCCGACGGCATTCCAGGTCTTGCATTGGCCCTGGTCCTGGAGGAGCTCGCGCCCCGACTCAGGTGGCTCCTCAGTGAGTGTTTGCAGCAGGGCCAGTTTCCGCGTCAGTGGAAGGTGGGGAAACTGGTCCTGATCAGGAAGGAGGGGCGCCCGGCGGACTCTCCGTCCACCTACCGGCCCATTGTGTTGCTGGACGAGGTGGCTAAACTGTTTGAGTTTATCATCGCGGAGCGCCTCGTCCAGCGTCTTTCTTCAGTGGGCCCGGATTTGGCGGAGAACCAGTATGGTTTCCGTCGCGGGCGCTCCACTATAGACGCAGTCATGCGTGTGAGGAGCCTGGCGGAGGATGCGGTGTCCCGGGGCGAGGTCGTCTTCGCGGTGTCTCTAGACATCGCGAATGCCTTCAACACCTTGCCCTGGAGTTGTATCAGGGAGGCACTCGTTTTCCATCGAGTGCCGACCTACCTCCGCCGCATAGTCGGGGCATACCTATCGGAGAGGGTAGTAGTCTACCCGGGTCACGACGGTTGGAGTCGGCGAGAGATGTCGTGCGGTGTTCCACAGGGATCGGTTCTGGGTCCGCTCCTGTGGAACATCGGTTACGACTGGGTGCTGCGAGGTGCGCTCCTCCGTGGCGTCGGCGTCATTTGTTACGCCGACGACACGCTTGTTACTGCGAGGGGTAAGTCGCACCGGGCGGCGGCCATACTGGCGACCGCTGGGGTCGCACAAGTCGTCAATCGTATCCGGCGGTTGGGCCTCGAGGTGGCCCTGTCCAAGTCCGAGGCCGTTTGTTTTCACGGCCCTCGGAACCGGCCACCTCCAGAGGCCCATATTATGGTAGGAGGGGTCCGCATCGGCGTCGAGTCAACCCTAAAGTATTTAGGTCTCTTGCTCGACGGCCGATGGGACTTTACAGCCCATTTTCGACGTTTGGCCCCCATTCTTCGGGGCGCTGCAGGCGCGCTCGCGCGTCTGCTGCCCAACCTTGGGGGGCCAAATACCTCCTGCCGGAGGCTCTACGAGGGGGTCGTGCGGTCCATGGCCCTGTACGGGGCCCCAGTTTGGGCAAACAGCCTGACGGCCCGAAACATTTCGGCGCTTCGTGCGCCACAGCGCGCCATGGCCGTCAGGCTGATAAGAGGATACCGCACGATCTCGTTCGAGGCTGCGAGCCTCCTCGCCGGATCGATGCCATGGGACCTGGAAGCGGCGCTCCTGGCGTCGCTCTATCGTTGGCGCCAGGAGGCGCTAGCTCGGGGCGAAGGACCTTCTCTTTCCGCTGTCGAGGCGGCGAGGTCCGAGCTCCGCCAGGTCCTAGTGGCGAATTGGAAGGAGCGACTTGTGCACCCCAGTGCCGGGCACGCCACGATCGTGGCGGTAAGTCCCGTGTTTGAGGAGTGGCTGGAGAGGCGGCATGGCGCCCTCACCTTCCGGCTGACACAGGTTTTGACCGGCCATGGTTGTTTTGGCCGGTTCCTGTGTCGCATAGGCCGGCAAGAGACGCCCGGTTGTCACCACTGCGGCGACTGCCGCGACGTTGTTGAGGACACGGCGCTGCACACATTGGCGGTTTGCCCCGCCTGGGCATCGCAGCGCCGTGAATTGATCGCGGCAGTCGGAACGGTTGCCCTCTCGCTCCCGGCCGTAGTTCTGTCTATGGTCCGGAGTGAGAGGTCGTGGAACGCCGTCGCCTCCTTCTGTGAGGAAGTTATTTCCATCAAGGAGGCGGCGGAGCGGGAGAGGGAGCGTTTAAACCCTCTCCCCAACCGCAGAGCCGGGCGCCGGAGGGCGCGAGATGACCTCCAGCCACCCTGAGGTTTGACCTGGGGGTGGCGGGCTTTGTGGGCCTGCCCGCCATCCATTCAGCACCAGGTCCGAGAGGCGGCGTGCGTGTTCCCACGCGCGCCTCTGTGTCGAGTCCGTCTCCCCTCTAGAGGGGGGACAGTAGGGAATATGTAGAAGGAACCAGCGGGTAGATCTTTTGTGTAGTGGCCTGCCGTTTCATACGGCGGGCCGTAACCTCGGCGGGGTCGCGACTGCATGTGAAAGTGATTCGCGCGGCCCCGCCGACAGTGGTTTGTCGAGGAACACCGTGGTAGGTTTAGTCGGTATTCCGGGAGGTCCATTGTATTGTTTAACAACTTTCTCTTACCCCGGCGAGTCCGACATAACCCCTCCGCCCGCCCCCGCGGAGGGGTATGCGTCATAGCATTCCCCCACGTTAAAAAAAAAAAGAAAAAAAAAAAAGTTAGGTTAGGTTAGGTTAGGTTCGGGGTGTGGGTCAGAAAACCTCCTCGTGGTACACCCTGGGCAACGTTGGCAATAATGCTCTTCATTATTGCTGGCGGCTAATATTCTGACAACCGGTGCCTTGTGTCGACGCGTTCGGCACCGGTGGCGGGGGGATGGACGCTTGTCCCATCCCCAGGCCGGCGGCCCTTTCTTTGGGCCCGGCTCTCCCAGTACCGCTCTGTTTTAGAGTGGACATGGGAGAGCCTCTTTGACGGGTTCGGCGTGCACTCACCCTGCCGCTGAACAGACAACGGGGTCCCTTCTCGTCACTCTGACGACTCTCCCCCTTTCTTTGCCCCCCTTTTTGTTTTTTGTTTTTGTCTCTTGTTTTTGGTTTTGTCCCCTTTTTGTTTTTGTTCCTTTTGGTTCTGCGTCCATTTTGTTTTGTCCCCTTTTGTTTTTGTTGTTCCCCCTTTCTTTTGTCTTTTGTCCCCGTTGTCACCGTCTAGAGCAAATCGTAACCCCGTATTGTGCAGTGTCGTGGATCACGTCTCGCGGCTGCTGACGGGAGCGAGGGTCTTGGCTTCACCGCCCGGACTGCGAGGGAGTGGCCCTCTATAAAAACCACCCCGAATCTCAAGTTGCTGCCGCACGGCGAGGAGATGCATGGCTGATGGGTAGTTCAGTCGTTAGTGCGGCCCCCTCAGGGTACCTGCCGTCCCCCTGTTGTAATTAGGCTTGCCCGGGTATCGGGATCTCTGCCCGGGTCGACGTTTAGTTCTCCCGCACTCGTGGGTTTTATTATGGAAACAGTTAAATCAATTTAAAAAAAAAAGACGTTGATAGAGAGCAGGTCGCGCACGCCCAGTTCTGCGCGTTCTGAAGTGGATGTGGACGAAGACTACGTGCCGTCGGAACACGATAGTGAAGTCGTAGAGCTCAACTCGGAGAGTTCTCCTGAGAAGGCTACACGCAAACGCTTGCGGTCGGCGAAGCTATCGGAGGAGTCAGACGGCTCAAGTGAGGAGGCGGTTCCGGCACCGAAGGTTGCGACAGCGCGACGCGGACGCGGTCGTCCGCCCACCCACGGTAAATACGTGGGTCTTGGCCAGGCTAAGGCTGAACTTGCCGCTGCACTGCGGAAGTCCGAAGACGAAGAGCGCACGTCCGAGGAGGATAGCCTCATTACTGCGGCAGCCCGGCGAGTTGCTGCGGGAAGGAAGCAGCCAGTGGTGGAGCTGGATGCTGAAGATCTGCCCGTATCCCACCTGAAGACCCGGCTCACTGATGCCTTAGAGGCCATACGGCTCGTCTCAAGAAAATCGAAGGGCCTGAAGGGTACGTGCCAAAAGGCCCTTAAAGACTCAATCGAGGCAATTCAAGAAATAGCAGAGGTAGCATTTAGCCGATCGGCCACTGAGGAGGTTACGAAACTGGTGACCGAAAATTCTCGTTTGGCTCAAGAAGTGGCCGATCTTAGAAGACGACAGGAGGAGCTTGAGCAGCGGCACGAGCAGGGCGCAAACAAGGCCGAATCAGACCTTGTGGCCCTCGTCCGAAAGGAGCTTGGCGAGTTTCGCGCCAAGCTCTCAGTTATGGAGGGCCGGCTGTTGCGCCCTCCTCTGGCCGCAGATAGAGCCAGAGGGCCTCCCTGTCCTACTCCCCCGACGCCTGCGCCGCCTACGTCGTACGCGGCTAAGGCAGGAGCCCCGCGGCCTCCTCCTGTTGCTCCAGCGGGTGATACTCCAGCTCCAGCAGGCCAAAAGGGCAGGAAAAAGACGCAGGCGAAGCGCGTGCCCGTGGCTCCCAGGGAGCGCCCCGCCGCTGCTGGGAAGCAACCTGCAGCCACCCCACGCAGAGCCGACGACTGGGAGGTCGTCGGCAAGAAGAAGGAGGAGGCCAAGAAAAGGAAGAAGGCGGCCAAGAAGGCCAGGCAGGCGGCTAAAAAGGCGGCAAGGAAGCTGCAAGCCCCTCGCTCCACTGCGGTTGTCTTGACTTTGCAGCCGGCCGCCATCGAGCGAGGGACAACATATGCTGACCTCCTTAAAAAGGCGCGGGCGGCAATTGACCCCGGCAAGTTGGGGATAACGGCGGGCTTGCGGTGCCGGGCTACCCAGACCGGCGCCCGCCTTATTGAGGTGCCGGGTGTCACAAGCGGCGACCAGGCGGATCGCCTGGCGGAAAGTCTCCGCCAGGTTTTAGAGGCAGAAGAGGTCCGCGTCTCCAGGCCCCAAAAGTGCATTGATATGCGCATCACGGGCCTGGATGATTCTGTATCGAAAGAAGAGGTCGTCGCTGCCGTCGCCAGGACCGGCGCGTGCCCTACGGAACAAATTAAGTGCGGGGACATTAAGTAGGGCCGCTCCGGTATGGGGACGGCCATTATTAGCTGTCCGGTCGCCGCCGCCAAGAAACTTGCCGATGGCCGACGTCTTTTGGTGGGGTGGGTTTCGGCGCAAATTAAAGCGCTGGAGCCCAGGCTCGCCCGGTGCTACCGCTGCCTGTCCAGCGGCCACGTGGGTGTCATGTGCCCCTCTCGGGTTGACTGCACCGGCCGCTGTTTCCGTTGCGGTCAGCCCGGTCACGTGGCCGCAACGTGCGAGGCCACGCCGCACTGTGTCTTGTGTGCGGCGGCGAGCAAACCAGCGGAGCACCGGGCGGGTGGCAAGGGGTGCGCCGCCACCAGTAAAAGACTACCGCCACGGTCGCCTGCCTCGACGTCGGCAATAGCCAGGGCCGCCGCTCCCGCGGTCGGAGGGGCGGAGATTAGTATGGAGACGTAATGTCTCCACACCTCCGTCTCCTCCAAGGGAATTTAAACCACTGCGCCAGGGCTCAGGACCTTCTCCTCCAGAGCATGGCGCAGTGGTCAATTCATGTCGCCATCGTCGCCGAGCCCTATTTTGTCCCTCCCAGGGCTGACTGGGTAGGGGACCTCGATGGCTCGGTGGCGTTAATTTCGCCGGCCGCCGCCGGCACCCCGTCCTTCGAGAACATCGTCCGAGGACGGGGTTGCGTCGCAGCACTCGTAGGAGAAGCGGTTGTGGTGGGCGGCTACTTCTCACCCAACCGACCTCTCGCCGACTTCGAGGAGTATCTCCTCGAACTGAACGTCGTCGTCGCTCGAAGCCACCCTCGGCCCGTGCTCTTCGTCGGGGACCTCAATGCCAAATCCTCGGCTTGGGGTTCCGCGACCACGGACGCGAGGGGTGAATTGCTCGAGGAGTGGGCCGTAGAAAACGGCCTGCTAGTCCTCAATCGTGGGTCAGTGCACACGTGCGTGCGTCAGCGGGGCGGGTCAGTCATTGATGTCTCGTTTGCTAGCCCCGCACTAGCACGCCGTGTCCAAGGCTGGCGCGTCGTCGAGGGGGTGGAGACGTTGTCGGACCATCGTTATATACGGTTCGACGTCTCCGCCCAGACCTCCGACCCCCCAGCCCCGAGGGCCCCGATTGGGGGCGGTCCGCGTTGGGCTTTAAAGAAGCTAAATCGGGAGGTCCTCCTGGAAGCCTCCATAGTTCAGGCCTGGGTGCCAGCACCGGCCAGGCCTGACAACGTTGATGTGGAGGCCGAGTGGTTCCGGGAGGCCATAACGCAAGTTTGCGATGCGGCGATGCCTAGAGTGCCTTTAAATACTCCAGCTAGGCGTCGGGTGTACTGGTGGTCGGACCATATCGCCGTCCTGCGCCGTGCGTGCGTGGCGGCCAGGCGCCAGTACATCCGGCTTCGAAGGAGGCGTCGCCGCCCTCCCGATTTTGACGCCAGGGAGGCGGAACTGTACGAGGTCTACAGAGCGGCCAAGAAGACCCTGAAGATCTCCATCAAGCGGGCCAAAGATCAGGCCCGCCAAGAGCTGCTGGGGACTCTGGACCGTAATCCCTGGGGGCGTCCATACCTTATGGTCAGGGGCAAGCTTCGTCCCTGGGCGCCCCCCTTGTCCCAGAGCCTCCGGCCACAGTTGGTGGAGGAGGTGGTGGCCGCTCTGTTTCCTTTACAGGCGGAGCACACTCCTCCGTCGATGGTTCCGCCTTCCATGGCGTCCAGCGCGGACTTTGACGACGACGTGGTTCCCGAAGTGACCCAAGTAGAGTTGCGAGCGGCGGTGTCGAGACTTCGCTCGAAAAACACCGCCCCAGGGCCCGACGGCATTCCAGGCCTTGCGTTGGCCCTGGTCCTGGAGGAGCTCGCGCCCCGACTCAGGGGGCTCCTCAGTGAGTGTTTGCAGCAGGGCCAGTTTCCGCGCCAGTGGAAGGTGGGGAAACTGGTCCTGATCAGGAAGGAGGGGCGCCCGGCGGACTCTCCGTCCGCCTACCGGCCCATTGTGTTGCTGGACGAGGTGGCTAAACTCTTTGAGTTTATTATTGCGGAGCGCCTCGTCCAGCGTCTTTCTTCAGTGGGCCCGGATTTGGAGAGAACCAGTATGGTTTCCGCCGCGGGCGCTCCACTATAGACGCAGTCATGCGTGTGAGGAGCCTGGCGGAGGATGCGGTGTCCCGGGGCGAGGTCGTCTTCGCGGTGTCTCTAGACATCGCGAATGCCTTCAACACCTTGCCCTGGAGTTGTATCAGGGAGGCACTCGTTTTCCATCGAGTGCCGACCTACCTCCGCCGCATAGTCGGGGCATACCTATCGGAGAGGGTAGTAGTCTACCCGGGTCACGACGGTTGGAGTCGGCGAGAGATGTCGTGCGGTGTTCCACAGGGATCGGTTCTGGGTCCGCTCCTGTGGAACATCGGTTACGACTGGGTGCTGCGAGGTGCGCTCCTCCGTGGCGTCGGCGTCATTTGTTACGCCGACGACACGCTTGTTACTGCGAGGGGTAAGTCGCACCGGGCGGCGGCCATACTGGCGACCGCTGGGGTCGCACAAGTCGTCAATCGTATCCGGCGGTTGGGCCTCGAGGTGGCCCTGTCCAAGTCCGAGGCCGTTTGTTTTCACGGCCCTCGGAACCGGCCACCTCCAGAGGCCCATATTATGGTAGGAGGGGTCCGCATCGGCGTCGAGTCAACCCTAAAGTATTTAGGTCTCTTGCTCGACGGCCGATGGGACTTTACAGCCCATTTTCGACGTTTGGCCCCCATTCTTCGGGGCGCTGCAGGCGCGCTCGCGCGTCTGCTGCCCAACCTTGGGGGGCCAAATACCTCCTGCCGGAGGCTCTACGAGGGGGTCGTGCGGTCCATGGCCCTGTACGGGGCCCCAGTTTGGGCAAACAGCCTGACGGCCCGAAACATTTCGGCGCTTCGTGCGCCACAGCGCGCCATGGCCGTCAGGCTGATAAGAGGATACCGCACGATCTCGTTCGAGGCTGCGAGCCTCCTCGCCGGATCGATGCCATGGGACCTGGAAGCGGCGCTCCTGGCGTCGCTCTATCGTTGGCGCCAGGAGGCGCTAGCTCGGGGCGAAGGACCTTCTCTTTCCGCTGTCGAGGCGGCGAGGTCCGAGCTCCGCCAGGTCCTAGTGGCGAATTGGAAGGAGCGACTTGTGCACCCCAGTGCCGGGCACGCCACGATCGTGGCGGTAAGTCCCGTGTTTGAGGAGTGGCTGGAGAGGCGGCATGGCGCCCTCACCTTCCGGCTGACACAGGTTTTGACCGGCCATGGTTGTTTTGGCCGGTTCCTGTGTCGCATAGGCCGGCAAGAGACGCCCGGTTGTCACCACTGCGGCGACTGCCGCGACGTTGTTGAGGACACGGCGCTGCACACATTGGCGGTTTGCCCCGCCTGGGCATCACAGCGCCGTGAATTGATCGCGGCAGTCGGAACGGTTGCCCTCTCGCTCCCGGCCGTAGTTCTGTCTATGGTCCGGAGTGAGAGGTCGTGGAACGCCGTCGCCTCCTTCTGTGAGGAAGTTATTTCCATCAAGGAGGCGGCGGAGCGGGAGAGGGAGCGTTTAAACCCTCTCCCCAACCGCAGAGCCGGGCGCCGGAGGGCGCGAGATGACCTCCAGCCACCCTGAGGTTTGACCTGGGGGTGGCGGGCTTTGTGGGCCTGCCCGCCATCCATTCAGCACCAGGTCCGAGAGGCGGCGTGCGTGTTCCCACGCGCGCCTCTGTGTCGAGTCCGTCTCCCCTCTAGAGGGGGGACAGTAGGGAATATGTAGAAGGAACCAGCGGGTAGATCTTTTGTGTAGTGGCCTGCCGTTTCATACGGCGGGCCGTAACCTCGGCGGGGTCGCGACTGCATGTGAAAGTGATTCGCGCGGCCCCGCCGACAGTGGTTTGTCGAGGAACACCGTGGTAGGTTTAGTCGGTATTCCGGGAGGTCCATTGTATTGTTTAACAACTTTCTCTTACCCCGGCGAGTCCGACATAACCCCTCCGCCCGCCCCCGCGGAGGGGTATGCGTCATAGCATTCCCCCACGTTAAAAAAAAAAAGAAAAAAAAAAAAGTTAGGTTAGGTTAGGTTAGGTTCGGGGTGTGGGTCAGAAAACCTCCTCGTGGTACACCCTGGGCAACGTTGGCAATAATGCTCTTCATTATTGCTGGCGGCTAATATTCTGACAACCGGTGCCTTGTGTCGACGCGTTCGGCACCGGTGGCGGGGGGATGGACGCTTGTCCCATCCCCAGGCCGGCGGCCCTTTCTTTGGGCCCGGCTCTCCCAGTACCGCTCTGTTTTAGAGTGGACATGGGAGAGCCTCTTTGACGGGTTCGGCGTGCACTCACCCTGCCGCTGAACAGACAACGGGGTCCCTTCTCGTCACTCTGACGACTCTCCCCCTTTCTTTGCCCCCCTTTTTGTTTTTTGTTTTTGTCTCTTGTTTTTGGTTTTGTCCCCTTTTTGTTTTTGTTCCTTTTGGTTCTGCGTCCATTTTGTTTTGTCCCCTTTTGTTTTTGTTGTTCCCCCTTTCTTTTGTCTTTTGTCCCCGTTGTCACCGTCTAGAGCAAATCGTAACCCCGTATTGTGCAGTGTCGTGGATCACGTCTCGCGGCTGCTGACGGGAGCGAGGGTCTTGGCTTCACCGCCCGGACTGCGAGGGAGTGGCCCTCTATAAAAACCACCCCGAATCTCAAGTTGCTGCCGCACGGCGAGGAGATGCATGGCTGATGGGTAGTTCAGTCGTTAGTGCGGCCCCCTCAGGGTACCTGCCGTCCCCCTGTTGTAATTAGGCTTGCCCGGGTATCGGGATCTCTGCCCGGGTCGACGTTTAGTTCTCCCGCACTCGTGGGTTTTATTATGGAAACAGTTAAATCAATTTAAAAAAAAAAGACGTTGATAGAGAGCAGGTCGCGCACGCCCAGTTCTGCGCGTTCTGAAGTGGATGTGGACGAAGACTACGTGCCGTCGGAACACGATAGTGAAGTCGTAGAGCTCAACTCGGAGAGTTCTCCTGAGAAGGCTACACGCAAACGCTTGCGGTCGGCGAAGCTATCGGAGGAGTCAGACGGCTCAAGTGAGGAGGCGGTTCCGGCACCGAAGGTTGCGACAGCGCGACGCGGACGCGGTCGTCCGCCCACCCACGGTAAATACGTGGGTCTTGGCCAGGCTAAGGCTGAACTTGCCGCTGCACTGCGGAAGTCCGAAGACGAAGAGCGCACGTCCGAGGAGGATAGCCTCATTACTGCGGCAGCCCGGCGAGTTGCTGCGGGAAGGAAGCAGCCAGTGGTGGAGCTGGATGCTGAAGATCTGCCCGTATCCCACCTGAAGACCCGGCTCACTGATGCCTTAGAGGCCATACGGCTCGTCTCAAGAAAATCGAAGGGCCTGAAGGGTACGTGCCAAAAGGCCCTTAAAGACTCAATCGAGGCAATTCAAGAAATAGCAGAGGTAGCATTTAGCCGATCGGCCACTGAGGAGGTTACGAAACTGGTGACCGAAAATTCTCGTTTGGCTCAAGAAGTGGCCGATCTTAGAAGACGACAGGAGGAGCTTGAGCAGCGGCACGAGCAGGGCGCAAACAAGGCCGAATCAGACCTTGTGGCCCTCGTCCGAAAGGAGCTTGGCGAGTTTCGCGCCAAGCTCTCAGTTATGGAGGGCCGGCTGTTGCGCCCTCCTCTGGCCGCAGATAGAGCCAGAGGGCCTCCCTGTCCTACTCCCCCGACGCCTGCGCCGCCTACGTCGTACGCGGCTAAGGCAGGAGCCCCGCGGCCTCCTCCTGTTGCTCCAGCGGGTGATACTCCAGCTCCAGCAGGCCAAAAGGGCAGGAAAAAGACGCAGGCGAAGCGCGTGCCCGTGGCTCCCAGGGAGCGCCCCGCCGCTGCTGGGAAGCAACCTGCAGCCACCCCACGCAGAGCCGACGACTGGGAGGTCGTCGGCAAGAAGAAGGAGGAGGCCAAGAAAAGGAAGAAGGCGGCCAAGAAGGCCAGGCAGGCGGCTAAAAAGGCGGCAAGGAAGCTGCAAGCCCCTCGCTCCACTGCGGTTGTCTTGACTTTGCAGCCGGCCGCCATCGAGCGAGGGACAACATATGCTGACCTCCTTAAAAAGGCGCGGGCGGCAATTGACCCCGGCAAGTTGGGGATAACGGCGGGCTTGCGGTGCCGGGCTACCCAGACCGGCGCCCGCCTTATTGAGGTGCCGGGTGTCACAAGCGGCGACCAGGCGGATCGCCTGGCGGAAAGTCTCCGCCAGGTTTTAGAGGCAGAAGAGGTCCGCGTCTCCAGGCCCCAAAAGTGCATTGATATGCGCATCACGGGCCTGGATGATTCTGTATCGAAAGAAGAGGTCGTCGCTGCCGTCGCCAGGACCGGCGCGTGCCCTACGGAACAAATTAAGTGCGGGGACATTAAGTAGGGCCGCTCCGGTATGGGGACGGCCATTATTAGCTGTCCGGTCGCCGCCGCCAAGAAACTTGCCGATGGCCGACGTCTTTTGGTGGGGTGGGTTTCGGCGCAAATTAAAGCGCTGGAGCCCAGGCTCGCCCGGTGCTACCGCTGCCTGTCCAGCGGCCACGTGGGTGTCATGTGCCCCTCTCGGGTTGACTGCACCGGCCGCTGTTTCCGTTGCGGTCAGCCCGGTCACGTGGCCGCAACGTGCGAGGCCACGCCGCACTGTGTCTTGTGTGCGGCGGCGAGCAAACCAGCGGAGCACCGGGCGGGTGGCAAGGGGTGCGCCGCCACCAGTAAAAGACTACCGCCACGGTCGCCTGCCTCGACGTCGGCAATAGCCAGGGCCGCCGCTCCCGCGGTCGGAGGGGCGGAGATTAGTATGGAGACGTAATGTCTCCACACCTCCGTCTCCTCCAAGGGAATTTAAACCACTGCGCCAGGGCTCAGGACCTTCTCCTCCAGAGCATGGCGCAGTGGTCAATTCATGTCGCCATCGTCGCCGAGCCCTATTTTGTCCCTCCCAGGGCTGACTGGGTAGGGGACCTCGATGGCTCGGTGGCGTTAATTTCGCCGGCCGCCGCCGGCACCCCGTCCTTCGAGAACATCGTCCGAGGACGGGGTTGCGTCGCAGCACTCGTAGGAGAAGCGGTTGTGGTGGGCGGCTACTTCTCACCCAACCGACCTCTCGCCGACTTCGAGGAGTATCTCCTCGAACTGAACGTCGTCGTCGCTCGAAGCCACCCTCGGCCCGTGCTCTTCGTCGGGGACCTCAATGCCAAATCCTCGGCTTGGGGTTCCGCGACCACGGACGCGAGGGGTGAATTGCTCGAGGAGTGGGCCGTAGAAAACGGCCTGCTAGTCCTCAATCGTGGGTCAGTGCACACGTGCGTGCGTCAGCGGGGCGGGTCAGTCATTGATGTCTCGTTTGCTAGCCCCGCACTAGCACGCCGTGTCCAAGGCTGGCGCGTCGTCGAGGGGGTGGAGACGTTGTCGGACCATCGTTATATACGGTTCGACGTCTCCGCCCAGACCTCCGACCCCCCAGCCCCGAGGGCCCCGATTGGGGGCGGTCCGCGTTGGGCTTTAAAGAAGCTAAATCGGGAGGTCCTCCTGGAAGCCTCCATAGTTCAGGCCTGGGTGCCAGCACCGGCCAGGCCTGACAACGTTGATGTGGAGGCCGAGTGGTTCCGGGAGGCCATAACGCAAGTTTGCGATGCGGCGATGCCTAGAGTGCCTTTAAATACTCCAGCTAGGCGTCGGGTGTACTGGTGGTCGGACCATATCGCCGTCCTGCGCCGTGCGTGCGTGGCGGCCAGGCGCCAGTACATCCGGCTTCGAAGGAGGCGTCGCCGCCCTCCCGATTTTGACGCCAGGGAGGCGGAACTGTACGAGGTCTACAGAGCGGCCAAGAAGACCCTGAAGATCTCCATCAAGCGGGCCAAAGATCAGGCCCGCCAAGAGCTGCTGGGGACTCTGGACCGTAATCCCTGGGGGCGTCCATACCTTATGGTCAGGGGCAAGCTTCGTCCCTGGGCGCCCCCCTTGTCCCAGAGCCTCCGGCCACAGTTGGTGGAGGAGGTGGTGGCCGCTCTGTTTCCTTTACAGGCGGAGCACACTCCTCCGTCGATGGTTCCGCCTTCCATGGCGTCCAGCGCGGACTTTGACGACGACGTGGTTCCCGAAGTGACCCAAGTAGAGTTGCGAGCGGCGGTGTCGAGACTTCGCTCGAAAAACACCGCCCCAGGGCCCGACGGCATTCCAGGCCTTGCGTTGGCCCTGGTCCTGGAGGAGCTCGCGCCCCGACTCAGGGGGCTCCTCAGTGAGTGTTTGCAGCAGGGCCAGTTTCCGCGCCAGTGGAAGGTGGGGAAACTGGTCCTGATCAGGAAGGAGGGGCGCCCGGCGGACTCTCCGTCCGCCTACCGGCCCATTGTGTTGCTGGACGAGGTGGCTAAACTCTTTGAGTTTATTATTGCGGAGCGCCTCGTCCAGCGTCTTTCTTCAGTGGGCCCGGATTTGGCGGAGAACCAGTATGGTTTCCGCCGCGGGCGCTCCACTATAGACGCAGTCATGCGTGTGAGGAGCCTGGCGGAGGATGCGGTGTCCCGGGGCGAGGTCGTCTTCGCGGTGTCTCTAGACATCGCGAATGCCTTCAACACCTTGCCCTGGAGTTGTATCAGGGAGGCACTCGTTTTCCATCGAGTGCCGACCTACCTCCGCCGCATAGTCGGGGCATACCTATCGGAGAGGGTAGTAGTCTACCCGGGTCACGACGGTTGGAGTCGGCGAGAGATGTCGTGCGGTGTTCCACAGGGATCGGTTCTGGGTCCGCTCCTGTGGAACATCGGTTACGACTGGGTGCTGCGAGGTGCGCTCCTCCGTGGCGTCGGCGTCATTTGTTACGCCGACGACACACTTGTCACTGCGAGGGGTAAGTCGCACCGGGCGGCGGCCATACTGGCGACCGCTGGGGTCGCACAAGTCGTCAATCGTATCCGGCGGTTGGGCCTCGAGGTGGCCTTGTCCAAATCCGAGGCCGTTTGTTTTCACGGGCCTCGGAACCGGCCACCTCCAGGGGCCCATATCATGGTAGGAGGGGTCCGCATCGGCGTCGAGTCAACCCTAAAGTATTTAGGTCTCTTGCTCGACGGCCGATGGGACTTTACAGCCCACTTCAGTCGTTTGGCCCCCATTCTTCGGGGCGCTGCAGGTGCGCTCGCGCGCCTGCTGCCCAACCTTGGGGGGCCAAATACCTCCTGCCGGAGGCTCTACGAGGGGGTCGTGTGGTCCATGGCCCTGTATGGGGCCCCAGTTTGGGCGGATAACCTGACGGCCCGTAACATTTCGGCGCTTCATGCACCACAGCGCGCCATGGCCGTCAGGTTAATAAGAGGATACCGCACGATCTCGTTCGAGGCTGCGAGCCTCCTCGCCGGATCGATGCCATGGGACCTGGAAGCGGCGCTCCTGGCGTCGCTCTATCGTTGGCGCCAGGAGGCGCTAGCTCGGGGCGAAGGACCTAGTCTTTCCGCAGTCGAGGCGGCAAGGTCCGAGCTCCGCCAGGTCCTAGTGGCAAATTGGAAGGAATGACTTGTGCACCCCAGTGCCGGGCACGCCACGATCGTGGCGGTAAGTCCCGTGTTTGAGGAGTGGCTGGAGAGGCGGCATGGCGCCCTCACCTTCCGGCTGACACAGGTTTTGACCGGCCATGGTTGTTTTGGCCGGTTCCTGTGTCGGATAGGCCGGCAAGAGACGCCCGGTTGTCACCACTGCGGCGACTGCCGCGACGTTGTTGAGGACACGGCGCTGCACACATTGGCGGTTTGCCCCGCCTGGGCATCGCAGCGCCGTGAGTTGATCGCGGCAGTCGGATCGGTTGCCCTCTCGCTCCCGGCCGTAGTTCTGTCTATGGTCCGGAGTGAGAGGTCGTGGAACGCCGTCGCCTCCTTCTGTGAGGAAGTAATTTCGAACAAGGAGGCGGCGGAGCGGGAGAGGGAGCGTTTAAACCCTCTCCCCAACCGCAGAGCCGGGCGCCGGAGGGCGCGAGATGACCTCCAGCCACCCTGAGGTGTGACCTGGGGGTGGCGGGCTTTGTGGGCCTGCCCGCCATCCGTTCAGCACCAGGTCCGAGAGGCGGCGTGCGTGTTCCCACGCGCGCCTCTGTGTCGAGTCCGTCTCCCCTCTAGAGGGGGGACAGTAGGGAATATGTAGAAGGTACCAGCGGGTAGATCTTTTGTGTAGTGGCCTGCCGTTTCATACGGCGGGCCGTAACCTCGGCAGGGTCGCGACTGCATGTGAAAGTGATTCGCGCGGCCCTGCCGATAGTGGTTTGTCGAGGAACACCGTGGTAGGTTTAGTCGGTATTCCGGGAGGTCCATTTTATTGTTAACATCTTTCTTTTACCCCGGCGAGTCCGACATAACCCCTCCGCCCGCCCCCGCGGAGGGGTATGCGTCATAGCATTCCCCCACGTTAAAAAAAAAAAAAAAAAAAAAAAAAAAAGGTTAGGTTAGGTTAGGTTAGGTTAGGTTTGCCGGCGCCGGGATCACACATCGTGGTCAGCGGGGCCCGGATAGCTGTCGAGTCCACCATGAAGTATCTGGGATTGGTACTCGACAGCCGATGGGAATTCGGGCCCCACTTCCGGCGGCTGGCGCCCAAGCTGATGGGCGCAGCGGGCGCGCTTTCAACGTTGCTTCCCAACTTGGGGGGCCCGAGCGCCGCCTGTAGGCGGTTGTACGTGGGAATCGTGCGGTCCATGGCCCTGTATGGGGCCCCTGTGTGGGCGATGGACATGACGGCCAGCACTCTCGCCATTCTGCGCACACCGCAGAGGGCGATGGCCGTCAGAGTCGTCCGCGGGTATCGCACGATTTCCTACGAGGCGGCTTGCGTCCTGGCCGGATCCCCGCCCTGGGACCTAGAGGCGAAAGTACTCGCGTCATTATATCGATGGCGCGAGGAAGAGCGGGCACGGGGCTCGAGGCCGGTGCAGCGGCAGATCGCGCTGCGCCGAGAGGAGCTCCGTCAGGTCTTGGTGGCGGAATGGCGGCAAAGGCTTCTGCGCCCTGCCGCCGGCCTCGCTACCGTCGAGGCGATCCGGCCGGTACTCAACGACTGGCTCGGGAGAAGGCACGGCTCCCTGTCGTTTAGGGTGACGCAGGTGCTGTCGGGGCACGGCTGCTTCGGCAAGTACCTGTGCCGCATAGACAGGGAGCCGGACGCTCGGTGCCATCACTGCGTCCATTGCGGGGAGGACACGGCGCAGCACACGCTCGCCGAGTGTGTAGCTTGGGAGGAGCAGCGCCGTGTCCTCACAAATGAAGTAGGAGGCGATCTGTCGCTGCCGGCCGTAGTGCGGAGGATGGTTGGTAGCGCAGAGTCGTGGGACGCGGTGGTGTCCTTCTGCGAGGACGTGATGTCGCAGAAGGAAACTGCGGAACGGGAGAGGGAGATCTCGACTCCCTTCCCCGGCCGCAGAAGGCGCACCGGGCGCAGGAGAAGGGCGGACAACGCCCGTTTCCGGCCCCCATGAATGGGTCCAGGGGCGAGGGACTTGGGGAAGTCCCCGCCCCCTATTCGATGGACCCGAGTCGCAGGCGCGCGCGGGTGTCGGCGCGCGCCTTTGAGGCGATGCACGGGGTAGTTCAACACCTCACTACCCCATGCAGGAGACGAGGCCCGGACAGACCCGGCCAGCACTAGTGCGGGGCTGCGGAAGAATTTGGACTCCCGCGGCCCCGCGCGCACGTGCGAGGAGACACCGGGGTGGTTTTAGCCGGTAAAAGTCCGGCACGCCCCTCCGCCTTTCCCCAGGCGGAGGTAGTCCATGAGGATTTCCCCCCGAAAAAAAAAAAAAAAAAAAAAAAAAAAAAAGGTTAGGTTAGGTTAGGTTAGGTTAGGTTGGGGTGTGTGGGGGGACCCCCCATAGTGCTTGCGTCCTCGTCGCGTCCCCTGGAAACGACCCGGTTCTGTCACCGTAACGGAGTGTCAGACCGGGGTTCGGCTAAAGTGCACTTGCGTGCCGGTTCGTATTGTCCTGTTTACTGTTATTCTGTCTGTTGTCTGTCCCTGACTGTTCGCTTGAGCCATGCCCAAGCAACAGCGAGATGCGCGTGGGAGATTTGAAAAAGGCCCTTATCAGGGCCACCAAAAAGGCCCTTCTCAGGGCCACTCCGAGCAGGAGAGTGTTCCGGAAGATTTATCGGACTCAACGTCGTTTGACTCGCGTGCCGAAATGGTGGCGGGGGCCACCTTTGGGGAGGCAGGCAGCCGAAAGCGGCCGTCCACTTCGTTCTCCGTGCCTGGGTATTTAGACTCAGACACGGAGACCGAAGGGACGGCAGCCGCCAAGGTGCCCGCTGCCAGACGAGGGCGGGGGAGAGCGGTGAAGGGGGCACGCTCCAGGCAGGAGTTCCTCATGCCCGCTTCGGTGCAGCCGAATGCGGAGTTTGAGGCGGCGCTTCACGAAAGACGCCTTGGGAAGGGGCCGGCTACTGTTGCCGCCGACCTGGGGATGGAGTTTGGCAGCGAGTCAGATTCCACCCCAGTGTTCGACTTGCGCGACTTGAGCGACCTAAATGCCCAAGAATTAAGGGCGCGGGCGGGCGAAAAGCTCGCCTGCATTCTAGAGGTGGCCCGAAAGTCGGGCAATTTAAAGGGCGAGTTTGTCGCTCGCCTGAAGCGGTCGACATCGCTACTGAGGGAGGTGGTGGACACCCTGGCGGGCCGCAGCGAGGCGGAGGAGACGCGGCGGCTGAGGGCCGAAAACTCTCGCCTGCGTCTCGAAGGTGAGGCACTCAAGGCGGAGGTAAAGGCGCTCCGTCGGGGATTCGCTGAGGCAAAGACGGAGGCCGCCGCGGCGACGACTGCCGCCACCGCCGCCGCTGCCGCCGCCGCTACCGCCACTGCGGAGACGCGGGCAGCCCCTACCGCCCCTCAGGTGGGTCCTGAGCTGGTGGAGGAGCTTAAGCGCTCCCTTACCATCACGCTCGGGACGATGTTGAGCGCCCGGCTCGCGGGGCTCGAGGACCGGCTTCTACCGGCCCCGAAGGTCCGCCCTCCGCTGAGAGCGGATGCCAGGAGGGTGGGGGCAGACGCCACACCGCCCATACCGGCGCCTCAGCCGATTACCCCCAAGGCGGGCAAGGGGACCAAGCAGGCCCCCAGAACTGCACCGACCGTGGGTTCCTCTAGGTCTAGGGGAACCCAAAACGCCAGCGGGGCTGCCCCTGCCGCCGCCGTCACTCAGGAAACATGGGTGACGGTGGTAGGGAAGGGAAAAGGGAAAGGCAAGGGGAAAGGCAAGGGGAAGGGAAAATCCGCCCCCCCCTCTACATCTGCGCCTGCCCAGGTGGCGCGTGCCTCCGTCGCCAAAGCCCGGCCTGCTGCCCCTGTTGCCCCCAAGAATGTGGCGGCGGCACTGAGGTCCCCGAAATCCGCGGCAGTCGTGCTGTCGTTGCAGCCCGAGGCCACGGCGAAGGGGATGACGTATGCTGCCGCCATCAGGGCGGCACAGGAAAAGGTCGACCTAAGGGAACTGGGTATCGACCAACTCCGCTTCCGCCAGACGGCTACGGGAGCCAGGATCTTAGAGATTCCTGGCTCCCAAAGTGGAGAAAAGGTGGATAGGCTCGCGGAGAAACTCCGCGAGGCCCTGTCCGCAGTGGCCAGCGTCACCAGGCCCGTAAAGTCCACAGACTTGCGGATTACGGGCCTGGACGATGCTGCCACAAAGGAGAAGGTGACGGCGGCGGTCGCGGCGGCGGGCGAGTGCGAGGTGCGGCTCGTCAAGGTCGGGGAGATCCGCCCCGGCTTTGATGGCGCCGGCTCCGCCCTTGTGTCCTGCCCTGTCTCGGCAGCCAAAGTGCTGCTGAGCGGGGCCAGGCTTCTCATTGGGTGGAGCTCGGTGAAGGTGGTCGCGCTGGGAGAGCGCCCCATGCGCTGCTTCAGGTGCATGGGGCTGGGGCACACGCGCCCCCAGTGTCCCGCCGCAGCCGACAGGGGTGACCTGTGCTTCCGTTGTGGAGACGCAGGCCACCGGGCGGCCAACTGTGGCAAGGCCGGGCTGCGCTGCGCCATTTGCGCAGAGGCGGGAAAGCCCTCGGGCCACGTTATGGGGGGGCGCAGCTGCAACCCCCCGAAGACGAAGGGAAAGGCCCCTGGGACCCGGGCCGCCCCTGCGGCCACCAGTCAGGCCGCCCCTGAGGCAGTGCGCCGCGAAGCGGTGTGCGGGGAGGTTGTGATGTCTGATTAGTATGAACCAGGTCGGACATCACAACTTCCTTCAGGCGAACCTGAACCATTGCGCCAGGGCCCAAGACCTGCTCATGCAGACCCTGGCGCAGTGGGAAATTGATGTGACCGTCGCCGCGGAGCCGTATTTCGTCCCCTCCAGTCCCTATTGGGCTGGGGACTTGAACGGCTCCGTGGCCATCGTTGGGAGGGTTGGCGGCCCCCTTCTCTCAGTCATAGAGAGAGGGGCGGGGTACGTGGTGGCCAGGTGGGAGAGGTATGCGATCGTCGGCGCATACTTCTCCCCCAACAGAACCGCCGCGGAGCTGGAGGTCTACATGGACCTCCTGGCCGCGGTGGTGAGAAGGCAGGCGCCACGTCAGGTCCTCCTAATGGGGGACTTGAACGCCAAGGCCCGGGAATGGGGCAACCGCTGCACTGACACTCGAGGGGAGATAGTCAGGGAGTGGGCGGTTGCCACAGGACTGACCCTCCTCAATAGAGGGTCGGTCCACACGTGCGTGCGATGGCGTGGGGGGTCCGTGGTGGACCTAACGTTCACCAGCCACGCTGTCGCGGCACGTGCCCGGGCCTGGAGGGTGATGTCGGAGGTGGAGACGCTCTCGGACCACAAATACATAAGGTTCGAGATCTCCACCTCCGACAGTCAGGGAGGGTCCCGGCACGTGGTGCGGGCGGACTTGCCGCGCTGGTCGGTGAGTCGCCTCGACGCCGGGCTGGCGGAGGAGGCGGCCATCGTCCAGGCGTGGCTTGCCGCCCCCATGCACCCGGTGGAGGGAGGGACGGTGGGGGTAGGCGTCGCGGCCGGCCGTTTCCGCGAAGCGGTCACGGCCATCTGCGACGCGGCCATGCCGAGGGCCCGCCGCCGCCCCGGCCGCCGAGAGGTGTACTGGTGGAGCTCGGCAATCGCAGATCTCCGAGCCGCCTGCTCGGCGGCGCGGCGGCCCTACACGCGGTGTAGGCGGCGGCGCCATGGCCGGACGAGCGGCCAGCTATCAGCCGAAGAGCTGCAGGCTGAGCTCCGGCTGTACGATGAGTATCGTACAGCCAAAAAGGAGCTGCAGCTGGCCGTCGGCCAGGCCAAGACTCGAGCTTGGGGTGAGGTCCTGGAGGGCCTGGATAGGGACCCATGGGGGCGTCCGTACAGGGCTGCGCGGAACAAGTTCCGAGGGCTGACACCCCCCGTCGCGGAGTCCCTGGAGCCGGAGCTCCTGGGCAGGGTGTTGGTGGGACTCTTTCCCGAACGGGACCCCCACCATACCCCTCCGACGATGGCGCCGTCCTTCCCGGAGGAATTGGACCCGGCCTCCATCCCGCTTGTATCGGAGGCGGAGATGGAGGCAGCCGTCAGCCGCTTAAGTGGCAAGAGGACGGCACCGGGTCCTGACGGGATCCCGGGGCGGGTCCTTCGGATCGCCCTCAAAGAGATGAGCGATCCACTTCGGGAGCTGTTCGACGCGTGCCTCACGTCTGGACGGTTCCCGAAGCTGTGGAAGGACGGCCGATTGTGCCTGTTGCGGAAGGAGGGGCGAGACACAGCCTCGCCTTCCGCATACAGGCCAATCGTGTTGCTGGATGACACGGGAAAGCTGCTAGAAAGTGTGGTGGCTTCCCGTGTCATCCAGCACTTAGAGGGGACTGGGCCGGCGCTATCGCAGGCCCAGTATGGGTTCAGAGCGGGGCGGTCCACGATAGACGCCCTGCTCTGGCTCAAAGATTGGACGCAGGAAGCGGTCGGTGGGGGGAACAAGGCGTTGGCTGTCTCGCTGGACATTGCTAACGCCTTCAACAGCCTCCCGCATGGAACAGTACAGGAGGCGCTCCGGTATCACGGAGTGCCCCTGTATTTGCGGAGGCTGTTGGCCGACTACCTCCAGGACCGCGAGGTCCTGGTGGAGGGACGCGACGGTTTGAGGCGCCGTCGCGTATCCTGCGGGGTTCCACAGGGGTCGGTGCTGGGACCGCTCACCCCAGGTTTTTAGTGTGTATACCGACCCCCTTCAGGGGCGGAGAGTCTCACATAACCACCCTCCCCCCCCCGGGGAGGGGGTATCCATAAAGGATTTTCCTGGGTCAAAAAAAAAAAAAAAAAAAAAGGTTGGGGTGTGTGGCCACGGGCACGCCACAATCGTGGCGGTAAGACCCGTACTCAGAGAGTGGCTGGAGAGGCGTCATGGCGCCCTCACGTTTCGTCTGACGCAGGTGCTGACCGGCCACGGATGTTTCGGTCGGTATCTGTGTCGAATAGGCAAACAGGAGACGCCCGGTTGTCATCACTGCGGCGACTGCCGCGTCGTTGTCGAAGACACGGCGTTGCACACATTGGCGGATTGCCCTGCTTGGGCCACGCAACGCCGTGTCATGCACGCGGCAGTCGGTAGGGTCGTCCTCTCGCTCGAGGCTATGGTTCTGTCCATGGTTTCGAGTGAGAGGTCTTGGAATGCCGTTGCCTCCTTCTGTGAGGAGGTGATGTTAGTGAAGGAGGCGGTGGAGAGGGAGAGGGAACGTTCAATCCCTCTCCCCAACCGCAGAGCCGGGCGCAGGAGGGCGCGAGACGACCTCCAGCCACCTTGAGTAAAAGCCTGCGGGCGGTGGACCCATTGGGGCCGTCCACCGCCCGATCAGCACAGGTCCGAGTAGGCGGCGTTCGTGTTCCGCGCACGCCTCTCGATGACGGAAGGGGGAACAGGTCCCCCGCTTTGTCGTAGGGGACTAGGTCCCCCAATCTATTGTTTCTTTGATGGTTGTGTGGGACCCGCCATGTCCATCGGCGGGTCGAACCTTCGGCGGGGTTGCGATTCGAATGTGAGAGCGATTCGCGCGGCTCCGCCATAAAGGTGTGAGGAACACCGCGGTGGTTTTAGTCGGTTCAGCCCAAATCCATCATAGGGGCTGGATCCCGACATATCCCCATCGCCCGCCCCAAACCGGCGATGGGGAATGTGATTGCACATTTCCCCGCGTAAAAAAAAAAAAAAAAAAAAAAAGGGGTGTGTGGCCAGAGAGAACCTCCTAGTGTGCCTGACGGTTGCTAGTCCTTTCCACATTTTCGTGGATGGGAACGGCAGACGTTGGGCCGGTACACCCCGGGCAACACGGGTAATCATGTCCTTTCGGGGGCATTATTACTCGTGGCTAATACTCTGGCACGCGCGTAGGGAACCCGAGGCATTTTGTCTCGGGGTTATCGGCCCGTGAGGGCCGCGTTTTGGGGGTCTCTCCACGTGTTCCTCTGATTAACAGAGGACACGTGGATTTGAGACAGGGGGGGATAGAGGAAGAAAACCTCTTTAAAAAATCACCAGTGGGGGCCCTAAGGCCGGGGCGGTTTATTTTATTTTATTTTATTTACTTTATTTTATTTTTACTATATTTTATTTATTTTTACATTGTTTGCACTAGTAATACTAGTAGTATACAAGCTCTTGTAGTCGGATACCACATCTGGTATTGATGGATTGTGCGTAGAGCTGAGGGCTGCCAGTAGTCCTGGCATTAGGCGGTGGCACATAGGGGAGGGGAAACCTAACCCTGCCTCCGTCTTCACATCGTTACCCGTTGAGTGTCGTTGATCACGTCTAGCGGCTCAACGGGACCGAGGGGCTTGCCTTAGTTGGCCGGCCCGCGAGAAGGAAAACTCAGACCACCCAACAGCGAAGTTGTAAAAACCTCTGGGTACCTGCCGTCCCCCAGCAGTATGTAGGCCTTCCCTCGGAATGAGCGTCACCCGAGGGTCGATTATAAATCGTCTCTACTCGTGGGAATAACATGGAGAATATAGAAATAAACAAAAAACTCTTAGATGAGGAAGCGAAGAAGAAGGAGGAGCACGGAGTCCCTTTGCGCGACTCCAAAGGGCGCTTCAAGCGCCCTTTACGACCACGTGCCAGCGATGGCGGAAGAATGGGGGCATGCACGCCCACCAGTGCGTGCCCTTCAGAGAGCCGGACGTCATTGGCGTCGACGCCAAACGGAAGCCGAAGGAGCTCCGTCAGCCTCGGCGTCGAGTCTGAGTCCGAGGACCTGGACTCCCGGGAACTCAGCGGTCGGGTCTCTAAAACCCGGAAGCGCAGTAGGAGCAGGTCACCAGAGGCGGAGCGCAGCGCACCAGCGATCAAGGTGCACGCCCCCAGTTCGCAGGTACATGGGTCACGGTCAGTGACCCCAAACCCATTTAGTAGGCGGGAATCGGTCGCCCGCACCCGACAAGAGGGGGAGCGCGCAGCAGAACAATTTGTTGCGCAGCTCCTGGACGAGAACTCAGATGGAGACCTCGTCCAGTCCGCCGCAGACTCTGTGGCCGCCATAATCACGGTGGCCACAAAAAGTCAGAATTTGAAGGGCACCTTCGTCAATGCCCTCAAGAAGGCGGCCTCTCACCTCCAGGAGGTGGTGCAAACGCTCGCAGAGCGCACCACCTCCGACGAGACGAGGCGGTTGCGGGCGGCAAACGACCGCCTGGCAGGGGAGGTGGCTGAGCTCCGTGCTGAGCTCAGCCAAGTTAAGGAGTGTTTGCGGCAGCCGAATGCCGTAGCTCGGCAAGGAGAAGAGCAGCGCTCCCTGCTAACGGACGCGCAGCTGCGACAGGTCATGTCGTCCGTTGGGACAATGATCAACGTGCGGCTGGGGAGTCTGGAGGCAAGATTACCTCCAGAACCGCGTCGCCGTCCACCACTCGCAGCGGATAACCACGCGCCCGCTGCTAGGGACCCAGTGGTCACGTCGGGCCAGCGGTCCTACGCGACGGCGGCGTCAGCGTCGGCCAGCGTCCCCGCAGGGTCGAGACCTGCGGCCGGGAAGAAGGGGACTTCCAAAGCCCCTTCCCAGTCCCAGAGGGACTTCCCGCCATTGAGGCTCACACCTGCGGGCTCAACTCGCGCCCCGGCGCCGAAGGAACGGGCACCAACCAAGGGTGTGCCACGACAAATTTCTGTCGCAGGTCCGTCTGCGTCTTTTAATGAGGGCTGGCAGACGGCTGGGGAGAAGACGGAGATTCGGCGTCAGAAGAGGCGCGAGCGCAGGAGCGCTGCAAGGGCTGCGGCTGCCGAGCGGCAAAAAGCAGTGAACAAGAGCAAGAAGGTGAAAAAGAAGAGGCCCGGGACGCTCCGGCCGCCAAGATCGGCCGCCGTGGTCGTAACGGTGTCGCCGGAGGCGGCGGAGCGCGGCCTTTCCTACGCCGCCGTCTTTAAGAAGGCACGGGAGAGCGTCGGTGTGGCGGACCTAGGCCCCACCGGCATCAAGACCCGCCTTGCCCAAACGGGGGCTCGCATTCTTGAGTTCCCCGGTGCGGAGGGCGCAAAGACGGCGGACACAATCGCGGAAAGGCTGCGAGGGTTGTTCGGGGCGGAGGAAGGCGTAAAGATCGCCAGGCCCGTGAAGTGCGTGGAATTCCGTGTCACTGGCCTGGACGATTCGATCACGCCTGACGATGTCCGGGAGGCCATCCAGGCTAAAACTGGATGCAGCCTGGACAACGTCAAGGTTGGCGCAATCCGCCCCGGTCCTGGCGGTGTCGGAGCCGTGGTAGCGCAGTGCCCCGTAGCAGCGGCCAACACTTTGGTTGCTGCAGGAAGGCTCCTCGTAGGCTGGAGTTCCGCCAAGGTCTCTTTGTTGGCGGCCAGGCCTGCGAGGTGCCATAAATGCATGGCCGAGGGGCACGTACGCGCCACATGCAGAAGTGGCTTCGACTGCAGCGGACTATGCTTCCGATGCGGCCAGCCGGGGCACAAGGCGACGGATTGTTCCGCCGCCCCCCATTGCCCCGCGTGTGCGGCGGGTAAATTGCCCGCCAATCATATTATGGGGCGAAGGGGATGCAACCCTCCCCGGGCTTCCAAGCCCAAGAACGTCGCGGGTAGCCCATCGACCCAGGCTACCCCCGTCGTCCTCGCCGCTCTTTCGCCGTCGCGGATGGAGGAGGATGTGGTTGCAGGTACGTCGGCCCAATAATGGACCACGACTGCACCCATCTCCTCCAGGCGAATCTCAACCACTGCGCGGGTGCGCAGGATCTCTTCCTGCAATCCATGGCGCAGTGGTCGATTGGTGTGGCCGTAGCCGCGGAGCCCTATTATGTTCCTCCCCGCCCAAACTGGGTGGGTGACCGGGACGGCTCCGTGGCAGTCGTCAGCTCCACGGCCCCGCGTTCCCCGCCCTTGTCACTCAAAGATAGGGGCTCGGGATACGTGGCGGCCGAATGGGGGGGATTACTCGTTTTCGGGGTGTACTTCTCCCCCAATCGGAGTCTGGCTGATTTCGAAGTCTTCCTCACATCCTTGGAGACCTCGATACGGCGTTTGGCATCAGGCCGCGTCCTGGTGATGGGGGACTTCAACGCAAAGTCCGGAGCGTGGGGGTCTCCCAGAACGGACGCCCGCGGTAGAGCGGTGGAAGAGTGGGCGAATTCGGTGGGCCTCTGTCTGCTCAACAGAGGCACCACCGACACTTGTGTTCGGCAGCAGGGCGGGTCGATAGTGGACCTCTCGTTCGCTAGCCCTGCTGTCGCGAACAACGTAAGGAACTGGCGAGTCCTAGAGGAGGTCGAGACTCTCTCGGATCATCGCTATATCCGAGCAGAGATCTCCCGGAATCCTCAGGACCCAGTTAGGGGTCACATGGCGGACAGAGCTCCCCGGTCTCCGCGGTGGGCTGTGGGTCGTTTGAACCGGGACCTGTTAGAGGAGGCAGCCATAGTGCAGTCGTGGCTGTCCCCAGTGCCTCCTGATGAGGGGGTTGATGCTGCGGCGGGTCGCATTCGTGTTGTACTTACGCAGGTGTGCGATGCGGCCATGCCGCGCGTCCGACGTCGGCCTCCTAGGAAGGAGGTCTACTGGTGGTCCCGGGAGTTGGTGGACCTCCGCGAGGCCTGCATTCGCGCCCGGAGGTCCTACACCCGCAGCCGGCGGCAACGCCGCGATGATAACGGGGAGGGCCAGCTGTACGAAGAGTACCAAGCAGCGCGTGACGCTTTAAAGCTGGCCATCTGTCGCGCCAAGGAGCAGTCGCGGCAGGAGATGCTGGAGGGACTCGATCGTGACCCCTGGGGTCGGCCATACCACGCGGCGCTGAGCAAGCTCCGCGCGACGGGCTCCCCCCTTACCGAGTCCCTTCAGCCTAGCTTCCTCACCGAAGTGGTCGAGGGCCTATTCCCGCCACAGGCGGAGCACACGCCCCCGGCGATGGCCGCAGAGGCCGAAGTCCGGGAGGCCGACGAAGAGGTGGTAGTTCCGCCTGTCACGGAGGCGGAGATGGGGCGGCCGTTCTGCGCATTCGCTCTAAGCGGACCGCCCCCGGGCCGGACGGAATTCCGGCCCGAGTGTTGGCCCTTGCCCTTGACCACATGGGCGACCGCCTCAGGGAACTGTTTGACGCATGTCTGTCGTCAGGGAGGTTCCCTGAGTGCTGGAAGGTGGGGAAGCTGGTGCTCCTGCCCAAACCGGGGAGAGCTCTGGACTCGGTCGCGGCCTACAGGCCTATCGTACTGCTGGACGAGGCGGGGAAGTTGCTGGAGAGGATTCTCGCTGCCCGCATCGTCCGGCACCTCGAGGAGGTGGGGCCCGATCTGTCGGACGCCCAGTTTGGTTTCCGCGCCGGGCGTTCGACGATCGACGCCATTCTGGCCCTGAGGGCCGCGACCGAGGAAGCCGTCAGGGGAGGCGGCGTACTGTTGGCGGTGTCCTTAGACATCGCCAACGCATTTAATACTCTGCCATTCGGCAGCATCAGAGAGGCACTCCGATTCCATGGGGTGCCCGCATACCTGAGGCTGCTGATGGCAGACTATTTGGAGCGGAGGTTTGTGTTGTGCGAGGACCGAGCAGGTGACGAAGTGCGCAGGGCGATATCGCGCGGTGTTCCACAGGGGTCCGTCCTTGGCCCTCTCCTGTGGAACATCGGCTATGACTGGGCCCTGCGCGGAGTCTTGCCCCCCGGGCTGGGCGTATTCTGTTACGCTGACGACACGTTGGTAGCAGCCCGGGGACGCAACTTTGAGGAGGCGGCTCGCCTGGCCACCACGGGGGTCTCTCAGGTGGTCGGGCGAATCGAGGCGCTGGGGCTTAAGGTGGCCCTCAACAAGACGGAGGCCCTGTTGTTCCATGGGCCCCGTCGCGGGCCGCCTGCCGGCGCCTCGATCACCGTCGGCTCGGTCCTCGTACCGGTTCAGGCCCAGATGAGATATCTGGGCCTGGTGTTGGATGGGCGATGGCTCTTCGACGAGCACTTCCGCCAGCTTGAGCCGAAGCTGGACGGCGCGGCGTCCGCCCTGGGCCGATTATTGCCCAACCTGGGCGGACCCAGTTTGGCGTGCCGGAGGCTCTACACGGGGGTAGTCCGGTCGATGGCGCTGTACGGCGCACCGGTGTGGGTGGGGTCCCTGACCGCCCAGAACCGCGCGCGGTTATGCCGACCGCAGCGCACTTTGGCGGTCAGGGCAATACGCGGGTACCGCACCGTGTCCGCAGACGCGGCATGCGCGCTGGCCGGTACACCCCCGTGGGATTTGGAGGCGGAAGTGCTCGCCGACGTTTATTGGCGAACGGCCGAATTTCGAGCAGGCGGAGGCGGTCGCCCTCTGCTCGAGCAGGTGCGTGAGTGGCGCGAGGCCGCTCGCCGAGCCATCGTGGCCCGATGGTCAGACCGGCTGGAGGCTCCACGTGCGGGTCTTCGCACGGTGGAGGCGCTCCGGCCGGTCCTTTCGTTGTGGGTGTGGCGACAGCACGGGACCCTTTCCTTCCGGCTGGTGCAGGTGTTATCCGGGCACGGGTGCTTCGGATACTACCTGCACAAGGTCGCGAGGAGGGAATCGAGTCCCGCCTGTCACCACTGTGATTGTGGCGAGGACACGGCGCAGCATACGCTGGAGTTCTGCCCGGCGTGGGCGCAGCAGCGTCGTGCCCTCGTCGAGACCATCGGTGTGGATCTCTCGCTATCGGTCATAATCCGCTCTATGGCCGATAGCGACAGGAATTGGTGTGCGGTCGCATCCTTCTGCGAGAACGTCATCTCGCAGAAGGAGGCGGCGGAGCGGGCCAGGGAGGAAAGTCTCCTCGCTGACCCGATCCGTCGCCGGCGAGCTGGGCGGCGTCGGCGCGCCGATGCGCGTCTGATGCCCCCCTAGCGATGGCTGAGGGTGGGAGATCGGGGTATTTTTTCTCCCACCCGCACCCTTCCGTATAGGCGCGGCGTCTCTGGTGCACCCAGACGCCGCCGCAAGTGCTGGTGCCCGCGGGTCGTGGGCAGTCGCTGGGTGGGTCGCTGATGTTGTATCAGGTTCCGGTGGCCCACCCGCTAAGGCGAGGCGACGGTGCACAGGGGGGTTTTAGTCGGTATGCCGGCCGTTCGCTCTAGGCCGGAGAGCCCGACATAACCGTCCCACCTCCCCGAGTGGGGCGGTATGCATCAGGAGCATTTCCCCCCTCCCAAAAAAAAAAAAAAAAAAAAAAGGTTAGGTTAGGTTAGGTTGGGGTGTGTGGCCAGAGAGAACCTCCTAGTGTGCCTGACGGTTGCTAGTCCTTTCCACATTTTTCGTGGATGGGAACGGCAGACGTTGGGCCGGTACACCCCGGGCAACACGGGTAATCATGTCCTTTCGGGGGCATTATTACTCGTGGCTAATACTCTGGCACGCGGGTAGGGAACCCGAGGCATCTTGTCTCGGGGTTATCGGCCCGCGAGGGCCGCGTTTGGGGGTCTCTCCACGTGCTCCTCTGATTAGCAGAGGACATGTGGATTTGAGACGGGGGGGATAGAGGAAGAAAACCTCTTTAAAAATCACCAGTGGGGGCCGTAAGGCCGGGGCGGGGTGCGTAGGCGTCCTGCCCAGTCGGGCAGATTTGGGGCGGGTGGATCGGTCCAGCATGGACCCCCATCCGGCCCAATACGGGGTGGGGGGGATAGAGGAAGAAAACCTCTTTAAAAAATCACCAGTGGGGTCGTACGGCTGGGGCGGGTTGCCTTGGCGTCCTGCCCAGTCGGGCGGTTTTGGGGCGGGTGGATCGGTCCGGCATGGACCCCCATCCGGCCCAACACGGGGGGATAGAGGAAGACAACCTCTTTAAAAAATTACTAGTGGGGCCGTCAGGCCGAGGTGGGAACCACAGGTTTCCTGCCCAGGTAGGCGCTCTTGGGGCGGGTGGATCGGTCCAGCATGGACCCCCATTCGGCCCAACCCGTAATCCTGAACTGATAGGACCGGGGGCCTTCGGGCTGCGAGGAAGAAAACCTCTATAAAAATAACCCAAAGCCTAAGCTTTGTGGCCCGGCGAGGGGCTGTATGGCTGGGGGGAACCCAGTCATTAGGGCCACCCAAATGAAAATATGAAAAATGAATGTTGGCAAAGGTTTGAAACTACCCCAGGAGGGTACCGGGTGCGCCGCACCCGGAGAATCCCTCACGGAGCCTTCTAGCTCCGTCTGCCCCTCGTATTCTGGGGGGGGCAACCAACATCACAGTGCCGTGCCTCGCGAAACTTCAGGCACCAAAACCCCTGCGAAGGGGAATAAGGGGAAGGTTGGGGGGGGTATGCCCCCGCCAACAGTTGGGGATAGGGTCCCGGCCGTGCCAAGGACACGGTCGAGGTGTCGGGTGGCGGCGCAGGCTCGCAGCGACTCTATGTCGAGTGTGTTTAGCGCCGGCACCGGCACTGACATGGACGTCGGGTCGCGGGCGGGCTCGGGCTCTGAGGCCAGTCGGCCTCGGAGCCGGTGCTCGTCGGCGGCTCGACTGGAGAGTGAGGAGGGGAGGGATAGCCCAGCTTCCCTCGCCCTCAAGTTCCGAGTGACGCCCGGCGCTTCCGCGAAGCGCCGAAAGACGTCACATCACGCGCCGTCCGATTCTGGCTCGGACACGGAGGTGGAGGCAGTGGAGGGGACGCCCTGTGTGGGAAGGGCTGGTTCCCCGATGCCGCCTCCCTCCGCGAGGAAGCTCCTCGGGCAGGCAAAGGCTGCCCGAGACTTTCTGAAGAGGGCTGGGGTCCCGGATGCGTCTCCCTCCGGGGGAGACTCGGTTGCCGACCTCAGGCAACGTTTCGAGGCTGGCGCCGAGACCGTCCTGAGGGTGGCGGCCCGGTCCGGCAACCTGAAGGGAGGGTTCATCCGGGACCTGAAGACTGCAACGGCAGATATGAAGGAGGCCTTCTTCAATCTGTGGGGGCAGACCTCTTCTGACCTCCAGAGGCGCTGGAGGGCAGAGAATGAGGGGCTGCATCGGCAGCTGGCGGAGCTCCGGGCGGAGGTAGCGGCTATGAAGGCGGCCGCTGCCACTGCCGCTCGGGCCGTCGCCGCAAAAGCGCCATCGGCCGCTGCCGGGGCGCCTGCCAGGGGGCCGCGGGAGGAGTTTCCGCCCCTTCCGCGACGCACAGCGCAGCCCATCGCTCCCGCGGAGGAGCGGCGTCCCGCCTGGGCGGAAGAACTGATGCGGGCCACGGTGGCTCAGGCGCGCAATGTTGTAGAGGCGTGCCTGGCCAACTATGGCCTCGCACCCGTGCCGACCCCGGGCCCTCTGCTTGGAGGCCGCCCCCGAATGGTCGGGGGCGCGCCAGCTGGCCCCGCGCCCTCCGGCCAACCAGTGGCACGACAAATTTCTGCCCCCACACCGTCGGCTTCCTCTTCAAAGGGGAAAGGAAGGGGCAAGGGGAAGGCGATCGCCACTGTGGCCCCGCCGCGCCCTGCCCCACAGCTCCAACCCGCCCCGGTGGCCTCTACCTCGGCTGAACAGCCGTGGACGGAGGTCACCAGAAAGAAGAGGAAGAAGAAGAAGAAGAAGGCCTCCCGGGCTGCCCCGGTCACGAGCAAGAAAAAGGGCCCCCGCCCGGCCGACCTGCGGCCCCCACGCTCCACCGCCGTCGTGGTGGAGCTGACGGAGGAGGGGCTCCGGAAGGGCGGCAGCTATGCAGGCGTCCTCCGGCAGGCAACTCAGGCCATGAAAGGCAATCTCGCTGAGATGGGCCTTGCCGGAGGCGTCGTTTTTAAGGTTGCCGCCACTGGGGCCAGGATCTTAGAGGTCCCAGGTGCCACCTCTGGCGACAAGGCGGACAGGGTAGCCGCTACAATTCGCTCCCTGTTTACGCCCGAGGAGGTCAGGGTCTCCCGCCCGGTGAAGTCCGCAGAAATGCGAGTAACCGGGTTGGACGACTCGGCCTCCTCCGAGGATGTCGCCGCTGCGGTGGCACATGCCGGAGCCTGCCCTCAGGAGCAGGTGAGGGTGGGGGAGATGCGCCGCGGCGAGAGTGGCTTGTGCACGGTGATGGTGCGCTGCCCCATCGCCGCGGCGAAGAAGGTGGCGGCCGGCCGTTTGCTGGTCGGGATGGTCTCGGCTCAGGTAAACCTCCTGGAGCCGAGGCCCAGGCGGTGCTACCGCTGCCTCGAACCGGGGCATGTGAGGCAGCAATGCACCGCCGAAACGGATCGCAGCGATCTCTGCTATCGCTGCGGCCTGCCCGGCCACAAGGCCGCCGCCTGCTCCGCCGAAAAGTCTTCCTGCAGCATATGTTCGGCTGCAGGAAAACCGGCGGAGCACCGGATGGGGAGCAAATCTTGCTCCCCTCCAAAAAGACGTAGGGCCAGAGGGGCGGTCGCCGGGACTCCGGCCGCCCCGGCCCCTCCCCAAGCAGGGAGCAGTGGGACGGCGATGGACACATAATTAATTATGGCCCATCGCCTCCTACAGGCGAACGTTGGCCGCTCCGCCAGGGCGCAGGATATTTTGCTGCAGCACATGGCGGAGTGGTCAATAGACATCGCCGTGGTCGCCGAGCCTTACTGCGTCCCCAGCCGTCACAACTGGTTTGGGGACCTCGGGGGCTTGGCGGCCATTGTTTCGTCTGGTCCCTCGCTCCTGGTGATGACAGACAGGGGCGAGGGGTATATATGTGTTGATTGGGAGGGAACCGTCCTGATCGGGGTGTATTTCTCTCCGAACCGGCGCCTCGCTGAGTTTGAGCGATTTTTGGGCGCGGTGGGGGCCGTGATTAATCGGTACCCATCGCGTCCGGTCGTGGTGGCGGGGGACTTCAATGCCAAATCAACGGCTTGGGGATCCCCTGTCACCGACGCTCGCGGCGACGCGCTGGAGGAGTGGGCGATTGCGACCGGCCTCGTCGTTCTTAATCGGGGGTCGGTCGCCACATGCGTGCGCTGGCAGGGCGAGTCCATTGTGGACATCTCGTTCGCTAGCCCTGCCGTAGCGCGCCGCGTCCGGGACTGGCAAGTGCTGGTCGAGGCGGAGTCTCTGTCGGACCACCGTTACGTGCGGTTCGACATCTCCGCCTCGCCGGCGATCCCGGACGATCGCCCGAGGAGAGTGCACACCCCGTCGTCCCCACGATGGGCGTTGAAACGTCTCGATGCAGACGTGCTGGTGGAAGCCTCCATCGTGCAGGCCTGGACCCCGATGGTCGAAGGGCCTGTGGAGGTTGAGCAAGAAGCGGAGTGGTTCCGGGGCGCGATGACGCAGATTTGCGACGCGTCAATGCCCCGGGCCAGTGCTCAGCCTCCGAGACGTCAGGTGTACTGGTGGTCTGACGACATAAGTCAGAAACGCGCCGCGTGCATTGCGGCGCGTCGCCAGTACACTAGGTACCGCCGACGCAGGCGGTACCGTGACCCGACCGTGGAGGCACGGCTGCGGGACGCGTACAAACAGCGGAAGTACGCCCTGCAGTCCGCCATCAGCGAGGCCAAAACCCAAAGATGGGAAGAGTTCCTGGGGACTCTCGAGGCAGATCCGTGGGGCCGGCCGTACAAGACGGTCAGGGGCAAGTTGCGCCCCTGGGCCCCGCCGGTCACCGAGAGTCTCCAGCCTCGGCAATTGGAGGGTGTGATTTCCGCTCTCTTTCCTTCGAGGGCGGAGCACACGCCTCCCGTAATGGCGCCGCCCGAAATTGAGGAGGGCGGTGCCGATGCCGGGGTGCCAGAAGTTACGATGGCGGAGCTCGGCGCGGCAATAGTGCGGCTTCGGGGCAAAAACACCGCCCCGGGGCCGGACGGAATTCCTGGCCGCGCCTGGGTTTTGGCCTTTGACGCCCTAGGGGACCGGCTCCTCAGGCTGTTCAGCGCCTGTTTGGAGTCGGGACGGTTCCCTTCCATGTGGAAGACGGGCAAGCTGGTCCTCCTGAGAAAGGAGGGCCGCCCCGCGGATTCTCCCTCCGCGTACCGCCCCATAGTGCTGTTGGATGAGGTGGGCAAGCTCTTTGAGCGCGTAGTGGTTGCCCGCCTCTCCAAGCACCTGGTGCGGGTGGGCCCCGACTTATCCGAACGCCAGTTCGGATTCCGGGAGGGCCGATCGACGATTGACGCGATCAGTAGCGTCAAGGCCCTCTCGGAAGAGACGGTCGCCTCGCGCGGGGTGGTATTGGCGGTGTCCTTGGACATCGCCAACGCTTTTAACACCCTGCCGTGGGCGACTATTAGGGAGGCGCTCCGATTTCATGGGGTGCCTCCCTATCTACGCCGAATAGTCGGGGACTACCTGCACCAGAGGAGTGTGTTTTGTGTGGGGCGGAACGGAGAGACGTTCCGGAGGGAGATGTCGTGCGGTGTTCCACAGGGTTCGGTTCTGGGTCCGATACTGTGGAACATCGGCTACGACTGGGTGCTGCGGGGCGCCCTGCCCCCGGGCGTCGGCGTAACTTGTTACGCCGACGACGCGTTGGTTACGGCCCGGGGAGCGGATTGCGGGGCAGCTGCCCGTCTTGCCACGGCTGGAGTGGGCCTGGTTGTCGGCAGGATTAGGATGTTGGGACTGGAGGTGGCGCTAGATAAGTCCGAGGCCCTGTTATTTCACGGGCCTCGGCGGGCGCCACCTCCCGATGCCCACATCATCGTTGGAGGGGTCCGCATCGGGGTGGAGCCAAGCATGAAATACTTGGGGCTCTACCTCGACGGCCGCTGGAACTTTCGCGTCCATTTTAGCCGTCTGGCCCCCCGCCTGATGGCGGCAGCGGGAGCGCTTAGCTCTCTGCTGCCGAATATCGGGGGGCCCAGTGTCGTCTGCCGCCGCCTCTATTTGGGGGTGGTGCGGTCGATGGCCCTATATGGAGCGCCCATCTGGGCTGGCGCCCTTGATCGCCAAAATATCGCCCTCCTCAGGAGACCTCAGAGGGCGATGGCGATCAGGGTGTCACGGGCGTACCGCACCGTCTCCTTTGAGGCGGCGTGCGTTTTGGCGGCATCGCCGCCCTGGTATTTGGAGGCGGAGGTCCAAGCGTCAGTGTATTACTGGCGCGCTGACCTCCGCCTCCAGGGTGAAGAACCCACGCACAGGGCGGTGGAGACGCGAAGGTCCCAGGCTCGACTGGTCCTCGTGGAAAAGTGGGAGAATAGACTGGCCCAGCCCCGCTATGGGGTGAGGACCGTCGAGGCTGTCCGTCCGGTGATAAGGCAGTGGACGGACAGACGGCGCGGACCGCTCACCTACCGGCTTACTCAGGTGCTCTCCGGACATGGCTGCTTCGGAGAGTACCTTTGCAAGATAGCCGGTAGGGAGCCGACAACCAGGTGTCACCATTGTGAGGAGTGTGACCGGGACACGGCGCAGCACACGCTGGAGGAGTGCCCGGCGTGGGCCGCGGAGCGCTGTGCCCTGGTCGCTGTGATTGGCCCCGACCTCTCCTTGCCGACCGTCATATCCAAGATGGTCGGCGACGACAGGTGCTGGGGCGCAATGAGGTCCTTCTGCGAGTCTGTCATCTCGCAGAAGGAGGCGGCGGAGCGGGGGCGTGAGGACGATCCTTACGCCCCGGAAGTCCGCCGCCGGAGGAGGGGGCGCAGGAGACGCGCTTATGTCGCTCTCCTGCCCCCCACTTAAGGGTTCCGGGTGGCAAGGCCTCAGGGGGGCCTGCCACCCGTAAACTAAGAACCCCGAGAGGGCGCGCGCGGTGTTCCCGCGCGCCTTCCAACGTCGATAGGGGAGAGCAGTGAAGCTCTCCCCTGGGGACAAGAGGGGGTCGGGTCCTAAAAAAAAAATGACCCGGCCCGCACCCACACGGGGGGGCCTGCTATGGATGAGTCAATTCTTTTAAGAGCTCCCAACAGGCCCCCCCATTGGATGAGAGAGGGAACACCCCAGGTTTTTTAGTGGGTATACCAGCGCGTTTCTTGCTGGGGAGTCCCACACGCCCCGCCGGTGCCGTCCCCTAGCCGGCGGGTAGTGCATCAAGCATTTTTCCTGGGTACCAAAAAAAAAAAAAAAAAAAAAAGGTTAGGTTAGGTTAGGTTAGGTTAGGTTAGGTTAGGTTTCCCAGGCTCGACTGGTCCTCGAGGCGAAGTGGGAAAGAAGACTGGCCCAGCCCCGCTACGGGGTGAGGACCGTCGAGGCTGTCCGTCCGGTACTAAGACAGTGGACGGACAGACGGCGCGGTCCGCTCACCTACCGGCTTACTCAGGTGCTCTCCGGACACGGCTGTTTCGGAGAGTACCTCTGCAAGATAGCCGGTAGGGAGCCGACAACCAGGTGTCACCATTGTGAGGAGTGTGACCGGGACACGGCGCAGCACACGCTGGAGGAGTGCCCGGCGTGGGCCGCGGAGCGCTGTGCCCTGGTCGCTGTGATTGGCCCCGACCTCTCGTTGCCGACCGTTGTATCCAAGATGGTCGGCGACGACAGGTGCTGGGGCGCAATGAGGTCCTTCTGCGAGTCTGTCATCTCGCAGAAGGAGGCGGCGGAGCGGGGGCGTGAGGACGATCCTTACGCCCCGGAAGTCCGCCGCCGGAGGAGGGGGCGCAGGAGACGCGCTTATGTCGCTCTCCTGCCCCCCACTTAAGGGTTCCGGGTGGCAAGGCCTCAGGGGGGCCTGCCACCCGTAAACTAAGAACCCCGAGAGGGCGCGCGCGGTGTTCCCGCGCGCCTTCCAACGTCGAAAGGGGAGAGCGGTGAAGCTCTCCCCTGGGGACAAGACGGGGTCGGGTCCTAAAAAAAAAATGACCCGGCCCGCACCCACACGGGGGGGCCTGCTATGGATGACTCAATTCTTTTAAGAGCTCCCAACAGGCCCCCCCATTGGATGAGAGAGGGAACACCCCAGGTTTTTTAGTGGGTATACCAGCGCGTTTCTTGCTGGGGAGTCCCACACGCCCCGCCGGTGCCGTCCCCTAGCCGGCGGGTAGTGCATCAAGCATTTTTCCTGGGTACAAAAAAAAAAAAAAAAAAAAGGTTAGGTTAGGTTAGGTTGGGTTGGGGTGTGTGGCCAGAGAGAACCTCCTAGTGTGCCTGACGGTTGCTAGTCCTTTCCACATTTTCCGTGGATGGGAACGGCAGACGTTGGGCCGGTACACCCCGGGCAACACGGGTAATCATGTCCTTTCGGGGGCATTATTACTCGTGGCTAATACTCTGGCACGCGCGTAGGGAACCCGAGGCATTTTGTCTCGGGGTTATCGGCCCGCGAGGGCCGCGTTTTGGGGGTCTCTCCACGTGTTCCTCTGATTAACAGAGGACACGTGGATTTGAGACAGGGGGGGATAGAGGAAGAAAACCTCTTTAAAAAATCACCAGTGGGGGCCGTAAGGCCGGGGCGGTTTATTTTATTTTATTTACTTTATTTTATTTTTATTTTTATTTTATTTACTTTATTTTATTTTTAGTTTTTATTTTATTTTATTTATTTTTACATTATTTGTACTAGTAGCACTAGTAATACACAAGCTCTTGTAGCCGGATACCACATCTGGTATTGATGGATTGTGCGTAGAGTTGAGGGCTGCCAGTAGTCCTGGCATTAGGCGGTGGCACATAGGGGAGGGGAAACCTAACCCTGCCTCCGTCTTCACATCGTTACCCGTTGAGTGTCGTTGATCACGTCTAGCGGCTCAACGGGACCGAGGGGCTTGCCTTAGTTGGCCGGCCCGCGAGAAGGAAAACTCAGACCACCCAACAGCGAAGTTGTAAAAACCTCTGGGTACCTGCCGTCCCCCAGCAGTATGTAGGCCTTCCCTCGGAATGAGCGTCACCCGAGGGTCGATTATAAATCGTCTCTACTCGTGGGAATAACATGGAGAATATAGAAAGAAACAAAAAACCCTTAGATGAGGAAGCGAAGAAGAAGGAGGAGCACGGAGTCCCTTTGCGCGACTCCAAAGGGCGCTTCAAGCGCCCTTTACGACCACGTGCCAGCGATGGCGGAAGAATGGGGGCATGCACGCCCACCAGTGCGTGCCCTTCAGAGAGCCGGACGTCATTGGCGTCGACGCCAAACGGAAGCCGGAGGAGCTCCGTCAGCCTCGGCGTCGAGTCTGAGTCCGAGGACCTGGACTCCCGGGAACTCAGCGGTCGGGTCTCTAAAACCCGGAAGCGCAGTAGGAGCAGGTCACCAGAGGCGGAACGCAGCGCACCAGCGATCAAGGTGCCCGCCCCCAGTTCGCCGGTACATGGGTCACGGTCAGTGACCCCGAACCCATTTAGTAGGCGGGAATCGGTCGCCCGCACCCGACAAGAGGGGGAGCGCGCAGCAGAACAATTTGTTGCGCAGCTCCTGGACGAGAACTCAGATGGAGACCTCGTCCAGTCCGCCGCAGACTCTGTGGCCGCCATAATCACGGTGGCCACAAAAAGTCAGAATTTGAAGGGCACCTTCGTCAATGCCCTCAAGAAGGCGGCCTCTCACCTCCAGGAGGTGGTGCAAACGCTCGCAGAGCGCACCACCTCCGACGAGACGAGGCGGTTGCGGGCGGCAAACGACCGCCTGGCAGGGGAGGTGGCTGAGCTCCGCGCTGAGCTCAGCCAAGTTAAGGAGCGTTTGCGGCAGCCGAATGCCGTAGCTCGGCAAGGAGAGGAGCAGCGCTCCCTGCTAACCGACGCGCAGCTGCGACAGGTCATGTCGTCCGTTGGGACAATGATCAACGTGCGGCTGGGGAGTCTGGAGGCAAGATTACCTCCAGAACCGCGTCGCCGTCCACCACTCGCAGCGGATAACCACGCGCCCGCTGCTAGGGACCCAGTGGTCACGTCGGGCCAGCGGTCCTACGCGACGGCGGCGTCAGCGTCGGCCAGCGTCCCCGCAGGGTCGAGACCTGCGGCCGGGAAGAAGGGGACTTCCAAAGCCCCTTCCCAGTCCCAGAGGGACTTCCCGCCATTGAGGCTCACACCTGCGGGCTCAACTCGCGCCCCAGCGCCGAAGGAACGGGCACCAACCAAGGGTGTGCCACGACAAATTTCTGTCGCAGGTCCGTCTGCGTCTTTTAATGAGGGCTGGCAGACGGCTGGCGAGAAGACGGAGATTCGGCGTCAGAAGAGGCGCGAGCGCAGGAGCGCTGCAAGGGCTGCGGCTGCCGAGCGGCAAAAAGAAGTAAACAAGAGCAAGAAGGCGAAAAAGAAGAGGCCCGGGACGCTCCGGCCGCCAAGATCGGCCGCCGTGGTCGTAACGGTGTCGCCGGAGGCGGCGGGGCGCGGCCTTTCCTACGCCGCCGTCTTTAAGAAGGCGCGGGAGAGCGTCGGTGTGGCGGACTTAGGCCCCACCGGCATCAAGACCCGCCTTGCCCAAACGGGGGCTCGCATTCTTGAGTTCCCCGGTGCGGAGGGCGCAAAGACGGCGGACACAATCGCGGAAAGGCTGCGAGGGTTGTTCGGGGCGGAGGAAGGCGTAAAGATCGCCAGGCCCGTGAAGTGCGTGGAATTCCGTGTCACTGGCCTGGACGATTCGATCACGCCTGACGATGTCCGGGAGGCCATCCAGGCTAAAACTGGATGCAGCCTGGACAACGTCAAGGTTGGCGCAATCCGCCCCGGTCCTGGCGGTGTCGGAGCCGTGGTAGCGCAGTGCCCCGTCGCAGCGGCCAACACTTTGGTTGCTGCAGGAAGGCTCCTCGTAGGCTGGAGTTCCGCCAAGGTCTCTTTGTTGGCGGCCAGGCCTGCGAGGTGCCATAAATGCATGGCCGAGGGGCACGTGCGCGCCACATGCAGAAGTGGCTTCGACTGCAGCGGACTATGCTTCCGCTGCGGCCAGCCGGGGCACAAGGCGACGGATTGCTCCGCCGCCCCCCATTGCCCCGCGTGTGCGGCGGGTAAATTGCCCGCCAATCATATTATGGGGCGAAGGGGATGCAACCCTCCCCGGGCTTCCAAGCCCAAGAACGTCGCGGGTAGCCAATCGACCCAGGCTACCCCGGTCGTCGTCGCCGCTCTTTCGCCGGCACGGATGGAGGAGGATGTGGTTGCAAGTACTTCGGCCCAATAATGGACCACGACTGCACCCATCTCCTCCAGGCGAACCTCAACCACTGCGCCGGTGCGCAGGACCTCTTCCTGCAATCCATGGCGCAGTGGTCGATTGGTGTGGCCGTAGCCGCGGAGCCCTATTATGTTCCTCCCCGCCCAAACTGGGTGGGTGACCGGGACGGCTCCGTGGCAGTCATCAGCTCCACGGCCCCGCGTTCCCCGCCCTTGTCGCTCAAAGATAGGGGCTCGGGATACGTGGCGGCCGAATGGGGGGGATTACTCGTTTTCGGGGTGTACTTCTCCCCCAATCGGAGTCTGGCTGATTTCGAGGTCTTCCTCACATCTTTGGAGACCTCGATACGGCGTTTGGCATCAGGCCGCGTCCTGGTGATGGGGGACTTCAACGCAAAGTCCGGCGCGTGGGGGTCTCCCAGAACGGACGCCCGCGGTAGAGCGGTGGAAGAGTGGGCAAATTCGGTGGGCCTCTGTCTGCTCAACAGAGGCACCACCGACACTTGTGTTCGGCAGCAGGGCGGGTCGATAGTGGACCTCTCGTTCGCTAGCCCTGCTGTCGCGAACAACGTAAGGAACTGGCGAGTCCTAGAGGAGGTCGAGACTCTCTCGGATCACCGCTATATCCGAGCAGAGATCTCCCGGAATCCTCAGGACCCAGTTAGGGGTCACATGGCGGACAGAGCTCCCCGGTCTCCGCGGTGGGCTGTGGGTCGTTTGAACCGGGACCTGTTAGAGGAGGCAGCCATAGTGCAGTCGTGGCTGTCTCCAGTGCCTCCTGACGAGGGGGTTGATGCTGCGGCGGGTCGCATTCGTGTTGCGCTTACGCAGGTGTGCGATGCGGCCATGCCGCGCGTCCGACGTCGGCCTCCTAGGAGGGAGGTCTACTGGTGGTCCCGGGAGTTGGTGGACCTCCGCGAGGCCTGCATTCGTGCCCGGAGGTCCTACACCCGCAGCCGGCGGCGACGCCGCGATGATAACGGGGAGGGCCAGCTGTACGAAACGTACCAAGCAGCGCGTGAGGCTCTGAAGCTGGCCATCTGTCGCGCCAAGGAGCAGTCGCGGCAGGAGATGCTGGAGGGTCTCGATCGTGACCCCTGGGGTCGCCCATACCGCGCGGCGCTGAGCAAGCTCCGCGCGACGGGCCCCCCCCTTACCGAGTCCCTTCAGCCTAGCTTCCTCACCGAAGTGGTCGAGGGCCTATTCCCACCACAGGCGGAGCACACGCCCCCGGCGATGGCCGCAGAGGCCGAAGTCCGGGAGGCCGACGAAGAGGTGGTGGTTCCGCCTGTCACGGAGGCGGAGATGGGGGCGGCCGTTCTGCGCATTCGCTCGAAGCGGACCGCCCCCGGGCCGGACGGAATTCCGGCCCGAGTGTTGGCCCTTGCCCTTGACCACATGGGCGACCGCCTCAGGGAACTGTATGACGCGTGTCTGTCGTCGGGGAGGTTCCCTGAGTGCTGGAAGGTGGGGAAGCTGGTGCTCCTGCCCAAACCTGGGAGAGCCCCGGACTCGGTCGCGGCCTACAGGCCTATCGTACTGCTGGACGAGGCGGGGAAGTTGCTGGAGAGGATTCTCGCTGCCCGCATCGTCCGGCACCTCGAGGAGGTGGGGCCCGATCTGTCGGACGCCCAGTTTGGTTTCCGCGCCGGGCGTTCGACGATCGACGCCATTCTGGCCCTGAGGGCCGCGACCGAGGAAGCCGTCAGGGGAGGCGGCGTACTGTTGGCGGTGTCCTTAGACATCGCCAACGCATTTAATACTCTGCCATTCGGCAGCATCAGAGAGGCACTCCGATTCCATGGGGTGCCCGCATACCTGAGGCTGCTGATGGCAGACTATTTGGAGCGGAGGTTTGTGTTGTGCGAGGACCGAGCAGGTGACGAAGTGCGCAGGGCGATATCGCGCGGTGTTCCACAGGGGTCCGTCCTTGGCCCTCTCCTGTGGAACATCGGCTATGACTGGGCCCTGCGCGGAGTCTTGCCCCCCGGGCTGGGCGTATTCTGTTACGCTGACGACACGTTGGTAGCAGCCCGGGGACGCAACTTTGAGGAGGCGGCTCGCCTGGCCACCACGGGGGTCTCTCAGGTGGTCGGGCGAATCGAGGCGCTGGGGCTTAAGGTGGCCCTCAACAAGACGGAGGCCCTGTTGTTCCATGGGCCCAGTCGCGGGCCGCCTGCCGGCGCCTCGATCACCGTCGGCTCGGTCCTCGTACCGGTTCAGGCCCAGATGAGATATCTGGGCCTGGTGTTGGATGGGCGATGGCTCTTCGACGAGCACTTCCGCCAGCTTGAGCCGAAGCTGGACGGCGCGGCGTCCGCCCTGGGCCGATTATTGCCCAACCTGGGCGGACCCAGTTTGGCGTGCCGGAGGCTCTACACGGGGGTAGTCCGGTCGATGGCGCTGTACGGCGCACCGGTGTGGGCGGGGTCCCTGACCGCCCAGAACCGCGCGCGGTTATGCCGACCGCAGCGCACTTTGGCGGTCAGGGCAATACGCGGGTACCGCACCGTGTCCGCAGACGCGGCATGCGCGCTGGCCGGTACACCCCCGTGGGATTTAGAGGCGGAAGTGCTCGCCGACGTTTATCGGCGAACGGCCGAATTTCGAGCAGGCGGAGGCGGTCGCCCTCTGCTCGAGCAGGTGCGCGAGTGGCGCGAGGCCGCTCGCCGAGCCATCGTGGCCCGATGGTCAGCCCGGCTGGAGGCTCCACGTGCGGGTCTTCGCACGGTGGAGGCGCTCCGGCCGGTCCTTTCGTTGTGGGTGTGGCGACAGCACGGGACCCTTTCCTTCCGACTGGTGCAGGTGTTATCCGGGCACGGGTGCTTCGGATACTACCTGCACAAGGTCGCGAGGAGGGAATCGAGTCCCGCCTGTCACCACTGCGATTGTGGCGAGGACACGGCGCAGCATACGCTGGAGTTCTGCCCGGCGTGGGCGCACCAGCGTCGTGCCCTCGTCGAGACCATCGGTATGGATCTCTCGCTATCGGCCATAATCCGCTCCATGGCCGATAGCGACAGGAATTGGTGTGCGGTCGCATCCTTCTGCGAGAACGTCATCTCGCAGAAGGAGGCGGCGGAGCGGGCCAGGGAGGAAAGTCTCCTCGCTGACCCGATCCGTCGCCGGCGAGCTGGGCGGCGTCGGCGCGCCGATGCGCGTCTGATGCCCCCCTAGCGATGGCTGAGGGTGGGAGATCGGGGTATTTTTTCTCCCACCCGCACCCTTCCGTGTAGGCGCGGCGTCTCTGGTGCACCCAGACGCCGCCGCAAGTGTTGGTGCCCGCGGGTCGTGGGCAGTCGCTGGGTGGGTCGCTGATGTTGTATCAGGTTCCGGTGGCCCACCCGCTAAGGCGAGGCGACGGTGCACAGGGGGGTTTTAGTCGGTATGCCGGCCGTTCGCTCTAGGCCGGAGAGCCCGACATAACCGTCCCACCTCCCCGAGTGGGACGGTATGCATCAGGAGCATTTCCCCCCTCCCAAAAAAAAAAAAAAAAAGGTTAGGTTAGGTTAGGTTGGGGTGTGTGGCCAGAGAGAACCTCCTAGTGTGCCTGACGGTTGCTAGTCCTTTCCACATTTTTCGTGGATGGGAACGGCAGACGTTGGGCCGGTACACCCCGGGCAACACGGGTAATCATGTCCTTTCGGGGGCATTATTACTCGTGGCTAATACTCTGGCACGCGCGTAGGGAACCCGAGGCGTTTTGTCTCGGGGTTATCGGCCCGCGAGGGCCGCGTTTGGGGGTCTCTCCACGTGTTCCTCTGATTAACAGAGGACACGTGGATTTGAGACGGGGGGATAGAGGAAGAAAACCTCTTTAAAAAATCACCAGTGGGGGCCGTAAGGCCGGGGTGGTTTATTTTATTTACTTTATTCTATTTTATTTACTTTATTTTAGTATGTTTTATTTTTACTTTATTTATTTTGTTTACATTCTTTGCACTAGTAGTACTAGTAGCACACAAGCGCCTGTAGTCGGATACCACATCTGATATGGATGGATTGTGCGTGGAGTTGAGAGTTGAGGGCTGCCAGTAGTCCTGGCACTAGGCGGTGGCACATAGGGGAAGGGAAACCTAACCCTGCCTCCGTCTTCACATCGTTACCCGTTGAGTGTCGTTGATCACGTCTAGCGGCTCAACGGGACCGAGGGGCTTGCCTTAGTTGGCCGGCCCGCGAGAAGGAAAACTCAGACCACCCAACAGCGAAGTTGTAAAAACCTCTGGGTACCTGCCGTCCCCCAGCAGTATGTAGGCCTTCCCTCGGAATGAGCGTCACCCGAGGGTCGATTATAGATCGTCTCTACTCGTGGGAATTTTATGGATAATTCAGTACAAAACCAAAAACTAGATGAGAAGGAGGAGAAGAAGACGGAGGAGCAAGGAGTCCTTTTGCGCGACTCCAAAGGGCGCTTTAAGCGCCCTTTACGACCACGCGCCAGCGATGGCGGAAGAATGAGGGCATGCACGCCCACCAGTGCGTGCCCTTCAGAGAGCCGGACGTCATTGGCGTCGACGCCGAACGGAAGCCGGAGGAGCTCCGTGAGCCTCGGTGTCGAGTCCGAGTCCGAGGACCTGGACTCCCGCGACCTCAGCGGTCGGGTCTCTAGGACCCGGAAGCGTAGCAGGAGCAGGTCGCCAGAGGCGGAGCGCAACGCACCAGCGATCAAGGTGCCCGCCCCCAGTTCGCCGGTACATGGGTCAATGTCAGTGACCCAGAACCCATTTAGTAGGCGGGAATCGGTCGCCCGCACCCGACAAGAGGGGGAGCGCGCAGCAGAGCAATTTGTTGCGCAGCTCCTGGACGAGAGCTCGAGCTCTGATGTAGACCTCGTCCAGTCCGCCGCAGACTCTGTGGCCGCCATAATCACGGTGGCCACAAAAAGCCAAAATTTGAAGGGCACCTTTGTTAATGCCCTCAAACAGGCGGCCTCTCACCTCCAGGAGGTGGTGCAAACGCTCGCAGAGCGCACCACCTCCGACGAGACGAGGCGGTTGCGGGCGGCAAACGACCGCCTGGCAGGGGAGGTGGCTGAGCTCCGTGCTGAGCTCAGCCAACTTAAGGAGTGCTTGCGGCAGCCAAATGCCATACCTCGGCAAGGAGAGGAGCAGTGCTCCCTGCTGACCGACGCGCAGCTGCGCCAGGTCATGTCGTCCGTTGGGACCATGATCAATGTGCGCCTGGGGAGTCTGGAGGCAAGATTACCTCCAGAACCGCGTCGCCGTCCACCACTCGCAGCGGATAACCATGCGCCCGCTGCTAGGGACCCAGTGGTCACGTCGGGCCAGCGGTCCTACGCGACGGCGGCGTCAGCGTCGGCCAGCGTCCCCGCGGGGTCGAGACCTGCAGCCGGGAAGAAGGGGACTTCCAAAGCCCCTTCCCAGTCCCAGAGGGACTTCCCGCCCTTGAGTTCAACACCTGCGGGTTCAAGACGCGCCCCGGCGCCGAAGGAACGGGCACCCGCAACAACCATGGGTGCGCCAAGACTGGTTTCTGTCCCTGGTCCGTCTGCGTCTTCTAATGAGGGCTGGCAGACGGCCGGGGAGAAAATGGAGATTCGGCGTCAGAAGAGGCGCGAACGCAGGAGCGCTGCGAGGGCTGCGGCTGCCGAGCGAAAGAAAGAAGAAGTGACAAAGAGCAAGAAGGCGAAAAAGAAGAGGCCCGGGAAGCTCCGGCCGCCAAGATCGGCCGCCGTGGTCGTAACGGTGTCGCCGGAGGCGGAGGAGCGCGGCCTTTCCTACGCCGCCGTCTTTAAGAAGGCGCGGGAGAGCGTCGGTGTGGCGGACTTAGGCCCCACCGGCATCAAGACCCGCCTTGCCCAAACGGGGGCTCGTATTCTCGAGTTCCCCGGTGCGGAGGGCGCAAAGACGGCGGACACAATCGCGGAAAGGCTGCGAGGGTTGTTCGGGGCGGAGGAAGGCGTGAAGATCGCCAGGCCCGTGAAGTGCGTGGAATTCCGTGTCACTGGCCTGGACGATTCGATCACGCCTGATGATGTCCGGGAGGCCATCCAGGCTAAAACTGGATGCAGCCTGGACAACGTCAAGGTTGGCGCAATCCGCCCCGGTCCTGGCGGTGTCGGAGCTGTGGTAGCGCAGTGCCCCGTCGCAGCAGCCAACACTTTGGTTGCTGGAGGAAGGCTCCTCGTAGGCTGGAGTTCCGCCAAGGTCTCTTTGTTGGCGGCCAGGCCTGCGAGGTGCCATAAATGCATGGCCGAGGGGCACGTGCGCGCCACATGCAGAAGTGGCTTCGACTGCAGCGGACTATGCTTCCGCTGCGGCCAGCCGGGGCACAAGGCGACGGATTGTTCCGCCGCCCCCCATTGCCCCGCGTGTGCGGCGGGTAAATTGCCCGCCAATCATATTATGGGGCGAAGGGGATGCAACCCTCCCCGGGCTTCCAAGCCCAAGAACGTCGCGGGTAGCCAATCGACCCAGGCTACCCCCGTCGTCGTCGCCGCTCTTTCGCCGTCGCGGATGGAGGAGGATGTGGTTGCAAGTACTTCGGCCCAATAATGGACCACGACTGCACCCATCTCCTCCAGGCGAACCTCAACCACTGCGCCGGTGCGCAGGATCTCTTCCTGCAATCCATTGCGCAGTGGTCGATTGGTGTGGCCGTAGCCGCGGAGCCCTATTATGTTCCTCCCCGCCCAAACTGGGTGGGTGACCGGGACGGCTCCGTGGCAGTCATCAGCTCCACGGCCCCGCGTTCCCCGCCCTTGTCGCTCAAAGATAGGGGCTCGGGATACGTGGCGGCGGAATGGGGGGGATTACTCGTTTTCGGGGTGTACTTCTCCCCCAATCGGAGTCTGGCTGATTTCGAGGTCTTCCTCACCTCTTTGGAGACCTCGATACGGCGTTTGGCATCAGGCCGCGTCCTGGTGATGGGGGACTTCAACGCAAAGTCCGGCGCGTGGGGGTCTCCCAGAACGGACGCCCGCGGTAGAGCGGTGGAAGAGTGGGCAAATTCGGTGGGCCTCTGTCTGCTCAACAGAGGCACCACCGACACTTGTGTTCGGCAGCAGGGCGGGTCGATAGTGGACCTCTCGTTCGCTAGCCCTGCTGTCGCGAACAACGTAAGGAACTGGCGAGTCCTAGAGGAGGTCGAGACTCTCTCGGATCACCGCTATATCCGAGCAGAGATCTCCCGGAATCCTCAGGACCCAGTTAGGGGTCACATGGCGGACAGAGCTCCCCGGTCTCCGCGGTGGGCTGTGGGTCGTTTGAACCGGGACCTGTTAGAGGAGGCAGCCATAGTGCAGTCGTGGCTGTCTCCAGTGCCTCCTGACGAGAGGGTTGATGCTGCGGCGGGTCGCATTCGTGTTGCGCTTACGCAGGTGTGCGATGCGGCCATGCCGCGCGTCCGACGTCGGCCTCCTAGGAGGGAGGTCTACTGGTGGTCCCGGGAGTTGGTGGACCTCCGCGAGGCCTGCATTCGTGCCCGGAGGTCCTACACCCGCAGCCGGCGGCGACGCCGCGATGATAACGGGGAGGGCCAGCTGTACGAAGCGTACCAAGCAGCGCGTGACGCTCTGAAGCTGGCCATCTGTCGCGCCAAGGAGCAGTCGCGGCAGGAGATGCTGGAGGGTCTCGATCGTGACCCCTGGGGTCGCCCATACCGCGCAGCGCTGAGCAAGCTCCGCGCGACGGGCCCCCCCCTTACCGAGTCCCTTCAGCCTAGCTTCCTCACCGAAGTGGTCGAGGGCCTATTCCCGCCACAGGCGGAGCACACGCCCCCGGCGATGGCCGCAGAGGCCGAAGTCCGGGAGGCCGACGAAGAGGTGGTGGTTCCGCCTGTCACGGAGGCGGAGATGGGGGCGGCCGTTCAGCGTATTCGATCGAAGCGGACCGCCCCCGGGCCGGACGGAATTCCGGCCCGAGTGTTGGCCCTTGCCCTTGACCACATGGGCGACCGCCTCAGGGAACTGTTTGACGCGTGTCTGTCGTCGGGGAGGTTCCCTGAGTGCTGGAAGGTGGGGAAGCTGGTGCTCCTGCCAAAACCGGGGAGAGCCCTGGACTCGGTCGCGGCCTACAGGCCTATCGTACTGCTGGACGAGGCGGGGAAGTTGCTGGAGAGGATTCTCGCTGCCCGCATCGTCCGGCACCTCGAGGAGGTGGGGCCCGATCTGTCGGACGCCCAGTTTGGTTTCCGCGCCGGGCGTTCGACGATCGACGCCATTCTGGCTCTGAGGACCGCGACCGAGGAAGCCGTCAGGGGAGGCGGCGTGATGTTGGCGGTGTCCTTAGACATCGCCAACGCATTTAATACTCTGCCATTCGGCAGCATCAGAGAGGCACTCCGATTCCATGGGGTGCCCGCATACCTGAGGCTGCTGATGGCAGACTATTTGGAGCGGAGGTTTGTGTTGTGCGAGGACCGAGCAGGCGACGAAGTGCGCAGGGCTATATCGCGCGGTGTTCCACAGGGGTCCGTCCTTGGCCCTCTCCTGTGGAACATCGGCTATGACTGGGCCCTGCGCGGAGTCTTGCCCCCTGGGCTGAGCGTGTTCTGTTACGCTGACGACACGTTGGTAGGAGCCCGGGGACGCAACTTTGAGGAGGCGGCTCGCCTGGCCACCACGGGGGTCTCTCAGGTGGTCGGGCGAATCGAGACGCTGGGGCTTAAGGTGGCCCTCAACAAGACGGAGGCCCTGTTGTTCCATGGGCCCCGTCGCGGGCCGCCTGCCGGCGCCTCGATCACCGTCGGCTCGGTCCTCGTACCGGTTCAGGCTCAGATGAGATATTTGGGCCTGGTGTTGGATGGGCGATGGCTCTTCGACGAGCACTTCCGCCAGCTTGAGCTGAAACTGGACGGCGCGGCGTCCGCCCTCGGGCGATTATTGCCCAACCTGGGCGGACCCAGTTTAGCGTGCCGGAGGCTTTACACGGGGGTAGTCCGGTCGATGGCGCTGTACGGCGCACCGGTGTGGGCGGGGTCCCTGACCGCCCAGAACCGCGCGCGGTTATGCCGACCGCAGCGCACTTTGGCGGTCAGGGCAATACGCGGGTACCGCACCGTGTCCGCAGACGCGGCATGCGCGCTGGCCGGTACACCCCCGTGGGATTTGGAGGCGGAAGTGCTCGCCGACGTTTATCGGCGAACGGCCGAATTTCGAGCAGGCGGAGGCGGTCGCCCTCTGCTCGAGCAGGTGCGTGAGTGGCGCGAGGCCGCTCGCCGAGCCATCGTGGCCCGATGGTCAGCCCGGCTGGAGGCTCCACGTGCGGGTCTTCGCACGGTGGAGGCGCTCCGGCCGGTCCTTTCGTTGTGGGTGTGGCGACAGCACGGGACCCTTTCCTTCCGGCTGGTGCAGGTGTTATCCGGGCACGGGTGCTTCGGATACTACCTGCACAAGGTCGCGAGGAGGGAATCGAGTCCCGCCTGTCACCACTGCGATTGTGGCGAGGACACGGCGCAGCATACGCTGGAGTTGTGCCCGGCGTGGGCGCAGCAGCGTCGTGCCCTCGTCGAGACCATCGGTGTGGATCTCTCGCTATCGGCCATAATCCGCTCCATGGCCGATAGCGACAGGAATTGGTGTGCGGTCGCATCCTTCTGCGAGAACGTCATCTCGCAGAAGGAGGCGGCGGAGCGGGCCAGGGAGGAAAGTCTCCTCGCTGACCCGATCCGTCGCCGGCGAGCTGGGCGGCGTCGGCGCGCCGATGCGCGTCTGATGCCCCCCTAGCGATGGCTGAGGGTGGGAGATCGGGGTATTTTTTCTCCCACCCGCACCCTTCCGTGTAGGCGCGGCGTCTCTGGTGCACCCAGACGCCGCCGCAAGTGCTGGTGCCCGCGGGTCGTGGGCAGTCGCTGGGTGGGTCGCTGATGTTGTATCAGGTTCCGGTGGCCCACCCGCTAAGGCGAGGCGACGGTGCACAGGGGGGTTTTAGTCGGTATGCCGGCCGTTCGCTCTAGGCCGGAGAGCCCGACATAACCGTCCCACCTCCCCGAGTGGGGCGGTATGCATCAGGAGCATTTCCCCCCTCCCAAAAAAAAAAAAAAAAAAAAAAGGTTAGGTTAGGTTAGGTTGGGGTGTGGGTCAGAAAACCTCCTCGTGGTACACCCTGGGCAACGTTGGCAATAATGCTCTTCATTACTGCTGGCGGCTAATATTCTGACAACCGGTGCCTTGTGCCGTCGCGTTCGGCACCGGTGGCGGGGGGATGGACGTTAGTCCCATCCCCAGGCCGGAGGCCCTATCTTTGGGCCCGGCTCTCCCAGTACCGCTCTGTTTTAGAGTGGACATGGGAGAGCCTCTTTGACGGGTTCGGCGTGCACTCACCCTGCCGCTGAACAGACAACGGGGTCTCTTCTCGTCACTCTGACGACTCTCTCCCCTTTCTTTGCCCCCCTTTTTGTTTTTTGTTTTTGTCTCTTGTTTTTGGTCTTGTCCCCTTTTTGTTTTTTGTTCCTTTTGGTTCTGCGTCCATTTTGTTTTTGTCCCCTTTTGTTTTCGTTGTTCCCCCTTTTCTTTTGTCTTTTGTCCCCGTTGTCACCGTCTAGAGCAAATCGTAACCCTGTATTGTGCAGTGTCGTGGATCACGTCTCGCGGCTGCTGACGGGAGCGAGGGTCTTGGCTTCACCGCCCGGACTGCGAGGGAGTGGCCCTCTATAAAAACCACCCCGAATCTCAAGTTGCTGCCGCACGGCGAGGAGATGCATGGCTGATGGGTAGTTCAGTCGTTAGTGCGGCCCCCTCAGGGTACCTGCCGTCCCCCTGTTGTAATTAGGCTTGCCCGGGTATCGGGATCTCTGCCCGGGTCGACGTTTAGTTCTCCCGCACTCGTGGGTTTTATTATGGAATCTATAAAATCAATTTTAAAAAAAAAGACGTTGAGAGAGAGCAGGTCGCGCACGCCCAGTTCTGCGCGTTCTGAAGTGGATGTAGATGAAGACTACGTGCCGTCAGAGCATGATAGTGACGTTGTAGAGCTCAACTCGGAGACTACTCCCGAGAAGGCTACACGCAAACGCTTGCGGTCTGCGAAGCCATCGGAGGAGTCAGACGGCTCAAGTGAGGAGGCGGTTCCTGCACCGAAGGTTGCTACGGCGCGACGCGGACGCGGTCGTCCGCCCACCCACGGTAAATACGTGGGTCTTGGCCAGGCGAAGGCCGAACTTGCCGCTGCACTGCGGAAGTCCGAAGACGAAGAGCGCACGTCCGAGGAGGATAGCCTCATTACTGCGGCAGCCCGGCGAGTTGCTGCGGGAATGAAGCAGCCAGTGGTGGAGCTGGATGCCGAAGATCTGCCCGTGTCCCACCTCAAGACCCGGCTCACTGATGCCTTAGAGGCCATACGGCTCGTTTCTAGAAAGTCGAAGGGCCTGAAGGGTACTTGCCAAAAGGCCCTTAGGGACTCAATCGAGGCAATTCGGGAGATAGCAGAGGTAGCCTTCAGCAGATCGGCCAATGAGGAGGTTGCCAAACTGATGACCGAAAATTCTCGTCTGGCTCAGGAACTGGCCGATCTTAGAAGACGACAGGAAGAGCTTGAGCAGCGGCACGAGCAGGGCGCAAACAAGGCCGAATCAGACCTTGTGGCCCTCGTCCGAAAGGAGCTTGGCGAGTTTCGTGCCAAGCTCTCAGTTATGGAGGGCCGGCTGTTGCGCCCTCCTCTGGCCGCAGATAGAGCCAGAGGGCCTCCTTATCCTACTCCCCCGACGCCTGCGCCGCCTACGTCGTACGCGGCTAAGACAAGAGCTCCGCGGCCTCCTCCTGTTGCTCCAACGGGCGATAATCCAGCTCAAGCAGGTCAAAAGGGCAGGAAAAAGACGCAGGCGAAGCGCGTGCCCGTGGCTCCCAAGGAGCGCCCCGCCGCTGCTGGGAAGCAACCTGCAGACACCCCACGCAGAGCCGACGACTGGGAAGTCGTCGGCAAGAAGAAGGAGGAGGCTAAGAAAAGGAAGAAGGCGGCCAAGAAGGCCAGGCAGGCGGCTAAAAAGGCGGCAAGGAAATTGCAAGCCCCTCGCTCTACTGCGGTTGTCTTGACGTTGCAACCGGCTGCCATCGAGCGGGGGACAACATACGCTGACTTGCTTAAAAAGGCGCGGGCGGCAATCGACCCCGGTAAACTGGGAATAACAGCAGGGTTGCGGTGCCGGACTACCCAGACCGGCGCCCGCCTAATTGAAGTACCGGGTGTCGCTAGCGGCGACCAAGCGGACCGTCTGGCGGAGAGCCTCCGCGAGACTTTACAGTCAGACGACGTCCGCGTCTCCAGGCCCCAAAAGTGCGTTGATTTGCGCATCACGGGCCTGGATGACTCTGTAACGAAAGAAGAGGTCGTCGCGGCCGTCGCCAGGACCGGAGCGTGCCCTGAGGATCAAGTCAGGAGTGGTGAAATTAGACAGGGCCGCTCCGGAATGGGGACGGCCTTAGTTAGCTGTCCCGTGGCCGCCGCCAAAAAGCTAGCCGATGGCCGCCGAATTTTGGTGGGATGGGTGTCGGCGCAAGTTAAGGTGATGGAGCCCAGGCTTGCCCGGTGCTACCGCTGCTTATCCAGCGGCCATGTGGGCGTCATGTGCCCCTCACAGGCTGACTGCACTGGCCGTTGCTTCCGCTGCGGTCAGCCTGGTCACGTGGCCGCAACTTGTGAGGCCCCGCCGCACTGTATTTTGTGTGCGGCGGCGGGCAAACCAGCGGAGCATCGGGCGGGTAGCAAGGGGTGCGCCGCCACCCATAAGAAATTACCCCCTAAATCCCCTGCCTCATCATCGGCAGTTACAAAGGTCGCCGCTCCCGCGGTCGGAGGGGCGGAGGTTAGTATGGAGACATAATGTCTCCACGCCTCCGTCTCCTCCAAGGGAATTTAAACCACTGCGCCAGAGCTCAGGATCTTCTCCTCCAGAGCATGGCGCAGTGGTCAATTCATGTCGCCATCGTCGCCGAGCCCTATTTTGTCCCTCCCAGGGCTGACTGGGTAGGGGACCTCGATGGCTCGGTGGCGTTAATTTCGCCGGCCGCCGCCGGCACCCCGTCCTTCGAGAACATCGTCCGAGGACGGGGCTGCGTCGCAGCACTCGTAGGAGAAGCGGTTGTGGTGGGCGGCTACTTCTCACCCAACCGACCTCTCGCCGACTTCGAGGAGTATCTCCTCGAACTGAACGTCGTCGTCGCTCGAAGCCACCCTCGGCCCGTGCTCTTCGTCGGGGACCTCAATGCCAAATCCTCGGCTTGGGGTTCCGCGACCACGGACGCGAGGGGAGAATTGCTCGAGGAGTGGGCCGTAGAAAACGGCCTGCTAGTCCTCAATCGTGGGTCAGTGCACACGTGCGTGCGCCAGCGGGGCGGGTCGGTTATTGATATCTCTTTTGCTAGCCCCGCACTAGCACGCCGTGTCCAAGGCTGGCGCGTCGTCGAGGGGGTGGAGACGTTGTCGGACCATCGTTATATACGGTTCGACGTCTCCGCCCAGACCTCCGACCCGCCGGCCCCGGTGGCCCCGATTGGGGGCGGTCCGCGCTGGGCTTTGAAAAAGCTGAATCGGGAGGTCCTCCTGGAAGCCTCCATCGTTCAGGCCTGGGTGCCAGCACTGGCCAGGCCTGACAACGTCGATACGGAGGCTGAGTGGTTCCGGGAGGCTATAACGCAAGTTTGCGATGCGGCGATGCCTAGAGTGCCTTTAAATATTCCAGCTAGGCGTCGGGTGTACTGGTGGTCGGATCATATAGCCGACCTGCGCCATGCGTGCGTGGCGGCCAGACGCCAGTACATCCGGCTTCGAAGGAGGCGTCGCCGCCCTCCCGATTTTGACGTCAGGGAGGCGGAACTGTACGAGGCCTACAGAGCGGCCAAGAAGACATTGAAAATCACCATAAAGCGGGCCAAGGATCAGGCCCGCCAAGAGCTGCTGGGGACTCTGGACCGTAATCCCTGGGGGCGTCCATACCTAATGGTCAGGGGCAAGCTTCGCCCCTGGGCGCCCCCCTTGTCCCAGAGTCTCCGGCCACAGTTGGTTGAGGAGGTGGTGGCCGCTCTGTTTCCCTCACGGGCGGAGCACACTCCTCCGCCGATGGTTCCGCCTTCCATGGCGTCCAGCGCGGACATTGACGACGACGTGGTTCCCGAAGTGACCCAAGTAGAGTTGCGAGCGGCGGTGTCGAGACTTCGCTCGAAAAACACCGCCCCAGGGCCCGACGGCATTCCAGGCCTTGCGTTGGCCCTGGTCCTGGAGGAGCTCGCGCCCCGACTCAGGGGGCTCCTCAGTGAGTGTCTTCAGCAGGGCCAGTTTCCGCGCCAGTGGAAGGTGGGGAAACTGGTCCTGATCAGGAAGGAGGGGCGCCCGGCGGACTCTCCGTCCGCCTACCGGCCCATTGTTTTGCTGGACGAGGTGGCTAAACTCTTCGAGTTTATTATTGCGGAGCGCCTCGTCCAGCGTCTTTCTTCAGTGGGTCCGGATCTGGCGGAGAACCAATATGGTTTCCGCCGCGGGCGCTCCACTATTGACGCTGTCCAGCGTGTGAGGAGCCTGGCGGAGGATGCGGTGTCCCGGGGCGAGGTCGTCTTCGCGGTGTCTCTTGACATCGCGAATGCCTTTAACACCTTGCCCTGGAGTTGTATCAGGGAGGCACTCGTTTTCCATCGAGTGCCGACCTACCTCCGCCGCATAGTCGGGGCATATTTATCGGAGAGGGTAGTAGTCTACCCGGGTCACGACGGTTGGAGTCGGCGAGAGATGTCGTGCGGTGTTCCACAGGGATCGGTTCTGGGTCCGCTCCTGTGGAGCATCGGTTACGACTGGGTGCTGCGAGGTGCGCTCCTCCGTGGCGTCGGCGTCATTTGTTACGCCGACGACACACTTGTCACGGCGAGGGGTAAGTCGCACCGGGCGGCGGCCATACTGGCGACCGCTGGGGTCGCACAAGTCGTCAATCGTATCCGGCGGTTGGGCCTCGAGGTGGCTCTGTCCAAGTCCGAGGCCGTTTGTTTTCACGGCCCTCGGAACCGGCCACCTCCAGAGGCCCATATCATGGTAGGAGGGGTCCGCATCGGCGTCGAGTCAACCCTAAAGTATTTAGGTCTCTTGCTCGACGGCCGGTGGGACTTTACAGCCCATTTTCGACGTTTGGCCCCCATTCTTCGGGGCGCTGCAGGCGCGCTCGCGCGTCTGCTGCCCAACCTTGGGGGGCCAAATACCTCCTGCCGGAGGCTCTACGAGGGGGTCGTGCGGTCCATGGCCCTATATGGGGCCCCAGTTTGGGCAAACAGCCTGACGGCCCGAAACATTTCGGCGCTTCGTGCGCCACAGCGCGCCATGGCCGTCAGGCTTATAAGAGGATACCGCACGATCTCGTTCGAGGCTGCGAGCCTCCTCGCCGGATCGATGCCATGGGACCTGGAAGCAGCGCTCCTGGCGTCGCTCTATCGTTGGCGCCAGGAGGCGCTAGCTCGGGGCGAAGGACCTACTCTTTCCGCTGTCGAGGCGGCGAGGTCCGAGCTCCGCCGGGTCCTAGTGGCCAATTGGAAGGAACGACTTGTGCACCCCGGTGCCGGGCACGCCACGATCGTGGCGGTAAGTCCCGTGTTTGAGGAGTGGCTGGAGAGGCGGCATGGCGCCCTCACCTTCCGGCTGACACAGGTTTTGACCGGCCATGGTTGTTTTGGCCGGTTCCTGTGTCGGATAGGCCGGCAAGAGACGCCCGGTTGTCACCACTGCGGCGACTGCCGCGACGTTGTTGAGGACACGGCGCTGCACACATTGGCGGTTTGCCCCGCCTGGGCATCGCAGCGCCGTGAATTGATCGCGGCAGTCGGATCGGTTGCCCTCTCGCTCCCGGCCGTAGTTCTGTCTATGGTCCGGAGTGAGAGGTCGTGGAACGCCGTCGCCTCCTTTTGTGAGGAAGTTATTTCCATCAAGGAGGCGGCGGAGCGGGAGAGGGAGCGTTTAAACCCTCTCCCCAACCGCAGAGCCGGGCGCCGGAGGGCGCGGGACGACCTCCAGCCACCATGAGGTTTGACCTGGGGGTGGCGGGCTTTGTGGGCCTGCCCGCCATCTGTTCAGCACCAGGTCCGAGAGGCGGCGTGCGTGTTCCCACGCGCGCCTCTGTGTCGAGTCCGTCTCCCCCCCTAGGGGGGGACAGTAGGGAATATTTAGAGGAACCAGCGGGTAGATCGTTCGTGTAGTGGCCTGCCGTTTCATACGGCGGGCCGTAACCTCGGCGGGGTCGCGACTGCATGTGAAAGTGATTCGCGCGGCCCCGTCGACAGTGGTTTGTCGAGGAACACCGTGGTAGGTTTAGTCGGTATTCCGGGAGGTTCATTTTATCGTTTAACATCTTTCATTTACCCCGGCGAGTCCGACATAACCCCTCCGCCCGCCCCCGCGGAGGGGTATGCGTCATAGCATTCCCCCACGTAAAAAAAAAAAAAAAAAAAAAAAAAGGTTAGGTTAGGTTAGGTTAGGTTTTTTTTTTTTTTTTTTTTTTTTTTTTTTTATAATTGACAGATTGAGGGAAAAATCCATCATGGACATCTGAGAAGGGACACTCAGATAGTGCTGGACTCCTACCAGCTAAAAACCCCAATCTGTCATTTCCAACTTTTTCTCCGTTGAAGACGGAGGCTTCATTTCAAAGTTTTCAAATAAACTAACAATGACATCGCATTCCTCAGGTGCGTTGTCTTTGTTATATAATATACTTAAACTATTTTATACAACTATTATAAGAGGCACAGTTTATGAAAATACAGGTTTCTTTCTATAAAATAGGATTTTCTTTTTTAATAAATATCTTTTTTTTTTTTTTTTTACCTTCTGTTTCAAATTATTATTATTTTTTTTTTTTTTTTTTGTTTGCTTGGTTTTTTACATAAACACTTGTATAATATATCTAATAATATATTTACCGTGTTACATTTTATATCTAGTTCTTATTGCTAGTTATTACTATTGTACATATTTTAAGGCAGAATTCTAAAAACTTGTTTCTAACATATTTATTTTTCATTATATCACTTATAGTCTCTACATTTATTTCGACATCTATTTCTGATTCGAGGTCAAAGCGCTGTCTTCCAAACCTGGGACACTCCGCAATAAGATGCGCAACGGCTTCCTCTACGGCTGGGGTTAGGTTAGGTTAGGTTAGGTTAGGTTTTTTTTTTTTTTTTTTTTTTTTTTTTTTTTTTTTTTTTTTTGTTTCCTGACTATTCCGCCAACATGATTGGCGCCTATTTTATATCTTATGCCCTTCCATACTAGTTCTCGCTCTACATGCCTCTCGTACTTTCATGCCGCATACTTTGTCTTTCTTATATCCTTCTCCATTCATTCTTGTGGGTGGGGCGCCCACTTATATACTCTATACTACATAACTACTATTTAAACTTTATTTCTTATTTCTATTTTTAGGGGAAAATAAGGGAAGACTGTTCTTTTGTTTTTAATATACATAGTTATCTTAACCTAATATTAACTTATTTCTGCTTAATATTAACAATTTACTATATGACTTACTGTTACATTGACTTCCTTACAATTAGGTTTTAACTTTTTATTACACATCTTATATACTACTTATTTTTATGTTTACATTTATATTTTGTACAATATAATTGAAACATAATAGTTTCATCCATTTTTGTTTTTCTTAATTACCTTATGGGCTATGTTTTCACAATACGCCAGAAATTTATCCCTACTTTTACCCGACACAATTTGTACAATACTATCTGCTGTTATCTTTTCTCCTATTTCCTGCTCTATATTAAATCTTTCTAGTGAGTAAACAGGACAGTGCAGGATGAGGTGCGGGATAGTTTCGCCGACCTCGGGGTCACAGATGCACGATGGGCTCTCCTTACACTTGAAACGATTCAAGTATTCTGAGAACCCACCGTGCCCCGTCAACACTTGCGTCAGCACGCCTGTCGGCCGAACCTTTTGTACAATACGGTAGGCTGCTACGGCATCTGGAAGAAACATTTTCGTCACTGAGGCAGTCTCGCCCGACATATATCTCCGATTCCATTCACTGAGCGATCCCATGCGGATCTGACTTCTGATGAATGAAATCGGACACAAGTCGTAGTCTGGCTTCCTCCGTGACGTCAATGCCGCTTCCTTCGCCAATTCGTCCGCGCGCTCATTCCCCGGCAGGCCCGCGTGGGCTTTGACCCAGAACAGAGACACAGCTTTGCTCTGTTCCAAAGCCAGTGCCAAATTGGCTCGTGCTCGCAGCACCAGGGGATGGAGCGAGCCACTGCCTGTCAGCGACTGCAATGCTGACATTGAGTCGCTGTACAGGCCGTAGCTCGACTCGTTGCACTTGAGGACTTCGTCAGTTGCCTTGCAAATGGCCAGTAGTTCCGCCTGGTAGACTGTGCAGTACGCGGCAAGGCTAAGCTTGAGGTTCCGGACTTCGCCTGCATTATCCCAAATAGATAATGCGGCTCCAACCTTCCCCTCAATCTTGCTGCCGTCAGTGAAGATTCGCACTGTCTGCACATTGTAGCTGTCCACAAGCTGTTGGTCTGCCAGGCACACGAACTCCAAGGTCCTTCGCTTGGCAGGGTGAGGAATCTCCGCAAACCCCGCCATACTTTCGATCTCTCTGTCTCCTGGCACGAACTGGGACGACCCTCTCCTTGCCTCATACATGGCGGCTGCCTCTTGTATGCGCAGGTCTAGAGGTAGTATCCCAGCCAGTACCAGTGCCGAGTTTAGGGAGACTGTACGGTAAGATTTGCAGAGCTTCTGGACGAATCCTCTTTGGACGGATCCTAGCTTCTTCCGTATGCCCAACTTTTTCGTAGCTGGGGCCCAGGCTGCGGCTGCGTACGTGATTATTGGCTCTACAGTTGCAGTGTAGATGGTGTGTATGACCTCTCTGTGAAGGCCCCAACTGACTTTTGCCGCTCGTGAGAGTTGTTTGTAAATTTCAGCGGCTTTCTTAACAACAATCTTGGCATGTTCATTGAACGTCAGTCTGTCATCAATTGTTAAGCCCAGCAGTTTCATGTGTCGGACCATGACGATTTCAACCCCAGCCATACTCAGGATTGGTGTGTCGTGCTTGAGTTTGTTGGTAACCAACATCGCGCAGGTCTTGTGTGGAGCGAACTTAAGTTTATTTTTGACACCCCAACCCTGAACGTGACTGAGTACTGCATTGGCGATACTGGAGACCTCACTCGCTGTATCGCCATCCACAACTAACACAATGTCATCTGCAAAAGCCTGCACAAAGTTCCCTCTCCTTTCCAAGTCATGCAGAAGCGGATCCAGTAACAGGTTCCATAAGATAGGACCACCGATCGAACCCTGGACACAGCCCTTGTTGGTCTCTCTCGTGCATTCTTCCCCAGCATACCTTACCCTCACTTTCCGGCAGTCGAGATAGCTATCAAGTAGCCTCCTGGTGTTCACCGGGCACCTTTCCTCAGCCAGTCTGACTTTGATAGCTGGCCACCATGCGCTATCGAAGGCTCCCTCTATATCCAATGACACCAGGACAATTAGCTTCTTCAGCCTCAACTTGTCCTGTACGTGTTTCATTAGATTATAGAGGGCGTCCTCGGTGCTTCTCTGGGGCATAAAGCCATACTGGCGAGTACTAAACCGCGGCACAAGCTGCCATTTAATTCTTGCTACTATCATCCTCTCCAGGACCTTCCCCAAGACCGGCAACAGTCCTATCGGTCTATAAGACTTGGGGCTCACGTAATTTTCCTTGCCCGGTTTTCGGAGGACTACCACCGTTGCCTCCTTCCAGATGTTCGGGAAATGTGCCAGTTCTAGGCATTTATTGTACAGGGCAAGGAAGGCGTCCGGGTCCTGGCAGATAGCTCGACTGCATATATCCGACGTAAGTCCGTCTGATCCGGGAGCTTTCTTCGGATTAAAACCTCCCACGGCTGTCCTCAGTTCCAGCAACGTAAATGGTGGGTCATGATATTCATCATGCCGCCACTCATTTACTCGGCTGGCTGCTTCCCTAATGAGCCTGTGGTCCGCGTTGTCCTCTTCAGCTGTGTCTTTCGGATAGAACGTGTCGGCGAGTAAGGCTGCTGATTCCTTTGGGTTAAGGAATACACCATCGCTACTTAGGGTAAGGTCTTCTTGTCTTCTCGCGGTCCTTCGGATTACTCTATGGATCCCCTCCCACATTCCTTCTCTGTCCTGTTTCTGGCAAAATTCCTTCCAGCTGGCAATTTGGGCTTTCTTGGCTTGGCACTCGTATTTTTCCTTCGCTTTCAGGTACTCATCAACGACCTTCGCTCTACGGACCGGTGCGGCGTTACGGATGCGGTGTTTCTTCCGAGTGACGTCCTTTTTCAGCTCGGCTAGTGCATCGGACCACCATGGAATGGTAAGTTGTACCCTACTTTGGACTTTGGGGATTGCAATATCGCACGCTTTTTCGATAGCTTCTTGATAAAGTTTTACTATCGCTTCTAGGTTAGGTTAGGTTAGGTTAGGTTAGGTTAGGTTAGGTTAGGTTAGGTTAGGTTGGGGTGTGGGTCAGAAAACCTCCTCGTGGTACACCCTGGGCAACGTTGGCAATAATGCTCTTCATTATTGCTGGCGGCTAATATTCTGACAACCGGTGCCTTGTGCCGTCGCGTTCGGCACCGGTGGCGGGGGGATGGATGTTCGTCCCATCCCCAGGCCGGAGGCCCTTTCTTTGGGCCCGGCTCTCCCAGTACCGCTCTGTTTTAGAGTGGACATGGGAGAGCCTCTTTGACGGGTTCGGCGTGCACTCACCCTGCCGCTGAACAGACAACGGGGTCCCTTCTCGTCGCTCTGACGACTCTCCCCCCCTTTTTTCTGTCCCCCTTTGTGTTTTTTGTCTCTTGTTTTTGGTTTTGTCCCCTTTTTGTTTTTGGTTCTGCGTTCATTTTGTTTTTGGTTTTTGTTTTGGTTCTGCGTCCATTTTGTTTTGTCCCCTTTTGTTTTTGTATACGTTGTTCCCCCTTTCTTTTGTCTTTTGTCCCCGTTGTCACCGTCTAGAGCAAATCGTAACCCCGTATTGTGCAGTGTCGTGGATCACGTCTCGCGGCTGCTGACGGGAGCGAGGGTCTTGGCTTCACCGCCCGGACTGCGAGGGAGTGGCCCTCTATAAAAACCACCCCGAATCTCAAGTTGCTGCCGCACGGCGAGGAGATGCATGGCTGATGGGTAGTTCAGTCGTTAGTGCGGCCCCTCAGGGTACCTGCCGTCCCCCTGTAGTAATAGGCTTGCCCGGGTATTGGGATCTCTGCCCGGGTCGACTTTTATTTCTCCCATTCTCGTGGGTCTAATTATGGAACAAATTAAATCTATTTTAAAAAAACAATCGTTGAGAGAGAGTAGGTCGCGCACGCCCAGTACTGCGCGTTCCGAAGAGGATGAGGAGTACGTGCCATCTGAGCACGACAGTGACATTGTGGAGCTTACTTCGGAGGCTACTCCGGAGAAAGCTCCACGCAAACGCTTGCGGTCTGCGCAAGAATCGGAGTCGGACGGCTCCAGTGAGGACGCGATTCCGGCGCCGAAAGTCGCGACAGCGCGACGTGGACGCGGTCGTCCGCCCACCCACGGGAGGTACGTGGGTCTGGGGCAGGCGAAGGCCGAGCTCGCTGCCGCGTTGCAGAAGGCCGACGCTGAGGAGCGCACGTCCGAAGAGGACAGCGTAATTGCTGCGGCAGCTCGGCGAGTTGCTGCAGCAAGGAAGCAGCAGGTTGTGGAGCCCGATGCTGAAGACATGCCGGTAACGCGGCTGAAGTCCCGGTTAGATGACGCCTTGGAGGCAATCCGTCTGGTCTCCAAAAAGTCGAAGGGTCTGAAAGGCACGTGCCAGAAGACCCTTAAGGAGTCAATGGAGGCCATTCGGGAGATTGCGGAGGCCGTCTTCAGCCGTACAGCCAGTGACGAAGTCCTGAAGTTGCAGGCTGAAAATGCCAGATTGGCGCAGGAGGTCGCCGAGCTCAAGATGCGTCAGGAGAACTTTGAGAAGCGGCAGGACCAGGACGCCAACAAGAAGGAGTCGGAGCTCGTGGCTCTGGTCCGGCAGGAGCTTGGCGAATTTCGCGCCAAGCTCTCGGTTATGGAGGGCCGGCTGCTGCGCCCTCCTTTGGCAGCGGACAGAGCCAGAGAGCCTCCCCGTCCTACTCCCCCGACGCCTGCGCCGCCTACGTCGTACGCAGCTAAAGCAAGAGCCCCGCGGCCTCCTGCAACTGCTCCAGTGGCCGATACCACACCTCCGGCAAGCCAAAAGGGCAGAAAAAGGACAAAGGCAAAGCGCGCACCCGTGGTTAACAAGGAGCGCCCGGCCGCTGCCAGGAATCAACCAGCTGCAACCCCACATGGAGCCGACGACTGGGAGGTCGTTGGCAAGAAGAAGGAGGAGGCCAAGAAGAAGAAGAAGGCGGCCAAAAAGGCCAGGCAGGCGGCCAAAAAGGCGGCGAGGAAGCTCCAAGCCCCTCGCTCAACTGCAGTGGTCCTCACACTGCAGCCCGCTGCCATCGAGCGAGGGACCACTTATGCGGAGCTCCTCAAGAAGGCGCGGACAGCGATCGACCCCGGCAAACTGGGTATAACAACAGGTTTGCGGTGCCGGACTACCCAGACCGGTGCCCGCCTTATTGAGGTGCCGGGAGTCGCAAGCGGCGACCAGGCGGACCGCCTGGCGGAAAGTCTCCGCCAGGTTTTAGAGGCCGAAGAGGTCCGCGTCTCCAGGCCCCAAAAGTGCGTGGATATGCGCATCACGGGCCTGGATGACTCCATCACAAAGGAAGAGGTCGTCGCTGCCGTCTCCAGGACCGGAGCATGCCCTGCGGATCAAATAAAGTGTGGTGAAATAAAGCAGGGCCGCTCCGGTATGGGGACGGCCATTATTAGCTGTCCCGTCGTCGCCGCCAAGAAACTGGCCGATGGCCGTCGTCTTTTGGTGGGGTGGGTGTCGGCGCAGGTAAAAGTGCTGGAGCCCAGGCTTGCCCGGTGCTACCGCTGCCTATCCAGCGGCCATGTGGGCGTCATGTGCCCCTCACAGGCTGACTGCACTGGCCGCTGTTTCCGCTGCGGTCAGCCTGGTCACATGGCCGCAACATGTGAGGCCCCGCCGCACTGTATCTTGTGTGCGGCGGCGGGCAAACCAGTTGGGCATCGGGCGGGTGGCAAGGAGTGCGCCGCCACCCACAAAAAGTTACCCCCAAAGTCGCCTGCCTCGTCTTTGGCAGCGGATAAGGTCGCCGCTCCCGCGGTCGGAGGGGCGGAGGTCAATATGGAGACATAATGTCTCCACGCCTCCGTCTCCTCCAGTGTAATTTAAACCACTGCGCCAGAGCTCAGGACCTTCTCCTCCAGAGCATGGCGCAGTGGTCAATTCATGTCGCCATCGTCGCCGAGCCCTATTTTGTCCCCCCCAGGGCTGACTGGGTAGGGGACCTCGATGGCTCGGTGGCATTAATTTCGCCGGCCGCCGCCGGCACCCCGTCCTTCGAGAACATCGTCCAAGGACGGGGCTGCGTCGCAGCACTCGTAGGAGAAGCGGTTGTGGTGGGCGGCTACTTCTCACCCAACCGACCTCTCGCCGACTTCGAGGAGTATCTCCTCGAACTGAACGTCGTCGTCGCTCGAAGCCACCCTCGGCCCGTGCTCTTCGTCGGGGACCTCAATGCCAAATCCTCGGCTTGGGGTTCCGCGACCACGGACGCGAGGGGTGAATTGCTCGAAGAGTGGGCCGTAGAAAACGGCCTGCTAGTCCTCAATCGTGGGTCAGTGCACACGTGCGTGCGTCAGCGGGGCGGGTCAGTCATTGATGTCTCGTTTGCTAGCCCCGCACTAGCACGCCGTGTCCAGGGCTGGCGCGTCGTCGAGGGGGTGGAGACGTTGTCGGACCATCGTTATATACGGTTCGACGTCTCCGCCCAGACCTCCGACCCCCCGGCCCCGAGGGCCCCGATTGGGGGCGGTCCGCGTTGGGCTTTAAAGAAGCTAAATCGGGAGGTCCTCCTGGAGGCCTCCATAGTTCAGGCCTGGGTGCCAGCACCGGCCAGGCCTGACAACGTTGATGTGGAGGCCGAGTGGTTCCGGGAGGCCATAACGCAAGTTTGCGATGCGGCGATGCCTAGAGTGCCTTTAAATATTCCAGCTAGGCGTCGGGTGTACTGGTGGTCGGATCACATAGCCGACCTGCGCCATTCCTGCGTGGCGGCCAGACGCCAGTACATCCGGCTTCGTAGGAGGCGTCGCCGCCCTCCCGATTTTGACGCCAGGGAGGCGGAACTGTACGAGGTCTACAGAGCGGCCAAGAAGACCCTGAAGATCTCCATCAAGCGGGCCAAAGATCAGGCCCGCCAAGAGCTGCTGGGGACTCTGGACCGTAACCCCTGGGGGCGTCCATACCTTATGGTCAGGGGCAAGCTTCGCCCCTGGGCGCCCCCCTTGTCCCAGAGTCTCCGGCCACAGTTGGTGGAGGAGGTGGTGGCCGCTCTGTTTCCATTACAGGCGGAGCACACTCCTCCGTCGATGGTTCCGCCTTCCATGGCGTCCAGCGCGGACTTTGACGACGACGTGGTTCCCGAAGTGACCCAAGTAGAGTTGCGAGCGGCGGTGTCGAGACTTCGCTCGAAAAACACCGCCCCAGGGCCCGACGGCATTCCAGGCCTTGCGTTGGCCCTGGTCCTGGAGGAGCTCGCGCCCCGACTCAGGGGGCTCCTCAGTGAGTGTCTTCAGCGGGGCCAGTTTCCGCGCCAGTGGAAGGTGGGGAAACTGGTCCTGATCAGGAAGGAAGGGCGCCCGGCGGACTCTCCGTCCGCTTACCGGCCCATTGTGTTGCTGGACGAGGTGGCTAAACTCTTTGAGTTTATCATCGCGGAGCGCCTCGTCCAGCGTCTGTCTTCAGTGGGCCCGGATCTGGCGGAGAACCAGTATGGTTTCCGCCGCGGGCGCTCAACTATAGACGCAATCATGCGTGTGAGGAGCCTGGCGGAGGATGCGGTGTCCCGGGGCGAGGTCGTCTTCGCGGTGTCTCTAGACATCGCGAATGCCTTCAACACCTTGCCCTGGAGTTGCATTAGGGAGGCACTCGTTTTCCATCGAGTGCCGACCTACCTTCGCCGCATTGTCGGGGCATATTTATCAGAGAGGGTAGTAGTCTACCCGGGTCACGACGGTTGGAGTCGGCGAGAGATGTCGTGCGGTGTTCCACAGGGATCGGTTCTGGGTCCGCTCCTGTGGAACATCGGTTACGACTGGGTGCTGCGAGGTGCGCTCCTCCGTGGCGTCGGCGTCATTTGTTACGCCGACGACACGCTTGTTACTGCGAGGGGTAAGTCGCACCGGGCGGCGGCCATACTGGCGACAGCTGGGGTCGCACAAGTCGTCAATCGTATCCGGCGGTTGGGCCTCGAGGTGGCCCTGTCCAAGTCCGAGGCCGTTTGTTTTCACGGCCCTCGGAACCGGCCACCTCCAGAGGCCCATATTATGGTAGGAGGGGTCCGCATCGGCGTCGAGTCAACCCTAAAGTATTTAGGTCTCTTGCTCGACGGCCGATGGGACTTTACAGCCCATTTTCGACGTTTGGCCCCCATTCTTCGGGGCGCTGCAGGCGCGCTCGCGCGTCTGCTGCCCAACCTTGGGGGGCCAAATACCTCCTGCCGGAGGCTCTACGAGGGGGTCGTGCGGTCCATGGCCCTGTATGGGGCCCCAGTTTGGGCGAACAGCCTGACGGCCCGAAATATTTCGGCGCTTCGTGCGCCACAGCGCGCCATGGCCGTCAGGCTGATAAGAGGATACCGCACGATCTCATTCGAGGCTGCGAGCCTCCTCGCCGGATCGATGCCATGGGACCTGGAAGCGGCGCTCCTGGCGTCGCTCTATCGTTGGCGCCAGGAGGCGCTAGCTCGGGGCGAAGGACCTTCTCTTTCCGCTGTCGAGGCGGCGAGGTCCGAGCTCCGCCAGGTCCTAGTGGCCAATTGGAAGGAACGACTTGTGCACCCCAGTGCCGGGCACGCCACGATCGTGGCGGTAAGTCCCGTGTTTGAGGAGTGGCTGGAGAGGCGGCATGGCGCCCTCACCTTCCGGCTGACACAGGTTTTGACCGGCCATGGTTGTTTTGGCCGGTTCCTGTGTCGCATAGGCCGGCAAGAGACGCCCGGTTGTCACCACTGCGGCGACTGCCGCGACGTTGTTGAGGACACGGCGCTGCACACATTGGCGGTTTGCCCCGCCTGGGCATCGCAGCGCCGTGAATTGATCGCGGCAGTCGGAACGGTTGCCCTCTCGCTCCCGGCCGTAGTTCTGTCTATGGTCCGGAGTGAGAGGTCGTGGAACGCCGTCGCCTCCTTCTGTGAGGAAGTTATTTCCATCAAGGAGGCGGCGGAGCGGGAGAGGGAGCGTTTAAACCCTCTCCCCAACCGCAGAGCCGGGCGCCGGAGGGCGCGAGATGACCTCCAGCCACCCTGAGGTTTGACCTGGGGGTGGCGGGCTTTGTGGGCCTGCCCGCCATCCGTTCAGCACCAGGTCCGAGAGGCGGCGTGCGTGTTCCCACGCGCGCCTCTATGTCGAGTCCGTCTCCCCTCTAGGGGGGAGACAGTAGGGAATATGTAGAGGTACCAGCGGGTAGATCTTTTGTGTAGTGGCCTGCCGTTTCATACGGCGGGCCGTAACCTCGGCGGGGTCGCGACTGCATGTGAAAGTGATTCGCGCGGCCCCGCCGATAGTGGTTTGTCGAGGAACACCGTGGTAGGTTTAGTCGGTATTCCGGGAGGTACATTATTATTTCAACATCTTTCTTTTACCCCGGCGAGTCCGACATAACCCCTCCGCCCGCCCCCGCGGAGGGGTATGCGTCATAGCATTCCCCCACGTTAAAAAAAAAAAAAAAAAAAAAAAAAAAAAGGTTAGGTTAGGTTAGGTTAGGTTAGGTTTTTTTTTTTTTTTTTTTTTTTAAATGCACCCGCCATCGCAGGGTGTTGCGCAAATCTCCCCTAACAATATTACTTAGGGACCTTAGGTAGGTAATTAGGATAACGCAGCTGTTTTTATTTAATAAATAATCCATACACTAATACATAACATTCAACCACACTATGTCTACTTTTATCATTATGCTTATACTATATAATGGTGTTCTTCTTCTTTTGTTTAACACCAGTTTATTTAACAATATACAATTTTTACTCTGTAATAATCTTAATACATCTTAATACATTTTCCTTCTGTTTTATTTATTTGTAATATTTAGGGAACACATATCCTACTTTTAGCTTATTTACTAAGATTTTATTTATTCGATTTATTTTATAATTTTAAATCTATTACTTCTATATAACATATAACTTATTAGTCTATTTATTTACAATCTTTTTGTTGTATATGTCCATGTATTATATATACATGTCTTATACTATTTTCATTTACATTTACTTATCGTAGATTAGCTATTTTAAAATACAGTTTCTAAATTGACAGTGCTAAATTAACAATATTTTAGGCTATTTTATCTAGTTTTACTTAAGATTAATACATATAATATTTTATGCTTATTTTATATTTGCATCAAAATATAAGTTAGCATAATTTCTTATACCTATTCAATTGTGTATACCTACTGGTCGAATCATGTAAACCATTGGCATTGGCTGCTTCATGATGCGATTGGTTTCTTTTCATAAGAAAATACGTCCAATCCATTAACTTTACAAGATAGTTTCTAAATGTCAATGTTCTTATTTGTATAGACTTTACTCTTATTATTTCATTGGCAAATTTTTTGTGTTTTACTTTTGTAGATATTAAATGTTTTCTATATGGTATGTGCCCTAGTGTAGTGTGCGGATGGACGTCACTGGCATTGGAGTTGATACCGTTCATATCGTGTGGGGCGCCCGCGGCGACCTCAGCAGTATGCTATGGCCGTTCTCGCTAACGCATCCCATTTTTTGCGGACGGGACAAACGTCGCTGTAGACGCTGTGTGTGGTTTCATTTAACTTCGCCTTGACACAGTTCTTGCACGTTGGTGCTTGGCCCGCCAGAAGTTGATCGCATTCCGCTTTTAGGTGGGGGCCTCCACAATAATTGCACAGGTCTACAGCCTCTGTGCAAATTTTTCGCCCATGCCCATACGCAAGGCATTTAGTACATTGTACTAGAGGTGATTGGTCCTCCACCCTAATGCGTTGGAGGTCGATATATACTCTGCCGACTGACATAAGCTTTTGGTACAGTCTAGGTGTCACTCTGAGTACCAAATGGCACTCATGTTGGTTTCGAGCTTTCCTCCTGTACTTGACCTCAGCCTCGCTTATGTCAGTCGCCAGATCCCCCAGTAAATTATGGTTTTGCTTCAATAAAGCGGCCTTAACTTCCTCATTGGTGTTATATGATAATAAGTTTTTGAGGACCACCAGTGGGCTTTTATTTTTGGCCTCTTCACATATGAGGTTCGCGCTCTTTTTAAGCTGTGCCTCAACCCTATCCAGCTCCATCCTCGTGGAGCAGCTGAGAACAACCTTCCCGTCTCGTATTTTTCTCAGCTTCTCCACTTGGATTCCGCTTTTCTTGGCGTCCAGTGCTCCTTTAATATATTCGATGACTTCGCCAGAGGTTTCCTTCCCTGCGGCCGAGGAGACGATGAGGGAATGCGAAGGTTTGAGCTCCCATGGTGTTTTGGGCAGTTTTGCAGCATCCGCGTAAGTAAGGGATTTTTCTCCAGACACAATGTCTTGTATCTGGAGTTTCTCCACTGCGGTCCTAATTTCCCGCAGCTCCCCCACAATCTCCCCGTCCAGAAGTTGTTTTGTTTGTCGTAGGTCCTCTTGCAGATTTTGCACATTCAGGTCATCGTGCGCAAGTGTAGTAGTTCGTGATATTAAAGCATCCGTGTTCGCTTTCATTTCCTTTAATAAGGTTTCGGTCTTTTCATCAAGCCTCTCATTAAAAACCTCGAACGACCCGTCTACGAAGTTTTCAAGATGTATGGTTTCCTTATCCACTATTTTCTCCAATCGGGCACCTGTTTCTTGGATAAGTTCTTCCTGTTGGTTATAAGCAGATAACAACGTATCTAAAATGTTCTCCTCTAATTTAAAGACCGGATTCTCTTCAAGTTTTCCAATTCTCTTGCTCAAGTCTCTACCAATACTCAACAGGTGGTCACGGGTATCGATGACGTTTTCAGAGATGAGATCTACAGTTTTCCCTATTTTGTTCGACTTTTCCCCTCCCCCCGTCTGGTCCATATGTCTCTCCATATCCAAGATCAATGCTATGATCTTATCGATCATTTCAAAATTTAGTGCCTTAAGATCCCCTTTTAAATTTCTTGCCTCATTTAACGCCGCCTTGGCCTTCTTGCTATAGGTGATTGCTTCCTGGTGCCAAGAGGTGTACTTTTGGTCCCCACTTCCAGAACCTCGCCTGCTTGCAGGGTAACTAAGAGTTAATTTGGTTGTGGGGTTACTCATGATGGCAGTTATGAGGGAGATTTGCCAAATATAGTGAAAGTGTAAATATAAAGATGTATAAATGTAAAAAGTGTATACCTAGCCTAATAAATTACTAAATAGAATTTTTGTTTCAAGAAATACAGGTCAATGACAATGGTCAACACAAACGATTCAAAGGGAACAAATCCCTTATTAGTTACCAAAAATAAGTCAAAAAACACAATGTAACGTAACGTAGTAACAATAAAACTACGTGTTCAATATAAGATACGATGCTAGCCAAGGTCTATAGAGCAGTCCTCCACAAAGAATCCAAAAAAGAAGAAAAAGAAGAGAAAAGATGAAAGAAGAAGTAAAAGAAGAAGAGATAGAACAACGCCTGTGACCCCTAGAGGTAGCCCGCAGTACGCCAAGAACGCCAGAAAAACTCCCAAGTCGCTACTCCCAATAGTCTCCGAGATACTGCAACTGCGCGCCTTCGGGTTTTACGCCGGGTTATGCGGGGGGAATTTTAAATGCCGATATCTCGGCTCCTACTGGTCGCAGAGACCTGATCTTTGTTTGTACCGACTGCCCCCGACGCCCCGCGTTCGATGACACTGCCGGGTGCCACAGAAGTTGTTTAGGTCCCAATTCGGGTTTTGACAGTGTAGGTCTATGCACCAGACCCCAGCAAGCACAACATAAAAAATTTCAGCTCAGTAGCTTATTCCTATAAGAAGTTATGGCCACTTACAGCTTTCCAAGATGGCGGCCGAAGTGTCAAACTAAATGTTT